>CM077836.1:0-4800000 GCA_039776855.1 Mylabris sibirica
GTATTTTGAATATTTGTCAAAATTATTTTTAAATATGGCGAATGTAGTTGTCAAAAATAAAGCTGAAAATCTTAAGGGCGGTTACTCCTAAGGAGAAAAAGGGAAGCAAGGTTGAAGTGTATGCGATCTATCTAACAGTTTACATGTAGCTAAAACTTCCAATTTCATTTAAATTTGCAATTTAATTTTTGACAATTTAATCCGCCATATTTGCCAATAGTTTTGTCAAAATTCTACATACGCCTACTTAATCCAATGCTTGCAATGATTATTCGAAGGTGTTGTGTTTTTCCTAGTCTATGCTGATGCAAGGATATAATGATGACAGAAAATCTTGCAAACTTTAAGAATTTTTTTCTCTAAAATTTTCTTATGGAACCGCCTACGATTTTCACATTTCTGAACGCAGAAAAATATGCCCTATCCGAAAACGCAATAAAAAATAGGGGTTTCTATTTGAAAAAAATGTTGATGATAGCAGTTCTTCGCAATGGTAACTGGTAGAGCCGTTTTGGCTCCGTCCCGCATACTTAATTTAAAAATAAAAAGTTACCTGTCTCGGCGTTTTTCAAAATTCTCATAAATAAAAAAGTTATTGTCATTATGCTTTACTTTAAACTCACCCTGTATATATATATATATATATATATATATATATATATATATATATATATATATATATATATATATATATATAAATATATATAAATATATATAAATATATAAAAATTTTAACGAACGGTGGACATGGGTTCCGGAGGTCCCAAAACGAACTTCTGTGCAAAAATTTTTCGGAAATTAAAAAGTGAGGATCTCGTCATAAGCTAATTTTTTTTTTAAAAAAAAAATTTGCTAAAAAGTGTGATAAAACAGAAACCTGTAATTAAAGAGGAACTTACGAATGGTAATCAAGAGTACAGTGATGAAATTGATGATGATGAGGCGTAGGAGGAGGAGGATGAGGAGAGGGAGGTACTTATGAAATCAGAAAAGTTACTTACTGAAGACACCTCTCCAAATTATATTACCCATTATCTTCAAATTGTACAACCGTATATTGAAAAATTAGTCAATAGAAATAAATCAATAACAAAAAATCTAGGTTCAACAACACAACTAAAGAAATAATCATAGGAAATGCAGTCCTACAAATTGAAAATAATGGTGATTAAAAGTGTTAGATCAAGAATTTAAAGGTACAGAAGGGCCATATGTGTTGATTTTTCTAAAGGACATACCAGTTGGACGATTTTCAACAAATGACCTTGAAGCATATAAGAAAATCAATCTTACAAATCTATATCGTCGAGAATATCAAAAATTAGGTAAAGTACAAGGAGATAATTCAATCAATTACAATAATATAGTTAAGGCTTTATTGGAGCCGTCAACTAGTGGTCGTGGTCAATATTTACAATTTAACCGAAATTAATTGAATATATTTATTGGAATGATCCAAACGCAAACATACGATCACACATACATTTCAATGGGCAAAGAATTAACCATTAATAAAGATAATATGTTAAAATTGTAAATGCTACATACCTTGTAATTAAATGTAGAGACCAATCAAACTCGGTAACTAATTGTCCGAATAATTTCCATTTTTTTTTCTATTGTTAATTTATGCAAAAATTTATTCGCAATAATTAGTATTGAGAAACCGATGTGCATAGGTTGAGATTTCAAAAATACTAATTTTCAAATTTATCTATTTATTTTATTCGAAAAACAACTTTTTATCTAAAATTTATCGATTTTTCCCCGGCACACTTTGCGTTAGATTTAAAAAAGATTCACGAATACATGCGCATATATGATAATGCTTTCCATATATTATCGATTATACCAACAATTGTTTAAATTAGTTTTTTAATTATATGGGATAATAATAATTAATCGTTATTTATTCTAAACAATTGTTACTAATAAAATTATCAACAATTAATTTGTTTATTATTAATTTCGAATGAATCATTATTTTTATTATTGTTGTTAATTGTTTAAACAAATTATAAAGCTCTACAGGATATTAATGATTGATTGTTAATTTTTTGAAACAATTGTTGCTAATAAAATTAGCAACAATTAATTTGTTTATTATTAATTTCGAATGAATTATTATTATTATTATTATTATTATTATTATTGTTAATTGTTTAAACAAATTGTAAAGCTCTATGAGATATACATGATTAATTGTTAATTTTTTGAAACAATTGTCGCCTATAGAATTAGCAACAATTAATTTGTTTAATATTAATTTCGAATGAATCATTATTAATATTATTATTATTGTTAATTGTTTAAACAAATCGTAAAGTTCTATGAGATATTAATTTTTCTTTTTTTGTTTAAGGCGCATCGACTACATCGGCCATTAGCGGCTATCTAATTTCCTGATCGAGAGGCGTATGCCTCTACGGAAGCAGTACCACCGTAGTTGCGTGTACAGAAAAGACCGTGGACATAACATTGTTTATCCAGAAAAACAGACTCATATTAACTTTACATACGCGAAGAGACATGTAGATAATATGTACAATATATACAAATAAAAAGAAGTGTAAATATAGGAGTAAATATAAATATATAAATGGATATATAAAAAAAGATATTTTTAATTTTATATTACGTAGATATATACATGGACTGGTTGTGGTCAAGTTATTAAGTTTTATACAAATCATAGTTTATAGTAGAGTCCCGCATCTTTTATGAAAAGAATTAGGGCCGTTATTTTGTTTGGGCTATTTTCGAAAATCTCATTCATCGAATTCGGTAGTTGGTTTTTTTTGTCGTTGATCGATGTACTTATTGCATTCTATGAGTATGTGTCGTACAGTGATATTAACGTTACATACATCGCTTGTTGGGGGATTTTCATTTCTTAACAGGTGTTGTGATGTAAGAGATGTATGGCCTAATCTCAGTCTGGTCAGAACTATGCGATCCTTTCTGCTTAGATCAGCTTGTGGGTGCCAAGCTTTATCAGATGTTTTGATCTCCCTGAGTTTGGAGTTGCACTGGCACCATTCAGTATGCCATTGTTCTAAAATAAGGCGTTTTAAGTAAGCCCTGGTGTCACTTGGTCCGACAATGCAGACATCTGGGGGACCCACATCTTCAGCTGCCAAGCGTGCTGCCCTGCCTGCCATCTCATTGCCTGGTATTCTAATATGACTAGGTATCCAGACAAAAGTCACGGTCTTATTAGATATATATCGGTCATGAAGTTTGGCAAGGATACACTGGACTAGTGGGTCCACAGAGAAGCAGTCACTGATGCTCATCAGGGCACTGAGGGAGTCACTGGCGATAAGGTAGTTTTCCATATCAGAAAAGGAACAAAACAGTAGTGCTTGCCATATGGCGTATAGCTCAGCAGTATAGACCGTTGTCATTTGGGGCAGGCTCCAACTGTGTGACTGATCTCCTACTGCGAGTGCACATCCAACATTATTCCCACTCTTAGACCCATCCGTGTAGATTACGGTGGAGTTAGAAAAAGCAGTAAGAAACGCTGAGAATCCATTTTTGATAATAAGAGCTAGTGTTTCCTCCTTGCAGAAAATTGTCAAATCTAGTCTAATTACTGGTGGTCTAATAAGCCATGGCGGGATCTCATTGGGTCCAATGCTGTGCATGGGAAAATATCGTATGTCAAGTGTTCGCATTATCTGATGTGCTCTGATTCTAAGCGGTCTCGTTATAGTGGGTCTTCTGTCATAGCTCCGTCTTTTATGGAAAATTAGGTTATAGTTATTATGTCTTGGTTGAGATCTGATACCCACTATATAACCAGTGAGCGCAAGTTGTCTTCGATAACTTAAGGGAGGAAGTCCTGTTTCACAGGATAAGCTCCTCGATGGGCTTGTTGGGAAGGCACCCGTGGCGTATCTCATACCAGCATTACGTATTGGATCTGGTAGGTTCAGGACAGACTTACGGGCAGAAGAGTATACTATGCATCCATAATCTATTCTTGATAAAATTAAGGATTGGTGGACCCTCAGGAGAATGTCGGGGTCGGCTCCCCAGCGAGCTCCTGACAGGGATTTCATCACGTTGAGTGATTTCTTACACGATGTCACTAGTTTTTCAATATGAGGTCGCCAAGTGAGTTTAGAATCAAATGTTAGACCTAAGAATTTAACACTTTCTCTACATCTTATTTGAGAATCCTTCAAAAATAGTACAGGGCCATAGTGTGGTCTGCGTAGTCGACAAAAGTGTACTAAGTGTGTTTTATCTTTAGAAAAGTTAAAGCCTATTTTCTCTGCATCACGTACAATATTATTAATGGAGTTTTGCAGCTTTCTAGTAACTTCGCCAATCTGTCGCGATGCACAGAAAATCGCAAGGTCATCTACGTATAGACATCTCCCAATTGATGGTTCAACATCTTTTGCTATTTCATTAACTGCAATAAGAAACAAAATACAGCTCAAGGGGGACCCTTGCGGAACTCCATTTTCAAGCACTTTGAGGAATGATAATGAGTTGCCCACTCTTACTCGAAAACTGCGGTTACTGATGAAAGAGGAGATGAATAGAGGCAAGTTACCACGGAGTCCCCACTTATGCAGTCTGCTGATAATTCCGTATCTCCAAGTCATGTCGTAGGCTTTCTCCAGATCGAAGAAGACGCCAACTGTGTGTTCCCGATTTTTAAAGGAGTTTTGTATAGTATCTTCTAGTTGTACCATCTGATCAATAGTAGATTTACGTTTTCGAAAACCTGTTTGATATGGGGATAAGAGATGTTTCGATTCTAAGAGCCATACCAGTCGATTGCTAACTATTCTTTCTAACAGCTTGCCCATACAACATGTCAAGCTGATGGGACGGTAACTAGATGCTAGTCTAGAGTCCTTGCCTTCTTTTAATATAGGTATTACAATCGCTTTCTTCCACTGGGCGGGATAAGTATTCTCGCGCCAGATTTTGTTAAATAGGTCTAGCAGGGCAGTTTTAAATTCTATAGTCAGATGGGATAGCATGTCATAGGGTATACCATCTGGTCCAGGTGCTGATTTTTTTGCTTGTTTTAAGGCCGCGTCTATCTCAGACATTGTCAGTGGTATATTGTATTCTAGACAGTCAGCAGTTTTAAAATCCAATGGGATTTTTTTTGAGTTTTTGGATTCTAAAAAATTTTGATGATAGTTCTGTGAGCTGCTAGTCTTTTCAAGTTGCACGGCTAATGCTTCAGCTATGTCGAGAGGAGTATTCAGGAGCTCACCATCATTTGAAATTATATGGGATATGGGTGTGTAGGTTCGATTGCCCGCAATTGATCTTATTTTCTTCCACACCTCCGATATAGAGGTATTAGTGGCTATAGTTGAAGTATACTCATTCCATGAAGAGCGTTTGCTATTTAAGATTATACGCCGTGCTACCGCCCTCGCTCTTTTAAAAGTAATCAAATTGTCAGTCGTGGGATATCTGCGGAAACGATTAAATGCCTGTTTTTTAGATTTGACAGCTTCTTTTACTTGGGAGTTCCACCATGGAACAACATGTTTCACAGGGTTTCCACTACTCTTGGGGATAGCCACTTCAGCTGCGTTCAGAATGGCGTCATTCATCGCATCGACTGTAAGTGGGAGACTCTCATTAATAGATGGAAGAATAAGATTTGGCTCAAACTTATCCCATTGGGCTTTGGATGTAACCCATTTTCTCGGAGATGACTGTGGTATTTTTTTATGTCAGTATTAATGATAATTGGGAAATGGTCACTATTATGAAGGTCATCAAGTACTCTCCATGAGAGCCGTGTTGAGATTCTCGGCGATGCCAAGGATAAGTCAATAGATGAGAAATCTCTAGTTCTTGCGTTAAAATGTGTGCTAGATCCTGTGTTCAGTAGTACAATATCATCTCGTTCCAGAAATTCCTCAATAATTCGTCCCCTGGTGTCCCAGCTTTGAGATCCCCAAAGAGGATTGTGAGAGCTAAAGTCCCCTACCAATAGAAATAGTGGGCGTAATTGTGAGACCAAATGTTGTAGGTCCTGTAAAGTCCAGCTTGCATCTGGTAGGTAAATATTGCAGATAGTTAGTGAGATAGGGTCTTGTATTCTAACAGCGATAGCTTGAAGAGGGGTCTGTATTGTGAGTACATTAAAAATGACATCTTCTCTTAGTATTAGGGCTACCCCCCCTCGGGCTCTAGCGTCAGGGACCACATCCTTCCTAACAATCTCATATCGTCTTAGGTTATATGGTTGTGCTGGTCTAAAATGAGTCTCTTGTAAACATAAACATAGAGGATTATGTTCGGTTAAGAGCATTTTTACTTCACAGTAGTGTTGGATGCATCCGTTGCAGTTCCATTGTATAATATTATCCATTAGTTATATATTTGTGTTATATTAAAGGTATATCAAAAATATATCAAGTTAAAATATAAGGGAATACAAATGAGAATATACAAAGGTTGTCCATAAAAGGTGCATCCATGTGATTTAAATTGTTCATTATTGTGACCCTTTTCGGGGTTTGCCTTTGGGCCAGCCTTTTTTTCTTTTCTCTTTTTTCCGATCATCTTTATATTTACTGGTAGCTGAGGTATCTTCATCCGCTGATGAGGTTCCAGAAACTTCAGTGCGCTTCCGTTTTTCGGACATTGTATGCGACTGTACAGAGGCGCAGTCATTGTCTAAGTCTCGATTTTGGCTTGTGATTTTTAGCGGAGTTGGAAAGGTTTTCGGTTTTGACAACGCCTCTTTTAGCATAAAGTGATTTTTCAAAGCTGCGATCAATGGTGGTATAAGCTCCTCAACAAGAGAAGACACACTCATGTTAGGGGAACTGGTTGTTGATGCAATTTTTGCATATGATATTCCACTAGTTGTTGGTACAGTCAATTTCTTTTTAGCTTCTGGATACGAAAGTCTTTCTTTAACTTTAATTTCTTGAATTGCCTTTTCTTGTTAAAAGATGGGGCAGTCCCGCGATCGTGCAGAGTGATTTCCTCCACAATTTAAACACATAATAGGATTTTGACATGTTGTTCCCTCATGTGTAGGCCTACCACAGCTACACACCGGTTCATTGTTACATCTTAATGAAGTATGGCCAAACCTTTGGCAACGGAAGCAACGCATGGGAGACGGAATATATTGTCTGACAGGTAGAGAATAGAACGCCACTCGGACTTTTGAGGGTAATTTTGTTTGATTGAAAGTCAAGATATGGGTAGGACTGTTTTTTAGCTCTCCATCAACTCGAGTGCGGATACGTCGTACGTCAATAACACCTTAACTACGCAGTTCATCTTTTATTTCATTTGTTGTGCAATTTAGTAGGTCACGGCAATATATGACACCCTTGGTCTGGTTGAGAGATTTGTGTGGGATTACCTGAATATCAGTTTGTCCCAATCTTACAGTTTTTAATAGTCTATTGGCTTGGTCTATAGAAATAGTTTCAACGAGCAATCCCTCTTTAATTGTCTTTATAGATTTAAGAGCACCAATGATTCCAAAGAGTAACTTATTGATCAGAAACGGGTTATCTTTGGTGAAATCACCAATAGCTTTTTTGATGATCAGGAACCGGGGCACCACCACCTTTTCCTGACTCATCACAGAATTATCAATAATCGGATACTTGCCCCCCCAGAATCCGTGGGGCAGACAGCCGAGGCGGTGAGGGATTCTGGACCACCGGTCCTACCCTCCTGGGGTAATACATTTTGGGTCTCCGACATCATGGTTTCTTCCCCTTTATCGCAGAGGACACACGCCCCTTTAACGTCGGAGCGACGAGCTCAGGTGCCTCGGGGTTGCTAAGCCCGTACCAGTCAGAAGTGCAATGACTGGCCCCTGAGGGTATGAGATATTAATGATTGCTCGTTAATATTTTGAAACAATTAATTTGTTTATTATTAATTTCGAATGAATCATTATTATTATTATTATTATTATTATTATTATTATTATTATTATTATTATTATTATTATTATTATTATTATTATTATTATTATTATTATTATTATTATTATTATTATTATTATTATTATTATTATTATTATTATTATTATTATTATTATTATTATTATTATTATTATTATTATTATTATTATTATTATTATTATTATTATTATTATTATTATTATTATTATTATTATTATTATTATTATTATTATTATTATTATTGTTGTTGTTAATTGTTTAAATAAATTGTAAAGTTCTATGAGATATTAATGATTAATTGTTAATTTTTTGAAACAATTGTTGCTAACAAAATTAGCAACAAATAATTTAATTATTATTAATTTCGAATGAATCATTATTATTATTATTATTATTATTGTTAATTGTTTAAACAAATTGTAAAGTTATACGGGATATTAATGATTGATTTCTAATTTTGAAACAATTGTTGCTAATAAAATTAGCAACAATTAATTTGTTTATTATTAATTTCGAATGAATCATTATTATTATTATTATTATTATTATTATTATTATTATTATTTATTATTCTCCACATTATTTAAAATAATGGATATAAGTACATATACAATATGCCAGAAATATTCCATATTTAATAGGCATGATCTTGAAATTTTCTTTAGTGAATTACTCTTCTTATAATGTGGGCCGTTCTCAATAAGACTGTTTTTTGTAAGATGTTGATGTTCTGTTGACCAGGTACTTCATTGATAATTTTTGATAGGTTTTTCGAAATCAATCCAGTTGTTCCAATTATGACAGGTATAATTTTTGTTTTAATTTTTCAATCATATTTACAATATCTATTTCAGTTTCAATTTTATATTTGGTAAATAATCTATTTTTAATAAAATTCATTCGATAAGATGTGATACCATTTTTGATTTCTACTAATTGAGATATTTCTTTACGAAGTTCTTCAATTTTTCTATGTAATCGTTTTTTCCAGGGAGGTTCTTCATTATTGTAGTTTAAATTATTATTATTATTGGTATTATTATTATTATTATTATTATTATTATTATTATTATTATTATTATTATTATTATTATTATTATTATTATTATTATTATTATTATTATTATTATTATTATTATTATTATTATTGGGTATTAATTTGTCTATTACACATTGTGCAGCAGCATAGATTAGATTATTTAAATATGTTATTGTTATATGTTCGATTGACATATTGTATAAAATATTTGCAATAACCAAATTTGTCTCATTTATTAGTTGGTTTTGTGATTTTGTATTAATAATTTTTTTAGAGGCTTTCGATTGTCAATATTGTAATTATAATTTTCAATTAGTGATAGTATTGCATCTTTAATTCGTTCATCATGATACTGTCTTTCAGTTACTGTATGATCTTCATTCACAATGTTTTCTGTATTAGTTTTCTGTATATTATTATTATTTGTTGATGTAATTACTTGTTGTATTTGATTGTCTTCATTTTGTGTTGAATTGTCATTTTGTAAAAATTGAATGACTTCATCTTCAATGATTTTTAATTGTTCTTCACTTAATTTATTTTTATTTTGTATAAATCTTCGTTGTGTGGCCAAAGTGTTTGAATTTAAATTTGGTCTGTCATTTGAATTTCGATTTCTCCAAATGTCATAAATTTTCTTATTATTTTGAGTACCGGTCGTTTGTACAACGTAGAAAAAGCACCACATTACTTCCTTATATTCTTCAAAACTCCATTTTTGTCTTTCTATTTTGTTTGTTAAGTTTAAATTTGTTGTTGTTATTCTAGAAGGACCAAGTTGAGAAGTTCTCATTTGGTTGTCTTCTAAAATTCTCTCTTGGTAGCTTTCTATATATTCAAGATCTTCAATATTATTCATAGTAGAGAGTCTGTTATAAATTTCTTCAGTACAGTAACCTTTTACCATATTTTTTTATAATTTTTTGCAGAGCAAATTGACATATGTCTTGACAAATTACAAAAAATTATTATTATTATTATTATTATTATTATTATTATTATTTATTTATTCTCCACATTATTTTAAATATTGGAAATACATATAAATGCCGAAAATATGCCATATTTCTCGGGCATGATCTTTAAATTTTCATTTAATTAATAACTTTTCTAATAATGTGGGCCGTTCTCAATAAGACTGTTTTTTGTAAGATGTTGATGTTATGTTGACCAGGTACTTCATTAATAATTTTTGATAGGTTTTTCAAAATCAATCCAGTTGTTCCAATTATGACAGGTATAATTTTGACTTTCATGTTCCACATACGCTGGATCTTGATTTGTAGATCTCTGTATTTGATTCTTTTTTCGGCTTCTTTCTGTAACAGATTATAATCAGATGGTATAGCAACATCTATAATAAGACAATTGTTATTTCTCTTATCTTTGATTATAATATCTGGTTTATTAGCTGGTATATGCCGATCTATCTGTATTTGGGTATCCCATAGTATGGTCACATCTGGTGTTTCAGTTACTTCTTGTGGTTGATGTAAATACCATTTATCCACTATTTCAATGTTATAATATTTACATATGTTGTAGTGTAGATGTGCTGCTACTGCATTGTGACGTTCCAAATATTCTTTTTTTGCCAAGATGTTACATGCTGATATTATGTGTTGAATGGTTTCTTTTTCAGTTTTACATAGGCGACATTTTTCGTCATTTGTTGTTTTCAATTTTCTTGTTGTAAAATAATTCGTTGCGATTGCTTGATCTTGAGCTGATGTTAATGACGCTTCAGTTTCGCCTTTCAATTCACCATTTTTCAACCATTGCCATGTAGATTTTTCATCAATGTGTTGTTTCTTTGTTTCTTTCAGGAATTGTCCATGTAAAATTTTATTTTGCCAGATATCTTTCTTTTCATTAAGTAGTCTATCTTTCATTTGAATTTTGATTTCTTTGACTCGTTCAGTTTCAGTTTTTGATATATCAGGATTATGTATTGTCTCTTGTTCAACTTCATCATTCAAAATTTCATCAATTTTATTTCTATTATAAATGTATACCATATTTAGGAATTTATCAGACTCTTTCAATTTTATATATGCTGCTAGACTTTTAATAGTTAAATTGTACATCATTTCAATATTAATTAATCCTCTACCTCCCTCTGATCTTGGAACATATAACCTATCTATATCTGCTCTGGGATGTAACAATCCATGTATTGTTAATAATTTTCTTGTCTTTGTGTCCAACTTTGTGACTTCTTCTTTGGTCCATTCAATTACGAATATACTGTATTGTATGACAGGTATGGCTAATGATGTTAATGCTATAAACTTATATTTTGTGTTCAATTCTGTTTTTAAAATCATTCTAACTCTTTTACAATATTTGGCTTTAATTTTAAGTTTCATCTGTTGGTCTTGTATTCTGTTATTTTCATCAATTCCTTAATATTTATATACTTGATCATGTTGTAATGTTTCGATAATTGTATTCGTATCAAGTTGAATATTTTCTTTTAGTTGTAATTTTCCTCGAATAAAGCTGGCTTTCTCACATTTGTCTAATCCGAATTTCATTCTAATATAATCACTGAATTGTTTAACAATTTTCAGTTGTTTCTCTAATTCCTTGCCATTTTTTGCAATTAATTTTAAGTCATCAATATATAACAGGTGATTAACTTTATTTTGGCAATCTTCAATTTGGTATCCAGTGTCAGATTTATTCAATAATGGTGTTAGTGGTATCAATGACATACAAAACAATAGAGGTGATAATGAATCTCTTTGAAATATTCCATTTTTAATTTGAATATTATTTATTGAAATATTTTCCTCTTTTGTTGTTAATTTAAGATCCACACTTCATTGTTTCATCGAGTTTTCCATAAAATTAATTAATATTTCAGGTATTTTGTTAATTTTTTTAATTTTTAAAGTTTCAATTAACCAACTATGGGGTACACTATCATATGCTTTTTTGTAATTAATCCATGCTACACTTAAATTTTTCATATCTTTTTTGTAACTTTCTAAAATTGTTTTACTAACTAACAAATGGTCTTTTGGTCCATATAAATTTGTAATACATCCTTTTTGTTCTTGTGGATATAAATTGTATTCTAATAAATGTTTTTGTATTCTACTTGTTATTATACTTGTCAAATTCTTGTATGTTGTTGATAAACAGGTTATTGGACGATAATTTTTCAAAATTGGTGGGTGCAATGTGGGATTTCTTTAACTTTAGTGCAATACGGCTTCGCAAATTTTTGTCTTTATTGTAAAATTCAACGATATAATTCCACGAAGTCTTCCTGTCATCCCACTGGAAAACGTTGTTCATTAAATTGTTCCTTGTGGCTTTGATCAAATTTGGAGGATCAAAATAAAAAACAATATTTTTCTTTGCTTGCAGATCAAAAACTGGGTTTCCAGCTGTCACTCCGAGTATATTTGCTAACTCAACAAAATTTGAACCCATATCAGTTACAAGGACTTTTACATCAAAATTAATGCGAGTTAGGTAGTCAACAAATGTTTGCAAAATATTGTGAATGTTTGTTGCAGACAAGTTGGTAGCAGCAACAAAATAGCCCAATGGTTGTTTCCAATTACTACTTATGCCTTCGACCATAATAGTTGCAACTGTTGAAGCCGGTACATTACTCTTCTTTATTCCATCATCTTCCAGGCCTACAACTGTATCTCGCCCAAAATTATAAAATAAATTCGCTTTTAGTGACATCTCGTCAATGCAAAGTATATATTTTCGGTCCTTGTCCTCCATTTTATTCGCCTTGAGTTTTAATATTTCGAACAAATTTTCATTACAGCCCGCATTAAATTGTGTTCTCCTAACAAATCGTTGCAGAGCCCTCGGAGATGGCAGAAAAAATGTTTTCTGCAATTCTCGATAGCATTTAGGGCCTACAAAATAAAGTCATAGTCCAAACTTTTTGAACTCATCTGAGTATCTGCGTCTTTTGTCACTTCTTTGTATTTGCATAAGTTGTACCTTGACAAATTTTGCTGTTTCGGGTGTTAAAAATTTATTACATAACAATGTGAGATCTCTTGTTGTGGCATTTTCTATGTTTTGCTTTTGTAATGCATCAATTTTCTCTTTTAGTCGCCGATTTTCTTTTTTTAGAGCTTGCAACTGACCTTGTATTTTTCTTCTCGTGGCGTATGGGCAGATAAATACTGCTCTGTTTGTGTCTCTATCGGTGATCGCTGCATTTTACTTTGGAAGTTCTGACAGTTCTGCTCCCACACTGATTAGACATTAGAACATAAACATTATACTTTACAGTTTACAATTTGTACCCATTGGTTACCTAGTGTAATGTCTGATAATATCTTAATTCTTTTGGCAGGGGGTTCAGCGCTGGGTTCTTTAAGTCTTCTTTTACCCGTGTCTCTTGATGTTGATGGCTCATTTATGTCTACCTCAATGTTAGCAATAGCTGCAAGACATATTTTTTACATAATATGATTTCCTTAAAACAATAATTGTCATAAATACTTGTTTCCCTTTGCCTTACACATGCATTACAGAATTACCTAAAATCCTACAACTTACCAGTTGTTGTGGGAGTCAGTACTCGTTTTTCACAATATGGCTTTGGCACAGCTAAAGGCAAAAGACGTTTTTTTTCACTGTTCATCCACATTTCTGCTTCAAAATGTTTGCTGCACACCCTATATGTGTTATTAATCTTGATTGGACACTCATTCAATAAGTCTTGCCGCCCTGACGCTTCCAACCAAGCTTTACACCTAAAGGACAACATTATTATCTGTCTTTATGAAACTTACATCTCTGGATTTTTGGGAATCCTACAAAACCGCACTTTTTCATTATGCTCCGTATAGAAGGCGGTTTTACAGTTTTTATAACAACAAACAATGCCACTTCCAGTTTTCCTCACACTCATTATTATCACCAGCGTGTATTATCACCACTAATTAGATAGCTTTATTAGTAATTGTTATCAATACACCACAAATAACAACCTAACCTAACTTTACAAACGCGTGTGATGTGTTTCTACATTTACACTGTTTCCAGCTGTTCGACCAATCGGAGACCCACGGATAATGGCTTCACTTACCATGCGAATGAAGGCTTACAAATCACAGAAAGGTTGGGATCAAGGGCAGTACCAATAACTTGGCAATACTGCCAAAACACAGTCGTCATGCCCCATCGTATTAATTCGCACTTTTCAAAACACTGAGCCGAGTTCCGCCGAATCGTCTTTTAACTCGGTATCTTTTACGTCTCGCTCTTCAAATATTTCTCTCTTTCTCACTGTCGCATCTTGTACTACCTAATCTTTGATAAGGGCTCAAAGTTGAGATCTACCTGTTCGTTTATTATGTTGTTATTTCTGTGTTTATGTATTTCATACGCTTCGATTAGTTTCATTCTGAACCCTTTATTACATTTATGCAATATTTTAGTTTTTTTATATCTAAAATATGATTTTCATTTTTTTATGTGTTGATATACAGACGATGGTTTATTATTTAGATGTTCATTAATTCTGATTTTTAGTTTTCCACCAGTTTCCGTGACGTATACAGCATTGCGCTCTTTACGAAACAATTTATAGACACCGTTATCATTTAAAATATCTTTTTTCTATTTTGCATCAATAATAGCGCTATTTCAACACTTGCTAATGTATCGAAATGGGTCTATCTCGATACACTGTATAAAAATGGAAAATGTAGAAAATTTTATTCCTTAAGGTAGGTAATATTTACATTGGTTTTGACAACTGTCAAAAATCATAAAAACAAAATACAATTTACAATTGATTAAGAGTAAAAAATTAAACAATTGAAAAGTTTCCCAGCTGAATGGTCAATTGTTATATCAGTAACACCAACTCAAACTAATTTTCCTAAATTTCAAAATTTTTGTGAAAAAGTTCACAAAATAGGCAAAGTAGAAAAAAATTAGTGTCACAAGTCGTATATTGGACTTGCCGCTTCGCGGCTCGTTTTCTAAACTTGGACTCGTGCAATAATTGCCGACTTCTGACACTTGTTTTTTAATATACTATTTTGTTTGTTATTAAAATTAAATACAGGTTGTTGTTTGTTTTCTGTGCTGGTTCAATATTATGCTTTTTGAATAAGTGTTTAAGATCGTTGATGTACTTATTTATTCTTTCTCAAAGCCTCAAATAGATATACCCATAAGAAATTTAAAGAAATGTGCATACGCTTGTTATTTAAACGTGTCAAATATAAATAATTTCTACAATAAGGTCCTGCTTAGAGAGAAGCGTTTTTGGATATCGGAAAGACCTGTTTGTCTTATTTATTGGGGGAGAGAAATGATAGTCTGTGGTTACACCCTCATAAAAATTTGTGAAAGTTAAATACCGGATGATGTTGTAAACGTGGTATATCTTTTAGAATATTTTAGATGCCCTTTTAAATAATTTTAAGTAATCACCATGTAAGATTTACTTATAATCTTCAGATGTAGGTAATATGACACGCATAACTATAAATGCATCTTTAACAAGACAAATAATTCTGTTTTTAGACGATAACTTGTTTAAAACTTTCATAGAATCATCTCTAACAAAACACTTACATTCTTGAAATGTTAAATATTGTAAACAAACGGTGTATTTAAATTTACAATCTAGGAAAGACAATTCATTTAGAATTGTAGCGATTATCACCGCTAAACAACTAAGAAAAGATTGAGTCCAGGTGGGAGTCGAACCCACGTCTCCAAATTGCCGGTCTGGTGCTTTGACCGCCAAGCTACCGGACTACTACTGATCTTAGTTGTTTGTTAACTTTAGAATATACGATGCTGCTTTCGCAGACTTATTACCGGTCATCTACGTCAATTTATTATTAAGAGAGTTTACTAGTTTCGCGCTAGTAATGAAAATAACTATTTCCTTTTGAGAATAACGCGCAGCTTGTTTGATTGGTAACACATTTTCCGCATTAGAAGCAATACTTACAATTTCGTTGTCATTCCAGTTTACAACGACAATGTTATTGCCAGATGTACATCGATATTCATAATAACCACGATGTTTTTTCTTTAACAATTTCTTGGCGGTCATTCCGAATGTCCCTATTCTATTTTCACGAATTGTTTCTGCACCTCGAATACCGATATTTGTTAGTTCATCTAACAAAGGTATTGTAGTAAAAAAATTATCGAAACATAAGCGATAAGGAAAGTTTCCCCTTGGTAGTAGAACGTTAGCATATTGCAAAACAACTGAGGGACCTAAACCAAGACTTTTGTATACTTCGTTTATTTTACTACCCGCACCTTGATATGGTTCAAACCAAACAACATATCCTTTACCTGTAGCACCAACCCAAAATTTAAATCCATATCTAATTGGTTTTCCCTTGATAAATTGTTTGAATGGGTGCCTTCCAAAATAAGGCACCATAGCTTCGTCAATGCTGTGAAATTTTGAATGCGGGGCATTCTCCAAAAATTTAACATTTATTAGGTCGAACAGCGGTCTCAATTTTGCAAACTTGTCCATTTGATCAAGTGGTTCATTATTACAGTAATGAAAATTTGTCATTATATATTCAGAACGGTTTCGAGAAATTGCTTTTGACGCTAAGGGATTATGAGAATCTTGACTATTTTCCCAAAACATACGCCTGCGGGGCAAATAATTGTAGCCGCTGAGAATCAACACACCAATAAAAATTTCTATGTGTTCACGAGTCACATTACCTTGTCCGTTATGTTGAGTAGCGTATGAATTTGTGTAATTTGTGAACATTGCTAGTACTTCGCATTCCAAGAAAACATTGAACAAATCATAAGGTGAGCGTTGCTGTATTACACTCTGCATGGTTGGCCATTCAAAATTATCTATGCTTCTATCTCCATTTTTCCAGGTGTATTTTTTCTTTTCGAATTTTTTCAACTTCTTTTGCAAAACAGATAAAGGGATGTTGAATTCTGGGTCACTATCTTCATCTTCGTCTTCTTCTGTGTAATTATTTGCAACAACTGTTTCTGTCGATTTTTCATTTATTATGTTGCCATCAGAATGTTTTCTTTTTACGGAAATTTCAGCTGAAGACAAAAGCTAAGAACCCGGGAAATTATCGACGTTGAATTCATCCTCCTCTCCGGAATCTTCGTCTGTCAAATTACCGCATGCTTTTTCTGGGGGAAAATGAATAATTTCAATTTCATTATTGTTAGGTGAATCATCATCTTAAAGAACTCGTATGATTTCCTCTAATGTGAGTCCCCTGAAAAAAAGTAAAGAAATAATGCAAATGCCCACCATAAAAATATAAGGTAATATTTGGAACAGTCGAAAGCTATTTCATGTTCTAACCTTTCTACAGTGCCACTGAACATTTCAGAAATAAATTTTAAGAATACCTTAAAAAATATTTGCCTTGAACAAAAAAAAACTCACCCAACAGGTCGCAGGTCGATAGGATACGACATTCTCAATTCAAATATAGTGCTACAGGTCCCTTGAAGAACTGATATGCAAGTGTCCTTTTAGAAGGACGCTGGGCATATCTTGGTTAATGCTTCCAATTTTTCATTCTGACTGTCTCTACTTAAATAATTACTTTATTAATTAGGTTCAAAAATTGTAACGATGGTTACGTGCAAGTCTTTCTTTATTAACAAATTTTTATTTCGCAGTACCGGTTTCAGACATTAATGTCCATCTTCAGCTGCATCTATATACATAAGGATTGTTTTTTAACAAATGATACACTCTGATATAATATTAAATAATGAACTTACGTCAATTTTTTAAAACACTAAAAAGACAATAATTTCGTTCAGTTTTCGAGACTGATTACATACACATCTATTTATTTACAATATTATTTACGACATTATTTGTGTTACAATTATTTTGTTTTAATTTTATTTTAAAAATATTTTGATTGTTTAATTTTATTTGACTTATCCAAACGAAAGAAAGAATTGAATTGTAGCAAAATGGAGAGATTTTCGATCGTGCAAGAATTGATAGTTTAATCAATGTTTTTTTAAAAAATTCCTCAGATAACATAAAGGCACTAATTTCAAACCACTACACAATTTTTTGCATTTCTTATGTTTTAGCGATCTAACAGTTATTCAATTATTCTGTCCACCAACTTCTATACGAAAAATGTAAATAATGGTCTGAAACTCAGCTCTGTTTGATCATTAAGTAGATTTTTGTTGTTCGATTTTTTTATTTTTGTGTATTTCTAAGGATTCCTTGAGTATTAGGTCTCTCCATTTTTTACATTTGTGTAATACCTCTATGTTATCCACCGACACCGAATTGTGGTTTTTCGATTTTAGGTGTTGGTAGAATTTTGAGGAAGGGCATCTCTTATGTTCTTTGATTCTTGTATTTATTTCCCTTTTGGTTTCCCCGATATAGAAACAATCGCAATCATCACACTTGATCTTATATACTCCTGATTTGGACAAAGGATCATCTATGTCTTTGTTGTTACCCAAGATATGTTCCATTGTATAATTGGTGGAAAAAGCAGGTTTTAGATTATGTCCTTTAATTAAACCTTGGACATTTTTTGATGTTTGATTATATTTGAACGACAGGTATTTAAAGTTGTTGTTTTTATCATCTTTTGTATATAATGGGTCTAATTTTCTTTTTGTATTGTAGTATAATTTATTTATTATTTGAAAAGGGAAACCATTAAGTTGAGCTAGTTTATAGATACGTTTTAGTTCTTCTATATACTTTGTTTCGTTTAAGGGTGTTTTTATTAGTCAATGGAAAAAATACTGAAACGCTGATGTCTTTTGTGATATATGGTGTTTTGAGTTATATGGAATTAAACTGCTGCAAGATGTGGGCTTTCTAAAAATACCGTATTCAAATTTCTTGTTTTTGTGGCTAATATTTAGATCTAGAAAATTTATACTATAGTCATTTTCTAGTTCCATTGTGAATTTTAGTTTTGTTTTGATATTGTTCAAGTAATGGAGAAGTTTATCTAGGTCTTCAATTTTGTTATTATCATATATTATTAGGATATCATCCATGTATCTTTTCCAAAATAAGATATTTTTATAATATGGATTTTTGTTATTTAGGATGTAATTATTCTCTATGTAATTTAGATAAAAATTTGCGAGGTGTCCTGCAGCCGACATCCCGATGGGGATGTCGGCTGCAGGACACCTCGCAAATTAAACCTGCTAATTAAAAACGACGGCTATTTGCTCAAATATCTCACAATTACTTTATTGTTTCATTGTAAGGCTCTTTCGACATGATTTTTCATGATAGGAGCAAACTTAGATAACAATTCTACTAATTTTAAAAAATTGCCGTTACTTCTTTCATACAATTTACCAGATGATCCGCGGAAAACTAAATTTTGGCTAGCAAGGAATTTTATCATTTCAATCAAGCGTTCTAAAACACTCCCACAATGTTTGTTTTCCAATTCGTACATGCTTTAAGTCTGACAATCAATAGTATTTGTTTTCAAATCCTTATTTAGTTCTTTGCATTTTAAGAAATTTTTTACATGATATAAAAGTAGTTTCATGCCTATTCAAGGTTGTACTTATATTTCTCCTACCGTTATAATTATCTACAAGACTATTTGATTCGCCAGGTGCAATCATTTTGCAAGAAAAGCAAAAAACAGAATTCAAAATCTGCGAATAAATGAGCCATGTTTTTGGCACAAGGTCTCTGTTTTCCATTTTTCTATTATAATTAAAGGGCGGATATCTGCTCCATAGAAGGAGCAAGGCAAATCTAGTCTCGTGACAAATTCGTATAGAGCGTATTGGCCGCAGCCGTTGTACCCGCATGGTCTGTCTGTCGGTGTAAAAGGTTTTTCTCTACCAATAGTGTCCGAACTTAGATAAGCAGTCGAGCAGGTCAACTGCCAGCAAGACGTCGTGACGTTACGGCCAGAAAACAGGTGCCTAGTTGTACCGACTTTCTAAGAAATTTTGGTTGCTCTCTCTCATTCTTTAAGAGGCGGCTCGTCAGGGACGGGAAAAATTTAAAAAACAAACAGACAATTTTTGACAAAAATAAAATTCAAAAAAAACATTAAAATCATGAATTATTTTTTGTTTCTGTCCTACGTATTTTATGAATTTATGTAAATACATGCATTAAAATTAAAATTAATTGAAAACCAATAGAATAAAAATAAGAATTTCTATAATATTCAAAAATTAACTAAAGTTTAATGAAAACACGGATATATGTTCATTTGGTCATTTTTATACGGGCATTCTGTGATTTCATCTTCATTAAACGGAAAATAATACTATTAAGGTCCAACTTCAGTCATTCAAGATTGAGAAACACCCGGAACCGCACTCATTAGATGGCGCTTGTTCCATCACGTCTTTTATATCTATATTTTTATCGACATTTACAGATTGCTTTATTTTATTTGAGAGCAATATGGCGGAAGTTATAAATTAAAATTTTAATAGTAATAAAATGTGTTAATTAGCGAAAAAAATGATTTTGATGGCAAATAATTGCGTGTATGTTACTTCTAATGGCTGATTCTATACAATACAAACTTGTTTTCCAGCATATATGATCGTTTACGCTTATTTCGATTTTTCAGCTCTTTTATTCTGTGGTGTAAATGTTTATCGGTCTCATTCATCCACAAAAATCCAGAAGCTACATAAATTCAACCCGGATTGATAAAAAAGTTTAAACAAAATCTGTCGACTCATTTTCGAGGTAAAAAATAAAATAGTGCAAAAAACATGGTTTTTTCGCTTTGTTTCAAAAACCTAACGACAGATTTTCTTAAAATTTGGTATAAGTAATGCTTAGACTAATACTAAGCTTTGGTAATTTTTTCAAAATCTTAGACCGATAAATGTAGTTTCGGCCCACTGAGGTTCAATCTTAACTATAGGATGAAACAATAAAGCTTAACAGTGTTTTATATTGTCGGCAAATTTGTAAGTAAGTAAGATTTGTTTCGGAAGCTAATGTTATACAGTAGAACCTTGATTATTCATGGATATGAAAAAATAAACGGAAAATAAATGGAAAAATAAAAAAATGGATAAGTACATGGATACGTAGATATACCAGTCAATAGTTTTTTTTTGTTATGTAAAATGTAAAAAAAGTATAGATAAATAATGAAAGGTAACGGGAAATCGAGTGCCTAATGGATAATCCAGGTTCTATTGTTTACTTGAATAACGTTCATTTCTAACGGATAGGTGCAGAAATGGAAAATAACTACGCCAATGCTGCATTTTGAGCGTCGTAGAAATCGCCAAATGACCTTCAATCCGCCCTTTAATTATAATATGTGTCGCCAAATTTACGACCATCTGAACAGGGCCCGTTTTGAGTTAAAACAACTCGTAATCTTTCATCAATATTTTCTCATTCACCTGGATCTTCTAAATTTACAGACCCTACCAATGTGTTAGTTTTATGGTCAACTGCAGCTAAATCTTATTCTAACTTCTTGTCTTAAATCATGCGTCTTGTTATCTTGTTCAGTAGTTGCAATACTATTTTCATGTGAACTGGATGATGTGCACGGGTCGTCAACTCTGATTTCTGATGTATCGAATTCGTTACAGTCTTCACCAGAACATTTTAATCTTTCAACAAGTTTATTAAGAGTATAGTAGTACATACATATATCACAGTTGAAAATAGCAATCCACATAAATTTAGAAAATTTAAACTTTTCTGGCTTTCATTAAGGTAAAAATCTCTTATAATTGCATCGTAATTTAGAGATTCAACGATTCTGTTTTGAATAGAGATAATAGACAAATTTCTTATTTGTTTCTGATCCATTGTCGATGTTAGATAAGTTATAATTGACTTTAATTTACTAAAGCTGCGCTTACAATACGCAACTGTTATTGGTAGCGGTTACAACATACGCAACGCAATTTCTATATTGGGATAAAAAATTTGTAATTCATATGCGTGAATTAATAATTGAATTGGTGTTGCTGATGAATAATTATCTAATAACGATTTTACTTGACATTTATTAGTGTGAATTTCAAGGCAAAATTCTGAAATATCAAAGTCATTTGATTATTTGGAAGCGAGCTCGTCAGCACATTTCATTAATGCTTCAGTCGGCATAGTTGCTAAGGATGAACCAGTTAAAAAACTAAAATCCGAAGAAATGTCTCCTAATGATTCATAGCTCCAGTTAATCTGGAACAAAATGCTGCCTAGCACTTCATAACATTGTATTATCAAATTATCTTCATATGTTAACATCGTACTTTCATCTTCTGCTTGTTCATCAAACATAAGCTTAACTTAACGCAACTATCTACAATATAGCGTGATTTTTGAAATTGCCCCTTAAGTTTGTCGGCATTTGTTGATTCTTTTATAGAGAAGATCCAGCATTTTTGACACTACCTTAATTGAAAGAGATTCATTTTGTATTAATAGGCCTACCCTGTCTATAACAGTAAAAATAACTTCCCTAAAAGGTAATAAACAAATAAATTTATGATCAATGAGACGAATCAATTGTTTTGCGCGTAATATAGTATCAAAGTTTAAACTAGAATCTTGTGAAAATTCTGTTAGGACCTGATAATTTTTTTTTATTTGCTGACAAAGCGCTGTAACTGCCTTTTTTAGAGGACCAACGAGTTGTACAAACGCTTTTTAACTTATTGACGTCGGATCTTCTTTTATTATCCCTGCGTGTTTTTTGGTAAAATAATGTTAATAAGGAGTTTATTTAGTAAGTTAAGGGGACGGCAGACTACTTATTACAAAAAAGATGAAAGTTAGATCCATGATTTCTTCCTTCATTCTTAAGATGTAGCAACGCGCGATAGCGTTATCGAAAGAGCGTTTCAAGTTGCAAGGGCAGGAGGATTCAGTTATGGAAAATTTTGAGAAAATTCTGAATTGCAGACAATTGTTTCGGAGCATGTTTTTTTTACAATTTCCTCTACAGCTCGGCTTATGATGATAGTTTTTTTATGAAAATTTTATAATGTATAAAAATTTAAAGAGCTTTTCAAATGTTCAAGAAATTTTCCGATAGGCACGTTCGTTTTCCGGAATTTTAATAAAAACGGGTAGGCTTTGTACAGTTTTAAAAATGGACAAGCGGACGATTGCTTATTCGAAAACTTATCCATGTAAGGGAAACCTGACGTCCGTGGAAAATCCAATTTTTGAAAATTTTGGAAAATTTTTGGAAAGCTCATTTGTCTTTTTTATCTATTAAAAAATATATGTTCGTAATTCCATCAATATCAACTAAAATTGCCGAGTTTTATAATAAAAGTATTAATAAAAATAGAAATAAATCAACCATTCTTTCATATCCTAGTATTTCTTCAGTTAAGGGCGCGCAGTCGTATTTTTTACGAAAAAGGTGAAAGTTCGATGCACGATTTCTCGTTCCTATTTTAGGATGCAGAAACGCGCGACAGCGTTATCGAAAGAGCGTTTCATGGTCCAGGGGAAGGACGATTCTGTATTGGAAAATTTTGAGAAAATTCTGAATTACAGACAATTGTCTCGGATCATGTTTTTTTTACAATTTTCCCCACTGCTCGGCCTATGTTGATGTTTTGATTATGAAAATTTTATTATATATAACAAATTAAAACGGCTTTTCAAATGTCTAAGAAATTTTCCGATCGGCATGTTAGTTTTCCGCAACTTTAATAAAAACTGGTAGGCTTATGCAGTACTTTTTTTGCACAGTTTTAAAGGTGGACAAGTGGATGATTGCTTATTGGAAAGCAATCGTCCGTGAGGGAAACGTGACGTCCGTGGAAAATCCAATTTTGGAAAATTTTTGGAAAGCTCATTTGTCTTTTTTATCTATTAAAAAATATATGTTCGTAATACAATTGTCTAAAGATAATATTTTTGTCGGAAAAACTTATATATTTCCCTGTGAAAATTGAGATTATAAGGATTTTCCATATTTCATATGTAAGTTGTGTTATCTACACTTATACGGGCCAAATCACATATGCTAAGCTTGGTTATAATTACTCGACCATTCGCTGTTTGTGGTTTCATTGCAAGGTTGTCACAATTGCATTCAGATTTACAATACGTATTTACGGTTGCCACCTGTACTAATTTTTCCGGGATTTTCAGAACTTTAGGCGTTTGTTCTGCATCCGGTGTGAATTATGATCGGGGCGTCCTTTGGTTCGTCAGTTTATTTTTTATCTTTGTCGTGTTTCGCTATAAAATATATGTTATTGTAATATAAGTATTTTTTTATTCGATTTTTATTCTTTGACCCCCAAAATGGTGGCAGCAACCCTAATGGGGCCACGTCTTATTCTTCCAGTGAAGAAAGTTTGAAAATGGACAGCTTCTCTTGCTGTTACAATTTGAATATTTGTGAATAAGGAAGTATAGATTTACGAATTTACATAAAAAACGGAAAAGACACAAATTTCAGAATGATTATAATTGGTATTTATTGTGGAAAAAATAGAATGAGGAAATAATATGCAGATAAACATAGGTAGGTATATTATATGAAATTATTTTATTTATATAATTATATAATTTGATGTCGAAGATCGATTTTTAAAAACAAACTTTATTTTAATAAATTTTAAATTACTACAATTTCTTGAATTTAACTTATCTCGATGATAGCTAAAAATTGAATGCATGACTTTATTGAAAAAACTACATTGATGAATTTTGAAAAGTAAGCATTTCCTGCATAAAACTGGGATTGCTGATCATACATTTATTTATAATAATTAATTTAATTTGATTATTTAACTCCTCCCCCACTAGATTCATGTCCGGAGAGTGTATCTCGAGGAAGCTGAATTTCGGTGTTTGTAATTTCTTCAGGTGATTCATTTTTAATTTTGAAAGATTCTACGATCTTCTTTTTGAAGCAAATGATAACCATTATTAGTCCAATGAAGCAATATAATGTGTAGTAATGGTGGACGACGTTTCTTTCGAATTTTCGGGGTTGAAACCATTTAACTTCGTTTTTAAGATCGGTTAAATCTTGTAGGTTGATAGGTTTGATGTTCTCAATTGTTTCGTAGTTGATTTGAACTTGATTTTCGATGTTATCGAATTCGAAAAGTAATAGTTGACCCATGCTTTCAGATGGTGAAACACTAATTTTGTCTTCGTTTGTTTCAACTGTACACTGGTCGTTTAATCGTATTAAGTTTGTTCCTTGGATTTTTTGTACTTCTCTCTTCTTCAGGCAATTGATTTTTATATTGATTTGATCGGCGGAAATAAGTATCCAAAATTCCGTGTCTTCTATTTCATGGAATTGTGTTTTTGAGATTTGTATTTCGTTTTGTGTACAATTTGACAGTGTTTGATGTAAGATGATGTTTGTTTCACAGTTATTGGATTCAATGTTTTCAATGGTTGTTGATTTACAGAAAAATGATCCATTGACTCTCTGGCAACTCTCAGTTTCACGGGCCATGTGAATTTTGATAACAACAAATATCTGGCGTCGGGGATGATTAGACGGAATATATTTGAATGAGACCATACGGGAATGGGGTACAATTTGTATAGATTGAATTGTTCTTGGTAATATATGGGTACAAATAAGATAAATACAAGCTTTTTGTTATAAACATACGATTCTACTTGAATTAGTTTTGAAATTTTAATTAAATTGTCGAATTGAATGTCGAATGGTAATTGATTTGATTTAATGGTTTTCTTTAAATTCATCAGAACATTGTATAATTCATTCGTAGATATGATACTGGGGTGTAAAATTCTAAGTTGTGTAAATGTTATTGCTGTAACCATTTTATCAAGAACATTTTCTATAACTGTATACATTAATTGGATCTGGTTTAGGGTGTCTGCAATATTATGTATGTTAGTTTCATTGACATCATGTTTTAAGAATTCTTCTGTTTTCATTAATCGGCTTTCAAGTATGATTTCATTTTGATATAAGTTTGATAAGGTTTTATTGAAAGTATCAATTAATTTAGATGAAAGTGAATGTTGTTTATCTAAATTTTCATTTAAAATATTTTGATTTTGTTCTAATTGACGTATCATTTGTTCGAAATGTTCGCCATCTTTATAATCTAAATTTCCGGTGATACTTTTAAAAATTGAACCTAAACCATTGATTAATCCTCGCTTAAATCTATTGGGTTTCGGTATAATCTCATTGATTTCTTCTAAGATTGTTATTCTAGTGGCATTTATGATTTTTAAATAATTGTCAAATTCCCTAGAATAATAATAGTGTTCGGACAATTGAGAATTTAATTTTTCGACTTGTGTGTCAAGTTTTGTTAGTTGTTGGAAAAGTGAAGAAAGATCGTAATAATGAATAATTTTATGGTCGTATTCTCGAAGTTTCGCGTAACCAAGGTGTATTGGTACCAACCCAGGGTTATTTTTCAGATTTTTAATTTCCACTTGTGCTTGGATGGGGTTCATTACTAGGACGAACCTGTAACAATATTTTTTCATCAACTTTTAAAGGTCTTTTTACATTTCTTAGATGATATTTTCTGCGTGGGGTGTGTATCACTTGTTTCTTTGTATTAATAACACTTGCGCGTATTTTATGTCGAAATTTATTTTGTAGTTTAGGACCCTTTTTAACTTCCTTCGGATAAACTTCTTGGCCGGGTTTTAGGTTAGATATTTCCTTTTCTTTATTTAATTTAGAAACTATTTTTTCTTTGTGATCTTGTAATTTTTTATTAAGTTCTTTATAAATTAATTTAGTTTTTTCTTTATGATTTTGTATGTAGTTAGACATAAGTAATTTTTGGCAATTTAAATCGAATGGGTCTTCTAAATCGAGATGGCCTGAAATTATTTCTATTGGTTTTTTATTTGTTGCAGAATGCACAGTATTATTATAGGCTAAGATTGCGTACATTACTTTAGTTTTAAGATTTTCTGTTGGAAATTGTTCGTTTAATAATCTTATATGTTCTAGTAGTGTACTGTGTAATCTTTCTACCATTCCGTTTGATTGGGGGTTTTCTGGTGTAATGAAATGTATCTGAATTTTGTGTAATTCGAGTAGCTCTTTGATATTGTTGTTCTTAAATTCGGTTCCGTTATCGCTTATAATTTTCTTGGGGATTCCTAAATAGGAAAAGAATTGAAGCAGGTTATTTACGATACTAATAGAGTTTGCGCTACATATCTCGTATATTTGGGCATATTTAGAGAAGGCATCTATTATTGTCAAAAATTTCTGATTTTGTATTTTGATGGTGTCTATGTGAACAATTTCAAACGGTTTTGTAGCAGTGGGAGTAAGATTGATTCCTATTTTGACGGGATTTCTTTCATATTTTGTTCGTTGACAAATATCACATGTATTTATGTATGTTTGTATCGAATTTCTCATGTTTGGCCAATAATAACGTGCTTTTATCCGCGTTTCTGTTTCATTGATGCCTCTGTGATTTGATTTACCTTCGTGATAATTTTTTATTACAATTGATATTTCTTCTGGGGCTACGTCAATTAATTTGGTTTTAGTACAAATAAACTTGTAGTGGGGCCATTTAAAGGTTTTTCTTATAATTTCGCAAAATTTATAATATATATCATGTGGATCAAAATATAAATAGTATGTAATTTTTGGAACGACATATTCTTTAACTATATTGATAACTTCGTTTTCGAAATCGTTTTTGCTGATTTGGAAGATTATTCTTTGTTTATTAGGAAACGGGTGAATTAATTTGGGTTTCGAGGGAGAATGGTTTACAATTTGAAATTCCAGTTGATTTTGACCGTTATTGAAAGGTTGTTCCGAAATTGGGATATCTACTATAGGATTTTCTTGTTGATTAGAATGTTGGGTTTGTTCATCATTGTTTTCCTTATTTTCATTGTTCGATATTTCAGGTTCTACAGAGTCATCGGCGTTTACAATCATAGATTCGTTCTCTAATCTGTTGTCCGACATAGCTTCATTAAATCTTTCTATGTATTCGAATATATTTTCACAATTTTCGGCGGTATTGACATTGATTTCGATACGAGAAAGAGCGTCTGCGTTGCTATTTTGTTTTCCTTTTTTATAAAAGATATCGTAATCGTATTCCTCGAGTTTTAACCGCCATCTTACAAGTTTGGAATTTGGTTCTTTTAAAGAAAACAGCCACTGCAATGGCTTATGGTCTGTAATTATGTTGAACTTCCTTCCGTAAAGGTAGGGTCTGAAGTATTTTACGGCATAAACGATAGCCAACAACTCTTTTTCTATAGTTGAATAATTCTGTTCGGAATCGTTAAGCGTTCGCGATGCGTAAGCTATTGGAAGGTCTTTTCCGATGGTTCCTTGTGACAAAACGGCACCGATTGCTACATTGCTTGCGTCAGTCGTGAGATTAAATGGTTTTGAAAAATCCGGATATTGTAAAATTGGTTCGTTCATTAAAATGTTTTTACAAGTTTCGAAACATGAAACGAATTCTTCATTATGTATTATAGACGCGTTCTTTTTCAGGCATTTAGTGAGTGGTTTAGTTAATTTTGAAAAATCTCTTATAAATTTCCGGTAATATCCTAATAGTCCTAAAAATCCTTTCAATTGTTTTTGTGTTTTCGGTATGGGATAATTTTGAATGACTTTTATTTTTTCTGGGTTAGGCTTAATACCTTCAGGGGTGATGACGTGACCTAAATAATTTACCTCTTTTCGAAGGAATTCGGATTTGTCTAACTGAATTTTGAAATTTGAATTTCGTAGTCTTTGAAAAACTTGTTTCAAGTTATTAATGTGTTCTTGTAGTGAGACACTAAATATTATGATGTCGTCTAAATAAACTAAGCAAAATTCGTTTTGAATTCCTCGTAAAATATTGTCCATAACTCTCTGAAATGTCGCGGGCGCGTTTTTTAAGCCGAAAGGCATTCTGAGATATTCGTAATGCCCATTTTCAACACTGAATGCGGTTTTCGGTATGTCAGAAGGATCCATTTCAATTTGATGGAATCCTGATGCGAGATCGAGGGTGGTGAAATATTGACATCTACCCAATTTATCTAAAATATCGCTAATGTTTGGTAGTGGGTACTTATCATCGATGGTCTTTTGATTTAATTTCCGATAATCGACTACTACTCTCCACTTTTGTTTTCCACTAGCGTCGATTTTCTTTGGCACGATCCAGATGGGAGAGTTCCATGGAGAACTACTTGGTCTAATGATATTTTCTTTCAGCATTTTCTGAATTTGTGATTGAATTTCTTGTTTATGAACAAAAGGGTATCTATAAGTTTTTGAATAAATCGGTATTTCATCAGATGTTTTAATTTTGTGTTTAACTGTATTGCTGAACGTTAGAGGGTGGTTTTCTCTATGAAAAATATCGGCATATTCTTTTATTAGTTTTAAAATTGTGGTTTTCTCTTCTTGATTCATATGATCGGTACGTATATTAAAGGGATCTTGATTGTCACATTCGAAATTATTAAAATTGGGAGTATTGATTATTTGATTTTGAAATTCTCGCGGAGATATTAATTCATCTTGTAGTGGTTCGACCACTAGATTTTCGGAAAAATTTAAATGTGCTATGTGTTCATTTTTGTTAATTATACTGACATAGGCTTCGAAATCTTTACATGTTGTCAAACATTCGGGAATTTCGCAACCGTGTGAAGCTGTATACGGTACGATTACATCACCTTTCTCGATGTTAGTTTTGATTTTTATAATTTGTTCAGATCGGGGTGATATAGAATAAGTATGAGTTTGTTTTTGTGGTATATTTTGGAAATGAATTTTGATTTTTGCATTTGGTGTTATTAACAATTTATTTTTAAAATCTAATGTGGCGTTTAAAAATTCTAAATTATCTAATCCGATTAATCCTTTGAAAATATTGTGAAATTTGAATAAATGAAATTTCATATATTCGTCCGGTCGTTCGAATATCTTTGGTATTTTCATCCATCCGGTATAACGATGTGCTGATGTTGAAAACGTATTCGAAACTATAAACGGATCGTATCGAATGGTTTCCGGGAATAATTTTTCTGCGACATCCGGATCAATAAACGATTTTGTGGCACCCGTATCGATTAATAATTTTAAGTTATTAAAATTTGGAAAAATTATGTACGGTAATTTACTAGTATACTGTTCGTTATGGTTAAGTGGAATTATTGGGTTGTTGATATTTCCGAGGCCGTTATTTGAAAATTTTCGTATTCGTCATCAGTTGGTTCTTCACAAATTTCATCATCATCTGGATTTACATCATCTACATTAACTGTTTCTTGATTGAATAATTCTTCTGATGTAAAGTTTCTTTGTGAGAAATTTGGAGGATTCGCGAATGTTTGTCTAGTACTTATACTCATTGGTGTTGCAGGGGGTGGCTTATAGTTTGGATTGGGTTTGAAAACATTCTTATTTTGAGATGAAAAATTGTCTTGTCGGGAATATTGTTGGGGTTTATTGTTCGGTTTTTTGAAAGCTTGGATATTTGTTTGGAATTTAGGAGTTGTTAATTTTTGTTGGGGGTTTATAGGTTGTGATGGAAACTGCGGGGTATTTTGTGTTATTTGATGAACTGGTTTCTGATAATATCGGACATTATTCTCTTCGTTAATGTAAAGTAACGCGACTTGAAGACTGTCAGGACGCATTGCCCTAATTGAACTGCCCATTGGCTCTTTTAGACCGGCTAGAAATGTTTTCAAAGCTAATTTATTGTACAAATCTTTTTTGATATTGGAACCGATATCGGTTTGTTCGTGGGTTTTTACGTACGAACATAATAAATTTAATAAATTCATTATCTTATCATAAAATTGCAGAGCACTCTCTTTGTTTTGTTTTAAAAGGACCAAATCACGAATTAGACAAATTTCGTCTCTTTGATCACTAAAATTTCTAATTAACGTTTCTTTTAGTTCTTGCCAAGTGGTTACACTTTGGATGTTAATAGCAATTTTCGCGTTTCCGCTTAATTTATTAGTTATTGATTTAAGTATAAACGTATTTAAAAAATGTACTGGATTGTTCTTATCTACGAATGTATTAATAATGCTCTCAGCGCTATTAATGAATTCGTTCAATTCGTTTGGATTTCCATCGTATTGTGGAACACATGACAAATATTCTGGTTTGAAAGTTAATGTGGTCATTTTTGATTCTGATTCAAAATTTGTAGTTGTATTTGTATTTGAATTTGAATTTGAACTTGTATTTATCTCAGCGGTTGAGATTGATAGAGATTGAATGGATTCAGTTAAATGATCAACGACAGACATAAATTATTATCAAAAATCACTTACCCTAGTAATGTAATTTTTGAGAGCTTCAACATTCCAATTTGATCCGCCTACGATAGGTGTGATTATCCGATTTCTAGGATGTCAACTCGGTCCAATGGAACTTGAATTTTTGTTAATTTTCTTTATTCGAATACTGGACAAACTGTTGAAACAGACGAATTTCCACGATGAAAAATCTTCCAGTATCCTACCGACTGCGCCAATTATATAATTTGATGTCGAAGATCGATTTTTAAAAACAAACTTTATTTTAATAAATTTTAAATTACTACAATTTCTTGAATTTAACTTATCTCGATGATAGCTAAAAATTGAATGCATGACTTTATTGAAAAAACTACATTGATGAATTTTGAAAAGTAAGCATTTCCTGCATAAAACTGGGATTGCTGATCATACATTTATTTATAATAATTAATTTAATTTGATTATTTAACTATATATAATAATTATAATAGTTTGTAATTCTTATGGGGTCACTTCCACCACCACGTCCACGTCAACCACCATAACCACGTCCACCACCACCACGCTCAAGACCATGCGATCCCTTAGCAGGCCACCCTGGAAATTGAAACGAAATTTCAGAATGATGATAATTGGTATTTATTGTGGAAAAAATAGAATAGAACTTACTCAAATTAATAGCCTAATACAGTATGATACCTAATTAGCATTTATCAACAAATATACTTGTTTAATTAGTTTTTATATTAACTCATGATTCTAATCTATAACAGATATTAATTTATATCATCAACGATTTCGTGAATACCATGTGGTACGATCTAGGAAATTTAACCTTAAAATATATGTAAGATATTATCATTATAATTATCATTTGTTTTGTAATATATACCATCAAATATTTTTCACTATTATTATTCTACCACTATCGTCAACAATTTTAAATCTAAATTATAAACCGATACAATATTACTAATTGATAAATCAACGATATACGAAATCAAGTGAAACATCAAACAACAACGCAATTACAAAATACGAAAACGATCAAAATGGTGGAAACATCCGTTATATCAATGCGCATGCTTGAACGATGGGTGTATAAGACTAGTTGGTTAACCTGTACGTTTAGTGAATAATCATTTAAATGTTTATGTTTTGAAATTTCCCCGTACTCCCGCAGGTCAAGTTGTTGACATTTTTCCATTTTACTGGGATATGAGGTATTTGGACAAGCAATATATATTTTCAATTTACCAATATGCCGACAGTTTCGCGATCTTTATTTTCGGTTCCTCAGGGCTACAAACAGTTACAGTTATCAATACAAAAGCAAAGCAAACTCAAAATCAAACTTTACCTAATTGGCGGTACAAGATACAAGATGGTATCGTGTTATCAATTACAATTCCAAAACAATGAAAATAAAAACAAACCATGAATTGAACAACTTATTACAACAACTCTCAACTCCACAGGACAAAACAACCATGTAATTAACATTAAGTTAATTAAAAACAATAAATTAATTAAAAACTTTTCCAATATCGCTATATGATCAACCCAAAATGCGTGCATTTCTTCATTAATCTAGAAAATTCTTTTACAGCGGAAATAACCTAACAATCAACGACAATTGAAAACGCATGAACAATGAACAATCACCAAATAAAGGGTGGAATACACCTCAAAAGATGGTCATATGACCTTGTGGAATTAACAATATCGTCTTGATAGTTCACCGATGTTAATTTTTTGATAAAGAGCATTTCGCTAAACAATCTTCTATTTAGGTTGGTTTCCTTAACTAATACCTTCACAGAGTCCAAATTGAAATTAAAATGATGACCTTCCTCAACATGGTGTGTTGCTAAAGCTGTTCTATTCTTATTCCTCTCTTTTCCTATATTACAGTCATTATAATGTTGTCTGATTCGGTTTTTCAAAAGTTGTGACGTCTGACCCACATACCATTTTCTACAATTGTTACACGAAACACCATACACCAAATTTGAATTATCTCCTTTATCATCATTGTCTTTTATTTTAGTATATAAATTCTTTATTTTGTTGGTACCATAAAACGCGATCTTAAGATCTTTATTCCCATTTGTCGAGTTATCATCTATCAAAATTTTCTTTAATTTCTCACTTAACGTGTTAATGTAGGGCAATCTAAAATATACTGTGGTTTTAATATTTACGTTGTCGGTGTTTGTTTTTCCTTTCCCTTCTTTTTCAATTTTGTCTATAACCTTTCTATGTGTTCTGTTGATAATCAGATCTGGATAATTGTTTTTTCGTAAAATTTGTTTAATCAGCATGAAATTGTCATTCCAGAAGACTTTGTCATTAATTTTCATTATTCTATAGATTAAATTTTCAATTATTGCTATTTTAGTACTGATTCTATGAGACGAGAAATAATTCACCAATCGATCACTGTTAATCTGCTTCCTATACCAATTAGAAACTAACTTATTGTCTTTTCTGATAATTAATGTATCCAAAAACGGGATACTACTGTTTGATTCCATTTCTAGGGTAAATTTTATGTTGGTATGAAAACTGTTAAATGCTTGAAGGACTGCTGATTGCTGATCACTTGGTATTAACAAAATCATATCATCTACATATAACTTGATGTACGGTATTTCAAAATCCAATCCATTTATAACAGTTTCTATTAGTTCTTCCATAATTAATGCTGCTAGAAGCGGGCTGCTGGGATTGCCCGTTGGTGCTCCGTCTAGTTGTTGGTAAAATTTATTGTCAAATTTAAAATAGCTTGTGTCATGGAGCTACCAGTTGGGTGTTATCGAAGCAATTGCTGAAGGATAGAATCAGACTAGCATCATTGTACAATCGGAGAATTTTCCTACAAAATTGCCGTTCCAACGACATCATCCCCGGACACATCAAACACCATGTAAAATGTATATATACAGTACAATTAGATGATCACCCGTTCAAAGGGAAGGTAGACAGATTGTTAAAGAAATTTCAAAAAGCCATATTGAAGTTAGAAATCAAGATTACGGTGTGGAAGATCGACACACTGGAACAAAAGATCAACCAGAATACAAGGAACTTACAACAAATGTTGAACCATAATGTATTTCGAGACCTAAATAGTATGATAGAGAGGAAGTTCCGACGTAGATTTGACAGCGTTAAGAATACCAACATTAAAAAATTTAACAACTTGAAAATTAGAACGAACACGGTCGTGATTGGAGAGCCAGTAAATGGAACGTTCAACTACACACAATTGGTTATACCTGACAGGGCCAAATATATTTTGAATCTTTCCCCGAACTTCAACATCCCAAGTTACAATAGACACTTGCCAATACTTAATTTGATAAAATATTTGGAAATGATAATAAACAACATAACAGATGATGATAATAACAAGAGTATTATACGTAATAGGGCAGTTAACTTGGTAACCAACTAAATTAACACCAACAGGAAACCCCCAAAGTTACTTATGGACTATAATTATACAAATAAATACTTAAAACAGCATAAAGAAGTTATAGTAACGAAATCAGACAAAGGAGGGAGCACGGTCATCCTTCACAAAGACATATACATGAAGAAAACTTACGAATTATTAAAAGATACGAACACCTATAAGTTACTGAAGAAAGATCCAACCAGAACATATGAAAAGAAGATTAATAAATTCATAGACAAAATATTCGAAATGGAATCAATTACATGGACCCAATACAAAGACATGAAACATACAAACACAGTTGCACCTAAATTATATTGTTTATTAAAAACACATAAACAAAATTATACATTTAGACCAATAGTGAGTTGTAATAACACACCAGCATATAAGTTATCGAAATTTATCAACACCATTTTATCACCCATGATTTCTACATTCAAATATAACATAAAGAACTCCTTTGAATTGGTCCGATCGATTGAACAAATTATAGTCCCAGAAAATCATGTCCTTATATCGTTAGACGTCGTATCCCTATTTCCCTCAATACCTAAAGATCAGGTGGTTGATACTACCAAAAAGAAATGGTCATATATAAGTGGTTACACAGACCTCAGCAAGAAGATATTCTTGGAGATGGTTAATATCTATTTTGACACAAGCTATTTTAAATTTGACAATAAATTTTACCAACAACTAGACGGAGCACCAACGGGCAATCCCAGCAGCCCGCTTCTAGCAGCATTAATTATGGAAGAACTAATAGAAACTGTTATAAATGGATTGGATTTTGAAGTACCCCCTTAGACCGCAAACTTTGAGCGGCCATTTTACCCCCTAGATATGCTTATCAGCCGATAAAAAAAACATGCATCTCTTAGATTTCAACAGGGAACAACATATCCAAATTTCATTAAAATCAAAGGGGGACACCTGGAAAGGTTCCCTTGTAAGTTTTGTGTTTACCAACCGTCCACCTACTCGTATAAGACCGTCTTTATCAAGAAAAATGTAGAGTCTCTTTAAACGACTATTGTTACTGATTTTAGAATAGGCATGGTGACTACTTTTGAAAATATATTCTATGATGTTCCTATGTGTCTACTGTTTCGAAAAATGACCCTATTTCTGCAGAAAATAAAGGTTTAGTAGTAAAAATTAGCTTTTTAAAAACTAAATTTATATTTTGCTCTAAAACGGTCGCAGGTGTCATGGCGCTGCTTGTGACGTCACGCTTTTGTGAACACAATTGTGAATCGCATGGTTATCGTTTGAATTGTAGAGCCGTCGTGAGAATATGTGCCGCCCTCGGACAAACATTTAAGAAACGGGCTAAATTCTAAATTTACTCAAATCATCTACTTTTAACAATTTGATCAAAAAAATTGTCAAAAATTACCTGTAATTAAGAAGGAAAACTAAGAATCGAAGGCCCAACTGTAAAATCTATTAAAAGAATACAAAGATATTTTGTCATAGTTTGCTGCAAACACTCACTAAAAATCATTGCCTTATAAAGCTACGGTTTCTTAGGACAGTCCGCTAGCTAAAAGTCGGCGAAGTTCGGCTGCGTAAAAATCTATTCAATGAGTTTTAAGGGTACTCGGTTCGTTAGGCGGCCGAATTCGGCCGATATTTCGCGTACGCCTGCGAACGCCGAAATCATCTGACGGCTCTAGATATATACGCAGTGTTGAACGTCATTCGGTTCAGAGCGAATTAAAAATGTAAGGTTTTTTTGTAATATCTTCTGATAGGTAATTATTAGAACTACTTCAAATATCTCTCTAGAAACTCTGAAGTATTCTCGAAATTTTGTTTCGTTTCCAAATCCTTTCTATCAGAATAGTAAATGCTCCTTCTGTGTTTCTCTTTAAAAAAAAACATCTCAGTTTCTTTTCTTGGCCACACAAAAAGTCAACAGTTCTTCTTCCTCTTTTTCTTCCAAAAGTAGAAATATGCACATTGCACGATGCAGCTCGTTTAAAGACATCTTGGAAACTAAACGATTATCGGCTCAGAGCAAATTCAGACCATTTTTAACAATCCATGTCCGCGCCGAAAACAATAAAACGTCGGCCGAACTTCACTGACTTTTCGCTGGCGGACTGTTCTATCAAACCGTAGCTTAACTTATAACAAATATTTTCAAAACTCGGACCAAAAATTAATATGTCTTTTACCTAAAAAGTAGATGGACAGTTTGTAATTGTCCTTCACAGCTTGATTGTTAGCAAAATTTATTTAGTATTGATGATTTACAACGGCAAAAATAATTTTTTTGTATATTTATCAATTGAAATTCAGCCGTAATTTTTTCACCCGCAGGCAGCGGCGCGTTACCCTATGGGTAAAATGGCCGATTGCCCATTGGGCCCTAATGTCTTCAAATCAATATTCTCATTTCTGCAGTTAAAGTCGATTCCATACCTAATAATTTTTTATAGCAGATATAATGCAAACGTGTGGCGGCGTATAATATATAAACCATTTTAGCGATTTTTTTTTAAAAAAATTAGCTTCTGACGAGATCCTCACTTTTGAATTTCCGAAAAAATTTTGCACAGAAGTTCGTTTTGGGACCTCAGGAACCCATATCCACCGTTCGTTAAAAATTTTATATATATATATATATATATATATATATATATATATATATATATATATATATATATATATATATATATATATGTATACCCACGATAACTGCCGTAAAAATGGTCCAATCTTAATGAAACTTGGTACAAAAATCGGTCTTTGATATAGCTTGGATGAGTTTGTTGGCCAGACTGCTAGGACCAACACTTTTGGAATAAGAGCCGAAGAAATATTAAAAAAAATCATTTTCAATATTACATTTGCTTAGATTTTGATGAAAACTAAAATATCAGTAGAGCCGACCATTCTCTATGACCAAGAAAAAAAATCATCAAAATCGGTTCGTTGGTTCGCATGAAAAATGCAAAAATCTCTTTTTTGAGTATAAGCAGTAAAATCCAATATCTCAGATGGCTATGTGTTCTGACAATTGATATTAGAAAAAAAATTGAATATCGCACAGGGCAACTAATTTTGACAGTTAATATTAGACAAGCATCTATAGATCTAGTATGTTAATATTAGCATACTAGATCTATGTAGACAAACGACAAATTTCAAAAGAGTGAAATTTTATTAGTGTTTCTTATTGTTTGTGAATTAATAATGTTTCAGCATGTAGATACATTAAAAAATTCGCTAAATAAGGTACTTGCTGCCTTTGGAGATTTTTTATCATTAGAATAATAAATTTCAGTAGCATTTATTTTGGTTATTGCTGATAACTAGTCAATATCATATATCACTTACAACTACTTGATTTTGCCGCTCACAATATATCCGGCTGAATAGGACTTTATTGTAAATCGTCTAAGAGTAACAGTCTGGTGTAATTTCCCTACGTGATACAAACAATAACTTGCAATTGATTTCAACTTTTTTTTGGGATTGTTTTCGGGTAAAATATAGAATATTTGTATTATTCGTACAATCAAATATTCGTTAGTTTATGGTTTAAAAATGAATTCAAAAGTGTATAAGTGGTGTGCGGCCCCTCAGTGTACGAACACATCAATAAAATGCCCTAGTAAATTATTAATTTACGTTCCGCGCAAAAAAACAATTCGATATAAGTGGCTAAATCTTGCACGGCGAGACAAAACTGCTGTATCTCTAACTTCTTCAATGTACTTCTGTGAAGACCATTTTGATTTTCCAAATGATATGGACAATTACACTGAATATCGTGTGATGGGTTCGGTGTCACAAGTGCGCATGAAACCAGGATGTATTCTAACAAAATTTGAATGCCAACTAGATCGAAAAAAAGAACATCTAACACTACAGAACGGCCATACACTCTCAAGAAGCAAAGAAAGATGACAATTGAAGAATGTGGAAAAGAAATGGAAGAACGAAGTCTGGTCACAAAACATTAAGAATCTGGAGAAACTTCATCGGAAAGTTCACTTTTGTACACCACTGAAGACCGATCAGAAGTACATAAAACATCTGAGAAATCAATACAAGTACATATGACACACAAATTCAGAAGTAAATCCACCCAAACAGGAATTAAATTAGTAAGTCGTATGACATCACCATTGAAACCTAATGTCAAGTCTGTTTCTACATCTCCATTTAAAGTTGAAAGTTGTCTTTCAACTAGACCATCGACATCTAGCCTAATCGGAACTAATAGTGATATTAGTGATCATCTGTAGAATCACCTAGACCATCGACATCTAGCCTAAACGGAACTAATAGTGATATTAGTGATCATCTGTAGAATCACCATCATCAACAAAATCTCTACAAATGAAATCTTCTTCAGAGTGCAGCGAACTAATTGAACAAGATGGAAAGCAAGAGGCATCAAAAATTGTGGAATACACTTCAATTAAAGGGATGAACAATCCACGTTTTTATTTTGGTGTTCCTAAAAGCTGTTATTACTTAATAGATTTAATTGAAGAACAGACAAGTATACCTATTAAGTATATATTACTGTGTTTAAATAAAATTAGATTGAGTAATCCATTTCGAGAGCTCGCTCCATACACCCAACACATGCTAGCAAAATATTTTTAAAATATATACCTATATTAGCTAGTGTAATGCGACCTTTTATTGTAAAATTGGATAAAAAAATTATATTTCAAGCATAAATATTATCATGTGAGTTGTATCATAGACTGCTTGGAAATCGAAGTGCAAAAGTCTTCAAAGGCTTTTGCACTTCAATTTCCACTTTTGCATGGTCGGAATACAAGAAGACTAACACCATCATGTTTCTTGTGTCTTGTACACCAAATGTTTTAGTAAGTTATATTTCACCAGGCTATGGAGAAAGAATAACAGATACATGTTTGGTTGAGTCGTGTGATTTTTTAAAGGGCTTACGACCAGGCATGTGTGTGATGGCTGACAGAGGATTCAAACATGTACAGCCATATCTAAGTAAACAGGGGGTCTAACTTGTACGACCCCCAAGTGTTATAACTGGAACAAAATTATCAAAAAGTGAAGCAAGAGAAACTAAACAAATCGCAAGTTTGAGAATACATATTGAGAGAGTGATTCGACGGTTACGAGAATTCAGCATTCTAAAACCACATGCATGTCTAAACCACAATTTAGTCAAAGTACTTGATGATGTTATTACCATTTCCAGCGGTTTAATTAATTTACAAGATTCTCCTATTAAATTAAACTATGAAATTTCTTTATACATTTTATTTATTTACAATGAACTTTGGTATAACAATGGATACATGTTAGCTTTCCATAATGACACTAACACTTTCAGAAAATCAGATATATATTTTTCATCAAACATTACACATAAAATTTCAACACTTTTATTTGTGCTGTAGTTACAGTCAGCTACACAATAATAACTATTCTGTACCCAGTCAAATACATTTGTATCTGCATCTGCGTATGATATTTTTGTGAGGGTTTACCGTTCTGAATATAATTTTCGTACGTTTTTGGGCTCATGGGACATTTGACTTCAATAATGCCATCTTGACAGATCCCATCAGGCCATCCCGCTATCATTGGGTAGTTTTTCGACAACATCAGACCACACTTTTTAATTATTTTGCCCAGTTCAATACTTACGGTTTTCCGCACTTCATCTGCTAATATTCTACCACGTTTTATGGCTGGTGTATCCGGAATTTTTCCTCCCATAATTAAAGCTGAAAGGGTCCCATCATTAGTTTTGCATCGACTAAATTCAAAGGCTTGAGATGCTGTGATTCTTCCATACCTCAATGAACGCCAAAGGCTGTTCTGATGTTGTTCTCTGGTCTATTCTTCAACTTTAACAATATCTGCATCAGTCGAAACAAACTTTTCCAAAAATTTATCACAGCATATTTCTTTATATTTTAACTGGAGATGAAACGGATATCCGGTAACTATCCGGTATCCGGCCGATCCGGCCTTAAGTTACTATCCGGACGGATACCGGATAACAAGAGGCTCTCCGGTCGGATACCGGACTTAAAAAAATACGAAATGAAAAGTCACGTTTAGTTTAGTAGCCTATTTATATTTTATATCATTCCACAAATACAGTAAGTAACAGAAAATTTTCACTTTACAAGTTAGAAAATTAGTACTCGAACTGCACTAAGGGCAAATTATGGTGAATGAATACTAATTTTTCTGCTCTGGAAGGTAACAAGCAGTTTTGCTTGTCTTCATAAACAAGGCCAGCTTCAGAAAAAAAGTCTTTCGCTATACACACTGCTGCAGGGTGCTGAAAGATAGGTTTTGGCAAACTTTGATAAATGTGGGTATTGTGTAGCATTAGCTGCCCACCAACTATAAGGGTCACGATCGCGAGCAATTCGCACTGACTTTAAATAAAAATGAATCTCACAAGCAATCGCGTTTCTTTCTTCATGGTGAGACTGGTTAGTATTGCTTTCATTTGCTAGATTATTATAGCAATCGCAAAACGTGTCATGAGCTTCGCAAGACACAGCTGACTCTGTCTCCTCTCTATTTTTTTTAGCCGGTGTTGAAGATGAACTACTACTGGAGGACTCATCGCAAGACATCTCCTGGCGAGCTCTTTCAGCTTCAACCACCCCCAAGTAGTTTGTTTTGAATTTTGGGCCTAGATAAGTAGCAATTAAGTAATTAGAGTCGTGACTTAAGGGGTTGAAACGACTTTCTAATTCAGCTTTTAACGAGACCCGCATGTGTGGTAAGTTAAGCGTTCTTTGCCCAGTTTCATCTTTATCTAAATATTTTTTTAAAGCAGCAACAAGAGGTATTACCTCTGACACTCAGGACAGACCAGAACTTGTTATTTTGGTTATTTCTTCAAAGGGGTTCAATAAATGGGTGCATTGCTCCATCAAACACCACTGTTGAGCCGTCAAATTGGTAAGTGTACCATGATCAGCAATAAACAATGAATGACGTATTAACACGTACTGCTTCAGAATTTTAACGGCCAGTGGCGTGCACAACGATGAAGAAAGATTAATCACAAACCAAAATCAAAAAATACAATCAAATAATTCAACTACTCGAACGAGAATGTGCAAATACTAAAGTATGAGATAATTTTTCAATTATTCTTTTGTTTTTGCTGATTTTTACAAAATCAATCGTCTGATAACTTTGTGGCGCCTATGGCCAGAGATGTTTACAATTCGTCGCTCCTTCTACTTCTACGTCACGAAAGTGAATAGACAACAGTATATTTGTCTATCTTCGTTTTAATTGAGCAATTAAAGAAGGATGTAATATTGGCGTACTGCAAGTATTGACAAGACAATCGTTTGTATGACTGACTCCGTCTAACACATCAAAAAATACATTCAGGCTTGCTTAAAGATGTCTGTTATTGGTTCACTGATTGATGACGTACCGGCAAAGTTAAAGGATTTGGACTATAGCAGCATTGTACTCAGCCAAACGAACGCCCTTCACCACATTAGCGCCACTGTCATGAATGAGTAAATGTATTTTACTACGTTCAATATCCCAGCGGTTTGCGATTGTGTTAAGCTCCTTTACTATATTTTCTCCAGTGTGTGAACATAAGAATGGCTTCATTACAAGAACTCCATGTTCTATTTTGAATTCAGGAGATACTCAATGAGCTGTGAAACTCAGGAAGCTAGCGTTGTTGTGTAAGCAAGTCCACATGTCAGTGGTCACTAAAATAGCGACAGTAATTGAAATGTTACCTTTGATTTTCTCATAAATTCTATCATATATGTCAGGAATGATATTTTGGGTAATATAAGTACGGCTTGGCAGTTTGTAACGGGGCAAAGCTTGTTTTAGGAGTCTGGTGAACCCGGTTCTGTCTACCATGAACAATGGCTCGTTGTCTAGTGCAATCATTTCTGCTATTAAATAATGGTATTTCCTTGCTTTGGCGTCATTAACGTCCCATAGCGATTTCCTTTCGAAAGATTCTGTTATAGTCAATTGCCTCTCTGCTACTGAAGACGAACTTGTCCCCGCGATGGCTAAAGGAGTTGTAGTAGGCATGACCTTTATTCAGTGCATCGAATTCATCTGGATGTTTTGCTTTAATGTGATTTTTCATGGCAGAAGTACCTATAAAAAGTAAGATTTTACGAACTCGACCTAATTTAAGGGGATTTTGGGGATTTTTGTCGATTCGGCCTGCGAAAACAGTCAATTATCAAACTGCGATTACTCGCTTGTTTTTTAAGATAATGTCAAAAATTCACGTGTGTTGGATAGAGAATTTCGAGGTGCATGCTTTAAAGCTTTCTATTTTGAATAAAATGTGATAAAATTCAGAATGGTAGATAAAAATCTTGAACCCTGTTTTTTTCGTAGATTTCCCTTCATAACTGGCTAAAACTATTGATTTTCAATATTTTTCAATTGATTTAGATAGAAAATTGAAAGAGCTCACCAAATATTTAAGAATTTGCCAGACATGTTTGTTAGTTTTCCGATAACTGACGGAAATTTAAAAAAAATTCCAATAGTGATGCCATGCATAATTTTCAAAATAGAAAATTATACACTCTAATTTAGGGAGGTGATAGGAAGGCCGAGAGAACAAAGCTCGCTTAAAATCTAATTTTGAAAATTAAGTTTCAGATAAGATTTGAACCTCTTTTTCACCTATTATTTACATTTAAATTTTATCTACTTTACAACCATATCATTACAAAAGAAAAATATTTTGACAATCTGTCTGGAAATTTGTTATTTAATAGACGCTGTTTGTGTTGCTATACGCTGTGTACTAGATCTACATATGTGGTACGTTGCACGCTAAATCACAACAGTAACAATAACAACACAAACATGGTCTATTAAAAATCAAATTTCCAGGCAGATATTCAAAATATTTTAGATTATAACTATATGGTTGTGAAGTAGGTAAACTTTCCAATATTTTCATATCAATCAAGAGGCAAATTAATTAATTTTAATACTCGTAAATAATAGGTTAAAACGAGGTTCAAATTTTTTCTGAAATTCGATTTTAGGTGAACTCATGTTCTCGGCTTTCTCAATTACTTTCTAAATCCGGGAGTATGATTTTCTATTTTGAAAATTAAGCATGGCATCACTGATGGATTTTTTTAAGTCTTCAGTTATCGGAAAACTAACAAACATATCGAGAAAATTCTTACATATTAGGGAAGCTCTTTCAATTTGCTTTCTAAATCACTTGATAAATATTGTGTAGAAGCGAGTAAGGAATATAGGTCTGATGACAGCTATAACACCAATACCCTATATTCAACAATACTAATTTATTCAGTCCAATAATTTGGTTTATATACAAAAATAATAATACTTAATAATTACACAATAATGACATCAAGTATGTCAATAATATAAGATTCAACATAATATTACGTTATAATGTGCTGACACTTGTTTACACACAAAGAATTGACATAATTATACAATTGTGTCAGCATAAACAGTTAATTGACGATTGCAATAATTGTGAATTTCATTTAGATAAAAAAATCTGCTTAATCTGAGATTAAACATACTGCCTCTCCGACAGCACCAAAAGAAAATTATTGACAAAATCTTGTTACAATAAAGATTACCTTTTATCGAGATTCAATTATTATTATGAATCTTTGTTAGTTGGTCTTAATCTACCCAAACTAATCTAAAATTTTTTTTTATTTTGGATTGCAGACCTTTTTTGACATTGAATTGCCATAAACTACTTATAACTATTATTAATCATTGAAGATTGTAATTTGACATTATTTGTTTATTCTACAGAATTCCTAGCGTCTCCGGAATCAATGAAACCGAACATGTATGTCTGCATTTCTAACCATGGGGCGGGCACCTTCTGTTGATGGTGGCTCTCTTGATCTCATCTCCGTTACAGCTACAAGGCCTTCATTTAACCTTGTTTGGAGTTTTTCTTGTTTTTTTGCTGATTCTAACGTTTGTGTTACTAAACTTGGCTAGTGCTGACAGCGTAACTTCAGCTTGTTGTTTTGATTCCTGTTGATTTTTCTCTAATTTCTTGATGTCTTGATCAACTTTATCATTGACTTCTACCACGCCGGTTGACAATTTCCCTAACCAACCCCTCTTTCTCGGTCATTATTAATTTCCATTATTTCCTTTGATTTCCATTGTAAATTTCCACTCATTTCCTTTAAATGTTGTGTCAGCATACGACACTGTATTGTCGATTTTGAACCTTTTGCATTATTGCACAATTTTTCTTTTTCCGTTATGAGTAAGTCAACTTTTAGTCGATCGTCCTGGATTCTTGACTTTGGAATTTTAATTCCAATTCTGCAGGTCTCTTTTTCTGGTTTTGTGGTTCCTACTGGTTCCATATACAGTCCTGTTTGTGGATAGTGAATTGTGTAATGTGATTCGGTTGATTCTATGCATGTACTGATTGTAATAGTTAATAATATCACGATTAAATTGCTGACTACGGGTTTTCTTCGGGTTTTAATTTTTCTCGGTTCTTCTTTTTCTTCTTTTGGAAGTGGAACTATTTTTGAAATTGCTCTTTTGGTGCTTCCTTTGGGGTGTTGAAGTTCCACCACTCGTGTTAAACCATTTTTGTCAGGAAATGTTTGCGTAATTCTTGCAAGCGGCCATTTACTTGGTGCAATATTATCTTCTTTGATTAGAACCAAGTCTCCAATTTCGAGATTTTTCGCCCTCTGTTTCCATTTGTATCATTGCTGTAGCGTAGAAAGATATTCAGATGACCAAATCTTCCAAAAGTTTCGCTTCATTCTTTCAATCATTCTCCGTTTTGTTGATAGGCATGTTTCAATTTCTGTTGTTATCGGATCTGGAGGTGCCACAATTGGTCTTCCGATTAGGAAGTGACCGGGTGTCCATGACGTCATATCAATGGCATCGTTGGTTAGCTCGCACAAAGGACGAGAATTCAAACACGCTTCAATTTGTTGAAGAAGTGTAGAAAACTCCTTATATGTCAGCAAAGACTCTCCAATCATTTTTCCTAAATGACCTTTCATTGATTTAGCTCCAGCTTCCCAAATTCCTCCGAAATGAGCGGCTGCTAGCGGAATGAAATGCCATTGAGTTCCGTTGGTGGTGATATTATCTTGAAATTGATCATCCTTCAACAGTTTGGCGATTTTATTTTGAAAAATTCGATTAGCGCCCACAAATGTTGTTCCATTATCACTATATATGTGTTCGCATCTACCTCTCCTTGATATAAATGTTTTGAAGGCTGCGATAAATGCTTCTGATGATAAATCACTCACTAGTTCCAGGTGTATGGCCTTTGTTGATAGACAGACAAATAGGGCTATATATCGCTTATGAGACTTACTGCCTCTACCTTTTGATGCTTTAATTCGTACTGGTCCTGCATAATCAACCCCAGTGTGAATAAATGGAGCTGATATTGTGACTCTAGCAGTCGGTAGCTCTCCCATTAATGTTGTTGGGTTTCCTTTTTGTGACGAACGCACAAAACACATTGACGAATGATTTGTTTTACTGGCCTTTTTCCGTTTGGGATCCAGTATTTTCTTCTAATGTACGCCAATGTAATTTGGATTTCTCCATGTAATGTCATTTGATGAGCGTTTCTTATAATCAACTGAGCTAAATGACTTCTATATGGTATTATTATTGGATGTTTCTCATTATAATTGAGATGAGAATTTGTCAACCTACCTCCAACTCTCATGATTCCTTTAGAATCAATAAATGGATTGAGAGTGGATAGTTTACTGTTTCTTTTAACGCATTTATTTTTCTCGATTTCTCTCAAATCTTCACATGATTCAATATGTTGGGCTGAGAAAATAATCTTGTTAAGAGCGTTGTTTATTTCTTCTACTGTCAATGTTTGCTTATTCTCAGATTTTTTTTCCAAATCTTAATACCCAAGCCATCACTCGCTGCATCTGAATTGACGATGAAAATCGTTGTGTAAAATCTTCCGTTGTACTCGACACTACATAATGACACCTTTTTGTTTCCCTTTTTGCTTCTTCCATTGTCATAAATTTTTTCTCATTTACTGCAGGATAACCAGATTGATAGTTCAACCATTTTGGCCCTGACCACCACAACTGATGATCTTTTAGTTGAGACGGGTGAATTCCTCTCGAAATGATGTCAGCAGGATTATCCTCTGACTTAACATGAGCCTATGTAACATTTGGCAATAATTCTTGAATCTCTGCAATTCTGTTTGCCACAAATGTTTTCCATTTACATGGCTCTACCTTGATCCACGCATGTGTGATCATTGAGTCTGTCCACGCGAATAGTGGAACATTTTTCATTTCTAGGACTGCCTGAACCCTTTTTATTAATTTTGTCAACAACAAGGCAGCACACAGTTCTAACCTTGGCAACGTTTTTCTTGACTTGATTGGTGCAACTTTCGATTTTGCAACCATTATGATGATCTGATGAATTTTTTGTTTTAATGTAAATAACTGCCCCGTACGCCTTTTCGGACGCATCGCAGAATCCATGTAGTTCAATATTCAACTGACGATAATTGTTCTCTGAAATTAGCCCATTTTTTCTCAATTTCCTCTGGAATCGGCTGATTCCAATCTGATTGATGCTCCCATAATTCTTGAATTATTAATTTTGCTGATATAATTATCGGTGCGAGCCATCCCATTTAGATTAACATGCGAGCCATTTAGATTAATATCTTTGTTGCAGGCAGATGGTAATTGTATCCTGTCGAGTGTGACTCGCTCGCAGCGCATATCGGCATTGATTGAAAAAGTTAATGAGATGGTCGGCCCAACAAAAATCGACCCGAAATGGAAAGATTTGATAGCGCAAGGCCCACTATCGAAGGGGCTAGAAGCCTCTGTTGGTGATACAGTCAGTCGAAGTTGGATCGATAATAAACCTTTCGGCTGGACTGGTAAAGATTATATACGGGCTGTTCAGCTCCGCACAGCCGACCTACCTACTCGAGCTATTCCGTCTAACCCTCCCGACCGACGTAAATGTAGGGGAGGGTGTAATAGTGATGAAACCTTGGCACATGTGCTACAGGTGTGCCCTATAACTCATGACGCTAGAATAAGAAGGCATGATGAGATAGTCAAAAAGATCGTCACACATTGTCGCCGTGTGAATATTCTGGTGGAGGAGGAACCTAGAGTCCGCCACCATGATGGTTCCCTATACAAACCTGACATGGTCGTTCACGTCAACAGAGATACAGCGGTCGTGGCGGACGTCCAAGTTACATGGGCATCCGATAACCCACTCGGCTCCGTGTGGCAGCGTAAAGAAAAAGTATACAACTGTCAAAAGTTCCGACAGGCAGCAGGGCAACGCTGGCCTAATAAACACCTTAAGTTTGCCCTTATAATTATAGAAGCCAGAGGTATATGGCCCGGTGACAACAGGCCAGCTGAAGATATACTAAAAATGAATAAACAACTTAAGCTCAGCTGCGTTTGTTCCGCGTTAAAATGAGGGTCATCTATACATCGTATGTTCAACAGATGCGCCTGGAGAACGGGCCCTGGACCGCCCGGTGGCTTCTTCAGAAATATGATGCAATAAACATGCAATCTTTTAAATTATTATCTTCAAGACAAACAATTATTCAATGAGTCGCTTTATGCTATGAGTCATTGGTTTTGATGGTGTTGGCGATCTAATAGTCTGATTGAGAATGGTTCCGAGTTTGATGGTTCGGCATTGACCGTTAATTTAAATGACATTAATGGTTTTATCGCCGACCATTGTATATTTGGTGGTTGGTTTAAAGGCATTGGTTGCCAGCTTCGATAACTGTTATGGGTAATGGTTGCCGCGGTATGTACGGTTGACTGTCCTCGGTTTACGATTGGTAGTGAAATATATTGAGATATGGTCAGTGCATGGTTGTTTGCATGGTAAACAACTGTACAAATTAAAATATTATTGGTTATGGTTTTGTCATCTGTACACTTATACCTAGTATGAACACTTTATGTATAGCTGTATGTATTTTGGATTGGTGTGAATGGTATTTGTAACATATATTGCGACTCAACACAAACAAATGGTTCAGATCAACATCTTTATTGACATCTACTACAGTATGTGTAAATGGCACAACAATTTATTGATTCTCTTATTTATTTATCTAACATCCTAGCATAATGTACAATAGTATTTGACTAAATTACATATATAACTAATAGCATATTATTTACTACTGTATAGATTGTAAGCGGACGGCCCGCTGAGCCGAAATGTTTATTGTTCAATAAATTGTATATAGCCAAATGCCTGGTCATCTAATTAGTGACGCGCATGAATGGATTAACGAGATTTTCACTGTCCCTACTTACTCGTAGTTTACGTTTTTCAAACGTTACAACTACAAAACTTTGTGCGGTCGTCCGATAATTAGTCTACCTAATTTTCTGAATTCAGCGTCGGTTTTAGCATAACAGAGGTGTTGTAATACCTGTTCTTCAAACCGCGTGGAGCAGCCCTTGTTCGCCGATTTAACTTCTGGATTGTAGCTTATTACCGGGCTGATATAACTACAATTTAATTAATTCACGGTTACTCTACTTATTATTTTATAATTATACGGGACATATATTAGCGCTTTCTAAATTTGAGAAATTTTTAGTTGCGAGCTGTTTACCGGGAATTTCAAGCCGTTGGAATTGCCAGGTACCGGCACTAGCTTTCTCCGCCTATTGTTAGGATCGGGCAGGTAGATAAGGTTGTTTAGGTATCGGTCGCTGTTTACGGTTAGTTGTTTACAGCTACCAGTTTACTCTCCGCCGATCATTGTTTACGCGTGGTTGATTTTAATTGGTTGTTAACGTTCCTCAAACGTTACAACTACAAAACTTTGTGCGGTCGTCGGACAATTAGTCTACCTAATTCTCTGAATTTTTTTCGATAATTCCGCTAATTTTATTATTTAATAATTCGGGTGTCATTTAGCGTCGGCTCTCGCATAACAGAGGTGTTGTAATATCTGTTCTTCAAACAGCGTGGAGCAGCCTTTGTCCGCCTATTTAACTTCAAGACTGTAGCTTATTACCAGTCTCGCTTCAGCTCTCGAGGTGAACGGATGTGTCTGGCAGGCGTGAAGGTGCGGTAGCGTTCGTGATAAATCGGCAGCATTAGCAGATTTCTCTGGCGTTGGGAGTGTTGTAATACGCTGGTGGTGTTTATTCATCATCTTCTGTGGAGCAGCTCGTTTAGTCGGCAATCCAGGTGTTGTTTCCATTTTCAAAGAATTTATTCTGCGATTCTGGTAAGTACGTTTGGTATTTATTCTCGCATATTAGCGTTATTTCGCGGATTCGTTTGATTTTATTTGGCGTTAATTTCATTTATTCACGTAGCACCGCCGGCAAGCTACTCCAAATTTACAAACAAAATCTTTGCGCGGTAGTCCGATAATTAGTTAACTTAATTGTCCAATTTTTAATAATTCCACTGATTTTATTATTAAATATTTCGGGTGTCATTTAGCGTCGGTTGCAAATAACAAAGGTGTTGTAATACCTGTTCTTTAAACAGTGTGGAGCAGCCTTTAGTTGCTTATTTGGCATTAAAATTGTGGTTTATTAGCGGGCTGAGATAGCTACAATTTAATTAATTCGCGGTTACTTATTTGAATAATTTTACGGGATTTATATTAGCTTTTCTGAACATAAAATTTCAAATCGCAATTGGACAATAATAGGCAGCGGTCGCCATTCTCTACCTGGAATTTCCAAGCCGTTGGAATTTCCTGTACGGCGTTAGATTTTACGTGTATTATTTTCTTGCGTTTAGTTGTTTACATTCGCGAGCTGTTTACCTTATTTAGGGGTGATTGTTGACCGCGGATTACTATGAATGGAACATGCGCGCACGTGCGTGGAAAGCTGGCGGCGACGGGTCACCGGGTGAAAGTCGTTGCTGGCAGAACCTGGGGGACCGACCGAAGGGTTATTCGCAAAATATACCTGAGGATGGTAGTCATCACATTGATGACTCCCCGCTAATTTTTAGGAGTGCGGTGTTGGGATGGGTTTCTTTGACAGTGGTTTGGCTATTTATTGAGGGGGGATTTTGTGGGTGCCCAATGCCGAAAGGTGGGAGGGTGTGAGAGCTTCCCTCTCTAGTCTTCATCTGTCCCTACTTAATCACTCTTACTGTCGTGCGTTCGCTGTGTGAACACGGATCGATAGTGCTTTCTCCAAATTTTTGCGATTTATTGAAAATTTGTGGTAAAAACTCATTTAAATTGATAGAATTTCAGTCAATTATTGATTATTGAACTATAAAGTGTCATTTGGTGGCATTATTTCGGTGATTTTTGTGTTTTTTCGGTTTTTTTTTCAGTGGAAAATTCCATTAGAGGTTTGTTTACATTTTGGTAACTTTTGATCCAGTGGTGAGATAAGGCTGCAATTTGTGAGTTTGTTCTGATTATTAAGGGTTACCCTGTGTGTCAATTTGATTCTTATCGCTCCGGTAGTTTTCCGGCGATAAGGGTTTAACGCCTTTAATTGACAATAGATTACGTAATTGGGGGCGGAGGTGCTTGGGACTAATACCATTAGAAAGCCCTCATTTTTTCACAAATGTGTGTGAACTTTCATCCAGATCGGACCGTTATTACGGGAGTTATTTGTTTATCAATTTTTTTGCTGATAAGTTGCTTCAATATACAGGCTGTTCCCGAACTTTACAATATAATGTGTTTTCCTAAAATTGATCGATTTTTAAGATTTTTTCGTGGATATCGCTTTTTTAATGGACACTGAGCACAATTGTGCCAGATTTTCCCGAGTAGCTGTCCTGGGGGTGGGAGTGAACAACCACAACTTCCAAACCGTTTGATATTTTTTGAATTTTTTTTTTGATTTTGAAAGACGTAAAGTTTGTCAGTTCAGCGATGTCCGAAATAGAGTCGATGGATACGACTGAGCAGGTAAGAGCGTCTGGCACGGCTAGGCGTGGACGCAGACGTGGTGATCGTGGCCCTAGAGGTGGTACAAGGCACCGCACTGAGAAGGGCGATGACAGTGACGTCAGTAAAGGTGAGCGGCGCAGGGAGGATGACAGCAGTGGCAAAGACGGTGACAGTGAATCGGATGACTCGCCTGAGTTGGGGGGTGCTGAATACCTTCGCAAAATACGAGAGGTAGGTAAACAGCTTAGACAAATAGTGTTTAAGGAGCAGAATAAAATCAGTAAAGCAGCTGGCGAGTTTATTCTCAACAAGGTTGCAGTCTACGAGGAGTTATCGATGACACTCCTGATTGACAATGAAAACTTGCGGGGTAGAATCCAGGAGAAGGATGAATTATTCAAGGGCTTGACAAAGATCGCAGCTTGTGGCGGAACGACCGAGAAGGCTGTGGAGAATCCGCCGGGGTCAAAGATAACAAAAAGAGGTGGTGTGGCTTCAATTATATCGGAGCGAAAATCGTATGCGGTCGTTGTTACAGCTGCTGAAGGTTCGAAGGACCTCAGCAGCAGTAGTATAGTAATGCCGATTCTGGGCCACGTGTCAGTTGTGCGCATGCGCAAAGGCGGGAAATTCAAATTTCGAGATATCAGTGATACCAACTGAAAACAAGTATCAATTCTGAGCCAGTTGCTGGTTGTGCGCATGCGCAAAGGTGGGAAATTCAAATTCTGGGGATATCAGTGATACCAACTGAAAACAAATATCGTTTCCATGTTGGAAACTATAATTGTGATCCTTGTAACCTTTCATACCAGATGTAGAAAGCCTATATATTTTCGTATGTTATATCTGATGCTTATCGCTAGTGCGCATGTCTACATTCGTATTAACATCATCATATATTCTCGGGCGAAATGTAGAAATAGTCATTCTGTGTTCAGACTAGAACATATCTAGAATACAAAATTAATAAATTTGAAGCATAATGTCATCTTTTCTACAAGATATTAACGTTTCTTTACATTTGAAACCATTTGTAAACGTTAAAAATCTAAAAGTTGGTGACAAGTTTGAGATTGTATCATTTGAAAGGATTCCTACAAAATATGGGGAAAAGGTGGTTGTGGAATGTAAGGATTTCAAGACCATATTGCCACATCGATTCACCGAAAAGTTTTCACAAGAAACAATTGACAACTTGAACAATGACTTTTCCAAAGGAAGAGTTATCTATTTGGTTAGCGAGGGAATGGTTGGTGAAACCACAAATGTTATATTTGTTGAAGAATAAGCTGTTTAATTGAATATTACATTCATATTATAAGCATTGTTCTTTGTTTTTAATAATAATAAAGACACATTCATTTTGAGAATTTTATTTATCTTAAATATATAGTATCATATCAAATATAACCAACACAGGAAGAATAGATTTTGATCAATTATTTTACTATTGTAGAATCAAAGTTGATCTCTACTGTTACTGAAATTATATCGACGTTCACATGTTCCAGAGACTATTCTAGCAGATAGACTCTTCAATATTTATGATTATAACTGTCTAAGCAGTTTATAAGTCAGCTTCATTAAAATAAAAAGAGGCAGTATATTTCCGAACGTTGTAATTGTACAACGATTATGAATTCTTACAAGGATTGCTCATGAACCACATTTTTTCGGCATCCCCACTCTTGTTGTCTGTCAGTGACGTCATTCGCGTACATACAGATACGGATAGACATCAATAGAGACAGGTAGCTATGTCTGTCTCCATCATGTACATGTAGGTATGCTAACTATCCGCCAATGACGTCAAATATTTGGCTTATATGGAGAGAGAGTATAGGCAATGAGCAATTATTGTAAGTTTACAATCGTTGGTAATTGTAAGCAATTATATCTATAATATGGTCAGTTGACACTGCAGTGTGAACTTTTTGTTTATGTCAGGTTTTTTATCCCTTTTTAAATGATATAACGCAAATCGAATGAAAAAAGTTAAATGAAACTTCGCAACAATCTCAAGATAATATTTATTTTGATTCATTTAAATGTTTAATAATTGAATAAATGCTTGCGCAGACGTTCGCTCCGCTGCTTTTGTTCAACCTAAATGATGAATAGAATGTGAGCTCTTCTAGCTTTATACTATTTTTTCGTATATTCAGCATTTTGTTTTCTATCTCTTTCTAGCACACATGAATATTGTACTGTTAAGGCGTCCATAAACTTCGTTCTTTTTTAACAGTTCAAACAAAGCAGGTAAAGACGAGTGTTTACAAGTGATTTTTACAAAATGAAATTTAATTTGAACATTTATTGTTGAATATACTTGACTTTATCTTATTACTTTAGTCATTCTCTTAGAAAAATCGACAGACTATAAGATAGATAGAAAGCTGTTGACTTAGCAAAATCATAAATCTGTTGTAAAAATATTAAAATATAAAACATCTATCCAAAAATTAATAAAACTTATCATACAGTCACAAACATTGACTTTTTTTAAATAAGTTTGGATGTTTATCTTATTACTTTAGTCATTCTCTTAGAAAAATCGACAGACTATAAGATAGATAGAAAGCTGTTGACTTAGCAAAATCACAAATCTGTTGTAAGAATATTAAAATATAAAAAATGTATCCAAAAATCGATAAAACTTATCATACAGTCACAAACATTGACTTTTTTAAATAAGTTTGGGTGAAAAATTACAAATGCGTTTTACTTGAAAACCAATCGACAGATTTCGATGCAACAAACTTTGAAATACAGTACAACTTTACAAGGGAATGCTGTTGTCTTTGAAAAGTCCCCTAGAGCCATATATATATATATATATAAATAAATATATATATATATATATATATATATATATATATATATATATATATATATATATATATATATATATACAAAATTTTCCTGTTTTTCTTCTTTTTAATACTAGTATCAAATTACACACAAACACAATTTACTATTTAACGGTGACGAATTGAGGAAAAATCAAAATTTTTCAATTTTGCACTATTTTCAAGGCTTTTTCAAGCTACTAATCAGAAAATGCAGTTTAGTGCCATTTGAAGACATCGCGACGCTGACGTCTTTTGACCGTCGGTTCATCGGTCGCTGGTTAATCTGCTGCGTCAACAGAATTACAAATGTAACTTGGTAAACTTATTTTGCAAATCGAGGAAGCGGTGGAAATTTGAATATCTAGCAAATAAGAATGGAAAATTTTATAAAAGCAAATTCATTTAAACAATTTGTATAGTCTGTCGATTTTTCTAAGAGAATGACTAAAGTAATAAAATAAAGTCAAGCACAATGAAAGTTCAATTGCAAGTAGTATCTCATAAAATAATAATAAATCAAAAAAGGACCAAAAATTTCATCATCTGGTTTGTATTCGAACAAAGCAGGTAAAGACGAGTGTTTACAAGGGATTTTTACAAAATGGAATTTAATTTGAACATTTATTGTTGAATATACTTGACTTTATCTTATTACTTTAGTCATTCTCTTAGAAAAATCGACAGACTATAAGATAGATAGAAAGCTGTTGACTTAGCAAAATCAGAAATCTGTTGTAAAAATATTAAAATATAAAAAATCTATCCAAAAATTGATAAAACTTATCATACAGTCACAAACATTGATTTTTTTGAAATAAGTTTGGATGTTTATCTTATTACTTTAGTCATTCTCTTAGAAAAATCGACAGACTATAAGATAGATAGAAAGCTGTTGACTTTGCAAAATCATAAATCTGTTGTAAAAATATTAAAATATAAAAAATCTATCCAAAAATCGATAAAACTTATCATACAGTCACAAACATCATATCTGAACTACACTTGGAAAAGGTGTAGTATACTCGCTACAACGATTATGAATTCTTCTTGTAAGTTAACAATCGTTGGGTGTATTGTACACAAAAGTGTAATTTTGGTTGCCTAGCTTATTTAAATTCTGGAAAATGTTTGAATTTGTATACAATTTTCTAGGATCGTAATTCCAGATAGTAATAGAAAGATTATTCTATCTCATCACCCATCGTCCACTTTGTATAAATGAGCTGATTTTGATGTAGGTACAGAGCTCCCACGGTTACATTCACTCAAGCTTCAAAGTAAACGGTTTCTGTCGAATCTGTTAACAGACGCATATGCGCGAGGAACCCACAGTAAACGGCTAAAATAAGCGTTATAAGCGTGGAACGCTTTAAGCGCTTAAAGCGCCAAAGTAAACACGCCCAAAGTGGTTTTGAGTCCGTATGATGACAAGCGCATGATCGGTTATAACCATACCGATACAGTTTTGAGTCCGTATGATGACAAGCGCATGATTGGTTATAACCATACCGATACAGTTTTGAGTCCGTATGATGACAAGCGCATGATCGGTTATAACCATACCGATACAGTTTTGAGTCCGTATGATGACAAGCGCATGATCGGTTATAACCATACCGATACAGTTTTGAGTCCGTATGATGCCAAGCGCATGATCGGTTATAACCGTACCGATACAAGGCCGTAGGAATATCATGTGATGGGGCATACAGTACATATAACCCCACAGGTTGCAGCAGCATCAATTCAATAGTTAATTATGGATCTTTGTGAAGAGGTAAAGATGCAAGCCTGTGCTGCTTCACAAGTGGCCAACATAGTCAAAGGAGAGAAACATCCAGGTGCAAGATTGGGATGGAGATGTGGTTCTGACTCCACGATATGGCCATCTACATGTTACCAAAACTATGTAGACACATTAGAATTGTTACATTCTATTTTGGAGCAATAAAATAGAAACAACTTTAATCATTGTTTTATTTAAAAACCTTTTATAATAAATTACAGATTAAAAAAAACATTACTCTACATGCTATCAAGTGGCTGGTCTAGCAATTCCTCTAGATGGAACATATTTAGCAATTCGATCGTGCAATGTCAGACAATAAGCTGTAGTTTTATCAGGAATATTCTTGTTGGACTCAAATTCTATCCTTATGTCCACTGGACTCCTTTTAACCTGTTCGTTTTGCTTCGAGCAGTCAATAATGGCTATCGGTGCATTCTTTAGAAACTCTTCTCGAGTAAATACAGTTTCTCGATCTTTTCTCAAATATGATTCCTGAAACTCTGTAAACATCTCATAGAGAATGGCATACTGGTTGTCTTCAAAGTTCAGGTTTAAATGGTCATAGGGATACATTACGTCACGTAGACTTTAATGTTGGTGAGATTACAATGATCAAATTGACTATAATCTTTCTTAGGTTGATTCTTTCTATCAGTTTGTAGTCCAAAGAATATGTATTGCGGTTTTTCCATCGATGTCTTAATTGGCCACATGTGTCTTTGTGTTTGAGGCAATAAAGGGTACTCAAAGAACTCTCTAGATCTAAAGGGGATGTCTAGCTCTCTATCTCTATTCAGTATATCAAGAAAAGTAATTCTCTCTGCTGTCGAGACAGAAATGTGTGGCATCCTCCAGAACATTTTAGAAATTTGAACTCTGATATCATATTTCTCATCATATAATAAGGCATTGGTGTCTGTACTGCTTCGTAGTAAAACCAGTTCTTGTTTGAGATTCAGAATAATCTTTCTAAAGTCATCACAAAAGCCCAATACCATGCGCAGTGGTATAATTGCATCGAAGTGGCCAGTTCTACTGTCAATAATATTTGATGTTTCAAGAGGAAACCATCCTGCATTTTGAAGCGCAGTACTCTGATTCCTGTTATAAGTGGCGAGTCCTTTCATTACTGTAGCTAAACCTGGATTCTTGATACGATCGATGACGCTACCAGCAATTTCATATCGTATTTCATCAAAAAGAAACAAAAGTCCGTTGTTGATGAATTTAATGTCGGGAAACGTTGAGCCGGATTCTTCATTTTTTATTATAATTTTGCCCTCTATGTACAAATCACTCAACCATGGTAATGACTACAAGTCTTGTTGTTGAATTGGAATTCTGATCTCATCACTGACATTGTATGATGTGGAGGCATACGGTTGATGAATATGCTTTTCAGCATACGTTATGGACTCATCAAACGCAGCTTCTTCGCTCACGTTCAAAATTTCATAATTCATTCTTACACCAGTACAGTAAATCCTAATGATTTAAGAAACCTTTTATTCTCCGTTTTCAACTGCTTGGTAGCAACAACCTTACTGACTGCTCCGTTTCGTGGTTGCAAGCTTATATGCTTAGTTTGAGTGCGCTTAGGATTATTATCGAATACAATACCCATCACAGTTTCTGCAGATGTAGTCTTACTGTGACAACTTCTCCTCTGAAATTAATCAACTTTCCATCTTGATCGGTTATTTTAATTACTATTTCATTGATTTCTCGCACGCTTATTGGTAGATAGATTACATTTGAGGGAGTTTCAGCAATGCGATAGCCAGGAGGCACTAATGGGAAGAACTCATGGATTACATGAACCTGTTCCCCGTTTCGAAACGAACCTGCTGCTATATTACATTCAACACAAATGGCATTTAGACTTAGAATCTTTGAAGGATAGTCTGATTCATGTTTGAGATTTGCCTTTAATTTTCTTGACTTGAAACCTAACAGGCTTCCAATTGTACCCTCCTTAGTGAAATCGATATTTACTGAACTCTTCAGCTCACACTTCAAAGTGTTGTTGTTACCTCTGATGCGGAGGACTTGCTTGTCGTTTTTCCGTTTGTGGAAATCCTCCACATCGTTTGACTCATTGGATTGATACTTGACGAGCTCCCTGTTAAGATACAAACTTATATCGTCTATTTCATAAGAGCCCTCAGGAATCTCTATGCAAGCCAACTTGTTGTTTTGAGAATAAAAGTAAAACTTGTTATTTGTGCTATCAACATTTGGAAATGAATTGAATGTTTCAAGGTTTATAAGACCCAACACGTAATTATCATCATCCAAAACTATAGGAGGATAGTACTGACTCTGGAGTACAGAACCTATTCCAGACAGGGTGAACGTAAACGACATTGTTGAGGTTGAAACGTAACTGAGAGTCTCAAGCTCCACTATTAGAGTATAAATACTTTAAGCATAAATGTCCACATATATTTGTATTGTAGGATTGAAAATTCTCATGATTGTATATAATCTCACACGGACCATTATGTCTGAGGTATGATATTAGTTCTGCTGTGGGTCTGAGATCACGGAAGCTGTCAAAATATGTAGCAGTACCCCCTCTTTTCACATATGCGGTCCAGTGTGTGCCAGCACCTGAATTATTGTCTAAGTTTATCACACCACACTCATTAACGCGTGCACCCGAGTTAGGTAATTTGTCCCGCATAAACACTCCCCTAAAACCTCTTATCTTAAGTAGTTTAACAAATTTACGTAAATCTACATCAGTAAGAGCACGGTTGGGGAGTTGTATGGGTAGTTTTTTGGAGGTTTCAAGAAAAGCCCGTATCCTGTTTTGTAGGGTTTCAAATACAGGCCACTGCCTGATTTGCCTAGTGATATTGCTTCCATTCTTTGGTTGTGCCTCTGACTTTCCTTAAGCTGATCCTTTGCCGCTTTCGCTTCATTGATGGTCTTAGCAATTGCTGCTGCCCCACCACCCAGGGAACCTAATGCGCCTAATGCGGCGAATATTGGGATCAATGGTAAAATACCGCCAGTTTTTGGAATTGGTACTACCCGAACAGGCCTAACGATTCTCTTTCCCTTTAGAGATTTTGCAGACTTAAGTGCAGCATTTACAGCACTGTTGATGCTCTTAAATTTCCGTTTCTTAATAGCCGATCGTGCCTCTTGAATCATCTGTTTGAATGTTAACTTCTCCCCTCCTCGCCTGCTCTTACAACCCATACCAAGTTTAACTTTTGCCTTCATTATACCTGCAACACCAAGTGCTGAGATCTTTTCCCCTACAGATGCGTCTGAAGAATGCAGTCTCTGTTGTGCCTTCTCTAATAATATATTGTCTGCTTTATGTCTCTCTTCCAAGTTTTTATGTTCTGCGTAAGCTATGTCGTTGTCTTTACACGCTTCATCCAATTTGTTGATGCCTTTGTCACCTCTCGCAAGTCTTCTTGCCAGTTTCGTGCCAGGTCCACAAAATTTATAGCCAGGAATATGCAGTTCGACTGGTAATTTATCTATAAGAGAATTAACTATACCACACCCTCTTTTGGTGTAAGCGCGTCCCCGACTGTTACTGGATGAGCTTTGCACAAGCATTACAAGGAGTTGTGATACACAGAGGCTATTTATATATATACCCAGGTCGGTGATGTTATAGCATCATTCATTAGTAAACATGCGCATAATTCAACATCCACTGACTTTACCCATAAAGAATTTTGATACAGGTGGTGTTAATGAGTACAAAAGACATGGAGAATTGCTTCCCTCTACAATGCGATGTCTTATTGCAGGACCTTCTAATTGTGGTAAAACGAACGTGATCATAAATCTACTTCAGCATATTAATGGATTAAGGTTTGAAAATGTATACGTTTACTCAAAGTCATTATTTCAACCAAAGTATCAATATTTGCAAGAGCTGTTGAAGCCTATTAAGGGTATAACACACAGTTTTTTTAATGGAGTCGACAGCAACATACCGCCACCAAATGAGGCAAAGTCTAATTCCGTTTTCATTTTTGATGATGTTGCCTGTGACAAACAAAATATCATGAAAGAGTATTTTAGTATGGGTCGACATAAGAATATCGACTGCTTTTACTTATGTCAGACATACGTTGACATACCAAAGCACCTTATTCGTGACAACGCCAACTTTCTGATACTTTTCAAGCAGGATCACTTAAACCTGCGGCACGTGTATGATGAACACGTCAACACTGATTTAACATTTGACAAGTTCAAAGAGATTTGTGCTTTGTGTTGGACCAATCGTCATGACTTTTTAACTATAGACAAAGAGAGGGGTATTGAACAAGGCAGGTATCGAAAAGGTATAGACTGCTTCATTCAGCAATTTAGTTAAATTAACGACACACAGCTTCTCATTGTTAGTGTAGATTTGAAGCAGGCTCTTGCATGATGGCTTCAGAAAATACTAAAATAAACAAGTCTATCAGACGTAACAGGGTGCTTATAAAAAAGAGGAAAGAGATCAGACAAAAATTAAATATGCTTAAAGAGGATCAACAAAGGCATGAGAATGCATTCCAACCGATCACAAATCATTTGAAAGTCATTGCCGATAAACTTGACGCTCAAACAGCTACCTCCAACGGGGCTAATGATTTCATTTACAACACACCCAAGAGGACTGAGGATGATGTTCTGGAAAAACAAGGAACGATTCACTCAACGCCAATCCCACTGAAATCAACGGGTACAAGGCGAATTGTAGCCAAGGCTACTAATCTCAGGAAAAAAATTGACTTATTGAAAGAAGATCCTATTGAAGTGAAGGTAGATCCTCTAGAGATCAAAGATGAGCTGATAGCCCATTATAGTCCTATCCAACCTACTGAAGATGAAAAAACATTTGAAGAAATTCTAGAACAGTCTGTTGTCGAGAGTCGTGAGCATATTGGAGAATACATTGACAAACCAATCTACTATGAGTATTTGGATACGTTTCATGAATTGCCTCGAAAATATATAGATGACATGCATCATGACCGCAATGGACAGTTTGATCATCGAACAGGAGTCAGGCATCAAAAGGAAGATGATAAGTACTACATTGGTACAGCTGAAGTTATATTCGGTGGTCCGGATGTTAAAATCAACAATATCATCTACAAGGGTACCCCAGGACTATATGAGCTTCTATTCAAAACTCATCCACATGAATTCACCGATCATGATTTGGAGAGATATAAACAAATATTAGAATCAACTAGCGCTGTTAGGAAAGATTATAACCCAAATTCACAACTTTTAGGAACGCGTGCCGAGAAATACAGGAAAATAATAGCTCCGCTCTATAAATTGCAGACTGGTAAAGGAATGGTAAAGTAAGTGAACAACCATTCTATTGACTATGTCTATTGGAATGATCCAAATGAGCTTGTTAATAGACTGCGCCTCTTAGTAGGTTCTCAGACAGCAGGGAATACGGGTCTGCAGAACGAAATCGTATCAATTATTGAAGAATTGCGTGAAGCGCACATAATAGCGTGAAATGACTCTCGATAAATTTGGTCGTCACATAATCAAACATCAAAATAGGTCTGCTGATAAAGATGTAACTGTCAGTAGATCACAACACTTGTTTTACAATATGATTCTGACGTTCAATCCAAAATTTATCAGTGATAATGTCTTTGTACTAAATAATGGTCATGCATACTACCAGTTTCCATTTCAGTTTGCTATTATTGAGAACATTATTTTTAACGCGTCCCTCATCATCAAGATAAATAATAAAAAATTTACTAAGGCAGAACTAATCAACCATACGTTGAAGATGAATTGCCTTTGAATGTGAGAATAATATAAAAGACAGCTGGACAGTGGACATGATAATTAGGATGCCAGTCATCATTGAGTCTGTTACATCATCATCAGAAGAAGACCATGAAGAGGATAGTTAAACAAAACAATCCTTCTACCGTTAAGCAAGATGTAGTGAACGAGCTACATAAGCCAGCCAGGGTGAATTTTAGGAGAAGACATGTGATAATAAGGGGTATTAATGAGACATTACAAGCTGATCTGGTGGAAATGATACCTTATGCTAAAGAGATGTGATAGACTGCTTCTCTAAATATGTTTGGGCGGTTCCAGTACGTTCAAAATCTGCGCATGATGTTACCGCAGCAATGCAATCAATTTTGACGAAGGTTAAACCCTTACCAAAAAACATTCAAACTGATCAAGGAAAAGAATTCTATAACACAGACTTTAAGAAATTAATGAACAAGTATAAAATCAATCATTACAGTGTTTATTCAACGAAGAAAGCATCGATTGTGGAAAGAGTAAATCGCACGTTAAAGAAGCATATGTGGAAGCAGTTTAGTCTACAGGGAAACTATAAGTGGTTGAATCTAATAGATAACATTGTCAACCTGTATAATAATAGCTACCACAGGACAATCAAAATGAAACCGTCACAAGTTAAGAAATCGAATGAACAATCAATTCTGAAATCTGCATACACATCTATCAAAATTGCTGAACAACATCCTAGGTTCAATGTTGGAGATAAAGTTAGAATCAGCAAGTATCGAAAATTGTTTGATAGAGGTTACACACCTAATTGGTCCAATGAAATTTTCACCGTTAGAAAAGTGCAACTTACTAATCCCACTACCTACCTGCTAAAAGATGAGGAAGATCGAGATATAGTTGGAGCATTTTACGAGTTGAAACTTCAAAAAGTTAAGCATCCAAATATATTTTTAGTAGAGAAGATTCTTAAGAGAAAGGGAAATAAACTGCTTGTAAAATGGCTTGGATTTGATAAGAAATTCAACAGCTGGATTAGCAAAAGTAGCCTAACATAGTGAAATGTAAATAAAACAATATAAATAAAGCATTACAATATCAATGATTTTTATTTAATTTTCTACAAATACATTAATTAATTCCGTACACAGATCGGATTAACATTATACACAATTTGCCAACAATTAGTCCTATGGTTAACCAAAAGAGAATTAAACCTATTACAGCAAACATCATGACACCAATATCTTGATAACCACATTGAGTGATCCATGCATAGTCGTTCATTAAGATATATTCACCTTTATCAAAATTCTCACTAACTACTGTTTGCCATTCACTATCAGTATATGTTTGATTTGGCAACAAGTAGCGTATTTTAAATGAAACTATATCATGTTCCTTATGTATTGATAATGTACACATTCCTGCATAAATTTCCATTTTACCCCATGTCTCATTGAAGGTGTTGCTATAGTCAAATGTTGCAAAGCATGCCGATATATCAAAAGGAATTGATGTGAATAATGTGTGGTTGACGAGTACACTCGTTACAATGAAGAGCTGCGATGGAAACATTCTGAGTAATGGTAAATTATAACTGATAGTTAAATATAAACAAGGCAATGTACTGCAGACATGCGCACTGGAGCTAGTTTACAACAACGAACTTGATATTTGTCGTATCTCCAGCAGGTCCTTCACTAACCATGAAGATCAAATCTTCTTCAAAAATCTGTATATTTAAGTCATATATATCACTTTCTGTCAACATCAGTGCAAAGCGGTGAGGCAACACAACTTTGAAATCCTTGCACTCCACTATCACTGCATCACCATTCTCAGTGCTTATCCTATCAAACGATATGATTTCAAACCTTTTACCAATTTCCAACGACTTGACGTCAACAAATGGCTTTATGTGTAGCGATGAGTTGACGCAACTTAGTGTAGTCATTTCCACAAAGGTGGTTCACTTTCAAATACTATTATTTAACTTTGTGACAAGGAATATATATACATTCATCTGTCAAGCATACTCTATAATACTCAAGTATGATAAAAGAAGTGACTTGGTATGTGCTTAGACTTATGTAGCTCTCTCATATGCTCCTCAAAACTACAAGCAACACATTTTGTGCTAGGTTGATCAGTTTCACCATCACATTTAATGCATTTAAATTGTATGGGAACGACCATCTACACCATCTACACACCATCTACACCATACTAAAACATGTAAATCTCCACACTTACATATATATAACAACAGTCAAGGTCATAAGGACGTAAATATCTGTATTTCCGGTTTCCAAGACGGAAACGATGTTTGATTTCAGTTGGTTTCACTGATATCTCGAAATTTGAATTTCCCGCCTTTGCGCACGCGCACAACTGACAAGTGGACCAGAATCGGCATTACTATACTACTTGTCTATATTGAAGAAAGAGAAAATAATGATAATTAATAATAATAATAATATTGTTACGATTGATGATGATGATGATGATGATGATAATAATAATAATAATGATAACAATGATCATTTGATGTCATTATCCAACTTAAGCGAGCCATTAGCATCACTATTATTGTCATACAATCCTATTTTATTAAATGATGAACAACGGACAATTTTTAACGACATTTTACAGTCAATAAAAGCGAGTAATACATACAATAAATCTAGATTGTATTACATAGATGTCCAGGAGGAACAGGGAAAACATTTTTGTACAATTGTTTGCTATCGTATCTTAGAATTCAAAAATTAAAATCTTTAGCAGTAGCATGGACAGGGATTGCTGCAACACTATTAATTGATGGTAAAACTTGCCATAGCGCCTTTAAAATACCATTAACTCTCAACAATCAATGTATTGCCGGATGGCCGTTGGAGAGCTACAAATCAAAAGAAATGAAAGAAATTAAATTAATAATATAGGATGAAGCCTCCATGTCTAACAAGTACGCAATTACAGCAGTAGATCGATATTTGAGAGATCTTAGAAAAAATAACTTCTATATGGGTGGTATTGTAACTGTTTTTGGAGGTGACTTTATGGCGAAATGTACAGAAATGTAATTTAACAACAAACATTAGAGCAATTAATGTTCAAAGAAATCAAACAAGAAGAGATCAGCAACAACAATAACAACAACGACAACAACAACGTCAACAACAACAACAACAACAACAACAACCACAGCAACAGATAGATATGGTTGGTAATATTTCATTTACAAAATTTCTATTGTCAGTAGGTGAGGGTCAGATGCCCCTGTTAAAAAAAACTTTAAGTACAAAACATGCATCTAATGATTTAATAGAAATTGATTCAGAATTATTGGTAAAATCATTAGATGACTTAGATGATTAAATTTGTTTATGACAATAACACGCCGCTAAACAACACAACAGAAACATTAACACGAAGAGCTATATTATGTCCTACAAATAATAGCGCTGACATAATTATTATGCAAATTTTGGAAATGATTATTATACCAAGCGTAACATCTGGAACAAGAACAGAAGTACCCTCAACAACAAAAACAACAATAACAACGATAACACTAACATACAGAACAAGAATAAGAACAACAACAACAACAAGTGAAACAGCAGGAATAACAACGGCTAAAACGGCAGGAGAGACTGTATATCAACAATATTATGATAAAATACTATAGTATTGATGAATACAACAGTGAAAAAGGTGATAAAGTAATCATACTGCCAGATGTGATAAATTCAATAAATGTTAGTTCACGACCGCCACAAGCTTTACATTTGAAAGTTGGTTGCATAGTAATGCTGATAAGAAATCTTGATGTGACTGTTGGTTTGTGCAATGGCACTAGGTTGACAGTAATGAAATTGATGGACAATGTTATACAATTGAAAATTATAACAGGTTATCACGCTGGACAAATACATTGGATACCACGATTGTCATTACTGAGCACAGAAACAGATTTACCTAGATCTATTACTAGATTTCAATTTCCTGTACGGTTGGCACATGCTATGACAATTAACAAATCTCAAGGACAAACATTTGACCGCATTGGTATCTATTTACAGAAACCATGCTTTTCACATGGTCAATTGTATGTAGCATTAAGTCGTGTAGGCAGTAGTAAGGATGTGAAAATTTTTATTGAAAACTCACCATATCATGGATCGTTCAATTATAGAAATAAATGGTTCACAAGAAATGTTGTATATAAAGAGATTTTCGATACTGATATAATGAACATTTATGACTATAATAAGGAAAAAAATAATGTTAACAATAATAATAATAATAATAATGACAATGATGACAATGACAATGATGACGATGACGATGATGATGATGATGATGATGATGAAAATGATTTTATTCGAAATATAAGTCTATCATTACTAAGGAGTGCATCAAGAATGATTACAACAACAACAACAACAACAACAACAACTGATAAAAGAAGAAACCGAAATTGAATTCCGTACGGTAATGATAATAGCAGTGATGATGATGATGATAGTGATAATAATGCTAGAATGGGAAACATAATAGAAGTTGAAGTTGACGTACACCGTGTGGAACAGGAAAGTGATATACTTTTGTCAGATATATGTCATATAGAAAATGATAGAAACACCACATTGACTAGCGACAACAATAATAGAACTGAAAATATATCACCAGAACCACCACAATATACTACGGAAGAAAGGGCTAGCAGAATATCGAGATATGATATTCGAGGAACATCAGGTCTACGTCTAACGCCCAAACAACCTTACAGTGCCAGACATAGTAGATTCTGTTGCAATAATTCGAGTACTGATGATGATGATGATGATGAAGATAATTACTGAATTCATATATAGAATATATTACAATCAAGAAAATATATACATGGGTAATGTTTTAATGACTAATTGACTCCATTCTCTTTTACAGGATACATTAACAATATTTATCTATAAGAAATTATAATATTAATAATTTCTCAAATATTTCAGATGATTGCTAATAATAATTTCTTTTTTGTTAGGTATCTATAATATTTGTTTTAGGCATTATTAATAATCATTTTACAGTACATCATTTAGGCACTGTCCATAAAATATATATATGGACATTTCTTGTTGTTGCTTTATAAATAAAAACAAATCATATATAGTTGATGGGATAATCTATTTATTGATAAATCAAAGCAAAACGTAAGTAAATAAAACCTTTTATTGCAATGTAAACGTAAATTTTCAATTTAATCTTACTATTTGCAGCGATATTTGCATCAAAAAGTTTCAATTCAGATATAAACCATTATTATATGTTAAATTAATAACAACAGCAACCTCACGGAAGAAAGAATTAGTAACTTTTGCGTTTCAATGATTGCCATTGATGATGGAGAAATGATGGTATGAATTGAATGATCAATAATGGTTTATGTCCGTCATCGTTTATATATCTTCACCACTATTGTTACCATTATCATCACCATTTCCGCCAACGCAATCATCGGCACCATACCATATTGTGACTTCTTTTGTTTTTTAAGATTATTAAAAAAACGAGCATCGGTGTTGTGTAATTTATTGCATAAGAAACATTTCAATAATTTGTTGTGCATTCATATTATATTTCTTATTAATAGTGATTTACGTAAACAATTCAATTTTTAATTTTTACAACGTTATTTCACGACTGCTAAAGATCAAATTATATTCAACAAAATAGTTAATCATATGGTCATATTTGTAAATTAAACGATTTAGAATTATCTTTCGTTTTTATTAGGAAATTATTTTATTTATTATTAATTCAACAAAAGAATATCATTTTCTAATTTTAAATATTTTATTTGATTTTATCATTATCTAACTTTTTACTATTGCTTAAATTTAAACTATTATCAAAGAATTTTTGATTTTATGGTTATATTTTTTTGACTCAAATGCTTTTGTTATTAAATGCAATACAGTGTAAATATTTCTTTTTATAAATTAAATGGTTTTTCATGCCCCTTAAATAGTTTCCATCAAATATTGCATTTCCTTCATTCTTAAAATTTACATGTCACATATAGTAAAATCTATTTCCATTAAAGCTCTAAGGTTATGTTGTCAGCAAGTTAATAATATAACAATTGTTCATGTCCAATTTCGCTTACGTAAAAGCAGTAACGTTATCCTATAAGTGTATCCTATTAATAATTATACATTTTATTTCTATAAGTTTTACTGCTTTTATACTTTCATAAGATACTATTTTATTTATTGGAAATATTTGTGTATAGAGACCAATTTATAAAATAATAAATTTGATCGAAAAAATCATTTTTAAGTTGCAAGACTTATTTTAACCTCAAAATAATTCATTAAGCATTGATAAGTTATACTTAGGTGTTTTTAATATAGGTCAGGTCTACATTATTTATTAATTTTATTGTTGTCTGATTCCGGGGCATTTTGACGATAAAAGAACATTTAAGCTACATTAAAAGCCATTTCGACCTACTTTTAGCTACTTTTTCGGCCAATTCTTGCAAAATTCAAAAGATTTTCAAAATAATACAATTAAACAGAAACTATTCTCCATAGAAGTCAAATACTTTGCATAAAATTGACAATTTTTAACAAAAAAATCCAAAAAAGATGGCTAACTTCCGAGAAAATCCACTGATATGAGTTTAAAATGGCTAAATCGACATATTTTTAAAATAAAACTACATTGAAGCTGATAGAAACCCAATTCGACCTACTTTTGGCTACTCTTTACGGCCAAATAGTTCAAAATAATAGCTAATTGAGTGAATCCATCATTGATAATATGTTGTGTTTGCAGTATAAGATTGAATATTTTTAAACTGATTGAAAAAAAATCTTTGAGTTGCAAGATTTCTTGTTGCCCCAAAAAAAAGATCCACAATCTCGCACTACAATGTATAAAAGATGACTTTAAACAATCATTACAGACAAAAATTATCTATCATTGTTTATGACTTGTGTAAGTGGGACAGAATTGAACATTTTCAAACTGATTGAAGGATTTGTAGCCACCAAAAAAAGTTTGTAGGTATCAATGTGATCTACTAAGGTCTTCTCCTGTCAGGTCAGGTCTACATTTAGCAATTATAGTCTGTTTGATCGATAATTACACAACCTGACCTGCCAAGGACCGGACCTAATTAAAATTTTATGAATTTCATACTATCATCTAGCTAGCTCATGTCGCCTATTAGCGGGTGAACCAGTTGAGCGGTTCGATCTAGATCGAACTTGGTAGTTTATTTGTTTTGTAGGTTTGTATTTGGTACAGATATGGTAGTGACGAAGACATGTATGTCCAGGCTTTTATGGATTATATTCTTTTATTGTCATAAATTATCACAAAACATCAGTCTTGTAAATAATATTTCCAAAAAAATCAGTGTTTTTGTTTATTTGTAGAGACCATATATTCTAGAAAAGTCTCGAACATCTGAAGATGTTAATGTGTTTTTGACTTTAGATGTAGTTTTCTGCTTTTGAAAAATATAAATGTATTTTACAGGGGTTGAAACTGATTTTAGGGGTATATTTAATAGAACATTTTTTAGTCGCAAGATTGAATTGTATACGATTCCGTTTTTATTCGGTGAAAATAGGACATAAAATGTCAAGCTCACGACTTGTTGTAGGTCAAGGTCAAATTTTGGAAAAATCACAGGGGCCGTATTTATGAAGATATTGCAACAAAATTTTGTATAGAGCCGTTTCTTGCACTAGCAACTCATATAAAGTGGGTTTTATTCCTCTCGAAAAACTTTGAGGGGTTGACCAGAAGGAATTGAAAAAAATCGTCGGAGGGGGTGGTTAATAAGAACTTTTTTGATTTCCTTGAGATTAAGATCAAGTATATAGTTTGCAATATGTCAGAATTGCAGTTTTTGAGTAAATAACGATCAAAATTCAGGGGTTGCACTACTTTCGTGGGAAAGAACTCCTCCTAGACGGCTGAACCGATTGATTCGAACTTAGTGTCGAATTGAAGTCAAAAAGTGTGAGACGTGCCACTGGAATTTGGTTTTGTCGATTTTTGATTTTAGGGGTAGTTTTTAGAATTTTGAAAAATTAAAATTGATTTTTTAGGGGTTGAAACCAATTTTAGGGGTATAGTTCATATGAACTTTTTTACTCGCAAGGTCGAAATGTATACGATTCCGTTTTTGTCCGGTCGAAATTGGATATCAAAAGTCAAGCTCACGTTCCGTGTTAGTGTAGGCGAAGGTCATCTTTTTAGAAAATCACAGGGGCCGTATTTATAAGGATATCGCCACAAAATTTTGTACAGGGCCGGTTTATTGACTGACAAATCATATAAAGTGTGTTTCATCAATCTCAATAAACTTTAAAGGGGTGATGAACTGAAGGGGTTGGAAAAGAGTCGTCGGAGGGGGGTATCTGATAGAAACTTTTTTGACCTCCATGACATGAGGATCAAGAATATATATGGTTTGTGGAGGGTCTGAGAGGTCGAAAACTCATCTCACGTTCTCCTGTAGCGTATTGACAATCATGCACTTCAATGAATAAAAGATGATTTGGTTGGTTGGTAGGCTGGCTGAACGGCCTGTTGCAGAGGGGGTAAGTGGGGAAAGTCGTACAAATTATTCCCACTCATGGAACTTCTCATGCACGTAGTTCGATATATTCTACTTAAAAGTACAAGTGATAGAAGACCGAGCAGTCATTGACTATGATACGACCCTCAGTCAGGTGTGGTCCAGGAACAGTATCCGAGGACCGCAATGTGCGTTTGAAATGTCGATGTTCATGTGTCCTGCAGTTCACATGTTGACGCCCAATTTGCTGCGTTCTTCATCGACCCACGAGCCAAGTGATCCACCGTTCAGGGTATTGCTATTACCCTTCTCCTTTTCTCTTCCTTTATTATTTATTTCAATGAAAAATATATTTCTATATAATTTATTGTTTTCTCATATTTTTTTATAGAGTATAGGGAACTAGTTAATCAAGACCGCTCTACCAAGGCGGATTGCTAAGGCAAGTATTGCAAACAAATGTTTGCTAACTTACTCAAAGACTAGAGGTCGAATCCCAATTTCATAGCGTGGAAACTGATCCATTGGGTTGTTCCCCACCACTTACTACCTTGGTCTATCTTTCTCCATTATTATTATTATTATTATTATAATTATTATTATTATTATGATATAATATTTTTTATTGTCAGTGGATAAAGACAGAAGAGTATATTGTCGCAGTATATCTCAGACACAAAACAAAGTCTGCTGTGTAATGTCCAAATCATCTACAAACATAGGAATTCGATATTTATTATAGCTGTAGTACTACATCGACCATCACACCACAAGGTCAAATGAGAGGTGGAGGTTGCCAGTCTCCTTTGCCTCTTGCCACAAAATAACCGCAATGCACCCAACACCTAGGTGCATTGCGTCGTCGTCAAATATTATACCATTATACATTATACCATTATACTCCTCTATGGTATTGCTCGCTTATTGCCTTCTTCTATAAGCGTATCGAAGAACAGACTTGGAGGTGCCTACCTAGTCTCCAAACAAACTGTCTGTATTTTTTTTATATTTAGTGCCCTCTCCATTAATAAATACAGCTATGAATTTTTGAGAGATATTGCCAAGAGATCTCTCATAATATCGAAACTCCTAAGTAAGAGAGTTTGCACAGTTATCACAGACAACTATGCTCTGCTCAGAGTATACTTCCAAATACATTATAAAGTTACTTACTACCTTAGTCTACCTATCTCTATTTTTATTATTATTATTATTATCATTATTATTATTATTATTATTATACAATATTTTTTATTGTCAGTGGATAAAGACAAAAGAATATATTGGTTGGTTGGTTCGACGTGATTTACCGACGGGGAACACAGAACAAAGTTGCTGACGCGCTGTCTCGACAACCAATCGATGTAGCTCCGAACACCGAACAAGAACTCCTCGCAGCTGCCACCTTACCATCATGTCCTTGGTATCAGAAAATGTACGCCACCGTACAAAGCCAACCAAAACAATTCCCGGACTTCAAGATCGGCAATGGAAAGTTATACCGCCGTTGGGAACGATTTGTTCGAACCAGGACCATCAAAGGAATGGAAACAGTGCATACCCTCACCTCTCCTACGAGCCCCGATTGAAGAAAATCATGACGAACCGACTGCAGGACATCTAGACATTTTAAAGACGATCTCGCGAATGGCACAAAACTATTACTGGCCTGGTATGTTCCGTGAAATTGCTCGGTATGTACGACGTTGTCAAAATTGTCAACAATATAAGGTTGATCACCGTCAAACACCTGGAAAAATTCTGCATGCCATCATCGAAGAGCCGTGGTATACCGTCTCGTCAGATATCGGTGGTCCACTATCGCGGTCGAAGCACGGAATTAGTTATCTGATTGTTTTCCAAGATAAGTTTACCAAATGGGTGGAGTGTGTTGCGACACGCAAAGCAAATGGCAAGACAGTGACCAAAGCCTTCCTTGATCTTATCATCTACCGGTTCGGCTGCCCTAGCTTCGTGATAACCGATAATAGCACTTCCTATGAGAGTAAACAATTTAAACAACTACTCCAGGACTTCGACATCCAACGAAGAAATATACCACCGTATACACCTCAGGCTAATCCAGTAGAACGGGTAAACCGAGTGATCAAGACCATGATCGCCCAGTTCTGCAAAAATAACCACCGAGACTGGGAGGATCATATCGCCGAATTTCAACTGGCCATCAATTCGTCAGTACACGACTCGACCAAATACTCCCCAGCCTATCTCAATTTCGCTCGCGAACTACGCATACCTAGCCGAATTGTATCAAACGACACCGTTGACACCGTCACTCCGCCACATCTCGACCGCCTCAAACATTTGAATGACATACAAACACTGGCCAAACTACATTTGCAACTTGCCTTCCAGCAACAGAGTCACCATTACAACCTCTGACGACGAGACTGAAAACCGAATGTGGGAGAGTCAGTGATGTACCGAACGCATCCCCTATTATCAGGAATCAAATATTCTTCATTATTATGATATGGTCGTGAAGGAAAATGGATTTTCTTATATTTTGATACTATTCATCGGTCAAATTAATTAATTCTAATAGCTGTAAATAACAGGTGAAAATGGGGTTTAAAATTTCCCAATGAATCACGTAATTTTCAAAATTTTCTTAAAACCGAGCTTTATCCTCTCTGCCCTTACAATATCTTTCTAAAAACAAGAGGAAAAAATTCTATCTTTAAAATTGTGCCCTATATCACGGATCAAAGTTTATTTAATTTTCTTCAAAATTGGGAAAACTAACAAACGTATCGGAAAATTTGTTGAAGACTCGAAAAGGTCTACTCATTTGCCATCTAAATCACTCAATAGATATTTAAAATCAATAATACTGGCTAAGTTTTAGCCAATTATGAAGGAAAATGTACAAAAAAACATGGTCCAACAGTTTTCTCTGTCATTCCGAGTTTTATCACATTTTCCTTACATATGAAAATAAGCGATATATCGTTGTTTGAAAATTGATAAATTTCGCACGCCGAATAGTATCTTTTATTAACTTTAAACAAAAGGAACATAAGTAAATATCTAATATATTTATTAAAATCCTATTTTACAGACAGAAAAATACAGCTATGAGATGATGTTCAAATTGAAATACCTGCCGGTCCCCCTCAAGGTTCTGTTCTGGGCCCGACAATATGGAACGTATTATACGATGGAGTGCTTAGAACACCGATCGATAACAATGTGGTACATTTATTTGTATATGCTGACGATCTAGCTTTCCTAGCATGCTAGAAAACAGAAATGGGATTAATTAAATTAGTCAATAAAACATTAAAAAAGTAAATACCTGAATGGTGAATCCTCAAGGCCGAACCACACACGGAGATATATCTCATAAAACGGTCTTATTAAGACCGTCTTATGAGATATATCTCATGTCTCATGTAGCATACAGACACTGAGATATGTCTGTAGTAGTATTAGACCAATCAGTATTGAGTTAACGATGGCTTGTAGACAGTGGGGGGTAAAGGGTAACACTAAAAATTCAACACTTTCTATACCCCCCCCCCCATTTAAAAGCATAATATAGAAAAAAAGCTAATAAGTAGGTGAAACCATAACAACCAAACAATTGAACAATTTTAAAGTGTCGCTCTAGTTCATACCAACTGCGCGAAACTCCCTAAATTTCAAGGGTTCAATATTTTTTAAAAAAGGGTACAAAACGGTGCAAAATAGAAAAAATAGTATAAAAAACGCGTTTCAGAAGTCATTCCTGCACTCGACCATTAAAAAACTTGGTCTCGTGCAGAAATTGGCGACTTCTGAAACTCGTGTTTTAATGTACTATTCAATTAAATAATGTTATTATAAAACCACAAAAAAGTGTTAAATACCTATGAATATGGCTGGACCAGCAAGTGACTTTTGGTGAACACAATAAAAAAACTGTTGAAAAAGCAAACCGAACACTTAACGCAGCAATGCCAAACATCGCCGGTCCAACGGATGCTAAGCGACGTATATTATACTCCGTCGTTAAGTCCATTCTACTCTACGGCGCTCCTGCATAGTCCTCGGTATTAAGAATTGAATTATAAAAAAAAACTGTTGATGTCATTACAGAGACGGGCAGCCCTTCGTGTCGCTCAATTGTACCGAACCGTTTCCACTGAAGCCGCCGATGTTATCGCAGGTATAATTCCGATTGACCTTGCGATAGAAGAACGAAAATCAATTGAAGATTCATCTAGAACAAAAGAAGACATCGAGTTAATAAAAGAAGAGACAATTAACAAATGACAAGAAAGATGGTCAATAGACACAAGAAAGGGGAGATGGACAAAACAATTGATAAAAGAAATAAAGCCTTGGATCGACCGAAAATACGGTAATCTAAATTATTATTTATGCCGGTTTCTTTCAGGTCACGGAATATTCGAAGTGTATTTAAATAAAATAAGAAAAGAAAGACAACCATATTGTTGATTCTCTAATGAAGATGATGGTGATAATGAAATAGTCGGAAATGCAAAGCACGTCATGCTTTAATGTGGTCGTTTTATTATAAAGAGAACTGAACTATATGCATATTATGTTCATATGGAAATGAATGAAAACAATATCGTTGATATCATGTTAAATAATGAAGGTAAATGGGAAAAAACTAACGAATACATACAATGTGTAATGGACAAAAAGACAACAACAATCCAAACTCCTAATCCCCTGTCAATAAAAGGACAGGAAGAAAATGGAAGGAAAGAAACTGGTATTTGGAAGTATATAAGAACGAAAGAATAATGCTAAACACCACTGCCGAGGGAATGTCGTGCTGGGATCACGAACGGGGGGCTTGCCTTAATCAACCGGCTCGCGAGGAGACAACCTCTATAAAATAACCGTAACCCTAAGGTCGGTGACAAGACTGGTGCCGATTGGGTAGTGGGTTTTTAGGGCCTCCTGGTCGGCACGTAAGGTCAACCATTAGCGTAGTTCTCCCTATGGGTCACCTGACGCACCCCATATTATAAATGCCTCCCCCCAGGTATGGGCCCACTGCCTGGGGGCGACTTCTTCTGGACCCAACGCGTGAAATGCATATGAAGAAGCAAGACAAACTAAACCTCCAAAAGACGACTTCGTGTGGTGAGGCTACACCCGGAGCCGATCGCCAGCCTCTCCATGACGATAGAGCTAATAATACTGATTCAAATAGGACACCTAGTGGAACCAAACCAAGAGAGGGGCAAGCTTGGAGTAAAAAAGAGTTTGAGCAGTTTTTTACCCCCAGACAATCTTTGATTCGGACGCCACTGGAGCAGCAGTAGCTACCACTCCAGCAGCTGGGCGGAGATATGGTACGTACATTTTCGACCACGTCGGTAGACTCAATCAATCTCGACACTTCGAGTGAGGAAGAGGTTGAAGACAAACAAGAAGAAAGAAAAAAGAGACCGAGAGAGGTTACCCCGGAAGTGAAAAACGATGCCAAACTAAAAAATCAAAAGTCAAGACAAAAAACTTCGCCAATTTTGACATCTATACCGCTGTCTGGAGGCGCTCTAAAGAATACCAGCAAAACTGTCGATGAAATGAGATCCAAGTTAGGCGAGTTAAAGCAGTTCTGTACAAAGACAAAAAATAGAGAGAGTAAAAAGATATGCAAGGAGCTATTAACTATAATGGGGAACATAGAGAAGGAAAATACGCAAGATAATCTCGAGAGAGCAAATCTTAAGATCTCCGTCGAAAAATTACAGCAGCAACTACAAGTGAAAGAAAACGCCTCGTATGCGAGTGTTGTACATAAAGAAATAAAAATATCAAAAAGCCAAATTAGCAAAATAAAAACTGTGGAGGAATTCAAGAAGATAAAGAATATGAAATGGGAAAAGGAGAGTTTTACTAACGTACAGCTGTTTGAAGATAACCCGTTAAATACTCTTGATAAATGCGAGTTAGTAATCGCAGAAGAGAAAGATAAAGAAATGTCAAGAAGCATACAAGGCGTTTACTCAAATAGATATACTGAACTGAAACATCTGACGAAGGAAGTTAATGTTATGGAAATGATGACAAAGGTGAAAATATATGAAGAAAAAGTAGAAAATAAGAGAATGATAGTAAAGATTCTGACAGATGATACTGAAGAAAGACTTTAGCATCTCCTTAATAAAGTAAAGGAAAAAATAGCTCAAATGAATATTGAGAACATTACAACTCATAAAATACCAAATATGGACCCATTTATTATGATGAAATTAGTTCAAGTGATCTTCAATGACACAAATGTAAAAATTAATTTGTATGTTCCGAAGATGTCTAACATAGAACAAGGGGCGAGAGCTGTAGAGAGACAGTACAATGGTGATGCTATTGTGATATCCAGCGGGAAAGAAGACTTCAAAGTCATGGTAAACAAAGTTAAGAGTGCCTTAAAAGACACAAATGAAGCGGAAAATATCCGTAAAATACGCAGCACCAAAGATCAAGAGTAAACTTTAGAAAATTTTAATAACATGAAGGTGAGAAACACAAGGAGGTAGGACAAGGATGAAAATCTTTTATGTGAGAGGGCTAGATGCTACTGTGACCTCCGAGGAAGTGGAGGATGTACTTACCAGACATGTGGGGACCAGCTCATCCGTGGTGAAAGTTGGGGCCATGAGGCCCTCCCGAAACAACATCCAGACGGTCACGGCCACGGCCGACGTCGAAACAGCTAAAAAAACAATAAATGGTAAGTATATCTCGATTGGTTTAGGTAGAGCTAAAATTGAGAAACGAATTACCGTTACTCAATGCTATAGGTACTTAAGATACGGTCATGTTGCGGCGAACTGCAATGAAGGCGAAGACAGGGCACAGAGGTGTTTTAATTGTGGAGAGGACGGACACAAAACACAGGAGGGCAAAAACGACACTATCTGCTCAGTCTGTCAATCTAAAGATCACAAAATGGGAAGCATCAGGTGGGCTGCGTTTAGAGCAGCATTAAACGAAAACGGAAGCGACTGATATCGTACGCCGACGAAGTCTTCGGGTAATCTTCATGGGCCAAATGCACTGTTTATTATTTTTATTCAGATCTAGAGACTTATAGTATTATTAATCTAATAGCAGGAATAGACGGATTAATGGAGTTCCCATACACGCAAGGGCCCCTCTCGTGTGAGTGGTATATATGCCTGTGATATATGCAACATAGATTTAAGTTTGTGTTTTATTTACACATATTTACAGATACTATTACCCAGCTGAAGACAGCCATTGTTCGTGAGTGGGCCAAATTACTAGCAAGTCACATTCGGGCAGCTTGCGATTCGTTTTGGACGGTATCAAGGCCATAGTCAAGGCAAAAGGTGGGCATATCGAGCAAAATTACACTGATTCTGAATTTTGTATTATTTTCACACATTCTGTACTTTAAATTAAACAAAAGTAATATTGCAAACTGAATTTATGCCCTTTTTAATTCGTTACACTTTAAATTCCCATATATGGCGGGCTTGAGTGATAGAACCATGATTTTTTTTAAATACTATTTCAGTTAAATGATTTTACTCAAAATTACCTCCGAAGGGAGTTAATTCTAACTTAGTTTATGGTATACCATGTCTAAATTGCAAGGGTTGGTATACAGGACAAGCATCACAGTTTTTGAAGAATAGAATTGGACAACATTGTAGTGACTGCAATATAACAGTCATAAATATAAGGAATAAAACTGCAATATCAACACACCATTTTGTGGGTGGGCATAACTTCAATTGTACCATGGATTCAATAAAAATTTTGGACAGAGAAGGCAATATAAAAAGAAGATTGTTTAGTGAATCATTGTTCATCAAGAAAATTAACAGTGTAAATTTCAAAGAAGACACCGCCAACTAAACATGCGCGTAAGACAATCTTTTAATGCCGGCTACATACAAGCCATTTTTTAGTGGCGATTTGTAGGGACAATAGCGTGGTTGGCCCTCCCAATGTGCCTATTCACGTGCCAATCTGCAGCGGCCCCACTCTATTTTTCCTACAAATCGTCCCTAAAAATAGGCGTGTGTGTAGCCGGCTTAAGGTGTATTCCACCCATTAATTACAGCATGCGCTCTATATGTTTTTAAAACAAAATTATTGTAGATCGACATCGAACATTCTAGAAGGAGCCATTGATGAAATTCATCGATTGTTGCATGCTGTACAGCCATTTTGTTTTCAATTTTGATAATTCTATTTCAACATATCAATAATTGGTAATTGATTGTAAGTTTCGACAATAGTCGTTTTAGCCGGCTCCACAAACTGGCCCGAACAATGATGTGAACATCGGCCCATGTTGGGCGAGTAATTTTTTAAAGCGTCGTGAACTGAGATTACGAAGTCCATAAAAACTTGTGGCAAGACATACTTCAAAACGATCACCAAGAAGATGTTGTCATTCTTTCAGACGAGGCACATTTTCATTTGTCAGGTGCAGTAAACAGTAGACAAAATTGTAGGTACTGGTCGGAAAACAACTCCTAGGAACTCCATCAGTGTCCACTCCATAGTCCCAAAGTGACCGTGTGGTGCGCTGTTTTCAATTCTGGTGTGATTGGTCCGTATTTTTCCCAAGAAAATGCATCATCAACAATGGAGTCGGCCATTAGAGTGACATATTGTTTAAAACACAATATTACGTATTATTAAACCGCATTATACAGAGTGTTTGGTCTAAGTAAGCTCTAAGAAACTCCTATTCGTAGACGACAGACTTAGCAAATACTTTGAGGATTTGTAGAAGAGTCCCTAGGGAATTTTAGCAAAATTGGAACCTCGTAGCTCATTTCAAAGTTGGTCAAAAGACGACCGTTTCGGACAATGTCGCTATTTTAAAAAATGAACAAAACACGCAGAACGACTAAAAATGACTCAGAGACCTTCCCAACATTGATTTTTGCGTTTTTCTTTATTGTATTCCAGAGAAAATACAAAATATTTTTACTTGTTCCAGAATAAAATGAAGAAAAACGATAAAAATCAATTTTGGGAGAATCCTATAGTCATTTTAAGTCGTTTTGCGTATTATTTAGTTCGTTTTTGAAAATCACTACATCGTATGAAATGAGCGTTTTTTGACCAACTTTCAAATGAGCTACGAGGCTCTAATTTCTCTGACATGTTCTTAAAGGACCCTCATACAAATCCTTGAAATATTTTTCAAATCACTCGTCGACTCATTGATAATAACAATAAAAATGTCATATCTTACTTGGTTTGCTTTTTACTGGCTTCCCAAATAGGGGAGTTTTTTATGTCGCACCTTGAATAAATCGTAATTTCAGCCCTAATAAAGCAATAAAATATTGCGAAACTGTTGGCATAGTTGGTGTTTTGTTTCTTGTTTCCAACTACTTCATAACTTATTTTAAAAATTTGTATTATTGATTTGGATGAAAATAATGATTATGGAATACGGTCAAATTAGTTTCTACATCCCTTTTTAATTTTAAACCATACAAGGCTGTCGTAAAATAATACTTTCGCGACTTCTCTTAAAGGAGAGATAAACTTTGCAAAATCGATATGCCGATTTTAAATTATTATAATTACACATTTTTAATAAGATTTTTACCAATCACTCTTTGGAAAATCTGGAGAAGTTTGCTTCTGCCGAATCGCCTTCCGGTTTTGGTATATCATAAATATTATCAGGTATATCAAATGGATATCTAAGACTATCTCGGAAAGCAGGTATTGTTATACCCCCTTTCGCATATAAAACCACTTTGTCTACTAAATGCATGCGCCAATCGTCGTAATGGATATATACATTTTTTTAACCCACTGTTTTGTTGATTTGGAAAAATTCCAATTAGAATGCATTACTTGTCTTTCGCTATTTGCATTAAAATTGTGGTCTAGAACTGCAATTTCAGACCTATAAAGCATCGAATAGTACGAAAAATGCAATCGTTTGGGCATGTATTTCAATCGCTTATTATGGTAACTCTCTAAGCTTCCAGTATGACAATAATTTTTTATACGAACTAGATCTTTCAAAAACGTTTTATCGTTAATAATTTTGTTTAAAATAATATATTCTGGTGAATTTTTCTGTATCCACTTTGTTGTTTGAAATTTTTCGCTGTAAATGCATCGTGTGCACATTGTTTAAATATTTTTTTGGTGGAATCATTTTCCCATGAATGCTGATTAGTTACATGATACAAAATCGAAGTAAATTTTTCAATAAGAAGCTCCCCATTCCCCTCACAACTTTCAGCACACCACCATAAATGGTTTATAATGCTGCATTTCCATGCCTCAATCATCTCATTTTTTTTTCGTAGACCTGTAAAACATGAAAGTTGCATATTTATAATTTACGTATATACGCCATGCAGGTACCTACCTTTATTTTTTTGCTAAACTTTTAGCTAGATGCCATACATCATATTCGTGAACGATATCCTTATAATTCGTTCTCATCAATAAACCAATTCCGCGGTGGCGATCGGTGACCAACATTTTGACAGAAACATTATCTTCCATCAAGCGACTTAGAACCATATTGCAAGCTTGCTTTTCTAGATCACCAGTGACAATTTTGTTGGTACTGACTTCCATTAATGTATAGCAGAGATATTTCGCACAGTGACCTGGTGAATCAAATTGATCGTCACCACAAAGCCGCAAGTCATAATTTTTATTTTCCTTCAATGTTTCAACATACTGGTCTCTTTCGTTACTCCATGTGTCATGAATTACTGGAGCCACATATTCGTTGATAAGTTTGTAATAAGTTGTGTGTGAAATAAATTTGAGTTTTAAACATTTGGCAACATTTTGCATTGTTGTATAACTGGAACCAATACTAATGAAATGAATAATAAACGGCAAATATTTTAACTCGATTAACCTGTTAGTAACATCGCGCTTGCTAGATGTATGTTGCCCAAAGGTTGTTTCCTAATAAAAGGCTGCGATTTCCAGACATATTTGTGATTATTTTCGCAGATCGAAGTAATGGACAAGGCACTGCCACAATGTCTCTTGTCAATGTTTTTAATAATCGACCCACATTTCTGACATAATTGAAACAACTTGACAATTTCATCTGTGTAAACCAAATATACTTCAGAAGGGTGAGAACCCTCGCCGCTTTCATTTTTTCCCGCACTAACTCTGATGTTTTCATCCTCGATTTCATTCTCCGAATCGCTTTCATTCAATTCAGGGGTATACCTAGTATCGTTATTATTATTCGTTTCCTCATCAATTAGCTGTTCAGTATCTGATGATAATGTATTCATGCTTTCCACTACCAAAACGGTTTTAAAAGTTTCAACGCCCAATTCACATTGAATTCCAATATCCGTACAGAGGCTGACATCACTTTCGGCAGTTGAAACATCCTCAAATGTTTTTTTTCGGGAGTTTTTAAAAGTGAATTTACAAACTTTTTCTTCACATAATTGGAAGTTTTCGTTTTTTACTAATAGTTCCGGAAGTTTCAATAATAATGTTGGGATTGATGTCTTTTTCAGGTGAATTTTGTTAGCATTCAAAAATCTTTTTTTCAACATGGTTGTCTCATCAAATTCACAAGCAGTAAAATGTTTGGAACAAACACAGGCACTTTTACTAGGATAAAAGTCTTTTCGATTAATTTGTTTAAGCCAAATCTTGAATCTTTTCGGCGACTTTTCTCTATTGGGAAATTTATGATAACTCACAGTTTTATTTTTATCTGGCTTATTATTACACCCAAAGACACAACATTGAGGCATTTAACACTAATCAACACGTGGACGCACACCGGACATAACAATAAAAAGCAGACAAGCAGCCTTGCCTTGCAGATGCAGAATGCAAGCAAGACGTCGGCTGGGTAACTATGACGTCAGCGCTGTGATGCTAATATTTACAAATCTCGTGAACAGCTTTGAATTTTTAAATACGGTATGGACCTATGAAAATCGGAGTGTATAGCGCTAACAACGCAACACTTGAAAAAAAATCGATTTTTAAAGTTTATCTCTCCTTTAAGACAATACCATAATTCTGCATTGCAACAGTATTCTGAGTATGTTCACATGACTTGACTTAGGGAGTTTGTACCGTCTACAGAACGATGACGTCACATCCATATACTAGAATAAAAGCAGCGCGGTTCTGTAGTCGTTGTTGACAATTGTACGGCCTAAACAAAACCGGTCAAATCTTTGTCTATAGTGGCAATATAATCAATCGCTCGTAGCTTCAACATAACCTCGTGACGATACAACAAAAACTCAGGCGATCTATTGTAGTCCCCCACTATTAGAAAGCCAAACTTTTATTTACCGATGTCATTATATAAGTACCTCATACTTCCAATTTCAATTAACAAAAGCACGTGTATTATTTTAATAACCTCAATCAATTCAACAAGTCAGTGGAACAATTGCTAACTTCGCTTATGACTAACAAAGATCCGAAGTCGTCTTAGTCCGTCCGATCGTTCGCGCCCATACGATTGCCACCACTAGCGCCACCTACGCAAGCTCAGTCCTTGAGATGCACCAAATTGCAATATCCGGCCGGATATTCGGCTATCCGGTTATAAGGTTGGCCGAATATCCGCTATCCGTTATCCGGTCAACTAGCTATCCGTTTCATCACTAATTTTAACACAAGTTGGTGCATCGATATAGTTTTAATAGGATCAAAATTATAATCCGGTTGATATTTCAATAGCTCACAGTTATTAAGTTTTCTTTTTCTCCCCTCTACCAAAAACGCTACTATTAGACGGTGAGGTAGGCTTACCATTTGATAGGTCCTTAGCTGTTATGTACTTTAAACTAGTGCCAACTCTGGATAGTTTTGATTTCATCCAGTAACAAATAACTGACGTACATGATGGTTCCTCACTCCTGCGGTGAGCCTACATGAGGAATGCTATGGCATGCTTGCAGCCCCCTTGAGAAGCAACACAATCATGGCATTCCACAGAAATAACCTTTTCTTTTTCTTCGTCAACAATTAAGGTGAGAGCATATAATTTGCATGGACAAAGCTTTGTTTTCAATTCTTTAACATGCTCTGACATTTTCCTTTACACTTTAAAATTTAGTAAAAAATTTTCAAAATGGAAAACTATCGACCCTGGTGAACAATTATTGAAAAATCTGAGACGATATGCTACGATTCGTTTCCATTTCTTATATGTGCTAACTGGGTTAAATAGAGTAAATTCTGTCACTGTACAGGCCACAGCAACATATGCGGTTTTGCACTTTTCTGGTATCTCATTGTTGTAGATAAAATTTTGTTTAGGCCATTCGTTACTATCTTTTGTAAGAAAAGGTGGTCCGTGAAACCAAATTTTGTTAGATTGTAATTCTTTTGGTTCTATGCCCCAAGAAATCATATCCGCTGGGTTTCGCTACTAACTACGTGACGCCATTGACATTTATTTGTAAGTGATTGGATTTCACTCACTCGATTGCTGACAAAGGTTTGCCATCTATTTGGATCAGACGCTATCCATGCTAACGCGATTGTTGAATCGCACCAATAATAGGAGTCATCAAAGTTTATATTATTCAAAGCCGTTTTTACTTTTGAAACTAATCTGACCAATAGTAGGGCTGCACATAGTTCTAATCTAGGAAGCGTTATTTGTTTAATGGATGCAATTCGTACTTTGGCACAGAGTAGATAAACATGATGTTCATAATTTTGACTTGTCGTTCGAATATAAACAACGGCTCCGTATGCCTGTGTACTAGCGCCACTAAACCCGTGTATCTGGATTTTGTCATATGGTTAACTCGGTATGACTTTTCGAGGCATTTTGAAATCATTTATTAGATGTAGTTGTGACAGAAACTGTTTGTATTTTTGGTTGAGTTTAAGTGGTATTGGATCGTCCCAATCACATTTTGACTGCTATACTTGTTGTAAAATGATTTTTGCTGTTATTAATATAGGACCTAGCAAGCCGATGGGGTCATAAATTTTTGCCATCATACTTAAAATACTTCGTTTTGTAACTGAGCCTTCATCAATTTTGTTTTTAATTTGTCTTCCAAGCAATCCCAACTTAAACCTAATGTTTTTGTCTCAAAATTATTGTCTAATCGTACGAGTGCTTGATTATTATTTGTCTGTGGTAGTACATCGGTACAATTTGATGCCCATTTGGCTAATTCAAACCCTCCTTGTTCAAGAATTTTAATTAATTGATCGCGGAGAATTACTGCGGCGTTTTTTGTATTCGTACCCGTAAGGAGCTCATCCATATAAAAATTATCATTAATGACTTTGCTGGCCATCGGATGAAAATTCAAAGATTCTATCGCTAATTGTCGTAAACACCTCATTGCTAGATATGGGGCGCAAGCTGTTCCGTATGTTACTGTTTTTAATTCATAAATCTCTATTTCGCTATTCGCATTAGGTCGCCATAGAAATTTTTTGGTATTTCTGGTCTTCGTCTGTAACCCATATTTGCCGAAGCATTTTTACAATGTCAGCACTCAAAATGAATTGATATTGTCTACAATTTACTAATAAAGAAAACAAATCTTGTTGTAAATTTGGCCCTGTAAATAGGTGCTCGTTTAAAGAAGTTCCGTTGCTAGAGTTACAATTATCATCAAATACCGCTCGGACCCTCGTAGTAAATCTCGACTGTTTTATTACTTCATGGTGTGGCAAAAGACACCCATGTTGGAAATTGTCATTTGTATATAGTTCCATGTGTTGTAGTGCAATCTAATCGTCCATGAATTTACAATATTCCGTTTTAAATGTATTGTCCCTTTGGAATTTATGTTCTAAAGAATGAAACCTTTTTAAAGCAATTTGTTGAGTGGAACCAATTTGCGGGGAATCCGTTTTAAATGGTAACTTAACGATAAATTTGCCGTTAGCGTCACGCGTGTGAGTTTTCTGAAATAAATCTTCACAAATTTGTTCGTCTTTTGTTAAAACTTTGCTCTCATTGAATTCCTCGATTTTCCAAAATCTTTTAATTTGACCTTCTAATTCCTGATTCAATTTAACTGTATTTAAATTACAATAAATTGTATTTATTTGTTGACCTAAAATCCATCCGATACGAGTATTTTGATGATATGTTTGTTTATTGCTTAACTGCATAATCTACTTTAGATCTACTATACCCACATTCCTTGCCACTAAAAGTGTCGACGTAGACCACCTCTCCGGCGGAAAAATTGTCGTCGTCAAGTTCGCTCTTCTCCCGCTGCCGCTGCCAGTAGCTCGTGTTAACTTCCCGGCCTAGCTCGTGTGAATTAGTTCCTGTTTATTTTTATCCATATTTTCAATGTCTTGGTAAACTTCATTATTGACTCCAAACACGCTGGTTAACAATTTCCCCAATAAACCCCTTTTTTCTCGGATATTATGCATTTCCATGATTCCCTTTGATTTCCATTGTAAATTTTCACTCATTTCCTTGCTGCTGAGTTTTTTTTTTGTGACGAACGCACGTAACACATTTACGAATAATTTGTTTTACTTCCCTTTTCCGTTTGGGATCCAGTATTTTCTTCTAATGTACGCCAATGTAATTTGGATTTCTCCATGTAATGTCATTTGATGAGCGTTTCTTATAATCAACTGAGCTAACTGACTTCCATATGGTATTATTATTGGATGTTTCTCATTATAATTGAGATGAGAATTTGTCAACCTACCTCCAACTCTCATAATTCCATTAGAATCAATAAATGGATTGAGAGTGGATAGTTTACTGTTGCTTTTAACGTATTTATTTTTCTAGATTTCTCTCAAATCTTCACTTAATTCAATATGTTGGACTGAGAAAATGATCTTGGTAAGCGCGTTGTCCATTTCTTCTACTGTTAATGTTTGCGTATTCTCAGATTTTTTTCCAAATCTTAATACCCACGCCATCACTCGCTGCATCTGACTTAACGATGAAAATCGTTGTGTAAAATGTTCGGTTGTACTCGACACTACATGATGACACCCCTTTGTTTCCCTTTTTGCTTCTTCTATTGTCATAATTTTTTTCTCATTTACTGCAGGATAACCAGATTGATTGTTTAGCCATTTTGGCCCTGACCACCACAACTGATGATCTTTTAATTGAGACTGATTAATTCCTCTCGAAATGATGTCAGCAGGATTATCCTCTGACTTAACATGAGCCCATGTAACATTTGGCAATAATTCTTGGATCTCTGCAATTCTGTTTGCCACAAATGTTTTCCATTTACATGGCTCTGCCTTGATCCACGCAAGTGTGATCATTGAGTCTGTCCACGCGAATAGTGGAACATTTTTAATTTCTAGGGCTGCCTGAACCCTTTTCATTAATTTTGCCAACAACAAGGCAGCACACAGTTCTAACCTTGGCAATGTTTTTCTTGACTTGATTGGTGCAACTTTCGATTTTGCAACCAGTAGTTCAATATGATGACCTGATGAATTTTTTGTTTTAATGTAAATAACTGCACCGTACGCCCTTTCGGACGCATCGCAGAATCCATGTAGTTCAATATTCGAAATTCCGTTGGTGTACTTAATCCATCGTGGAATTATAATTTGTTCAACTGACGATAATTGTTCTCTAAAATTAGCCCATTTTTTCTCAATTTCCTCTGGAATCCCAATCTGATTGATGCTCCCATAATTCTTGAATTATTAATTTTGCTGATATAATTATCGGTGCGAGCCATCCTAACGGGTCATAAATTCATGCAACGTCAGACAAAATTGTACGCTTTGAATATTCTTTATTGTTTGTCAGCGTAACCTTGAACTTGAATATGTCTTCATTCGGAGTCCAATTTAAACCAAGTGTGCGTTTCACTGATTCATTTTCTTGTGAAATTTCCAATACTGTTTGATCTCTTAATTTTTCTGGTAGTGCTTGAATTATCTTTGGTTCGTTGCTGGACCATTTTCGTAATGTGAATCCACCAGTTTTTAACATTATTTCTTTTTGTAGTACTAAACCATCTTCCACAGAATCTGCTCCTGACATTAAATCATCCACGTAGAAGTCTTGTTGTACTGTCTTTGATGCCGCAGGGAAGTTGCACGCTTCATCTTTAACTAATTGTTGCAACGTTTTAACAGCTAAATATGGTGCGGAGGTTGCTCCATATGTAACTGTTGTCAAACAGTATTCTTTGATCGGTTCGTTTCTATCGTATCGCCATAAAATCTGTCGGTACATTTTTTCAACATCTGCTGTGAATCCAACACGATGTTTTCTCCATCTTATCAAGATGTCAACATAGAGGCCCGCAAAAGCATGCCTGTATGTTGACATTCATTTAAACTTGTTCCCTTCGATGTTTCACATGATGCATCGAACACTACTCTTAATTTGGTAGTTGAACTGGATTCTTTTATTACCGCATGATGTGCAATGTGATATCTTCCACTTTCTTCATCAGTATTTATTCTTCTCATATGCCCCAAATCTTCATATTCTTTCATGAATTGTGCATATTGTTCTTCGAAATTTTTATCGTTCGCAAACTTTTTTTCAATTTGCATTAATCTCGCAAGTGCTCTTGACCTTGAGTCTCCAAGATCACTAGGATCCTTAAATGGTATCCTTACCGTACACGTAGCATCATTATTTCTACGATGGGTTTTTTCAAATTGTTCTTCACACAATTTGTCGTCAGTAGATAGATGTTTTGTTTCAGGAACCTCTTCGATTTCCCAAAATTTACTCATCTGAGTTTCTTCTGACCTTGCAACCATACTGACTATCTGCCTTGATAGCACATCTCTCTTCTCAACTGGCCCACAGATGATCCATCCTAATTCAGTATTTTGAGCTAAGAGACCATCTTTTGATTTCCATAAACCTTCCAAAAGAATTCTAGTAAATTCTTCTGCTCCAATTATCATGTCTACTGGTCCTGTTTTATTAAACGTTAGATCAGCAATTAATTTATTATTCCACTTTTCAATGTCATTACATTGCAAACAATTGTTAGGTAACGGTTTTGTTAACTTGGTCAATACCAATGCTTCAGTCAGCAGAATAAATTCACTTGCAAACCTTGGTTTAATTTCAATAATCACTTTGTATTTTGCCAATGTTGTATCTTCATCTCCAACTCCGGAAACATGTGCATCTACCCTTTCTCTCGGCAATGCTAAATTTTGAGCTGCATCTTCTGAGATGAATGTGGCTTGAGAGCCAGGATGAATTAAAACTCGGAGAAATGTCTGCACTATAGATGCGCTTTTTGCTTTCACTAGGGCTGTTGCCAATAAAACATCACGTTCATTCCTTCCAATGTGGCTGGAAATTCTTGTTTGTTGGTTGTTTGAAGATTTTTTCTTGTTCTTATCATCCTCCTTTCCATTTTTTGAGTACTTTTGTTTTGACCCATTGTGTAGCAATGTGTGATGAAATTTGTTGCAAATACCACATCTAGTTTTGCTAAAACATCTTCCAGTTTTATTGTGTCTCATACAATTAATCCATAATTGTTTATCTCTAATATATCGATTTCTCTCACTTACGGACAGTTTTATAAATTCATTACACGACGCTATGGAATGTGCGTGCTTCCAAAAATTGCAGTCGACTACTTGTTTGTCGTTATTTTTTATTTCTTTCATAGATTCCAAAGACCGAAATCTATTTCTCAAAAATTCCATCATCGTGTCCAAATTTGGCAATTCTTGCGGATTTTTTAATGCTTGTTCATAAACTCGACTTGTTTCTGCATCCCATTTTTTCATTAAAATTCTGCAGATTAAGGGACCCCATTCTTTAACATTTGGGCCCATATTTCTCACGGCTTGAAGACATTCAACAACGTATCAAGCAACCTTTGTAATTGTGTTGCAGATTCTTCACCAATTTTGGAAAAATCTAAAATTTTGTCAACCAATTTGAAGAAAATGACTCGTTTATTACCATAGCGATCACGTAATATCTGGTAAGCAGCATCATAATTTGCTTCCGATATTAGCAAATGCTGAATTAACCTACTTGCATCATCTTGTAGCAAGGTTTTTAGGTATTGCATTTTTTCACTTTTGTATAGGGTTTGGTTATCGTGGACCATTCTTCTGAATATATCATGAAATGTAATCCATTCTTCATAATCTCCACTAAAATTTGGTACATTAATCTGTGTACTTTGTCCTTTAAACTCTCTTGAGTTTGACCCTGCTGCATTTTTGGAAAGACCTTCTGCTTTTTCTTGCAATTTAAGAATGATTTCCTTTGTTTTTATTTCCATCAACCAGAAATTTTCCACTTTCTCATCCCTTGATTTGGACAAGACTTCTTCGTAAAGATTTTTGATCTCTTTTCATTGTTCAGAGATACGATCGGAAAACATCTTATAAAATATTGCAGAACGTTCCTCTTCCCATAACTGATCCGTTTGGAGTAACATAGTCTCCAAATTTTCTAACTTGACCAACAAGTTTTGCATATGTTCTGATCTTGGCCTATCTTCTTTTACAATCATTGTCTGTGATTTTTCTGTTGAAGATCCGGCCTCCAGTGCTTGCATTAGTGAAGATAAATAATTTTGAGCTTCTACATAAACTTTGTAAACCTTGCGCCGAACTTCTCTTGTGAAATAGCTGTGTTCCGGACACCCCGCTGTAGCCAATTTGGCATCATTACACGCAAATTCATTCCAATATTGATTTAACGTTAATGTTTTATTGTGAATATAAGCCACAGTCTTTCTGGCAGATCCATCTTTTTTACAATTTGTATAAAGTTTCTCTATTTGCTCACCTAATTGTTGCTGTCTTGCCACCACGTTATTTATTTCTTCTATTGTTGCTGGCAGCTTGATTCTTTACATGAGAATAATACTTTACTATATGATTGCACTTATTTAATTTATTTCACTTGTAATCGCGAAATAAATTTTTATTTTTATTTATTTAATAATTTATTTAATTATTAATTTATTTAACTTTTAACTCACTTACTTGAGCTGTACTGAATAATTCACCTGATTATTAACTTTAACTGAAGACCTCTATGCGCACTGCATTTCACTACTAGAATTTGCTTTCCTGGTATGCTGGATCAACTTTGTCTCGAAGGACCAAATGTAAGGGCGAGTAAGGAATATAGGTCTGATGACAGCTGTAACACCAATACCGTATATTCAACAATACTAATTTATTGAGTCCAATAATTTGGTGTATATACAAAAATAATAATACATAATAATTACACAATAATGACATCAAGTATGTCAATAATATAAGATTCATCAAAATATTACGTTACAATGTGCTGACACTTGTTTACAAACAAAGATGGACATAATTATACAATTGTGTCAGCATAAACATAATTACAAATTGCTAAACAATTAATTGACGATTGCAATAATTGTGAATTTAATGTAGATAAAAACCCTGTTTAATCTGAGATTAAACACATCCTTTAAGATAACGAAATTTATGCACATTTGACAGACTGTTATTTTTATTAATAATTGATTCGAAACTATCATGAAATGGTATCCATTCCGTGTATAACCCGCTGAATTTTGGTAAATTTATAATAGGCAACTGTACGGGATTCGCGTTTGTCCGGCTATTATTACCCTCGTTTATACAAGTTGAAGCATTACCATCCTGGTTCGATTTTTGCATATACTTGTCCACGACTTCTTCTGCTTTTACCAAAGTCTCGTAATACTTATCCTCTCATTCTACGCGACAATTTGTATCTTCCTCTCACTTACTTACGATTTCGATTTTTAACTGTACCTCATTGAAATGTAAAAGCAACCTTTCATAATCTGATATCTTACGCTGTAAATCTCGATTGCGCGCCTTTGATTTGGGTTCGTTCTTTTGTTAAGTCTTCAAGCGTCATTTTGGACGACGTTATTGCTTACAAAATAAGTTCCATATTTTCTCTTAGAATTAATTATATGCATGCACCTTGTGGAAGGGAAAGATAAAGAAAGGAAACAATGACCACTAACCTTTACTGATGCCTTTGTATTGAATTTGGAAATGCTGACTGTTTTATGCGATAATAAGCGCATTCAACGAAGATAATCACTCACAACCGTTGGCAACTGTTGGCAATATGGATTCGTTGAATGGAAGCGCTGCCTGACCGCTGACCTGCAACGGTTGAGTATTTTAGGCAGCGGTAGATTGGTGCGCTGCCCCAAGTCAGCGCAAATATGGCGGGTGATGATCAGCTGTTTTCTTACGAAAAGATGTGGGAAAAGATACATATATGACATCCCTACCACGCAAATGTATTGTGGGTAGTAACAACAGTTGTGATTATGTTCAACGGATGCTCAACTGTTGCAACTCAGCAATCCACAGCGCTTTTATTACTAAGCGCAACATGTTTTTTTACGCTGGCTGTTCGTTTAACGAGCCCAATGTTTTCACTATGCTTGTTTTTCGAACTCGATGCTCATTTGCTTCTTTAATTTTTATGAATTTGCACTGTTTTCATGGATCCGGCTCGACTGGATCACTTTATGTTACGTGTGACAAGTACCGACGACAAGAACAACAATAAAACTCGAAGGACCAACTTTTATTTACGTCCGTTTATTGCTACGGTTTTTCACAGACTCTCTCTTAACAAGGGTAGTTGCTAGTTGGGGTAGGGAGGACATCCCCTTTCTTAACACTGAACAGTTGAATAACTCGGAAACAAAAGAACATAGTAAAAATCTAATTACACGATCTAATTAGCAACGAAAAAAAGCACGAGAATGTGTTATCAGTTATAGTATAGTATGTTCCATCACTGCTTATATGCCAAATTCTCAAATATAGTAAATCTAGTGAGATAGTACAAAGCAACATACCAGTATTGAAATGACAGACATATAAATACGCAGCAAAAAGTAGTACAAAACGGTAAAATTCAAAGTAAATTAAAATTTTACCGAAAATAAATAAACACCAAGAAAAAATATTACAGTTCTCAAAAAATGTTTATGAGTCGATACTTGTTAAATAATCAATAAAAGAAAGTCAATAAATTAGGAAAAACACAACACGTTCAAATTAAAAAAATTAGGTTATATTCTTGACATGTAAATAACGCGTAGACTTTTTTAGTGTACAAATGACACCAACGCATCCTTGCGTTGGTGCCATTTGTACACTAAACTTTCTATATGAAAGTTGATAGCTGTTGAACTATAAGGTTGACAGTTAATTCAAAACTTTCTACTACCTCACTAGATAGAGTATACCATCGAAAATATTTATTGTGAATCACTGATTAGAAAACAAAATTGTCTTTGTTAATTTGTTTATTACTCTATTATTATGGTTATTTAAGCATTCACCTTGATGAGATAACCTTATGTTGCAATAATAAACTGTAATAAGCCTAATTAATGCCCGTATTTATAAACCGACCTTGAGACTGTCTTGAAGCTTGAGCTTAGCCTTGAGGCCAGACTGTGTAACCAGGCCAAGTTTGGGTTGTAGCTGCCTTGAGACGAGCTTGAGTTTTGCAGGTGTCCGTGCGTACCAAAAGAAAAACGTGACTCTGTAAAATGTAACTAGAATTCGCCACGTTCTCGACCCCCCATATACTCAATCGTGACTTCCGCCGAGAATTCCCGAAGTAAGACTTATAAACCAGAACTCTTGCTTGGAAGTCAGACTTGAGACCGAGTCTGAGATTGATCTATAAATACGAGCATGAATTTGGAATATGATTAGACTCAATAAAATGATTCACACATCTGTTTCACTCTCGGCTACTTTACAAATATGAATAACATTCTCGGATGGTTGTATAAAACAGTGCTTTACTTGACTGTAATTTTTTAGTTTTACTAAATTTGAATGCATTTTATAATTTTCGACGGAACTTGAGCATATTTCACAATGTGGATGTTTCTTAATTTTTTAAACAACAAACCCCGCTATATATTCGACAATATCTGATACATACTACGATAATTGTTTGATATAAGTGACACCATTTATAGCATAGTTATGATCCATTGCATTGATGATATCCAATAATTGATTTTTTTTTGTTTTTACATTTGTTTATTCGAAGTACTCATTCCTAAGATATTGGTGGATGTCTGTTCTGTACAATTTCCCAATGCAGAACCCTTAACGTCACTGTGTATAAACAGCCTTTTGTACGCCCCCACAAACTGTCTAGGAGTAGGATTATTGTTATGCCCCCTGCCCCCCACATGACTTCTAATTGCATTAAAAGAAACGTCCAGATGATCTTGGGACAATTTGTAAGCTAACAGGTATTTAAGACCACCATCATTGTTTCCCACAAATTGCTTTCATATACATAGACTTAAATAAAGAGGCTTACCATTTGCAGAACATCTAAGAGATGTTAAACGTCCAATGGCTTCATCTGTTCTGTTGAAAATGCTGGCCTTGTTATATTATTGAAGACCTACTTTAAATGCTTAGATAATAAATGAATGTCGAAAATTCACAAAAATAGCAAACTTTTCTGAGAGTTCACTATTTTGAAAATCTTTGGAATACTGAGTATGCGTTTCCCTCAAATACTTGAAAGCTTTTGTTGCTACGCTCAAACTCAATGTCTGTGCGACTAATTTAACTTTAATTTTCTCTCTAAACCAATGTTTGTGTCTTCTGGTAATCTTTGTGTCTAGATGCAACTTTTCTTTTTCTTGTATATCAACCAATTTTTCAAAATATTTCCACTCTATAGGATTGTTATCACCATTAAATACAGTTTTATAAATCCCTAAAGTATTACAAAGAAGCTTCAATATGTGAGGAGGATCAAATAAAATGTGAACTGTTTGTTTTGTAATTGGATGAATAAAATACGTTTTGGAGTTGTTAGTATTTAAATCGCCACCAAGAACAGCCCCATCAAATGTAAGACGGGTAATGGTTACTCTAATCTCGTGAATTATTTTTAAGCAGAGTGTGACTAAGTCGATTTTCTGGATTCCCGTGAGTTATTTGTTAAAAAATAAACCACCGGTAATTTCCAACTATCATTGAAACTATTAATTAAAAAAACATTTGCTTCACTTGCTTCTGGTAATTAATCTTGAAAGTCACTTCATAAGTCCACACACCAATAAAACAACATTTCATCGAGTATTTACATAAAAAAATAGTAATCATGCGTATTTCTATAGTTTACTTACTGAAAGTTTCAGTACAGAATCCTCATCAATCATGTGTTTTCGCTTCAAGTGTTCCAATAAATTCTTTAGGTCATTTACATTTGTAACAAGTAGTCTATTTGCGTTGTTGTAAGTCTTTTATTTGCTTTTGTTTCTGTCTCAATACTTTCATAATTTTTTCTTTGTACAAATTGTATTTCCTTGAAGTACAGGGATTAGTGGAATCGTCAAAACAAAGAAACCTTTATTTCTTGCAGAATGTTCTATAGGGATCTCTTGTGTCGATGTTGTTGCAGTTTCGTTGTCTGTAGTAACTTCAATTTCCGTATTGGTGTCTTGCGTTTTGTTTTATATTTAATGGTGGAGGTTTTCTAGGTGTAGTTTTCTTAAATAAATCAGATGGAAAATCAAAAATACTTGGCATAGCATCATATTTAGGATTTTTTTCTGGAACTCCAAGGACTTGTAATATGCGAGTTTATCGTAAAATGTTTAGAACAAATCCACTTTCTTTTCATTACTTCATCCGTAAGAAAACTGTTCATAGTTGCTTGTGTCCTCTAAAATCACTTGTATACGTTACTGTAATAATGTTATTGACGTCACATGTGGGTAAAATGAGAATGAAAGATGGCTTCAATTCTCCTTAAAGGCTGAATAGCACAGGGCGTTTCTATGAGTTTCTATGGTGAAAAGTTGTAACTACAGACTTTTCAACATGGCGTCTGAACATGTAGAATCACGCATGCGCGACAATAGATGTGACGGTTTTTCATCTCCTAGCTTCAGACCAGTAACCAGATTACACACTTTCGATCCTGCTGTTTCAGTGAAAGTGGAAATTAATGCATGTTTTAAGGTTTCATACCTGGCTTGGCTTGGTGGATTTTCGATGATATTTTTAACATGTTGTGCATGCTCCAAGATAAGATAACTGACCACATAGTTGAATTTTGTTAAATTTAAGAGGATATTGGAGATACTGAATGCAGCTTTGGCTAGTAAGAACCAGAATTTAGGATCAGCTTTCCAAAATGAAGCGAGTTTAACTGCAACTCGTGAAACGGTGGGATAAGCGGTAGTGCTGATGTCGGTAGAGAGTTGTGGCGTGGTTTTCGGTGGCGCCATGTTGATCGAAGGTCGCAAAATTACGGATTAACGGAAGTGATTTTCCACGAAGTCACAAAACGTGCATGGAATTTTGTAGAGCACTTTTCACAAAATTTGCAAAGATTTGAATTCACTCACCAGAGAAATCTCTCGTTATTCATCACTCGATATTTAAAACGTCGGGACTTCACCACTATTGTAGGGATTCGTTCAGATGGAGCGAATGTAATGATGGGAGTGCATCACTCCTTACTGACGCTTTTAAAACATCATGTACCTTCTTTATTTATAACAAAAAATTTTATGCCATTCTTTCCATTTATGTGCATTTGGTGCATGTGAAAAGTTACAATGTTTTGTTGAGGACTTAACACGTGATATTTATAATTATTTCAGCTCAAGTTCAAAACGAGTGACAGAATTTTTATCATTTCAACGGTTTTGTAATGTGAAAGTGCATAAAATTTCACACCCCTCTCAAACCCATTGGTTGTCGGTACATTTTGTAGTATCAAAAATTTTAGAGCAATATGGTCCACTGAAACTCTATTTTACTGATGCAGTCAGTAAAAACGATTTTCTTATTGCAGAAAATATATTAACTAGATTACGTGATCCAACAACAAATTTTTTTTTGACATTTTTTACATTTCGTTTTGACAATCTCTAATAATTTGAATAAACAAATGCAATCTGAATCACCAAAAATTCATGTTGTTTATAGTGACAATTTTCTATTTCTTCAAGTTGACTATAAAAATTCTCGCTTTAGAAGACGTATGCTTCGGAGCAAATGTTACTAGATCAATTTCAGAACTAGAACCAACGCCAGAGCAATTAAAAATTTTTAGATTATGGGTTTTGGATTTTTATATTAAAGGATGCAGTCAAATTAGTAAGCGGTTTCCTTTAAAAAATAATCCATTTAAACAGTCACAAATATTAGATGTAAATGTAGTAAAGTAAGGCACAGCACAATCCATTGTGGATGTCGAAATATTGTTTCCGAATTTCTAATCTTTAGATAATGAATGGCGTCTGTTGAGAAATATGGACGAAATTCAATCGTTACCTGACGATCCGGAATTATTTTAGGCAGAGGTCAATATAATAAAATATGGTGACGAACAGCCTATGTTTAAGACTTTGTGTTCTTTCATTTTGAATTTATTAACTTTGGCACAATCCTCAGCAAACGTAGAGGGGATTTTTTCCTCCATCAATTTAATAAAAACGAATCAAAGAAATAAACTATTATAACTGTTTAGACGTAGATATAGGGCATATTTTAATTTCAATAATGAACAACAGTCTATAATAATTGATTAATTTATTCATTTAAACAATTATTTATTGTATTAATAATTGAATATTTGTAAACAAACGGTGTATTAATTAAAGATTGAGAATAACCATCAATGAAGAATTGATAATTGATAAAGCGTTATCACCGCTATGCAACCAAGAAAAGCGTGGGACCAGGTGGGAGTCGAACCCACGACCTTTAGATTGCCGGTTTAATGTTCTTCCAGCTAAACTACTGGGCCACTACCGATCTTGGCTGCTTTTATACTATCAGAATTGACAGCGGCGCATTCGCGCACTTAATGCCGTTTTTCCACGACAAAGTTAATCATGTTTACATTATTGGATGCTACCCGATTTAATATATTAATAATTGAATATTTGTAAACAAACGGTGTATTAATTAAAGATTTAGAATAACCATCAATAAAGAATTGATAATTGATAAAGCGTTATCACCGCTATGCAACCAAGAAAAGCGTGGGACCAGGTGGGAGTCGAACCCACGACCTTTAGATTGCCGGTCTAATGTTCTTCCAGCTAAACTACTGGGCCACTACCGATCTTGGCTGCTTTTATACTATCAGAATTGACGGCGGCGCATTCGCGCACTTAATGCCGTTTTTCCAAGTCAAAGTTAATCATGTTTACATTATTGGATGCTACCCGATTTAATATATTAATAATTAAATATTTGTAAACAAACGGTGTATTAATTAAAGATTGAGAATAACCATCAATGAAGAATTGATATTTGATAAAGCGTTATCACCGCTATGCAACCAAGAAAAGCGTCGGACCAGGTGGGAGTCGAACCCACGACCTTTAGATTGCCGGTCTAATGTTCTTCCAACTTTGACGTGGAAAAACGGCATTAAGTGCGCGAATGCGCCGCCGTCAATTCTGATAGTATAAAAGCAGCAAAGATCGGTAGTGGCCCAGTAGTTTAGCTGGAAGCGGTGATAACGCTTTATCAATTATCAATTCTTCATTGATGGTTATTCTCAATCTTTAATTAATACACCGTTTGTTTACAAATATTCAATTATTAATATATTAAATCGGGTAGCATCCAATAATGTAAACATGATTAACTTTGACGTGGAAAAACGGCATTGAGTGCGCGAATGCACCGCCGTCAATTCTGATAGTATAAAAGCAGCCAAGATCGGTAGTGGCCCAGTAGTTTAGCTGGAAGAACATTAGACTGGCAATCTAAAGGTCGTGGGTGCGACTCCCACCTGGTCCCACGCTTTTCTTGGTTGCATAGCGGTGATAACGCTTTATCAATTATTAATTCTTCATTGATGGTTATTCTCAATCTTTAATTAATACACCGTTTGTTTACAAATATTCAATTATTAATATATTAAATCGGGTAGCATCCAATAATGTAAACATGATTAACTTTGACGTGGAAAAACGGCATTAAGTACGCGAATGCGCCGCCGTCAATTCTGATAGTATAAAAGCAGCCAAGATCGGTAGTGGCCCAGTAGTTTAGCTGGAAGAACATTAGACCGGCAATCTAAAGGTCGTGGGTTCGACTCCCACCTGGTCCCACGCTTTTCTTGGTTGCATAGCGGTGATAACGCTTTATCAATTATCAATTCTTCATTGATGGTTATTCTCAATCTTTAATTATTTATTGGTTTATTCAATAAAATACATAATTTTATTGTTGTTTTAAATATTTATTTACAAATGTTATTTATCAGCTAGTACACTATTTTTTTTTTTTGAAAAAATGGAATATGCGGGGTTGTATCAAAGATTTATTTTTACTGTCGTTCCCTTTATATACGCTCAAAAAGGTTGTTCATTGGTGGAAATTCCCACTCCATTTCAGGTACCTAATGAACAGATTATCGATGATTGGTAGATTTTAACATTCCATTCTTGGAAAAATCCTTCTGAAATTTCCAAGTTTGGGCGTTGTCACTTTTAGTTATCGAGGTAAATTTATCTTCATAGGTATACAAAGCTCAAGGGACCGGAGCAAAACATTTAGTTATTGAGAATTTTTTAATATCGAGGTTTTAGTTATCGACGTTCTACTGTAGGTGATTATGTGTTAATTTCGGAGCTTGTCTAAATTTTTGTTTCTTATCTCTATCGTAAAATTCTTCAAAGTATTTAAAATCAGTTGATCCTTCTTCAATCAAAATCTTATATTTCAAAAAGCATTCCTCGTTGATTTTAATAAATGTGGAGTGTCAAACATGAAATAGATTTTTTTATCATTTACGAAAAAATATGGATTTTTTGTATTGTAAATTTTTGCTTGTGTGTATGCATGAAATTTGGATCCCTGATCTGTTATTATAATTTTTACATGTAAACCAGATTCTTCAATTTTTTCTATTATTGTGCTGTAAGTCGCTTACAGGACATGTTCCATTAAAAAAAATTGTATATAGGTTGTTTCCACTTAAAATTCACCCCCCCCTGCCATGAATACGAAAGTAGTATTCGCAGGTTGGAGTTGCCCTGAGAGCCGTGTAGACCGTGAGGTATTTTCGTGTAGCCCGATAATTTTATCTTTTTTTGTATTATAGAAAATGAAACTTTTCAGAGACTTTTCATCGACTAATAAAGCACACTCTTTCACTTTGTTTGAGAAAAATTTCATTTTAGATTCTATTATTTTCAATGCTGTTGAATAATGACCCCAAGTAATATCCCATGCGCTCATGAATCTCCTCAGTGTTAGTTGTGATGGCAAATGAAAAGTATTTTTAAGAAATCTATAAGCTGTAGGACTTATAAAACATAAAGTTAATGCAAATTGTTTAAACTTGTCATCATACCTAAAGCCCCTCGGGAGTGTTTCACTTATTTGTACCTGATAAAGTAGAAATGTCTTCAAAGGTTCATTGAAATGTTCTTTCCATAATTTAATTAATTTGTCTTTTGTCATTAATGATTTATCATCAGCTTTTTTTCGTAGGCGTTTAATGGTGCTTCGCAAGTTTTCTTTACGCGGAGAATGGGCTGTCAAGTAATTTGGTGTTTGAACAAATTGTGATGTTGATGGTATTGCATCTATGGTGTCAAGTGTTGATGGTCTTGTTTACACTACAATTTGAAGGATAAATTAGCATTATTATTATTATTTTTAAGTGTAAACAAAGTTACCAGTTGAAACCACTGGTGCAATTATTAGGTCTTCTGGTGCTGTAGTTTTAAAAATATTCCATTGTGAATCATGTTTTGAGTCTTTATTTTATTGTATTGTAAATTTTATTCTAATTAATCTAATAATGATATCCATAAAATAGATTTACCTTGAAATTCAATTGGATAAACATATGGTTTTAGTTTGCTTTTACTTAATCCAGCAAACATCTCCTCTTTAAAATGTTGTAGTACTTAACTCTAATGAAAACCTACAGAAGCAGTACTCAATATACGTATACTTTGTATGTATAAGTTGATATCACATGATGATGCTATTCACAGCTTTTACTTTCATTTTGCGGAAATGAAAAAAAATGTGTATATATGGATTTTCCATATTTATTAGTGCACATTGGATAACTACAGTTGAAAGGCATTTTACAACTGTTGAAACTATTATAAGCTACTTTTAATTGAAGTTAAACTACAAAAAAATGTTAAATATAGTGTATACATCTGTTCACTACGCCGCACAGTGGGGCAAAAATACTAATTCATGTACAAAAAACTAAAAAAATTACCTTTTAGATAACACGCAATTTCTTATCTGCCCGCGACCTAAATAACCGTACAATACAATGCAGAGGTAGATAACGATATGAGATAAGTGTATAGCCCGGCCTAAGCCATTTTTGATAGACGATTGTTTGTGACGAGTGAATGTCTTTCTTACGCATTAATTTATTTGAATATTTATTGACTTAGTATACAAACTGTGTTAATGCGGTGACAAAAATGGATATGGATCCTTTTTCTTCAGGTAACTAGCTACATTATAACAAGATAATATTTGGTTCTTTTACTAAAATGTCGTCAGACCATTCCTTAATAAATTTATTTATTGCTTATTTTGAAAAGTTAAACATTTTATAAATGTACAAACTTTTGACAAAGAGTTCGGCTGAGTTCGGCAAAGTTTTATATGTCAATGAAACCAAAATTTAATCTACTTTTCAGTCATGTTCTCAAAAATTGCCCGTTTTTGCCCCATTTTAATTATTCATCATTCATGTTTAGCGACAATGAACCATGTATATAGCAAATTTTATAAATGATTTTTTTTTCTTATATACTTTAATATACTGATTATGATTTTCACATTAAACATTTGAATATTTTACACAATATTATTATATCAAAGTTAATTTTGGTTGTGAACGGGTGTAAGTAGCATCAACATCTTGAAAGGAAAATGTCTAAATGTCTTAAAAGGTATATTACAGCGGTATTTTGTACCATATAACAAGCTCTTCAGGTAAAATGTTTGTGCTGCAGTCTATATGAAATTTTGCTCAGAACAAGCTAAAACTTTTCCGATAAAGATAAACATTTTTTTCTTTTTGGTTTTTAAGGTTCATATAATTTAAAGTATTAATTAATCTATCCGTGTTTAGGCACGATTTCACAATAACTTGCGCGTTCGACAAATTTTTTCAAATATCAATTACACTGAGTACGTTTCCAATTTTGTTTAATAATTATATTTTCTGAAAATTAAATATTTTTCAATACTAATCTTCTCGAAAAAAAAAAATGTTTCCCTTTCTTCAATAAAAAGAGCTATACACCTTACATAGCGAACTGTTGAAGTACTTAAACACTATAATAAAAATTAATAATTTCAATTCTATACTTTATTTAAATTTGATTATTTTAGATGAAATTTCCAATGCAAACCGTACTTTTACGAGAGCTGAGCTGTTTGGAATGATGAAAAGTTCAGGGCTCCAAAAATTAGAAGATCAGTTCAGATTTCTCAAGTCCGAAACCAAACGAGGATCGAATTGCTCGGAGGAATGTCATGATGAATTATCCAAACAAATAAAAAAATTCAAATTTGATCTTAAGTTAAAATGGGAATCAGCACACAGGATGGAGGAAAGATTTTTGAAACAAAACGAGGATTGGCTTTACAAGCCAGTAATATTTTCTTGTTCTCACATCAAAACTGATCAAATTGATCGTCGTGGGCGTCCTGAAATACCGTTTGAATGTTGTTCTGATAGAATGAAAAGACAAAAAACAGTGGAACTCCGAAAAACAACTCCCCTACCCCAGCTAGTTTTTGCAACAAAAATGGCTTTGAAAGAGTCTGGGAAACGAAATGCCGCACTGGTACTGGATGAGATAACTTCGGACGAAGCTATCGCTTCAAACTACATACAATCATACAAAAAGTCAAATGAAACTGCTAGTGTCACCGCAGAAGATGCAGTTGCCATGATAGTCGAAGCGAACCTTTCACGCAACCAATATGAATTAATTAGAGCAAAAGCGTTGTCGGTGTATCCATCCTATAAGTCGGTACAGAAGTGTAAAAAACAATGCTACCCTGATAAAGAAAGTTTTACTGTGTCTGATACATCCGTTTTCATTAATCTCCAGTGCATGCTTGACTTAACAACGAAGCGTCTGATTGCAGTTCAACAGGAGGTGATTTAAATTGAAGCGAATTAAGACCATCCATGGTGTATATATTAAATAGATAGGAGATAATAATAAATGTTCTAATCCACGGACTTATTTTAATTATTTTATTGGTAGACTCGTTTCGGTTAACAATATTTAACCATCATCAGTACCTCGCTTGAATAAGTGTAATCTTTTCCGTTGTATCATCATAATTAATTTTTGAGGTTATTCGTCGGTCTTTATCAATTAACATTTTTATATAGGGTTGTGCAATTTCAGGATATTGATTAATGTAATCATCATAAGCAATGTTAGATACTTTTGATTGATCCTTAAATACTTCATCTTCCTCATCCTCCTCCGCCTCCTCATCTTCAAAATCAAATAATGGTTCTTCAAGGTCTTTGAAGTTTTTGGAAACAGACTCTCTTCTCGGTACATATGGAAATGATGGAATAATTTGTGAAAATTCCCCAACTTCTTCTTTTTTAATTTTGGTTGTTCTTGTTTTTCCTTAATTGTCTTTTTGACAGTCTTCATTTTCTTTTCCATCACAAGCTCATCTAATGGTTTTTTTATTGGTTCTAGCAATTTATTTATTGTTTCAGTCTGATTCACTTGTTCGGTCTTTAATTGTTTGAATTTTTTTCTAACATTATCAGCGGCTTCTATTAACTTTTTCTTAACTTGTTTCTGTTGTTGACTTAACATTGTCGCAGCTAAGAGACGAATGCTTATAATACACATAAATCAACTTTTTATAGTTTTATCAAGCAATCAAATCCTTTCCTGTAGCGGCCATTACATAGATTTTCATCTTTCATTATCACCAAGAATCCATATTGATCCTTCCAACACTGATTAAAAATATGTTTAAATACATCAAAACTCATACCACTACCTACATTCTCTTTATAAATCATCTTGAGATTATGTTCATCTTGTCTGAAAAACACAATCACATTTGCATTATCACGTATCAGTTGTTTTTGTATACGCGTATATGTTTGACATAAGTAAAAGCAATCGATACACTTGTGTCGACCCATACAGAAATATTCTCTTATTGTTTCTTGTTCACCAGATACGGATACATCATCAAAGATGAATATTGAATTAATTTTAGTATCACATGTAGGAATTATTTCAGCATTATTTGTAAATGAAAATTATCCAATTTCTTTAATTTTAGTAAAAACACTTTTAAAAAATTCATATTTTTGTTGAAAGAGTGACTTTGAAAATATATACACATTTTCAAAACGTAATCCATTCGGCTTCAACAGAGGACTCATTATCACATTAGTTTTACCACATCCGCTAGGCCCGCAAATTATCGTTCTCATCGTATTCGGAAATAGTGGACTATGTCTGTGACCTTGTTCCGTTGCAGTTGATACGTCATGATTATTTATCTTAAGAGATACTTTATGTTTGACGACATTCATCATAATCACTCAAGACATCACTGTCCGTAGGTATTTATATAAAAACGCAGATGACAACAGATTAATTTCAGTTCAATGTTAACGTTCAAAGGTGACGGACTTGTTAATTCTTTAATTGATAAATTACCAATTGAACTACACATTCCCGGCTATCAATATTGTGGACCTGGTACGAAATTAGCTAAACGATTACAAAGGGGTGATCCGGGAATTAACGAATTAGATCGTGCATGTAAACAACACGATATAGCATATTCACAAAGTAAAGATCTAGAAGATCAACATAAAGCTAATAAAGTGTTGGAAAATAGTGCGTGGGAAAGAGTAATATCACGTGACGCTTCACTGGGAGAAAGCAGCTGCCTATTTGGTAGCAAATACCATGAAAGGTAAACAAAAACTTGGAATGGGACATTGGCGTCGACGACGACAATTAAAGAGATATGCATTTAAAAAGATCCATTAAAGAAGATCGTTAATGAAACTGATAGTATTGGAACAATAGTTAAAGCAGCTCGTGTAGCTATCAAAAAAGCTGGTGGACGTAAACGTATTCATTTACCACGAATTATTCCTCTACCACAAAAATCTGGAGGGTGGTTACCCTTGTTATTTGGTAGCTTATCTGCTCTTGGGGCACTAAAAGGTGGAGCAGCAGCTGTAGCTATGGCCTAAAATGACGCTAGAGTGGGAAAAAAGAAGTTGGAGGAAGCTGAACGTCATAATAAAACAATGGAGTCCATTGCTTTGGGTAGAAAGGGTAGTGGACTGTATTTGAAAAAACATAAGCGAGGATTCGGATTGTATTTGGCAAAAAACTACCACTAAAGCTACCTTCTCAAGCCCTAACCGATCATCAATTAAGAACATATGCTAAAAAGCTTGGAATTCCCAATTTTCGAGGTGTTTTCATGAGAGACAATCTACCATCAAAGATTAGAAAATATGAAACAGGCATTGTAAACTTAGATTCTCGAGAAGGTAGCGGTACACATTGGGTGGCATATTTAAAACAAAACAATAAAGTATTATATTTCGATAGTTATGGATATCTTAAACCTCCAAAAGAATTAATCAACTATTGGAAATGTAATAATATTTTATTTAATTCTAATAATTTACAAAAATCTAATACATACAACTGTGGACATTTATGTTTAAAATTCTTATATAATAAAGGGGTTTGAAAATTATATCAGTCATGTCTTTAACATTCACACTGAAAGGACGTAGCAGTGTTTTATCTGCAGACTTTAATCCGCCAATAGATTTGAATCCAAATTATAGTTATTCATTGGCTCTAATTGGTTTCCATACATATAATACAATACCAAACATTGAAAAAGGACAGAATAAATTTTACTATAAGGATAATGGTGTAGAAAAAAAGATAACCATCCCTACTGGTGCATATGAGATAACACACATTGAAGACTACTTACAACAATGGCTTAATCCACCCAATATTGTTGACATATCTGAAAACCTTTCATTGAAACCAAACAATAATACATTGAAGTGTGAATTGAAAAGTAAATATGAAATTGACTTCACCAAAAACGATAGCATTGGAAAAATATTGGGATTTTCAAAACAAATTCTACCACCATAGCAGCTTCATTCATCTGATCAACCTAAAGTTCTATCAATTCGTATTGGATGTAATATAACAACAGGATCATTCTATAATAGTCGAGAATCACATACAATTTATGAATTCGCACCGGCTGTAGATCCAGGTTATGCTATAAATATTGAACCAAGAAATCATATATATTTACCAGTTTTGAATAAGCATTTCATTGACAATTTAACCATCAGAGTGTTAGATAAAAACGGTGATTTGGTTAATTTCCAAGGAGAAGAACTGGTTATCAGATTAGAATTGAAGAGTAATGGGACTAGTTTTTCATAGTAGTGGTGGGGATGGAGGTGTTTGTTATAAAATACGTCAGAGTCGATCATTCATCATTAGTCAGACGTCATCAACAGTATCATTAACACCATCAAGTATTCAAATATTAAGAAATCTTGGTTATAATGTCCGAAAAACTACAAATATACAAAAAATTAAGATTCGACGATAGCATTGAAAAAGAAGAATACCATACATATCATCCGACAATTTCATCATTTCAAAATAACGATGAAATTGAAATCAACATCAATCAACAAGATATATTCATTTCGTTTTGTGAATCATATCTATGTTTAACTTGTAAATTTAAAGTAGTTGATAATGCAGTATTAACTGGTGATTGTAGGTTAAGTAATTATTTTGGTGCATATCTATTCGATTCAGTCTCTTATGAATTGAGAAAGTACGAGATGTTGGAACAACAACAACCATTAAAGGTCTATTGTGTTACAATCTTGATGAGAGTAGAGCTTTAGAAACAGCTGGTTGGTGCCTAGATAGTGGTACAATTGTAACTCTGGCATCTGATCAACAGTCTGTTAATCTACGAATCTCGTTATCATTTTTATTTGCCTGTTTTCACGACTACAAAACAATCATCAATGGAAAACACAAGATTCGATTTGTACGTAGTCGATCGGATGATAATTGTTATTTTAGTAGTGGAACAAAAACAGCCAAAATCAAAATTCAAGACTTATGTTTGAAACTAAAACATAATTATTCAAATGATCAATCGAAATTATATCTTCTAGATCAAATGAATAAAAATATTCCTATTCAGATTGGATTTAGAAATTGGGAATTTCTTGAATTGCCCTCATTAAGACATTCTAAGAAAGATATATGGAGTGTTAAAACAACTACTAATTTAGAACGACCAAGATATGTAATTGTCGCCTTCCAAACAGATCGTAAAGACAATCCACAGAAGGAAATCTGTAAATTCGATCATGTTAAATTGACAAATCTTCGTGTATGGTTAAATTCACAATGTTATTCATATGAAAATCAAAATTTCGACTTTGAAAAGAATGAATACACTGAAGCTTATCAAGCCTTTATCGATTTTCTTCGTGATTTTCACAACAATCATTCATCAACTCCAAAGACGACCTATACAAACTTTGCACATCAATCGATTTTCGTTATTGATTGTTCAAAACAAAACGAATCCATTCAATCATCAACAGTGGATGTTAAATTAGAATTTGAAAGTAATGAGAGAAGAGAGTTACATCTACAAGGGATGATATCTGTTTTTGATTACCCGGTATTTTATGCACAAATCGGGTGCAACAAGCACACCTTGGGTTTTTAATATCTAACTTATTGTTAGTTGACATTGTTTAATTACATCGATAAAATAATGGCTTTAGGTGAAATTTAAAAACAAAAGATACGCCAACTTACAGCTAACTATGATTTTAAAAACTTTTCGCGGCACAGCATTTTAGGTGATCTGATTGGTCGTCAGAAGTCGCGCGTGAATTCAAACCTAGATCTAAGTAGCGCGACCTTACATTAAGGAACATTTAATTTTTTTAAATATCGTCTACTCGTTCTATTGTTTTGGGAAAAATGTATGTTGTCAATCACTGTTTAAAGATAATATAAGAAAAATCTTGTTGTTGTACCAGGGTGTTATGATATTGAAAAGACCTTTCGAAATCAGGAATATTTTTTTTCTCAACGATGCAATTGTTTAATTTTACTCTCAATTTTTTATTTCATGCATCTTAGTTGTATCAACAACATATATTTTTTTCAAAAGGATTGCTCCAGTCGTTTGCGAGAAAAAAAATAATGATGAAAAATTGAGAAAAAAATGTTACTCGTTATCACGTGAAGATACATGTCCAATAATTTGAGTATGTATACAATCAATCAAAAGTAATATGCAAAAAAAATATTAACTTCATATCTGCGGGGGCAGATCTACCATGCTTACCAGGCTACCGCCTTTGTAAGATCAACAAGAAATTAGTCAAATAATCATCACTAAAGTGAATATTAGAATGAAATAAAATCAACTGCTAAAAGCTAAAACGTCCAGTCTGGACTCTGTCAAGTTCAAAATGGCAATGAAGAATAAATTTTTGAATTTTGAATTTACAGTAACAGTCATTTTTCAATAATAATTGAAAAGCAATTACCTGTTTTAAGAAAGATAACGACAACTGAAAGTTTTAACAAAGACATCATCGGCTTTAGAATATTTCAAACAGTGGGCAGTTTCTGTGAACAGTATAATACAATTAAATAAGTATACAATTTTAATGGTTCAAAATGAGTATATATATCAAAGGATACATTATAACAAAAGGGATTGTAAATAAAAATTTCATTAATAAAAGTACGACAAATATTCAAAATAAATGTTCTGTGCACAGATTATATAAGGAAATAAATAGTTAAAATGTATAATTCCGTTTTGTAACTACCTGTATATTTATATTTTCCAAGTATTTTTCTTCTAAGAAATAATTAAAAAGCGCACTTAAACATTATCGTTACCAGTATTGAACAAATCGTATCTACATATATAAACTCAATATCCTGTATAGTATCATTATTAAGGTTTTTTTTTAAAATTTCAATTCAAATTGGAAATTGATTACTGCTGGAAAAATCTTTCATTATTGTTTACTTTTTGTCTGGCGCTCTGTAAATAAACAAAATAATACCCTTTATCCCCGCCTACTATTTTTAATTGAATATCTTCCGCTCTAAATCTGACCTGCTAGACGTTGTGAGGACCTCTCTCCGAACCCTGATTTACACAGCCTCACAACTATCGTCACTTTTCTTGTGCACCCGCCTGTACACGTTACAAACGTCTTTACCGTCTTTCGAAAAAAAATTAATAAAAGTATCGTCTTTAAAAAATTTTGCGAAAAAAATTTAACAGGTCGTTTAAAGCATGTTTTTACAGTTAATGGTTGTACTTTAATTGATAAAGGTAAAGACTATCAATTGAATTTGGATAAACAAATGCTTCTAAACACTTCAAAACATTGTCGATCATTCAACAGGTTCATTTATAACAGCAATCGTTATACTTCAATCGATTATTGCTTGTGCAAGAAAATTATTAATTCGTTCGTAGTACTACAGAATGGAAACATCGGTATCATCGTAAATATTTGCTGTTTCGATATAAGCAAAAACGAAATTTATATTTTCCATAAAGAAATAATCAAATGTGGTCAATTCTTTTATTCAGCAAGGGAGGTCACAGTACGCAGTATTGAACAATGCGTATTCACTAATAAGTTACAAGTATGTCAACCGGAAATGATAATGGAACCGTGCATTGTAACTAAAGTAGAAGATCGATATTTCTTTATTAAAATTCCACAAGAATGCTACCGTGATTAAATTTTTTTTCTATTTTGAAATAAACTACTTTGATCGAAAATAATTGGTACGATCGACTGCTCAATTTTATTGAAAAATTCAAGCCAATGCCGCCAAATTGTATGATTGGCTGCTCAATTTTATTGAAAAATTCGAGCCGACGCCGCCAAGTTGTATGATCGGCTGCTCAATTTTATCGAAAAATTCAAACCAATGCCGCCAAATTGTATGATCGGCTGCTAAATTTTATTCAAATATTCGAGCCAATGCCCGCAAATCGTACGATCGGCTGCTCAATATTCAAAGGGCATTTATTAAATTATTCATTTAGATATACACATTAAAAATCAAAGACTATTTACAGGGCAACAGCGCTATTTTTCTGTTACTATTTATAGATTCAATTTTCTTTCCTTTTCATTACAATCGACAATAGTTACTGAGCAACAAGTAAATACATTTGTAAGTGTCTATTTATTTAATTATTTATTGTATTGTATTGTCACGAATTTTTACTACTTCTTCGACAAACCTATTAAACAATAAATTGATGTAGATTTTTGAAGCTTTCTAATCCTGGAAGAGTTACAGCGGAAATGCGAAATAACCGGCGATAAAAATATTTAGAAAAAGAAAAGAGCCTGTTGTACAGTTTGAAAATAAACATAAGTGATTTCAATATACGGAAAAAACAGCAATAAAACTAACTAGATTTCACCAAATCTGTCGGTCATATACAAAATACTACAGATTGTTATAATATATTGCCGGAAAAGGGGTACGTTGAAAACTTTTCTAACAATAACTCATACTTTCTCATACAATTGAAGCCTAGTGCGAGTCATCAGATAAATATCATCTCGATTTTTGCCGAAATGTTTGAAATATTGTATTAAAATTTGTAATTTAATTATTAAATTCAATCATTTTTTTATTATTCTAAGCGTTAAAGATTTTTATGGTTTTAAGCAGCATTTCTATTTAATGGGATTTTGTTGAATTAACTTTTAGGCAATTTTTGAGAAAGTTAGCTAATGGATTAAAATTCTACAACTAATATAATAATAGATAGCTAGATTTCCTTCTAATCTTTTAAGATGTGGTTCAAATCGACTTTTGATTTGACAATCTGACTGATATTTTTACGCTAGATTTGATTGTACACCTTCTCTTAAAAAAAAAGATATTAAAAAAACATAAATTTTTAAATTTTAAATACACATAACATAACTTTAAAATCACCGAATACTTACGAGTGATAATCGTTTCACTTCTTTTAGAAAATCGTGTTTGAATAAAACGGAGTGGGGATCTACGAAAGCCCGAAAAATACCCGAAAGCTCTCAAGCTCAAGTGAATTGTCCCAATACTACTCAGTCTCAGTAGTACTATAGACAGTAGTGGTATTATCAACGTTATGAAATACGGACTGATTGAAATACCCTCGCAAAACAAAAAACAACTAACTGTTAAAACAAAAAATATATTGGATTTTAATAAATTTTCTGCATTAACAAAAAACAAAATATACCATTTAGACCAACACTAAAAAGTTGTCAAGTGCTTAATTTAAAAAACTGCAGGTAAGAATTGAATAAAAAATTATTGGTAAATTATTTTTCATAATATAGTATAATTTTAGATTCAGAAACCGAATTGGTAAGAGTAAGGCTCTTGGGTTCCGAGGTTTCTGGAGGTAATATATTAATGAAATTTTGTGAGTGTATTAAAGGGGTCATTGGAAATTAAAAAAAAAATCAACCACCTCGGTTCCCCCCAAAAATATTACTGCGGACCATGTTTAAAGGTAAGTGTGATTTTTTCTAGATTTTTATTGCCCATAATTACGCAAAAAAAGTAATTCATGCGTAAATGTTACCGAGAGAGATTTTTTAGTAGGGCTCCTGCGATCCTATTAGATATAGTATTTATGCTTGATTTTTTATTGCGCAATTGTAACTTTCATCATTGATACCGGGTCGTCCGTAAATTTAATTAGCATGGACACATTCAAAACATTGCCAAACACCCACTTATCAAAACCATCTACAAAAATTCTCCCATACAACAGCCAAAACAATCTAAAAACTGAAGGAAAATTCACTGGTAGTATTGAACACGAATATGGTAAAACAACTGACGAAATATACGTTGTGCATGGAAACGCAGAATTCCTACTCAGCTACAACACGTCAAAAAACTGTATTTAATTGAATTATCTCTCGACACTACCAAACAATATAACACACAAGATGTTCACCGAGATTATCCTCAACTATGTAAAGGCATTGGATGTTTAAGAGACGCCAAAGTTAAACTACATATTGATGAAACGAAAGCACATGTTGCAAACAAACATAGAAGAATACCGATAAATTTGCAAAAACAAGTAGAAAATGAATTAAATCGATTAGAAAGTCAGCAAATGATCGAAAAAGCTGAAGGACCTACAGCCTGGGTTTTACCAACTGTAGTAGTGCCAAAACGGCATGACCCCAAAGCAGAAAGAATTTGTGTCGATAGGCGGGAGAAAAATAAAGCAATCAAAAGAGAACGACATATAACACCAACCTATGACGAAATATTTGCGATTTGAAACGGAGCAACCGTATTTTCAAAGATAGATCTCAAAGATGGATATCATCAATTAGTACTGGATGAAAATTCTAGATACATCACTATTTTCTCGACACACTGTGGTCTCTACAGTTATAAAAGACTAAGCTTCGGCATCACATCGGCAGCAATAATATTTCAGAATACAATCAAACTATTGGCAGATATAAATGGAGTCATAAACATTAGTGATGACCAAGCAACGGACATGTAGAGCTCTGTATTTGTACCCTAAGATACGTGGCTGGCGTTTGTCGCGCGGCGTTACCCAACCATTGGCGTAGTTGATCCTTTTAGAATCAAATCCAACAAACACTTGTATATTCAATTAGACTGCATTTTTTTTACATTTATTATTTAAAAATAAATACAGAACGTTAAAAAGCGTTTACTGGAGACAAGTAATAGTATTACCCACATTAAAAATTGAAATTTGAATAGGAAAATGCAAAATCCATTAAATAATATCAAGTATTGTATATCTATCAAATTAAAGTTAAGTAATTATTACTAATTATTATTTAAATAAGAATTCTAGCGACCAAATGCAAATACGAGATCGATAAATATTTTTTTACTCATTTGGTAAAACTATCTACTATTGTAAGTTAAAACAAATAAGCAATCGATAAAAACGTTATGTATCCGATGTCTCAAAACACTGTAGTTAGCATCTATTGATATCTTTCCCCATTAAAGCTGGATAATGAAAACAAACACATTGTTTTTTTTTACCGGAAAATTTCGAAATTCTTCATTTCTCTCTGGTGTATCGCCCTGCCAACATTGTGGTTTACTATCAGGTGAATATTTATATGCACGTATAACACTGTTAAAATGGCTTCAAATTCTAATCCTTCACAATACAATAACATGTTTTATTGCTCTTCATGTTATGTTTCCATTATTAACAAAAAATTTAACATCTCCAAGCATGTGAAAACTAACCGACACCTAGCTAAAATTGCATGTTCTCAAACTTTGGTCAGTGAATTACCGAAAGAAAATATCAGAGCTAACGATAAAACTTTTAATAAAGACTTATGTCAGGCACTAATCGCCGCGGATATTCTATTTGCAAAATTAAAAAATCCGGTTTTTCGTGATTTTTTGGAAAAATATTCAAATTGTATGGTGCCTGACGAATCAAATTTAAGAAAATATTATATGCCAGCAATTTACAATGAGACAGTACAAAAAACTCGCGTCGAACTTGAATTTTTGTGGGTGGGTGTCGATGAAACAATGGACACTAAGGGGCGAAATATCGGAAACGTAATGATAGGAAAATTTGATGGAACTTTTGGCAAACCATATTTAATAGCTTCGAGAGTTCTCCCGAAAACAAACGCGGATGAAATTCAAAATTTAGTTTCGGATAGTTTAAGCCATATTGTTTCGGAAGAAATTCAAAAAGAAAAGATTTTAATGTTAATGTCGGGTAGCGCCGGGTATATGTTGAAAGCGGGTAAAACTCTAATATCGAAATTTCCCAATATGTTTCATTTAACTTGTTTGGCCCATGCGTTACATAGAATCTGTGAGTTCGTGAGAGATGAATTTAAACTAGTCCACAATTTAATTAGTCTCGTAAAAAAATTGAAGGCACCCAGTCGGATTCAGTTTTATAGAGAAACGTGTCCCAATTTACCTTTACCACCACAACCTGTCTTGACAAGATGGGGTACGTGGGTTCGGGCGGCAACTTTGTTTTTCGTAAATTTTGATGAGTTGAAAAATGTAATTTCTCTTTTAAATGACACAGCGTTTAGTATTGTTTCTTGTAAATTGCTTGTCGAAAATCCGGATTTGTTTGGAAATTTGAAATTTATTCATGATTATTTTGGGCATATTCCAGACGCGGTAGAGTTTTTGGAAAACCAGGACATACAAATTATAGAAACGTTTGATAAATTTGAAAATGTAGTAGATCAGTTACTTCGCAATCCTGGTATTGACCGTTTAAAAAAAATTGTTCATTCGCTAAAAAACGATCCTAAATGTTTTGAAAATAATTTCCGTCATGCTCCCATCACAAATTTCGATATTGAACGGTCTTTCTCGCGGCATAAAAGGGTATTAACTGACCAAAGATTGAGGATTTGGTCTACTACTTTAGAAAAATATTTGATCGTCAATATTAACATTTCTAATGCATGAGACTGTTTTGGTTTACATAACACGATTATTTTACTGCTTATGGTCTAACATACATATCCCATTAATTTACCTTTCCTGGTGAGAGTATGTCCGCCTCTCTGTGGTCTCACTAGATATTTTTGCACATACAAACACATGTATGTGAGAAATAACCAAATGGACATGGTTTATTGTCTATTGTTTTTAATTTTCTACAAGCCGAATATTAACAATCTAAACTTAATTTTTAAATTGCTAGTTACTTATTTTAAATATCTATAACTAATATTCCGAAAATTTCTTTCAATTTATTGTTTACACATTTTACAAGTTTTTAAATATAAATTCATTTTATAATTTTTTCCGGTCTCATTTACGTATTCTAACAGTGAGCCCAGCCCTGCTGCTACGCTTATAAAAAACTTGTATAAAATCAACAGCTACCGAACGTAGTGGACCACTTGTTTGTTGTACGTGACGTCGATCTCTTACTTCAACAAGTACGTTGACTGATTGTAGTGTTACAACTACTACAAGCGCGTCGAATAAACGTATAATTCTGTATAGAGATCTAGAGAGATCGAGTTCAACTGTAGAGCGCTTACATGTGTTAGTCCAGAGCTATGATCTCATCGCTACCGTACGGTATAAAATGTCCGTTGCTAAGTGATGACATTTTGATCTATGGTACAAATCAACAACAAGTCGCTCAAAAAAGTACTAGACCGATTGAATCAATATAACCTAAGAAAAAATCTGACAAATGTAAATTCCAAGTAAACAAAGTAAAATTTTTCGGCTATGTATTTTCAGACAAAGGCATCTCACCAGATCCCGACAAAGTAAAATTAATAACCAATCTAACACCACCGTCAGACGCATCCGAAGTAAGAAGTTTTCTTGGTATGCTGAATTATGTTAGCAAAGTCAATCCTAGTTTGGCAAACAATACAAAGATTCTAAGAAAACTAACGTTGGTTCATTCTAAGTCGTTTTGCGTGTTTACTTCGATTTTGAAAATCGCGACATCGTTAGAAACGAGCGTTTTTTGACCAACTTACAAATGAGCTACGAGGTTCCAATTTTGCTAAAATGATCTGTAGATACCCTCCTATAAATCCTTTTTTATTTTGCGAATCGCTCGCCAAATAATGGGAGTTTCCATAAGAGCTTTTGGTCCGACGTGAATCACCCTGTGTATATATATATATATATATATATATATATATATATATATATATATACATATATACAGGGTTTCTCACCGTAGCCGTTCGTTAGAAGTTTTTGGGGTTACAAAGAACTTTGAGATTTGAAAATTTGGGACTTGGAGTAATTCATATTTTCTTTTTATTATAAAATATTTTCAAGGTCGCACCACTTCCGGTTATACCGGAAGTTGCTATTAACTTCCTTATTTCAAATGGAACACCCTATATGTTATTTCATTTTTGGATTTCTCAGGAAATTCTATAATGAGTTTCATAAGGTTTCCTTATACATATTTTCAACGGTTTCTCAGATATCTCGATTTTTTGGAAAATTTCTACAGTTTTAGCATTATCTTTAACAGAGGCCATTTTAACCAATTTTTGATTGGTGATAAACGCGCCTGCGGTAAACTGAAGCAGGAGAATAGTATTTTCGAAACCCATATTGACAATTGATTTATCGCATACAGGGTGTCCAAAATTTGATAACCGATTGGATTATCTTCAAAGGTAAAAAAGTTCATTTTTTCAAATGAGACACCATGTATATCTCAAGTCCTAGCGGTATTGCACACACCGCCGCTAGGGTAAAATCGTCCTATGTCGTGCCTCCTCGTGGCGAGAGTCGGGTGGCTGGGTCGGGGAAACCTGGCACAGTCAGCTGAACGGCAGGGGCGTCGGCGGTGCCATCGGGTTACCGGCTCTGGCACCGTTGAATTTTCGCTGGTCCAACAACAAGAAAGCAAGCCTCGGACGTGAGGGGACACGGTCCCGAAACCTCACGAACTCAGCAGGGGATCACGCAATCACGTGACGATCCCGCAGCTGGTGCGGGGAAAGACCTGGCAACGATTAATGGTAATGGATAAGTGACTGGGTTTGTGATATATAATAGATCATTGAGGAAAACGAAACCTGTAAATTACTGTGAGAGCGACGCTCTAGAGAGTCGAGCTGCTGGGAATCCGTCCTCTTCTTATACGTCACAGACCGACAACAATAATACTGAACTGGCAGCACGCAAGGGCGTCCATCTTACCCTTTCGAACAATAACGGTGACCGTAATTCGAAATCAAAAATATCTAGCAGGGCTGAGAAAGCAGATTATTCCAGACCTCTGCCGGTCAACCATAAGGCTAAGGCCAATATTGATGCCAATACTAATAGAATTAATAAGATTAAGACACAACATCGGTCTAACAAGTCATCGAGCGATCAAAGTCCTACACATAATGAATTAACTGATTTTAACTGCCCGACATGCTCTAAGCCCTTTAAGACCAAGCACGGCCTTACAAGACATTTGAAAGGGCCTTGTATTCAGAGAACAACGTGTCTTTATTGTGAAATAAAATTTCCATCATATTCAAGCGTAAGGCAACACGAAAGATCTGTACACGTTGAAAATTATCATCAAGACGAATTAGTTGGTAAGGTCGAATTCTGTGAGATTTGCGACGCCGTGTTTTCTAACTTTGACGGTTTACGTAAACATAATCGATTACGTCATCCTGGGATCCTTTTTCGGGACTACGGAGAATGATGGAGATGGTGGCAAAGGAAGAAATTAAACTTAAAGGTCGCATGAACTACAATTTGATGGTAACATCTACAGGCCTTACCAAGGAACAAGTAATAAGAATACGTGAAAAATCGCCATATAAAGACATCATGAGGAATATATTACGCGAGAACGATAACCATCTGGGACTTCTCAGCTTGTCCTTCCCATTTCGGAAAGAAATGAGAGAATTGTGCGTGCTGGGCAATGTCCTACCATAAACATTGAAACGAATGGTTCTCCTACGACAGAAATGGCAATACACGATATGGTAGAAGTTGATGCATCGACTATACATCAAGCAGTACCTTCTACATCCAGTTCGAATACACCTATTGATACACAACTAAAACCTCCGAGAACACCAAACATTGTAAAATATGATATGGTAGAAGTAGATGGATTGGATATACATCAAATTATGCCTTCTACATCCCATTTAAATACGACTATCAATACTTCCCAAGAAATCCAGATGACACAAAACCGTGAACAAAGATCCAGCGAATATACAGATCGTAGAAGTGACGGGATGTATCGACCTATTGTTAAAGAACCAACTTTTAGTGAAATACTTACAAAAGCTTCGATCGATTTTGAACAAACCAACCCGTCACTATTTCGTTAAGTGAATACAGCTATGTCCGAAAGTAGACAAGTTCTTGCAGTTGCACTGGACGAATGGATTTCAACGACTTTCAAGACCAACAGAATCAACTACAAACGTGTGAGCAATAAACGGAACAAACAAGTGAGAAATTATGGTGCAGGACTACATGGAAGAGGCACACGACCTGCAAAATATAAGAAAGCGCTGGACTTATTCGTTAAAAATAAGAAAATGCTTACCGACCTAATTTTATCTGGGCGTAATTTAGATGGACCCTCTGATCTTCCAACGGTGCGGGATGTTGAAAATCTGTATGGTAGCATTTTTGAAACAACCTCAAATATCGATAACCTGCCTTCTACTTATGATGCCGCTCCGATCCATCTGAATAACCCTCTTCGAGAAAACGATGTCTCCGCGGCTAACATCGGTTGGAAACCCTCCGCACCTGGACCCGATGGTGTGGCTGTAAGGGACATTATTAAATATTCTAACATCGAACTAAGTATCGTTTTCAACATCATTCTCTACCGGAATTGTATACCATCGTCCTGGACTAAACTTTGTACAACACTACATCCTAAAGGCGGAGATTTGACTCTCGCTACGAACTGGCGACCGATTACCGTCGGTTCAGCCTTACAAAGGCTTTTACATCGCATTATTGCCACACGACTATCGAGGATGATCAAAATACATCCAGCCCAAAGGGGATTCACCAACCTGGACGGCACCTTGGCGAACTGCCTGATCGTCGATCATTTCATTAGATCAAGAGCTGAAGCCTTACTCCCATATAATATCGTTTCTTTGGATATAAAGAAGGCCTTCGATACGGTCCCCCACCGATTGATAAAGAGAGCCTTATTTTCTCATGGCCGTCGTGGAGTATGGGTCGATTATACATATTTTGAACACCTTGCAAGGTGTTAGTAGTAACATCCGTGTGGGCAATGAATTCACCAGGCCTATTACATTAAAAAGAGGTGTTCGCCAGGGCAATCCGTTAAGCCCATTTTTGTTTAATCTGGTCCTCGACGAGTTGTTCCACGTACTTGATTCTTATGGAATTGGAATGAAGACCATTCTTGCGGTTGCAGAGAAATTCTTCTCCTCAAGGGGAATGCATCTCAACCCAACCAAATGTCATGCAGTTTCGGCGTTTGTTGCCAATCGAAAAGTAATACCCAACTCTCGTCCTATATTCAGTATTGATGGACACCCGTTACCAATGGTCCAACAAACTATCTCGTTTAAGTATTTGGGACATAATTTCGACAGAAGAGGTGTTCTTAAACCATCTCTTCCAAATCTTAACATCTGGATGCAACATCTAAGCAGGGCACCTCTCAAACCCCATCAAAAATTGGTATTGCTAAAGCAGAACATAATTCCGAAAATGTTGTATGGTCCGCAGAATACAAAATTGACACCTAAGACGCTGAAAGAAGCCGATCGTTTAATAAGGATGGCGGTTAAACGCTTTCTACATTTGAATATACATACACCGAATGCGGTCATTCATGCTAAGATCCGAAATGGTGGTGTGGGAATTTTGGAGTTATCATCCGCCGTACCAAATATATTTATACATCGTCTTGATTCGTTGAAGCAAGTAGAAAATGGTAATGGGATCTGAGCGTCTATCTTCACTATACGAAAAATTAAACAACATGGTTGGAAATACACCGATAGGTCAAAAATGACTAGACCGCATTTCACAGGGCCCACTAACAAAAGGCCTGGAAGCTTCGATTGATGATGTAGCCAGTCGATCCTGGATTGACAACAAACCGTTTGAATGGACGGGGAAAGATTACGTCCGCTCCATACAACTCAGAACCGCCAATCTTCCAATACGGGCAATTCCATCTAGTCCACCCGATCAACGAAAATGCCGAGGTGGATGCCGTAACGACGAGACACTGGCGCATGTTTTACAAACATGTCCCGTTACACATGATGCCAGTATTAGACGACATAATGAAATAGTTGGGAAAATTGTTCGACATTGTCGACAACACAGAATAGAGGTGCCAGTAGAGCCCCATGTTCGTCACCCCGACGGTACCCTTTTCAAACCTGACATTATTGTTCACACAAACAGTCAGACAGTTGTTGTTGCTGATGTCCAGGTTGCCTGGGCTTCAGATTCGCCTTTTGATTCCATATGGCAAAGGAAAGAAAGGGTCTACAATTGCCCAAAATTCCACCTAGCAGCGAGTACAATGTGGCCGAATAAAAACTTGGTTGTTACCCCTATTGTTTTAGAAGCAAGAGGGATATGGCCAAGAGCCAATAGACCAGCTGAAGACATACTTAAAATCGATAGACGTCTCAAGCTGAGCTGCGTGTGTTCTGTCCTGAAGTGGGGGTCATCAATACATAGAATGTTTAACAGATGTGTCTGGAGAACCGGACCTGGACCTCTCAATGGATTCTTCAGGAACATGACATGACCGCCTTATCGAATAGTTTGCTTTTATGGTTTATGGTAACATGGGTTTAAGACAATTAACACTCGAATGGTCTTACACTTTTATTGAACTAACAGTCATTAGTAATGGTTATATATATATATGGACGTATTATTTTAAATTATTCCACCGTTTGTCCTATGGTTGGCTTCCGATCGATCGATATAATCCACATGGTTTTGAGAGAGGCTTCAAATGGTATGGCGTTCTGGCGTTCCTTGGGACTTCGCCTCCTGTTATGGTGAGGCCTGCCGTTGGTACCAGCTCCAATGGGCTGCATGAATCTGAAATGGTATTTAAAATTTTTATTAGTTTACGTCGCATGAGAAACCAGTGATTAGAGTTGTATATGGATAATGGAATGATGGCATCTTCTACAACACCCGTGTGAATGGCTAGAATGAATTTATTGAAAACCTATTCAAGAATTTATTAACTTAGCTTCAAGTACATTTGTATTTTGTTTAGTTAAGCATTCAATTTTGATTTTTCGTTATTATAATTTTGTACTTACTTGTAAGCGGACGGCCCGCTATTGCCGAAATGTTTATTCAATAAATTGTCTATAGTCGGATGCAGAACTTAATTCTGCATCGACTTGATATAACTTTCCTATACCTATTTTCAACGGTTTACTTGTTAATCCGTAATTCTTTATCAAAAACCGATGTATCCTTAACAGTTTTATCTAGTAAGCTTTGATTTTGACAGAAAATAAAACAATGTTGTTGATTTTTGTGTCAAACAATATCACTTCGAAGTGCTATTAAATTTGTACTGCTAAAAATGGAAAATACAGTAGAATATTCAAATAATGATTTGCTGAATTTATTTTATACTCATGGTGAATGTGGACGAATTGTCAGACGAACATGCAGGATGTTCAACGAACGATACCTGAATCTGCCAGCAATGACTCCCGGAAAATTTGCAAGAATTGAAGCTCGGTTTATCGCAACTGGAAGTATAAGAACAACGAGAAACCGTCCAAAGCCCAGTGTCGATAATGAAGAGATCGAGGTAAATGTTCTGGCTTATTTTCAAGCTTATCCACAAAGTTCGACTCCAGCAGCAGAGACAGATTTGGGTATTGCAAGAGCATCAATCCACAGAATACTAAAAAAGCATAAAATGCATCCCTATTCTGAAATAACTGTTCACGGATAACACCCTGGCGATGAAGCAAGACGAGCCGAATTTTGCGAATTTATTTGTGTAAAAATCACTGAAGATCCAAGATTTCTTCATAATATTGTCTGAACAGACGAATCAAAATTTACCAGACAAGGAATTATAAATAGGCGAAACAATCACTACTGGGCAAGCGAAAATCCACATGTTATAAGGGAAAATAATCACCAGGAGCAATTCAGTTTTAATGTATTTTGCCCAATTATGGATAATAAAGTGGCGTATCACGTGTACGATGAAAACTTAAATGGTGATAAACACCTGTAAATAGGGTTTGTGAGTGATTTTCTATATGCTCTACCTCCACGTGATAGAGCACACACTTGGTATCAGCTCGACGGCGCACCTGCACATTCTGCTAGAGCCGTGCACCAGCAGTTGACATTAATGTTTGAAGATCGCTGGATTGGTCCACGAGGACCCTGGAACTGGCCGCCACGGTCACCCGATTTGACGCCCCTTGATTTTTACCTCTGGGGGCGTATAAAAGAGCTAGTTTACTCTACGCCTGTACGTACAAGGAATGAGTTATTAAGCCGTGCTAACCATGCGTTTACTAACCTATGCCCAGACGAAATCCAGAGGTCTGTTTCCCAAGGAGTGCAGCGCAGAGTTATTCAATGTTTGAACCAAAATGGCGGTCACATCGAACAATTATTTAAATTATTGTGTTTAATTTTTTTATATTATGGTAGGGATACACTAACGTCTAACGCCATTAACGCGTTAAATCACATAAAATCCAGGTACAGCGATAAGTTAACCGCATTATTATTGTGCTAAACTCTAAATATCAGTCCAGGTAGCGGCCTGGAGATAAGATAACGTGCTGGTTGGACGTTAATCCATCGCTAGACCTACATTTAATATCACTTAATACGTTAGTTAACGGCATTAAACGTTAGTGTCGCCACAACATTACTGTTATACGTTTCTTTTGTTACGTTTTAGTATTTTATAAGTTTTCACTTTTGTTTTGTTCCTATTTTGTTTTTATGTTCTAATTACATTCAATTTCTTTGCTTAAACATAATTATTTTATTTTAAAAAACATAAACGATATTGTGGTTTCTGCCAAAACCCACATTAAAATAGAAAAGACGGATTAACAAGCAAACCGTTGAAAATAGGTATAGGGAGGTTATATCAAGTCGATGCAGAGTTAAATTCTGCATCCGACTACCTAAAGATATGGGGGTCAAAGAGTAATGATGGGTCTCAGAGGGTCTGTTGATCTCGAATAGGCAGACTTACAAATACTGAGAAATGCCCTACGGTTTGTCTATAAACGGCAACATCCGCTAGTCACAAAATCCTACCTCTCACGTCCGCGTCGTTGCCGCGTCGTAGCCAAGAGAGGGGGATGAAAGGCGACTGACAGCGCCACAAAAAGGTCAATTTTCGGCTAAGGGTGGCAAACCCTGACAAAAAGATGCCAAAAGAACAAACCGTAAACCGCCCGGGGGGTGCCAAGACCCTAGGGTAGGCCGGGGAAAACCGGCTTGCCGAAGGTAGTACTATCGGGGGGCACGGGGACTATAGAAACCTCCCCAATCTTAAGGTGAGGTGCGCGCCGATAAGATGCATGGCCGGGGGGCCGGTCACTAGCGGCCAACCTCGGGGCAATTGGCGCACCCCGTTGTATAAATGCTTTCCAAATGTGAAGGGGGCTCCGCATGTGGTGACCGTAATTTACCCCATACTAGTGGGACCATTATGGATACCAGTTTGTCAAAAAACACTAAAGAACCAAATGTGAAGGGAGGTGAAGAAACCACACCTCCACAACCTAAAAGGCTGTCTGCTAGGCGAAAGCTTAACAAGCAACGGGCAGCTCAAGCTGTGGAGTCTGGGGTCGCCAGAACCTCAATGTGGAAGACTGGGCCGAAAGGACCGGAAAAACCTGTTGGGGCAAGGGTGAGTCCAGGCCCAAGCAAAAACACCAAAGGAGAAGGGGGGCAAAAGCAGACCCTTTAAAGAGGCCGTCACGGATATCCAGGTAGGCATTGTACTACGTGGATATCCAGAAAAGCTCATCGAGGAGGGACAGGTTGGGCTCGTGGAAGCGAGCCTGATCGACAAACTGGATGAGCTGGTGGGTGGAGAAGAAGGGCCTCAGCCGAGGTTCTCGTCCATCAGGTTTCGAGGGGAAGCATTGGTTGTCTCCTGCTCCGACAAGGAGACAAGATCCTGGTTGGAGGGGGTGGTGCTCAAATGCACACCCATCGAAGGATAAACCCTGCAGACGGTGGATATAGGGCAACTCCAGAAGCCTGTGAGAGTCGTCGCGTGGTTACCGGGAACAAATATGGAACGGGAACAAGCGCTGAGGAGGATCGCAGTGCAGAACCGGGATCTAAAAACCGGTTCATGGAAGATAGGAGACCGGAAGCAGCATCCAAATGGATGGCAGCTAGTGCTCCTAATGGATGAGAGCTCCTGGAACAAGATCCAATAGCTCGAATGCGGTCCTTGGCTCAAGTTCTCCAGGACCAGATTTAGGCGACTGGGGAAGAAGGACAAGGATAAGATGGAGGTGACTGAAGAGGGGGAGGAGAAGTCCTCGGACCCTTCAGTCACAACCGTAACCTCCGAGGTTTAACCTGGCGTTAACCTTCCAGGTCCTCCAGGTGAACCTACACCACTGCAGGGCTGCATCAGCAGCCCTGCAGAGGTATGTATTAGTAAACAATATTGATGTGGTTCTGATTCAAGAACCTTGGTTACACAAGGATAGAATCAGTGGGCTCAGTCCGGGTCAGAGTTGGGAGATCATACGACCAACTCAGGAACAGCCTCGAGCTTGCATAATAGCAAAGAAAAACTTGAACTCACTGCCGTTGTGGGAGCTATGTTCTAAGGACCTAATGGTAGTGAAGTTTAGGACAAAATATGGAGCGGGAGTGAGGGAGCTAGTTGTCGGATCCGCATACCTACCATATGATGAGGGCAACGACCCTCCAGCATCTTCAGTAAGGGAGCTGGTAACACAATGTGCCGGAAAGGGACAACTCATCATCGGCTGCGATGCCAACGCTCACCACATCGCATGGGGGAGCAGTGACATCAATAAACGAGGTGAGTCACTTCTAGAATTTATTCTCGCTAATAGACTAGAGGTAGCAAACCGCGGGAACAAACCCACGTTCGTGACGAGGAAAGAAGTTATTGATATAACTTTCGGTACTCAGTTAGTGTGTGCTAGTGATTAGAACTGGCACGTATCAAGTGAGCCGTCTTTATCGGATCACAGATACATTAGATTCGACGTAGAATCTCTGGAAAGCCATATCCAGATGAATAGAAACCCAAGGTCTTGCGACTGGGACCATTATAAGATGGTACTAGAGGAAGAACTTAGGGAATGTCCACGTAAACCAAGAACATCAGAAGAAGTGGAGCTGATGTCTGATCAAGTACATTCAGCAATAACAACTGCTTATGAAAACAGTTGCCCGCTAAAAGAGAGGAAGCAGGAACGACGGGTACCATGGTAGACCGAAGAACTGTCTTCTCTCAGAGCGGAGACGAGAAAAGAATTTAACCGCGCGAAAAAAAAGCGGAGAGTGGGGAGTAAATAAATGCAAACTCACTACATACAATAAAGCAATCAGGAAGGCTAAAAGATCCTCGTGGAGGAGGTACTGTGAGAGTATTGAGGAATCAACTCCCTATGCCAGACTTCAGAAAGCATTTCAAAAGGACGATCGAGGGAAAATCGGAACCCTTAGAGTTTCATCAGGACATTATACAACTGATGAAGCAAGCACCCTAGAGCTATTGCTCCAAACTCATTTTCCGGGATGTAAACCAATACCGGAAACAGACGAGACTGAACTAAGCCTTCCAACTCCAATTGGTAGGGCCGAAAGGGAAGAATGGTCTCTGTCAAATATAATAATAAATATAACCAGACTTGCATGGGCGATTGGAACTTTCAACCCATACAAGGCACCTGGTCCTGACGGTATATTCCCCGCCCTTTTACAAAAGGGCGGGGAAAACTTACTACTTTCAGTGCTTTGCTCGTTATTACGAGCTAGTCTGGCTTTGGGCTATATACCCAAAAGATGGAGGCAAGTGAGGGTGGTATTTATACCTAAGCCGGGACGTGAAACATACGTACTTGCCAAATCCTTCGGGCCTATAAGTTTATCATCGCTTCTCCTAAAAACTATGGAGAAACTGGTTGACAGGTATACCAGGGACGAGGTATTGGCAGCAATGCCACTACACCAAAACCAATATGCCTACCAAAAGGGAAAATCCTGTGAGCTGGCCATTAGTAGGCTAGTTTACCGGGCGGAGAAGGTACTGGATAACCAACAGGTTATGCTTGGAGCCTTCTTAGATATCGAAGGAGCGTTTGATAACACGTCCTTTGAATCAATTAAAATAGCTGTGGAAAGCCGGGGAAGTCCTCGTCAATTGAGCGAGTGGATCGACCATGTGCTAAGAAGCAGACGAATCACTTCCTCACTGGGAAATACTGTAGTAGGGGTGTCGGCCGCCGAAGGTTGCCCGCAGGGAGGGGGAGGGTTCTGTCACCTCTTCTGTGGAGCTTGGTGATGGATGACCTGCTGCAGGTGCTAGAGAGGAGGGGATACTACGCGATAGGAAACGCGGATGACATAGCCACTCTTATCAGCGGGAGAACGGGACGGACTGTATAAAAGGTGATGCAGTCCGCCCTACATACTGTTGAGGAATGGTGCAGAAAAGAGGGACTAACGGTAAATCCTAACAAGACCTCTATACTACCGTTCACCCGTAAAATAAACCTCGATTTGCAGGGACTTACACTGAACGGGCAAAGTCTACAGACGTGTGTTGAGGTGCAATATCTGATCGTCGTATTAGATGCCCGACTAACCTTCTAATCACACATAGAGAAGATCTCCAACAAAGCCATAAGGGCTCTATGGGCCTGTAGAAGCTTGGTTGGGAAAAAATGGGGACTACAACCGAGGTTAATGCACTGGATGTACACCAAAGTTGTGATTCCTGTGATTACAAATTCCGCATTGGTATGGTGGCATAGAGCTACCACCAGTGTGAACATGCAGGATATAGAGAATGGCCTGCATAAGTATTACGGGGGCGATGTCACTACCCCAACAGCGGCGATGGAAGTAATGCTGGGGCTCAGTCCTCTACACTTATTGGTGGAGGCAGAAGCAACGGCCGCTTCTTATCGACTGAAAACAAATGGGCTAGAAAGGGAGTCCGATATTAAAGGATCCCATACCGAGATCCATCGAAAAAGAGACAGCATTCCTGTTTTAGGAATGTATATATATATATAGAATTCTGCTATGATATATACGAAATCTGACAAAATTATTCGCCCAAAAACTTCTAACGAACGGCTATGGTGAGAAACCCTGTATATATATAGAGTTCTATATATGGTTCTATATGTAGGTATAATTCTTGATAACGGTTTTTGTTTTCACTGATATTTCTAGAAAATTGTATACAACACTGCTTGATATTGCTAACGTTGTTGAAGCAAGGGGTGAGAGAAGTGAATACCATAGATAATATTATGGGAATACGTTGTAATTCTTACTTGTTTCATAAAGAGTACAGAATGTAGGCATACAACCTCTTAATTTCGCGTCGATAAAATATCTTTAAATAATTATTATTGTATAATAAATAACTTTTTATTATATATTATACTATTATACTGTGAAAATGTTCAAGTAGAAATTTATAATAAACATTTTTTATACGTCTATATGAACCGCTCTTTTGTTTCACGGATTGGTATATTATTATTAGGGCTTATGTTTCTATATCTATATCTATATTTCTATATCTAAAAATATGCTTGTATTTATCACGTGATGAATACCAAAAGGTGCCACAAAATTGATCTGAAAAAAATTGTTAATATCGATATAAACATGAGAAATCTAACCAAATATCAAAAATTGCATCTCATAGAAATCCTAGCCCTAATAATATAATATGATTTTTGTTTTGTAGTATTTTCGAAACATTGGAGTGTAATAAAATCTTATTGTATCCAAAATACAAGGTAATTTCATAATAATAATAAAACTCGAATGTACTCAAAAACCTTGTAATATTTCTTAACTTACACTACCGGTTTCGGCTAGTAAGCCATCTTCAGGTGTATACTACAAGGGTTGTAATGATTATATTTATCAATAAAAAAGAAACAAAATTTATGTTATACAGACGATACCAACATACAATTACAATCATTTAACCATACAATACAATTGCTCACAATTATACCATACGAATTAAATTTACAAATCAAATCAAACCAATACAAGCATTTAACATTAAACAAATTCAAATCTTTTCTAATTAAAATCGTTAAAATAGTCAATTAATTTCATTACTCTCTCATACATGATATTGTTGTACCAGAATTTGCAAGTCATTAGTATTAAAATGGCGAGTTTTGAAGATGGGGTGTGCGTGTGTCACCAAAAGTATAGATTAAGGACAAGGGGTGGGTTGCACCAAGCGTTGTCAAATCCGATGACAGTTGACATTATGTTAAAATTTAACAACATCGTAAATTTTTTTGCGTTGCACCATTTCTAGCCTTCATATTTAACAGCGCTGTTAACAAACAACACTGTTAAGCCACACAGCTACTTTTGCTGCGCTGCAGCATAAAAAACTGCGCAACTATAGAAAAGCTTCGTGTGAATAGGTCCGCAACCTGTAAAGCAGCGCCTGCTACACGTGTCCTTGTAATATTTTATGGTTGCGCGCTGTTTCAAAAGCAGCCTAGTGTGAACAGCATTTCTGACAAGTTGCGGCCGCAGTAAAAAATATCAAATCGGTTAAAACTTTTGCAGCGGTTCCGGGTGCAGTTTTTCATATGATACTAGGGAAAAATTATTGGTTATTTATTTATAAAAAGTATAATAATATCAGTAAAAGACCAGAGAAAAGACTAGAATATTATTAGAAAACATTTAGATATATGCCTTTTTATAAAAATAAATACAGTAATAAATAAATAAATAAATAATGAGACGACAGATGGCTGACAGTTTTCAGTTTGTCTGTAATCAAATACTATTATCATTACCATTATTATTATTATTATTGTTAATAATAATTAATTTATTGTTAATATTATATTATTATCATTATTGTTATTATTGTTTATTTATTCTTCACATTACAACAATGGTCATTATTATATGTATTTGCCGGAAATATACCATATTTCTTAGGCAAGATCTTAAAATTTTCTTCAGTGTATGACTTTTCTAATAATGTGGGCTGTTCTTAACAGGACTGTCTTTGTAAAATTCTGATGTTATGTTGGCCAGGTACTTCATTAATAATTTTTGTCAGATTTGTCGAAATCAATCCAGTTGTTCCAATGATGACAGGTATAATTTTGGTTTTCATGTTCCACATACGCTGGATCTCGATCTGTGGGGCTCTGTTATTTATTATTATAATTATTAATATAGTAACACGTAATATTAGTATTATACAATAATTTTATTGTATAATAATAATTAATACAGTATTCAACTATAAGGAAACGAAAGCGGCGCAAAACAAACTAAAAATGTTGCTGCAAATATTGCATGTTGATGCAAAAGTAGCTTGTTGTGTGTGAACAGTATCGCAACCTTTTATCAGTCTCGCAGTTTTTACGAGGCAGCGGCAGTATAAAACCTGCGCGCTGCACGCTACGTTGGGGGTACGTGTGAACAGAATGCGCAACTTTTGCAGCCGCAACTCTAAAACTGCGCAGTAAAAGTAGCTGTGTGTGCACTTAGGTTTAGACAAATTTGACAGAGAGTCTAGTGATTTTTAAGAGAAACTAAGGCTTATGCTGGTTGCATTGCGGAGACTATAACCTCAAATTATTTGAAATTTTGTTATACCGGAAAACATTGATCAATTCCACAGGTTTGTTCATCGTATTTGTATTTCAAAGTTGTGTTTACATTTTAAAATGGAAAAAAAAAGAACGTGGTAGAAACTTTTTGAATAAAGAGAAAATATTGTTACTAAGGCTGACTTTTGAACTGAACTGAACGCTACCAATTACATGTAATTTCCATAAGATAGTTAAACACCTTTTTCTCGTTAACGGTAATAGATAGCGATCTGGAAATAGTTGATTTCAATTCCAAAGACAATTATCTATAGAATTGAACGAGTGGCAATTTGGAAAATTTGACAGGATTTTCTCTGTATAAGGGAAAAGTAACTTCTCGTGCTGAAACGAGTGGTTTGGTTAAACACACATAACGGTGTCTAAAAGTTGATGATTTTAATTTTCACGGTTAGAAAAATATCGAGCAAAGTTCACTCTACAGAATTGAACGAGTAGATTTTCTATTTTTTTCACCGGTTTTTCAAAAATCTGCATAGAAAATCATCTATTCTTCCGAAATTATGTATTGAAATAACAAGGACAGACTCTCTTAGTGACCTAACGCACCAATCAGGGGATTCTATTCAATGCAGCTGTTAACCTTGACAATTTTTACATCAATTGGAATACATATCGACTACAATTCGCCAAGAAAGTTGGGAGAAGTAGCGAGAGACTAGGTCGACTTTTGGTGGAGGCGCCGCGTATGACAAGTCAGCCTTAAATATTATCCAAGAGTAAGTAATAATATGATAATTGTTATGTATTGATATTTTATTATGCTCAATGATCACGAAATCCCCAAAATTTCCATGAAATATCTATCCGCTTCCATCTGCCTATAATCCTAATTTCAGGTACGACAGTGTTATTGAGAATGAGGCAACTGATGGTGTGCATTCGAAACTTAAGGTAAATGTTTGGAAGACAATTGCAGAATTATATAATGCATCGGCAGAAACTGGAACTAGAGATGTGAAGCACTTGAAGCTGCTATATCAAAATTTGAAGCGAGAGACTCGGAAGGCTAAAGCTGAAGAAAACGTAAGTCTCAACAATCTATACAACAAATGAACTTATGGGCAAATATCAATATTTTATTTTTAATTTTAGAAACTACAATATTTGCAAGCGAAAGCAGCAATCTAAGCAGCTAAACAAGTGAATTTACTTCCACGTGTGTACAGTCTATTCTTCCTAGGACAGATTTCAAATAAATAGAAGACCATAATAATAAAACAATTTGTGTTAATACCTATAACACCAGGAAAACCGCCTATTCTATAAAAATCTCTTTTGATTATAGGCCTTTCTTCTACGTCCGGAAATTTTATTTCATTCACTAATAGACGAGCTGTCTCTTGTGTTACACGCCATACCACTCTACAAACAGTGCTCTTATCCAGTTGCATAAAATCTCAATGTAGTTAATATATGCAAAATAGCTGATAAGGGGTAATTTCTTTGATTAAAATATTCCAGTCGATCTCCAAACAATTCAAGAAATTCTAGTACACTTCTCTTTGAGAAACGATATCGTTGTTTAAATTTCTCGTCACTATATTTATCGGATCGAACAACATATTTATTTAGAAACAATTCCCTTTCTTTTGGCAAAAAACACAGCAATAATTTCAAAAAAAATAAATACACCATGCAAAATCACCAATTATAGTAAACAATCCTTCTAGACAAATGCAATAATTGTACCAAGACACATAAATTAAGGCCGTTGCCAAAATTTAATTGAACCTCGAGGCACTGTTAATTTGACAACACGTTGTACATCAGAATTTGTCTCATTTTTTGTTGGTGGAACGATTTTTCCATTTGACAGCGGATTGGACAACGCCTATCAAATTTAACAGCATATTATATTAACATAGTGTCAAAAAGCTTTAGTGCAACGGAAAAATCAATTTGACACGCTGTCGACGATTTGACACTGTGTCAAATATTTGACAACGCTTGGCGCAACCCACTCAAGAAATGTTGTATTAAAAGAGATGAATGAGACAAATAGCCAAAACCAAAAGAGAGGGAAGACATCAAATATCAGTACAATTTTAAGGTGGTAAATTTAAATATTGAAAGATGGAGGATTAGAGTGCTGGGATGGTCATCATCGACAAAGATGAATATCTACAAAAAACTTCAAAATTCATAAATGACAATAATTTCAATGAAATCAGGGGAGACCCACTAAATACCATAACCTCATCAATAAAAAATTGTATCAAATATTCCAAAACACTCCTTAAACAATATAAAATCAACGCCGATAAGCTTATCCCGATGAATCCCGTCACCCCTAGGCTGTCCTCCACAATAAAACTGCACATACAGAATTACCCAGTCAGACCTATCATATCCTACATCAATAGTCCTACAAAGAACCTATTCAAAGTTTTTCTCGATATTGCCAAAACCTTCAATCTCAACCCCAAATTTACTATAAAGAACTCAAAGGAATTCATTAACATCATATCTGACTTAAACAAAAACATCATTGACAGTGATAACAATAGTTACTACATGATATCATTATCATCATCAAGGACTTATACACAAACATACCAACCGATGAAACAACCAAACTGCTGATCAACCACATCACAGATAACAACTTACTATCAAAACACGAAACAAGACAATTTCAGTGTATTATGAACACCATTATAAATAGCAACTCTTGCCAATTTAATGATAAATTTTATAGGATGACCAACGGACTTCCAATGGGAATATCGGCATCCGGATTCCTAGCTGATATATTTCTCAATCACATTGAAGACTCACACATAATTAATAATAGTAACCCATAACATAGGAATATAAAAATATGGACACGTTATGTTGACGACATTCATGATCTGAGATGGAGACATAAATGACCTCAACAAACTACTTAAATATATTAACGGCTTACACCAGAAGATTCAATTCACCGTCGAAGTCGAGGAGAATAATAAGCTAAATTTTCTAGACTTGACTTTAACTAAAAACAACAATGGACATATTTCGTTTGACATATATAGAAAACCCACTAATTGTGACGTCCTTATTTCATATAATTCCTATCACCACCCCTCACAGAAATTTTCATCATTCTATTTCCTTTTCAATAGACTTATATCCACCCCTCTAGATAAACACAATTCCGAAAAGGAATACAACACCATTATACAACTGGCCCACTCCAATAATTATCCCACCCATATTACCTATTTTTCAAAATCCTAACCAAAAAAGATCCCCTATACACATCAGGCAATACAAATAAATATACAAACAGAAAATTCACATATAATCATCTAATAAATAATATAGACTCATTACCCAAGAAGTATAAGGTCAAAAGTGCTTTTAAATAAAACAACAAATTAATTAATCATTTTTCAAATCTTAACGGCAACAATAACAACATCAAAAATAAAATTAAAACAAAGTGGAGTGTACAAAATCAGATGTGATGATTGTGACAGTATATATATCAGATAAACAGGAAGACCCATAGAAAAAAGGATCCAAGAACACAGAAATAGACAATCTTCAATGTTCAAGCAACACCTACAAGAAAAAGGACATAATAGTGTTGATGATGATAACATCACAGTGTTGCACTATAATGATAAAGGACTAAAGCTCAGATTACTCGAGTTTCACGAAATACACTATCAAAAACTATAAAACTATGATATTGTTAACGATCAGAGTGAGCTGGGTTTTTACCCCATCTTTAAATATTTAAATTTACCACCTTAAAAATGTACTCATATTTGATATCTCCTCTCTCTTTTGGTTTCGGCTATTTGTCTCTTTTATCTCTTTTAATACAACATTTCTTGTCTTTTATCTATACATGTGCAATATGCAAACTTTTGGTGACACACGCACACCCCATCTTCAAAAATCGCCATTTTAATACTAATGACTTGCAAATTCTGATACAACAATATCATATATGAGAGAGTGGTGAAATTAATTGACTATTTTAACGATTTTAATTAGAAAAGATCTTAATTTGTTTAATGTTAAATACTTGTATTGGTTTGCTTTGATTTGTATATTTAATTCGTATGGTATAATTGTGCGCAATTGTATTGTATGGTTAAATGATTGTAATTGTATGTTGGTATCGTCTGTATAACGTAAATTTTGTTTCTTTTTTATTGATAAATATAATCTTTACAACCCTTGTAGTATACACCTGAAGATGGCTTACTAGCCGAAACCGGTAGTGTAAATTAAGAAATATTACAAGGTTTTTGAGCACATTCGAGTTTTATTATCATTATTAGACTGTAATGTTTTTTTTTGTGTATTTTCAGCTCTTAGAAATGAGCAAATTATATAAGAATTGTTGGTGACACTTCAAAAGGAATAGTAACGATAAGGATTTGGCAATTTGTAATATGTATTTGTAATAAGACTTTATCCTGTTAAGGCTCGGCGACAATTGGCCTTCGTAGACAGCTTTAACGTGTACATGGCTATAAGCGAGAAGATTCAAATGTCGAACCCAATCGTCCCAGTTCCCAACAAGTTAAACGGCGAATTGGTGGCCCCAGTTATAGTCCTCAAACAATACTGAGGTTTATAAAACGTCCAACTATGGAAGAATTGATAGCTAAGTTAGCAGCAGTTGATGGATTTTCATTTAAAAAAAAATTACTAAAAGTGATTTTATAAGACAGAGTATGACATCAAGAGGATTCAGTCTGCCACGTAATCTGACAGAAATAAGACGGTTAATGATGATATTTTATTATTGCAAACAAAACAGGAATGAATTCAGATTGTAAGGAAACTAAAAGACGACGAAAAAAAATTTAGTGTATCGATTGACGAATGGACAAGTACTAGAAATAAAAGATACATGGACGTTCATCTATATAGAAATTCTAAAGATTCATTCAATCTTGGCTTGGTTTCAATTAACGGTAGTTGTTCTGCCAAAAAAACCTTAGAATTGTTAACGCAAAAATTGAATGACTTTGAAATTTATCTAGAAAGAGATATTGTATCTGTAATGAGCGACGTTGCCGCTGTTATGCAGAAATTTGCCACTTTATCTCCCGCTCATAATCAATTGTGTTATAATCATGGTTGACATTTGGCAATTTTGAAAACTTTTTATACTAAGAATTTTCAAAAAACCAATACCAACACCTTTTGCGTTCAGAAAACAAGTGAATAAAGAATTACAAAGGCTAGAAACGGAAGAGGCAATTGAAAAAATTAAAACTTCTTATTGGGGTACACCTTTGGTGCCTGTAATGAAACAGAATGGGAAGGGCGTGAGAGTCTGTGCTAATTATAAGATAACTATAAGCCCTTATTTAAAAAGCGTTAATCATTCTTCACCAAGGATAGATGAGATTTTTACGTTATTGCAAGGTGGATTAAAATATACAAAGTTGGATTTAAAAAACGTGTATAATCATTTAATGTTAAATGACGAAACAGGTCAATTGTTGGCGTGGAGCACACCTTACGAAATCTATAAATTTAAAAGATTACCATATGGAACAAAACCCGCTTGCTCAGTTTTCCAAAATATTATAGAAAAAGTAATGCAGGAGTGTAGTACTACTGTCTGTTATTTATATGACATTGTAGTAACCGGTAAAACGGAAGTAGAGCATTTACAAAATTTAGAGGTAGTGTTGAAGCGATTAAGTAAAACAGGGTTCAAATTAAATCGAGACAAATGCGAATTTTTCAAAGATTCTATTTCGTATTTGGGACATAAAATATCTGCTAAAGGTTTAAAAAAATATTCATCGAAGGTAAACGCAATAGTCCAAATACCGAGACCAAAGAATATATCGGAAACAAAAGCATTCGTGGGTATGGTTAACTAATATGCTAAATTCACTTCAAATATTTCTTTAGAATTAAAACCATTATATGACCTTCTAAAAAAGGTAATAGTTTTAAATGGAATAAGCAATGTGAAAAGGCGTTCGCATGGGCAAAGAGTAATCTAGTTTCGGACAGGGTATTAGTACATTTTGACGAATCTAAGCCAATACGTCTGATAGTAGTAGTTACGGTATAGGAGCAGTGTTGTCGCATGTAATGTCAGATGGAAGTGACAAGCCTATAAGTTTTATTTCGCGGGTGATACCTAAAGCAAAGAAGAATTACTCGAGAATTCATAAAGAAGCATTAAGTATATATTGGGCGGTTTAAAAGTTCTATCAATATTTAGTAGGACGGAAATTCGAAATCGTGTCAGATCATAAACCGTTACAAGTAGTGTTGTAACTCTCGTATTATCTCGTCTCGTTTCTAATGTCGAGACAAAGGGGTAATTCTCGTCTCGTCGAGAATTCAAGTTTCCACGAAATATGTAAAAATAACGATATTTTATACTAAGTATGATAACAGTAATGCTTAAATAAGTGAGATAAAACGTACACACAGACTCAACAAAAGGTGGACAAGCCTTGAAGGAGGAATATCACATTTTTCGGTTCGTGTGAGTCAGGGTGCTTCCCTTGTGGGGGTAAGAAGGTGAGTATGTGGGAGGTGTTGTTGGTAGTTTCAGCCATAACAAATTTGTAGAAAGTAACTTTCTATCCAGGTAAATACACAAAATGGCATCAATAACCCCACCCCCTTCTTCTGACTAAATATCTTTTTTCCCAAATTCTAACCTGCTAAGATTTTGTTACATTATGATTTCCGTACTCATAAACCTGTATTACACAGCCGCACAAAAATTGTCCACCTTTTTCTGAGACTGTTTGTACCTAAAGCATATTTATATGTTATTTTATTTATCTTGAATGCTATACATGCTATATATGTCGTAACTAGTGGCTGGCCCCGGGGGCGGCTGCCAAGCGCTTAAACCTTAAAGGGGCGCACTTTTTATATCCATTGATTAAATGGACAATTTAAATTGCACTTTAAAGTTATTATTACATTGTTTGTTCTACTACAAAATTAGTAGGGGGCTGCAAAATTCAAATCTTACCCTGAGCGCTCATGACCTTAGCTTCGACACTAGTTCTATACATTTGCATTGTTTTGATTACGTTGTAAAACGTGCTTGCACATTGTTTTAAGACTGACACTGTTCGAACCCCTGCTACTTATGTAGATATAGGTATATGCGAGAATGAACACCGAGATACATTCGGTATATTGTGGCTCACTTTTTTCAAAGTGCTATTTTATTTTATTATTTAATTAAAACACGTTTTTCTTTAATTTCTCGATATTTCTCGTTTTCTCGACATACAGTTCTCGTCTCGTCTCGTCACCTACCGAGAATTGAAATTCCTGTCTCGTCTCGTCTCGGCCTATCGAGATCTGATCATCATCTCGTCTCGTCTCGTTTTTCTCGTTTCTCGCGGCAACACTAGTTACAAGTATTATTCGGAGAGCGTAGAGGCCTACCGCAAATGGCGGCGGGAAGGTTACAACGTGAAGGCAGATGCTTTAAGCAGATTGCCATTACCGAACGAAAACAAAAGTGATAATGATTGTCAAGAAGGAACTAGCGTGAGCAGTTCACCTACTATTATTAAGACACCTATAGCTGAAAAAAAGACTATAGATCCCAGCTTAAATGTAAATAACCGACCTAAATGGGTGATTAAAAGGACCGATCGGTTAGACTTGTGAGGGAGGTGTTGTAGTGGTAGGAAACAGTATTACCGACTGAAGAAGATATAACAATAAGGTTATGTAGCAAAACAGGTTGTATTTTGTTGTATGTTGAATAATAAGGTTGTTCCTAGTTAATCGTTTATTATTTTGACTTTTATTTGTCATCCATCACAGCTAGATATTTATTTTAATGACGTTTCAGACTTAAAATATGGTTAGAGGCTCTTGGAGTGGAAAACCAAGAAGTGGACTTCTACACACACAATTGGATATGCAACCGCCATTTTTCCCGGGAATCGTACTCTATCCTGGAAGTTATCGTTTAAAATGTCTACTTTGTCCCCAGTCCTTGAAATAGTTGTACCTAGTACATCTAGTGGTCCTACCCTATCCCCTGATCCTCTCGAAACTCAACTAGAGATCCTGTACCAATTCCTTGTTTTTTTTTTGAAATCCATCTAATGATACATGTAGCTCTTCTCAAAGTCCATCTCCACTCTTTAGAGATCCGTTTGTTTCTCAGCGCACGAATAATAGTGGTTCTTCACAGGAGAACCGACTTGTCCGTGAGCTGAGAAACAAGTGGAGACATATTAAGTTATTAAAAAAGTGCCGGCAGTATCCAGACACGCTCGATAAGTTGCACAGTGGGAATATTGAAATATTAACCAATCATATACTTAAAAATACGCCGGCCCTCACTGTGTAACTTATGCAAAGCCAAATTAAGGCTTCAAAGCGGTCGCCAAAGGGTAGAAGATAGACCTTGGAAGAGAAACTATCCTCCATTATCCAAAAATAAACAAGAAAGAATTAACGAAACAGATTTAAAGGAAGACAACGAAACGGTTGAAAGTGAACAAGGTTTGAGACGTAGTCAGCGAAATATAAACAGACCAAAATATGTGGACGACTATGCAACCCAGGCATTAAGTGCGGCAGCGTTTGTTGATAAATAAATTTATTAGACTTATCTATTCTTTTCTCTTAAACGGACATCTCCCTTAAGCGGACGGAAAAGACGAAACGTTGACTGTTCGCTTATGATAGCCTTTACTGTATAGTTAAAGTTAGTACCTTTAGATTGCTTATATTTTAAAACTTAAATAATATGTGCTCTATTAATAGTTCTTCACAGCCCTTTCTTTTTTTTGCTTATGGTGGCTATCAAATAAATGTTGGAAATTCCATGCAATTTTGTATTAGTCGCCATCAGTAAGCCGAGCAATAATAACTGTTTGTGAAATTTTATATGACAATTTTGTAGAACGATTAATAAAATTCCCAACAACACCAGAGGAGAAGAATCAAATAAAACATCAGTGAAATAAATTTTGGGACCCTAGGAAACTATTTTGACTATTTTTGCGAGGGTGTCTGTATAGCTGTGTGTGTGTGTGTGTGTGTGTGTGTGTGTGTGTGTGTGTGTGTGTGTGTGTGTATGGGAAGACTATGTAAGCAGCTCATAACTTGTGAACGGATTGACGTATTGAAACGGTCTTTACGGCATTCGAAAATGTTCCACCAAACTTAGATTTCGAGTAAGTTTAAGCCCATTCGGCCCAAAAAATTTTGAGAAATTCCAAAAAAAACCGAAAAATTTCTTTTGTTAAAATCATGTTTTTTCAAAATAACTATTGATTTGCTGTACCGATCAATTCCATAATCTAATCAGCTCTTAACCTTAACTAATGACGTCGAATGCCGTTTGAACGATCCAAAACGGTTGATTCGTTCACGAGTTATCGTTGTCGAAAAATATCGAAAAAAGTGTTTTTTCAACATACTCTCAAAACTACTCAACAAATCAAATTTGTACCTCTCACAATAATTTGAGGGCTTTAAAAACTGCGTCGACATAACCTCAAAATTAACATGAATCATATAATTGGTGCAATTGATTGCACACATATTGAAATTCAAAAACCGATGGACATGCCTGGACAAAGACCTAATTCCTATTTCAATCGGAAGCAGTATTAAATAGTAATTTTAACAAATAAACAATATAAAGAAACGACAGTATAACATTTTTGATGCAGATATAAAAATAATTTCATTAAAACTTAACATTAAATGTTAAGTTTTCCGGCTCTACACATGATGCTGCCATTTGGAATTTATCCATAGTCAAACAGAGAAAGAAATGCGTATCTACTAGGAGATTCTGCATATCCTCTACAACCTTTTCTTTTAACCCCAGTGTTAGAGGCAGAAGGAAATTCTCCAGAAAGTAGATACACAAGGGCCCATATTCGGACAAGTAGCGTTGTGGAAAGTACAACCGGCATCCTAAAACGCCGTTTTGGATGTCTGCATAAGCACCGGGTTTTGCATTATGAACCACAAATGGCAGCAAAAATTATATAAGCCTGTGCGATACTACACAATTTGTGTTTACTTAATAATAAAAATAATGAAGACCTTATTGATCAAATAGACAATGATGATGGGCAATGGTAAGATATATTTTGTAGATACTATTATGAGATTATTTCTATTTTATAATATTTTAAATAATCAAGACCCAAATAATCAAGAGCACGGACATGGTCAAGCAATGAGGCAATCATATATCCTTCAGTACTTTTAAGAAAATTGCAACACAAACAAGTAATTTTTACGTCAAGTGCCCAATTTACACTTTGACATTGTTTTAACTAGTTTCATGACGCAATTCGCCAAAAATTTTATGGATTCGCTCAGCTCTCTATTTGATTCGCAATAGGTTTTCAAATTTTCTTTAGCTGAATGTGGTCGTGTTTTTTGTATTCTTCTTTGATTTGTATTGAAGTTTCTTTTTAATTTTGAATTATATTCATATCCAGCAATCATACATTGATTATCGATTACAAAATCTATCAATATCTTTATCTGGATAACATTCCGACAAGCATGCTATATTTAGTAATTTTTCCTGGGTTGTAGACTCGGAAGCTTCGTTGAATATCATTGCCTCATCCAATGAAAGATTTTGTTTCGGTTTATCAACTGTTTTAAATTTATTTAAAAAATATTATATTACTGATTCAATTTTGAAGAGTCGACCTGTGTTTTTTGACATGTCATCATTATTACAAAAATGCAATGATGCAATACTTGTCTGAACCTATTTCGAGGCATGACTTTACTAAAAATTGGGGTTTTAATCTGTAGACCAATAATTGTTTATACTACTTGTCCCATTAAAATAATCAAACCACGGAACTTCTTCATTTCGGTCATTGTTGTATCTTTCTACTGTTTGATATCTTTCTCACAACTTTATATTTGTGCATATTTTGCATGTCATACATGTTTGTTTCTTTTACAGGGTGGAGCGCCACAGACAGATGGATTTGAGAGTCGTGACATTCCTCTTGTGGCAGACTTGGGTGGTGGGGAGTGTGCGTGGCAAGTTGGGAGGATGGGAGGTTTGTGTTTTGTCCCCACTCAGTCGCCAGCATAGAGTGGTCTTTGTGTGAAAGCTTATTTTGAAAACGCCTATTCAATCGTCCGCGTACAGCGTGCCTTTAAACTGAGGTTCAAAATTGCCCCCCGCGGCCGTGTTCCCGATCGACATCGAATTGTTTCGTGGGTAAATGCATTCGAGACTACTGGAAATATGTCGTCAATCAGAAGGGTACATCAGAACACCGTCACTACCCAGAAAACATTGAGATGGTTCGGGCCACCATTGAACAGTCTCCCCGGCGTTCAATACGAAAACAGTCAAGAGTTCATGGCATTTCGAGGCGTTCCATTCATCCAATAATTAAGCAACATCTTCATATGCATCCTTACAAAATGGTTGTCGTCCAGGAATTGTTGCCACGTGATCATAAATCCAGACAACTTGCTTGTGAAAACATGCTTGCTGCGCTTTTCTTTTCTGACGAGGCACATTTCCACCTCAGTGGACGTGTCAGTAAGCAAAACATGCGCCATTGGAGTGTGACAAACCCCAAGGAGCTCCACCAGAGGCTTCTGCACTCCGACAGGCTTACAGTATGGTGTGCCCTTTCAAGAGATAGGATCATCGGCCCTTATTTCTCTGAAGAGGACAACCGAGCCGTTTCGGTCAATTCAGCTCGTTACATGACCATGATTCACGATTTTTTCTTGCCTAAATTGGATGAGTTGGGACTGGAAGACATCTGATTTCAGCAAGAAGGGATCACAGCCCACACAGGAAGGATTTCCAGGGACTTCTTGAGAGCAAGGTTCCCCGGACGCCTCATCTCTTTAAGAGGAGATTTGAACTAGCCTGCGCGCTCTCCCGATTTGACGCCTTGCAATTTTTTCCTGTGGGGATATCTCAAATCTAAAGTTTACAATGACCGCCCTAGGACCCTGGAAGCCCTCAAGAACAATATCAGGACCAATATCGCAGAAATTCCTGTCGAAATGCTTCAAAGAGTGCATGAAAGCTTCAGAAAAAGGCTGTTACAGTGTATATGGGGGGGGGGAGCACATTTGAGTGATACACATATTAAGACATTGTAAATTTAAATTTCCATTGTTATAAAATGAGGAAAAAATAAGACATCTGAAAAATGTTTAATAGTTTGTGATTTATTCAATTTCGTAATCCATCTGTCTGTGGCGCTCCACCCTGTATTAATAATTTTAAGAAAACCATTGCGCAGTTGAATCATTTTCTTCGGTCTCAAAGTCCGTATCATGGGAGTTGCTGGTCTCAGAATTAGTTAGAATAGGTAAAATGTTTCTTTTAATGTTAATTGGAATAAAAAAGACGTACTACTACGTTAGCGGCTACTAGATTTCGAAAAAAATGACGTATTATCACGTCAACGGCCAGTAATAAGTCAATATTCGTGCATTAGCCATATAGTATATCTTTAATCTGTAGCATTAGCTCACAAGCAGTAATTCAGTGATTGTTATTGCTCAATTTTATATGCTTAAGTTGTAGTTTGACAATAAGCAATAATATTGGTTTTAAATTATAAAAAATACACTGACTTTTGCATTTCTACTGTTGTTAAAAAATGACAATGGAATATAATGACGATCTACCAATTTTGCTGTGACTGTTTTGGACATTTACGAGTCTTTAGACTCGGAGAAATCGGTCTTGTCACCCTCTGACTTTACTGCCGCCAGATGCTGCTCTTCATCTTCACAATCACGGCTTGTTTTACCCCACGGAACTTCTTTCAAGTATATACCGGAAAAGTCTAAAGGTAATAAGATTAAAGCTTTGTGTATGAGATGTCCAAAAGATCATGTGACAAAAGTCAAAGGATATAATAACTGTACATCAAACTTTCTAAGTCACCTAAAGCGAAAACACAGCGAAAATTGCATTGATGTGTATCAATCGTATGGAAAGAAAAAGAAAACGGACGAAAAGAAAAAACATGTCATTATCGTAACTACAAGTAAATAAAAATCCAACGAATAAAATTCACACAAGAACAATTTGATGAAAATATTGTGAAATATTTCATCCACTCTATGATCACATCACGTGTTGTAGATGATCCGTATTTTGCAACAATTTTTTCAGATTTAAAAATATCTGAAAAGGGTCTTACTTTAAATAGTAGACGAACCCTAGGACGTCGTACAGAAAACTATTATGAAACACAGATGACGCAAATAAAATCTAAATTAAAAGAAGTCGACTATGTGTGTACAACAATAGATATTTGGTCGAGTAAAAAAAGAAGTTTCATTGGCGTGACCGCACTGGATCGAATGATCGAATAACTGAAATAGTTCCAAAAATTAATACTAATTTTGACCTTAATGCAAAGGAAATAGTTGCATCAGTGACTGATAGTGGACGCAATTTTGGGCTTTTAAAATATTTGGAGTACAACTCAGAAATTAGTACTGCCATATCTTCTGTCTTTAAGAAAAAAGTTACAGAAAATCGAGAAAAAGAACAATTTTTCGTATTGTAAACTTTTAATTAAGTCTTATAAACAATGTTTTGAATAAATATTCGAGAAAAATGTACGATATCAGCACACCAGAAGCGGAATATGCAACCATTGCTGCTTTATCATATCCGCGCTTTAAAACAAGTGGTTGAACTGTTTGGATTCCGCAGATCGTACAAAAATCTTAAAGGTTTTTAACAATTTGTATATCAAACCAAATGAATGAAAATGTAACCGCAACACCTATAAGAAAAAAAGTTAACCAAGAAGATGTATTTTTCAATTTAGATTCTCATTCGGATCCGGATGTGCCAATAATAGAAACAAACCGTCTCTCCTCTGATGGGCCTTTGACAAAAGCGGAAATTTTAATGCTGAATTTTTTTACAGAAGAAAGCCAGGAATTGCAGCTACTCAATAAATATCCTATAATAAAGAGTATTTTTATTAAATACAACACGCCGTTACCATCGTCAGCAGCTGTTGAACGACTGTTTTCTTTTGCCTCAATGACTAATAGGACTAATTGGATTTAGTAATAATTATCCAAGCTCATCGTGAGAATTAATTCTACTTTTATAATTATTGATAATTGTTGTAAATTTGGAGCAATCACAGTGTTCTCAATTGATTGTATTTTCAATAAATTTCGACTTAGTCGGATTACTACGTACACTCACGAGCACATAAAAGAGACCGACTCTTGAGCGAGGAATATCATGTTTTTCGGTTCGTGTGCGTCAGGCTCCTTCTTTCGTCAGCGGAAGAAGGTGTAGAGGTAGGAAGTGCTGTAGCCAGTTTTCGCCATAGCAAATTTTGTAGAACCACCCTCTTTAGAGAAAGTTATAATTTACTAGCTGTTACCTGTCCGCTTTGCTATTCTATTTCCTGTTGAAGTTTCGTAAATATGGAGAAGTGACAATAACTCCACAGCGCCCCTTGTTCCGATTGGACAACTCTCTTCCCAAATTCTGACCAGTTAAAATTAAGACGACTGTTCTCGAAAGCTGGTTTTACACAGTCGCACAAAAAGTGGTCTCTTTTATGTGCTCGTGAGTGTACCACGTGAATTGAGAAATCGTCCATTATTGGTATCAACCCCTCAAATTGAGGTAAATTGTTTATTATTAATTATATTGGCAGGTTTTCCATTTCGATGGGGGGGGGGGTTATATATTTCAGGGGTCCTTGTAATATTGATTTCCTTGGTATCATCCCTTTCTTCAATTACTTGGTGTATTCATTTCTTAAATTTCCTTGATTATTTCTGCGATTCTCTGATTATTATCATAGAGTTTTGATTTTGTTGTTATTGCGACATCATCGCCTCTACATCAAAAAACCACTGGTTACATTGGTATCACGAACTGGACCTCCTGTATTAAGATCTCGTTCCTGCTAATTGAAGGCTTCGGACACAGATAAGTGTATACGTACATATACAGTATGTCTTAGCCGGGAGTGATTGACGCCCATTACGGCTTTATTTACAAAGATAATCAAATGCGACTTTCGGGAAGCTGGATAGTATCATCTAAAGAATAGTTGAAATATAAAGTGGCGTACCTGGGCATCCTGTAAGTAGATCAAATCGAAATCAACTTTTCCACCTTTTATGGAATATAAATAAAAAATATCGTGGAAGGTAGTTCTTGCCATTACACATTTGTGTGAAAAAAATCGTATCCGAATCTCAATTCGTTTGGCTTGAGAATTAAAAAGAATAGTTCGTTTTAGAGAGGTTAATCAAAAGGAATATTAAAACATAATAGTGTGTATTGTAAGTTGTTCAGGATATCATACCATAAATTACGCAAACATTCAATTATCAAGCAAATGGTAGCTTGGAGAGAACACATAAGACATTAGTTGAGTATCTTAGATCTTTCATTAATAAAGATAAGAATAACTCGGACGAATTAATTATATTTGCAATTTTTACGTTTAATACAACTTCTCATTCTTCTACAAGTTTTACGCCTTTTGAACTCCTCTTCGGATATATCATCTCTAACGAAAAGTCCAGAGATTTGTTACAATTATGATGATTATTATACAACGAAGTAAAATCTACGCTTCAATATTCACACGAAATGGCTAAACAAAATATTATCAAAAATAAAGAAAAGAGCAAAAACGAATAGGATAAAAGCGAAGAATTTGGAAATTCAGATCGAAGATAAATTGCTATTAAACAACGAAAATGCTAGTAGCGGTACGTCGAAAAACTTCAATCTCTCTACGTCGGCCCTTACGGAGTTATTTCACCTGATTCCGATGTCAATTGCACAATCCTATTTAAAGTGCATTACAACAGACTCAAAAAATATTAGGATAAATTAGATTAAACATCCTATATTTCGATTTGGATATTTGTTATTGAAATTGTAACCATTATGTTTGAGAATGTACTTGCACTGCGTGTATAAATTTAATGTAAATTTTCTTCAGTTTTGTATCACATTTACATTTTTTTATAATTTTGTTTTTAGTTATTAATATATTAATAATTAGTTCTGTTTGATTGATATCGACAAACAGTTGTATATTATAACAATTAATGAATACTTGTCAATCATTCACCCCTGACCTTCTGCCTTCGCGGTAAAAGCTTTTCCAACTGACCCTCGGGAGATTCGCCCAGCTAAAAAACCTTTTATATCAAAAAAGAACCGTAAAGCAAGATTGGAATTTGCTTATCAACATCTTGATTGGACTATGGAAAAGTGGAAAACTGTGTTGTTCTCCGATGAATCAAAATTTAACAAAAAAAATTCTAACGGAATTCATCGAGTTAGAGGACCAAAAGCACAGAGAATGAATTAAAAATACCGTGTTCCAACAGTGAAATTTGGTGGTGGCAATATTTTAGTATGGAGTTGTTTTTCTGGATAGGGAATTGGACCGATCTACCGAATTAATGGGATCATGGACCGTTTTAAGTATTTGGAAATACTACAAAGCGTGATGTTGCCACATGCCGAAGAAGAAATGTCTTTAAAATGGAGATTCTAACACGACAATGATCCTAAACACACAAGTAAACTTGTCCAAGAGTGGCTTCAAATGAATATAATAGAGGTTTTGAAGTGGCCAGTACAATTTCCCGATTTAAACTCGATTGAAAACCTTTGGGAGATATTTAACAGGCAGATAAATAGAAATAACTGCCCCAATTTGAACTCCTTATTTGAGGCTGTATAGGAAGCGTGGAAAAATGTTCCAATGGACACCATTGACAAATTGATCTCTTCTATGCCAAAACGATGTACCGCAGTGATTAAAAATACAGGATTTGCGACAAAATATTGACAAAGTTTTAACTGTTAACCATGTTAAGTAGAACCAATTGTGGGGGTGCTTTAGTTTTGTCCAACTGATGTTTGTATGTTATAATATATTTGTTTCGTTATTTCTTATATTATAAAGAATTTAATTATACCTTGTAAATATTTTTCTACTAGAGGCATTGTCAAATGAATAAAAATAAAACTGGATCTGTTGTCCTTATTTGGAGAACTTTATTAGATAAAATGCAAAACTAATAATGGGGGTGTTTTAGTTTTGGCCAATACTGTAGAATGAAAAATAATTTAATAAATAATATATCATTTATTAAACTATCTTGATTAGATTTTTTGTGTAATGAAATATAAGAATGTTCTGTGAGATCTAAATTAAAATGATTAATTGAAGACAGAATATAGAAATATTATTAAAATTTTGATTATATGACACATGTTTTGCAAAAGTTTATTGGATTGAATTTTTCTTAATTAAATTTAAATTTTTCTTTGTCCAATCCCATAATATATTAACAGTTCGCTATAGAAGCTACAGTTGAAGAGCAACCAGTACTAACTACAAGTTCAACTGCATTTCAAGCATCCTCTTACAATGCTCGAAGTAGATACATATATCGGTCCTTCTACTCCAACGCAAACAAAGATTATTAGTGTCCACGGGTAAGTAAAGTTTTTTTTCATCCTAATAATTTTAATTTTTTCTCTATTCAAAAGGCAGTCTGGTTCAATACTGGATGAAATTGGTATTACTCGACAAACAGAACTAACCCCTAAAGCACACATGTTGTATACAACATGAATGAATACAAAATGAATGCCCTTCTATAGAAGGGCATTCATTTTAACACGATCTGCGTATTAATTGAGAACGAGAAGGTTGGACACAAATGTAAAATGTAAACATAAAGCAGAAAAAGTATTAGAAAGGGAACTATCGGTTTTACAATCCTCTGTGGCAAGATTCGTTGAAATGCAAATACGTCTCGCTGCTAGAACTTAACATGGTAGACGGTTCACTACAGATAATAAGATAATAGGACTTATTCTACATAAACAAAGTGGGAAAGCCTATAGCACATTATCAAAAATATTTTGTTTACCTTCAAGGAAAACGTTAATGGTCCTACTTCAACGAATTTAAGTTGACGCAGGTATTAACAAAGCTATATTTGATAATTTGATAGCAAATGTAAAACTATTAAGACAAAGGGAACGTAATTGTATTTTAATTTTCGATGAGGTCAGTCTTGAACCACATATTGATGTGAATATCAAAATTAAAAGCTTTGATGGATTTGTCCATATTGGTCTCCAACAAAGCAACATAATTGCTGACCACGCTTTGGTATTTATGATCAGGGGTCTCTCAGGAAGGTGAAAATAACCTCTGATGTTCATTTTTGTTAAGGAGCAACACCTGCTGCCAACTTAGTGGCTCACATGAACGTGTTATTGAAACGTATGAAAAAGTAGATTCAATCATTATAGCTAGCGCTAGTGACCAGGGGCAAGCTAATGTTTCTGCTATCAACCAGCTTGTTAAAGCCTCGACCATAGACAATAGATATTCTGGCTATATAAAGGAATACCATACTACAAGAAAGATGTGGTACATGTGTTTGATCATCCACATCTTTTGAAGGGTATCAGAAATAACCTGCTAACAAAAATCTGTACTGGGAGAGAGATGGTAAAATTCTATGTGCCAAGTGGAAGAATGTTATAATGATATATGAGGCTGATAATTCTTTAGGTAAATTAAGATCCATACCCCATACCTCATACCTAAATCGACAGGTAGCCATATTTATGCCAATAAAATAAAATAAAATAAAATAAAATAAAATAAAATAAAATGAAGGTCTCATGTACAGCACAGATATTCAGCCATTCTGTAGCTTCGTTTATGACAATTTTATCAAGAGTTCCATCTTCAGGTGAGTTTTATATTCATCTGAAAAATGGTAATAGAACTGGATGACAATTTAAAAAAGTTTTATCATAATTTTGACAAAGTATGTACCGCAAACTACAACTTTGAACAATTTTCAAATTTTTTTTATACCTAATGTCTCACTAATTTTTTGAAAATGGATACCATTTTTAAAAGTTTTCGGAACTTCCCCACGTTGACACATTTTAAACGAGTATATTGATATCAATGCGAAAATTGAATCAGTGACTTAACTTTTGAAAATTGTTTGAAGTTGTCGACTTACAGCTTATAAATTGCAGAATATTTAATTTATTATAATTATCTTTACTTCTTGCAGGACTTGATGGACGGGAACTACTAAGTACAGCAACAGTATTAAAACTTTTCGGCTGGCTATTCGACAATGCCTCTACTTTGTGGAAAATATCAAACAAAGATTTTAAATTTGCAGCATCTGTAATTTCAGGCCATATTGACATTTGGAGAAAAGCACGGGAATCTCTTCAACATATGAAGTTCTCAAAATCATTCGGATTTAGGTAATTTGTAAAGTCTCTAAAGGATCTTGATTTCAATTTCTTATTAACAAGAAACATTAACCAAGATCTTTTAGAGAATTTTTGTCAAATAAGACAACATGGTAGTCGGAATATTAATCCAACACTAACACAATTTAGACATGATTTTAAAACATTATTAATCAACTACTTCAGCACCCATTCTCTCCATGCGAACTGTGAAAATGAAGAATCAATAAATATTATTTCGTATGTTAAACAGTTTGTAACGCAGGTGTCGCTGAATGAATTGATACGAATAAACTTATTGCCTTTCAGAACTTTGATATACCATATTGTAATTACTTTTATTTAAATAAGATTACGTTAGGATATTTTCCTGGATGCATTATAAAAAAACTCACTATTACATGTGAAACTTGTAAATCAGATATTATATGCAGAGATGTAATTTCTGAGTGGCACAATCTTACATTACAAAAAGAATATAGAGGTTGACTCATAAGTCCCTTGAGGACCGACAGGAGATGAAATTTCAAGACGAAAAGTCCTGTACAATTTTTTCACCTGACCCACAGGTGATTAGTTATTAATTAATTTAAGAAACCAATCAAATGCTCTCTTATCTTGAACGGTTGTCGCGCCAGCCTTTTGACTAGTCCGCTTCGCGCCACAAGGGTCTTTCCATCTCTCTTATTATCGCCATAGCGAGTATCTGATGGGCTACTTTATTAAATTAATCACTAATTACCTGTACATCAGGTGAAAAAATGGTACAGGGCTTTTCGTCTTAGAATTTCATTTCCTACCTGCCCCTAAGAGATTGTGCGAGACTTATGGGTCATCCTGTTTTGACAAAGTGCCTAGGAAATTAAAATATTGTACACCTTAATTTCTCAAGTTTCTTTGTCAATGTTATTCTACCAATACATATTATTTACCTAAAATATGCCACTTACCTAACTGCATACAGGAATTAATCGAATTTTTAAATTCAAATTGTACTTTTGATTCAATCTGTGTTCAACATAATTAAGAAATTAAAAAAAAAATGTAATTAAATTTACCATGCTTTGTTCGCACAACTGGGCGAATGATGTTGACCGCTATTTGTGCGGCAAAACAGTAAAAAAGCAGTAGAGGACGTCATTTGTTCTCAAGGCAGAACTTATTATAAAAGAACAAAATACAGGTAATTCTTAGTAGAATTTTTTCTTATATTTACAATTTTTTATTTCACCAATTGTTAAATCATTTCTTTTACATTATGTAAACTAATTTATATTAAATTAACCACAATTCTATTTTAAGGGGCCCACACTAGTCAATTCTCAACTCTAACATCGAATCGAAAATTGAATACTGTGGATTTAATGTATTAAAAAAGCTTGAGGACATGGTTTATAGCAAGCTTTTCTGTTCAACTCTCAATTCATTGTCAGAATTAAGAGTTGCCTACTGTAGGCCCCTGAAATCTAAACGAATTTCAAATTCAAATGGAATGATGTCGCGCCCTAACAACATTAAGTACCGGCACATTTCAAGAGATGCCGTTAAAATACATCTTAAAAAAGCGCAAGTTGCCAATCTATTTTTCTTTCATTATCAATGAAACAGTCTTAGAGTAGACATAGAGCTGTTCATAGCCCCATAGTCGGGGGGGGGGGGCAAATAAGGGGCATCTTCACCCCTATAGCTACGTTGTGCCCCTCCCTATAGAATCAAATAAGTTATTATTGAAGTCAATCTTTACTATTTTATCTATTTGTTTTAGCAAAAGAAAAAGAAAATCATACGGATTGATTTAATCAGAGTTTATCAATTTAGTTGTAGAAAATTGTTCATATTTAGTTACTCTTATTATTAGAATATTGAAAGATTGTTTTCTATATCCTTTGTGACTAACAACAATCAATAATCAAAACCAATGTATGTAGATACTTAAGAAAGCAACGTTAGAAATTGCAAATTAAAATAAATCAACAGAACCAGATGATTATTATGTTATGTTCTAGTCAATCTTGCATTTGGTGACTGAATTTTTTATAGTGTTGTTCATAGTATTGTGGCATCTTTTGGAAAGTTGGAGAAAGGTAAAGAATAAAACAAGATCAACAATAACTATAATAAGGCAACAATTTCGTGAATTTATTGTTATCATTGTCTAAAAATCCACGAAACTGTTGGCTTAGTTATTAATCTTGTTTTTTTTTCACATACGTCAATAATGCATTAATAATTAAAATCTATAAGGCTAGAACTTTTTTTTTAATTACTACAAGATTAGATATCGGGTATTATGGATGAAAACAGCGTTTTTCTGTCTTAGGTTTTTATATTTTCAACCAACGTTTCGCCGACAAATTTCAACTCCATCAGGGCTATTTTTTAAAAACAACAATATTACAATTACTATTATTATCCTTATAAAATATGGTTAACCGGTTTACCTTCAATATCTGATCTAAACAATGCAAACCAATGAGATGTTTGTTAACCATACCGTTTTCAGGAACAAATCGAAAATACCATTAAATTTAACAATACAAAATATCAAAAACATGGGTCTCATGAAATGATCATCAATTAACAAGACAACAAATTAATTTACAAAACAATAAATTAATTACAACACACTTAAGAAAAATTGGTAGCACGTGCTACTGTCAAATCACAACTGTAGAATCATTTGACAATAGGCAAAAGACATCGATGACCGCGCATCCACCATCCTATCTGATCTTAAACCATACCAGTCTAATAAAGGTCGGTATACACCTGAAACTTTTCGATCCATCCCTCCAACGGTTTTTATAAGCTTGAGTGGATGACTTGGAAATTCCCCCCGGAGTTGAATAAGAATAGATATGTTTCTTTCATTGTTCCAAATTTTATCTCAAGATGGATGCATGGTTGATTAAATTAAATGAAAATGTGGCTGAGAATTCAAGTACTGATGAAAATGCTTCTAGTTTATCGCGATCGGAAAATATATTATTAGAAACAAATAAAACTAGTGTCAATCAGATTTTAGCAGACATCAAAAATGATCATAGTTCTTTCATCTGATCTAAAAACTAACGGTAGAAGCTTTAGAAGTCAGTGGTTCAAATGTTCTGGATGGTTAGAATATTGTCCGGAAAAAGATATGGTATTTTGTTTTCCATGCCGCATGTTTAAAAATAACGAATCTAAAGAAACAGCTTTTTCATCGAGTGGATTTTTAAACTGGAAAGTTGCATTAGACATTATAAGCATGAAAATTCTGAGTCAGAAAATAATTGTGTGTCAGAATGGCGTGAAAGAATTTTAAGGCTTTCAAAAAATTCTGAAGTATCTACTTTAGTTAACAATGATGTTCTGGAACAACATAGGTATTACATATTGATTTATATGAAAATAAAAAACTATCAATAGTCAAACAAGCTCCCTAGCCTTTCATAGAAAGCTTGTTTTCCAAATAGTTTACAACAGCAAAATATTAAGTTTGTTAGGATGAGCATTGGATATAGATATGATGAACAGCAAGACACATCAATACCATATATTCAACAATACTAATTTATTCAGTCCAATAATTTGGCTTATATACAAAAATAATAATACTTAATAATTACACAATAATGACATCAAGTATGTCAATAATATAAGATTCATCAAATATTACGTTACAATGTGCTGACACTTGTTTACAAACAAGAAATTGACATAGTTATACAATTGTGTCAGCATAAACAATTAACAATTAAACAATTAATTGCATCTTTTAATAATGCAATATTAATGAATTTAGTTCAAATAAACAATCTGTTTAATCTGAGATTAAACATACTGCCACTCCGGCAGAACCAAGGAAAAAATATTGAAAAAATTTGTTACCTTAACGATTACATTTTATTGAGATTCATTTATTATTATGAATCTTTGTTAGTTGGTCTTAATCTACCCAACTAACTAAATTCTTTTGCTCCAATTATCATGTCTACTGGTCCTGTTTTATTAAACGTTGGATCAGCAATTAATTTATTATTCCACTTTTCAATGTCATTACATTGCAAACAATTGTTAGGTAATGGTTTTGTTAACTTGGTCAATACCAATGCTTCGGTCAGCAGATTAAATTTGCTCGGAAATCGTGGTTTTATTTCAAGTGTTACCTTGTGTCTTGCCAACGTTGTTTCTTCATCTCCAACTCCAGATACATGGGCATCTACCTTTTCTCTCGGTAGAGCTAAGAGTTGCGCAGCATCTTCTGAGATGAATGTGGCTTGAGACCCTGGATCAATTAATACTCGAAGATATGTGTGAGACCCAGCACTTGCTTTTGCCTTAACTAATGCTGTTGCTAATAACACATCACGTTCATTTCTCCCAATGTGACTGGATATCCTTGATTGTTGTTGATAGTTTGAAGATCTTTTCTTGTTCTTATCATCTTCTTTTCCATTTTTTTAGTACTCTTGCCTTTGCGCATTGTGTAGCAATGTGTGATGTTGTTTATGGCAAACTGAACATTTTGCTTTGGCAAAACAACTTCTGTTTTTATCATTAATGAAAACGATTTCTTTCACTTACAGACAATTTAATAAATTCATTACACGACGTTATGAAATGTGCCTGTTGGCAATAAGTACAGCTGATTTCTGTCTTTTTAAAACTTTTAATAGATTCCAGTGCCCGAAATCTATTTTTCATAAAGTCCAACATCGTGTCCAAATTTGGCATTTCTTGCTGATTTGTTAATGCTTGTTCATATAATTTGCTTGTTTCTGAATCCCATTTTTTCATGATGACTCTACAAATTAATGGTCGCCACCATTCGGCGGTCAAATTTTCTATGGCTTGAAGGCATTCGAAGATTGTATCGTGCAACTTTTGTAGCTGTGTTGCCGATTCTTCCCCTATTTTTGGCGATTCTAATATTTTATCAGCTAATTTAAAAAATATAACTCGCTTATTATCATAGCGTTCTTTTAATATTTCCCATGCAGCTTCATAATTTGCTTCAGAGATTAATAAGTGCTGAATTAATCTACTTGCGTCATCCTTAAGATACGCTTTTAAATAATGCATTTTTTGACCTTTTGAAAGGGCCTTATTATTGTGAATTAATGTCACAAATAAATCATGGAACGTCACCCATTCTTCATAATTTCCACTGAAAATAGGTATAGTCACTTGTGGCATCGGTATCGTGGAGCCCAAATCTTGTGAATCCTTTTCCCTTTTGGAGATACTCTCAATTTTTTCTTTTAATTTAACCAATATTTCTCTTGTATTGAATTCTATTGGCCTATATTCTTCTTCCATTTCATCTTCTCCATTGGCTAAAACATTTAAAAATTCTTCACTGGACTTCCGTACTTGTAAGATCTCCTCATAGAGTTCTCGATAAAATGTTGCAGAACGTTCTTCTTCCAACATCTGACTTGCTTGAAGTGACTTAATTTGCATATTTTTCAACCTAGCATTTAGCTTAGTGGATTTTTGTGACGGTTCCTTATCAAGTTTACTTGATTTTACCGTCGTTTCTGACTTTTCTGTCGACGAACCGGCTTCTAATGTTTGCATTAGTGAAGTTAAGTATTTTTGAGCTTCCAAATAAACATTTTGAACTTGGACGTAACATTTCTTTGTGAAATAACTGTGTTCTGGACACTCCATTGTAGCCAATTTGGCATCATTACACCGAAATTCATTCCAATATTGATTCAATGTCAATGTTTTATTGTAAATATAAGCCACAGTCTTTCTAGTAGATCCATCTTTTTTACAATTTGTATAAAGTTTGTTTATTTGCTCACCCAATTCTTGCTGTTTTGCCGCCAAGCTATTGACCTCTTCAATTTTTGCTGGCATCTTGCTTCTTTACTTGAATACCCCTTCACTTTTATTACTTGCACTTTATTAACTTATTTCACTTGTAGTCGCGAAATAAATTTTATTTTTATTTATTTTAATAATTTATTTAATCATTTATTTATTTAACTTTAAACTCACTTACTTTGAGCTTGATTTAATAATTCACGTGAATACTAACTTCGTTGAAAACCTCTTTGGCGCACTGCTTTCCACCACTAGAATTGCTTTTCCTGTACGCTGGATCAACTTTGTCTCGAAGGACCAATGTTAGGATGAGCATTGGATATAGATATGATGAACAGCAAGACACATCAATACCATATATTCAACAATACTAATTTATTCAGTCCAATAATTTGGCTTATATACAAAAATAATAATACTTAATAATTACACAATAATGACATCAAGTATGTCAATAATATAAGATTCATCAAATATTACGTTACAATGTGCTGACACTTGTTTACAAACAAGAAATTGACATAGTTATACAATTGTGTCAGCATAAACAATTAACAATTAAACAATTAATTGCATCTTTTAATAATGCAATATTAATGAATTTAGTTCAAATAAACAATCTGTTTAATCTGAGATTAAACAAAGTTAGTTTCGAAGATATTTGACGAAAAAACAATTGCTGCTGTAAGATCATCAAAAGGTAAACATTTACGGCAGTACTGGGCAGATACAATTACAAATATACACCAAGATATTTAAAATCATTTATTGAGTGGCCCAAAAGCTGGGAAGATACACTGTTATTGGATTAGTAAAAATGATCAGGAAAACTCAACTTAGAAACCTATAGTGCTTTATTGAACACATCTAAGGTATTGCAGTTTTCATAGGTAATGTTGGGTGTTTTTCAAATAGATGTTCTTGAAAGTAGATTTGGTCAATATCGTAAAGTGAGTGGTTGTAATTATATTATTACAGTTCAACAAATAATCGAATCAGAAAGAAAACTAAAAGTTAGAAGCTTATTAAAATTAAACTCTCATGGAGTCAGTATTAAATAAAATTATATTATTGAAGATTTTAGTATAATCCAAGACGAAGATGATATTATTACTGATACGTTGTTTCTAGAAAATATTGAAAACATTCTTGAAGAATATAACAATATTGAAATAGATAACAACATTTTGCAAACTTTAATTTGTAGCTTTTTGTAGCAGATTACGTAGGATATAGTTTTTGAAAAATGTAACTTATTCGTAAAGACTTGTTGATTATTTAAAAAGTAATTGATTATGAGTTATGTTGTCAGCAAAATTAATATTTTATAAACTTGAATCGTGGAGGGCTTAAATTTTCTACAAAAATATCAATAACGATCGCTTTAGATTCATCTAAGTTATTAAAAACATTGACGTCCGACACATACCAAAAGATGTCTTTGAAAACTATCAGTTACAACAGATTCTAAGATCCCTACTTTTTGAAATTTTTGACAGATATAATTATCCGACACATACCAGAAAATGTCTTTGAGAACTATCAGTTAGAACAGATTCTAAAATCCTTACTTTTTGAAAAAACAGATTCCAAAATCCCTACTTTTAGAAATTTTTGACATATTTAATTATCAGAATTGTTGCTCGCGTGCAAGATCCTTTAGTTTAGTCTTTAAAATAGCTCTAAGGCATCATATGCCTAAATCCAATCGTGAGACATTCGTCAATTTATGGACTTATTAAAGTAGCATTTTCTATTCTTTCCATAGCCTACTTTAATGAATTTATCAATAACTATTGCTTGTTGGCCTATACAAAGTGCCTACATTAATTGACGAATATCTCACTGGTTTTAGGCAATGCATGGCATGCATGTATAGTTGATACACTGGCGGAAAAATTAAAAAATAACTTTTGGTGCAAATCTGTAAAATTTGTTAGCAACAAATGTCAAAATTAATTTACTTGAGTGAATTAAATCGATATAAATACATATTAGTATAGATACATTGTTAATAGTTACTTACGAATTAAGTGCGTAATTAGATGTTGGCATTGGGTTTGGTTAAGAAAATACACAGGTTCACTAGATAACACATTTATTAACATATCTGACTTTATATGTATTATAGAGTCAAATTATTTTTTGTCATTTTGAAAGTGGTAGGTTCAAACAATTATCCAATATAAAATAGGTAGTTTTTATTCTAGGGGCCAGAAGAGTAGAAGAGAGTATTTCCTGCTTGCCACCTATGATGTTTTGTCTCTTGACAACGAAAAATTTTTGATAAAAGAGCGCGAAGAAAATGAAAATACTGCAATTAGATATCTGGTCGCATACGAAGACCTTTATGATCGGTGTCATGAAATACACGTTTGAACAGGTCATGGAGGAAATGTAAAGATGGAAATGCTGCAGAAATCAAATACTGTGTGCCTAGGCCTTACATTGAAGTATATTTAAAGAGTTGTAAGTCGTGCAATGAGAAGAAAAGCATATGCCGTAAACTTGTCGTGAAAGATTTTAACGATAGAGGTCAGACAGATAATATCGATTTTCAATCCCTTCCGCATGGCAAGTTCAAGTGGATCTTGAATTACAAAGTTCACAATACTAAATTTGTTTGCTTGAGGCCTTTGGAGACAAAAACTGCTGCGGAGGTGGCTTCTCAACTGCCGAAATTTTTCACCCAACTTTTGAGGCACCTCGCATGCTACAAAGCGATAACGGTCGTGAGTTTGTGAACCAGGTGATCAATGAGATAAAAGAATTGTGGCCTGAATGTGTTATCGTGAATGGGCGTCCCCGTCACCCACAAAGTCAAGGCCGCATCGAGCGTTGTAATCAGGACATCGAGAACATAATTAGATCTTGGATGTCTGATAATTTCAACACACTGAGCAATCGGGCTTTATTTCGTTGAATGGCAAAAAAACATCTCTCATCATCGAGTAATCGGCCGATCTCCTTATAAAGCATTTTTTTGGTAATAACCCGCGTGTGAGTTTTACTACTTCTGACCTGCCGAATGAAGTCCTAGAACGCTTACAAGGAAACCTTCCCAGGTGTCCCCCTCCGATTTTAATGAAATTTGGATATGTTGTTTTCCGTTGAAACCTAAGAAATGCATGTTTTTTTATCGGCTGATAAGCACATCTAGGGGGTGAAATCGCCGCTCAAAATTTGCGGTCTAAGGGAGTACTTTTCAAATTTCACATACTTGCAGTTGGAATAATCAAATCGAACAAACGGCATTATATTCAGTATGAAAAATGATAAAGAGTGGTCTTTGTCGCACAGTAAAATATTATTTGGGGCAGGAGTTATAGGGGTTGAAAGTGACAAAATTGCTATAAAACGAAAACTATACATTGGATTTTAACGAAACTAATGTCAGATGAAAGAGAATAAGAAAGTAGGAGATATTTGTTTTTGGATTTTTCTGAAAAATTATGTTTAGGGGGTGAACAACCCCAAGCTAATTTACAACGATCAAGATGAAAATTTTGACAAATTCTTTCTCTTTTTTTGTTTTAATTCATAAAGGGTGGATTTTTGTGAATTTTCAACCACTGATACATAGCATAGTAATAATTTTATCTGCTAAACAGCTACCCTCATACTTCTCATGTTGAACGTTTTCATTTGTATTGGGTGTAATATGTAAATTTCCCCTCATAATGTTGTCAGTAGAGTACGCGACAATAAGACACTTTTTCGATTTTGAATTTCCGTTATCTAGTGACCGCACCTAGCTAATGTCCTGTGGGTTTTTGATCATGACCTTTTGGCAAGTTGACCGTTGCGCAGGTCAAGATTCGGCAGTGATACAGGTGTCAGATTTTAAGAATTCATTGCTGAAGATGCGATGTATGGTGATGGTCGGATTTGATCGACATGCCGCCATTTCACCCATCTTAATTGTTGGTCATCCCGTGTCTTACTGCCCGAATTACGTGAGTAGCTCTATTGAAAATATTATTGCCGTGAATATTTTCCGAGAATTCTGTATTATCTCTCATAGACTATCACCGTTAGAAGCCATGCCGTCACGTGCCGGACTTCGTTTTCCCTTTCTAGCGGTTGATAATGCTGAAACCCTTTAACGAAAATTAAATGTGAGATTAAAACAAATATCGTGCTCATCATTTTAGTTATTTTGATATATTCAGGTTTTTTTGCATGGTTCCCCTTTTCTGGTAGTTTTTCGTGTTGGTTTTCCCTTTCCGTCTCGTATCGTTCTGTAGTATTTTCCTGTACTGTTTCCGTTCATGGAATGTTTTGTACCGTTTATTATCATCATCGTTGAGTATTGAAGATCATGGATAGTATCGTTTGTTGGTTGGTATCGTATCGTCATTTATGAGTTCATCTGGTTCTTCTGGATATACTGGTTTTCGAGAACTATGAATTATGGGATTCGTCTCCCGTTGGATAATTCATGGTTATATTTATGGTTTAGGCATTTCGATGGGATCTGAATCTCCACGTTATGCCGCTCAGTATGATTCAGGTATCGTTTTGGTATTGGTTGGGTTCCGATACTGTTTTAGTATGTAATCCTCGGATTACATAATTATGGTGAATCCCATAATTTTCGTATTGGTCGCTTATTACAAAATTTCGGATTCATTAAGAAAGAGCGCATCCAATATGGAGGAATTATCGTTATCGTATCGTTTTACCGCTGCTTATCGTCGGCATCCATTTTGGGTTAGATGGTGTCGCTGACAAGATGTCATACGGCAGCCATTTTGGTTATCAAGGACAACGACAAGATAAGTAGAATTACTGAATTTCAATATCCATGTCTTCGCATTATTATAGTCGTAAATTCCGTTATGATCTGTCTGGTATATTAGCGATTATGAGTAGTAAGAATATGCCGATTCGGGACCAAAACTCCGGAGTAAGTCATTGATCCCGATGACGTCACGAGGTCATTGACCCTGATGATGTCACCTGTCAAAATCACTAATTGTAGCCCCCCAAACTGTCAAAAATGATATCACTAAATGTAGCCTCCTGAGCTGTCAAAAATGACGTGTCACTGATCGTAGCCCCCTAAACTGTCAAAAACGACGGCCCCCTCCCCCTCCAAATGGTCAAATCTTGCACCGCTAAATACAGCCCTATAAATCAGTTGCGCCCCCATTTTGAAAAATTTTTGCGGGAACTTCAAATTTTGTCAGTGCTGTCATTTTAGAGCGGAAAATTCAAATTTGACAGTGTTGCCACCTATCGCTGTTTTTTTTTGCGAATAATTCATATTTGACAGTGCTGCAAACGGTAACTTTTTCCCTAGATTAAAGTTAGCAACCTAGTTTTGAAAAACAAAGTGTTGTCAACTTGAATTTGACAGATGAGATGGCAAGTAAAATTGTAAACAATAAACAAGTCTAACCTCTATTTGTTGTCATAGACTTGGATATATAGGTAGACTGCTAATGTGAGTAGAAATTTGTAGCCACCATGCGCACTAATATTCATCTGTTGTTTCTTTCCAACAATGCAACAACTATATTTTCTGTCTTTGTCAACAAGTCCGCGTGTTTTACTGTGGCGGACTAGTCAGTTAAATTGAAGGACAGATAGTGATAAGTAGTTAGCTAAAAAGAGTTCGAGGTCATTCGAAGTTGGTTACATTATAATCCAACACAAAACATAGGACATTAGCAATCTACTCCCCTTCCAATATCTTTGTTTGTTGTTGACAACCTAACCTCAATTTTTGATTGCGCATGCGTTTGAAGATTGAACAAATATTAGCGGGAGATTGGAAAGCATGACTGTAAAAGAAATTCAAATAATCAAAAATTGTATATTTTTATCTCTGTGGAGAGATGATTCTGTAGTGTTAGTATACAAAAATTTTCTCTTTCTAACACATGAGAGAAAATGTCTATGGAAAAGAGAGAGAGATGATTCTGTTATTGTTATTATATTGTTATTATATTGTTATGATTATTTGAATTAATGCTACAGTCATCGTTTTAAATTTTCCGCTAATATTTATTCAATATTAAAACGCATACGCAATCAAAAATTAAAAGTAACTTGTTAACAACAAACAAGGTTGGACTTGTTTGTTGTTAACACGAATTTATGTTAACAACTTATTGTTGTTGTTAACGCAATATCGTGTTAACAGACTTGAGAAGTCAAGGCTAGGCTAGTCTTACTTTGCGGATTTGGATAGAAACATTTAACAAAGTATAACTATATCTATCTCCCGCTTTCATCATTCCATCTCATATATTTATTTATCTTGTCTAGCTTATGGAAACCGAAATGTTTCAATTTTCTAACCTTGTCTTGTCAACTTAACTTAAAGAGAAACAGTAGACATTTTTCTCCGTCTATTCAATGGAGTTAAATGAGTATTAGGTGGAACAATGCCCTGCCATAATTTGCTCTATCTCTTTCTAACACATGAGGGAAAATGACTGCGGAAAAGAGAGAGATGATTCTATACAAAATTTTCTGCCTATAAATTCCACCACAAATCGTAATTCACATATTTCGTTGACAGTGTTTCATAGTGTCGCACACGTGTTAAAAAAAAAATGTCTAAGTGTCAAGTAGTTTGTAATATTTGCTTTAAAACGTTCACAAGAAAACACAATCTAGAACGGCATATAAAACGTGTTCATTCATTACCAGGTAGAAAAATTTTATTACATCTTTCTTCTCTAACTTATTGTTTACATTTACAATTTTAGAATTTGAGAGATCTGAGCCTGTAAAGAAGAGGTGTAATGTGTGTTCAGCAGATATTCTTGTTGATAAATGGATTTGTCATTTACGTACGTTAGGTCATCGATTGAAAGCAGCAGAATCGTACACATCAAAATTGAAGGTGGTTAAAAGTACCTTTCAAGGAAGAATTAAAACATTAATTTTTGAAAATGATGATTTAACAAATTTGGATATTGAAGCATTTTTAAAATCATCAAAGGATGTTGTAGTTCCCGAACTCCAACAAGAACTTATAAGACATAGGTTAATTAAATTCAATTTAGAATTGTTTGCTGATTATGTGAAAATGGTGGAAGATACAGAACAATATTCAACTAAAAGTTTTAATTCAAAAATGATGTCGGTTCAAAGTGAAGATGAAATTGCATCAAATTATGACTTGATGATTGAAACAATTAAAACAAAAACGTCTGAATTCCAAGAAAGAGATAGTGGTTGGGCGTTGGCTGGAATCACACATTTAGAAATTAATATAAATAAATATCAACCAATTAAAGGAAGCTAATATATTAAACTATCAGAAAAAATTAAAAAAAAGAAGCCTGTATTAATGTCAAAAATAATGATCAATTTTGCTTTAAATGGGCTATAATTTCTGCTCTATATCCTGTTAATGTTCATTCAGATAGACCAAAGTCATATAATGTTGAAAATATAACAGCAAGTACAATAATTTTAAAAAATGGAATAAGACTTGAGTTTGGTAATATGGAATTTCCTTTGAAATCAAAAGATATCTGTAAATTTGAGGAATTAAATCAAGGTATAAGTGTCAATTTATTTGGTTTGGAAAACGATGAAATTGTTGGCCCACTATACTGTACAAAGTCAGAGAAGAATGTACATATTAATTTATTACTAATGGAAAAGGATGAACGGAGTCACTATGTGTGGATTAAAAATATATCAAGACTAATAGGTTCTACCGTTACTAAACATAGTCATAAAATTTTCGTTTGTAATTTTTGTCTGATTCATTTTCATTCAGAAAATCGATTGATGATACATAAAGAAGAGTGTAATCGACTTGTTACAATTATGCCAACATCTGAAAATTCTACGGTAGAATTTAAAAATTGCGAAAGACAAATGGAAGTGCCCTTTGTTATTTATGCTGACTCTGAATGTATACTACAAAACATTGATACTTGTGCTCCAAATCCAAGTACATCGTCAACAACAAATGTACAATTGCACATTCCGTGTGCCTTTTCTTATTTCTTTAAATGCTCATTTGATGAAAATCAAAACAAATTATACGTATATCAAGGTGCAGATTGTGCTGACCATTTTGTTAAATCATTGGTGGAAGATGTTCGACGTATTTATAATGAGGTTTTGATGGATCCAAAACCAATGGTGATCACTGATGAACAGAAGAAATTTCATATGGAAACGAATATTTGTCATATTTGTAATAAAACTATAGTGGATGATAATAAGGTGGCTGATCATTGCCACTTTAATGGTAAATATAGAGGTCCAGCACACAAAGATTGTAATCTCCGTTATCGTATACCCAAATTTATTCCAATATTTTTCCATAATTTCTCCGGTTATGACTGTCATTTATTCGTGAAGTCATTGGAAAAAGTCGATGGTGGTATAAATTTGATTCCTCTAAACAAAGAATTGTATGTATCCTTATCGAAAAGAATCAGAGTCAATAAAACGAATACAGTTGAATTAAGGTTTTTGGATTCGTTCAGATTCATGTCATCAAGCTTGGACAGTCTGGCTCAAAATTTATCTCCGGAAGATTTCCATATAGTCAAAAAAACGTTTAGTCATGAAGATCAATTTAAACTGATTATTAGAAAAGGAATTTTTCCGTATGAATATTTGGATTCGTGGAATCGATTAAATGAAACATTATTACCACCAAAAGATAAATTTGTTAATCGAATTTGCGATGCAACCTGTAGTGATGAGGATTATACGCATGCGCACCGAGTATGGCAACAATTCAATTGTCGAAATTTATCAGATTATTTGAAATTGTATCTAGTTACCGATGTTTTGTTGTTAACTGACATATTTGAGAATTTTAGAATAGTTTGTCGGAGAATTTATAACCTAGATCCTTGTCACTACTACACTGCACCCGGTCTATCTTGGGACGCTATGTTAAAATACACTGGAATTAAGATTGAGCTTTTAACCGACATAAACATGCACTCATTTATACGACGTGGTATAAGAGGTGGTATAACCCAGTGTTCACATAGACATTCAATTGCCAATAACAAGTATATGGAAGGCTATGATCCACCTAAACCAAGTACATATTTAATGCACTTGGATGCAAATAATTTATATGGTTGGGCAATGTCACAACCACAACCCTATGGTGGTTTTCAATGGGTTGATGATGTTGAAACAGTCAAAATAATGAATATTCCAGAAGATTCTGAAATCGGTTATTTTTTTGAAGTCGACTTGGAATATCCCAGAGATCTACACGACGAACATAATGATTTACCGTTTTGCGCAGAGAACAAAATCACAAAGAATTCAAAATTTTATAAATTGATTACCGATTTAACCGACAAAACGAAATACATTATTCATTACAAAAACTTACAACAGTGTTTAAAACAAGGATTGAAAATCAAGAAAATTCATCGTTGTTTACAATTTAAGCAATCTTGCTGGTTGAAAAAATACATTGACCTTAATACACATCATCGCACAATTGCTAAGAATACATTTGAGAAGAACTTCTTCAAATTGCTGAATAATGCTGTATATGGGAAAACAATGGAAAATGTGGATAAACGGAAGGATGTAAAGATAGTAACAGAATGGGAAAGTCGAGGGAAGAGATTAGGTGCACGTGCACTAATTGCAAAATCAAATTTCCATAGTGCAGCTTACTTCACACCTAACATGGTAGCAATCCAGTTAAATCGTGTTAAAACTTGTTACAATAAGCCAATTTATATTGGATTTACTGTATTGGAATTGTCGAAATGGTTGATGTATAATTTCCATTATAAATATATGAAACCAAAATACAGTGATAAATTACTGTTAAATTACATGGATACTGACTCGTTAATTTACACAATCGAAACTGATGATTTTTATAACGACATAAAAGGTGATATAGATAACCATTTTGACACTTCGGAATATTCAAGAGATAATGTATATGATGTTCCATTAAAAATAAGAAAATTGTCGGTCTAATGAAAGATGAAAACAACGGGAAAATTATGAAGGAATTTATCGGATTGAGATCGAAGATGTACTCTATTGATGTGATTGATGGAAAATTAATTAAAAAAGCAAAGGGTGTAAGAAAGATAGTGGTTAATAACTTAGATTTGAGTGATTATAGAGAATGTTTATATAAGAAGAAAATCTTTTATGGAACCATGGCAATTTTCAAATCCAACTTACATAATATTTATACACAAAATTTAACTAAAGTTGCCTTTAGCTATTTTGACGATAAAAGGTACATTAGAAAAGATGGCGTATCAACATTTGCATGGGGTCATTATCGTATAGAGAGAGAAGAAGAAGAAGGAGAAGAAATAAATGAAATGGAAATTTTATAAGATTTTTTTTTGTTTTATTGAAAAATAATAAAATTTCTTTAACAAATGAAAATTGATTATTCTTGAGGATAGCACATTTCTTTTTGTTCCTATTCCTGGCCACCTAATTTATATTAACCCCTTCAATTTAATGATTTGTTTCTCCTTGTAACCCCCCCCCCCCGACTACTTAAAAATATTTAGAAGCATTTTATATGTTTCTTTATAAAAACAATATATTAATCAAACAAGCAAAATAACAATAATAATCACAATAATATAAAAATAAATAAAAGCCTCCATTGTTCTAAGTAATATTTTTAATATCAATCCAACTATTTTGTGTTTTATCGAACCCCAACCATTTAACATACAATTTATTTCCTTTACGACGTAAGACCTTCTCAATTAAATAAATACTTGGATAATAGGTTTTCTGTAATTCCTGTTCATAAAAACATCCACTAATTGGTTGTCCATTTAAATCTTCTAATATATATGTTGTAGGATTTGTAATGTTAATTTTAACAATTTTAAACAATTCCGTAGTCCAGTTTGGTGTGTAACCTTTATCAAATAGATGTTTTGTTTTACTAATACGTACTATATCGTTTATTTTAAATTTTGAACCACTAAATATTTTTAAATTATTATAAGATGATTGAAGAATAGTGTTTTCATTATTTTTATTTACATCTTTAGGTTTCATTTTAATTGTTCTGTGTACTGTATTATTATATTTATCTGTTACATCCTTGAGAATTTTAACCCATTTCAAGATGCATTTGTTGTAAATAATTTAAATAATTTACTTTTTACTGTTCTAATAACTCGTTCTGCAATTGACGCCTTTTTAACACTATATGTATGATAATGATTAATTTTAAAATTATCCATTAAAGCACTGAACTGTCTATTAAAAAACTCTTTTCCTTGATCAGATTGAAGATTCTTTGGGTAACGCTTCGATTGTTTTAATATTGTTGACATTGCTGACGTCACATCATTTGCAGATTTAGATTTTAATGGTTGAGTCCAGAGAAATTTTGAAAAACAATCAATCACAACCAATATAAATTTGTATCCGTTATTTTCTTTAGAATATTTACTAAGGTCAGCCAAGTCCATTTGCCATTATTTTAAATGTCTCAAAATTTGCTCACCAAGTGAACATTAATGAGCTTATTTATTGGATATTGAACTTATTAATTTTAGTGGATCTGATTGTGGAAGAGGTGTGATACGTTTTGTATGAGCACCTGTAAGCGACTGTTCAAGTTTTTCAATTCTTTTAGTTAAAATGATAAGATCTTTTGTGTTCTTGTTGTTTTGTTTCTATGTTGATTTGATTTCCTTGTCAATTGGTTCTTGGAATACATTATTTTTTCCTTCAGTTTGTTTTAATTGTCCTGTAATTGAGTTGATTATATTATTAATAATAGTAATTTGTTCATTATACATCTTATTTAACCTTTCAATGTTTTCCACTTGTTTCATTGTATTTTTCATTACATCACTTATTTCATTCAAGCGCTTTTCGAATGTTGTAAATTTATTATTAATTAATTTATCCCTCTCTGCAAAAATATTATTAATGTCATATAGTGCGGTTAGGAGCTTCTTTATTTGATCTCTAATTGCTGGTATATCTATGCGAAAAAGTTCTTCGACCTTCGTCCTATTTTCATTAAAATTGTGTTGAATTTTTCCATTTAATGTTTGAATTTGTTTGTCTATTTGAACTTTATTCTCTTGTATTATTCGATCTAAGTTCTTAATGTTTTCCTTTGAAGTTTGAATTACATCAGTGACTTTCTCAATTTGTTCTTTCACTTCTCTTTTCAGCTGATCAACATAACCCTTGGTGGTTGAATCATTTAAATCTTCAGCTTCACGTAAATTACAGATTCGATGATTTTTCAAATTAAGATTCCCATCACTAGTATAACTATATAAATTGTACCAAGCATGACTTCCGCTATCTTTATTATCATTTTCACTAAATTTTCTCTTCCAAGCACGTCCGAATTTGTCAATGCTCATTATGATACTGAACAGGGTTAAAGAAAAGACAATGAATTTATTGATTTTTTTATTGTTAATCATTATGGAAATTCTCATATAATACAGTAACATTGGTTAAAGCACACATACAATTTGTAATTGAATGAAATATACAATTAGGTATAGATTTATGTAGGCGTGGTTGTTCCGGTAATTCATGAACAATTGTTGAATTATAAATAAAATTCTCAATGAATTTCTTCTTTTCCAATCTCTTTACAAAAATATCAATATATCCAGAGGTCACTCTATTAATAATTTTACTGAATTCCTTCGGATCCACAAAACCATCATCCCACATTAATCCATGATAATTTTTAGTCAACCAGTAAGCTTGTTTTTTATATTCCAATGGTAATGCATTAAAACAATACGGAGATTTAAAGATAAAATGACTTATCTTATTTCCATCGTAAGTTGCTAATTTTTTTGGTAGGAATTTGTTATTGCTTGGTATTTGGAAACCTTGTACATCAACATATAACGATGACATTTTTTACTAATAAATCACACCAGCTTCACGTAATTCTTCTTCAATGGCATTAATTTCGTTCTGATGCGAATTGTTTCCAGCACGAGTTGATGCATGTAACAATGCCAAACGAGAAACTAACTCATTAGGATCATTCCAATAAATATATTCAATTGGTTTTCGATTAAAACGTAAATATTGAACACCACTCCCACTTGTACTTGTAGTAGGGGTACTTAGTGATCTCGTTAATAATGGTTTAATAATGTTGTTATATTTTAATGATTTATCTCCTGAAAGTCCTTGTTTTTTGCCGTGTCGCTTCTGATACGCATTTGTGAGAAAAAGAATTTTTTTATACGCATTCAAATCCTCATTTGTATATGAAAGATTGTCCAGCTTTATAAGAAACAGCAAATTATAAAGTCCTTCTGTACCCTTAAACTCTTCATCTGATATTTTTAAATCCCCATTAGGTTGAATATGTATTATGTTGTCAGCAAGTGTAATCTTTTCCGTTGTATCATCATAATTAATTTTTGATGTTATTCGTCGGTCTTTCTCAATTAACATTCTTATATAGGGTTGTGCAATTTCAGGATATTGATTAATGTAATCATCATAAGCAATGTTAGATATTTTTGATTGATCCTTAAATACTTCATTTTCCTCATCCTCCTCCGTCTCCTCATCTTCAGAATCAAATAATGGTTCTTCAAGGTCTTTGAATTTTTTGGAAACAGACTCTCTTCTCGGTACATATGGAAATGATGGCATAATTTGTGAAAATTCCCCAACTTTTTCTTTTTTAATTTTTTGGTTGTTCTTGTTTTTCCTTAATTGTCTTTTTGACAGTCTTCATTTTCTGTTCCATCACAAGCTCATCTAATGGTTTTTTTATTGGTTCTGGCAATTTATTTATTGTTTCAGTCTGATTCATTTGTTCGGCCTTTAATTGTTTGAATTTTTTTCTAACATTATCAGCGGCTTCTATCAACTTTTTCTTAAGTTGTTTCTGTTGTTGACTTAACATTGTCGCAGCTAAGAGACGAATGCTCATAATACACATAAATCAACTTTTTATAGTTTTATCAAGCAATCAAATCCTTTCCTGTAGCGGCCATTACATAGATTTTCATCTTTCATTATCACCAAGAATCCATATTGATCTTTCCAACACTGATTACAAATATGCTTAAATACATCAAAACTCATATCACTACCTACATTCTCTTTATAAATCATCTTGAGATTATGTTCATCTTGTTTGAAAACCACAATCACATTTGCATTATCACGTATCAGTTGTTTTGGTATACGCGTATATGTTTGACATAAGTAAAAGCAATCGATACACTTGTGTCGACCCATACTGAAATATTCTCTTATTGTTTCTTGTTCACCAGATACAGATACATCATCAAAGATGAATATTGAATTATTTTTAGCATCACATGTAGGAATTATTTCAGCATTATTTGTAAATGAAAAATATCCAATTTTTTTAATTTTAGCAAAAACACTTTTTAAAAATTCATATTTTGGTTGAAAGAGTGACTTTGAAAATATATACACATTTTCAAAACGTAATCCATTCGGCTCCAACAAGAGACTCATTATCACATTAGTTTTACCACATCCGCTCGGCCCGCAAATTATCGTTCTCATCGTATTCGGAAATAGTGGACTATGTCTGTGACCTTGCTCCGTTGCAGTTGATACGTCATGATTATTTATCTTAAGAGATACTTTATGTTTGACGACATTCATCATAATCACTCAAGACATCACTGTCCGTAGGTATTTATATAAAAACGCAGATGACAACAGATTGATTTCAGTTCAATGTTAACGTTCAAAGGTGACGGACTTGTTAATTCTTTAATTGATAAATTACCAATTGAACTACACATTCCCGGCTATCAATATTGTGGACCTGGTACGAAATTAGCTAAACGATTACAAGGGGGTGATCCGGGAATTAACGAATTAGATAGTGCATGTAAACAACACGATATAGCATATTCACAAAGTAAAGATCTAGAAGATCGACATAGAGCTGATAAAGTGTTGGAAAATAGTGCGTGGGAAAGAGTAATATCACGTGACGCTTCATTGGGAGAGAAGGCAGCTGCCTATTTGGTAGCAAATACCATGAAAGCTAAACAAAAACTTGGAACTGGATATAGGCGTCGACGCCGACAATTAAAGAGATATGCATTTAAAAAAAGTATTATTGATCCATTAAAGAAGATCGTTAATGAAACTGATAGTATTGGAACAATAGTTAAAGCAGCTCGTGTAGCTATCAAAAAAGCTGGTGGACGTAAACGTATTCATTTACCACGAATTATTCCTCTACCACAAAAATCTGGAGGGTGGTTACCCTTATTATTTGGTAGCTTATCTGCCATTGGGGCACTAACAGGTGGAGCAGCAGCTGTAGGTAAGGCCTTAAATGACGCTAGAGCGGGAAAAAAGCAATTGGAGGAAGCTGAACGTCATAATAAAACAATGGAATCCATTGCTTTGGGTAAAAAGGGTAGTGGACTATATTTGAAAAAACATAAGCGAGGATTCGGATTGTATTTGGCAAAAAACTACCACTAAAGCTACCTTCTCAAGCCCTAACCGATCATCAATTAAGAACATATGCTAAAAAGCTTGGAATTCCCAATTTTCGAGGTGTTTTCATGAGAGACAATCTACCATCAAAGATTAGAAAATATGAAACAGGCATTGTAAATTTAGATTCTCGAGAAGGTAGCGGTACACATTGGGTGGCATATTTAAAACAAAACAATAAAGTATTATATTTTGATAGTTATGGAAATCTTAAACCTCCAAAAGAATTAATCAACTATTGGAAATGTAATAATATTTTATTTAATTCTAATAATTTACAAAAATCTAATACATACAACTGTGGACATTTATGTTTAAAATTCTTATATAATAAAGGGGTTTGAAAATTATACCAGTCATGTCTTTAACATTCACACTGAAAGGACGTAGCAGTGTTTTACCTGCAGACTTTTATCCGCCAATAGATTTGAATCCAAATTATAGTTATTCATTGGCTCTAATTGGTTTCCACACATATAATACAATACCAAACATTGAAAAAGGGCAGAATAAATTTTACTATAAGGATAATGGTGTAGAAAAAGAGATAACCATCCCTACTGGTGCATATGAGATAACACACATTGAAGACTACTTACAACAATGGCTTAATCCACCCAATATTGTTGACATATCTGAAAACCTTTCATTGAAACCAAACAATAATACATTGAAGTGTGAATTGAAAAGTAAATATGAAATTGACTTCACCAAAAACGATGGCATTGGAAAATTATTAGGATTTTCAAAACAAATTCTACCACCATAGCAGCTTCATTCATCTGATCAACCTAAAGTTCTATCAATTCGTATTGGATGTAATATAACAACAGGATCATTCTATAATAGTCGAGAATCACATACAATTTATGAATTCGCACCGGCTGTAGATCCAGGTTATGCTATAAATATTGAACCAAGAAATCATATATATTTACCAGTTTTGAATAAGCGTTTCATTGACAATTTAACCATCAGAGTGGTAGATCAAAACGGTGATTTGGTTAATTTCCAAGGAGAAGAACTCGTTATCAGATTGGAATTGAAGAGTAATGGGGCTAGTTTTTCATAGTAGTGGTGGGGATGGAGGTGTTTGTTATAAAATACGTCAGAGTCGATCATTCCCCATTAGTCAGATGTCATCAACAGTATCATTAACACCATCAAGTATTCAAATATTAAGAAATCTTGGTTATAGTGTCCGAAAAACTACAAATATACAAAAAATTAAGATTTGACGATAGTATTGAAAAAGAAGAATACCATACATATCATCCAACAATTTCATCATTTCAAAATAACGATGAAATTGAAATCAACATTAATCAACAAGATATATTCATTTCGTTTTGTGAATCATATCTTTATTTAACTTGTAAATTTGAAGTAGTTGATAATGCAACATTAACTGGTGATTGTAAGTTAAGTAATAATTTTGGTGCATATCTATTCGATTCAGTCTCTTATGAATTGAACGGTAAAGAAATTGAGAAAGTACGAGATGTTGGAACAACAACAACCATTAAAGGTCTTTTGTGTTACAATCATGATGAGAGTAAAGCTTTAGAAACAGCTGGTTGGTGTCCAGATAGTGGTACAATTGTAGCTCTGGCATCTGATCAACAGTCTGTTAATCTACGAATCCCGTTATCATTTTTATCTGCCTGTTTTCACGACTACAAAACAATCATCAATGGAAAACACAAGATTCGATTAGTACGTAGTCGATCGGATGATAATTGTTACTTTAGTAGTGGAACAAAAACAGCTACAATCAAAATTCAAGACTTATGTTTAAAACTAAAACATGTTTATCCAAATGATCAATCGAAGTTATATCTTCTAGATCAAATGAATAAAAATATTCCTATTCAGATTGGATTTAGAAATTGGGAATTTCTTGAATTGCCCTCATTAAGACATTCTAAGAAAGATATATGGAGTGTTAAAACAACTACTAATTTAGAACGACCAAGATATGTAATTGTCGCCTTCCAAACAGATCGTAAAGACAATCCACAGAAGAAAATCGATAAATTCGATCATGTTAAATTGACAAATCTTCGTGTATGGTTAAATTCACAATGTTATCCATATGAAAATCAAAATTTCGACTTTGATAAGAATGAATACACTGAAGCTTATCAAGCCTTTATCGATTTCCATCGTGATTTTCACAACAATCATTCATCAACTCCAAAGACGACCTATACAAACTTTGCACACCAATCGATTTTCGTTATTGATTGTTCAAAACAAAACGAATCCATTCAATCATCAACAGTGGATGTTAAATTAGAATTTGAAAGTAATGAGACTTTTCCAAATAAAACCAGAGCATATTGTATTATTGTACATGATAAATTAATCGAATATTATCAATTAACCGGAATTGTAAAAAATCTTCTTTGAAAATTGATACATTTTGCTTGTTCGCAAGCTTTAAAATATAGAGTGGTTATTGTTTTATTGAATTGTGTAAGATAATAACACAGATTTAAAAAATTATGTTATATAATTCGAGGTTCATTTTTTCTCTTAAAATAAAATAAGAGAAATAAAAAATTATGATTGTATGATGTTTTTTATTTTTTTAAAATTAATAAATATATAAAAATATACAATTTTTGATTCTTTGAATTTCTTTTACAGTCATGCTTTCCAATCTCCCGCTAATATTTGTTCAATCTTCAAACGCATGCGCAATCAAAAATTGAGGTTAGATTTATTTATTGTTTACGACTTTACTTGCCATCTCATCTGTCAAATTCAAGTTGACAACACTTTGTTTTTCAAAACTAGGTTGCTAACTTTAATCTAGGGAAAAAGTTACCGTTTGCAGCACTGTCAAATATGAATTATTCGCAAAAAAAAACAGCGATAGGTGGCAGCACTGTCAAATTTGAATTTTCCGCTCTAAAATGACAGCACTGACAAAATTTGAAGTTCCCGCAAAAATTTTTCAAAATGGGGGCGCAACTGATTTATAGGGCTGTATTTAGCGGTGCAAGATTTGACCATTTGGAGGGGGAGGGGGCCGTCGTTTTTGACAGTTTAGGGGGCTACGATCAGTGACACGTCATTTTTGACAGCTCAGGGGGCTACATTTAGTGATATCATTCTTGACAGTTTGGGGGCTACAATTAGTGATTTTGACAGGCGACATCATCAGGGTCAATGACCTCGTGACGTCATCGGGATCAATGACTTACTCCGGAGTTTTGTTCCCGAATCGGCATATTCTTACTACTATTATGTTAAGACATGGTACTTTCGTTTTCCGGTATTGTCAGTTATATGATGTGTTATCATTGTGAATCTTTTCAAGTAATTTATCGTTTATCGCTTATAGTCACAATTATAACATGGTCGTATCATTATCGTCAAATTCGTTATTTGCTACTTTGTGTAATAATGAAGATCTTGACTGTCGTTTAATTGACCATCGAATGTATTACCGAATCTAAATTCTAATTCTTTAGAATATTTATCGTTCAATTATTTACCCACACTCAAGCGTAGTCCAGTTCCGTGACTCTGGATAAAAGTTACGTGGCGCCCTCAATCGGTTATTTTTAATCCTCCTCTTTTGGTGAACCCCCCATACTCTCCTCCGTCCTGAGATACGGGATAAGACATCGTTACATGGGACAATACAAATGGCGTTTTAATTGTCACATATTTTTTCTAGGATTGTTTAAAAGGTGGCTTATCTTGATTTCTTACTATTAATGTAAATTAAATTTTCAATTCACATGTTGAAATCAGATTGCCTTCAATTTAGCATATAATGTAAACATAGGTATGATTACTGGTTAGCTCCTGTAATGATATAAATATGCTTATTGGTTTGGGAATAATTCATTTACTGTAGTGAATTTCGTTCGTTAGGTAATATTGTTGTTTTCAGTAAATTATTAGAACAAGAATATTGTCTATTAAGAAAATGAAAGTGCATTCTGTTAATGTTATAAGATCACTTTTTAGCAATGACTTGTGTATGTAGACTGATAATGTGGGTAGAAATTCGTGGACACCATGATCAAGTGGAAAAAGACAGAAAATATAGATTTACTATATTTTCTGTCTTTTCCTAAAATGCAACTTTTTCCATTGTCATCCTAATTGAAGGACAGATTGTGATAAGTAGTTAGTTGAAAAGAGGAAGACGAATTGTTGATCTTATTGAAAGATGGTCGCAGCACAATCCAATGCAAAACATAGCATATTAGCAATCTACAATATATAATATCTTTGCTTTTTAGATTGGATATTTCAATACAAATAAAAACGTTCAACATGAGAAATATGAGGGTAGCTACATATATGTATCAAATAAAATTGATACCACTGTTATACTATATGCCAGAGGTTAAAAATTCAGGAAAATTCACCCGTTATGAATTAAAACAAAAAAACAGAACGAATTTGTCGAAATTTTCATCCAGATCAGTATAGATTAGCTTGGGGTTGTTCACCCCTTAAACACAATTTTTTAGAAAAATCCAAAAACAGGTATCTCCTACTTTCTTATTCACATTCAACTGACATTAGTTTCGTCGAAATCCAATGTATAGTTTTCGTTTGATAGCAATTTTGTCACTTTCAACCCCCATAACGCCTGCCCCAATTAATATTTTACTGTGCGACAAAGACCACTCTTTATCATTTTTCGTACTGTATATAATGCCGTTTGTTCCATTTGATTATTTTAACTGCAAGTATGTAAAACTTGAAAAGTACATCCTTAGACCGCAAACTTTGAGCGGCGATTTCACCCCCTAGATGTGTTTATCAGCTGTTAAAAAAAAACACGCATCTTCTAGATTTCAACAGAGAACAACATATCCAAATTTCATTAAAATCGGAGGGGGGCACCTGGGAAGGTTCCCTTGTTAGTTAATGAAGAAGACCTGGATACTCTTGTTGATGAAGAATTACAGCAGGGGAATAAAGCAACTGACATCGAAACTGATCACAGTGGCACGTCACCAAATCAAGCGCAAAATCGAAAAGATGATAAAGATGAGGAAATATATGATTCTGCTATAGTCGAAACAAATAAGGTCTATAATGAGTTGAACAATCGAGAAAAAAAGAATCGAGATGAAAGAGAAGCAGCTTGCCAAGGTTAAAAACGTGCAGCAGAGCAAATGTTGCTGTCATCTAAACGTAAAAGTACAGCGTTTAATGTAAAAGATTGTGTTGTTGTTTCTGTCCCTGAAGTTGACCGAGGACCGGCAGATCCCCAAAATATTGTAGGAATTATCACGGATTGTAAAAATGGGGTATATCAAGTAGACACAAGGCATGGTTTGTTGAAGGGTTGATATCGACATGATGCATAACAAAGTGCTACTTCCAGTTTCTCAAAATATGAAGATGTAATTACGTCGAAACAAGTTTTGCTTCGAGAAGTGGTTGTTGCAAACTCGGGCGCGCAAGGTGTTGCAAAATGTTCCTGCAAACCGTAACATCAGTCCAAAAATAAAATACGTATTTGTGTCAAATCCAAGAGGTTATGTACCAGCCGTTGTCCTAACAGTCTAAATTGTGTAAACAAGTTGCTTATTACATGAGAAACAAAGTTAAAACGTACTTTGATTTTATGTATGTATAATAAACAATAGTAATAATAATAGTATATTACTATATTTTGTGTTGTTCTTTATTTAAATCTTTAATGTTTTTTTTTAGGTACACTCTATATTAGTATGCTTTTCTCTCTTAGGGCAGGTAATTTTTCTTCCCAATAAAGTGGCCGATACGTATTGACAAGATATTTTATAATCCGGATTAATCTGGCCTATAAGTTTCTACCGTCTTTCTTCTAAATCTTACCTGGTGAATAGCTATTGGACGCTTTGCGTTGTTGTCAATGTGCTGTTCTTGTAGGAAGAGACAAATATATATAAAATTTCAATAAGTAAAACAATGATAGAACAACGAGTCTAAGCGCGAAGAAACAAATGATTTGAAATTTATAATTTACAGTTATAACTTTTTACCTTACTACTTTTTACTATAAACAATTAAGGTTGTCTGCAGTTCTTCGGACAAAATTAAAATAATTTTATAAAAACTGATTTTATTTCGATTAACGGTTCAAACATAAATTTCTTTCAAATTAATCAATCCAATTAATTCGTTGATTAATTTGAATACCCATACACACCTACTAGAGTATGGAGTTTTGTTTTTTTTTAATAAATTGCTTTATTTCTATTAGGAAGTACCTATACAGAAAGTGTGCTGACGAATATTTTGTAAAATTTTCAACAATACTGTTGCTATGTGTTTTACGAGTTGTGTAAAGAATTTTCGGGTATTCCTACAGACAAAAGCGGTAACAAAACTAAATTCAAATAAAATGAATTCAATGATAATCAGTTCTAATTCTATGATTATTGTAGGTATAATTTGAAACAAATATAAGAATTTTTGTTAACGTTAATCATGTTTTATTCATTTGTATCATATATCCAAAAATTTGTATTTTTTATTGTAAATTGAGGAATTTAAAAAAAACAAAAGAAACAAACAAATTTCAGCAACATGTTTTCACTCAGTACGTTGTCAACGAATTTTAACCAATATTTTTAGGTTAGATTCTTCCCAATAACTAGTTATGGGCCAGTCCATGTAACCTACAAGTTATCGGCCGAACAAGGCCACTTAAAGTGAACTTTAGTGTTAACGGGAAGTAAAAAGACGCACTTTTACTTAACGGGAACTTTATCTGCCGAATAAGCTATTGGCCACTATATTGGGAGGAAAAAATACCGGCCCTTAGTATGTAGAATAAAAAAAATACTTATTTTTCTTCCCTTTTTATTACATAGCTAATGGCTATCTAAACACTCTACTAATAGGGCACCTGACCCCGATACAATTTCTTACCGCACTCTAAAGAGCATTTCTCGCAAAGCTGTTGTTCAACTATAATAGGTACGAAAACAGTGAAGACGAAATGAACATCCACTTGCGACGACGCAACAATTATTACACCAAAAACTGTTTCGTACTCACATTATTGTAATCCTAATGCAAAAAAGAGTTTTCCATAAGAACTTTTTGTCCGATCTGAATCACCTTTTGATCATATGTATTTCGTATATTGCAGCCCGTGGAACTCAGGTAACTTCGGCGCTAATACGTTTTTGTAGAGCGATCTTATTTAGGTATGACATTAATGACATACAAGCTGTGGTGTCTGTTTATATTACAGTTCTACTAGAATTATCGACAGATTTGTGATAATCATAAACACAGAATAACATGAAAATAGTCCGTCGTTTGTACATTTACTTTAAATTTGTAGTAGTATTTTGTATAAGAAAGAAGTAATAACAAGTGCGTTTTATTTAACAAACAAAAAAATTATTAAATTATTATGACTCAACGTAGTGAAGTGTAAAATTATTTTGAAATGAAACTTCATAGAGTGGCCTGTAATATATGTGGTAAGATAATTTTGTGAAAAAATACTTCTAAATTAATATCTTGCCTAAAATGTCGACACCCTATAAAATACTCAACAATGGAAAAATTCGAAACGAAACCGAAAAAAACAAGAAAACACTTGTTGAGAAAATGTAAATCTTTATATTATCAGTGAAAGCTAGATATTAATTGAAATTCAAGACTTGTAGTGTATCGTCTTCAAATATTTATTCGGGAAATGATTCTCAAGATTTATTTGAATCTATAATACATGTTCATGATAAATTGAAAAAAGATAGCGTTTTGACAACTGGCCAATCATCTCAGTCTTTCAATTTTAGTAATGCTAAACAAATTAAGCAGACAAAAATATGTATCTTAGAGTGGAAGCAATCTTATAAAATTGATAAAGCCATTTGCTATTTAATTGCTCTAAATGCCCTACCATACAGCATTATTGACAAGGAGGGTTTTAAATATCTTATGAAAATTATGAACTGAACTAGTAAGACGATTTCGGAATCTTTATTGCCACGAACTTTTTTTAAAAAAGGTAGCAAAGCAGTAACATATATGTTGCTGCATTTACAACGGATAAATGGACGTCAGTAGCTAACGAAACATATAAATCATTACACAGCTCTACAAAAAAAAATTTTTTTTGTTGCCCTGGATATCATCACGAATTTTATGTTTTTAAGTGTCCAGATTTCGAATATATTCATGAAAGTTCTCAATGTGCTCGTATTTTTATGATTTTTGCATGTCTTATGTTTTAAACAATTATCGGCTTCTTAGAAATAAAATTAAGTTCTTCAGTCATGATTAAGGCTTCTGCGCAACTTTTTAGCGCATACAAACATCACGTGATCCCACCTATCAGACGGCTTGCTCCACAGAACAGCTGAGATCTCAGTTATATGACAATATTGAAGTACTTACACGTGAATCTGGTTAAGTTATCATGGAATAATATTTTGTTTCAATTACTGTATGTCCATTCTGATATATTCGTCTTGTCTTCTAAAATATGAGTTCGTCACGGAGAAAGTGTAAATATTGTAGCGATTTATTTTGTTATATTTGCGGTGTTTATATATCAAAAAACTTTGTCAAGGAGAGTTATGTTGAATATTTCGGTTTTGGAATGGACAAATTAGGTAAACCATGGGTTCCTAATAAAGTTTGTAAATGCTGTGTTGAGTCTTTACGGTTGTGGAAGAAAGGAGAACGTTCTGGATGGAGCCTACGAATCATTTTGATCATTGTTACTTTTGTGTAGTAGATGTTAAAGGTTTCAATCGAAATCAAAAGTGGAAATACCCAGACTTACAGTCTACGAAATGTCCGGTTCCACACAGTGAAAATCTCCCTCGGCCTATTTACGTTTCAAACGTAATTCGCATGCCCTCAGAAACAATGATGTTGCCAAATTCACAGAAATCGGGACCCTCCAGCAGTGGAAGTGAATGGGAGGGTGAAACATCTACGCCAAAGTTATTTTCTCAAAATGAACTTAATGATTTAATACGTGATCTCAATTTATCAAAACAAGGATCAGAACTGTTAGCTTCAAGATTGAAAGAAAAAAATCTATGAGCACCAACCGTAACAATTACAACATACAGAACGCGAGAAAAAGAGTTATGACAGTTTTTTAGTGAAGATCAAGGATTGGTGTATTGTAATGATATCGCGAATCTGCTTTTAGACATGGGTTTAAAGGAATACAAATCGACTGAATGGCGCCTTTTTATTGACAGTTGCAGAAGAAGTTTAAAATGTGTCTTATTGCACAATGGAAATAAGTTTGCATCAATTCCAATTGCCCATTCAACGAAACTTAAAGAAGAATATGAAAATGTAAAATTAGTTTTAGAGAAAATTAAATATTCGGAGCATGAATGGCCGATCTGTGTGGATTTAAAAATGGTTAATTTTTTACTAGGCCAACAAAGTGGATACACAAAATACCCTTGCTTTATTTGTATGTGGGACAGTAGAGCGAAGCAACTTCACTGGGAACAAGATGTTTGGCCTGTAAGAAATTTTTTAACTGTCGGTAAAGCCAATGTAATAAGGGAGCCACTGGTGAGCAGAGACAAAATCATACTTCCACCGTTGCATATTAAGTTAGGTATGATAAAGCAGTTTGTAAAAGCTCTAAACAAGGATGGAGATTGTTTTAATTACATTTGCGGAAAATTTCCGAAACTTAGTATGGAAAAATTGAAAGGTGGAATATTTGATGGTCCTCAAATACGGCAATTGGTAAAAGACTCAGATTTTATCAAAGTTATGACTGTTCCGGAAAGTAAAGCTTGGAAAAGTTTCGTGTTGGTAGTCGAAAATTTCTTAGGTAACCATAAAGCAACAAATTATGAAGAAATTGTGCAAGATATGCTGACAAACTTTCAGACTTTAGGAGCAACTATGAGTGTTAAGTTACACTATCTTCGCAGGTATCTGGATAAATTTCCAGATAATTTAGGGAATTATAGTGAGGAACAGGAAGAGCGGTTTCACCAGAATCTAAAAGTGATGGCCCGAGTCGAAATTTTAGCCCTCTTCTGATCCTAAAATAGATATTTGACCCTCTTTTGATCCTAAAAGGAGTAAAATAGACCTCGTCTCAACCTAAATGTTATTTATGGCCCTCGTTCTACCCTGAATGAAAAATTCGTGAACCTCATCTCGCCCTAAAAAGAATTCTATACTCCTCACTTCGTCCTACATAAACTCTTGTAGGTTCATGATACTATAGTAGAGGACGATGTTATAACACCGTCCTCTTCTATTAATAAAAATTGATTTACAACTACTGTCACGTAGATCTTTCTGTAAATGGTTGTAAACAGAGCCGGTTCTAGGTACAAGCGAAGCAAGCCACCGATTGTAGCGCCAAAATTTTGAGGGGCGCAAATCGCTATTATCAAACAGTCTGACAAATTAGTTAATTGAATGAAAATACATTATTATTAATTGTTTTCTATCTTAGGCTTACTTTGTTGTGAGAAAAACATTCTGTTACAGAAAACAAAATACTAGCGTCTGCTCTTAAGAACTAATTGTGAGTTGAGGTGAGACCGCCCATTTTAGGAAAGGCTATGATGTTTTTTAATAGTAAGCTGTAGCTTCCGTGATTTTAGACTGCAACAGAATCGTGGTCGGTTATCTAAACAAGTCTTTGTGGGGTGCCAAAAACTTGACTGCTTATAGTACCAAGCGGGCTAGAGCCGGCACTGATTGTAATTACTTTCACAACCATAAATTTTTATCAGTTCCCTAAAATAGATATTCATAAAGCAAATTTTAAATTAGAAGATACGTTATTGTTAAGTCAATTGAAAATACAATATTGAAAAAATCCTCACTTTTACTAATATTTCTAGAGAACTACCTTTATGAAATTAAATTTCATTTTTAAATTAACTTTATTCGAATTATCATCAATATATGTATTGTATATTGCGGATGAATCTGTTTTCAAATCTTTTCTATAGTGCTTAGATACATACAATTTACTATTTTTTAAGATTCTAAAAAAATACAAATAGGATCATCCAGGATATAATTATTTAAATTTTTTTTTCTATAGAATCAAATTATGTATGTATTTTGATAATTATAAAATAAAGTACGTTATAATGATGATATAATGCATGTTAGAAAGAAATTTCTAGTGGTCCTGTGGTGAAAAAGCTTGGTTTGTATTCACAATGTCCGGGGTTCGAATCTGAGAGAGGTGCGTGCATACTGGGACTTTTTTCGTAAGTATAGATTGGTACTTACCAATCTCTTCTCCTTCCTCTCTCTTATTACTTAATAAGAGAGAGGAAGGGTGTTGTACGAGAGAGAGAGATAACAACAAAAATGGTTTTTTTCCTCATTTTTGTTCTGTCTTGAGAAAGAGAGAAAGAGGTGAAGTGTATAAACGAATGAGAGAGAGAGAGAGAGAGAGATAAGAGTGTATAAGAAAAATAGAGAGGGAGATAGGTAAGAGTGTATCAGACAAAGAGAGAAGACCAAGTGAATAAGACCAAATAGATTTTATGACTCATAAAATCGATTTACATTTATTTTACAACCCCATAATTTATAAGGCTGTCAAATTCGCCCTCATTTCGACCTGAACATCGTTTCTCGTCCGATATATGCCACACTTAGGGTCAAAGTAGGACGAAAAATCTATTGTCCATTGATCCTCCTTTCAACCTATTATGTCTTGAAAAGTGGGTTTTGGGGGTATAAATGAGGGCTAAAATTTCGACTCGGGGGAGGAAAGGTATCAGGGTCGATGGGATTGTCACATGATGGCAGATTACTGCTGGTCTTTGAAAAAAAATTGTCCACTGAAAAATTATAAGAGAAAAGCTCATCAAAGGCGTTTTATGGAAATATAAAACATATTTCCGATATTTTCCTCTTTATTTAATTCGATGTATCCTAATTTCTCACAACAGAACTAACATTATAAATATATCTGTTAATTTGTATTTTGTTTTTCTATTTTTGTAATATAAAATGAAAATAAAGATTTAAAAAAAAAATGAGAGCAAATCTCACAAAATCATTGATAGTTTCATGAATTGTGTGCAAAAATAGACAAAAAATCATTTTCATAGCTAGGGCAACAAAACCACTGTAGACCAGTGTTAACAATTTATTTAATTGATGATTGAAAGTAACGGAATGCTTGCCTCAACTGTTATGAGATCAGTGAAGATCACATATCAGCCAATCTAGTTGAAGTTCCACATTATTTATTGGATGATTGGAATATTTCCCCTGACAAAAAAGTATCTGTTACGATAGACTGTGAAGCAAATATGTTAAAGGCAATACGAATTGATTATGGAATAGTGCAGTCATCGACAAGACTAATTGTAAGTGACTTTTTGTACGGATGTGTAAAACAGGCTTATGAGGGTGGTCATCACAATGTAACAGAATCTCAACAGGTCAGACTTTGGAAAGAAAGATATTCAATCAGAAGAAGGGGGTAGGATTACTGATGCCATTTTGGGTATTCAACTGGATAGAATTTTCTCTAAAGAGGATGGTTCTACAAATTTGCTATGGCTGAATCTCGTTCTAACACTCCTTAAATACCCACCTTCTTACCCTGACAGGAGAAACAGTCTGACTCACATGAACGAAAAAACGTGATTTTCTCGTTCAAGACTTGGTCACTTAGTATTGGCGATAACTGAAATATATATCTTGTTTTGAACGTACAATGAACACTACCATAACATTGGCATTCGATCTTCCAAATATCCAAGAGGTAATAAATAAAATCAAAGAGATCCAGAAGTTATCTGCTCGTAGTTCAAAAGCAACACGTGAATTGCAAGTTGTATAAAAACGACATAGCGTTCCAGAGCAAAAAAATCCATCTAACTCAAGAACGAGATAGTGACCTTTGTTTTATTTAACTGTTATCATTGAAGAACAACTTCTAACCTTAAATTCGTCTTTACAACGGTACAAAAGAAGAAAGTATAGAATCCTAAGCGTTTAATCTTAGATTAAACAGATTTTTTATTTTGAACTAAATTCATAATTCAAATATGCAATTAATTGTTTTCAATTTGTAACTTTATTTAATGCTGACACATTTGTGTAATTATGTCAATTCTTATAAACAAATGTCAGCATAACTTAACATTTTGGTAATTACTGTATCACTAACCTTCATGATGTAATTATTTAATTGTAATTATTTTTGTTTATAAAGGTAATTGTTTGTGGTAATAAATCAGTATTATTGAATATATGTTAGTGATGTTTGTTGCTGTCATCCTATCTATACTCATTACTTAATTTAAATTAAAACGAAATTGAGAAATCATTGAAGTTTTAAAGCCTATTGAAATTTTCTCAGAAAATATGTCAGTAGAACTGTATATCACAGGTTCATGTATGTTACCTCTTCATAAAATTGAATGAAAATTTTCCAAATTCAATATATATATATATATATATATATATATATATATATATATAACATCAATGAATAAGTCCCTGAAAATCTGCTAGTTGAATGGTCGTACCCGGCAGATATCTTAACAGCTAGTTGATCGAGCGGGCGAATGGTTAACCTAACGATTCTAACCCCACAATCAGAAAGAAAAGTCAAGTTTTTATCTTTATTTATTTAAAACTGTGAAATCTCTACGCCTCAACGGTCAATAGTGTATTTCATAGATAAATCCATGGCGTATTTGTACATCTAACACCTTACTAACGAGATACCCAGTTGATATGTATCTGGACGATGTACATACTGTAAGACACCCTGTATAAGTGCAGCACGTGGGAACGACAGTTGCGCAATGCGCCAGTGCGCTGTCTCCTTTTTTTTATTTTCTAATGTTCGATAGCAAAAGTCGTCACGTTGAAGTTGTTAAGAATTACAATATCAAATCCAAAAATATCTCTATCATCTCCATTAATTATGATTATTAAATATACGATTTTGTCGAAACTTTGTATTCCATGTTCATCGCAATTCGAATAACAGTAATTACAGTCCACTGATAGCATCGATACTAAAGGTCAAGTTGATTCTTTAATCGGTCATCCATTTTTGGTCCGTCGAGACGGATTTGTTCATCAACTACGAATCCATAAATGGTATCAACGAACACGGAATTCCAAGAAGGCGAAGTTTGAATTTTTCAATATAATTTCAACAAGGAGTAAAGCTAAAAGTTTCATTGAGAATTCACAAATACGATAATTATATGGAGTAATTTCAACGCAATCAAACACGCAACGTGGCATTCCACATCGAATCTCACTAACAATCAAACGTAAGTTCTTGAAATTCAATTATTTCCGTCGAAACTCGATTGGCAAAGCAAAGTTGAAAAGATTGTCGGATATAATCTACAACTTGCCTATAAATTTCATTTATTTTCTAAATAGTTGCTATTACTATTTCGTGAAAATATCCAACAGTTTGCATTAAAATAAACATAGAATAAATCGTTTATTCTCCCATTCCATTTAATGGTAAAAATAAACTTCGTCAAGTACATTTGTATTTACTCATTTCTAACAAAATAATCCCAGTCATGTCTAACAAATTAATAAACAAACGGGCTGCAATTAAAGGTCAAATCACGCGGTTCGAAACCTACATAAATGACTTAAATGAGCCCTCAAAGAAGGGAATGAACTTTCACAAATTTAAATTAAAAGTTTTCAAAAAAGACTGAACACAGTCGAGAATTTCCTTGAGCAATTTAGGGAAAATAAATTCACAAATAATCGAAGAGGCAATTGGAGTGTTTGAGATTGGCGAACAAAACGCGGAATCCTTAGAAACAAAATATCACAGCGCCATAGCAATTACTTGAAAATTCTAGTCCTAATCTAAACGGATCGTTAATTTCTATCATTTTACAAGACACTAATTCACAAAGGCCCCACTCGATGGGAAGTTCTGTCAGTTCGAGACCGTCTGTCAAATTGCCATCTATTCCAATTCCGAAATTCAACGGAACATTTTTCAAAATGGTTGCACTTCAAGGAATTATTCTCAAATTTATTACATGAAAACAACGATCTAACAGACGCAGTCAAACTGTATTATTTAAACAATGCGGTCAATGGGCCAGCGTCTGGTATAATATCAAACGACTTCTAGCCTTTCATTATTTAAAATCTATATCAAAATTGGATCCAATTCAAAGGGAATCTTCCACTCAACTGCGTGCTTTAATCGATGTGAGTCGTAGACCTTTAAGGGCCCTACAGGGCACGGTTTCACAAGAGAAATTATGTGATCTATTCTTCATAATGTTCGGTCAAAATTGGATCAAAACACTATCAGGGATTTGGAAAGAGAATCCGCAGACTTTCCCACGGTCCAAGATTTCTTTTATTTCTTGGAAAAACGAGCCTCGACATTAGAATCCATCGGGCACAGAAACATTTCATCCAAATGTCCATTATGTGCCTCATCACTCAAAACCAGGCCTATCAAGCAACACCGTGAAGGAATTGACAACAAATCGTCTCTTGTTCAAAATGCAGGCGATCTTTGGATCTAATCTAGAGTTGGCAATTTCAAAAAAAGGTGGCATGTCTCGTTTTAGCGGAGATCACATCTGATATTCCCACCATAGAAGTACATTCTGAATCCATTCTAGTAACTAAGGACATTGAGTTGGCAAATCCTTCCTTTTCAACTTCATCAAAAATCGACATAGTTCTGGGCAGTGGCATCTTCTGGTCATTGCTGTTAGGCGGGCAGCGTTCTCTTGGTCGCGACTTGCCCTACCTTCATAATACACGTCTTGGTTGGGCCATATCCGGGCCTATATTCTCACTACCTTACGTTGAAAGGCAGACGCTGAAACCAACAGCCTTATTGAAACATTTTGGTTCGTCGAGGAGCTCCCTGTCGCTCCAAAAATATCTCCAGAGCACACAGCCTGCGAGAAACTCTTAATTGAAACCACTCAGAGAGATTCTGATGGTCGCTTCACAGTCATCCTTCCACTACGGGAAGATCCGCAAATTAATTTTGATTCTTATTACACAGCAAAATCTCGTTTCCTTTCGCTGGAACATAGATTTTATTCTAATCCTGATTTTCAGAGAAAATATTCAGATTTTCTGAACGAATATTTGTCGTCAGGCCATATGTCTTTGGCGCATTCTTGCCAGGATGAAATTTCTTACTTCCTGCCCCATCACGGTGTGCTCAAGGAAGAGTCGATTTCTACAAATATTCCAGTAGTTTTTGATGATTCGAATGTTACCTCATCAGGTCATTCATTGAACAATATTCTCAGAGTTGGTCCTGTTCTTCAACAAGATCTATTCCACATTCTTCTTAGATTTAGAAAACATAAAATAGCACTGGTATCTGACATCAAGACCATGTATCGACAAGTCAAAATATACCCTTTTCAGCGGTCATTACAATTATTTTTATGGAGGCCATCCTCAGAGGAACTTTGTAACATGTAAATTTCCCGAATAATGTTTTCAGTAGAGTGCGCGACAATTAGGCACTTTTTGATAATTGAATTTCCGTTATTTAGTGACCGCACCTAGCCAATTTCCTGTTCATTTCTGATCATGTTCTTTTTGGTAAATTGACCGTTGCGCAGGTCAGAATTCAGCAATAATTGAGGTGTCAGGTTTCGTGAATTCATTGCTGAGGATGCGGTGTATGGTGATAGTCGGATTTGATCGACAGCCATTTCACCAATCTTACAGTAATCAAGTTTTATCGTGTTAAGTGTTGGTCATCCCGTGTCTTAATGTTCGAATTACGTAAGTAACTCTATTGAAAATATTATTGCCGTGAATATTTCCCAGAAATTCTGTATTATATCTGATAGATGATTATCACCGTTAGAAGCCATGTCACGCGCCTTCGTCTTCCCGTTCTATCGGTTGATAATGGTGAAACCCTTTAATGAAAATTAAAGGGGACATTGAAATAAATGTCGTGGTCATCATTTTTAGTTATTCCGATCTATTCAGGGTTTTTCATGGACTCCTGTTTTTCATGGACTTCGGTTTTCGGGGATTCTTCCCAATGGTTTTTCCGGGATGTTTCTTTTTTCGATGATTTTCCCTCTTCGTATCGTATCGTTGTATAGTATTTTTCCGTACTGTGTCCGTTCATGGCACGTCTTGTACCGTTTAATATCGTTTATGTGAAGTATCGAAGATTGTGGTTAATACCGTTTATTGGTTGGTATCGTATCGTCGTCATTTATGGGTTCATCTAGTTTTTCTGGATATGCTGGTTTTTCGGAAGCTTTGGATTATGGGATTGGTCTCCAGTTATGTAATCCATAGTAATATTTATGGTTTTGGTGTTTCGATGGGATCTGAATCTCCACGTCATACCGCCCAGCATGATTCAGTTATCGTTTTAGTATTGGTTGGTTCCGATACTATATTTTGGGTATGTAATCTTCGGAACGCATAATTATGGTGAACCTCATGATTTCCGTATTGGTCGCTTATTGCGAGATTTCGGATTTGTTAAGTAAGAGCGCATCCAATATGGAGGAACTATCGTTATTGTTATCGTTTCATTTTGTTTTATGGTGTCGCCGCCAAGATGTCACATGGCAGCCATCTTGATTTAGAAGGACTCCTGGCAAGATAAGTAGAATTACCGTTTATATATCCACATCTTCGCATTATTGTAATCGCAAATTCCGTTATGATTTGTCTGGTATATCCGCGATTATGATAAAGACATGGTACTCTCAATTTCCCGTATTGTCAGTTATATGATGTGTTATAGTTGTGAATCCTTTTTGAGTTATTTACCGTTTATCGTTCATATTCACAATTATAACATGATCATATCATTATCGTCAATTCCGTTGTTATTTGTTGAAATTATGAAGATCTTGACTTTCGTTTAATTGACTATCGATCATATATATTAACGAATCTTAGTTCTAATTCTTTAGAATATTTATCGATCTATTTTTTTATTGGAAGATTCAGATATCAATCTAAACGATTAGTTAATTAACGTCAGTTTATTGTTCATGTATTAATAAGTCGTGTATCAATTTATTGTTCGTTGTTTTATTACCGATGATACACTTCTTCTTATCGATTGTGGTGATAAGCCGCAATATTATTGTATTGTATGTTATTGTTAAGATAATTAATTAATTAGTAATTACCGTTTCAGTACTGAAATATTATTATCATAATTCTTATTTGTTTATTAAATATTATAGTTATCATTTTATCACTTTACCGTTTATCGAGTTATGCATTTAATTGTCGATTTACTAATTTATCGATTCTTCAATTTACTCATCGACTGATTAGTTCATCGATAATTATTATTATTATTTATTGTTTAATTAATTCATCAGTATTTATTATGATTTCATTCATGGATACTTGTTGTATCTATTTAGTATTTTCATCGTTATTATTCATAAGAATTGTTATTTTTATTTTTGTGTTTGTCAACAATAATAGTTAAGTTTTCTGGATACTGTCAATGCCTCACCACCCACACTCAAGCGTCATCCAGTTCCGTGACTCTGGATAAAAGTTACGTGGCGCCCATATCGTATCGTAAGCCTTGCTGTTCTTGTGTCGTCCACCTTTTCGAATCCCGAACCCCGACTGCTCCGAAAATCAACTGAGCACCGCACTTATATAACATTCCCTTCTCTCCTCTTTCACCTTCCACTCACCCCTCAAACCAACAACCTTTTTTTTGTTACAACCTCTACAAATCTACTGCCACTTATGGATCAGCTCCTGCCAGGTTTCTAGCAATCAGATGTGTGCAACAGATGGCGCACGAATGCAAGGACTCCGATACTATTATTTGAAAGATCATTCTAAGCGACATGGACGTTGATGATGTCATCACAGGCGTCGATTCAGTTTCAGAGGCAACAAGTTTCACATCTTCTTTATCACAAATTCTCATGAATGGTCAATTCTAATTGCGTAAATGGCTTTCAAACGAACCCAGCCCAAGCAGCAATTTCCGTCGCCGCTACTTATCAGCGACTATTTCTGGATCTATAAAGTTGTTGTAGAAATGAGGGCTAAAATTTCGACTCGGGGGAGGAAAGGTATCAGGGTCGATGGGATTGTCACATGATGGCAGATTACTGCTGGTCTTTGAAAAAAAATTGTCCACTGAAAAATTATAAGAGAAAAGCTCATCAAAGGCGTTTTATGGAAATATAAAACATATTTCCGATATTTTCCTCTTTATTTAATTCGATGTATCCTAATTTCTCACAACAGAACTAACATTATAAATATATCTGTTAATTTGTATTTTGTTTTTCTATTTTTGTAATATAAAATGAAAATAAAGATTTAAAAAAAAAATGAGAGCAAATCTCACAAAATCATTGATAGTTTCATGAATTGTGTGCAAAAATAGACAAAAAATCATTTTCATAGCTAGGGCAACAAAACCACTGTAGACCAGTGTTAACAATTTATTTAATTGATGATTGAAAGTAACGGAATGCTTGCCTCAACTGTTATGAGATCAGTGAAGATCACATATCAGCCAATCTAGTTGAAGTTCCACATTATTTATTGGATGATTGGAATATTTCCCCTGACAAAAAAGTATCTGTTACGATAGACTGTGAAGCAAATATGTTAAAGGCAATACGAAATGATTATGGAATAGTGCAGTCATCGACAAGACTAATTGTAAGTGACTTTTTGTACGGATGTGTAAAACAGGCTTATGAGGGTGGTCATCACAATGTAACAGAATCTCAACAGGTCAGACTTTGGAAAGAAAGATATTCAATCAGAAGAATGGGGTAGGATTACTGATGCCATTTTGGGTATTCAACTGGATAGAATTTTCTCTAAAGAGGATGGTTCTACAAATTTGCTATGGCTGAATCTCGTTCTAACACTCCTTAAATACCCACCTTCTTACCCTGACAGGAGAAACAGCCTGACTCACATGAACGAGAAAACGTGATTTTCTCGTTCAAGACTTGGTCACTTAGTATTGGCGATAACTGAAATATATATCTTGTTTTGAACGTACAATGAACACTACCATAACATTGGCATTCGATCTTCCAAATATCCAAGAGGTAATAAATAAAATCAAAGAGATCCAGAAGTTATCTGCTCGTAGTTCAAAAGCAACACGTGAATTGCAAGTTGTATAAAAACGACATAGCGTTCCAGAGCAAAAAAATCCATCTAACTCAAGAACGAGATAGTGACCTTTGTTTTATTTAACTGTTATCATTGAAGAACAACTTCTAACCTTAAATTCGTCTTTACAACGGTACAAAAGAAGAAAGTATAGAATCCTAAGCGTTTAATCTTAGATTAAACAGATTTTTTATTTTGAACTAAATTCATAATTCAAATATGCAATTAATTGTTTTCAATTTGTAACTTTATTTAATGCTGACACATTTGTGTAATTATGTCAATTCTTATAAACAAATGTCAGCATAACTTAACATTTTGGTAATTACTGTATCACTAACCTTCATGATGTAATTATTTAATTGTAATTATTTTTGTTTATAAAGGTAATTGTTTGTGGTAATAAATCAGTATTATTGAATATATGTTAGTGATGTTTGTTGCTGTCATCCTATCTATACTCATTACTTAATTTAAATTAAAACGAAATTGAGAAATCATTGAAGTTTTAAAGCCTATTGAAATTTTCTCAGAAAATATGTCAGTAGAACTGTATATCACAGGTTCATGTATGTTACCTCTTCATAAAATTGAATGAAAATTTTCCAAATTCAATATATATATATATATATATATATATATATATATATATATATATATATATATAACATCAATGAATAAGTCCCTGAAAATCTGCTAGTTGAATGGTCGTACCCGGCAGATATCTTAACAGCTAGTTGATCGAGCGGGCGAATGGTTAACCTAACGATTCTAACCCCACAATCAGAAAGAAAAGTCAAGTTTTTATCTTTATTTATTTAAAACTGTGAAATCTCTACGCCTCAACGGTCAATAGTGTATTTCATAGATAAATCCATGGCGTATTTGTACATCTAACACCTTACTAACGAGATACCCAGTTGATATGTATCTGGACGATGTACATACTGTAAGACACCCTGTATAAGTGCAGCACGTGGGAACGACAGTTGCGCAATGCGCCAGTGCGCTGTCTCCTTTTTTTTATTTTCTAATGTTCGATAGCAAAAGTCGTCACGTTGAAGTTGTTAAGAATTACAATATCAAATCCAAAAATATCTCTATCATCTCCATTAATTATGATTATTAAATATACGATTTTGTCGAAACTTTGTATTCCATGTTCATCGCAATTCGAATAACAGTAATTACAGTCCACTGATAGCATCGATACTAAAGGTCAAGTTGATTCTTTAATCGGTCATCCATTTTTGGTCCGTCGAGACGGATTTGTTCATCAACTACGAATCCATAAATGGTATCAACGAACACGGAATTCCAAGAAGGCGAAGTTTGAATTTTTCAATATAATTTCAACAAGGAGTAAAGCTAAAAGTTTCATTGAGAATTCACAAATACGATAATTATATGGAGTAATTTCAACGCAATCAAACACGCAACGTGGCATTCCACATCGAATCTCACTAACAATCAAACGTAAGTTCTTGAAATTCAATTATTTCCGTCGAAACTCGATTGGCAAAGCAAAGTTGAAAAGATTGTCGGATTTAATCTACAACTTGCCTATAAATTTCATTTATTTTCTAAATAGTTGCTATTACTATTTCGTGAAAATATCCAACAGTTTGCATTAAAATAAACATAGAATAAATCGTTTATTCTCCCATTCCATTTAATGGTAAAAATAAACTTCGTCAAGTACATTTGTATTTACTCATTTCTAACAAAATAATCCCAGTCATGTCTAACAAATTAATAAACAAACGGGCTGCAATTAAAGGTCAAATCACGCGGTTCGAAACCTACATAAATGACTTAAATGAGCCCTCAAAGAAGGGAATGAACTTTCACAAATTTAAATTAAAAGTTTTCAAAAAAGACTGAACACAGTCGAGAATTTCCTTGAGCAATTTAGGGAAATAAATTCACAAATAATCGAAGAGGCAATTGGAGTGTTTGAGATTGGCGAACAAAACGCGGAATCCTTAGAAACAAAATATCACAGCGCCATAGCAATTACTTGAAAATTCTAGTCCTAATCTAAACGGATCGTTAATTTCTATCATTTTACAAGACACTAATTCACAAAGGCCCCACTCGATGGGAAGTTCTGTCAGTTCGAGACCGTCTGTCAAATTGCCATCTATTCCAATTCCGAAATTCAACGGAACATTTTTCAAAATGGTTGCACTTCAAGGAATTATTCTCAAATTTATTACATGAAAACAACGATCTAACAGACGCAGTCAAACTGTATTATTTAAACAATGCGGTCAATGGGCCAGCGTCTGGTATAATATCAAACGACTTCTAGCCTTTCATTATTTAAAATCTATATCAAAATTGGATCCAATTCAAAGGGAATCTTCCACTCAACTGCGTGCTTTAATCGATGTGAGTCGTAGACCTTTAAGGGCCCTACAGGGCACGGTTTCACAAGAGAAATTATGTGATCTATTCTTCATAATGTTCGGTCAAAATTGGATCAAAACACTATCAGGGATTTGGAAAGAGAATCCGCAGACTTTCCCACGGTCCAAGATTTCTTTTATTTCTTGGAAAAACGAGCCTCGACATTAGAATCCATCGGGCACAGAAACATTTCATCCAAATGTCCATTATGTGCCTCATCACTCAAAACCAGGCCTATCAAGCAACACCGTGAAGGAATTGACAACAAATCGTCTCTTGTTCAAAATGCAGGCGATCTTTGGATCTAATCTAGAGTTGGCAATTTCAAAAAAAGGTGGCATGTCTCGTTTTAGCGGAGATCACATCTGATATTCCCACCATAGAATTACATTCTGAATCCATTCTAGTAACTAAGGACATTGAGTTGGCAAATCCTTCCTTTTCAACTTCATCAAAAATCGACATAGTTCTGGGCAGTGGCATCTTCTGGTCATTGCTGTTAGGCGGGCAGCGTTCTCTTGGTCGCGACTTGCCCTACCTTCATAATACACGTCTTGGTTGGGCCATATCCGGGCCTATATTCTCACTACCTTACGTTGAAAGGCAGACGCTGAAACCAACAGCCTTATTGAAACATTTTGGTTCGTCGAGGAGCTCCCTGTCGCTCCAAAAATATCTCCAGAGCACACAGCCTGCGAGAAACTCTTAATTGAAACCACTCAGAGAGATTCTGATGGTCGCTTCACAGTCATCCTTCCACTACGGGAAGATCCGCAAATTAATTTTGATTCTTATTACACAGCAAAATCTCGTTTCCTTTCGCTGGAACATAGATTTTATTCTAATCCTGATTTTCAGAGAAAATATTCAGATTTTCTGAACGAATATTTGTCGTCAGGCCATATGTCTTTGGCGCATTCTTGCCAGGATGAAATTTCTTACTTCCTGCCCCATCACGGTGTGCTCAAGGAAGAGTCGATTTCTACAAATATTCCAGTAGTTTTTGATGATTCGAATGTTACCTCATCAGGTCATTCATTGAACAATATTCTCAGAGTTGGTCCTGTTCTTCAACAAGATCTATTCCACATTCTTCTTAGATTTAGAAAACATAAAATAGCACTGGTATCTGACATCAAGACCATGTATCGACAAGTCAAAATATACCCTTTTCAGCGGTCATTACAATTATTTTTATGGAGGCCATCCTCAGAGGAACTTTGTAACATGTAAATTTCCCGAATAATGTTTTCAGTAGAGTGCGCGACAATTAGGCACTTTTTGATAATTGAATTTCCGTTATTTAGTGACCGCACCTAGCCAATTTCCTGTTCATTTCTGATCATGTTCTTTTTGGTAAATTGACCGTTGCGCAGGTCAGAATTCAGCAATAATTGAGGTGTCAGGTTTCGTGAATTCATTGCTGAGGATGCGGTGTATGGTGATAGTCGGATTTGATCGACAGCCATTTCACCAATCTTACAGTAATCAAGTTTTATCGTGTTAAGTGTTGGTCATCCCGTGTCTTAATGTTCGAATTACGTAAGTAACTCTATTGAAAATATTATTGCCGTGAATATTTCCCAGAAATTCTGTATTATATCTGATAGATGATTATCACCGTTAGAAGCCATGTCACGCGCCTTCGTCTTCCCGTTCTATCGGTTGATAATGGTGAAACCCTTTAATGAAAATTAAAGGGGACATTGAAATAAATGTCGTGGTCATCATTTTTAGTTATTCCGATCTATTCAGGGTTTTTCATGGACTCCTGTTTTTCATGGACTTCGGTTTTCGGGGATTCTTCCCAATGGTTTTTCCGGGATGTTTCTTTTTTCGATGATTTTCCCTCTTCGTATCGTATCGTTGTATAGTATTTTTCCGTACTGTGTCCGTTCATGGCACGTCTTGTACCGTTTAATATCGTTTATGTGAAGTATCGAAGATTGTGGTTAATACCGTTTATTGGTTGGTATCGTATCGTCGTCATTTATGGGTTCATCTAGTTTTTCTGGATATGCTGGTTTTTCGGAAGCTTTGGATTATGGGATTGGTCTCCAGTTATGTAATCCATAGTAATATTTATGGTTTTGGTGTTTCGATGGGATCTGAATCTCCACGTCATACCGCCCAGCATGATTCAGTTATCGTTTTAGTATTGGTTGGTTCCGATACTATATTTTGGGTATGTAATCTTCGGAACGCATAATTATGGTGAACCTCATGATTTCCGTATTGGTCGCTTATTGCGAGATTTCGGATTTGTTAAGTAAGAGCGCATCCAATATGGAGGAACTATCGTTATTGTTATCGTTTCATTTTGTTTTATGGTGTCGCCGCCAAGATGTCACATGGCAGCCATCTTGATTTAGAAGGACTCCTGGCAAGATAAGTAGAATTACCGTTTATATATCCACATCTTCGCATTATTGTAATCGCAAATTCCGTTATGATTTGTCTGGTATATCCGCGATTATGATAAAGACATGGTACTCTCAATTTCCCGTATTGTCAGTTATATGATGTGTTATAGTTGTGAATCCTTTTTGAGTTATTTACCGTTTATCGTTCATATTCACAATTATAACATGATCATATCATTATCGTCAATTCCGTTGTTATTTGTTGAAATTATGAAGATCTTGACTTTCGTTTAATTGACTATCGATCATATATATTAACGAATCTTAGTTCTAATTCTTTAGAATATTTATCGATCTATTTTTTTATTGGAAGATTCAGATATCAATCTAAACGATTAGTTAATTAACGTCAGTTTATTGTTCATGTATTAATAAGTCGTGTATCAATTTATTGTTCGTTGTTTTATTACCGATGATACACTTCTTCTTATCGATTGTGGTGATAAGCCGCAATATTATTGTATTGTATGTTATTGTTAAGATAATTAATTAATTAGTAATTACCGTTTCAGTACTGAAATATTATTATCATAATTCTTATTTGTTTATTAAATATTATAGTTATCATTTTATCACTTTACCGTTTATCGAGTTATGCATTTAATTGTCGATTTACTAATTTATCGATTCTTCAATTTACTCATCGACTGATTAGTTCATCGATAATTATTATTATTATTTATTGTTTAATTAATTCATCAGTATTTATTATGATTTCATTCATGGATACTTGTTGTATCTATTTAGTATTTTCATCGTTATTATTCATAAGAATTGTTATTTTTATTTTTGTGTTTGTCAACAATAATAGTTAAGTTTTCTGGATACTGTCAATGCCTCACCACCCACACTCAAGCGTCATCCAGTTCCGTGACTCTGGATAAAAGTTACGTGGCGCCCATATCGTATCGTAAGCCTTGCTGTTCTTGTGTCGTCCACCTTTTCGAATCCCGAACCCCGACTGCTCCGAAAATCAACTGAGCACCGCACTTATATAACATTCCCTTCTCTCCTCTTTCACCTTCCACTCACCCCTCAAACCAACAACCTTTTTTTTGTTACAACCTCTACAAATCTACTGCCACTTATGGATCAGCTCCTGCCAGGTTTCTAGCAATCAGATGTGTGCAACAGATGGCGCACGAATGCAAGGACTCCGATACTATTATTTGAAAGATCATTCTAAGCGACATGGACGTTGATGATGTCATCACAGGCGTCGATTCAGTTTCAGAGGCAACAAGTTTCACATCTTCTTTATCACAAATTCTCATGAATGGTCAATTCTAATTGCGTAAATGGCTTTCAAACGAACCCAGCCCAAGCAGCATTTTCCGTCGCCGCTACTTATCAGCGACTATTTCTGGATCTATAAAGTTGTTGTAGAAATGAGGGCTAAAATTTCGACTCGGGGGAGGAAAGGTATCAGGGTCGATGGGATTGTCACATGATGGCAGATTACTGCTGGTCTTTGAAAAAAAATTGTCCACTGAAAAATTATAAGAGAAAAGCTCATCAAAGGCGTTTTATGGAAATATAAAACATATTTCCGATATTTTCCTCTTTATTTAATTCGATGTATCCTAATTTCTCACAACAGAACTAACATTATAAATATATCTGTTAATTTGTATTTTGTTTTTCTATTTTTGTAATATAAAATGAAAATAAAGATTTAAAAAAAAAATGAGAGCAAATCTCACAAAATCATTGATAGTTTCATGAATTGTGTGCAAAAATAGACAAAAAATCATTTTCATAGCTAGGGCAACAAAACCACTGTAGACCAGTGTTAACAATTTATTTAATTGATGATTGAAAGTAACGGAATGCTTGCCTCAACTGTTATGAGATCAGTGAAGATCACATATCAGCCAATCTAGTTGAAGTTCCACATTATTTATTGGATGATTGGAATATTTCCCCTGACAAAAAAGTATCTGTTACGATAGACTGTGAAGCAAATATGTTAAAGGCAATACGAAATGATTATGGAATAGTGCAGTCATCGACAAGACTAATTGTAAGTGACTTTTTGTACGGATGTGTAAAACAGGCTTATGAGGGTGGTCATCACAATGTAACAGAATCTCAACAGGTCAGACTTTGGAAAGAAAGATATTCAATCAGAAGAATGGGGTAGGATTACTGATGCCATTTTGGGTATTCAACTGGATAGAATTTTCTCTAAAGAGGATGGTTCTACAAATTTGCTATGGCTGAATCTCGTTCTAACACTCCTTAAATACCCACCTTCTTACCCTGACAGGAGAAACAGCCTGACTCACATGAACGAGAAAACGTGATTTTCTCGTTCAAGACTTGGTCACTTAGTATTGGCGATAACTGAAATATATATCTTGTTTTGAACATACAATGAACACTACCATAACATTGGCATTCGATCTTCCAAATATCCAAGAGGTAATAAATAAAATCAAAGAGATCCAGAAGTTATCTGCTCGTAGTTCAAAAGCAACACGTGAATTGCAAGTTGTATAAAAACGACATAGCGTTCCAGAGCAAAAAAATCCATCTAACTCAAGAACGAGATAGTGACCTTTGTTTTATTTAACTGTTATCATTGAAGAACAACTTCTAACCTTAAATTCGTCTTTACAACGGTACAAAAGAAGAAAGTATAGAATCCTAAGCGTTTAATCTTAGATTAAACAGATTTTTTATTTTGAACTAAATTCATAATTCAAATATGCAATTAATTGTTTTCAATTTGTAACTTTATTTAATGCTGACACATTTGTGTAATTATGTCAATTCTTATAAACAAATGTCAGCATAACTTAACATTTTGGTAATTACTGTATCACTAACCTTCATGATGTAATTATTTAATTGTAATTATTTTTGTTTATAAAGGTAATTGTTTGTGGTAATAAATCAGTATTATTGAATATATGTTAGTGATGTTTGTTGCTGTCATCCTATCTATACTCATTACTTAATTTAAATTAAAACGAAATTGAGAAATCATTGAAGTTTTAAAGCCTATTGAAATTTTCTCAGAAAATATGTCAGTAGAACTGTATATCACAGGTTCATGTATGTTACCTCTTCATAAAATTGAATGAAAATTTTCCAAATTCAATATATATATATATATATATATATATATATATATATATATATATATATATATATATATATATATAACATCAATGAATAAGTCCCTGAAAATCTGCTAGTTGAATGGTCGTACCCGGCAGATATCTTAACAGCTAGTTGATCGAGCGGGCGAATGGTTAACCTAACGATTCTAACCCCACAATCAGAAAGAAAAGTCAAGTTTTTATCTTTATTTATTTAAAACTGTGAAATCTCTACGCCTCAACGGTCAATAGTGTATTTCATAGATAAATCCATGGCGTATTTGTACATCTAACACCTTACTAACGAGATACCCAGTTGATATGTATCTGGACGATGTACATACTGTAAGACACCCTGTATAAGTGCAGCACGTGGGAACGACAGTTGCGCAATGCGCCAGTGCGCTGTCTCCTTTTTTTTATTTTCTAATGTTCGATAGCAAAAGTCGTCACGTTGAAGTTGTTAAGAATTACAATATCAAATCCAAAAATATCTCTATCATCTCCATTAATTATGATTATTAAATATACGATTTTGTCGAAACTTTGTATTCCATGTTCATCGCAATTCGAATAACAGTAATTACAGTCCACTGATAGCATCGATACTAAAGGTCAAGTTGATTCTTTAATCGGTCATCCATTTTTGGTCCGTCGAGACGGATTTGTTCATCAACTACGAATCCATAAATGGTATCAACGAACACGGAATTCCAAGAAGGCGAAGTTTGAATTTTTCAATATAATTTCAACAAGGAGTAAAGCTAAAAGTTTCATTGAGAATTCACAAATACGATAATTATATGGAGTAATTTCAACGCAATCAAACACGCAACGTGGCATTCCACATCGAATCTCACTAACAATCAAACGTAAGTTCTTGAAATTCAATTATTTCCGTCGAAACTCGATTGGCAAAGCAAAGTTGAAAAGATTGTCGGATTTAATCTACAACTTGCCTATAAATTTCATTTATTTTCTAAATAGTTGCTATTACTATTTCGTGAAAATATCCAACAGTTTGCATTAAAATAAACATAGAATAAATCGTTTATTCTCCCATTCCATTTAATGGTAAAAATAAACTTCGTCAAGTACATTTGTATTTACTCATTTCTAACAAAATAATCCCAGTCATGTCTAACAAATTAATAAACAAACGGGCTGCAATTAAAGGTCAAATCACGCGGTTCGAAACCTACATAAATGACTTAAATGAGCCCTCAAAGAAGGGAATGAACTTTCACAAATTTAAATTAAAAGTTTTCAAAAAAGACTGAACACAGTCGAGAATTTCCTTGAGCAATTTAGGGAAATAAATTCACAAATAATCGAAGAGGCAATTGGAGTGTTTGAGATTGGCGAACAAAACGCGGAATCCTTAGAAACAAAATATCACAGCGCCATAGCAATTACTTGAAAATTCTAGTCCTAATCTAAACGGATCGTTAATTTCTATCATTTTACAAGACACTAATTCACAAAGGCCCCACTCGATGGGAAGTTCTGTCAGTTCGAGACCGTCTGTCAAATTGCCATCTATTCCAATTCCGAAATTCAACGGAACATTTTTCAAAATGGTTGCACTTCAAGGAATTATTCTCAAATTTATTACATGAAAACAACGATCTAACAGACGCAGTCAAACTGTATTATTTAAACAATGCGGTCAATGGGCCAGCGTCTGGTATAATATCAAACGACTTCTAGCCTTTCATTATTTAAAATCTATATCAAAATTGGATCCAATTCAAAGGGAATCTTCCACTCAACTGCGTGCTTTAATCGATGTTCGGTCAAAATTGGATCAAAACACTATCAGGGATTTGGAAAGAGAATCCGCAGACTTTCCCACGGTCCAAGATTTCTTTTATTTCTTGGAAAAACGAGCCTCGACATTAGAATCCATCGGGCACAGAAACATTTCATCCAAATGTCCATTATGTGCCTCATCACTCAAAACCAGGCCTATCAAGCAACACCGTGAAGGAATTGACAACAAATCGTCTCTTGTTCAAAATGCAGGCGATCTTTGGATCTAATCTAGAGTTGGCAATTTCAAAAAAAGGTGGCATGTCTCGTTTTAGCGGAGATCACATCTGATATTCCCACCATAGAATTACATTCTGAATCCATTCTAGTAACTAAGGACATTGAGTTGGCAAATCCTTCCTTTTCAACTTCATCAAAAATCGACATAGTTCTGGGCAGTGGCATCTTCTGGTCATTGCTGTTAGGCGGGCAGCGTTCTCTTGGTCGCGACTTGCCCTACCTTCATAATACACGTCTTGGTTGGGCCATATCCGGGCCTATATTCTCACTACCTTACGTTGAAAGGCAGACGCTGAAACCAACAGCCTTATTGAAACATTTTGGTTCGTCGAGGAGCTCCCTGTCGCTCCAAAAATATCTCCAGAGCACACAGCCTGCGAGAAACTCTTAATTGAAACCACTCAGAGAGATTCTGATGGTCGCTTCACAGTCATCCTTCCACTACGGGAAGATCCGCAAATTAATTTTGATTCTTATTACACAGCAAAATCTCGTTTCCTTTCGCTGGAACATAGATTTTATTCTAATCCTGATTTTCAGAGAAAATATTCAGATTTTCTGAACGAATATTTGTCGTCAGGCCATATGTCTTTGGCGCATTCTTGCCAGGATGAAATTTCTTACTTCCTGCCCCATCACGGTGTGCTCAAGGAAGAGTCGATTTCTACAAATATTCCAGTAGTTTTTGATGATTCGAATGTTACCTCATCAGGTCATTCATTGAACAATATTCTCAGAGTTGGTCCTGTTCTTCAACAAGATCTATTCCACATTCTTCTTAGATTTAGAAAACATAAAATAGCACTGGTATCTGACATCAAGACCATGTATCGACAAGTCAAAATATACCCTTTTCAGCGGTCATTACAATTATTTTTATGGAGGCCATCCTCAGAGGAACTTTGTAACATGTAAATTTCCCGAATAATGTTTTCAGTAGAGTGCGCGACAATTAGGCACTTTTTGATAATTGAATTTCCGTTATTTAGTGACCGCACCTAGCCAATTTCCTGTTCATTTCTGATCATGTTCTTTTTGGTAAATTGACCGTTGCGCAGGTCAGAATTCAGCAATAATTGAGGTGTCAGGTTTCGTGAATTCATTGCTGAGGATGCGGTGTATGGTGATAGTCGGATTTGATCGACAGCCATTTCACCAATCTTACAGTAATCAAGTTTTATCGTGTTAAGTGTTGGTCATCCCGTGTCTTAATGTTCGAATTACGTAAGTAACTCTATTGAAAATATTATTGCCGTGAATATTTCCCAGAAATTCTGTATTATATCTGATAGATGATTATCACCGTTAGAAGCCATGTCACGCGCCTTCGTCTTCCCGTTCTATCGGTTGATAATGGTGAAACCCTTTAATGAAAATTAAAGGGGACATTGAAATAAATGTCGTGGTCATCATTTTTAGTTATTCCGATCTATTCAGGGTTTTTCATGGACTCCTGTTTTTCATGGACTTCGGTTTTCGGGGATTCTTCCCAATGGTTTTTCCGGGATGTTTCTTTTTTCGATGATTTTCCCTCTTCGTATCGTATCGTTGTATAGTATTTTTCCGTACTGTGTCCGTTCATGGCACGTCTTGTACCGTTTAATATCGTTTATGTGAAGTATCGAAGATTGTGGTTAATACCGTTTATTGGTTGGTATCGTATCGTCGTCATTTATGGGTTCATCTAGTTTTTCTGGATATGCTGGTTTTTCGGAAGCTTTGGATTATGGGATTGGTCTCCAGTTATGTAATCCATAGTAATATTTATGGTTTTGGTGTTTCGATGGGATCTGAATCTCCACGTCATACCGCCCAGCATGATTCAGTTATCGTTTTAGTATTGGTTGGTTCCGATACTATATTTTGGGTATGTAATCTTCGGAACGCATAATTATGGTGAACCTCATGATTTCCGTATTGGTCGCTTATTGCGAGATTTCGGATTTGTTAAGTAAGAGCGCATCCAATATGGAGGAACTATCGTTATTGTTATCGTTTCATTTTGTTTTATGGTGTCGCCGCCAAGATGTCACATGGCAGCCATCTTGATTTAGAAGGACTCCTGGCAAGATAAGTAGAATTACCGTTTATATATCCACATCTTCGCATTATTGTAATCGCAAATTCCGTTATGATTTGTCTGGTATATCCGCGATTATGATAAAGACATGGTACTCTCAATTTCCCGTATTGTCAGTTATATGATGTGTTATAGTTGTGAATCCTTTTTGAGTTATTTACCGTTTATCGTTCATATTCACAATTATAACATGATCATATCATTATCGTCAATTCCGTTGTTATTTGTTGAAATTATGAAGATCTTGACTTTCGTTTAATTGACTATCGATCATATATATTAACGAATCTTAGTTCTAATTCTTTAGAATATTTATCGATCTATTTTTTTATTGGAAGATTCAGATATCAATCTAAACGATTAGTTAATTAACGTCAGTTTATTGTTCATGTATTAATAAGTCGTGTATCAATTTATTGTTCGTTGTTTTATTACCGATGATACACTTCTTCTTATCGATTGTGGTGATAAGCCGCAATATTATTGTATTGTATGTTATTGTTAAGATAATTAATTAATTAGTAATTACCGTTTCAGTACTGAAATATTATTATCATAATTCTTATTTGTTTATTAAATATTATAGTTATCATTTTATCACTTTACCGTTTATCGAGTTATGCATTTAATTGTCGATTTACTAATTTATCGATTCTTCAATTTACTCATCGACTGATTAGTTCATCGATAATTATTATTATTATTTATTGTTTAATTAATTCATCAGTATTTATTATGATTTCATTCATGGATACTTGTTGTATCTATTTAGTATTTTCATCGTTATTATTCATAAGAATTGTTATTTTTATTTTTGTGTTTGTCAACAATAATAGTTAAGTTTTCTGGATACTGTCAATGCCTCACCACCCACACTCAAGCGTCATCCAGTTCCGTGACTCTGGATAAAAGTTACGTGGCGCCCATATCGTATCGTAAGCCTTGCTGTTCTTGTGTCGTCCACCTTTTCGAATCCCGAACCCCGACTGCTCCGAAAATCAACTGAGCACCGCACTTATATAACATTCCCTTCTCTCCTCTTTCACCTTCCACTCACCCCTCAAACCAACAACCTTTTTTTTGTTACAACCTCTACAAATCTACTGCCACTTATGGATCAGCTCCTGCCAGGTTTCTAGCAATCAGATGTGTGCAACAGATGGCGCACGAATGCAAGGACTCCGATACTATTATTTGAAAGATCATTCTAAGCGACATGGACGTTGATGATGTCATCACAGGCGTCGATTCAGTTTCAGAGGCAACAAGTTTCACATCTTCTTTATCACAAATTCTCATGAATGGTCAATTCTAATTGCGTAAATGGCTTTCAAACGAACCCAGCCCAAGCAGCATTTTCCGTCGCCGCTACTTATCAGCGACTATTTCTGGATCTATAAAGTTGTTGTAGAAATGAGGGCTAAAATTTCGACTCGGGGGAGGAAAGGTATCAGGGTCGATGGGATTGTCACATGATGGCAGATTACTGCTGGTCTTTGAAAAAAAATTGTCCACTGAAAAATTATAAGAGAAAAGCTCATCAAAGGCGTTTTATGGAAATATAAAACATATTTCCGATATTTTCCTCTTTATTTAATTCGATGTATCCTAATTTCTCACAACAGAACTAACATTATAAATATATCTGTTAATTTGTATTTTGTTTTTCTATTTTTGTAATATAAAATGAAAATAAAGATTTAAAAAAAAAATGAGAGCAAATCTCACAAAATCATTGATAGTTTCATGAATTGTGTGCAAAAATAGACAAAAAATCATTTTCATAGCTAGGGCAACAAAACCACTGTAGACCAGTGTTAACAATTTATTTAATTGATGATTGAAAGTAACGGAATGCTTGCCTCAACTGTTATGAGATCAGTGAAGATCACATATCAGCCAATCTAGTTGAAGTTCCACATTATTTATTGGATGATTGGAATATTTCCCCTGACAAAAAAGTATCTGTTACGATAGACTGTGAAGCAAATATGTTAAAGGCAATACGAAATGATTATGGAATAGTGCAGTCATCGACAAGACTAATTGTAAGTGACTTTTTGTACGGATGTGTAAAACAGGCTTATGAGGGTGGTCATCACAATGTAACAGAATCTCAACAGGTCAGACTTTGGAAAGAAAGATATTCAATCAGAAGAATGGGGTAGGATTACTGATGCCATTTTGGGTATTCAACTGGATAGAATTTTCTCTAAAGAGGATGGTTCTACAAATTTGCTATGGCTGAATCTCGTTCTAACACTCCTTAAATACCCACCTTCTTACCCTGACAGGAGAAACAGCCTGACTCACATGAACGAGAAAACGTGATTTTCTCGTTCAAGACTTGGTCACTTAGTATTGGCGATAACTGAAATATATATCTTGTTTTGAACATACAATGAACACTACCATAACATTGGCATTCGATCTTCCAAATATCCAAGAGGTAATAAATAAAATCAAAGAGATCCAGAAGTTATCTGCTCGTAGTTCAAAAGCAACACGTGAATTGCAAGTTGTATAAAAACGACATAGCGTTCCAGAGCAAAAAAATCCATCTAACTCAAGAACGAGATAGTGACCTTTGTTTTATTTAACTGTTATCATTGAAGAACAACTTCTAACCTTAAATTCGTCTTTACAACGGTACAAAAGAAGAAAGTATAGAATCCTAAGCGTTTAATCTTAGATTAAACAGATTTTTTATTTTGAACTAAATTCATAATTCAAATATGCAATTAATTGTTTTCAATTTGTAACTTTATTTAATGCTGACACATTTGTGTAATTATGTCAATTCTTATAAACAAATGTCAGCATAACTTAACATTTTGGTAATTACTGTATCACTAACCTTCATGATGTAATTATTTAATTGTAATTATTTTTGTTTATAAAGGTAATTGTTTGTGGTAATAAATCAGTATTATTGAATATATGTTAGTGATGTTTGTTGCTGTCATCCTATCTATACTCATTACTTAATTTAAATTAAAACGAAATTGAGAAATCATTGAAGTTTTAAAGCCTATTGAAATTTTCTCAGAAAATATGTCAGTAGAACTGTATATCACAGGTTCATGTATGTTACCTCTTCATAAAATTGAATGAAAATTTTCCAAATTCAATATATATATATATATATATATATATATATATATATATATATATATATATATAACATCAATGAATAAGTCCCTGAAAATCTGCTAGTTGAATGGTCGTACCCGGCAGATATCTTAACAGCTAGTTGATCGAGCGGGCGAATGGTTAACCTAACGATTCTAACCCCACAATCAGAAAGAAAAGTCAAGTTTTTATCTTTATTTATTTAAAACTGTGAAATCTCTACGCCTCAACGGTCAATAGTGTATTTCATAGATAAATCCATGGCGTATTTGTACATCTAACACCTTACTAACGAGATACCCAGTTGATATGTATCTGGACGATGTACATACTGTAAGACACCCTGTATAAGTGCAGCACGTGGGAACGACAGTTGCGCAATGCGCCAGTGCGCTGTCTCCTTTTTTTTATTTTCTAATGTTCGATAGCAAAAGTCGTCACGTTGAAGTTGTTAAGAATTACAATATCAAATCCAAAAATATCTCTATCATCTCCATTAATTATGATTATTAAATATACGATTTTGTCGAAACTTTGTATTCCATGTTCATCGCAATTCGAATAACAGTAATTACAGTCCACTGATAGCATCGATACTAAAGGTCAAGTTGATTCTTTAATCGGTCATCCATTTTTGGTCCGTCGAGACGGATTTGTTCATCAACTACGAATCCATAAATGGTATCAACGAACACGGAATTCCAAGAAGGCGAAGTTTGAATTTTTCAATATAATTTCAACAAGGAGTAAAGCTAAAAGTTTCATTGAGAATTCACAAATACGATAATTATATGGAGTAATTTCAACGCAATCAAACACGCAACGTGGCATTCCACATCGAATCTCACTAACAATCAAACGTAAGTTCTTGAAATTCAATTATTTCCGTCGAAACTCGATTGGCAAAGCAAAGTTGAAAAGATTGTCGGATTTAATCTACAACTTGCCTATAAATTTCATTTATTTTCTAAATAGTTGCTATTACTATTTCGTGAAAATATCCAACAGTTTGCATTAAAATAAACATAGAATAAATCGTTTATTCTCCCATTCCATTTAATGGTAAAAATAAACTTCGTCAAGTACATTTGTATTTACTCATTTCTAACAAAATAATCCCAGTCATGTCTAACAAATTAATAAACAAACGGGCTGCAATTAAAGGTCAAATCACGCGGTTCGAAACCTACATAAATGACTTAAATGAGCCCTCAAAGAAGGGAATGAACTTTCACAAATTTAAATTAAAAGTTTTCAAAAAAGACTGAACACAGTCGAGAATTTCCTTGAGCAATTTAGGGAAATAAATTCACAAATAATCGAAGAGGCAATTGGAGTGTTTGAGATTGGCGAACAAAACGCGGAATCCTTAGAAACAAAATATCACAGCGCCATAGCAATTACTTGAAAATTCTAGTCCTAATCTAAACGGATCGTTAATTTCTATCATTTTACAAGACACTAATTCACAAAGGCCCCACTCGATGGGAAGTTCTGTCAGTTCGAGACCGTCTGTCAAATTGCCATCTATTCCAATTCCGAAATTCAACGGAACATTTTTCAAAATGGTTGCACTTCAAGGAATTATTCTCAAATTTATTACATGAAAACAACGATCTAACAGACGCAGTCAAACTGTATTATTTAAACAATGCGGTCAATGGGCCAGCGTCTGGTATAATATCAAACGACTTCTAGCCTTTCATTATTTAAAATCTATATCAAAATTGGATCCAATTCAAAGGGAATCTTCCACTCAACTGCGTGCTTTAATCGATGTGAGTCGTAGACCTTTAAGGGCCCTACAGGGCACGGTTTCACAAGAGAAATTATGTGATCTATTCTTCATAATGTTCGGTCAAAATTGGATCAAAACACTATCAGGGATTTGGAAAGAGAATCCGCAGACTTTCCCACGGTCCAAGATTTCTTTTATTTCTTGGAAAAACGAGCCTCGACATTAGAATCCATCGGGCACAGAAACATTTCATCCAAATGTCCATTATGTGCCTCATCACTCAAAACCAGGCCTATCAAGCAACACCGTGAAGGAATTGACAACAAATCGTCTCTTGTTCAAAATGCAGGCGATCTTTGGATCTAATCTAGAGTTGGCAATTTCAAAAAAAGGTGGCATGTCTCGTTTTAGCGGAGATCACATCTGATATTCCCACCATAGAATTACATTCTGAATCCATTCTAGTAACTAAGGACATTGAGTTGGCAAATCCTTCCTTTTCAACTTCATCAAAAATCGACATAGTTCTGGGCAGTGGCATCTTCTGGTCATTGCTGTTAGGCGGGCAGCGTTCTCTTGGTCGCGACTTGCCCTACCTTCATAATACACGTCTTGGTTGGGCCATATCCGGGCCTATATTCTCACTACCTTACGTTGAAAGGCAGACGCTGAAACCAACAGCCTTATTGAAACATTTTGGTTCGTCGAGGAGCTCCCTGTCGCTCCAAAAATATCTCCAGAGCACACAGCCTGCGAGAAACTCTTAATTGAAACCACTCAGAGAGATTCTGATGGTCGCTTCACAGTCATCCTTCCACTACGGGAAGATCCGCAAATTAATTTTGATTCTTATTACACAGCAAAATCTCGTTTCCTTTCGCTGGAACATAGATTTTATTCTAATCCTGATTTTCAGAGAAAATATTCAGATTTTCTGAACGAATATTTGTCGTCAGGCCATATGTCTTTGGCGCATTCTTGCCAGGATGAAATTTCTTACTTCCTGCCCCATCACGGTGTGCTCAAGGAAGAGTCGATTTCTACAAATATTCCAGTAGTTTTTGATGATTCGAATGTTACCTCATCAGGTCATTCATTGAACAATATTCTCAGAGTTGGTCCTGTTCTTCAACAAGATCTATTCCACATTCTTCTTAGATTTAGAAAACATAAAATAGCACTGGTATCTGACATCAAGACCATGTATCGACAAGTCAAAATATACCCTTTTCAGCGGTCATTACAATTATTTTTATGGAGGCCATCCTCAGAGGAACTTTGTAACATGTAAATTTCCCGAATAATGTTTTCAGTAGAGTGCGCGACAATTAGGCACTTTTTGATAATTGAATTTCCGTTATTTAGTGACCGCACCTAGCCAATTTCCTGTTCATTTCTGATCATGTTCTTTTTGGTAAATTGACCGTTGCGCAGGTCAGAATTCAGCAATAATTGAGGTGTAGGTTTCGTGAATTCATTGCTGAGGATGCGGTGTATGGTGATAGTCGGATTTGATCGACAGCCATTTCACCAATCTTACAGTAATCAAGTTTTATCGTGTTAAGTGTTGGTCATCCCGTGTCTTAATGTTCGAATTACGTAAGTAACTCTATTGAAAATATTATTGCCGTGAATATTTCCCAGAAATTCTGTATTATATCTGATAGATGATTATCACCGTTAGAAGCCATGTCACGCGCCTTCGTCTTCCCGTTCTATCGGTTGATAATGGTGAAACCCTTTAATGAAAATTAAAGGGGACATTGAAATAAATGTCGTGGTCATCATTTTTAGTTATTCCGATCTATTCAGGGTTTTTCATGGACTCCTGTTTTTCATGGACTTCGGTTTTCGGGGATTCTTCCCAATGGTTTTTCCGGGATGTTTCTTTTTTCGATGATTTTCCCTCTTCGTATCGTATCGTTGTATAGTATTTTTCCGTACTGTGTCCGTTCATGGCACGTCTTGTACCGTTTAATATCGTTTATGTGAAGTATCGAAGATTGTGGTTAATACCGTTTATTGGTTGGTATCGTATCGTCGTCATTTATGGGTTCATCTAGTTTTTCTGGATATGCTGGTTTTTCGGAAGCTTTGGATTATGGGATTGGTCTCCAGTTATGTAATCCATAGTAATATTTATGGTTTTGGTGTTTCGATGGGATCTGAATCTCCACGTCATACCGCCCAGCATGATTCAGTTATCGTTTTAGTATTGGTTGGTTCCGATACTATATTTTGGGTATGTAATCTTCGGAACGCATAATTATGGTGAACCTCATGATTTCCGTATTGGTCGCTTATTGCGAGATTTCGGATTTGTTAAGTAAGAGCGCATCCAATATGGAGGAACTATCGTTATTGTTATCGTTTCATTTTGTTTTATGGTGTCGCCGCCAAGATGTCACATGGCAGCCATCTTGATTTAGAAGGACTCCTGGCAAGATAAGTAGAATTACCGTTTATATATCCACATCTTCGCATTATTGTAATCGCAAATTCCGTTATGATTTGTCTGGTATATCCGCGATTATGATAAAGACATGGTACTCTCAATTTCCCGTATTTAGGGATAAATCGATCCAAGTAAATTTAAGTAAATACTCGATACTTCTTCCACGATACCAATTACTTTCGGTATCGATGCTTTAGAACGAAGTACACACTCGGTATCGGTCAAAAATACTTGAATCGGATGTAACATAAAGTTTCAAATTATAGCACGAGCGAGGTGTCGCATTTTATAGAATTTTAATAGGTATGAATATGAGATTTACCAGAACCAGAACTGGTAAAAAAATTATTCTAGTGAAATGAAGTGGCTCCATCTGCCATATAGTGAAATTGTTTTTCCTCAGTTTGGCAGCACTGTTAGACTGAATGACGTTTCTCTGTTATTTCAAATGACTCATTTGAGTCATTTGTTTTGTCAATTTTCAGTTCTTACCGGTACTTACTAGTTCTTTTCTTACTTCTTTTCTTTGTAATCGTGACTGTGAAGAGCGTTTAACGGATAACGGTTTCGCATATTAATAAAATAAAAATGAGTCCCCCAAGGTCTTCGGCCTGGTTATATTTCAGTAAACAAAACGGCCAGGAGGCCCAATGCAAAAAGTGTTTCAAAGTAATTAAATATTGTGGTAATACCTCGAATTTACACAAACACTTGAAAGGACATTCCGAGATTGTTTTACAGGAGAAAAATGTTTCAGTTTCAACGTAAGTTTTACAATTACTTATTTATTCAAAGTTGTATAAAATGAGCTGATATTTGTAAAAGTTGTCGTTTTCTTACATTGTGAGAAATCAATTTCAATCATTTCTGTTCTGAAGGAGAAAGAGAAAAGAAGCTGAAGACAGTGATAGTGATGACCTGACTGGTACAAAAAAAGAATTGCCGATGCCCATATCCACATCGTTACCATCAACACCTACTGCATCTACTTCAGCAAGTACGTCAAGCAGTACTACATCGCTGGCACCAGTGGCACCTAGACCTAATTCAGAATTTGATGAAGAAGAACGTTATACACTGAAATCTTGCTTTGAAAAAATTTCTTCTCAAAAAGGTGAGTTAAAAACAAAAAAATATATTGATCATTATGAAGGATTATCACTGTTTTAGAGGGAGGCGTTAAATATCAAAATATAACAATGTCCATACTATACTTTATATGCAAAGATATGCGTCCATTCCATGTTGTTGAAGGTGAAGGCTTCCTACGATTAATGAAAGAAGTGGCACCATTCTACACAGTTCCTTCATCTACACACTTTAAAAAGTTACTAAGCGATAAGTATGAGGTAACAAAATTGTTGTATGAAAACATAATTGAAAATGCATCTGATATATGTTTAACTCTTGATGTCTGGACTGAAACCATGACTGAGAAAAGTTTTCTTGGAGTGACAGTACATTTTTTTCAAGGAACTTCAAATACGACTTGTTATATTGCGACTAGAGAACTTAACACCAACCATACAGCTGAATATCTTTCTAATGTGATGCTTGATATTTTAAGAGAATGGAACATTCCATTGTCTAAAATTGTATGTGCAGTCACTGACAGTGGAGCAAACATGGTTGCTGCTGTTAAAAAAGTACTAGGTGAAAAGAATCATCTCCCATGTTTCGCTCATACCATTAATTTGGTTGTAGAAAATGCTTTAAACAGTAATTCAAAAAAAGAACCTATAACAAAGGTTAGAAACATTGTTAAATGGGTCAAAAACAGCGTAATTAATTCTGACAAATTGAGAAAAATACAAACAGATAGTGGGATTTCTGAAGGAAAGGTAAAAAAATTTGTACTTGATGTGAAAACACGATGGAATTCTACATATTATATGCTAAGTAGATTCTTAGAAATGACAAAAATTGCTTCTGAACTTTTGCTTGACAGTCCGGGTAGTCCAGAAATGCCAACTGGTGACGAAATCGAAATTTTGAAACAGCTTGTGTCCTTGTTGAAGCCATTTGAATTTGTGACTAAGGAATGTTCAGGGCAGAACTATGTAACTGTATCCAAAATCATCCCTATGGTAAACTGTCTTACATCTCAAGTAAACAAATTTTCTCCTACTATTGACTGCATAAGCGAGATGAAAAAAACACTGTTGACAGAGATCACAAGAAGATTTGGGTCTATGGAACTTAATACACATATAGCACTTAGTACTTTATTGGATCCTCGATTCAAAAATCTACATTTCCAGGACGCCGCTGCATGTGGAAAAGCAATACAAAAACTTACAAATTTAATAAAACAAGATGTATCTAACAGTGGATCAGAAGAAGATGTTCCTGAATTAAACGAAGATTATGATTTTTGGCAATATCACAAAGAATTGGCTATAGGTCAGAAGCGAAAAAAACATGATTCACAAAGAGATGAACTCTCTATTTATTTATCTAACCCTGTTTCTTCTCTAAAATCTAACCCCTTAGAAGAATGGGAAGAAATGAAAACGATTTTTCCTTTATTGTATAAGCAGGCGCGATTGTTTTTAGTAGTTGTTGCGTCCTCTGTGCCGTGTGAGAGGCTCTTCTCAAAGGCTGGAGCTACAATTACAACAACTAGAAATCGACTGACTGGAAAACATTTAGAAAAATTGTTATTTTTGGGAAATGTTCCAAAAAAACTATTTTTTAATAAAAAATAAATGTAATAAAAATAATTTGTAAACTGACACATCATAACTAAAATATACTAAAATACTAAATATAATTTAATAAAAATGCTTAAAGTTATTTTTCTTTCAAATTACTGATACAAGTAGGTATCGATACTTTTGACCTAACTCCAAACACGTATCGATATCAATTTTCGATTCAAGTAATGAGTACAAGTATCGATACCACAGTGGTATCGTTTTATCCCTACCCGTATTGTCAGTTATATGATGTGTTATAGTTGTGAATCCTTTTTGAGTTATTTACCGTTTATCGTTCATATTCACAATTATAACATGATCATATCATTATCGTCAATTCCGTTGTTATTTGTTGAAATTATGAAGATCTTGACTTTCGTTTAATTGACTATCGATCATATATATTAACGAATCTTAGTTCTAATTCTTTAGAATATTTATCGATCTATTTTTTTATTGGAAGATTCAGATATCAATCTAAACGATTAGTTAATTAACGTCAGTTTATTGTTCATGTATTAATAAGTCGTGTATCAATTTATTGTTCGTTGTTTTATTACCGATGATACACTTCTTCTTATCGATTGTGGTGATAAGCCGCAATATTATTGTATTGTATGTTATTGTTAAGATAATTAATTAATTAGTAATTACCGTTTCAGTACTGAAATATTATTATCATAATTCTTATTTGTTTATTAAATATTATAGTTATCATTTTATCACTTTACCGTTTATCGAGTTATGCATTTAATTGTCGATTTACTAATTTATCGATTCTTCAATTTACTCATCGACTGATTAGTTCATCGATAATTATTATTATTATTTATTGTTTAATTAATTCATCAGTATTTATTATGATTTCATTCATGGATACTTGTTGTATCTATTTAGTATTTTCATCGTTATTATTCATAAGAATTGTTATTTTTATTTTTGTGTTTGTCAACAATAAATGTTAAGTTTTCTGGATACTGTCAATGCCTCACCACCCACACTCAAGCGTCATCCAGTTCCGTGACTCTGGATAAAAGTTACGTGGCGCCCATATCGTATCGTAAGCCTTGCTGTTCTTGTGTCGTCCACCTTTTCGAATCCCGAACCCCGACTGCTCCGAAAATCAACTGAGCACCGCACTTATATAACATTCCCTTCTCTCCTCTTTCACCTTCCACTCACCCCTCAAACCAACAACCTTTTTTTTGTTACCACCTCTACAAATCTACTGCCACTTATGGAACAGCTCCTGCCAGGTTTCTAGCAATCAGATGTGTGCAACAGATGGCGCACGAATGCATGGACTCCGATACTATTATTTGAAAGATCATTCTAAGCGACATGGACGTTGATGATGTCATCACAGGCGTCGATTCAGATTCAGAGGCAACAAGTTTCACATCTTCTTTATCACAAATTCTCATGAATGGTCAATTCTAATTGCGTAAATGGCTTTCAAACGAACCCAGCCCAAGCAGCATTTTCCGTCGCCGCTACTTATCAGCGACTATTTCTGGATCTATAAAGTTGTTGTAACTGGTCGCAAGTAATTAATAAGTGCCTGGGACCAAAATGGGGATCAATTTTCATGTAGCAGATACGTCGCGGTGACTACACCGGAACTCGTCCAGTTACATATCCCTGACGTTGCGGCCACGGATCGGGAACATGGCGATGTAGTTATCGTTACTTTCACGGAACTTCTCTATTATTTTAGAGTGTGTCGCTCTAGCTTTGTCTTGCAAATACAAAAGTTGTAATATCATCACTATCTCCACTCGTCTTGGAATTGTGGTAGTGAAAATGACTACTATATTATTATTTTACTATTAAGATGGAATACTATGAGACTGCAAAGTCTTTGACTATTCTTCTGTTACTGATGTATCGAAATAAAACGAATCTAACTTTTTCGTCAAATATGATGATGATAGGCCGAAAAATTATAATGCCCCTCATTTATACATATTTTTTTTGTAAAAAACTTTATTAAAATAAAAATTACAAAATTAATATACATGGTAAACGCTTTTTTTGTATATTTGAGTGACAGAAAAGTATGAAGCAACATCAATTTACAATTTTTGAAGAAAATTGAAGACAATTTCTGAAGAAAAAAAAGTTTTTACGTTTTTAATAAGTTGCATTAGCAATAATGGCGTCTAGTTTTATAAAGTAGATATGGAGTAGCTTTAAAAAAATTACTTTAAAGCTACATTTACTACAATATGCGTCTTTAAAGTACTGGCCACTTTATCGTGAGTTGCGAGAACCCGGCATATCCTTCTCTAAAGTTGTTGTCACTATAAAGTAAATTTTCAGTCTCAAAATACTTGAACTTAAAAGTTGCCGCTACTATAACGCCACTTTAAAGTTCCAGTTGCCACGTTATAGTTCCTAATGCCAGCTGAAAGTCCCGCCTGGGACTTTACTCTAATAGCGATTCAGAGGCACGTGTAAACCAAAAAAGATCTCCAAAGGCAGCAAGTACCTTATATAGCGAATTTTTTATGTATCTACATACTGAAATATTAATTGCAAAACATTCTTATGATACTGACAATTAATATATTTTAATAACATTGAATCAACTAATAAATTCATTTCCCGATGTTATTTTAATATTTATGATTTTTATTGAAAAATACTTTTAATCCACAAACAATAAGAAACACTAATAAAATTTCTTTCGTTTGAAGTTTGTTTGTCTAATACGTCTAATCAAGGCCTGCTTGATTTTTTCAAGCGAAATTCTCTAGCAGGCCTTGCGTCTAATATTAACTGTCAAAATTAGTTGCCCCCCCGCGATATTCAATTTTTTTTCTAATATCAATTGTCAGAACATATAGCCACCTGAGATATTCGATTTTACTGCTTATACTCAAAAAAGAGATTTTTGCATTTTTCTTGCGATCCAATGAACCGATTTTGATGATTTTTTTTCTGGGTCATAGAGGATCAACGGCTCTATTGTTATTTTAATTTTCATCCAAATCTAAGCAAATGTAATATTGAAAATGATTTTTTTTAACATTTCTTCAGCTCTTATTCCAAAAGTGTTGGCCCTACCAGTCTGGCCAACGAACTCATCCAAGCTATTCCAAAGACCGATTTTTGTTCCAAGTTTCATTAAGATTGGTGTATTTTTACGGCAGTTATCGTGGATATACATATATATATATATATATATATATATATATATATATATATATATATATATATATATATAATAGTAGAGCAGTCCATTCTCTATGACCCAGAAAAAAAATCATCAAAATCGGTTCATTGGATCGCAAGAAAAATGCAAAAATCTCTTTTTTGAGTAAGTAAAATCACGTATCTAAGATGGCTATGTGTTCTGACAATTGATATTAAAAATAAAATTGAATATCGCGGGGGGTAACTAATTTTGACAGTTAATCAGTATCATAAGAATGTTTTGCAATTAATATTTCAGTATGTAGATACATAAAAAAATTCGCTATATAAGGTACTTGTTACCTTTGGAGATTTTTTTTTTAAATTCGCTAAAAAGGAAGGTCACTTTAACTCGATGAGAAGGCGTTGCAAAATTTGTTACGAGAGAAATGTTAAAAATTTAGGTTGCCAATCGGCAAGAAACTGTACTGTAAAAGTTGCAACATTCTGCGATAGATTTGTAAATAAACCACACTTATGTTTGCCATGTTTCAAAAGGTTCACCGTAACATCCCTTTGTAATTGCATACAATCTTGAATTTACCTAAAATATTATATTTATTATATAAGCATGATAAAAAAATTATATGTGAGGATGCTACTTGCTTGGCATAGTAATGTTCAGCCAGGTATTTGTTAAACTAATTCTTAGAAAAATAAATTTATTGGCGGCCTCAACGTGAAAATTTTCAAAAAACGGTCTGGCAGAGAACGTGTTAAAGGAACCACTACATAAGAAGAGGTATGTTGAGTATGCAAAATTTTAGTGATCGTCAGTTACAAAACTAACTTTTCCATTCCAGAAAGATATGCACCCCAGGCAATTTGAGCAGTTCAGATTTTTCAACAACTAAAGAGCCAAACGACACTATTGGTGAATGAAAACTCCTTTAACAAAACAACAATTGAAAATCAGGTCGGTTGATCAGTCTGTTCGGAGATTAAAATCTCGAGTTAATAATTCACACTCCCCTCTCAAGATTTTAAAAGAGAAATCATTAATAATTGAAGATGCCGAATCGAAGATCATGGTAATATTACAATAACGTTCAAGTAAAATGATTATGAATTTAAATACTTTTGTCCTCTGTACCTTCAAAATCATCAGAAATTTCCAACCGCATGCTGAAAGGGCCTACGAAACAAAATTTTGCCTCAACATCGAGTTTTTCTTCACCAGAGGCATATAAATTTGTTGGACAAACTTTCAAAAAGTCTTTGCCACATCTACATACAATTGCAAAGTGGTTCTGTTCAGTGGATGGATCTCCAGGGTAGACAAAAGAAGCTCTAAACGCGGTAAAAATCAAAGAACAAGATGAAATGTCTATTAGAAAGCAGGTGGAATGGACTGGTACAACGTTTGTAGGCTTTGTAGATGTAGGTACTGGAATTAATGCTCATACTTTACCCGAAGCTAAGGAAGTTCTGGTTTTCATCTTAGTAAGCCTCAATGATTCTTGGAAAATACCTATTGATTTCTTTTTTTAAATGGGATCTCTGCCAATGATAAAGCTTCATTAGTAAATAGTGCTCTACAATTTGTCAGTGAAAGTGGAGTTAAAGTATTATCCTTAACGTTTGACGGAGCTTACACAAACCTTGGCATGGCGAAATGTCTGGATGTAGATCTTTCAAATCCAGAAAAATTAATCACGAGCTTCTTACATCCAGATACAAAGAGCGAAATTTTTATATTTGCTGATGCGTACCACATGATTAAATTAATTAGGAACTGTTTAGGTACGTATAAAATATTATTCGATTCTAATGGAAAAAAGTAAGCATTTTAAGGGCAAGGAGTAAGCATCTCACATTACTTAACAAATCTGAAGAAAATGTTGCTCTACATGGATTACAGCCCACTTCCCTTCAAAGTTTGAAGAAAAAAAGATTCCGAAGATGATATTTTGACACAACCTGTTCACGGTTATAAAGAAATTGCCAAAGAAATCAGTCATATAGATCAGAGCCCTAAAGAGAGTGAACATTCTCATGTTCTTCCTTGTTCCATTGAGAAATACGAAGTGGCGACTGATGGCACGCTGGCAACAGTAACATGTCCTTATGACAATGCAGCTGGGGACTACGAAAACGAAGCAGAAGCAGCATTATCTTTAGTAATTATTGAAAATGAGGTGGAAATTCAAATGGAGGAAGCAAAGAGTAGTCAGAGGATGTAAGTACCAAAACACTGGGGGGAAAAACAAGGAAACGCAAATCCGATTCTACCAAATGGGAAATAAATGTGAACAAGCAAAAAAGAATGAAGGGAGAGAAATACAAAGGGCTTAAGACGAGTGATGGAAAATGGAGTGATCAACCAAGAAAAGCACAACAAATTAAACCTTTCTGCAATTGCAAGCATAGCAGAAGCGACACGAAGATAAAATGTAATCTTCTTACAGAAGAGGAACGATTAAATATTTTAAATAGTTTTTGGCAGAATCTAAACTGGGAACAAGGAAAAACCTACGTCAGCAGCTTAGTCGACACTTCTACTCCCAAAGATAAAAAAGATTTAAAGAATGAAATATCTCGTCGTGAAATCACGTTTTTATATTCTCTCAAGAAAAATGGCATTAGAGTAAGTGTACTTATTGAAAAAAATCAGAAATTTTGGTTTGACTAATACAACCTTGTTTGGCCTCCATTGCGCGCTGCCGAACTATTTTGAGGTTAGTTAAACTATTTAATTCAACTCCATTTTCTTCAGCCCATTGAATGCAGATGTTAAAACTTATAATAGCCTCTTCATGCTCAATTTTACGAATAGCTTGTTTGTATTAACTTCGTCTCCTGAAGAGAAACTACCAGTATCATCGCTATCCAGTGGCAAACGCTCTTCGTCTCCAACGATCCATTCATTAATTTCTTCAGGTGGATAATTGTCATCGTTAATTTGCTGCAACATACTGCCGAGTTCGACAAATTCTTGACGATCGAAATCCCATCTCTCTTTGAGATTAAGCAGTGGAATATCGTCATCTGAATCCCATTCATTGTCTGAATTTGTTGTGATCTCATCAGCTGAGTAACAAAGTATCTTCCTCCAACATTTTTTTAAAACATCTGGTGAAAGCTTGTTCCAGGCATCAGCAAGCAGAAATACGGCATCTTTTAATGTAATGGCCTTAAGAATCTTTGTAATATCATTTTCCTACAAAGATAGAACATGGACCAAAAGGCTCTTTCGATAATGCATTTTGGTTAAACGTATCGCATTTTGGTCCATTGGCTGGATAAGTGGTGTGCAATTGGGTGGAAGAAAGATAGTTATAATTTGGCCATCATCACTTGTAAGCTCGGTTTCTGTCGCGTGGCTAGGAGCATTGTCAACTAACAAAATGGCTTTTCCTCTAAGATTATTCTCTGATTGAAATTTTCTCACTTGCAAAACGAAAGACTCGTGAAACCATTTGACAAATAGTCCAGAAGTCATTGAAGCATTTTTTGTTGAGTAGTACTCAACGGGAAGGCTACAGCAATGCTTAAATGTCCTGGGATTTTTCGCTTTTCCAATGACCATCATTTTGACTTTATGAGTACCATCACCGTTTGAACAGGCAGGAAAGGTCAGACTCTCTTTTGAAATTTTTCGTCCGGGAGCAGTTCTTTCTCCGGCATGTACCAATGTTCGGTCGGGTAGCAATTTCCAAAACAATGTAGATTCATCTGCATTGTATACTTGCTGTGGAAGCAAGTTCAACTCATTCATTTTTGCAGCAAATTTTCGTAAAAAAGGTTTTACGGCAGCTGAATCACTCGATAGCTTCTCTCCAACCACTTTGAGATGACGAATACCATGCCTCTTTCTAAATTTATGTAGCCATCCTTTGCTAGCAGTAAATTTGTTGTCATTATAATATTTGGAATAAATTTGGACGGCCTTTTCGCATAAAATATTTGCTGAAATCGTCGCATGTCTATCTCGTTGTAACAGAAACCATTTGTATAATTCGTTTTCCATTTCTGGATATTCTGGTTTTCGGATAATTTTTCTACGTGTTGGTACTGAGACACAACTTGCAATATAACTGCGGAAATACAAAAACACATCAATAATAAATTAATTAGCAGCTAATGAAAAAAATTTCGTACCTGGTAATTTTTTCCTTATTCTTTTTAATGTCAGCAATTGTGGATGTTCCCACGCCATATTTTTCTGTCAGCACTTTTCCACTGACACCACTATTCAGCTTTTGTAACATTTTTTGTTTTTCGCCGATTGTTAGCCTTTTGTGGGCTCTTTTCGCGGCCATGTTGATTGAAACCTCGTTTCAAACTGATTCGGGGATTGCCCTGTTTATGTATCGTACTTAACCGAAACTTGATTGTGTTTAACGAAAACACACGACCTACGATCCGGAGTAGTGGATCTGTGTCTGTGGTCAATCCGGATTACAAGATACATAATGTTGAACTTACAATGTTTAATTTTGTCCGGATTACGGGAACATCCGGATTAATGGAGGTCCGGATTAGTGAAGCTTTACTGTAATTAATATTCAAGTTTAATTTAATCAATATGTAATACTCGATATTGTTAAATTGACTTTGCATTTTTCTATTCTTTTAAATGTTAATTTTGTAAGAAAATTATCAAGAATCTATTCTAGCTTTAATTGCGTATAAATACGTACTGTACGTATATAAATAAATGGAACGCCCGAGGCGGCACCCTACCGTTATCGACCGCAAAGGGACAGGTAGTAAAATTTATGACAGGATAGGTAGTTGTAAGAAGCTTAGGGGACCGTAATGTAAAATTTCAGGCCCAAGTTATAATTAGAAAACATATTCTCAACTGTAATAAGCAATTTTTTTGAACATTTATAACGAACTTTGCAGAATTGTAAGATTATATTTTCAACAGAATCGTAGAAAGCAACTTTCACAAATATGTTATAATGGAAGCGAAGCTCTTGTGTATCTAATCTGTTCCATTTAAAAAAATACAATTACAATTGGTTCTATTATTACACAAAAAAACATCGTTCCGCCAATTATCATACTAATGTAAGCAACAATAGTAATACATACTATTTATGTGCAACTTCCACAAAGATCACAATTTATATTTATATTTAAAAACTTAAATGATCTAAAATTATTAAAATGTATTTAGTATAAATTCTTGCATATATGCAACTTTTTTCTATTGCTCTATTGTTATCTGTTGAAAATCTTATGGATGTATGTATGTATTTACAAAATATTTTTTTCGCTTCTTACCAATTGATTTTGGCGACGAAACTCAATAGCCGTCTTCACTTCTTCCCTGACCAAGAGTGACTGATTAGTGATTTCACCCAATAGAGCTAATATGGTCGCAACTTAAAGGAAATTTAAAAAAACACATCACTCCTCATCTTAGTCAAACAGTCGTAGATTTGATTGCAAAAGAAGTCAGTGCAATCACACCCCAATTATGGAAAAGCTACTGTGATCACGTGATTAAGATTGAAAATAAATATTCAACAATACATCGAATTCAAAATGAATTGATAATACATGTTACTGACACTGACAGTGAAAGTGACGAGGACTAATGAAAATTAGTTTGTTTTGTCTTATTTACATCGGCTCTTTTCAGAGCCACCAAAAACCGCAAAGAATTTCCATTGTGATGATATTTTCGAATGAATTACAATTAAAAAGTGTCCTAAAATATCCATGTTAAATATTTTCAAATTTTTAAGTACGGATCTGCCCGAAAATTTGTCAAGAATAGGAACCTAACTGTTTTATTGAGGTCCGACCGCAAATCTAATGCAGCGTGAACAAAGTCATTTTTAACGAGTTTCATTTATTTATCTACGGACTATATATATATTATGTATCTCTGCATATTGTAGAGGTTCACGATGTGTTTTTAAACAATAAATGTGGCACAAATTGCGATCTAATCAAATAAGTAAGTGTTTGTGGATTTAAAATTTAGAACGACCCACCACGCCAATGGATGGCTACCGACGTGCGACAAACGGCGGACACGCGCGCCGTATTTTAGGGCACAAACACAGAGCTCTCTATGTCCGTTGCTTACTAATTATCAACAAGTTTGTTTTCCTAATATAATTTATATTTGTAGCCGCTAGATATCGCAGACGAGCGCGAAATTTAATATATGCATACCGCCTATGTATCGGATTTCATGAACTTCCATTAATTAGAACTTCTTATACTTTTTTCGACCATTCTTTTGAATCATCCTGTATACGTATGTACAGGGTGTCTCATTTTCGATGGTATTTAAGGATATCTCCTATGAGCAAAAATGGTACAAAATAACTGATATCTCATTCTCGTGCTACTTTTTCAATGCTAATCAGAAGTTGTAATTAGATTTTTGCTATCTCATTATTTTTTTGAGTTATGCGACTTTTTTCGTCATTTTAAGAATGATCTATATCTCGTAATCTTTCAAGGAAATAAAACTTTTTCTGATTGTTTGTAACACAGTTTCTAATGCAGATTTTATTTATCTATTTTATTCAATTTTTAATATGCTTTAGCCTTCTTGCGATACTTAAAACACATACGTATGTTTTTTTAAAAGGAACCACATATAAATATTGAGTCTATTAAACAGCAGATTTTATTCTGATTACAAATATACATATATGGTTTGTTGTAGTTATTTTCAGATTTATGAAAGTTATTTTAAAAATTAGTAATTTACAGGTAAAAATTCCAAATTTGGAATGATGAACCTAATCTTTCACTTTCAAGGTATGTATTGTAGAAAGGCGTATAATATGTTGGTATATCAGCGCTAGTCAGGGTCGAAGCCACGGGGGAGGGCAAGCCCCCTTCTTTGTTGATTAGAAAGTATATTTTAAAAACACTTACAGAAATTAAAATAACAGCAATTTCATAAAAAATATATGCTAGCATTTACTGTGAAAAGAAGTGACAACGTCACATTACCGGTAAAGCAAAGGTTTTTACTATGTTTAAGTATATTTATGCATTGCTTCTTAATTTCATAACCCAAAACCCCCCCTTATGAATTTTCTGGGTACACTACTGGCGCGAGTCCTGGGTCATTTGTTGTACCTGTCGGAAAAAAAAAATGGGATCATAGTAGATGAATAGTAGCCGCCATTATCCATTATTCTTGGACCACCTATTTTGCGTATCCTTTTTTACCTTATGGGTAAGATAAAAAATGGGCGGTGCCAATGTTCTCTTCATCCATTTTCCATGGTTACAAATTCTACAAATAAAGGTGCGTGAGAAAGTTATAATTATTAAGGAGTGAATAAAAAATAACGCATAATCCTAATAACTTTTTTATTTATGAAAATTTCTAAAAACGCCGAGGCAAACGGCTCTCTCTGTTACCGTTGCGAAGAAATGATATGATCAATTATTTACTTAACGTTAGCAGTTATTATATGGATTATTATTAATTAGAAGTAATAGGTTTATGTTACAAGGATTGATTTATTATTGGAGTAAGTAGAATAACTAATCTGTGGCTTGTAATTCTTTTAACATGTTTCACAGTAGATTATAAAATACAATAATGACCAACTTATTTTATTTATACCTGTTTGTTAATTTATTGAATTTAAACTAATAATAACTTTCTTAAGGGTATGGTGGATTTAGGCATCGTTTCGGTGTATGAAAAAGTGACAATTTTTAATAATTTTCAATAATCGACTTCTCGGTTATTTTCTGAAATAATCAAACGCTGTAATCAGCGTTAAATTGGGCGTTTCACAGTATGTATGTATGTATGTATGTATAATACATATGGTACCTAGTACATTGTTGATTTTGTTACGGTGAAAATAAAGTAGGTAAAATAAAAGATTGTTGATTTTGTATATAAAATATAAACGGATATCTTTTTATAAAATTGAGAAATTCAATTACTAGCATTGTCTAAAAAATCCTCATATTGGTCGGCATTTTTAAATCAAAATAAAAAGTTTCAGAACGAACAAAGAATTATAAATCTTATTTTTAGTGGAAAATAAAATAGACACTTCTATCGTTCTATGGACCCTAAAAGAGTAATAATTCATTTGATCGGCATTTTATAATCGGGTCTTTTTTCTTGTTTAATGTCAAGATCTAGGAAATTTAAAATACCAACTTCAAATCGTATAAGAACAGTAAATAATTAATGATTTTTTGTGACAATTTTGAAAAGTTCTTCCCAAAAATATTTAAATAGATAATACCTAATTAAGGGGGAGTTGGCATACAATATCGAATTAGCGTGCGAAATTTATCAATTTTCAAACAACGATATTTCGCTTATTTTTTAAGATATTGTGAAATTTATACGTGCGTTGGATAGAGCATTTCAAGGTGCATGTCCTGAAGCTTTCTATTAAAGAAAAATCTGATAAAATTCGCAATGATAAAGAAAACTGTTGGACCATGTTTTTTTGTACATTTTCCTACATAATTGGCTAAAAATTGGCCAATATGATTGATTTTAAATATCTATTGAGTGATTTAGATGGAAAATGATGAGATCTTTCCAAATATTCAAGAATTTTCCCGATACGTTTGTTAGTTTTCCCAATTATTGAAGAAAATTAAGTGGGCTTTGATCCAAAATATAGGGCACAATTTTAAAGATAAAATTTTATACTCTTGTTTTTAGAAAGATACTGTAGGGGCGGAGGTAATAAAGCTCGCTTAAAAGAAAATTTTGAAAATTACGTGATTAATTGGAAAATTTGGAATCCCATTTTCACCTGTTATTTACAGCTATTAAAATTAATTAATTTGACCGATAATTAGTATCAAAATATAGGAAAATCGATTTTCTTTCACGACCATATCATAATAATGAAAAATATTTGAAAATCTGTCCGTGGGCAATTTTCTTAACCAAGCGTGTATGCGCTCCGAGCGGTATTGTTGTTGTAATGTACCACATCTATCCGGTTTATACCAGATATGCGGACTAAATCACACCGACAATACCGCTCGCAGCGCATACACGCTTGGTTAAGAAAATTGCCCACGGACAGATTTTCAAATATTTTTCATTATTATGATATGGTCGTGAAAGAAAATCGATTTTCCTATATTTTGATACTAATTATCGGTCAAATTAATTAATTTTAATAGCTGTAAATAACAGGTGAAAATGGGATTCCAAATTTTCCAATTAATCACGTAATTTTCAAAATTTTCTTTTAAGCGAGCTTTATTACCTCCGCCCCTACAGTATCTTTCTAAAAACAAGAGTATAAAATTTTATCTTTAAAATTGTGCCCTATATCTTGGATCAAAGCCCACTTAATTTTCTTCAATAATTGGGAAAACTAATAAACGTATCGGGAAAATTCTTGAATATTTGGAAAAATCTCATCATTTTCCATCTAAATCACTCAATAGATATTTAAAATCAATCATATTGGCCAATTTTTAGCCAATTATGAAGGAAAATGTACAAAAAAACATGGTCCAACAGTTTTCTCTATCATTCCGAATTTTATCAGATTTTTCTTTAATAGAAAGCTTCAGGACATGCACCTTGAAATGCTCTATCCAACGCACGTATAAATTTCACAATATCTAAAAAAATAAGCGAAATATCGTTGTTTGAAAATTGATAAATTTCGCACGCTAATTCGATATTGTATGCCAACTCCCCCTTAACTATTGAAAATTTTAACAAAGAATTAAAATAAGAGATAATAAGAGAATGTTATGACAATGACTAAAAGTCAATTTTCAAATTTTGAAACAATTTAAAATTGAATTGTGTCATAACATTTATTAATATAGGTAGATACGTTAATTAGATTTCTTACGTGATGAATAAAGGGCGGATATCTGCTCCATAGAAGGAGCTAGGCAAATTTAGTCTCCTGACAAATTCGTATAGAGCGTATTGGTCGCAGCCGTTGTACCCGCATGGTCTGTCTGTCGGCGTGAAAGGTTTTTCTCTACCAATAGTGTCCGAACGTAGATAAGCAGTCGAGCAGTTCAACTGCCAGCAAGACGTCGTGACGTTACGGCCAGAAAACAGATGTCTAGTTGTACCGACTTTCTAAGAAATTTTGGTCGCTCTCTCTCATTCTTTAAAAAGCGGCTCGTCAGGGACCGGAAAATTTTTAAAAACAAACAATTTTTGACAAAAATAAAATTCAAAAAAAAAAAACGTTTAAATCATAGATTATTTTTTGTTTTTGTCCTACGTATATTATCAATTTATGTAAATACATCCATTAAAATTAAAATTAATTGAAAACCAAGAGAATAAAAATAGAAATTTCTATAATATACAAAAATTAACTGAAGTTTAATGAAAACACGGGTATGTTTATTTGATCATTTCTATACGGGCATTCTGTGATTTCATCTTCATTCAACGGAAAATATAACTATTAACTATAGGATTAAACAATAAAGCTTAACAATGTTTTATATTGTCGGCAAACTTCTAATTGTAAGTAAGATTTGTTTCGGAAGCTAATGTTATACAGTAGAACCTTGATTATATTCGTCAGTGATTGTGCCGGGGGGTGATCGATATTAAAAAATAAACGGAAAATAAATGGAAAAATAAAAAACAGGATAAATACGTTGATAAGTAGGTATACCAATTATTCATTTTTTTGTTATGTAAAATGTAAAAATAAGTATAGATAAATAATGAAAGGTAACGGGAAATCGAGTGCCTAATGGATAATCGAGGTTCTACTCTTTACGTGAATAACATTCATATCTAAGGGATAGGTGCAGAAATAGAAAATAACTACGTCAATGGTGCATTTTGAGCGCCGTGGAAATCGCCGAATGACCTTCAATCCGCCCTTTAGTGATGAAATAAGATTGTTCAATAAGATATAAATGAAAATGTGTACCTATTTTGAATAGGTAGGTATACCTACTAATTGTAAGTATACTATAGAAATATTTTCAAAATTATGGTTACATACAGTATTTTCCACCCTTAGTGCTTTGACCAAACAAAGCAATTTCTTTTGTATGAAAAAGCCTTGAAAACTTTCAATTTTAGAAGATAACAATAATTAACCAGATGCTCAAAGGAATTTGAAATCTCTTTCGATTATTCATGAAACATGTGTTTTGACAAAGAAGGGGCTATCCTCAGGATATTATTCTTTTACACAACAATCTTTAGTCGACTAATTGGTAATTATAGCAGGTGTACTAAAAGTATCCAGAATGTCCCATAAGTCGCGCATTTCCTAGAAGGCTAGAAGGAGAATGAAATTGTAAGACGAAAGGTCCTGTACCATTTTTTCATCTGACGTACAAATAATTAGTAATTAATTAAATAAGTGGCCAATCAGATGCTCTCTTTGTTTGAACGGCTATTGTACCAGCCTGGTAACTGGTCAGTGTTGAATTAAAAGGGGTAATTTATTTGATTTATACCTGTTTGTTAATTTTTTTATTTTATTTTATAAATATAGACATATAGTACACATTGAAATTTATTGAAATCAAATTCCTCTCTAGGGTAAAATGTCTTTGTTAATCACTGTAACTGGTCCTCTTATCACATCCCACCGTCAAGGTTCTATAATATCTATCCTCCTCTCATTTCCATGCTATATGAGCATCTGATTAGCTACTTGATTTAATTTATTACTAATTAGGTACCTGTGCGTCAGATTGAAAAATGGCGTTTCCGTCTTACAATTGCGTCCCCTATCTGACCTTAGGAGGAAATGCACGACTTACGGCATATCCTGTAGAAATGAAAATGTAAAATACTTACCTATACCTAATTTAATTGTAAAAAATATCTCAAATTGTAAGACTAAAATTTCTTATTGTTTACGTTATAAAACTTTCTTTTCTTTATACTTGTCAAACATCGGAAGATATAAGAAACAATATTCCTATTGCTCTTGACATTATTTATGGCCCAAATATCCTTTTTTTTTTAAAAAAAAATGTCATAGACAATTTCATTCATTTGTTAGTCTTCTGTGTAATTAGTTGTTAGGTGTATTGTTTAAAGATTGAAAACTGGAATGATTCCACCTTCATTAAAAACTTTATACAAATTTATAAAAAAAGTTCATGTTTATGGAGTAACGATAATTCAGCGAAAAAAAGAAGCGTAAGGAACAAAGCTTACGAGGAATTGTTTGAGTTTTGTGAAGTGTATGATACTAACGCCACCATGGATAAACTAAAAAAAAAATAATCTTAGGAGTGTGTTTTTGAAGGAACATAATAAAGTTAATAATGCTGGGCGAAATGGTGAAATTTACACACCATCATTGTGGTATTACCAATCATTTCTTTTTATTGTACAGACCAATAAGGATGATAATGACAACATGGGTGTATGTAGTCAACAAAGTATCGAAAACCCTCAAAGTTCCGGTGTACTGAAGGAAATTGAAGTAAGTTAAGTCTATGTATACATAGGTACTAATTTTACAACTACGTGCTGCAAAATTTGTTTTTAAAATGTTATTTAGGTATCTGCTTAATATTGATATTAATTAAAGGTATAATTTTACGTTACCTGCTGTGTCTTTTTGATTAATAATTTGGAAAAAATAGGCTACTTTAAATGCAATATTTTCAGAAATGGAAAAGACAATTGAAATTTGATACCCCCCCCCCATGCAGTTGACCTTTTTCTATTTATTCATGCAAATTTTATTAAATGATTTTCGCTATACAAGAAGTCTTGAATTTTTCAAACATTTGGAAAATCCAACCGGTTTTCCTCCAAAGTCGAACTTCTCCCAATGAAGAATATAATTTGTGATTGATTACAGTTATTTTCGACCTCGATACCTCTGATCGTTTACAAACAAACGATTTCGATTTTGGTATCTCTATTGTACAATTTCGAAATCCTTTTCAATAAAATCCTTAATTTCTGAATTAAAGGCTGACTTTTATCCGAACTGAATTACATGTAATTTCCATAAGACAGCAAAACACATTTTTCTCGTAAACAGTAACAGATAGCAACCTGCAAATAGTTGAATTCGATTCCAAAGGCAGTCATATACAAAAATGGCTGCTTGGATTTTTTAAAATTTGACAGGATTTTCACAGGATAAGGAAAAACTAACTTTTTGTGCTGAAACAAGTGGTTTGGCCAAACACAAAATTCCTTGTATAAAAGTTGATAAAAATAGTCACATATATAAATAGATCGAGAAAGCTTACTCTACAAAAATGTGAGCTTCGATTTTTAATTTTCTTTACCTGTTTTTCATAATCAACATGCAAAGTAATCTATTTTTCCGAAATTATGAATTGAAGTAACACGGACAGATAGTCCTAGTGACCTAACGCACCAATCAGAGGATTTTATCAATGCAGATATTTACCTTGATAATTTTTACATCAGTTGGAATTCCACTCTTTATATTTTGTACGACAAAACACGCCCTTTGCATACATATCGACTACCTACATTAATTCGCAAAGAAAGGTGGGGGAAGTGGTCGCATGTTACCACAGATGTTACCCTTAACCGACGTTGTTTTAATAAACATTGTTGATTTTTTCTAAATATTTACAGGACAAAGAAAACACCACAAATGAACTTGACATTGTTGGGGCTAATGTCACTAATAAATTAAAAAGTATGGAGCTAAGTCAAAGAATATTGACGGAATATTTAATAAATAAAGTCCTTTTGCATGGATTAATTAAGGATTTAAACAGGAACACCTATGTTATATTAAATTCTAAAACGATGAACTTAGAAGAACTGGAGGAGCTGGAAAGTTTTTTAAATTTAAGTTAGTTTTCCGTATGCACATACTTCTTGTTTTTTTCTTTTGTTATTAATATTCTATTTAAATGCATATTTTTTTAATAAATCTTTCATTATAGTTCATTCTTTGTAATTGAACTATATAGGTAGATATAGGATATACAGGTATGTCCCAATATCACACATGAATGTCATTTATGAAATAATAAAAACTCTACCGTAAAAAATACGAATTGTTGTGTTGATCATTACATTTTTCTATTGCACCTGGTATTGCTTGATTGTATGAGACAAGCCACCCCCCTTTCCTCGAACGTGTGCAAGGTTTCAGTCCCCAACAAATTTCCGAAACAGATAATATAATTATACACACATATGAAAATAGTATGCATATGTATGGGTATGTACAGAGCTATAAAAGAGGGAAATAGTAACGATATACATAATTAGTAAAATATAAATATCAAAATAATCAAGACGGCAAAAATACAATTATGTATACAGGATACAGGGTGTATATGTATGTATGAAATAATAAAATTCTGGGTCATGAACAACAATTATTTCAATTCTTATTATTATACACTATGGATGATCAAAACCCCTATTACAATCAAGAATCATTATTTGCTGTATCTATTAGAAAAATTTTATTGTGGATGGGTGATTGAAAAACACTGTTGTATAAAATATTTGTGAATTTGCATTTAGTGTTTTTCCCAAATTGTTTAAGTGAGTAAGGAATATAGATATGATGAACAGCAATAACACCAATACCGTATATTCAACAATACTAATTTATTCAGTCCAATAATTTGGCTTATATACAAAAATAATAATACTTAATAATTACACAATAATGACATCAAGTATATCAATAATATAAGATTCATCAAAATATTACGTTACAATGTGCTGACACTTGTTCACAAACAAAGAATTGCCATAATTATACAATTGTGCCAGCATAAACAATTAATAATTAAACAATTAATTGCATCTTTTAATAATGCAATATTGATGAATTTAGTTCAAATAAACAACCTGTTTAATCTGAGATTAAACATACTGCCACTCCGGCAGAACCAAAGAACAAAATATTGAAAAAAATTGTTACCTTAACGATTACATTTTATTAAGATTCATTTATTATTATGAATCTTTGTTAGTTTGTCTTAACCTACCCAAACTAATCTAATTTTTTTGATTTTGAATTGCAGACCTTTGTCTGACATTGATTTGCTATAAACTACTTATAACTATTATTAATCGTTGAAGACTGTAATTTGACATTAATTGTTTATTCGTCAGAATTCCTGGCGTCTCCGGAATCGATGAAACCGGACGTGAATGTCTGCGTTTCTAACCATCGGGCATCTTCTGTTGATGGTGACTCCATTGATCTCATCTCTGTTAACACCTCAGTCGATGCTATTCTGTTTATCCCAGTTGGCTTCATGTGTGCTGATGGTAGTTTACTAATACTCCTGTTGATTATTTTATCATTTTCATCTGGACCGCTATACCAATTGTTCATCTCCGTCACCGCCACAAAGCCTTCATTCAACCTTGTTTGGAATTTTTCTTGGTTTTTGCTGATTCTAGCGTCTGTGTTACTGAACTTAGCTAGTGCTGACAGCGTAAACTTTGCCGTGCGAATTAATTCCTGTTGATTTTTTTCTAATTTTTTGATGTCTTGATCAACTTTATCATTGACTTCTACCACGCTGGTTGACAATTTCCCTAACAAACCCTTTTTTTCTCGAATATTATGAATTTCCATTATTCCCCTTGATTTCCATTGTAATTTTCGACTCATTTCTTTTACATGTTGTGTCAGCATACGACAGTGTATTGTCGATTTTACACCTTTTGCATTATTGCACAATTTTTCTGTTTCCGTTATAAGTTCATCAACTTTTAATCGATCGTCCTTGATTCTTGACTTTGGAATTTTAATTTCAATTCTGTAGGTCCCGTTTTCTGATTTTGTGGTTCCTACTGGTTCCATATACAGTCCTGTTCGTGGATAATGGATTGTGTAATGTGATTTGGTTGATTGTATGCATGTACTGATTGTAACAGCTAGTAGTATCACGATTAAGTTGCTGACTACGGGTTTTCGTCGGGTTTTAATCTTTCTTGGTTCTTCTTTTGGAAGTGTAACAATTTTTGAAATTGCTCTTTTGGTTGTTCCTTTGGGGTGTTGAAGTTCCACCACTCGTGTTAAACCATTTTTGTCCGGAAATGTTTGCGTGATTCTTGCAAGCGGCCATTTACTTGGCGCAATATTGTCTTTTTTGATTAGAACCAAGTCTCCAATTTCGAGATTTTTCTCCCGTTGTTTCCATTTGTATCTTTGCTGTAAAGTCGAAAGATACTCAGATGACCAAATCTTCCAAAAGTTTCGTTTCATTCTTTCAATCATCCTCCATTTTGTTGATAGACATGTTTCAATTTCTGTGGTAATCGGATCTGGAGGTGTTACAATTGGTCTTCCGATTAGGAAGTGCCCAGGGGTCAATGCCGTTATATCAGTCGCATCGTTGGTTATCGCGCACAAAGGACGAGAATTCAAACACGCTTCAATTTGTTGAAGAAGTGTAGAAAACTCCTCATATGTCAGCAAAGATTCTCCAATCATTTTTCTCAAATGACCTTTCATTGATTTGACTCCAGCTTCCCAAATTCCTCCGAAATGAGGGGCTGCTGGCGGAATGAAATGCCATTGAGTTCCGATGGTGGTAATATCGTCTTGAAATTGATCATCCTTCAACAATTTGGCAATTTCCCTTTAAAAAATTCGATTAGCGCCCACAAACGTTGTTCCATTATCACTATATATGTGTTCGCATCTACCTCTTCTTGATATAAACCTTTTAAAGGCTGCGATAAATGCTTCCGATGATAAATCACTCACTAGTTCCAGGTGTATGGCCTTTGTTGATAAACAGACAAATAGGGCTACATATCCTTTATGAGACTTACTGCCTCTACCTTTTGATGCATTAATTTGTACTGGTCCTGTATAATCAACCCCAGTGTGAGTAAATGGAGCTGATATTGTGACTCTAGCAGCCGGTAACTCTCCCATTAATTGCTGCTGAGTTTCCCTTTTGTGACGAACGCACGTAACACATTGACGAATGATTTGTTTTACTGCCCTTTTTCCATTTGGGATCCAGTATTTTCTTCTAATGTACGCCAATGTTATTTGGATTTCTCCATGTACTGTCATTTGATGAGCGTTTCTTATAATCAAATTAGCTACATGACTTCCATATGGTATTATTATCGGATGTTTCTCATTATAATTGAGATGAGAATTTGTCAACCTACCTCCAACTCTCATAATTCCATTAAAATCAATAAATGGATTGAGAGTGGATAGCTTGCTGTTTCTTTTAACGCATTTATTTTTATCGATTTCTCTCAAATCTTCACATAATTCAATATGTTGGACTGAGAAAATGATCTTGTTAAGCGCGTTGTTCATTTCTTCTACTGTTAGTTTTTGCTTATTCTCAGATTTTTTTCCAAATCTTAATACCCAAGCCATCACTCGCTGCATCTGAATTAACGATGAAAATCGTTGTGTATAATCTTCCGTTGTACTCGACACTACATGATGACACCTTTTTGGTTCCCTTTTTGCTTCTTCCATTGTCATAAATTTTTTTTCCTTTACTGCAGGATAACCAGATTGATTGTTTAGCCATTTTGGCCCTGACCACCACAACTGATGATCTTTTAATTGAGACGGATTAATTCCTCTCGAAATGATGTCAGCAGGATTATCCTCTGACTTAACATGAGCCCATGTAACATTTGGCAATAATTCTTGAATCTCTGCAATTCTGTTTGCCACAAATGTTTTCCATTTACATGGCTCTGCCTTGATCCACGCAAGTGTGATCATTGAGTCTGTCCACGCGAATAGTGGAACATTTTCCATTTCTAGGGCTGCCTGAACCCTTTTCATTAATTTTGTCAACAACAAGGCAGCACACAGTTCTAACCTTGGCAACGTTTTTCTTGACTTGATTGGTGCAACTTTCGATTTTGCAACCAGTAGTTCAATATGATGACCTGATGAATTTTTTGTTTTAATGTAAATAACTGCACCGTACGCCTTTTCTGACACATCGCAGAACCCATGTAGTTCAATATCCAACATTCCGTTGGTGTATTTAATCCATCGTGGAATTATAATTTGTTCAACTGACGATAATTGTTCTCTGAAATTAGCCCATTGTTTTTCAATTTCCTCTGGAATCGGCTGATCCCAATCTGATTGATGCTCCCATAATTCTTGAATTATTAATTTTGCTGATATAATTATCGGTGCGAGCCATCCTAACGGGTCATAAATTCTTGCAACATCAGACAAAATTGTTCGCTTTGAACATTTTTTATTGCTTGTCAGCGTAACCTTGAACTTGAATATGTCTTCATTCGGATTCCAATTTAAACCAAGTGTGCGTTTTACTGATTCATTTTCTTGTGAAATTTCCAATACTGTTTGATCTCTTAGTTTTTCTGGTAGTGCTTGAATTAATTTTGGTTCGTTGCTGGACCATTTTCGTAATGTGAATCCACCAGTTTTTAACATTCCAATTATTTCTTTTTATAGTACTAAACCATCTTCTACTGAATCTGCTCCTGACATTAAATCATCCACGTAGAAGTCTTGTTGTACTGTCTTTGATGCCGCAGGGAAGTTGTATGCTTCATCTTTGGCTAATTGTTGCAACGTTTTAACAGCTAAATATGGTGCGGAGGTTATTCCATATGTAACTGTTGTCAAACAGTATTCCTTAATTGGTTCATTTCTATTGTATCACCATAATATTCGTTGATACTTTTGATCATCAGGATGTACCTTTATCTGTCGGTACATTTTTTCAACATCTGCTGTGAATCCAACACGATGTTTTCTCCATCTTACCAAGATGTCAAATAATTCTTGTTGCAAACGCGGGCCTGTATGTTGACATTCATTTAAACTTGTTCCCTTCGATGTTTTACATGATGCATCGAACACTACTCTTAATTTGGTAGTTGAACTAGATTCTTTTATTACCGCATGATGTGGAATGTAATACCTCCCACTTTCTTCATCAGTATTTATTTTTCTCATATGCCCCAAATCTTCATATTCTCTCATGAATTGTGCATATTGTTCTTCGAATTTTTCATCTTTCGCGAACCTTTTTTCAATTTGCATTACTCTCGCAAGTGCTCTTGACCTTGAGTCTCCAAGATCACCAGGATCCTTCTTAAATGGTATCCTTACTGTATACGTACCATCCTCATTTCTACGATGGGTTTTTTCAAATTGTTCTTCACACAATTTGTCGTCAGTAGATAAATGGTTTGTTTCAGGAACTTCTTCGATTTCCCAAAATTTACTCATCTGAGTTTCTTCTGATCTTGCAACCATACTGACTATCTGCCTCGATTGCACCTCTCTCTTCTCAACTGTCCCAGAGATGATCCATCCTAATTCAGTGTTTCGAGCTAAGAGACCATCTTTTGATTTCCATAAACCTTCCAAAATAATTCTACTAAATTCTTCTGCTCCAATTATCATGTCTACTGGTCCTGTTTTACTAAACGTTGGATCAGCAATTAATTTATTATTCCACTTTTCAATGTCATTACATTGCAAACAATTGTTAGGTAATGGTTTTGTTAACTTGGTCAATACCAATGCTTCGGTCAGCAGATTAAATTTACTCGGAAATCTTGGTTTAATTTCAACAATCACTTTGTATTTTGCCAATGTTGTATCTTCATCTCCAACTCCAGAAACGTGTGCATCTACCCTTTCTCTCGGCAATGCTAAATTTTGAGCTGCATCTTCTGAGATGAATGTGGCTTGAGAGCCTGGATCAATTAAAACACGGAGCAATGTCTGCACCCCAGATGCGCCTTCTGCTTTCACTAGGGCTGTTGCCAATAAAACATCACGTTCATTCCTTCCAATGTGGCTGGAAATTCTTGTTTGTTGGTTGTTTGAAGATTTTCTCTTGTTCATATCATCCTCCTTTCCATTTTTTGAGTACTCTTGTTTTGACCCATTGTGTAGTAATGTGTGATGAAATTTGTTGCAAATACCACATCTAGTTCTGCTAATACATTTTCCAGTTTTATTGTGTCTCATACAATTGGTGCATAGTTGTTTATCTCTAATATATCGATTTCTCTCACTTACGGACAGTTTTATAAATTCATTACACGACGCTATGGAATGTGCTTGCTTGCAATAATTGCAGTCGACGACTTGTTTGTCGTTATTTTTTATTTCTTTCATAGATTCTAAAGACCGAAATCTATTGCTTAAAAATTCCATCATCGTGTCTAAATTTGGCAATTCTTGCGGATTTCTTAATGCTTGTTTAAAAACTCGACTTGTTTCTGCATCCCATTTTTTCATTAAAATTCTGCAGATTAAGGGACCCCATTCTTTAACATTTGGGCCCATATTTCCCACGGCTTGAAGACATTCAACCACCGTATCATGCAACCTTTGTAATTGTGTTGCAGATTCTTCTCCAATTTTGGAAAAATCTAAAATTTTGTCAACTAATTTGAAGAAAATGACTCGCTTATTGTCATAGCGATCACGTAATATCTGCCAAGCAGTATCATAGTTTGCTTCAGATATTATCAGATGCTGAATTAACCTACTTGCATCATCTCGTAGTAAGGTTTTTAGGTATTGCATTATTTCACTTTTGGATAGGGTTTGGTTATCGTGGACCATTCTTCTAAATAGATCATGAAATGTAATCCATTCTTCATAATCTCCACTAAAATTGGGTACATTAATCTGTGTACTTTGTCCTTTAAACTCTCTTGAGTTTGACCCATTTTTGTAAAGATTTTCTGCTTTCTCTTGCAGTTTAATGACGATTTCATTCGTTCTCTTTTCCATTAACCCATAGTTATCCAGTTTTATGTTTCTTGACTTCATCAAGATTTCTTCGTATAATTCTTCAATTGTTGTCCATTTTTTGGAGATATTATTGGCAGCTATTTTAAAATATGCTGCAGAATGCTCCTCTTCAACCAGTTGTTCTGACTGAAGTAGCATTGTTTCAAAATTTTCCAACTTGATCATCAAGTTTTGGATTTTTTCTGACTTTTCCATATCTTCAGAACTTGGCCCATCTTCTTTTCTTGTCACCGTCTGCGATTTTTCTGTTGAAGATCCGGTCTCTAGTGCTTGCATTAATGAAGTTAAATATTTTTGAGCTTCCAAATAAACATTCTGAACTTGGACGTAAAATTTCTTTGTGAAATAACTGTGTTCTGGACACTCCATTGTAGCCAATTTGGCATCATTACACCCAAATTCATTCCAATATTGATCCAATGTCAATGTTTTATAGTAAATATACAACATAGTCTTTCTCGTAGATCCATCTTTTTTACAATTTGTATAAAGTTTGTTTATTTGCTCACCTAATTGTTGCTGTTTTGCCACCAAGCTATTTATTTCTTCAATTGTTGCTGGCATCTTGATTCTTTACTTGAGACTAATACTTCACTATATGATTTGCACTTATTTAATTTATTTCACTTGTAATCGCGAAATAAACTTTTTTTTTATTTATTTAATAATTTACTTAATTATTAATTTATTTAACTTTTAACTCACTTGAGCTGTACTGAATAATTCACCTGATTATTAACTTTAACTGAAGACCTCTATGCGCACTGCATTTCACTTAGAATTTGCTTTACTGGTACGCTGGATCAACTGTGTCTCGAAGGACCATATGTTTAAGTGAGTAAGGAATATAGATATGATGAGCAGCAATAACACCAATACCGTATATTCAACAATACTAATTTATTCAGTCCAATAATTTAGCTTATATACAAAAATAATAATACTTAATAATTACACAATAATGACATCAAGTATGTCAATAATATAAGATTCATCAAAATATTACGTTACAATGTGCTGACACTTGTTTACAAACAAAGACTTGACATAATTATACAATTGTGTCAGCATAAACAATTAACAATTAAACAATTAATTGCATCTTTTAATAATGCAATATTGATGAATTTAGTTCAAATAAACAACCTGTTTAATCTGAGATTAAACACAAATTTTAAGCTCCATAAAAACTCATGATACAAACAAAATAACCAAGCAAAAGTAACAAATATTATTGAACTATGTATATTCTTTTTCCCCTATTAGCTTATTGAACTCACGTGACTATCAGTTTTACAATAATCGATGGAATTCTGAAACTCCTGTAGATTACCTATACTTTCATTAATATTGTCCTTTTTAACTTACAATTAAGCGTTACAACACGCAAAAATATTGTCACATTTGTTATATTACTTATATTACTACAGACTAATTGTAATTACTTAACAATATATAAAATTTACAGACAAAAACACATACGTATAGCTTGTTCGATGACATCATTACGTCACAAGTTTGTTTATTTGAAATAAAACGCAGAAAAAACGCCAATACTAGATAACATGTAGATAACATAAGGATTTCATCAAAGCAACCGTACAATTTAAGTTAAAATGTTACCATACATTTATGTGAACTTAGGCAACACTCAATAACTTAGTGGATAGGTATATCATTTAAATTTTTTGATCAACAATGCCACCAATGCAACCTGTATTAAGCATCTTATATAAGCAATTGCATAATCAAGATATTTTATAACGCCATCTCTTCGCTTAAAATAACAAATTTTAGCGAGCAGCGCTGGCAGCGCCACGGCGGGTGTAGTAAAAACTACAAACACTTTCGGCAATTTTCGCATTGAGTGAACACAGCATGTTACAAAGTGCCGTCGACAAAGTCATCAACTGGTCAAGTAAATGGGGAATAAGTGTAAACGAGAACAAATCAGCGACTAAAATCTTCACGCTAAAGAAAATTATGGACATCCCAAATATTGGGATCAATGGCAGCGATGTGGTATGGAATAGCAGATCAGATGCAATAAAATATCTGAGGGTCTATATAGACATTAGACCAACCTTTAGCACCCACATAAAGAAAAAATTAAGCCAAGCCCATAACAGACTAATACAACTATACCCATTGATGAACAGAAAATCGTATCTCAGAAACAATTGTGCTTTATTCACTCATACCACCAAAAGTAACTTATGCTTGTCCAATATAGTGTGGTACCTCCAAGACCAATATGAACAAACTACAAACATTCCAAAATAAAATACTCAGAGTGATTATAAAAGCCGAATGGTTCGTAAGAAATGATCAAATAATCGAAGAACTAGGAATGACGACAATAAATCAGTTTATCAACAAACTTACAAAAAATTTCTTTGACAATTATGTTGGTTTATCGCTTGAATATTTTTTGCTACTAAATAATAAATGTATCTACTATTATCTTGTAAAATCGCGAGACCTCCTATAGTTGATTTCTGATTTATAGATTCGTCGATTTGTTTAAATTTATTTTTAAATTTAACAGCTATACCTGCTTGCATTTTAAAATTGTTGCTACACAGTGAATAGCTTTCTGGACTAGTAAATAAATCCTTTTCTATTTCTTTAATTTTTTTAAATTCAAAATTTGGGTTTTTTGTCCACCTATTTTAAATGTTTGGTAGAGATTCTCTTCTGGTGGTTCATTTTCGTATTGTTCTAATTCGATTAGATATGGATCGTTACGTAGGATTTAAGGGTTTAAATCTGGGTTTGGATTAACAATCATTGTGAAAGAACTGCTCCTATGGCTACACTACTCCCGTCCGTTGTTAAATTAAACGGTTTTGAAAAATCGGAGAATTGTAGGATAGGTTCGTTGATAAGTAAATTCTTACAATTTTCAAAGCATGAAATGAATTCATCGTCATGAACTATTTTTGCGGCTTTTTTTCAGATATTTTGTTAATGGTTTTGTCAATTTTGCAAAATTCATAATGAATCTACGATAATAACCTAATAATCCAAGGAATCCTTTGATCTGTTTTGTGGTTTTTGGAATTGGATATTTTTTTTATAGCCTGAATTTGATCAGGATTGGGCTTAACACCTTCTGAAGTAACTATATGACCTAGGTAAGTTACTTCTTTACATAAAAATTCTGATTTATGAAGTTGAATTTTAAAACTAGTTTCCCTTAAGCGATCAAACACTTTCGTTAAATTTACAATGTGTTCCTGAAGTGATGTTGAGAATACGATTATATCCTCCAAATATACAAGACTAATTTTGCTTAAAAGATCACCTAAAATGTTGTACATTACTATTTGGAAGTTGCGGGTGCATTTATTAAAACGAAGGGCATTCTTACGAATTCATAGTGACCATTATATACATTAAATGCAGTTTTTGGGACCTCTTCTGGGTCCATTTCAATTTGATAAAAGCTAGAGGCTAAGTCTATGGTTGAAAAATAATTACATCTAATTTATTAGGTACTTCTTTCATATTTGCTATAGGGTAACGATCGTCAATTGTTTTTCAATTTAATTTTCTATAATCAATTACAACACGCTACTTCTTTTTCCCTGATGCATCGAATTTCTTTGGGACTATCCAAATAGGTGAAGAGCAAGGTGATGTACTGGGTTGAATAATGTGCTGATCTAACATTTTTTGTATTTGGGAAGAGACTTCTTAATGGACGTAGGGGTATCGATATGATTTTGTATAAATTGGGATTTCATCAGTTGTTTTAATTTTATGCTTTATTTGGTTAGAAAAAGTTAATGAAACATTTTCTTGGTAAAATATATTTGAATATTTTTTTATTAAATTTGTAATTTGAATCTTTTCTTCATTATTTAAATGGTGTATTCAAAATTTTGATAAATTTAATTTTTGTTTATGATGATAATTACTTTGACTTATACAGTTTAATGATTGATTGATTTTATCAAATTGTATTTTTATTTTTGCATAGGGGGCAATAAGATAACCATTTCCAAAGTCAGTAGTAGTTTGAAGTATTTTTAAATGATCAAGACCTAAGAGTCCATCGAGTTATTTATGAAACTTAAATAAATCAAATTTTAATTTTTCATTTGTTGATAATTGAAACAATTTGGATGACGGTATGAGAGCACTATATTTATGAGAAGATTGTTGAAAAACAGTAAGCACTATAAAGGAATCATCGATAATTGATGGATGGATTTTTCTTGCTGAATCTGGATTAATAAAGGATCTAGTAGAATCAGAGTCAATAAGGATTTTCAAATTATGTGCAGGAAATACATTAAAAGGAAGTTCACTAGAATTATAATTATCGACATTAATAATTTTTGGATTTCTTAGGATTAAAATTTTATGAAGAGCTTGGAAATACATCATCATTCTCTTGTGGAATTTTTCTAAATTACATTATTATAAAGTTCTTCGTAAATAAATTCGCGGGGTCTATTAGACTCATTCTTAAAATAATTTGGTCTGTGTTGGAATGGTTGTTTATTTGTATTTCTTGTGCTTACGCTCATAGGCGTTGGCTTTTCAAATTGTGTATTAGGATTTGATTTGAATACATTGTTTGGTTGTTTAAATTCTTGAGAATTCGTGAAATATTTAGGTTGATTGATGGTATTTCGCGGTATTATATTAATCGGTAGTGATGGGAATGGTGATTTAAATGAGGGTCGATAATTATTGTGAGAATTAGTATGAAAATTACTGGAGTTATTTTGGAAATAATAATTTGGTCTAGGAAAATTATGAGTTTGCCGATAATTTGGGCGATGAGTTTGCTTTTGCCAGGGATTGCCAGTTTTTTCGATAATAATGGTTATTTTACTCTTGGATAATAAACTGTAAAGCCTCGTTTAGGTCTTTAGGTTTCATACAATGTCTTGTATTCCCTAGCCCTAAAGGTTCTCTTAGTCCGACTAAAAATGTTTTTAATGCTGATTTTGCGTAAAATTATTTATTTTGTTCTAACTGATACATCACTATCATCATGTGTATCAATATAGGAACAAACGAGGTTTAATAAATTTCAAACTTTGTCGTTAAGCAGGCTTCGTCGTGTTGATCAGCAAAATTATTGTGCAAAGTAGTTCTTAATTCTGCAAACGTTTTTACATTTTGTATATTTATGACTAATTTTGCGTTTCCAATTAATTTAGATATTAACGAATTTAATATAACGGTATTCAAGAAATTTTGGGGATTATTTTTATCGTAAAAATTGTTGACGATAGATTCACATATACTTAAATATCTATTTAATTCATTTGGGTTTCCATCAAATTGTGGAACACAATTTTAATATTCAGCTTTGAATTCCATTTTCTTATTATTATGATTATTACTATTCATATTAGCGATTTTTTTTTTAAAAAATTAGCTAATGACGAGATCCTCACTTTTGAATTTACGAAAAATTTTTACACAGAAGTTCGTTTTGGGACCTCAGGAACCCATATCCACCGTTCGTTAAAATTTTTATATATATATATATATATATATATATATATATATATATATATATTTATATATTTATATATATATATATATATATATATATATATATATATATATATATATATATATATGTATATCCACGATAACTGCCGTAAAAATAGTCCAATCTTAATGAAACTTGGCACAAAAATCGGTCTTTGGAATAGCTTGGATGAGTTCGTTGGCCAGACTGGTAGGGCCAACACTTTTGGAATAAGAGCTGAAGAAATGTTAAAAAAAATCATTTTCAATATTACATTTGCTTAGATTTTGATGAAAATTAAAATAATAGTAGAGCAGTTCATTCTCTATGACCCAGAAAAAAAATCATCAAAATCGGTTCATTGGATTGCAAGAAAAATGCAAAAATCTCTTTTTTGAGTATAAGCAGTAAAATCACGTATCTAAGATGGCTATGTGTTCTGACAATTGATATTAGAAAAAAAATTGAATATCGCGGGGGGTAACTAATTTTGACAGTTAATATTAGACGCAAGGCCTGCTAGAGAATTTCGCTTGAAAAAATCAAGCAAGCCTTGATTAAACGTATTACGGGAAATGAATTTATTAGTTGATTCAATGTTATTAAAATATATTTATTGTCAGTATCATAAGAATGTTTTGCAATTAATATTTCAGTATGTAGATACATAAAAAATTCGCTATATAAGGTACTTGCTGCCTTTGGAGATTTTTTTTTTTATTATTCGAATTATCAGTAGAGGTATCCTGATTATCTAAATGATTTTCGCTCAAATTAAAATTTACTTGGGTTTCTAATTGATTCTCCATTGATAAGCTCGAAAAAAATATTCTAAAGATATCTACTTACATTAACACAACAAAATTTTTCATTTGTCCTTGAACTTGAATTCTTCTTGAACTATCAATTCTTCGTTAGGACGAATCACCAGTATATTCACTATGGATATGGCAGATCCTACCGACTACTCCAATTTTGTTTCTAAGCATATGATATCATTTGATGATATGCCTACATATTTTGATTATATCGAGCAGCATGTGATATACATAACGGCACAAATTTAATTAATCCTTGTCGCGTAATTTCATTTTTCGTTCATGCCTCCTGTCAACGAGTTCAATCCCATAATTTTGGCAGCATTTTTTGTACAAAATAATTATCGATAAGAATTGTTTGTTAATGATGAATATTTATTGTAGTTAACGACTTACATAATCTACTGATTTTTAAAGTAATTAATTTAGTAAAGGTACTTCGGAATCTTTTTGTTGTATCTTCACTTTTTCTTGTTTCATGATGAATTCGAATTTTAAAATATTTTTGAAGAACCAGCGTTATTAATTTATTGGCGTCATTTTCTAACGCCTCTTTTTCAAATAAATGATCTTAAAAAAATCGTACACTGAACATGATAAAGAACGTTTTGTGTTCGCAACTAAAGCTGCCATCAAGTTCTTGATTTTTTTATTAAAAATTGATATAACAAGTCGAGAAGCCATTGTCAGCTGTTTATATTCTTGATATCGTTGTAGGCTTGACAGAGTGATGTCATTTTCCAATAGGTATAAACACTTATAACATAAATTTTGTTTTCAAGATTATTTTCTTGTTGAAAAATAATTTATTTATTTCACTATAATATAACTTGGTTTACAAATAATTCGAAATTTATTATTTTTAAATGAGTTCTTGATTATTAATTATTGATTATATCTTGTTTATTTAATATTTACTTAGATAAACTAATTACAGTATTGTGTGTCTACCTTCACTAATTATATTATAATGTCTAATGCTACTTCAATATTCCACTTTTTATAAGTAAATTTAATAAATGGTTTATAATTATTAAAAATGTTGATTTAAATAATATTATTATTTAAATATATATAAATATATTATCTAATTTTAATATAAGTGGAGTATTGTTGTAGAAAAATGCTAATTATAATGGAATGATAATTTTCAAAGATATAACTCATGTGACACATGCTTTTAAATGGCGAACGATAAAACCTCCAATATACCCTACAACTTCTAAAGTATAGAAGGTAAGGTCCCACGTTGAAGACTTTAAAAATTCGAATTCCTTTATGTTTCTCATAAGCTTTTTGCTCAAAGAGAATGGCTTCTTTAGTTAGAATTTGGTCATCTCCATTTTGGTTGGCGGTAATAGGTTTACTAGTGCAATGTAGTCGTTGTATGGAAATCAGTTCCCTTTTTTCCGTTAGAATCTTTAATGTCGTGATGGACAATAAGGCGTTTGTACGCCGCGTCAAATTGTTGAGCTGTTGGATTGTGGTTGAATCTTCCTTTGCCACGTAAATGCAAACTAGAAAACCTAAAAAAACTGTTTTTCTTGCAGACTTTACTATTAATTCATTTCCGTACTTCAAACAAAGAATATAATCTCTAATCTCCAGTAAATATTTTAAAAAATTATCTTTTGTGGCGTCCGATAAGGATTTTTTATAAATATATTGGGCCAGTTTCTTTTTGGAATTCAATATATCAAATAAATCGTTGAATACTTTGATGAATTTGGACGTTGCTTTGGCATTTTCAAAGGAAGAATAACTACTGACCTCCGCTAGATAGTGCAGTGCATCAGCAACACTTACTCAAGGTCTGTGTAGCTACCTTCACCTTCATTTTTTCTTGTGCGTATGGTATATCGTCGTTTTACTTTTAAAAGCTCGTGAGTCTCGCAGAGCAAATTTTAGAGGAGACCAAAAAAACTTTACAACTTGGTCGTTTTAATATCCAATTCTACATTTGTCTATTATATTTAAACTTTATACAACAACTTAACAATTCTTAAACAAGTTTTGTTTACATTTTTAACGTTTATTTAAAGAGAAGACTTAAGAGTTTTTGATATAATACATTTTATTTCAAGCATAGACATACAAGATTTTAATTTAAAATAATTCATACACGTAGATACTAATCAAAATTTATTTTTTGAATGATGAGTTATCTGATAACATAAGAAATATTAAATAAATAAAAAAACTCTAAAAACATATTATTGATACGGAAGAGTCTCATAAAAAAGATGAAAATCATGTGGAATTCCCTTTTTGGAGCATTATAAAGTTGTGGCATTTCTTCGGTGCCAGTAACTTGTTTAGTGTTTCTTGTTGTGACCAGTCATCATTAAAGTTTGTTTTAAAGTACACTAAACCTTCATTAGTGTATTTAAGGTCACACAAGTTGTTAATGGTTTCATATCCGACTCTTATTCCTAGACAAATTGAAGAAAAAAAGGATAGTTTCATAGTAGCATTGCGATTTTGATAGCCGCAACCATCACTAGAGATTATAATTTCCTCACCAGATTTTACTTCAGACTTGTTTTCGATAAAGTCATACAAAATCGTCGCAAACTCATTGGAAGTAACGCCTCTTTCACCTTCATGCCACAAAAGCAGAAGCCACCCTTAGTCTTTAAATTATAGATTGTGTAATTGTGGACAACGAGTTTTTTTTTTGTAGTAAAATGATGAAGTCTTTAACATTGGGCACAGGAGAACGGATTGCATGTCTACTGTAAAGATATGAGTGGCATTTTCTTTATCATAATTTTTTTCCTTGCGAGCTTGATCTTTCCGGTTAATATGCCGTAAGTAGTCATCTTCTGTCATATTTCCTGACTTGTGTGAAACGCAAATGTTACACTGGTCTTTTCTGGGTCTAAATAGGCTTAAATTATTTTCATAAAATTCTTCGTAAAATACTTTTGTTCTTAGAAGCTCGAGTACCTGTCTATTTTGACAAAATCTAACATATTCGCCGTATAAAGCTAGTTTTGATTGCCAAATTGGCTCTAGGTAATATCTTTGCGAAGATGCCCGACAATAATGCGACTCTAACTTAGGAAGGGAGTGAAAAAATCCTTCAAATTGTCTTTCTTGGATGATAATCTGTCGCTTTTTCTTTGGAAAACCTCGGGTTGAGCTGGTACAAGATTAATATCTACGTCAGTGTTGGAATTCCTATTACGTTTTTGGAGTACCCAACTATGTGTTGACCACTCCCCAATACCAAGAGTATTATTAAACATCTTTTTGCATACTCAATTTACTTTTTTTAACTTTTTATTTTCTTTACTTTTTTTATATACATATATTTGTATGAATGTACTTAGATATTTTTTCATAAAAGGCCTTTAACCGTTTATTGTGCTTCTTACTTTAGTTTTAAAATTACCTCCACTAATCCGGACGTTCTCATAATTCGGATCGAGCCAGTTTTAATTAATCCGGATTAGCGAAACTTTACTGTATTTAAATAAGAATTTCTTCTTTCATTCATTTCGTGTAACTTTATCCACAAAGTTAAAATAGACATTGAGACAATCATCAATCATCAATAAACAAATCGAAAATAAAAACATTACACTAGATAAAAACAAAAATATTGAAATTCGTCATTTCTCCCTGATTGAGGTCTATTGTTGTTAACTTTCTACAAGCCGAATATTAATAATCGTATAATAGTTTTTAAATTGGCCATTACCTATCTTAAACAGCGATCGAGTTGTAACTATACAAGCGCTCACTTGTGTGTTAGTTCAGCGCTATGATCTCATCGCTACCGTACGGTATAAAATGTCCGTTGCTAAATAATTAGACAGCAGACTGATCGTGAGCAGACTTAAGTCTATGTTAACTGTATTGTGTATTGTGTGTTGTGGTTTATATTGTGTTGTATATATTACACTTACCTACTTACTGTTTTAATAAACTATTAATTATACTTATAGTGTTTAAGTGTATTGTATTGGAGTTTTAATAGGTTTTGCATATTTTTCCTGTTCGTTACAGTTTTATTTCAATTACTTGTTATTTAGAATGGAGATTGTAAAAACTTGCGGTTTATCAACGGTGTTATATGGACATAAAACTAAAGGCAATGCCGAAAAAGGACGTAGCTTGAAAGAAGCCGGACATGTGAGGAACGTTACCGAAAAGGCAGGTGTTATCACCTCAAAAGTTATTAGACAATCTTCAGTGAATCTTCTGCCTTACGATGTTACAATTTCTGTAAGTCATGAAACTGATAAATACTATTTATAATTCAGTACAAGATCAATTTCAGATTGACCCATCAAGAAAAGTTTCCACTGCATTTTGTAGTTGTATTGTCGGAGTTTCAGGGCACTGTAAACATATTTCAGCCACTATAATTTTTGTAAATGAAGAAGATTCGTCAACAAAAACCAGTGGTCCTTGTGAGTGGAATCAGCCATCAGTGGGGAAAATTGCCAGAGAAAAGTATTGTAAGGGCCAGAGATGGACAAACATTCTTGGAGCTTCAAAGGCTTCAAAAGTCTTTGTCCCTGTACAAATTAACAAGGACATGGTGACATTCGAAAAACCCTCAATGCTTCAATATATGCTGCAACATGAAAAATCAAAACTTCAAGTCAGGTTGTATAAATATTGTATATTAGTGCCGCATTATCATGGCTTAGTAATTTTACACAATTGATATGTTCATTTTTTATTGTTAGTCCCCCATTGCTGTTTTGTTTTTGTTTTTATATGTTTTAGGGTCTTGTCCACTGTACAAATTGTTCCACCTAATTTAGTAAAAAAACAAGGTGGTATGAAAGAACTTTTCATGAGACAAGCCAAATCAGTTGTATTAAAAGATCTTTACCAACAAGATGTTGAAATGATTTCATCTTGTTGTTTGAAAACATATAATCAGAATTTCCCCTGGGATGCCATGAATGTATGTTTACAAACATGAGATGATAAAAATCTGTGGCAATCAACAAGGCAATTGAGGATTACCGCTTCGAGAGCTTATCCTTTATACACCTACAAAGGAGACGAATGGCTTGTGAAAAGTAAGAAATACTTTTATCCAAGGCATGCTACCAATAAATTCACGCAGCATGGAGTTGCTTGGCAACCTTCTGCAAGATTACAATATGCCAAGTAAGTATTTAGAATTTAAATAAAGGATTACCTCAATAAAATAGACACCTAACTTAACTTCTTTTATTGTTGGTTTTAATCAAATTATAGAAAAAATTATGCTAGTTTACATAAATACATACAGATATACATACATTGTTACTTTTTTTTTATATTGTTCGTAACTTCTCAGTATGTATTTGAAAACAAGCAAGGTAATCCGATTATTTATTTTTAGAGACAAATTTTGAACATTGTACTTATATTGATTTGTTATTTCTTATGTACACCTCATTTCATAAAAAAGTTGACGATTTGGTTTTACCTGTGTAAACAAGGTTTTCGGGAGTCGTCTCTTCAACACAGCATTGGTCATAGGGGTTGGAGCAAAGGGGTTGGAGCAAAGACGTTGGGTGGGAGCAAATAGGTAGGGCCAGAATCGTGGACAGAAATAGGTAGGGCCAAAATAGTGAACAGAAAACAGGAAACGATAAAAATTGAGAAAAACGAATAATTGTACAAAAACTGGTCCTGTTTCAGATATACAATAATTTTATTTGATTAGAAAATGAAACATACACAATGTAAAAAAAACACGGCATTCTCTATAGAGCTACTTCAACAAAACACACATTCGTTATTAATAGTTTCTTTGTTGTCCATATTCCTTCCGTTATCAAAACAACTTTTAACTTCCGCTAAAAAAAAACTGAAAATTTTCAAAAATCGGTGAGTTATTGGTTTTGCCTCGAAAATTGAGTTGAAAATCTGCGTCAAATGCCGCGAAGCTCGTCCAAATCTATTGATTCATTCACGAGATATCGTTGTCGAATAATTTTGAAAACAGTGTTTTTTTCAATATATTCAAGATTCCCTAACCAATCAAATTTGCACTCCTCACGACAATTACAGAGCTTTAAAACCTGCGTCGAAAACTGAAAAAGCCGCCTTTGTCCGTTGTTTCGTACAAAAAAAAAATCATTGTCAAAAGTCTTTTTTGATAATAATTTCCAAATCTTATAGCTGAAATTTGTAGGTATAGTCGTCGCCAAATAACTTTAATCTCTGGTCGCCATAATGAAACGTATTGCGTCTTTGTCTAACTGGTCGAATTTATAATGTGGCATTTCTTTTTAAGTGACAATTATTAGTTCACTCGTCAGTATTCGAAGACCAAAGTTATTTGGCAACGAATATATATACTTTTGAATAAATTGTTTACGGCCTGCAACTACTCGTAAAAAAAACTAAACTTAGCGGGATGTTTCCAGAATGGCCTGTAGGGTGGTCAGCCGCATTTCAGATTTTCTTTTTTGAAAATTTCGTAATATTGTTATGCCTGTGTTTAGGGTGACAAATTCTAGTCGAATTTGTGGAGTATTTCATCAGGCGTTTGATTGTATCGAATTTCTAAGAGATGTCCGAGAATAGTTTATTTTACTACTTACTGGGAAAACCGGCGGCATTCTTTTATTTGACCATTACTTAAAGGAAGATAATCTTCTTACACAATTACAAGAAGACACTAATGTTTTGAATATTTACTACATTGTCGGTCGTCGTCTGTTCGCTCTATTGCGCTCCGGACGACGACTTTATAATGTATGAAGAAATGATGGAGAGGGTTATTGCGGTGGCTCGTGATAGACCTCTCCTGATATGTATGGACGCAAACGCTGTCTCGCCCTTATGGTATAGCAAGGGTGAGAACAGGTACGGTACGAAAGTATCCCGGGGGCTTGCGCTCGAAGAACTTCTGGTTGGTAGACGCATGACGGTTCTAAATGAGCCGTCGGACTATTACACGTTCAGTGGGCCCTCGGGTGAGAGCGATATAGATGTTGCCATTGTGAATGATGCCTGGGTGGAGCGATTCAGTGTTGAGTGGAGAATTCAGCCGGAATGGAGTGTGAGTGATTACAACGCCGTCGAACTTTGTTTCTGGCTGCGTGATCACAGGGTGCGTGAGCCTGTGTCCTCGGAGAATGAAAGGTGGAGGGAAGCGGATGTAGATTGGAATGTGTATGAGTCGTTGTTGTCAGCGAAAGCGGACAACTTCGGCTTTGAATGCTTTGAACGCCTGACTGTGGACGAAATGGTAGAGAAAATGAACGATTGGATCCGTGAGACAAACAATGAATGTATGCGGAGGCGCGCGGCGGCTGCTGGTGCTGATAGTCTTGCTCGCTGGTGGAGTAATGAGCTCGGTGCCTTGCGGGCTGCCTGCCGTAGGGCTCGTCGTCGCTTCCAAGCAGCTAGAAGGAGAGAGATGGATGCGGAGTCGCTCCAAGGTCTGAAAGCGAGCATGTGTGTTTCTGTCAGGGAGTACAAATCAGCAATTACAGCGCAAAAGGAGGCACACTGGCGTGAGTTTGTTGAACGTGGGAATGAGGGTGATCCTTGGGGCCGGGCCTATCGGATCTGTCGTGGTCATGAAAATCGGTCCCTCTCGTGTGTGAAAGTCAATGGTGTTCTCACGTCTTCTTGGCGTGAGACAATGAATGCGTTGTTGAGTGTGTTTTTTCCTCCCACTGGTGTGAATGGTGACATTGTGAATGAGAATACTGTCATGAGTGAGGGTGTTTCCGTGAATGGTTTTAGTATGGATGAAATTGAGCAAGCGGTATTCAGAGCGCGTGTGAAAAAGGCACCAGGTGTGGATGGATTCACGGCGGGCATGGTGAGGCACGTTTACAGTGCCTTAGCTGTGTATATGAAGTGTATGTTTGATGCGTGCCTTTCCAGTGGTTGTTTCCCAAGAGCGTGGAAAGTTGCTAGACTGGTTGTATTGCTGAAGTCGCCGGAGAGGCCAAGGGACAAAGTGTCCTCATATAGGCCAATTTGCCTGCTGCCAACAATTGGAAAGGTACTGGAGCGGATGATGGTAAACAAGTTGAAAGAGCTAGTTGGTGAGGGAATGAGTGGGAAACAGTATGGTTTCAGGACTGGTAGGAGAACGGAAGATGCATGGTATGAATTGATGAATGTGGTTCGGATGTCCCAGCAGAAATACGTGTTGGCAGTTTTTGTCGACTTTCGTGGGGCATTCGATAACCTGGAGTGGATGCGAGTGATTGCCAAGTTGAGAGTGATCGGATGCAGGGAATTGCCCCTGTGGATGAGTTATTTTAGTGAAAGAAAAGTTATTGCAAGAAGTGTGAGCGGTGAGATTATGCATGATGTTGAAAGGGGTTGCCCGCAGGGCTCCATATGTGGGCCCTACGTGTGGAACCTCATGATGGATGACCTTCTCCACAGCTTGGAGAGCAGAGGCATTCCTATTGTGGCTTATGCGGATGATCTCGTAATATTGATCGAGGGGAGTAGCAGGAGTGAGTTAGAGAGAGCTGCCGAGAATGCTTTGATGCTTGTCATGGAGTGGGGTGATAGTGTGGGTGTCGAGTTGAATGAATCTAAGACCGTATCAATGTTAATGAAAGGGTACCTGTCGTCAAGCAGACCACCTGTCGTGAGAATTGCAAACAAATCCATCAGGTATGTTGCCAGTGTGCGTTACCTGGGGATCCTGATGGGTGAAAGATTGAATGTTAGGCTTCACTTAGAGGCAACGAGAGAAAGGATAGACGTGATTGTGGCAAAACTCAAAAGAGTTTTGCGTCGTGAGTGGGGTATTAAAGGTAGAGTTGCGCGTGCGTGGTACAGGGGTCTGTTGACGGCATGTGTAATGTATGGTGCGAGTGTTTGGGCCGGTAAAATGAACGTGAGGGTGTACAGAGACTTGTTGTCTCGCTGTGAGAGAGCAGCTCTGTATCCCTGCTTGAGAGTGTGCAGAACGGTAGCCACGAGTGCAATGAGAGTTCTCATGGGTTGCCTACCATGGCACCTAGAGGCTCAGAAACGAATGAAGTATTACGAGATTGATAGATGTGGAATGTATGATGATGAACGGAAGAAGGAAATGAAAAGGCGGACGGAAGAGGAGCTCTGGGAGATTTGGCAGAGAGAATATGATGAAGAAACAACAGGAAGAGTGCTGTATGGTTTTATTAGGGATGTGCGATTTGTGAGTGAGAGGCCATGATTTAACCCGAGCATGATGTTGAGTTACATCTTGACGGGCCATGGCAGTTTGAATGGGTTTCTTCATAGGCGTGGTCTTGCGAATTCACCAACGTGCGTATGTGGATTGGAAACGGAAGACTGGGAGCATGTGTTAGCCCGCTGTGAAATGTATGCCGATTTGAGAGATTTGAGGTCCCTCGGTGTGAATGTTGTAGGAGAGAATGTGAGCGTGAGAGATGCGTGTGACACTAGGGAGCAGTACGAGAGGCTTGAGCAGTTTGCGAGGTGTGTGTTTGAGAGGCGTGCTAGATTAATTGTGTGAACGGCTCCGAGTGTTTTGCGCAGGGACTGAGTTTTCTCAGTTTGGGGTAATCTTGGCGACCCCACGCACCTGAGCCAAGGGTCTACCAGTGCTGAGTGCTGCAGGACTCAACTGGGAGGGGGCAAACGCTCCCGAACGTCCAACCAGTAACGTAAGCTGGTACCACGGGCGGCCGGGGGCCCGCCGGACTTTGTCCGATCCCGGTCAATTGCGGTTCGGTTTCGTGGCGGCTGTGGTTGAGACTCCAAGCGGAGTAGAGGGGTGTCGACTGGCGCCCCTCGACGGGTGAGCTACGCTTAGCTCGGGTACTAGCCTGCATAGCTAGTAGAGGTTTAGATAGGCCTCCGCCAAACCGAGGTGCCTGAGGGGCCTGCAGTCCTGATGGAAATCAGTAGCCGGCACTTGTTGCTCGGCGACGCTGATCGGGCGTGAATGGCGGGTATCACACGTAAAACACTTTCTCTCGTTGTCGTTACATTGTCGGTAAATTGGCCAATTTCATTTATTTTAAGGCTTAGTCTTACACCTTAAGTAGGTAGTATTTATTCGTATATAGAAAATGACAATAAAAAATTTAAAAGCGTTCTGAATTTCTTAGAAAAGTGCATATTAGGGAAAATGTAACCGTACTTATAATAAATTCAAAAATACAATTTTTCGTTCACTTCTCTCTAGTACAAGGTAGGATAAACTATTACTGCTTGTGCAATATCGTTCGTTTTTTGTACTATTTTTTGTTGTTGTGGAATTTTTGTGTTTTGGATTTTTTTTGTGTTTTCAATGGCACCACAGTTACCAGATTTTCAAAGGGCCGCAGTGATAACAAAATTGCAGGCTGGTTATTCCATGGGTGTTATAGCCCGGGAAATACAAGTCAGTAAAACCTGCATATTCAAATTGAAGAAAAAAGAATGGGATGACCATGGAACAGTGTCACGGCTGCCCGGCAGTGGTTCGTCAAGGATCTCAACTGCAGAGGAAGAGAATCGTTTATTGGACTATTTAAGGGATAATCCATTCTCCACTGCAGTAGAGGCCTGCCGCGAGACTAGTTTTCCGGGCTCACTGCCGACCGTGTCAAGGAGGGCGAATGAGTCGGAGTTACGCAATTATGTGGCTGCTACCAAGCCGGAGTTGACGACGAGACATAAACTTCTTCGTCTTAAATTTGCTAAAAATTATCTCTATGAAGATGAAACTTTTTGGCACCGGGTCATTTTTTCCGACGAGAAAATATTCCAGTCGACGAATGACGGTGTTACGCGTGTATACCGTCCTCGTAGCACGCGATATGAAGAGCGGTATATAAATCCCTCAAGATCAAGAGGACGATTTGCAGTACACGTCTGGGGTGGATCAGCGTCTACGGCGCCGGTGTTTGCTGGCGGTTGGACGAGAGATTGACGGGCAGGTACTACCAAGAAATCTTGGAAAATATAATGCTACCCTCAGTATCTCAAATACACGAAGATTTCATTTTCCAGTACGTAAGTAATTGTCTATGTATAGAACAAACCCAACAACAGAATTTTTCTTACTATTTATCTAAATACTGTTTCAGGACAATAGCCCTGTGCTTTGTGGATTGTTAAAAATTGGATGGAAGACCAAAGTTTTACTGTTTTACCTTGGCCTCCCAAAAGCTCCGACTTAAATCCAATTGAAAATGTATGGGCCATTATGGTAAAAGAGATTTATAAAAGAAATTTTAGGCCCCGAAACACGGTGGAACTGTGGAACGAAATAGAGGAGGCGTGGGATAAACTTCCTGATAACCAAATATCTAATATTGATAATTCAATGAGAGATTGATTGCAGCAGGTGATTGATAACGAAGGGGCCATACCCTGTACTGATTAATTTTGTATAATTATAATTTTTTTATTACACAGAGTATACTTTTTATTTTTCAAATAATAATTATTCCTATTACTTATTTTCTTGCATTTATTTTAACAGATATTCAATCTCCTCCATTACTGTTAGTAAAATACAATGTTATTGGTTTGTATATTGTTAGAGGGATGTGACAGATCTCTTTGACAATACACAGTCGTCACACCTTGCTACCCTGAAGAGGGGAAAAGTACGTCTTACACGAATAAAATAGTCGGTATTTCACGCTCAAGACTCGTTAACTTTTTTATGAAATCAAGTGTATAGTGACAAAAATTGCCAGATTCTGGAGGCAGGAATAGTATTCTGCCAAACGGATCCTTGACTTGCTGCCTCACCAGATGGTGTAGTTGTGCTCAACAACAAACCGAGAAAGCTTTTAGAAATCAAATGCCCTTTCAAATGTGAGTTCATCGATAGTTAAGAATGTTTAAAATATTTAATTTTTGTAGGAGCAAGTGTTTCTGCTGAATCTATCGAAGACCACTGCAGTTTTTTGAAGAGGGAAGAGGGGATGCTAATATTAAATAAAAAGCATGTGTACTATACACAAGTTCAATTAAATATGGCAGTCCTTGTGATTTTGTTGTCTTTTGTTCTTTCAACAAGACGTATAAAGTAGTGGCTGTTCCTTTTAATGAAGAAATCACAAGAGAAGTGGTAATCAAGCTCAAACAAATTTTCTTTAAAAATATGTTGCATCAACTTTGCAAAGTATAATTACTTTTTACTTGGAGGTACATACATATGTAGGTATACTTTGGAAAACCAAATATCCATTCTCAAATATGGGATTATTGATTAAAAACTTGATTAATACTATTTAAAATTCTCGAAATCTTTCCCATAAAATTTTATGGGAAAAACTTCGAGAATTTTAAATATTAATATTCATTTTATGTAGATATATTTGTAAAATTGAATATTTCGTAAATATTGTACATAAAAAAGGTAAACCACTACACATAATGTCTGCTATAGTTGGTGGTTGCAAATTAGTTAACACGCAGCACATAAATACGATTTCGTCCAAATAACGAAATAAATTATATGGAATCTTGTTTAAAATATTATAAATTTTGAGTCTTTGGATAGATCGTTTTACGTGTATTTGTACACTTGCAATGGTATAAGTTTCTTCCACCTCTTGAAATGATAATTGTCCTTCATGAACGAAAGGTGGAATAACTAGTACCACATTATCCTTACATGTTATGCCGGGAAACTTTTATCAGCCAAAATCACATCGTTGGGTTCCAAAAGATCTAAAAACCCACAATCATTTGTTATAAAAGTATCGGTCGACCTACCACCATAACACTTTGACACAAAACTTATGAAACCTGTTGGAGAAATTGAAATCAAGAATTTGGCAGTGAAAGCTGATTTGTATTGTGAGTACGTATAAATTCTTTGCTCGACTTTCTTGGGTTGCTGTATTTTTATTTCGGTACAATCTATGAGAGCTCTGCATTTCGGGAAATGTAGTTTCAATGCTTGCGGCATTGTCATATTAATAGTGCTTCGACTAGGCCAGAATATAAAATTTTTAGTTTTTTGGGACAACTCTTCGAGTACCGATAAAAATATTCTGCAGCAAGTTGTATGATGAAGTTGAAAAAGTACTCCCAAAGCAGAGAATGACAATCCAAGTTTTAGTTTCATTAAAAATAGAAATAATTTGTTTTCTGGGTTTAATTTGGAGTTCTTATGGGCATTAGTCAAAAAAGATAGAAATAAAGTGAATCTATCAAAGGAAACGCCAGTCAAACAATTTATATCATTATAGGCTCGTAATGATGTATATCCATGAAAGCCATTACATTTGATGGCATCATCATTGCCTACACATTTGTCTTTTTGTTGTAGAAATAAATTTTTCACATGACCTGAAGGAAGGGAACACTGTGTTCCAACTTGACATGAGCTCCCAACAAATGTGGTCTCAAACACAAATGTATCATTATCTCGTACATAATCATAATCATTCAAGTCAATAGTTTGACAAAAAAAATCCTCTTTTAATTTGTCAACTTCCATCGGAATAATTTCATTGAAATTGTCAGTACTCTCAACCGCTTGCTCCATAGACGTTGAAACTGAACTAAGTTGGTTTGATTTTGCAGCTGACCTTTTTAAGAGCCGTTGGAAACGATCTTTTTTAACATCACTACTTCCAGTGGAACTTTTCATCTGATTCTAAAACCATGTTTTTAAATACAATCACTTACAGATAAAATCAACGAACTAACTGTTGAAAATATAGTAGGATTGTATGCGGGACTTTGAGGATTGTTACTTTTCTCACTGCCTAAGAAATGCGCACTACAGATTTTGTGATGGGATTTTGGTTGCCACTGACTTTTGACCTCTCCTAAACTGAATTTAACAAGTTATATAGACATAGTTACAGTGACTTACAGTGTTGATAGTTATGTAAGCGTTAATACAATTTTTGATATTATTTCTTACCAAACTCTCCTTACACTGTTAATCCAAACCTGCTTCCGCTCCTTCTCACACCATTTGTTGGGAAAGTTGTAAAATTTTATACCGTTAGTATTATAATAAGCATTATGACATCCAACTATACAGCAAATTACTTCTGAATTACGTTGCGTAACGGGACTCTTTAAACTGTCTTTGTTTTCTAGACTCATCGCTAGTGTTTATATAAATTGTCTTTAACACAAAAGTACTTAATAAAAAGAACGTTTTCAAACCAACAAAAATCACACGTCAATAATCTATTTAAATCATAGATAAACTGGACTTTAAATAACCGTGTGTTTTCCTAAAGGAGTTTCCACAATCTGCCGTGGAGGGCGCCACTAGCATTCTTGCACACCGCCTATATGTAGCTGTTAAGTACCCTAAATTTTCTCTAGAAATTATTTTCGTTGTTATAGCTACCCCCCTTATATGCGGTATGGGGTAGTGCACCGTACTCTGTTATTTTAAGTAGAACAATATCTTTTTTATTACATTTTTGAATTCTTTGATGGAATCTAAGTGGACTTTCATAATATAACCCATGGTCTAGCGCTGAAAGTTTTTCACATATTTAAGCTTTCAGTGAAATTTTAAAATTTACAGTGCTTGATTGAAAAATTCATATTTTTGAGACTATGACGTTTGAAATTTTAATACTTGGAATTTATTTAAGTAGCAAAACTGATGCACTTTCAATCAATTTAAACAGACTTTAATTATATTTCAGTGTTTAGCTGAAATAAATTTTCCTTTCAGCCAAATTTCAATATATAATATCTTGCTTATTGTAAATGGAACACCATATTTTTCTTTATACTTATGGTTAGTTAGAGAAAAAAAATTGAGCATCGAACTGTATTGGCATTTTCTATACCTATTTCTGACAATTTTTCAGTTATTCAGAATTTTCAATTTCGTCTAATTTTCTCCCCTGAAAGAAAATGTAAAGCATAGAAGGCTTAGAAAAACAACTTTCAATTCACTTGACATAATTAAGATGAAATTAATTAATTTTAGACCATCTCAATGAAATAAAATGCAAGAAATTGATAATATATGCATGTAGGCATACTTACATGTATAGTAGGTATAAGTATGTACCTACAATAGTATAAAAAAAGTATTGTAGTTCATTGTTCAAGTAATCTATACTTAAGCAGATGATATTTACCTACAATGAATTAAAAGCAATCTTTGTACACATGAAAACAAAGCTCTAATGAATATCTATTTGATTTTAATTTTGAAATCGCCGTGCAAAACAAAAGTATTTTATTAATAGATAAATCGGTTTCATTTTGCCATCTATAACTACCATGATATTTTACAATCAAATCCCACGATTGAATGTAACCTTCAAGCTCCGTAAATAAGTGTATCTACAATTCAACATCCTACGATGAATAGCTTCGACCAAATCGTACGATGAAAACATTAGACGAAATTGTATGATCCGATTGTGTGGATAAGACATATAAAAGGAGCAGGCAGATTGGTCGTTTTATGTATTAGTTATAGTGATATGGTGCTGATTGGAACAATTTGTGTCTTACAATGTTATAAAATTGAGTAATCGGTAAGTACTTACTCATTCTATTTTTTATGAATTATTCAAGAATCTTAGAAAACCAAAAATCCACCCTAAAATATGGAATAAATTATAATCAGATAAAATATAAGTGAAATTTTCAAACTCTAACATCCCATAAAAAATTATATTAACAAATTTTGTGATAACGTTTATTTCGGAAGTTGCAATCCCATCATCAGATCTTACATGTTTATAAATTGAACAATCAATGTTTTTTGAAAAAATGTCGGTATGAAAACTTTTTTTAAGGGTTTTTTGCAAAATATTAAAATCACCGTTAATATTAAGATCATCGTTTTGAATATTATTAGGAGTATTACATTAAAATAAATATTAAAAGAATTGTTGAAAATAATTAAGTAATAAGTCAATTTTTAAATTTGAAAAATTGTTGAAATTGAATTGTACCAAATCAATGATGTGACAATCTTATAAAAAAGCGCGATAATAAGGACTTAATTCAAAATATTAGCTAATACGATTATTAAGAAAATATTAATCAAAAACTAATTTTCATCGCTGAATTAATTAATTTACGTTTATCATAAAAATTAATTTTAAATATGAAAATAGTTTGATAAATGATATACATAGGTATCATTTATTAAACTATCTTAATTAAATAATAGGATGTGAATCCATCATTGGTATAATACAATCAAAATAATAAAATAAAATAATTGTTTGTTCTCAACCAATGTATTTAAAAACTTTAATAAACGTGGAACTAGTTTCGGCAGACTGCCATCATCAGCCACTTAGCTGCAAATGCACATTATGATTGTTTTTTGTAAAATATCTATACAATCAATTTTTTACTTACTCAATTACAAATGATGAAAATTGCGCAAATTAACATAGAAAGATTATACAATATCAACAACAAAATTTTTGGTCATTATATATAAGAAAACATTACCATCTTATGGATTTTTCACAACGATTACAATGATGGTCACGATATCACAAACAACCATTAGTACTTATTAAAATTTTTTTGAAAATTTTTGAAACTTATATACAGTCACACTGCCGAGATCCCTGAAGATTCCGACCATGCGACTATACCAAGGGCGTTGTAATATTTAATTAATTTAATTTACAATACAAAAACAAAGACAAAACACATGTTGTAAATTTAAAGACTGAAGGTCGTGTTGAGAATGACTAGCAAAAATTTTTTTTTAAAATGAATGGAGAGAATAGGTGGATTTTGATAATTTGATACGCATGGCATTTGTAATTAATGCGTATTTTTAAATATTATTGAGTGTTTTAAAAAGTGGTTCAAAATTTAAATCGGTCTGTTCATTTAGAATATTACTGTTACGATGTTTGTATATTTCTAAAGCCTCTAATAATTTCATTTTGAACCCTTTTTTACATTTGTGAAGTAATTTAACATTATTTATATCAATTTCGTGATTTTCTTTTATGATGTGTTGGAAGACAGATGAGGTGTTTGTTTTTTGATGTTCTTTAATTCTAATTGATATTTTCCTCCCTGTTTCACCTATATATGTTTTATTACAGTTTTTACATTTGATCATATATACACCACTCTCATCCATGATATTTTGACTTTTTTTGTTTAAGATTGAATATAAGTTGTTATTAGTTTTAAATGCTGGTTCGATATTATATTTATTTAATATTTTTTTGAGACCATAGGCGTAGTTGTTATACGTAAATTTTCTGTAATTAACAATAGTGTTTTCATCGCTTCTACGATATAAAGGTTCTTTTTTAATGTTGTGTTTATTAATTAATTTATCAATTGTTTTTGTGTCATATCCGTTATCTGTTGCTAATTGTTTAATGATGTTTATTTCCCTGTTGAATTCATCTCTATCCAAATCCATTCTGAACAATCTGTTTATTAGGCTTCTAAATGCAGCCATTTTGTGTTGTGGTGGATGGTAAGAATCTGATGGTATTAGTGCGCTGCATTTAGTTGGTTTTCTGTAAATATTAAATTTAAATTTATCCTGTGCTTTAATGATTTTTATATCTAAAAAATTCAATTCATTGTTATTTTCTATTTCTATTGTAAATTTAATATTGTTGTTAATGTTGTTTAAGAAAATATGAAAGTCATTGAGGGTTTTGATGTCACTATTCCATAGTACTATAGTGTCATCAACATATCTTTTGTATAATATTATGTGTTTGTTAAATGGATTGTTATCGTTCAGAATGAAATTGTTTTCAAGATAATCAAGGAACATATCTGCCATCATACCGGAGATGGGGTTTCCCATAGGCAGTCCTTCATCTATTTTATAATAATTGTTATTAAATTCACAATAATTGGTTGTGATAACGAATTTGACTAATTTGTATAGATTATTTTGGTCTCTGGTATTATCAAATTTTTTGTTTATGTATTCTTTAACTATGTTTAATGTCATGTCCATAGGAACATTACTGTATAAATTAACTATGTCAAACGATACCATTTTCAGATTATTATTGTAGTTTATTGTTTTTATTATATCGTATGCATCTATGGAGTTTTTAATTGTGTGTTTTGGTTGGAAGTTTAGGATATTTAAATCCATTTAACAAACACATAATATTATACAAAAGATATGTTGATGACACTATAGTACTATGGAATAGTGACATCAAAACCCTCAATGACTTTCATATTTTCTTAAACAACATTAACAACAATATTAAATTTACAATAGAAATAGAAAATAACAATGAATTGAATTTTTTAGATATAAAAATCATTAAAGCACAGGATAAATTTAAATTTAATATTTACAGAAAACCAACTAAATGCAGCGCACTAATACCATCAGATTCTTACCATCCACCACAACACAAAATGGCTGCATTTAGAAGCCTAATAAACAGATTGTTCAGAATGGATTTGGATAGAGATGAATTCAACAGGGAAATAAACATCATTAAACAATTAGCAACAGATAACGGATATGACACAAAAACAATTGATAAATTAATTAATAAACACAACATTAAAAAAGAACCTTTATATCGTAGAAGCGATGAAAACACTATTGTTAATTACAGAAAATTTACGTATAACAACTACGCCTATGGTCTCAAAAAAATATTAAATAAATATAATATCGAACCAGCATTTAAAACTAATAACAACTTATATTCAATCTTAAACAAAAAAAGTCAAAATATCATGGATGAGAGTGGTGTATATATGATCAAATGTAAAAACTGTAATAAAACATATATAGGTGAAACAGGGAGGAAAATATCAATTAGAATTAAAGAACATCAAAAAACAAACACCTCATCTGTCTTCCAACACATCATAAAAGAAAATCACGAAATTGATATAAATAATGTTAAATTACTTCACAAATGTAAAAAAGGGTTCAAAATGAAATTATTAGAGGCTTTAGAAATATACAAACATCGTAACAGTAATATTCTAAATGAACAGACCGATTTAAATTTTGAACCACTTTTTAAAACACTCAATAATATTTAAAAATACGCATTAATTACAAATGCCATGCGTATCAAATTATCAAAATCCACCTATTCTCTCCATTCATTTTAAAAAAAATTTTTGCTAGTCATTCTCAACACGACCTTCAGTCTTTAAATTTACAACATGTGTTTTGTCTTTGTTTTTGTATTGTAAATTAAATTAATTAAATATTACAACGCCCTTGGTATAGTCGCATGGTCGGAATCTTCAGGGATCTCGGCAGTGTGACTGTATATAAGTTTCAAAAATTTTCAAAAAAATTTTAATAAGTACTAATGGTTGTTTGTGATATCGTGACCATCATTGTAATCGTTGTGAAAAATCCATAAGATGGTAATGTTTTCTTATATATAATGACCAAAAATTTTGTTGTTGATATTGTATAATCTTTCTATGTTAATTTGCGCAATTTTCATCATTTGTAATTGAGTAAGTAAAAAATTGATTGTATAGATATTTTACAAAAAACAATCATAATGTGCATTTGCAGCTAAGTGGCTGATGATGGCAGTCTGCCGAAACTAGTTCCACGTTTATTAAAGTTTTTAAATACATTGGTTGAGAACAAACAATTATTTTATTTTATTATTTTGATTGTATTATACCAATGATGGATTCACATCCTATTACTTATGAAGTTGGTTCGCTTATATCCAAATTCACATGGCTGCAAGTGAAAAGGGAAAGGTGCAAATTACATATCTCATTTATAGATACATGTCTTCAAAAAAACATCATACCACAATTTGCTATCATCAACAATAAAAACATCGATAAGAAACACAGACACACATTCTCCATCAAGATAATAAGACAAGAAAGAAGAAAACATTACTCTAAAATTAATTGGTTAAACATAAAACTCTTATCTACATACAGAAAACTAACCAAAAACCTACATAACATCGAAATAGATGAAATTTTCAACAACATCATGGAAATGGTTGCATATGAAAACCTCATAGTAAAACAACGCCACAACAAGAAAATTCAACAACTTGAACGAAAACAGAAAAAAGATAACAACATGATAACAACAAACAAGTCACATGGTAATTACAAATTTCACAACAACTTCACTAACCTCACAGATATACAATTTACCAACACAGAACTGAACATACTTAACAAATACCACAAATTTTCAATCCAACCAAAGACAGATCCAATCCCCATGATGACAATCGAAATCGACACAGCAATTAAAGGACATCACAACGAGAATGACATCAGAAACGAATTCAAATATTACATCAAAAAACAAGAACAAAACTATCAACGAAGATCTAACATCAACATACAAAATAACCCATTTAAAACTATAAAAACAATCAAAAATAAAATTGAAACTAACAACGCAATATTCACTAAAGCAGATAAAGGTGCTGGCAACATAATTATGTACAAACAAACATATATTGATAAGACCATTGACTTCCTTACTAACAACAATTATAAACTCGTAACAAAATGTCCGTTGAACGATATCATTCCCAATACAAAAAACATTATCAAAAAAACACAATACACTCTCAAAAAATATAATAACACAACAGAAAACTTAATTCCAATGAATCCCAAACTCCCTAAACTTTACAGCCTAATCAAAATACACAAACCAAATCTCCCAATCCGACCCATTACCACATTCTATGATACACCGACCAATAACATATCCAAAATCCTTTTAAATATCCTAAACTTCCAACCAAAACACACAATTAAAAACTCCATAGATGCATACGATATAATAAAAACAATAAACTACAATAATAATCTGAAAATGGTATCGTTTGACATAGTTAATTTATACAGTAATGTTCCTATGGACATGACATTAAACATAGTTAAAGAATACATAAACAAAAAATTTGATAATACCAGAGACCAAAATAATCTATACAAATTAGTCAAATTCGTTATCACAACCAATTATTGTGAATTTAATAACAATTATTATAAAATAGATGAAGGACTGCCTATGGGAAACCCCATCTCCGGTATGATGGCAGATATGTTCCTTGATTATCTTGAAAACAATTTCATTCTGAACGATAACAATCCATTTAACAAACACATAATATTATACAAAAGATATGTTGATGACACTATAGTACTATGGAATAGTGACATCAAAACCCTCAATGACTTTCATATTTTCTTAAACAACATTAACAACAATATTAAATTTACAATAGAAATAGAAAATAACAATGAATTGAATTTTTTAGATATAAAAATCATTAAAGCACAGGATAAATTTAAATTTAATATTTACAGAAAACCAACTAAATGCAGCGCACTAATACCATCAGATTCTTACCATCCACCACAACACAAAATGGCTGCATTTAGAAGCCTAATAAACAGATTGTTCAGAATGGATTTGGATAGAGATGAATTCAACAGGGAAATAAACATCATTAAACAATTAGCAACAGATAACGGATATGACACAAAAACAATTGATAAATTAATTAATAAACACAACATTAAAAAAGAACCTTTATATCGTAGAAGCGATGAAAACACTATTGTTAATTACAGAAAATTTACGTATAACAACTACGCCTATGGTCTCAAAAAAATATTAAATAAATATAATATCGAACCAGCATTTAAAACTAATAACAACTTATATTCAATCTTAAACAAAAAAAGTCAAAATATCATGGATGAGAGTGGTGTATATATGATCAAATGTAAAAACTGTAATAAAACATATATAGGTGAAACAGGGAGGAAAATATCAATTAGAATTAAAGAACATCAAAAAACAAACACCTCATCTGTCTTCCAACACATCATAAAAGAAAATCACGAAATTGATATAAATAATGTTAAATTACTTCACAAATGTAAAAAAGGGTTCAAAATGAAATTATTAGAGGCTTTAGAAATATACAAACATCGTAACAGTAATATTCTAAATGAACAGACCGATTTAAATTTTGAACCACTTTTTAAAACACTCAATAATATTTAAAAATACGCATTAATTACAAATGCCATGCGTATCAAATTATCAAAATCCACCTATTCTCTCCATTCATTTTAAAAAAAAATTTTTGCTAGTCATTCTCAACACGACCTTCAGTCTTTAAATTTACAACATGTGTTTTGTCTTTGTTTTTGTATTGTAAATTAAATTAATTAAATATTACAACGCCCTTGGTATAGTCGCATGGTCGGAATCTTCAGGGATCTCGGCAGTGTGACTGTATATAAGTTTCAAAAATTTTCAAAAAAATTTTAATAAGTACTAATGGTTGTTTGTGATATCGTGACCATCATTGTAATCGTTGTGAAAAATCCATAAGATGGTAATGTTTTCTTATATATAATGACCAAAAATTTTGTTGTTGATATTGTATAATCTTTCTATGTTAATTTGCGCAATTTTCATCATTTGTAATTGAGTAAGTAAAAAATTGATTGTATAGATATTTTACAAAAAACAATCATAATGTGCATTTGCAGCTAAGTGGCTGATGATGGCAGTCTGCCGAAACTAGTTCCACGTTTATTAAAGTTTTTAAATACATTGGTTGAGAACAAACAATTATTTTATTTTATTATTTTGATTATCTTAATTAAAGTTTTTGTGTAATAAAATATACAAATGTTCTGTGAGATCTAAATTAAAATGATTAATTGAATACATAATATAGAAATATTATTGACATTATGATTATGTGAGACATGTTTTGCAAAATTTTATTCGATTAAATTCTTCTTATTGTTAATTAAATATAGATCTCACTTTTCCAATCCCATAATATATTAAAGTGGTCTCCTTTCTTTGGCCGCTCCTGTATCTACTAGTCTGTACACAGTGCCGGCTTATTTATTCTAGTAAAGTAAAAATTTAAAATAAAATACTGGCATTCTTATTTGCAAACTAGCTATGATACCCGGAGTTGATATGAGATTACTTGATAGTTGAAATAAAAAAATTAACTATGACGTAAAAAGTAAAAAAATTTATTGAAAACGTTTTCTCATTATTTACACTACTTGTTTATAAACAACATTTTTCATTTTATTGTCCGGGGTATATATATATAGGAATTTTTCGAATTTCCTACTCTTGAGCAGGCTACATACAGCTGACCGTGAGAGAAGCAGGATTCTTTGAGGTTGATGCCACAATATTTTAAAGTTTGCCCTTGCGCTTTGTTAATTGTAAAACTAAAGGCTAATTTAATTGGAAACTGCAATCTTTTAAATTGAAATGGCAATTCAGAAGAGATCAGTGGTATTCTAGGTATAAATACTGTGTGTCCTTTGTTCTTTTCAGAAATAAGTTCAGCTTCAATGACATTATTCGATAGCTGTTTTACGATCATCCTTGTTCCATTACATAGTTTTGGGGAGTTGAGATTTCTGAGTAATATGATTGGAGATCCAATTTTCAGACGAAGGCAGTGTAATGGCATTCCTGGTACTTGTAAAGAATTTAGAAATTCAGTAGGGAAGTTGACACTTTCTTCAATGGATACCATCGTGTCGATCGATTTATATATTTTCTCTTCACCAGGTATTTTCTTTAGAATATTAAAATTGATATCGTCAAGAATATTAATTTTAGTGGCCAAAATTGCTCTTTGAAATAACCAGTCTACGTTAGTATAGTTCTGAATAATATTTGGATAAATTTTGTCGATTAGTTCGTTTTCAGTAGTGGCTATGTTACAGAAATCACTATTGAGTTCAATGAGGCCGGTCGTTTGATCAGTAGGATATGTACCTTCACCTATTTGTAAAAGTATTTTAGCAAAATGTGCTGTTGTTTCATCTTTTGATAATTCAACTCTCATGTTTTGTGTTAATTGCAGTATTTGTACTTGTGGCCAGAGATGTGACTTTTTTAAGCGTGCATTGATCTCGTCTGCTGGTGTTGACTTGGGAATAACTGGAAGTGTTTGTCGAAAATCTCCTAAGAGTATGAGTAGAGCTCCTCTCATTATTTCAGAGTTTTTTCGCAATTCTTGTAATGTTCTGTCCATGGCTTCTAATGATTTTTTATGGGCCATAGTACATTCATCCCAGAAGATAATTTTAGCTTGTTTTAGAAGTTGACCCCGTCCAGATTTTCCTGAGATTTTACATACCGGAAATTGTTGTTCGGCTATATTTAACGGTAGTTGTAAGGCAGAATGGGCAGTTCGTCCACCTTCCATAAGTGTGGCTGCAATGCCGGATGATGCTAGTGCCAGTGCGATGTGTTTTTTAGCACGTATTTCCGCCAGTATTAGATTTATTAGAAACGTTTTACCGGTGCCTCCTGGTGCGTCCAAGTAAATAATTCCACCAGTGTTGTTATTTATTCGGTTCATTATAATGTTGTAAACTTCTTTTTGATTGTCATTAAGAAGTGGTTTGTTGTGAGCAATGTATTCAAGTAGTTCATTGACGTTGTAACTTTTTTCCTTTGTAATTTCGTAGTTTAGCACACTGAAAGCATTTCTTTGTGGTGCTGGCATTCCAAGTTCTACTAAGGCCTGGTTATTTATTGCTAAACATTTATCTTCTAAGCGAATGAGTGTTTCATTGAAGATGTCGTCATTGAATTCTATAGTCAGTTCTGGATGAGCTTGTCGAATTTGGTACAATATATCATCACTCATACTCATTTTGAAAGAGTCCCATAGCTGTTTTGGGTTTGATGGGTTGCATGTTGTTAGAACTATGGCTAATAACTCTCGAATTTGTTCAGCTGAAGCTGTGAGTGTGGCTTCTTGTAGTGTTGATTCCCAGTGGTTATCGTTTTCCAATAATCCTAAGCGTTGACATGCTTCTCTGTACGTCTGGCATAGGTAGCCGTCAATAGTCCTGAGATCTGTGAAACTTGTTGGTTCCCGTATTTCGTGTAACAACATCCGGAGATAGAAACATTCGGCATTGTTTGGATGAACAGTGTATACTCGACCTATTGCGTTAGTTTTCATGATTTCTGGATGACCCTCCTCTGGCATTCCTTGTTTTCGTCGTTGAAAAATTTACCTGGTTTTGTCCCACGTATAATAAATAGGGACGTCGACATACAGTAATGTCTTTGCGAATGGATCCGTTTGGCACAGTTGGAAAAAAGCTGTTAAAGTTGTGTTCTGAGGTGGTTCGCTTGTAATTTTTCTAGCCGTCTTTTGTGAAGCAGACTCTCTGTCCATTCTCCAAATGTACTGCTAGATGTTGCACAGCTGGTTCGCGTTCGTGTATAGGAAAACTAAAAATTCTCCACGCTGCTTCGTTACTGTTGATGTATCTTCCCATTTGGTACATGAGGATCTCATCATTTCTGTTATTTTGTTCGCTATTTTGGACTATTTGAAATACTGCCATATCACTACCTTTGTTTACGTACTTACATATATATATTTAATAGATTTTACTGAATTGCAGTATTCAACGTTTATGTGTGCTTGGAACATTTTGGAAAGTAGTGGGTTATATGGTACTACCCATTGATTATCTATTTTCAGTTCGTATCTGCCTTGTATTCGTATTTTTGCTGTGAAGCCACCGTTTTTCGGTGATCGTCTTCTATATTTGGCATAGCCGTCATCTTCAGTTTTTGTATCGTCCAAGTATGGTTTTGGATATTTTTTTGTACATTTTCCATCACTCATGCATGGCGCATTGAGCTTTAGTGGTCCACATGGTCCGTGAATCATGTTTTTCACTACTATGTTGTATAGTTCTGGATCTTTTTGTGGATTGGGAAATTCAGCTTGGATGATTTTGTCAATATCCGTGGGATAAATTTTATCGTGTAGCCATATGAGATTGTGTGAGTGAGGTAATCCTCGTTTTTGCCACTCGATTGTATACATCCAGCATCTAACGGTTCCAAAGATGTGATATTTTGTGATGACGTCAATAAATCTTATTTGTTTTTGTCGAAAAACTCTAGCTATTATGTCGTGTCGATCCATGGAGGTTCGTCCGTATTTTAGTTGTTCTTTGATTTCTGGCCATGATGAGTTGCATGTAAATGTTATGAAGAGATCAGGTCGTCCATATTTTCTTACGTAGGTCATGGCATCTTGAGTATATTCGTGCATATGTCTTGGACTTCCCATGTATGATGAGGGTAAGATTACCATTGTTCCAATATCGTCAATATTGCCGTCATTTATGATCGCGTCTCGAAGGTGGATGTATTCTTCTGTGCGTAGTTTCTTCTGATTCAGTCTTATGTAAAGCATCCGTTCTGCTTCTATTTTTGCGTACATATCTACCAGAAATTGTTGGAATAAACGGCGAGTGTTGAGAATGTGATTGTATATTTCACTGTCTCTGATCATTAAGCGGTAAGCATAGAACTCCTTCGAAGTGACTTTTTTTGTTTGTTTCTATGCCTGTTTCAGGATGAATTTGTTTTATATTGAAATGATATCCGTCCTCTCCGTGCAGAAATATTAACGGATATTGAAGAGCATCATATGAACGGTGTGTCTCTGCAATGCGTTGTAGTCCTTTTCCTCTTCGTTGTACAATTATGTCACGGCTTGTATTTTCATTGTCCACAATTACGATGGCGACTTCATCTATCTGAGGTGCATTAAATCTACGTTCGTGTTCTCCACGTGGTATTTTATCGGCTCGAACTACAATTTTATAGTCATCAGAAATCATGCGGTCTAGTATTGTTTTGAATATGTAAATCAGTTGATTGTATTTGTGTAAGATCCTCTGTACATCTTGAATTATTTCGCGTCTCAATCCATTGAAATTTGTGCATCGTTGATCAATTTCTTGTTCTTCATTTCCGATGAAATATACTTGCAGAAATTTATAGTCTTCGTTAGGCATTGGTAATAACGATCCTATTTTGTGATAAATTTGCCCTTGAATTGAAAATACATATTGAAATTCATCTCTATTAGTGTTCGTCGAAGTAACACCGAAAGAAGTCATTTGAAAGCAGGAGTTGTATGATCTTATATTTTGAAGAAAGTGTTTTGATTCTAGTGTTTCCCCGGCCATGTAATGTAGAAATTCCTGCGGAGGTGCTTCCATAGTGGTAATCGGATTTTTCCATTCATGCAACAGAGACCTGGTGTTTCTCTACTGAATTTTTTCGCGTGGCAAAAATGGCAAATGTTATTCATTTGTCCGATTACAACATATTTATGATTGTAATATTTTTTCGTTGGTTCGTAGTGGAATGCTTCCTTTGTTAGATTATCTTTTAAAATTCTCGATTCTTCAATACTTTTCTTTTCTTTTCTATCTTCGCTTTTTCTGCTTCTCAGGGTGCTCATTCTGGTTCTTTGATTTTGTAAACGTGCTTCGTGCTCTTTTTCTCCTCCTCTTTTACGTCTAGGCATTGTATTCTGTAAAATATAAATTAAATAAACATTTTATAGACAAATATATTGTTACGTAAACGTGGGGTACGTTAAGACAAAGAAAAAAAATTATTTAAAAAAAATTACAATAAAAGAAAAAAAGATCTCCAAAGGCAGCAAGTACCTTATATAGCGAATTTTTTTTATGTATCTACATACTGAAATATTAATTGCAAAACATTCTTATGATACTGACAATTAATATATTTTATTAACATTGAATCAACTAATAAATTCATTTCCCGATGTTATTTTAATATTTCTGATTTTTATTGAAAAATACTTTTAATCCACAAACAATAAGAAACACTAATACATTCGTTTGAAGTTTACTGTTTGTCTAATACGTCCAATCAAGGCCTGCTTGATTTTTTCAAGCGAAATTCTCTAGCAGGCCTTGCGTCTAATATTAACTGTCAAGATTAGTAACCACCCCGCGATATTCAATTTTTTTTCTTATATCAATTTTCAAAACACATAGCTACCTGAGATAATCGATTTTACTGCTTATACTCAAAAAAGAGATTTTTGCATTTTTCTTGCGATCCAATGAACCGATTTTGATGATTTTTTTCTGGGTCATAGAGAATGGACTGCTCTACTATTATTTTAATTTTCATCAAAATCTAAGCAAATGTAATATTGAAAATGATTTTTTTTAACATTTCTTCAGCTCTTATTCCAAAAGTGTTGGCCCTACCAGTCTGGCCAACGAACTCATCCAAGCTATGCCAAAGACCGATTTTTGTACCAAGTTTCATTAAGATTGGTGTATTTTTACGGCAGTTATCGTGGGTATACATATATATATATATATATATATATATATATATATATATATATATAAATATATAAATATATAAATATATATATATATATATATATATATATATATAAAAAAATTTTAACGAACGGTGGATATGGGTTCCTGAGGTCCCAAAACAAACTTCTGTGCAAAAATTTTTCGGAAATTCAAAAGTGAGGATCTCGTCATAAGCTAATTTTTTTTAAAAAAATTCGCTAAAAGCAAAGTCAATAAAATAACAGTCGACTTTGTATTATCACAGCTGAAGATGCAAAAAAAGAGAAACGAGAAAGACGTTATACTTTTGATGATAAGGTTTTTGCCCTTTCTTTAATGAAACAGAGCCCACGTGGCTATAAATTATTGCAAAAGATATTTGCACTACCTTCCCAAAAAACTTTAAATGGATTGTTGAGGAAACTTCCATTTCATTGTGGCTTCAATGATGCTATTATAAATTCATTGCAACGCTCTGTCACAAAGATGCCAGTTTCATCTCGTCATGCAGTACTGATGTGGGATGAAATTGCTTTAGATCCTGCTTTAACATTCAATCAACGCGAGGACAAGACTGAAGGATTTGAAGATTGTGGCAATTCTGAATCCAGTGTGAAAATTGCTTATCACGCAATGGTTTTTATGTTGCGTAGCATACAAAGAAAATGGAAGCAACCCATTGCTTATTTTTATTTAGACTCTGCTATGAGCTCTGCTGATTTACAACGCAATATGAAAATAATTATTAGAGCAGTTAGAAAAATTGGAATTAAAATTGTAGCTACAGTTTCAGATCAACTTTCTATTAACTGTTTTGCGATATCTGGACTGATGCAAGAAAGTGAAAGATGGTGTGCACTTAATAATGCTGATAACAGATTCTTTGGTTATCTCATTGATGGTCGGGAAATTGTACAACCGAATGAAAGTGAAGCTGGCTGCGCAAGTTTTTTCTCAAAGAGTGTCGGTAATTATGCGATCCGTACAAAACTTTGGTATGCTCATTGAGCCACAGGTAATCTACAGTTTATATTTTATATATCGCACGTTGAAAACAAAAGTGACACTATACAAATATGTTCACTTTTTCCTTTTTTTAAGATTCATGTTCTATGGCAAAAACGTCACTATACGAATGGTTTCTATTACGCGTAAATCCGCCTACTTCCGCTAGATGGAACAAGTGTCACTTTATACTTTGAAAGAATTGCCCTTAGTCGTATCTGAAATAATGACGCTATTCTAGTTATGTCAAAACGATTGCACGGTACGCACGTCGCTGCAAGTCAAAAAGTGACACATTTCGTTTATCAACAGTTTATTGATTAGAGTCACTACAAAAACTGCAAGTAAGTAAATAGCTAAAATGACACATTTTGTTTAATGACACTTTTCACAGTAAAGTATCCAATTTTCTGATCATAAGTTAAGACAACAATGACACTATTATTTGTTTAGTGTCGTTTTTTCATTAAATAGTTTTTAATTTATTCAGAATAGTTCACAACACAATGACACTGTTTGTTTAATGTCACTATTTCAATTAAAAATACTATGACGTTTTCATAAAAGGACGTTTCTTAAGTGTTATATTTCGCTTTGTGTCGTTGTTTTACTAGTAGAGAATGTAAATTTTCGGCTAAAGTCATTTTCTACCTGCAAAAAGTTATTCAAACAAAGTGTTTTTTAAACAAAATTTTCTTGACCCAGTACCTAATTTGATAATAACAATAATTTCGAGATGCTTTGGTGTCGGAATTTCACTGTTTTTTTTTTGTCGTTGTATAGATCATGAGCAGAGGGCGGCAAATATTAGCATTGCTTCAAAATAATGAGAGCAAACAAAAGGTTGACGAAATCGAAGACAAAATAGACATTAACGTATCAAGCCCGCCTAAATGCTCATCGCCTCTGGATAAAGGTTTTATTACTAACGCTGAAGATGATAAGAATAGTCCTATTACTAAGGGAGAATTCTTCCTTCCTTCGGATAAGATACTCAGCCGCACATCATCAGTCGCTTCAAACTCCAGCACTACTTCTTCATCTTCTACATCATAAATCAATGTCGACTAAAATGCGGTGAAAAGATGTCAGAAGAAGCTCGCCAAAAATTATTTGAAGGTTATTGGAAAATGGGTTCTCTTGAGCGTCAAAGGGAGTTCATTGTGCGCAGTATGACAGAAATCATTCCTAAATACCAGTACAAAAAAGAAAATTCAAACAGAAAATCAAAACACTCGTTCAATTTTGAAATAGATAACACAAAGTTCAGGGTTTGTAAGTTTTTTTAAAAAAATACCTTGGGAATAAATGATAGGCCGATAAGAACGGTAATCAGCAAAATAGACAGCAGTGGAATTTTAGAAGGAGAACAAAGAGGAAAGCATTGAAAATATAAAATAATAGCTAATTCTTTAACAGAAGGAATAAAAAGTCATATAAATAGCATTCCTTGCATTGACAGTCACTATTTGAGAAAACAAACAATAAGAGAATTTATTGATGGTGGCAAAAGTTTACTTGATTTGTACAAAGATTACAAAGAAGGTTCTATTCAAAGTAATCTACCATTCGCAAATGTGCACACTTATAGAAAAATGTTTAATAATGATTTTAACATCAGTTTTTTTATTCCAAAAAAGGACCAGTGCGATCAGTGCACTGCATATAAATTGTAAGAAAAGCTAAAAGACAAACAGTTAATTAGCGACAAGTTTATTGTAGCTTGCTATGATTTACAAGCTGTAATGACCGTACCAAACGGTGAAACTTCTACTTTCTACTATAAATCTAAATTAAACTGTTTAAACTTTACTATAAGCGAATTAGGGACAGACCATACTGAATGTTATTTTTGGAACGAATCCGAGGCACAGCGTGGAGCAGACGAAATCGGAACTTGCGTCTTACGCTTCCTACAAAAAAATTAGCATGCAGTAATTCCGATCTAGATGTTACCTTCTACTCGGATAATTGCTGTGGTCAACAGAAGAATCAATTCATTATTGGGATGTACATTTATGCTGTTAGAAACCTTAGATATAAATCAATTACTCGCAAATTTTTAATTAGAGGCCACACTCAAAACGAGGGTGATGCAGCCCATTAATTATTGAAAAAGAGATTAAAAAAACCTTACGATCAGGTCCAATTTATGCTCCGTCTCAATATGTAACTGCCATAAGAAATTCAAAAAAGCGTGGCAATCCGTTTGTTGTAAACGAAATGAGTCACAGAGATTTTGTAGACATAAAAAAATTAGCAACTACAGGACTAAAAAAGAATGTTGATGGAGACGCAGTCAAGCTATCAAAAATTAAAATCATAAAAATTGAAAAACATGACATCAATGATATTAAGATATTCTACAAAACATCTTATTTCGATGACTTTAAAGAAATTGCTTTGCAAAGGAATTTTAACAGTTTTTGTGGTCGCCAAGAACTAAAACCCCTATATAGAAGTCCACTGAAGTTATCTGAACGAAAAATAAGTGATTTAAAAAGTATGTTTAATGCAAATCTCATTCCTATGTTTTATTATCCCTTTTATTTTTAAAGAATGATTACTCTTGTATCGTTATATTGTAAGGATTTTGTGTTTTTTTTAAAATTTTCTTTCTTTTGTGCAGTATTAATAGTTGAATAAAGAAATTTACTGCATTTACCAATTTTTTTTTTATTGTATCCCATAATTCTCTTAGCAATATGTTCAAAAAAATGACCTTACACTAAAAACTTTTAAACAATATAAATTTAAAAACGACACTAAACAAAAAATTATTGTTACAAGACGATTTTCTATAATATCATTTTTGTCTCTAGCCGTGTGATTAACAAATTAATTAAAACAATAATAAATTGTGTCATTAATAACAATAGAATTTCTATAACCAGTATTTTAATAGTATTTTTTTTAAAGACAAAATAACATTAAAACTAAAAGTTGCTCTACTGTAAAATGCTGATATTTGTATAGTGTCACTTTTGTTTTCAACGTGCGGTATATTTTTAGCGAATTTTTTTAAAAAAATTAGCTTATGACGAGATCCTCACTTTTGAATTTTCGAAAAATTTTTGCACAGAAGTTCGTTTTGGGGCCTCAGGAACCCATATCCACCGTTCGTTAAAATTTATATATATATATATATATATATATATATATATATATATATATATATATATATATATATATATATTTATATATTTATATATGTATATCCACGATAACTGCCGTAAAAATACTCCAATCTTAATGAAACTTGGTACAAAAATCGGTCTTTGGGATAGCTTGGATGAGTTCGTTGACCAGACTGGTAGGGCCAACACTTTTGGAATAAGAGCTGAAGAAATGTTAAAAAAAATCATTTTCAATATTACATTTGCTTAGATTTTGATGAAAATTAAAATAATAGTAGAGCAGTCCATTCTCTATGACCCAGAAAAAAAATCATCAAAATCGGTTCATTGGATCGCAAGAAAAATGCAAAAATCTCTTTTGTTGAGTATAAGCAGTAAAATCACGTATCTAAGATGGCTATGTGTTCTGACAATTGATATTAGAAAAAAAATTGAATATCGCGGGGGGTAACTAATTTTGACAGTTAATATTAGACGCAAGGCCTGCTAGAGAATTTCGCTTGAAAAAATCAAGTAGGCCTTGATTAAACGTATTACGGGAAATGAATTTATTAGTTGATTCAATGTTATTAAAATATATTAATTGTCAGTATCATAAGAATGTTTTGCAATTAATATTTCAGTATGTAGATACATAAAAAATTCGCTATATAAGGTACTTGCTGCCTTTGGAGATTTTTTTAATTTTAGGTATAGAAAACAATCCTGCAACTTACCGCGATACTCGTGACTTCTTACTTTTTGTGGACCAATTATTTGATGGTGTTAATGGTTCAGCCGTGCACCCTACAGATGGAAAGATTTTAAGATGCGCGATATGCAATAAATCACCTCATCTCCCATTTTGGAATAAAGCACTTCCTGTGTTGGAGAGTATATGGTTTGTTTCCAAAAAAAAAAAGAGTTTGTACCTCCATCAATATTAAACTGGATTAAAACCATCAAAGGAATGCGCTACCTGTGGTCAAAACTTAAAAGTGAAGGGTTTTCGTTTTTGTGCCCACGTAATCTAAACCAGGATCCACTGGAAAACTTTTTTGGCTCTATACGAAGCCACGGCATTAGGAACATTAATCCTAATCCAACAGCATTTAAGGCATCCTTCAAAAGTTTGCTGGTGAATAATTTTACCGCACCCCATTCACCTGGCAGCAACTGTGAAGACGACAGTAGTGAAGGAGCTTTAGACAATCTTCGTCACTTACTTATCACAAATACTGAGCAGAATGCTACTGAACTGGTGTCTTTAGAAGACGATGATAATGATGATGATAATTTTCAGATGAAAGATGGTGATGCAGACATTTTAAAAAGCCAGCTTCATAGTTATCTTGCTGGGTACGTGGCAAAGGATTATTAAAGAGAACTGCATGTCGCGTTTGTCGCAGTGAATTAGTAGGCTCTAACAGAAGTGATTCTGATCAGTTTTTACTAAGAAACAGGCAATATCATAAGTGAGCCTTGTTGTACACTAATGAACAATTTAGGAGCCTCTTTTCAAAATGTTGTCAGGTAATGCAATATTTTTTACTCAAATTTTCGAATAAAAACCATTTATTAAAACGATTGAAATTAAAACTTAAAAAACATGTTTTTCAATATATTGATCATTTATGAACATGTGAAAAGCACGATATAGTTCATGAGTTTTCAGATCTTTTTTGCAAATTCTATGTTTTCACCTGGGTAAAAAATGTTAATAAAATTTTAAAAGGTGTTGACGTGAGGGATGTTAATGATCAAATCAAGCAACTTGCTCTACAAAAACATATAAAAAAGGTCATGCTGCAAAAATTAAATCAATGAAAAAACTAACTTGTTAATTACAATACAGGTGTAAACATACAATTATCTTTTTGTTTAAAATTACATTTATCGTGATTATTTTTATTATTATTATTAGTATTGTTGTTATTGTTATTCATAACTATCATCATTTGTATTTAATAAATCACCACGTTATATTAATGTACACATATATGCATCATGTGAGAATACATTTCGTCTTATTAATTCACTAAATAAATGAACTAAAGGGTTTAGCCGTCCTTCCATAGGCAAACTGCCCCCGATAGGAACCTATATCGTAACTTATGCTATATTGTAGAGGGTACTAATAGTAGTTCATCGAGTAGATATTAGCTCTATATCTTAGTTAATTGAGGAGCTATTTGAAAAAAAGTGTCCGGAGACGACTTTTTTCAAAGTGATATATCTCTGTTGATTTTAAAGCTAGAAAAATAAGACCAATTTTAGTGTTTATGGTACACTCTACAGTTTATTTTATATAAATTTCCATGAGCCAAGCCTAAATAAAAATATTAAAAAAAATGCAAATAAATTATTTTTTTTATTGATTTCTATCAGATCGAATTGAATTACCACTTTGAAAAAAATATATAATAATTGTCTATACCTTGCCTAACAGCATACCAAGTTTCATTAAAATCCATAAGGTGCAACATTTTGAAAAAAAATAATGAAAGTAAGTGGACCACCTTGTTGACACTGTAAATTCAAGTAATTAATAACGAAATGCTAAAAACGCTTAACAATAAAGCGCTTTAGTGTTTGCAATGTTGAACTCCATAAGCAAGCTGTAGCATTTTTGATGCTCAATTTTTAATCACTTGTGTCTGTTTTAGAGTCCTATATTTTGCTTATGGAGTTTAACATTGAAATTGTATTAGATTTTAATAATCTTTCACATCGGGTGGAAGAGAGATAAATGCAAGGCAAGCCGAATGCTCGAGCCGATCGTGCCTTTCGGTCGGCCGTGCAGCGCTCTCACCCCTTCCCTTCCGCGGCGCTACAATGTTACAATGTCAACATTGTTACAATGAGTCATGTTTTTTCGTATGCGCGGCCGGCGTTCATCAATTTATTAGACGTTGTCACGTCAAAAACGTATTGTTTGTTCATGTTTAAAAATATATATAATAACCAGTGAATAAAGCAGTGACCTAAAATATATCCACTATGTCTGGGAAATGTAATAATTGTGGCTTTATATTGCGAAAGACCGGAAAACGAAAGAAAACATTGCAAACCGAAGATGAAGTGCGTAAATACAGTGTTCCTCAAATGAAGCTACTTAAAGTTGGAGATGTTCTGTGTCATAAATGTCGATTAATTCCGTATGCTAAATCACCGACTACTGACGACACACGCCCAGGACCTTCCCGTATTAATATAGAAACAGAACGACGTGATATTTTACAATTTGAATCAGCGGACGAAGAAGAGTATTATTATTATGATGATAATGATGAAGATGAAGACTTTTGTACGAGTCACAGTTCTGATGAAGACACCATGATATTGCCGTTAAAAAGAGTAATTTCAACTCATAAGTATTGTATTTTGTGTAGCTCAAAATCTAATATTAAAACAATACCAATAGAAGCCCGATATCAAGCTTTTATAAAACGAAGAATTTTCATTCCGAATGGAGACCGTTGTTGCTCACAACATTTAATAAAAAACAAGTTTTTTGAAGATGAACTGTCACGCTTGCGCGTTCCCTCCAATTACAGTGTTTTATCTGCAAAAGAAGTCTCAACATTTTTAGATTTACTTTCAGAAAAAGTTGAAGCTACTTTGTTTAAACAAATAGGTGATTCTACCATGCCTGAAGAAAAACTAAAAGTATATACTGGACTAACTTGGGAAAACATCATGGAACTGTCGAATCTTTTAACATTTAAGTTTTCTTCTTCGCGCAATGTTATTCAAGCATTAGTGATTTTTTTAATGAAATTACGATTAGGTATTTCAAATAAAATGATATCTTCAATATTACAATTAGAACGAGAGCCACAAGTTTCAAATTATTGCAAGCAAATAATACGAAGTTTCGAAGAAGATATTTTACCATTCCATTTTGGTATCAATTCAGTCTCAAGACAACAGCTAATTCAAAATCATACGACCAATATTTCGAAGGCTTTATTTAACACTACTGATGATCAATTGATAATTATTTGTGATGGCACATATATTTTTCATGAAAAAAGCACAAACAACGAATACCAACGCAAATCTTACTCGGGACAAAAGAAATCGCATTTATGTAAGCCATTTACTATTTGCGCTACAGATGGATACATAATAGATTTCGCAGGTCCTTATTATGGAACACAAAACGATGCTACAATAATGAAAATCATATTAGACGATTCTCTTGGTTTGCAAACTCTTTTGCATCAAAACGATCTTATCATTGCAGACCGTGGATTTAGAGACGTTGAGTCATACATAACCAAGAAAGACTACAAACTGCTTATGCCAGAACTAAAAGGAAAACGAGATCAACTTACAACTTCTGAAGCTAATGAGTCTAGGAAAGTGACAAAAGTAAGATGGGTTGTCGAAGCGGTCCACGGCGCAATTTCGCAAAAGTTCCGGCTCTTAGATAATGTTTTAGACAACAAAATATTACCGAACGTAAGGTCTTTTTGTCGCATTGCTGCGTTTCTACAAAATAAATATGGTAAGAGACATATTTCGGACATAGATTTACATGATAAAATAATTAAAAATATGAAAGACAGGCAAACTATGAAAAACACACTTGTCGACGAGGTACTGCTTCACAACTGGGATCGACGAAAACAACCCTTTCAACGACTTCTAGCTTCAGAAGTTCAGGACTTCCCTGAGCTTTCTGAAGAAGAGTTAAAAATACTTTTACTGGCACCTACCAGCTTTCACAAGCCATTTCTTATTTAGCTGAACTCATGGGGAAAGACAATAATTTCCATGTACTGTACGTCAAAAATGAACCTAACATTTTAAAGGTGCAAGTACAATCGCGACACATTAATAGCAAAACCTACAGATGTTACATTGACTACAACCGCAATGGAAAAAGCCACGAAGATATTCGGCGTTATTGCTGTAACTGTGCAAATGGAAATCGAACAGTTGGGTGTTGCTCCCACGTAGCGGCAATTATATATTATTTATCAAATACAAGATATAAATCTCATATAGTTCGCCCAGCAGAAATATTATCCCGTGTTTTTTCTATAAATAACGATCACGTGGTAATTAATGAAAATAGTGACGATGACTAATAAAAGCTATTTTTTATTAATATGGATTTAACTATTACTGAGAAAAGATCATTCCATGTTCTTTTGAACCTTTTATGCCCAATATTGAAAAATCAAATATGTAATACAATTTAATTAAGTACTATATTATTGAAAAATTGAAAGTTAAAAACGTCATCAAAGTAGTCATAAAGTGGTCCACTTACTTTCATTATTTTTTTTTTCAAAATGTTGCACCTTATGGATTTTAATGAAACTTGGTATGCTGTTAGGCAACGTATAGACAATTATTATATATTTTTTCAAAGTGGTAATTCAATTCGATCTGATAGAAATCAATAAAAAAATAATTTATTTGCATTTTTTTAATATTTTTATTTAGGCTTGGCTCATGGAAATATATATAAAATAAACTGTAGAGTATACCATAAACACTAAAATTGGTCTTATTTTTCTAGCTTTAAAATCAACAGAGATATATCACTTTGAAAAAAAGTCGTCTCCGGACACCTTTTTTCAAATAGCTCCTCAATTAACTAAGATATAGAGCTAATATCTACTCGATGAACTACTATTAGTACCGTCTACAATATAGCATAGGTTACGATATAGGTTCCTATCGGGGGCAGTTTGCCTATGGAAGGACGGCTAAACCCTTTGAAAATGCTTGTTTACGTTTTGGACAATCATTAGATGGATTTATTACAGGTCCATCATTATCTAAGAATTTCATTAATATTGATTAAAATAATTTTGAACCAGTTGGTATAGAACAATTTGATTCTTTATCATCATTCATATTATCTTTATCTTGATCATTATTATTATTATTATTATTATTATTATTATTATTATTATTATTATTATTATTAAAAATTTCAAGCTAAAATTGCGTTTTTTTATATTTTAATTAAAAAAAAAATTCAATTTAGCCCGCTGTGGCAACAACATCGATTGAAAATTTAAATGGCATGTGTTAAGTTACTCTTCAATTAAAAACTTACTGTTAATAAAAGATATGCTTAAAAGTGCCATATAAATTTTTAATTGATGATGGTGAAATTGGGTTTTGAAAGAATAGAACCAATAGCATTTTTAAATTTTCCCGCCGAGTGACCAAAGCGCCGTCATGAGTGTAGTCGTCTAAACTGAAGTTGAATAGCTAAGATAGAGTTGGCCATCTTTAATCTATGCTTTGTAAGCTGGTAGCTGATGCTGATGTTTTAAGGTCCCAGCAGGCCCCTTCCACTTATATTGGTGGGGGGTTCTACAGCTCACGTGGTATTTATGTACAATTCCATCCAGGGGGCGCTTGCGAAGTTACTTTCTTTGTGGCGACGCGTAGATGTAGAAACTAGAACTAGGTGTAAAATAATAGTTTATGTTAATGGATGAAGATGTCGCATAGTCGATGTCGCTAAGAAAAATTCAAAAATCAGTATATCGCTGAGACAGTATGGCCAACTTAAAAAAACTTAATATTTTTTACTCAAATTACAGTATAAATACTGTTTTTATATTAGAGACGAAAAAAACATTAATTTTCGACATATCTTCTACCTTACAAAATGTCAGTTTCGGGGTTCTTAGAAGGAATTTTGGGGGATTTTTAGAAGGAGAATTCAAATGTTGGCAAAACTGCATTTCTGGCAAAAATCGTCTTACAAGACAAATATTGAATTGTATTGTTTAATTGTATTTATTGTGATTTATTGCTTATTAAATTAATTTCATTATTCTAATATGTCTTCAAAATGTGAGTATTATAATAAATTTCTAAAAAAAAAGTTTAAAATTGCCGTTTGAAAATGCATTTTTTTTATTTTAGTTAGATGCGTGCTTTGTGGAAATTCGGGAAATGATGTTTTATTGCATTGTTTCCCTAAGAATGCAGCAAACTAAGTAAATTTTGATAGTAAATATATTAAAGATAACAATTTTGAAAGTCTAATTCCCTTAAAAATTATCCTGTTTCGGATCCTAAAGGATTTTTGGACCTATTACTCGACTCGGCGTGCAAAAATTAACAATTTTCAAACATCTATATATCGCATCCCTGGTGGAAATGTTCTCTGAAAGTCAGTGAGAATTTCTCGGAAAAATTCAGAAAATGGAAATAAATTGGGATTTCTAGTATTTATTTCCACCAGGGAAGTTTTTTAAGATATTGGAAAAACGTACCTTAATTAGAGTATATCAAGGTACATGTGCTAAAGCTTTCCATTGAAGAAAAATGTGAAAAAATTCTGAATGGCAGCTCTTCTAATTTGCTATCTAGAATAAATTGTAACGAAGCGTCCGGTGCGGCGGCCAGCCGACGACTGATATGCCGGGAGTGAGCGCGCAACCTTGGAGTGGGGAAGCGTGGAAGCGCGCAGGTCGCTAGACAGCAGCGATAACGGAATGAATATAAACCGACCGACCGGCCGTTGAGGTTCACTACTTCCCTTCCCGGCTTCCAATCTAGACCTCTCTAGCAGTGGCTCTTGGCGACCTAGAGTATTCCGATTGTATTAGTTGTTTTTCCGATTCCGGCGGTGGCTCTTTGGCGACCCGGAATAGTCCAATCGTTTGTATTAGTTGTTTTTCCGATTCCGGCGGTGGCTCTTTGGCGACCCGGAATAATCCGATCGTTTGTATTGTTTTACCGATTCCGGCAGTGGCTGGTGGCGACCCGGAAGATTCCGATTGTTGTTCATTTCTCCGATTCCGGCAGTGGCTCTCTGGCGACCCGGAATAATCCGATTGTTGTCTACACCGATTCTGGCCGTATCTACCCGCCGACCGAACTACCCGTCCAGGATCAACCGACCCGGAAGATTCCGATTGTTGTTCATTTCTCCGATTCCGGCAGTGGCTCTCTGGCGACCCGGAATAATCCGATTGTTGTCTACACCGATTCTGGCCGTATCTACCCGCCGACCGAACTACCCGTCCAGGATCAACCGTCCCGGAAGAATATCCGATTACTTGTAAATAGTGTAAATAGTTGTAAATAAAGTGTATATATTATCCGTCTGTGCCGTCTTATACTTTTCTCACTGATTACCAGTGAGTGGCACCCGAATACTGACCGAACCTGTCCCAACTAACACTTCGACCCTGATATTTCTCTGGCCAGCTATAACCCGGGCAAAAACACCATTACAAAATTCACTTATAATTATTAAAAATTAGTAATATTAACTGAGTTTTAGCCAGTTATTAAGGAGAATGTACGAAAAAAAAACTAGGTCCAAGATTTTTCTCTGCCATTCCCAATTTTCTTCAATGGAAAGCTTTAGAACATGTACCTTGATATGTTCCAGCCAGCATACGTTTACATTTTATTATAACTTAATAAACAAGCGAGTAATCGATGCTTGAAGATTGACATACAGGGTGTTTGCTCTCAGTATGGAGAGTACTAAGAACTCCTATTAGTCGACGAGCGATTTGAAAAATATTTTGAGGATTTGTAGAAGAGTCCCTAGGGAACATTTAAGCAAAATTAGAACCTCGTAGCTCATTTCAAAGTTGGTCAAAAAACGATCGTTTTGGATAATGTAGCAATTTTCAAAAACGAACAAAACACGCAGAACGACTAAAAATGACTCAGAGACCCTCCCAACTTTGATTTTTTTCGTTTTTCTCCATTGTATTCCAGAGAAAATACGAAATACTTACATCTGTTACAGATTTAAATGGAAAGAAACGAAAAAAATCAGTGTTGGTAAGGTCTCTGAGTCATTTTTAGTCGTTCTGCGTGTTTTGTTCGTTTTTGAAAATTGCTACATTATCCAAAACGATCGTCTTTTGACCAACTTTGAAATGAGCTACGAGGTTTTAATTTTGCTAAAATGTTCCCTAGGGACTCTTCTACAAATCCTCAAAATATTTTTCGAATCGCTGGTCGACTAATAGGAGTTTCTTAGAACTCTCCATACTGAGAGCAAACACCCTGTATACGTAAATCTGTGTACAATATATAATTGTATACATATATGTAACTACTAACAATATGTGTTATAAGTATGAATTTTATTCAAACAATAAAAATAAGTAAACAATTTTTTAGTGTATTTAAAGCTCAATAAAACAAATATAATGTTATATTGACTAACATTAACTGTCTATGGTTAATTCAACTTAAAAGTTGCATTAAGTAAGTGAAACAAAAAGTGTAGAGAGTATAAGGGCAAAATTGCTGATCTTTTGAGGGGTGATGGGGAGACATTAGTGAAAAACGTTTTCAAAAATGTTCCCGCACCAACTCTTGCCCTTATACTCATACAACTTAAGGCTGCTAAGCGTGCATCTAAAGATAGAAGAAGGACCTTGGAGGAAAAACTCCTTTCGCTGAATTTCCATCAAAAAAGTCCTAGGTGCTACTCTTTGCTCAGAAGATTCCTTGCCCTTCCATCGCCAACCACACTTCACCGTCTTCTGGGCAAAGTTCCCTTTCACACTGGGATAAAGCAGCATTTATTCCACCACCTTGCGAACTATCTTTGTGCATATAACAAAGAAGAGAGAATGTGCTGCCTTGTGTTTGATGAAATGAGCATAAGAGAGCACATTCTCTACAATTCCTCGTTAGATGCTATCGAAGGTGTTGTAGATCTTGGAAATCAGGGTAGGAAAAGCGATACCGCTTCTCATGCCCTGGTTTTCATGGCCCAAGGGGTTGTGAGGAAGTGGAAGCAACCACTTGCTTACTACTTCCCCCACGGGGGTAATTGCGACATGGGGACAACAAATGTTAGTGCTTTGCGGAATATGGGCTCCTCGGTATCCCATCCTTTTTTTATCCATGAAGCTCGGCAAATTTTTACTATCTTCGATCCTCCCCATCTCATTAAATGTACCCGAAACCTGCTTCTTAAATATCCCATCCATCAGTTACCCATCCACACTTGGTGATCGTGAAGTCCGAATGATAGCTCGCTGGACCCATATTGAGTTTTTGTACAATTTTGAGAAATCCAGGCAGCCAGGATTGAAAGTAATATAATACAAGAAACATGAATTTAGAGACTTTAAGACTATTTTCATTTTATGAAGGTATGTTTTAAGGTTTTTATAATGATTAGTAGAAAACTTGGTTGATTTTGTCAGTAACAAAGGCCCTTTATAACGATATTTACAGGTCCTTCATAAACTTACCGACCAGCATCTGGCGCTGGTGATGCAATCTAAAATGAAGGTATCACTGGCAGCTCAAATATTAAGTCGATCCGTGGCTGCCCTAATGGATGTCTTAATAACTTGTGGTAATTATTCATAAGAGAACTATTTTGGTTAAAACAATAACGAGACTATTGTTTTAGGTAAACTGCCGGCAGAAGCCACGAGGACTTCCTAATTTGTTTACATAATGAACAACCTATTTGACAGTTTTAATGGACGTGGCTCCAACATTGAAGGTAATTATGTATTATTTAACAACAATTATTTAACTAGTTAGTTTTATGATTTTTAGTTCATCATATCACTGATTTTTAATTAACATAATGTAAAAACATAGGCAACGTAGTATTTACAATAAGACTCTATTTTTGAAATTCATTGTCTTTATTTTAATCATTTAACATAACGTTTCAATCACTTACAGTCGCTGATAGTTATGGTTAAGCACTTGATAACGATCTGAGATTGTGACTAACCGAATCATTCTCTTGAATGATTGAAAGAAACACAGTGAATTTTGAAAATACAGTTTCATTACATAATGTATCTAAAGATATTCAATATAGCTAAATACCTAAAACCGTTATCTCAATGTAAGATTTTAATTTTAAATTTTTTGTTTCTGGTCAATTAGGATGTTTAAGAGCAGCTGTCAAAGAGGGTTCACCGCATTGGATGTTCTGGGGCGAAGCCTTTAAATGTATCCAGAATTGGACATTTGAAGGAGCTAGACGTCGGCCCCCATCGCAGGTATTTTCGTTTATATACATATTTGTCGCTTTTGCTTAAAAGTAAATTATTTTAGGACGGATCGTTAATAACTATTGGTGCTGTGAAGGGAGTCTAGCAAACTGTTCGGCAGAATGGGTTCAGTCAGCTCCGCACCAGGGTGTTGAATCAAGACCCTCTCGAGAATTTGTTTTCTGCCATTCGTTCCGGGTGTGGCTGCAACGACAACCCTACAGTACCACAATTTGTAAATTCCTTAAAAGTCCAAATTGTAAGAGGGTTTCTTTGCGTAAGGTTGCATGGGACCAATTGTGAAGAAGACGATTTGGAACTGCTAAGTAGTTTGCAAAGGTTGTTTGATGTAAAAGAAGTCCAAAATGCTGCGTTAAATGAGGATGCAGCCACTACTGTATGTCCTGACGACAGTGCTCGTATTGCTAGTGAAGTAACTACGGCAACTTTCACTGGTAATATTGAGTCGTTGTCAATGGCTTATGTGAGTGGCTGCATTGCTCCTAAGATTCTCATTAAGTATAATTGCAAACAATGCGCCAGCGTACTCACTTCCGACGCCTCCCTTCTTTGTAATTAATTAATTAATTAATTAATTAATTAATTAATTTATATTTATATATATATATATATATATATATATATATATATATATATATATATATATATATATATATATATATATATATATATATACAGGGTGTTTACAAATTGCCGCAAAAGCTACACGTAGCGATATTCTTCTCCCGATTCTGAATCAAAAATCTTAATGCTAAAATGTTGTATCGTGCTTCATACGTCTTCACGAGGTTACTGAAGTTTAGATTTTTAGTACGTAAACAAGCGTTTCTACTTGATATCTCTCAATAGAGATATCTGCAATTTAGAATAGAGACGAATTTTGATCATATTTTTTCGAAAATGTTCTCTTTTCAAGTTATAATCTCATTTTTAACATTTGTTCATTAACATCCTCCCACGAAAAACACATTTGGCAACGTAGTACGGCAATGACATTTAAATGTCAAAATATGACAGTAATGTTTATGTAATTCGTATCGTATAATTTTGTGTAACCTTAGATTCGTAATTTTTGTATTATTTTCATTAGTTTTTCTGTTCCTGTGTTTTATCGTTCTTGTTTTATCGTTCTTGTTTTATTAAATTGTATACTTCTAATGAATAATTTTACATTTAATGAGTATGCCGATATGTACATGGTATATGGTTTCTGCAATGGAAATGCAAACTTGGCAGAAGAAGAATACCGCATACGTTTTCCAAACCGGAGACATCCTAGTGGAAATGTATTTCGAAGACTGGACCAACGTCTTCGTGAAACTGGTTCATTTAATGTAACGAGACCTAACGCTGGTCGACCTAGACAAAGGCGTACTGTGCAAGTGGAAGAGCAAATTCTAGGCGTAGTACAACAAGATCCCTCCGTTAGCACCCGACAGTTAGCTTCCACTTTTAATATCCCCAGTAATAGGACAGTTCATTCGGTTCTGCGAGAAAACCTTCTTCATCCATACCATGTAAACAAAGTTCAACCTCTCTATGAAAACGATAATAGACATCGTTTAAATTTTTGTAACGGAATCTTAAATAGGATTCAAGAAGATGGCAACTTTTTAAGACGTATTCTTTGGAGCGATGAATCTATGTTTACGAGAGATGGCGTATTTAATACCCATAATTTTCACCATTGGGCAGATGAAAATCCACATGTGTTTCGGGAATATGGTCACCAACGAAAATTTTCTGTTAACGTTTGGCTGGGCATAATAAATAACCGGGTTGTTGGGCCAATTTATTTACCAAATCGTCTAGACGCTAATGAACACCTAAACGTTTTGGAACAAGTGATTGATGAGATGCCGTTAGACATACGCCGTAACATGATTTATATGCATGATGGGGCTTCTGCACATTTTTCACGTAATGTAAGGAATTGGTTGGATCAACACTTTCCTAACAGGTGGATTGGTCGTGGTGGTCCTATTTTATGGCCTGCGAGATCTCCCGATCTCAATCCTTTAGACTTTTTTGTTTGGGGTTTTATTAAGGAAAAAGTTTACGCTACACCTCCACAGGACCCTGACGAAGTTCGAAATAGAATTAACGTGGCTGTATTAGAAATTACACCGGAAAGGCTGGAACGTGTAATACAGACTATACCTCTAAGATTACAACTATGCTTACAAACAGACGGGTTTCAATTCGAACAACTGCGTAAGTAATAGTGTTGATAAATGTTCAAAAAACCAATCAATTCTTTTATAAAATAAATCTTAATTTAATATTTCTAATGTGCTTTATTTGGTAACAAATAATTTAAAGAGCAAATCTAATCTGATACTATTAATGATGCGGAAAATGTCTTTAAAGAACGAAATTCAGAAATTGTAACGGTAACGACCATGTACTTACTATTACAGTAGTATCCAATTACAGTGTTGCCAAATGTATGTTTCTATTAAGTGGTTCCTGAAGACAAACGAAGCATGATACAACATTTTAGCATTAAGATTTTTGATTCAGAATCGGGAGAAGAATATCGCTACGTGTAGCTTTTGCGGCAATTTGTAAACACCCTGTATATATATTAATGAGTTATCCAATGATCAATCCAGATTAACTTGTCCTTCGGAGAAGTTAGTTGTTGCGGTTGGTCACGGGGTAGGTCTTATCGAAAAACTTTTATCTACCTAATGACATGATACGGGACTTCGGAAGAAGTTTGCAAATATTCTTAATGAGAGGGTAGATTTTTCGTGAATAAATTGCGTTTTGCACTTTGATATAATCAAAAAGTGTATTGTAGAGGCTGTTTGTTGTATCAGTATTCCATGGTACTGCAAGCGCCTCATCCGCGAAAGGAAGTCCCAAGCAAGCTTGAGACGGGTGCAGCGGAAACTTCGTATATTGCAACACCAATAACACTTGATATTGGTGTTGTAATATATGAAGTTTCTGCTATAGTTAGTTTTTTTGTTTATTTATTTTTTAGTGTCTTTGTAAATAAGTATTATACCTGATGGAAATTTTCTCTGAAAATCTCTAAAAATTCGGAAAATGGAAATAAATTTAGATTTCTAGTATTTATTTCCACCAAGGATTGTAACGCACATTTCCTATGCTATAAAATAACATACAATAAGAGGCATACCTCTTATTTAGTATGTATTTCAAGTATTTTGATTGCTATAGATGATTATGATATATGTTTTATTTTAGTTGTAAATAATACCTATTTTTACTTGTCATAAGATGATTTATCTATCATAATTTTCTAGTTTATATGTTAATTCCATAAAAATATCTAAGGTTCATTGGATATTCTTATTTTTAGACAACTTAGTATAATAATTGTTGATACAATTGCCTTATTGACATATATTCTAAATGTATATGAAACTAATTGTAACTTGTAAACCAATTATGTTTTTCCCTAAAAACCTTGCACATATAATTATTATATTTTGATTTGCAAATATGGATTTCGATACATGTACTCGTGAAAACCATTTATTGCAATAATTTCACATTGATTTACGTTGACATAAGAAATTAGTGTTTTTAAAAAGCAATATGTACAGATTTCATGTACTATATGAAAATCATCTCATTCACAACACAATTTTTTGTATATAATGTATTTTAATAATATTAATATATTTATATTTAAATTTATTCTGTATATTAATTATTACCTTTAGGCCCGGTATTTCCATCCCTAGTTAAAGTTCTAGGTAGGCCAACCATCAGATAATGTACCGTTTAACAAAAAACGCGTCTTTCCACCTCTAGATAAGTTAAATCTGCTGGTTAAAAAGTCGTACCCAGCAGATATCTTAACGGCTAGTTGATCGAGGGGATAAACGCTTAACCTGACGATTCTAACCCCACATTCAGAGAGAAAAGTGAAGTTTCTATCTTCATTTATTTAAAACTGTAAAATTTCAACGATCAACCGCGTATTTCATAGATAAATCTATAACGTATCTACTTTTTGTGTTAATATTTTTGTAAAAAACTGTAAGCTAGTTTTTGGTGTACTTGTTATATTTTGTAGTTTATATCGGTTTTCATTGGATATAAATTATTATATTGTAAGTATGTGCTAAAGTGTTTATGCATTAAAATAATATCGTTTTTAGTAATTATACAAGGTATTGTTTTTTAACGTGTTAGAGAAAGCTTTCTTGTTAAATCTTAGCATCATTATTAACACTGGACATATTAGAGGAATTTGATGATCTGGAGTTTATATTAAAGTTGGAAAACTATTGTGAGCGCAAACCTTATGTAATAAGATCACGAGTTGATCATTTAACATTTTGGGACGATGATGAATTTCTTAAACGGTTTCGATTATCGAAAATGTCCGTATTACAACTGCTCGACAAAATAAACAATCAGTTGCCCCATAGAACCAATAGGTATTAATATAGAAGAAGTTAAACATATTTATGGTCTGTGTGTACTAAATTAGCTTTTCTGTTCATAGAAACAAGTGTGTGCCGCCACTGCAACAACTACTGTTAACATTGCGTTTCTTGGCAACAGGTAGCTTTTATATTACCGTTGGAGATTTTGGAGGGATCCACAAATCAACGTGTGGCAAAATCATTCAGAAAGTAATAAATGCTCTCGTGACTTTACGTTCAGAATATATCTTTCTACCCCGTACAACGGAAGAACGACATACCACAGTTATAGAGCTTAGCAACATAGCACAATTTCTGAGAGTCATCGGTGCTATAGATTGTACGCATGTGAGACTGCAGTCACCAGGTAGGTTCAAGGGTTTTTTGCAGTTTTCAGAATTACAGGGTTTTCTGTTACTGAATAGGTGGGAACACAGGTGAATACTTTCGAAATCGAAAAGGCTACTTTTCACTCAACGTCCAGGTGATTTGTAATGCTGCTGGAAGAATAATAGATATCGTAGCGAGGTGGCCTGGCTCATCCCATGATAGTTTCATTCTTAACAATTCAGCAGCCATGATGCGGTTAGAAAACGGTGAAATGAGAAATTATGTGTTGCTAGGGGATAGTGCGTACCCGTTACGAGTATATTTATTAACACCATTCGAAAACCCTGACAATGCAGCAGAAATAAGATACAATAATGCCCATGTTGCAACACGCAATGTGATTGAAAGAACCTTTGGAAGATGGAAACGTCGATTTCCGGTCCTGTCTCTCGAGATACGAACCAGACTACCCTTAGCTCAAAAGATAATAACAGTGGCGGCAATCTTACATAATGTAGCAGCTAGCAACAATGATATGTTGCCAGAATACGATGGAGATGTTTAGGACAATGGGAACGCTGAGCAACCTGGAGCGGAAGTTGAACCAACAACAGCAGGGAATATAGTGCGCCAAAGCATCGTGAATTATTTTGAAAGGCCAATGTAACTGTATATTTATCATCAAAAGTACAATATCATTAATATTAATTAATTAATAAGGAATCACTTCAATCATCAGTATCTGTAACAATCAATGTAATATAGCATTATAATACTATACCGAGTGTACCACGGTATTTCTTCTCGCAGTTGGCTGTGCTTTTGGATACGTAGTATCGTAGTTAGGTTTAGCCATTTGAAAAATATGTTAGCAAATGTCAAGTGTGAATCAAGTTATGTACGTTACCAACGGCACAGTCAACTTCGAAAATAAATACCGTGGTACACCCAATGGTATGTGTAGTTACCTCGCTTTTTAAGTGATACATCCATTCGTTTTTCTTCTATTTTCAGTTTTAGCAACTCCATTTGTGCCCAATGTTGTTCTTGTTTCTGGGTCAATTCTTGTTCATAATATTTGATTTGTAAATCAACTAGATATTTCCGTTTTTGTAACAATTCATCCGTATCGTTAGTCCCGGTGCTGTTTATTTTCCTCCTTTTATCTTGTTTGCCTTGAGATGTTTTAACCTGCCTCATTTAAATTTTGTATTTTTTTATAGTGTTGATAAAAATTAAGACCATACATTCTGATTTTCCTTATTAGAACTTGCCACTTCTGTTAAACATCCTGCATTCTGAGTGACTTCCTTTACAGATTCCAATACATCACTTTCTTCTATTTGGACAGGGACGCGGACTGGAGGTGACATTGCCCCATTTTGACGTTCATTTTCTGTCGTAACTTCAGATAAACTATTATGTATATGTTATATTTAATACACTGGAGTGCATCATACTTATACTTATATGTGCTTATATTAGAGTTTAATTCATCCACACTCATCGTTATATAAGCTAGCAATCTTTCTTCATAGGTTTTTAAATTTATTAATGCTGCGGTGCCACCTCCAGCTTTATGTGTTTAATTACAATATCAATTAATATTTCCACTTCGGACTACGAAAAATTAGCAGACCGTTTCAGCTTTTTGCTGCTGTTGTCATCAGACAACAGCAGCAGCAACAGATGTAATACATATATTATATAATGATTGTATTATTTTAACCCAATCAATGTGATTTGAAAATTTTAATGAAATTTATTTAACCAATACTTACTTTTTATATATTGTTTGATCTTTTTTCAAACACTCAATAATGTAATTATTACTGTTATTATTATTTTCAATCCTATTATTACTATTAATTATCAATTACTTTATAGTAGTACTTTGTTTTGTTTATTTTGACAATACAATGTCTTTTGCAACAATTTGTGTATCTCTGTCTTACTCATTATTATTGTACATATGTTTTTCTCACTTCCTCCATTTATTTCGCGCCCCTTAGCTCCTACGTGGTGCCAACCTTTTAAAATTGTACACCACACACCTTACTAACGAAATATCCAGTTGATACGTACCCTTCAGTTAAAATGACATGGATAGACACTCAAATTTAACTGCTGGTTACATATCTGTAAGATAGCGTATCTGACAGATGCATAACGGCAAGTTTACCTAGAGATGGAAATACCGGGCCTTAATTTATGTAAATATACTTTCAAAATAAGATTTAAATCTCCCGCGTTTTCATTCATTTAGTTATCCTAGTTCTATACCGCTTTTAAGACAAGTTACAGTATTCTGTAATTGCTGTTAGCGCCGCCTGGATGGATTTGCACATACGAGATAGAATATTTGAGATCGGGAAGTGGGGGGTCTATTTAGTCTATGGTCCCAGTATTGTGTTAATATTACTGTCGTCGGCGTACATTGCTAACTCAAAGTTATTGGTGTTCGGAATGTCTGCTACGTATATGTTAAACAATGTCGGGCTTAGTATACTTCCTTGTGGAACACCTGCTTTGATTTCTAGGGTTTTAGACGTCGATGAGTTGATTCGTACTGAGAAGGTTCTTTTTTCAAGGAAGGAGAAAATGATTTTTTTGAGGTAGTTTGGGATTTCGGTTTGGATAATTTTGTATTTTAGGCCAAAGTGCCAGACTTGATCAAAAGCCTGGACTACATCCAAGAAAGCTGCAGTAGTATCTTTTTTGTTTTCGAATCCCTTTTCTATGTATTCTGTCAATCTTAAAAGCTGATGAGTTGTAGAATGATTGGATCTGAATCCAAATTGATGAGGTGGAATTATGTTTTTTTTCTTGCATTTCATTAGCGAGGCGTGTCATTATTACTTTTTCAAATAACGTTGAAAGTGTTGGAAGTAGGCTGATGGGTCTGTAGCTCTCCAGTTTATTTTGCGGTTTATTTGGTTTGTGAAACAGAAGTATAATCGCGTGTTTCCATGTGCAAGGGAAATATCCCATTCTTAGACATGCGTTTATGATAGTGCTTATAGCGGCTAAGGCTTTATTTGGCAGATGTTTTAGGATTGTGTTTGAGATCAGATCGTGTCCAGGAGATTTTTTAGTAGGTAGCATTGATATGATATCTCGAATTTCTTGTGGTGATGTAGGGTTAATTTCTGTGCAGGATGGTATGTGGGTTTCGACAAAGTTGATTATTTGATTATTGAAACATGGATTGATTAGTTGATGATTGGGAGTAAATCCTTTTTCTGGATGTTTCGCGAAAGCATTACATTTGTCGTTGTCAGAGTAATATATTTCTTGACCACTCATGATTGTCTGAATCTCTTGAGGTTGTCTCAATATTCTTTTAGTGGTTTTCCATAGGTTATCGTCAGATGGGTTAATATTCTCAAGTAATCTTTGGTATGATTCATATCGTTGCTTGTCGAGTTCCCATTTTATTCGGTGAATAAGATGATTCAGAGTTGGTTTTAGTGTTGGGTCTCCTGTTCTTTGCCATTGTCTACGAATTCTGTTTTTTTCTTGTATTAGATTTAGTATATAAATTGGTGTCGTTTGGATGTGCCGTCGCTGTCGTCTATTGTCCGATGCTGTATGGATGCTATTTTTAATAGATATAATGAGAGTATCGATTGCTGTATCGATCTGTGAAGAGTTTGTCAGATTGTACGGATTCGTCAGGGTTTGGCTTAGAACATCTTTGAAGGTGTTCCAACTAACTTTTCCGATGATAAGTCTCGGTGGGAGCGAATTAAGTTGTGGTGATGTTTCTATGGTAATGATAACTGGAAGGCGATCTGAGTCTAATTCATTAATTACGCTTTGCCTTAGATTAAAATTCGAATTCTTTTGAGGGACAATATCAAGAATATCAGGCTGGTAGTCTTGATGATATGGGAAGTATGTATATTCTTCAGGGGCCACTATTTGGAAGGAATGATTTGATGCCACTTCATTTAGTTTAATACCTGATGGATTGTTGGTTTTGCAACCCCATATATGATTTTTGCTATTTAAATCACCCAAAACTAGCGTAGTGTCATTTGATGCGAACATAGAGGCTAATTCTTGTTCATCTAATTGTTTCTTCGGTTGCTTATATGCCGCGTAGCTGCTTATCGAATTGTTGTTTTCTAATTTAGTGATTATGCCTATCGTTTCCAGACTTTGTAAATTCAACTCAGATGATTGATGATGAGCTATGTTTCTTTTAATCATAATTGCCACTCCTCCTGAAGCAACTCGAGCTTCTCGATCTTTTCTATAAATTTTGTAGCCTGGTATTTTTAAAGTTTCGTTTGGGGCCAAATGCGTTTCTGGAATGCATGCTATATGTATATTATATCTTGCTAAAAATAATTTAAATGTTGATAGTTGGTTTTCGATACCATTTGCATTCCAGTTAAGGAGTGATATGTTGTTTAGGTTCAGGTTTATATTAAGGTCCATTGAATAGTTGTGGGAGAATATTGTTGAGGTATGATTTGAGTTGGGATAAGAATGGAGTGATAAAGCTTTTTATAATTTCAATTTTTTGGATCCAGGACTGATCTTAATTGGGGGGTAGATTTGAGTTACTTTGTTGAGAATTAGAGTCATAAGGTTTATTTTTAATTTTTTCTGCATAGGTTGTTGTGTCGTTGGTTGTACTACGAGTGTTAATTGTTGGGAGTGAGATTCTTCTATTGTTCTGCGATAGATTATTATATTTTTTCTTCGAAATGATATAAGGGCAACCCCTATAGTTGACGGGATGGTCGGCTTTGCAATTTACGCATTTAGGCGGATCACCTCGTTTTTTTGCACATTCATTATATAAGTGTGATCCAGTAGATTTTACACATCTAGAATCTAGGTGTTAGGGAGCAGTAGTTTTTGGTGTGTGCTATCCGTTGGCAGCGGTGGCACATGGGTGGTTATTTTGGTTTTTTACGTGGTTCAACTTGTATTATTGAATAGAACAGTTTATTTAGTTTTAAAATGTCGTTCGATGTTTTTCAAGGTCTACAAAGCAGACAGGTGTTATTTTTTTTTTAGCGAATTTTTTTTAAAAAAAATAGCTTATGACAAGATCCTCACTTTTGAATTTCCGAAAAAATTTTGCACTATATATATATATATATATAAGTATATACAGTGAAATCTCCGTTGGACGGACACCAAAGGGACCGACTGAAAGTGTCCGTTCAAGAGGGGTGTCCGTATAAAAGAAATACAACAAGAATCGTGTTTTTAATGAAAAATGAATTTATTAAAGAAGCTGGGACATTTCAAACGTATATGTATATGTATACAATTGTCTTTAAAATGAACGAAAAACTTTAAAGCTAAAAGGAAAAAAACGGTTTGTCACCTGTATATAGGTAAGTATGTATGTACAGTCATCGCCAATACTAAGTGACCGAGTCTTGAACTAGAATATCACGCCCTTTCGTTTGTGTGAGTCAGACTGTTTCTCCCGGCAGGGTAAGAAGGTGGGTAGGTAGGGAGTGTTGGAACAGGTAAATATCCAAAATTGCATCAATAACCCCACCCCCTTCTTTTGATTGAATTTCTTCCTTTACAAATTCTGACCTGTTGGGATTCTGTTACATTGTGATGACCGCCCTCATAAGCCTGTTTTACACAGCCGCACAAATAGTGGTCACTTAGTTTTGCGATGACTGTGCCTACATACAGGGTGTTTGCTCTCGGTATGGAGAGTTATAAGAAACTCCTATTAGTCGACGAGCGATTCGAAAAATATTTTGAGGATTTGTAGAAGAGTCCCTAGGGAACATTTTAGCAAAATTAGAACCTCGTAGCTCATTTCAAAGTTGGTCAAAAAATGATCGTTTTGGATAATGTAGAAATTTTCAAAAACGAACAAAACACGCAGAACGACTAAAAATGACTCAGAGACCTTCCCAACATTGATTTTTTTCGTTTTTCTCCATTGTATTCCAGAGAAAATACGAAATATTTACACCTGTTACAGAATAAAATGGAAAGAAACGAAAAAAATCAATGTTGGGAAGGTCTCTGAGTCATTTTTAGTCGTTCTGCGTGTTTTGTTAGTTTTTGAAAATCTCTAAGTCGTCAGAAACGAGCGATTTTTGACCAACTTTGAAATGAGCTACGAGGTTCTAATTTTGCTAAAAAGTTCCCTAGGGACTCTTCTACAAATCCTCAAAATATTTTTCGAATCGCTCGTCGATTAATAGGAGTTTCTTAGAACTCTCCATACTGAGAGCAAACACCATGTATATGTAAATAATATAGTAAATGCATCAGATACGCTGCGTTTAAAGCCGGTGAATCCCCGGCTTACTCGAGAAAATTCCAGCGAAGTTGGCGCGCGGCGCGTTTCAGAAATGCAATAGCGATACTCCTAAACAGAAAAAATAAGAGGGTGGTTTTTTTTTTGTCCGGTTAGGAGAACATTTACTCGTGTCCGCGTCCGTCCAAGAGAGAGTTAATACAATGCAAATTATATGTGCGTTGGTCGGGACTATGAAAAACTGTCCGTTTAAGGGAGGTGTCCATGTAAAAGGGGTGTCCGCAAAGGGGAATTTCACTGTATGTGTATATATATATATATATATATATATATATATATATATATATATATATATATATATATATATATAAGTAGAATAATCGAACTAGACCCTCAGGCAATGAGATAGATGTGACGTTATTCTATTACATTGATAAGAGCAGTTCGTTGTTTGTTATTTTTTTTCTGTCAACATATCGATATGGGTCTAATAGCCTTGGTATTCTAATCACCATAAGTCAGACAAAGATATTCATATCCACATGTGTAGGATTTTAAATGTGAACCAGTATTTACAGTAAAGACAACATTGAGAAATCTCATTGCTAGTAAATACACCCACCTCTCACTATCTCGCTCTGAAGCATAAGAACAGGAGCTATCTATCTCATTGGCTAATGGTCTAGTTCGATTATTTTACTGGTATATATATATATATATATATATATATATATATATATATATATATATATATATATACAGCTTGACAAATCTAGCTTTGCGGGTGAAGTAGTTCCGCCCCCAGATGCGTAGTAGAAAAATTTGAGACACGTCACTAAAGTGCATTCAACAGCAAAAGCATTATTGTATATTTCATTTATGTATAGATAGCCGTACGGCTCATGTCGTCTATACTCTCCAGCAATCGCAAGACCATCCCTATGATTTTTTTTTAGAATGTAAGAAATCCATATAGCACCTATATGGGATGATGAATTATAATTAAATAAACAAACATTGTCAAAATCTTTATCCCAAAATTAAAAAAATTGTAAATATAAATAAGAGATAATAATTAAGAGAAAAATGAAATTATTCTTTGTGTTTATTAAATTAATTGGATCTTATATTTTTTATTGTTTATTTTATTAGTTAAATCACATTTTATATGATTTAACTAATTATTATTATTATTATTATCATCCTAAATAAATATGTATATCGTACAATTAATCGGACAGAATTCTGTCACAGACTGTACTTGGGAACGTCTTATATTTCTATCTTTGTATTCCGAATACTTTCTCACTTCTTTATTTGCGCATCCATTGAAATTTTCACCCGCAAAGCTAGATTTGTCAAGCTGTGTATATATATATATATATATATATATATATATATATATATATATATATATATATATATATATACAGAGCTGAGAAAATTACTAGACACATAGCAGGATCTATCTGTCTCCCTCCCACGATCATTCCGTTCCGTATGTTAGAAAAAGGTCGAGCGAATTAAGGCGTGATTAAGGAGGAGCGGTGGTGGACCCAAGTCTGCTTGTTGATACCGCCACTATACTATCTTCGAGCTCATTTGACTCTATTGAATAGACAAAGAACGGTATTTACTATATTTTTCTTAATTCTTTCAAGTGGGAAAGAGATAGATATTGGAAACATACGGACGTCTGTACGTCAGACAAAGATTGAATTATTCTGCATATTGTGTTTTGTTTTCTAATTGTTGAAATAGCAGTTACGTTACCAGTCGGGCTGATAGCCGTGTTGGCGTTAAGTTTGCTTTCTACAGTAAAGATGGCAGGTTCAATTCTTGGATGAACAAAAAAAATTTATTTTCCAATGCGACTATTGTGCCAATCATTTTATTGAATAATATTAAATTGCATAATATTAAAAAACAAATGAATTGTAATAAATAGATATTTATTAATATTTAACCAATTTATGATTATAAATAAGAATACAAAAATAATACCATTTTTTCCCGTAGACTACGCAAATACGTAGTTGTGAATGTTTAGCCTGTGCAGTTTTTTTCTCCTTAGGATATAATACAAAGCTACTTATGTTTGTTTTGTCTAAATGATTATCAGTCTAGCACTTATTGGCATCTTACTTTCAACATTAAGTGAGTCAATGATAAAGTTTTAGGTCTCTATTTAATGCTTTAAATCTTTAACGTTTATCACCACATTAAAGAAACATTCAATTAAAAAAAAAATAATAATAATAATCAATTTATGGAATGTGGTTATACTAATTCACCCTGTAGTAAAATAATAAACGACGAAGTAGGTAAAATATCCGTCATTAATGTCATTATTATTGACGTGAGGAAAAAGAAATAATTTTTGTAATTATGATTACAATAATCACTAATATGATGACTATTGTCATTAATAATGACTCATTATTAAAAGTCTATTCAATAAAATGATTGGCACAATAGTCGCATTGGAAAAAAATTTTTTTTTGTTCATCCAAGAATTGAACCTGCCATCTTTACTGTAGAAAGCAAACTTAACGCCAACACACGCCAACACATTCAATCTTTGTCGGACGTACAGACGTCCGTATGTTTCCACTATCTATCTCTTTCCCACTTGAAAGAATTAAGAAAAAGATAGTAAATACCGTTCTTTGTCTATTCAATAGAGTCAAATGAGCTCGAAGATAGTATAGTGGTGGTATCAACAAGCAGACTTGGGTCCACCACCGCTCCTCCTTAATCACGCCTTAATTCGCTCGACCTTTTTCTAACATACGGAACGGAATGATCGCGGGAGGAAGACAGATAGATCCTGCTATGTGTCTAGTAATTTTCTCAGCTCTGTATATATATATATATATATATATATACATATGTCCCAGCCGGGAGGGATTGGCGCCCATTATGGCTTTATTTACAAAGATAATCAATTGCGACTTTCGGGAAGCTGAATAGGATCATAGATACTGTGTACTATAGGATGTTGTGAATTGATGTTTTGCCAACTTGCATAAGTCTGCAGTGACTGCTTTATAATGTTGGGTTCCATGTAAGAAGATTGGTGGAATCTTAACTTTAAGTGTGTTGTTCTGTGTAGTATTTACCTCGGATGTTGTATTAGTTTCAGTCTTGTTTAGCTGTTCTTCCAATTGCCTTGGTAGGTAGTACTTATTATTTTGTATAATATCTTCTAGGTTAAAACTGTAGCGTTTTTGAACGTCACCTGGTGGTGTTAGATCCGCAGTGCGTTTGTTTTGGCCCATTGTTAATCAAATTGTTGTTGTTTTTTTCGATCACCCCTTTCGGGGAAAAGCAGTTTGTTTGTTTATTTCAGTATTAACTTTTATTTATTTAATATTTATCTTAAAATCACGTTTTAAGAAAATTTTGGAAATTTATTCAATTTTATGCTCGACACGACACTCTTTCACCGAGTTCGATTTGTGACTCCTACGCAATCTGAGCATATAATAACTCTATTCATTCGGTAACAAAACTTTACCCAGTGGATGTAATCAATGGGCACATAACACAAAACGATCCATAAAATTTAGAAATTCATAAGATTATTTTAAATGACTACATACATGAATATAAAGAACGATCAAGAATCCTATACAATAAAATCAATTCAGATTTGATGAATGAAAAAGAAAATAGAACCTTAAAATTAACAAAAATCGAGAAGACTCAAATATATTTCAACCTGAACAAAATGTATATATTAAAAAACACATTAGACAAACAACGGCTAATAAATTCGAAAAACCTACTAAAATAATTACAACTGACGATCAAATGCAAACAATCTCTACACAAGAGCATGAAAATATTCATATGCAAAATTTAAAACGACCCCTAAAGAAACCTTATGAGTTTAAAAATCATCCACCTTAAAATTATCACTCTATTATTACCTATTTATATAAATAATCATATACTAACATTATTTTTAGGATATTTCAACTAGTCTCCGGACTGGAAGAAGAAATTCAAATTACTAACCTTACTTCAAACCCTGGACTAATAGTAGAAAATTTAGACATTGCAAAAATTCAAGAATATACATATACATTATTATTGATTGAAATCATTAAATTAGACCAACTATATTCAAAATTATTAGACAGTATATCAGTTAAACATAATTATACTAAAGATATTTTAGATCACATAAATATTTTAAAATTTTCAAAAGGTCAAGTAGAAACAAAATTAAGAGAAATCATTCCCCATCCTCAACGAACTAAGAGAGGTTTAATAAGTGGCATCGGTTCAATTTTTAAGGCAGTAACAAGAAACGTAGACGCCAGTGACGGCGAAAGATATGAAAATTTAATAAAAGAAATTCAAGAAAATCAAAATAAATTGGCAAGTGCCGTAAATAAACAAAATTCGCTATCAATTGATGTTATCAACAAATTTAATAATACAGTTCAGAAGGTGTTTCACAATGAAAAAAAATTAAAAGATAAAATTTATACATTGGCATTATTTGGTAGTACCACATCATTGCTTATTAAAGATCTGTTGAATCATATGATAAACTTATATACAGGTCTGAATCCAATTGTACAAGACATAGTATAAATTATATTACATTTGCAAAATTAAATACGATCCATTTTAGTATAATAAGAACGTCTGATCTTTATGGAGAATTAGTTAAATTAAATTCAGTCATAGATTCTGAAAAATTACCTTTCAAAATAACTTTGGAAAATACTCTATTAGCAGAAAAAATAATGAATATTGAATGTTTTATAAAAAATAATAGAATAATCTATATATTAAATTTTCCAAAAACATATGCTCAAAATTTCGAATACTATCAATTATTATATTCAGTACCTGATCGATATCAATTTATAGCTATAATTCCCAATAATAAGTTTCTTTTAAAAAGTGATGTCTATCTTGCATCTACAAACAAACAATATAAAAATATGTAGTCAAAATCATACATTTGCAATAATTTAAAAATAAAACTGATTAATAAAAAAAGTGAACCATGTAAACTACAACTTTTGGACAACGAAAGTACAAAAAATTGTAGACAAATTGGAATTAACCTGAAAAAAAACATCATCGAACGTTTATCATCACAACAATATGTTATGGTATTTCCAAAAGAAGAAATTGTCAAATTAAAATGCTTTAATCAACAAAGTTCAAAATAGTTATATGGTTCCTATTTGATCGAAATACCTAAGGGCTGTCAACTTTCAACAAAAACAGAAACTATTCAACATTTAGAAGGAAACATCGAACAACGTCAAACAATTTTATTTCCACAACTTCATACTAATAGTGATTATAAGATAAATTGGACTTTTCATATAAAAACATCAAACCTAGATGACCTTCACACTATCAAGAACAAACTTATCCAGAATAATATAGACTCCAAAGAATGGTACAACTGGTCAAATCTTCATACACCTTCTTTATGGACAATTCTGTTATATATTTTTATAATATCAATACTTTTATACTTCCTTAAAATAAAAGTCCTTCCAACCATTAAAAAAAAACAAACCGATGAACCAAAAATGATAGATTTAACAACCGTTCAACTTCCTCGTTAACCTCCAAAGTTGAATTTATTGATGGAGGAGTTATATCCTTGAAAAATAATCATTCTATTTTAATAAGCATTTTTCTAAAACAATACTCCACTTATATTAATTAGAACAATAATATTATTTATATCATCATTTTTTAATAACAATAAACCATTTATTGAATTTACTTATAAAAAGTGGAATATTGAAGTAGCATTAGACATTATATGTATTATAAGTAGTGAAGGTAGTCACACCGTACTGTAATTAGTTTATTTAAGTGAATATTAAATAAACAAAAATATAATTAATAATCGAATATAATTAATAATCAAGAAATCATTTAAAAATAATAAATATTAAATTTATTGTAAACTAAGTTATATTGTTGTGAAATAAATAAATAAATTAATTTTTTATCAAGAAAATAATCTTGAAAACAAAATTCGTATCTCTTATTTTTTCGAGTACTACAAAATATCACAGAATGGTTGCAATCGGTGGGGTCGGGTTGGGGGACCTTCCTTGTTAGTAAGCATTCAATTAAGAACGATCATGATTTTGATTTTGATGGGGTTAAAAGAGAGAAACAAAAAAAACGCCCTTTCCTGGAGATGTTCCACATTAAAAGAGAAAAAAACAATATTCATAATAGAACCGATATTGATGACCTCAGTAGACATTATTACAATATTATACAGTAGTTGTAACTTCGTATATTATTGATTATAAATTTTTAGGCCATTGTTTTTGAAATCATATAAATGTGATAAGCGGATATGTAGCAACCGTATAACTTATATCGTCACTTAAAATTTCAAATTCTGATACAATACCTCGTTCACCTTCTATGTGAATTTTTAAGATTAATTGATAAGAAATTGTTCGTTTAACACTAAAACTGTCTTTTTAAACGAACTTTCACAGTGAGCGGTTGTGTCCTATCTGTTTTGAAATTCATGCATTGACACTAATTAGTTCGATTGTTCCAATTGATATTGATTTATTGAGTATCTCAATGTTATTTTGTATTGTTGTTCAATTTTATCACCCCCAACGTATTGTGCTAATTGTGTAAGTACAAAAGGATTTTTATGATTGTAAACACATTGTTCTTCATCTTCAAATATTATCATTTTTTGTAGTTAATACCACTGATGAGGCCCCATACGAAACGCGTCTGTTTTTGTTGTTTTAATAAAATTGTAACTTTTTCTTATGATGTTATTGCTGATCGTGAAACCCACTAAAAACATACAAATATTAATAAATTCGACCATTAACCTTAAACTTCGATAGAAGAACTAATAATTTACATAATCAAAGTAAATCCCGTCTTGAAATTTCTAATATTGTTCAAAGACTGCGGTCAACAATACAAAGTATAATTGACAGTACAAGAAATAAACAACGCTCTTAACAAGATTATTTTCTCAGTCCAACATATTGAATTAGGTGAAGATTTGAGAGAAATCGAGAAAAAAGATGCGTTAAACGAAACAGTAAACTATCCACTCTCGGTCCATTTATTGATTCTAATGGCATTATGAGAGTTGGAGGTAGGTTGACAAATTCTCATCTCAATTATAATGAAAAACATCCGATAATAATACCATATGGAACTCATTTAGCTAATTTGATTATAAGAAACGCTCATCAAATGACATTACATGGAGAAATCCAAATAACATTGGCGTACATTAAAAGAAAATACTTGATCTCAAATGGAAAAAGGGCAATAAAACAAATTATTCGTCAATGTGTTACGTGCGTTCGTCACAAAAGAAAAACTCAGCAGCAACTGATGGGAGAATTACCAACTGCTAGAGTCACAATATCAGCTCCATTTACTCACACTGGGGTTGATTATGCAAGACCAGTACAAATTAAAGCATCAAGGGGAAGAGGCAGTAAGTCTCATAAAGTCTCATCGGAAGCATTTATCGCAGCCTTTAAAAGGTTTATATCAAGGAGAGGTAGATGCGAACACATATATAGTGATAATGGAACAACATTTGTGGGCGCTAATCGAATTTTTCAAAAGGAAATCGCCAAATTGTTGAAGGATGATCAATTTCAAGACAATATTACCACCATCGGAACTCAATGGCATTTCATTCCGCCAGCAGTCCCTCATTTCGGAGGAATTTGGGAAGCTGGAGTCAAATCAATGAAAGGTCATTTAAGAAAAATGATTGGAGAGTCTTTGCTGACATATGAGGAGTTTTTTACACTTATTCAACAAATTGAAGCGTGTTTGAATTCTCGTCCTTTGTGCGCGCTAACCAGCGATGCCACTGATATGACGGCATTGACCCCTGGGCACTTCCTAATCGGAAGACCAATAGTGACACCTCCACATCCGATTACCACAGAAATTGAAACATGTCTATGAACAAAATGGAGAATGATTAAAAGAATGAAACGAAACTTTTGGAAGATTCGGTCATCTGAGTATCTTTCTACGTTACAGCAAAAATACAAATGAAAACAACAGGAGAAAAATTTTGAAAATGGATACTTGGTTCTAATCAAAGAAGATAACATTGCGCCAAGTAAATGGCCGCTTGCAAGAGTTACGCAAACGTTTCCTGACAAAAATGATTTAACACGAGTGGTGGAACTTCAACACCCCAAAGGAACCACCAAAAGAGCGATTTCAAAAATTGTTCCACTTCCAAAAGAAGAAAAAGAACCGAGAAAAATTGAAAACCGAAGAAAACCCGTAGTCAGCAATTTAATCGTGATATTATTAGCGATTACAATCAGTACATGCATACAGTCAACCGAATCACATTACACAATTTGTTATCCATACACAGGACTGGATGTGGAACCAGTAGGAACCACAAAAACAGAAAACGGGACCTACAGAATTGAAATTAAAATTCCAAAGTCAAGAATCAAGGACGATCGACTAAAAGTTGACGAGTTCATAACGGAAATGGAAAAATAGTGCAATAATGCAAAAGGTTTAAAATCGACAATACAGTATGCTGACACAACATTTAAAAGAAATGAGTCAAAAATTACAATGGAAATCAAAGGGAATAATGGAAATTCGTAATAGCCGAGAAAAAAGGGTTTGTTAGGGTAATTGTCAACCAGCATGGTAGAAGTCAATGATAAAGTAAAGTTTACCAAGACATCGAAAAATTTGGATAAAAATCAACAGGAGTTAATTCACACGTTAAAACAACAAGCAAAAGTTACGCTGTCAGCACTAGCTAAGTTCAGTAACACAGACGCTAGAATCAGCAAAAAACAAGAAAAATTCCAAACACGGTTGAATGAAGGCTTTGTGGCGGTGACGGAGATGAGCAATTGGTATAGCGGTCCAGATGAAAATGATGAAATAATCAACAAGAGTATCTGTAAACTACCGTCGGCACACATGAAGCCAACTGGGATAAACAGAATAACATCGACTGAGATGTTAACGGAGATGAGATCAATGGAGTCACCATCAACAGAAGGTGCCTCATGGTTAGAAACGAAGACATTCACGTCCGGCTTCCTCGATTCCGGAGACGCCAGGAATTCTGACGAATAAACAATTAATGTCAATTTACAATCTTCAACGATTAATAATAGTTATAGGTATTTTATAGCAAATCAACTTCAGCAAAGTCTGCAAGTCAAAGTCAAAAAGGTGTTCCACGACCCTTAATGAAACAAAGAAAGAAAGAAAAATGTATGGGGGTAACCGAACTTATAAATAAGCCAAGACAACCATTCCAATGTTAGTTGACATTAGTTCGTGCTAGTTCGTGCAAAAAATTAAACCCTGCAAAATCATGTACTACAAAGATCAGCCGAAAGGTGAAGATTTGATTATCTGTCCCTACGACGTTAACCATGTTATGAAGTACGAAAACTTCTCAGAACATAGCAGAAGAACTCACAGGGTCATCAATGACCACCCAAAGTGGATCATCGTACTACCTACCCGGGACCGAAGGATACTCGGGTATAAGCCACGGAGGAAAGATGAATGGTGCAATCCGGCGTCAAGATTAGCCGGATGGAAATGGTTCTACCAGCAAGAGAAGAGAGTTGAGCAAGAGATAAGGGATATGTCTCAACAATAACTTAGTTTTATTGTTGGGGTTGTTGTTGCTTTGTTTTTTGGTTTTTATTGGAAATACTATTTTTTTTTTGTTGGTGTTTGGGTTATATTAGAGTAGAAAAAATACGTTGTTAGTTGGGTAGGTTAAGACCAACCAACAAAGATTCATAATGATTGAATCTTAATAAAATGTAATATTCAAGGTAACAAAAATTTTCAATATTTTTTTTCTTTGGTTCTGAGGGAGAGGCAGTATGTTTGATCTCAGATTAAACAGATTGTTTATTTGAGCTAAATTCATAATTATTGCATTATTAAAAGATGCAATTAATTGTTTTAATTGTTAATTATGTTTATGCTGACACAATTGTATAATTATGTCAATTCTTTGTTTGTAAACAAGTGTCAGTACATTGTAACGTAATATTTTGATGAATCTATATTATTGACATACTTGATGTCATTATTGTGTAATTATTAATTGTTAATTATTTTGTATATAAACCGATTTGTTGAATTGAATAAATTAGTATTGTTGTACTGTAATTTTCAGTGCTACATTTTTAATTCATAATTATTTGGTGATTATTCATATAATACATAATGGCAAATTTCTATATTAATCTTGCCTTGTACATAGAAAAAATCGAGATTGAATCACTTGAAGAACTGATTCGAATTATAGATGGCGAAAGTAGAAAAGTCATTTCGTATTTGTAGAGACTGCATTTGCTTCCAAAAATAGCAGGGTGCAGAACTCGAAATCGTCGGTGAAATTGCACGTTAATTCGAGATTTAGAACCGTTTAACACGGGACTAAGTTTAGTACTAAGTTGTACTAAATTGTATGAAAGTAGATGCGCGCGAAAATTTAGTCCAATTGCATGCAAGAAATTAGGACGTGTTCTATTTTATTGTATAGAAGTTATAGTATCGTGAAAAAGTGAGGCTATATTTGTGTTTTCTTATAATGTCGTGGACACATAAAGAAGTAAAATTGCTTATAGACAACTATAAACAACATCCTTGCTTGTATGCGTTAAAAAATGTTGGGTACAAAAATCACCATGCAATATTCGGCACTCGAAGAAATTAGGAAGCAACTGGCAGTGATTCGCCCAGAAACCACAGTAGCCGAAATTGAAACCAAATTTTGCAACTTAAGAATTAATTTCTGATCTCAGTGTAGGAAATCTGTCGTCTCAAAAAAGAGTGGTGTCGGTGTTGAAAAAGTAAGTATGTAATAACTTCTTTGTAATATTCTAGTTAAACAAGTAATTGTGAATGTGTATAAACCTGGTATATGGCATGTACTATGACCACATGTCATTCATATTGGATCATATTGGTCTAGACTGGAAATAGTGAATGCTGACTTATAGGTCAAATTATTTGACGATATAACTCAACAAAGAAATTTGCCTACGGTTATTACCGACAATAGCGAGGGGATAATTTACAACTACCAGATGCAGAAAAAGACCTTTTTCTTTCTCTACATCTGGTAGTTGTAAATTATCCTTTCGCTATTGTCGGTAATAACGGTAGGCAAATTTCTTTGTTAAGTTGTATCGTAAAATAATTTGACTTATAAGTCAGCATTCACTATTTCCAGTCTAGACCAATACAATTCCGAGACAGTCCATAGACAAGTATAAATAGCTTTGCTGTCAGTAATAAGTTGCAGGACTACCAGCAAAGTTCATCAGAGGCGGTGGATGAACACAACGATACGCTATTTAATAGTAATTTTTTAAAACGCCGAGGTAATGGAGACACCGTGGGTGGCAGATCGATTTACGCCGACCACACATTGAACAAACACTATTTCTATAAACAAATGGGCCTGAGTGTGGAGCCGAGGTAACACGTGCTCGTCGAGTAGACGCGTTTTTGGAATGAATAACCGATACAAGTTCACGCTTCAAGAAAGTATTTTTTTTTTACCTTTTATCGTATCTTCGTACGAACACGGATTACGAAACTATTCTTTCCGAATTTCAACAAGAATTTCTGAACTGGCCGCTACCAAATCGTTCAACAGTCTGGAAGATGTACGAGAAATTCTTAATAACAGGCTCTGTTGCCGACGCGCCGCGTTCTGGACGACCGCTATCTGTAACAACTAACGAAAATATGGAAACAGTGGCGCTGGCGTTTGTTGAGCAGCCGAACGAATCTGCAGTGCGGCTATCGGGAGAACTTCAAATATCCGATCGTTCTTTACGACTAATGCTGAAACTCATGCACTATCGAGTTTACCGTCTACGTCTCCTCCACGCACTACACGAGGACGAGTGGTACCTCGGATTCAGTCAGGATTATCGACAGTTCCAGCGTTCCATTTTGTGGTGGGATCAAGCAACCTTCAAGCTGAACGGCATAACTGCGCGTACTGGAACGACCAGAATCCTCACGTCTTCATTGAAGAAGAATTAAACCTGCTTGGGGTAAGTGTGGAGACAGGTATCCATGCGGGAGGTCTCGTGGGTCCGTACTTTTTTGAAGGTAACGTGACAGACCAAAGTTATCTGGAAATGCTCAAAGATTTACGTGGGCAAATGGACAACGATCCAACACTCGCGAACATCCGTCATTTCATGCAGGATGGAGCTTCGCCGCACTACGCGTTATGTGTGCGGGAGTACCTTAATGTTCATTTTAGAGAATGGATAGGTACACGAGGAATAGTTGAGCGGCCCGCACGGTCATGTGATTTGACAGTCTGTGATTTCCTCCTGTGGGGCCTTCTCAAGGCCCGCGTTTTTGCAAGACGCTTCCCGACCTCCGAACTGCAATTGAAGAAGAAATTTGATAATCTTCGCGGTCAGCTTGACGTGCTTCGCCGAACCTGCCTCTCCGCTGAGAAACGTTACAGTAAATGCATTGATCAAGATGGGCATCAATTTGAACACTTACAGTAACCCTTTTATCTAACTCTACTTCCCAATATCTATTAAATTATAGTTTCTGATACATTGTAATTGTTAATGTTGATGATGTTTAGATAATTCCATATAACATTGTAGAATAATTTTGATCGTTTAAATTTTGGTTTTGACTGTATTGCATATTCAATTAAAATGAATCATCCTGTATATTCACACATATACGGGTAATTGATGGTTTTGCACATCTGTGCAATTGCACAAGATAATGAAATTTTCTAAAATTTTCGAGATTTTTATAATTTCCGGCTTCAACACATGTGTTTTCTGCCATCTTGTATTGTTATTTAAAACTGTGCATGTTGGATCATGATCCTAATTAAATGTTGATTAATTGTTTAATGTAAAAAAAATTATAATACTGGGTCGCTTGAGATTTTATGTTTGCTTTTCATTATTGTATTTTGGAATGTTTCTATTGTTAAACACCACATGTGATTGCTTACATTGGACGTAAGTAATTTTGACTGAATTGCAATTATTGTACTGTTAAGTAATAATTAACAACAGGAGCAACTGATGATGAAGGCGTAGTTCGAAACCGGTCTTGCGAGAATTAATTAAATAAATAAGGAGTTGATTGTATATTGGATTTTATTGTTTATATTAAAAATATTTATTTTAGAAGCCACTGATTCAAATGCTATAAAAAAGCAAAACAGAGTTTGAAAAATAATATAATACCGAATTAGTTGGAATTTATTGCATAAACTTTTCCGTAGTAGCGGAAACAATTAAAATTAAAATCAAGAGACATGCCTTTGATTGGTTCTATAAATTCAATAAAGAAATCCCATAACGCACTGTCAACTGTTAGAGGAACCGGAGAAATAATTTAAAACGAGCTAAGCACAGTATTAGAAAAAAAAATCTCCAAAGGTAGCAAGTACCTTATATAGCGATTTTTTTTATGTATCTACATACTGAAATATTAAATGCAAAACATTCTTATGACACTGACAATTAATATATTTTAATAACATTGAATCAACTAATAAATTCATTTCCCGATGGTATTTTAATTGAAAAATACTTTTAATCCACAAACAATAAGAAACACTAATAATAATAAAATTTGACTCGTTTGAAGAAGTTTGTTGTTTGTCTAATACGTCTAATCAAGGCCTGCTTGATTTTTTCAAGCGAAATTCTCTAGCAGGCCTTGCGTCTAATATTAACTGTCAAAATTAGTTACCCCCCGCGATATTCAATTTTTTTTCTAATATCAATTGTCAGAACACATAGCCATCTTAGATACGTGATTTTACTGCTTATACTCAAAAAAGAGATTTTTGCATTTTTCTTGCGATCCAATGAACCGATTTTGATGATTTTTTTCTGGGTCATAGAGAATGGACTGCTCTACTATTATTTTAATTTTCATCAAAATCTAAGCAAATGTAATATTGAAAATGATTTTTTTTAACATTTCTTCAGCTCTTATTCCAAAAGTGTTGGCCCTACCAGTCTGGCCAACGAACTCATCCAAGCTATCTCAAAGACCGATTTTTGTACCAAGTTTCATTAAGATTGGTGTATTTTTACGGCAGTTATCGTGGATATACATATATAAATATATATATATATATATTTATATATACATATATAAATATATATATATATATATATATATATATATATATATATATAAAAATTTTAACGAACGGTGGATATGGGTTCCTGGGGTCCCAAAACGAACTTCTGTGCAAAAATTTTTCGGAAATTCAAAAGTGAGGATCTCGTCATTAGCTAATTTTTTAAAAAAAATTCGCTAAAATGAAAGATTTTAAATTCTTTCGAAAGTTTCTAATATTTTAAATTTGGAATTTGTAGATGATCTTGAATTAGACCCTAATATTATAAACAGTTTTAAAAATGCTCCAATTACTGCTGTCGACGTCGAACGATGTTTCTCTATATTTAAAGAATTACTTACTAGATAACAGACAACATTCATTTAAATTAGTGAATTTAGAAAAGTATCAATTTTTTAAATAATAGCTGTATTGAATAGATAAATCACGAGTAAATAATTGTTGCAGTATTCTTAATTATTATATTACTTAACTTTTTCTTTGAATAGCACATTATAATTTTGTAGAAATTGAAGGTTTTTATAAAAATACTGTTTTACATGGAAAATAAAGTTTTGTTCTCATAGAATCGGATTTATTTCTGGACCTTAGAATTTAGATGCATACCTTTCTATATTGCAGCATATTTGTCAATATTTTGTGCATATTTTTGTCAAATTGTGAGCATATGTTTCATCATGATGTTACATATTGGTTTAAGAACATAGAAATTGTTACAGATATTTTAATGAAGAATGATTATCCAAAAATATTGATTAAAAAACACATTGAAAAGAATTAAAAACAAACTTAAAATAGTTATAACACTAATAATTAAAATGATGATACAAGGTCCGGCACTCGAAGTGTAACCAACTTCAGACCGTTCGCGCAGCTGACGCACTGACAACAGTTGTCTAAAAATTTGCTAAACGATAGTTCGGAGTGTTGTTTACAAACGAACAAAAGCATTTTGCCAAAAGTGAGCGCAAAAAAGTGATCATGGAGGATGGATTTGAAACGTAATAGTGCGACTGCTTTATATTTAGCTGGAAAATCACAACCAACGATTGTTCGTGGGCTGAAACACCTCAATGTGGATAAAGTATTTGTTTATCGCACAATAACTCGTTACAATAATACTGGTACCATCGCAAAACATCATAGACGTGGTCATCAAAAGACTGCAACGTCACGTGAGATGGTTCAAAAAGTGAAAAAGCGACTTGAGCAAGACCCCCGACGAAGTGCTAATCAAATGACGAAAAGAACTGAAAATCTGCGACCGTAGCATCCGGCGCATACTGAAAATGAGCTTAGGGTCAAGCCTGACAAGATCCAAAAGGCGCATGATCTCACACCAAAGCAGCAACAAGTTAGACTTGAGAAAGCGAAGGAGTTGCTTCGCTTGGCCGAAAGCGGTCAATTTTCGAACATTGTATTTTTCCAATTGAGCAATTTGTAATCGCTCAAAACGATAGGGCTTACTTGACCGACCGTTCATACAAGAATTTGAGTCATCGATTGGCCACCAGGTGGCAGCACCCGCTGCAGATAATGGTTTGGGCCGCTGTAATCGCAGATCGGCGCTCTCCAATCGTTTTCATCGAGCCTGGCGTCAAAGTAAATGCAAAATATTATCGGGAAAGTATTCTGGAGGCAGCTTTGAAGCCGTGGGCAGACAAACATTTCGATGGCAGACCAGGAACGTTTTAACAGGACTCGGCATTGTCTCACAAAGCTCGAGAGAACCAAGAATGGTTGAAAACCAACGTTCCGAACTTCATTACGACCACAAAATGGCTCTCAAATTCACCTGGCGCGAATCCAATGGATTATTCTCTCTGGGCCATTTTGGAGAGCATGGTCCGAACTAAAAGATATACCAGTCTTGAGGCGCTGGAGACAGCTATTGTTCGCGAGTGGGCCTAAATACCAGCAAGTCACATTCGGGCAGCTTGCGATTCATCTCAAGGCCATAGTCAAGGCAAAAAGTGGTTATATCGAGCAAAAGTGAATTGATCCTGAATTTTGTATTATTTTCACACATTCTGTACTTTAAATTAAACAAAAGTAATATTCCTAACTGAATTTATGCCCTTTTTAATTCGTTGCACTTTAAATTCCCATATAAATATGAAGGGCTTGAGTGATAGATCCATGATTTTTTTTAAATACTGTTTCAGTTAAAGATGCAAAAACATTGATCCGAAGGGAGTTAATTCTAAATGCCCCTTTACATTATCCAATATTACATCCAATTCTTTTTTCCGACAAGAAGTTTTTGTGTTTACACCATCAAATTTTCCTATCCAAGCCGTTGCATCCAATATATTTCATCCAATATTTTCAGAATAGGACGATCTCTAATTTCGTCCAATTTTTCACTCGATTTGCCGGAAAGTATCATGCGTAGTATACTGTTTTGAGAATTTAAGGTTATGCGCAAGTAGAAAGCATGGTATGGTGTACGTATTTACACCATTTATAGGTTATGTTTAGACAATCTTACACTAATGACATATCAGGTGACGATTTTTAAACGTTAGCGCCTGCGCACACATTATCCAATTAAATTGGATAATGTAAAGATGAAACTATCTAGGATTGAATATGAATTCGTATAAAAACCTTATAAAAATATTGGATACAAAAATTGGATAACATAAAGGGGCTTTAACTTAGTTTATGGTATACCATGTCTAAATTGCAATGGTTGGTAGGTATAGGACAAAGATCACAGTTATTAAAGAATTGAATTAGACAACATTGTAGTGACTGCAAAATAACAGCCATAAATAAAAATAATAAAACTTCATTATCAACACACCATTTTGTGATGGACATAATTTCAATTTTGCCATGGATTCAATAAAAAATTTGGACAGAAGACAATAAAAAGAAGATTGTTTAGTGAATCATTGTTCATCATGAAAATTAACAGTGTAAATGTCAAAGAAGACACCGCCAACTCTCCATGCGCGTAAGACAATCTGTTAAAGCCGGCTACATATACGCCAATTTTTAGGGGCGATTTGTAGGGAAAATAGAATGGGGGCCCCTTCCAACGTGTCTATTCACGTGCCAATCTGCAGCGGCCCCACACTATTTCTCCTAAAAATCGTCCCTCAAAATAGGCGTGTGTGTAGCCGGTTTAAGGTGTTTTCCACCTGATAATTACAGGTTCATTAGAGCATGCGCTCTCTATATTTATAAAATAAAATTATCGAAGATCGATATGTAACATTCTAGAAGAAGGCATTGTTGAAATTCATCGATTGTTGTATGCTGAACAGCTATTTTGTTTTCAATTTTAAATCTTGCTAACTCTCAACATATTAATAATTAGTAATTGATTAAAAGTTTCGACAATAATCGTTTTAGCCCGGCTCCACACACTCGCCCGAAAAATGGCGTAAACATTGGGGCTCATGTTGGACGAGTAATTTTTTAGAGCGTCGAGAACTGAGTGAAAGAGATTACGAAGTCCGTAAAAACTTGTGGCAAGAAATACTTCGGAACGATCACCAAAAAGGTGTTGTGATTTTTTCAGGCAAGGCACATTTTCATTTGTCAGGTGCAGTAAATAGACAAAATTGCAGGTACTGGTCGGGAAACAACCCCTAGGAACTCCATCAGTGTCCACTCCATAGTCCCTAAGTGACCGTGTGATGCGCGGTTTTTAATTCTGGTGTGATTGGTCCGTATTTTTCGCAAGAAAATTATGAGAGTATTACTGTAAACAGCACTCGGTACTGTGCCATGCTCCGTGACTACCAGCAAAAACTAGGCGAACTGTTTAATGGCCTTGCGAATGTGCGGTATCAACAAAATGGCGCTACATCCCATACATCACGTCAATCACTGGCACTGGCGAGGGAAATGTTTCATCGGCATGTCATTTCTTTACGTGGTGATAGTGGGTGGCCACCACCAGATTTGACACTTTGCGATTGTTTTTTGTGGGGCTATCTCAAGTCCAAGGTATACCACTATCAAACCGTAGAAGACCTCAAAGAAATGATAACTCAAGAAGTTGAAGCAATGATGCCCGATATGACTTGCAGAGTAATGAACAACTTCAGAGTACGGCTCAACCAATGCATCAACAATGGAGGCGGCCATTTTAGTAACATATTGTTTAAAACACATTAATATTACGTACTACTGTTATTAAACCGCATTATACAGAGTGTTTGGTCTAAGTATGGTAACTTCTAAGAAACTCCTATAAGTCGACGAGCGATTCGATAAATATTTTGACGATTTGTAGAAGAGCCTCTAGAGAACATTTTGGCAAAATTAGAACCTCGTAGCTCATTTCCAAGTTGGTCAAGAAACGATCGTTTTGGATAATGTCGCAATTATAAAAAAAATGAACAAAGCACGCAGTACGACTAAAAATGACTCAGAGACCTTCCCAACATTGATTTTTTTCGTTTTTCTCCATTGTATTCCAGAGAAAATACGAAATATTTCCACCTGCTTCAGAATAAAATGGAGAAAAACGAAAAAAATCAATTTTGCAAGAATCCTAAAGTCATTCTCAGTCGATTTGCGTGTTTATTTCGTTTTTGAAAATCGCTACATCGCATCGCCAAAAACGAGCGTTTTCCACCGACTTTCAAGTGAGCTACGAAGTTCTAGTTTTGCTGAAATGTTCTCCAAGGTCCCTCCTACAAATCCTTAAAATATTTTTCGAATCGCTCAACTTGTTCGATATCTTTGTTTATTTTGTTTATTTTGTTATTCACAATGTTATGTTGCTGAATCGACAGAAATGCATGTAGCAACAGCCACAACCGAGAGATCAAGTCATGCTCTCGAGGAGAGAAGTTCATTATTCATAAATCGTTTATTATTGTCAATTATTCAATTATTATTATACATTAAACATTACAAAAATCAAAGTATTTTTGTTGGTCCTTCGATTCACAACCATAAATTTTGATCCATCGAGCCAAATTGTAACCAGCATCAGCAACCTGTGGTGATCAGCGTTAGTGTCAACCAACAATCTCGTTCATTGATCAGCTCAGCATCATCATACGGATTCTTGCCTGTAAGTCCATCCTTGATTATCTATTTGCGACGACGGATTGCTATTGATATCAAGAAAATTCAGAGTTACACGCAAATTGCGTAAATTCATTGTTTTTGTATTGTTTTCTTTCGAACCGTTGTTCGAGTATACGTGATCTCCATATCAGTTCCAGGAATTTTAGAATCGTGCGTTGTTTGTATACATTATTATACGCATTCGAGTAAATTCCATCGGTAGTCCAGTCATATTATTAGTTTAATAATTAACAATTAATAATCATGCCTGAAACGGGAACAACCCCCCGGCAACAGCCTCGCCGGCAGCATTACGATTAAAAAGAGGACAATTAAAAGCCACATTAACACGATTTGAGACATTTTTGCAACAATGTGAAACAGACAATAATAAACGTTTGCAACTGCCTCATCGTTTAAAGGGCATTACTTCCTTGTTAAACAGTTTCGAAGACATTCAATTGAACTAGGCCTAATCGATAGCGACGAAAATGTTGAAGAAGAAACCGATGAATTTGAGACTCGTTACTACGAGACAGTTTCTAAAGCCGAGCAATTAATAAAAGGGGATATTATAAGTACAATAGACCCAAAAATATCAATTGAACCACCCGATTTATTAAATAATGTAACACCAGTTACAACAATACAAACATCGGTTACGACACCCTCGACTTTTTCGATTATCACTCCAATCAGTTCAACGTCTTATTCACAATTTCCAACAAACAACATAACAGGAAATTGCAATTATACAATACCAGAATCTACCAAGAAATTTAAAATTGATAAAGGATGGGAATTGCTCATGGCGAGTGATATTCAGAAAACCTATGTCCCAGGGTGGCACCATTTTTATGAAGAAATCAGATTAAACAAAACTGATGATTATGAGTGTCAAATATTTGCCTGCAGAGACCTCATACTCAGTTGGATATTTTCTTCACGTGATGATGCAAAAAATGAGCTACAATGTGCATCCTTCATTATTGATTTATTTAGTGATGCTGCATCACTTCGAGATCCAAAAATTCCTGATCCAGCAGTTGTTTATGCAGCAATAAGAAAATCAATTTCCCAATACTTAGATTTATTTTCTATTGATGAACCATTAAAATTGAAGCTTCTTGAATCACCATTAATTACAGACAAATTACAAATCACCGGTCTCGCAGGAATAAATGAATTATTGACCGAATTAAAAACTAAAGAAACTGTCCAACAAGCATTTAATCAGAAACTGGATGAGTTTGTGCTATTGAGTGTGATTCAATATTTAAGTCACGGTCGACTAGAATTTAAATTCTCAACTTGTATTTTTCTTCTTTCAATTTCAAAATCAGGATCAGTCACATACAGACATATTGAAAAAAGAACTTCACAGTTCGAATGGCGTCACGTACCATCATCGCAAAATCCAGCCGATATTATTTCACGCGGTCTCGATCCTGAACAAATTTTGGACAACGATTTATGGTGGCATGGTCCTAGTTTTCTACAACAAGATTCTTTTGATTGGCCAATCACTCCACCACAAATAAATACTACGTTAGAATTTAAGAAGGCGAAGGTGATCAACGCCAACATATATTTCGATAATAGCATTATCTCACGGTACTCCTGCTATTTAAAACTACTTCGTGTCATTGCTTATTTACTGCGATTTTCACACAATTGTCGATTATTATCACACAAAAGAACAGGACAATTGGCTGTCGATGAAATCGAAAATAGTAGACGTGTAGTTATTAGATTAATACAACAGGAATGTTTTAGTAGCAAAATAAATTCTCTTCAGACTAAAGGGTTTGTGTCAAAAAGGAGTAAGGTAGCATCATTAGATCCGTTTCTTGATAGCGAGTCAATAATTCGTGTTGGTGGAAGGATAGGTAAATGTCAATTAAGTTAGAACAGCAAACATAATATTCTATTGCCTAAAACACATCATTTTACGACCTTAGTTATTAGATATTTTCATTATAAGTATCTACATGCCGGCTTGCAATCAATTTTATCTAGTATCCGTAGAGAATATTAGATTTTAAACGGAAGACGGGCGGTTCGAAAGGTCATTCGAAATTGTATAGTTTGTTTTCGCACCAAGCCTAGCAATATAATTCAGAAAATGACTGATCTACCGGCTTCAAGAGTAACCCCTAGTAGAGCCTTTTGGACATGTGGCGTTGATTATGCAGGTCCTTTTGAAATCAAGGACAGTAAACTTCGAAATCGTAAGCTAATCAAATCGTATATATGTGTGTTTGTCTGCTTTGCCACGAAGGCAGTTCATATAGAACTTGTTAGTGACTTGACTACAGACGGATTTCTTAATGCCTTTAAGCGGTTTGTATCTAAGCGTGGTTTGTGCGGTCACGTATATTCGGACAATGCTACGAATTTTACTGGAGCCGAGAATTATTTAAATAAGGCTCTGAATGATTCTGATTCATCGAAATTTCATAACTATCTATTAGAAAATAAGGTAACGTGGCATTTTATACGGCCTCGTTCCCCTCATTTTGGAGGTCATTGGGAAAGCGCGATTCGTTCTTGTAAACATCATCTTCCACGTATTGCGTCGAATGCCCGTTTAACTTACGAGGAATTTATAACGGTATTGTCGCAAATAGAAGCAATCCTTAATTCTCGTCCCTTAATACCCCTTGATGATAATGTTGATTCGATGGAGGCACTTACTCCTGGTCATTTTTTAATTGGCGAGTCAATTACCGCCGTACCTGAATCTCCGGTTCTGGATATAAGAGAGGCTTATAGATCCAAATACAAACATTTACAAAGTATGGTACAACATTTCTGGAAAAGGTGGTCAACCGATTATTTGCACACATTACAACAACGAACGAAATGGAAGGTCGAGTCTCAAGATGTTTCTGTTGGTGCATTGGTTCTTGTAAAAGAAGATAATTTACCATTGATGCGTTGGAAATTGGGACGAATCATTGAAGTTTATCCAGGCAGTGATAGTGTTGTGCGTGTAGTGTTAATAAAAACAGCACACGGCACCTGTAAACGCGCTGTGTCTAAAATTTGTATTTTGACAGATGATAACAATTGAATTTAATTAATATTATATGATTATTTGAATTCATTAATTTAGTGAAAATCTTCAATTTTATTTTGTCCACTTTGTTTTTTTGTTTTTTGTTGTCAAATTTGTAAGCTGTAAGCTTCCAAGGAGGGCGGCATGTTCGATATCTTTGTTTATTTTGTTTATTATTCAATTATTCAGTTATTATTATACATTAAACATTACAAAAATCAAAGTATTTTTGTTGGTCCTTCGATTCACAACCACAACTAATAGGAGTTTCATAAGTTTAACCATATTTAGACCAAACACCCTGTATAATATGCTCCTTGATAATAACAATAAAAATGTCATATGTTATATATGTTATATAATATTGCGAAGCTGTTGGTATAGCTGGCGTTTTGTTTCTTGTTTCCAACTACCTCATAACTTATTTTAAAAATTTGTATAATTGATTTGGATGAGAATAATGATTATGGAATATGGTACATTAAGTCAAATTAGTTTCTACATCCCTTTTTAATGTTCAACCATACAAGACTGTTGTAAAATAATACTTTCCCGACTTCTCTGAGACAATACCATAATTCTGCATTGCAACAGTATTCTGAGTAGGGTCACATGGCACATGAAAAACACAAGATACCTGAAATAAAGTGCAAGTTTCAAAGTATAATCTGATTCCTAGAATACTGACTAAAGAATCAGTTCAAATATTTGAAAACCAAAGATTGTAGCCGTGTAACCAACCCAATCCGGCCTACCTTCAGCTACTCCCTACTAGAGTGCATAAACGGTACAAGTGACTCGAGGTTACGTCAAACAACAAAAATAAGAAGGCCATCTGCATCAACCAGAAACAATACGGGCAAATCTCGCTAAAGAAGGTGGTGGACCTTCTTGAATTGATTAATCCTTGTTATCAACTGCACTCCCTTAGTGGACCAAACCATCGTTCTTTATTGATTGTTAATCTTGTTATTAATATTGTAAATCAAGTCGTACTATCGACTAATCATTGTCGATCACTTATTTGATCTCATCGTTTTTATTAAGAAATAAAATAACATATTTGTTCATCGTTTGTTATTTGTACTCTCAACCCGAGGTTACAGACTCTAATTTGTGACAATATTGCTGATATAATCTGTTTTACTAGAGGATGAACAAGGAAACCATCCTCTAAAACATTTTGACAATGATTCTAAGAATCATAGTTTGATTCTATAATGTCTCGTAGCAGTATTAATTCAGCATTTTGGAGTACGAGCAACATTATCCGTCATTTAATAAAAGGTAAAGGGGGACATAACATGAGTAAAACCATTATGAAATACCATTATAACGGTATGTATCTCATTGAGATGTTTTGGTTATCTGTCATGTAATTATATTACTGGGAACAAAAGAAACTAACAATTAGTTTCGTCCACAAATATAAAAATAGAGGATCTATTCGGTTGTTCGGACATGATTACTAACACCATCTGCCATATTTACCAGGTAATACACATTCACCACTTGTTTAAGTTCAATGCTAATCCAACACATCAATTCTTTCAAAGATACTAAAAGTCATTTGAATCGTTCTTCCATCAAGGATTTCACTTCTTACGAAAAAGTTGTAACCAAGTTGTATCCACCAAAAAAAAAAATAGTCTTTTTCTAATTTTAGTTTTTTTCATATCCCTGAAGTCATTTGCAGATGATTCCATGAATCTCACCTAAAGGACAATATGTTCCACATTTTAAATTATTTACAAACAGTAATTTAAACGTCCAGATCAACCAAAAAGTTGGAAAACCAACAAGAACAACTTGAGGAAACATTAACCGTGGCTCAACACAATGTCCGAGCGGTAATTGGTAAATATTTTAAGAAAGGGAAAATGAATGGTGTATCATACGAATAAAAGACGGAGAGAACCGGAAAGTCATCACCACTGGAATGTTGCTCCTAACTTTTCAGGGTCCGTAGATCAAGTCATGATAATTAATTTCTCTACCTGTACATTTCCATGACACCGTGCGACAATGAACGATCGTCGTTTTTCATTCGCTGAAAATGCAAGCACGGATGAAGATCAGGCAACATGTAATGGAAGAGGAAAACAGAAATGTTAATTTCAATCAAAACGACGACACATCGAGTCGTCTTCTACATGCCATAACCTCATAACCCATCCTCCATTGCACGGTCATGGGAAAGACAACATTATAATCGTGCGACACAACTTGGTCCACAAAAATTAAATGTTTTTGTCGGACTATTGAGAGATAACATTATTGACCCATTCTTCATTTACGACATCTTGATTGTAAAGAATTACCAAGCAAAAAAGCTCATGTCAGCAATAACAGGGATCGCTTGGATAAATCTCAATCAATTATGGTTCTCAACTTTTGTTGTTATCGTATATTTCAACAATTATTTGAAGGGGAGATTGTTGAGCAAAGGGCGAGAATACACTTCTGGCCTGCTAGATCTTCGGATTGAGTGACCTTTATTCTTGGTACAATTTTTGTATAACCACGCCTGTTTTCTTTGTATGATCATAAGTTCTACGTTAAGGTTGTCAAACTCGCGACCCGCATGCGAACATTATTGGGGCCAGGCCAATATATCACCACACAATAATATAAATTAGAACCTAGTAACTTATTTAGAAGTTCGTCAAAAAATGCTCGTTTTGGACTAGATCACGATTTTCAAAAACGAGCTGAACATTCTAAACGACTTAGAATGACTCAATAATACTCACAACATTGATTTTTTTTTTCGTTTTTCTCAAATACATTCTAAAAAAAATGCGAAAAATTCTTGTCTATTCCAAAATAAGTGAGAAAAAGTAAGGAAAAACAATGTTGGAAGAATCCTCGAGTCATTTTGTGTGTCAAAAAAGGGTGGACTGACATGTTCATTAAAAACCCAGGAGACGCATTTACAAAGGGGTTGTCAAATGGATTGAAAAATCCACCAAAGAAAAGCAAGCAGCTAATTACTGTTCATATAGGATCTAGTGATGATTTTATGGATAATGCTTAATTGAACTCAAGAAAACAAATCATGAAGAGGTGGTCGCACAGATACAGTCAAACTTTGATTACTCACACCTGCGTTAACTCGAATGTCTCGGTAACTCCAACAAATTTGTTGGCAGTAGCGGTAAGACCGTATTTTCAGGTAATTTTAACTTGATAATTCGAACTTCGATTACTCGAATTTCTTGATAACTCGACAACATCAGAGGCACTTTTACTCGATAAGTCGAACTTTTCCAGGAAATTTGTTTATTAGTTCCGAGAAGTCACTGTAGTTGAAGTTTTATGCAATGGAGACAAAACAAAGGCATCAACAAATAAGCAGTGTGCGATAGCCTTTCCATCGATAAGAGTGTGTACATCCAGTAAATCTATAGTAATATTAGAATATTCTAGATTTGAAGTGTTGTTTAAATACAATTATTATGCCATCTAAACGCGTAATAAAAACATTATCAGTTCATGACAAATGTAATTTCATTAAAGACGTGCAAAATGGTATCAAAAAAGGACGTTGCAATAAAGTACGGTGTACCAAGTAATACGGTTTCAACGATTTTAAAAAACAAAGAAAAAGTCATTAAGGCAATAGAAGAGGGTACTATCAGTCAGCGTTGTAAAAGATTGAAAAAAGGAACATTTGAAAATGTTGATAAAGCTGTTGTAGAATGGTTCAAAGCTACAAGTCAGAACCTACCTGTATCAGGAGCATTAATTAAGGAAAAAGCTTTAGAATTTGCAACTCGCTTAAAAGAAAGTAACTTTAAGGCGAGCACTGGCTGGCTAGACAACTGGAAACAAAGGTAAGTGACAAGACATTATTAGTATTCGTGGACAAATTTTTACAATATTGTTTATATAAGATATGGTATTGTACAAAAAAAAGCATGTGGTGAAAGTAATGGTAATGATGTTGTAACATGTGAATTTCCCGCGAGGTATTTTCGGTAGAGTGCGCTACATTGAGACACTTTTTCGATTCGAATTTCCGACATTTAGTGGCCGCACCTAATTAGTTTCCTGTGAATTTTTGATCATGACCTTTTCGCTAACTAACCGTTGCGCAGGTCAAGAATCAGGACTAGTTAGGGTGTCCGGTTTCAGTACTTCATTGCTGAAGATGTGGTGTATGGTGATAGTCGGATTTGATCGACAGCCATTTCCCCCATCTTTCAGTAATCAAGTGTTATCGTGTATATTGTTGGTCATCCCGTGTTTTATTGTTGGAATTATGTAAGTAGCTCTATCGAAAGTATCATTGCTGTGAATATTTACCAGATGATTATCACCGTTAGAAGTCATGACACGTGTGTTCGTCTTCCCTTTCTGGCGGTTGATAATGAGGAAACCCTTTAATGAAAATTAAAGGTGAGATTGAAATAAATATCGTGAACATCATTTTTAGTTATTTCGATCTATTCAGGGTTTTTCTCCGGGACTTCCTTTTTATCAGGGACGTTTCCTTTTTCGATTGTAGTTTGCTTGTGATGGTTTCCCTTCTCGTATCGTATCATTGTGTAGTATCTTCCCGTACTGTGTCCGTTCATGGCACATTGGTATTGTTTAATATCGTCATCGTGGAGTATCGAAGACTATGTTTAGTTCCGTTTATTAATTGGTTATTATCGTATCGTATCGTTATTATGGTTCATCTGGTTTTACTGGATATGTTGGTTTTTTTGGGAACATTGAATTGTGGGACTGGCCCTCCCGCTGAATAATTCATTGTTATTTTTATGGTTTTGGTATTTCGATGGATCCTGATTTTCCATGTTATACCGCCCAACATGATCCAATTCTCGTTTCGGTACTGATTGGTTTCAGTACTGTATTTTGATATTGGTTGGTTCCAATATCGTTTTTGGGATGTAATCTTCGGATTATAATTTCTGTATTGGTCGCTTATTGCGAGATTTTGATTTGTGAAGAAGAGCGCATCCAATATGGAAGAATTATCGTATCGTTTTGTAGCTGCTTATCGTTGGCTTCCATTTTGTTTTATGGTGTCGCCGACAAGATGTCGCAAGGCCGCCATTTTGATTTTGAAGGATTCCAACAACAAGATAAGTAGTATTATCGAATTTTAAGAACCATATCTTCGCTATATTATGATCGCATATTCCGTATGATCTGTCTGGTGAATCTGCGGTTATAATAAAACATGATACTTCCGTTTCCCGTATCGTTAGTAGTATGATGTGTTATCATTGTGAATCTCTTTGAGTTAATTATCGTTTATCGTTCATATTCACAATTGTAGCATAATCGTATTATTATTATCGTTAACTTTGTTGATTGTTTAATTATGAAAATCTTGACTTTCATTTAACTGTTTATCGATCACAGTATTACAGAATCTAAGTTCTAATTCTTTAGAATATTTATCGATCAATTATTTATTAGTGAATTCAGAGATCAGTCTAAACGATTAGTTAATTAACGTCACTTATTGTTAATTGTTTTATTATTAAGTCGTGTATCAATTTATCGTTTGCTGTTTAATTATCGATGATACACTTCTTTTTATCGCTTGTGGTTATTAACCACATTTAATTGTATCATATGTTATTGTTTAATGTATTTAATTAATTAGTAATACCGCTTTCAGTACTGAAATATCATTAATAAGATCGATCGCACTTTTATTTGTTTATTAAGTATTACAATTATCATTTTATCATTTCATCGTCTATTGATTATCGCCTTTAATTATCGACTAACTAATTAATCGGTTCTTCAGTTAAATCATCGGCTGGTTAGTTCCTCGATAATTATTATTAATTATTCTTAATCATTATTAATCATTGTTATCCTTTGTTTAATCATTTAATCGTTTATCGATTAATATATTTAATTATCGATTTACCAATTTATCGGTTCTTTGATTAATTCATCGACTAATTGGTTTATCGATAGTTATTATTACTTATTGTTTGATCATTTATTTAGTATTTGTTATGATTTCAATCATTGATACTTGTAGTATCTATTTAGTATTATCGTCGTTATTATTCATCAGGATTGTTATGTTAATTTCCAATTATTGTAACTGAATAAACGTTTAGTTTTCTGGATACTGTCAATGCCTCACCACCCACACTCAGGCGTCGTCCAGTTCCGTGACTCTGGATAAAAGTTACGTGGCGCCCATATCGCATAGAAGCTTTGATATTCTTGTGTCGTCCGCCTTATCGTATCCGGAACTCACGACTGCTCCGAAAACAACCTGAGCTCTGCGATTATGTAACCTTCCCTCTTCCTTCACACTTCTCCTGCCACTCACCCCTCTCGCCACAACCCAACCACCCTTTTTTTTTCGTTACAATGTACAAAATGAAGATTGTGAAAAATGGACACGTGATGTTTTGCCCCGATTGATAGAAAATTATCATCCGAAAGACGTCTTCAACGCAGACGGTTATTCTTTAAATGTCTCCCGGATAAAACGTTAACTTTTAAGAATGAAAAATGTCACATAGGAAAACACAGCAAAGATAGAGTTACCTTAATGTTAGGATCAAATATGGATGGTTCAGAAAAGTTAAAAATATTGTTGATAGGAAAAAGTAAACAACCACGTCGCTTTCGTAATATTTGGTGGCTACCATTTGACTATAACGCAAATTCAAAAGCATGGATGACAGCACAATTGTTTGAAGACTGGCTAATAAAATTAGATAAACTTTTTAAAAGTGCAGGAAAACAAGTTATCTTATTCGTCGATAATTGTCCAGCACATCCTCAAGACATACAAAATAGGTTACAGGCAATCCAACTAACATTTTTCCCGCCAAATATGACTGCAAAGCTACAGCCACTTGATCAAGGCGTTATAAAGAACTTAAAATGTCCCTATCGTTATAAGATTTTAAAAAAAGTCCTTGAACAATTGGAAGAAAATAAGAAACCCATGATTACTTTGAAAGATTGTGTTGAGTATATTTGCAAATCATGGAATGTCGACGTTAAACCAGAAACAATTGCAAATTGTTTTAAGAAAGCGGGATTTGGTCAATATTCTGAAAGGGAAGAAGAAGATGAAATTCCTTTGACTTTCATACAAAAAAATTTGAATACAACGGATGATGGTTATAATAAGCTATCTGATGAATTCGAATCTTGGATGAAACTACAAAATTATTCTAACAGTTTAAACGTTAAAGATTATGTCAATCTAGACGAAGATATCTGTACATCTGAGTTTCCTACAGATACAGACATTGTCGAAAACTATTTGATGGATCCTGCAAGCCCCATTACCGATGAAAGCGAAAGCCATGAAGCTTCTATCGATAATGATACACAACAACTTTCTAATGATTTGGTTGCAAATGCTTTGAAAATCTTAAATTTATATTTGCAGAATAATGGAACACTACAGACGCTGTTTACAACAGTTTAAATAAGGTTGAAGCTTTTTTTGAAAATCAAAACAAAAAATTGTTGGTTCAGTCACAAATTACAAAATATTTTGTTCCCAAATAAAATACATATTATACCTAAATGTATATGGTCATTAATGTGAATAATAGATATATCATTTATCAAAATAAACTTTTCTCTCATCTTTTCTGTCGTTATATATATTATGTCAATCCGATAACTCGAATTCTTGATATCTCGAACTATTTTTAGTGGCAGATGATGGTTCGAGTAATCAAAGTTTGACTGTATTTGAAAAGTGGTTTAAAGATATTTTTCCTACTCTTTAAAGATGGTTGCGTTATTGACTTGGATAATGCAAATTATCACAACAGAGAACTTGAGAAAATTTCATCAAGCGACAGAAGAAAAGCTGACATACAGGCTAGGTTAGACAGCAAAATAATCAAATATGAAGAGAATATGGTTAGAGCTGAGCTGCTATTTCTTGTAAAACAACATACCTAAATAATAATGCTAAACTAGTTGACAAATTATCAAAAAAAAACAGAACCATTCTGAGAGGTTGCCACCTTCCCACTGCGAACTGGACTCATTTGAATTATTATGGAGGCAAATTAAGGATGAAGTTGCACGAAAAAAACAATTTTTAAATTGCAAGATATCAAAAATATTTTTCTTTAAGCACTCCGCACAACTGTAGCAAGGCCTGTAGGCATACAGTGGGTGTGGAGGAGAAAATCTGACAGGTGGACGCGTTCTAATGGACATAATAGTGGAACCATTGATATTAAATTTCGGCGATGATAAATCTGGGTCAGATTTTTTATCTGGTGAATGCTATTGAATATTGGTGAGTATCGACACAAAAACGACTCTTGTATTTTATATTCAAACTTCAGTTTTCTGTTCACTGCCATGTCAAGTGCTCCTCTCAGTCTTCAATTTTTTCTCACTACCAGTTGCGTAAAGAGAATCTCTCACACTCATTTAAAAACTTTTTTTCTTTTTTAATTTCAAGTGGAATGGCTATTTGAAAATGTTTTTACCTTCACAGAATTTTATGCTTTACAGTACAGGATAGCAAAAAAAACTTTCTTAAAAACCTAAACATATAAATAAAATAAAAATATCTATTAATAGCTGTGAGAATTTCTCTCATCACTTCAGTCAAGTCGTTGATAAAAAAAAACGCTATTCGGATGGCTTCGTTATACTTCGGTTATTTCCGTGGTTTTCAGTCGCCATTTTTGAAATTATATATAGATATACAGGGTGGATAAAAAGTATGGATACAGCTAAATATTTTCTGAACGGTTTAACAGAGCTAGTTGAAATTTGGGATGGTGATAGAAGTGTTTGAATTCTATCATCTAATATTGTTTTCAATTGTCTACCTTAATTTGTTTCGAAAATACAAGGCTAACTTGATTTTTTTTAAATAGAACGGGTGGTCAAATTTGGTATCTTTAAAAACAGCCATTTTTTCTAAATTCAGTAATGTAACATATGCCTACCTTTATTTTTATTAAAAAGTAAATAAATTTTAATTTAAAAATGTAATTCTTTAAAAAACTAAGTCAGTTTTCAGACTAAGTTAGCTTTGAAAATGCTAGCTTAGTTTTACTTGTGTGTTATTGACTTACAACGAATTGAAAACCTAGTTGAAAAACATGTTCTCCTATCGACCTGAACGTATAGCGTTAAGAAAGAAATTTGAATCTAGACGCTGGAAGAAAGGTGAGCGATTTCCTATTTACTTTCATGACAAGGTTGGGTTGCCCAACAGATTGGGCTTGAGCGAACCAGAAATCATTGAATATGTTATTCATGGGTTCGACAATTCTACATTACAAAGTCAAGCTCGAATGCGATGTTTTATGTCCTTGAGAGAGCTGGTACAAGTGATGAGCAATGTTACTGGTGCTGATCGAACTCCTGTTGCTACTGGAAGCTCCAGAGGTTCAGGCCTGTCGAGTCGCGAAACATCCCATCCTGCCTCCAATTCAAGACATGGTACAGCTGAGTCACGTTGTTATAACTGCAATGAAATGGGTCATCTGGCGAAAGACTGTACCAAACCTAAACGTCCCGTTGGTAGCTGTTTTGCATGTGGGAAAATGGGTCACCGAAGATCTGATTGTCCGAATAAGAATCCTTTTAGGTAAAAATGCAATATTGTATAAATCTTGGTCATTCTTACCAAAATATGATGCGTAATTAATTACCAAAGAATATTGCTAAGTACTAATGTAACAATGTTTAAAATGTTGTGGTTATTTTCTGACTTAAACTCTTGGAATTAAATTTTAATTATATGACTTAAAGTCTGATATTATTACGGTTATTGATAAACAATTATAATTTAAAACATTATATTTTTAATATGCCGAAATGTTACGAATGTATACGTTATAACATTGAGACTAATTTTAACGTACAACAATTAGTTGCACACTTTAAGTTTTTTCATCAATTTCGACCCTCAAATAATTTTCTTTGTTTAAAATGCTCGCATAAGTTTCAGTCTTTAAAAGCATTTTCAAAATAATGAAACCTGTCTCCAAAACAACACCAACAATACAGACTTTTTAATAGAACCTAACAGTTAAAATACTTCATCATCATTAGATACATCATTCAATAATGAACAGTGTGTTAGTTCTTATGACTTTCAATCGGTCTTACGACGTATTGAAACATCGGCTTTACTTTTTATGAGTAATCTTCACAGTAAATCAAACTTTACAAGAAAAGATGTTGATGAAATCATATCTGAAATGGTAACCAAACTATTAGATAAGATAATTTCTGAACTAGAGAATTTCTTTACAGCAAATTTTCACAATAAGACAACACAATATCAAGATTACTTTAGTATACTCAAGTTTTGTAAAAATCCTTTTTAGAATTTTCAATCATTTTACAAATACACTAAAACTGTAGAGGAAAAAGATTGCTATAGCGAACCAAAAATATTTATAATAAATAATGAAATTGAACCTATTGTTTCAAAAAAATGAGGTCAGTATGTCTGAAAACATAAGCAAAGGTATTATAATGCCTCTAAAGTTCCAGTTTAAAAAAAATTTTGAATTAGGTAATAATTTATCTATAACACTTGAAAATTCAAAAAAACTGGTAGCCAAAAATCAAGGAACAAATGTTATAACTTGACTTAGGGAGTTTGTACCGTCTAGAGAACGATGACGTCACCTCCATATACTAGAATCAAAGGCAGCGCGGTTCTGTAGTCGTTGTTGACAATTGTACGGCCTAATCAAAACCGGTCAAATCTTTGTCTATAGTGGCAATATAATCAACCGCTCGTAGCTTCAACATAACCTCGTGACGATACAACAAAAACTCAGGCGATCGATTGTAGTCCCCCACTATTCGAAATTCATAGGCGTGACACGCAAAACGAAGAAATTGTAGATTGTATTAAATTATATTTAAAAATTGAAGAATTACCGTTTAAATTGAGAAATTTGATAAATATTAGGAATAATATTTACGAGTTTTTCATTTTTTTTAATATGTAGAAGAGTATTAGTTAAATTAATTTAAATAAACATATTTATTTAAATTAATAGACAACTATTTTAGACAAAAAAATTCGATGTTAATTAAATTAAATATTTGCAATTAATTAAATATATGTAGGTACAGTTTAATGTGTCTATTATATTATTTATTTACATATGTATATGAAAAAAATAATGAACAGCAATCGAATTAAATTTTATTTTCTGTTTCAAAGTGTATAAATATGCTCGTTTATTGAAGGGTTGACTTGACCTTCCACAAATTTCCTGGAATTATCAGGATAACAAAAACAATAATAGAGACACCTGTGCAGTTTTGTATTTTGAGTAAAACCAATTTTATAATAAATTTATTCAATTTCAATGATGATGTGCACTTGATGTACAGCTCACTACCGAACTCTAGTTATAACAAATATAATTCATGGGGAAGTGTGGAAATTCAAAATATCAAGATTAAATAACAAAGTTGTTATTCCCTATATTCTTCATTATGATGATTTTGAAATCAATAATGCCCTAGGATCTCATGCTACCGAACAGGTTTTAGCAGCTATTTACTACAGTTTTCCCACACTTCCTCAACATTATTTATCATCATTAGAAAACATATTTGTTGCCCTTGTGTATAAATCAAAAGATGCTCGCTATGGTAACGACTCTTGCTTAAATATTTTAGTCGAAGAAATAAAATCTATAGAGAAAGATGGTCTATTAATTCATACAAAAGATGGGCAGTTTACAGTACATTTCATTCTAAGTGCTATTGTTGGAGATAATTTAGGTTTGAATTCTCTTTTGGGCTTTACAAAAAGTTTCAGAAGTACGTATCCTTGTCGATTGTGTAAGTGTAGTCAATCAGAAATTGTATCAACTTGTAAAGAATTGCCCTCAAAATATAGAAATGAAGTCAATTACAATGAAGACCTTAATATTGAAGACGTAACTAATCGAATAAAATTGAGTGGTTTAAGAGAGCACTCTATTTTCAATTCAATTGATAGCTTTCATGTTACAACTAATTTTACAGCAGATATAATGCATGATTTTTTTGAAGGTTACGCAAGTTCTACTCCATTTAATTACTAACGAAAAATTGTTTTCCTTAGATATTTTGATCAGTCGTAAGCAATCATTTAACCTTGGGCAAACTGAAATCGGTAACGCTTCACCACCAATAAAAATGACTCATTTACATTCTTCAATGTTGCATATGTCGCCTGCTGAAATGTGGACATTCTGTCATATTCTGCCACTTTTTATTGGAGACTTGATTCCGTTAAATAATGAACACTTGAAACTTATTTGTTTGTTAATAGAAATAATGGATATGCTGGTGAGGGTCGAATTTAATGAAAAGCTTCTAGATGTGCCCACACATAAAATTCAACAACTTCAGTATATTAAATTATTTAGCACAACTCTTAAACCCAAATTCCACTTTCTCACTCATTATCCAACAGTTATTCGCAAAATTGGACCGTTGAGACACATCTGGTGTTTCAGATTCGAGGCAAAACATAGAGAAATAAAAATGTACACTAATAATACAAATTCTCGTAAAAATATTCCTTACATGGTTGGTGTCAAGTGTTCGCTTAAATTTTGCAACAGATTATTAAACAAATCTGATTTAAACGATGAACTAGAATATAATAATGAGCAGGGTAACAGATCAACTTTGAAAGAGCAACCTTATTATAACAAAATTCAGAATTTAAGTAAATTTGTTGCTGACAAATTTAGTAATAATCATCTGCCTTTCACTAAAGAAGTGAAATATAAGTATATTTTATATAAAGAAAGTTTTTTTTTATTTTCAAAATCTCAAAAATTGTATGAAATTGTAGATATTGCTCTCGATAGTAATGCAAATGCAAAAGATTGTTATTTAATATGTGTTGAACATATAATTGGCAAAATGATTGAACATTTATAATCTTTTAAAATATAAAAGAAAACTAATAATTTTTTCATATGTTGTACGCAGTTCCATGAATTTTATTATTCTCCAATTCATATACAGTACGGAGCAAGTCGGCTAGGAACATTAGAGAAACTTTGGCCACGCCTATGTAAACTACTTACATATTAGTTAGAAAGAGACAGAGAGACTTTGGGTTGACTATAAATTAAAAATGATGGCGGAAATTATTCCCAAGCCTTAGTCCTCTGACCAAACACAGCAATTTCTTTTGTACGAAAGAACCTTGAAAACTTTCTATTTTAAAAGATAACAATAACCAGATCTGGTTTGTGGATTTGGTATTTCTGTCTGTTATTCATGTACATTGTGATTTTGACAAAGATGGGATATGGGCGTGGCCAAAGTTTCTCTAATGTTCCTAGCCGACTTGCTCCGTACTGTATATGAATCACCGAACGGTAACAAATATGTACGGCCAAAGTATTATTAATTAGCTCATAAGATATTCTGTAAGTTATTAGTTATTATTTATTATTATAAGTTTTGTTATAACCAATTTAGTGTATTTTGTTGTAGTAGTTGTAGTTTTGCTTATTATTGTTATTATAATTATTATGCTATTGTTCTTATTGTTAGTTTATATGTTTAAATATATATTGTTTATATTAATTGAAATCTATATTTTACTTTTAAATACCTAAAGCATTGACAACTAAAACATAGTTAAGAAACAAAAAATTTAGGTAGTTGACTTTTTTTTTCGTAAACCAAACAAAGAAAACTGTTAATGAATCGCATAAAATGTCGTTATACTATTTAATTGTAAGCTAAACACAAAATGATCAAAATACTATTTAACTTTGTTGTTTTACAAAATATCATGCTTACTAAACAACTATTTGTTTAAGTGAACAAACATAGTTGTTGAAGGATTAAAATAATAGTTACTCGCTTAACCAACTAAATTTTTTGTTAGAAATCACAATTATAATTGTTAAGTGACAAAAATTGGTTCAACTATTCTATTCTGGTTGTTTTAACCATAAATCTAGATAGGCGCGATTTCATATGCTCTTTTTGGTTGAATCTACCTAGTATTTTCGTTGAGTGTTGTAGAGCAACGGTCAGCAACTGGTCCGGACCGCGGAAGGTCAAAATTGGACCGCCACAAAAAATTGAAAGTATAAATTACTGAAATTATTTAAAAAAATTATTTTTTTTTCTGGACCTCGATAAAAAATTTCAAAAGTATCCGGGACCCCCACCTAAAATTACTTACCGACCCCTGATATAGAGGTTAAAGATGGTGGAACAAAATTTTATAGTTTTCGTCCTTTTATTATTTTTTTTTTTTTGAACGATTCCACTTTAGCAGTTGTAAGCGGTGCTCTTATTTATTTTTGGAGTCCAAACCCCAAATAATGTTGAATAATCTACATTTATTAAGATTAAGAACGACGTTATGTTTCATCAATATTTTATACGGGTGAGGGGTAAATTTTTTAGGCCTTGCGGACATAAAATATTATTTTCATGTTTTATCCGGCTGCTATGTTGAAGCGATTATGTGAAGATCGACCTATCGCATATCCGGTCAAAAGTGAACCGGATAAGATGATTACATTTCGAGGTCACATTATTTTCGTATCAAACGAGCTTGTTATTGATAACGGAGCTTTAATTTCACATTTTTTTGTTATTATTGCGAATACACCTTTTTATGAATATAAATATTTTTGACTTTAATAATTGGTGGTTTTTACCCTATTTTAATAGTTAAACTATTTTTCCTATACCCAAAATGTGTTTATTGTCTGGACTAAATTAACCGCATTGAACTTAAATTTCGTTGAGCAGTGTATACATCTTTCAAGGCAAGCTCACAATCTGTGGGCGAGGCGAGCAACCATGTTTGTTTTTTATCAGGAACTTTGACGTACAGATTGTAACATCATAGCCAATCGAATTATATTCAACTTTCTTCCAGTGAAGTTCGTATGGTAAATGAATTATTTTCCGGGTTCAACTATACAAGATAAATAAATAGGAAAAAGGAAAGTGTGGAATTGTAGAAACCTCCCTAACTGTTGAATATAATATTATAAACATGCTGGATAAACAATTTTTTGGAATTATAGATAGTGTAAATTGTCACTGATAACTAAAGGGCGGATTGAAGGTCATTTGGCGATTTCTACGACGCTCAAAATGCACCATTGGCGTAGTTATTTTCCATTTCTGCACCTATTCGTTAGAAATGAACGTTATTCACGTAAACAATAGAACCTGGATTATCCATTAGGCACTCGATTTCCCGTTACCTTTTATTATTTATCTACACTTTCTTTTATATTTTACATAACAAAAAAACGATTAATTTGGTATACCTACTTATCAATGTATTTATCCATTTTTTTATTTTTCCATTTATTTTCCGTTTATTTTTTTATATCCATCATCCCCCGGCACAATCACTGACGAATAATCAAGGTTCTACTGTATAACATTAGTTTCCGAAACAAATCTTACTTACTTAAAAATTTGCCGACAATATAAAACAGTGTTAAGCAATATTGCTTAATCCTATAGTTAATAGTATTATTTTCTGTTTAATGAAGACGAAATCACAGAATGCCCGTATAGAAATGACCAAATGAACATATCCATGTTTTCATTAAACTTTAGTTAATTTTTGAATATTATAGAAATTTCTATTTTATTCTCTTGGTTTTCAATTAATTTTAATTTTAATGCATGTATTTACATAAATTCGTAATATACGTAGGACAAAAACAAAAATAATTCACGATTTTAACGTTTTTTTTTTGAATTTTATTTTTGTCAAAAATTGTTTGTTTTTTAAATTTTTCCCGTTCCTGACGAGCCGCTTCTTAAAGAATGAAAGAGAGCGACCAAAATTTCTCAGAAAGTCGGTTCAACTAGACACCTGTTTTCTGGCCGTAACGTCACAACGTCTTGCTGGCAGTTGAACTGCTCGGCTGCTTATCTACGTTCGGACACTATTAGTAGAGAAAAACGTTTCACACCGACAGACAGACCATGCGGGTACAACGGCTGCGACCAATACGCTCTATACGAATTTGTCAGGAGACTAGATTTGCCTTGCTCCTTCTATGGAGCAGATATCCGCCCTTTATTGATAACAGTTAAAAAACAAGTACAATTACACATGAAAGAATTTATTATGAATAACCGTCACCTCCAAAATACAATAATAACATGATAATTACCCTTATACATTGATATGTTAGTCAATATACGTAGCTTATAAGTTATACTCTCCAAATTCCATATAACGAATTGTGAATTGTTTACTACTTACAAATTGTAAGATTATAAGAATATGAAAAATCTTATAAGTGATAAATAAGGTACATAAAAGTAAAATCCTAAACAAATAGGATATCTCAGCAAATTATTAAGAAGAATTGTAAGACTGATTATAATTATTATTATCCATGTGTGGAAGAAACGATGAATTGGCTGCAGAAATGTATCTCGATATAAATGCGACAACCAGAAAGAAGCATTTTTCGGCGATTGCGTGATAATTTGATAAATAATGGAAGTTTTGTCAAACCTAAAGGTAGACGGCGGAATGAAAATAATGAAAATATTGTTCTTCAAGCAGTAGTTGAAAATCCCCGTCTTTACGGGAAATTGAAAATACACTTGGCGTCGCTAGGTCAACTGCTGGAAGCATTTAAAATCCTGCCAAATTCAAGCCTTATCGTAAAAGAGCCAGTCAGGGGCTTCAAAACGGTGACGAAATACGAAGAACACAATTCTGTCATTGGTTCATTGAAAAACATATTGTGAATCCATATTGTTTTAAGAAAATCTTATGGTCTGATGAGAGTCGGTTTACTAACTGTGGAATGCTTAATTGCAAAAATACTATCTTTTAGTCCGACGAAAATCCTCACTTAGCTCGTGGCATTAGACAGCAAGTCAGATGGGGATTTATTGTCTGGATCGGCATTATTGATATGTTATGTTATCGGTCCATTCTTTTTCAATGAGAATTTGAATTCCGAAAGGTACTTAGAACTTTTGCTCACACATATTGCTGAAGGAATTAACGAAATTCCACTTGCCACGTGTCAGAATATGTACTTACAACAAGACGGAGCGCCTCCACACAATGCATTGTTGGTTACGAATTATTTAAATAATGAATATCACAATAACTGGATTGGCTACCGGGGACCAATAGGTTGGCCTGCTAGGTCCCTGGACCTCACTCCTCTTGATTTTAGCGAATTTTTTTAAAAAAATTAGCTAATGACGAGATCCTCACTTTTGAATTTCCGAAAAATTTTTGCACAGAAGTTCGTTTTGGGACCTCAGGAACCCATATCCACCGTTCGTTAAAATTTTTATATATATAAGTTACATAGCAACAATATTAGTAATAATTTGCTGACTCTCAAAATATTTGTAACACTTACCGAAATATTTCGAAATTGAAAGACTAGCAATTTATGTTAATTTTATTGACCGAAATCAATCAAATAATTTTTTATAATTATTATTCTAATATTGTCCATCGAATTGTAACAACCTAAATTTTTGATAAATAAAAGTACTTGTAGTAAAATTGATATTTAAGTGGCGCAGTCGGTAGGATAGCCAAACAAGTTTTAGTGAATATAAAACTTGGTTCATATCTCTGATTTATTGGCTGAAAAACGAAATTTTCACTAGTGAATATTGTGAGAATTTTCGAAAACTCCTGATCTATTCCAGTCAAGTGAACTGAGTAGCTTGACGAGAAGACTTCGAACGAATATCGAAAAGCTTCTTGTGTCTGGTTCCGAAAATTGGATCGACAGATGGAACAGATCATCATTTTGCTGTAAGTACACATGTCAATTAGAGGTTCAAAAAATCACTATCGCAGTGACGATAGTTTGGATGATTTAGAATCAGAAGACAATTTTGAAAATATCCCATCAAATCCTGTACCAAACACATTCAATCACGCAATTAATTCAAATCAAAATTCAAATTTTTCAACACAAATAGATTCTCTTGCTTTTAAATTACAAACAAATTGTAGAACAAAAATGCCAGAATTAAAACAAGAATATTTGAACATGATTCCCGAATTTCACGGAGAAAAAGAATTATTACCCAGATTTATTGATATTTGTGAAAAACTCGTAAAAAAATTTTATAATACGACAGATGTAACGGATTTTCAGAATGAATATCTGATGTCCAGCATTTTAGCAAAAATTAAAGGCGATGCCGCTCTAAATACTTCTTCTTCTACTATCAGTAATTGGGCAGATTTAAAAAACGCGCTAAAAAATGGTTACGCTGATAAAAGAGATTGTTATACATTAAGTATAGAAATGACAGAACTAAGACAAGGTAACGAAACAGCGTTTGATTTTTTCAATAAAATACAACATTTATTAAATTTACAAATTTCTTATGTTACGATAAACTTAAATCAAAATGAAGCAGCAATATTAACGTCTCATTTTAGAGGTTATGCTCTAAGAGTTTTATTACGTGGACTAAAAGATCCAATAGGTTCTCTTATGCGGACTAAAAATCCTAATGACCTAAATTCAGCTCTTAATATGTTGACTAACGATTTTCAGTTAGAAATGACACAACAAAAATTATCAACTAGAGCATCAAACATCCCTCAATTACAATTAACGAATTATCCACAGTATTTTTCACAACCAACAATTAAACAACCTGCAAATAATTATCAAAGGAATAACGTACCATTTAATCAAAGTAGAACAGTAAATGTGTTCAGACCGAACCCAAACCAAACATTTCCAAAACCAACTCCTATGAGTACCACCACAAGAAATACGTGGAATAATTTCCATAATACTTCTTCTAGAAATACTAATAATTTTAGACCAAACCAAAACTCTACTTATAGGCAAAATCCTAATTGTACGTCAAAACCATTATTTAACGTTGATGATCAACCTCTTGTTGAGTTTCCCGATGGAAATCAATACGACGATTGTATCGAAGAAAATCAAAACGATAATCTTCCAGAAGAAAACCAAACAGGCTATTTTTTAGAAATAGAAGCCTCGGACCCCCGATATTCGAAATAATGAACTTAAATAAATATTCCAGCGAGTTGCCGTATATAGTTTTTCCAGAAAACAATTTAAAATTTTTAATCGATACGGGCAGTTCTAGATCATTTGTCAAACCATCAATTGCCGAAAAATATTTTAAAAATGATATAAAGAAAGATCCTTTCAAAATCTCAACAGCATACGGAACTTCTATGGAAAATTTTAGTACAATCATCCCATCTTCAAAATTATTTAAGTTAAAAAATAATATTCCTTTAAAATTTCATATTTTCGATTTTCATAATCATTTTGACTGTTTACTTGGAATAGATAATTTAAAAGAATTAAATGTAACGATTGATTTAACCAACAACGTATTAATTACCCCTAAATGTAAAATTAAATTACACTTCCCTCGAATATCACAAACAAACTCAAATCATGATGATAATGAAATCGTGGATAAAAAAGGCATCTTAAATAAAAATACTGACGAATTATCACGAATCGAAATTAACACTAATATAACCGAAAAACTAGCTAGAACACAATCGCTAATAGTAGAAACAGACAATAATGAAGACCGTGATAATTTAAACGAAAACGATGACGAAACGATACACTCTAATCAAAAAGAACACCCTGTCGTTGGCGTTCCAGTTGTAGAATGTCAAGCTAATTTTGCTAAAAATCAAATAATTTCAGAAGTAAATTTCTCTCCTTCACCTCCATCAATAATCAATCTTCATAAAAACAAAGAAAGAACTCTACTACAGTTATCAGAACCTAATTTTAATCGTGAATTTATCAAAAATTTCATTATACCAAAAATCAAATATTATAAGTATTTCAAACCAATCCGTTTAAAGTTAGATAATTATGAAAAGGCAATCAATTTTATCCAAACAAAAAATCAATGAAAATGCAATATTCAATAAATCAACAAATTATTCAAAATTTTAATTATACAATTAAAGATGTTGTACAACATAATGAACTACTTTTAAAGTTCAGAATATTACAACTCAGTGAAACCGTCAAAACAAATGCTGAACATGAGAATATTCTCCTTGCTAAAGATTTGTACAATCAATTATTAATATTTTACAATTCAATATTATTCTATTTCTTCAAGAAATAGAAAATTATATTACATTTTGTAAATTAAAAACTTTACATCCTAGTATTATAAAATCAAACGATTTATATTATTTGGAATTGCAAAGAATTTCGACACATTAGAAAAATGAATTACCTTTTAACACTAAATTTGATAATATTTTAGATTTTCAATCAGTAGTTGAATTTAATTGCAAAATTGAAACAAATCAGATCACCTATTTCCTATCAACCCCAATAGATTACGAAAAACAATTCGAATTCTATTATTTATTACCTATCGCAACAAAACATGATTCTAAATTTTTAACAATAATTCCGAACGTAAAATATCTTTTAAAACCTGATGACAATTTAATAAAACCTCTAAGTGACATTTGTATCAAAGGCAATGTGTTCCACTGTCCAAGTCATCTGCAAATCAACCAAGAAGCAATTTGTGAAGAACAAATCCTGTTAGAGAAAGATTCAAAATTTTGTTGATACACTGAATTAACAATGAAAGAAAACCACATGGAAATCATCCCCGAAGTATTTGGACAATTTTGTCTTTCGCAATAATAATAATTGGATGTTATCTTCTATGGGTGAAATTGAAAAACCGAAAAATTCAAGGTCAAGAAAAATGAATCCAACAAGAAAACTGAACAAGAACGTCGATAACAAAAGCCGATTCAACTTCCTTCGGAAGCTTCATTCTAATGGGGGAGGAGTTACATAGCAACAATATTAGTAATAATTTGCTGACTCTCAAAATATTTGTAACACTTACCGAAATATTTCGAAATTGAAAGACTAGCAATTTATGTTAATTTTATTGACCGAAATCAATCAAATAATTTTTTATAATTATTATTCTAATATTGTCCATCGAATTGTAACAACCTATAATTTTTGATAAATAAAAGTACTTGTAGTAAAATTGATATTTAAGTTATATATATATATATATTCTATATATATATATATATATATATATACTATATATGTATATCCACGATAACTGCCGTAAAAATAGTCCAATCTTAATGAAACTTGGTACAAAAATCGGTCTTTGGGATAGCTTGGATGAGTTCGTTGGCCAGACTGGTAGGGCCAACACTTTTGGAATAAGAGCTGAAGAAATGTTAAAAAAAATCATTTTCAATATTACATTTGCTTAGATTTTGATGAAAATTAAAATAACAGTAGAGCCGACCATTCTCTATGACCCAGAAAAAAAATCATCAAAATCGGTTCGTTGGTTCGCAAGAAAAATGCAAAAATATCATTATTTAGTATTAACAGTAAAATCGAAAATCTCAGGTGGCTATATGTTCTGACAATTGATATTAGAAAAAAAATTGAATATCGCAGGGGGCAACTAATTTTGACAGTTAATATTAGACGCAGGGCCTGCTAGATAATTGTTTGTGGATTAAAAGTGTTTTTCAATAAAAATCATAAATATTAAAATAACATCGGGAAATGAATTTATTAGTTGATTCAATATTATTAAAATATATTAATTGTCAGTATCATAAGAATGTTTTTCATTTAATATTCCAGCATGTAGATACATAAAAAAATTCGCTATATAAGGTACTTGCTGCCTTTGGAGATCTTTTTTTTGTATAGGGTAATCTAAAAAACAAGGTGTATTCGAGATCTTATGAAAGTGTAGAAGAATTACGTTAAGCAGTTGAGGAAGCAGTAAATGGATTGACACCAGACATGGTTAGACAGTCTTGTGAGGCAGTACTAACACGACGTAGGTTGTGCGGACGAATGAACGGTGGCTTATTTGAACAGTGGTTACATTAATAATTCAGTCACCTACTATTTTTTTGTTCTACTTCCATCAGTATACACTTAAGTCATTTACGTTCCACAGCTTACTATGTTGAAATCTTAGTTTCGCTATTTTTCATGTTTATGCTATCGTGAACATAAACATGTTATACATCGTTGAATAGCATTTTTTAGAAGATTTTAAAAATGTCAAAATCCAATATGGCCGCCATAAGAAAAACAAAAGTTGGGTATTGCCACGCAATATCTAGTAGACTTAGATTTTTTTAAAATCATTTGCGGAATCCCCATTACTTATTATCCCTAACCTGCAAGTTTAGTAAATTTATCTCTTACAAAAAAAAAGGTATGGAAGATTATTAAAAATGCATTTTTTCTTTTCCACCCTGTATCTACGTAATGGAACAAAAATTTCGAAATCTGATTTCGGATTATTCATGGACAATTGAATACGCAAATTTGTTCCCATTTAACCGACCTTGTATCTCCAACGCTTTCAAATATACCCATGTACTGCATTTTAAACTGGGCACACTGTATACACTGAAATTTATTGATACACTTGTGCATTAGGACTTAATATTCGTTCTATACGCATTTATTGACTGTATATAAGTGATAAGTTACGTTTTTGCTTCTCCACATTCAATCATCACATTCATCACTTTATTTGAAAAATATAGGTTATGTTATAATTTATAATAAACAATGAAACTTAGCAAACCGAACCACCACTGGGTGAGTATCTCGCGCTCTCCCGCTTGATCGAAATGATTGGTCGAATACTTCCCCCGTCTCCTCACCTGTAATCGGTGATTACCTTGTCTGAAAAATGTTTAAATAAGACTTTTTACCCCGATCTCACAATCATGTGTACAACTCGTGCTGTCCATATTATTAGTAATTGTTTCGGTAAATGAAGTATAAATAATCGAAAACACTTTCTTATGTACAAATGGCGATCAAAAAAAAGAGCGAAAATTTCACATATTTTCATTAGTGTGAATCAGGCTGTTTTTATCTCATCATGAGGGTAAGAAGATGGCTAGATAGTATGTATTGGAGTCAATTCAGCCATAGCAAATTTATAGCACCACCCTCTTTACAGAAAATAAGAATAACTCAATGTCAAATATAGGTCATTTTAAATATGAGTAACTATAGTAGTCCCATTGCCAAATTGAAAATACTAAATGACAGAAAAGTTACTAAAAAGAACATATTTTACGACAAAAATCAAGTATGCCAGAAGTGTCAATTATTTCTTTGAATAAAACCACTTATTTTAATCTAAAATCACCACAAAACAAAAAGAAATACTGTTCAAACAATTTATAAATTTCAAATATTGAAGAAAAAAATGCAAAAGCTCACGAATAAAAATAACAATAATCAAAATTGAAATTTTAGGTTAGAAATTTTTGCTAACAATAGTACGAAATCTGGTAATACAGGCTTGCCAGCCCATTTTTTTGAAGCGCGCGCAATTCAAAATTTTCAATTTGGTCAGCATTACTACTATACACACTAACATTCTGATTGAATACCTGTTCTGTCGAATTCTCAACTGTTAAGGTTTTGTTCTATTGTGATAACCGCCCTCATAAGCCTGTTTTACACAGCCGCATGAGAGGTGGTCTCTTTTTTTTGATTGCCAGTGTATAAGCATATAGCAATTGTAAACTTTTGTAGACAACTGTACTTGAATCCATGAAGAAATACGAAATAAACAAAATTACTTTGTATCGTATTTTATTGGGCAGCCTAAATTAATTCAATTTTGATTTTTGTATGTGTTATTTTTCAAATAAAGTAAGATTCTTTTGTTTCCATCACAAATGTAGGGGCAGCCATTTTGCCTTTTGTACACAGGCGTCTGAATCCATAGGGACGCCAATGGTTTGGTTTTTTATTGATAAAATATTGTTGTACGAATATTTTTCAATAAGTTTTCTTATCAAATAAAGAATATTTTGTTTTAATTATCAATATATCTATGACTAAACAATCGAACAATCAAATCAAAATGGCCACCGCTCAACCTGTATCTGTCACACTTTGACCACATTGTTGAATTTGATTGGAAATTATCAGCAAAACTTAGCGTTCATTGTTCAAATTAATAAACACGCATCAACGTTTTTAAATAAATTCAATAATTATAAAAAAATAAATAAAAAAATGGACTTACCAACAAAATGACGCCTCAGCAAACAACCTCACGAACCTCACTCAAACACGCAACACGCATAAAAACACAATGAAGAATGAAGAATGGAGGAATGGAGAAGTCTATGATCGATGCGCAAGGCGCAAGTGCGCCTACATTTGCTATATATTGGTACCAAACACAACGATGCCAGATTTTCCTGTAAAAAAAACTAAAGCCGTTGGAAACTTTTATGGACATTCGTTCTTAAACAAATTGAGAAATATGAAACAGACAATGTTTATTTTTTTGTAAATTGATTTAATTTTAATATTTGTATCGGTGGTTTTTTTAATACATAGAATTTTTTTGTTTCGCCAAAAATGGGGGCAGCCATGTTACCTTTTGGACACAGTAGGGTGACCATACTTCCCGTTTTAAACGAGACAGTGCCGTATTTTCCTTATTTCGGCCCCGTCCCGTCATTTTTACAAAAATATCTCTTTTGTCCCGTTTTTGAGACGTTGCATTGTTAGATACCTATACAAAATAATAACAACAATATTTATATTTGTAGTCATTTAGATAAAATTTAAAATAACTGTTAATTACAGAACGTGACAAAAAAAATAAACATGAAAAAGACCGAAATTTACCACAAAATGTCACTTCATCAGAGAAATATTCATGATACAAACGTGGTGAAGTTCAATCCATAGACAAGGACTTAATAGATAGGCGACTCTCTCTATCAAAATTGTCATCGAGTTTCTGCGCTATCTATTGTTGTCTCCTAAAACAATTAGTACTGACTAGATTGCGAATTCATTTTACTAAACGTAGAGGCTTACAAAATTTTAGGATACCGAGTGATTCACCTTAAACGAAAACTTCTTATGAAAACTCCCATTATTTGGCGAGTGATTCGACTAATAAATCAAAGTTTTGTAGATAGGTCTCTAAAGAACATTTTACGAAAGTTAGAACCTCGTAGCTTATTTCGACGTTGGTCAAAAATGTTCAATTTGGACAAGATCGCGATTTTCATCAATGAGCTGAAGACGCAAAACGACTAATGCCCATATTTATAGACCGATCTTGAGACCGTCTTATAGCTTGAGCTTGGCTTTGAGGCCAGACTATTGCCCGTGTTTATACGCCGATCTTGAAACCGTCTTGGATCTTGAGCTTGGCCTTGAGGCCTGAATATGTAACCAAGCCAAGATTGGGTTGTAGCTGCCTTGAGACGATCTTGACTCTTGTAGAAAGTGCGCGTGCGCACAAAAAGAAAAACGTGACCCTGTAAAATGTAACTAGAATTCGCCAAGTTCTCAACCCTCCATATACTCAATCCTAACTTTCGCCGAAAATTGCCGAAGCAAGACTTATAAACCAAAACGCGTGCTTGGAAGTTTAACTTGAGCTGAAGTCTGAGATCGGTTTATAAATACGGACATAAGAATGACTTAGAGACCCTTCCAACATTGATTTTTGTTCGTTTCTTACCATTGCATTCTAGAAAATATGCGAAACATCTCCACTTGTTCTAAAATAAAATAAGGGAAAACGAAAAAAATCACTGTTGGGAGGGTCTCGGAGCAGTGGCGGATTTAATCTTGAAGGGGCCCAAGGCGTTATGATTTTTTGGGGCCCCAGACCTGTATGCTTATATATTTGCAAGCGAAACAACAAATACCATAAAGAAAACACACGATTTATAAGTAAATCAGTTTAACAAAATAACACAGAAAATCGAACCATATTTTGAACATGCAAATGATAGAATCTAAAGAAGAATTTGGAAATTGGTCAAAAAATGCTCATTTTAGATAAAGCTGCGATTTTCAAAAAACAAGTATAGACGCTTAACGAGTTATAGTAGTCCCATTCACCAAATTGAAAATAGTAAATGACAGAAAAGTTACTAAAAAGAACATATTTTACCACAAAAATCAAGTACAGTAGAACCTCGATTATCCGAGCTAATTGGGACCGGTAGTACCTCGGATATCGGAAATCTCGGTTAATAGAAACCATGCATAAAAACCTTCCGTGCTTGCGACTTTAACTAACTTTTAAAGTAAAAAACAATAGAACGTTTTTTAAATGATAGAAATAAACATATATAAACTCATGTTTCACAGCTAAAAAGATTCAAGAAGGGAATCAACTTTAGTAAAGTAAATTTTAAAAAGTAAGATGGAATTTTTTTTAACTATACTAACGGCCAATTTCACCAACACGGATCAAATCCTCGATCAACTGAGCCAGGTTCAAATTTTGAACCGGTTCATTTTTGATCTCGTTTCACCAAACCGATTTAAATGCATGTGAACCAGGATCAACTGATCCCGGTTTGAGCCGGCTCTGGGGAGTTTTATGAGCGGGTTGGTACGAAAATTTGGTTACAATTTTTGACGGCTGTCAAAAATCGAAGTTTGTTGAAAAATTTCTTTAGCTTATTTTGCGTATAAATTAAAGACTTGATAAAAATTTAGAAAATAAAAATGAAATCATAAAAATAACAATTTTTCTATAATAGAAATGACTTTCCACATAATTACAATATCTTATGAAATTGAAGTCTTCAAGACACCCTCCATACATACATTTCTACCCTACTCTTTCTTCTAATTTATACAAAGAGTCTCTTTCTTACATACATACATACATATACCCACATATACCTATATCATGATGACCTATATCTACAATGTAGCGAAGGAATATTTTTTAACTAAAAAAACTACTATTGACAAACATTTATATAAAAATATCAAAATTCGCGTCAAAAGATAGCCAGCTCAAGAGATCGTATTAAAAAATCTGTGTCTTAATTAATTTATATACAAGTTTTATATGGCTTGTAGAAAACAATCAGAGAAAAAAATCAACGATATTTTAGGGGCTACTCGCTATGATAAAATGATATATGTAGGTACTAATAATATTTATCGTACTGGATTTCTATATCATTTTTTATTATAAAAATAACTAAAATTAGAGGAAGAAGGGAGTATATTTGAAAACTGTTTATATGGCTCAAATGAATTGCTGTTGGCAATAATAACAAAACAAGAATAACGCTGTTACATTATTTATGTATATGATCAATGATCATCAATGTTAATATTTCAGTAATTTTTCAAAAAAAAAATGTAATAACCTGCTATAAAGGTGAATGGTATACAATAGTATATGTCTTATTAATTATATGACTAGAATAATACGATTAATTATTAATAATGAATCAGTCAAATTAAGTAAAATTGCATAAAAAGATGACAAACAATTGCAAACATTGTTTGAATTGAAATTACAGTACCAAAATATATTTTGGAAAGATAAAATTCAAACAATTATTATAGAAATTCACGTTCATATAAGTATTCTGAGGTTTAAACCAGCTCGTAGCTGGTTTAGTTTGAACCTGGTTCAGTCGGGATTTAAATCGATGTTTTGACTTGAATCTGGTTGGTGAAATGCATTTCAAGTGATTTTGTAGCGTTCGTCTCAGCTGAATCGGGTTCAACTTAAATCGTTCTCAACTGACGTCACCTTCACTTGATTCGGGTTGGTGAAATGATTTGAGCCGAGTTCAGCTCTGAACCCGGTTCAACGTCGTTGATCCACGTTGGTGAAATTGGCCGTTAGCTAAATATCGAAAGACGCATTTTCAAAAATAACACAAATCTCAAGAAAATATGTTGTCTTCTCAGGGTGTAATATTATTATACATGTGTATAATTTTTTCCAAGCTCATTTTGGAAAATAGAAAAAAAAATAAAAAAAAAATTATTTCGTTATTGCCTCGGTTAACAGAAACCTCGGTTAATCGAAGCTCGGTTAATCGAGGTTCTACTGTATGTCAGAAGTGTCAATTATTTCTTTGAATAAAACCACTTATTTTAATCTAAAATCACCACAAAACAAAAAGAAATACTGTTCAAACAATTTATAAATTCCAAATATTGAAGAAAAAGAAATGCAAAAGCACACGAATAAAAATAACAATAATCAAAATTGAAATTTTAGGTTAGAAATTTTTGCTAACAATAGTACGAAATCTGGGCCCATATTATGAAAACTCACTACGAAATTCGATGCGAAATCAATCCCTACTTCCATACGACCATGCTTTCGCATCGAAACAGCAGGGGGTAATGATATCCCGCAGAGACGATCGGTAATAATCGTTCCCGTTTCCATTTGGACGAAAATTTGAGCAAATGCGGATTTTTGAGCAAATGATAGTTGGTTTGTATAAATAGCGCTAAAATATAACATTCAAACATACTTCAGTTTCATTCAAATAGTTTTCTTCAGTGCTGTTACGTAATTATTTTTATCTACGACTTATATATAAAGTGATCATTATACTTGTGGTTTTTGTAATATAATGACCTACTTTATATCCCTAGGGAGATAAAGTAAATGAATATCCCTCTCATCAGCCAATCAGAAAATAGTATTTTAATTATAATTTCCGTCAAATGTAAACAAACCATGGTAACGACAAAAATAATTAACAATATTTTCAACAAGTAGGCCTAAAGTGGGCGTTTTCATGCAATTTTAAATAAAATGATATTTGATTTTTCTGAAATTTCGAACAAATACTTAGTTGTGAGAATATTCGTTGTATTTACAATGGGAAGTGGTAAAGAAGACGATTTTAGTAGAAGATAACAGTTTCTATTAAATGTAAAAAACCATGGTAACGACAAAAAATAAATAACAGTTTCAACAAACAGTTGTAAATAAGTGTCAATTTTTAGTGCGATTTTAGAATCGAAAATGACAAAGAAGGTAAATATTCTTGTTCACTACCAGTACCTGTACATGTAGAAATAAGTCGTAGATAAAGTATAGTATACAACTCGCTTATAATGAATGCTAATTATAACCTCGAATGATTACAACACTCGCTCGCTCCGCTCGCTTGTGTTGTAAACTTCATTCTCGGTAGTAATAGCATTCATTATAGACTCGTTGTATAATATACTATTATATTGATAGTGATAATTTTTTTATTTCGTTTTGTGTTTTTTGGATTTACGTAATTAGTGATTATTCCGTAAAACTTTTTTATATAAAAAATTGTATTTGGGATTGTTCAAAGACTATTGACTTTTACTTTTTAGCGAATTTTTTTAAAAAAAATTAGCTAATGACGAGATCCTCACTTTTGAATTTCCGAAAAATTTTTGCACAGAAGTTCGTTTTGGGACCTAAGGAACCCATATCCACCGTTCGTTAAAATTTTTATATATATATATATATATATATATATATGTATACCCACGATAACTGCCGTAAAAATAGTCCAATCTGAATGAAACTTGGTACAAAAATCGGTCTTTGTGATAGCTTGGATGAGTTCGTTGACCAGACTGGTAGGGGCAACACTTTTGGAATAAGAGCTGAAGAAATGTTAAAAAAAATCATTTTCAATATTACATTTGCTAAGATTTTGATGAAAATTAAAATAACAGTAGAGCCGACCATTCTCTATGACCCAGAAAAAAAATCATCAAAATCGGTTCGTTGGTTCGCAAGAAAAATGCAAAAATCTCTTTTTTGAGTATAAGCAGTAAAATCGATTATCTCAGGTGGCTATATGTTCTCTGACTATGGATATTAGAAAAAAAATTGAATATCGGGGGGGGGGGGCAACTAATTTTGACAGTTAATATTAGACGCAAGGCCAGCTAGAGAATTTCGCTTGAAAAAATCAAGCAGGCCTTGATTAGACGTATTAGACAAACAACAAACTTCATTATTATTTTTTTTTTTTAGTGTTTCTTATTGTTTGTGGATTAAAAGTATTTTTCAATAAAAATCATAAATATTAAAATAACATCGGGAAATGAATTTATTAGTTGATTCAATGTTATTAAAATATATTAATTGTCAGTATCATAAGAATGTTTTGCAATTAATATTTCAGTATGTAGATACATAAAAAAATTCGCTATATAAGGTACTTGCTGCCTTTGGAGATTTTTTCATGATTTAAAATTAATTTAAGGTAAAACACTACTAAAAATAATCCTATAATTGAAAAAAAATATACATATTCAGGTTCATATTTCAGATGCTGCATTTATAAATAAAAAAAGGCTTCGAGTCGCGAGAGTTTCTAAGAATTTAGCAGAAATTGCATATGAATTTTTAATAAATAGTTATAAAAATTGTAACTCAACAATCCGGATCATAAGTACAATATAAATCCGGATTATAAAGTACACTATTAAATTAAATAATTCATTGTTTATTTCTTCTCTTATTTGGAAATTTAATTTTATGTGGATAACTATAAATATAAAACTAACTTTCAGAATCTTGCTATACATACATACTTACTACATATGTAAATTTTTCAGTTACAGCTTTTAATCGCAAAATTAATAAATAAAGCAACAATCGACTGTACCAAATGTTATTTTTGTTCATAACCGATTTAATTTTTAATTATTTGAAAATATGACACAATAGATAAAATTGTTTATCACGATTTTTTTTAAATCGCATAATGTTCTTGTCTTCAGTCTTGCGCATTTGGAATTTTGTATATTTACAATTCGAGCTTAGTCCATTAGAGCTTCTTACAAGACCCTTCGAGCTGGGTGGAGCTTAAATAACTCTACTATCGACTATATTCGTGGAAATTTGAGATATTGCTAGTGAATTTCGAAGAAATGCAACACATTTAAACAACTGGCGGCTATGTTTGAAAAATGTGTAAATATTAGTTTGAGAATATTTTTAAAATTTTCCGAATTCTTAATTATTTGATAGATTTCTAGCATTATTTTGCCTTTAACTAGGACAATTAATGAAAATAGAGACTCTAATATAAGAAATTTTCGAAAATTTATTTATTTCTGAAAAACCTACTGATACTGAAATTATTCAGTTATAATCAATTATAAACGTGGTCTTTACAATCAAAAATTACCTTTTATCTCATTAAGTAAAATTTTCGAAAAATATTACTAACTTAGAGATTAATTTCATAATATACAATTAAAAAAGGAAACAAATACAAATTTATTTTTATGTGGAAGAAGATAGCATGATCGAAAGCCCCAGTTCGAAATTTTTTTCGACCCCGAGCTCTTTCTTCGAGAATTACGATGGAATTTTTCCCTTCTTGCCTAGTAACTTCGAGGAAGGGTGGTCCTTTTGAGAGTTAATTCCGCTCCAACAATAGCTCAGCGGGAGGTTCACTTCGACTACACGCTTCAATTTTCCTTCGAATCGAACGTCCATAACCTATATTTCGACAAAATTGACGTTATTTCGCTGCGAGTGAGCATTCATAATCTGGGCCCTGGTAATACAGGCTTGCCGCCCATTTTTTTGAAGCGCGCGCAATTCAAAATTTTCAATTTGATCAGTATTACTACTATACACACTAACATTCTGATTGAATACCTGTATTTGTATTCTTTGCCCATAAAATTTGTCAAACAATTTGAGACAGCAATACTTCTAGCCTGTGTTTGTCGGGAAAAAAGCAATAGCCAATAGAAACGTAGGATTCGAACTATCTACTAACTGTATAGCATGTTCCACCTCAATGAAACTGCAAAAATTAAAATACAAAAATTGTGCTGGGTAATTCAAAAGTTCCCTGAATTCTCACTAGAAATTATTTTCGTTGTTCTAGCTACCCCTTTTATATAGGGTAGTCCACACTGCTGTCTTATTTTAAATAGAATGGTATATACTGTATTTATATACCCTCTACTTTTCATTTCCTCCAAGTAAAATACATAATTTCATCTACCATAATTTAACATTCAAGCAATTGATATCAATAAGGCTACATCTCCAATTCGGTTAATGAAAGCAGTGATTATTCCAGCATTAAAAGACTTTACATTTTGGTAGTAAATTACTAAGCAATAAGAAACCAAACCTAACCCATCCTATCCTAAGAGAATAGAAATCAAATTAGGTCTAATGATAAGAAATATCATTGAAAGAACAAATATCACCACCAATAGAATAAACCGATCTAAATTTAAATCATCACCTATATATTCTTTTCTATAGACAATAACTATAGAAGAAATAAACAAAACAAACCTTATGAAAAGCGTAGACATTCAATCAATTAGAATCGTCATCAAAATAGGCTTCGAATTTAATAATAATAATTCATATTCAAAAAAATACACTAGATTTCGCATTATCAACCAGGCTCTAGTAAAACAAAAGCATTAATCTGAATACTAAAAAAAATATTCTATACCGTATACAAATATTTACAATTATTTAAAATACTAAATATATATCTTCAGCTCCACAAACCAATGTTTTAATTAAACTATTTAAATATAATCATAAACATAGTAATTCCCCCTTAAGAATTAAAATGTTTAAAGGTAACCAATGTAATAATAACAATAAATATTCACGAAAATTCCCTATAGAAAAAGTAAATAAACCCGTATAGATTTTTCCATGTTGACTGAAAGAGTATAAATATAGGGAATATACTGCCCCAAAAAATGATAGCATTATCAATGTAACCATTGTTACAGTTTCATAAGATACTAAACTATTGATTAATATAATTTCTCCTATCAAATTTAAAAATGGGGGAGCTGCTATATTCGAAGAAGTAAATAGAAATCATCATAAAGAAAGACTGGGGATAATATTAATTATACCCTTATTTAAATATAAGCTTCGCCTATGAACACGCTCATAATTTAAATTTGCTAGACAAAACAAACCAGATGAACATAATCCATGGGCAATGATTATAATTAATGCCCCTCTTAGTCCCCAAAATTTAATGTTAAAATCCCTCTTACAGCTAACCTTATATGAGCTACTGAAGAATAAGCAATCAATGACTTAATATCTCTCTGTCGTAAATAGACTAGAGAAATCATTACCCCGCCTACTATGCTTTAACCAATAAGAAAATAATTTACTGATAGGCCTAGTCTCAAGAAAATCACTATCATACGTATAAATCCATATCCACCTAATTTTAGTATAACCCCAGCCAAAATCATTGAACCAGATACTGGGGCCTCAACATGAGCCTTTGGTAGTTATAAATGTAAAATAAGCAACGGGATTTTTACATAAAAAACTATATTCATACATAAGTATAATGCTAATTCTCTAATCTCCGTAATTAAATGAGGAAAATCCAATGAACCATTAATTAAATAATAATAGAAAATAGCAATCATTATCGGTAATGATTGTAAAACCGTGTAAAAAAGCATATAAACCCCAGCCTGTAAACGTTCAGGTTGATAACCTCAACCCACAATCAATATTAATGTAGGAATAAGTCTAATCTCAAAGAAAATATAAAACATAAACAAATTCATTGACGAAAATGCTAATAATAATGACAGTATTAAGCAAGTTACTACAAACATGAAAAATCGCCTTCAAAAATTTGTATAATAAATTCCCTGCCTAGCAAGAATCATTAAAGAACAAATTCAAAACCTCAGCAAAATTATTAGATAAGAAAAAATATAAGAAATATATATATATACATATATATATATATATATATATATATATATATATATATATATATAGTTAAACCTAGGAACTAAATTAAATACAAAAGATACAAATATTCACATCAACTGAACCAATCAAAAATAATTCTTAAACCCTAAAGGTATCATTATAAATAATATTAAAATAAACTTTATCATAATAGATTAAACCTATAAAAATAATCATTCCCGTGAGTACGAATTATAGAAACAAGTACTGAAAGCCCTAGAGCCCCTTCACAAACTCTAAAAGTAAGAAAAACCATTGAAAAAAAATAATCATTGTCTAATAACCTCAAATATAAGAATATACTTAAATGTAATGCAACAACTATTACCTCAATACTTAATATTAACAACAGATGTTTACGCTTTAAGCTAAACATAATGAGACCAGAAAAAAAACATTGCTATTCCCATATAAATATATATTAACATTAGTTTTAATAATTTAATACTAAAATAATATAATATAAAATATTGGTCTTGTAAACCAAAAATAAGGCTAACTTTTAATGTTTCCCTTATTATAATAAACATTACATTATCCATTATATTTATTTTCATAAATCACCCCTTATCATTAGGCTTAATTCTCCTAGTACAAACCATTATTATTAGACTAATCTCAGGACAATTCTGTCTAAACTTGTGATTCTCTTATATTCTGTTTCTTATTATAATTGAAGGTTTACTAATCCTGTTTATTTATATAACAAGTGTTGCTTCTAATGAAAAATTCTCTATTAGAACAACCGCAGGAATTCTATTCTTAATCATATTAATAGTGAGAATCCTATTATTATTATTCAACTCACCTCTTATTGACCAATCTATTAAAAATGAATTAATTAATTTTAAATCAATTTCTCTATCATTTTCTATAGTAAAATTCACCTATCCGCCTCAAAGGATAATTATAGTATTTATAATCATTTATCTTTTCATTGCCCTTATTGCTATTGTAAAGATCATTGATAACAAACAAGGCCCATTACGGCTTAAAAACTAATGAAAACCCCTTTACGTAAAATTTCCCCAGTATTTAAAACCATTAACAATGCTTTAATTGACCTGCCTTTTCCTTCTAATATTTCATCACTATGAAATTTCGGCTCATTGTTAGGATTATGTTTAGCTATTCAAATTGTTACAGGAATTTTCCTTGCAATACACTATTGCTTCAACACTGATCTAGCATTCAGAAGAGTAGTACATATTTGCCGTGATGTTAATTATGGATGGTTAATTCGTACCCTGCACGCTAACGGGGCTTCATTCTTTTTGATTTGTATTTATATTCATGCAGGGCGGGGAATTTACTATGGTTCATATAATCTAGTACACACCTGAATGATTGGAATCATCATTCTTTTCATGGTAATAGCAACAGCTTTCCTAGGTTATGTCTTACCATGAGGGCAAATCTCATTTTGAGGGGCAACAGTAATTACCAATCTTCTATCAGCAATCCCTTACCTAGGTATTTCTATTGTTCAATGACTTTGAGGTGGATTTGCTGTTGACAACGCCACTCTTACACGATTCTTTGCTTTCCACTTCCTGCTCCTTTTTATTGTAACAACCTTAGTAATAATTCATTTACTTTTCCTGCATCAAACAGGATCTAATAACCCTTTAGGTACCAACAGAAACATTGATAAAATCCCTTTCCACCCATTCTTCTCCTTCAAAGACCTAATAGGATTTATTGTATTATTAACAGCACTAATTATTCTCTCATTAACAAATCCCTACCTTTTAGGAGACCCTGATAATTTCACCCCTGCTAATCCCTTAGTAACTCCTGTTCATATTCAACCAGAATCATATTTCCTATTTGCATACGCAATTCTACGGTCAATTCCTAACAAACTAGGAGGAGTGGTTGCCCTTGTAATGAGAATTGCCATCCTCTTCATCCTACCGTTTTCAAACAAAAAAAATTTCATTAGTAATCATTTCTACCCAATTAATAAAACTATTTTTTGAATGATATTCGCTACAATTATTTTACTAACATGAATCGGAGCCCAACCAGTAGAAGATCCCTACATCTTAACAGGTCAACTTTAGACAGTCATCTACTTTGCATTTTACATTGTAAACCCAGCCATTTACAATTTATGAGACAAAATCCTATATTATTAACTAATAAACTTGTAAAGTATATATTTTGAAAATATAAAAAAGAGATAGGAATTCTCTATTAGTTTGTACTAAATTTGATTAACTACATTAATAAGATGAAAATCCTCAATGAAATCGGAAGGAATCTCTTTCAAGCTAAATACATTAACTTATCATAACGAAATCGAGGTAAAGTCCCCCGCACTCAAATTCAAATAAAAGATAAGAATACCAATTTTAAAAAAAACATAAAAGAATTAAGGTTACCCCCTATAAATAATAACACACAGATTATTCTCATAAATAAAATACTTGAATATTCAGTCAAAAAAATTAATGCAAATCCGCCTCTTCTGTATTCAATATTAAATCCAGATACCAATTCTGACTCTCCTTCCGCAAAATCAAATGGAGTACGATTAGTTTCTGCTAGACCAGAAACTAATCATATTAAACTCAAGGGAAACATTAAAAATAGTAGTCAAATAAACTTCTGAACCTTAATAAAGTCTAAAAAATTCATTCTTAAAATTAAATAAATAAACGATATCAAAATTAAAGCTAATCTCACTTCATAAGAAATAGTCTGCGCAACTGACCGTAATCTTCCTAAAAGAGAATAACCAGAATTTGATGATCAACCCGCTAACATAATTCTGTAGACAGAAAGACTAGAAACTCTTAGGAAAAAAAGAATAGACAAATTAAAGCTTAAATAAACACTTAAAAAAGGTATACATATTCATAACAGTAAACTCACAGATAAATTTACAGCGGGGGCTATATAATAAACGTTATAATTTGCCATATAAGGAAAAGTCTGCTCCTTAGTAAAAAGCTTAATTGCGTCTCTAAAAGGCTGCAAAAGGCCCATAAACCCTACCTTATTTGGGCCCTTACGAATTTGAATGTATCCTAGCACCTTACGCTCCAACAAAAGTAAAAAAGCTACCCCAATTAAAACACAAACTACTAAAAACAATATAGAAATGAAAACTAATACATTATCTAAAAAATAAATTATCACCTGTAAATTCATTTACATTTAAAGATTCTAAATCTATTGCACTTATCTGCCAAAATGATAATTCTATTCATTATAAAAATGTTATTCAAATACTCGGTCCTTTCGTACTAAAATATTTTAACTATAAAAGATAGAAACCAACCTGGCTCACGTCGGTTTAAACTCAGATCATGTAAACATCGAGGTCGCAAGCTTTTTCATTGATAAGAGCTCTCTGAAAATTCTGAATAACTTAAAAATTATCAAAATTAGGTATCGGAAATGGTAATACAGTTCGATGCAGAATTTTTTTCTCTATCCAACCATATAAAGAGAAATATGGGGTTCCATTTAAAATGAGCAAGTTCTTATAGTTTGAAAATTGCCTGAAAGAAAAATTCATTTCAGCCGGACGCTGAAAGATAATTAAATGCTCTACAGTTTGATAGAAAGTACGTTATTTGTACTATCAGAATACTAAATTTTAATATTTTAACTGCAATAGTTTCTATGTTGTGAATTTTTTATTTAAGCACTGCAAAATTAAAAATTTCATGAAAAGTCAAAATATCTGAAAAACCTTTAGCGCTAGACCATGGATCATGTTATCAAAGTCCCCTTCGATTTCATCAAAGAATTCAAAAATGCAATAAAAAATATACCATTCCATTTAAAATAAGAGAGTAGGGGCACTACCCCATATAAGAGGGGTAGCTAGAACAACGAAAATATTTTCTAAAGGTAGTTCAGGTGCCAAAACCGCCATATACCAAATTTCATAAAGTTCCATCAAGTAGAACTTCTTATACTTTTGGGGTTCCATCCTCTTGGCTCACCCTGTATTATATATATATATATATATATATATATATATATATATATATATATCTATATATATCTATATATTTTACTAGCAGTTTTTGCAAATCATCGATGTTAAAATGGCGTTTTTTCATATAAATTGTGCGTATATCATTGTAATTTGTCTATTGCACATGTATGCGTTAAAACCAGTAATGTTATCATCAAAGAAAAGAAAAGAATGAGACAATTAATCAAACCAACAGAGACAGGAGATAAGAATCAACATTATTACAATATTATGGTGGTAAATTTAAATATTTAAAGATAGGGTCAAAACCCAGCTCACTCTGATCATTAAGTATATCATAATTTTTCATTTTGTGATAGTGTATTTCATAAAATTCGAGTAAGCTAAGTTTCAGTCCCTTGTCATTGTAGTGTAATACTGTAATATTATCATCATCGACGCTGTTATGTCCTTTTTCTTGTAGGTGTTGTTTGAACGTTGAAGATTGTCTATTTCTGTGTTCTTGTATTCGTTTTTCTATGGATCTTCCTGTTTGTCCAAAATATATACTGTCACAATCATCACACTTAATTTTGTATACTCCACTTCTTTTAATTTTATTTTTGATGTTGTTATTATCTTCGTTGAGATTTGAAAAATGATTGATTAATTTATTATTTGATTTAAAAGCACTTTTTATGTTATATTTTTTTAGTAATGAGTCTATATTATTAATTAAGTGGTTGTATGTGAATTTTCTGTATATGTATTTGTTTATGTTATCTGATTTATATAGAGGATCTCTTTTGGTTAGGATTTTAAGGAATAGGTTTTGGATGATGTGGGTAGGGTAGTTATTGGAAATGGCTAATTGTATGATAGTGTTATATTCTTTTTCAAATTTGGTTCTGTCTAAAGGTGTGGATATCAGTCTGTTAAAAAGGAAATGGAATGATGAGAATTTTTGTGAGGGGTGGTCGTAGGAATTGTATGGGATGAGGACGTCACAATTGGTGGGTTTTCTGTATATATCTAATGAGATGTGTCCGTTATTAGTTCTGGTCATAGTCAAGTCTAGGAAATTTAGTTTGTTATTTTCTTCTATTTCGATAGTGAATTGAATTTTCTGGTGCAATCCATTAATATATTTAAGCAATTTATTGAGATTATTTATATCTCCTTCCCAGATCATGAATATGTCGTCTACGTAACGAGTCCATATCTTTATGTTTTTATACCATGGGTTGTTGTTGTTAATTATATGTGATTCCTCGATGTGGTTGAGAAATATATCGGCTAAATATCCAGATGCCGACATTCCCATGGGAATTCCGTTTGTCATCTTATAAAATTTGTTATTAAATTGACAATAGTTATTATTTATGATGGTGTTTAAAATATATTGAAATTGTCTTGTTTCTTGTTTTGATAATAAATTGTTGTCTGTGATGTGATCAATTAGTAATTTCTTTGTTTCGTCAGTTGGTATGTTTGTGTATAGGTCTTTGATATCAAATGATATCATATAGTAATTTTTATTATCGTTGTTAATAATGTTTTTGTTAAAATCAGATATTCGATCAATAAGTTCTTTTGAATTCTTTATGGTATATTTGGGATTAAGATTGAAGGTTTTGACAATTTCGAGAAATATTCTGGATAGGTTTTTGGTAGGACTGTTAATGTAGGATATGATAGGTCTGACTGGGTAATTTTGTTTGTGCAATTTTATTGTAGAGGATAGTCTGGGTGTGACTGGATTCATAGGGATGAGTTTATCAGTGTTGTTTATATATTGTTTAAGGAGCGTTTTAGAAAATTTAATGCAATTTTTTGTTGATGAGATCATGGTGTTTAGTGGATCTCTCTTGATTTCGTAGTAATTATTATCATTTATGAATTTTGTGGTTTTTTGTATGTAATCTTCCTTGTCGATGATGACCATTCCAGCATTTTTGTCTGCTTTGATGTATATTAAGTTTTTTTCTTTAAATTTATTCTTGATGATGTTTATACCTTTATATAGATTTAACGTGTGTTTTGTTGTTGTTTTCTATTCTTGCTTTTATTGTTGAACTGTCTCTCCTTCTGTTTCAAGTACATTATTGCTTCACTTCTAAAATCGTTCATATTGGTGCTTCCATTTATAGCAACATCCATATCAATTGCTGCTTGTATGAGTCCATTTTGGTTGTTAATTGGTGGTATGCAAATTTTATGTCCCATGCTTAAAATTTATTCTTGCTAGTATTTGTCTCTCTTTATCTGATAACTTTATGTGTCTTATTTTGGCGAAATTTTGTGTTATATTATTACGTAAGCATTGATTAGTGAAAAAGATATGTAGTTCTTCGTTTGTTTTCTTGTAGTATGTTGTTCGATACATTGTTATTTTAGGTGAGATGCCCTTAGAATTATCAACATTATATTTGACCAAATTATTTAAAAACAATGTCAAAGATACAAGAGAATTACAACTAAAGCTATTGATTATTCGATAAGATAATTTCCCTTGACGCTCACTTACAACGCATTGAGTTGAAAAACCAAGCAGGCGTTGGTTTTTTTTACCATAACTTCAAAATTCTTCAACCAATCAAATATGTACTTCTTACACCAATTGCAAACCTTAACGGGAAATTTCTGGAATGACCTGTAGGGTCAAATACATTCCAGATCTTTTTTTAATACGTTTGTCCTTACTTAGATTTACTAATACAGATTACTAATATTTGACAGTGTTATGCATATTTTTTTGGCTACGATTGGATAGAAACGTTCAATTTTATGCCCTTCTACCTGTTACGGAAGTGGAAAGCGCTCGATTGCTAGAGAGTGTGACCGTTGCTTAGCAACATAAACAGCAAGATGGCAGCTAGTTTTTGATTAATCCGCAAGCGTGCGGAAAAGTGGTCTGTTCCAGACTCGAGTGGAAATGACCACTTTTCCGCATACTGGTTAAGTTGTAATACATAGTCACATAGAGCATAAAACAATATGTAGATATTATTTTTTATTTGCAACCTAAGAAACAAAATGATGAACATAATGAACACAAACTATTAAATTATTTATACAGGGTTTTCGGTCTAAATATGGTTGATCCTATGAAACTCCTATTAGTCGACGAGCGATTCGAAAAATATTTTAAGGATTTGTTGGAGGGTTCATAAAGAATATGTCAGCAAAATTAGAGCCTCGTAGCTCATTTGAAAGTTGGTCAAAAAACGCTCATTTCTAACGATGTAGTGATTTTCAACAACGAACTAAACACGCAAAAAAACTTAGAATGACTTTAGGATCCTCCCAAAATTGATTTATTTTCATTTTTGTCCATTCTATTTTGGAACAGGTGGAAATATTTCGTATTTTATTTTGAATACAATAGAGAAAAACGAAAGAAATCACTGTCGGGAAGGTCTCTGAGTCATTTTTAGTCGTTCTGCGTGTTTTGTTCGTTTTTTAAATTTGCGACATTGTGTAAAACGATCGTTTTTTGACCAACTGTGATATGAGCTACGAGGTTCTAATTTTTGCTAAAATGTTCCTTAGAGACTCTTTTACAAATCCCCAAAATATTTTTCGAATCGCTCATCGACTAATAAGAGTTTCTTAGAACTCACCATTCTTAGACCAAACATCCTGTATATATTGAAATACCTTCCTAATTCTTACCTTGAAAGTAAAATTTCTGCATTTATTCACAAGTGGATCAGTTGTGTGTATTAAACTTTCCCTTTTTTCGTAAAAAGTAGTGACCCGAAACTTTAAGAGTGAGCTTCTTTTTGCGAGTAGTACAGCTTGCGGAATGAGGTGTAAGTTGAGCTCTACAGCCCTAAAATCAAAATCAATTTTATTTTTATCGTCAACAATATAACTTTATTAGTGTCACTATACATTTCACGATTCATGTTTTACTTCGTTTGAGATTATTTGTAATATTTTAACACTATTTAATTGTGTTATAAAAGAGTTAAATTTTTATTGTTAATTTTCGTATAATATTTTTAATTGTACATTTTCTTTTAGGGACGGATAGTAATGAAAAACAAGAAATTCATGGAGACAACCTATCATCAAACAAATCAGATGATGCTGATAAAATAGTAGTGAATGAACAAATGGACATCTAAAGGATCATATAGGTAGACATAAAGGCGATAAACCTTATCAGTGTAATATCTGTGACAAGAAATTTAAAACAAAAAATTATTTAAGAGGTCATATAAAATTACATACAGACGAAAAAGTTTATCAGTGTAATATTTGTGATAAGAAATTTAAAAAACAAACAAACTTAAGAGCTCACATAAAAATACATACTGGCGAAAGACCTTATCAATGTAATTTTTGTGGCAAGAAATTTAGACGAAATCCGTACCTGAAGGTGCATTTATTAATACATACAGATAGCAAATCTTATCAGTGTAATATATGCGATAAGAAATTTACATTTAAAACAGGTTTAAAACATCATTTAGTAACACATTCAGATCAGAAATCTTATAAATGTAATATTTGTGATAAAATCTATAGACGAAAGGAAACTTTAAATGCACATTTAAGAGAACATACCGGAGATAAACGTTATCAGTGTAATGTTTGTGAGAAAAAATTTGCTCAACAAAAAGACTTAAAGCAACACTTGATGACTCATACAGGTGAAAAACCTTATAAGTGTCATATTTGTGGTAAAGCATGCGCACAAAAAGGAAACTTAAATGTACATTTGAAACAACATACGGGTGAAAAACGGTTATAGTGTTACATTTGTGACAAAAAGATTGCTTTAAAGAACATTTAAGTAGTTGTAAGAACGAAACAAGATTTATTGATCTTCTGTAATTGTCGGCTAATCATTTGAAATATATTCTTCTATCTTATGCTGCAATCTAGGAGGGAAATTTTTGGAGTAGGCTGATTTTGTTCAATTGCCTCAATTTTTTTTGCAGGATTCTGTGACGATAATGGTTCTTTAAACTTTGAATAATTCCTTGGTCCAGTGGTTGTAAATTGGAGGTCGTGTTAGGCGGAAAATAAAAAAAGTTTTATGGACTTTAGTCTTGACTGGAAATTTTTTGCATGCGCTGTACAGTTGTCAATAAAAAATGCAACCTTTCTAACTTTTCTTGCAAATCCAGCTTGAGTAACCATGACTCAAAAAACTTCTTAGTCATCCACGATCGTTTATTGCTTTCATAATCAACCGATAACGATTTTTCACCTCTCAATTTTTAATTTCTCAGTTGCACTCCAATTAGCGTAATGGCAAGCAAGATGGTTACACTTGATTTACTATGTTTGTCACCGTGACATTTTTCGTTTTTGAGAGCCAACGTTTTGTTCGGCAAGCATTTAAAGAAAAGCCAATTTTTATCAGCGTTGAAAACGTTAGCGTTTTGGAAGAATCTTTTGCTTCCTATCCTGGCACTCCTTTTCATTTACCGCGCCTTTTTTGCCGCTTATACCGTATCTTCAATGATAAACATTGTGTGTTAAAACAGATTATAAAATAAGAAATCAATGACTTACCTTTTATTGAACTTTTGCAGCCACCCAGAACTTGCTTTAAATTGGGAACAATGTGAGGCTTTTTCTTTAATAATAGAGCCAATGATGGGCAGATTTTGTACTTTAGCTGCTGTAGTCCTATTAAGGATAGCTGAGTCGTTGGATTTGTATTTCACTCTTCCCAAACGTTTACGATTGGTTGAGGTAGGAGTCTGGGCTGCTTCCAAAATGCGCTCTTTTTTGTTATTGTTGGCAGGGTACTTAAAGGAAGACATCCACCATCAATTTTATCTAATATTTTAACTTTTTCAGCCACTTTAAAGGTTTTCGGCTTTCTTTGGATTGCCATTATGTATTAGACTTAGAGAGTATTTCTTGTATGAGGAGACCTCAAAACAGATCGACTTAGATGTATTGCTGTAAAATAAATTTGGCTATAGTCAGTTAGGACCGGACTTTGAGACCCTTTTATTTTATTATTACTATTAGGATAGAATAATTCCTACGGATATTACGTTTCTCAAACGTTAGATGGTGCTTGCTCCAATACGTCTTTTATATATGTATTTTTATCCATACCCACAAATTATTTTATTTTCTTAGAGTAATATGGTGGAATTTATAAATTAAAATTTTAAAACATGTTTTTTTTAGAAAATATTGACGTTGACGCTAAACAATTTCATGTATATCAATTTTCATCTTTGATTCTACAGGGTGATTCACGTGGGAGAAAAAGTTCTTATGGCAACTCCCGTTATTTGGCGAGCGATTCGAAAAATATTTCAAGCATGTATATGTGTGATTCAAGGTGATTCAGCGCTAGACCAAAATCTCTATAAACAGTTAAGTCGGAATTCTCAGTTAATACAGTTAATCCTAGGAAATAACATTAAGTTATATTATGTTTTAATAGTGATTTTTTTGGCTTTTATTCTTATTTGTCTAGATAGCTTATAGATTAGAAAATAGCACTGAAGATGTTAGGGAAACCCCAGGTTTCTAGATATTTATAAAAATGATTTAATTTTACATTCAAAATGTAATGTTTTGGATTAAACTATATAAATTTAAATAGAAATATTAACGTATTACGCTATTAATTAAGTTAGAAGCTTATTTTATTGATATTTCTTTAATTGGAATAATCATTCAGTTTTGCCATTAACAGTGACATACCTCTATTTTGGTTTCAATTAATAAATAAGGATCTTAGGGATCAAACTTTTAGGTCGAAACTAAAGGCAAATACTTGCTTCTTAATTAAGATAAATAGAGTTTTCTATACTTTTTAAGTGCAAATTAAATGTTATAATTAACTATTATTCTAATTTTTTAGTAGTTAGGAGGTTCAGTCGAGCGCGCCTTGATTTCATTCATGGAATAATCCTAGGAGAAGGATAAAGATAAACATTGTTATTACGGTTAAGTAGGTGATAGGGTTTCTCATTTTTAAGCTAATAATCAAAGGGAATAGAAGAGTAATTTCTACGTCAAAGATAAGGAAAATTACAGCAATTAAAAAGAAGTGAAGAGAGAAGGGTAAGCGTGCTGAAGATTTAGGTTCAAAACCGCATTCAAATGGGGAACTTTTTTCCCGGTAAATAAAGGTTTTCTTTGAAATTATATTGACAATTACTAGTAAAATTGAAGAGATTAATATTATGATAAATCCTATAATTGTGAGAATAAAAATTATTTATACTAGATTCCTAGGTCTTTTGATTGGAAGTCAAATATAATGATTATACTATATAAATTTATATAGGTTTTAACTACCTCATCAGTAAATTGAAATATATAGGAAAAGTCATACTACGTCTACAAAGTGCCAATATCAGGCTGCTGCTTCAAACCCAAAGTGATGAATTTGAGAGAAATGTCCTATATAATGACGAATTAAACAGATTAATAGGAAAGTGGTACCAATGGTAACATGGATACCATGGAAACCGGTAGCTATAAAGAATGAGGATTCGTAAACAGCATCAGAAATTGTAAATGAAGATTCAAAGTATTCGTAACCTTGAAGTAAAGTGAAATAGCGGCCTAAAATGACTGTAATGGATGATCCATGGAGAGCTTGCTGGTAGTTATTTTCTATAAGTCTATGATGAGCTCAAGTAACAGTAAGACCTGATGGTAAAAGAATTAAAGTGTTAAGTAGAGGGATTTGAACAGGATTGAAGGTTTGGATTCCTTTAGGTGGTCAAATCATACCAATGTCAATAGCTGGTGCTAATCTGTTATGAAAGAACCCTCAAAAGAATCTAATGAAAAAGAATACCTCAGAGGTAATAAATAGGATTATTCCCCATCGTAGACCAATAGTAACATTCATAGTGTGAAGCCCTTGAAAAGTTCCTTCACGTGAAATATCCCGTCATCATTGATATATAATTAAAATTATAGAGATTAAGCCTATAAAAAGTAGGTTTGAATTAAATAGGTGAAATCATTTAACAAGTCCGGATATTAGGATAAGTGCTCTAAATGAACCTAGAATAGGTCATGCGCTAACATCTATCAAATGGAATGGGTGATTTTTATGCATTAGTTTACTTCTCTAGAATATAGAGTGGAAAGTACTGCGAATACGTAAGATTGAATAATTGCTACTGCGGACTCTAGGAGTAGTAATAGGAGTTGTACTATGATAAGTACATTAATTATAATGATTGACAAAGTCTGCCCAGTATTACCCAAGAGAGTTATAAGGAGATGCCCAGCAATTATATTAGCTGATAGCCGAATAGCTAATGTCCCTAGCCGAATGATATTTCTAATAGTTTCAATACATACTATAAAAGGTATTAGAACCGGGGGAGTGCCCTGGGATACCAAATGAGCAAATATGTGAATAGCATGATTAATGCAACCAAATAGTATGAATGTGAGTCAGAGTGGGAGGGCTAATCCTAGGGTTAATACTATATGACTTGTTCTAGTGAAAATGTAAGGGAATAAGCCTATAAAATTGTTGATTAAGATAAAAGAAAATAATGATACAAAAATTAAGGTTCTTCCCTTTGAGGTAGGCCCGAGTAGGGTTTTGAATTCTTTGTGAAGAGTGATAAGGATTTTAATTCAAATAAAGTTAAACCGTGAAGGAATCAATCAAAATATAGAGGGTGCAATAATCAGGCAAATTAGCCTTCTAGATCAATCAAGTGAGATATGTCAGTTAGATGAGGGGTCGAAGGAAGAGAATAGGTTTATAGTCATTTTCAGTTAAGATTAATTTTGAACTTTAAAGGAGTTCTTCTATAATTTTTCATATAGGGAAATGCATAGAAATTCAATGAATTAAGGATTAACATGATTACAATGAAATATACTATAAGAGTGAGTCAATTAAGAAGAGCTATTTGAGGAACCAAAAATTAATATTAAGCATTTACTTTAGCTTGACAAACTAATGTTATAAATTAACTAAATTTTTCCATTAGAAGTAAATGCTAAGTTACTATATGAAGGTTTAAGAGACCAATGCTTGCTTTCAGCCATCTAATGAAAGCTGGGCTATTTTAGTAATTCATTTAATGAAAAACTTAGGAGAAATTCTTTCGATTACAATAGGCATAAACCTATGATTTACACCGCAGATTTCTGAGCATTGACCATAAAGAAGACCTGGGCGATTTGATATAAAACTAGCTTGGTTCAATCGGCCAGGAGTTGCATCGATTTTAGCACCAATAGATGGGATAGTCCATGAATGAATAACATCAGCAGCAGTCACTAATATACGGATTTGAGTTTTAAACGAAATAATAATGCGATTATGTACATCCAGGACTCGAAAATTTCATATGCTTATTTCATTTAAAGGGGTCATGTAAGAGTCAAATTCAAGGTTTTTAAAGTCAGAATATTCATATGACCAATATGATTGATGACCAATGGCTTTAATGGTTAATAAAGGGTTATTGGTTTCATCAAGAATATAGATTAAACGAAGGGAAGGTAGAGCAATGAAAATTAAAGTGATTGCGGGAAGGATTGTTCAGATTACTTCAATTAGTTGTCCTTCAAGAAGAAATCGATGGATAAATTTATTAAAGAAAAGTCTTACCATTAATTGGCCTACTAAAATTGTAATGATTGTTAAAACCATTAAAGTATGATCATGGAAAAAGGCTAATTGTTCTATCAAGGGAGAGGACCTATCTTGCAGAAGTAGGGTTTTTCAGGTTGCTATTTCTAAAAAAAGGCTAACCTTTTGTATTTGGGGCTTAGGTCCATTGCACTACTCTGCCACATTAGAAATTAGCAGAAAGTATTGGAACCTCAGAATATCTATGTTCTGCAGGTGGAAGGGATTGAAGCCATTCAATGGAAGTTGTTATGTTTAATGAAAGTAGGCTTTTTCGATGAGAAGAAAATGCCTCCCAGATAATGAAAATTAGCAGAAAAACCCCAACTAATGAAATAATAGAACCAATAGAGGAGATAATATTTCCTAGGGTATAAGCATCAGGATAATCTGAATAACGACGGGGTATTCCTCTTAACCCTAAGAAATGCTGCGGAAAGAAGATTAAATTTACTCCGATGAATATAATGAGAAATTGAGCCTTGCAAAGCTTTTCATTAAGGGAAAGCCCAGTAAATAGGGGGAATCACTGTACAAATCCTGCTATAATAGCAAATACAGCACCTATTGAAAGGACATAATGGAAATGGGCAACAACATAGTAAGGGCCAGTTTCATAATCGACGTCTAAAGGTTCCTTTAATTAAAGTCTCCTTTAGCTTAAAACTTCCTTTAAGTCTAACTTTAAAATTAATCTGTTTCATAAAGATTTCTCACGCAGTTCATACGTAAAGAATCCTTTAGCGTAGCGGTGAGATGTTGGTACGACTGAAATACTAATTCGCGTCCTCTGTTCTGTCAAAATGCACATAATTTGACATTTTATATTTGGAGGTGTGATAAAAATTCTTCAACGATTATAAAAATTTCATTTTATTATTCCATTACATAATTAGGTATCAATAATTATTCATCAAAGTAAACTAATCGTAAGCTCTTTTTTTGTAAATCTAATTCTAAAAGTATCATTTTTGTATTCTCTTTCTCTTTCCGTTGATCCTTGTTAGTCTAAACTTCCATTTCTTTTTCAATTAACAATTTCTTGGCGGCAAAGTGCTCACAATTAGTCTTGACTTGAGTCGTTCACTTTTTGTTGGTTTTTGGTCCACTACAATTTTTGAATGTATTACTTAACTCTTAGAGTAAATTTACATCCTCGAGTACCATTTTATCTGACTTCGACCTCTTTTTCGACGTTGAAGTTGATGAATGTTCATCATTTCATTTTGTACCTCATTCAATAGAAATGTAAATGTTCCCTTCGTTAAACAAAAATTTATATACTAAAAAAATCCAATTCGGCATAAGCTTCCAAATAATTCATCCTTTTACGCTAAATTTACGGCCTTCTCACAATTTCTTTGTCGTCGGATGAACTGTATGAACTTGAACTGGATGTACTCATATTTATTACATAAAAGATAATATCGAGATTTTTCGTTATATCGCTTTAACAATTCCATTAAAAACGATTAAAGGAGCCTTTAAAGACTTTAAAGTCTCGTCATCGGGACTTTAAATTAAAGTGTGATTTAAAGGGCCATTTAACTTAAAGGAGGTTTATGAAACACACAATGTTATTAAAAGGAGCCTTTAAAATTAAAGTTTCCTTTAAATTGATTATGAAACCGGCCCTTAGTGTCATGTAAAATGATATCAATAGAAGAATTGGCTAAAACTACTCCTGTCAAGCCTCCTACAGTAAATAGGAAAGCGAAGCCAAGAGCTCATAGTATAGAGAGGGAATAATTAATTTGAGTACCATGAAGAAAAGCTAATCAACTAAAGATTTTAATTCCAGAAACTCAATAAAAAGCTTGGGGGGCCGTTTTAATTCATGGCGGACTTAATAAAAAATAAATTTTTTTATCCCTAGGGGGTGCCTATATTGCCTTTTCTATTGAAGGGGGTGATTTTAATTTTTGGAATTTGACGTCAATTTACGCGTTTTTGCGTATTTTTTTCACTCAATTAAAGTTTAATTTATTATATATTAATATATATAATGATAAAGTCAATATTAATATAAATATATTATCTTATAATATACTATCTAATATATATATCTAAATGTTATATATACATATATATATATATATATATATATATATATATATATATATATATATATATATATATATATATATATATATATATATATTAATAGGAAGACTCTATTTAATATTAAGAATCTCTAAGTCTATGATTATCGTATAGAATGAATAATAACCTATTGGAAAAGCAATAATTAATATAAGACACGAATCTAATTATTATATCGTTTATTTAATTAGTAAATAATTATAATTTAATATACAATAATTTTCCCTTATGAGTTTATATGGATATACAGGGTGGATTATAAAAAAGGCCCCAAGCCATAGCTCCGTTATTTTTAAAGACATGACAAAACTTCTTGGGACAAAGTTGCACAGTTTATTATCATCTATGTTTTGAGATAGATTTCAAATCTATGCTGCTTCCTGTTTCACCGGAAGTGGCATCAACTTTAATTTTTTAAGTAGAACAGCCTGTATATTTTATTATTTCTGGATACCTCGTTAAATTGTCTTTCAAAGAGGTCTAAGGCACCATATGTCTAAAACCAATTTTTAGGGAGATATTGGTCAATTAATGTAGGCACTTTTTATATGCCAACAAGCAATAGTTATAGATAAATTCATCAAGTAGGCTATGGAAAGAATAGAAAATGCTACTTTAATAAGTACATTTTATAAATAAGAAAAGGCTTCGAGTCGAGAGAGTTTCTAAGAATTTAGCAGAAATTGCATATGAATTTTTAATAAATAGTTATAAAAATTGTAACTCAACAATCCGGATCATAAGTACAATATAAATCCGGATTATAAAGTACACTATTAAATTAAATAATTCATTGTTTATTTCTTCTCTTATTTGGAAATTTAATTTTATGTGGATAACTATAAATATAAAACTAACTTTCAGAATCTTGCTATACATACATACTTACTACATATGTAAATTTTTCAGTTACAGCTTTTAATCGCAAAATTAATAAATAAAGCAACAATCGACTGTACCAAATGTTATTTTTGTTCATAACCAATTTAATTTTTAATTATTTGAAAATATGACACAATAGATAAAATTGTTTATCACGATTTTTTTTAAATCGCATAATGTTCTTGTCTTCAGTCTTGCGCATTTGGAATTTTGTATATTTACAATTCGAGCTTAGTCCATTAGAGCTTCTTACAAGACCCTTCGAGCTGGGTGGAGCTTAAATAACTCTACTATCGACTATATTCGTGGAAATTTGAGATATTGCTAGTGAATTTCGAAGAAATGCAACACATTTAAACAACTGGCGGCTATGTTTGAAAAATGTGTAAATATTAGTTTGAGAATATTTTTAATATTTTTCGAATTCTTAATTATTTGATAGATTTCTAGCATTATTTTGCCTTTAACTAGGACAATTAATGAAAATAGAGACTCTAATATAAGAAATTTTCGAAAATTTATTTATTTCTGAAAAACCTACTGATATGATACTGAAATTATTCAGTTATAATCAATTATAAACGTGGTCTTTACAATCAAAAATTACCTTTTATCTCATTAAGTAAAATTTTCGAAAAATATTACTAACTTAGAGATTAATTTCATAATATACAATTAAAAAAGGAAACAAATACAAATTTATTTTTATGTGGAAGAAGATAGCATGATCGAAAGCCCCAGTTCGAAATTTTTTTCGACCCCGAGCTCTTTCTTCGAGAATTACGATGGAATTTTTCCCTTCTTGCCTAGTAACTTCGAGGAAGGGTGGTCCTTTTGAGAGTTAATTCCGCTCCAACAATAGCTCAGCGGGAGGTTCACTTCGACTACACGCTTCAATTTTCCTTCGAATCGAACGTCCATAACCTATATTTCGACAAAATTGACGTTATTTCGCTGCGAGTGAGCATTCATAATCTGGGCCCTGGTAATACAGGCTTGCCGCCCATTTTTTTGAAGCGCGCGCAATTCAAAATTTTCAATTTGATCAGTATTACTACTATACACACTAACATTCTGATTGAATACCTGTATTTGTATTCTTTGCCCATAAAATTTGTCAAACAATTTGAGACAGCAATACTTCTAGCCTGTGTTTGTCGGGAAAAAAGCAATAGCCAATAGAAACGTAGGATTCGAACTATCTACTAACTGTATAGCATGTTCCACCTCAATGAAACTGCAAAAATTAAAATACAAAAATTGTGCTGGGTAATTCAAAAGTTCCCTGAATTCTCACTAGAAATTATTTTCGTTGTTCTAGCTACCCCTTTTATATAGGGTAGTCCACACTGCTGTCTTATTTTAAATAGAATGGTATATACTGTATTTATATACCCTCTACTTTTCATTTCCTCCAAGTAAAATACATAATTTCATCTACCATAATTTAACATTCAAGCAATTGATATCAATAAGGCTACATCTCCAATTCGGTTAATGAAAGCAGTGATTATTCCAGCATTAAAAGACTTTACATTTTGGTAGTAAATTACTAAGCAATAAGAAACCAAACCTAACCCATCCTATCCTAAGAGAATAGAAATCAAATTAGGTCTAATGATAAGAAATATCATTGAAAGAACAAATATCACCACCAATAGAATAAACCGATCTAAATTTAAATCATCACCTATATATTCTTTTCTATAGACAATAACTATAGAAGAAATAAACAAAACAAACCTTATGAAAAGCGTAGACATTCAATCAATTAGAATATATTATCTTATAATATACTATCTAATATATATATCTAAATGTTATATATACATATATATATATATATATATATATATATATATATATATATATATATATATATATATATAAATTATTAATAGGAAGACTCTATTTAATATTAAGAATCTCTAAGTCTATGATTATCGTATAGAATGAATAATAACCTATTGGAAAAGCAATAATTAATATAAGACACGAATCTAATTATTATATCGTTTATTTAATTAGTAAATAATTATAATTTAATATACAATAATTTTCCCTTATGAGTTTATATGGATATACAGGGTGGATTATAAAAAAGGCCCCAAGCCATAGCTCCGTTATTTTTAAAGACATGACAAAACTTCTTGGGACAAAGTTGCACAGTTTATTATCATCTATGTTTTGAGATAGATTTCAAATCTATGCTGCTTCCTGTTTCACCGGAAGTGGCATCAACTTTAATTTTTTAAGTAGAACAGCCTGTATATTTTATTATTTCTGGATACCTCGTTAAATTGTCTTTCAAAAAGGTCTAAGGCACCATATGTCTAAAACCAATTTTTAGGGAGATATTGGTCAATTAATGTAGGCACTTTTTATATGCCAACAAGCAATAGTTATAGATAAATTCATCAAGTAGGCTATGGAAAGAATAGAAAATGCTACTTTAATAAGTACATTAATTGACGAATATCTCACTAACGATTGGTTTTAGGCATATGATGCCTTAGAGATTTTTGAAAGACAATTTATCGAGGTATCCAGAAATAATAAAATATATAGGGTGTTCCATTGAAGAAATTCAAGTTGATGCCACTTCCGATGAAACAGGAAGCAGCATAGATTTGAAATCTATCCCAAAACATAGATGATAATAAACTGTGCAACTTTGTCCCAAGAAGTTTTGTCATATGTTTAAAAATAACGGAGCTATGGCTTGGGGCCTTTTTTATACTCCACCCTGTATATATATATATATATATATATATATATATATATATATATATATATATATATATATATATATATATAATACGGGTGAGCCAAGAGGATGGAACCCCAAAAGTATAAGAAGTTCTACTTGATGGAACTTTATGAAATTTGGTATATGGCGGTTTTGGCACCTGAACTACCTTTAGAAAATATTTTCGTTGTTCTAGCTACCCCTCTTATATGGGGTAGTGCCCCTACTCTCTTATTTTAAATGGAATGGTATATTTTTTATTGCATTTTTGAATTCTTTGATGAAATCGAAGGGGACTTTGATAACATGATCCATGGTCTAGCGCTAAAGGTTTTTCAGATATTTTGACTTTTCATGAAATTTTTAATTTTGCAGTGCTTAAATAAAAAATTCACAACATAGAAACTATTGCAGTTAAAATATTAAAATTTAGTATTCTGATAGTACAAATAACGTACTTTCTATCAAACTGTAGAGCATTTAATTATCTTTCAGCGTCCGGCTGAAATGAATTTTTCTTTCAGGCAATTTTCAAACTATAAGAACTTGCTCATTTTAAATGGAACCCCATATTTCTCTTTATATGGTTGGATAGAGAAAAAAATTCTGCATCGAACTGTATTACCATTTCCGATACCTAATTTTGATAATTTTTAAGTTATTCAGAATTTTCAGAGAGCTCTTATCAATGAAAAAGCTTGCGACCTCGATGTTTACATGATCTGAGTTTAAACCGACGTGAGCCAGGTTGGTTTCTATCTTTTATAGTTAAAATATTTTAGTACGAAAGGACCGAGTATTTGAATAACATTTTTATAATGAATAGAATTATCATTTTGGCAGATAAGTGCAATAGATTTAGAATCTTTAAATGTAAATGAATTTACAGGTGATAATTTATTTTTTAGATAATGTATTAGTTTTCATTTCTATATTGTTTTTAGTAGTTTGTGTTTTAATTGGGGTAGCTTTTTTACTTTTGTTGGAGCGTAAGGTGCTAGGATACATTCAAATTCGTAAGGGCCCAAATAAGGTAGGGTTTATGGGCCTTTTGCAGCCTTTTAGAGACGCAATTAAGCTTTTTACTAAGGAGCAGACTTTTCCTTATATGGCAAATTATAACGTTTATTATATAGCCCCCGCTGTAAATTTATCTGTGAGTTTACTGTTATGAATATGTATACCTTTTTTAAGTGTTTATTTAAGCTTTAATTTGTCTATTCTTTTTTTCCTAAGAGTTTCTAGTCTTTCTGTCTACAGAATTATGTTAGCGGGTTGATCATCAAATTCTGGTTATTCTCTTTTAGGAAGATTACGGTCAGTTGCGCAGACTATTTCTTATGAAGTGAGATTAGCTTTAATTTTGATATCGTTTATTTATTTAATTTTAAGAATGAATTTTTTAGACTTTATTAAGGTTCAGAAGTTTATTTGACTACTATTTTTAATGTTTCCCTTGAGTTTAATATGATTAGTTTCTGGTCTAGCAGAAACTAATCGTACTCCATTTGATTTTGCGGAAGGAGAGTCAGAATTGGTATCTGGATTTAATATTGAATACAGAAGAGGCGGATTTGCATTAATTTTTTTGACTGAATATTCAAGTATTTTATTTATGAGAATAATCTGTGTGTTATTATTTATAGGGGGTAACCTTAATTCTTTTATGTTTTTTTTAAAATTGGTATTCTTATCTTTTATTTGAATTTGAGTGCGGGGGACTTTACCTCGATTTCGTTATGATAAGTTAATGTATTTAGCTTGAAAGAGATTCCTTCCGATTTCATTGAGGATTTTCATCTTATTAATGTAGTTAATCAAATTTAGTACAAACTAATAGAGAATTCCTATCTCTTTTTTATATTTTCAAAATATATACTTTACAAGTTTATTAGTTAATAATATAGGATTTTGTCTCATAAATTGTAAATGGCTGGGTTTACAATGTAAAATGCAAAGTAGATGACTGTCTAAAGTTGACCTGTTAAGATGTAGGGATCTTCTACTGGTTGGGCTCCGATTCATGTTAGTAAAATAATTGTAGCGAATATCATTCAAAAAATAGTTTTATTAATTGGGTAGAAATGATTACTAATGAAATTTTTTTTGTTTGAAAACGGTAGGATGAAGAGGATGGCAATTCTCATTACAAGGGCAACCACTCCTCCTAGTTTGTTAGGAATTGACCGTAGAATTGCGTATGCAAATAGGAAATATGATTCTGGTTGAATATGAACAGGAGTTACTAAGGGATTAGCAGGGGTGAAATTATCAGGGTCTCCTAAAAGGTAGGGATTTGTTAATGAGAGAATAATTAGTGCTGTTAATAATACAATAAATCCTATTAGGTCTTTGAAGGAGAAGAATGGGTGGAAAGGGATTTTATCAATGTTTCTGTTGGTACCTAAAGGGTTATTAGATCCTGTTTGATGCAGGAAAAGTAAATGAATTATTACTAAGGCTGTTACAATAAAAAGGAGCAGGAAGTGGAAAGCAAAGAATCGTGTAAGAGTGGCGTTGTCAACAGCAAATCCACCTCAAAGTCATTGAACAATAGAAATACCTAGGTAAGGGATTGCTGATAGAAGATTGGTAATTACTGTTGCCCCTCAAAATGAGATTTGCCCTCATGGTAAGACATAACCTAGGAAAGCTGTTGCTATTACCATGAAAAGAATGATGATTCCAATCATTCAGGTGTGTACTAGATTATATGAACCATAGTAAATTCCCCGCCCTGCATGAATATAAATACAAATCAAAAAGAATGAAGCCCCGTTAGCGTGCAGGGTACGAATTAACCATCCATAATTAACATCACGGCAAATATGTACTACTCTTCTGAATGCTAGATCAGTGTTGAAGCAATAGTGTATTGCAAGGAAAATTCCTGTAACAATTTGAATAGCTAAACATAATCCTAACAATGAGCCGAAATTTCATAGTGATGAAATATTAGAAGGAAAAGGCAGGTCAATTAAAGCATTGTTAATGGTTTTAAATACTGGGGAAATTTTACGTAAAGGGGTTTTCATTAGTTTTTAAGCCGTAATGGGCCTTGTTTGTTATCAATGATCTTTACAATAGCAATAAGGGCAATGAAAAGATAAATGATTATAAATACTATAATTATCCTTTGAGGCGGATAGGTGAATTTTACTATAGAAAATGATAGAGAAATTGATTTAAAATTAATTAATTCATTTTTAATAGATTGGTCAATAAGAGGTGAGTTGAATAATAATAATAGGATTCTCACTATTAATATGATTAAGAATAGAATTCCTGCGGTTGTTCTAATAGAGAATTTTTCATTAGAAGCAACACTTGTTATATAAATAAACAGGATTAGTAAACCTTCAATTATAATAAGAAACAGAATATAAGAGAATCACAAGTTTAGACAGAATTGTCCTGAGATTAGTCTAATAATAATGGTTTGTACTAGGAGAATTAAGCCTAATGATAAGGGGTGATTTATGAAAATAAATATAATGGATAATGTAATGTTTATTATAATAAGGGAAACATTAAAAGTTAGCCTTATTTTTGGTTTACAAGACCAATATTTTATATTATATTATTTTAGTATTAAATTATTAAAACTAATGTTAATATATATTTATATGGGAATAGCAATGTTTTTTTTCTGGTCTCATTATGTTTAGCTTAAAGCGTAAACATCTGTTGTTAATATTAAGTATTGAGGTAATAGTTGTTGCATTATATTTAAGTATATTCTTATATTTGAGGTTATTAGACAATGATTATTTTTTTTCAATGGTTTTTCTTACTTTTAGAGTTTGTGAAGGGGCTCTAGGGCTTTCAGTACTTGTTTCTATAATTCGTACTCACGGGAATGATTATTTTTATAGGTTTAATCTATTATGATAAAGTTTATTTTAATATTATTTATAATGATACCTTTAGGGTTTAAGAATTATTTTTGATTGGTTCAGTTGATGTGAATATTTGTATCTTTTGTATTTAATTTAGTTCCTAGGTTTAACTATATATATATATATATATATATATATATATATATGTATATATATATATTTCTTATATTTTTTCTTATCTAATAATTTTGCTGAGGTTTTGAATTTGTTCTTTAATGATTCTTGCTAGGCAGGGAATTTATTATACAAATTTTTGAAGGCGATTTTTCATGTTTGTAGTAACTTGCTTAATACTGTCATTATTATTAGCATTTTCGTCAATGAATTTGTTTATGTTTTATATTTTCTTTGAGATTAGACTTATTCCTACATTAATATTGATTGTGGGTTGAGGTTATCAACCTGAACGTTTACAGGCTGGGGTTTATATGCTTTTTTACACGGTTTTACAATCATTACCGATAATGATTGCTATTTTCTATTATTATTTAATTAATGGTTCATTGGATTTTCCTCATTTAATTACGGAGATTAGAGAATTAGCATTATACTTATGTATGAATATAGTTTTTTATGTAAAAATCCCGTTGCTTATTTTACATTTATAACTACCAAAGGCTCATGTTGAGGCCCCAGTATCTGGTTCAATGATTTTGGCTGGGGTTATACTAAAATTAGGTGGATATGGATTTATACGTATGATAGTGATTTTCTTGAGACTAGGCCTATCAGTAAATTATTTTCTTATTGGTTAAAGCATAGTAGGCGGGGTAATGATTTCTCTAGTCTATTTACGACAGAGAGATATTAAGTCATTGATTGCTTATTCTTCAGTAGCTCATATAGGGTTAGCTGTAAGAGGGATTTTAACATTAAATTTTGGGGACTAAGAGGGGCATTAATTATAATCATTGCCCATGGATTATGTTCATCTGGTTTGTTTTGTCTAGCAAATTTAAATTATGAGCGTGTTCATAGGCGAAGCTTATATTTAAATAAGGGTATAATTAATATGATCCCCAGTCTTTCTTTATGATGATTTCTATTTACTTCTTCGAATATAGCAGCTCCCCCATTTTTAAATTTGATAGGAGAAATTATATTAATCAATAGTTTAGTATCTTATGAAACTGTAACAATGGTTACATTGATAATGCTATCATTTTTTGGGGCAGTATATTCCCTATATTTATACTCTTTCAGTCAACATGGAAAAATCTATACGGGTTTATTTACTTTTTCTATAGGGAATTTTCGTGAATATTTATTGTTATTATTACATTGGTTACCTTTAAACATTTTAATTCTTAAGGGGGAATTACTATGTTTATGATTATATTTAAATAGTTTAATTAAAACATTGGTTTGTGGAGCTGAAGATATATATTTAGTATTTTAAATAATTGTAAATATTTGTATACGGTATAGAATATTTTTTTTAGTATTCAGATTAATGCTTTTGTTTTACTAGAGCCTGGTTGATAATGCGAAATCTAGTGTATTTTTTTGAATATGAATTATTATTATTAAATTCGAAGCCTATTTTGATGACGATTCTAATTGATTGAATGTCTACGCTTTTCATAAGGTTTGTTTTGTTTATTTCTTCTATAGTTATTGTCTATAGAAAAGAATATATAGGTGATGATTTAAATTTAGATCGGTTTATTCTATTGGTGGTGATATTTGTTCTTTCAATGATATTTCTTATCATTAGACCTAATTTGATTTCTATTCTCTTAGGATAGGATGGGTTAGGTTTGGTTTCTTATTGCTTAGTAATTTACTACCAAAATGTAAAGTCTTTTAATGCTGGAATAATCACTGCTTTCATTAACCGAATTGGAGATGTAGCCTTATTGATATCAATTGCTTGAATGTTAAATTATGGTAGATGAAATTATGTATTTTACTTGGAGGAAATGAAAAGTAGAGGGTATATAAATACAGTATATACCATTCTATTTAAAATAAGACAGCAGTGTGGACTACCCTATATAAAAGGGGTAGCTAGAACAACGAAAATAATTTCTAGTGAGAATTCAGGGAACTTTTGAATTACCCAGCACAATTTTTGTATTTTAATTTTTGCAGTTTCATTGAGGTGGAACATGCTATACAGTTAGTAGATAGTTCGAATCCTACGTTTCTATTGGCTATTGCTTTTTTCCCGACAAACACAGGCTAGAAGTATTGCTGTCTCAAATTGTTTGACAAATTTTATGGGCAAAGAATACAAATACAGGTATTCAATCAGAATGTTAGTGTGTATAGTAGTAATACTGATCAAATTGAAAATTTTGAATTGCGCGCGCTTCAAAAAAATGGGCGGCAAGCCTGTATTACCAGGGCCCAGATTATGAATGCTCACTCGCAGCGAAATAACGTCAATTTTGTCGAAATATAGGTTATGGACGTTCGATTCGAAGGAAAATTGAAGCGTGTAGTCGAAGTGAACCTCCCGCTGAGCTATTGTTGGAGCGGAATTAACTCTCAAAAGGACCACCCTTCCTCGAAGTTACTAGGCAAGAAGGGAAAAATTCCATCGTAATTCTCGAAGAAAGAGCTCGGGGTCGAAAAAAATTTCGAACTGGGGCTTTCGATCATGCTATCTTCTTCCACATAAAAATAAATTTGTATTTGTTTCCTTTTTTAATTGTATATTATGAAATTAATCTCTAAGTTAGTAATATTTTTCGAAAATTTTACTTAATGAGATAAAAGGTAATTTTTGATTGTAAAGACCACGTTTATAATTGATTATAACTGAATAATTTCAGTATCAGTAGGTTTTTCAGAAATAAATAAATTTTCGAAAATTTCTTATATTAGAGTCTCTATTTTCATTAATTGTCCTAGTTAAAGGCAAAATAATGCTAGAAATCTATCAAATAATTAAGAATTCGAAAAATATTAAAAATATTCTCAAACTAATATTTACACATTTTTCAAACATAGCCGCCAGTTGTTTAAATGTGTTGCATTTCTTCGAAATTCACTAGCAATATCTCAAATTTCCACGAATATAGTCGATAGTAGAGTTATTTAAGCTCCACCCAGCTCGAAGGGTCTTGTAAGAAGCTCTAATGGACTAAGCTCGAATTGTAAATATACAAAATTCCAAATGCGCAAGACTGAAGACAAGAACATTATGCGATTTAAAAAAAATCGTGATAAACAATTTTATCTATTGTGTCATATTTTCAAATAATTAAAAATTAAATTGGTTATGAACAAAAATAACATTTGGTACAGTCGATTGTTGCTTTATTTATTAATTTTGCGATTAAAAGCTGTAACTGAAAAATTTACATATGTAGTAAGTATGTATGTATAGCAAGATTCTGAAAGTTAGTTTTATATTTATAGTTATCCACATAAAATTAAATTTCCAAATAAGAGAAGAAATAAACAATGAATTATTTAATTTAATAGTGTACTTTATAATCCGGATTTATATTGTACTTATGATCCGGATTGTTGAGTTACAATTTTTATAACTATTTATTAAAAATTCATATGCAATTTCTGCTAAATTCTTAGAAACTCTCTCGACTCGAAGCCTTTTCTTATTTATAAAATGTACTTATTAAAGTAGCATTTTCTATTCTTTCCATAGCCTACTTGATGAATTTATCTATAACTATTGCTTGTTGGCATATAAAAAGTGCCTACATTAATTGACCAATATCTCCCTAAAAATTGGTTTTAGACATATGGTGCCTTAGACCTCTTTGAAAGACAATTTAACGAGGTATCCAGAAATAATAAAATATACAGGCTGTTCTACTTAAAAAATTAAAGTTGATGCCACTTCCGGTGAAACAGGAAGCAGCATAGATTTGAAATCTATCTCAAAACATAGATGATAATAAACTGTGCAACTTTGTCCCAAGAAGTTTTGTCATGTCTTTAAAAATAACGGAGCTATGGCTTGGGGCCTTTTTTATAATCCACCCTGTATATCCATATAAACTCATAAGGGAAAATTATTGTATATTAAATTATAATTATTTACTAATTAAATAAACGATATAATAATTAGATTCGTGTCTTATATTAATTATTGCTTTTCCAATAGGTTATTATTCATTCTATACGATAATCATAGACTTAGAGATTCTTAATATTAAATAGAGTCTTCCTATTAATAATTTATATAATATATATATATATATATATATATATATATATATGTATATATAACATTTAGATATATATATTAGATAGTATATTATAAGATAATATATTTATATTAATATTGACTTTATCATTATATATATTAATATATAATAAATTAAACTTTAATTGAGTGAAAAAAATACGCAAAAACGCGTAAATTGACGTCAAATTCCAAAAATTAAAATCACCCCCTTCAATAGAAAAGGCAATATAGGCACCCCCTAGGGATAAAAAAATTTATTTTTTATTAAGTCCGCCATGAATTAAAACGGCCCCCCAAGCTTTTTATTGAGTTTCTGGAATTAAAATCTTTAGTTGATTAGCTTTTCTTCATGGTACTCAAATTAATTATTCCCTCTCTATACTATGAGCTCTTGGCTTCGCTTTCCTATTTACTGTAGGAGGCTTGACAGGAGTAGTTTTAGCCAATTCTTCTATTGATATCATTTTACATGACACTAAGGGCCGGTTTCATAATCAATTTAAAGGAAACTTTAATTTTAAAGGCTCCTTTTAATAACATTGTGTGTTTCATAAACCTCCTTTAAGTTAAATGGCCCTTTAAATCACACTTTAATTTAAAGTCCCGATGACGAGACTTTAAAGTCTTTAAAGGCTCCTTTAATCGTTTTTAATGGAATTGTTAAAGCGATATAACGAAAAATCTCGATATTATCTTTTATGTAATAAATATGAGTACATCCAGTTCAAGTTCATACAGTTCATCCGACGACAAAGAAATTGTGAGAAGGCCGTAAATTTAGCGTAAAAGGATGAATTATTTGGAAGCTTATGCCGAATTGGATTTTTTTAGTATATAAATTTTTGTTTAACGAAGGGAACATTTACATTTCTATTGAATGAGGTACAAAATGAAATGATGAACATTCATCAACTTCAACGTCGAAAAAGAGGTCGAAGTCAGATAAAATGGTACTCGAGGATGTAAATTTACTCTAAGAGTTAAGTAATACATTCAAAAATTGTAGTGGACCAAAAACCAACAAAAAGTGAACGACTCAAGTCAAGACTAATTGTGAGCACTTTGCCGCCAAGAAATTGTTAATTGAAAAAGAAATGGAAGTTTAGACTAACAAGGATCAACGGAAAGAGAAAGAGAATACAAAAATGATACTTTTAGAATTAGATTTACAAAAAAAGAGCTTACGATTAGTTTACTTTGATGAATAATTATTGATACCTAATTATGTAATGGAATAATAAAATGAAATTTTTATAATCGTTGAAGAATTTTTATCACACCTCCAAATATAAAATGTCAAATTATGTGCATTTTGACAGAACAGAGGACGCGAATTAGTATTTCAGTCGTACCAACATCTCACCGCTACGCTAAAGTTTCAGTCGTACCAACATCTCACCGCTACGCTAAAGGATTCTTTACGTATGAACTGCGTGAGAAATCTTTATGAAACAGATTAATTTTAAAGTTAGACTTAAAGGAAGTTTTAAGCTAAAGGAGACTTTAATTAAAGGAACCTTTAGACGTCGATTATGAAACTGGCCCTTACTATGTTGTTGCCCATTTCCATTATGTCCTTTCAATAGGTGCTGTATTTGCTATTATAGCAGGATTTGTACAGTGATTCCCCCTATTTACTGGGCTTTCCCTTAATGAAAAGCTTTGCAAGGCTCAATTTCTCATTATATTCATCGGAGTAAATTTAATCTTCTTTCCGCAGCATTTCTTAGGGTTAAGAGGAATACCCCGTCGTTATTCAGATTATCCTGATGCTTATACCCTAGGAAATATTATCTCCTCTATTGGTTCTATTATTTCATTAGTTGGGGTTTTTCTGCTAATTTTCATTATCTGGGAGGCATTTTCTTCTCATCGAAAAAGCCTACTTTCATTAAACATAACAACTTCCATTGAATGGCTTCAATCCCTTCCACCTGCAGAACATAGATATTCTGAGGTTCCAATACTTTCTGCTAATTTCTAATGTGGCAGAGTAGTGCAATGGACCTAAGCCCCAAATACAAAAGGTTAGCCTTTTTTTAGAAATAGCAACCTGAAAAACCCTACTTCTGCAAGATAGGTCCTCTCCCTTGATAGAACAATTAGCCTTTTTCCATGATCATACTTTAATGGTTTTAACAATCATTACAATTTTAGTAGGCCAATTAATGGTAAGACTTTTCTTTAATAAATTTATCCATCGATTTCTTCTTGAAGGACAACTAATTGAAGTAATCTGAACAATCCTTCCCGCAATCACTTTAATTTTCATTGCTCTACCTTCCCTTCGTTTAATCTATATTCTTGATGAAACCAATAACCCTTTATTAACCATTAAAGCCATTGGTCATCAATCATATTGGTCATATGAATATTCTGACTTTAAAAACCTTGAATTTGACTCTTACATGACCCCTTTAAATGAAATAAGCATATGAAATTTTCGAGTCCTGGATGTACATAATCGCATTATTATTTCGTTTAAAACTCAAATCCGTATATTAGTGACTGCTGCTGATGTTATTCATTCATGGACTATCCCATCTATTGGTGCTAAAATCGATGCAACTCCTGGCCGATTGAACCAAGCTAGTTTTATATCAAATCGCCCAGGTCTTCTTTATGGTCAATGCTCAGAAATCTGCGGTGTAAATCATAGGTTTATGCCTATTGTAATCGAAAGAATTTCTCCTAAGTTTTTCATTAAATGAATTACTAAAATAGCCCAGCTTTCATTAGATGGCTGAAAGCAAGCATTGGTCTCTTAAACCTTCATATAGTAACTTAGCATTTACTTCTAATGGAAAAATTTAGTTAATTTATAACATTAGTTTGTCAAGCTAAAGTAAATGCTTAATATTAATTTTTGGTTCCTCAAATAGCTCTTCTTAATTGACTCACTCTTATAGTATATTTCATTGTAATCATGTTAATCCTTAATTCATTGAATTTCTATGCATTTCCCTATATGAAAAATTATAGAAGAACTCCTTTAAAGTTCAAAATTAATCTTAACTGAAAATGACTATAAACCTATTCTCTTCCTTCGACCCCTCATCTAACTGACATATCTCACTTGATTGATCTAGAAGGCTAATTTGCCTGATTATTGCACCCTCTATATTTTGATTGATTCCTTCACGGTTTAACTTTATTTGAATTAAAATCCTTATCACTCTTCACAAAGAATTCAAAACCCTACTCGGGCCTACCTCAAAGGGAAGAACCTTAATTTTTGTATCATTATTTTCTTTTATCTTAATCAACAATTTTATAGGCTTATTCCCTTACATTTTCACTAGAACAAGTCATATAGTATTAACCCTAGGATTAGCCCTCCCACTCTGACTCACATTCATACTATTTGGTTGCATTAATCATGCTATTCACATATTTGCTCATTTGGTATCCCAGGGCACTCCCCCGGTTCTAATACCTTTTATAGTATGTATTGAAACTATTAGAAATATCATTCGGCTAGGGACATTAGCTATTCGGCTATCAGCTAATATAATTGCTGGGCATCTCCTTATAACTCTCTTGGGTAATACTGGGCAGACTTTGTCAATCATTATAATTAATGTACTTATCATAGTACAACTCCTATTACTACTCCTAGAGTCCGCAGTAGCAATTATTCAATCTTACGTATTCGCAGTACTTTCCACTCTATATTCTAGAGAAGTAAACTAATGCATAAAAATCACCCATTCCATTTGATAGATGTTAGCGCATGACCTATTCTAGGTTCATTTAGAGCACTTATCCTAATATCCGGACTTGTTAAATGATTTCACCTATTTAATTCAAACCTACTTTTTATAGGCTTAATCTCTATAATTTTAATTATATATCAATGATGACGGGATATTTCACGTGAAGGAACTTTTCAAGGGCTTCACACTATGAATGTTACTATTGGTCTACGATGGGGAATAATCCTATTTATTACCTCTGAGGTATTCTTTTTCATTAGATTCTTTTGAGGGTTCTTTCATAACAGATTAGCACCAGCTATTGACATTGGTATGATTTGACCACCTAAAGGAATCCAAACCTTCAATCCTGTTCAAATCCCTCTACTTAACACTTTAATTCTTTTACCATCAGGTCTTACTGTTACTTGAGCTCATCATAGACTTATAGAAAATAACTACCAGCAAGCTCTCCATGGATCATCCATTACAGTCATTTTAGGCCGCTATTTCACTTTACTTCAAGGTTACGAATACTTTGAATCTTCATTTACAATTTCTGATGCTGTTTACGAATCCTCATTCTTTATAGCTACCGGTTTCCATGGTATCCATGTTACCATTGGTACCACTTTCCTATTAATCTGTTTAATTCGTCATTATATAGGACATTTCTCTCAAATTCATCACTTTGGGTTTGAAGCAGCAGCCTGATATTGGCACTTTGTAGACGTAGTATGACTTTTCCTATATATTTCAATTTACTGATGAGGTAGTTAAAACCTATATAAATTTATATAGTATAATCATTATATTTGACTTCCAATCAAAAGACCTAGGAATCTAGTATAAATAATTTTTATTCTCACAATTATAGGATTTATCATAATATTAATCTCTTCAATTTTACTAGTAATTGTCAATATAATTTCAAAGAAAACCTTTATTTACCGGGAAAAAAGTTCCCCATTTGAATGCGGTTTTGAACCTAAATCTTCAGCACGCTTACCCTTCTCTCTTCACTTCTTTTTAATTGCTGTAATTTTCCTTATCTTTGACGTAGAAATTACTCTTCTATTCCCTTTGATTATTAGCTTAAAAATGAGAAACCCTATCACCTACTTAACCGTAATAACAATGTTTATCTTTATCCTTCTCCTAGGATTATTCCATGAATGAAATCAAGGCGCGCTCGACTGAACCTCCTAACTACTAAAAAATTAGAATAATAGTTAATTATAACATTTAATTTGCACTTAAAAAGTATAGAAAACTCTATTTATCTTAATTAAGAAGCAAGTATTTGCCTTTAGTTTCGACCTAAAAGTTTGATCCCTAAGATCCTTATTTATTAATTGAAACCAAAATAGAGGTATGTCACTGTTAATGGCAAAACTGAATGATTATTCCAATTAAAGAAATATCAATAAAATAAGCTTCTAACTTAATTAATAGCGTAATACGTTAATATTTCTATTTAAATTTATATAGTTTAATCCAAAACATTACATTTTGAATGTAAAATTAAATCATTTTTATAAATATCTAGAAACCTGGGGTTTCCCTAACATCTTCAGTGCTATTTTCTAATCTATAAGCTATCTAGACAAATAAGAATAAAAGCCAAAAAAATCACTATTAAAACATAATATAACTTAATGTTATTTCCTAGGATTAACTGTATTAACTGAGAATTCCGACTTAACTGTTTATAGAGATTTTGGTCTAGCGCTGAATCACCTTGAATCACACATATACATGCTTGAAATATTTTTCGAATCGCTCGCCAAATAACGGGAGTTGCCATAAGAACTTTTTCTCCCACGTGAATCACCCTGTAGAATCAAAGATGAAAATTGATATACATGAAATTGTTTAGCGTCAACGTCAATATTTTCTAAAAAAAACATGTTTTAAAATTTTAATTTATAAATTCCACCATATTACTCTAAGAAAATAAAATAATTTGTGGGTATGGATAAAAATACATATATAAAAGACGTATTGGAGCAAGCACCATCTAACGTTTGAGAAACGTAATATCCGTAGGAATTATTCTATCCTAATAGTAATAATAAAATAAAAGGGTCTCAAAGTCCGGTCCTAACTGACTATAGCCAAATTTATTTTACAGCAATACATCTAAGTCGATCTGTTTTGAGGTCTCCTCATACAAGAAATACTCTCTAAGTCTAATACATAATGGCAATCCAAAGAAAGCCGAAAACCTTTAAAGTGGCTGAAAAAGTTAAAATATTAGATAAAATTGATGGTGGATGTCTTCCTTTAAGTACCCTGCCAACAATAACAAAAAAGAGCGCATTTTGGAAGCAGCCCAGACTCCTACCTCAACCAATCGTAAACGTTTGGGAAGAGTGAAATACAAATCCAACGACTCAGCTATCCTTAATAGGACTACAGCAGCTAAAGTACAAAATCTGCCCATCATTGGCTCTATTATTAAAGAAAAAGCCTCACATTGTTCCCAATTTAAAGCAAGTTCTGGGTGGCTGCAAAAGTTCAATAAAAGGTAAGTCATTGATTTCTTATTTTATAATCTGTTTTAACACACAATGTTTATCATTGAAGATACGGTATAAGCGGCAAAAAAGGCGCGGTAAATGAAAAGGAGTGCCAGGATAGGAAGCAAAAGATTCTTCCAAAACGCTAACGTTTTCAACGCTGATAAAAATTGGCTTTTCTTTAAATGCTTGCCGAACAAAACGTTGGCTCTCAAAAACGAAAAATGTCACGGTGACAAACATAGTAAATCAAGTGTAACCATCTTGCTTGCCATTACGCTAATTGGAGTGCAACTGAGAAATTAAAAATTGAGAGGTGAAAAATCGTTATCGGTTGATTATGAAAGCAATAAACGATCGTGGATGACTAAGAAGTTTTTTGAGTCATGGTTACTCAAGCTGGATTTGCAAGAAAAGTTAGAAAGGTTGCATTTTTTATTGACAACTGTACAGCGCATGCAAAAAATTTCCAGTCAAGACTAAAGTCCATAAAACTTTTTTTATTTTCCGCCTAACACGACCTCCAATTTACAACCACTGGACCAAGGAATTATTCAAAGTTTAAAGAACCATTATCGTCACAGAATCCTGCAAAAAAAATTGAGGCAATTGAACAAAATCAGCCTACTCCAAAAATTTCCCTCCTAGATTGCAGCATAAGATAGAAGAATATATTTCAAATGATTAGCCGACAATTACAGAAGATCAATAAATCTTGTTTCGTTCTTACAACTACTTAAATGTTCTTTAAAGCAATCTTTTTGTCACAAATGTAACACTATAACCGTTTTTCACCCGTATGTTGTTTCAAATGTACATTTAAGTTTCCTTTTTGTGCGCATGCTTTACCACAAATATGACACTTATAAGGTTTTTCACCTGTATGAGTCATCAAGTGTTGCTTTAAGTCTTTTTGTTGAGCAAATTTTTTCTCACAAACATTACACTGATAACGTTTATCTCCGGTATGTTCTCTTAAATGTGCATTTAAAGTTTCCTTTCGTCTATAGATTTTATCACAAATATTACATTTATAAGATTTCTGATCTGAATGTGTTACTAAATGATGTTTTAAACCTGTTTTAAATGTAAATTTCTTATCGCATATATTACACTGATAAGATTTGCTATCTGTATGTATTAATAAATGCACCTTCAGGTACGGATTTCGTCTAAATTTCTTGCCACAAAAATTACATTGATAAGGTCTTTCGCCAGTATGTATTTTTATGTGAGCTCTTAAGTTTGTTTGTTTTTTAAATTTCTTATCACAAATATTACACTGATAAACTTTTTCGTCTGTATGTAATTTTATATGACCTCTTAAATAATTTTTTGTTTTAAATTTCTTGTCACAGATATTACACTGATAAGGTTTATCGCCTTTATGTCTACCTATATGATCCTTTAGATGTCCATTTGTTCATTCACTACTATTTTATCAGCATCATCTGATTTGTTTGATGATAGGTTGTCTCCATGAATTTCTTGTTTTTCATTACTATCCGTCCCTAAAAGAAAATGTACAATTAAAAATATTATACGAAAATTAACAATAAAAATTTAACTCTTTTATAACACAATTAAATAGTGTTAAAATATTACAAATAATCTCAAACGAAGTAAAACATGAATCGTGAAATGTATAGTGACACTAATAAAGTTATATTGTTGACGATAAAAATAAAATTGATTTTGATTTTAGGGCTGTAGAGCTCAACTTACACCTCATTCCGCAAGCTGTACTACTCGCAAAAAGAAGCTCACTCTTAAAGTTTCGGGTCACTACTTTTTACGAAAAAAGGGAAAGTTTAATACACACAACTGATCCACTTGTGAATAAATGCAGAAATTTTACTTTCAAGGTAAGAATTAGGAAGGTATTTCAATATATACAGGATGTTTGGTCTAAGAATGGTGAGTTCTAAGAAACTCTTATTAGTCGATGAGCGATTCGAAAAATATTTTGGGGATTTGTAAAAGAGTCTCTAAGGAACATTTTAGCAAAAATTAGAACCTCGTAGCTCATATCACAGTTGGTCAAAAAACGATCATTTTACACAATGTCGCAAATTTAAAAAACGAACAAAACACGCAGAACGACTAAAAATGACTCAGAGACCTTCCCGACAGTGATTTCTTTCGTTTTTCTCTATTGTATTCAAAATAAAATACGAAATATTTCCACCTGTTCCAAAATAGAATGGACAAAAATGAAAATAAATCAATTTTGGGAGGATCCTAAAGTCATTCTAAGTTTTTTTGCGTGTTTAGTTCGTTGTTGAAAATCACTACATCGTTAGAAATGAGCGTTTTTTGACCAACTTTCAAATGAGCTACGAGGCTCTAATTTTGCTGACATATTCTTTATGAACCCTCCAACAAATCCTTAAAATATTTTTCGAATCGCTCGTCAACTAATAGGAGTTTCATAGGATCAACCATATTTAGACCGAAAACCCTGTATAAATAATTTAATAGTTTGTGTTCATTATGTTCATCATTTTGTTTCTTAGGTTGCAAATAAAAAATAATATCTACATATTGTTTTATGCTCTATGTGACTATGTATTACAACTTAACCAGTATGCGGAAAAGTGGTCATTTCCACTCGAGTCTGGAACAGACCACTTTTCCGCACGCTTGCGGATTAATCAAAAACTAGCTGCCATCTTGCTGTTTATGTTGCTAAGCAACGGTCACACTCTCTAGCAATCGAGCGCTTTCCACTTCCGTAACAGGTAGAAGGGCATAAAATTGAACGTTTCTATCCAATCGTAGCCAAAAAAATATGCATAACACTGTCAAATATTAGTAATCTGTATTAGTAAATCTAAGTAAGGACAAACGTATTAAAAAAAGATCTGGAATGTATTTGACCCTACAGGTCATTCCAGAAATTTCCCGTTAAGGTTTGCAATTGGTGTAAGAAGTACATATTTGATTGGTTGAAGAATTTTGAAGTTATGGTAAAAAAAACCAACGCCTGCTTGGTTTTTCAACTCAATGCGTTGTAAGTGAGCGTCAAGGGAAATTATCTTATCGAATAATCAATAGCTTTAGTTGTAATTCTCTTGTATCTTTGACATTGTTTTTAAATAATTTGGTCAAATATAATGTTGATAATTCTAAGGGCATCTCACCTAAAATAACAATGTATCGAACAACATACTACAAGAAAACAAACGAAGAACTACATATCTTTTTCACTAATCAATGCTTACGTAATAATATAACACAAAATTTCGCCAAAATAAGACACATAAAGTTATCAGATAAAGAGAGACAAATACTAGCAAGAATAAATTTTAAGCATGGGACATAAAATTTGCATACCACCAATTAACAACCAAAATGGACTCATACAAGCAGCAATTGATATGGATGTTGCTATAAATGGAAGCACCAATATGAACGATTTTAGAAGTGAAGCAATAATGTACTTGAAACAGAAGGAGAGACAGTTCAACAATAAAAGCAAGAATAGAAAACAACAACAAAACACACGTTAAATCTATATAAAGGTATAAACATCATCAAGAATAAATTTAAAGAAAAAAACTTAATATACATCAAAGCAGACAAAAATGCTGGAATGGTCATCATCGACAAGGAAGATTACATACAAAAAACCACAAAATTCATAAATGATAATAATTACTACGAAATCAAGAGAGATCCACTAAACACCATGATCTCATCAACAAAAAATTGCATTAAATTTTCTAAAACGCTCCTTAAACAATATATAAACAACACTGATAAACTCATCCCTATGAATCCAGTCACACCCAGACTATCCTCTACAATAAAATTGCACAAACAAAATTACCCAGTCAGACCTATCATATCCTACATTAACAGTCCTACCAAAAACCTATCCAGAATATTTCTCGAAATTGTCAAAACCTTCAATCTTAATCCCAAATATACCATAAAGAATTCAAAAGAACTTATTGATCGAATATCTGATTTTAACAAAAACATTATTAACAACGATAATAAAAATTACTATATGATATCATTTGATATCAAAGACCTATACACAAACATACCAACTGACGAAACAAAGAAATTACTAATTGATCACATCACAGACAACAATTTATTATCAAAACAAGAAACAAGACAATTTCAATATATTTTAAACACCATCATAAATAATAACTATTGTCAATTTAATAACAAATTTTATAAGATGACAAACGGAATTCCCATGGGAATGTCGGCATCTGGATATTTAGCCGATATATTTCTCAACCACATCGAGGAATCACATATAATTAACAACAACAACCCATGGTATAAAAACATAAAGATATGGACTCGTTACGTAGACGACATATTCATGATCTGGGAAGGAGATATAAATAATCTCAATAAATTGCTTAAATATATTAATGGATTGCACCAGAAAATTCAATTCACTATCGAAATAGAAGAAAATAACAAACTAAATTTCCTAGACTTGACTATGACCAGAACTAATAACGGACACATCTCATTAGATTTATACAGAAAACCCACCAATTGTGACGTCCTCATCCCATACAATTCCTACGACCACCCCTCACAAAAATTCTCATCATTCCATTTCCTTTTTAACAGACTGATATCCACACCTTTAGACAGAACCAAATTTGAAAAAGAATATAACACTATCATACAATTAGCCATTTCCAATAACTACCCTACCCACATCATCCAAAACCTATTCCTTAAAATCCTAACCAAAAGAGATCCTCTATATAAATCAGATAACATAAACAAATACATATACAGAAAATTCACATACAACCACTTAATTAATAATATAGACTCATTACTAAAAAAATATAACATAAAAAGTGCTTTTAAATCAAATAATAAATTAATCAATCATTTTTCAAATCTCAACGAAGATAATAACAACATCAAAAATAAAATTAAAAGAAGTGGAGTATACAAAATTAAGTGTGATGATTGTGACAGTATATATTTTGGACAAACAGGAAGATCCATAGAAAAACGAATACAAGAACACAGAAATAGACAATCTTCAACGTTCAAACAACACCTACAAGAAAAAGGACATAACAGCGTCGATGATGATAATATTACAGTATTACACTACAATGACAAGGGACTGAAACTTAGCTTACTCGAATTTTATGAAATACACTATCACAAAATGAAAAATTATGATATACTTAATGATCAGAGTGAGCTGGGTTTTGACCCTATCTTTAAATATTTAAATTTACCACCATAATATTGTAATAATGTTGATTCTTATCTCCTGTCTCTGTTGGTTTGATTAATTGTCTCATTCTTTTCTTTTCTTTGATGATAACATTACTGGTTTTAACGCATACATGTGCAATAGACAAATTACAATGATATACGCACAATTTATATGAAAAAACGCCATTTTAACATCGATGATTTGCAAAAACTGCTAGTAAAACACCAAATAGGGAAAAAAGTGGTGAAATTGATTAAATAAATTAAATATTTTTGATTATATCATTATTAAAAAAGATTTATAGTTGAGTATTGTTGTATGTGTATTTTGGTTCAAAGAAAAATACGGTGTAAATGTGAATAATCGTAATTTTATTGGATGATCGTATGTATGCTAGTTTAAAATTATTGACGTAAGTTAGATATTTATTGTTAATTTATATGTAATTAATCATAAAAAAAATTGTAGTATACACCTGATGATGGCACAATAGCCGAAACCGGTAGTGTAAATTATTAAAAAACAACGAAATTACAAGGATTGAGTTTAAACAACAGAGTTTCATTGTCAGCAATTTTTATTATTGTTATACTTATCAATAATTTGAAGATTATTAAATAATTTCAACCACATTTTCTGATTATGAAAATTATTTTGTATGATAGTTTGATAAATAATTAAAATCACAAATAATTTTCTCAAATTATCTAAAAATCTTATAATTGTAGATTTTTCACTAATTTTATACAATTTGTAATCCAATGAGAGCAACTGGAAAATTAATAGAATTGTAAATAATGCCACTGCATAGACTTTATCACGTTTCGTATGAATTAAAATATTTCGATTTTTGCAATATGTTGGAATTAATCCGAAACGATTCGCGAAATTTAATGAAAACTGTCTAAAATTTGAATATGAGATCTTCATTTTGCCTTCTTCAATCATACACTAACTCTGTAAGTTAGTTTTAATAATTTGTTTGATGGTGTAGTTGTTTAGAACTATAGAAATTATTATTAAATCCATTGTTGATTTTATTGATTCATTTTCATTACTATGAATTTTCATTTCCTTTCAATTGTTACAATTCTCCACCTACCATTTCCTTTTCCCTGTAATTTGTTATTCTTTATCGTTGTGTCAATCGTGCCTTATTTTTTATCAATAGAAAAGAAAAACATCTATAATTTTCATTTTACATCTGTGTAGAAGAATGCACTTCCAATATCCAAGCCCGAGTCGAAATTTTCGCCCTCGTTTCAACCCCTAAAACCCTTTCTTCAAGACTTAGTATGTTGAAAGGAGGATCATTGAACAATGGATTTTTGGTCCTACTTTGAGCCTAAGTGTGGCATTTATCGGACGAAAAACGATGTTTAGGCCGAAATGCGGACCAATTTGACAACCTCACCTGACGTAAGCACAATCTTAAGGTTGAAATGCTATCCTATCCTTCTTATGCTCTCCGATATGCCCTTTACACTAGGTATACAGACGGATTGTCTGCTTGGCATCTCCTGTGTTACTCTGTTTCTTATTTCTTCCAAAATTTTGTGTATTAGTGTGTTCGGGTAACCATTTTCTGTAAGGGCTTACCTAATTTTTGAGATTTCCAGTTTCAAGGTGTCCTCTGAGCTGTAGAGGGTTATTGCTAGGTCCATAAGTGTTGTTACTATTTCAGTTTTAGTACTCATGAGGTGGTTCGAGTCAAATTTTAGTTATTGGCCTGTATGTGCCTTTTTGCGATGAACGGTTGTTTGGAGCAAGTTGTTCGATTTCTTTACTTTTTAGTAAAGTCGTTTTCGTCCAAGAATGGAAGTTGACCGTTATCTAATTTTTCCATTCTGAACTTGATCGTAGGTTCAATGTTGTTTAAGTGTGCGAGAAACTCTTGAAGTTCTTCGTCACTTTCATTTCAAACGATGAAGGTGTCGTCTACATATCTCAGCCACAGCCTTGGCTCTTTCCTCTCCCTCTCTATAGCTTGTGTCTCAAGCCACTCCATATAGATGTTAGCAATTAAAGGTGACAACGAAGAACCCATGGGTAATTCTTCTGTTTGAAGGAAATATTGACCCTTTTCCTGGAAATATGAATTGTTTAGACAAAATCCCAACATCTCCATGATAGCGCTGACAGGAAATTCTGTTCTCTGGGGTAGATTTTGATCCTTATCAAGCCTTGACCTCACTATTCGAAGCGCTTCTTTGACGGGCACGTTGGTGAGTAAGCTTTCCACATCAAAACTGATGAATCGATCATCTGGCTGGAGCTCCACGTCAAAACTGATGAGTCGATCATCTGGCTGGAGCTCCACTCCTTTGATAATTTCAACAAAATGCTAAGGGCTCCTGACATGCGACTGACCACACCTTTGCAGAGGATTTGGTAATGGTACTAAAAATTTGGCCAGTTCATATGTGGGCGAGCCGCGAGAGCTCGTGATTGGCCTCAAAGGGACGTTTTCTTTATGAATTTTTGGTAATCCATAGAGATGTGGTGCTCACTTTCGCCGGTATGTAATGTTTATGTTTCTTTAGGATCTGATAGACCTTCCTCTCGATGTTGGTTGTGGGATCCTTATTGATCATGTGGTAGTTCCTTTACGTAGAAGTTCCTCTATCTTTTGATCGTATAACTCCGTATCCACGATCACCGTGGCGTTGCCTTTGTCAGATGGTAAAACTTTTTTTAATGTTTGCTTCTTTAGATTTATAACAGCTGCTGATTCCTCTTTGGTTACGTTTGGCAAGGGATTCTTAAATTTATGTAAAATTGCACTAATCTTCCATCTGAATTCCTCCACTATCGATTCCTCCATTGGTAATACGTTCATGGCACTGATAATGTTCAGTATCGGCGTCCTCTTCTGATTGATTGAAAAATTCAGTCCTTTAGCATGTAGTGACTCCTCATCGGTGGTTAATGCCCTTGAAAATATGTTGACAATATTCCTCTGGCTGTTGGTTGTTTGTTCTTGCCGTTCCCTCTTGTGGAATTTACGGAGTTTCTTCTGATGCACCCCTTGCTGTCTGCTTCTGATGTTTTCACAGGTATGGTCGATCTTGTTAAAAATGGGTTCACGGTCCTTTTCCAGTGTATATCCTTTGATTTCCTCAAATCTCTGACAGACGTCTTCGAAACTAGGAATGCATAAGCACGCCATCCTTGAATATCAGAAATGTATGGAAAAGACTTGTACACAGTTAAATTTAGAGATAAGTATAGAAATAGGACAAACAACTAACTGAATCGTGCACACATGACTCCACATGCTCCGCTGACTTCAGATGCGGCATAAATATTTGTAAATTCATGAAATGTATCAGTTTCACTTGAAGACGACTGGTGATTTCAACAGTTGAACAGTTAAAACCAATCAGCATAGAGGTGGGGTAGGGGAACACAGATTGCTTTTAGACGTTTTAATTATGTGCATATTTCAATTTTTTGGAAACAAATCTTATCGCTTACCTGTGAGATAAAAATAAACGTACATGAAACAGATATTATTGAAATCTCTATTATACAAAATTGTTCGTTTTGACTGACTTATTCATCATCGCCGAGCGTGAACAATTCAAGACGGACACCTGAAATTTGGCGCTTAGGATGCTTTCATATCGTAAACACCCACTAAGGAAGGATTTTTGAAAATTCTTCCCCTAAAAGGGTGAAATAAGGGTTGAAAGTTTATGCAGATGTCCGTCATTTTTGAAGCTAGAATCTCATCCCCTATCCGACCGCTATAAGATGTCGACAATGTGTGGTTGACAAAACTGGGACAATATATTGTCTTGGCATATAGGATTGCCACCCGTCCCGATTTTCGTGGGTTTTTACGTCTTGTTTCTCTTGTTCTTGTCGTTATCCTAAATGACGTAGGTGAATTTCTCGTCCATAGAAGTCCGTCTCAATGTTTCTATATATTTCCTGTTTTTTTTTTTGTAAATTTAGCACTTACATATGTATATAAATAAACAATACACAAACAAAGAAATCGGATCCAGAAAACCGTTGAAACTATGAACTTGTAGAATAATACCGGTTGGTGACTTTTTGTCCCATCCTCCGCGAAAAAATTGAAAACTATACGTTTATGAAGTTGATATTTTGCATTCCGAACTATATTTCTTTGGTTATTTCGTGAGCTATTCATTTGGAAGTTGGAAACGCTCTTTTTTTTGACGATGTCTTGAATTCTAAAAACTAGCTACACACGTAAAATTACTTAAAATGATCCTCCCAACATTGATTTTTCTCATTTTATTCTGTAACAGGAGGAAAGTTTCGCATTGCTTCTAGAATGCAATGGAAAAAACGAGAAAAAATGTTTAGAGGGCCTTCGAATCATTCTTATGTTGGGCGTTTTGGGTGTTTAGCTCGTCTTTGTACTATTTTGTTTTTAGATTTTCTTCAATATATTTGTTAGGCTGTAATACAATTGTATTAATTAACGCTTATGATTGGATTTTTTTGAGAGAGAATAGATTGCCTTCTCTTAGGCAATAGATGTACTTAGAACATAATTCTTGTCTTAAACTGAATTCTATGTAATTCGATAGTATGCCATCTGGTGGTAGGAATACTTTTAGCGCTTTTCGGAGTACATTTCGATTACACAAAAAGCGTCACCCTGTAAAATGTAATTAGAATTCGCCAAGTTCTCAACCCTTCATATACTCAATACTGACTTCCGCCGAGAATTCCCGAAGCAAGACTTATAAACTAGAACTCTTGCTTGGAAAATATATTAATTGCATTCAAAACAAAATACGTGTCGCATAGATTGATGTAATCACGCACATTCACTCAAATTATTTCTTTTTTTCCAAAGTCATATTAATAATTAGCAGATGTACTATCTCATATTGAGAAATTAGTGATTAAGTCAGAAAAAAGACAGGGAATTTCATTTTCATAAGAATATTATAAAACATTTTATAATATTTATTTATTAATATAATAATTAACAGGGCTTAAGGGCAAACTTTAAACTACTTTCAGAGGTGCAATCTAAATTTAAAATGCATAGGTTCAACCAGTTGTGAATGTGAGGCGCATCCACCCTTTTTCAACGTTTATAAAGTGGTAAAATCCATGCAATTCTTCAAAGTTTTTCAACATTTCACACACAACAATGAAAATAGAAGAATTCAAAATTTATTAATTGAAACCAGCAAGTGTAAATTGTAAATCGCCAATTAAATAGGTTGTAATCACTGTTAAAATTTTAAGTGACAAACATCGATCAATAATAAAGAAATTAGCAGCTGTAATTTTGACAGAATTATATTTTAAGTATTTCCCAAAATTCCTAATTTCAATCTTCTTCCTAACAATTGGATTGACTTTCGTCTATCTTCTTGTAATAGGGAATGTTTTCGTAAAAGATGACATCTCTACTCACAATTAATTTTCTATTTTTGGGATTATAAAGTCGATAGCCTTTTATGTTTTCGCAGTATCCAACAAATATGCATTTAATAAATTTTGGATCTAACTTTTGTCGTTTTTCGTTTGGTATTTTCACCATAGCTTCGCAGCCAAAGATTCGTAAATGATGTAAATTTGGTTTGTGACCTGTCCATACTTCTTCGGGTGTTTTATTTTGAAGTGAGCGATTGATTGTTCTATTGTAGAGATACACTGCAGTTTGCATTGCTTCGGCCCAAAAAACTTTTTCCATGTTGGCTTGAAATAGCAAGCAACGAACTTTTTCATTTAACGTTCTGTTTAATCTTTCTGCTCGTGAATTGTGCTGAGATGTATATGGTGTGCTTGTTTGATGTCTTATACCATGTTGTTTCAAGTAATTTTCCATTTCTTTATTACAGTATTCTTTTCCATTGTCGGTTCTCAGTGTTTTGATCTTGAAACCAGTTTGTTTTTCAACCAGACGATGAAATTCCATGAAGCTCTTCAATACTTCTTCTTTCGGTTTTAGCATATAAACAAACACTTTTCTTGAATGATCATCCATAAAGGTCAATGCATACCGATTACCACCCATAGACTTTTCTTCATATATGCACAAATCAGAGTGAATCAATTCTAATATTTGTGAAGCTCTGGATTCAGATATATCAAACGAATTTCTTGAATGCTTTCCTTGTGCACATATTTCACAATTATGCTGATAATTATTTTCAAAATCCATACCATAAACTCCATTTTTTTTCATCAAATCCATTGTTCGTTGATTTGCATGTGCCATACGTTTATGCCATAAAGTGAACGGTAACGATTTTGTAGAATTAGCTAAAAAAGTATTATTTATTGTTTATTTATTCAACTAAAAAACACTTGTAATACAGTGTTGCTTTTTTTAATATGTCAATTTCGTATGAAACTCCTATGCGAGCAATTCAGAAAATATTTCACGGATTTGCAGGAGGGTGCCTAGAGATCATTTTAACAAAATTAGAACCTCGTAGCTCATTTGGAAGTTGGCCAAAAAACGCTCGTTTCTGACGAATTTGGCATAGTTAAATGAGCAGCTCTGTACGTGACTAAACAAAATTATGTAATTTTGTTTGCCCGGGCTTATGCTGGCCAGAGAATATCAGGGAAGAAGTGTTTGTAGGAAGCAGGTTCAGACGGTTCTCGGGCACCACTCACTGATTATAGTGAGAAAAGATAAACGACGGAACAAATATGAATACCATGTAGAATAATTTATTCACAATATTTACAGGAAAATAAAATACAAATAAACGGAAATTCTATCGTCCGGTACGGTTGATTCCAGCGGGATCGGACGGTCGGTATTACGGGACGGTACGGTGCGGTGAATAATCCCGGTCGCCAGAGAGCCACTGCAAAACAGGTGGTACAACGGATTATTCCGAGTCGTCAATAGCCACGGTCGGAATCGGTAATACAATACAAATAACGGCTTATTTCGGGTCGCCAGTAGCTATGGCCGGAATCGGTAGAACAATACAACAAATCGCATTATTCCGAGTCGCCACCAGCTACAGCCGGAATCGGGAATTCGCTAGGTCGCCAACAGCTACTGCTAAGAGGTTAGGATTAGATGGGAGAGCCGGATGGGAGTTGAGCAGTCCAATCAATGGTTGGGAAAATGGACCGAAAACAAAAAAAAAACAATTTCAAGTCATTTGAGAATGACGTAAGATACTGTACCTCATTCTCAAGTACCTTTCTCGCAAAGCTGTTGTTTAACTACTATAGGTACGAAAACACTGAACACGAAATGGGCATTCACTTGCGACGACGCAAGAACTATTACACCATATACTGTTTTGTACTCAACTTTCCATGAAATGAACAGTTTGCTTATGCAAAAGCTGTAATCTTGTATAATTGCGCCATCTGGAAAAAGATGGATCCCACTTTATGAAATAAATGGAATATTTGTCCAGGTGGCGGCAAACTATAAAATTACACGATAAAGAACGGTTTCATGAACTGGATGGTCTTTTCATTAAATATACAATTACGTCTTATGGATTCGACATGTCTACAATTTAAATTGGAAAACTAGTGATGAAATTTAAAAAAAAATAAGGAATTTCTTCTTCATTAAAACATTATTATAAATTTTCTATTCTGTTAATTAATATTTATTGATTAAAATAATTATTAACAGGCTTTAGAAGCAAATCTTAAGCGGAATTTGAATGTACAAGCTGAATTTAAAATAACATTGTGAATGTGCGGGGCGCATCCACCATTTTTTCAAATTTACAAAAAGATAAAATAATTTTTAAACCTCTTTAAAACAGTATTTCACACACAACACTAAAAATTAACGAATTCAAATTTAATTATTAAAATCAGCAAATGTAAATTGTTAATTGACAATAGAATAAGTTGTAATTGTTGTTAAAATCGTAAATAATAAACAACAGTCAATAATGAAAAAATTAGCAGCTGTTATCTTGACAGGATTATGTTTTAAATATTTTCTAAAATTCTTGTATTCAGTCATCTTGTTAATAGTTGGATTCTTGTAAAGAGAATTCTGAAATGTTGAATAGAAGTTTTAGTATGAATTTTTAACTGCATCACTTTTCATTAGAATAATAACAATAGGTCTCTAGAAATTTAAAAAAGATCTCAAAAGGCAGCAAGTACCTTATATAGCGAATTTTTTTATGTATCTACTGCTGAAATATTATTAATTCACAAACAATATGAAGCACTAATAAAATTTCACCCGTTCAAAATTTGTTGTTTGTCTACATAAATCGAGTATGTTAATATTAACATACTAGATCTACCTATGTTTGTCTAATATTAACTGTCAAAATTAGTTGCCCTGTGCGATATTCAATTTTTTTTCTAATATCAATTGTCAGAACACATAGCCACCTGAGATATTCGATTTTACTGTTAATACTCAATAAAAATATTTTTGCATTTTTCTTGCGATCCGATGAACCGATTTTGATGATTTTTTTTCTGGGTCATAGAGAATGGTCGGCTCTACTGTTATTTTAATTTTCATCCAAATCTAAGCAAATGTAATTTTGAAAATGATTTTTTTTAACATTTCTTCAGCTCTTATTCCAAAAGTGTTGGCCCTACCAGCCTGGCCAACGAACTCATCCAAGCTATCCCAAAGACCGATTTTTGTACCAAGTTTCATTAAGATTGGACTATTTTTACGGCAGTTATCGTGGGTAAACATATATTATATATTATATATATATATATATATATATTTATATTTATATATTTATATATACTAGTGATCGCCCAATGGTCGAAATTCGACCGCAATCCGCAATTCGTTAATTTTTCTAGCGTGTGTCAAATTTTTGTTATGTGAACCTTCAGTTAATGTATTATACTTGGTGCAGGATAGTAATAGTTATCGTGGATATACATATATATATATATATATATATATATATATATATATATATATATATATATATATATAAAAATTTTAACGAACGGTGGATATGGGTTCCTGAGGTCCCAAAACGAACTTCTGTGCAAAAATTTTTCGGAAATTCAAAAGTGAGGATCTCGTCATAAGCTAATTTTTTTTTAAAAAAAAATTCGCTAAAAATAGGTATACCATAATTAATTATGAATAATTGTTATGAAAATAATCTTACAAGATCCAACAATACTGTGAGTAGATGTTCTATATACTGTTGGAAAAGAACCACTTGAGGGTCCACGACTCCGTCCCTTGTCTAATTTCGCCTATTTTTACTTTTATTACTTTTGTTTTATATACGCCTGACTTTAACTTTAAAAAACACAGTCGACAACTGGAATCAATCAGTTGAAGACGTTTATGTATCAATTACGCATTTTTATTAAATCTTTCATAATAATAAATTTATTTAATCAATAATCAAACTGTTTATTTTCTGCATGTGTGAAAGTGTCACTTGATAATACGTAAATATTTTTTGACTGTTGCTATATTTGAATCGGATAAAAATTACAACGGCATGAGTTAAATATGTCAAAACATTTACAATGAATTTAGAAAAATCTATCAATAATAATCATCCAAAAATTTGATTAAAATTTGTAAATACTTTCTAATAAATATTTTGTAATTTTATTCGTTCGAAAAATTAATAAATTCAATTGTGTTTCTCGAGTATATTTTACATTGTTTTTATTTAATTTACTCAAATATATGAATTTCAGTTTGAAATCATTCAATAAAACAATTGCTATTATTTGATAGAAACATAGAACAAATTTCATAACTTGACAAAATGCAACCTTTGAATTTAAAGATGCTAAACCAACTATAAATCCAATAAATGTGCTTTAGAATATTGATTATTATGAAAATCCAATATTCATTTATTTCTCTTTTAAATATCTTCTTGTTGTAATCATTGTTATTATTGCTAATATAATTATCAATTCTGTGAAGATCATTGAATAATTTTAATCATATTTCGTTATCATGAAAATTATTCTGTATTGATAATAGATAGACAATTAGACTCATTATTAATTGTCCCAAAGTATCTAACAAGGTTATTATGATGTAACTTGCAATAATTGCACGTTTAAAATATAATGAGACCAATTGAAAAATGGATAAAATTGTAAATAATAGCACTGCACGGATTTTATCACATTTCGTAGGAATTTTGATTTTTACAATATGTTGGAATTAAGCCGAAACAATTCGCAAAATTAAATACAAATTCCCTAATATTTGAATATGATTTCGTCATTCTTTATTCTTCAATCATTCACTAACTTCTGAATGTATAAAGTAAACTATAGTAATTGTTTAATATTCATTAAGTAAATGTGCTTTTAATATTATTGAACTTTTTTTAAAAAAAATTCTGTATACAGTCAAGGAAACCGTTCCACTTCTCCCTCTCTAATCTTTTTGTTTTTCTAATATTCTACTTTATATTCCAATCTAGGACATGTTCATTTCTGTTATCTGGTGGAGCAACGCTCGTCAAAGGTAGAACAACACCTCAATTCACTGTTTTTTAAATGAATTTAACTCACACTGGAAGAAACTAAAATAGTTATTCTTATTACTAGGGCGGAAAGTGCATCTTTGCGAAACGCTTCGCTTGCCCGGGTCGAAATTTTAGCCCTCTTCTGATCATAAAATTGATATTTGGTCCTCTTTTGATCCTAAATGGAGTAAAATGGACCTCGTCTCAACCTAAACGTTTCACCCTAAATGAAAAATTCGTGAACCTCATCTCGTCCTAAAAAGAATTCTATGCTCCTCATTTCGTGCTACATAAAATCTTGTAGGTTCATGATATTATAGTAGAGAACGATGTTAATGTATGTTAGAAAGAAATTTCTGGTGGTCCTGTGGTGAAAGACTTTGGTTTGTATTCACAATGTCCGGGGTTCGAATCGGAGAGAGGTGCGTGCATACTGGGACTTTTTTCGTAATTATAGATTGGTAAGTAATAAGAGTGTGAAAGAGGGGGGAGGAAGGGTAGACGAGAGAGATAACGGCAGAAAAGGATACAGATTGACGACGACCGACCTCCCCAGTGAGAGACAAAAATGGTTTTTCCTTATTTTTGTTCTGTCTTGGGAAAGAGATAAACGTGTATGAACGAATAAGAGAGAGAGAGAGAGATAAGAGTGTATGAGAGAAATAGAGAGGGAGATAGGTAAGACTGTATGAGACAAAGAGAGAAGATTCAAGTGAATAAGACCAAATAGATTTTATGACCCATAAAATCTATTTACATTTATTTTACAACCCCATAATTTATGAGGTTGTCAAATTTGCCCTCATTTCGGCTTAAACATCGTTTTTCGTCCGATATATGCTACACTTAGGCACAAAGTAGGACCAAAAATCTATTATTCAATGATCCGCCTTTTAACCTACTATGTCTTGAAAAGTGGGTTTTGGGGGTTGAAACGAGGGCCAAAATTTCGACTCGGCAACATTAAAAATGGATAAGCCTGAGCTTAATTATTGAAATCAGCAAATGCAAATTGTGAATTGACATTTTTTTTACACAATACTCTGTCTGAACCAAATATTGACAAATTTGAACTTTAACAATTATGATTATTGTCCTTTTTTTATTAAATAAGGCGCATCGACTGCTTGGGCCATTAGCGCCATAGTCATGGTGCGGTGGTAGTTTATCTAGATACGGTAGTATAGACCAGTTTCCTAAATAAATTGAATGAGACGTTTTAAGTTAGTAGTGTTGTTTCAAAAGATTTCCAACATTGTCGATGCAAGCTGGTTTCTTCTCCGCATTTCACTAAATTTCCGACATTCCAAAATAATATGACTCAGTTCATACGCAGGATGCCAAGGTTTGACAGACGCTTTAATCTACAGTAGTTTTGTACCAGAGCGCTGCCACTCATCCTGCCATCGTTCCCATATACATCGCCTTAGATGTAACTTAATCTAGTAATCTTCTTCAGATTTAAATTTTGTAACGTGTTTCGGGTCACGTTAGGTTTGCCCAGGTTAACGCTGGCCAGAGAAATGTCAGGGTCAAGGTGTTAGTTGGGACAGGTTCGGTCGGTGCTCGGGCGCCACTCACTGATACCAGTGAGAATACACGAGACGGCACAAACGATCTGGTCGGGTATTCACGGTTTAGCGAGTAGACACTACCAGAATCAATACAATCGGATTATTCCGGGTCGCCAAAGAGCCACTGCCGGAATCGGAAAAACGAACAACAATCGAAATATTCCGGGTCGTCACCAGCCACTACCGGAATTGGTAAAACAATCAACAATCGGAATATTCCGGGTCGCCAGAGAGCCACTGCCGGAATCGAGAAAACAATACAATACAAACGATCGGCATATTCCGGGTCGCCAGGGAGCCACTGCCGGAATCAGAAAGCAATAGGAATACTCTAGGTCGCCAAAGAGCCACCGCTAGCGAGGTCAAGATTGGAAGCCAGAAGGAATTGTTCAATGGTGAATCAACGGCCGGTCGGTCGGTTTATTTTCTCTCCCTCTTCCACCGAACGCTTCGTTACAATTTATTTCATGCAGACAACAGAGGATAGATTGAGCAAGTGGATCCGTGGTGAAAGTATCTTTAAGGCTAGTTATGGCACTTAATGAGTCACTGATTATGAGAAAGTAGTTGTTACAAAAATTACAGTACAGCCTTCTGTATTTCTTTAAAAGCAATCAGACCGTCAAAATAAAACTATTTAGTAACTTGATTGTTCTGTTTGAGGTCCCTTTTCCGCCCCTCACACACGTGCTGTGGCTATTTTGGGTTAGCTATCTTCCCCCAATAACCCCGACTTTTTAATACAGTCCAGGATACTATTTAAGGAAGTTATTCTTACGTACCTCTGTAAGGCTGCTGATGCAACCCTGCAGTGGTACAGGTTAACCTGGAGGATTTTGGAGGTTAACTCTAGGCTAATCCTAAAGGCGTCCGGTTGTAAATCTATCGCTTCTATCTTGTCATTGCCTTTCTTTCCCAGTTTCCTAAATCTTGTCCTGGAGAAGTTAAGCGAAGGATTACTATAGAGCTCCTAGATCTTATTCCAGGAGCCTTCATTAATTAGAGGAACCCGCTGCCAACTATTTGGATGTTGCCTCCGGCCTCCTATTTTCCAGGTCCTGGTATTCAGTCACCGGTTTAATACTACTACTATTTTGACGATTGGAACGTAGAAAAGGACGATTTATCAACTTAAGGTCGATTTTATTGAATTTTAACGAACAAATAACTGATAGAAACGATTTTGATAATCATAGCAACGATTATTTTTAATTGTTCCTTAAGCTTAACTGATGTTGGTGAAACTGTCCCTTAGTGTATTTCTAGTTGTCATTAATATTGCTAATCTTTAATATTTTCAATAAATCGGACACAAGAATTATACTTCTCTTTGAAATATTAAAACGAATATGTACACAAAGATTTATCAATATTTAAAAAAGTCATGAAATTATTATAAAAATCTAGTTCAGGTGATACCTAAATCCACCTGTAATAAATGCAAAAACAAAAAGAGATGTAATAAAACGTTGAAGGGTGTGCACACAGTTGTTAATCCAATGCTATAAACATTTGTCCGAGGTTTAGTGTATCAAATTGAGAAGTGCTGATATTCTCGCCGTAAAACCCCTTTACATTGTCCAAGTTTTGTATCCGATTTTTCTATTCGATTCTATATTCGAATTCATCTCATCTCGTGGTAGCCGTACGAATTTCGCAGAGGCCGCTGCGCTCGCCCAGCTTAACCGCTCCAGATTTTTTCTATGGGGTTATCTTAAAAGTCGCGCTTACGACACACGGCCACGAGATTTAGAAGGGCTGAAGACTTGGATTTTGGAAGAAATTTCAAAAGTTGAGCGCTCGATGTTCAAAAGAGTCTTCGAAAATTTCGTAAAAAGACTAAAAGAATGTGTAGCTCAAAATGGCGGTCATTTAAATGATATTGTGTTCGACAAATGAATATAAATTAATCTCTAGTATTTGTATTTTAAAATAAATTTTGATTAAAAAAATTTCGTTGAGTAGTTTTTGAGTTATTTAAAAAAGAAAAACCATCCATCTTTGCTGGGTCACCCTGTATAATAAGAAGGCAACTCGTTGTTTTCCTTCAGCCTGCGGAAAAGTACTGGTGCACCTTAGGGGAAACAGCTATTTATCGTACAAGTGAATAAAGACAAAATTTATTTAGGAGAAGAAAAAATCACACACGACAAAGATGCGTAACAGACAAAAACTGACAATGAGTGTGATAATTTTTTTTAAGTTTATAAAAAAGGTTTTTGATATTAATATTATGTAAGAAAAATTACCTATTGTCTGGCTGATTAAAAATAGTCACGGTACACGATGGGAAATCGATGATTATGAGCAACTAGGTAAATATGTTGAGAATCATTTCAGTATTGCAACATTCACTGTTTATCCATTAGATTAATTTGATTGATAAATAACAAAAAAATTCTTGAAGGTACTTAAAATTGTTTTTGTCTATTAATTTCAATGTTTATTTTTGATAAATACAAGGTGGCTTACAATTATGACGCCTATTAGAAGTACAGCAAGTAGAAGAATACGTAGACACAGAAGCGACATTCTTCTTAATGTTGGCAAAAAAGCTTTAACGTAAATATTTCCAAACTTATTCTATTTTGTCTAATATTTTAGCCAACTTTAACCAAATTTTGACTGGGTGTGCCTGTAAAATGAGAAGGAGCCTCCTAAAAACCTGCTCATCTGCCCAATAATTTCCCTATCACGTTTAAGGATCGACGTGAAAACAGCAGTTGCTTCCATCTAATGGTGATTTTCTTAATCCTGATTCAAGGCAAAATTTTCTATGAAGAGAAAAGATGTTAAAAGACTTTTCTCCTTTTTGTTATCCAATAAAATTGCTGTACTACAATCAAAAAATTTTTTCAAAAATTTTACCTTGAAAAGTGATCTTTGGCATAAGTTTCAGATCAATTTAAGACTATAAGGATAAGAATTGAAAATAATACAAATCCAATTTTGATTACGCATTATCATAAAATGCTCTATAATGACGCTGCTTTAAGATTTCTACACAATTTTGAGTATTAAAGCACATATAACCAAAATTTTATAAATTTCAATGGATTAATATTGGATAAGCTTTTAATAGCTGCAATAACAGTGAATGATCCTGTAAGTGAACAGAAAATATGTTACGATTTACACAAGCTTTCAATGGCAAAAAACGCTGATAATAAAAAACAACAAGACAATTGAAACTGATAAGAAAATTTATGAATTAATTCAACTATTACAAAATCTCCATTTCCCGTAATCTTCCTCTTCTTCTTATCTTCTACTTCTTGTATTTTACATTTAACTCGCTTTTAAATTACTTTAGATTAATTTTTAGATTGTTGTAAGATTATTGTTAAGAAAATAGCTTGGTTGTTTTCTCGTTGTTGTTTAATTTAAATCATTGTTTGTTACAACAAAGAACTTTCAAAAAATCTAAGAATATTGCCCGCGTAGGACCTAGAAAGGCTAAAGATTGGCCAAGCTTTGGGCCAGTCGTTATTTGCCAGGCCATGGAAATTGAGTTGCGGCTAAATACTGGCCCATTGGTCAATCTTATCGCACCCAAGCTTAGAAAACTAAACATCAGTCTTAGCCTTATCCGAAGTCTGGCTTAATGATCAATCTCATCGTATCCAAGCCTTGGAACTAAGCATTGGTCCAAGTTCTGTCCCTATCCGGTCCCAATGGTCAATCTTATTGCATCTAAGTTTGACAAACTATGGATCGGCCCAATCCTCATCTCAAACATAGCCCAGTGGTCAATCTTATCACATCCGAAGCTTAGAACCTAAGCATTGGCCCAAGCCTCGTATCTAACCTAGCCCAATGGTCAATCTTTCCGCACTCAAGCCTTGTGCATGAAATTGTGTTCGTTATCAATAATTTTGGCCAATATTTTATTTTCATTTCCCAAGGACTGGTATAACGTTAATTCCTTGTTTTCCGAGGCTTGGGCCAACGTTGATTTTTCTTTTCCTAAAGCTTGGTTCATGGCCGCTCAAAGCGTTCCACGCTTATAACGCTTATTTTAGCCGTTTACTTTGGGTTTTTGGCGCTTATGCGTCTGTAGACAGATACGACAGAAACCGTTTACTTTGAAGCTTGAGCGAATGTAAGCGTGGGAGCTCTGTACATCAAAATCAGCTGATTTATACAAAGTGGACGATGGACGATGAGATCGAATAATTTTTCTATTACTATCTGGAATTACAATCTTACTACACCTTTTCCAAGTGTGGTTCAGATATTTTCAGTCGTATTTCAGATTAGTGAATTATTATATTTATTTAATTCTTATATTCAAACGAGGTACTGAAGATGGTTCAATTCAACTAAAGCTTATATACGGAAAATAGTAAATTATTTCTGCAATTTTAATAGCAACATTATTTTATTATCTGTTATTTATTGTATATGGTCTAAATTGAATTGAAATTAGGTATACATACATACATATATGTAAATTACAAATTAATATTTTGTGAAATTTATTTTATTTTTTTGAATTACATTTTACTAATTTGAAATACAAATGACGATTTCTGAAATTAATTTGTTCCCTATTACTTCATTAACTACAGTTGGTAAAGTTGTAGAATTATTTGATGAAAGTGAAAATGCAAACGCAAAAAATGAAATAGAGGAGTGTCTAATAGTAATAATAGGTAAAACAAGGGCTACAACTACCCAGGCTTCCACGAATTTTTCAAATTTAACACAATTGCGCGCCACGCTTATTTTGCTTCTACTCGATGGAAGAAGCGTTGTGAGCGTTGGTAATGACGTCACGCTGCCATTATGATGATGTCATAACAGTGCTGATGAGCGCTTACAGCATCAAAGTAAACGGCACTTTAAGTGCTTTAAGCGCTTAAAGCGCCAAAGTAAACACGCCCTAAGTCTATTTATTATTCGAATGATTAATGCACTCCACCAATCATAAACGTTAAAAATTTGAATTTCGACCAATCACAGTCGTTTTATACTGAATAAACACCATGTTGGTATTTTATCGCAATAATTTTTGACATTATTATATGTCATATGTCAATATGATTGGTTTCATGCATTAATCCTCCGAATACTATTCATGCTTTTCATTTAAATTCGATTAAATTTGCAAGGTTAACCCTCAAACATGTTGCCTTTAGGAAAAATCACTCCAAAAACACCTCTAATACCTTAAAAGTCCTCGAGCTAGCGCTCTCGAACTTTTAAAACATATTATCGGTGTTTTTGTCGTGATTTTACCTAGGCAACATGTTTTCGGGTGAACCTTGCAAATTTAATCGAATAAATGAAAAGCACTTATGGTATTACATATGAATAAAATGGCGAAACATTTATTGGATAATGTTGCCATGTTTAATCAAATTTTTGGATGGTTACATTTGCTTGGTTTTGTTAAATTAATTATAAATGTTTTAGCATTTTTACAAAATATCGTCGAAGATTTTGGTCTAAATAAATACGATAAAAATTTTGGAATTTTGGAATATTGATAGGCAATATTTTTCTTCTATTGTTTGATATAGTAAGTCGATTTTTATTGGAAAGATTTGTAATTAATCTTTATAATCGAAGTTGTACTGACGGATTTAAATTTTTGATTTTGTGTTAAAAATTTAAAATATCAATCTATCACACGAGTGCAAAGTGTTTTGTATAGAACAAGTGTAATAAATAACTTTTGGAACAGGTATCTTGTACAATTTTTTTACATTTTGCAACCCTTTATTACAATATTAATTATTTTCTTGTTATCCTGCCACTTGTTCCCCTTCATACGTTTAACAATTAATAATTTTGTTTAAAAAAGGAGCACTAGTGAGATTGCCATAGATATATATTTTTTTTTAATAAAATCATAAATGTACTTTTTTATGAATCTTAACAGAATTCAATTATCTTTCAGGGTTTAGATGAAAAAAATTCCCTTCAGGAAATTTGTAAGCTGTAATATCTTGCTTAGTTTAAATAGAACACTATATTTTTATTTTTACGATTAAATAGAGAAAAAATTCTGGATCGAATCTACGCTCACAACGGGAAGAAATGCATGATAGATGGTTATCTACAATATCATTAACGTGTTATTCAAATTTAATAAAATTTTATATTTGTAATAAATCTCAAAGTCTTAATTCAAAAAAATTAAATGATGTTTATTTTATTTTAATTTGTTACAGCCGTTTCGAAATTAAATTTCATCTTCAGACATGTAAAAATATTTTTTTATCAATTTAAAATCAAATAAATATCGTTTAATTTTTTGTAATCAAGACTTTGAGATTTATTACAAATATAAAAATTCAAACTTCCAAAATAAGAGAAATGAACTTTGAATTATATAATTTAAATTAAATAAAATTAAAATTGAATAAATGTATAGAAACAAAACCGAATCATATTAAATGAGCTTAAGAAATTATGTAAACCTTACTCGTATAGAGTCTTAAACCGTGCTGCAGAAAAGTTTCATCAATTTCCCCCTTATCTATTTTTTAACTTCCCGCTAAGAAAATTGAAAATTTTCAAAATTTCGGGAAATTATTGGTTTTACCCGGATTTTCGCAAACTTGAATTTTCAGCAGATCTCGACGTTTTGGGCTCCTAGGAAACTATTTTGACTATTTTTGCGAGGGTGTCTGTATGGCTGTATGTGTGTGTGTGTGTGTGTGTGTGTGTGTGTGTGTGAGAGAGAGAGAGAGAGTATGTAAGCAGCTCATAAATTTTTAACGGATTGACAAATCGAAACGCTCTTCACGGCATCCGAACAAGTTCCATCAAACTTAGATTTTGTGTCAATTTGAACCGATTCGGCCCGATAGGTTTTGAGAAATTTCAAGAAAACCGAAAAAATTCTTTTGTTAAAATCATGTTTTTTCAAAATAATTATTGAGCTGCTGTACCGATCGATTGCATAATCTAATCAGCTTCTAACCTCAACTAATGACGTCGAATGCCGTTTGAACGATCGAAATCGGTTGATTCGTTCATGAGTTATCGTTGTCGAAAAATATCGAAAAAAGTGTTTTTTAAACATAACCCCAAAACTCAACAAATCGAATTTATACTACTTACAATATTTTTGGAGCTTCAGAAACTGTGTCGAATACCGCAAAGCTCGTCAAAATCCGTTGATTTGTTCACGAGATAGCGTTGTCAAAAGATTTTAAAACAGCGTTTTTTCAACATAGCCTCAAAATTCCTTGATCAATCAAATTTGTACTCTCACAATAATTTTGAACCTTAGCGGGAAGTTTTAGGAATGGCCTGCACATAGACTTGAACTGCTAATGTGGGTAGAAATTTGTAGCCGCCATGCGCAGTAATATTTTTTGAGACTCATCTGTTGTTTCTTTCCAAGCACTACAATATTAAAATGCAACAACTATATTTTCTGTCTTTGTCAACTTATACGCCACAGTGTTTTACGCTGGCGTAAAATCAATCAAATTGAAGGACAGATAGTGGTAAGTAGTTAGCTAAAAAGAGTAAGACTAACTTTCGAGGTCATTCGAAGTTGGTTGCATTATAATCCAATACAAAACATAGGACATTAGCAATGTGAAAGATTGTGTGGATAACTTGTTAATTGTAATTGAGGAGTGTTTGTTACTTTAGTTGTATGTGTTGTTAGCGAATTTTTTTAAAAAAAATTAGCTAATGACGAGATCCTCACTTTTGAATTTCCGAAAAATTTTTGCACAGAAGTTCGTTTTGGGACCTCAGGAACCCATATCCACCGTTCGTTAAAATTTTTATATATATATATATATATATATATATATATATATATATATATATTTATATATATATATATATATATATATATATATATATATATATATTTATATATATATAATATATATAAATATATATATATATATATATATATATATATATATATATATATATATATATATATATATATATTTATATATATATATATATATATATATATATATATATATATATATATATATTTATATATATATATATATATATATATATATATATATATATATATATATATATATATATATATATATACCCACGATAACTGCCGTAAAAATAGTCCAATCTTAATGAAACTTGGTACAAAAATCGGTCTTTGGGATAGCTTGGATGAGTTCGTTGGCCAGACTGGTAGGGCCAATACTTTTGGAATAAGAGCTGAAGAAATGTTAAAAAAAATCATTTTCAATATTACATTTGCTTAGATTTTGATGAAAATTAAAATAACAGTAGAGCCGACCATTCTGACTATTGATATTAGAAAAAAAATTGAATATCGCGGGGGGGCAACTAATTTTGACAGTTAATATTAGACGCAAGGTCTGCTCGAGAATTTCGCTTGAAAAAATCAAGCAGGCCTTGATTAGACGTATTAGACAAACAACAAACTTCATTATTATTTTTTTTTTTAGTGTTTCTTATTGTTTGTGGATTAAAAGTATTTTTCAATAAAAATCATAAATATTAAAATAACATCGGGGAAATGAATTTATTAGTTGATTCAATGTTATTAAAATATATTAATTGTCAGTATCATAAGAATGTTTTGCAATTAATATTTCAGTATGTAGATACATAAAAAAAAATTCGCTATATAAGGTACTTGCTGCCTTTGGAGATTTTTTGATAATTAAATTTATTTTTTGATAATTTTTGTTGGGTCGTTTCTAACTGAAAATCGTTAGTCAACATATTAAGAGCTGAATTTAGGTCATTAGGATTTTTAGTCCGCATAAGAGAACCTATCGGATCTTTTAGTCCACGTAATAAAACTCTTAGAGCATAACCTCTAAAATGAGAGGTTAATATTGCTGCTTCATTTTAATTTGAATTTATTGTTACATAGGAAATTTGTAAATTTAATAAATGTTGTATTTTATTGAAAAAATCAAACGCTGTTTCGTTACCTTGTCTTAATTCTGTCATTTCTATACTTAATGTATAGCAATCTCTTTTATCAGCGTAACAATTTTTTAGCGCGTTTTTTAAATTTTCCCAATTATTGATAACAGAAGAAGAAATATTTAGAGCGGCATCGCCTTTAATTTTTGCTAAAATGCTGGACATCAGATATTCATTCTGAAAATCCGTTACATCTGTTGTATTATAAAATTTTCTTACGAGTTTTCCACAAATATCAATAAATCTGGGTAATCATTCTTTTTCTCCGTGAAATTCGGGAATCATGTTCAAATATTCTTGTTTTAATTCTGGCATTTTTATTCTACAATTTGTTTGTAATTTAAAAGTAAGAGAATCTATTTGTGTAGAAGAATTTGAATTTTGATTTGAATTAATTGCGTAATTGAATGTGTTTGGTACAGGATTTGATGGGATATTTTCAAAATTGTCTTCTGATTCTAAATCATCCAAAGTGTCGTCACTGCGATAGTGAATTGAACCTCTAATTGACATGTGTACTTAGAGCAAAATGATGATCTGTTCCATGTGTCGATCCAATTTTCGGAACCAGACACAAGTTTTTCGATATTCGTTCGAAGTCTTCTCGTCAAGCTACTCAGTTTACTTGACTGGAATAGATCAGGAGTTTTCGAAAATTCTTACAATATTGACTAGTGAAAATTTCGTTTTTCAGCCAATAAATCAGCGATATGAACCAAGTTTTATATTCACTAAAACTTGTTTGGCTATCCTACCGACTGCGCCACTTAAATATCAATTTTACTACAAGTACTTTATCACTCAAAATTAAGGTTCTTACAACTCGGTTGACAATATTAGAATAATAAATATAAAAAATTGTTTGATTGATTTCGGTCAATAAATTTAACATAATTTGCTAGTCTTTCAATTTCGAAATATTTCGGTAAGTGTTACAAATATTTTGAAAGTCAGCAAATTATTACTAACTAGTGATCGCCCAATGGTCGAAATTCGACCGCAATTCGTTCATTTTTCAGTGAATGTATCAGTAATATTCTAATACCTACATACTATACAGGCTGTCCCGTAAATCGCGCATTTGCTTCTAAGAAGAAATAAAAATTTAAGACGAAAAGTCGTGTATAATTTCTTCATCTGATGGACAGGTAATTAGTAATTAATTAAATTTAGTAACCAATCAGGTGCTTCCTTAGTTTGAATGGTTGTCGCGCCAGCCTGCTAACTGGTCCGCTTCCCTTGTCCTACCGTCAAGGGCTCATTCCTGGCCTCTTTTCATTGCTATAGCGAGCACCTGATTGAGTACTTGAATCCTTTAATTAATAACTAATTACCTGTCCGTCAGTTGAAGAAATTATACAAACTTTTCGTCTTATAATATGATGGCCTATACAGGATGTTTGGTCTAAGTATGGTGAGTTCTAAGAAATTCCTATTAGTCGACGAGCGATTCGAAAAATATTTTGAGGATTTATAGAAGAGTCCTTAGGGAACAGTTTATCAAAATTAGAACTTCGTAGCTCATTTCAAAGTTGGTCAAAAACGATCGTTTTGGAGAATGTCTCAATTTTAAAAAACGAACAAAACACGCAGAACGACTAAAAATGACTCAGACACCTTACCAACATTGATTTTTTTCGTTTCTCTCCATTGTATTCCAGAGAAAATAAAAAATATTTCCACCTGTTCCAGAATAAAATGGAGAAAAACGAAAAAAATCAATTTTGGAAGGATCCTAGACTCATTCTAATTGTAAGACGTTTTTCGTGTTTAGTTTGTTTTAGAAAATCACTACATCGTCAGAAATGAGCGTTTTTTGACCAACTTTCAAATGAGCTATGAGGCTCTAATTTTGCTGACATGTTCTTTTAGGACCCTAATACAAATTCTTAAAATATTTTTTGAATCACCCGTCGACTAATAGGCGTTTCATTTAATCAACCATATTTAGGCCAAACATCCTGTATATTCTTTAGGAAATGCGCGACTTACGGGACATTCTGTATTGTATATTTTGGTATAAGCACTACATACATACAGGATGAGTCAAAAGTAACACATAATATTCATAACTTTTTTATTTATGAAAATTATGAAAAACGTTTCTATCAATAAGACATATAAAAATAGTAGGGGGCTACATTAGGAAAAAATTCTTAAAAGTTGCAGTATTTTATGTTAACATATCCTTGCATCAGCATAGTAAACGTGTAACAATTAAATTGTCACAAGTTTTTTGGATGGTTCCCTTTTCTGGTATCGTATCCGTATCGTATCGTTCGGTAGTATTTTTCTGTATTGTTGTCGTTCATGGAACGTTTGGTACTAGATTTGGGAGCGGTTTAGTACCTTAATTTTAATGCTCTCAGGGTGTATGCATGAGCACCATACACTTGTTTTTAAGGCTCATGTTCCTTTGTGATTGTCTATTTTCATCATTATTTTTGTGAACCTTTTAAGTTATTTCTTTTTTTGTGTGACCGTACCATTGTGGGCAATTGGTACCTTAAGAGTATCTTTAGGCCCATGGTTATTGTTTTATGGTGTTTCTCTTATAGTTAATCTCGACAGTTCTTATTAACATCAATTGGGGTGGTTGTCTAGTTCTAAGATTAAGTTGGCAATTATTTTGAGTGACGGAAATGAGTCACGAGTATTTCAAATTTTTGATGTTCTTTCCCTTCTAGTCTTTTATAGAGAATTCTAGCCACTGAAATCTTATCGGAACCAGTTGAAAACGACTTTAATATTTCCGTTCTTGCGAGCATTCAATAGTGGATGGTGTGTGCGTGAGGTAGTTTCCCTCTTGCTAATTATCGTGATTTTTTTATTCAGTTTTGGCGAATATATTAATAATTCGCTTAATTATCGTTTATCGTTTACCGCTAATTATCGTTTATCTTCTAACGTATAATAAATTATTGTTATAAATCCCCTGAGAAAAGGTAATATCTCTTATCTATTTTATCGTTATATAATTCTAATCTTATACTTTAGGGGAATTTTGGGATATTTAATCTTGGTAGATTTAACTTTGAGAGGTTCCATTTTGTGTGGTTTCATCCGGAACCGTGGAATTATTGAGAATCCTCAATTTTGAGGATTTTGGAATTTTTTTGATCATCCACTTTTGAAAATTATTTCTATCTATCGGAATTCTGGAACGTAACTTCCGAGATCAGTTATCGAATTCGGAAACACCCGTATTATCTATGGTAAAAAAAAATTCTCGTTGAGACGGCGAATTTAGAAGATTATCGGAGTACCTCATCAAGGGCCGATCAGCAAAATATTCAACATCATCGTTTCAGATAAGTTTTTTTATCGTGTTATTTTGCACGTATCGTCGACGTTTTTTTTTGAAATTTACTTAAAATTTAAAGTCATTATCCATATCCAATCTGCTATTTTTAATTATTGTCGTAATTTTATTTAATTAATCTACTAGAACTATAATTTTAAAAAGATAATTATATTCTCTTGTACTGATTGGTACATTCCATCGTTATCATATTTTGATTTGAAAGAAAAATTCTTAAAACTACCGGCTTAACTAGCACTACATTAATTGTACGATCGATTTGCTTATTATTATTGTATTTAATTAATTAATTTAATAATTAATTGATATCTAATTGATAATTAATGAGATATTTGATAAATAATTAATTTTTTTAAAGATCATTTTTGATATAGAAAAATTTAAAATTTTTAATCGTTTATTATTTGGTAATTTTTATTAATTGAAATTATTTTTGAATTAAAGAATTTATTTTAATTCATTTTTTAGTAGAGCTCATTCCACGATTGTGGGCTCTATAATTTTTGTAAATCGTGGTGGCGCCCTAAACCAGTTATTTTTAAATCCTCCTCTTCTTTGAACCCCCCATACTCTCCGCCGTCCTGAGCGACGGGATAAAACATCGTTACAAACGAAAAGCACAACTGTTTTGATAAGCATTGCAAGCATTGTTAGATTAAGTATGCGTACAATGTAGAATTTTGAAAAACTATTGTCAAAAATAAAATTGCAAATTTTAATGTATATGTACCTAATTGGGAATTTTAGTTGCATACAAACTGTTAAATAGATCCAATGTACATACTTCACCCTTGCTTCCTATTCTCACTTCAGAAATACCCATCCTTAAGATTTACGATGTTGATTTTGACATTATCGTTCCGCTATATTTTCCGATAATTTTGTCAAATATTTAACACACACCTACTTGATCCAATAATAAATCAATACTTGCAACACATGTCAGTTATTCTGTAGTAATTGATCTGTGATATGTGGCTTACAATGCTTATTCATTTTTACGTATACACTATTCTGATGCATGGTTATTATGATGGGAGAAAATCTTGCAAACTTTAGAAATTTTTCTAATCAACTTTTCTTATTTAACCCCCTACTATTTTTACATGTCTGAACGTAGAAAAATATGCCAGTGGTAACTGATTGAACGGTTTTGGCTAAATCACAATTAAATAATTAAATAATAGAAAATTACCTGTCTCGGCATTTTTTAAATTCTCATAAATAAAAAAGTTATGAATACTATGCGTCACCTTTGACTCAGTCTGTATATTGTAATGTAATTTGAAACATTTTCTCAGTAGTTGGCGCTTATTTTGTTGTCATCGTTGTCATTTACGACTGTCAATTTTCAACAAAATTAAGAATTTATTTAATGTATTTGTAACACATATTATGCATAAATTTTATCTCTATGCACTTCTTCTCCATATGAACTTTACCTATGCCAAATCTCATACTCCTCCGTGCGCCCAATAAGCTTAAAAAGGGGGGCAAAGTTTTTCCTTCACGTATTAATATATAGATATTGTTGCTATACAGGGTGCCCCAGGGATACGTGCAAGCTCCATAATTCCGTTGCTAGATGACATATCGACTTGCGATTTTTTTCTTACAGTATCCATAAACTTTCTGTACAACTTAAAATTACTTTAGTGATGTTAGCTACCCCCCTTATAGGGGGTAGTGCACCCTACTCTCTTATTTTAAATAGAATGGTATATTTTTTATTACATTTTTTAATTCCTCGATGAAATCTAAGGGGACTTTGATAACATGACCCATGATCTAGCGCTGAAAGTTTTTCAGATATTTCAGCTTTAATTGCAATTTTTAAATTTGCAGTGTATGATTGAAAAATTCGTATTTTTGAAGCTATAGCATTTGAAATGTTGAAATGTGAAATTTATGTTTTACAAATAATGTACTTTTTATGAATTTAAACAGAATTCAATTATCATTCACTGTTTAGCTGAAATAAACTTTACTTTCAGGCAATTTTTAAGCTCTAATATCTTGCTTATTTCAAATGGAACTCCATATTTCTTTTTACATGGTTAGATAGACAAAAAAATTCTACATTGAACTGTATTAACATTCCCTATACCTATCTTTGATAATTTTTCAGTTATTCAGAATTTTCAATTTCGTTCAATCACCTCCCTTGAAGCAAAATGTAATACTTCTAGTCGCCTATGCCAAAATATTGCAAATGACGTCAATATTGAATATTTTACCTGTATTTTTTACAACTTTAGGAAATTCTACTTCAACAAAAAGCAAATTTAATAATTATTAATTTAATTAATTATCAATTTCTTCCATTTTATTTCATTGAGATAGTCCAAATTCAATTAATTAATTTCACCTTAATTGTGACAATTGAATTGGAGGTTGTTTTGCTAAGCCTACTATGTTTTACATTTTCTTTCAGGAAAGAAAATTAGACGAAATTGAAATGTCTGAATAACTGAAAAATTATCAAAGATAGGTATAGGGAATGGTAATACAGTTCGATGCAGAATTTTTTTCTCTATCCAATCGTATGAAGAGTAATATGGGGTTCCATTTAAAATAAGCAAGTTATTATAGTTTAAAAATTGTCTGAAAGAAAAATTCATTTCAGCCGAACGCTGAAAGACAATTAAATGCTCTACAACTTGATAGAAAGTACATCATTTTTACTATTAAAATTCTAAATTTTAACATTTTAACTGCAATAGCTTCTATGTTGTGAATTTTTCAATCAAACACTGCAAATTTAAAAATTGCAATTAAAGCTGAAATATCTGAAAAACTTTCAGCGCTAGACCATGGGTCATGTTATCAAAGTCCCCTTAGATTTCATCGAGAAATTAAAAAATGTAATAAAAAATATACCATTCCATTTAAAATAAGAGAGTAGGGTGCACTACTCCCTATAAGGGAGGTAGCTAACATAACGAAAATAATTTTAAGTTGTACAGAATGTCCATAGATACTGTAAGAAAAAAACCGCAAGTCGATATGTCATCTAGCAACGGAATTATGGAGCTTGCACGTACCCCTGGGGCACCCTGTATGTAACTTATATGTAGCTTGATACACGTTTATTTGCTTAAGTTATGTGTAGGTATATGGATGTAGGTATATGGTATAAATTTTCTTACTATAATCAATTATTGGACAAATTTTCAATTATCGTACTACAGACTTCAATTAATTAATTGAAACTAATTAAAACTCATAAATTTGTGAATTATTTAATTATACAGTAAATTGTACAATTAAAATTTCGTTTTAAAAAAATAACCATGTCAATGTCAAAATTTTGAAATTTTGTATTATGTAAACGTGCCTGTAAAATAATCAATAGGAAGCTAATAATTAGGCGCGCAAAATTGAAATCACTTTTCCTAGTTTCGGAACAAAGTATAGTGATAATTCCTTTGTTATGTATCGGGTAATATGGACGAAAACTACGTTTTTTTCTGTCTTAGATCTTTATATTTTTCGCCAACGTTGTCGGCGAAACGTTGGCGAAAAATATAAAGATCTAAGACAGAAAAAAACGTAGTTTTCGTCCATATTACCCGATACACAACAAAGGAATTATCAAAATTGATGGACAAGAATTCATCTATAGTTAAAGTATAGTGATGTCAATTAACGGTATTTTATTTTTTTGTACAATAGATGTGTATTATACCGTTTTATACCGGTATTTTTTGCCGTATTTTATTCAGACACTATATTGGATATCACATTAGGCTACCAGGATTATATTGTACATTCATTCTTAGCAGATTACTGATCAATGATCAGACACATACTCAAACGAATAAAATGTTGATATTTAGGCTTAAAATTAAGAAAAAAAATACAAATTCCTATTTTCTGTATTAATTTCACTTTCATGTAGCTGTCAAATGGGGTAAAAATTATATCAACATAGCCTTATTTTTTCAATGCTGTGTTAAACTCGGTATTAAGCCTTTAATACATACGAATCTTATGTATTATACAGCTGTATTTCACAACTGTATTATACACACTTACATCAGTTAATGTGACAGAAAAGGATAGAGTGTTCTAGTTCTAATTATATAATATAGTATCGGGTGTATCACGGTATTTATTTTCGCAGTTGACTGTGCCTTTGTTTATGTAGTCACATAAGTTATCTGTGTATGTAGTATCTTAGTTTGGTTCGGCGTTCGGCCATTTGCAAGATACATTAACAAACGTCAAATGTGAATTAAGTTACGTTACGTAAACAAAAGTACATACAACTGTAAGAATAAATACCGTGTAAACCCGGTACATCTTTAATCTGTGTGTTTAACTAAATAAATTTATAATGTTGGATACCTTTTAAGTGGCAATTATTAGTTTACTCATTAGTCTTCGAAGATTACATCTACTAATTGTAAGTTCTTGTTTATGGTTGCGCGGTTGCGCCGTATAGTAAATCATCAATTTCAACAGAATAATAATATTATGTAATTTGAAAACAATACTTTAATCTTTTTATCTGTTTAAGAATATAAATAAGAGATTTTTTCGAAATTTGCTATATTTACGCTATCTATTGACGAGTTATCTGAACTAGAAAATTTGTTTTGACATTCTCACCACTCACTTAACTGTACTCTCTTGTTTATTTCTCTCTGTTAACTGTCAGCTGTCGATTTTCTGGTATGTTGACACTGTTTTTTACCAAAAATTGTATACTGAATACTATATCGTTGGTTTTTACATCATTTAAGTAATTAAATTGTGTTAAAATTTAGATTATTGGATAATTAATTAAAAAAAAAATTAATAGAAAGATAATGGAGCGTTGTAGATTTTGTTATAAGACCGTAGAAATAGAATTTTGTAAAAATATTTTCAACAATGAACAAACCAATCCATCGATTCCAAAAATTATCGAAATGTTTGCAAATATTACGGTAAACAAAACTAATTTATTATTATTATTATTATCTTTATTATTTCTTTTAGATAGTTGAAGACGATCCTTATACAAAACTAGCCTGCTTGGATTGTTTTAATATTTTGATAATTTTACATCATTATCGTGAAACAGTTCGACAAACAAATCAATTGTTAATTAAAAATGAAATGAACATGAATAATCATAAGAATGTTGGGAATTTTCATAAGAATTGGCCACGTATTAAACGAGAACATGTTGGACAATTCATTCTCATAAACAACAACAATTCTACAAATCTTACGGAAAATACATTAGAAATTAGTATGGGAATAATGATAATTTTGTTATGAATATCGTGCGATCCATTAAATTTATTATCAGAGTTAGCGTTGAAAATATCAAGGCATGTCTTGGATTGAATCAGTAATTTCTGTATTACAGTTGTCATTAAATGTGACGTTTGTCGTGATTGTTCAATTTAAGACATTCCTTAATAATTCCAATGCTAACTCTGATAACAAAATTCATGGATCGCACGATAGAATCAATTCAATTCTCTTAAAACACGGTTTTCTTATTATACTGATGGTTGGTAAATTTTAAAACTACAACAATGCAAAGAATTATTAGAATGAGAAAAAAGATTGGTTTAATAATTAGGTTGAATTAAAACTCCTTCAGCTAATTATCTTCTTGATTTTTTATTATTTAAATTTACTATTTAAATAATAAAAAATCAAGAAGATAATTAGCTGAAAGAGTTTTAATTCAACTTAATTATTAATAAGAAAAATATTTACGTGCTATTTGGAGGTCGTGTTTTAATTGATAACAATTCGTGGTCTAAGAGGCTTGATTTCAAATCTAAACAGTTGATAATTGCGTATTAAAATTGAAATGTTTTTAGAGAGTGAACGCGATGATGAAGACCACATGATCTGTAACAATAATCAGTATTCAAATAGATCGATAAAAAATGAGGAGGAAACAGCAATTAGTGATAATAAAAATGGTATTGAAACTCATAGTTACAATCAACAATTAGATAGTCATAGCTTATATATTAAAAAAGATAATGAAGAAATAATTGGTTTTATTAAAGATGAAATTAAAGTTGAAGAAACATGCTTAAAAGTTGGTAAGAATAATCATTTTCGTAATTTATATAATCTTAGAATACACGCATTTCTTTGAATTATTGTATATTAAAGGCATTTCCTTTATTATTATTTTTTAATAGTAACGTATGTGGTTACTTAGATTTAATAATACAGATTACTAATAAGATTTCACAATTAAAGGGGAATGTTTGTTACCTGATTTCCCGCTTCTTTTTTAAGATGTAGAAACGCGCGATAGCGTTATGGAAAGAGCGTTTAAAGATGTAGAAATGTGACGATTCTGTTTTGGAAAATTTTAAGGAAATCCTAAATTAGAAACAATTGTTTTTACAATTTCCCCACATCTCAGCCTACGTTGATTATTTTTTAATGAAAATTTTATTAAACATATACCGGGTGATAATTAAAACAGGCTACAAGCTATGGTGTAAGTCTTCCCAGCGTTGAGAGTATTCCAACCACCAAACGACGACACTATCGAATCACATTGGATACAATTTTCAACAGAAACCATTACTAAGTATAGTGGTAGACTGGCAATAGTGGACTCTTATAAGAAAAGTCAAATTACTTTATGATTGAATCACACTGTAAAATCTGTGAATAGCGTAAGTGTTAAACTACTTGCTTTTAAAGAATTGTTCTTGTACAAGCTGCAAATTAGCTGCTTCTATTCACGGAATTTATTTGTGTGCCCCAACCATAAAGTAATTTGACTTTTCTTATAAAAGTCCACTACTGCCAGTCTAATACTATACATCTATTGCCTAAGAGAGGGCAATACTTTCTCTCTCTCTCTCTCAAAAAAAAAAACACCAAACAAATCGTAAGCGTTAATTTATAGAATTGTATCATATTACAGCCCAATAAATATTTGAGGCAATTATACCAAAAGTCTAACTTTGTGTTTCTTAAATAAACACAAAGTTAGAATGGTGCTTTTAACTAGTGATGTTAATTTACGGTATTTTATTTTTTTGCACAATACGTGTATATTATACCGTTTTATACCGGTATTTTTTGCCGTATTCTATTCAAAAATTGGCGGGAGCAGACACTACATTGTATATCACATTAAGCTATCAGGGTGACATTATACGTTCTTAGTAGATTACTGATTAACTGATTAGTGATCAGTAATCTGCTATGTGTGTAATCAGTAATCAGTGCTCAGACACATAGATACGCAAACGAATAAAATGTGGATATTTCAGCTTAAAAATAAGAAAAAATACAAATAAAGTTCATTTTATTAAATTTTAATATAAAAAATAACCAAATAAATAAAACTCTGCAAAAGAAATAATAGAATTCTGAAAAAAAAACACCAAAAAAACAAAGAAAGAAATAAAAAAAATAAAAATAAATACTTCATTGAAAAATTAAATAGTTTCTTGTTTAAATTAATTAACATTTATTCCTAATTCAGTCTCTACACCTTCATCGTCAAACACTTGAAAAGTGATTGTCTCACAGTCTTCTGATCCCATTTCTATTTCTTCCTGATCTTCGCCGTTATCGGTTATGCATACTAACATTAACATAACACTGTTTTCGAACTGGATAAAGCGGTTAATCGGCGATAAAATTTATGCTAACATAACCTTCTTTTTTTCGTACCAGTCAAAGCGGTAAAATGTAGCCCGATTTGTCAAATACGTATTAAACTCGGTATTAAACGTTTAATACATACGTTATTATACGTATTATAAAGCTGTATTATACCACTGTATTTTATACACTCACATCACTACTTTTAACAAATAGATGGCAGAACAAATTTTACGATTAAAAATCACCCATTAGGCTGAAATCTCTATATTATTATTCACTCAACACTATAGCTATATTGGTTGTCGATACATTGTTTCCTTAACAGGATTGCTTAATAGTACAATTATGCAAATGTTGAAGCTTTAAGGCTGACTTTTATCCGAACTGAATGCTACCAATTACATGTAATTTCCATAAGACAGTAAAATACATTTTTCTCGTAAACGGTAGCAGATAGTGACCAACAAATAGTTGAATTCGATTCCAAGGGCAGTCGTATACCAAAATAAGGGCTGGATTTTTGAAAATTTGACAAGATTTTTGTGCTGAAACGAGTGGTTTGGCGAAACACTAAATTCCCTGTGTAAAAGTTGATTAATTTAATAGTCACGTATATAAAAAGATCGAGCAAAGTTCACTGTACAAAAATGTGAGCTTCGATTTTCAATTTTCTTTACCGGTTTCTCATAATCTCTATCCAAAGTAATCTATTTTTTCCGAAATTGAATTGAAATAACACGGACAGACATTAAGTCGCATAGGAAGGTGGGAGAAGTGGTGAATGACTGGGTCTTCTTTTAATGGAGGCGCCGCGACTATGACAGTCAGCCTTAATAATAGTTAGCACACTTCTAGTTTAACCGGAAGTGGACCTATTTTTCTTATTTTAAATGGCAACCTTTATACTTTTTGCTTTTGTATTATTATATGATTAGCTTTCCAGGGATGTACAACAAGTAGTGGTTTAAAACGGGGAAATGTCTGAAAATGGCAAAAGATGGTCCAAACTGGTTATCCTTAATTTAATGGCAAGACAACTGAATATGTAATTATGTCAATAGCATACCCTTTGATACCTCACAATTTGTGTTTTAATTAGTTATCAATGTTAAAAAACAAATTTTGTTATATTTATGGTCAATTGACAATTTTTGAGATTTTCCGACATAAAGTATTAATTTTTTTTTCAAAAACTAAAAATAGGACTACACAAGTCTTATTACATTATTTTCAACTTCCTTATCATCATTTTTAAATTCTATCTTTGATTCAATAAACATAAATTATTTGCAAATTTCTACACTATAGTCCACTCTTATAAGATACAAAACAAATTTGGGGAGCATAGGAGGCTTTGGAGCTAATAAAGATTTGGTATTTTAACCAGTAAACATAAAGATTGATAAATTTGTTCTATTGTTATTATTATCAAACTCTATAATTTGTCTTATTTAGTTGTTCTGCCCTTAAATTAGGGCTGACTAGTTTTGACAATTTTTTGCCATTTTTAAACATTCTTCTGTTTTAAAACCGTACCGTTATCCATCTCAGGAAAGCTAATCTTCGGCATAATGATACTAAAGCAAAAAAATGTATAGATTGCTATTTAAAATCAGAAAACCCGGTCCATTTGCAGTTAAACCGGAAGTGTCTTCACTATTATCAACGCTTCAAAATTTGCCCAATTGTACCTTAAAGCAATCTTTTATAAACTTGTAAAAAAATATGTATTGACAACTAAAAAAGTTATAGCTTGTAGCCTGTTTTCATTGTCACCCGGATAACAAATTAAAACGGCTTGCCAAATGTTCAAGAAATTTTCCGATCGGTTTGTTACTTTTCCGGAATTCTAATAAAAATAGGTGCGTTTATGCAGTACCTTTTTTTGTACAGTTTTAAAGATGAACAAGCGGACGATTGCTTGTTTGAAAGCTTATCCATGTGAGGAAAAAGTGACGTCGATGAAGAATCCAATTTTTGAAAATTTTGGAAAATTTTATAACAATTCATTTGTTCTATCTATCTGTTAATAGTTATTTTCATTACTAGGGCGGAAAGTGTATCGCAAAGACACTTTCCGTCCGTGTAATGAACACTATTTTTTCCACGTTCGAACGGAAATACTACAGAATCTATTACAGTTTTAAATTTAATTTTTCAAATTAATTAAAAATTTTCAATCTTTCAACATAATTTGATGAAATCTTTATATTTGAATCAAGTGCGCTTTGGATTGATTTTTTATTGTTTTAATTTTCTACTTCACTAATTTAATTTAATTGTCTTTTACACAGGGTGATTTGTTAGATCTTTTACAAACTTTGAGGATAGAAATTAGATGAAATTTTATCAAGAAAATCCTATATAAACATCGGTCCAAATTTTATTTCTTCATTAAGAAAATTCAAGATATATTAGAGAGCAAAATTGACATTATTGATCACAGTGGCTCTGTAAATACATACCAAAATTGTTTGATTTCTGAAATTAGTGAATCCAAGTAGACTGCACAATTGTTCGTCAAGTGTCATTTAATTTTTTAATTTCTCATTTTTAGCTCTTAAAAAATTACTGCTAAAAATTCATAATGTTTCAATTATTAGACAACGAATTCTGATATTGCTTTTGTTTATGGATTGTACAATGTTAGATCTTATGCAGCCTTCTTCGATTCGCTTAATTTAGGCCCCAAACAATTTTGTAGGTATTTCCAGAGCCGCTGTGATCAATGATGCAACTTTTATCCTCTGAAATATCTTGTATTTTCTCGATAAAGAAGTAATTTTTAGACCTATGTTTATACCGTACTGGACATTTGAAATAGATACATTTGGAAAATATCTGTCTCACCCCTCTAAACTACTTACATATTAGTTAGAAAGAGACAGAGAGAGCGTGGGTGGTCTAGACATTAAAAATGATGGCGGATTTTACCACCCACCCTTAGTCCTTTGACTGAACAAAGCAATTTATTTTGTACGAAAGAACCTTGAAAATCTTCTATTTTAAAAGATAACAATAACCGGATGTGTTTTGTGGATTTGGTATCTCTGTCTGTTTATTCATGAAACATGTGATTTGACAAAGAAGGGACATAAACGGGACCAATGTTTCTCCCATGTATCTATTCAAAAAAACAATTACGGTATAAGAGTTTCTTCGTAAAATTTATTTTACTTTCCATCCTCAAAGTTTGTAAAAGAGCTAACGAATCGCCCTGTATTATAAATATTAAAAGCGATTGAATTATTAAAAATTAATTTTAAAAAAATGGAAAATGAAGATGACTTTACAATACCTGGTACACCACCAGGAATACCTGAATCTCCAAATGATATAGCAATAAATTTACTACCTGATTAATCAAGGAAGAAGTACGAAATTGCATATAAACGTTTTATTGATTATCGTATGGAAAAGAATATAAATTCTGTATCAGAAAATGTTTTTTTGGCTTATTTTGAATATCTTTCAACGACAATGAAATCGTCCACATTATGGTTCATTTATTCAATGTTAAAAACAACACTTGCTACAAAAGATAATGTGGACATATCTAAATATCAAAAATTACGAGCGTTTTTAAAACGATTGTCGGATGGTTACAGACCACAAAAGTCAAAGATATTGACGAAAGAAGAAATTTATAAATTTATATTAGAAGCTCCTGATGATATGTTTTTGATGATAAAAGTAAGTATTAAAATATTACCTTTTACGAAAGTTGGAATATAATGTTTCGAAGGTTGCTGTGATTTTTGGTGTAGCTGGAGCATGCAGAAGAGAAGAAATATCAGAATTGAAAATTACAAATATTGAAGATCTTCATTCAAAATTATTAATCAAAATTCCTGATAATAAAACAAACAAAACACGTTCTTTTATAGTGAATGATATGTATTTAGATGTTTATCGAAAATATGTATCATATCGTCCAAAAAAATTTTAATGATTCACGTTTCTTTTTAAAATATAATCATGGTAAAAGTTCCAGACAAAGTGTTGGAAAGAATGCTTTCGGAAGAATACCACAAATTGTTGCGAGTTTTTTAAAATTGCCAAATCCAGAACAATATACAGGACATTGTTTCAGAAGATCCTCAGCAACAATATAAATAGATGCTGGAGCTAATATTACACGACATGGAGGCTGGAAATCCTCAGCTGAATCAGATATAGAACACTCCTTAAATAATAAGATCCAAGTTGCAAATAAAATTCTCAACGATAATAATAATAATAATAATAGTATTAACAATAATAATACCTAATAATAATAGTAATAACAATAATAATTGTAATAATAGTGATGATAACAACACTTAAGGTACAAAAGTGCAACAACAGGGCCAACAAATAGTCTACTAACATCTACGCAAGTAGAAGTTCCTCATATTTTTAACAATTGTACTAATTTCACTATTGTGTGTATACAGTAAATTGTTTGAATACATACATAGGAGAAACATTGGTCCCGCCCATCTATAATACTTACATATTAGTTAGAAAGAGACAAAGAGAGAGGGAGCGTAGCTGGTCTAGAATGATGGCGGATATTACCACCCAAACAAAGCAATTTCTTTTCTACGAAAGAATCTTGAAAACTTTCTATTTTAAAAAATAACAATAAGCAGATGTGTTTTCTGGATTTGGTATCTCTGCCTGTTATTCATGAAACATGGGCGGGACCAATGTTTCTCCCATGTATCTATTCAGAATACCATTACAGCATATCAATAATAATTGGCAATGTAGTAGATATGAGTTAATGCTTCACTGTGAGATTTTGTTAACAGTATTAGTTGTAATGATTTTTATTTACAATACTTTTTTTAAATAAACAAGTGAAACACTGTAGAAAAGTGGTTGTTTACCTTCTCTAGGGCGGAAAAGTAAATGCACCAATCAGAAACAAGGATTTACCACCGTTTCCTAGCGACAACTATCCTGGACTGGAATTTGACACTTTCCACGTACCAAGCAAGAGTAGAAAATTGAGCGTCTGTTCGATCGTAGAAAACAAATTGTTCATAACAAAGCTGTCCAAAGATAAAAAATTTTATGAGGAAAACTCATTTATTTCCCTGTGAAAATTGAGACTAAAGCATTTCCGTATCATCATAAATTCTTACGTGTTAAACAGGATGAATCAAAAGTAAAGCATAATATTCATAACTATTTTATTGATGAAAATTTTGAAAAAAACGCCAGAGCAAGTAACTTTTTATTTTTCAATCATTTAATTATAGCTGAACCAAAACACTTGTATCGGTTACCACTGCGAAGAAAATAGCATTTCCTATTTTCCATTGCATTTTCTGTTAGGGCATATTTTTCTACGTTCAGACATGTAAAAATAGTATGGGCTTACATAAAGAAAAATTCTCAAAGTTTGCAAGATTTTCTGTCATCAGAATATCCTTGCATCAGCATAGTATACGAAAAACACAACAGCCTTGAATAAGCATTGCAAGCCACAAATCAGTTACTATGTAAGTGGTCTGTGTTGCAAGCATTGATTTATTACTGGATTAAGTAGGTGCATGTAGAATTTTGACAAAAGTATTGGAAAATATGGCGGATTAAATTGTCAAAAAGCAAAATTGCTACTAGATCGCATTTACTTCAACCATGCTTGAGATGTCTCATTTTATTTTTAACATTTAGGTCCGCCATATTTTCTGATAATTTTGTCAAATATTTAGCATACACCTACTTAATCGAGTAATAAATCAATGCTTGCAATGCTTATTCAAAGGCGTTGTGTTTTTCGTATTCTACGCTGATGCATGGATATTACGATGACAAAAAATGTTTGAGAAATTTTTTTCCAAATATTTTCTCATGTAATTCCCTACTATTGTTACATGTATCAACGTAAAAAAATATGTCCTACCCTAAAATAGAATAGAAAAAAAGGAGTTGTCATTTAAAAAAGTTGTTGATGGCGTCATTTCTTCACAATGGTAACTGATTCAACCGTTTTGGTTCAACCACAATTAATTAATTAAAAAATAGAAAGTAACCTGTTTCGGCATTTTTCGAAATTTTCATAAATAAAAACGTTATGAATATTATACGTTACTTTTAACTCATCGTGTATACCGATCTCCGTTGTACTAACCAACCATTCGCTGTTTGTGATTTCATTGCAAGGTTGCCGTATTTCCATTCAAATTCAGAAGATTTACTGTTATCACCCGTGGAGTAAAATCTTCAATTGTGGAATAGATCGGTAATGTGGAATAGGCCCTTTATGTGAAAACCGTTGGCCCTATCTTTTGGAAGAGAGCACAAAAAGGCATTAAAATGCTTTTTTCGAAAATCTTTTTAAAGAAACGTTGTTTCCTTTTTGATACCTAAAATATGTTAAAGGACACTTCAAGGAAGCTGTACTATAGTTCAGTTTCTTATAACTCGACATAGTTTTAAAAATATTAGAGAAAAACCAAATGCTATTTCACAATTGTCAACTTTACCAATTTTTGCAGGATTTTCCTAAATTTAGGCGTTTGTTCTGCGTCCCACTTGAATAATTATTCGGAAAATTCCCCAAAGATTGGTACGAGTGAAAGCCTTCAGCTTCATAAATCTGAAGGAAAATGTGGCAACCTTGCACTGAAACCACAAACGGCGAATTGTTGGTGATAACAACAGAGATCAATGTATGTGAATTAACGCGTAAGAATGTAGATAACACATCTCACATCATGAATCAATATAGGCTGAGCTGTGAAGGAAATTATAAAAAAAAGCCATGCTCCGAGACAATTGACTATAAGTCAGAATTACCTCAACATTTTCAACAACAGAATCGTTCTTCGCCTGCTCTTTGAAACGCTTTTTCCATAACGCTGTCTCGTGCTTTTACATCTTTAAAAAGAAGCCAGAAATCGTGTATCAAACATTCATCTTTTTCGTAAAGAGTACTGGTCTACGCCCTGAATATTCTCAATTTATATTAATTTTTTTGCTTATTTAGTGTTACTAAAATCATTTTCTATATAGTAAATACTATCAATCAGTTGTATCAAGGTATGCTATAGGTTTTTCAATTCATGTTTTGCCTCGTTTGAAAATATTTGTGATATTTTAACGCTGTATAATCGAATTAGTAATCGAATAATATTTATAATCGTAAATTTTCATATAGAGGAGATTTCTAACAAAAAACAAGAAATCGTAAAGATAACCTATCATCAAACAAATCCGTTCTTGATGATGTTGAACAAAGTACAGTTGAGGGAGCTTCTCAGTGTTCTATTTGTGACAAAAAATTCAAAAAAAGGCATACTTAAAAAGTCATTTAATACGACATCCCGGCGAAACACCTTATCAGTGTTATACTTGTGATAAGAAATTTAAAACAAAAGTACACTTAAGAGTTCATATAAAAATACATACAGGCGATAAACCATATCATTGCAATATTTGTGACAAGAAATTTAAAACAAACGCATACTTAAGATGTCATATAAAAATACATACAGGTGAAAAACTTTATCAGTGTAATTTTTGTGATAAGAAATTTACAAAACAAACAAACTTAAGAGTTCATATAAAAATACATACTGGCGCGAAACTTTATCAGTGTAATTTTTGTGACAAGAAATTTACACGAAACTCATATCTAAAGGAGCATTTATTAATGCATACAGGTGACAAATCTTATCAATGTAATATATGCGATAGGAAGTTTACATTTAAAGCAAGCTTAAAAAATCATTTAATAACACATTCAGATGAGAAACCTTACAAATGTAATATTTGTGATAAAAAGTATGGAAGAAAGGATACATTAAACATACATTTGACACGACATACTGGAGAGAAATGTTATGAGTGTAATCTTTGTGACAAAAAGTTTGCACGACAAATAGATTTAAAGAGACATTCGACAATACATAGAGGAGAAAAACCTTATATGTGTGATATTTGTGGCAAGATGTTTACACAAAAAAGGAAACTTGAAAGTACATGCAAAACAACATATAAGTGAAAAACTTTTTTAGTGTTACATTTGTGACAAAAAGCTTGTAATAAAATTGACCTTAAATGAATATTTAAATGTACATAGAACTAAAAAAAGTTTAATCAGTGTAATACTTCTTATTCATATGTTGTGAATAGTAGCAATTCGTCTAAGAATAGAAATGTCACATGATCAACATATCACTAATCGTAAGTCTCGTTAAATTAATTGAAAGACATTTTTTTTAATTCAAATATTTTTACATTACGATTCATGAACTATATTACAATAAAATGTTTCTTAATAATGAACATTTCGCATGGTTGGATAATTTGCTTATTTTCTAATAGTTAGTATATTTGAAAATACAGGATGTCCCGTAAGTCGCGCATTTCCTGCTAAGGCGCATATAGGGGATGAAATTCGAAGGTGAAAAGTTCTGTACCATTTTTTTCATTTGACGCACAGGTAATTAGTTATTAATTAAATCATGTAGCCAATCATGTGCTCAATATAACAATAAAAAGAGAGAAGGAAAGAGTCTTGACGGTAGTACGTGTGGAACGGACCAGTTAGCAGTCGTTCAAAGTAAGAGAGCACCTGATTGGTTACTTAATTTAATTGAGAGAGAAGAACCAAATTGTCAAAGAAAACAGGAAACAAAGATATGAAAGAGCCATATACAGAGTGTGATCAAAATTACTGACAATCTTTAAACCTCACTGTCTCTACGTGGCATAGAGTGCAATAAACATATTTTAAAGACACAAATTTTAAGCCATTGCCTTACAGTCGCTAGTTAAGTGCTAATCTACCGTACTTTCATTGTTAAGTAGGTGTCAGTACAACACATCAGATTTCCATGAACTACCCATTATTATTAATTTTTTGTGTGAGGTCTTCTTCAGTCCCTCGCACACGAGCTGTGGTTCCATTACCAACAGTACAGTGTCGATCAAAAAAGAGACCACCTCTTGTGTGGCTGCGTAAAGCAGCGGTTATGAAAGAAAATGTACAAAAAAAAAACAGGATCCAAGAGTTTTCTCTGCCACTCAGAAGTTTATCACAATTTTCCAAAATAAAAAGCTTTAGAGCATGCACCTTGAAATGCTCTATCTAACGCACGTTTACTTTTTCAAATATCTTAAAAAAAGCGAGATATCATTGCTGGAAAATTGAAAATGTTTGCACGCTAAATCGAGTAATATTTTTGGAAGCCCCTTAATTTTATTCATGTTGTTCAATTGGTGTACTTATTACAGGGAGTATCATACAGGATATCATAAGGGTAAAATTACGAGTTTGTAATTTGTTTGAAACAATTTGCCCTACAAATTTAACACCAACTATAGAAAAATGATATGAAACTTTTCGTCTTATAATTTTATCCCCCATCTGCCCCTTAGGAGCAAATGCGTGACTCACGGGACATCCTGTATAATCAGATTGCATAGTTGGCTTTACTTTTTTTTAATTTTCAGACAATGGTTCAAGCAACCTGTAATATTGGTTTACAGTATAATCTCCATAATCCGGCAAGAAACAATGCAATTTGCAGCGGTTTACTGAGGGGGCCGGATTGTTGAAATCGGGCGTAGACAGGGCACTTCGATCAAGATTGTCTTGACCATAACTATAACCAGAGTGCATCGTTCGCCTACGCAATTCCCCCACCCATGAGGCTCTGTTTTAAAACTGTCCAGAAATGGCCGAACTATAGAGCGAACGGCTGGATTAGCGAGATTATACTGTAAAATAGTGTGCCACCACTTGTATAATTGGTTGTATATGTTAGTCGATTTATATAATTTAGTTCTTCAACATGGGGACAAAAACTAGAATTATATTTTTTAACCCCTATTTCGTTTAAATAAATAAAACATAATTGAATAATTTTTATTTAATTTATTTTTAGTGGTCAAAATTTTAAAATTATATCCCCTAGTAATACTGATGTGTAAACATTAAACTTTTTTCTCAAGGAATGGTTGTGGGGGTCCCTGCAGATCGTTTTAACAAGATAAAAGATTCGTAATTTACTTGGAAGTCGGTCAGAAAACGTTTTTTCCGACAGTGATACGACTACAAATATTTGGGGGGGGGGGTCACAATCATCTTTATCTATACACAGAGTGTTTCGTCTAAGTATGGTGAGTTCTAAGAAACTTCTATTAGTCGACGAGCGATTCGAAAAATATTTTGAGGATTTGTAGAAGAGTCCCTAGGGGACATTTTAGCAAAATTAGAACGTCGTAGCTCATTTCAAAGTTGGTCAAAAAACGATCGTTTTGGACAATGTCGCAATTTTAAAAAACGAACAAAACACGCAGAACGACTAAAAATGACTCAGAGGCCTTACCAACATTGATTTTTTTAATTTTTCTCCATTGTATTACAGAGAAGTTACGAAATACTTCCATAATAAAATGGAAAAAAACAATTTTGATAGGATCCTAAAGTCATTCTAAGTCGTTTTGCGTGCTTAGTTCGTTTTTGAAAATCACTACATCGTCAGAAATGAGCGTTTTTTGACCAACTTTCAAATGAGTTACGAGGCTCTAATTTTGCTGACATGTTCTTCAAGGACCCTCTTACAAATCCTCAAAATATTTTTTAAATCGCTAGTCGACTAATAGGAGTTTCATAGGATCAACCATATTTACACCAAACATCCTGTATATAAGGGACCTATTCGGTAAGTTTCAAACATCGATTACCGGCTTGGTTTTTGAGATATTGTACATAGTAAACGTGCGTTGGATAGAGCATTTCAAAGTGCATGCTCTGAAGTTTTCTATTTTGGAAAAATGCGATAAAATTCTGAATAACAAAGAAAGCTCTTGCGACCCTGTTTTTTTTTTCGTACATTTTTCTTCATGAGTGAGTACCACTCAGCGAATGTTACAGACTTTCAATATTTACTAACACTAAGTGATTTAGATAGAAAATTGAAAGATAAAACTTCAAGTATTTTTCCGATATGTTTGTTAGTTTTTCTATAACTGGAGCAAATTAAAAAAAAAAAATCAAACTGATGTGCATAATTTTAAATAATATTTTTGAAAAGCTGTCTGTAGATTCATTTTTAAGTCGAGCATATTTGTATTGTTTTAGTTATTGTAGATCTGGGACACTGCCACAAGCATGGCCGTCATAAAAACGAAAATACAGACAGATTTTCAAGTATTTCCCAAAAAACAAGAAAAATTAAAATAGTGGAAAAAATTACACAAAACTTGGTAAAATTATTGCCTAGAAAATTCGTAAATAAGGATTGCCAATGTTCAAGAGCATGTGCAAAACATTAGTGTAAAAGAACGGAAAAAATTCAATAAAATTTAGAACCTTACAAATTTTGATAAGCATAATTTATTTCTACATATGTGCATGCCACTAATCACAAACTTGTTATGACAAGGAAGCGCCTTAGAAATTTCAAAGGAACGGCAAGAAGTTTTAGTTTCAAGTATGAGTACAAATCGTGGAGATATTTTAGTATGTAAAGCATTTTTTCTACACACTTTTATTACGTCTTAGGAGCAATTTTACTGTGCTTATATGCATATGGGTGGATTTACAGGAATATTCTTAAGACAATTCAATTTGCATTTTCACCATTCACGAAAAGACACCTGCCAAAAAATGCGATTTGTTTGGTATGAGAATTTAAACTTTATGTAATATCCAAGAGCAAATTTGAACCTGACGGAATAACATGAAATTGACTTGATAAATGCCAAATTAACTAGAAAAACCTTGCAGGAAGACAAAGAACTGGCTGTAAATAATCGTTCAAAATATCTTACAAGGGAACCTTCCCAGGTGTCCCTCTCCGATTTTAATGAAATTTGGATATGATGTTCTCTGTTGAAATCTAAAAGATGCATGTTTTTTTATCGGCTGACAAATACATCTAGGGGGTGAAATTACCGCTCAAAGTTTGGGGTCTAAGGGGGTACTTTTCAAGTTTCACATACTTGAAGTTGGAATAATCGAATGAGACAAACGGTATTATTTTCAGGATGAGAAATGATGAAGAGCAGTCTTTGTCGGACAGGAAAATATTAATTGGGGCGGGAGTTATAGGGGTTGAAAGTGACAAAATTGCTATAAAACGAAAACTATACATTGGATTTATAATATATAAGCTCCTTGATTATCTAATTTTCAAATATAGTTTGTATTTAAAAAAATACAACTTTATGTTATAACTCTTAAATTATCAAGATAATCAAAAAACAAAACACATCATTGAATTACACTTTCAAAAGTGCTGTAGAAGGTGCCACTAGTTTTCTTGTATCTATAATAGTACTCAAGATATAAGCGATTGCTGAAATTACGAAATATTCACTTTTTGTTTATTACTCCAAAAAAAAAAAGAAAATAGACCACTTTTGTTTTTAACATTAAACTAGTCGGGAAAAGTAAATCAGTACTGTGCCATTAGTTTTTTTCTATGTATTCTGGTTACCGAGATAGCCTATAGTGACATCGAATTTGCCTCATCCTGTACAGGTACTGGTGGTGTACAAGAATATTTACCTTCTTTATCATTGTCAATTCTAAAATTGCACAAAAAACGGACAGTTATTACAACTGTTTGTTGAAACTGTTATTAATTTTTTGCCGTTGCTATGGTTTTTTACATTTAACAGAAACTATTATCTATTATGTACTAAAATCGCTTTCTTGATCACTTTCTATTGTAAATACTATGAATTTTCTCACAACTAAGTATTTTTTTGAAATTTCAGAAAAATTAAATGTCATGTCATTTATTTTTTGTCGTTGCCATAGCAATCTTACATTTCACAGCAACTATGACTCAAAATTGCATAAAAACACCCACTTTAGGCCTACTTGTTGAAACTATCGTGTTATTTATTTTTGTCGTTACCATGTTTTTTTGACATTAGAGACAAATATTAATTCAAATACTATTTTCTGATTGGCCTACGAGAATCATTAATCCGTAAGGGATTAATGACCATTAATCCCTTAGGGATTAATATAGGTCATTATATTGCAAAAACCACAAATGTAATAGTCACTTTATATATAAGTTGTAGATAAACACTATTGGATAATAAACTTTTATTATCTAATACCAGGTGATATAGAATATATATCGATTAAGTAGTGCTTACCAAAATTTTTAAATTTATTGAAATGCAAACTTTTAAATATCTCGCTGTAATATAAAATGGACTATCCCCAAAATAAACGGCTTTATTATTGGTGATAGATCCACACGTCTAAACTATAAATCTTAGATGTTAATTTACATATGATTTTAAACATTTTGATTAAAAAACTACCTGTTCTCTACACTTACATTACTTGTGAAAATTTTTGAATATTTTTGATCATCTTTATTGTTAACGTATCCCCGAATCTAATGTGAACTTTAATCAATCTCTTATATCTTGCAAAATATTTTATGTGCCATTTGAAATGTGTGTTTCATTGAAAACTATTCGTCTTATAAAATGCTTGATTGTAATTCTAAATAATTGAACATTACGTATTAAAACTGAAATGTTTTTAGAGAGTGAACCTGATCATGAAGACTACACGATCTACAACAATAATCAGGATTCAAATATATCGATGGATAATGATGAGGAAATGACAAATAATGATAATGAAAATGATTACAGTCAACAATCAGACAAAAATAGTTTAAATATTGAAAAAGATAATGAACAACGAGTCGGTTTTCCGAAAGATGAAATTGAAGAAACATGCTTAAAAATTGGTAAGAATAATAATTTTTCTAGCCTAGATAATTTTAGAGTACACGTGTTTTTTTGAAATATCGTACATTGAAAGGATTTCCCTTATTGTTTTTCTAATAATAACTTTTGTCGTTACTTAGATTAGTAATACAGTTTAGTAACAACTGACAATTGATATTCTCGTGTTAAAGGTGAGATTTTATTTTGCGAGTAGCACAGATCTTGGCTAATTTCGCCGCTTTACAAGCAACATAAAATCACTTTAAACAGCATTATAGTACAGTATTTTTTCTATAACCGCCATGTAAGTCTTTTAAAATTAGAATCCCTGCAAATCTTCACAGAAACATTTAAAAAGCATTCAAAAAACATTAATTACTAAAAAGTTCTGAAGCAGAGTGATTATAAGCCACGATTAATTTAATAGCAACCAAAATACACAATTATAATTCGAAAAGTTTTGCGTACTATCACAATTAAAATGTTTAAGGGCCCGTCATAGTCAATTCTTGATTCGATGTCCGAAAAAATGCTAATATTTTTGAAATATTGAAATTCCGTTACCACTTTCAAAGACATAACCCTATTAAATTTTGAATTTGATTATCTCAAGAACGGCTGATTCAATTTTGATCGTTCAAAACCCATTCGATAGGACTTTGAGGCTACTTTCATATGCATTTCACAAATTTGTGTGTTTGAAGTAAGACTTACTTATAAGGCCAAAGCTCGTAATATAACATTTGAAAATAATTATCTCAATAACGGTTGATCTAGTTAAAAAACCATTCGACGAATCTACAAGAATACTTCCACATGAACTCTCTAAATTAGCAAAATACGTACAAGAAATCTTCCTTTTAGGGTTAACCAGATTGAGTCCTTTGAAGAACTATACGATTCGAGTAAAAATATTTTCCCGATTTAACAGCACAATAAACACATACTGTCTTGTTGCATTGTCGGTTCCATAGAGGTCCTCAAGTTCTATTAAAATCCATTTGTTCTATTTCTCTATCTCATTCAGTTTGGTCAATATTAATTTTCAAAGTTTCCGAAAATGAACAAGAAATGATCCATAGGTCGGTCAAAAGTTTTCAAAAAGGAAAACTTTATCGGATGCAACTTCTCGGAAAACAAGCGAGATGTCCGTGATTGAAGATTGGAATTTTTTCGGACGTAGAAACGAGAGTTGATTACTTTACGCCCTTAATATGAATATGAAACATAATTGTCTAAAGACAATATTTTTGTCGGAAAAACTTGTATTTCCCTGTGAATGTTGGGATTAGAAGGATTTTCCTTATTTCATATGTAAAATGTGTTTTCTACACTCATACGGGCTAAATCTCATATACTGATCTCTGTTATGGTAACCAACCACTGGCTGTTTGTGGTTTCATTGCAAGGTTGTCACATTTTCATTTAGATTGAGAATGTTTACGATGAACGAAAATGTGACAACCTTGTAATGAAACCGCAAACATCTAATAGTCGGTTACTATAACCGAGATTAGCGTATGTGATTTAGCTCGTATGAGTGTAGATAACACAACTCACATTATAAAATAGGGAAAATCCTTTTAATCCTAATTTTCACAAGGAAATATATAAGTTTTTCCCACAAAAATATTATCTTTAGACAAGTCTGTTACGAAGATATTTTTTTTAATAGATAAAAAGAACAAATGAGCTTTTAAAAATAATCAACATAAGGCGAGCTGTGGGGGAAATTATAAAAAAAAACATGCTCCGGGACGATTGTGTGTAATTCAGAATTTTCCCAAAATTTTCCAAAACAGAATCATCTTGCCCTTGCACCTTGAAACGCTTTTTCGATTACGATATCGCTCGTTTCTACATCTTAAAAAAAAATCTCCAAAGGCAGCAAGTACCTTATATAGCGATTTTTTTATGTATCTATATACTGAAATATTAATTGCAAAACATTCTTATGATACTGACAATTAATATATTTTAATAACATTGAATCAACTAATAAATTCATTTCCCGTAATACGTTTAATCAAGGCTTGCTTGATTTTTTCAAGCGAATTTCTCTAGCAGGCCTTGCGTCTAATATTAACTGTCAAAATTAGTTACCCCCCGCGATATTCAATTTTTTTTCTAATATCAATTGTCAGAACACATAGCCATCTTAGATACGTGATTTTACTGCTTATACTCAAAAAAGAGATTTTTGCATTTTTCTTGCGATCCAATGAACCGATTTTGATGATTTTTTTCTGGGTCATAGAGAATGGACTGCTCTACTATTATTTTAATTTTCATCAAAATCTAAGCAAATGTAATATTGAAAATGATTTTTTTTAACATTTCTTCAGCTCTTATTCCAAAAGTGTTGGCCCTACCAGTCTGATCAACGAACTCATCCAAGCTATCCCAAAGACCGATTTTTGTACCAAGTTTCATTAAGATTGGTGTATTTTTACGGCAGTTATCGTGGGTATACATATATATATATATATATATATATATATATATATATATATATATATATATATATATAAATATATATATATATAAATATATAAATATAAATATATATATATATATATATATAAAAATTTTAACGAACGGTGGATGTGGGTTCCTGAGGTCCCAAAACGAACTTCTGTGCAAAAATTTTTCGAAAATTCAAAAGTGAGGATCTCGTCATAAGCTAATTTTTTTAAAAAAATTCGCTAAAAGAAGCGAGAAATCGTGGATTGAACTTTCACCTTTTTCATAAAAAGTACTCTGTCGCGGCTTTAACATTACTAATGATCGCCGATTTAAGCAGAATTTCAATTTTCCAAACAGTCTTAGCCAGTGCCGGACTTTTTCTATTTAAAGCTCTCACATGGGACACTTTGCAAGTGTTTCCTCTGTGTCGAGGACACTGAGGCAGCGCAGCGCGTATCAGCTAGTGATCAGCGATATTTCACTACTGGTGATTTAATCACCGTGATCAAAAAATCACTGGTCGCTACAGTGATCTAATACTCGCATTCACGGTTATCGGTTATTCATAAGTGGCGGTAACTGATCACGATGATATCAGAAAATCACTATATCGCTCATCACTAGTTTCAACCAAAATGTATTTGTACGTGGACGCACATTAATGTATATGTTTCATTTTATTAACAAGTTTTGCCATTCAAAAATTTAACGAGAAAAATCCTACAATCTTTTCCGTTCACCAATTGTTATCAATTTTCCAAAATGTGGGAATACTTTATGAAGCCCTGAAAAAATTCCTGTTTATGGGCTTCGAGAAAGATAAAGACGATAGAGTGCTGCAGTTATGCCGAAGGATCAAAGAGGGTCACTATCAGGTGCAATTTAACTTCACCCAATGAGTGCTATTATTATCGAGAATGAAACTCACAACACTAGCTAGCGGAGCGGTGTAATCATCCGAGGTAATAACAGCACCCATTTTAGCGAGTTATATACTACACTTTATCCACGACTTAATTGTAAGGCTATTGGTGGTGTACAAAATTGTTTTGCATCATTTTCGATTATAAAATCGCACAAAAAACGAACACTTTAGAACTATTTGTCAAAACTGTCGTTTTATTTATTTTTCTCGTTACCATGTTTTTTACATTTGGTAGAAAATGTGATTCAAATACTATTTTCTAATTGGCTTACGAGAAGGAAAATAATAATTCATTATTACCTAAGGGAATCATTTAGGTTACAAACCACAAATAAAATAATAGCATTAATCAGTCGTAGATAAAATTATTTGTTATAAATTTATAAATGTCATTATGAGTGTTCTTATCTTCAATCCAGAAGTGTTACTTTTACCACTAGTGGGATAAAATGAAATTTCTCTACTATTGAACATCCGGGTCTACCTATTTTTTATGACAACTCCTACTAATTGATTAGCGTTTTACAAAATATTTCAAGGATTTGTAAAGAGGTCCCTAGAGACCATTTAAACAAAATTAGAACCTAAAACCTTCGTTTCGTAAAATTCGCTATTTTTAAAAATGTGTTAAGCACGCAATACCACAATGAATGACTCGAGACTCCCCTAACGTTGGTTTCTTTTTCGTTTTTCTCTATATCATCCTAAATAAAATGCGAAACATTTCAACTTATTCTAATATAAAATGAAGAAAAATGAACAACTTCGAATTTGAGGACGATCCTTAAGTCATTCTAGAACCTTTTACGTGTTTAACTCCTTTTTGAAAATAGCGACATTGTCAGAAACGAGTATTTTTTGAGCAACTACATAATGAGCTACGAGTTTCTAATGAGGGAATAATGAACAATTATTCCCCCTCGTGAACCAATTAAAAGATCAATCATGGTCTCTGTGAAAAATACAATAAGACGACATTTTAAAGAAAGAGCTACTTATCATTAGTTGTGAGAAGTTATATTTATAATGGAATTTGAATTTTCTTGTATATCATCAGATACTGTTAAAAAATCTGGAGCAACATCTTCTACATCATTGCCCGAAAAGTCAAAACATTTATATGACAAAGCATACCAAAATTTTATGGAATGGCGTCTTCAAAAAAAGACGAATTCATTCACAGAAAACGTATTATTAGCTTATTTTGTCGAATTAAGTGACAAATATAAAGCTACATCAATGTGGTCATTCTATTCAATGTTGAGGGCTGTTTTGGCAATAAATCATGACGTGGATATTGAAAAATACAGTAAGCTTCGTTCTTTTTTAAAAAGAAATTCAGAACGCTATGAACCAAAAAAATGTAGTAGATTAACACCCGAAGAAATAAAAACATTCATTACCAAAGCACCTGATGAAATTTATCTTTTGCACAAGGTAAAATTATGAAAAATTACAAATTATAAAACCTAATATTATAATTTGTTTAAGGTGATCTTAATTATTGGAATTATGGGTGCTTGTCGCTCTAATGAACTCTATGAATTGCAAATTGAGAATTTGAAAGACCTCGGTACATCATTATTAATAACTATACCAACAACAAAAACCAAAATGGTGAGAACGTTTATCATTAGTGATGAGTTTTACAATATTGTGAAAAAATATATGGTTCTTCGTCCATCCCATGTAAAAACAAGTTCATTTTTTCTAAATTACCAAAAATCAAAATGCACCATACAACGAATCGGTAAAAACAAATTTGGAACAATAGGAAAGCAGATCGCAATTTATTTAAAATTGCCAAATCCAGATCAGTACAAGGGCTGCTATCGGAAGTCTTCAGATACATTGATGAAGGTGGTAATGTAACAACTCTTTAAGAAATAATTTGACCTCACAGACACTATTTCCAGACAAATGTTCAGCTGTGAAGCTTCCTCACACTCTGCTGCGATTCGCAATGTGATAGCAATTCAAATTCATTCATTCCAAACGTCCGAAATATCAATTATATATTGTTGAAAAATAAAATCATAACATCATGTTTTTTTTAACTTACACATTATAGTATACAACTCGCCATAATGGGTGCCATTATTACCTCGAATGATTACAACACTCGCTCGCCCCATCCGCTTTTTTTTCAGTCTCGGTGGATACTTGAGAGTAATGAGGTAATGATCTCAGAAGTCGCTCTCCAGAGACATTTTGGCAGGTCGACACAACATCGAGAGTGCTAGCGGATAGTCACATTGCAAGTGGGCGATAGCGATTGTACTCTCAAGTCACGTTAACCTTAAGACTGGGCTAGAGTAGAGCGAACAAACGTACGAAATGTAGGTTTTTTAAATACGCAACATAAAATACAGGAATGGAGTCATCCCTCCTCGATTTGAGGGGAAATTCTATTCGTTCAACCACTATCTGTGCCTTCACCTCTACGACTGTCTTATAAACAATTTCTGTCTCTGTCTGTGGTATCAAATTTCAAAAAACTGTTGTTTTTGAGGGGAAAAAGCAAAAAAAAACCTATACAGACACACATGTTTGTAAAATAAAAAAAATAAAATAAGAATAGAAGACCTGATACATTTCATCTATATTATTATAATCAAAAGTAGTTGCAGAGTGGATTTTTTTTTGAAAAACCAATAATCAATTTCTCAAATACAGGGTGTTTGGTCTAAGTATGGGGAGTTCTAAGAAATTCCTATTAGTCGACGAGCGATTCGAAAAATATTTTAAGGATTTGTAGGAGGGTCCTTAAAGAACATTTCAGCAAAATTAGAACCTCGTAGCTCATTTGTAAGTTGGCCAAAAACCGCTCGTTTCTGACGATGTAGCGATTTTCAAAAACGAACTAAACACGCAAAACGACTTTATTTTTAGAATGACTTTAGGATCCTCCCAAAATTGATTTTTTCGTTTTTCTCCATTTTATTCTAGAACAGGTGGAAATATTTCGTATTTTCTCTGAAATACAATGGAGAAAAACGAAAGAAATCAATATTGCTAAGGTCTCTGAGTCATTTTTAGTTGTTCTGCGTGTTTTCTTCGTTTTTTAAAAGTGCGACTTTGTACGAAACGATCGTTTTTTGACCAACTTTGAAATGAGCTACGAGGTTATAAATTTGCTAAAATGTCCCCCAGGGACTCTTCTACAAATCCTCAAAATATTTTTCGAATCGCTCGTCGACTAATAGGAGTTTCATAGAACTCACCATACTTAGACCAAACACCCTATATAAGCAGAGGCGGTTTTACCCATTGCGAGGCTCTAGGCTCTAGTATGTGATGCAAAAGTAGGTCTGGTTGTTTGGTTAAGGTATTTGTCATGTTTGACGAGAAATGTTAAAGTTATACAAATAAATAAAATTTGAGTTTTAAAATATTTTACAAAATTACAAATACAGAGATGATAAATATTAAAATTGATCTTTGCGGCTTTTCCTGAGACTAAAATCATTAATTAAAACGCAATAATCTAACGAATGAGCTACGTGATAGAATAGCAAGGGCTGAAAACCGATCTTGTGTCATCGAATTTCTCAAATATGTTTTAATAATCTTAAGCCTCGAAAAACTCCTTTCAGCAGACGTAACTGTAACAGGTGTGGTGGCAATAATTCTCAGAACTATTTCGGTAGTGAGGTAAACTTCAAATAATTATTTTTATATTGTGTATTTCAGCACCGAGATAATGTCGTCGTTTTCTTTATACACACGGATGAACATATTCAGTTCTTCGTACAATTCATGTCCATCAATATCACATGATTCTCCTACTGTCATAGATATTTACAAGTCGCTGCATTGCTTTAAACGATCACTATCACTAATTTCCTTTAAACTTTTTATATTAATCAGCAGACCAAATATGCTCTCATGAGCTCAATTTATGAGCTTCATCGTCCCCTCCATAATCAAAATGCCTTTTTTACGTCGTCTTCTGACTTCTTTGAATTGTCTGTCAATATCATCACATTTATCGCTTAGTTGGTATTTGACAGCCTTCACCGATCTAGTTTCAGAAAGTGATTTTAACGATAGCGGCTTTACATGAGCAATTAAAATAGCCCACCTCTGACTTAAGCAGGCAAACAGAGCGTACAACCTTTATAGCAAACCGAAAAAAAAATTTTGCTTGGACACAAGACGATGCTGCATCTCCTAGAATGATATTCCTGCTTGACTCTCACAAGGTAAAAAATAAGCAATTGGATTAATTTCAAGAAAACGTTTTTGGACATCACTTTTTTCACCACGCATATTGGCACCATTATCATATCCTTGGCCTCTGCAGTTTTACAATGATATACTTAACTGTTCTAATTCTGTGATTATATAATTAGTCAAACTCTCAGTTCAAAAAAGAGTTTATAGCTGTGGATCCCATTTCTTCACTCTTTAAAGTGATATGAAATTTACGGGAAAAAAATTTGAGTTGAATGCAGAAAAGGAATAATTAGCTGTGCACAATCTGCCTTTTTTCAAATTTGGTGTAAAATTTCGGGAAAAAGCTTAAGGCGGACACAGCCCCATGTTTTGCAAACATTTTAAAGCGTAGACCTTTTCTTCAACTTAAAAATTGCGACCGTAAAACCCTTAATAATCTTACATTGTAATCATATGAGCTCTCTGAATCTGCTAGCCTAGTCTTGAATTAACTTGTTACGATCCCGGCGCCTCCACCAAAAGACGACCCAGTCTTTTATCACTTCTCCCACCTTTATTTGTGATTTAATCTAGATAGTCGATATGAATGCAAGGGATGTGTTTTGTCTTACAAAATATACAGAGCTTAATAAACAAAATGACTGGCCGAAAAATAAAGTGTATCTGGACGACTCAAATAGAGTTTTCTTTGGAGTTTTTGTTTTGTAACAAGAAAATATCTTTTGTGAAAACCATTATTTGATTAAAAGAATTACTCGTTTATTTATAAATTTAATAATTGATTAATTAAATGTGGGTTCGCTGAAAGCGAATCGTTCATCTACCTTGGGTTTTGGTTTCTAGAATGAAGAATCGAAGTTGGCTTAGCAATCATCCCATTGATCAGGAATAAGAAACAATATTTTTTGCACTTTCGAGACTAAAGTAGCACTTTTGCTCCCTAGGGACTAAAGTAAAAATACACAATATGTTTCTATAGCAACATTAGATAATTGTCAAATTAATAGATCCCTTGTCAGATTAATAAATCTATAATTTTTGTAATTTTCTCGTTGAATATATAAGAAAGTGCAAAAATAGCATATACAGTAAAACCCCGATTATCCGTGTTCCGATTATCCGTGCTCTCTATTACCCGTGCTAAGGAGAAATTTCGATTATTCGTGTTTTAGAGCAAGACGACATTATTCGGGATTCGATTATCCGTGCACACGTGCAATAATGTAGAATTTTCAGATAACTTCATAATAAAAAACACGAGCGTTTTCTTCACTTTGGTATCAGTGTCGTTTGTGCTACACTTTAGACTGAAGGCACAATGGCTGGAAGAAGAAAAAAAGTTTTGTCTATTGCAACAAAACTTGAAATTATCAGTAAACAAGACAAAGGCGAAACCATCGGCAAATTAGCCCACACTTATGATATCCGATCTTAAATTAACATTGTTTCGATTATTCGTGTTTTTCGATTATCCGGCACCTATCTAACCGACATGGGACACGGATAATCGGGGTTCTACTGTATAACTCGGGACTAAAGTGCTTTCTCTCTTCTTTCGAGTGGTTTATTGTCTTCGAGGCTTATGCCCACTGGGCAATGAACTTGCACTCTCGGGACGAAATGTCGCACTTTAGTCCCCTGTTATATAATATACTATTTCTACGATTGAACAGAGACTGTCAATTTTCTACCCTCTTTCCCAAGTGCAAAGCGCTCTAGTGCCAAAGAATGTGACCGTTTCTTAACAACGCAAACAACAAGATGGCAGCTCGTCTCTGAATGGCCCGTCAGCGTGTGGAAAAGTAGTCTTTTTCATACTAGAGTGGAAATGACCACTTTCCCGCACACTTACTAATTTTTAATATATAGAACAATTGTCAAAAATCGACATTATAAAATAGCAATTAATTTGCTTATTGTTAATTATTTTTTTATTGAGTATGTCTCAAACAAACTTTAAGTACTTATATGATGTACTAAAAAACTAAATTTTTAAGATAAGCGTTTGAAATTTAATTTTATATTTTAGTTAAATGTTGTGTTTGAAACGATATCCACTTGGGAATCTCGTCTCCGAACGAAGTTAAAACTAATAATTGTAGATAAAATCGACTTACCAATTCGCGATGTTACCCAACTGATGTTCCACGCTGTAAAAGGGAAAGGACCAAAAGAAGGAAAAACAACGGGACTTACAGGTGGATGTCGTAGTAGCACACACGAATCGTCGATATAAGCAAAAAACAATGAAGAGACCGAGCGTTGAGCGATTTCGATTGTTATGAAATTGATTTCAAATTCAAAATGATTCAAATACAAAAATGATAATACAAAATTCGTTTAGCATTACTTGCCGACACAACGAAAGGTGAAACTCAACTGTTTAAGAACCCGAATTATTATCAGAAAGAGAAAAGAAAAAAAAACTAAATTTACAGATAAAATAAAATAAATTTTTCAAATTTGACGATACCAACCATATCCCCCCGGCAATTGAAAACTCTGTTTTCAATTAAGAAAATTTAACGCAACTAAATAAATAAAATATGCTAAATAAATAAACGAATACCTTAACAGGAAAATCAACAAATTAACTTTATTCAAAAAATTCAAAATTTGCAATATGCCTATATGTGCTATTGCGTAGGCAATGAACAGACCTTTACAACGGGTCGTTTATAGGTACCAGTTTTGGTACGAACTGAAACAACGCGAATGATTCCATCAGCACCTGGATGGATTTCGGATATGATACCAAGTGGCCACTGAATTGGTGGTAAATTCTCATTGATAATGACGACAACCATACCTGTCTGTATTGGTAACTCCGGGGTATCCCATTTTTGTCTGACCTGAAGGGTCGTCAAATATTCGGTGTGCCATCTCTTCCAATAATAGTGTACGATTTGGTCTAATAAAGTTTTACGCGACAACAAATTTGAAGATTTAAGCACCGTATCCGCAACAGGAAGTGAAGTTAAAGGCAAAGTAGATAGAAAATGTGCTGGAGTCAACGCAGCCGGATCAGAAGGATCATTACTTAAAATGCAAAGAGGTCGAGAATTTAACAAAGCCTCGATTTGAACGAGAACTGTATATAATTCTTCATAAGTTAAAATTTGTGAACCGATGTTTTTTAATAGAAGGGCCTTGCAAGATTTCACATTAGATTCCCACAATCCTCCAAAATGTGGTGCATGAGGTGGGCTTAATTTCCAAACAATTTTGTTACTTAATAACTCGTTTTTTACAGCTGCACAATAATCTGCAGACTGTATGAATTGATACAAATCGCTTAACATAGATTCAGCACCGATATAATTCGTACCGCAATCCGAATATATTACACTAATTGGTCCGCGCCGTGCTAAAAACCGTTTTAAGGCGGCCATAAAGATAGCTGTGGATAAATTGGAACACAGTTCCAATTTATCCACCGAAATCAGTACCAGTGTGCATAAAAGCCTTTGCTTGGCTTATGCGAGGAGCTGGTAAGTCACCCATAATGGGAAAAATAGGTCTAGGCTTCGCACGAAAACAAAAATTACAAGAATGAATAACTTTACGAGTTAATCTCTGTCTGAGCAGAGCGGTTAACAATGATACACCAACATGCAAATGCCGACGATGATAATGCTCAATTAATAATTTTACGAAATGTGATTTATTTGGTAATAAAATGGGGTGTTGATGATCATATGGAATATCAGCGTGGACTAACCGTCCACCTACTCGTAAGATATGATTCTCATCCAGAAACGGTCTGAGTTTTTTAATACTTGTAGAACAGCCATGTCCTTTTTCCATTGCCTTTAATTCCGATTCAAAATAGACGGATTGTACTAATTTTATTAAGACTTTTTCCGCCTTTGAAATATCCGAAAGGGTAATTGATGATTTGGTCGACAATAATTTAGCAAATCTTAACACGTACACGAACATGTTGATTAGGCGATTCCAAGAAGAAAATCGAGCGATGATTAGGTACAACGAGGAACAGTTTGGTTCAACTACTGGACAAGCTATAGCTTTCTCTTCAATACAATACTGACTACTCAATTCACAAATCTTAATTGGCCAATCCGATTCGTTAGATAAGAGCCACGGTGGGCCAGAAAACCACTCGGAGTGTGAAGCGACAAACTGTATCGGAGTTAATCCACGAGAAACCTTATCCGCCATGTTCAAGTTACTATTGATATGGTACCAGTTAGCTGTTGGTAGATATTCCTGAATTTTCGATACTCTATTGGCAACGAATGTATGCCAACGATGTGGAGATGAATGTATCCAATTGAGAACTATCATCGAATTGGATAATGCGAAAACTTTATCTATTTTAATGCGACGACTGTACGATTTAATTACGATATTTAATAATTTAGCCAATAGTAAAGCAGCACACAGTTCTAATCTGGGTATAGACTGAGTTTTAATAGGAGCCACTTTAGATTTGGCACATATTAAAGCACTCTGTGTTAAACCATTAAGTTCCGCTCTGATATAGACAACCGCAGCATATCCCTTTTCGCTACTCTCCGCGAAACCAACTAACGAAATCAAACTATTAGGGGTTACTGATAGATATCTAGGTATCTTAATATCTATTAATGTTTTAACCTCATTATAGAACATAAGCCAACGTTTCTCGAGCCAACTGGGTGGACTTTCGTCCCAGTTCAAATTTGAAATCCAATAGTCCTTAATGAGTAATTTAAGGTACATAGTAACGGAGGCTATCAAACCCAACGGATCGAACATTTGGGCCACCGTAGAAAGAATATTCCTTTTGGTCGATTTATGATTAAAATCAGTTACTCTAAAACCGAAATAATCACCTAGCGGATTCCAAACTAAACCCACAACCTTAAAGTTTTGATCAAAATCTAGTTGCTGAGTGAACTGTAAAGATTCGGGAACTTTATTCAATAATTTTAACGAATTACTGGTCCATTTAACGATTTCGAATTGTCCTGCTCTAAACAACTGGATGATTTCCTCATAGAGGCTTTCAGCTAACTTTTCACTTTCGACAGAATATACGAAGTCATCAACATAAAAATTATCCCTAACAACAGCGGCTGTTGTGGGAAAACGAACCATTTCATCATTGATCAACTGCTGGATCGTTCGTAATGCGAGATAAGGAGATGATTTAACTCCAAAACATACAGTATTCATTTCATAAGTACATAAATGTTGCTCTGGACTAAATCGCCATAACAAACGCTGATATTTTCTATGCTCGGGAATTATGTTGATTTGACGAAACATTTGCTTGATGTCGGCGGTTAATGCAATGGGGAACAATCTAAAGTCTAATAACAACAAAAATAGGTCCTGTTGCAATTTAGGGCCTGCATATAATAGGTCGTTTAACGATAATGAGTTATCAGTTTTGGCTGAAGCATCAAATACAATTCGAATAGGTGTGGAACTGCTTTCCTTATAGCGTGATGAGGTATATAATATCCAAAATCATCTAAAGGAGTGTCGGCCACGAGTGAAATATGATTTTGCTGAAGATAATCTTTCATCACGTCGTGATAAGCTAAACGAAATTCGACATTATTTTGAAATTTTCTCTCTAGTGCGAGAAATCTCCGACGAGCGATATCATACGAGTTTCCGAGATTGCACGGATCAGTTTTAAAAGGTAATGAAACAGTATAACGACCGTTAGAATCTCGTTTGAACGAATTCAAATAGATTTGTTCACAATCTGAGTCATCTTGGTTAATTACGTAGGGGGCTGCAATTTCTTCAATTTCCCAGAATCGTTTTAACGTATTTTCTAACGATGAGGCTACGAAAGAAAAACTCGACTCCTTCTGATTTAAAGGTGTTTCTAATATTGGGGCTTGGCCCATGATTACATAGCCCAAGGTAGTTTCGATTGCTACGGGCATCTCCGGGCAACCAATGAGTTTATTGTGTCGTAAGATGCGACCCAGTAGTGAAGCACCAATAATTCCGTCTATCTCCCCCGGAATATGATATGAATCGTCCGCTAAGGGTAAATGATTGAGATGCATGAGTTTACTAGTATCGAAGAATGCAGAGGGAAGTCTATTGGTAATTTCATCAATCACAAATACGTCAATCGAATATTTTTGTTGATCATTAAATTGTGATACGAAAGTTAACCGAGAATAACCATCAACTAGTTTGGTAGACGAACCAATGCCATAAACCGATAGATCAGTTCGACCAATACTTAAACCTAGGCGTTTAATACATCAATATGATATGAAGTTAGATTGACTCCCAGTGTCTAATAGAACTCTAATTTTTTGTTTTTGATTGTTATTATCAAAAGCATAAACTACCGCTGTGGACAGCAGCACAGTTACATGCTTTGAATGGTCTTCACTAGAACACAGGGTATGAATAACAGAGGAATTACAAAGATTCTGATCGTCTTTCGATGTATTAGCGATTGGCTGTAAGGGTTGCGATGTTGAAGGTGTGTTAAAATGCAATAAGCTATGATGTTTCGAACTACAATGACTGCAAGAATGTTTCGATTTACAATTTATGAGTTTATGATTTGTATTTAAACAGTTTATGTACAAGCCTATGTCTTTGACAAGTTTAAATCGTTCATTTGGATCTAATTTCAAAAATTTCGAACACTGATTCACGACGTGGGAAGTATTGCCATCACAAATGATACAACGATTTCGATTTGTGGAACTATTCTCGGTACTATTAGACTTGGGATGCGAAACGAGAAACGATTTACTATTTTTGAAAGAAGACGAAACAGAATTGGCATTACCAAAGCCAGTACGCGATTTGTCCGGTTTGATAACCCTACTTCGTTTTCTAACAAAATCTATTACTTCATCATATTTTGGAAGATCTGTACCTATTCTGATTAATTCGAATGAATTGACAGCTTCCATCGGAAGTTTAGTCATGGCTAAATGTGTCAATATATAATCTTCGAGATTCTCGATCTGAAGACGTTTTAAAGCGACTACCGTAGTATGAAATTTTTCTAAGAAGATTTTAAGATGACTTTGATTCGATGAATTATTTAAACGAAAATTATACAATCGATCTAAATAGAGGTTAGCTAGGTATTTTTTATCTTGATAAGTGTCTTCTAATAACTTCCAGATAATGCCATAATTAGCTGGCAATGGTTCAATAGAACTGCATGTTTGTAGCGCCTTACCGGTCAATCTAGACAACAAATACTGTAATTTTTCAGCTGTATTAAATTCAGGCTTCACATGAACAAATTGTTTGAAATTTTCATAAAACAATGGCCACAAAGATAAATCTTCACCATCGAACACCATAAGCTCGATTTTTGGCATATTAATGCGGTGAATCGAATCATTACTATTAGCCTGATCATTGGCCGAATTATTTGATGATGAAACGGGAGGAATTAATTGCAATGCTAAATATTCGATATGATCGACGATATCTTCGAACGTCTCTAAAAGTTGATTATAACGAATTTGAAAATTTTCCAATTTTTTTTTATCATTCGGCTCCTTTTGTGCTTCTTTGGCAACATCGAAACAAAGCTGAATACGTCTAAATAATGTTTCTCTACGAGCTAATGCAACGTCTAGCTCGCGTTCGGATGGCGTTTTCGACATGTTAACGAGAATCAAATAATTAAACAAAATACAAATGGAATAGTATCGATATCGACGAGACAGGTATGGTTGATACAACGAGAAAATATAATGATAATTTTTAATAAAATTTGTTGATTTTCGACAAGGTCAGGTTGGATCGACGTTTAAATTTGAAATCGAAAAGATAAACTCAAATTCCTAAGATAATACAAGTATCAACGAAGATTAATCCAATGAAAATTCAAGATAGTTGGCAAGTTTGCTAGACAAATTTACGAAAATGTGCAACAATTATGCACAATGATGCAACGACAACGAAACGAAATATAGATTTGTAGCAATCGAAAGGACCCAAATCACTCAGGTCCCTGCTCGGGCGCCAAAATATGTTTGAAACGATATCCACTTGGGAATCTCGTCTCCGAACGAAGTTAAAACTATTAATTGTAGATAAAATCGACTTACCGATTCGCGATGTTACCCAACTGATGTTCCACGCTGTAAAAGGGAAAGGACCAAAAGAAGGAAAAACAACGGGACTTACAGGTGGATGTCGTAGTAGCACACACGAATCGTCGATATAAGCAAAAAACAATGAAGAGACCGAGCGTTGAGCGATTTCGATTGTTATGAAATTGATTTCAAATTCAAAATGATTCAAATACAAAAATGATAATACAAAATTCGTTTAGCATTACTTGCCGACACAACGAAAGGTGAAACTCAACTGTTTAAGAACCCGAATTATTATCAGAAAGAGAAAAGAAAAAAAAACTAAATTTACAGATAAAATAAAATAAATTTTTCAAATTTGACGATACCAACCATATCCCCCCGGCAATTGAAAACTCTGTTTTCAATTAAGAAAATTTAACGCAACTAAATAAATAAAATATGCTAAATAAATAAACGAATACCTTAACAGGAAAATCAACAAATTAACTTTATTCAAAAAATTCAAAATTTGCAATATGCCTATATGTGCTATTGCGTAGGCAATGAACAGACCTTTACAACGGGTCGTTTATAGGTACCAGTTTTGGTACGAACTGAAACAACGCGAATGATTCCATCAGCACCTGGATGGATTTCGGATATGATACCAAGTGGCCACTGAATTGGTGGTAAATTCTCATTGATAATGACGACAACCATACCTGTCTGTATTGGTAACTCCGGGGTATCCCATTTTTGTCTGACCTGAAGGGTCGTCAAATATTCGGTGTGCCATCTCTTCCAATAATAGTGTACGATTTGGTCTAATAAAGTTTTACGCGACAACAAATTTGAAGATTTAAGCACCGTATCCGCAACAGGAAGTGAAGTTAAAGGCAAAGTAGATAGAAAATGTGCTGGAGTCAACGCAGCCGGATCAGAAGGATCATTACTTAAAATGCAAAGAGGTCGAGAATTTAACAAAGCCTCGATTTGAACGAGAACTGTATATAATTCTTCATAAGTTAAAATTTGTGAACCGATGTTTTTTAATAGAAGGGCCTTGCAAGATTTCACATTAGATTCCCACAATCCTCCAAAATGTGGTGCATGAGGTGGGCTTAATTTCCAAACAATTTTGTTACTTAATAACTCGTTTTTTACAGCTGCACAATAATCTGCAGACTGTATGAATTGATACAAATCGCTTAACATAGATTCAGCACCGATATAATTCGTACCGCAATCCGAATATATTACACTAATTGGTCCGCGCCGTGCTAAAAACCGTTTTAAGGCGGCCATAAAGATAGCTGTGGATAAATTGGAACACAGTTCCAATTTATCCACCGAAATCAGTACCAGTGTGCATAAAAGCCTTTGCTTGGCTTATGCGAGGAGCTGGTAAGTCACCCATAATGGGAAAAATAGGTCTAGGCTTCGCACGAAAACAAAAATTACAAGAATGAATAACTTTACGAGTTAATCTCTGTCTGAGCAGAGCGGTTAACAATGATACACCAACATGCAAATGCCGACGATGATAATGCTCAATTAATAATTTTACGAAATGTGATTTATTTGGTAATAAAATGGGGTGTTGATGATCATATGGAATATCAGCGTGGACTAACCGTCCACCTACTCGTAAGATATGATTCTCATCCAGAAACGGTCTGAGTTTTTTAATACTTGTAGAACAGCCATGTCCTTTTTCCATTGCCTTTAATTCCGATTCAAAATAGACGGATTGTACTAATTTTATTAAGACTTTTTCCGCCTTTGAAATATCCGAAAGGGTAATTGATGATTTGGTCGACAATAATTTAGCAAATCTTAACACGTACACGAACATGTTGATTAGGCGATTCCAAGAAGAAAATCGAGCGATGATTAGGTACAACGAGGAACAGTTTGGTTCAACTACTGGACAAGCTATAGCTTTCTCTTCAATACAATACTGACTACTCAATTCACAAATCTTAATTGGCCAATCCGATTCGTTAGATAAGAGCCACGGTGGGCCAGAAAACCACTCGGAGTGTGAAGCGACAAACTGTATCGGAGTTAATCCACGAGAAACCTTATCCGCCATGTTCAAGTTACTATTGATATGGTACCAGTTAGCTGTTGGTAGATATTCCTGAATTTTCGATACTCTATTGGCAACGAATGTATGCCAACGATGTGGAGATGAATGTATCCAATTGAGAACTATCATCGAATTGGATAATGCGAAAACTTTATCTATTTTAATGCGACGACTGTACGATTTAATTACGATATTTAATAATTTAGCCAATAGTAAAGCAGCACACAGTTCTAATCTGGGTATAGACTGAGTTTTAATAGGAGCCACTTTAGATTTGGCACATATTAAAGCACTCTGTGTTAAACCATTAAGTTCCGCTCTGATATAGACAACCGCAGCATATCCCTTTTCGCTACTCTCCGCGAAACCAACTAACGAAATCAAACTATTAGGGGTTACTGATAGATATCTAGGTATCTTAATATCTATTAATGTTTTAACCTCATTATAGAACATAAGCCAACGTTTCTCGAGCCAACTGGGTGGACTTTCGTCCCAGTTCAAATTTGAAATCCAATAGTCCTTAATGAGTAATTTAAGGTACATAGTAACGGAGGCTATCAAACCCAACGGATCGAACATTTGGGCCACCGTAGAAAGAATATTCCTTTTGGTCGATTTATGATTAAAATCAGTTACTCTAAAACCGAAATAATCACCTAGCGGATTCCAAACTAAACCCACAACCTTAAAGTTTTGATCAAAATCTAGTTGCTGAGTGAACTGTAAAGATTCGGGAACTTTATTCAATAATTTTAACGAATTACTGGTCCATTTAACGATTTCGAATTGTCCTGCTCTAAACAACTGGATGATTTCCTCATAGAGGCTTTCAGCTAACTTTTCACTTTCGACAGAATATACGAAGTCATCAACATAAAAATTATCCCTAACAACAGCGGCTGTTGTGGGAAAACGAACCATTTCATCATTGATCAACTGCTGGATCGTTCGTAATGCGAGATAAGGAGATGATTTAACTCCAAAACATACAGTATTCATTTCATAAGTACATAAATGTTGCTCTGGACTAAATCGCCATAACAAACGCTGATATTTTCTATGCTCGGGAATTATGTTGATTTGACGAAACATTTGCTTGATGTCGGCGGTTAATGCAATGGGGAACAATCTAAAGTCTAATAACAACAAAAATAGGTCCTGTTGCAATTTAGGGCCTGCATATAATAGGTCGTTTAACGATAATGAGTTATCAGTTTTGGCTGAAGCATCAAATACAATTCGAATAGGTGTGGAACTGCTTTCCTTATAGCGTGATGAGGTATATAATATCCAAAATCATCTAAAGGAGTGTCGGCCACGAGTGAAATATGATTTTGCTGAAGATAATCTTTCATCACGTCGTGATAAGCTAAACGAAATTCGACATTATTTTGAAATTTTCTCTCTAGTGCGAGAAATCTCCGACGAGCGATATCATACGAGTTTCCGAGATTGCACGGATCAGTTTTAAAAGGTAATGAAACAGTATAACGACCGTTAGAATCTCGTTTGAACGAATTCAAATAGATTTGTTCACAATCTGAGTCATCTTGGTTAATTACGTAGGGGGCTGCAATTTCTTCAATTTCCCAGAATCGTTTTAACGTATTTTCTAACGATGAGGCTACGAAAGAAAAACTCGACTCCTTCTGATTTAAAGGTGTTTCTAATATTGGGGCTTGGCCCATGATTACATAGCCCAAGGTAGTTTCGATTGCTACGGGCATCTCCGGGCAACCAATGAGTTTATTGTGTCGTAAGATGCGACCCAGTAGTGAAGCACCAATAATTCCGTCTATCTCCCCCGGAATATGATATGAATCGTCCGCTAAGGGTAAATGATTGAGATGCATGAGTTTACTAGTATCGAAGAATGCAGAGGGAAGTCTATTGGTAATTTCATCAATCACAAATACGTCAATCGAATATTTTTGTTGATCATTAAATTGTGATACGAAAGTTAACCGAGAATAACCATCAACTAGTTTGGTAGACGAACCAATGCCATAAACCGATAGATCAGTTCGACCAATACTTAAACCTAGGCGTTTAATACATCAATATGATATGAAGTTAGATTGACTCCCAGTGTCTAATAGAACTCTAATTTTTTGTTTTTGATTGTTATTATCAAAAGCATAAACTACCGCTGTGGACAGCAGCACAGTTACATGCTTTGAATGGTCTTCACTAGAACACAGGGTATGAATAACAGAGGAATTACAAAGATTCTGATCGTCTTTCGATGTATTAGCGATTGGCTGTAAGGGTTGCGATGTTGAAGGTGTGTTAAAATGCAATAAGCTATGATGTTTCGAACTACAATGACTGCAAGAATGTTTCGATTTACAATTTATGAGTTTATGATTTGTATTTAAACAGTTTATGTACAAGCCTATGTCTTTGACAAGTTTAAATCGTTCATTTGGATCTAATTTCAAAAATTTCGAACACTGATTCACGACGTGGGAAGTATTGCCATCACAAATGATACAACGATTTCGATTTGTGGAACTATTCTCGGTACTATTAGACTTGGGATGCGAAACGAGAAACGATTTACTATTTTTGAAAGAAGACGAAACAGAATTGGCATTACCAAAGCCAGTACGCGATTTGTCCGGTTTGATAACCCTACTTCGTTTTCTAACAAAATCTATTACTTCATCATATTTTGGAAGATCTGTACCTATTCTGATTAATTCGAATGAATTGACAGCTTCCATCGGAAGTTTAGTCATGGCTAAATGTGTCAATATATAATCTTCGAGATTCTCGATCTGAAGACGTTTTAAAGCGACTACCGTAGTATGAAATTTTTCTAAGAAGATTTTAAGATGACTTTGATTCGATGAATTATTTAAACGAAAATTATACAATCGATCTAAATAGAGGTTAGCTAGGTATTTTTTATCTTGATAAGTGTCTTCTAATAACTTCCAGATAATGCCATAATTAGCTGGCAATGGTTCAATAGAACTGCATGTTTGTAGCGCCTTACCGGTCAATCTAGACAACAAATACTGTAATTTTTCAGCTGTATTAAATTCAGGCTTCACATGAACAAATTGTTTGAAATTTTCATAAAACAATGGCCACAAAGATAAATCTTCACCATCGAACACCATAAGCTCGATTTTTGGCATATTAATGCGGTGAATCGAATCATTACTATTAGCCTGATCATTGGCCGAATTATTTGATGATGAAACGGGAGGAATTAATTGCAATGCTAAATATTCGATATGATCGACGATATCTTCGAACGTCTCTAAAAGTTGATTATAACGAATTTGAAAATTTTCCAATTTTTTTTTATCATTCGGCTCCTTTTGTGCTTCTTTGGCAACATCGAAACAAAGCTGAATACGTCTAAATAATGTTTCTCTACGAGCTAATGCAACGTCTAGCTCGCGTTCGGATGGCGTTTTCGACATGTTAACGAGAATCAAATAATTAAACAAAATACAAATGGAATAGTATCGATATCGACGAGACAGGTATGGTTGATACAACGAGAAAATATAATGATAATTTTTAATAAAATTTGTTGATTTTCGACAAGGTCAGGTTGGATCGACGTTTAAATTTGAAATCGAAAAGATAAACTCAAATTCCTAAGATAATACAAGTATCAACGAAGATTAATCCAATGAAAATTCAAGATAGTTGGCAAGTTTGCTAGACAAATTTACGAAAATGTGCAACAATTATGCACAATGATGCAACGACAACGAAACGAAATATAGATTTGTAGCAATCGAAAGGACCCAAATCACTCAGGTCCCTGCTCGGGCGCCAAAATATGTTTGAAACGATATCCACTTGGGAATCTCGTCTCCGAACGAAGTTAAAACTATTAATTGTAGATAAAATCGACTTACCGATTCGCGATGTTACCCAACTGATGTTCCACGCTGTAAAAGGGAAAGGACCAAAAGAAGGAAAAACAACGGGACTTACAGGTGGATGTCGTAGTAGCACACACGAATCGTCGATATAAGCAAAAAACAATGAAGAGACCGAGCGTTGAGCGATTTCGATTGTTATGAAATTGATTTCAAATTCAAAATGATTCAAATACAAAAATGATAATACAAAATTCGTTTAGCATTACTTGCGACACAACGAAAGGTGAAACTCAACTGTTTAAGAACCCGAATTATTATCAGAAAGAGAAAAGAAAAAAAAACTAAATTTACAGATAAAATAAAATAAATTTTTCAAATTTGACGATACCAACCATATCCCCCCGGCAATTGAAAACTCTGTTTTCAATTAAGAAAATTTAACGCAACTAAATAAATAAAATATGCTAAATAAATAAACGAATACCTTAACAGGAAAATCAACAAATTAACTTTATTCAAAAAATTCAAAATTTGCAATATGCCTATATGTGCTATTGCGTAGGCAATGAACAGACCTTTACAACGGGTCGTTTATAGGTACCAGTTTTGGTACGAACTGAAACAACGCGAATGATTCCATCAGCACCTGGATGGATTTCGGATATGATACCAAGTGGCCACTGAATTGGTGGTAAATTCTCATTGATAATGACGACAACCATACCTGTCTGTATTGGTAACTCCGGGGTATCCCATTTTTGTCTGACCTGAAGGGTCGTCAAATATTCGGTGTGCCATCTCTTCCAATAATAGTGTACGATTTGGTCTAATAAAGTTTTACGCGACAACAAATTTGAAGATTTAAGCACCGTATCCGCAACAGGAAGTGAAGTTAAAGGCAAAGTAGATAGAAAATGTGCTGGAGTCAACGCAGCCGGATCAGAAGGATCATTACTTAAAATGCAAAGAGGTCGAGAATTTAACAAAGCCTCGATTTGAACGAGAACTGTATATAATTCTTCATAAGTTAAAATTTGTGAACCGATGTTTTTTAATAGAAGGGCCTTGCAAGATTTCACATTAGATTCCCACAATCCTCCAAAATGTGGTGCATGAGGTGGGCTTAATTTCCAAACAATTTTGTTACTTAATAACTCGTTTTTTACAGCTGCACAATAATCTGCAGACTGTATGAATTGATACAAATCGCTTAACATAGATTCAGCACCGATATAATTCGTACCGCAATCCGAATATATTACACTAATTGGTCCGCGCCGTGCTAAAAACCGTTTTAAGGCGGCCATAAAGATAGCTGTGGATAAATTGGAACACAGTTCCAATTTATCCACCGAAATCAGTACCAGTGTGCATAAAAGCCTTTGCTTGGCTTATGCGAGGAGCTGGTAAGTCACCCATAATGGGAAAAATAGGTCTAGGCTTCGCACGAAAACAAAAATTACAAGAATGAATAACTTTACGAGTTAATCTCTGTCTGAGCAGAGCGGTTAACAATGATACACCAACATGCAAATGCCGACGATGATAATGCTCAATTAATAATTTTACGAAATGTGATTTATTTGGTAATAAAATGGGGTGTTGATGATCATATGGAATATCAGCGTGGACTAACCGTCCACCTACTCGTAAGATATGATTCTCATCCAGAAACGGTCTGAGTTTTTTAATACTTGTAGAACAGCCATGTCCTTTTTCCATTGCCTTTAATTCCGATTCAAAATAGACGGATTGTACTAATTTTATTAAGACTTTTTCCGCCTTTGAAATATCCGAAAGGGTAATTGATGATTTGGTCGACAATAATTTAGCAAATCTTAACACGTACACGAACATGTTGATTAGGCGATTCCAAGAAGAAAATCGAGCGATGATTAGGTACAACGAGGAACAGTTTGGTTCAACTACTGGACAAGCTATAGCTTTCTCTTCAATACAATACTGACTACTCAATTCACAAATCTTAATTGGCCAATCCGATTCGTTAGATAAGAGCCACGGTGGGCCAGAAAACCACTCGGAGTGTGAAGCGACAAACTGTATCGGAGTTAATCCACGAGAAACCTTATCCGCCATGTTCAAGTTACTATTGATATGGTACCAGTTAGCTGTTGGTAGATATTCCTGAATTTTCGATACTCTATTGGCAACGAATGTATGCCAACGATGTGGAGATGAATGTATCCAATTGAGAACTATCATCGAATTGGATAATGCGAAAACTTTATCTATTTTAATGCGACGACTGTACGATTTAATTACGATATTTAATAATTTAGCCAATAGTAAAGCAGCACACAGTTCTAATCTGGGTATAGACTGAGTTTTAATAGGAGCCACTTTAGATTTGGCACATATTAAAGCACTCTGTGTTAAACCATTAAGTTCCGCTCTGATATAGACAACCGCAGCATATCCCTTTTCGCTACTCTCCGCGAAACCAACTAACGAAATCAAACTATTAGGGGTTACTGATAGATATCTAGGTATCTTAATATCTATTAATGTTTTAACCTCATTATAGAACATAAGCCAACGTTTCTCGAGCCAACTGGGTGGACTTTCGTCCCAGTTCAAATTTGAAATCCAATAGTCCTTAATGAGTAATTTAAGGTACATAGTAACGGAGGCTATCAAACCCAACGGATCGAACATTTGGGCCACCGTAGAAAGAATATTCCTTTTGGTCGATTTATGATTAAAATCAGTTACTCTAAAACCGAAATAATCACCTAGCGGATTCCAAACTAAACCCACAACCTTAAAGTTTTGATCAAAATCTAGTTGCTGAGTGAACTGTAAAGATTCGGGAACTTTATTCAATAATTTTAACGAATTACTGGTCCATTTAACGATTTCGAATTGTCCTGCTCTAAACAACTGGATGATTTCCTCATAGAGGCTTTCAGCTAACTTTTCACTTTCGACAGAATATACGAAGTCATCAACATAAAAATTATCCCTAACAACAGCGGCTGTTGTGGGAAAACGAACCATTTCATCATTGATCAACTGCTGGATCGTTCGTAATGCGAGATAAGGAGATGATTTAACTCCAAAACATACAGTATTCATTTCATAAGTACATAAATGTTGCTCTGGACTAAATCGCCATAACAAACGCTGATATTTTCTATGCTCGGGAATTATGTTGATTTGACGAAACATTTGCTTGATGTCGGCGGTTAATGCAATGGGGAACAATCTAAAGTCTAATAACAACAAAAATAGGTCCTGTTGCAATTTAGGGCCTGCATATAATAGGTCGTTTAACGATAATGAGTTATCAGTTTTGGCTGAAGCATCAAATACAATTCGAATAGGTGTGGAACTGCTTTCCTTATAGCGTGATGAGGTATATAATATCCAAAATCATCTAAAGGAGTGTCGGCCACGAGTGAAATATGATTTTGCTGAAGATAATCTTTCATCACGTCGTGATAAGCTAAACGAAATTCGACATTATTTTGAAATTTTCTCTCTAGTGCGAGAAATCTCCGACGAGCGATATCATACGAGTTTCCGAGATTGCACGGATCAGTTTTAAAAGGTAATGAAACAGTATAACGACCGTTAGAATCTCGTTTGAACGAATTCAAATAGATTTGTTCACAATCTGAGTCATCTTGGTTAATTACGTAGGGGGCTGCAATTTCTTCAATTTCCCAGAATCGTTTTAACGTATTTTCTAACGATGAGGCTACGAAAGAAAAACTCGACTCCTTCTGATTTAAAGGTGTTTCTAATATTGGGGCTTGGCCCATGATTACATAGCCCAAGGTAGTTTCGATTGCTACGGGCATCTCCAGGCAACCAATGAGTTTATTGTGTCGTAAGATGCGACCCAGTAGTGAAGCACCAATAATTCCGTCTATCTCCCCCGGAATATGATATGAATCGTCCGCTAAGGGTAAATGATTGAGATGCATGAGTTTACTAGTATCGAAGAATGCAGAGGGAAGTCTATTGGTAATTTCATCAATCACAAATACGTCAATCGAATATTTTTGTTGATCATTAAATTGTGATACGAAAGTTAACCGAGAATAACCATCAACTAGTTTGGTAGACGAACCAATGCCATAAACCGATAGATCAGTTCGACCAATACTTAAACCTAGGCGTTTAATACATCGATATGATATGAAGTTAGATTGACTCCCAGTGTCTAATAGAACTCTAATTTTTTGTTTTTGATTGTTATTATCAAAAGCATAAACTACCGCTGTGGACAGCAGCACAGTTACATGCTTTGAATGGTCTTCACTAGAACACAGGGTATGAATAACAGAGGAATTACAAAGATTCTGATCGTCTTTCGATGTATTAGCGATTGGCTGTAAGGGTTGCGATGTTGAAGGTGTGTTAAAATGCAATAAGCTATGATGTTTCGAACTACAATGACTGCAAGAATGTTTCGATTTACAATTTATGAGTTTATGATTTGTATTTAAACAGTTTATGTACAAGCCTATGTCTTTGACAAGTTTAAATCGTTCATTTGGATCTAATTTCAAAAATTTCGAACACTGATTCACGACGTGGGAAGTATTGCCATCACAAATGATACAACGATTTCGATTTGTGGAACTATTCTCGGTACTATTAGACTTGGGATGCGAAACGAGAAACGATTTACTATTTTTGAAAGAAGACGAAACAGAATTGGCATTACCAAAGCCAGTACGCGATTTGTCCGGTTTGATAACCCTACTTCGTTTTCTAACAAAATCTATTACTTCATCATATTTTGGAAGATCTGTACCTATTCTGATTAATTCGAATGAATTGACAGCTTCCATCGGAAGTTTAGTTATGGCTAAATGTGTCAATATATAATCTTCGAGATTCTCGATCTGAAGACGTTTTAAAGCGACTACCGTAGTATGAAATTTTTCTAAGAAGATTTTAAGATGACTTTGATTCGATGAATTATTTAAACGAAAATTATACAATCGATCTAAATAGAGGTTAGCTAGGTATTTTTTATCTTGATAAGTGTCTTCTAATAACTTCCAGATAATGCCATAATTAGCTGGCAATGGTTCAATAGAACTGCATGTTTGTAGCGCCTTACCGGTCAAGCTAGACAACAAATACTGTAATTTTTCAGCTGTATTAAATTCAGGCTTCACATGAACAAATTGTTTGAAATTTTCATAAAACAATGGCCACAAAGATAAATCTTCACCATCGAACACCATAAGCTCGATTTTTGGCATATTAATGCGGTGAATCGAATCATTACTATTAGCCTGATCATTGGCCGAATTATTTGATGATGAAACGGGAGGAATTAATTGCAATGCTAAATATTCGATATGATCGACGATATCTTCGAACGTCTCTAAAAGTTGATTATAACGAATTTGAAAATTTTCCAATTTTTTTTTATCATTCGGCTCCTTTTGTGCTTCTTTGGCAACATCGAAACAAAGCTGAATACGTCTAAATAATGTTTCTCTACGAGCTAATGCAACGTCTAGCTCGCGTTCGGATGGCGTTTTCGACATGTTAACGAGAATCAAATAATTAAACAAAATACAAATGGAATAGTATCGATATCGACGAGACAGGTATGGTTGATACAACGAGAAAATATAATGATAATTTTTAATAAAATTTGTTGATTTTCGACAAGGTCAGGTTGGATCGACGTTTAAATTTGAAATCGAAAAGATAAACTCAAATTCCTAAGATAATACAAGTATCAACGAAGATTAATCCAATGAAAATTCAAGATAGTTGGCAAGTTTGCTAGACAAATTTACGAAAATGTGCAACAATTATGCACAATGATGCAACGACAACGAAACGAAATATAGATTTGTAGCAATCGAAAGGACCCAAATCACTCAGGTCCCTGCTCGGGCGCCAAAATATGTTTGAAACGATATCCACTTGGGAATCTCGTCTCCGAACGAAGTTAAAACTATTAATTGTAGATAAAATCGACTTACCGATTCGCGATGTTACCCAACTGATGTTCCACGCTGTAAAAGGGAAAGGACCAAAAGAAGGAAAAACAACGGGACTTACAGGTGGATGTCGTAGTAGCACACACGAATCGTCGATATAAGCAAAAAACAATGAAGAGACCGAGCGTTGAGCGATTTCGAATGTTATGAAATTGATTTCAAATTCAAAATGATTGAAATACAAAAATGATAATACAAAATTCGTTTAACATTACTTGCCGACACAACGAAAGGTGAAACTCAACTGTTGAAGAACCCGAATTATTATCAGAAAGAGAAAAGAAAAAAAAACTAAATTTACAGATAAAATAAAATAAAATCTTCAAATTTGACGATACCAACCAGTGTGTTTTGTGGAATCTCGAGGGATGAACGTATTATACTACATTTTTTCCCCAAAAATCCAGCAAAGTAAGTAAACTTTTACTACCTATATACTGATTCTACTAATATTAAGTGTTAGTTTAATATTAATGTTAGTATTTGATTTGCATCTTCTCGTGTTACCTATCCTGATTTTAAGTACACGAATTTTTCAAACATTATTTGTAGAAATTAGAGATATAAGTAAAGATATAGGTACAGTTTCCTCCTTGTAATAAAACCTTTAGAATTTGATTTAAAATGATTTTATAGCATCATAAAGCATATGATGTTACATTAAGCTTTATGTACTAAAAAATTAGTGAAGCATCCTATTAATATGAATCACTTTTTAGGTTTCTACAATGGATTTCAGCCCTTGGTGTAGAGAATAAGGATATCGAATTCTATCGTCATAACCGTCTTTGCGGTCGCCACTTCTCCCAAGAATCCTACTCCCATCCTGAAAGTCGTAGATTGAATACAAATGCAATTCCTTTACCTCTATTTGCCTACAAATATTCCACAACTCCTCCTAAAGATCCAGATGTACCTGTTGCATCCACATCCTCAGGGGTAGTTGATCCTGTCCGCAACTCACAAACTCTCTCACAGGGTTCATCTTCAGTTTTGAGAAGATCGTCCGTTTCTCAGTGCATGAATAGCAGTTTGTTGAAAAAGAAACAGCTAATTCATGTACTGAAAAATAAACGGCGACATATAAACAGCCTCGTAACTACTAAGGGTCCAGGGAGATAAACGCTGCCACCGAGCTATCCGCCTATAAATCATTGAAAACAATTTTTTGAGTCACTTGATAACTAATGGGATTTTCATCGAATTGCTCACCATTAAAAAAGCAGCGCTGTTTTTTTCCATAGCAAGTAAATTATGTGTTACAATTTCGCTTTACTAAAGACATGAAGAGCCCTATCTTAAAATTATTTTTAGCTACGGTCCTAGCTTTTGATAATTCTTTTTGGTATTTTCTTTTATGTGGACATTAGGCTTACGGGTATTTTTAAATGTGAGACTGAAATCTTTCAATTACATAGAGATTCCATAAGAGAAATATTGGGTCGCGTTATTTGTAAACTATAAGAGGTATTGAGCTCTGTAATATATATCAATCAAACTCTTATTAGTTGAAGAGCGATCCAAAGAATATTTTGAGGACTTATAGGAAAGTATCCAAAGAACATTTTATTAAAATTAGAACCGTGTAGCTCATTTGGAAGTTGATCAAAAATTGTTCGTTTCTGACAATGTAGCAATTTTCAAAAACGAGGTAAACATGCAAAACGACTAAGAATGACTCGAAGATCCTGTCAAACGAAAAAAAAAATCAATGCTGGGAGGATCCCCGAGTCATTATAAATCGTTTAACTTACATAATTCGTTTTTGAAAATCGCGACATCGTCAGAAACGAGCGTTCTAATTTTGTTAAAATGATCTCTAGACATCCTCCTATAAATCCTTGAAATAGTTTTCGAATCGCTTGCCAACTAAAAGGGTACAAAATTTAAAAAATCTATTATAAAACACTTGTTTCAAATGCTTCTTTTAAATAGTAGCCCCTATTTTCTATTGTATTTTCGGGTAGAGAATATTTTTCTACAAACTGCCTGACAGTTGGCGATTCAAATAAAAAATATTCACTGTTAACATTTCTTGATGTTTTGTAAAAAATAGTTTTCTTTACAACTTGTAGATAAGATTTATTCATGTTTTATGTTAATGTATGTAATGTTAATCAACAATAATTGCAATAATTTTAACAAAAATATAGAACAAATGTTTACGTTTTATTTAATGATACCCTTCTAAATACTTGTCCTTCTATACCTGCTACAAGATACATCTAAATGTGCATATGTATAAACAGATAGTGAATTTGTCGACTCTCTATTATTTATAACACCCCCAACCGGCTACTGTAAATTTTGCTTCCACTGTGTAAGTCACTAATTCTCATTTACAATTTAAGTTAAAAAAACGTTAGCGGAGTAAACGTATACTATAATTTTTTGATAATCCTTGTTCATTGATTGACTTCTGAAACGAGTTTTTTCAATTGTTTTTTTTTCGAACTTCCTTGATTGTTTACATTTAAATACAGAAACCATCACAAATGTGAGTGGCAATAATAAATTCAATCAAAATTTTACATCAACGTATAACGTACCCGTGATTACGATAAATTCTAAAAATATGTCTCATGTCTCATAAAATAATTTGAGGTCACATAGAATATGAAAGGCGCTAGTAGATTTCCCAAAAGGAGTGCGTTAACAGGTATTAAAGCACTCCTTTTGTTATATTAACAACGCTATTATAGAGGCAGAATAGAAAAATATTTTTAGAATCGATTGCCAACTAAAAAAAGTTTAATAAGAATTAACCACAATTAAAACAGGCGTCCTGTACATATACAGGGTTTCTGGACTAGGAGTATACAGTTTGGCCGTTTCAATCAAAATAAAAAAGCTATTCTATTCTAATACTGTTTTGAGGATTTATTGGGTAGTTCTTGAAAAAACATTTTAGCAAAATTAGAACCTCGTAGCTTATTTGGAAGTCTGATAAAAAACGCTCTTTTCTGCTGCATACTTAGATCAAGGATCCTCCCAACATTGATTTTTTAGTTTTTCTCTATTTTTTTCTGAAACAAGTGGCAATCTTCTGCATTTTCTTTAGAATGCGAAGTCGTTTTGCGTGTATAGCTGATTTTAAAAATTAGTATTTTTTAAAACCTTAAAAATGAGCTATGAGGTTCTAATTTTGCTAAAATATTCTCGGGTGACTACCCTTTAGATTCCTAAAATATTCGATTTTCTCTATTTTTTTGGTAGAAACGAACAAATTGTATAATTCCAGGCCGAACACTTCATAAGAGTTGGGGGCCTCGTAAAAACTAGCTCTCCCTGAGGCCCGCTAAATATCTCGGCGGTCCTGATTCTGGGGATCATTTTGTATACCTAGATGGACAAAACTCTTCTATTGTAAGGTTGTGTGAAAATGTAAATTACGAAGTTTGTAAATAAATAATTGAAATTTAAGCATTTGTACTTTTTATAAAAATTTCCCTTAGAAGGATCGTTTTGGACACATTTCCCCTGTATCAAGTAAGTATCCATTAACTTTTAAAGTAAAATGAAAGGGAACAAATCAAACTCCGAAATTAATCAAAAAAAGTCAACGATTTATTGTTATTTCTTTTATATAAATTTTTAAACAAAGAAACTGTTAGAAAATATCCACTTCTTGATAAATATCTGGATGTGAAACAATACTCGTATCCATTACCATATCATTATAGTGAACATCGGATATTGAACGTGCAATATATCGTTCTGTATATGATGAAACAAAACGTTTAGCTGGATGTTGTTTTCTATATTTCGTCAAAATTGGTTGAATCAAATTATGTGCTTCACATGATAAACCATGAAAATAAAGAAATACCAATTGTGGATTCTTTAAAAGGAATCTTTCTAAAGCTTGCAATTCAGACGATCCCCAATATTCACGCCCATCGCAGTAAACACTGAGACGTTCCAATTTTGGATTTTCAATAGAACAAAACGAATTTAATATCTCTAAAATCGATGTAGCATAAAAATTCAAATATTGAAAATCTTTTAAATTGTTTGCATTCTTTAAAGCTGTACATAAAGCAATATTTTATATTTCAACATTTACACACGTAAATAAAAATTTTAATGTTTCTAATTGCGGACAATTATTTAAAATCTAAAAAAATAAAAATAAATCAAATGGAACTGTAATTAAAAATTAAATTTACTAGATCGATAAGAAATTGTGCTTTGTCAATCGTATGTGGACACAGACTGAATAAAAGATATTTGAGATGTTTCAATTGAGAAATTAATGAAAAATTGTTAACAAAATCTGATGGTGACGATGTACAAGCTGAAAAATTCAAATAAATTATTATAATTTTGAATATAATTAAGGAACATTTCACTAACAACATCTATAAATTTCCAAAACTTCTAAATATTTCAAATTCTGTAGAGAATATCTTTCAAAAAGACAACATTGTACTTCTTGTTGTTTTTCTTTTATATAATGTAAAATATAATGTAAATGACATATTTTGATTGATAATTTCTTTAAATATTTCGTATTAGGTGATTATAAGATTTTTCTAATTGCTTCAAATTTGTATGTTGAACACTCTCCATAAGTATTAAAATTCAATTCATCTAACATTATGTCATCTATGGTCTTTTCTTTCAAAGCCTTCAACAAAGTTTATAAAACTTTATTAAATCAAACTAACAATTTTCGTATTTATCTTCTTATAAGATGACAAAACAAACACTAAATAGTAATTTTTAACGAAAACCACTTATCGTGAAGCAAATGTAATCAAAACTGTTTTTTAATAATCGATTTCTCGCTTGTTTCCTGAGATATCCAATTGGGTGTTTCACAGTGCATCCCATAAAAGTCTTCCAACTGTCGGAGCATGTCAAAATTTTTTTTCTATCGCTGTCTCCAAGTTTAAAGATGAAAAAATATACACCAGCTTATTTATATAGTTTATACATGTGCGAAAAGCAAACCACAGTTCTCGAAAAATCCAATTGTAGAAAATCAAAAAAGTTACTGAAAAAAAATTTATAAATTTTTGATTTTTTTCTAAATTGAATTTTTCGGGAACCGAATAAGCTTTCAAAAAAGCTGATGTACGATTTTCTATATTTAAAATCATAGAAATGGCAAGATAGGAAAGCTTTTGACTCGTTCCGGCATTTTCCTCTACACTTTAAAACTCATAATTTTCCAAAATGGAGAACTACGACGGATGCAACGTGAAACGCTCAATTTAAAATTTGACAGAAATGTTAAATGTTGAAACTCATCCAACTGAAGCTACCAAAAATTACTAACATGCAGCCGTAATTTATGGAAAGAATTGTATCTTTTTGTTGGTACCACTGCAAAAGGCACTGTTGCCGATGTTTGATTTTTCTGTCAAAATTCTACATTTAAATCGTGGATTTACCATATATATAATAACTCCCCCAAGCTATATAGTAGTATTATATCTATAGGATTTACTATATTATTGATACGACTATTATTTATCTTAAATTAATGTATTAATATTATCAGAGTTAGCGTTGAAACTGTCAAGGCATGTCTTGGATTGAACCATCACAACAAACGTTACATTTAACGACAATTTTAATACAAGAATATGATGGTGCCATCAAAGACATACCTTGACAGTTTCAACGGTTTCCACGCTAACTCTGATAACAAATTTAATGGATCGCACGATAGTATATTATACAACGAGTCTATAAAGAATGCTATTATTACCGAGCGGAGCGAGCGAGTGTTGTAATCATTTGAGGTAATAATAAGCATTTATTATAAGCGAGTTGTATACTATACTTTATCTACGACTTATTTCAAAGTGTACAGGTACTGGTGGTGTACAAGAATATTTACCTTCTTGATAATTTTCGATTCTAAAATCGCACCAAAAACGGACACTTATTACAACTGTTTGTTGAATATATGGAGTGTAGAGGTAAGGAGGATCATCTTCATACAATTTATTTGTAAAAATTGTTCAAGAATTTGTGAACAATTAAGATGGCGCTAGTGTTGCTTAGGGACTAAATGTGAGTAAAGCTCAAATAATTGTTAGAGTAAGACAGAGTTAAACGAATAGAGATAGATATCAGCTTTGTGAAGGCGCTATTTTCAAAAAAATCATTACATGAATTTAAAATGAAATAAAGTTGAATATACAGTCTATATCAAAGAAATTCGAAATTCGGAGTTGAAATATTTCTTTAATGAGTAAAATTTCTAATGAAATTTAGAATTGGTATTTAATAGGAAAAATTAAGAAAAAAAAATTATTTTGGGGATTGATTTGATAGTTATGAACAATTAAATGCAAAATTAACGAAATATGTAAGTCTACTTTTAAGCAGAGCACAAGCAGAGCGGATATCTATCTTTATTCGGTTAACTCTGTCTTACTCTAACAATTATTGGAGCTTTACTGACATTTAGTCCTTAAGCAACACTAGCGTTATCTTAATTGTTCACAAATTCTTGGACAATTTTAATATATGGAGATGATCCTCTTTACCTCTACACTCCATAGTTGAATAGTACGAATTTTCTCACAGTATTTGTTTGAAATTTTAGAAAAATTAAATGTCATTTCAATTATTTTTTTTTTGTCGCCATGGCAATCTTACATTTCACAGCAACTATGATTGAAAATTGTATAAAAACGCCCACTTTAGGCCTACTTGTTAGAACTATCCTGTTAATTATTTTGGTCGTTACCATGGTTTTTTGACATTAGAGAGAAATATTAATTCGAATGCTATTTTCTGATTGGCTTACGAGAACCATTAATCTCTTAGGGATTAATATAGGTCATTATATTGCAAAAACCACAAGTAAAAGGATCACTTTATATTTATAAGTCGTAGATAAAAATTTAAACTTTCAACTTACATAAAGAGTTCTAACAATTTTCCATTCTTCTGGCCAATTTTTTTCAGTCTCCTCTGGTAAATAAATCGGATCTATGCAATTTATATTTAATAAGAAACGTCAGTACTTTTTGTTTATAATAATTTTATAAAGACTAACCAAACAATACAGTAGACGGTTGATGGTCTCGTTCAGATTTATATTCATATGATGAAGAAGTTATAATACAACCGAATGTTTTATGAAGTAATTTTTCAATGAAATGCGATCGATATGGAAAATTCCAGTCGGATTCAAGTTCTTCAAACTAAAATAACGAAAATTACGATTAAATTAATAATAGAGAAATAAATAAGAAATTCTATAAACTTACCCATAAAGCTTTTACTTGTGGAAATATTCGATATATTGGTACATTTATATTTTTAACTAATTTTATAAATAAAGTCTCCACTGGTGGTACTTGGATTTTTGTACAAATATTACCATGATTAACACTGATTGCAAGTTTTTTTATCTAGAAATTAATGTAGGATTTTTTTTATTGATTTGTTTCGTTTCATCAGATTTTTTTTATAAGAAATTACCTTTAATTGATGATACAATAATAAATCATTCTCACCTAAACCCAAAACTGTATCAATTGCAAATAAATTGTTCAATTTTACTAATCGATATAAGACATTTCTTCAATGCTTTGCATTCAACCAATATAAACCATTGATATTTACTGTTTTAATATAGCAAACATTCACTTTTCTAAGAGGTTGTAAATTTCTCAATTTGTAACATCTCGAAAGATAAATTTTCCTGAAAATTGATCGTAAAACAAAATATAAACATCACAATTAATAATAATAAATTTACCTGACTAAATCATTAACTTTAAGGGGAATTTGCAGAGATAGCTCGATTTGGCGTGCGAAATTTATCAATTTTCAAACAACGATATATCGCTTATTTTTTTAAGATATTGTGAAATTTAAACGTGCGTTGGATGGAGCATTTCAGGGTGCATGTTCTGAAGCTTTTCATTGAAAATGTAATAAAATTCGGAATGATAGAGAAAACTGTTGGACCATGTTTTTTTGTACATTTTCCTTCATAATTGGCTAAAAATTGGTCAATATGATTGATTTTAAATATCTATTGAGTGATTTAGATGGAACATGAGGAGATCTTTCCAAATCTTCAAGAATTTTCCCGATACGTTTGTTAGTTTTCCCAATTTTGAAGAAAATTAAATGAACTTTGATCCAAGATATAGGGCACAATTTTAAAGATAGAATTTTTTACTCTTGTTTTTAGAAAGATATTGTAAGGGCGGAGGGGATAAAGCTCGGTTTTAACAAAATTTTGAAAATTACGTGATTTATTGGGAAATTTGGAATCCCATTTTCACCTGTTATTTACAGCTATTAAAATTAATTAATTTGACCGATAATTAGTATCAGAATATAGGAAAATCGATTTTCTTTCACGACCATATCATAATAATGAAAAATATTTGAAAATCTGTCCGTAGGTAATTTTCTTAACCAAGCATGTTTGTGTTGCGAGAGGTATTGTTGTTCTTATTTAGTCCGCATATCTGGTATAAACCGGATAGATGTGGTATAAAAATGTGCATAAAAATTTTCAACTATTACAAGGCCTACTACAACTAAAACACAGTCACAGTTGCCAGATTTACCAAATCATTTTCAACGGCGTCTATTAGATGTCACTGTTAAAAATAAGATTATACAGTTATATACCGGGTGTAACCCTATCCACTGTTCTACTGTAAGAATTATATTTGACAGAAATGTCAAATGTAGAGACTCACCTAACTGAAGCTTACAAAAATTACTAATATGCAGGCCATGCAGCCGTAATTTATGGAAAGAATTGTATCTTTTTGTTGGTACCACTGCAAAAGGCACTGTTGCCAATGTTTGATTTTTCTGTCAAAATTCTACATTTAAATAGATTGAGGGATTGAAACGATCTTTGCGACATTCGAAAGGGCTCCACCAAACTTAGATTTCGTGTAAATTTGAACCGATTCGGCCCGACAGGTTTTGACAAATTCCAAAAAAAAAATCTCCAAAGGCAGCAAGTACCTTATATAGCGAATTTTTTTATGTATCTACATGCTGAAATATTATCATTTCACAAACAATAAGAAACACTAATAAAATTTCACTCGTTTAAAATTTGTTGTTTGTTTACATAGATCTAGTATGTTAAGATTAACATACTAGATCTACCTATGTTTGTCTAATATTAACTGTCAAAATTAGTTACCGTGTGCGATATTCAATTTTTTTTCTAATATCAATTGTCAGAACACATAGCCATCTGAGATAATCGATTTTGCTGCTTATACTCAAAGAAGAGATTTTTGCATTTTTCTTGCGAACCAACTAACCGATTTTGATGATTTTTTGTCTGGGTCATAGAGAATGGTCAACTCTACTGTTATTTTAATTTTCATCAAAATCTAAGCAAATGTAATATTGAAAATGATTTTTTTTAACATTTCTTCAGTTCTTATTCCAAAAGTGTTGGCCCTACCAGTCTGGCCAACGAACTCATCCAAGCTATCCCAAAGGCCGATTTTTGTACCAAGTTTCATTCAGATTGGTGTATTTTTACGGCAGTTATCGTGGATATACATATATATATATAAAAATTTTTTAACGAACGGTGGATATGGGTTCCTGAGGTCCCAAAACGAACTTCTGTGCAAAAATTTTTCGGAAATTCAAAAGTGAGGATCTCGTCATTAGCTAATTTTTTTAACAAAAATTCGCTAAAAAACGAAAATTTTCTTTTGGTAAAATCGTGTTTTTTCAAAATTATTATTGAACTACTGTACCGATCGATTCCATAATATAATCAGCTCTTAACCTTAACGAATGACGTCGATTACAGTTTGAACGATCAAAATCGGTTGATTCATTCACGAGTTATCGTCGATAACTATCGAAAAAAATGTTTTTCTACTATCGAACAGAAACTGTTAGTGTTTCAATCATATTTGATTGGTAGAAAGTGTCAAATTCCAGTAGAGTTGATCTGTTTCGTAGGCAACGTTCAAAAAAAGTAAATAGTGGTTTCTGATTGGTGATTTCTTACTTTTCCACGTTAATACATGGAAAAGTGAACATTTCCTTCCTAGGGTGGAAGGTAAATAGTCACTTTTCGCACGCTGTTTAATTTGTTTGTTTTTCTAATTTGATAATGAAACATTTTCCAAGAAGAAACTTACATTTCTTATTGTTTTATAATCAGTGATTCTTTTATAGGCTTTTTCATATTTTTGCCTTGATTTTTGAGGTAGAAATTTTTATCACTACCTCCTTCTCAGTATCTGTTATCTCTGGTGGTTTACCAGGTTCTTTCTCAATTTCCACTTTTTCGGCAATTATTCGCGCAATAAACAATAAAAACTTTTAATAATTACTTACATAAATGCTATAAGTAACAAATGTTGTTGTTTGACAAATTATTATTAAATGATTGTTTTTCTGTTGGCATTAGTTTACTAAGATACCTTGATTTCATTTTTCTATGTATATGTCAGGAATTATAAAGTGTCGATTTTATTGAATTTATTGTAATAATAATCAATAATTATTTAATTTGGTGGATGAATTTTGAAAGAAACAGCATCCGCGAGTTATTTCCAATCGATCGTAGAAAAAATAGTGTTCGATATTCGGGTGGAAAGACGTTTTTGCGAACGTACAGGCTCGTTTCGCAAATACGCACTTTTTACCCTTATATCGAAAATAACTATTTTTCAACATAACCTCAAACTTACTTAACCAATCAGATTTGTACCCCTCACAATAATTTTAGAGCTTTAAAAGTTTCAGGAATGGCCTGCAGGTTCAACCGCATTCCAGATTTTTTTCTTTTTATTAATTTTATTCTGGAATAGGTGGAAATGATTTGAATTTTTTCAAGAATGCAATAGAAAAAAAACGAAAAAAATCACTGCTAAGAGGGTCTCCGAGTCATTCTTAGTCGTTTTGTGTCTTTAATTCGTTTTCGAAAATCGCGACCTTATCCAAAACCAACGTTCTTAAACCAAACTCCAAATGAGCTACGTAGTTCTAATTTTGCTAAAATATACTCTGGGGACCTCCCTACATATATTTAAAATATTTTTCAAATCACTCACCAAATAATGGCATTTGACATGGGATCGTTTCGTTTCAAATGAATCATCCTGTATAAACTCGAATTCATACCTACTAATTAAATCAGTATTGTTTAAATATGTGTTCGTGACGTTTTTCTGTTCGTCATTCCTGTATTCCTTACTCACTTTAACATTGTTTTCTTCCCAAAACTTTTTTTTTCAAATCAAAATTCAAGTATCTAGACACAAACACTTATATAGAGTATTCTAATTTTTATATAAACGAAAATAGATCTGCTTCAGTTTTACTAATTTCTTCAATTTCCATCAAAGTAAATCACAGGTAGGCTCAATTAAGTTCCACAATTAATATCATATTCAAATTGACTGAGGATTGTTCTCAATGTAACATTCACTGTGAAAGACTTTACTTCTACCCCGGCTCCACACACTGGCCCAATTGTTTACACAAACAGTGTTTGTCCAATGTGTGGTCGGCGAAAATCTGTGTGGTGCCGACGGTATCTTTATTGTCTCGAGTAGTCTCGACGCTTTAAAAAGTTACTTGTCCAACATAAGCCAATGTTTACACCATTGTTCGGGCCAGTGTGTGGAGCCGGGCTTATACGATATCCCAAAGATGCTTAAATTTTACACTAAATATTGAGGCATCACTGATGACTCAATGTGACTCATCAGTCTTAAATCTACGCTTCGGTCGATTTAAGTCGAGACTCAGTGTAAGCCCGGCTTCACACTCTGGCCCGAACAATGATGTAAACATTGGCTCATGTTGGACGAGGTTTTTTTTTAAAGCGTCGGGACAATGGAGACACCGTAGGCGCCATGAGCAAATGAGCCAGTGTGTGGAGCCAGAGTAAGAAGCGAGATTTAAGCCATAAATTTTAGTTTAAAATAATCAAGTATTTACAGATCCAAATCATGATGTCAAGACACTTTATCTGGATTATGTTGATGTTTATTGTTCTTACAATAAATTATCAATTGATATCAACAAAACAAATTAGTATTGATAATAATGATAATGATAATGGAAAACCATGTAAGTGTATCTATTGGCGTGAGTGTAATGGTGAATTTAACTATAAGTAAGTAATTAAAACTTAAGAAAAGTAAGGTTAAAAACAAATTTTTATTCTAGCGTTACATGTCCAATGAGTTTTGTTCTATCATGTTGTGTTGTACCATCATCATTAATGTAATAATCTTAAATCACATTATATAAATAAATAAAAAATCTCTAAAGGCAGCAAGTACCTTATATAACGAATTTTTTCATGTATCTACATGTTGAAATATTATTAATTCACAAACAATAAGAAACATTGTTTGTCTACATAGATCTAGTATGTTAATATTAACATACTAGATCTACCTATGTTTGTTTAATATTAACTGTCAAAATTAGTTGCCCTGTGCGATATTCAATTTTTTTTCTAATATCAATTGTCAGAACATAGCCACCTGAGATAATCGATTTTACTGCTTATACCCAAAAAAGAGATTTTTGCATTTTTCTTGCGAACCAACGAACCGATTTTGATGATTTTTTTTCTGGGTCATAGAGAATGGACTGCTCTACTGTTATTAGCGAATTTTTTTAAAAAAAATTAGCTAATGACGAGATCCTCACTTTTGAATTTCCGAAAAATTTTTGCACAGAAGTTCGTTTTGGGACCTCAGGAACCCATATCCACCGTTCGTTAAAATTTTTATATATATATATATATATATATATATATATATATATATATATATATATATATATATATATATATTATATATGTATATCCACGATAACTGCCGTAAAAATACACCAATCTTAATGAAACTTGGTACAAAAATCGGTCTTTGGGATAGCTTGGATGAGTTCGTTGGCCAGACTGGTAGGGCCAACACTTTTGGAATAGGAGCTGAAGAAATGTTAAAAAAAATCATTTTCAATATTACATTTGCTTAGATTCTGATGAAAATTAAAATAACATTAGAGCCGACCATTCTCTATGACCCAGAAAAAAAATCATCAAAATCGGTTCGTTGGATCGCATGAAAAATGCACCATTGGCGTAGTTATTTTCCATTTCTACATCTGTATGTTAAAAATGAACGTTATTCACGTAAACAGTAGAACCTTTATTATCCATTAGGCACTCGATTTCCCGTTATACCTTTTGTTATTTATCTATACTTGCTTTTACATTTTACATAACAAAAAAATTAATAATTGGTATACTTATCAATGTAATTATCCGTTTTTTTCGTTTATTTTTCATATCAATCACCCCCCGGCACAATCACTGACAAATAATCAATGTTCTACTGTATAACATTAGCTTCTGAAACAATTCTTACCTAGAATTACAAATTTGCCGACAATATAAAACATTTTTAAGCTTTATTGCTTAAACTTATAGGTGATCGTATTATTTTCCGTTGAATAAAGATGAAATCAAAGAATGATACGTATAGAAATAACCAAATGGACATAGTAAACTTTAGTCAATTTTTAAATATTATAGGAATTTCTATTTTTATCTCACAAATCAGTCTAACAAATAATTTATATTAAATATAAAATTCTAAGTTTGCTCTAATTCTCTTGGTTTTCTTAATTTTAATTTTACTTTATATGAAACAATAGATAGAACACAAACAAAAAATGTGTTCATAATTTTAACGTTTTTTTTTTGAATTTTATTCTTGTCAAGAATTGTATTTTTTTAGTTTTTTCCCGTCCCTGACGAGCCGCTTTTAAAAGAATGAGAGAGAGCGACCAAAACTTCTTAGAAAGTCGGTACAACTAGACACCTGCTTTCTGACCGTAACGTCACGACGTCTTGCTGGCAGTTGAACTGCTCGACTGCTTTTCTACGTTCGGACACTATTGGTAGAGAAAAACGTTTCACACCGATAGACAGACCATGCGGGTACAACGGCTGCGGCCAATACGCTCTATATGAATTTGTCAGGAGACTAGATTTGCCTTGCTCCTTCTATGGAGCAGATATCCGCCCTTTAGTTATCACTATTAAATAAATATTTCAACCACTATAATTTTTGTAGAGTAAAGAAAGTTCAATTCCGAAGACTTATTGTTAAACATGCCACGGCTAAAGAAAAAGAGTAATGAACAAAGAAATGAAATTAACAAGCAGAGAAACCGTGAAAAACTCAACTCTTGTGAAGATAAGAGGATTGAACATAATGAGAGAAATAAAAAATTGCAAAAACGGAGATTAGAGGATAACACAGAAAGGGAGATTCATAACAAGAGACAAAGACTTTCACAGTCTAAGCGTCTAACAAATGAAGATGCTCGGGAAGTTCATGTGAAAAGATCATGTCAATCTCAGCGACTCCGTTTATCTAATCAAGAGGCCCGAAAATTACATAGAGAACGGTTAATAAAATCTCAGCGACTCCGTTTATCTAATCAAGAGGCTCGTAATACACATAGAGAACGGTTAGTAAAATCTCAGCGACTCCGTTTATCTAATCAAGAGGCTCGTAATACCCATAGAGAACGCCTTGTAAAATCACAAATTTCAAGATTACAAGATCCAAGCGCTAGGAAAATTCATGTGAAAAGATCATGTCAATCTCAGAGACTCCGTTTATCTAATCAAGAGGCCCGAAAATTACATAGAGAACGGTTAATAAAATCTCAGCGATTCCGTTTATCTAATCAAGAGGCTCGTAATACACATAGAGAACGGTTAGTAAAATCTCAGCGACTCCGTTTATCTAATCAAGAGGCTCGTAATACCCATAGAGAACGGTTAGTAAAATCACAAATTTCAAGATTACAAGATCCAACTTTGCCTAAAATACATATGGAAAGATTACGCAAATCACAACAGGTTCGTTTATCTAATGAGAAGGCCCGTAACGAACACAGATTAAGATTGAAAAAGAGCCAGGAACAACGTTTGAAAAATCCAGCAGAACGTTTGAAACATAATCGCACAGCCCTGCTAAATTATTCGAAAAGAATAGAAAATAATCTTGATGCAGAGAAAACAAAAATATTTAAACAATTTCAAGAAAATATAAAGAATGGTCCTATTTGGGAATGTGCCAGCTGTCAGAGGTTGTGGTTCAAATATTCAGTCAAATTTTGCACATTCGAAGAACTGTTGAAGAAAAATCTCAGAAAGGAATTTCTTGACAGTGTCTGCAAGAACCAGATAAATGATAGAGATATTGGTTATCTCTGTTCAACTTGCAAAAGAGATATAGTTTCTGGACGAATCCCGAAATTATCAATGGCATATGAAGACCTCAGCTTTCCAAAAATTGTAGAAGAATTAGAGTGCCTCAGTAATTTAGAAGAACGGTTCCTTTGCCCAAGAATACCTTTCATGCAAATTCGAGCCACTACATACAATCAACAATTTATGGTGCAAGGTAGGATAGTCAATGTACCAACTGATGTACCAAGTAATATTGAAATATTACCCAGACTTCCTAGAGAGGCAGACATCATTCCTATTGCCCTTAAGAAAAAGAGGCAATATAAGGGTAATTATATGATTGAGAATATAAGACCGAATAGAATTTACAACACTCTAGTTGTATTAAGAGACTGTCCAGTATTTCAACAAGCTGGAATAACAGTTGACTTGAACCGCAACCTGAATCTTAAAGATATCCTGAACGATAAAGATAATAAAGGTAACATTCCGAATCCAGAAAATTCTGCAGATTCGGAATCTGATGAAGAGGAAAATCCATGGAATGTTCCTGTTGAAGAAACTCTGTTGCAAAACGATGCCATTATATTTGCGCCAGGAGAAAACTTCAAACCATTACCACTATTCTTGGACCAGATGGTAGAATGCATGAGTTTCTTAAAAATATATGGAGGAGAAATAAGACGTCAGCCATCACATTTAACATTCCAAAACTGGATTAAAAGTGAAATTATGCGTTCGGATGGAAGATGTTCGAAAAGTATTCCGAAACTATTCTTCAGTGCCTTGAAATTAAGAGCATTGAAGTTATCAACTAGTATTGGGTTCTGTTTGAGAAAAAGTAAAGGAAAACCAGACGTCAATGTCAATCAGATGTTATCTGATAACTTTATGAATTCTCTTATACTTCATGACAGTGGTTACAAGTTATTCTGTCCAGACAGAGGATCCCCAGCTTTTTGGGAAGAAAAACAAAAAGAAATGTTTGCAATGATAAGGCAATTAGGTACTATATTTTCAACAATATCTGCAGCAGAAACAAGATGGACTGAGTTAATCATTATCTTAAAGAAAGTGTTAGATGGTGAAGATGTTTCTGAGGATTTCGTGAATAAAATGACTTATGATGAGAAAGCAAGACTGATCAAATTGGACCCAGTAACATGTGCTCGTTATTTTGATTATAAATTGAGAAAACTATTTCTCGTATTGAAGAATAAGAAGGCAATATTCAGACAACACCCTGTTGTTGATTATTCATATCGAATTGAATTTCAACAAAGAGGATCTCCGCACGCCCACTGTTTATTATGGTTAGAAAACGCTCCAAAGTACGGAGAAAACAGTTTAACGGAATGTATAGAATTTATCGACAAATATATAACATGTTCGACAGAAATTTTGCCAGAAGACCTTCTTCAATACCAGACCCATAAGCACACATTCACTTGCAGAAAAATGGTCAAAAAGGAAGTACGCTGCAGATTTGGTATACCATTTTTTCCGTTATCAAAGACGGAAATCTTAGAACCAATAGAAAATGTTTCTCTTCAGAACAAGGAAAAACTGAAAGAGATAAGAACCTTTCTAGAACAATTATACAAAGAAAATGATAACACCCTTGAATATGATGAGTTTCTACGAAAATTCAATATGACTTAAGAAGTATATAGAAATTTGATAAGAAGTGGATTGAAAAGACCTATGGTTATATTGAAGAGACGTCCATGTGAAATCAAGATTAATTGTTATAATGAAGACATTATAACGCTCCAAAAATCTAACATGGGTATACAGTACATAACTGACGTATATTCTTGTGTTTGTTATGTGCTATCATGTATAAACAAATCACAGAAGGTGTTGTCAAAGTTATTACGTGACGCAATTGAAGAAACTAGACAAGGGAATCTTTCGCTAAAGGAAAAATTGAAAGTTTTAGCAAATAAGTTCCTGAACGCTAGTGAATTTTCAGCTCAAGAAGCCGTCTATTACATTCTGTCACTTCCGTTATCTGTTTGCAGTAGACAGTGTGTATTTATTAATACAGGTCCGCCAGAGCAGAGGGTACTTATTGTAAAACCAAAAGCTCAATTGCAACAATTACCAGATGGATCGACGGATGTTTTCCAAAAGAATATCTTAGATCATTATATTAATCGTCCCGATATCTTGGAAAATGTTTGTTTAGCCGAGTTCACTGCTTTCTACCATTATACAACCAAACGAAAACAGAATGATAATGAAGATAAAGATCCGTCTAGCGATGATGAAGAGTCAAATAATAATCAATTTGTACTTAAAGGTAAATATGGATTTTTGGAGCGTAGAAAACAAGCAAATATAATCCGGTATGTGAGATACAATAAAGAACAAGACGAGAAAAACTACTACAGAGAACAAGTCATGCTTTTTATGCCTTGGCGGCATGAAGAGAATGATTTGATTCTGAAAGATTGTAAAGAAATATTTCATAAGAACCATGAAATAATAATGAAAAATAGAAAGGAGTATGTTTATAAAGATTTGGACGATTTGAATCTAGATGAAATGATGCAACAACTAGATGATGAAGATGAAAATGATAATTCTTCAAATGCCGACAATCAGCCGATTAATGAATATGAAATATTCAATGATAGAGACGATGAAGGAGACCTTCTTCTTGATATGGGAGTAGAAAATGACAACAATCCTAAGGATTTAGTTTATTCCATTCCACATTTAATTCCTTAAGAACAATACATCGATATTGTTCGGTCTTTGAATGAAAAACAAAAGAAATTTTTCATGCATGTTTTACATCAGATGAAAACAAATGAAGATCCATTATACTCTTGTGTGCTTGGATCTGCTGGAGTTGGTAAATCTAGGTTGATAAAAGCGATCGAACAATCGTTAACAAGGTATTTCAACCAGAAAGAAGGAACTTCTTTGGAAAATATCAAGGTTTTGCTCACTTCACCAACGGGAAAAGCGAGATTTAATATTGGAGGAATTACACTTCATTCGGCATTCGTATTACCTGTTAATCAATTTAGCAATGAAATGCCACCTCTTAGTGGTAATGTGCTTAATACAATTTGTTCAAAATTGCATCAACTAAAACTTATCATTATCGCCGAGGTCTCGATGGTAGGAGCCAAGACGATTTCAAAAATCGATACCAGACTGAAGCAAATATTCAATAGAAGAGATAGACCATTCGGTGGAATATCTGTCATAATGTTTGGCGACTTTAATCAACTAGCTCCGGTTGGTGATCGTTACATTTTTCTACCAGACCAAAGTAATCCATATGGTGAACTCGCCGGAAATCCGTTGTGGACAATATTCAGTCTATACCGACTAACTGAAATTGTCAGACAGAAAAATGATGCCTTATTTGCTAATGCATTGAACAATCTAGCAAATAACACTTTGAGCGAGGAAGAGATTAAATTGTTCAAGAGTAGAGAAGTTAAAAGTGATGAAAAAATACCAACAAACGCTTTAAGATTATTTAGAACAAATCTCGAAGTAAACACATACAATGATGCAGTATTTGTAATGCGAAACGATGTTGTAGAGCATGAGGCCATAGACCGAATACTTGGTAAGGCTTCCGAGTCAGTTTCCAAGAGTATTCTGAACTACATAACAACTGCAAAAATCACCGACACATATGGTTTACCGCAAACGATTAGCTTAGCGTTGACATCCATTACATGATAACAATAAACGTAAAAGTTACCGATGGGTTGGTTAACGGAGCAGTGGGCACCTTAAAAGTCATTGAATTCAATGATAGCAATGAAATTAAAAGGTTGTGGCTCCAGTTCGATGACCAGAATGTTGGATGTGAAATTCGAAAAGGTTATTCTAAACTAGCAAAAAGTAAAGGCATCGATATAAGATTAACTCCAATTGAAAAAGTTGCTAAGAATATAAAACCGAAAAAGAATTCACCAGTTATGGTTATGCGAAGACAATTTCCACTTGTTCCTGCTGAGGCGATTACAATACATAAAAGCCAAGGTGGTACTTATGAATCCGTGGTAATTCATATGGATAATAGAATACGAAGAAACGAGTTGTATGTTGCTTTGAGTAGAACGGTTTGTTCATCAAAGGTGACTTCAAAGCTCCATCAAAACAAAAGAATAATGATTTAGTAAAGAAGGAAATTGACAAAGCGTTTATGGAAAGACCAGTTGAATTATATTTCCAACGGTATAATTCTGATGATATCAGCGTGTTATTCCACAACGTTCAGTCTTTAAGAGCTCATAGCCTTGACTTGGTAAGTGACCAATATTACATCAGTTCTAATATTATTATACTTGTAGAAACGTGGACCACTTGTACAGATGTAGTTTCAATTACTGGGCATGTCCAAGTTTACAGAGCAGATGTCAATAGGTCGAAAAGGCACGCATATGGTTTAGCAGTCTTCGCGAAGGCTGATATAGCTGCAAATATTTTACTAGTATTTGCCTTTAATTGCGAAGAAAACCAGAAAAGTTGCAACATAGTCGCATTCTTATATGAAGATACAATTATTTGTGGTGTTTATAAACCACCGTCTACGCCATTCTCGGTTGTTAAACACAAACTGGACGACATGTTGGGTGCCATCAGGAATTGTCAGAAAATATTTATTTTCGGAGATTTTAATGTCGATATAACCAAACATAAAAATCCAGAATTCTTAAAATATTTCTAAAAGAATTCTCTGTTTCAGATTGTACCCAGGGAACCATCTACTGATGGTAATACACAAATAGACTTATGTTTCTCGAACAACATTAAGTATAAGGCCAATTATTATGAATCTTACTTCAGTTACCATAAACCAATAGTTTGTATTCTGAAAGAATACGAAGAGGGTAACAAGCCAAAGCAAAACATAACCAATTTGATTCCATTGATAGAAGAATCGAATCAAAAAGTAAACGATAACTGGAATCGTTACGGAGAATCTATTGAGATCATTGAAGATGAAGAAAAGTACAAGGATTCACGTGAGATTATTGACACAAATCATACAATTAATATAAGGTCATCACAAGTGATAAAATCACTTAGTGAAATGTGTGATGCAATCGAACAAAGATATTCAAGTGACGATATTGTTTATATTAGGTTGGGAAATCAATTTCTAATTTATAAGTGTGATCTTATTTCTCTCAAGCTAACATTATCTAATGCTGAGCGGAAAAAATTCAAGAACTTAGGTCTTAATAGCAACAGTGGCTGGTTAACAGACTCCATCATAGACGGATATTCATTCTGTTTATGTGAAAGATACAGCAATTTATCTTTTGGAAGTACATTTGTGTCGCAAATGATAGTACAAGGCAATTTTGGACACGACATAACCCAACATATAAATGTCGAAAATAAGACTCATTTCGTTTTACCGTTGATTGTCCACAATAACAGCCATTGGATAATCTCCTGTTTTCGGTTATCATCGAAAGAATTTTTTATTTTAGATTCTCAAGGAGGCAGACATCCTGAAATAATCGAAAAACTGAAAGAATTCTCTAAAGTTCTGCTTGAGAAAATGGGCGAACAATCAATAGAAACTATGAACTATATATCTATAACCAAATTTACAAGACAAATAGATTCATTTAATTGCGGAGTTTTTGCATTGTGGTTCGCACAGCAATTCGCGTTGAATAGAAGGTTCGATGAAACATTCGATCCCAATAACTTTAGAGTAGAAATATTCAATGAAATTACTAGTCATCAATGAACTAGAAAAATTAAAAGTACAATGCGAATTATCGTTAATAAGTGAAATAGACAATTTAGAGGCATTCAGAATAATTATTGTACAACATTTTCATTGCATATATCAATGTAGAGTAAAATCTTTCCTAGAAAACCGCACTCATAGACCATTTCGCGCATGCTCAATTCAGCGCGGTAATTTTAAAGAATGCTGACAAAATTACTTGTATTCACGATTATTGTATTCGCACATTTACAAATTTGTTGCATCTTTTGTAATTGCCGCGCACATGCGTTACAGCAATGTTAGATATAGAAATAGTCTATTGAGGGCGTGCTCTTCGACATCATAATCATAATTACATTATGTTTTTGATGTTGGATTGAGCGCAACTCCGCTGGCACAATAGAATTTCTGAAAAAACATGATCGTTGTCCATTCCTGGTATTTTACCAATATTAAACAAATGTTTATAGAATTCGTTCTTCCCAAAGAATAATTTGAAATAAAAAGTCAATTAATAGAATTTCGTTTGTAAGAAATTTTATTGCTAAGGTGTATGAGATAACAAGAAGTAGTAACGTATATAAATAAATTTATATATGGGTTTACGAACGAGTGTTTTCAGATAACTATAGGTCAACAGTTTTATTACTTACATCTATTTTAATCTATAAAGACCTCCGTTCGTAAATTACAAGAGGAAAGTTGATATGTACATATTTGTACAATATTACACATGCAATGAAATAGTTATACCATTTTGAGAGGTATTATTTTGATTACTTTTCATTTAGCAATAAGTAATGTGAGTTCGCAAAAAATTGAAATATGTGATATTGTTAGGTTAGTGTTCTATTGAGATATGTACTGAACGAAAAGATGCCAGATACATTATTTATCTGTACCTACAATATCGGGTGGTGGTGGGCTTACACAAAAAAAGAATATCTCTCAAAAAATAATTTTTTTCAATAGAGTTATAAATTTAAATATTTATAATTTGCATTAGATATGTATAAACAAATACACTTATGATCATCTAAACTGAAACGGAAAGGATACATCGAATAAGATTATGAGTTTTGTATTCTCAATATTTTGTTAATGTTTTTTTTTCATTTCAAATTCAATGATAAAAGTTTATGCTGGCATCAGCAAGTCCATATTTATGATCAAGATTTATTTGAATGTTGCAAGTCATAAGTGTATTTGTGCCAATTACCATAGTAATAATATTCATTATTAGTTATTAAGTTATGATTTCAAAATATATGTATATTTATTTCAGTATGAAAATGTATGTAAAAGTTTTGTTTCTTCCATTTGAAATAATTCTTGTAATAATTTGACTAGATTTAAGTTTAGTCTGTATTATTATATTATGTAGATATAATTGACAAGGGCATAGGCATAGTTTTTGTATACTCTCAGAAAAACGAAAAATGTGTAAACAAATACACTTATGATCATCTAAACTGAAACGGAAAGGATAGATCGAATAAGATTATGAGTTTTTGTATTCTCAATATTTTGTTAATGTTTTCTTTTCATTTCAAATTAATTGATAAAAGTTTATGCTGGCATCAGCAAATCTATATTTATGATCATGTTTTACTTGAATGTTGCAATTTATAAGTGTATTTGTAATAAGTTGAATAGATTTAGGTTCCGTTTTTATTATTATTATTATTGACAAAGGCATAGGCATAGTTTTTGTACACTCTCAGAGAAACGAAAAATGAAAGTTACGTAAGTCTATGAATTCCGTTATAGTTGAATTTTCGTTAAAAAAAAATTTTTATTATATTTTTTTAATAGCAATTAAAACTTTGATTCCGTCTTCAGATAAATCACCTTCTTCATTGAATTATTAGTTAAATGAGTACATCATATTTACCAGCAAATTGTTCTACAGAGAAAATATTAACTATGGTTCCTCAGAAGAAGTTAGATAGGTATGGAAGGTAATATAACTCAAATATTTTCATAAACATGTAACATTATAAAACACACATTTTCCTAGTATAATAATCATCAATCAATGGCAGAAAAAGGCTGAATTGTATGAATATCGCAGAAAAACTATACAGTATTGTCTTCAAGATAAAATTTCAATTTGGCAACAATCCACTACATCATTCTGTAGATACAGTAACTAAATAAAGAATAGTGGGTACATACACTGACAAGAAATTAGGACACAAAATCCTTTATGTCTATAGGGAACAAGATTGTGAAAGATATTGTTATATGGACTGTATTGTACTCTCACTACTGGATATGCTCAATTGGAAAAGAGTAAACCGTAAAATAAAATGAATTATTACAAGTTGACTGGTTGCATCATAGAAAATACATCGATTAGCAGCATCATTATCAATTATGATAGGAGCCAGAAATATTATCAATAAAATTAAAATATACAAGAAATTCTCATATAATAAATAAACTGAGGAAATTACAGCTTGACAAATCTAGCTTTGCGGGTGAAAATTTCAATGGATGCGCAAATAAAGAAGTGAGAAAGTATTCGGAATACAAAGATAGAAATATAAGACGTTCCCAAGTACAGTCTGTGACAGAATTTTGTCCGATTAATTGTACGATATACATATTTATTTAGGATGATAATAATAATAATAATAATTAGTTAAATCATATAAAATGTGATTTAACTAATAAAATAAACAATAAAAAATATAAGATCCAATTAATTTAATAAACACAAAGAATAATTTCATTTTTCTCTTAATTATTATCTCTTATTTATATTTACAATTTTTTTAATTTTGGGATAAAGATTTTGACAATGTTTGCTTATTTAATTATAATTCATCATCCCATATAGGTGCTATATGGATTTCTAACATTCTAAAAAAAAAAAATCATAGGGATGGTCTTGCGATTGCTGGAGAGTATAGACGACATGAGCCGTACGGCTATCTATACATAAATGAAATATACAATAATGCTTTTGCTGTTGAATGTACTTTAGTGACGTGTCTCAAATTTTTCTACTACGCATCTGGGGGCGGAACTATTTCACCCGCAAAGCTAGATTTGTCAAGCTGTAAAAATTTTTATGAAAAAATGCAACATTACACCTGTAATTAAACAAAGCAACACAATATTATACATCTGGAAAAATCATTTGGATAAAGAAGACATTGAAGAAAAAAGCGGAATGTATAGAATAAAGTGTGATTATCGTAATGTTATATATCGGACATACAAGTAGAAAGCAAAAAAAATTCGTAATAAAAGAACATAGAACAAGACAACAATCAAGCTTTTACCAATATCTAATAGAAAAAAAGACATACAAGCAAAGATAATAACAATAGCATTATATTACATAATGGAGAAAAAAGATTAAAATTTGAATTATTAGAACACAAACTACGAAATTTTGAACGAACAACTACAACAACTGACATAAACAATTAACGCATGTCATATGTCATTTATATTAATAACATAACCTAAAATTTATAGTTAAATGCGAGACCTTTGTAACAACGTTTAAAACGAAAACCAACATGATTTCTATAATTATTATCAATCAACAATTATAATGGAGTAAGTTTCAGTAATTTCCTTATTTCCTATTAATATTTTTTTTGTCTTTTTTTATCTTGAAAAAATTTTTATTTTATTATTCGATCGCATATTTTTAAGTACCTTATTAATTATTTCAGGTGGGAAACATTGTGATAAATCAGATTACTAAAAAAATTAATAATGAAAGAGGAAAGAGATGGAGGAATGGCAGAAGAAGGGGTCGTGGGAGAGGGCGTGGGCGGGGAGGAGTATAAGCAAATTTGTTTTTTTTTATAAACTAACTAAGTAAAAATTAATAAAAATTAAATTATATAATATCTATATTGTTACTATATTATATTATGAATTATTTTTTTAATAACAACAAAGAGAAGAAAAGTTATAATGAATAGTTCAAGTGAAAGATTATGACAAACTGTTATTAAGATGTGAGTTACAAGCAAGGTTACATTCAGTCATTCTAATTTGTTTTCATCGCTAATCTTCTCCAAAATCCTGTTTAAATCAAATAATATCAATCAAAACAATCCATTGTATTTTGTTGTCAAAGCATAAATTATCAAATCACAGAAATGCAGGTTTCATTGATAATTGATTATACAATATAAGAATTTCTTCAATTAATTACAACCGACTAGTTTCTTACTTCTAAAGGTCCATCTTCAGTGGTTTTACTGTAATTTACAAGAAAAACATTAATATACAATTTTAATATAAAAATAATAAAACTTACCTACGTCAATACAATCGACAATAATACAAATAGATTCGTCAAATTTGTTACAATCACAATCAAATTTTTATTGCAATTTGAATTCACAATCAATATATTTATTTCGATTAATATATAACTTCGATATTTCAATCTGTAATATAAAAAAAAATATCACATTAACAATTACGATTTTAACACATTTCTTAAAAACAAAGTGGTTACCTCGTGTGGACAGATGTATTCATAAGAAATTCTATCAATAAACATACAACTGTATCTTATATCTTTTTTCAATAATTGTTATTATTACTATTATGATAAACGATTACGAAAATGCTATTATATGAATATTAATAAATTTTGATTGATAATAATTATAGAAATCATGTTGGTTTTCGTTTTTAACGTTGTTACAAACATAGACGTTACAAAGATCTCGCCATTCTATAGACTTGGATATATAGACTGCTAATGTGAGTAAAAATTTGTAGCCACCATGCGCACTAATATTTTTTGAAACTCATCTGTTGTTTCTTTCCAAGCAGTGCAACTATATTTTCTGTCTTTGTCGATTTTTACAACCAGTGTTTTACGCTGGCGTATTGTCAGTCAAATTGAAGGACAGATAGTGATAAGTAGTTAGCTAAAAAGAGTAAGACTAACTTTCGAGGTCATTCGAAGTTGGTTGCATTATAATCCAATACAAAACATAGGACATTAGCAATCTATTCCCTTCTAATATCTTTGAATATAAATGACATATGACATGCGTTAATATTGATTGTTTATTTGAGTATAAGCAGTAAAATCGCATATCTCAGATGGCTATGTGTTCTGACAATTGATATTAGAAAAAAAATTGAATATCGCGGGGGGTAACTAATTTTGACAGTTAATATTAGATGCAAAGCCTGCTAGAGAATTTCGCTTGAAAAAATCAAGCAGGCCTTGATTAGACGTATTAGACAAACAAACTTTAAACGAATGAAATTTTATTAGGGTTTCTTATTGTTTGTGGATTAAAAGTATTTTTCAATAAAAATTAGAAATATTAAAATAACATCGGGAAATGAATTTATTAGTTGATTCAATGTTATTAAAATATATTAATTGTCAGTATCATAAGAATGTTTTGCAATTAATATTTCAGTATGTAGATACATATACAATATTCGCTATATAAGGTACTTGCTGCTTTTGGAGATTTTTTTTTAACTGTATTGTCATTAGGGTATATTCTCCTCAAACTTGTTTTTTGTAACAATTCCGATTTATCTAACTGCACCTTGAAATTGCTTTCTCTTAATCTGTCGAATATTTCTTTTAATCTTTCAACATGTTCTAGTAACGATGTACTAAATACTATAATGTCGTCCATATATACTAAACATAATTCGTTTTGTAGTCCTCTTAAAACGTTATCCATCACTCGTTGAAATGTTGATGGAGCGTTTTTGAGACCAAAAGGCATTCTTTTGAATTCGTAATGTCCTCCTTCCGTTGAGAACGCTGTCTTTTGAATATCTTCAGGGTCGATTTCGATCTGATGAAATTCAATTGCCAAGTCCAGAGTAGTGAAATAGTTTGCTTTTCCCAATTTATCCAAAATATCAGAAATATTTGGTAAAGGGTAGCGATCTTCTACAGTTTTTTCATTCAGTTTCCGATAATCAATCACTAATCTCCATTTCTTTTTCCCTGAGGCGTCCATCTTTTTCGGAACAATCCAAATTGGGCTGGACCATGGTGATATACTGTGTTGTATGATTTGTTGATCCAACATTTTTTCAATTTGAGTTTTCACTTCTTTTCGATGTATTTCCGGTAATCGATACGATTTTGTGAAAATGGGTGTGTCATCTTTTAGATTAATTTTGTGTCTAATTTTATTGGTGAAGCTAAGTGGTATCCCTTCGCAATAAAATATATCTCTGTATTGGTAACATAGATTTCTAATTGCTTCTTTTTCTTCTTTATTGCAATGTTCTAACCTTAAATTTTTCAAATTTTCTTTTAATAGTTTGTTTTGTTCATCGCTGTTTTCTGTTATATCGTCAACTTCCATTTTTTCAATAAAATTTACGTCTATTAAGTCAACGAATTCATTTTTTAAGGGTTTCTTAATTTCTATTGTTGATTCTTTTTCGTTGCTGTTTAATATTGATGTAATTGCAAAATTATTTATTACATTAACAACTGCTTCCGGCATTTCTAAACCTTTATCGAATTTTGTGTATTTTAAAATTCCGAATCCGTTTTTCTGTTTAACTGGTATTTTCACGAAATTTTGAGTACGACCTGGTATTGTTATATTGAAATGAATACATTTTTCTTGATTTTATTCATCTGATTGATATATGATTGAGATAATTACTTGTGGTGTTGTTAAACGTTTAGATGTTATGTTTACGTTTGCATTTAGTTGTTTTAAAAGATCTACTCCTATTAAACCGTCATATTTATCACTAAATTTAAATAAATAAAATTTATGGGATTGATTTACATTGAAAATTTTGAAAACTGGGATTGTCATTACTTCATTATGATAACTGATACTATGAGCTGTTTGAATATTGAAATTTTCATTAAAAATATAATTTGGATAAAATTTGTAAGCTAATTCAGGATTAATTAAACTTCTACTACTTCCAGGATCAATTAGAAAATTTGCGTTTAATTCAGGTATGAAAATATACGGTAGATTTGTTTTAACTAAATTTAATTGGATTATCTCGGAAGTTGCCGATTCATAACCCATTGAAAATTTTGATTTTCGATTGCTGAATTTTGCATTGTAACTTCTGTTTCATATTCATTTTCTTGAATTTCAGGCTGGTCGATTTCTTGAGCAAATAATTCAGTATGAGTAAAATTTGGTTTAGGTCTTATTGTTGAATTTCCTGATGATGTATCCATTGGTTCTGGTCGACTATTTCTGATAGAATTACTTGATTGATTTCTATTATATTGATTTTGGTTTCGCATTGATTGATTTGATCTTTGTTGGAAGTAATGTTTTTGTGTTGGGAAATTATTGTTTGGTTGCCATTGACGTTGATTAGTGAAATTTGGTTTCCATTGGTTTGGAAATTATTTTTTTGGTGCCATTGTGGTAAATTTTGAGAAGATCTGTTGAAATTTTGATATGAGGTTGAGGGTACATTATGTTGTTGGGTAGGGAACGAATAAGATGAATTTTGATGTTGAAAATTGTTTGATGATTGATTCGTGAAATTGTTATGAGGGCGAGTTGGTGTGATTCTTTTTGATGGCTTAAATGAAACTTGCGAATTTAATGTGTTGGTTCTATTTTGAGAATAAAGGAAATTTTCTTCTTCTACAACTAAACTCATTGCCTGTTTAATCTCAGATTAAACAGATTGTTTATTTGAACTAAATTCATTAATATTGCATTATTAAAAGATGCAATTAATTGTTTAATTATTAATTGTTTATGCTGACACAATTGTATAATTATGTCAATTCTTTGTTTGTAAACAAGTGTCAGCACATTGTAACGTAATTTTTGATGAATCTTATATTATTGACATACTTGATGTCATTATTGTGTAATTATTAAGTATTATTATTTTTGTATATAAACCAAATTATTGGACTGAATAAATTAGTATTGTTGAATATACGGTATTGGTGTTATTGCTGTTCACCATATCTATATTCCTTACTCACTTAAACATATGGTCCTTCGAGACAAAGTTGATCCAGCGTACCAGTAAAGCAAATTCTAAGTGAAATGCAGTGCGCATAGAGGTCTTCAGTTAAAGTTAATAATCAGGTGAATTATTCAGTACAGCTCAAGTGAGTTAAAAGTTAAATAAATTAATAATTAAGTAAATTATTAAATAAATAAAAATAAAAATTTATTTCGCGATTACAAGTGAAATAAATTAAATAAGTGCAAATCAGTTAGTGAAGTATTATTCTCAAGTAAAGAATCAAAATGCCAGCAACAATTGAAGAAATAAATAGCTTGGTGGCAAAACAGCAACAATTAGGTGAGCAAATAAACAAACTTTATACAAATTGTAAAAAAGATGGATCTACGAGAAAGACTATGTCGTATATTTACTATAAAACATTGACATTGGATCAATATTGGAATGAATTTGGGTGTAATGATGCCAAATTGGCTACAATGGAGTGTCCAGAACACAGTTATTTCACAAAGAAATTTTACGTCCAAGTTCAGAATGTTTATTTGGAAGCTCAAAAATATCTAACTTCACTAATGCAAGCACTGGAGGCCGGATCTTCAACAGAGAGATCACAGACGGTGACAAGAAAAGAAGATGGGCCAAGTTCTGAAGATATGGAAAAGTCAGAACAAATCCAAAACTTAATGATCAAGTTGGAAAATTTTGAAACAATGCTACTTCAGTCAGAACAACTGGTTGAAGAGGAGCATTCTGCAGCATATTTTAAAATAGCTGCCAATACTATCTCCAAAAAATGGACAACAATTGAAGAATTATACGAAGAAATCTTGATGAAGTCAAGAAACATAAAACTGGATAACTATGGGTTAATGGAAAAGAGAACAAATGAAATCGTCATTAAACTGCAAGAGAAAGCAGAAAATCTTTACAAAAATGGGTCAAACTCAAGAGAGTTTAAAGGACAAAGTACACAGATTAATGTACCGAATTTTAGTGGAAATTATGAGGAATGGATTACATTTCATGATCTATTCAGAAGAATGGTCCACGATAACCAAACCCTATCCAAAAGTAAAAACCTTGCTACGAGATGATGCAAGTAGGTTAATTCAGCATTTGATAATATCTGAAGCAAATTATGATGCTGCTTGGCAGATATTACGTGATCGCTATGATAATAAGCGAGTCATTTTCTTCAAATTAGTTGACAAAATTTTAGATTTTTCCAAAATTGGAGAAGAATCTGCAACACAATTACAAAGGTTGCATGATACGGTTCTTGAATGTCTTCAAGCCGTGGGAAATATGGGCCCAAATCTTAAAGAATGGGGTCCCTTAATCTGCAGAATTTTAATGAAAAAATGGGATGCAGAAACAAGTTGAGTTTATGAACAAGCATTAAGAAATCCGCAAGAATTGCCAAATTTAGACACGATGATGGAATTTTTAAGAAATAGATTTCGGTCTTTGGAATCTATGAAAGAAATAAAAAATAACGACAAACAAGTCGTCGACTGCAATTATTGCAAGCAAGCACATTCCATAGCGTCGTGTAATGAATTTATAAAACTGTCCGTAAGTGAGAGAAATCGATATATTAGAGATAAACAATTATGCACCAATTGTATGAGACACAATAAAACTGGAAAATGTTTTAGCAAAACTAGATGTGGTATTTGCAACAAATTTCATCACACATTACTACACAATGGGTCAAAACAAGAGTACTCAAAAAATGGAAAGGAGGATGATAAGAACAAGAGAAAATCTTCAAACAACCAACAAACAAGAATTTCCAGCCACATTGGAAGGAATGAACGTGATGTTTTATTGGCAACAGCCCTAGTGAAAGCAAAAGGCGCATCTGGGGTGCAGACATTGCTCCGTGTTTTAATTGATCCAGGCTCTCAAGCCACATTCATCTCAGAAGATGCAGCTCAAAATTTAGCATTGCCGAGAGAAAGGGTAGATGCACACGTTTCTGGAGTTGGAGATGAAGATACAACATTGGCAAAATACAAAGTGATTGTTGAAATTAAACCAAGATTTCCGAGTAAATTTAATCTGCTGACCGAAGCATTGGTATTGACCAAGTTAACAAAACCATTACCTAACAATTGTTTGCAATGTAATGACATTGAAAAGTGGAATAATAAATTAATTGCTGATCCAACGTTTAATAAAACAGGACCAGTAGACATGATAATTGGAGCAGAAGAATTTAGTAGAATTATTTTGGAAGGTTTATGGAAATCAAAAGATGGTCTCTTAGCTCAAAACACTGAATTAGGATGGATCATCTTTGGGACAGTTGAGAAGAGAGAGGTGCAATCGAGGCAGATAGTCAGTATGGTTGCAAGATCAGAAGAAACTCAGATGGGTAAATTTTGGGAAATTGAAGAAGTTCCTGAAACAAACCATTTATCTCCTGACGACAAATTGTGTGAAGAACAATTTGAAAAAACCCATCGTAGAAATGAGGATGGTACGTATACAGTAAGGATACCATTTAAGAAGGATCCTGGTGATCTTGGAGACTCAAGGTCAAGAGCACTTGCGAGAGTAATGCAAATTGAAAAAAGGTTCGCGAAAGATGAAAAATTCGAAGAACAATATGCACAATTCATGAGAGAATATGAAGATTTGGGGCATATGAGAAAAATAAATACTGATGAAAAAAGTGGGAGATATTACATTCCACATCATGCGGTAATAAAAGAATCTAGTTCAACTACCAAATTAAGAGTAGTGTTCGATGCATCATGTAAAACATCGAAGGGAACAAGTTTAAATGAATGTCAACATACAGGCCCGCGTTTGCAACAAGAATTATTTGAAATCTTGGTAAGATGGAGAAAACATCGTGTTGGATTCACAGCAGATGTTGAAAAAATGTACCGACAGATAAAAGTACATCCTGATGATCAAAAGTATCAACGAATATTATGGCGATACAATAGAAATGAACCAATTGAGGAATACTGTTTGACAATAGTTACATATGGAACAACCTCCGCACCATATTTAGCTGTTAAAACGTTGCAACAATTAGCCAAAGATGAAGCATACAACTTCCCTGCGGCATCAAAGACAGTACAACAAGACTTCTACGTGGATGATTTAATGTCAGGAGCAGATTCTGTGGAAGATGGTTTAGTACTACAAAAAGAAATAATTGGAATGTTAAAAAGTGGTGGATTCACATTACGAAAATGGTCCAGCAACGAACCAAAATTAATTCAAGCACTACCAGAAAAACTAAGAGATCAAACAGTATTGGAAATTTCACAAGAAAATGAATCAGTAAAACGCACACTTGGTTTAAATTGGAATCCGAATGAAGACATATTCAAGTTCAAGGTTACGCTGACAAGCAATAAAAAATGTTCAAAGCGAACAATTTTGTCTGATGTTGCAAGAATTTATGAACCGTTAGGATGGCTCGCACCGATAATTATATCAGCAAAATTAATAATTCAAGAATTATGGGAGCATCAATCAGATTGGGATCAGCCGATTCCAGAGGAAATTGAAAAAAAAATGGGCTAATTTCAGAGAACAATTATCGTCAGTTGAACAAATTATAATTCCACGATGGATTAAATACACCAACGGAATGTTGGATATTGAACTACATGGGTTCTGCGATGCGTCAGAAAAGGCGTACGGTGCAGTTATTTACATTAAAACAAAAAATTCATCAGGTCATCATATTGAACTACTGGTTGCAAAATCGAAAGTTGCACCAATCAAGTCAAGAAAAACGTTGCCAAGGTTAGAACTGTGTGCTGCCTTGTTGTTGACAAAATTAATGAAAAGGGTTCAGGCAGCCCTAGAAATGGAAAATGTTCCACTATTCGCGTGGACAGACTCAATGATCACACTTGCGTGGATCAAGGCAGAGCCATGTAAATGGAAAACATTTGTGGCAAACAGAATTGCAGAGATTCAAGAATTATTGCCAAATGTTACATGGGCTCATGTTAAGTCAGAGGATAATCCTGCTGACATCATTTCGAGAGGAATTAATCCGTCTCAATTAAAAGATCATCAGTTGTGGTGGTCAGGGCCAAAATGGCTAAACAATCAATCTGGTTATCCTGCAGTAAAGGAGAAAAAATTTATGACAATGGAAGAAGCAAAAAGGGAAACAAAAAGGTGTCATCATGTAGTGTCGAGTACAACGGAAGATTTTACACAACGATTTTCATCGTTAATTCAGATGCAGCGAGTGATGGCTTGGGTATTAAGATTTGGAAAAAAATCTGAAAATAAGCAAATACTAACAGTAGAAGAAATGAACAACGCGCTTAACAAGATCATTTTCTCAGTCCAACATATTGAATTATGTGAAGATTTGAGAGAAATCGAGAAAAATAAATGCGTTAAAAGAAACAGTAAGCTATCCACTCTCAATCCATTTATTGATTCTAATGGAATTATGAGAGTTGGAGGTAGGTTGACAAATTCTCATCTCAATTATAATGAGAAACATCCGATAATAATACCTTATGGAAGTCATTTAGCTAATTTGATTATAAGAAACGCTCATCAATTAACATTACATGGAGAAATCCAAATAACATTGGCGTACATTAGAAGAAAATACTGGATCCCAAACGGAAAAAGGCCAGTAAAACAAATCATTCGTCAATGTGTTTTGTGCGTTCGTCACAAAAAGGAAACCCAACAACAATTAATGGGAGAGCTACCGACTGCTAGAGTCACAATATCAGCTCCATTTACTCACACTGGGGTTGATTATGCAGGACCAGTACAAATTAAAGCATCAAAAGGTAGAGGCAGTAAGTCTCATAAAGGATATATAGCCCTATTTGTCTGTCTATCAACAAAGGCCATACACCTGGAACTAGTGAGTGATTTATCATCGGAAGCATTTATCGCAGCCTTTAAAAGGTTTATATCAAGAAGAGGTAGATGCGAACACATATATAGTGATAATGGAACAACGTTTGTGGGCGCTAATCGAATTTTTTAAAAGGAAATCGCCAAATTGTTGAAGGACGATCAATTTCAAGACGATATTACCACCATCGGAACTCAATGGCATTTCATTCCGCCAGCAGCCCCTCATTTCGGAGGAATTTGGGAAGCTGGAGTCAAATCAATGAAAGGTCATTTGAGAAAAATGATTGGAGAATCTTTGCTGACATATGAGGAGTTTTCTACACTTCTTCAACAAATTGAAGCGTGTTTGAATTCTCGTCCTTTGCGCGCGATAACCAACGATGCGACTGATATAACGGCATTGACCCCTGGGCACTTCCTAATCGGAAGACCAATTGTAACACCTCCAGATCCGATTACCACAGAAATTGAAACATGTCTATCAACAAAATGAAGAATGATTGAAAGAATGAAACGAAACTTTTGGAAGATTTGGTCATCTGAGTATCTCTCTACGCTACAGCAAAGATACAAATGGAAACAACACGAGAAAAATCTCGAAATTGGAGACTTGGTTCTAATCAAGGAAGACAATATTGCACCAAGTAAATGGCCGCTGGCAAGAATTACGCAGACATTTCCTGACACAAATGGTTTAACACGAGTGGTGGAACTTCAACACCCCAAAGGAACAACCAAAAGAGCAATTTCAAAAATTGTTCCACTTCCAAAAGAAGAAAAGGAAGAATCAGGAAAGATTAAAACCCGACGAAAACCCGTAGTCAGCAGCTTAATCGTGATACTACTAGCTATTACGATCAGTACATGCATACAATCAACCGAATCACATCACACAATTCGTTATCCACAAACAGGACTGTATATGGAACCAGTAGGAACCACAAAAACAGAAAAAGGGACCTACAGAATTGAAATTAAATTTCCAAAGTCAAGAATCAAGGACGATCGATTAAAAGTTGATGAACTTATAACGGAAATAAATAAATTGTGCAATAATGCAAAAGATGTAAAATCGACAATACAATGTCGTATGCTGACACCACATTTAAAGGAAATGAATGGAAATTTACAATGGAAATCAAGGGGAGTAATGGAAATTCATAATATTCGAGAAAAAAAGGGTTTGTTAGGGAAATTGTCAACCAGCGTGGTAGAAGTCAATGATAAAGTCTATCAAGACATCAAAAAAGCAGATAAAACTGAACAGGAATTAATTCGCAGGTCAAAACAACAAGCAAAAATTACGCTGTCAGCACTAGCTAAGTTCAGTAACACAGACGCTAGAATTAGCAAAAAATTAGAAAAATTCCAAACAAAGTGGAATAACGGCCTTGTAGCAGTGACAGAGCTGAGCAATTGGTATAGCGGTCCAGATGAAAATGATAAAATAATCAACAGGAGTATTAGTAAACTACCATCAGCACACATGAAGCCAACTGGGATAAACAGAATAGCATCGACTGAGGTGTTAACAGAGATGAGATCAATGGAGTCACCATCAACAGAAGGTGCCCCATGGTTAGAAACGCAGACATTCACGTCCGGTTTCATCGATTCCGGAGACGCCAGGAATTCTGACGAATAAACAATTAATGTCAAATTACAGTCTTCAACGATTAATAATAGTTATAAGTAATTTATAGCAAATCAATGTCAGAAAAAGGTCTGCAATTCAAAATCAAAAAAATTAGTTTAGGTAGGTTAAGGCAAACTAACAAAGATTCATAATAATAATTGAATCTCAATAAAAGGTAGTCTTAAAGGCAACAAAATTTTTTCAATATTTTTCTTTGGTTCTGCCGGAGTGGCAGTATGTTTAATCTCAGATTAAACAGATTGTTTATTTGAACTAAATTCATTAATATTGCATTATTAAAAGATGCAATTAATTGTTTAATTATTAATTGTTTATGCTGACACAATTGTATAATTATGTCAATTCTTTGTTTGTAAACAAGTGTCAGCACATTGTAACGTAATTTTTGATGAATCTTATATTATTGACATACTTGATGTCATTATTGTGTAATTATTAAGTATTATTATTTTTGTATATAAACCAAATTATTGGACTGAATAAATTAGTATTGTTGAATATACGGTATTGGTGTTATTGCTGTTCACCATATCTATATTCCTTACTCACTTAAACATTGCCATTTCTAAACTATTGGGATTTCTTAATCTAACGTTATTTTGAATTTGACCTAATAAACCTCTAATGAATGTTTTTAGTGCTAAATCATTATAATTTTGTAAACGAACTCGTTTTTCCTCCTCACCTATTTCAAGACTATTTAACTTTGAATTTATTAAACTACGTGAATCTTGACATCTCATCCCAAAATTATAAGGAGTTTCGTTTTTGAATGGTCTTAAATTGATTAAATCTTGTACTAAACAATCGATATTTCGTTGGTCACCGAAACTTAGATTTAATGCATTTTTAATTTCTACTCAAGTTCTTAATTCGATTCTTGAACCAATTAAAATCAATGCTCTACCCGTCAATTTTCCAATTATTGCCCTTAAAATAAAATTATTGATTGGATCCGCGGGGTTATTTAGATTTGAAAATTTTCTTATTAGATTTTCACAACTTTCAATGAAAATGCCCAGAGTATGAGGATTTCCTTCATAATTTGGTACTGCATCAATGAATAATCTTAACAATTGATAATTTGTATTGTCATTATTATTTGCTGGTAATGCCATTTTGTTAATTTGTTGATTTATTGGATTTTCGATTTCTATAGGTACAATTCTTTCGTTACTTAAATTGAGTTGTTCAATTAATAAATTTATTTGTTGTAACTCACCGTCAGACATGTAATGTTTCACGAATTATTCAAATTTATTTTTCAGGTCAGTTTTTATTTTGGATTTTTTTTTGTTTTTTTTTGTTATTGTTTTGTTATTATTATTAGGAATTTAATTGATAAGGAATGAAAATGAGCACTTACATGAAAAAATATAAGCTTGTCATTTCTTTTCTCTTTCTTTCTTCTCTCCTCTAGGGTTGACGATTTGTGTTCTTCCCACAGTTGATGAAGAAGTTGAAAAAGTTTCCAAATTTCCAATTCACACACTTTCAGGTTGATTGTAAATTAATCGTTGAAACGAACAGGACTAAAATTGATCCAATATGCACTTGAATCTGCCCTTCACAATCAAATCCTACCGACTGCGCCAATTTTGTTTTTAATTGTGATTGGAAATTTTAAAAAAAATTTATTTTTTATTTTCTTTTTTTTCTTTTTACTTTTTTATTTACTAAACTTTAAATTTAACGAAGAAAATTACAATTTTAAAACTATTAAGAAAGTTACAATTTTTGAATTTGTTGTTGATTGTTTGACCGACGGATTAATTCTGATCTTTTTCTATTAGTTTAGCGACGGACTTTGAAAAACTGTATTTCCGGGAAATCAGCAAATTTTTTATGTGTATACTTATTGAAAATTGTTGATTGTTGAATTCTTCTTATTAGTATTATTATTTATTATAACTAATTGCATCATTTCATATATTATTTATATATTATTTCCGTTATAGACGATTACATAACTTGCGCGTCGTCGGAGTGGGGAAGCGTGCTAGCGCGCAGGCCACTAAGTGGGAGAGATAAGAATGGAAATATGAACCGACCGACCATCCGTAGCGAGAGCATTGCTTCGCGGCTTTCCGTACAGTTATCCTGACTTCTCTAGCGGTGGCTCTTGGGCGACCTAGAAAACGACCACTTGAATCCTCTCCGGCTCCAATCCAGTTCGCCTGACCTCTCTGGCTGTGGCTCTTTGGCGACCCGAAATAATTCGATTGTTGTTTGTTTTCACTCTCTGTCGAGCGTTCGTCGTGTGAACATCGCTTAGACAGTGGATTAATTTTTTGAACAATAGATGCCCTTATTTCAATAATTTTACCTAATTGATGGAATTATCGTACTGTTAGTGTTTATTTACTGGCATTTCAGGGAGCTTCTCGTGTCTTTTTCCCCACCGATTTCTCTTTGAGGTTAGAAACGCATTTTATTGTGGCATTTCGAACATTAAATTGTCGTAAATTACAGTGGTAATGATTATTGTGAACAGTTTTGACATTATAATTGCCTAATTTGTGTTTTTTTTCTGGATATTTTGGTGTTTTTTTCGAATTTTATTATTGAGGTTAAGAGCACGTGGTTTGCAGTTTCTTGTCCTTTGTCCTGGTTCCTGTGAGTCGATAAGGATGAAAGCTGGTAAGTACGTTCCAATTCGTGTTTTTCATCTCTGGTGAAAGTTTCAACCTTATCGCACCAGTGGTTTTCCTGGCGACAACACTTACTTCTTATCAAACGCTGTAAGTTGCGTAATAGGGATCGCACAAACTTGAATGTGGTATCATTAGAAATTCCACATTTTTCTAAATCAGACTGTGCAAATTTGGTCAAAATCGGACCACTATTGCGTGAGCTATCAGTGTTTTATTGATATCTTTTGTTCACAAATTGTAATACATACAGGGTGGACATTGAAACGTACTATACAGTGTGAATTGCCCAAATTGTAGATTTCAGTTGTTTTTTCTTGCAGGGGATTTTCATTGCGTCTGGTGAGTTTATTTTCAAGGAGTCTAACCGTATTAGCAAGGTGGCTCCAGAGTTTATCTTAGAAAAGGTCGCTGCGTATGAGAAATTTTTTACACGCGCGCTGCGACAAGTAGCGTTGAGGTGACTCAGCAGAAGTAGGCTCCTGTGACTTCTGTTAAGCAGAGCGGCTCTGCTGCACAGAAGCCGGCTCGTAAGTCTTCCGCGGTGGTAGTTAGAGCGTCAGATGGTTCTAAGGGTGTTACCAATGAGGACATGCAGCAGCAGATCTTGATCGTAAGATTAAGGATGGGATCGCAGTAGAGGCTGATAGTCAGGCGGATATAGATAAAATTAGGTCTTGTACGGCATTTAGTAAGTTAGGATTGAGAGTGGATCCGCCTCGTGAAGTCGGACCAAAGTTGCTTTTATACGACGTGGCCAAAGACGTATCAAATGATAAGCTCCTAGAGGAGTTATATCTGCGAAACTTAGATGGCATTGTGGACCGTAAAGAGTTCCAGGAGAAGACAAGACAAGGACAAATGAGCAGTATGCTGCCACAGGAAATGTGGTAGTAGAGCTCTCGGGCGATTGTTGGCAGCACGGATTTGTAAGTCGATTGGAACGCAATAACACTTCTTGCGGGATTGTAAGAGTGCAAGGCTGTGTATTAAAGGCGGCAAGAGTGCGTGAATTGTCGCAAGAAGTCACGTGATTGTAGGCACTCGGTGTTTTCACCAACGTGTCCAGAGAATGCGAGAATATTGCAAAGAACGTTGGAGAGAGAGTGTGTCGACTAATGGCGTTCAGTTTCTTACAACTGAATTGCCAGAGGTCGGCAAGTGTGATGAACGAGATGTCTGTGACAATGTGAGAAAGGAGAATAAGTGTAGGGCTGCTGCAAGAACCGTATGTCAGTAATGGTAGAGTGGTTGGTGTGCTTTCTTATATGAAAGTTTTTGCAAGGGGACCTGAGCCTAAGGCTGCGATTGTTGTGAATGATTGCAGTATAGAAGTAATTGAGGTAAGTGAATTGTTCAATGAATGTATGGCGTGTGTGTGGATAAGTTTTGAAGTTAGGGAGGCTCTGCTGTGCTCACTTTACTGTGTATGTGGGCAGGATATCGACGGGTATATCCAGATGCTCGTTGTTGTAGTACAGGCTGCAGGTAATAAACTGCTTTTGGTCGCTATGGACGCTAATGCGGTGTCTTCAATGTGGTACAGCAAGAGACATGGAGTGTTTGTGAACAGTGATGAACGTGGTATGACTGTGGAAGAGACAATTCTCAGCACAAGTATGATAGTCTTTAGTCAGCGGTCTGAGCACTATACCTTTAGTGGTCCAATGGGTGAGAGCGATATAGATGTAACGTTGGTGAATGAAGCATGGTAAGTTAGGCCAGACTGGAGTGTAAGCGATCATAACGCCATTGAGATAAGAGTGAATAGTAAATGGGAGTATGACAGAGAGTGAGACATATGACACAATTAGATGGGAGTGTAAGAATGTTGACTGGGTGTTGTATGAAAGACTGCTGTCTATGGCGGCTGAAAGTGTGAGTCTGTATGAATGTTCTTTGATGAATGTGAACGATATGGCGTCGTGTATGGAAGAATGGATAATGCCAGCAAACGATGATTGTATGAGACGTGCTGAGAAGTTCGAAAAAGGATGTAAGAAGCTAAAATGGTGGAATAGTGAGTTAGAGTGCATGCGCCAAACTGTACGAAGGCACAAGCACGAGGTACAAAATTGTCGCAGACGAGGTGAGGGTGAAGGAGAGATTGAATGAGCGAAAGAGAGACTTCGTGCGGCAACAAGAATTTATAAGAGGAGGATATTGGAGGTGAAGGAGGAGCACTATCCTCCAAGTAGTTTGACTTAGTGTGAGTCTAACAGAGTGATTGTAGAGCCCGGTAACGAGCGGGATTTTGCGAATGAGGAAATTGACCATGCTATCATGAGAGCACGTGCGAGAAAGGCGCTGGGAATGGATGGAGTTAAAGCGGAAATGGTGAAGCATGTGTGGGCTGCTATTCCTGAGTACATGAAATGCATGTATGACAAGTGCCTTTTCGATGGCAAATTTCCTATGAAATGGAAGGTTGGAAGACTTATCGTGCTACGTAAGTCTGGAGATAGGGATATGAGAGAGGTATCGTCATATAGACCCATTTGTTTGCTGCCCACGCTTGGAAAGGTGCTAGAACGCATGATGGTTGAACGAATGCTAAGCAAGATTGGGTCTCACATGGGTGATAGGCAATATGGTTTTGTGCGTGGCCGGTCTACTGAGGATGCATGGATGGATGTTATTCAGTCGGTGGACTCGTCCTGATGAAAGTGTGTGCTAGGAGCGTGTGTGGATTTTAGAGGGATGTTTGACAATCTTGAATGGGTATATGTGATTGAACGACTAGCGGAACTTGGATGCGAGGAGATTAGGCTGTGAGCCAGCCACTTCTCCAATAGAAGGGTGAAAGTTTTTGGAGTGAATGAGGCAATAGAACATATTGTAAGCCGTGGATGTCCGCAGGAATCTATAGTTGGTCCTTTTGTGTGGAATGTTGTGATGGATGTGTTGATGAAGAGACTGGTTCGCAGCGGTGTGAAAGTGGTTGCATACGCAGATGACCTTCTGATATTGATTGAGGGAAACCGTTGATCTCTGGAGCAGAAAGCTGCAGAGACCCTGCCGACTGTAAATGAGTGGGGTGTGAGTGTAAGAGTAATCGTGAATGAGAGTAAAACTGTTGTTATGTTATTAAAAGGTCGTTTGTCTGGCAGCAGACCACCATAGGTGAGAATGGGTGGGAATGTCGTTAAGTACGTGAGTGAGGTTAAATACCTGGGAATTATGATTGGTGAACGAATAAATGTGACGCCACATCTAAAGGCCTGATATTTCTCTGACCAGCGTTAACCTGGGCAAACTAACATTTACATTACAGGTGCTAGGATTCGATAAGTACCCAAATAAAGCCACCTCAACTGTTTAACTTACTGAGAACAAGCTCCGTATCAGTAATTTGAGCGGCTTATGGTGGGTTTCTGGAACGATCTATATCGATTCAATAAAGTTATAGATTCTATAAAGTGTAAAAATGGTTTCTGGAAGAATCTATAGTAGTTATAGATTCTATAACCGTTCTACAACTTATAGGATCTACAACCACGCTATAAGTATTCTATAGTAATGGAGCGCATGATCAGTTCACTTTGCTATTAGAGTGCATCCTTTGACAATGGTTTTTTGGTTAGGTTTTGTGGTTTATACTTTGTCGATATGCAAATTTTTTCTTGCTGTTTTTCTAAAATGTCGTATAACAAATTGTTTAATCTCAGATTAAACAGGGGTTTTATCTAAATTAATTTCACAATTATTGCAATCGTCAATTAATTGTGTATCTATTTGTAAGTATGTTTTGCTGACACAAATTGTATAACTATGTCAATTCTTTGTTTGTAAACAAGTGTCAGCATATTGGAACGTAATCTTTTGATGAATCTCATATTATTGACATACTTGATGTCATTATTGGGTAATTATTAAGTATTATTATTTTTGTATATAAACCAAATTATTGGACTGAATAAATTAGCCTACTTTTCCATAGAAACCGAAAAGCAAAACGATGTTTAATTATTATTATTATTAATATTATTATTAGTATTATTATTATCATTATTATCAGTATTAATATCATTCAGTAAGTAAATGAAAATTTTTTTTTCGAGAAAAGTAAAAATTATGATTAACGTTTTGTTTTTCGGTTTCTAAGGAGAAGTAGGCTTTAAAAAAAATGTTCACTTGTTCGCACTGTTCTAAACAAAATTTTTCTCTCAAGCCTACTTTTCCTTAGAAACCGAAAAACAAAACGATAATTAATTAATTAATTTATTATTATTATTATTATTATTATTTTTATTATTATCAGTATTAATATTATTCACTAAGTAGATTCATTAAGTAGATAAAAAATTTTTTTTCGAGAAAAGTCAAAATTATGATTAACTTTTTGTTTTTCGGTTTCTATGGAAAAGTAGGCTGAGGAAAAAATGTTGTTTAGAAAAGTTGGAACAAGTGAACATTTTGAAATAAATTAACAAAATGGTAGGTGCCACCTCAAATGTTTCTAATTATTTTGTATTATCAAAGATTTTTCTTCCAGAAGGAAATCAATAATAAAGAAAAAATTGATACCAGTGAAAATCAAATGGAAGAAGGTGACCCGAAGGTAGCGGCGGCAGAGCCAGCCGCAATAAACCAAAGTGGTGGCAGTGGTGTTGCGCCTGCTGCTGTAACCCAGCAGGTGACACTACCAACGGGTTACAATGCTGCAGATGTTGTACATCAAAAACCAATGATACAGAATTATAACATCATCAATAATTACAATGGAGTAAGTTTCAGTAATTTCCTTATTAATATTTTTTTTTGTATCTTGAAAATTTTTTTATTTTATTATTATTCGATAGCATTTTTAAGTACTTTATTAATTATTTCAGGTGGGAAGCATTGTTATTAACGAAATCATGAAGAAAAGTAACAATAGAAGATGGAGAAATGGGAGAAGAAGGGGTCGTGGGAGAGGGCGTGGACGTGGGCGTATATAAATGGATTTTTTTTTTATAAAGTAATAAAAATTAATAAAAATAAAATTATTTAATATCTATATTGTTACTATATTATATTTTTAATTATTTTTTTTTAATAACAACAAAGAGAAGAAAAGTTATAATGAATAGTTCAAGTGAAAGATTATGACAAACTGTTATTAAGATGTGAGTTACAAGCAAGGTTACATTCAGTCATTCTAATTTGTTTTCATCGCTAATCTTCTCCAAAATCCTGTTTAAATCAAATAATATCAATCAAAACAATCCATTGTATTTTGTTGTCAAAGCATAAATTATCAAATCACAGAAATGCAGGTTTCATTGATAATTGATTATACAATATAAGAATTTCTTCAATTAATTACAACCGACTAGTTTCTTACTTCTAAAGGTCCATCTTCAGTGGTTTTACTGTAATTTACAAGAAAAACATTAATATACAATTTTAATATAAAAATAATAAAACTTACCTACGTCAATACAATCGACAATAATACAAATAGATTCGTCAAATTTGTTACAATCACAATCAAATTTTTATTGCAATTTGAATTCACAATCAATATATTTATTTCGATTAATATATAACTTCGATATTTCAATCTGTAATATAAAAAAAAATATCACATTAACAATTACGATTTTAACACATTTCTTAAAAACAAAGTGGTTACCTCGTGTGGACAGATGTATTCATAAGAAATTCTATCAATAAACATACAACTGTATCTTATATCTTTTTTCAATAATTGTTATTATTACTATTATGATAAACGATTACGGAAATGCTATTATATGAATATTAATAAATTTTGATTGATAATAATTATAGAAATCATGTTGGTTTTCGTTTTTAACGTTGTTACAAACATAGACGTTACAAAGATCTCGCCATTCTATAGACTTGGATATATAGACTGCTAATGTGAGTAAAAATTTGTAGCCACCATGCGCACTAATATTTTTTGAAACTCATCTGTTGTTTCTTTCCAAGCAGTGCAACTATATTTTTTGTCTTTGTCGATTTTTACAACCAGTGTTTTACGCTGGCGTACTGTCAGTCAAATTGAAGGGCAGATAGTGATAAGTAGTTAGCTAAAAAGAGTAAGACTAACTTTCGAGGTCATTCGAAGTTGGTTGCATTATAATCCAATACAAAACATAGGACCATATAATATATAATTATAGTATAGTATTATATGTATATTATATGCATAGGACATTAGCAATCTATTCCCTTCTAATATCTTCGAATATAAATGACATATGACATGCGTTAATATTGATTGTTTATTTGAGTATATGCAGTAAAATCGAATTTCTCAGATGGCTATGTGTTCTGACAATTGATATTAGAAAAAAAATTGAATATCGCGGGGGGTAACTAATTTTGACAGTTAATATTAGATGTAAAGCCTGCTAGAGAATTTCGCTTAAAAAAATCAAGCAGGCCTTCATTAGACGTATTAGACAAACAAACTTCAAACGAATGAAATTTTATCAGGGTTTCTTGTTGTTTGTGGATTAAAAGTATTTTTCAATAAAAATTAGAAATATTAAAATAACATCGGGAAATGAATTTATTAGTTGATTCAATGGGCCGTATTCTCTCCCTTCGATTAAAATATTGATTAGACATTCACTAACTAAATAATCAATCGATCATAATAGAAGTATTAAACAAAATTTTAATAGATGCCCTATTCTTTCCTCTATTTTGACAATCTATTAGTTAGTGGATGTCATTAGTGTCGTTTTTGAAATTTGTTTAATGTAATTTGGGCTTTTTGCACATGTTGCTACAATTCCAGAGAGCACATTTGAGATCAGATTTTTTTTTATTCTTCAATATACCTACTAATATACCATTTTTAGTACAGAATTGTATAATAGAGTAATTAATAGGTGATTCTTTTGATAATATGATATAGTAGATAATATAAAAATATAGATAAAAAATAAAAATATAAATATAAAAATATAAATAAAAATTGCTGAAGCTTAAGATCTACCTAAGTATGTATATCCCATGAAGATCACCTATTTGGATACACACGTTTGCAAAAGGAGTTGCAATAAATTCCCTATAATTCTTTCATTTATGTTAAAAATAAAATAATTGTTATAAACAACTTGAAGGGAACATCTATAGTCTGCATAGAAATTAAAAGCAAAAATGTCCTTCTGAAATTTTTGAAAATGGGAAGAATTGAAATTATGTAAAATGACTAACGTTAAAAAAAAATCTTTCTTATTGAAAAATTTTTGAATATTGAAAAATTCCAATTACTAATAAGAAAACCAACAATAAGACAGGGAGCCCCGTCTTTGCTTCTGATAAATTTCTACCTATCCATCTTTACGATATTTGATGATATTTGACATCTATCAAGTTAGAGAATATTTTAAGCACTACTTGACGTCTATTAAAACTTTCATTAAAATTTTGATTAATAGACGTCTTTAAATCCTTAATCAATAGGAAAGAATAGATCAAATTTTAATAGATCTATTAGTGAATTTAATTGATGTCTCTAACGCTAATCAAAGGGAGAGAATACGGCCCAATGTTATTAAAATATATTAATTGTCAGTATCATAAGAATGTTTGGCAATTAATATTTCAGTATGTACCTAGATACATAAAAAAATTCGCTATATAAGGTGCTTGCTGCCTTTGGAGATTTTTTTAATTTTCATGAAAATCTAAGCAAATGTAATATTGAAAATGATTTTTTTTAACATTTCTTCAGCTCTTATTCCAAAAGTGTTGGCCCTACCAGTCTGGCCAACGAACTCATTCAAGCTATCACGAAGACCGATTTTTGTACCAAGTTTCATTAAGCTTGGACTATTTTTACGGCAGTTATCGTGGATATACATATATAAATATATATGTATAAAAATTTTAACGAACGGTGGATATGGGTTCCTGAGGTCCCAAAACGAACTTCTGTGCAAAAATTTTTCGGAAATTCAAAAGTGAGGATCTCGTCATTAGCTAATTTTTTTTAAAAAAAATTCGCTAAAAATTATTACCAACCTAATTAAGTTTTTCTTCCTTTGTCTCATCCAGTAACACCATTGAAGCACCATATAACAGAAAATTGGCGTAGGTTCATCTTAAGGTTGAACTTGACGGGATACAGGCTCATTTAGTTAGCAGCGGGATTTGCACGCTCGAGCGTGCTTATCACGTGGCTGCTTTGAGCTACATTTAATATAACCGCTGCCTGGTCGCGTTCGATCTCATCGACCTCACAATGAAATTGTACGTTTATCTGTTACGATTGTAGCACTACAATCATTCAACGTACATAGTTGATAAAGTGGATTAGCGACGTCACAAGCAATAAAGAGGCGGTCCACTGTACCTGTGTTTGTCTCTCTCTTGCTGGATTTTTATGAGCGCATCGAGTAAGTGGGTTCAAGTACATGATGAAATACAAACATACAAATTACGATAATTGTAAGAATCAAAAGTCACGTATGTCTATGGCGTGCGCTAACGATAGTCGCGCGCCAATCGGTAATAAATTCCCACCACCGTTGCCAACTCATTAGATAGCGCTTGCCCCACAACATCTTTTATATACAGAGTGAACCGAAATTCGGGAGACAGCTCAGCGATGCGTTGTTAACCGTCATTCTTTTCGTTTTTACTTCCTTACGTAGAAAATAATTATTAAGGTTAATTGAATGTTGTCAAATTTATTTCTATAAATAAGGTTAAATTTCTACGAAATTAAAGTGGATAGATTTTTTTTGAACCTTTCTCTCATGCTCCTCAATGTCTTTTTAACAACATGCCACTAAACTGTTTCACAAATTTTGGTTCACCTTATATCGGGTGATCCACCTGAAACGAAAAGTTCTTATGACAAGTCTCATTATTTGACGAGCGATTTGAAATATATTTCTATTCAAAGATTTATAGGAGGGTATCTGAAGATTATTGTAGCAAAATTGGAACTTCGTAGTTCATTTGGAAGTTGGTCAAAGGACGCTCATTTTTGACGATGTCGTTATTTTAGACTGGACCGGGGATTCCCAACATTGATTTTTTTCGTTTTTCTTAATTTTATTCCATAACAGGTGGAGATGTTTTACATTTTTTTCTAGAATGCAATGGATAAGAATGTAAAAAATCAATGTTTCGAGAGACTTCTAGTCATTCTTAGCCGCTTTGTGTCTTAAGCTTATTTTTGTGAATCGTAACCTTGTAAAAAACGAACGTTTCTTACGCAACTTACAGATGAGCTACGAGGTTCTAATTGAGCTAAAATGTTCTCTGGGTAAAATTTATGTAATTTTAAGAATTATAATACCGCTCCTATGAACTGCTTTTAGGGTAAATATTTTTAATACATAAAAGTCTTCGAAAAGGTAACTTTTATTTTTCAATTTTCTATCTGTAGAAGAAATTTCATGTTGATATGTTTTACCATGAGGTAGAAAATTGCAAAAAAATTTATATAATCATCTAAATCTGCAATCTTCTGCATGGGATGAGAAGGCGGTTTTTATTTTTTGGTAGCCCTTGTGAATCTCTATCATTCAGTTTTTGAAGCCCTAACAAATATTAGCCGTTCCAGAGATATTTGGGAAAATCTGATTTTTCAGGGCAACTTCAACCTTCAATATCTCCCTTTAAAGGCTCAAGTACATGGGGCGAGTTTACAAGGTACAAGCCGGCTTTTTCACAAACAGCTCATAAACTAGTCCAGTGTACTTGATGCACTCTCGCTCCATTAGCTGCTTGAACTGCCGGCTTATGAGCGAGCTAGCTTGTAAACTAGCCACGTGTACTCATAGTAACTTGTGCACAAGTGACTAGTAGCATTGATAATAAACTAAAACTAAAATAACAATAATCTAACATGGTTTCCACACGCCAGCTAGTTAGCTAGTCAGAGCAAGTGGGAAATTTCTTGTGGACTCGACTACTATCGCACGTGCCGATTCGCCGACTTTTTACAAGTCTTCTTGTAGCTTGCAAAATCATATCTCCTAATGTATAAAAGCACTAACAAAAAAAAATAGCAAAATCGAAGAGCACTAACGAAACCCTAACGATACCTATACTTCGTTTTAAATTTCTCTGTTACACAACGTAAGGTTAGCACCCCCATAATTTTTTTAATATAACTCTCTAACGATTGAAGCACTCACGATAAAAACTGAAGCACTAACGAAGCACTAACAGAACAACTTACCTATTTTCTTCAATACAGTTATTAAGTAGAATGTTCTCCTACCCCTAACTTTCCTTTGTACATCTCCCTTAAAGTATAAAAGTACTAACGAAAATAAAGCAAAATTGAAGAGCACCAACGAAACCCGACCTAACGATACCCATACCTCGTTTGAAATTGCTCTGTTACACAGCGTGAAGTTAGCATCCCCCATATTATTTTAATATAACTCTCTAATGAATGAAGCACTAACGATAAAAACTGAAGCACTAAGGAGCACTAACGAAGCACTAACAGAACAACTTACCTATTTTTTCCAACACAGTTATTAAGTGGGATGTTCTCCAACCCCTAACTTTCCTTTGTACATATCTCCTAAAGTATGAAAGTACTAACGAAAAAAAAAAGCAAAATCGAAGAGCACTAACGGAACCCTGCCTAACGATACCCATACCTCGTTTGAAATTGCTCTGTTACACAGCGTAAAGTTAGCACCCGCCATAATTTTTTTAATATAACTCTCGAACTATTGAAGCACTAACGATAAAAAGTGAAGCACTAAAATACACTATCGAAGCACTGACGATTGGATTTAAAAAAAAAATTACTGTGCTCACATGGGAGGTGCCAACTTGACGGACGTTAATTTCTACGTTAGTACGTTGGAAAATTGATCCTTATATATTTTTCGTACCATTAAATATGCGATGTATTTTAACCCGAGGAACGTCGGGTTTCGCTGCTAGTTTTCTTTATAATTGTACAACAATCTTTTAGATATTGCACAATATTTCGTCAAATTCTTATGAACTTTACGAATGAATGACTTCTCTTGTACTTGGAACTATCTGAGCCCCCTATTTTTTATACCTAATAAACAAATAAATCGCTATGAGCCACACCTACTTCCAATATAAATTTAATATAAATGATGAGTATGATTACCAAAATTCAGTTTTGTTATAGATGAATTACAAAAATTAACGCTTAATCCGTAAGAAAAGAACATACAGATATAATGTTTTGGCTTTTAATTTTGATTGCTTGTGTAACTTTAGCATCTTGGTTCTTAATTAAACCGTGTTATTATTGGAGTGAAAAAGGGTTGAAACAAACAAAACCGGTACCAATTCTGGTGATAATTTTAGGGTAACAATCAAATATAAATCATTTGCTGAATTAGTACAATATGTCTATAATTACCATCCTGATGCAAGCTAATTTAAAAAAAAACGTAAATTATACTATTATTATTATTTTTATTGTTTAGATATACCGGAATATTCCAGTTGAACATTCCAACATTAGTATTACGTGATCCGGAATTAATCAAACAGATCACAGTGAAAGATTTCGATCATTTCGTCAATCATCGCAGTTTCGTACCGGAAGACTGTGATCCATTATGGGCCAATAATTTGTTTGCCTTGAAAGGTAAGTACAATTGTTTTGATAACCAATTTCTTATCATTTATTTTTAAAGTAATTTTAATTATCTACAGTGTGTCGCATTTAAGATGAAGACACCCCGATATTGTCGTTATTTAAATGATTATAGATTTGAAGTTAGAGATATCGAAAAAAGTTGTGCGTGCCATGGAAGATGCATGATAGACCAAAATATTGAAAAATTAAAGTGCGAGTTTTGTCATGAAAATTGGTATAAAAAAATATTCTGAACAACTTTTTTTTATAACTATTTTTGATATCCCTAACGCGAACCAAAATATTGCGCAGCAGCCCTATTTGTCACTTAGTACTAAGCTGAGCTTAACGTTCAGAATTCAGTTATGTATTGGTACAAATATGACCCATTACCGTTTATGACTGTGCGAAACTTCAAATCTGTATTCATTTAAATAACGACAAAATCGGGGTGTCTTCATCTTAAATGCGACACACTGTATAAGTGTTTTTATAATTTGTTCTCATACACAGATCAAAAATGGCATGAAATGCGTTCAATATTAAGTCCAACTTTTACAAGCAGTAAAATGCGACAAATGTTTGTATTAATGGTTGAAATTGCCGAACAATTTGTTGAATATTTCCAGAAAAGGAACGAGAATATTATTACAATCGAATTAAAAGATACATTTACACGTTTTACAAATGATGTAATTGCATCAACAGCATTTGGTATAAAATGTGATTCGTTAAAAGAACCATATAATGAATTCTATTTAATGGGTAGAGATGCAACTGATTTTAAAGAATTTTGGCGAAATATGAAAATTATTGGATTTTTCTTGATGCCAAAAGTGTACAAATTCTTAAACGTACAATTATTCACACAAAAAGTGAGTAAATTCTTTTTCAATTTGATAATACTAAATATTGAAGAACGTGAAGAACACGGAATATACTGATCAGATATGGTACAATTACTGTTAGATGCACGTAAAAATGGTTTGAAATATGAAGAATTCGTGAATAATAAAAATGAAGGTTTTGCTATCGTTGAAGAATCGGAAATTATCAAATCTACAATTATAAATAAAAGACAAATCACTGATCTTGGTATAACATCACAAGCTTTAATATTTTTATTTGCTGGTTTCGATTCAGTTGCGAATATTATGTGTTTTATGGGCTATGAATTAGGTGCTAATCCAGATATTCAAGAACCTTTACGTCAAGAAATTGATGAAATTGCTGATAATTGTAACGATAAATTAACGTATGATACTTTAATGAAGATGAAATACATGGATATGGTTGTATCGGAAACGTTACGTAAATGGCCAAGTTTTGCTGCTGTTGATCGTGTTTGCACTAAACCATACATTATCTAACCAATTAAATCAGATGCGAAACCGTTACGTTTAAATATCGATGATGTAGTATGGTTACCAATTTTTGGTATACACCGAGATCCAGTTTATTATCCAAATTCGGACTGTTTCGATCCGGAACGTTTTAATGATCAGAATAAACATAAAATTAAACCGTATGCTTATATACCATTTGGTTGTGGACCTAGAAATTGTATTGGTTCAAGATTTGCATTATTAAAAACCAAGGTATTGTTCTTTTATATATTGAGAAATTTTGAAATTGTACAAGTTGAGAGGACAGAAATACCGGTGAAGATTAGTAAGACATCGTTTAATATGACTGCAGAAAATGGTTTTTGGTTCGGTCTTAGACGGCGAATTAATTAAAATAAAATAATAATCTTGTAAATAAATTTGATTTTGCATTCCTGAGTAATAAATCTTCTGTAAATTTGAATAAACATAATGTAAGTTAGCTTTCAATTTCATTCTTCAAATCATTTAATGTATGTTTCACTTAATTTGCCATTTATTATTGATAGATAAAATTTTCAAAATGACAAGGCACATCAATAACCCAAAAACATAAAATAAATACTAGAAAATTTTCTGGTTTAGTGATCGAATGAGCCAGTTTGTTGACGATTTTTAGGCCTTGAAAGTTAGTCTTTCAGGACGGAGGCACAAAAATAATATTTGATGAATTTCTTGAAAAAGTAAAAACATACAGGGTGTTCGGTCTAAGTATGGTAAGTTCTAAGAAACGCCTATTAGTCGACGACCGATTTGAAAAATATTTTGAGGATTTGTAGAGGAGTCCTTAAAGAACATTTTAGCAAAATTAGAACCTCGTAGCTCATTTGAAAATTGGTCAGACAAATCCTCATTTATGACGATGCAGTGATTTTCAAAAACGACCTAAACACGCAAAACGACAGAATGACTTTAGGATCCTCCAAAAATTAATTTTTTTTTTCGTTTTACTCCATTTTATTCTGGAACAGGTGGAAATATTTTGGGACTCTTCTACAAATCCTCAAAATATTTTTCGAATCGCTGGTCGACAAATAGGAGTTTTTTAGAACCCCACCATACTTAGACCAAACACCCTGTATGCACATACATTGTGATTTTAGACCCTGTTTACAGGGTGATTCGCGTCGGACGAAAGTTCTTATAGCAACTCCCATTATTTGCCATACAATTTGAAATATATTACAAGGATTTATACGGGGAGTCCCCCTAGAACATTTTAGCAAAATTTATTTAACCAATGTCGCGATTTCCACCAACAAACAAAACGCATAAAAAGAATAAAAATGGCTTGTAGACCATTGTAAATTTGATTTTTCTCGTTTTTCTCATTTATATCATTGAAAATTTGAAAACAAACTGTGGTGGAGATCGACCGTTGAAAAAAACGAATGAATCTAGTGAGTAAACCTCGCCGTTCTTTACAATTTTCGAATTGATACGATAAAATCGTTTATCTACGACTTACCTATATATAAAGTGACTATTACACTTATGGTTTTTGCAATATAATGACCTATATTAATCCCTCAGCGATTAATGGTTATTAATCATTTAGAGATTTATGGTTCTTGTAAAATAGTATTCGAAAAAATGTTTTTTTCTAATGTCAAGAAATCATGGTAAAGATAAAAATAATTAGCACGATAGTTTCAACAAGTAGGCCAAAAGTGGGCGTTTTTATGCAATTGATACTCTAATAAAGCGTCTAGATCGACTAAAACAAAAGAAATCGCTTTGTTTGGTCAAATGACTAAGAGTGGGTCTTAATATTCGCCATTATTTTTAATTTCTAGACCACCTACGCTCTCTCTGCTTCTTTCTAACTTATATGTAAGTAGTATACATGGGCGGGACCAATGTTTCTCCTATGTATCTATTGAAACACCGTTTGCTGTACATGTATAACGTTCACTCTGTATATGATTAGTATTATTTAAAAGATAATGATGTCAAAGATTGGTCAATGCTGTCTTATCAATTACCATAAATAAGTAGTAAACAAGAGAAGATAGCTGAACGCAATATCCGTTTGACGATCTCATTGGCAAGGGACTAGTCGGGATATCTAACCCGGCTCCAACAGACTATATAAAAGCGCATCCTTATACATTATAATTATTATAATCATCATCATTACTGTTAGTAGTAATCTAATTGTTGTTATTATATTCACCAATTAATTGTGCAGAAAAACGTTCAGATTGACCGCCCTTTGACTAATTGTAAGTTATTTTAATAAGCCTATTATTGTTATTTTACATATTTTCTATACACTAAATATCCTATCCTAATGATAAAGAACTAGTAGTCCTAGCCTGGGTTGAATCCTAATAAAGCCTAAATTGCTCTACCGTTCTAAGGCTGTGACAATACGGTAGGGGCATCGAATTTAATTTAATTTTACTTGATTTTAATATTTTATTGTTATTTAAATTGATTTATTTCGAGATATGTAGTTGAGAATTTATGGTGAATAGAAATGTGTTATTGTTATTATCTAAGAAATACAAATAGTACCAGCGTTGACTAGACATGTCGAGATGTTCGTGAAGTTAGCAGCCACTTTGTAACATTTTTCAAAATCCAAGCGTACATCGTTAGTAAGTCGTTTGTAAGTATTTGTAAGTCTATTATCAACGTTTGTAAGTTTCCAGATATTCATGGTTTTTTAAACGGCTGCTAACTTCCCGGCAGCAGCCACTTGTTTTCAAAATTAACTTTTTATAATAAAAATGGTTAGTATTTCGTTAGTAAGTATTTGTAAGTCTATATTTTGCGAGATATTCAAGTTTTTGTAACCGTGAAGTTAGCAGCCACTTGTTTTCAAAATTAACTTTTTTTAATAAAAAAGGTAAGTATGTCGTTAGTAAGTATTTGTAAGTCTATCGGCATGATTTGTAAGTCCATATTTTGCGAGATATTCAAGTTTTGTAACCGTGAAGTTAGCAGCCACTTGTTTTCAAAATTATTTTTTTTAGTAAAAACGGTTAGTATATCGTTAGTAAGTATTTGTAAGTCTATCAGCATGATTTGTAAGTCAATATTCTTTTAGTTCTTCTACTCTGTATGAAGTTGTGACCCGTATTTACGAGTTCCTTCAAGATCATTTTTAAGGAAGATGACCATACACTATTTCTACTTGCCCTTCTAAAAGTAACTTTGTACATAACTATCTATATATTAATGTGAAGGAAAAACTTTGCCCCCCTTTTCAAACTTATTGGGCGCACGGAGGAGTATGAGATTTGGCATAGGTAAAGTTCATATGGAGAAGAAGTGCATAGAGATAAAATTTATGCATAATATGTGTTACAAATACATTTAATAAATTCTTAATTTTGTTGAAAATTGTTGTTAATTATTTTTGTCTTTACCATGATTTCTTGACATTAGAAAAAAACATTATTTCAAATACTATTTTCTGATTCGCTTACAAGAACCATAAATTTCTAAATGATTAATAACCATAAATCCCTGAGGGATTAATATAGGTTATTATATTGCAAAAACCATAAGTGTAATAGTCACTTTATATATAAGTTGTAGATAAAGTATTTTACTGTTTCATTTTATGTTTATTGTTTGGTTATATTATTCTATTTCCTTTTTTGACGCTTATATTTATATATAGTTATCAATCTATAAATCCAAAAAAATTTTGTTCTCATATTTACAAGTCTTAACAGTTGCATTGTATTTAAAATTACAAGTATATTACCTGAAGGTGACAATCTGTCGAAACCGGTTGTACTAATATTACAGTCAAATTATCAAAATTATCACTAAGCGTATTACGATTTGACAGCTACAAGTCTGCTTACAAGAATGTTCTAACTTGCCCCTCGAGAATTTTCCGTTACAGACGTAATTTAGTTGTAATCATAACCTCACTTATTATTAAGGGAAATAAAAACTAGTTCAAGAAACTTTTATAACGTTTTAGATGCCGAGAAAATGCGTAGCTACAAGATGTAAATCCAATCCAATTATGATAGTACGCTTAAAACTTCGATGCCTGTGACCACTTTTTCATTTCCAAAAGATGGAAATAGAAGAAAACAATGGATTCGTGCAATTCCCCGTGACAATTGGACCCCATCCACCAGTTCTGCAGTTTGCATTAGCTATTTTCATGACAAGCCAAGTCTCAGCCATATAAATCAAAAGATAGAAAAATGCAAGAAATGTTGCTGCAATACCCAAAGCTCAACTGTTCTTCAACTGTTTAAAAATGTGCCTTTTTATTTGTCAAGAAAAACATTTGAGAGGAAATTGCCTGATCAAAAAAGACAAGAATAAATAAAAAAGAGTGCTGCTAAAATCAACGCCTTCCTGAAAGAAGATGTCATTAAAGATTTTGATGATTTTATTAATAATTGTGCTGATCGAATGAAAACGGTTTCAAAGTAGAATGTAAAGAAAGTGAAAAGTGTGTATGGTTTTATACCCTAAATGTTGAAAATGCAGCTACCTCACATCTCTACACATGATTTAAATTGGCTTCTCCCTTGTGACTTCCGACTGAGATGGTGTTGATATCTACTACCAGTCTTAAAAAAATTGTCATAGTACTGCCAGCGCCATAGAGTTCACACGGCTGAGTGGGTAGTCTACACGTGTTTATGACATAGATGTCTTATATTTTCAGGACGACGTTTTTAACTTCGGTACCGACCGAATACCTCCGTTAGGTTGCTTAAGCCCCGCCTTCGCGCATCCAAGCCGTCTACATCGTTATCTTCGCATGACTATACTAGAATCTAAAAGTATCCACCGCAAATATCCCCTTTACCCACTAAACAAATACGGCTTGGCAGTCACAAATTTGATTAATCGATTTTAAGCTGTGACAATATTGGTGGTCTCGTCTGTTCTTACTAGAGTAGAAACAAGAAAACCACCCTTTAGAAGATTTTGACGAACTTGATTCGTAACTAAGAACCCGAGTTGGATTCTATTTTGTCTCCTACCTATGTTGATTCAACATAATGGAACACGCTCACATTATCCGTCATTCAATATAAAATAGAGGGAGACATAAAAAGCAATAACAATTAAAAACATACTCAACCTAATAAAAGATATAATATTTAGATACTGGCAAAACGAATGGGAACAAACAAACAGCAGTCTAAATTAAATCAAGAATAATGTCCGTCAAAAACTCCGAATACCCCTTGAAAGATCTAAACAAATTATTATAAACAGACTCAAAATTGGACATATGACCTCAACGCACCAACATCTCTCAATTAAAAAGAAAACTTCCACCTCAATGTAATAGCTTCAAAACTCAAATCAGCATCCAGCATCTTTTGATCGACTGACCTCTTCTCAAATTTTCATGAACATCGTACAATATCCCAGAAAACCTTCAAGTATCACTAGGTCCGAGTGATACAAATGTAAATAATGTAATTAAGTTCTCATTAAAAGAAATTTTTATAAAATTGATTTAATAGTTAAACTATAATAACTTTATCATGTACCTGCTAATGATCCAAAGGATTGATGCAGGATTAACCTTTTAATAATAATAATAAAAAAATTAATAAAAAAAACATTGGCTGAACATAATTTTAATGAGGGACATCAGTTTGACTTTGATAATGTTGAAATATTAGAAAGAGATAATTATTGGGGTAGGAGTAATATTTGTGAAATACTTTATACCTATTAAGTCCAATAATTGTGTTAATTATAGAGAAGATGTGAAGGGGATTAATCATGTTTATAGTTTGTTATTATCCAATGATAATTGATTAGTAGATTTAACAGATGATTTTGTATTTATTTGTTGATTTGTGACACTTGTTGTTTTTGATTTGTAACTAATGTAATGACATTTTAGTGTGTTACAACCATACGTGTTATTATTATAGTTTTATGAGCATGTGCTAATAGTGGAGAAAAGTTGGATGAAAAAAGTTTTAATGTTTTGGTTGTTGTAAAAAAAATATTTCAGCCATTTTGTTTTATACAATTGTTGATGCACATTGATTCTTACATTGGTAATTTTCATATTTTGAAACCTAAAACAATTGGTAAAATTTATTTTTGTTATATTTTGAAATGTGTTACAAGACAACTGTGTGAATTAATTCTGGTTCATTGTGTTGTTGAATTAGTTGCTCTGTTGTAAGTTTACATATATTTTGTACTCATCAACATTTTAATTTTCAGCCCTGATGAAGTAACGAACTGTTGTGCAACAACGGCAACAAAGACAGCAATACAACCTTAGGATTTTATATTTCGAAAGGTTATACTTCTTCCTTGATAGTATCATTGTTGGTGTTTTCGTTTTATAACAATTTTGCTAAATTCAACCCATATAACTCCTGCACCAATCAATATTTTACTGTGCAACAGAAACCGTTATTCATTATTTTTGATCCTGAAAACAATGCCGGTTGTCTCATTCGATTATTCCAATAGCAAGTGTGTGAAACTTAACAAGTACCTCCTTAAACCCCAAATTTTAAGCGATGACTTCACCGCCTAAATATGTTTTTCCGCCAATAAAGAAAACATGCATCCCTTAGATTTCAACAGAGATCAACATATCCAAATCTCATTAAAATGGGTAGGTTTCCTTATTAGAATAAAAAAATTGGACATCTTAGGAAAGTGGATTGACGGTAGATTAAATATCAATTTAAGATGGTAACTGGTGGGTTTTACTACCATAAAAATAATCAAAATGGTTGATTCCAGGTTTATTATTAAACCAGTCGTATGAAAAGTTTTACAAAAACTAATACAACCAAACGCGTTTCGCCCAACTATGGGCCTTATCAATGGTTAAAACAGACTACAAAGAAGACGAGTGTTTTCTGTAATAATATACTCGAATAATTTTTGGTATACTTACAGAACACGTAATATATCTTAAAAACGACGTCACAATATTTAACAATGAATAAATTAAATCAACGATGGTAAAATTGTACAACACAAATTATAAAAGCGAACAATAAATCAAATTTTTGATAGAGAAAACGAGCAAACATCCACTCACTGTGAGATTTGGTCAGGAAAGAAAGAATAATTAGAGGACAGCTAGAACTATTATCTTTGAAGGAATCACTAGATAGATAATAGAAGACCGAAATTCAGTTTTGGAAAATATTAAATATTAAATTCAACAATTATAGTGATAAATAATAGAAAGAGATGGATGTATCTCGCTTCCCCCTAACAACAAGTACAATGGAATTTTATCATAAGAAACATTTACAATATTGGACAATTAGCAAACTAACTAATAATATTATAGTATAATTTACTCAAACCATCGATATCTGTCTTATTATTAATGCTATTTTTATTTTTCTTAATATGGTACATTTCGATAAATAATCGTTTGTTGTAATTTTCTTCTCTATCTAAAATTCTTGTATTATTGTAATCAAATTCGTGTTTTTTTTTCCATGGAATGTTTGCTTAATGCTGTAGTTGGGTTACTATTTAAAACGGATGATCGATGGTTATTAATTCTATTTTTTAAATAATTTTTCGTCCGCCCTATGTACGTTGCCGGACAATCCTTACAATTTATTTGGTAAACTAGATTGGATTGCAAGTTTTTTTCTATTTTATCTTTTAATTTTGTATACAAATGATCGTTATTACAATAATTTTTAGGGCACATAATTTTGTTGGTTTTAGATTTAATGTATTTACTAATAGATGGTGTAATAGTTTTGAAATACGGGGTGGCACAATATTTGTTATTCTGACTTAGGTCATCCCGTCTGTTAAGATTGTTGTTGTAAATATGATGTATTCTCTTTTTTATTTGTTCGTTAATTACTTTATCTGGATATCCGTTTATTTTAAGAATTTCTTTTATTTTTATTATATTACCAGGTCTAAATTTATAATGAGATAGTTTAATACATCTATCTATTAGGTTGTTAATAACACTGATTTTATATTTGAAGGGAGTTTGAGAGGAGAAGTGCAGATAACGTTTAGAATGTATAGGTTTTGTGTACCAATTAGTGATTAATTTGCAATTCTCTCTAAAGATGGTCATATCTAGGAAATTGATTTGATTGTTATTTTCAACTTCAAATGTGAAATTTAGTCGTTGATGGTACTTATTAAAACATTCTACGATTTTATTTATGTCAGATCTTGAACATGACAATAAACAATCATCAACATACCTCTTGAAAAAACCCAAATTTAAATTATTATTTTTTATTGTAACGTCTTGTAAATCTTCCATTACTAGGTCAGCTATACCAGACGATAGGGGACTACCCATTGCTGTACCGAAAATTTGTTGATATAAATTGCCATCAAATTGAAAATATGTTGAATTTAATACGAGTTCTGCACCACATACGAAGCTATTTAAATCGAGGGTGGTGTATTGCTCGATTTCATTTCATTTCTTTTTAATTATATTTATCGCTAAGTCAACCGGTATATTAGTGAACAAAGATTGTACATCTAAACTGACCAAGATATGATCATCTGGGATAGTTATTTTTGTGATGAAATTATGGAAGTCCCAGGAGTCTTTAACATGGTAATTATTTTTACCAGTGACGTTTTTTAAAATATTAGTTAAATATTTGGACAGTTTAAACGTGGGAGCTGGGCAATTGCTCACGATGGGTCTTAAAGGGATGTTTGTTTTATGCAATTTAGGTAGTCCATATATGCGAGGTGCGATAGAATTGTAGGTTTTCAAGGATTTTTCCGTGTAATTATTTATAAGATGTTTGTTTTTACATTTAGAGATAAATTGGTTAATTTTATTTTGTATGTTATTGGTAGGGTCTTTATTAAGTTTTTTATAAGTTGATGAATCGTTTAATAAGTTTAACATTTTATTATTATAATCAGATTTTGTAATTATTACAGTCTTGTTGCATTTGTCAGCTTGTGTAATGATTAAATCTGGATTTGATTTAATAAAAGATTTAGTCTCATTCAGTAGTTTTTCAATTTGTTTTTGTTGTGGTGTGAAAAAGTTTTGTTTTTTCAAGTTGTTTGAAATTACGTTGGTGACTTTATTTCTGACGTCATTTTTGACGTCATCATTTTCATCTTTTATAGCGTCTTCTACACTCGCCAGGATGTGTTGGATTGGGATGGGTTTGTTTTCAGTGTTAAAAACGTGTTTAGGTCCAAATTGTAATACATATTTTACATTATTCGGGATGTTGTGATCTGTTAGGTTGGTTATCCAATCATGGTTTATTTTGTTTAGAATTAAATTTTTGTTTCTATTGTCAATTATTTTTTTTAATTTTAGAATATTTTTATTTTTCCTTCGTAAGAAAGTTTTGTGATTTTTTTTAAACACTGCTTCGATGAATTGGTTTGTGATTTCCGAATTAAATTCGGTTATCAATTTGTTCTTTAAGAAAGTATTTTGTTTTTTAAGTTTTTTTTCGTGTTTGTGTGCGTCATCTATTAATATGTTCAACAACTTACGTTTTAGATGGTAATACAGTTTTTCAATTTTGACAGAACATTTACTGTCGAAAGTTTCAAAGTTTTTCTTGATGGAATCCAGAAACTTCGGGAAAATTCCATTTTTCCTACAGGACAGCAGGAATTTCTTGTTGTTTATTGTGTTGTAAAGCTTGGTGGTATTTTTATGAAACAGTTTAAAAACGTCGATGTTGTGGCCATACAATTGTGTAATGTTTTTGTAAAAATTCCTCATCTTCTCAAAATTTCCAAATAATCGAACCCAGAATATTTTGATTTTAGGAAAGTGGATTGACAGTAGATTAAATAAAGCGAGATACATCCATCTCTTTCTATTATTTATCACTATAATTGTTGAATTTAATATTTAATATTTTCCAAAACTGAATTTCGGTCTTCTATTATCTATCTAGTGATTCCTTCAAAGATAATAGTTCTAGCTGTCCTCTAATTATTCTTTCTTTCCTGACCAAATCTCACAGTGAGTGGATGTTTACTCGTTTTCTCTATCAAAAATTTGATTTATTGTTCGCTTTTATAATTTGTGTTGTACAATTTTACCATCGTTGATTTAATTTATTCATTGTTAAATATTGTGACGTCGTTTTTAAGATATATTACGTGTTCTGTAAGTATACCAAAAACTATTCGAGTATATTATTACAGAAAACACTCGTCTTCTTTGTAGTCTGTTTTAACCATTGATAAGGCCCATAGTTGGGCGAAACGCGTTTGGTTGTATTCGTTTTTGTAAAACTTTTCATACGACTGGTTTATTAATAAACCTGGAATCAACCATTTTGATTATTTTTATGGTAGTAAAACCCACCAGTTACCATCTTAAATTGGACATCATTCGTTAACTATTAATCATCGGCGGTATCTAGAGATAGTTCTTGGGCTAGATATTATTTTACTTGACGTATTCCGTTTAAATAAATTGAAATAATAACGATATTAGTGAATATACTTACTTATAATACGTCACAAAAGATGATGTATTAGTAATACCTGATATCTGTTCATATTGCTCCACCTTTACAGGGCTTCCTACCATACGGTAAAATAAAGTTGCGATCTGTGTGTTTTAAAAATCTGGAATGCGGTTGCCCCTGCAGGCCATGCCTGAGAGTTCCCGCTAAATTTTTCAAGCTCCTAAATTGTTATGAGGAGAACAAATTTGATTGGGTAGGGAATTTTGAAGTTATGTTGAAAAAACACTTTTTTCTAAATTTATCGACAACGATATCTTGCGAACAAATCAACAAATTTTGACGAGCTTTTCGGAATTTGACGCAGTTTTCAAAGCGCCAAAATTATTGTAAGGGTACGAATTTAATTGGTCAAGGAATTTTGAGGTTATGTTGAAAAAACACTTTTTTCGAAATTTTTCGTCAACGATATCTCGTGAACGAATCAACCGATTTTGATCGTTCAAACGGCATTCGACGTCATTACTCGAGGTTAAGAGCTGAGTAGGTAATGAAATTGTTCGGTTCAGCAGCTAAATAGTTATTTTGGAAAAACGTGAGTTTAACAAAAAAAATTTTAGTTTTTTTGGAATTTCTCAAAATCTATCGCACGCGCACACACACACACACACAGCCATACAGGCACCCTAGCAAAAATAGTCAGAGTAGTATCCTAGGACCCCAAAACGTCGAGATCTGCTGAAAACTCAATTTTCGAAAATCTGGAATCCGGTTGACTCTGCAGCCCATTCCTGAAACTTCCCGCTAAGCTTGAGTTTTTTAGTTGCAGTAAACAATTTATCCAAAAGTATATTTTTGAGCTCTTAATGATTTATCGTGTTCTTAGTATTTAATGATTAAAAATTTCTCTTTCTTAAAAACACTTATCGAAATTTATCGAAAATCGACAACGACATCTCGCGAACAAATCAACGGATTTTGACAGACTTTGTAGCATTCATTGCAGTTTTTAAAGCTCCAAAATTATTGTCAGGAGAACAAATTCGATTGGTCAAGGAATTTTGATCATATAAAGGTAATATAAATTAACGACAGATTGCAAGGGTGTAGAAAGTTGAATCAAAGACAATAAGCCAAGTAACTTATGAATATTAGGTAACAATAATTACAAAAAAATACGGGTACCCCATTCTATACGCCTACCTCGCTTTACCCGTATCTCCCCTACATACAGGGTGTAATCGAAATCGGTGACAATATTCAAACCTCACTATTCCTATGTGGAATAGTTGCAATAAACATATTTTGAAGGATCGAAGAAAAAAAATTTTGGATAAATTTTGAACCATTGTTTGATGATCGCTGCTTTTTTACTAACCTACAGCAATGTTGTTGTCGAGAGTTGTTAAAATTTTTTAGAAAGAACGTGTCTGTATGAACATACTTATATTCAACATTACACGAATACATTATTTATACAGGGTGTGTCCTAGTAAGAAGTTCTATTTGATGGATGTTTCTGAAATTTAGTATACATATAGCCGTTTATCTATTTGAACTACCTTTAATAAAATAGTTTTATCATTCTAGCAAACCCCATTATATGGGGTAGTGCACTCTACTTTCTTATTTTAAATGGAATAATATATTCATTTTTTATTAAATTTTGGTATTTTTTGATGAAATCGAAGGGGACTTTGATAATACGATCTATGGTCTAACGTTGAAAGTTTTTCAGATATTTCAGCTTTTAGTGCAATTTTTAAATTTGTAGTGTCTGACTGAAAAATTCATAAGTTGCAAGCTATTGCTGCTAAGATATTAATATTTGGAACACATGTAACATAAACAAGGCTTGCCCCTTATAAACTGTTTGGTACCGTGTCGACCAAAATACAGAACCATTGATTCGTCTACACTATGGTTTTCTACATTCTACTTTGAAACCGTTTTCATTCGATCAGCACAATTATTAATAAAATCATCAAAATCTTTAATGACATCTTCTTTCAGGAAGGCGTTGATTTTAGCAGCACTCTTTTTTATTTATTCTTGTCTTTTTTGATCAGGCAATTTCCTCTCAAATGTTTTTCTTGACAAATAAAAAGGCACATTTTTAAACAGTTGAAGAACAGTTGAGCTTTGGGTATTGCAGCAACATTTCTTGCATTTTTCTATCTTTTGATTTATATGGCTTAGACTTAACTTGTCATAAAAATGGCTAATGCAAACTGCAGAACTGGTGGATGGGGTCCAATTGTCACAAGGAATTGCACGAATCCATTGTTTTCTTCTATTTCCATCTTTTGGGAATGAAAAAGTGGTCACAGGCATCGAAGTTTTAAGCGTACTATCATAATTGGATTGGATTTACATCTTGTAGCTACGCATTTTCTCGGCATCTAAAACGTTATAAAAGTTTCTTGAAGTAGTTTTTATTTCCCTTAATAATAAGTGAGGTTATGATTACAACTAAACTACGTCTGTAACGGAAAATTCTCGATTGGCAAGTTAGAACATTCTTGTAAGCAGACTTATAGCTGTCAAATCGTAATACGCTTAGTGATAATTTTGATAATTTGACTGTAATATTAGTACAACCGGTTTCGACAGATTGTCACCTTCAGGTAATATACTTGTAATTTTAAATACAATGCAACTGTTAAGACTTGTAAATATGAGAACAAAATTTTTTTGGATTTATAGATTGATAACTATATATAAATATAAGCGTCAAAAAAGGAAATAGAATAATATAACCAAACAATAAACATAAAATGAAACAGTAAAATACTTTATCTACAACTTATATATAAAGTGACTATTACACTTATGGTTTTTGCAATATAATAACCTATATTAATCCCTCAGGGATTAATGGCTATTAATTATTTAGAAATTTATGGTTCTTGTAAGCGAATCAGAAAATAGTATTTGAAATAATGTTTTTTTCTAATGTCAAGAAATCATGGTAAAGACAAAAATAATTAACAACAATTTTCAACAAAATTAAGAATTTATTAAATGTATTTGTAACACATATTATGCATAAATTTTATCTCTATGCACTTCTTCTCCATATGAACTTTACCTATGCCAAATCTCATACTCCTCCGTGCGCCCAATAAGCTTGAAAAGCGGGGGAAAGTTTTTCCTTCACATTAATATATAGATAGTTATGTACAAAGTTACTTTTAGAAGGGCAAGTAGAAATAGTGTATGGTCATCTTCCTTAAAAATGATCTTGAAGGAACTCGTAAATACGGGTCACAACTTCACGGGTCATACAGAGTAGAAGAACTAAAAGAATATTGACTTATAAATCATGCTGATAGACTTACAAATACTTACTAACGCTATACTAACCGTTTTTACTAAAAAAAAATAATTTTGAAAACAAGTGGCTGCTAACTTCACGGTTACAAAACTTGAATATCTCGCAAAATATGGACTTACAAATCATGCTGATAGACTTACAAATACTTACTAACGACATACTTACCTTTTTTATTAAAAAAAGTTAATTTGGAAAACAAGTGGCTGCTAACTTCACGGTTACAAAAACTTGAATATCTCTCAAAATATAGACTTACAAATACTTACTAACGAAATACTAACCATTTTTATTATAAAAAGTTAATTTTGAAAACAAGTGGCTGCTGCCGGGAAGTTAGCAGCCGTTTAAAAAACCATGAATATCTGGAAAAATATTCACTTACAAACGTTGATAATAGACTTACAAATACTTACAAACGACTTACTAACGATGTACGCTTGGATTTTGAAAAATGTTACAAAGTGGCTGCTAACTTCACGAACATCTCGACATGTCTAGTCAACGCTGGTACTATTTGTATTTCTTAGATAATAACAATAACACATTTCTATTCACCATAAATTCTCAACTACATATCTCGAAATAAATCAATTTAAATAACAATAAAATATTAAAATCAAGTAAAATTAAATTAAATTCGATCCCCCTACCGTATTGTCACAGCCTTAGAACGGTAGAGCAATTTAGGCTTTATTAGGATTCAACCCAGGCTAGGACTACTAGTTCTTTATCATTAGGATAGGATATTTAGTGTATAGAAAATATGTAAAATAACAATAATAGGCTTATTAAAATAACTTACAATTAGTCTGAAAGGGCGGTCAATCTGAACGTTTTTCTGCACAATTAATTGGTGAATATAATAACAACAATTAGATCGCTACTAACAGTAATGATGATGATTATAATAATTATAATGTGTAAGGATGCGCTTTTATATAGTCTGTTGGAGCCGCGTTAGATATCCCGACTAGTCCCTTGCCAATGAGATCGTCAAACGGATATTGCGTTCAGCTATCTTCTCTTGTTTACTACTTATTTATGGTAATTGATAAGACAGCATTGACCGATCTTTGACATCATTATCTTTTAAATAATACTAATCATATACAGAGTGAACGTTATACATGTACAGCAAACGGTGTTTCAATAGATACATAGGAGAAACATTGGTCCCGCCCATGTATACTACTTACATATAAGTTAGAAAGAGGCAGAGAGAGCGTAGGTGGTCTAGAAATTAAAAATAATGGCGAATATTACCACCCACTCTTAGTCATTTGACCAAACAAAGCGATTTCTTTTGTTTTAGTCGATCTAGACGCTTTATTAGAGTATCAATTGCATAAAAACGCCCACTTTTGGCCTACTTGTTGAAACTATCGTGTTAATTATTTTTATCCTTACCATGATTTCTTGACATTAGAAAAAAGCATTATTTCAAATACTATTTTACAAGAACCATAAATCTCTAAATGATTAATAACCATTAATCGCTGAGGGATTAATGTAGGTCATTATATTGCGAAAACCATAAGTGTAATAGTCACTTTATATATATATGTAAGTCGTAGATAAACGATTTTATCGTATCAATTCGAAAATTGTAAAGAACGGCGAGGTTTACTCACTAGATTCATTCGTTTTTTTCAACGGTCGATCTCCACCACAGTTTGTTTTCAAATTTTCAATGATACAAATGAGAAAAACGAGAAAAATCAAATTTACAATGGTCTACAAGCCATTTTTATTCTTTTTATGCGTTTTGTTTGTTGGTGGAAATCGCGACATTGGTTAAATAAATTTTGTTAAAATGTTCTAGGGGGACTCACCGTATAAATCCTTGTAATATATTTCAAATTGTATGGCAAATAATGGGAGTAGCTATAAGAACTTTCGTCCGACGCGAATCACCCTGTAAACAGGGTCTAAAATCACAATGTATGCGCATACAGGGTGTTTGGTCTAAGTATGGTGGGGTTCTAAGAAACTCCTATTTGTCGACGAGCGATTCGAAAAATATTTTGAGGATTTGTAGAAGAGTCCCGAAATATTTCCACCTGTTCCAGAATAAAATGGAGTAAAACGAAAAAAAAAAATCAATTTTTGGAGGATCCTAAAGTCATTCTGTCGTTTTGCGTGTTTAGGTCGTTTTTGAAAATCACTGCATCGTCATAAATGAGGATTTGTCTGACCAATTTTCAAATGAGCTACGAGGTTCTAATTTTGCTAAAATGTTCTCTAAGGACTCCTCTACAAATCCTCAAAATATTTTTCAAATCGGTCGTCGACTAATAGGAGTTTCTTAGAACTTACCATACTTAGACCGAACATCCTGTATGTTTTTACTTTTTCAAGAAATTCATCAAATATTATTTTTGTGCCTCCGTCCTGAAAGACTAACTTTCAAGGCCTAAAAATCGTCAACAAACTGGCTCATTCGATCACTAAACCAGAAAATTTTCTAGTATTTATTTTATGTTTTTGGGTTGTTGATGTGCCTTGTCATTTTGAAAATTTTATCTATCAATAATAAATGGCAAATTAAGTGAAACATACATTAAATGTTTTGAAGAATGAAATTGAAAGCTAACTTACATTATGTTTATTCAAATTTACAGAATTACACTTGCCGTTGGTTATGTTTATTTACAATTTTTGTTTTTCTTTACAATGTTTAGGTACTATTTTTTACATTTTTTACCATTGTTTACAAGGTTTACGTTTTCTTTACCATTTGTTTATCTTGTATAGGTAAACATTAATTATTTTTCTACGTATTTTACCTCCAATAAAATATCATTATTTATTCATTATCTACATGTTGATTCATATTTATTGATTGAGATAATAATTAACCGGACTTACGGTTGAATTTAAACCAATTTTTAAACGTTAAACAAGCTGTTCATCAATTTAAATTGATGAATTTGAACTTGAGTATTGAAATTAGCAAATATAAAATTGTACATCGACAATAAAATACGTTGTAATTGCTGGGAAAATCCTAAATAACAAACATCTATTAATAACGAAGAAATTATCAGTTGTATATAGTTTTGACAATTCCATACCCAATCAAATTTGTACTCCTCACAATAATTTTGGAGCTTTAAAAACTTAGCGGGAAGTTTCAGGAATGGCCAGCAGGGTCAACCACATTCCAGATTTTTTTAAAAAAGGAACGATTCAATTCATGTTCAGTAAGACACTATCATTCATTTTGCATTTTAACTTTATTGATTAAGATAATGATTAACAGGCTTAAGAGGTAAATTTTAAGTAATCTTTAAACGTGCAAGTAAAAATTAAAACGCATTGTTTCGAAGTAATTTTGTGAGTAAGTGGCGCATCCATCATTTTTCAACATTTACAAAGTGATAAGTGACTTAATTCCAAATTTTTTTAAAACAATATTTCTCAAACAATTGTTGGATTCAAATTTAACTACTGAAAGTAGCAAATGCAATCTGTAAATCAACAATAAAATAAGTTGTAATTGCTGTAAACATAGTTAATAAGAAACGTCTATCAATAATAAAAAATTTAGCAGCTGTTATTTTGACAGGATTGTGTTTCAAATATTTCCCAAAAATTTTATATTCAGTCATCTTATTAAGAATTAGATTGTTGTGAAAACAATTCTGAAATGTTTGATAAAAGTTTCCATATTCATTAATAACTGCATCACTTTTTATTATAATAAAAACGATCGGTATCTAGAATTAAAAAAAATACAATAACTAACAATAATTATTTGTTACTAAAATAAACTTACAGCATCTAAAAATATCGAGAAAAGATGGTTTATATACGTAAATATTCTTTGGTTACTATCATAATTGACTTGAAGGGAAATTTCAACGGTATCATGTAAAAATGTTAAAATATTTACAATTAATTTACCAAAAGTGAACAGTAGTATCCACCCAAAAATTCGATTAAAATCTGCAATACTTTCCAATATATGTTTTGTAATTTTATTCATCCGATAGATCAATAAGTTTAATTGTGTTTCTTTGTTATTTTTCATGTTGTTTTCCATTAATTTAGTCAAATAGATGAACTTCAATTTGAAATCATTTAGTAGAGCAATCGTTAGCATTTGGACGATTAAATGAAAATAGTAACAAACTCTATAGCTTACTAAAAAAAGAGTTTTGAATTTAAAGACGCTAAACCATCTACTGTACGCAAAAGCGTGCTTTATAATAGTTATTATTATGAAAATCCAAAATGCAATAAATTTTATTCTAAATATCTTCTTATTGTAATAATTGTTGTTATTGTTTATATAATTATCGATTCTTTGAAGTTTACTAAATAACTTCAACCAAACTTGCTGATTATAGAAATTATTCTGTATGAATAATAAATAAACAATTGTAGTCATTAATAATTGTCTCAAGCTATCTAAAAAGTTTTTAATGGTGGAATTTTCAAAAATTACACATCTTAAATATAGTGACACGGATTGAAAGATGAATAAAATTATAAATAAAATCACTGCACAGATTTTATCACGTTTTGTATGAATTAAAATATTTCGATTTTTACAATAAGTTGGAATTATATTCAAACGATTCGCCAAATTTAATAAAAATTCTTTAAAATCAGGTTTCTTCATTCTGGACACTTTGATCGCTAACTAAATCTTCAATAAACCAAAGTTAGTTTTATTTTAATTTATTTGAATGTGTAGTTGCTCAGAATTGTAGAAATTGTTAGTTTAATTGATTTTTTTATTAAATTATTGCTTATTGTTATTTACTTACATACAAGAAAATCATTAAAATCGTCCCTCTATGATTTACTATTTCCTGTAATTTGTTTTTTTTTACATTGATTTCAATGTAGTGTGTAAATTTTAGTCAATAAAAAGTAAGACGAGTAGCGGTCAATTACGCACCGCAGTCAGTTTACCCCTATTGATTACATAATTGGGCTAAAAACGACCGTTAATTGCGCATAGAAAATTACTACCTGGCCCTATTAAGTTGGGATTTTCCATTAAAAACAAGTTTAAAGTTATGATTAAACCATCCAAGAAGAACCATCAGGGAGGTTGTAGAGTGATCTTGTATCTGCTTGCATACAAATTTTAGTGTTAAAATTAATATATGGAAAAGTTTGGAAAGTTTTAATCTTTTCGTGAAAAGAAATCATATCACAAACTGCCAAATAAAAAGTATTCACTGTTAACATTACTTGAAGTTTTGTAAAATATAGTTTTTATTATAATTTATACATAAGATTTATTCATGTTTTATGTTAACGTGTGTAATATTAATCAACAACAAATAATCGATTTTAAATACGCTCATGTCTATTGCAGATAGAGCGAAAAATATTATACCGTAAATATTAAATGTGCAACAATGGTTTCTAAACATATCAAGCAAAGAGAAATATTTTGGTGCCCAATTGACTCCACATTCTTAGGGTAGTTAGGGTGCAATCAATCTATAAGATTAGACTACGTGAAAATTTTTCTGACCGCGGTGCGTAATCGTCCATTGATTATATTTGATATTAAGTCTTTATAAATTTTATCTTTTAGTTTTGAAATAAAGTGATTATTACTAGAGAAACTTTTTGGACTTATAACTTTATTAGTCTTAGATTGAATGTATTTATTTATTGGTGTTGCAATATTTTCAATATATGGTGTTGTATGTATGTATATATGTTTTTTGGCCAACTTCCCAGTGAGCTACAAGACCCTAATTTCGCTAAAATCTTCTCTGGGACCCCCTTCCCCCTATAAATCCTTGAAATATTTTTCGAATCGCTCGCCAAAAAATGGAAGTAGCCACAAGAACTTTTCGTCCGACGTAAATCATCCTTGTTATAAGATTTATTCATGTTACATGTTAATGTATGTAATATTATCCAACAATAATTTTAACAAAAATAAAGAATAAATTATAACTATTTAAAGAAGCCCTTGAAAATACTTGTCCTTATACGTATAGCTGCTACAAGACACATCTAAATGTCTATATTATTTGAATTTGTCGTTTCTACTTATGATTTATAACACCCTCTAACTAGCCACTGTAACTATTGCATTCATTGTGTAAACCACGGATTCTTATTTATAACTTTAAGTCAAGAAACGTTAGCGGAGTAAGCTTTCTTCAGTCGTCCCGTTTCTAGCCCATGTGGGACGTCACTTGTCCTGGAAATCAACAAGAAACTAATATAACAACATTTTACAGAGCTGGTTCCACTTTTAAGGCAATCTATCGCCTAGAGCTTTGTTACTCTAAAAGTAGACGATTCGTATCAAACTTCTATTAGTTGGTTAGTGATTCGAAAAATATTTCAAGCATTTATAGACGGGTTCCCAGAGAATATTTTAATAAAATTAGAATCACGTCGCTTTTCTAGAAGTTGTTCAAAAAACACTCGTTTTGGATAAGATTACGATTTTGCAAAACGAGGTAAACACGAAAACCAACTAACATTTACTCCAAGACCCTCCCTACATTTTCTTTATCGTTTTCCTCTGTTGCATTCTAGAAATAATGCTAGACATTTCCATCGTTTCAGAGAAAAACAAGGAAACAGGAAAAAACAAAAAAAATGATAGTATCCCCGAGTCACCAGTGTTGCCGCTTCAGTACAATTGTGTATGTTCACTTAATTCAGTACTTCAGTACTACTTTTTGCAAAAAGCACTAATTTTAGTACGAAAAATTGCCTGCAGATAAAGATTTCAAGAACGGTTTTTAGAGAACATTTCAGCAAAATTAGAACCTCGTACCTCATTTGGAATTTGGTCAAAAAACACGATGATGTAGCTATTTTCAAAAACGAACTAAGCACGCAAAACGACTTAGAATGACTCTAGGATTCTCCCAAAAATAATTTTTCCGTTTTTCTCTATTTCATTGTATAACAGGTGGAAATATTTCGTATTTTCTCTGGAATATGATGGAGAAAAATGAAAAAATCAATTTTGGGAAGGTCTCCCAGTAATTCTTAGTCGTTTTGCGTGTTTAGTTCGTTTTTGAAAATTGCGACATGCTCCAAAACAATTGTTTTTTGACCAAGTTCAAAATGAGCTACGAGGTTCTAATTTCTCTAAAACGAAAAAAACTTAGCACGAATATGGATTGATACGGCGTGATTTTATTTAAATTTCTCAACACTGACTGCCAAGAAAATTTTTCAGAGAAAGCGCATCAGTCCAAAGCTACTATGAGGTTTTCATCAGGGTCGATTCTCTCTTACTCGTACCATGCTGCATATTCAAAAAATGATTTTAAATGCATTTATTTTCTAACTAGCTAAGGGAGTCTCCTAAAACTAAAATGTTCTCTAAGAAGCCCCTTACAAAGTAAGACCGTTGAGTGAATAATAATAATAACATAGACTTTTTAGACTTTTGGTACAGTTGCCTCCGAATTGGACTATTTTGCTTTTCTTCGATATGTTTATTGGGCTGTAAACTGAAACAATTGTGATGTTGAGTGAATTAACGCTTATTATTCGTGTTTCTTTTTGAGAGATAAAGTATTGTCCTCCCTTAGGCACTAGGTGTACTTAGTAATGATTCCTGTTAAAAATTGTATCCGATATGATTCGATAGTGTCGTCGTCTGGGGGTCGGAATATTCTCAACAGTGGGAAGACTTAAACAAAATAGCACGGAGCTGGTATCTCTATGTTATTTATTATTGACTCAACGGTAAGATATTATTTGCATCACGATCCAACTACTACTAGGAGTTTGCTGAAGTTACAATGAGTTCTAGGAAATAATAAAATTCCTTTAGAACTCGTTCGGTTTCTATAGCTCACTCAACTAATATATCAATAGGAGGTGTTGAAGACAATTGTGGGTCAGATGTAGGATCTCGTTTTAATTTTTAACTTCCCGCTAAGAAAATTGATAATTTTCAAAATTTCGGAAAGTTTTCCGAGTGTGTGTGTGTGTGTGTGTAGAGAGAGAGAGAGAGAGAGTAAGGAAGCAGCTCATAACATTTGAACAGTTTGACGGATTGAAATGCTCTTTGCAACATTCGAAAGGGTTTCACCAAACTTAGATTTCGTGTGAATTTGGATCGATTCGGCCCGATATGTTTTGAGAAATTTCAAAAACCCGAAAAAATTCTTTTGCTAAAATCATGTTTTTCCAAATAACGATTGAGCTGCTACACCGATCGATTCCATAATCTAATCAGCTCTTAACCTTAACTAATGACGTCGTATTCCGTTTAAACGATCAAAATCGGTTGATTCGTTCACAAGTTATCGTTGTCGAAAAATATCGAAAAAAGTGTTTCTTAAACATAACCTCAAAATTACTCAACCAATCAAATTTATACTACATACAATATTTTTGAAGCACCAAAAACTGTGTCGAATACCGAAAAGCTCGTCAAAATCCATTGATTCCTTCACGAGTTATCATTGTCGAAAAAGATCAAAAACAGTGTTTTTTCAACATAACTTCAAAATTACTTAACCAATCAAATTTGTACTCCTCACAATACTTTTAGAGTTTTGAAAACTGCGTCGAATGCCACAAAACTCGTCAAAATTCGTTGATTCCTTCGCGAGATATTGTTGTCGAAAATTTTCGAAAAAGCGTTTTTTCAACATAACCTCAAAATTCCTTAACCAATCAAATTTGTACTCTTCACAATAGTTTTGGAGTTGCAGGGTCAACCGCATTCCAGATTTTTTCTCTTCTAAAGATTGTCAATAGAGCCATACTTTTTATCTGCAACATATTTGCTTAAAAACAAGCGGCTCCTAATTTAGAGCATAAAATCAAATAATTTTCGGAATTTTCGACTTTTTGTCTATTTTCCTACATTGGAATGGTTGATTCTTCCATAATTGCAACAAAAATTTTAATGAAATTGACACACTTGAATAAATATCTACACTAGCTGATGGTGTGAATATTTATATTTATATTTAGTGGTAAGGGAAACAATATAAGTCCAACCTTCGTCTCTGGTAGAGGCTCTTTGGCGACCCGGAGAATTCCAGTCTTGCAGTGGCTCTTTGGCGACCAAAAAACTCCGTTGTATTGTGTCATCAGTTTCGCAGTGGCTATCGGCGAACGGAACAACTCATCGTACCGTATCAATTCTGCTGTGGCTGGTGGCGACCGGAATCCGTTCTCCATGTCACCAACACTGCTGTTCAGTTTTTGTTAGAGTTCCAGTTTATTTTTATTTATTCCGTTGTAAATAATCAATGTTAACGATACTTGTACAACGTTGCTTTTTTAAATGTTTCCGATTCATATGAAACTCCCTTTAGTCGGCGTGAGGTTCAAATAAAATTTAAAAAATTTGGAGGGTGGCTCCCAAAAATACATTAGGAAAAGTAGGATCACGTTACTTCTCAAGAAGCCAATGAAAAAAAAACCGATTTTTGGCAATGTTGAAATTTCCACCAATCATCTTAAAACAATTCAGAATTAATCGAGAATCCTCTGAAAAATGTATTATTTTGGTTTCCTCAACTCTACCCAAAAAAATGGGGACACTTTACTATTAACTATTCAAAGATTTTTAAAATAGAAAGCTTAAGAATGATGATTATCTTCTATTTCTCTATACTAAGCATCATTGTCATCGTTTGTTCCATTTGAAGTTCACAAAGGAACAAATATTCAACGGTTGTGATGGAGATGTGAAATAGAGAGTTTCATTTATTAGATATCATGAAGTTGTACAAAGTAAGATAGATAGCTCTCTCATAGAGTCAATGTTTTTGTCTCACATGAGAACAATCTTTAATTTATAAGGAATACAGCCGATTGTTCTCGGTTATCGATCGTGTGGAAATTGAAATGCACTAGTTATTTGCCTCTTCAGCAAATATGCTATTGTTGTCTGAATGGGTGCGAGTGTTTGTGTTGTAACGAAGCGTTTTGTACGGCCGCCAGGCGATGAACGCTGCGACGATGTTGAATGCGCGTCCTCGGAGTGGCGAAGCTGCTAACTCGGAGGCCACTAGGTGGGAGAGATAAAAATTAGTAATATAAGCAGACCGACCGGCCGTAGAGACACTACACTTCCCTCCGGCTTCCCATCCAGTTCTCCTGACTTCTCTAGCAGTGGCTCTTGGCGACCTAGAGAATTACCAATTCCAGATGTGCAATCAGCTGCTTACAATAGAAGTTTTATACAAATTGTGCACAGTTCAAGAAAAAGTACCACTTTATTTCAGACCGCTTATCCTTCAATAAGACAAAATTATTCTTTCTTATATTTATTGATAAGCTTTATCATCAATTGACTTTAAATATTACTCATAAGCAATTTTTAAATTCACAAACAGAATTTTTAGTGTGTTCATCCGTGATTGTATGACGCATCCACCATTTTTCAATGTTTAGAAAGTGATAAAATCCAAAAGATTAACTTGCAATTTTTCAATATTTCATTCATAACATTGAAAGTTGATCAATTCAAATTTAATTATTGAAAACAGCAAATGCAAATTGTAAATTAACAATGAAATAAGTTGTAATTGTTGTTAAAATGGTGAGTAACAAACGTCGATCAATAACGAAAAACTTAGCAGCTGTAATTTTGACAGGATTATGTTTTAAATATTTCCCGAAATTCTTGTATTCAGTCCTCTTATTAACAATTGTATTATTGTACAAAAATTCTGAAATGTTAGATGAAAATGTTCCCATTCATTTTTAACTGCTTCACTTTTCATTATGATAATAATTACTGATATCTAGAATTTAAAAAATATGGAATCGCAAATATCTCCAATAAAAATTAACTTACAGCATTAAACGATACAATAAATATACTGCATATCAGTGCAAACATTTCAAAATTCTGATCGTATTTATTTAGGCTAAAATCTTCGACGATATAATGTAAAAATGTTAAAATATTTACAATTAATTTAGCAAAACCAAGCAGTAGGAAGCATCCGAAAATCTTATTGAAATTCTCAATACTTTCCAATAAATATTTCGTGATTGTTCTTATTCGAAAAATTAATAAATTCATTTGTATTTCTCTTGTATTTTTTACATTGTTGTTAAATAATTCGGTAACAAATTTCACGACTTACAATTAACGCAAAAAGTATTTTGAATTCAACAATTGATGATGAATTTTCAGCTTTTGCACAAAAAATAAAAGAGACGAGATGTCGAAACAGGTGTATTTAATGTTATAGTGATATCTCTGTTTTGGTCGACTCGAGTCAGTGTCACAATATTTCTTAAAAATCCCAAGTTCTCCCAGTTGGCATAGTAAACATTTGTTTTTCGGTATAGTTTTATGTCGTTACTGTAACAAGATCAAATGCCGAAATTTTGGCCCTCGTTTCAACCCTCAAATCCTAGTTTTCAAGACATAGTAGGTTGAAAGGAGGATCATTTAACAATTGATTTTTGGTCCTAGTTTGAGCCTAAGGCCCGGTTGTTTCAACCTCATTCAATGTACGTTCAATTTGAACGACATTTAACAGAAAAATAATGTTGTTTCAATTGTGTTTAAAGTTAAACTGACGTTTAAAGGTCGATCAAGTTGAACGGCGATCCACAGTCGTCCAAGTATCGTTGAAAGGTATGTAGCTTAAATCTAACCTTACCTTCCGGACTATAAATATATTTTTTATTTTCAATTCTTATTCATTGTATTTTTAATAATACATTCTAAAACATTTGTTAATATAATTGTCATTTACTATTTCCCTAATATTTTCACTCATAATTAGGGGTCCGCTAATAAATATTGACCGTAGAGCCATCAATCGTTTTCCACGATCCTAGTCAGTTACATTTATTTCAAATATATTCAAATACTGTCTTTTTTGTGTGAAAATAATGCGCTTTCTCCAAATGAAAGGGTACGCGTACCAATACTACGTTTTGTGTTGACAGGTTCCATTTTGCAGTTATTTAGGAATTTTCTTTCAATCTTAGTACAGCCAAGTGGGGAAGAATTTTAACGGTTAGGATTGTATAGTGTAAACCAGACTTTCGTTTGAAGAGAACAAACATACTATTGGATATCGTGAAAGAAAAGGGGACGATTTGTTCATGTACCTGAATAAAGCAAAACACCACACCCCTATAACGGATCAGGTAATTTGCCACCCTCTACATACTTATGGTTCAACTTCAACAGCTACTATTTGCTAAAACAGGTAAAGCAACAAAGCAGCTTCGGTCCATCCCCAATACCAAGAATGGTGGACGAACGGTTCAACCTATACAAAACAGGCCAAAATTCGCACCAAGAGTCGTTAAAATTCTTCCGCACTTGGCTGTACCAACTTTACTTTAAACTCATTAAGTTTAACGAAACTTAAATATTAACTTCGCTTACTTAAACGCCAGTTAAACGACATTTGGAGAAACAGGGCCTAGGTGTGGCATTTATCAGACGAAAAACGATGTTTAGGCCGAAATGAGGATCAATTTGATAATCTCATAATTTATGGAGTTGTAAAGTAAATGTAAATAGATTTTATGAGTCATGAAATCTATTTGGTCTTATTCACTTGCTTCTTCTTTCTTTATTTCATACTCTTACCTCTCTCCCTCTCTATTTCTCTCGTCCACCCTTCTCTCTCTTTTGCACTCTCTTTACTTATCAACGAACAAAATTTCACTATGCACTCACCTCTCTTAGTTTTGAACCTGTCACATTGTCAATCCAATCCTAATCGTCCACTACAGCGCCCCTATAAAGATCTTTTATTCAATACCGTTGTATAAAGAGGCTGTAACTATACCGATTTTAAATTTTATAGCGTTTTTGAAACGATAAAGCACCTTACAACACACTAGTTTGTTAAATACAATACAATAGTACGTTATACAATACAATAGTATGTTATAGAAATTTTGCATTCTTATTGGTCGTGATATCAGTATTATTGATTGGGTGAGCTAACGCGCATTATTTTATATAACTACAATATAGTGATAAGGTAGTACCTAACTTTCCATGGCAACTAAAAATCAAGTCTTCTTTGTTCTAATTTTTTTACTTATCAAATAAATTTACTGGAAATTACAAATACTTTTTAAAATTATTTAAAATGGTCTTGTGTTCGATGTTGTATAAAATCTTGTATACAACTCTTGCGTTAAGGGGGCAAATAAAACGCGAGGGAAAATTACTTCACTCGGCTAACGCCTCGTGGGTAAACGTTTTCTCTCGCGTTTTATCTGCCTCCTAACTGACACTTGCATTTGTTTTATAAATAGCTACTCAATATGCATTATCTCATCGTTATAACGTAGGTACTTTGTTTTATAATTGTTAAAATATTTTAATTCTAAGGAAAAAAGATCAATTAATCATATCCTGGATAATTAATTGACGTAATCCGTGAAAAAGTCACTTTCACCAGTTTTTGTACAAAAATACTTGTTTTTCATAACTGTTTAGTATATGAACTACAAAAAATTCTATTTTTGAAAGATATTTATTAAAAAACTTAAAAAATAACGCATTCTGTACTTTAAAATTTGTTTTATAAAAATCTATTTTAAGGGTCTTATAAAAGTATTTACAGCCATTATCAGGTGATCTACCTGATCGTGGTTGTAAGATCAATCTTTAGTATTAGAATAGTACTATAGTATTATAAGCCTACATATTTAGGACTAGACGAGGACTATAGAATTATTTTTAGGACGAAATTAGGTTCACGAATTTTTATTTAGGATAAAACGAGAACCATAAAATAACGTTTAGGTTGAAACGAGATCCAGTTTACTGCATTAAGGATCAAATGAGGACCAAAGATCTATTTTAAGATCAGAAATTTTGACTCAGCTGTTGACTTGGTTATAGTTATGCGGGATTTTCTCTGTACAATGCATAACTTTATAATATTTGTATCTTTGGTAGCTCTAACACCAAATAACAGGAGGAAGGAAATCGTAGGTGGAGAATTGTGACAAGTTTCTTGTAAGGAAATAAAATAAATCAACAATATGGTTGGAACTATTTAATAATCTTTACAAAATTGATAATTATATCAACAATAACAACAATTATTACAATAAGAAGATATTTAGAGAAGATCTTAATAGATTTTGGATTTTCATAATAATTAATATTCTAATGCATATTTATGTATTCAGTAATATGATCAGAATTTTTAAGTTCAAAGTTCTTATTCAATTATTTCATTATATCGTCGAAGATGTTGGTCAAAATAAATACGACAAGAACAATAAAATGGTTATAACAGTGGGCAATATATTTCTTTTATTATCTGATCTTGTAAGTCTATTTTTATTGAAAATGTTCACAATTAATTTGAGTTAAAACTATAGTTACCTATCGTTCTTATTGTATTGAAAAGTGATGCAGTTCAAAATAGATACGAAAACTTCTATCATTTGAAAATAATTTTTATAACGATCCATTTGCTAGTAAGAAGGTTGATTATAAGAATTTTGGGAAATATTTAAAACATAATCCTGTCAAGATCACAGCTGCTAATTTCTTCATTATCAATAGATGTTTGTTACTCAATTTATTAACAACGATTACAACTTATTTTATTTTTAATTTACAATTTGTATTTGCTGACTTCAAGAATTAAATTTGAATTCATCAACTTTTAGTGTTGTGTGTGAAAAAATGTTTGAACAATTACAAGTACAGCCGAGTGCATTGAAAATATGACAATATTTGTGAGGCTGTGTAAGTCAGGCTAACGAGGAACGTTCTCACAATATGGCGGATGTCTAGCAGGTTAGAATTTGGAAGGAAAAATATCCGTTCAAAAAAACGTATAGGTGCAACTAGGGGTGTTATGTTGTATATGATCAGACAGAAAGTGGGAAACACAAATTACCCCTATCGCTACACACCTTTCCTTTAATATAAAGAGAGCTTGGTTTGCAAAACTATAAAAAAGGATATTTTTCACTCAAGAATCGTTACAATTTTAGTGCACACGGCTGCACATCTATTGGATTTTATCACATTGCCAATGTTGTAAAATGGTGGATGCGCAACAATATTGACTTAAATTACAAATTCTGTTTGTAAATCTAAAATTTGCTTAAAATTAGCATTTAAAGTGAGTTGATGATAAGCTTAATCAATAAATATTAATCAGCATATGTAGAAATGAACAAAAAATTGTGATGATAAGCTCAATTAATAAATATTAATCAGCATATGTAGAAGGAAACAATAAATTGTGTTTTATTGTACACTAAACGATCTGAAATATAAACAGCGTTAATATTGAGATTTCTTATTCTTATTTTATTAATTTTTAATTAAATTAAAAAATCAATGAGAGTTCAGCGACTAGCGTGTCTGAGTATAACGGGAGCTATGGTAACAACTCCCACTGCAGCCATGGAGGCAATGATGGACCTTCTTCCTACTTACAGTTGCGGATGGAAGAACTCCTTGCTGCCTTCAGGTTGCCGCAGACTAAAAACTTCAAGCTAGAAGACTAGCAAGGTCACCTCAGAATTCTGAAGCAATTAGATTCAGAATCAAACTTCATGTCAAAGAAATTTGATTTTGAAACCTCCTTTGAAGTTATCATAAATGACCGCCAGGGGGTAAGAAATTGGATCGAACAATTACCTAGTAGATCCTCTATTTTGTACACAGATGGATCGAAAACAGATAAAGGGAGTGGACTAGAAATATACGGCATTAAATATAGGGCATCTATTGCCTTAGGGAAGTCCCCATCAATAATGCAAGCGGAGACTCTTGCAATAGATCTGCGCGCCAAAGAGTGTTTGCATAGAAACCTCAGAGGTGCGCAAATTAATATTTTGACTGACAGCGGGGCAGTATTGAAGGCTCTAAAGGCCTATAGCCATGAGTCAAAAACTGTCTGGGAGTGTCGTCAATCCCTGAAACCCTGGAACAGTTGGCAAGGGGTTAAAACTTACCTTAGCATGCGTGCCAAGACATCAGGAAATAAAAGGTAATGAAATAGTTGATGAACTGGCAAAACAGGATCTGAGGCTCCGGAACCGTTCTGTGAGCTTTCAAAGACCCAATGGAGAAAGGAAGTCTGCAAATGGGAAAGGAGTAAAAAAATGCTCCACTAGAGACAGAGTCCAGGAATGAGACAAACGCAATTATTTATCAGTTACTCGTCTAAGAATGTTAAAAAGCTTCTCGACCTCACGAGGAACGAAATAAGAATCCTAGCGGGACTTCTAACAGGACATTGTCTAGTCAGATATCACCTCAATAGACTGAGCATAGTTGACAGCGAGAGGTGTAGATTATGTAAATCAAAGATTGTAACCACTGAACACATACCATGTGAATGTGAGACGCTGGCGCACATTAGACTTGTCTACCTCTGGGGCAGGTCTCCCAGAAAGATAATTAACTTCACAAAGAGGATATCTTTTCTGCAATAATAATAGGCAAAGGGTTCGAGGAATAGATCAGGATGGTCACAGTTCTGAAGGACTGAAAAGCCGATCGACCCTGATAAACTAAACTAAACTAAACTAAGCTTCAGGACCGTTTCACATTTCCAGTTCACTTTATATATACGGGCAATAGGGATCGATATAGAATGACAAATTACAGGAAGAAAGAAATCGTAGAGGGAGAATTTTTACGAGTTTCTTGTAAGGGAATTAAAATACACAATCATTTATTGGAAAAAGTCAATAGAATTAACGACGCATTTAATAACAATTTCTATAATTCTAAACAACTACGCCGTCAAACAAATTAATAAAATTGAAAACTTGTTAGTTAATGATGAGAAACGCTAGAATGAACAGTTCGTATTCGAACTTTAAAGAATTTTTATTAAATTCTAATTGTTTCGGTTTAATATTCCAACATATTGCAAAAATCGAAATATTTTAATTCATACAAAAAATGATAAAATCCGTGCAGTATTATTATTGACAATTTTACTATTTCTTCAATTTATTTCATTAAATTTTAGAGGTTCAGTTTTTTAAATCTCCACCATTCTGAGCTATTTAGATAATTTAAGGCTATTTCTTATGAATCTAATTGTTTATCAATTATTTATACAAAATAATTTTTTTAATAAACAAATATGGTTAAGACTATTTAAAAGTCTTGACATAATTGATAATTATATAAAAAACAACAACAATTATTACAACAAGAAGATACTAAGGCAAGATTTAACTAAATTTTCGATTTTTATAATATTTAGTGTTCTAATACGCATGTATATAATTATACAGTACATGGTTTATCATGTATCAATTCAAAAATTTGTTTATATTACCTTTAGAAATTTGTTCTTACTTTTATTTTATTTTTCAAATGTTAGCGATTATCTTATTGAATGATTTCAAACTAAAGTTGATCTATTTGACTAAATTATTTAAAAATTATGTAAACGATACAAGAGAGTTTCAATTAAATTTATTAATTATTCAAATAAATAAAATTATGAAATATTTATTGGAAAGTATTGCGAATTTCAATAAAATTTGTGGTTGGATATTTTTGTTTGGTTTTCCTACATTAGTTGTTGATATCTTATTATTCTTACATTGTATTGTCGATGGTTTTTTTTGGTCAAAATGAACATCATACGAACTTTCATATATCTGCATCTATGAACATATGTTTCTTGTATCGTTTAGTCTTGTAGGTATAAATTTTATTTTTATTATTATTGGAAATCGTTGCAATTAATTATTACACTTTAAATTGTAGATACCAATCGTTCTTATTATTATAAAGAGTGATACAGTTAAAAATGAATACGAAAACTTCTGTGTCACATTACTTAATATGCTTTACAACAATCCAGTTTTAAATCAGAAGATTGAATCTGAGAATTTTGGGAAATATTTAAAACCAAATCCTGTCAAGATTACAGCTGATAATTTCTTTATTATAGATAGATGTTTGTTGCTTATGATTTTAACAGCAATTACTACTTATTTTATTGTCGATTAACAATTTACATTTGCTGATTTTAACAATTAAGATCTGAATTCATGATTTTTATTGTTGTGTGTGAAATATTATCACAATGAAGTTTGAAACCTTGTATTTTATCACTTCGGTAATGTTGATAAATGGTGGATGCGCCATGTATTCATTAAATTCTTTCGGATGAACACATTATAAATTCTATTTCTAAACTTAAAGTTAGTATTTAAAGCCAGTTGATGGTGTAACCTAAAATTGGGGAAATTGGGAGAGGTTACAAAATGGCCTGGCCTAGCTATGTTTTTCGCGAAGCGGTCGTTGGTTAGGTTTGAACAGGTGGAAATGCTAAAAGGAATTAAAAAAAAGGAACAGAAGATAGGGCACCACACAACTTTTCTACAGAGTTGTGGAATTGTGTAGCCTCTATGTGTGTGTATGTGCGTAGAGTAGGTGACAACTTGAAAATTAACTTAACTTTATTCTATAAAGTATATAAAAAAAATTACAAATTTGATGTACTTTCTGAATAAGAATAATCAATTCGATCATTGACTTCGATAGAACTTTAACGGTATTAAATTAAACGAATATAAATTATCAAATCAATGATAAGATTCGAATTGTGATAATAAAAAAATATTACAATATATTATATCGAAATTAGGTAAATAATTATACCTGAATTAAATTATATCTCGTTATAAAGTTGACTTGAAAGTAACGATGTAATTTAAATCTATACAATAGTACGTGGTACGATCGTGAATATTACAATAAAACAATAATAAAATTCAAAATTATTCACAATAGTAACACTAGCAAACGTTAGTAAGAGAAAAAATTCAGGAACAGACTTATCTTATCTTTTGATGTACGTCCGTTCTCAAAATAGCGACATTCGGGAATTTTCCCACGTGGTCGATACCAATAATAACAGTATTTTCAAAAACACAAATGAGCCAAAGGACGAACAGGAACTCACTAGTCCTTCCAGTATGATCACGAAACCAATTCCAGCAGGAAAAGCTGAATTATACGGGTGGACACCGTACACGATACTCCAAATCAAAGTCCTACGCAACAAAATTTAATTGCATTTCATCTGGATGCAAAAAGGGGTTAAATATCTCACCTTTAAATATATTAAAGGGCTTTTGTTTCATAAAAAAAAACAACTAATCACAAGAACAAGAACAATAAATCCACATAGGGCGTGGAACCAAATGATAGTTGTCAATCTAAAGAAGGAAGATCAAATTTTAAACAAAAATATCCTCAGGGATATTAAATTTAACAAAAATACTCACGAAATAAATTGATTGAAAATGAAGATGAGTAAAAACCAACTAGAAAATGAAGAAAAGAATCTTATCCAAAACAATTAACGCAGCAGGCACGCAGGTCGATTAGATCCGATCGCCTGAACCAAGGTGTCGATTCAAAAAGACCAATCTCCAAAATTATTCCTAATAATAGGGCCTAAAATTGCGCATGGCACCTCACAGTGTATCCAACTAAAATAGTGGCAACCTAAATGAATTTTAAGGAAATATCCTTCAAATTTGGAACTAATTTTGAAAATTTGAGATTGTCTAATTTGATCTATAAGAGAAAACGAGTACCATGTTACAATAGTATGCTTAATTAATGAATATTAATAAAAATAATAATAGTGTTTTATTGAAGACTAGCTGTTGTTCACGGCTTTGCTGGCTTATATAGAAGGATATCGTTAATTTAGGACCTCAATATAAACTTTCATCCCCTATTTCACCCTATTACAGGTAGAATTTCCAAAAATGCTGAAACAATTACTAATTGTTTTGTAATCAAAAGCGCAAAGAGCTTAATAACTTTTTTACTTTAAGCTTCAATTAACTTCCAAAATCATCCAATGTTTCACCCGCTTAATGGTAGGATTTTCAAAAATAATAAATCATATGTTTTATGTTGCTTGTTCTAAAACCTAAATAAGAATATTCCTTGTTTTAAACTTTAAAACCCCCATACAAACCTTTATTTCCTATTTCATCCCCTTAAAAGTGGAATTAAGAAATGTTTGAAGCTATTTTTATTTATTTATTATCAAAAGCATAAATATAAATTTTCATGCTTCCAGTTAAAAACATGACCGATTTCCATTCAAACTTTCATTTAAACTTTCACTCCTTAGGGGTAGAATTTTCAAAAAATGCTAAAGCGATTACTTATCAAAAGCACAAACAGTAGCTTTATGCTTTCAACTTAAAAGAACATCAAAAATCATGCTCATTTCACCTCCCTAAAGCGTAAGACTGTTAAGAATGATAATTCAAGCGTTAAATATTTTCTATTTTAAAACCTGAATAATAATATTTCTTGATTTTACCTTCAAAAATAACAGAACTCCGATACAACCCTTCATTCATTATTTCATCCCCTTAAGGGTGTAATTAAAAAAGCAGAGAAACACGTATTTATTAATTTATGATCGAAAGTATAAATATAAAGTTTTATGCTTCTAGCTTCAACAATGACGGATTCACGTATAAACTCTCAACCCTATTGTACGCCTTAGGAGTGTAATTTTAGAAAACACTGAAACACGTATTTATTTATTTCTAATAGTAAGTATAAATATAAAGTTTCATGCTTATAACTTCACAAATGACGGATTTCCGTTAACACTTTCAAGCCCTATTTTACCTCAGAAACACCTTTAACAAGATCATTACTGGTTGTTTCTCAAAGTAGAGTTTGAGTTTTCTTTTTAATTATTCCCTTATGGATACTTTAGCGTCCTAATATGCGATCTCACATGAGCTTAGGTTCAATTGAAACTGTTTCCGCGGCCCTCTTTGCTAAACAATCCACTGGTAACCATTTCAAGTTTACCTTGTTATGTTCAAAAAGCTCTCTTATTTCTATAGCTTTTAGTAACCTAAGCTCTGCTTGACTGTCGATTCTGATGTTGATGCTCTTATTTCTGTAGTTTATACATTACATGACCTTTGCACAGGTCGTTCTATCTATTAGCTCTACTTGGAGTTATCGTTTCCCAACCCAAAAGTAGTTTATTCGTCTGGGTCTTAACGCTCTTATTCCAGTATTTACGGTCGTTTTTGAGTCATTTGTGTACGAAACGCTTCCCACTCGGATCATGTCTTTCGTCCTGTCCATTAATTCTTCCCCTTAGAGTATTTCTATTTTGAAGTTCTTGAATCAATATAATAATTGTAAGTTAATTCTATCAGATACCATTTATAAGACAAGAATTTTGTCTCTTTTACGATAAATTTGAGTATGAGATCTTTTAAATACGAGCTTTTTCCTTAAGCCCTCAGTTTTTAAGCGATAATAAGCAGTTATTACTTCTGAATAAAATTACAAAATATTATTGGAGAGTATTGCGAATTTTGATCAAATTTTTGGATAACTATTGTTGCTTAGTTTTGGTAAATTAAATAGTTGCTAATGCTTTATATCATCGATGATGTTGCTCAAAATAAATATGACAAGAACAATAAAATGTCTATATTAGTGGGTAATATACAGGATGTAATCGAAATCCCTGACAATCTTCAAACTTCGTAAAGAGCTCGAAAAATTGAGCCGATTTTGTAAAATATATAAGGGGATTGATAGGGCTTCGTCTTCGAGAAAAAAAGTGGTTGAAAATTTCGCCAAGATTTTTAGAGCCGCTGGAATCCAACAATGTTATTGATAAATAATTGTGTAAGTATATGCAATAGCTGTAATTAATACAAATTGCTTTGATACGACAGGCAGTCCGTTGATATTCATCAACAATCAATATTCAGACCATTCAGTGTTCACTTGCTAGTGGAATGCGTCTGTTGATTGTATTTGTGAATTATTGGGAATTTTGTATTTTTTTGTAGTATATTAATTTTAATTGGTGACTAATTCGTTTGATATTTGTTGGTTGTATTGTGTAGTATTAGTGAAGTATCACAATCAATACTTCACTAATGATAAATAACGAAAACGATTCCTCGATTTTGCTATCCCATACAAACGTTATGGACGATTTGCTCCTCAACACTGTATGGCGCTTGTGGTATTTATATACACGATGGAGCTCTAACATTAAACTAAACAATTGCAGACTTAAAATGACTCGAAAATATTTCCAACATTGATTTTGTTTCAGTTTTCTTCAACGTATCTTGCAACAGTTGAGAATAAATCACATTTTTTTCTATAATTCAAAAGAGGAAAATGAAAAAAATCAATGTAAGGCGAGTCTTCGACTCATGCTTAATCATTTTACGTATGTAGTTGTTTTTTTAAATATAGTTTCAACAATTATTCTTTATTCATTATTGAGCAATTTTAATTCGTTAAGAATCATTATGCTTTATTACCGCTATACAACTAGAAAAAAACTGGGACCAGGTGGGAATCGAACCCACGTCCTTTAAAACACAACTAGGACAGACAGTGGCCCAGTAGTTTGATGGTAAAGCAGAAGAGTGCAAATCTAAAGATCGTGGGTTCGATTACCACCTGGTCTCAGGTATTTTCTAGTTGTATAACGGTGATAAGGCTTTATAATTCTTAACAAATTAATATTTCTTAAGCATAAATTTAAAAACGCCGTTTGTTTACAATTAATTTACAAATTCTTTTTTAGTTTTGATTTTATTTGTTCTGGCAGATAATAAAGACTATTTAACCAACACTATAACACACTAGTGTGTTATAGAAATTTGCCTTTCTATTGGTTGTGGTGATGAAAAAACACTTTAAATAAAATTTGTAACCAGAATAGGCTCTTAAAGATTTATTCGTTCAAACAAAGGATAGAGAAATTATTATTGTTAATGTACGCCATATGAGATTTATTTAGATAAGATAAACATCTAATCTTTAGTACTTTAGTGTTTCCTCATAATAGACATAATAAAGTCCCGTAATTCAAAAATATTAGAATAAACACCAGGATACCTAGCTTTAGCACAACCATAACCCCAAGAAACAATACCATATTGTTTATTATTACAAACAAGTGGTCCACCAGAATCACCCTGACAAGAATCTTTACCACCTGTATCAAAACCAGCACAAATCATTCGATCAGTGATTGTATTACTACTATAACCAGAAGGACAATTGTTAGGGCTTACAATTGGTACACGAACAACTTGTAATTGGTTTGAAAAGGTACCATTTTCTTCAATATTACCCCAACCGGTGATCTCCACAATAGTACCCTTTGGTAACTCGTCTTCACCAAGACCAATTGGTGTAACAGTTTTGGTAAAGTTGAGTGGACTTTCTTATAATAAAACAGAGACATCGTAATCAAACGTCCAATTATTGAATAAAGGATGTTGATAAATTGCTCTGACATTAATAGTAGTTCCAGATTTGCTAAGGAATGAAGTACCGGCGTGTATTTGAATTTCTTCAGCTGAAGATCTAGAAAAGTCTCATAATTGATTAACAATAATTTTAATATTATTCTGCTTACCCATAAGTACAGTGTGCTGCAGTTAAGATGTGTGTTCTATCAATGATTGATCCACCACAAATAAATTGACGAGCCACTATAGTGAGATTTGATAAGGGTAACCTTCAATGTCGGCGTCTTGACCACCTACAATTTCAACATCTGCGTACCACAATAAAGAATTTTTAACCACCCTAGGAGCGCCTAAATAATCTTTATAATCAACATTGAAGGAAAGGATTTATTCGAAGATTAATTTTACCTAAAACTAAAGTTGTGCAAGCAAACACGATAAATTGATAGAACATCTTTGTCGGATTTAAGTTTGCCTTTAAAGAATATTGTCTTCTATACTACAATTTTCAATTTATCGCATTATTGAAGATATTTTTATGGCAAGAATTGCAAAATAGATAACGTAAGAATTCCAGACACTCTAGATTGTCTTCGATGATAAAATAAATGTGATGATGAGAAAGAATCTTGATGGTTTCTAATTGTTTCCCAAGAAATATGGTGGAACTTGATCTAAAATCTTAAATAAAAAATACTTTATAAAAATTATAATCAAATTTGTTTCGATTTTGAAAATTTATTTTGCTTAAAAAACCTTAGGTATGTGTCAAAATCTATCGCTGTTTGTTGATTTTTATCAGAACAAATTCAAAGTTGATGATCCTTGAAAATGTGTTTTTTTGTATTCTTAATAATTTCTCATATTTTCAATGTTATACAGGGTTTCTGCTGTAAATATTCCAAATTCGTATGAAGCTCTTATTAGTTGGCGGAAGATTTGAATAATACTTAAAGAATTTTTATGGAAATCCCTGGAGAACATTTTAGCACAATTAGGACCTCGTAGCTTATTTTGAAGTTGGTCAAAAAACGATCGTGTTGGACAATGTTGGAATTTTCAAAAACGAGCAAAGCACGTAAACAACTTAGAATGGTTAGAGGATCCTTCTAACGTTGCTTTTTCGTTCTTCTTCATTTTATTCTGAAAGTGGTGGAAATGTTTTGTATGTTTTCTAGAATGCAATAGAGAAAAACGAAAAAAGTCACAATTGGGACAGTCTTCTTAGTCGGTTTGCGTATTTTGCTTCTTTTCGAAAATTCCAAAACAATCGTTTTTTGACCAACATCCCGATGAGCTAAGAGGCTCCACTTTTGCTGAAATGTTCTCCAGGGACCACCCTAAAAGTCCTTAAAGTATTATTTGAATCGCTGGTCAACTACTGAGAGTTTCATACGAATTTGGGATATTTACAGCAGAAATAATGTATATTATAAAGAAATACAGGGATAATAATAGTAATAAAATATATTCGAATTTATTTGCCCCCCACCTCTGAAAAACTTTCTGCGGGTGCCCTTGTTTGTCCACTTTATTTCTAATAAAAGTATAATAAATGTAGAAAACATTGTATTCTGTTGTTTCGAAAGCTCTCCAATATTATTTATCTATTACAAGATGATTCACGTCTTAGCAAAATTAGAACCTTATAGCTCATTTGAATGTTGATCAAAAAACCGATCGTTTCTGACAATGTGACAATTTTCAATAAGGAGCAAAGCACACAAAACGACTAAAAATGACTCAAAAACCCTCCCAGTATTGATTTTTTTCGTTTTTCTTAATTTTATTCTGGAATAGGAAGAACTAGCGTTGCTAGTTGGAGCTAAAACAAAAGATGAATTTATAAGAATTGCTTACTTAAACGTATTGATAAATGGATGGTCAAAAATAACTTAACTTTAGCTCCGGAGAAAACCGAGGCTATCTTCTTCAAGCAGGGCCGTATATCTAATAAGAATATCAAATTTAAATTTAAAAAACTATAATTGAGCCGTGTAAGGCAATTCAATACCTAGGTAAATGGCTCGACGATCGGGTAACCTTCGGTGCACATGTAGCCAGAATGGTAGAAAAGGCCAACAGAACATCGAGCGCAATGATGCGGCAGATGCCCAACTTAGCCGGCCCGTATAAGGAAAAAAAAAAGATTTTGTATGCCGTAGTGAAATCGATTCTACTGTATGGGTGCCCTGTGTAGTACGACGTGTTGAGAATTAAAAATTACAAAACATGCTTACCTCAGCACAGCGACGAGTCGCACTGCGAATTGATCGCCTGTATCGGACGGTTTCATCGGAGGCTTCGGACGTCATTACAGGAGTCCTTCCAATAGACCTGTATATAGAAGAACGGAAGCTTATTGAAGTCTCGGACAGGGTAACAGATACAATATTAACAATCAAGTGCAATATTGTCCAGAAATGACAACAACGGTGGGTTAAAGAGACAAGAGATGGACTCGGATGTTGATTGAGGATGTCGACAAAGCATGGAGAGTTGAACCCTTACTTGTCTCAATTTCCATCTGGGCATGGCATATTTGAGGAGTACCTTCATCGCATCAATAAAAGAGATAATAACACATGTTGGTACTGTGTCGATGCTAACGGTAACGGCCCGGTGGATGGCGTCAGACACGTATTTTTTGACTGTAATAGGTTCATACAGAAAAAACCTCAAATTAGAAATCTCCTTAGACAGATTGATGAAAACAACATTGCTAACATAATGTTGGAAAACAAAAGGAAATGGAAAATCGTAGAAGAATATATAATGTAATGTTGTTTGCCCGTGTTTATGCTGGCTAGAGAATATCAGGGTAGAAGTGAGAAAAGACGGCACAAACAGTAATACTATCTGCAATACCTTATTTACACTATTTACAGCTATAAACAGTAAATAAATAAACAGGTCTTCTGAAATCATGGAACGGTTGATTCCGGTCGTCATCAGCCACAGCAGAATCGGACGATCGGTGTTACGGTATCGTACGGTGCGGTGGATAGTTCTGGTCGCTAGAAAGCCACTGCGAAACTGGTGGTACTACGAGTTATTCCGGGCCGTCGAGAGTCACCGCCAGAATCGGTAAGACAAAACAATACGGTGGATTATTCCGGGTCGCCGCCAGCCACTGCTGAAATCGCTAGAACGATACAAACATATTCCGGGCCGCCAAGAGCCACTTTCGGAATCGGTAATTCTCCGAGTCGCCAAAGAGCCACTGCCAGGGAGGTTTACTATCTTGAAGGTTTATAACTGTTTACAGTCTCAATGCGATTTTGTAACCGTATAGCTTTAGTTGAATGTAAACATGAGTTGTAATGACATTATAAGAACGGTTTCATTACCAGGAAAAGAAGTCATCAGCAGTAAAATGATAAAATTATGGATTAGGGAAATCGGTGAGTTGCTTATTATTACACTACTTAAACTACTTATAAGTAATAATTATCTATGATTTTCAACATAAAAGTGCAGTAGCATCAAATATTTTACAAACATTTCTTGTTAAAATTGGCTATCATGAGACTTGTATTAAAAAAATATGACAATTATCTGTGGTGGTAAGAGCCACTGCAAAACTGGTGATACTACGAGTTATTCCGGGTCGCCAAGAGGCACTACCGGAATCGGTAAGACAATACAAGACGGTGGATTATTCCGGGTCGCCACCAGCCACTACCGGAATTGGTAGAACAATACAAACAACGAATTATTCGGGGTCGCTAATAGCCACGGCTGGAATCAATAATACAATACAAACAACGGAATATTTCGGGTCGTCAAGAGCTACTGTCTAAATTGGTAATTCTCTGGGTCGCCAAGGAGCCACTGTCAGAGAGGTTTGCATTAGATGGGAGACAAAAAAATATGACAATTATCTGTGGTGGTAGGGTTTGAGGCGAAAATTATATTGATCAAGTAATTGAATTTAACACTTGGAATATATTTCGTGATTAGTACAAGCTCTTGAAACCTTTATCTTTCCAAGCAAAATAAAATCAGGTTTTTTTTGAGAAATTAAAAATAGTCTTGAAGTACTCTCTATATGATTAACAAAGTCTATATGAGTAAAGTACTCTCTATATCAGGGGTTCTCAAACTATGGTACATGTACCACTGGTGGTACATTTCATGGATTTTGATGGTACAATTTTTGATGCATAGAAAAAGCAAAACAAATAATTATTTTCTCTAATCTTATAAGAATATTTCCATTATTAACATTGCATTTTAATCAGAAAATCCTTTTGTTGGTAATGGTACATAAAATTTTTATCTTTCATTTATGTGGTACAAAATTTAGAAAGTTTGAGAACCCCTGCTTTATATGATTAACAAAGTCTAGATAAGCATCTAGACTTTGATATTCTAATGTTGATTGATGATAGAAATAATAAAGTCGCGTAATATAACAACATCAGTGTAAATACCAGGGAATCCAGCTTCAGCACAACCACGACTAGCAGAAACAATACCGTATTGCTGGTCATTATAAACAAGTGGTCCACCAGAATCACCTTGACAAGGACCTCTATCACCCTTTTCAAAACCAACACAAATCATTCGATCAGTGATTGTATTGTTACCATAAGTAGAACAACAATTATGAGGGCTTACAATTGGTACACGAATAACCTGTAATTGTTCTGAAAAGTTACCATATTCTTCAATATCACCCCAACCGGTGATTTCCACAATAGTGCCCTTTGGTAACTCGTCTTCACCAAGACCAATTGGTGCAACTGTTTTGGTGTAATTGAGTGGACTTTCGAATGATAAAACAGATACATCGTAATCCAACGTAGAATTATTAAATAAAGAATGTTGATAAATTGCTTTGACATTAATAGCAATTCCAGATTTGTTAAGAAATGAAGTACCGGCGTGAATTTAAAATTGTTCAGCTGAAGATCTAGAAAAGTCTCATAATTGATTTAAAATAATTTCAGTATTATTTTGCTTACCCATAAGTACAGTGTGCAGCAGTTAAGATGTGTGTTCTATCAATAATTGATCCACCACAAATAAATTGATCAAGATACCATAATGAGATTTGATAAGGGTAATCTTCAATGTTGGCGTCTTGACCACTTACAGTTTCAACATCTGGGTGCCACAAGAAAAAATTTCTATCCACTCTAGGAGCACCTAAATAATAATTATAATCTACATTAAAGAAAGGTTCCATTAAAATAATAAATTTACCTAAAACTAACGTTATGCAAGCGAGCACGATTAATTGGTGTAACATGTTTGTCAGATCGATGTTTTATTTAGATATATCGTCTTTTATACTCAAATTTTTAGATTATCTCGTTATCAAATTAATTTTTTTGTCAAGAATTGCAATTTGTTTCATTACATCAACACTTCAACATACAAGGTGAAATAGAAATTCCTTTAAATACACTAACCACAATATACATATGCAGAATAGATTACAATAATCATGTTGGGAAGGGTCATAAAAAATAGATAATTGCCTAAAATTGACCATAATTTCATCTATTGCTTGATGGTCAATAGCTAAGTACTAACATACTATAACGTTGTCGTTCTAAGTTGATGAAAATGCACACATTTCGAATTTACGTGAACTACCCACGTAAATCTTGCTAAGCTATGTAGCAACAGTTGTCGCCACCTTCAAATCTAGCGCTGAACTCTCTGCGCAGAAGCAAGGCTTTCACCCTGTACATGAATGGACAGACGTCATTAGTGATGACGTTACAACGGTGGTGGGGTGTTTGATTCAAGTCATAAGCCAGCGTTCTGTGACTCTCATGTATATGTGCATTAAGGGTTACGCAATATTAAAATTAAAATTTAATATTTCAATAATTTATACTAATTTTTTCAAAAGTGAAAAAAATATATCCCATATAGGAGCTCCCAGGCTTGAACGACGGGGCCAAGCTTGGGTCAGTACAGGGTAGCCCAGCCTCGGCTGTTCAATGTTTGCCCAAGATTGGATCACTATGGGGTATCTCAGCTTCGGCCTTTTAATCTTTCCCAAAGACTGGTTCAATATTGGGTAGCCCCGACTCGGCCTTTCAATGTTTACCCAAGATTTGTTCAGAATTAGGCAGCCCAGTCTCGGTCTTTTGATGTTTGACCAAGAGTGGTTTTGTACAGGGTAGCTCAGCCTCGCCTTTTCGATGTTTTACTAAAACTGGTTCAGTACTGGACAACCGATACTCGGCCTTTCAATGTTTACTTGGGATTGGTTCAGTACCCAGTCTTTCACCAAGACTACACTGGTTTTCAAGCTTGGGTCAAAGTTATTGAGCATTGATCTAGGCCTGGGCCTAAACTAGGCCCTTCGTCATTTCCTACATGGGTTGTTCAAAAATATTTTTAAATTTAACAAAAAGTTATGCCTTTTGGTCAATCTGTGTCGGAAAAGCCCGTCAAAGTGTATTTAACAATATCTTAAAATGTCCAAGGTTACCGACTGAATAACGAATAAGACTCTGTTAAGAGCAAATCAAATGTGAGTCTAAAAGGTCTTAAAATAAAGCATTTAAGTTAGACTTAGTACCATAAATTAGGACCAAAATGTCTTAAAGGACATTTGGAATATATTAAGGTTCCAATAAAACCATTGCTTATATTTATGGTTCCATAAAACTAAGATAAAACATAATTAAAACTATTTTGCATTTAAAATGTTACTTGGATGTTCTATTCCAGTGGTTCTAAGAATGTTGGCAAAATTTTCAAACCATCTTTCCTCGAAAACAGGTCCTTACTGACTTCTAATATACAGCGTGTCCCGTAAGTTGCCCCCTTGCATGTGATTGGTTACTTAATTTAATAAATAAATAATTACCTGTGCGTCAGATAAGAATGTGGTGCAGGACTTCTTGTCTTAGAATTTTATCCTCTATCTTCTCCTAAGGAGCAAGGGCGCAACTTATGGGATATCCTGTATATATTAAACAAATCGTTTCAGTTTTCAAGCCCTACACGTGACTTGAAATTGAACTGTATAATGAAATTTTTGTATTTATTCATCAAGATTGCCAACAAAGTCAAGTGCCCCATTGAGATTTTTTTCAGATAAGAAAATTGATAAAACTAGGGAGCTGAAATGGAATCGACCAAAAATTATACTTTATGTAGTGAATTTATCTACATCCGGCTTATATACTTGAGATTTTACAGCATTTACTAACCAATTTAATTTTTTGTTTTCATTAGTTAGAAAAACATGCAAATTGCATAAAAATTATTTCTTATAGTTTATTATAATTGGAGCGAGGGCCTGTTGGAGATTTTTTGGCGCCCTGGGCATTGGTAGATCAACTACATGCTAACAAAAATTAATTAAATAGAGCAAGACACAAATTCTAAATTAATTATCATAAACTAAAATTGAATTTTTGTTACCTTTGTTCTATCCACAATTTCTTTCAACTTAAAATTCAGGTCAAGTCTACAAGTCTTTCTTTTAACATTGTTAAGAGCAAATACGATTTTACAAGTTTCAATTTTGAAAACTGCGGTCACCACTTGCCACAGATGCTGGAAAAGTTAAGAGTAGAACATCGAATCGTTGTTATTTTTTGTTCCGGTTGTTGTTTCTTTTTTAATTTTCTTAAGTAGCCGGGAAACTAGCAACTTTATTGAAAAAATTCTTGAACATTTGGAAAGCTCTTTCAATTTTCTATCTAAAATCGCTCTTGACAATTATTGAAAATGAATAATATTGACCAAGTTTTAGCCAGTTATGAAGAAAAATCTACTAAAAGAAACAAAGTTCAAGAGTTTTCTCTGCTATTCAGAATTTTACCACATTTTTCCAAAACAGTAAGCTATAGTAGATGCTTTATGAAATGCTCTACCTAACCCAGGTTTATTTGCTTTAGTTTCTTAAAAAACAACCGAGATATCAATATTTGAAAATTGACAATTTTAGCACGCCAAATCGTGTAATAAGTCCGGAATCCCCTTAAGGGTGTGCTGGAACCAAGAGCGAAAAATGTCAATTTTTAATCATCGAAATCTCTCTTGTTTTCTGAGACCACAAAATTCGTAGACAAGCGTTAGAGCGACCATTTTACGGTGCTTCCGAGGGAGTTTTTCGTTTCGCAAAATTGTGAAGAAATTCTGAGTAATGAGGAAAATTGTAAACATGTTTTTCTTTGTTAATTTTTCCCTAAAACTGACTGAAACTTAGCCAAAATATTATTTATTTTTCACTTTTAGTTAAGAAATATATAGTAAATTGAAAGCGCTTTCCAAATTTTCAAGATATTTTCAGATCAGCCTGTTAGTTTTCCGGAAAATTGAGATTAACGTGAAAATTTCAACAACACAATTTCTAGAATTTCAGACTCAAAAAATTGAAATAATTATTTTTTGAAACGTTATTTATGTGCAGATGGAGCTCTAAAAATCCAATTTTTGGAAAATCTCAAAAGTTACAGGAAAAATTCTTATGATTTCGATGGAATTGAGGGGCTATAATTACCCATTAAAAACAGTAATTTTGTTTTTATTTTTCAACTAGCTTGTAGAGAATTCTCTTGACTTCCCGTAAATGCCATTCTCTATCGAAAAACATTGAAAATTTTGGGAAAATACATCTCGGTTCCAGCATACAATTAAGTGCCCTGAAGTATTGCTGATTCAGTTCCTTGGCAGATATGTAGGGGAAGACGAAAAGTAAAAAAGAGAAAAAGATCGTGTTAAGTGATCTGCTTGAACCAAAAAAATTCGATTTTTGTTTTCCTTTTCAGCTCCGGCCAAAATTTCGGTTAATTTCGATTTTCGGTTCAGTTCCGGCTTGATGCCCGGGTTATAAGTATTGTATAACAAGTAAGGGTGCGTTTATGTTGGAGATGTGATAAAAGATAAGAGTGACGATGAGAGCAGCGACAAAAGGAAGTGCAAATTCTCTTTTTGTATATTGCTGTTTATATTGAAGCTTCGATATAAACATTTTCAAGTAGGCATTCAGAGGGTAGCGACATTTTATTAAATTAATAAGTGATTAAAACAGGGTTTGAAAGAAACCTATTTTTTCAAATCATACAAACGGGTATTTTTTTAAAATATACAGTTTTCTTTGTTCTAAATATATATAAAACACTAGTCAAGAAATACACAAAAATACATGTTTAAAACAACGAATCGATAATTAATTCTAGTTCATTTTGTTCAGTTTGGGTATTTGTTACAATATACAGTGCAAGCTGTCCTAATAGTAACATAAGAAAAACATTGGTCCCGCCTATCTATACTACCTACATATGATTTAGAAAGAGTCAAAGAGAACGTAGGTCGACTAAAAATCAAAAAAAAAATCTCCAAAGGCAGCAAGTACCTTATATAGCGAATTTTTTTTTATCTATCTACCTACTGAAATATTAATTGCAAAACATTATTATGATACTGACAATAAATATATTTTAATAACATTGAATCAACTAATAAATTCATTTCCCGATGTTATTTTAATATTTATGATTTTTATTGAAAAATACTTTTAATCCACATACAATAAGAAACACTAAAAAATAAATAATAATGAAGTTTGTTGTTTGTCTAATACGTCTAATCAAGGCCTGCTTGATTTTTTCAAGCGAAATTCTCTAGCAGGCCTTGCGTCTAATATTAACTGTCAAAATTAGTTGCCCCCCCCCCTCGATATTCAATTTTTTTTCTAATATCAATAGTCAGAGAACATATAGCCACCTGAGATAATCGATTTTACTGCTTATACTCAAAAAAGAGATTTTTGCATTTTTCTTGCGAACCAACGAACCGATTTTGATGACTTTTTTCTGGGTCATAGAGAATGGTCGGCTCTACTGTTATTTTAATTTTCATCAAAATCTAAGCAAATGTAATATTGAAAATGATTTTTTTTAACATTTCTTCAGCTCTTATTCCAAAAGTGTTGGCCCTACCAGTCTGGCCAACGAACTCATCCAAGCTATCACAAAGACCGATTTTTGTACCAAGTTTCATTCAGATTGGACTATTTTGTGGTGGATATGGGTTCCTTAGGTCCCAAAACGAACTTCTGTGCAAAAATTTTTCGGAAATTCAAAAGTGAGGATCTCGTCATTAGCTAATTTTTTTAAAAAAAATTCGCTAAAAAACGCTGTATTTGTCCATAGTACCCGTTACCAAATCATGATAAATAAATTATGCATTTTATAATTTAAAATATTTAATTTAACGGTTGTAAAATATGCTGCATCTTGGGGGTAGTTTACCCCCGATAACGCTTCTATTTGCAAAAACCCTGAAAAAGGTCAACTTTAATTTTTTATTTTAAGCTCAAAAATAAATTTTATAGAAATTTGCATAAATTATATTGAATAAATAGTTTAAAAAAGAGGGTTTTCTGAAAAAAAAAATAGGGTAGCTACCCTCAGAAACTAAACTATACTTGCTAGTTTTGCCATGCAAACAGAAGTATTTTCCGATTTGTTTCATTTCAAAATATTGATTAGAACTTAAGATATTTGAAAAATACTTTTTCGGGGATAAACTGTAGGGGTGATTTTGACCCCTTTATAAGAAATTTGGGCCGATAAAAAAAATACGCGACTCCTATTTTTTGATCCTCTACTCTACAACATATCAAAAATTCAGGAGAATCGGAGGGGGACACCTCGGGCGGTTTCCTGGTCAGTTCGAATCAGAACTGTTGTTTGTTCTTAATTTAAACAGAATTCTTACAATATCTAAATTGTGTAATTGATTGTTTTCAATTTGTTAATTACATATTTATGCTGTCACAATTGTATAATTATGTCAATTTTTTTGTTTATAAACATGTGTCAGCATTTCTGCGATTTTATATTTTGATGATTATTACACTACTGACTTACATAAAATCATGTAATTGTTATTATGTTGTAATCATTTAATTGTAATTATTTGTGTATAAACACAATCTTTAGTTCTAATAAATCAGTATTGTTGAATATATGGTAAAGACGTTTGCTGTTCGCCCTTCCTATATTCCTTACTCAAGTTAACATCTGTACAGTTCTAATCTTAAGATTTATCGAAGCATGTGTGTGGAGGGCTTAACGATAAATCAATAAATAAATCCCACCAATTTCTTGAATTTCACACACGTATTCAGTTTTTCTTCACATCAAAATCTTCGAACCTCTCGATAGAATTGTGTGATTTTCGATAAATTTATGAGATCAAAACTGTACAGTTCTAATCTTAAGATTTATCGAAGCGTATGTAGGGGGCTTAAGTAATCAGTATATTGCGTTCAAACAATAAGAAATAAATACAAATAACATTTAGATAAGAGCTATAAATTTTCGCAAATGTTCATCAATTTTTTCACTTTTTTACAAAGAATTTCAATTTTGTTGTCCAAATCAACTTCTAGAAAATAATAAATTACTTTAATAATGATTCAAATTCCATTTCTTTTGTTATTTCAACTGCGCGTCTGAACGTGGGGTCATCTGTTTAATACCAACAGTTTTTTTATTGGTGCTTTATTTTCATGAAATAGTGTTAAAAATCGCCTCATACGGTTAAAAATCCAACAGACAATTTTTAAACCACCCAAGCTCACTAATAAGAGAGATACTTGAAATTGTTTCTCAGATTTTATAGATAGTTCATGTCAATTAACAAATCTAAAATGGCTCAAACTTATTTAACTCTTCCTGGTAATATTAAAATGCCTTCCATTGGTCTTGGTACTTTTGAAGTAAGTTTAATTCTTCATTATTATTGCTAAATTTTTTCAAATAATATCACCAAATTTTAATAGGCCACACCTATATAACAAGTGTCGTGCCAATAACTACAAATGTAAAGAACGTAACTCAATGGGACATTTCGAAAGCCTCTGTTTAAAGACAGGAAGAGCCAAAATAGTTTCCAATACAAACAAACCTTCGAAAAAACAATCAAGTAACTACAAATACCGACAAATACACAAAAAAAAACAGATAACAGCGATGAATTCGAAACCGAAACAAGTGATCAAGAAAGTGAAAATATCTACAAAACCACTTCTTCATTGCATAGTAAGAAAATTCAAGTAAAAATAAACAACATTGATTGTGTCATGGATTGGGATCCTGGAGCATCATCTTCAATAATTAATTACGAAATGTGGAAGAAAATTGGCAAATCAACAATATCGAAACCACCAAAATTGAAAGCATATGGAAATTTCAAACTAAATGTGAGAGGTAAAGCAATTGTAAACGTCGCAATCAACAACGACACCAAAACACTACCTACTGTTATCATCGACAACGCAAATCCTATTTTGTTTGGACGATCATGGCGCGAAGCCTTCAACATGCCATTCCCAAAAAACGTATATTCTATATCTATAAATGAATCCACTGATAACAAGGTACGTGACGACATACATAAACAATTAGAAAATATTATTCCAACTAATCACGAACTTTTTCAATATAAACTGGGAACAATTAAGAACTATAAAGTAAAATTACACATGAAGGCAGATGCACAACCTGTTCACATAGCAGCTCGCCCAATTAAATTCGGTATTCAAAAAAATGTAGAAGCTGAATTAGAGCGTCTTCTCAAAGAAGGCATCATAACACCTGTTGACCCGAATGAAACACCAATCGAATGGGCTACACCTACAGTAAATGTTCCCAAGAAAAATGGCGGCATTAGAATATGTGGAGATTTCAGAACAACAATTAATCCAGTTATCATCACAGAAAAATATCCAATACCACTTTTTGACCATTTACGAAAATAGTTAGCAAATGGTAAAAGCTATTCAAAAATAGCCTTAAAGGACGCATATGTACAATTTGAAGTAGCAGAAGAATCTCGTAAATATTTAATTATATCCACACACAAAGGATATTTCCAATACAATAGATTACCCTTTGGTATAGTAAACGCTCCATCGTTTTTTTGTAGATACATTGAAAAACTTCTAGATGATATTCAACACACAGCTGTTTATTTTGATGATATTGCAGTAACAGGTACCACAGATGAAGAACATCTTCAAAACTGGATTGGTCAACTTCTACGAACGTCTTATACCAGATTTACACAGTATTTGTGCTGACTTACACATCCTAACCAGACATAAAGTTAAATGTCAATGGTCACAACATGAAAACAACATCTTTAATAAGATAAAGAATATTATAACAAATTCAAATACTTTACTTCCCATCGATGAACAAAAGAAATTATATTTAGCATGGGATGCAAGTGAAAAAGGAGTAGGTGGAGTACTTTTTCACCTTGATGCAAATGGATATGAACAACCAATAGCATTCGCATCAAGAAAACTTGAAGACTCTGAACAGATATACTCCGTGATTAATAGGGAAGCTCTCTCTATATTCTTTGCAATCAATAAATTCGATCAATTCCTGAGAGGAAATCGATTTACATTAATAACTGATCACAAACCACTTCAACATTTATTTGGTCCAAAAAGAAAACTACCTAAATTAGTAAATAATCGTCTAACGAGATGGGCATTATATATTGGTGAATACAACTATGACATATCGTAAAGGTAGAACAAACAAAGTCACAGATTTTCTATCAAGACTACCGAATAAATTTGAAACCCCTTCCAGAGAAGAAGAACGTATTCAGAAAGTGTATACAGAAGATTATATTAACAAATTAAATGATATGGTTTTGACAGAAGAACTACTTAGACAACACACGAATAAAGACCCACTTTTGAAGAAAGTTAAACATTCTATTAAAACACAAACATGGAAAATGAAGCATACTGAAGATTTAGCACCATTCTATAATAAACGAAGTGCTATATCAATTGAAAACGATATTTTGATGTGGGAAGGACGAATAATCATCCCTGACAAGTTGAAAGAACATATTCTGCATATATTACATGAAGGACACCCCGGCATTGTGGCTATGCGTGCACTAGCACGATATTACGTATGGTGGTCACACATAAACTTCGACATAGGACAACATGTTAAAAATTGTAGAAACTGTCAAGAAAATAGACAACAAGTGCCAGAATTACCGACATACTCCTGGTCTGTTCCTGAAAATGTATGGGAAAGATTACATGTGGACTTCGCTGGTCCATTCGAAGATAAATATTGGTTAATTATAGTAGACGCGTTATAGAGCAAGAGCCCGCTTCGGCTAGGTGCACATCATATTATAAAACCAGAAAGTTTGTCTGCGCACGTCACCAATACAGGTAAGAACGATGAGCGAGTATGTAGTTTGGGAAGTGGTTACTTTGACAGGTAACAGGTAACAAAGGTGTAAAAAACAGCACCTTAAATACATTGAGATATAAAGCTCGGTTTTTTGATATTTTCTTTAGAATAATATTTAAAATGACGTCATCCATTGCCGGACACTTAGTATGGTTTCAACCCCCTGCCGGACATCCCCAAACTCTAAAAAATTGTGATTGCACTTACGTTGTAGTATAAAAGCTGAATTTTATATATGTTACTTAGGGGGCTATGAAAAGAAGTTACCCCAGTAGCCGGACAGTTTTCATGGTTTTTTACACCTTGCCAGAGGCCTTGAGAGTCCGCCGTAAGTGCGAGCGCGAGACAATATATATTCAGGTGGGTTTTAGTGAGATGTGAGTTTGCTCTATCACTATCTTTTACTGCTTATTTTTTACTTACTCAATATTATATTGATAAATGAATAAAATCAATGTTCTAACCAATGTATTTTTTATTAATAGATTACGTGGGACTAGTTTCGGCGTATCGTCATCCTCAGCCACATAGCTACACACAGAGGGCAGAGATTACAGATTATGGATTACCCAATCGTTTTTTTAATTTTATGAATTTTTTACTTACTCATTTGATTACTGTTGAAGAGAGTAAATTGTATATAACACCATTGGTTGAAAAAATTATTGTCACAGTAGGTTAAAAACGATTAGTTTACAACGATTTTTGTCTTTATCAGGTGAATCGATCAATTTTTTATTTAAAATTCAATGTTCATTATGTCAATTTCTTTTTGTGTGTAATTTTTTTGAGTGTATATTAAAACCTGTGTGCAGTCGCACCACCGAAAACTACCAATTGCCGATGGCGCGGCTGCACCAAGGGCGTTATTAATTATAAATTATTAATTATTATGTTTTTAAAAAAAGTTAAAGACTGAAGGTCGTGTAGAGAATGACTTGAATTTTCGACAGGATGGAAAATGGCGTTGGTTAAGGTGTGATACGCATGGGTATTAACAGTTTCTAGAAAAATGATAATTTTTTACAAGTTGTTGAGATTTTTGAAAAGTGGTTCAAAATTTAAATCGATTTGTTCATTTAAGATGTCTTTGTTACGATGTTTATATATTTCGAATGCTTCGAGTAGTTTCATTTTGAACCCTTTCTTACATTTGTGTAACAATTTTATATTATGTAAATCGATCTGATGATTTTCAGAGTTTATATGTTGGTATACAGAAGATGTTGTGTTTTTTGATGTTCTTTCAGTCTGATAGATAGTTTTCTGTCTGTTTCACCTATATATAATTTACTGCAGTTATTGCATTCTATTTTGTATTTTATTCATTTATCAACATATCTACCAATGATGGACCCTTATCAAAATATTAATAAAGTTGGTTCGCTTTCGTCCAAATTTGTATGGTTACATATCAAGAGAGAGAAATACAAACTGCATATTGAATTCATCAATACGTGCATAATCAAGAACATAATTCCCAATCTTGCAAAAATCAACAATAAAAACATCGATAAAAGACAACATGAAATTATCAGTATCAAGATACTAAGAAGAGAAAGAAGAAAACACCACGCAAGAATCAATTGGTTGAATATGCAACTACTGGACTTGTATCGAGCACTAAACAAGACACTACATTACATCGAAATGGAAGAAGTATTCAACAATATTGCTGAACAGGTCGCTTATACAAACTTAACCATGAAATCGAGACACAGAAAGAAGATAGAACAACTCATTCGAGCCCAACATCGTGAAAACAGAAGACCAACACCCAACACCAACACCGGTAAATACGAATTTCATAAGAACTTTACAAATCTAACCAACATCCAATTTACTGATAACGAACTAAAAATTCTTAACAAACACCATAAATTTTCGATACAACAAAAAACAAATCCAGTTCCACTTATGTCAATTGAAATTGATACAGCAATAAAAGGTCACCCTAATGAGAATGAGATCAGAAACGATTGTAAATATTACCTAAAAAGACAAGAAAACATCTTCATTAATAATAAAAATGTACAAAAATTCAACGATAATAACACTATAAAAACAATTAACAACATTAAAAATAAATTAAAAACTAATAACGCAATTTTTGTAAAAGCAGATAAAGGTGCAGTCAGTATTGTAATGGATAAACAATCATATATAGAAAAAACAATCGATTTTCTAAATAACAACAATTATAAATTAATTAAAAAAGACCCATTGAACGAAATCATTCTCAACACAAAAACTCTAATTAAAAAAACAAGTCATACTATCAGTAAATACAATAATAAGAAAACAAATAACCTCATCCCTATGAATCCTAGACTCCCAGAATTATACAGTTTGATAAAAATACACAAACCAAATCTCCCAATCCGACCCATAACAACCTTCTATAACACCCCTACTAACAACTTATACAAAATAATGTTAAAAATACTCGATTTCAAACCAAATCATACACTCAAAAATTCAATAGAAGCACTTAACGCCATAAAATCAATAAATTACAACAACAAATTGACGATGGTTTCGTTCGATATAATAAATTTGTACAGCAATATCCATATCGATAAAGCACTTGAAATCACGAAGAAATACATTAATAAAAAATTCAATAACACAAATGATCAAATAAATATCTTTAAAATTGTTAAATTCATTGTAACAACTAATTTTTGTAAATTTGATAACAACTATTACAAAATTAATGAGGGACTCCCAATGGGAAACCCCATATCCGGCATGATCGCAGACATCTATCTAGACCATATAGAAAACAGTTTCATTCTGAACAACAGTAATCCTTTCAAAGAACACATCAAATTATACAAAAGATATGTTGATGATACACTAATAATATGGGACGGTACCATCAAAACATTAGAATATTTTCATAATTTCATAAACAAACTAGATAATAAATTAAAATTTACAATAGAATTAGAAAACAACAACACTTTAAATTATCTAGATATTAAAATCAAAAAAACTGATAATAAATTTGATTTCGATATTTACAGGAAACCAACTAAATGCAGCGCACTTATACCAATTGATTCATACCACCCTACACAACATAAATTAGCTGCATTTAGAAGCTTAGTCAACAGATTGTTCGGAATGGAACTGGATCAGACCAAATTTGATAAAGAGATCGAAATCATAAAACAATTAGCTGTCGATAATGGATATAATACAAAAATAATAAACAAATTAATTGACATGAACACCAAAAAACAAGATCCACTTTATGACGGTGATAACAACAATAATAAACAAATTGAATATAGAAAATTCACATACAATACATACGCAAACGGTTTACACAGATTATTAAACAAACACAACATACAGCCTGCATTTAGAACAAACAACACCTTACACTCTATATTAAATAAACATAACAATAATAACAACATCTATAATGAAAGTGGCGTATACAAAATAGAATGCAATAACTGCAGTAAATTATGTATAGGTGAAACAGGCAGAAAACTATCTATCAGACTGAAAGAACATCAAAAAAACACAACATCTTCTGTATACCAACATATAAACTCTGAAAATCATCAGATCGATTTACATAATATAAAATTGTTACACAAATGTAAGAAAGGGTTCAAAATGAAACTACTCGAAGCATTCGAAATATATAAACATCGTAACAAAGACATCTTAAATGAACAAATCGATTTAAATTTTGAATCGTTGTAAACTAATCGTTTTTAACCTACTGTGACAATAATTTTTTCAACCAATGGTGTTATATACAATTTACTCTCTTCAACAGTAATCAAATGAGTAAGTAAAAAATTCATAAAATTAAAAAAACGATTGGGTAATCCATAATCTGTAATCTCTGCCCTCTGTGTGTAGCTATGTGGCTGAGGATGACGATACGCCGAAACTAGTCCCACGTAATCTATTAATAAAAAATACATTGGTTAGAACATTGATTTTATTCATTTATCAACATATCTACCAATGATGGACCCTTATCAAAATATCAATATTAAATCTTAAACTATTTTTTATACTTAACAAAAATTAAAAATACTAACTTAACAAAATAATTCCATAAAATTATTTTGACTAAAAATAAAAAAACAAATCAAAAAAATTAATCCATAAATTTTGAGAAATTCAAGTTTTGACTGTGTGAGGTAATAATATTGTTTATCGTAAGAAATCCAATGAACAAATATTTTTATTATATTCATAGCCATCTCATAGAAAGTAAAAAATATTCTTAATATTATTACAGAGTTAAAAAAAATGATTTAATAATGCTCAGAATTTTCATCGTTGTCGTCAATATTTTCACCATCTTTGTCACTACTACTCCAGTTCTCTTGATTGATGTCAATATCACCTTCGTCAGTTTCTGTAAAAATTTAAACGAGTTAATACAATTTATTATGAATAATAATAAAATCATGTACATAATTTGACATAGTAATTACATACCTGATAGAATCTCTAACGAATCACTGACATAATTTGGTAGCTGATCCCCTTCAAACCATTTAAATTGGTATTGGTTATTTTCTTGTTCCCAACCATTATTTTCTGGCTTATATATGGTTGGACATTTTAGGTGAGCATTGTTCCAAATACAACATATATAATTTGCTCGTAAAAATTGTTGTAACAGCTCGCTTTTACAGGGTGGTAGATTGCTAGCGTCGAAATTACGCAATTTTTTTCGGTCAAAAGCTTCGTTCACATCAGAGACCGTATATGAATCGATGAACATTTGAAGGCGCGCAGCATCAACATCAATTATATTACCGACATTGTATATGTTGCATATGAATTTCTGGACAATATTAAAAACGTTTCGTTGTTCATCATTGTCTTCAATTAATTCATTGTTACCGAACTTCATGAAAGCTTTCTGGTACTCCTGATGTTTTTTCAATATTTTGTAAGGTTTTAATTTTCCTTTTCTGAAAAATGCAGGATTGTAATCACATCCTGTGATTGCATGAAACCCAGGTAAGCTCCGACAAATAGATTCTCCCAACTCTGCTTGTATTTTGGTTAGGTCAACATATCTCAAGTGATTTCCAGTACCTGTAAGGATCCACACACATGAATCGTTTCTAAGATGATGCATGTTTTCAAGCATTATAGCAGCAATATCAGTATCAAGACTCCTGATTACTATATTTGCTTGATAGTTGATGTTACACGCATGATATACTATCTTAGTATTTGCTTCCTCATGTTCTGGGCATGACAACTCTTCATCTACACTTAAAACAACGTGATTAGAACTATTAACAATAAATGAATGACATTGTCTGAAATTTATGTTTATAATTTTATTTTGAATAAATGGCACCGCTTCATCAGTAGTCCAATGTGAAATAAAGAGATCAATAAGAGCTTATTTATAATTCGAATTTTTCAATTCTTTCGCAAAATCACTTGGTCGAACGTGCTCAGGCCCAGTTATTGTAAACTCTAATTGTGCAGATTCAAATCGTTGTGAATGTTCATAATCTTTAATCGATGGGGTAAAGTACTGATCAAAGATAACATCAATTCTCGATGCTTGTAATTGAGTGACCATTTGCAACATTTTTTTTTAAATATTTCCAAAGTTTTTTGGAACATTTTTCATTGTGTGCAACAAGAAAAAACCATCAATGATTAGACCATTTGATCTCGGATAATTAGGACTACGCGTAATAATTTCGAAATTCCAATTATTAGAAAATGATTTAAACAATAAACTATGGAAAGGCACATTATCACATACAACTATATCAGGTGAACCAAATCTGGAAAAAACTTTTTTCATCGATTTTATCACTGAAGACGCGGACTTATCTGGAATGAACAATAATTCTAGCCAATTTAAATATGAATCAAAAATAACCAAATATCTTTTGTTTCCATATGTGAATATATCTAAACCTAATCTTTCCCACGGTCTTTTTGGAAGCCCAAAAGAATGTAATGATTCTTTTTGTTGTTTTCTTTGATTAGATTCACATACTTTACAGGAATGAATGATTGATTCGATATTTTCATTCATTTTTGCCCAATATAAAATTTGTCGAGCTCGAGATTTAGCTTTTTCAATCCCTAAATGACCTTCATGTAGTTGACGCAACATTTCTAACCGTAAGGTTGAGGGCACTACAATTTTTGTATTAAGAAAAATTAAATTGTCATATGTTAAGAGATTATCTTTAACTTATAATAATTTCGAATTTCATGCGGAACTTGATTTTTATTTTCCGGCCAACCATTATTACAGTATTCTAATATCTGTTTTAACTGTTTATCGTTAATCGTTTCAAGTTTAAATTGTGACAATCTCTTTTTAGAAATAGGAAGTTGTTTACATAAGGAATGTACCGCAAATTTAATATCTGAATCAGATTCTGATTGATTTTCTAACAGAAACGCTCTAGACAGTTTATCTGCAATATACAAGTATTTTCCAGGCTTATAAGTCACATTTAAATGATAATCTAAAAGTTTAAGTCTCATTCGTTGTAATCTGGGCAATAATGACATCAAATCTTTTTTAAATATAGATTCTAAAAGTTTATGATCGGTGTGAACTTTTACATGAAGCCCGTAAATGAAATAATGGAATCGTTGAATTGCAAACACTATCGCTAATAGTTCTTTCTCTATTTGCGCATATTTTTGCTCAGTTACTGATAAACTCCGGGATGCAAATGCAATGGGATAATTATCCTGTAACAAACATGCACCTAATCCATCTTTAGACGCATCTGTCTCAATTTCTATTGGTTTATTTTTATCAAAAAACATTAAAACCGGCGTTATTGTCATTAAATGCTTTAGATTTTCTAAAGATTTGTCATGTTCATTAGTCCAGTTCCACTTAACATCTTGTCTTGTTAAGTTCCTTAGAGGGGCTGATATTTTCGATAGATTTGGAATAAATTTGGCAAGAAATTTAGCTAAACCTAACAATCTTAATACACTGGGCTTATCTTTTGGCTTTGGCATGTCTAAAATCGCTTTAATATGAACATCATTTGCCTGAATACCATTCTTTGAATAAATTTGTCCCATAAACTTAGCTTGTTTCATCTTAAACTGAATTTTTTGTTTATTAAACTTTACATTATACTTTCTAGCTCGTTCTAAAACTAGTTTTAAATTATCATCATGTTCTAATTCCGTTGAACCAGTAATGATAATATCATCAAAATACATCTGGACACCACTAAGGTCACCAAATAACTCATAATTTTTGTTTTGGAAAACTTCTGGGGCAGAAGATAGTCCGAAAGGTAAACGAGTAGATTGATATCTTCCAAAAGGGGTGCTAAACGTACAATAATCAGAACTTTCATTATCAATTTTGATCTGATGATATCCGTCTTTCATATCTAACACGGTAAAATATTGTTTGTTACACAACTGACTTGCAATCTCATCAGCAGTAGGAATGGGAAAGTACTCTCTTTGTATTGCATTATTTAAAAATTTCGGGTCCAAGCACAGTCTGAGATCGCCATTTTTTTTTCTACAATGACTAACGGATTCAACCACTCAGTTGGTTTATCGACTTTTTTAATTATATCAAGATTTTCTAATTTGTTAGGTTTTAATTTCAATCTGTCATGTAAAACATGAGGAACCCGTCTAAGAGGCCGAATTCGCGGCACTGCATTTGCTTTTAATGTAATATGGTATTCGGTCGGAAATTGACCTAGACTTTCAAATACATCTGAATATCCCGAATTAACATCATCAATTGTACTAAACCTGCATTTAACTTCAGAAATTCTTTTTATCAAATTTAATCTAATACAGTCCTGTAAACCTAACAATGGTACATGTTCATGAGTATCAACAACAATAAATGTGACATTTGAAACATTATCTTTTACTCTACATTCTATTTTAAGTTTACCAACTGGCATGATTTTCAAATTTGAACTACCATATGGCATAAGAGTTACCCTAGTGTCACAAATTTTGCTGTTTACACCCAAACGATTTACAATTTTCAATGGTAAAACACTTACTTCGGCTCCAGTATCTAATTTAAACTTAACATTATGCTGTCCTACTTCAACCACTTGTGACCATGTATTTCCTTCTTCTTTTTTCTTATCCACTGACTTGTTTACAATACCAATTGTTTTGATGCAGTCAATACATAGTTGCGAACTTGTTGAATCATCATCACTTTAATTACTTGAATATCTTCTTTCACTGATATCGTGCACTTTTTTCTTATTTTTCTCGATTTTTCCATTTGATTCTGTCGATTGTTCTTTCTTCTTCTTGTAACATACCGCTGCAAAATGATTTTTTCCTTGACCCTTTGCACAAGTTTTTCCATCTGCAGGACATTCTTTCGGTTTATGTTTGTAATTACAGTACTTGCAAGCTTTCTTGTTAATCAATCCTTGAGATTTCTTACTAGAATGACTTACGATACTATCAACAGTGTTGATATTCTGTAATAATTTCGATTGAGATTTGGTCACTTCATTCACTCGACACATTTTAATAGCTTTTTCAAGTGTTAAATCAGTTTCACGCAACAATGTCTCTTGAGTCAATTTATCATCAATTCCAATCACAATTCTATCTCTTACCATTTCATCTGGTGCTGAATATTCTGTTGTTTTCACAGCTTTTCTTAATTCCGTTAAGAAACTATCAAAATTCTGTCCTTCTTTTTGTATTATTCCATTGAACTTATACCTTTCAAATATAACGTTCGCTTTTGGAGAATACTCTTGAAATTTTTTCAAAACATTATCAAGCTTCATATCTCCATTACTTCGAAAAGTGAATGTGTTATACAATTCTAGACCATCATCACCAATTAAATTTAACAAAACAGCTTGCTTTGTTTCTTCATTTTTTTTCATTAAACCAGCAGCAATCAAAAATAGCTTGAATTTTTGTTCAAATCTTCGCCAATTTTCATTCAAATTACCATAACGAGAGGGGTTCAGGGGGCTTGTACAAAACTTCCATTTTATTTTAATCAACTAGTCACAAATTACACAAGCACAACTCAAAAAAAGGAAATCAGGAAATCAATAACCTGACACCATGTATTATTTGGGACCTCCAAATAAATAAAAATGTTTTTTCTATTATTATCAAGACAAGACTTTATTGACTGAATCCTACAATTGTACTGCCTGTACTGTACTGTAGCAGTGGTATGCTTAGCTGGCTAGAGACAGCACTGTCAGCATGTTTACAACGTATAAGGTAACACACATACATTGTATTGTACAACAATGAATAATTATAAATTCAACATATAACATATAACACAACATCTGTCGCTTTCCTTGTCCACGCCTCATTAATAAGTCTCCTCTCCGCTCTTTTTTTATCGCTACTGATAGTCCTCGTCACTTTCACTATCGGTGTCAGTAATATGTATTATCAATTCATTCTAAATTTCATGTATTATTGAATACTTATTTTCAATCTTAATCACGTGATCACAGCAGCTCTTCCATAATTGAGGTGTATTTGCACCGATTTCTTTTGAAATCAAGATGAGGAGTGATGCTGTGTTTTTTAGATTTCCTTTAAGTTGCGACCATATTAGCTCTATTGGGCTTAGTACACAATAGTAAGGGGGTAACCTCAAAACAGTATGCCCTTTACTACTAGCTAAATTGTCAATAGCATAAGTTTTTGAAATGTTTTTGTCCGTAAAACTTCCAATAAATCTTTTTTGGTGTAATTGTCTTCGAAATATAAATCATTATCATGCAAAAATTCCTGCAGTTCTGACTTGATGCTTGCACTGTTAGGAATTTTCTTAAGCTGTCTAGAATGATAAGGAGCGTTATCTAAGATAATCACACTTTTAGGTGGTAAATATGCTAACAGTTGATTTTCGAACTATTTTTCAAATAAATCACCAGTCATGTTTTCATGATAATACAACATTGCTGAGGAAATTCTTTTTCCCGATACAAGAGGCTGCCCTATCCATCCATATTCTGAGCCCGTGTGTAAAATGATTAACCTTTCCCCCTCCCAACAGGTGCACTTGTGCTACACTTTTCCGAATCATCCACCCATCCTTTTTTGTCAGTGGTATGGGTCTCAAACCAAGTCTCATCAAGGAAGCATAGAAAACGTCCTTCTGACCGATATTTTTGAATATCTCTTAGATATCGACCTCTCCATTCTACTCATTCCCACATCGCATCTTATTTTACGTTCACATTTAACGCCACTTTCAAAAGAGTTTATTATTCTGATAACAGTTGTTCTAGACACTTCTGTTAAAATGCAAGTTTTACTAACAGCAGTATTGTAATTTACTTCAGGCTCTAATTTTTTAATATTACAAAACACCTTGTAAAGGATTGCTTTGGCATCACTAAACAAATGTTTTGGTTGTTTTGAGCAGCTAGGTTCATTATCAACCACTTCATCAGCACTATTACATTCCATAGAAATGATTTCGACGGTCTCCTCCTCATCTACTCCAACATCAACTTCTTCCTCTTGCTGCTGTTCTTCTCCAACACACCAAGGACGGAACATTTTCAAAATCCAAAATGGAATTCTAAATTGTAGTTTAATTTGACACTACCACAACCAGATACCAACCAGTTTTGTAGATACGTTATTCTATTAACGTCTATCAATTTTTCCTTGTATAGTGCGAGACTCGTCCTAGTAGACCTGACTTTTAAGTCAAATTACTTTATGATATGATCCAACAATAGAGCTTGTCCACAGCAATTACTTACAATAGCAAGGAATAATTTACAACTTTTACCAAATGTGGAGAAAGAGAGATCTTTCCGAAAAGCAGGTATCTAGTTGGGCACAAATAAAAGAACAATTATTTTGACTAAAAGTTTTAAGGAAGACAAACTTGATTCAAGAATAGATGAAAACAGAAAATTACCATTTGAAATTTCGATTTCTTCCATATTTTCAGATATTTTCCACGGCTGCCACATTTTTTAAAAAATTTTGATCTCTGCACAGTTTAAATTTCAAATGCAAACTAAAGAAAATTTTTTTGTTTATTCATGTAAACGTTTAGGTAATATAGAAAGTTGCCCAGTAGTTAAGGAATCTTAGGGATCACGAATTTCTAGGAAATTTCATTTAAGTGCTTGTACAACAATAATTAGTTTAAAAATTTCAGACTAGATTTACATTACAATAGCGACAATTACTGGATGTACGAAAATATGATCACTTGATACAGTCATTATATAGTTAAAATATTTATTCCATTATTTAATTAGATGTATTTTTCCTCTATGTATTTAACATTTTTATTTAAAATAAGCTAAAACCGACCGCTTTTATTTGTGTCCATTTATACCTGCATTCGGACGGATCTCTCTCTCCACATTTGGTAAAAGTTGTAAATTATTCCTTGCTATTGTAAGTAATTGCTGTGGACAAGCTCTATTGTTGGATCATATCATAAAGTAATTTGACTTAAAAGTCAGGTCTACTAGGACAAGTCTCGCACTATAAACGGGTTACTTAACTACCACTACGATTACCGCAGACTGGCAGGCACACCCTCGACGACCGAAGACTAACATTTTCTCATCGGGTGATATAAACCATATAGGTAAAATCACTAATCAGTCACTCTTGGTCAGGGAAGAAGTGAAGACGTCTATTGAGTTTCGTCGCCAAAATCAATCGGTAAGAAGCGAAAAAAGTATTTTATAAATACATACATACATCCATAAGATTTTCAACAGATAACAGTAGAACAATAGAAAAAAAGTTGCATATGCAAGAATTTATACTAAATACATTTTTATAATTTTAGATCATTTATGTTTTTAAATATAAATATAAATTGTGATCTGTGTGGGAGTTGCACATAAATAGTATGTATTACTATTGTTGCTTACAATTAGTATGATAACGATGTTTGTTTGTGTAATAATAGAACCAATTGTAATGCTTATGCGAATATGTTAATAAATATTTTTTTAAATAGAACCGATTAGATACACAAGAGCTTCGCTTCCATTATACACATATTTGTGAAAGTTGCTTTCTACGATTCTGTTGAAAACATAATCTTACAATTCTGCAAAGTTCGTTATAAATGTTCAAAAAAATTGCTTATTACAGTTGAGAATATCTTTTCTAATTATAACTTGGGCCTGAAATTTTACATTACGGTCCCCTAAGCTTCTTACATATACCTATCCTGTCATAAATTTTACTACCTGTCCCTTTGCGGTCGACAACGGTAGGGTGCCGCCTCGGGCAGTCCATTTATTTATATACGTACAGTACAGATGCATCAATTTTAGTTTGCTAATGACCATAGATGCGCAGTAGATCGTGCCTATAGTAGAAGTGCGATAGAATGTATTGTCTGTCTCTTTACGCCACTGTTAATACATTTAAACAAAAACCGAATATACACCGTCGGTTAAGCGGACTATTTCGAAAACCTTGTTTGGATGCGCCGACTTTGCCAAACTAATTTTGATTCATCTGTATCTTGTTATACCTCCATTTACAATACACATATATTGCGTGTTCTAGCCATAAAATTCTTACAGCAAAGCGAGATAAAAATATCAATCTGTCCTGCAAAGTACCGTCAAATGGGGTGAAGCGGATCAAAATTTAACGTATTTTATAAATATGTCAGTTTCCTAATAAAGACAAAAAATATATGTTAAAGCCTTAATCCTTGGCTCTACAAAAAGCATATTGTTGAAAATTTCGGCCCTCAATTTTTGCTATTATTTATTACACAGCTCTACAAAAAAATTTTTTTTTGTTGCCCTGGATATCATCGCGAATTTTTATGTTTTCAAGTGTCCAGATTTCGAATATATTCATGAAAGTTCTCAATGTGCTCGTATTTTTATGATTTTTGCATGTCTTATGTTTTAAACAATTATCGGCTTCTTAGAAATAAAATTAAGTTCTTCAGTCATGATTAAGGCTTCTGCGCAACTTTTTAGCGCATACAAACGTCACGTGATCCCACCTCTCAGACGCCGTGCTCCACAGAACAGCTGAGATCTCAGTTATATGACAATATTGAAGTACTTACACGTGAATCTGGTTAAGTTGTCATGGATTAATATTTTGTTTCAATTACTGTATGTCCATTCTGATATATTCGTCTTGTCTTCTAAAATATGAGTTCGTCACGGAGAAAGTGTAAATATTGTAGCGATTTATTTTGTTATATTTGCGGTGTTTATATATCAAAAAAACAAAAACGAAATATCACAGACTTTGTCAAGGAGAGTTATGTTGAATATTTCGGTTTTGGAATGGACAAATTATGTAAACCATGGGTTCCTAATAAAGTTTGTAAATGCTGTGTTGAGTCTTTACGGTTGTGGAAAAAAGGAGAACGTTCTGGATTAGACTTTGGTATTCCTATGATCTGGATGGAGCCTACGAATCATTTTGATGATTGTTACTTTTGTGTAGTAGATGTTAAAGGTTTCAATCGAAATCAAAAGTGGAAATACCCAGACTTACAGTCTACGAAATGTCCGGTTCAACACAGTGAAAATCTCCCTCGGCCTATTTACGTTTCAAACGTAATTCGCATGCCCTCAGAAACAATGATGTTGCCAAATTCACAGAAATCGGGACCCTCTAGCAGTGGAAGTGAATGGGAGGGTGGAACATCTACGCCAAAGTTATTTTCTCAAAATGAACTTAATGATTTAATACGTGATCTCAATTTATCAAAACAAGGATCAGAACTGTTAGCTTCAAGATTGAAAGAAAAAAATCTATTAGCACCAACCGTAACAATTACAACATACAGAACGCGAGAAAAAGAGTTATTACAGTTTTTTAGTGAAGATCAAGGATTGGTGTATTGTAATGATATCGCGAATCTGCTTTTAGACATGGGTTTAAAGGAATACAAATCGACTGAATGGCGCCTTTTTATTGACAGTTGCAAAGGAGTTTAAAATGTGTCTTATTGCACAATGGAAATAAGTTTACATCAATTCCAATTGACAATTCAACGAAACTTAAAGAAGAATATGAAAATGTAAAATTAGTTTTAGAGAAAATTAAATATTCGGAGCATGAATGGTCGATCTGTGTGGATTTAAAAATGGTTAATTTTTTACTAGGCCAACAAAGTGGATACACAAAATACCCTTGCTTTATTTGTATGTGGGACAGTAGAGCGAAGCAACTTCACTGGGAACAAGATGTTTGGCCTGTAAGAAAGTTTTTAACTGTCGGTAAAGCCAATGTAATAAGGGAGCCACTGGTGAGCAGAGACAAAATCATACTTCCACCGTTGCATATTAAGTTAGGTATGATAAAGCAGTTTGTAAAAGCTCTAAACAAGGATGGAGATTGTTTTAATTACATTTTCAGAAAATTTCCGAAACTTAGTATGGAAAAATTGAAATGTGGAATATTTGATGCTCCTCAAATACGGCAATTGGTAAAAGACTCAGATTTTATCAAAGTTATGACTGTTCCGGAAAGTAAAGCTTGGAAAAGTTTCGTGTTGGTAGTCGAAAATTTCTTAGGTAACCATAAAGCAACAAATTATGAAGAAATTGTGCAAGATATGCAGACTTTAGGAGCAACTATGAGTGTTAAGTTGCACTATCTTCGCAGGTACCTGGATAAATTTCCAGATAATTTAGGAAATTATAGTGAGGAACAGGAAGAGCGGTTTCACCAAAATCTAAAAGTGATGGCCCGAGTCGAAATTTTAGCCCTCTTCTGATCCTAAAATAGATATTTGACCCTCTTTTGATCCTAAAAAGAGTAAAATAGACCTCGTCTCAACCTAAATGTTATTTATGGCCCTCGTTCTACCCTGAATGAAAAATTCGTGAACCTCATCCCGTCCTAAAAAGAGTTCTCTACTCCTCACTTCGTCCTACATAAACTCTTGTAGGTCCATGATACTATAGTAGAGGACGATGTTATAACACCGTCCTCTTCTATTAATAAAAATTGATTTACAACTACTGTCACGTAGATCTTTCTGTAAATGGTTGTAAACAGAGCCGGCTCTAGGTACAAGCGAAGCAAGCCACCGATTGTAGCGCCAAAATTTTGAGGGGCGCAAATCGCTATTATCAAACAGTCTGACAAATTAGTTAATTGAATGAAAATACATTATTATTAATTGTTTTCTATCTTAGGCTTACTTCGTTGTGAGAAAAACATTCTGTTACAGAAAACAAAATACTAGCGTCTGCTCTTAAGAACTAATTGTGAGTTGAGGTGAGACCGCCCATTTTAGGAAAGGCTATGATGTTTTTTAATAGTAAGCTGTAGCTTCCGTGATTTTAGACTGCAACAGAATCGTGGTCGGTTATCTAAACAAGTCTTTGTGGGGTACCAAAAACTTGACTGCTTATAGTACCAAGCGGGCTAGAGCCGGCACTGATTGTAATTACTTTCACAACCATAAATTTTTATCAGTTCCCTAAAATAGATATTCATAAAGCAAATTTTAAATTAGAAGGTACGTTATTGTTAAGTCAATTGAAAATACAATATTGAAAAAATCCTCACTTTTACTAATATTTCTAGAGAACTACCTTTATGAAATTAAATTTCATTTTTAAATTAACTTTATTCGAATTATCATCAATATATGTATTATATATTGCGGATGAATCTGTTTTTAAATATTTTCTATAGTGCTTAGATACATACAATTTACCATTTTTTAAGATTCTAAAAAAATACAAATAGGATCATCCAGGATATAATTATTTAATTTTTTTTTCTATAGAATCAAAATATGTATGTATTTTGATAATTATAAAATAAAGTACGTTATAATGATGATATAATGCATGTTAGAAAGAAATTTCTAGTGGTCCTGTGGTGAAAAAGCTTGGTTTGTATTCACAATGTCCGGGGTTCGAATCTGAGAGAGGTGCGTGCATACTGGGACTTTTTTCGTAAGTATAGATTGGTAAGTAATAAGAGAGAGGAAGGGTGTACGAGAGAGAGAGATAACAAAAAAAATTGTTTTTTTCCTCATTTTTGTTCTGTCTTGAGAAAGAGAGAAAGAGGTGAAGTGTATGAACGAATGAGAGAGAGAGATAAGAGTGTATAAGAAAAATAGAGAGGGAGATAGGTAAGAGTGTATCAGACAAAGAGAGAAGACCAAGTGAATAAGACCAAATAGATTTTATGACTCATAAAATCTATTTACATTTATTTTACAACCCCATAATTTATAAGGCTGTCAAATTCGCCCTCATTTCGACCTGAACATCGTTTCTCGTCCGATATATGCCACACTTAGGGTCAAAGTAGGACGAAAAATCTATTGTCCATTGATCCTCCTTTCAACCTATTATGTCTTGAAAAGTGGGTTTTGGGGGTAGAAATGAGGGCTAAAATTTCGACTCGGGGGAGGAAGGTATCAGGGTCGATGGGATTGTCACATGATGGCAGATTACTGCTGGTCTTTGAAAAGAGATTGTCCACTGAAAAATTATAAGAGAAAAGCTCATCAAAGGCGTTTTATGGAAATATAAAACATATTTCCGATATTTTCCTCTTTATTTAATTCGATGTATCCTAATTTCTCACAACAGAACTAACATTATAAATATATCTGTTAATTTGTATTTTGTTTTTCTATTTTTGTAATATAAAATGAAAATAAAGATTTAAAAAAAAAATGAGAGCAAATCTTACAAAATCATTGATAGTTTCATGAATTGTGTGCAAAAATAGACCCAAAATCATTTTCATATCTAGGGCAACAAAACCACTGTAGACCAGTGTTATCGACTAGTGATCCACTTCACCCTTCATGTGGGGGTGGAGTGGATCACTCCTTAAATTTTGTGCCCAATATCGTAAACACAGTTCATTTTAAAGACTTTATTTTAACTTTGAACATTTACATGGCTATTTGCATGTGATATAAAAAATCTAATTCTAATAAATTATAAACAATAATAAGACTCGTACATTTTTCATTTTTGGACATAAAAAGGTACAATTCTTAGAAAACATAAGTCAACCTTCAACAGTTTACATAGCTATTTGTGTGATATAAGAAATTAAAATCTTTTGAATTATAAACGGCAACAAAACTTATCCTCTTTGGATATAAAAATAGAAACAATTCTAAAAAACTAGAAAACTTAACAAAAACAATCTTGCCTATTCTAAGCAATAGTTTGCGACATGTTGAAGAACATATTTTCCTCTACGCAATGGTTTTCTGTTGCAGTTTTTTTTGGCTGCTCTTTTCGGACCACAGAAATATCTTTTATGTCCGGATAGACAAAAAAACTTGTCTTCGTGACGACTTCTTTCTTAGAACACTCACTGAAAATTCATCATCTGGGTCACTGCTTTTGGCAACAATTTTTGCTGCAAAAAACCGGTCCCTCTTATTTGTACCAAATTTCACAATAAAGAAATCATCAAGTTCAATTTCATTATCCACAGGTTGACTGTTCTTCTCATGAAACGAACATGGTACTGGTTCCTGCTCAGATATTTGAGCAGAATCGTCAAAATCCAAATCTTCGTGGTTCTTGTCACTTTCCATATCATTATCTATAAGGGTTGTAATAAGATCAGATGCCGAAACACTTTTTCCTGCTGTTACATTCAGTTTTTTTCACGTTTTGGAGCTTCCCTACTCTCAGTTCTCATTTTATTGGATGTTCGAGAACTGTTCTGCACCATGCTTCCTCTTGCTGTATCTCTTCTTGTTCTGGGTTTATTCTGAGATGCCTAATTTATTTCAAAACTGTATTTGGTTGATATGGTGATATTCCACAGGCTTGAAATCCAGCACGTGTGTTGGCTTTAGATTTGCCACCAATTTTCGTAATAATTTCATTTAACAAACGAGGAAAGCATGTCTTCGGGAGCACTCGATTTTTTAACTTCCACGTTTCCAAGATTGAGCGCCAGGCTGCTTTAAACGGCTTAAAATATGCTACATTTAGTGGTTGTAGCTTATGTGTAGAATTAGGCGGAAGAAGGACAAATCGTACATTGTTATTCTCAATAACAGTGACCGTCAGGTGGCTATTCAAATTATTACCAATCAATACTTTTGGACAATGGTAAAGCAATAGCGAGGAAGTAGTCTTCAAAAGTTTTACTGTCGAACCACCCATTAGTTGTTCGATTGTATCTTGACCCTGGGTAACCACCTTCTGTCCACCCTGGGTACAAGTGCTTGGCTTTGTAAACCACGTAGGGTGGGAGTAGACTGCCATCAGCAGCTATTGCAAACATAACACTTGTAGTAGATTTTGAAGTGTCTATAATTCGATGAGCATGTTTCACTCCTCGCTTAACTACAACTTTGGCGGCATCCGGGTCATCCGAAAAGTTTGTTTCGTCGTAATTAATTATATTAGATGGCGGTACACCTTCAAGAGACGCTTGCAAATGAGTAAAATATTTCTCGATAATAACATATGAGACAGCAGCTCTTACTCTCTTTGTATTTTCGGCTAATTTTATTGTTAAGTCACGGTGTCTCGACAAAAAAGATTTGAACCAATCAATGCCAGGAAGGTTGTCTTTGAAGCGTTTTCCCTTCTACCTAATTTGTTGAGATATCGTTGAACCATAAATCTGATATCATAACTTTTAAATGGAAATCCCCACTCCGCACAAAGCAACAGAACTGCCTTTAATTTATTTTCTTGTTCGTCACTTAAAGCTGGTTGACCACCATACTCTCCTAATTGCTTTCCATGATATTTTCTATTAAGTTTGTGTACGGTACTCCGTAAGACTCTGCCGCAGCTCGCATTGTCATATCACCACGTCGAACCGCCTCCACTGCTCTTTCTAAAAACTTGTTGTCATATGTTCGTTTCGCTTGAAAACTCAACTTCTTCTTGTATACCCTCGGCATTTTTGTGATCTATAAGTGGTCAAAAAGTTGATTTTTTTATCATTATTAATACTGATATTAATACCATAACCTCAAAGTTAATGTAAAAATCAATTCTACAATCCTTAAACTGAACATAACAACAGTGTTACAAAAAACCCTGATCCACTTCACCCCATAAAATGCACATAAAATAAAACTTGACAAACGAGCCACGCTATGAAAACAAATTAAGCTCAGACCTGTTCTCGAAAGACAATTTTATGTATCTATCACTAACACAGAACTGCAAATTAAGCCATCATCTTTGTGGAATAGTTTGTTTTCAAACTTTTATAAATAGACGTATTTTATGTAAAATAAATAATATATATTCTAGAGAGACCTACCTAACCTATAATCGTTACACAACGGCAAACAACTTCTGGCGGTTTCTACTGACGCGTCGACTGTGTTTGGCGCTACAATATTTGCACAATTGGGTTATACGGTTATTCGGTTAAAATTTATACTCAATTAATTTGTTATATAACCGCGAATTTTCTGTTTTGAGAATAAATTTTTTAATTTTCTGTTGGTGTTTTATTAAATTAGGTACTATTATTTTAAGGTCTGTTTCTATAAGAGGCGCAAGCCTTAGGCAACAGATTTAAAATATGGAGTCCCTGCAGGGTATTTTTAGTTTCCCGCCGAAAGTTTGACCTTTAAAAAATAAACCTTACTAAATAATTACTATGCATCCATAAAAATAGACTCAAAATAGGTCACAGTCGAAAAAAAGTCTGGTGAAAAATGATGTAAATCTGGCAACTTTTCAACGTCAGATCTGGTGATTTTTTTGACCTGGCAACACTGATAAATTCTGATCTGAAGAAGCTACATCAAATAAACCGAGCATCATGGCATCATTTATCACTGAAATAAATGCTTCCCTACATGTTATACCATTTTTGAACGTCAAAAATCTTGAAATTGGTGCAAAACACTTGGTAAAATCTTTCCAGAAAACTACAACTCAGTACGGTGATAAAGTTGTGGTTGAATGTAATGATTTTAGAACGCTGCTTCCCCAACGTTTTGCTGATGTAAGTATGGTAAGTTCTAAGAAACTCCTATTAGTCGACGAGCTATTCGAAAAATATTTCAAGGATTTGTAGGAGGGTCCTCAAAGAACATGTCAGCTAAATTAAAGCCTCGTAGCTCATTTGAAAGTTGGTCAGAAAACGCTCATCTCTGACGATGTTGTGATTTTCAAAAACGAACTAAACACGCAAAACAACTTAGATTGATTTCAGGATCCTCCCAAAATTGAATTTTTCCGTTTTTCTCCATTTTATTCTGGAACAGGTGGAAATATTTCGTATTTTCTCTGGAATACAACGGAGAAAAACAAAAAATATCAATGTTGGGAACGATCGTTTTTTGACCAACTTTGAAATGAGCTACGAGGTTCTAATTTTGCTAAAATGTTCCCTAGGGACTTTTCCACAAATCCTCAAAATATTTTTCGAGTGGCTCGTCGACTAATAGGAGTTTCTTAGAACTCACCATACTTAGACCAAACACCCTGTATACCGTTTATGAGATAGGAATTTGATGTGTTCGTTTTGTTTTATCTTGCTACCTCATATTTTGTTATTTGTGTTGTGATAAGGTTGTGCTGCAAATACCGTTAAGAATATTCATCTATTTTTCATCATTTTATAGATTCTGACTGAATTACTGAACATGCCGAACTTTTGCGTGGTAGTGGATTGTGGTAGTAATGGACTCGGAGACTGAGTAGGATTTTATAGGATTCCCTCAATTTATGACAATAATAAAATAGAAAATAACCTAGCCACGGAAAGAAGAACTGCATGGATCCAATCTTTGAAAAGAGATGATTTGACAGAGACTAAGCTGAAAAATGGAAGAATATGTTCAAAGCATTTTATTTCAGGTAATATAGGTTTGTTCATTTATCCCACCACAATCCTTTCGTGCAGTTTCGGACAGTTATGGACTACATAGAAGCATTTGTTTATACCACTGCAGAAATCTAATTATTACTCTGCTGTTTTGTTTTCACATAGTATCGGATCTTTGATGGTTTGTAGTCGTCAAAACCAGTCCATTCTTTAAAGTGTGGACTGTAGTGATGACATATGCAAAAATCTTTTATGATCTTCGCCAGTCACGCTTCAAACTTTTCAAACTTATACAAAACTGTGCATGTTTCAAACCTTTTCCGAGAGTTTTCAGTGATTAAAAAGAAAACAAACTTTATATTAGTTTATCAACTGACTTGTTGCTAACCTAGAATATAAATGATGTTTTAGGAAAACCAGCCAAACTGAATGAGAAGAACAATCCAGATTGGGTTCCTTCCGTTAATATGGGGTACCAATCCACAAATTTGAGCAAAGAAAGTACATGTGATAGATATACAAGACTTCTTAAGCGAAAGCAGACGGAATTATGTGCAACACCTCAGGTTTGTAAAATTATCCGTATTGGCTTTTGTGGCTCATTTTAAGTGTTTCTTGTTGTAATTTCATTACTCTATTTATTAAGAGTTATTTGTGTTTAATAAATTTCTTCCTAGGAACCTGGTACATCAAAACATATGAAATCTCTGAAATCAGTTGGTGATGTTCAAGAAGATGAACATGATGTACTTTTGGATGATGTAACACCCCACAATGAGGAACTTGAAAATCTAAAATTGGAAGTTCAGAATTTATATAATGAGAAGCAGAAATTACAGGAAAAAGTCAAGATATTGAAGTTTGATATAGACAATTTAAAAGCAGATGATAATTTCACTTTGTATTATACAAGTTTTCCTGAATTTGCTTATGTGAATGCTATATTTGAATTGATAGCAGAAAAATTGTCTACTGCATCTGCATTACCAAAATTCAAACAATTCATTTTGACTTTGATGAAGTTGAGATTAAATAGTCCATTCAAAGATTTAGAATATCGATTTCAAATACACCACGCAACTGCAGCACGAATATTCTATAAGACTGTAGATGTATTATACGGTATTATATGACAAATTGAAAGTGAGTAATTCTTCAATTATACTTTTTGTACTTTTATACATATGTATTATTCTTATATTCCAGAGTTTAATCATCAGGCCAGATCGAGATGACCTCAAACGTAATGTACCTAAGTGCTTTGAGCAAAATTTTGAATCGAAAGTCACTGTTGACTGTTTTGAAGTTTCCACACAAAAATCTTCAAATCCAGGAGCTGCTAGTAAAACATGGTCTAATTATAAGCATCATCATACTGTAAAGTATTTTATTGACATCACACCACAGGGTACAATATCATTTATTTCAAAAGCTTATGGAGGTCGAGCTAGTGATAAATTCATTACAGAAGACTGTAGGATTTTTAGTAATTTATTACCAGGAGATTTGGTATTAGCTGATAGGGGTTTTCGAATTCAAGATTCAGTATCGTTTTGTTTTGAACAAGTAGTTACACCACCATTCATGAAAGGGAAATCACAAGTAACAGCCAGAGAGGTGGAGGATACTAGGAAAATAGCAGCTGTCCGAATCCATGTAGAGCGAGTAATAGGTTTATTGAGGCAAAAATATGTTATATTTGGAGACACATTACCACTTGCTGCAGTTCGTAAAAAGGATGATGAAATGTCTTTGATAGATAAATTAATTGTAATTTGTTGTGCCTTCATAAATATATCACCACAAATTGTACCTCTGTATCCGAAACATCTGGCTAACTTCCAAGAAAATCCACAGAAACAAGCTTAAATAGGCTCAATCGACGTATTTTGACGAAAAAAGGACATTTAAGCTACTAAAAAGCCAATTATTAATGTACATATATAATTAGAAAGATCTGTTGCTCAATAAAAGAAAATGCAGGCATAAAACAAATAAAATATAATTATACTAATCTGTACACTAGAATTTGTGTAATTATTTAAATCCTTTATAACAGTAGGTATAAAGAATAAATAGTATTCAGATATATAAAGCAAAGTAATGGAATCGTATTATCTATTTCTCTATCAATGTCATATATTGCGGAGTTTAAAAAAAGGTAAAGAGTGTTATATGTATAATAAGCGAGCTGCTAGAACAATGAATCTTTATTCTTATTGTTGACTATTACAGTTCATTATCAACTTATGACTACTGTTGAACTGCTGTTGTACAATGTATATATACTTAATCTACATACATCCCACACATCCTCCCCTTTAATTTATCTTATTATTGTTTTTCTATTGTTAGAAAGTCTTTAAGATATTGTGGAGGTTTTCTAACTCGTCCATATCTGGATACATTGTTCGGTCTATCATTAGTCGCATTATTTTCACAATCTTGTATAATAATAATAGGTGGATGATCTGACGAATCCACATAACGCATAATCATCATATGCGTTATTCTCAATTTTGCATTCTATTTAAGGATTTTTCAATATGAAAACTATTTCGTCGGATCACCTTTCCCTTTGATGTTAACAATTTATATGATCTAGGTGCACGACAAGTATCAGTTATTATGCCGGGTTTCCAGGTTTGTTTTAGCGTATCATAATATACAATATTGTCACCCTTATTAAATGATGTTCTTTTGACTGTTCCCCGATCGTAATACTGTTTAACTTTTTCTGTATTTTTACTAAATAATTGTTTTGTCTGATCATACACTATTTGAGGTTTAAGAAGATTTTCGTTTACTGTCAGATTATTTCTTAATTGTCGTGACATTAGTATTTGACTTGGCGTATATTTTGAATTTGCAACCGGAGCTGTACGATAATCAAGTAACGCTTCAATTATTTCCTCAAAACTTCCCGATTTCTTTATTATTCCTTTGGCTATATCCACCCCCTTTTCTGCAAGACCGTTTGCTTTTGGATATCTTGGGCTAGAATACATCGGTTGAATATTATTTTGTTTCATAAATTCATTGTATTCATAACAATTAAATGGAGAATTGTCAGAAACGATATATTTTGGTATTCCAAAATTTGAAAATAATAGTTTTAATTTAATTATAATTTCTCGGCACGTTTTTGTCTTTATCGGTATTATGTCCAACCATTTAGACAGGTAAGCTACAACTATTAAATAATTCTGTGACGCATGTTCCGCTATTACCTCAACATAAACTCGTAAACATCAGTACATAATCATTACGTAAAGTCATAACATAACGTAAGTGCATAATCATAAATTCAAAATCCAATTTCATAATCTTAAGATACTACTAACAAGTGACATTTCCCTTTGCCTAACGCTAGATATCAATTTTCAAGTCCGAATTTGAGGTTTCTTGCGAAGGTTTTATTCTACCTGGCTCATAAACTCCTTCAAATGGCATTTGAGTTATTTGAAAACCCTCAACATCTCTAATTAGGTAACGATCATTGGGCAATGTCTTTTTGACTACGTATGGTCCTCTATATTTGGGAATTAACTTTTTATTGATACCTGGACTAGTATCGACATTCATTAACATTACATAATCACCTTCTTTGTATTTCTTTGGGGTTTTATGACGTTTATCAAACAAATCTTTATTACGTTTCTGGTTGTTTTCAATATTTGTCATCGCCTCCTCCCGTATTTCTACTAGGTTTCTAGTGAATTCATTCTGACTCTCAACAAAATCTTTTAATCTATCATCTAAGATACCTCGTTGGTCAATTCCAAGTAACATACGACTCGCAGTATTTTTAATTGACCTGTTCCATGTATTATTCAATGCAAATTCTACTTCACTCAAAACTAAATCCCATTTATTAATAGCGGTAGTAATTTTAGCTAACATGGGAGTAATGTCCCTATTACTTCGTTCTATTTGACCGTTAGCCCTCGGAGTCCCGGTTGCAATTAGAACGTGTTGAATATTTCGCGTTTCTACGAATTTCTTGAAATTGTTTGAGGTGAAAGCACTACCTCTGTCCGAAATAATTGTTAAAGGTTGGCTTTAAGTACTAAAATATTGGTTCAATTTATTAATTATCTCAGCGCTATTTGTACTTTTACAAGGATAAAGTTTAATAAATTTGGAAAATCCGTCAATTATTTCAAAAACATGTCGATAACCGCGGGAGGTTTGCTCTAAAGGTCCGTAATGATCTATAGGTAGACATGTAAAAGGAGCATTTTTTTCTAACGTATGCAATTGAGCTTCCTTCTTACCTAACGATGGTGAATATGTTATACATTTCAAACATGAAGCAATATAAATTTTTAATTTTTCTCGCATATTTGGGAACCAATAATTTCTAGTAATTAATTCTGTCGTTTTATCGATTCCGACATGACCAAATTTATCATGATACATTTGCATCACTTGGTTTTCTATATTACCCCGAATAACAAATAAAATTTTCTTATTTTTCTTACGATAAACGAGGCCGTTTCTTGATTCAATTTTAATGATCGCTTCATCTTGCGCTTGTTGAAAAGCTAGGTTTCGTTCAAAAGTATTTTCCTCTATTAACAAAATGTTTTGACAACGACTAAGGGCGTCTGCATGTTTCATCCTAGACCCGGATCGATGCTCTAATGAGTAATTATAATTTTGCAGACTTAAAGCCCATCTGGCTATGCGGGGATTAATATCTTTTTTATCTAACGTTAATTTCAAACTATTACAATCGGTGACTATTTTAAAAGATATACCATAGACATAAACATCAAATCTTTTCAAAGAATAGATAATACTTAAACATTCCAATCCATAACTGTGATATTTCGATTCTTCATTCGTTGTTCGTTTACTAAAGTAGGCTATTGGATGGAATTTGCCATCGGTTTGTTTCTGAAGTAATACTGAACCAAATCCCGACGCACTAGCATCACAGTGCAATTCAGTTTCTAAATTTGGAGAATAAATGGCTAAAACTGGATGACTAATGAGTGCATTTTTTAAACTATTGAACGCGGACAATTGCTCGGTTTCAAAACACCATTTACTCGACTTCCGTATCAAATTATACAATGGCATTGCAATTATTGCGCAATCAGGAATGAATCGCCTAAAGTAACTAACTAGTCCTAAAAATCTATGTACTTCCTTGGCTGTTTTTGGTACTGGATAATTAGTAATGGATTCGATATGTTCCAAATTAGGGAAAATACCCTTTTCGTTGATATGGTACCCTAAATAATTTATAGACGACATGATGAATACACATTTATCTAAACGCAATTCCAAACGATTTTTTCTCATTAAATTTAGTACTTCTTTTAAAATCTCCAAATGTTGGTCAACCGTTTCCGTGGCTATTAAAACATCATCTATAAAAAGACATATTTTTGATTCCAAAATTAAAGTTCTAACAATATGATTGATATATCGTGCAAAGCTAGACGGACTGTTGCACCAACCAAATGGCATTCTAAAGTACTCATATTGTCCTAAAGGGCAAATAAACGATGTGTATTTAATCGACTCTGTCTCTATTTTAATATGATGAAAGGCACTTTTAAGATCTAATTTGGTGAAATAAGTCTTATTTTTTAATCGGTCTAATTGGTCATCAATTAGAGGTAAAGGAAAGCGGTCCTTAACTGTAATTTTACTTAGTTGCCTAGAATCAACGCATAAACGAAATTCACCAGACTTCTTTTTGACCAAGACTATCGGGGATGCATACGGGGAATTACTTTCGCGGATAATGTTCTTTCTTAACGAACCATCAATGAGCTTTTACAATTCAAGCTTTGCCGAATGCGACAATCGTCGAGGTCGATAATGGAAAGGTTGGTGATCAAGTATCACCTTAATTTGTACTTCATAATCAGGCTCAATTTCGACAGTTTCATTGCCGTTCTCATAATCTTTGACGATATCTTTAACCGCGTTTTGGATATTCGGACTTAAATTTTGATTTACAATTAAATCTAGTTCATTGCTTTCAAAATGATTGTCAATTAACATCAGTGACGTACATTCATTTTCATAATTATCCACTAACGAAATTTTAAATGGTTTCAAAGAAACGTTGATAAGTGGTGAATTTATGAAATCTCGGCCTAATAAAATATCAAAATTCATAGTTTCATCCGGAACTATACATAATTTTAAAATAATTTCAACATCATTAACTTTTATTGGAGATTCATAAATTCCCAAAATCTCAACTTTCGAACCGTTAACACCGACAATATCTTTTGGTTTATAAATTCCGTTATAATTACCTGATTGAACAAATTTAGATTTAATTAAAGTTATGGGACTACCTGAATATAAAATTCCGTCGATTTTCAATACCTGCTGTTTTTCTTCCTGTTTTACGTTTATTTCCACACTGACCATAAATGGTGGTTGAAGGTTGCTTATATTGCTGCTGGAAACGATGATATTTGTACTCGTTGTTTGCTTCTCTTTCTTGGGGCATTTCTTCGCCACATGTCCTTGTGCTCTACATTCATAACACGAACCTCTTTCAGGTTTTGGTTTAGGGCAACTTGTTGCATAGTGTCCCTCTTCGTTACAGTTGTAGCACTTTTTACTGATATTCTTCACACTTTTATTAAATTCTTTACTACACTTCTTTTGATTAGTTGTCGATTCATGTGTCTGTTTGTTATTCGCGGCCGTTTTGGAACTTTTTGTCTTGTCTTTCACTGATTGATAAACATGTAACTTACATTTAAATTGTTTCAAACTTGTCGCCTCATACAACAATAACCTATTATTCATGTAGTCTGGAATACCATCCACTATATAACTGATAAGCGCTTCTTCTTCAATGTTACCCCTTGACGCTAATTCTTTCATTGCTAGCACATATTCTTGCAATGTTTCATCTTTCTTCTGCGTTCTGCTTCCAAGCATTCGATGTAAATCGGCACTACTGACTTTCTTTGAAAATTCTTCTCGAAGTGCTGTTTTTAGCTTCTGCCATGTACACAAACCCTTTTCACCCTTGACGAACAGCTTAGCCAATCCAGATAACGACTTTTTTGCAAACACTTATTTTTCAAGATCGCCCCATCCCATAATTTTTGGGATGTTTTCGAAATCGTTGATCCATAATTCAACTTGTTAACCATCTTCACCCGAAAATGATCGAATTGTATCTTCAACATAACGATAACTCAACATAAATCTTGGCATATTTGCAGATTTTCGACTAACCGGATTATTGCGATTGAACACTTGTTTCGTCAACATCATCACTATCAGGATCGTCACTATTGTCTTCGTCGTCGTCATTTTCATCATCACTTCCCTGATCTGAAAGTTCTGGTTTCAAAGATTCTAAATTTATCAAACTGACACACAATTTGGAAGACAATTCTTCCTTCCGTTCATTTTCATAATTTAAATTTGGTAAATTCATAATCGTGGTGATTTCTATAAGAGAGAAATCTTTCGTTACTTCCTCACATTTTTGTTGAAACTCTTCACTTGATGAATCAAAATCAAAACCGGTAAAATCTCCTAATCGTCGTCGATTTTTTCGATCGCCTTCTTGACCAAAGATAAATTTATGAAATGATTTGATTACTCTCGTACTAGCGTTGGTTATATTTTCATTAACGATTTAATTTCACCTAAGGACGCCATCGTTGACTATGTGTCGACTTCAACTGTCTCCACTGTTCTGATATATGCTCAGCAAAATCAATTAGCACCAAAATTGTTCATAAATCCCACCATGAACACCACATAAACATCAGATTCGCAAGCACTGACCAAAATCAAAACAAATTTTTTGCAACTCTTCACCGAACTCAAAACACCAAATTCGCAAGCACTGACCAAAATAAAAAAAACACCAGATTCGCAAGCACTGACCCCACACCTGATATCGTAGGACGAACGATGGTTAAGTGTAGAAATAATCAAATCATTTAGGTAAATTAATAATGAAAAATACTATAAGTATGTACACTAATATTGTTATAATTCAACGACTACCATGTCTTGACTTTACGACCGTCAAGTCTCTAATGTTTATTAACACGTAAGAAAATGATGATGGAATATTCTAAAATGCCTGGAATATTCCATCGCTGGCCGGGTGGTGCGATATCAGCACTTCTCCACATTTCCACACAATTCTTTGATTCTTGAAACGGCAGCTGTGCGGTGTTTAGGAGAAAAGCCTACATCGACTGCCCACACGACAAACTGATTGCTACAGTGAATAAGTCACCATTCCCAGAAATATTTGTAATTCTTTTTTATTACTTGGCGCCGGCATGTCATTAATAGCTGATACCCGCCTTGCATCTGGTTTTACACCTAACTTTGAAAATCCTAAACCTACATACAAAACTTTATCTATCTTGTATAGTAATAGTAATTTTGATAAATTAAATTTGACATTATATTTTAATGCACAATTCATAACTTTTTCTAAAATTCGATCATGTTCAGTTTCATTCTTACCAGCCACGATGATATCATCAAAATATATCTGAACGCCTGGAATATGTCCAAATAGTCAACTGTTTTCTCGCTGGAAAATCTCAGGGCTACTGAAGAGACCAAAAGGCAGTCGGTTAAATTTGTATCGCCTATAAGGTGTGTTGAATGTGCATAATAACGATGATTCTTCAGTTAATATAAAAGTATTATATAGGTCTATAGCACTTTCTCCAGCTATTTTTAGAAAAATTGCTATTTTTCTATCATCTTTTTCTTTTGTCAATCCAGTTGCAGACAAATACAACTCAATTTGTTGCTTGAATCTTTTCCAATTAGTCCCTTCACCTTCTAGGATTAGAGGTTTTGGTTTTATCTTTTTTTTTCAATCACCAGACACTAAGTCACTTTTTTATTAATTATTTTTTATTTATTTATTTATTCATTTTAGTTTTTGCACCTAACACTGCTGTTGTACAATGAATGCAGGGTAAAATTATGAGATAGGCACATTGGAGATTCCCACCCCTAATAGAACGGAAAGAGATCACTGAAATTTGAACCTTAGGTACATTTAAAACTATTCCAATATCTCTCCATCGTTTTCCCTTCCCTTCTCTGTCTGATACATTTGGTCGTCATGTACCATATGATGTTGGAGAAAAATTCTACACAAAATTCTTAAAATACGTTTTTTATGCCTTTTAAAAGAGGGGTTAAGAGTGGGTGGTACCAATTACTACAACATTTCTCACTACTTACCGACCCAGTATATTTCTATCTCATTCAAATGTCTCTTCATTTCACTTAACTTGGGTGGAGACTATTAGGGGTGGGAATCTCCAATGTACCTAGATCATAATTTTACCCTGTGTATACTTAATCTACATACATCCCACACAAAGAGTGACGAATTTTAATTGTTGCCCATTTGCCAAGGAACATGGGAAATCACAGAAAACAATGTGCATTTGCTTAAAGCGTATAACGAAAATATGGTATTAAGAATGAGATCTTAGGTGTACACCGACAAATATAGAGTGACCATAAGTTATAATTAATTAATCTATTTAATTTTCAAATATTATGGTAATTTCTTCCACCTTCTTCTATTGCGTGTAACTTCCAATCACCTTCAGTTTGTGATAAATCAATGGAAGATGAAGAACGTCTGCTTTCCGGAGTTACTTTTTCTTTTTTTGAGAAGTGTTTACCCAATAATTCCGGCATCAGCACTCGAAAAAAAAAACGTATGGCTTTCAGGCTCTCTGTTTTCCAAAAACCTTCTCTCAAAGAAAATATCCTTCCTACTCCATACAACAAAGTCATAAAATGTTAAACCACACAAAGCCATTTGCATTTGTACCTGATAATAGTACAGATGATCGTGTTTTAATGAAATGTCTCCAGATTTTTTGTCCAAGTAAGTATTCTTCATTTCCATCAGCTCTTCAATTCCTACATCCTTGGCACAATATGGAAACTTGATTTACACACATCCCATTCCATGACAATCAATGACACAAACCATCAGGTAATGCACCAAAGTAGGGATATGTGGAATTTACAACTAATCCACATGTTTCGATGTCAAAGTTAATATGCTTTTTTGCATCATTTTTTCATATTCCCTTAAGGCATCTTTTTCATGATCACAACCATATGTTGTCTGCTTGAAAAGCTGTATTTTGTTGGATAACAAATATTATTTATCAAGGACAATGATGGTTTCTCAATTTCTGTCCTACAGGATTGCTTGAAGTTGGACGCTGTGATTCTACCATTACGATATAAAAACCATTCTTGACATCTCTTCTGAGCTCTGGTAGGTTCTGCAATTTTCTTGCATTGTTCGTACGATATAGCACGTGACAAAGACTCTCCTGTAAGAAATGGAAAATTTAGAATCACAGCACTTTATGTAAATGAAGAAGTTATACCTATTTCAATTAGTTCATTCAACTCTTTGACGTCATATTCTAGTTTGTACAGGGATGAACACAAATTATGTTTACTCCGGGACAAAAATTCTTGTTCAATTTCCCAGTTGAATGACCTCACTATTGAGTGAAGAGCACTTCCCCTTCGTGTGGTATCTTTTAATGTTTGTAAAAACTTTAAAATCTCTTGTTGGTTCAAACTAGTGACTTTTTTTCCACAAGTTGCACATGTGCTAAAGAATCGTTCAGATGTGATTTGCTTGTACTTGGTTTCATGAAATCTATGTTGAATACTCTGCTGGGTGTAGAAGGTTTACTACTTGGAGCTACCCAATAAGCTTTTTCATCTGTCACAGACTTCTATTCTACAGAAGATGTTGGACAAACCACATTATCATTGGAGAACAGTATAGCTGAAACATGTGTGCATGTTTCTCCTAAACCAGCAATCCAGTCACAGTGTGCACTTTTCACTGTACCACTTCTTTCACATATTATCCAAGGATTAAGAGATTTTTCGTTTAATCTTTGTGAATGCAGAACCTACAAAATTAATAATGATTCAGTTATTACGAATAAAATAATTGTGTTAACTTTACCTTTCCCAAAATCACTATGTGTTCTCCAATCTGTTTTGAATGAAGCTCTCGCACCCAAACGCATGACCCAGCTGTGTAAGACTGTAAGCCCTTATATGCTTTCAGTTGTTCCAAACTGAATATACTTTTTGCAAATACTAAATAATTTACAATATCCGGGCACAGCACTGGCGGCAGATGAGCAATTTTACTGGAACAATCTATCATACAATATGGATCCTCATATCCTATGCATGCGATTTTTTCCAAATCTCTTTGAGCATGGATTTTGTCCAAGCTCTTATATTGCTCACTCATCATTTTTCTTGACGTCACAAAAACAGCACTTAGAAACACAAGAGTAAACTTTAATTAACTTCTATAAATACAATTTGCATGCTATGAAATGGGTTAAGTGCTGACGTTTACGTTTGTTTACCCTCCAGGCGAGAAAGACACGCCCTTTTGGTCAGGTGCCACAGATGCCTAATTGATGGATGTTTCTGAAATTTAGTATATGGCCGTTTATCCATCTGAACTATCCTCTAAAAATATTTTCATTGTTCTATCAACCCTCGTTCTAAGGGGTAGTGCATCCTACCGTTTTATGAAATGGTACATTTTTTACTGCATTTTTGTATTCTTTGACAAAATCGAAGGGGTCTTTGATTACATGACCCATGGTCTAGCGCTGAAGGCTTTTCAGATATTTCAGCTTTTAGTGCAATTTTAAAATTTGCAGTATTTGATTGAAAATTTCATATTTTAGAAGCTATACCATTTGAAGTGTTGAAACTTGGAATTTAAGTAGTACAAAGAATGTGCTTTTTGTCAATTTAAACAGAATTCAATTACCTTTCAGAGTTTAATTGAAATTAAATTTTCTTTCAGGTAGTTTTTAATCTGGGATATTTTGATTATTTTAAATGGAAAACCATATATCTTTTTACATTTTTAGATTGAGAAAAAAATTCTGCATCTAAGTGTATTACCATTCCATATACCTATCCTTGATAATTTTTAAGTTATTGAAAATTTTCAATTTCGTCTAATTTTATCAGCTGAAAGAAAATGTAAAACACAGTAGCCTTAGCAAAACAACTTTTAATTCAATTGTCACAACATGAAATTATTTAATTAATTTTACACTATTTCAGTGAAGAAAAATGGAGGAAATTGATAATTACTTGAATAAAATTTAGTGCATTTGCTTTTTTAGGACATAGAATGTCCTAAAATTGTAGAAAAAACACGTTGAATATTCAATATTAACGTTATTTGTGATATTTTGTCATTTTGCTTAGCCTTCTATGCATTTCATGGTAGTTGAATCAGCTTGGCATAGGCGACTAAACGTATTATATTTTCTTTCAAAGGAGGTGATTGGACGAAATTGAAAATTCTGAATAAATGAAAAATTATCAAAGATAGGTATAGGAAATGTTAAGTTCAATGTAGAATTTTTTTGTCTATCTAACCATGTTAAGAGAAATATGGTGTTCTATTTAAAATAAGCAAGATATTACAGTTTGAAAATTGCCTGAAAGAAAAATTTGTTTTAGCCAAACGCTGAAAGATAATTGAATTCTGTTTGAACTGATCAAAATTTGTAATACTTAAATTCAAAGTTTCAATATTTCAAATGTTATGGATTGAAAAATAGGGTTTTTTCAATCAAACACTGTGAATTTTAAAATGACACTAAAAGCTGAAATATCTAAAGAACCTTGAGTGCTAGGCCATGTTATTAAAGTTCGCTTCGATTTCATCAAAGAATATAAAAATGCGAAAAAATATGTACCATGCCATTTAAAATAAGAGAGTAGGATGCCTTACCCCATATAACGGGAATTGATAGAACAATGAAAATATTTAACAAAGGTAGTTCAGGTGAATAAACGGCTACATACCAAATTTCAGAAACATCCATCAATTAAAACTTCTTATACATTACATTACATAACATGACTAGCACACACCCTGTATGTGTATTTATTACAGGGTCGATGTCTACCGTGGTACGGCCCAAAGATTGTATACTACAAAGATTGCTAGACCACGCGATTTTGTCTGCGTGAAGGTCAAAAATCTTACCCGGTACTACGTCACAAAAGCATATTCAATGTTGCCGCTTTTAAAAACATTTCTCCAGACTTAAGTCCCATTATCATAACAAATATAAATATTTGGGTAAAAATACATTTTTGAGTAGAAATTTAGAGACATTTTAGTCGTTATCTAATACTGCAATATTTTTTATATGTTATTTGAGAAAATTAATTATTATATAATATAGAAAAAAACATTTGGTATTATTACTGTTTAAACAAAAAACGCAATTAATTTTATTTGTACAATTGTCTTGTACTAGTTCTTGATAATTTTAAGTGGAAAACAGCAAATCGCTTCTTTTTTAGATTGTAAAGAAACAATTACTTATTACCAGAGATTTTGTAAGTTGATCACTGATATGCTTGACAACATTGCACATTATGTAAACAATTAATTGAGAAATACGCAGAATGAGGTTATAAAGTAATGCATGGTAATACAAAGTTATTGAAACATTAAGAAAAAAATGCATTTTTAATTGTTTTATAGTACGACATAGACAAGAACTTAGTACGATACATATACAGCTAGAATTATTTTGATAAATTTTAAGGTATGTATTGTTTTAAGAGGTATTCTTATTTTTAAGTGGAATGTAATAATTAATTTACTTCAGTTAATTTGTAATTTTCTTCATTTTTTTGTTTTCTTTGTTGCTGCTGTATGTTTTGCGTTTTTTGTTTAGTTTCTTTTCATTTGCTTTCAAGTTGAAATAATTAATCTTGATAACAGTTCTTAATTTGATAAAATGACGAACTAAATCAAGTGGTATCTTCTCCTTTAGATGTATGCAGTCACTTAATTTTTTATTTATACCTGCTTGTTTGTTAATACGATCCCCATGATATTTTTCGAAATATTTGTTCATTTTTTTTACTTGTTGTAGCCACATGTCTGATGGTTTTATTAATCCACCATACGATAATTGTTGTACCCATGATGGTAAATTGTACGTATGATCTTCTTTTATTTTATATGTATGTGTACCCAATTGCAGATCTGGATATTTTGAATTGAATTTTTTGGCAAGATATCCAGCAATGTACCCCAAAGCATCATTCGAAGTTTCTGGTATTTTTTCAGCATTATCGGATGATGATGATGATGATGATAATGATAACGATAAACTTAAATCCGACAAGCTGTTGTTTTGATCGTCGAAGATTTGAGCCTGCTGCCACACTGCTACCGACAAGTATTCATCTAGCTCTTGATCTTCTGTGTTAACATGACTCTTTAAAACACCAGGATTTTTTCCCAAAATGATCAACTTTATTCTATTCAAAGCATTAAGAGGAGAAGGATGATCATCACAACCTCCTTTACTACGTAATTGGAAGAAGAAATTCTCTAAAAAGTCTTGGTTCACCCAATGTGTACATAAATACTTAATACCAAATTGTTCTCGCATATCAGCAAACAATGCTTTTAACGAGTTGATTGAAATTATCATCGCCTTTTGAAAAGTTTGAAGACTTGAATATCGTCCAATTGGTTTCATACCTCCAATTAAATTAAACATTTTATTTAGATGATCATCCTGTTCTTCAAAATGTACACCGAAAGCACTTTTGAATGGAATTTTATTAAAAGGGATGTAACTGTTGAAAATATCAAACCATTTATTTATGTTATCAACGAAATATCCAACCATTTGTGCCTGTAAAACGTTATCACCAGGTGTATAACGAATGAGTGCATTCGCAGTCGTGCCAGATAGCAATTCAGCAGCTAATCGAACATTTTGTCATTGTGGTCCAACATATTCGATGTGTTTTTTTGAAATCTTATAGCAAACATTTATTTCTTTATCAGTTGAATTTATTAGAGCTTCAATTGGACTTTTCGAAATAATCGTACCATCTTCTAATACAAAGCCTGTATCAAGTAACCAGTTTCTCACCAATTTTAGCAGATGTGGAGCATCAGCAAACATAAAAATATTTTTTTTGTCATTGGGTGTTTAAAGGCAGTATTATTAATATCAATGTTTAACTCTTTCCACAGACCAACATTTCTACTTCCACAATCACTTACACATGCTACTACATTATAATCTATTTTAAATAATTGATTGATAATATCGTATAAAATTGTTGCCGTCATTTTTTGATCAAAACCAATATACACTGGATGTTTCCATTTGGAAAACAAACCCCTAGCCATCACCACTTGCATTAAATTATGTGGACCAACAATTTCATCGTTAGCTACGTCATATTCTAAAATATTTTTAATTTTTACTTCGTCGAAAGCTATTACAGTAACTTTTTCGAATTCATTCATATTTTCTCCAGCAAGTTGCATAAATTTCAAAACAGATGTTAAGATTCCGCACGATACATCGATTTTTGTAGCCCATGATCGTAATGTTGATCGGCCTGGTAATGGATATTTTAATTGACTTTTGATGTATTGATAAGCTTTTTTACTATAATATCTCAGAGAAAAGGCGTTCGCAGCCTCCTCTGAAGTCCAGTTCACTCGTTTTCGTTTTCCTAATAATAAATTAATTTGATTTTCACTAAAAACCTGTTTTAGAATATCATTTTTGTTTTCATTCTTTGTTATTTTCTTCGATTTTTCCTGGTAATATTTTAGTTTAATTTTTAAACGTTTTATTTCACTATTATAGTTCATTTTCATTTGATTCATTTCTTCTTGTAATTTTCCATAAGCTGATGATAATTTGTTGTATTTTGTTTGTAAACTCTCTGTATTAACATTTTTTTGATCGACTTGTATTGTATTATTACCATTTGTTACATCAGTTGAATTTGTTATTAATTCGATATTTCGATGTTTAATGTTTAGTTCGCGTGGTTCTGCCCTAGGAGGCACTTGTAAATAAAGTGATGGTACTGCTGTTTTTTTTTAAACGTTTTCTTATAGGTAAATCTAAAATAATTGATTCAATAATTAGGTCAATATTATATTTATATGCTTTATATGTTACTAAGTAATTCATGTTCTAAATCTCTTTCATAATCATTTTCCTTAAAATGTAAAGAACATATTCTACTTGCTGTAGGATTCAATTCATCTGTTCTTTGACACCGACGTATCCATTCATTCCTGATTTCGGTAGAAACAAGATCTTTTCCAGAGGGAAAAGTGTGGTAAATAATACCTTTTGATTTTGTTTTAAGATGATTATTATTACATACTGCTATTGCACAACAATTTGGCATGTTTATATTTGTAATATTTCTATTAACCAACAATTATAAGAATTAATAAAAAAATAAAATAATTTTTTTTATTTATTCTATTTTTTATTTATTTACTACAAATGTACGTTGTATAAATATATTATTATTTTTAAAGTTTTTTAAACGATAGTTAAATAAAAAAGTAATTATGCATAAAAATTTATTACTCTTGCTAAATAGGTAATACATAAGTACATATTCTACTAACAATAAGCAAACAAACGAAGACAGATTATGTTTAATTTTGGCGCGAAGCTACAATTCATACGTCACATCGGGTAATGTCACGTGTTTCAACAATTAACATTGCAGTTTAGGGATCTAGATTCGCATGATGTTAGCCGACAATTGATAAAATTTTAAAAACATTTTATATGGAATCGTTTGTATTTCGTTTGAAGAGTTTTGAAGTACAAATATTTTCGTTTGTGAGTCCATTAATTGATTGTAATTAATTAATCAATTTTTGGGCATGATATTAGCCGACAAAAAATAAAAAATGAATATAAAAAATATTTTTTCCTTGTAATCGCTTCTATTTTGTTTGAAGTTGATTGAAGTACAATTAAAGAGTTTTGTAGATCTTTATTTAATATTATAAAATTAAATAAATGTATTTTTAATCATAAAATTACCGACATGTCAAATTTATAGAAAAGGATAACTGTCGCCCTCTAGTAATCGATAGTGTAAATAATTGGAATAATAATAATAATATTAATGATAATGATAATTTTGATTATCTTATTTAAATTAGAAAAGAAACTTAAAAAACTATCATTCTTACAATTGTGCCTGTTTTAATTTTTTCTTTCCTTAGGGTCACTTTCACCAAAGTCAGTTAAATTTTAACGAACAAATAAGTCATAGAAACGATTTTTCTCACCATAGCACCGATTGTTTCTAACAGATCATAAGGTTGAATTGAAGTTGATGAAATCGCCTGTTAATTAATGGAGAATCTATTATTATTATGTATATTTAAAAACCCAACCTATTATTAGTAGGTTATAAATACTATAATTAATGAATATTTAGCAATTATTCCAAATTAATGAAACAATTGAATAAGCCTTATAGCGTTTAAACAACTGATAAAAGATTGAATCTCCCGGCGGGATCCGAATTAAATATAAGTTTATCCAAAACCACTATTTTGATTAAAGTAGGCAATCGTCTGTATTTTGTTTATGTTTGTATATTTCGTGAGTCAGACCAGTGTTTATGAATTTAATAATAAATTTAAATAATAATCAATCATTAGCCCAACACATCAAATATAAAAATCATGGACAGGACATCGACATACCATATTTATTAAATGAACAACATCAGATTCAAAACAATACCTACAATTTGTTAGTAATATAAATTGAAAAAGATAATAAATATAGTAAATGGAAAAAATGAAAGAAAGTGAAAAGCGAAGCGAATTATCTGAGATTTGAACATTTTATTACCCCAATATCACACCACCCTCTTGACTATTGTGTTAACAGAATATTTGAAAAGACATTGTCATTATACAGGGTGTTTGGTCTAAGTATGGTGAGTTCTAAGAAACTCCTATTAGTCGACTAGCGATTCGAACAATATTTTGAGGATTTGTAGAAGAGTCCCTAGGGAACATTTTAACAAAATTAGAACCTTATAGCTCATTTCGAGTTGGTCAAAAAACGATCGTTTTGGACTATGTCGCAATTTTCAAAAACGAACAAAACGCGCAGAACGACTAAAGATGACTAAGAGACCTTCTTAACATTGATTTTTTTCGTTTTTCTCCATTGTATTCCAGAGAAAATACGAAGTATTTTCACCTGTTCCAGAATGAAATGGAGAAAAACGAAAAAAATTAATTTTGGGAGGATCCTAAAGTCAATCTAAGTCATTTTGCGTGTTTCGTTCGTTTTTGAAAATCGCTACATCGTCAGAAACGAGCGGTTTTTGACCAACTTCCAAGTGAGACACGAGGTTATAATTTTACTGAACTGTTCTTTAAGGACCGTCCTACAAATCCTTAAAATATTTTTCGAATCGCTCGCCTACTAATAGGAGTTTCTTAGAACTCACCATACTTAGACCAAACACCCTGTATATATATGTATATATATACATACCGTTTGGGCGATTTCAATAGGAACATTGGAGAAACGTCGGTCCCGCCCATCTATACTACTTACATATTAGTTAGAAAGAGACAGAGATACCTTGGGTTGTCCAGAAATTAAAAATGATAGCGGAAATTATTCTCAACCCTTAGTCCTCTGACCAAACACAGCAATTTACTTTGTACGAAAGAACCTTGAAAACTTTCTATTTTTAAAGATAACAATAACCAGATCTGGTTTGTATATTTGGTATTTCTGTCTGTTATTCATGAAACATGTGATTTTGACAAAGATGGGATATGGGTGTGGCCGAAGTTTCTCCAATGTTCGTAGCGCTACATCCTAATCTGTATATTTTTAATAACCATTATTGAAACGTTCTACATGCTCTGTAGGTATATGGCTGAAAATTTACAACAGTTTTGAAAATCATAAGAAATCTTGAACATACATTTTCTCTTGTTTTAGAAAAGAGAAAGTCTTAATTTATGCGTTTTTTGTCTAATTAAAATCCTTGTTGACAAAGGGTATCATCTTTAGAAAACGGGACTTACTTGCCCACTATACATCTCTGTTTCATTCAATTATTTGAAAACTATAGGTATAATAATACAAAATTCATAGGCCGAATCCTTTCCGTTTGATTAAGATATTGATTAGATATTCACTAACTAAATAATCGATTGATCATAATAGGAGTGTTACAGAAAATTTTAATAGATGCCCTATTCTTTCTTTTATTTTGACAATTTATTAGTTAGCGGATGTCATTAGGTAGTGTATTTTTGAAATTTGTCTAATATAATTTGGGCTTTACACAATGCTGCTACAATTCTAGAGAGCATATTTAAGATCTGATTCTCTTTTTATTTTTCGATATAGGTACATATGTACAGTGGCGATTCAAAAAAAAGAGACCGAGTCTTGAGCGAGAATTTCACTTATTTTCGTTAATGTGAGTCACATTTTTCTCACGTGAGGGTAAAAAGGTGGGTAGATAGGAGGTGTTGGAGCCAGTTCAAGCTATAGCATATTTGTAGTAAGTATCTTTCTATACAGGTAAATACCCCCTTCTTGTGATTGAGTACATTTTTTCCCAAATTCTGACCTGTTAAGAACATTTTAATGACCGCCCTCATAAGCCTGTTTTACACAGCCGCACAAGAGTTGGTCTCTTTTTTTTAATCGCCACTGTACATACTTATTTATAGAATCTTCAATACAGAATTGTATGTTGAATATAGTAATTAAATGGTGGTACTTTTGGTAATAATATAAAAAATATAATTATAAATGAAATTGCTGAGGCTTGAGTTATAAGTTAATCCCATAAATATCACATATTTAGATCCACACATTTGCAAAACAACAATTAATTACACTATCGATTAGTGGAGGGCGACAGTTATCCTTCCTTGACATGTCGGTTACTTTATGATTAAAAATACATTTATTTAATTTCATAATATTAAATAAAGATCTACAAAACTTTTTAATTGTACTTCAATCAACTTCAAACAAAATAGAAACGATTTCAAGGAAAATAAATTTTTTATATTCATTTTTTATTTTTTGTCGGCTAATATCATGCCCAAAAATTGAATAAGTAATTACAATCAATTTATGGACTCACAAACGAAAATATTTGTACTTCAAAACTCTTCAAACGAAATACAAACGATTCCATATAAAAAGTTTTTAAAATTTTACGAATTGTCGGCTAACATCATGCGAATGGGATCTAGCTATCATTGGAGTATATTATCGTTGGTACAGCCTGTATATTTGGTTGTTTCTTGGTTGGTACCTCTGCAAGAGACACTGTGTTGCCAATGTTTGATTTTTCTATCAGTATCTTAAATTGAAATAGTTGATTTAGTATATGTAGAAATCGATGGAGAATCCGTAAATTGTGAATTACATCCATAATTTGTATAAAAAAGTTAAAAATTGTTGTAATCATCGTAATTTGTGATAATTTTCTCAAGCTTTATTAATAGCCAAATCTGGCAACATTGTGTTGGGTATATAAGGCAAATGTGTTTGCATCTATAGCTAGCGTTCATTGCGTTGTGTTTTTGTTTGCTGTGCTGTGTGGTTGTCTAAAGAGGCGTCATCTTGTTGGTAAGTGCATTTTTTTCTCTGTTTTATTATATATTGTTTTTATTTTAATAAACATCATCTTTATTAATTTGAGTAATAATTGCAAAAATGTTGCGTATAATTCAAATAAAAATCAACAATGTTTGATAGATGCAGGTTGGGCCCCCGGCCATTTTGGTTTGATTGTTCAATAGTTGAGTCATGAATATCCGGATAATAGTGATAATTAAAACAAAGAATTTCTTATTTGATAAGAGAAATTATCAATCATGAAAAAAATATTCGTACGCCGAAATTTTATCAATATAAACAATTGGCGTTCCTATGGATTCAGCCTCCTGTGTACAGAATTAAACATGGCTGTCCCCCAACAATTTTAATGAAACCAAAAAAGATCAACTATATTTAAAAAACAACAGATACAAAAATCAAAATTAAATTAATTTGAGCCGCCCAATAAAATACAATAGACATAGAACCACTTTAACATTGTCAATTTTGTATTTGTTAGTTTGGGCTGTAGGACGAAAAGAGGGACTCTTAAATAATGATTATTTTTCAACTTTTTTTGTAGAAATGGGTAGAATACACTTAAAAATAACTGTTAAAGTGAGGATTTTTGCAAAATTATCAATAAATAATAAAAAAATAACGATTTTAATTACCCTTTAATTACGCAGAAATTTCTTAAATGATTTAGAATAATAATGATTTTTATGTATTTATATAATCTACATTGCGAATTATTTTTGAAATGATGTGTATTTTCGTAATTTTGATGAATATTTCTGATAATTTTTGGAAAATATAAAATGCATAAATTTTACGTCAAATTCATTTTGATGCCGACCTCTATTATGTTAGCGACATAATGCGCTGCGCGGCGTTGCCGGATTGTCATTTATATTTAGTTTTTCTTCAGATAGATGGCAATTTCAAAATTTTGTTTCTTCAGTCACTAAATATATACAGTACCGCAAATGACCGCCATTTAGGATAAAAATTTATGGGGACATTTGAATTTTAAACTATAGCTTGGTAACATTGAGAAGTAGAATTTAAAATCAAGTTATCTGACTCCATGACAGATTATTGAGTATAGCCAATAGTATGACATATTATTACAAATGCCGCCATTTTGGATAAATAATTTGCTTTCTCTCTCTAACACATTGGCCCGTACAATTGCGGTACTGTGTATATTTAGTGACTGTATTTGTTTCTATCCAAAGGGGTAGTTTTGAAATGCCCTAATATGGTAAATTAGAAAGTTGGAATTTCCCATTTCGTAATTTTTTGTTTTAATTTCAGGTTCAGGTCTCGGTCTTCTTCTAGGTCAGGTTCCTTTATTTTTTGTTTTAATTTCAGTTTCAGGTCTCGGTCTTCGTCTAGGTCAGGTTCCTTTATTTTTTGTTTTAATTTCAGTTTCAGGTCTCGGTCTTCGTCTAGGTCAGGTTCCTTTATTTTTTGTTTTAATTTCAGTTTCAGGTCTCGGTCAGGTTCCTTTATTTTTTGTTTTAATTTCAGTTTCAGGTCTCAGTCTTTGTCTAGGTCAGGTTCCTTTATTTTTTGTTTTAATTTCAGTTTCAGGTCTCGGTCTTCGTCTAGGTTAGGTTCCTTTATTTTTTTTTGTTTTAATTTCAGGTTCAGGTCTCGATTTTCGGTTAGGTTAGTTCCTTATTCCTTTTTATCTCCATGTTTCGTAATTATTGTATCTACTTGAGTATTAAAGCCCATTTACATTATCCAATTTTTGTATCCAATATTTGTATAAGATTTTTCTATACGAATTCATATCCAATTCTAGATAGTTTCATCTTTACACTATCCAATTTAATTGGATAGTGTGTGCGCAGGCGCTAACGTTTAAGAATCGTCATCTGATATCTGTCATTAGTGTAAGATTGTCTGAACATAACCTATAAATGGTGTAAATACGTTTTATAGAAATTCTCAAGACACCAAGACAGTATACTGCGCATGACACTGGCAAATCGAGTGAAAAAATAGGACGAAATTAAAGACCGTCCTATTCTGAAAATATTGGATGAAAATATTGGATGCAACGGCTTGGATAGAAAAATTGGATGGTGTAATCACAAAAACTTCTTGATGGAACAAGAAATTGGATGTAATATTGGATAATGTAAAGGGGCTTTTATCCTGTTGATGTCTCAACATTCTGCCCTCCTAGTGGTTCATGCCGTCGCGTATAGCGACGGCATTTTATGATTGCATTGAGTATCCGAGCATGTTTGAATAACGCGCGCTTTACTGTGGCATTTACAGTGTTGCCAAGAGCGTTTATAATGCACCTTTTTTTTGTAAAAATTAAAAAAAATAATGAAAAATCCACATTTTTTCTTTGCAAAACGTTTAGAAACAAGCATTTATAGAAATATTTCTATAGAAAATTTTTCATTTCGGAGTCCCTCATTTCGTCCTACAACCGTTAATTTGTTCAAGTACAGTTGCAAGTCTTGAACTGTTGAATGCTTATGCAAATTACAGTCGTTCTAAAGAGTCTCTGTACACCCTTAACGATAACAGAAAAAAATCTGAAAAGAAAACACAAATAAAATGGATTTCTATTTATGTTTTAACTACACCTATGCTTACTTTAAGATGTTTATTAGCGTTAAATGGAACAATAATAACAATATCTGTCCTAAATAAGATCTAATAGAACAAAATCCTAAAAATACATTCATACATCATAAAAGTCTCCATGCACTTGCAGTTATTACACAAAATTTTTCCGTGATTTAACGTAAGGGCATAAATTGATATTTTGTTGTCTTTCCCTGGGTTTTTGACGACATCAAGACAACGGGCTTGGAAGCTATTAGCTTTTGGACAATATGTTGTTGAATGTTAGTCCATTCTAGTCCGTTTTAATTCTCTCAAACTTTTTAAGGCTATTTGGAAGCAGGCCTCGTTTTATTGTCCGAAAAAGTAACAATTTTTAATCATCGATTTCTCGGTAATTTTTTGAGAAATTCAAACGCTGTGACCAGCGTTGAATTGGGCATTTCACCGTGCACCCGACAGACTTTTTCATTTTGGAAAATTTTCACTAAATTTTAAAGTGCAGAGGAAAATGTCTGAGCATGTCAAAAAATTCAATACAACGTATTATCTACAATTTTAAAGATAAAAAATTGTACAGCAGCTTATTTGTAAGCTTATTCATGTGCAAAGGGCAAATAGAGCCCCAAAAATCAAATTTTTCTACGATCGAACGGAAACTGTCAGTTTTTCAATCATATTTTATATGTAGAAAGTGGCAAATTCTAGTAGAGTTGATCCGTTGCGTTGGCAACGTTCAAAAAAAGTAAATACTGGATTCTGATTGGCGATTTTTTACTGTTCCACGATAATAAATGGAAATGTGAACATTTCCATCCTAGGGTGAAAGGTAGTCACTTTTCGCACGCTGTTTAATTAGCTTTGTTTTTTTAATTTGCTAGTAAAACATTTTCCAAGAAGAAACTTACATTTTTTGTTGATTTATAGTGAGTAATTCGTTTATAGGCTTTTTCATATATTTTCGTTGATTTTTGAGGTATAAATTTTAACACTACCTTCTTCTCAGTATCTGTTATCTGGTGGTTTACCAGGTTCTCCTTCAATTTCCACTTTTTCGGCAATTATTCGCGCAATAAACAATAAATACTTTTAATAATTACTTACATAAATGCTAGAAGTAACAAATGTTGTTGTTTGACAAATTATTATTATTTGATTGTTTTTCTGTTGCCATTAGCATAGACCATATTATATTATATCTTTTATCTATGGCATTAGTTTACTAAGATACCTTGATTTCATTTTTTAGGTAAATGTCAGGAATTTATAAAGTGTCAATTTTATTGAATTTATTGTAATAATAATCAATAATTATTTAATTTGGTGGATGAATTTTGAAAGAAACAGCATCCCTGTATTGTTTCCGTTCGATCGTAGAAAAAATAGTGTTCGATATTCGGGTGGAAAGACGTTTTTGCGAAACTCGGCTGATTGGACGTACAGCCTCGTTTCGCAAAAACGCACTTTCCACCCTTATATCGAAAATAACTATTCTTGATCCAAGACATTTTTCAGTTGTTCTTTACTTCTTATGTGCTTTTTGCGTATCCGTCATTTTAGTTCGGCCCAAAGATGTTCAATAGGATTAATATCGGGAGACTGTGGCGGTGTTTGAATGCGGCGGGGAACGTTATGCAGTAAATATTCTTGAACTACTCTAGCGGTATGCTTAGGATCGTTGTCATGCTAGAAATAGTATTGTTATAGGACTTGTTTGGTTTAGAAAATGATCTCATTTTACACTTCTTATACTTTATTACCAGCTTTATTGTACAGTACTGCTTACTGACTAGGAAACGAACTTGACCGAAAGAACTCTGTAGAACGCCTTGTTTAGACGTTCTTGTCCTGCCTTTTTATACTAACAAATGTTTCTACTTGGACATTGTCCGTAGCAGTGATAGTTGATTGTCATTAAAATATTATTAATTACGGTGATAGTATAAATTCTAAAAACATGTTTTCTTAATGACTACTGATTCTAACTGATAACAATTTTGATAATGATTTTAATATAACATAATAATAATTTCTTCTTTTATTATAGAATTCACTTTTATTTCCAAAGTTCACCAAAAGTAACACAATTAATCGTTACTTAACTTTATTATTTACTAATTAAATATGTAACTGATTTGACTTTCAAATTTACTCAAGATTTATTAAATTTACTGATTCTAACTTGATAACTGAACTTTATTTTTTCAACTTCTTTATTTCCTAACTCATTTTATGATTCTTTACTTGTTCTAACTGAATTACTTCTTGGTGCTAATTAATTGCTGCTTATACCAAGTTTTCCCTTTTTATAGGCCAATCCCCGTAACTACCCTCACTCTAATTTTTGGGATCTCCCATACCAGATTCTGATTCGAATGACCAATCACATTAATTCTGGCATAATGAATATGGGCGTTGCTAATTGGAGTACATTGGTCAAAAATTGTTACAAAGTTGCAATTTCATCTAGAGTGTTCTATTTGCCATTTTCGATTTTCAATTTGTTAATCAAATATACAGCAATCATCTTTTAGAAGCTGCAGTTTTGTTGCAAATGGGTTATCATCAATATTTTGGATATATTCATTATTTATATAAATATACAGTATTCACGGAGGTCTAATATAACGTACTGGCAATCCAGGCTATTACATATACCGTACTAGAAATCCAGGTTGTTACAATACCATGACTACCGAAAATATTGTATTTGCTTTCATCGTTTAAGATTACGTTTTTCCAAAAATCATTTGATTGGTTTACACACTGTTTCGCAAATTCCAATCTTTTTTTCTGTTCGCTGCATTTATCAACGGTTTTCTCCTAGCAATTCTGCTATTGTAAGCGTTTCTTTTTATAGTGTCTGGATAAATGCATTTCATTTCGTATACATTATACCATCCCTGATCCATTGTAGGAATCAAAGGAAGTGAATTCGGATTCACAGCAAAATCAGATTCATTGGAATTTATTAGAATTCCACTGAAAGGTTGCACAGTATAGTTTGTCTCAAACAGTGTGTATATAATTTTATTGATGTTGAACTCAAGAAATGTTATTGATTAAGGTGTACTGAGATAACAGCTTCTTCGTTTGTCTGATGATTAATCTTGAAGAAGTCCAGGTACAGAAATTATAATCATTACTTGTAATTGACTTTGAAAAAGGTCGACAATCCATTCCAGACATGAAGAAAGCAAGATCCAATTTATCTCTGAATTGCAAGCATGACTTAAACTTAACATCACTATTGTTGAATTTCGAGATGAAATTCATATGATATTCTGAATCTGCCAATGTATGCAAAGAAACCTCAGGGAGATAGTCAGACTGAGGAGGTTGTACTGTATTGACAGATTTTTTAGATTTTTCTTTGTCAGATTTGATTGAAACCTTGATTTTAGAGTTATCTGAATTGACTTTCCCTTCTAACCATGCATAATATTTTAGAATATTAGTTCTTAGTGGGTCGGGTAGATTATATACATTAGGATAAATTTTGGGATCGTATATACTACATTTCCATAAAATAAAGTATCTAAATGGGATGTCTCGTTAACTATTGCATTCATTACAATCTGTAATTCACGCTTTCTAATTGACGAAACAGAAATTTTAGATGATGATGATCTATATTTATTCTTGAGATCCCATGAAACTATGAACCCCTTATTACTCAGGTTGATCACTGAATGACATATTTGATCAGTCAAAATGTATAATGACATGATTCGTAGGGCATAATATTTGCTTCAGATGTCTTTCAGCTCCGCAAGATCCATGATGATCTTTCACGTTAGTTGGAGGATCAGGAGCATAGTACACTAAATTTTTATCCTTCTCCACCATTCATTCTTAATATCTTGCGGATGAACTGTAATATTCAAATGTCTTTCAAGTTCATAGGTTATTTCAGATGCACTTACTGCTGGATTTTTCTTTATTTGACGTAGTATTTGTCTTTCAACACTATCAGTAATTTTTTTGGTCGTCCACTTCGCGTTTTATTTATTAAACGTTCATTATTTTCATATTTTCTAACAACGTACTGAACTGTAGAATATGTTTCTTCAATTCAATTTCCAATTTCACGTAATGATTACCCTTCTTTGTGTAGCTCTATTATCAATTGCCGTCGTTCTTGTGTAACGAATATCTATTAATTATATTTTGATATATGTCTATAAAAAAATTACAGCTACACTTTTACGATTTTCAGAAACTTAGAATTAGACAATTTAACACAAAATAAAATTATTATTATTGATAATATCATTTTATTAAACGAACCAATCAATGCCTGTTATCACTTCGCTCAGTCAAACCATAATGATCTATTTTTGTACCCCCCCCCCTATGAATATTTGTTTTTCTTATTTTTAGTACTTGACTCAAGGTTCCTAGAATAATGTTGAAATTTATTACGATTTGATTTTAACCCATTAACGCCGAAATAATTTTTTTTTATAATAATTTTATTTTTTGGGCTGTAAATTAATGTTAGAGGTATATTTAAACAAAAAATGCTTTATCAATTGTTAACGTATCTAGGATACAAGGTATTTTCATATTGTTGGTAATGAAACTTTGTTGTTTAAACTCAATCCTTGTAATTTCGTTGTTTTTTAATAATTTACACTACCGGTTTCGGCTATTGTGCCATCATCAGGTGTATACTACAATTTTTTATGATTAATTACATACAAATTAACAATAAATATCTAACTTACGTCAATAATTTTAACTAACATACATACGATCATCCAATAAAATTACGATTATTCACATTTACACCGTATTTTTCTTTGAACCAAATTACACATAGAACAATACTCAACTATAAATCTTTTTTATAATGATATAATCAAAAATATTTAATTTATTTAATCAATTTCACCACTTTTTCCCCTATTTGGTGTTTTACTAGCTGTTTTGCAAATCATCGATGTTAAAATGGCGATTTTTCAATATAAATTGTGCGTATATCATTGTAATTTGTCTATTGCACATGTATACGTTAAAACCAGTAATGTTATCATCAAAGAAAAGAAAAGAATGAGACAATTAATCGAACCAACAGAGACAGGAGATAAGAATCAACATTATTACAATATTATGGTGTTAAATTTAAATATTTAAAGATAGGGTCAAAACCCAGCTCACTCTGATCATTAAGTATATCATAATTTTTCATTTTGTGATAGTGTATTTCATAAAATTCGAGTAAGCTAAGTTTCAGTCCCTTGTCATTGTAGTGTAATACTGTAATATTATCATCATCGACGCTGTTATGTCCTTTTTCTTGTAGGTGTTGTTTGAACGTTGAAGATTGTCTATTTCTGTGTTCTTGTATTCGTTTTTCTATGGATCTTCCTGTTTGTCCAATATATATACTGTCACAATCATCACACTTAATTTTGTATACTCCACTTCTTTTAATTTTATTTTTGATGTTGTTATTATCTTCGTTGAGATTTGAAAAATGATTGATTAATTTATTATTTGATTTAAAAGCACTTTTTATGTTATATTTTTTTAGTAATGAGTCTATATTATTAATTAAGTGATTGTATGTGAATTTTCTGTATATGTATTTGTTAAGGAATAGGTTTTGGATGATGTGGGTAGGATAGTTATTGGAAGTGGCTAATTGTATGATAGTGTTATATTCTTTTTCAAATTTGGTTCTGTCTAAAGGTGTGGATATCAGTCTATTAAAAAGGAAATGGAATGATGAGAATTTTTGTGAGGGGTGGTGGTAGGAATTGTATGGGATAAGGACGTCACAATTGGTGGGTTTTCTGTATATATCTAATGAGATGTGTCCGTTATTATTTCTGGTCATAGTCAAGTCTAGGAAATTTAGTTTGTTATTTTCTTCTATTTCGATAGTGAATTGAATTTTCTGGTGCAATCCATTAATATATTTAAACAATTTATTGAGATTATTTATATCTCCTTCCCAGATCATGAATATGTCGTCTACGTAACGAGTCCATATTTTTATGTTTTTATACCATGGGTTGTTGTTGTTAATTATATGTGATTCTTCGATGTGGTTGAGAAATATATCGGCTAAATATCCAGATGCCGACATTCCCATGGGAATTCCGTTTGTCATCTTATAAAATTTGTTATTAAATTGACAATAGTTATTATTTATGATGGTGTTTAAAATATATTGAAATTGTCTTGTTTCTTGTTTTGATAATAAATTGTTGTCTGTGATGTGATCAATTAGTAATTTCTTTGTTTCGTCAGTTGGTATGTTTGTGTATAGGTTGAGTATTGTTCTATGTTATAGTTGAGTATTGTTCTTTTGCTTCATTTTTAAATTTTGTCAAATATGTCTGAAAAGCATAAAATAATATTGATTACATAATTATTATTTCAATGTTTTATAAAGAACCTGTACAATATTTCTTCTAAAAGCCAATTGACTTATATTTCGACCAGTGTTTCTGTATAGGTTCCATGCATTTTGCACTGCAGCATCGATCAAATATGTAAAAATTGGCCAATACCATTTTTTTGATCTAATTCCTATGCGATAACTATAATAATGTAAGATATTTTTAAGGTTTAGTCCTGAATATGTATACATATATAAAAATCTTACCAAGCAATATTACCATCCATTAGATCAGTCCCTCCCATATTCTTATTGTATTGAGACACGATATCCGGGCGTGGTATAAAAACATTTTTTTTCTCCTTTCTGGAAAACCTTTCGACATTTTTTATTGGTGCCACTCTAAAACATGTGCTGGCCAATGTAACAGGACTGTTGTCCATCCACCGCACAAAAATAATTCCTGAATTTTTCTCTAACGCAGAAGAAAAATCACCTCTATTTCTTTTCATAAAATCTTTTTTGGACAAAAGAGGACATTCCTTAGGTATCCTATTATCTCGTACGGTACCTGTAGCACCGTAGCCATTAGCTTTCAACGTAGAAAATAAGTTTATGCCTGTAAAAAGATTATCAAAGAACACATTATATCTATGAAATCTCTTATCAGCTAATTCTTCTAGCATGTGGATGAGGGGAGCCGCAGCTTTTCCAAACAATTCTTCGTACGCATTATTTGTTCTGGGATTTTTTCCTTGATAAATCTCAAAATTTACAAGGTATCCGCTGGGGGTATTTAGAGACCAAACTTTGTAGCCGAATCTCACCGGTTTGCCACGGATGAACTGCTTGCATTCGTGGCGGCCAAAATACCTTATCATTGACTCGTCATATGCAAGATTCTGTTCAGGTATAAAATGTTCTTGAAACTTGGCTTTCAAAGTATCGGTTAGTAACCGCAACTTGAACATTTTGTCTTGTGCATCTAACGCAGTATTGTCTGCAAAATGAATAAAACGGCAGATCTGCAAGAATCGATCTCGTCTCATTGCTTCAGAAACTAAAACGTTTTTTATGTCAGATGAATTTTCTCAGTAGCTTCTTTTTGAGGGCAGATTATTGTAACCACTCAAAAGTAAAATTGCAAGAAACACTCTTAGTTCTGAAATTGACACGAACGGGTCAGGACAATTTTTAAATAGCGCATATTTGCTTATCTCCGCAAGAATCTTATGCAAAAGATCGTCCGAAAAAAATAGCTCAAAGAGCTGAACACAATTCATCTCACTATATTTGCTATAGTCTGGTTCAGGAAAGAGATGTTTTGGAGGTTCGAGATCTCCTAACTGACAAAAATTGAAATTTTGAGGTTTTCTGACTTTTATCATGATATAATCGTTGTTGACTTCTTCATCCTGAATTTTTTCCTGTTCTTGCGTTTGCGCTTCATTTGATTCAACGTCTTCATCAATGTCCATTTGTTGTGTGTTGTTGCCAATTTCTGCTTCTCTAGGCTCATCTGAACCACCTATTCTAGTATTATCGTTCAATACAATTTCTGCAGGAGCAGAAAGCTGCCTCCTACTAAGGTTATCAACCAAACCTCCTGGGGTGGGACTATGAAATTCTCAAAGCGATAGCGATAGCGAATTATTCTCTATTGCGCGCGATTTCGTACTATGAAAAGATCATCGGTTACAGTCGTCATTTCCGAATACTAGTTCGTTAGAATCAGGATAAGGAGAATAATTTATGTATCTCTATGCAATTGTCTTTTTTCAATTCATTGCATGTTGTATATATTTATCTCTCTTGCGATGACAATTTGTATTTTCTCTATATAAAACGTAGAAGGCTTAAAGAAGTCGCGTTTATTTGTTTTTATATTGGAAAAATATTTGTAAAAACAATATGGACCCCAAACGGTTTAAAACATCCCCTAATCAATGGGCTACTTTATTGAATTTTATTGAAAAAAATCCGTGTATGGCAACAAAAACCTTTGCAGGGCCTCACGGCAAAGAGAATTATAGAAAATTATGGGACGAAGCTTCACTTGTGCTTAATAGTATGGGCTTCGGTTCTGAAAGCTCTGATAAGTGGCAGGAGGTAAGTAAAATGGACAATTTGTGACCCTCAAGATATAACCACATCCTTATACGTATGTAATAATATTATTGAGTTTCATGAAATGGAAAAGTAAAACCAAAATTAAAGCATCTGAAATAAAAAACAAAATGAATAAAACCGGAGGTACACCTAGCAATTTTACGCTAAATGAGAATGAAAAACGTCTCATGAACGTCCTCGGATGGAAAGGTGTTTGTGGAGATGATAACACCGAACTAGGAGTGGAAAAAACACCTGAAAGTGAGGAAGTCAACGTACCACCATTGATTAGAATAGGTGAAGCCACTAAATATGTGAAATAAAAAAAAATAATACGAACTAAATTTCAGAGACCACCTCCATAAGAGAAACAGAACCATCTCAGGCGCCAAAAGAACCATTAAACCCAAGAAACAACCAAACAAAACAGTTTGAAAAAAAGAATATTAAATCGCTTGCCGACATGCATGTCGAAACAACACAAACATTGAAAAACATTGAGCAGGAGCTACGTATTCACAATAGTACCCTTAAAGAAATGTGTGAGGTTCAGAAAGAACTCTTACAGTTTTTAAAAAAACATTAATTTGAAACAAAATAAAATACACACAAAAATAAATCAGTGAATTTTTATTCTGAAAAATATCTAAGTACAATATTATTTCTTGTTGTCAATCCGTTGTAAACATCATCCACCTCGCGTGCAACCACTCTTTCATTTCTATTACAATCTTCTACAGGTTCTATTTCAATTCCTGCTCTAATGCACATATTATGAAGAATCGAACATGCATTAATAATGACTCCTACCTTCTGAGGGGAATAACGTAGTTTTTGCTCCCCCAATAAGCATCTAAACCGACCCTTTAGAACACCGATACATCGTTCAATACAGTTCCTTGCTTTACAATGGGCTGCATTATAACGTTCTTGACTTGTACCTGGCGGAGCTGCCTGGATGGGTGTCATAAGCCACGGCTGTAAGGGATACCCAGAATCTCCCAGTAACCAAGTACCACGTTCTCCTTGCAAATAGTTATTTTTTAAAACAGTCAGTACCTGCGATCTTCGCCATATAAATGAGTCATGTGCTCCTCCACCATAATTCGCATTTACGTTGATTATTTCCAGATTAGGTTTACATATAATTTGCACATTTTTCGAATGGTATCCTTTTCGATTAACATAATGATGCTCTTGATCTGTAGGGGCGATCATAGGGACATGTGTACCATCAATCGCACCGATTACACCGAGAAAATTACTTATCCGCATAAATTCGTTTTTAATATTTTGTTTTTCCTGTTCTGTTTGAGGGAACATAATCCAATTATTACTTAAATTTTCTATTGCAGAGGCAACTTCGTGGATACAATTACTAACACTCTGCTGACTTAGAGAAACAAGATTTTCTTCTCCAATTGCTCTTTGATATGATCCCACCGCAAAAAATCTTACTACTGTTAAAATTCGATGTTCAACAGAAACACGTCTTTGTGTGCCTTCTCTCAAATAACCTCTCAATTCTTGAAACAAATACCGCATCAATTCCTTATTTAATCGAAATAACTCAACGAACCTTTTATTCGGTAACGTGAATGGATCTGTATTATCCCTTAAATGTCTTCTTGCAATTCTCATGTTATTATAGTTAATTTGATCTTCTTCACGTTGCAATAAATTTGCTTGGTAAGGAAACATTTTAATAAATAATTTTTTATAATAAATAGTAATAACGATATTATTATTATTATTATTATTATTATTATTATTTATTGGTCTTCACATTACAACAATGGTCATTAATTATATGTATTTGCCGGAAATATACCATATTCCTTAGGCAAGATCTAAAAATTTTCTTCAGTGTATGACTTTTCTAATAATGTGGGCCGTTCTCAATAAGACTGTTTTTTGCAAAATTTGGATGTTATGTTGACCAGGTACTTCATTGATAATTTTTGACAGGTTTTTCGAAATTAATCCAGTTGTTCCAATTATCACAGGTATAATTTTGACTTTCATGTTCCACATACGCTGGATCTCGATCTGTAGGTCTCTGTATTTGATTCTTTTTTCAGCTTCTTTCTGTAACAAATTATAATCGGATGGTATAGCTACATCTATAATGAGACAATTGTTATTTTTCTTATCTTTGATTATAATATCTGGTTTATTTGCTGGTATGTGCCGATCTGTTTGTATCTGGGTATCCCATAGTATGGTCACATCTGATGTGTCTGTTACTTCATGTGGTTGATGTAAATACCATTTATCCACTACTTCAATGTTGTAATATTTGCATATATTGTAGTGTAAATGTGCCGCTACTGCATTGTGACGTTCCAAATATTCTTTTTTTGCTAAGATGGTACATGCTGATATAATGTGTTGAATGGTTTCTTTTTCGGTTTTACATAGGCGACATTTCTCATCATTTGTTGTTTTTTTCAATATTCTTGTTGTAAAATAATTCGTTGGGATTGCTTGATCTTGAGCTGATGTTATTAACGCTTATTATTATTATTATTATTATTATTAATTATTATTATTACAATATTACTCAATATTAGTATGATTTTTCAAAGTCAAATGTTAACTTGGACAGGCGAAATTCTAAAATTGACGCTGTCAGGCACGCTGATAATTAAAACTAACTCCATTTTGTACTATGCTTTTGTGAAAGCTAGTACGTTTTCCTTATCGCACGAATATTTCCGAACGCACAAAGAGAAATTCGTTCATAGTACTGTTTTCCGTAGGAAAGAGAATTTCGCTCCTCTCTTTCCTTTTCTTTTTCGTTTTCCTTATCAATTTCATAGTCCCACTCCTGTATCCTCGTCCGCCGAGTCTTCATCAGTCAAAATATGACATTCTGGAGGTTCTATAAAAATTTCTCTGACGTCGTTTGTATCTTCCGACTCATCATATGCAAGTTCTAATGCCTCTTGCAACGTTAGTCCCCTAAAATTATGCACGTCAAATATCAATCATTGTAAACTGCAAACCGCTTAGCGGTACCATATGGGATCAGCATTGTTGGCGCTTCAAAAAAGCAACAACAAAACTTTTTTTTGTCAAATTGAAATATAAAATAAAGAACTTTATCTTTTAGGAAGAGTAAAATATACCTGCGCTGCACATACTATAAAAGGTATTTACGTAAAAATACTTACACTAATCGAAAGTCCATGTTTTCTTGTAAACAAATATTTATGAAAATTGTAACAACAGACAAACACGTGCAACAACTTACACAAACACCAAACAGCGCACAATGTGTTCAGGTAACTATAGACAACTGACTGACACATGCGCATTTCCACTAAACGTAACGGTCGTGCCACGGCAGGTCAAAAAGTGATCACCTGATTAGTGGTACCATGCGGTACCGATAGGCGCTAATGGGTTAACTGATTGGTTTCCTTATTTGTTGATGGTGCATGTCTTGTGCCGTATATTTTAAATTTTGTTACATTGTATTTGTTACACTTGGTTTTTTCCACCCATTATGAATCAACAACTGTTAATCGTGCGTGGAAGTTATATTTGAAACTGTTTGATGTAATTAGCAGGCCACAAGTGTATTACCTCCATTTGCTCTACAATTTGCCCTTCAAATAATTGTTCAAATATTCGATAACAACGAAAATTGAACGCCATATTTAATTGAGATTGATGTAAGTAATCCCTTATTTTGCTTTTCTTGTTAGGGTATTTGTTTGCAATCAAGATGTCGTGAATAAAGAATGGACCAATGATGTTTATCTCCTAATATTCCGACCCAAACATTTGATTTTTTTGTTTACCAAGTTGTGTAGCATGATTATTTCAAAATCTTCTTTCCCGTGTACAGTAACGTGCAATGGATGGTCTATGGCATGTAGACGACTCTTTTTGACATCATTTTAATTGCAACTTACTTTTTTGTTTGCTTTTTAGATTACATGTTGCCAAATCTCCATCCGTGCTTGCATTTTCAGCAAAAAAAAAACAACACCGACGATCGTCCACTGTCTCACGGTGTCATAGCAATGTACTAATTTCTTATTTGATTAGATCGCAATTCGTGTCACATTTATTGTTTAAAAACACATCCTTAACCTCTACAATATGCAGAGATACATAATATATACGTATTTATACGCAATTAAAGCTAGAATAGATTCTTGATAATTTTCTTACAAAATTAATATTTAAAAGAATAGAAAAATGCAAAGTCAATTTAACAATATTGAGTATTACATATTGATTAAATTAAACTTGAATATTAATTATTTAAATAAGAATTTTTTTTTCATTCATTTCGTGAAACTTTATCTACAAAGTTGAAATAAACATTGAGACAATCATCAATAAACAAATCGAAAAAAAAAACATTACACTAGATAAAAACAAAAATATTGAAATTCGTCATTTCTCCCTGATTGAGGTATATTGTCTATTGTTGTTAACTTTCTACAAGCCGAATATTAATAATCGTACAATAATTTTTAAATTGCCAATTACCTATCTCAAAAATCCATATATAATATTTCGAAAATTTCGTTCACTTTTTTACTTGATTTGATATATGTATGTAGGTATTTTTTTCTATTTTGCTTAAATATTCTAATAGCCAGCCCAACCTCACTGTGGCGCTCATGAAAAGGCAGTATAAAATCAACAGATATCGAGCGCTGTGGGCCACCTGCTTATTGTGCGTGACGCCGATCTCTTACTTCAATAACTATGTTGACTGATTATAATGTTACAAGCACATCGAATAAACGTATAATTGTGCAGAGAGATCCACAGCGATCGAGTTGTAACTATACAAGCGCTCACATGTTTGTTAGTTCAGCGCTATGATCTCATCGCTACCGTACGGTATAAAATGTCCGTTGCTAAGTGATGACTTTCCGATTCTTCTCGTCTTGTTCAAATGATGGTGTACCCATTTTCCCTTACTCTAAATCCTTACTAATTACCGATCGGACATTGAGTGTTTAGCGACAATTCATGTTTCTGCAAGTTGTTTTCGCTGGTCTTTAAATTTTTTTTGGTTGATCTGGACGTTCAAATCAGCGTTGGTAAATATCTTAAAATGCGGAGCATGTTTTCCGTTGTTCGGACAAGTGGGAGGGTCTTATTTTTGAATGCTTATCGAACCCCAGAGCCATTGTGAAATCAGCGCTTTTTTTATAATTTTCATGGAATCATCTGCAAATAACATAATGGAGGTGAAGCAAACTAAAATAAAAAAATTGGTGAATACAAACTGTCCATCGTTGGTCAAAACTTTTTGCTGAAAAGTAGAAGGACGATTCAAGCGATACTTTAATGTCTTCGAAAGTGGAAATTTGAAGGGGCAATACCCGGTAAATATGGCAGATGGTGTTGAAAACATTCCCGAACAACTGAATAGATCCTCTTCTTATGTAAGAAACTGACAGATTGTTTTGTTCCCATTAATATAATTACATGACAGATAACCAAAAGATCTCACTGAGATACATACCGATATATTGGTATTTCATAATGGTTTATTTTACTCATGTATTGCCCCCCCCCCTGTACCTCTCATAAAATGACGGATAATGTGAGCGTGCTCCATTATGTTGAATCAACATAGGTACGAGACAATATAGAATCCAACTCGGGTTCTTCGTTACGAATCAACTTCGTCAATATGTTCTGAAGGGCGGTTTTCTTGTTCCTAACAAACGAGACCACCAATGTTGTCATAGGTTAAAATCAATCAATCAATCATATTTGAAAGTCTTATATCAAGCTGTATTTGTTTAGTGGACAAAGAGGATATTTGCGGTGGATACTTTTAGTTTGGTCATGCTATGATAACGATGTACTTGCATCATTGATCTTATATCAATTCTTCGTTTACCTCTTATTGAATAACGAATGATATGAGCGTGCTCAAAATATTGAAATAATTGTCGTACAAGACAATATAAAATGCAAATCTGATTTTTCTTTAGGCATCAACTTTGTGCCAGAATCTTTTAAAGGATGGTTTTCTTGCTCATCCTATTGAGAACCAGACGATACCACCAAAATATTGTTACAGTTTAGAATGGGTCAATCAGTTTTGGGTTTCAAGTTCTCTTCCAGGCTTTATTTGTTAATTCGATAAAGAGGATATCTGCGGTAGATATTATTGATTGAAGTTTCGTCTTGCAATGATATAAATGTACTTGATTGCATAATCAGTTCTTTGTCTGCAGTACACAAATACTCTATCACCCCCCGCTCCTCACTCTGGCCCGGATATTGCCTGATATTGGAGTTGTTATTTTTTTTTTAACGTCGAGGCAATGGAGACACCAAACACTGTTTCTGTAAACAAATGGGCCAAAGTGTGGAGCCGGAGTTATTTGTAAATAATCCTGTACAAATTGTTTGTACGATGTGTTCGATAGTCAAATATTTGGACTGATTTTTTGAAATCAGTATCCTAGGATTCGGATTATATTTTGGAACATACACTTTATTTCAGTTGTCGTGCATTTTCCATGTGCTCTCTGACTGAGAGAAGTCACGAGAGTATTATTTTACATTACACCTGTATGGATGAACATTAAAAAGGTGTGTAGGAACTATTTTAATTTAATTTTTGGGAAAGTTAACCTTTTTTTCAACAGCCATTTTATTAACAATGTTATTGAAGGATTCCACGATATTATCATCTACATACATCAAATATTAGAGTACATGATACATTAGCGATTGGTTCTAAGCTCAGCATAAAATTTGCATGAAATGTGCAGCCTTGGAAGGAAGCGTGCACTTTTACAATACTTTTGCGCACGTGAAATGCGGTCGCCGAATATGTGTGCAATGCTGTTTCATATGTGGTGACAAAGTGCAAGAGCTTTATCGTTGTGAGGCCTATCTTTAATTTTTACATGCTCTATTGGTGCATGTACGGACACTCTAATCCTGTTTAAATATATTATCACGTAGTAATCTTTTCAACGGTATTTCCCCGCCACATTGTTTCGTTAGACTTTGCAACTTATTGCACAAATTTCGAAGGAGATGGTTTCTACACAATATCTTATGAATATACACAGAAACACCGTATGGTTGCGATAATCATGCCTTTATATGGATTTAGGAAATCCTTCCTGAATTATAGCACTCTCCATGGAAGTCGACGTAGAGGTACAATCATTGAAGCACTCGTGCGGTTTTTTAAGATTTCGTTTCGTGTTTTTCTCGCACATGGAACAAAATTTATTTTTTACACCAAGATAGAAGATTTTTCTGTTCTTGATCGAATAATGGTTGCGAAGACTGATAGTGCATTATAATTTTCATCATGTGATCTCTTACTCCAGACTCCATCGACAAAAACGGTGATCACTGGTTTGCCGTTATTGACATCACCGGCTTCAATGGCTGAGTGGTGTTCTTCTCTATCTGTATCTTTATATTTCCGAGGGGTTTGTGATCGAATTGGTCTCTCAAAATTTTGGTTTCACAATTTTTCTGTTGTGAAGGCAGTAGGGAGCAATTCTTTCTCAATTTGAGCGCATATTTGTTCTGTTGGAGTTGAACTACGCAAGGCAAACGCTATCGGATGTTCATTCTGACTGAAACTCGATCTCAAACCATCTTCCGAAGCAACCGTCTGTATTGTTACTTTTTTTTTTTGATCATAGTAAGCCAAACAAGGTGCATTGGAAGGCAAATGTTTTAGTTCTTTCAATGATTTACGTTGTCGATTTTCCCATTGCCATTCTTGATTTTACTTAATTCACTCCGATTGCTTGCTTCTTTTAAGAATAAAATAGCGTTTACTTACTCATTATCTGCTTTATTATGATCTTTTGAAAATAATTGCCCTAAAAACCGCACACTATTAGTCTTAAACTGTGTCTTTACTTATTTTAATATTATATTGTTTAGCTCGCTCTAGGACTCTTGATAAATTTATATCATGTTCTTCTTCTGTGGACCCAACAATTATTATATCGAAATATATTTGTACCCCCTCACGATCTTCAAATAACTTTATATTTTTTCTGTGATTTTTCGCATTGCGCCACACGCGCTAGGATTTGATCTCAACGATTTGATCTTAAGATCAAAATATATTCAATTTTTGTTCGGATCAAAATCTTCGGATCTCTCGATAGAACTGCGCAGTTTTCGCCCACACACGCTTCGATAAATCTTAAGTATTTTTCAATTGTACGACAAAATCAAACTATAAACACTACAACACACACGTGCAATCAGTCTATATTTCTCAATTACTTACAGGTTAACTTTTTCAATTCAAATGACATGCGTCGATAATTGGGGCAAAATTTAGTTGTTGGACTTGTTTATTCAATACGCTGTAGGGGAAGCCCGGGCAAAGTGGGTATGTTAAGGTTAAGTAAGTAAAAACACCCAAAAATTAGTGAGATAGCAATTTTTGTTCATTGCTATTTCCTGCTACATGTAATCAACTATAAACAATAAAGAACAAAATTAGAAAAATTAAACATTTTAAACTATTATTAATCAAAAATCAAAGTAGCAATAAATATTCACTTTACCCGACCTCCCCGGGTAAAGCGAGTAAGTCAATCGGGCAAAGTGAATACAGCCTCAAAAGTGAAAATTAGTCATTACATTCATCACAAAAAAAGCTTCCAAATCCTGAGTATGACGTACAGCTTTCATGGGCCCATTCTTTGCACTGAGAACACTGGATCCAATCTTGAGAAGGCGGCTCAATATATTGATCCGAACATATCAAGCAGAAAAACTGTTGATTTTCTTTATTGTCGATAGTTTTCTTTGTTTGTTTTTTTGACTTTCTTTTTCCTTTGCCGCTGCAGACGGGGCCAGCTAACTCGTTTGTTATATTTTTCTTTGCACTTATTTTAAGAAATTTAACAGCTTGTTCATTTTTCACGGGACTGGACGTTAATACTTCTGCCTTTTGTCTTTTATTTTTACGAGTCGTCTTTGGTACAGACATAGTGGGTATAGGTCTTACTTGAAATGGGGAGAAATTCTCAACTAAAGGAGCCCTAGACAGTGACCCGGCATTTTTTGATGGGATTGGAGGATCTGTCTTTGCAGGTGTCACGCCAGCTCTTTCAGTCATAGTAATGTCACGTGGGGGTGTAACATTTCCTTTAGATTCAGTCATACCTGGGATCTGATTACCTTGTGAGGAGCTTGTCGGAATATTTGAAGTATTATTGGTATCGGCAGAGACACTTGTATTTAATGGACAATCAGTCATAGATGATGGAGCATAGTCTTCATCACCGAACACATGTGGATTATATGGCCAAACTCCAGGTTTTTGAAAGCCTTGAACTGCATTTTGAACTGAAGCGCCTTTGCTATAGGCCCCACCAAAAAGTTGTCCTATATCATATTGATTTATAATTCTACCTGGATGATTTTTTTGGAACGTGTTTAACTCTTGTTCGAAATATTTTTTGATCGGTCCAAAAACAGCGACATCAAGAGGTTGCATCTTATTAGTTGTGTGTGGAGCAAAGGAAACAAAAGTCACGTTATGATTACGAGCATATTCCAATGCTGGGTAATACCTATGTGCTTCGTGATTATCTAGCAACAATAAAACCTTTCGATCTTGATTTGGACGCACTTGTTCGACAAAAAATTGTAGCCACAATAGGAAAGCTGGCCCATTTACCCAACCGTTGTCGCTAACAGTCGCCTGAGAACCTGGAGGGGCATTATCTAGTAACCGATCTTGCATCCTCTTACGAGCAAAAATAAAAAAAGGTGGAACGTATGTACCGGCGGCATTACAACAGCAGATAACGGTTGTTAATTGGCCTCTTTCGGTACTGCTTATCACCCCGACTTGTTTTTTGCCTTTTATACTTAAAATCTTAGGTGGATTGCTAGTTGACGTTCTAATTCCAGTTTCGTCCATGTTATAAATGGTAGTGGCATCAAAATTATATTTATTAATCTGCTCCCACAACACAGAATAAAATCGCTCAACCTGAGGTCTGTTAAAACCTCTTGCTCGGGCGATCGATGTAGGTTCCGGAGATCGTAACACTATTTCGGGGTGTCTTCGTTTGAAATTGGCAAACCAATCTTCACCTGCCGCATTATTCGTGAAAGGATGTTTAATATTATTTTTTGTAGCAAACTCATAGGCTAGTTTTAGAAAATCTGCACGAGTCATTCCAAAAAATAAGCTATCCAACTCTTTTAAATACAAGCACAACTGCTCCTCTTGATCTGGAGAAAAAACCGTGGTAAATCTACCTAACTTTTTCCGAAATTTTCCTGACTTTAGATGTCGATATAGGGTTGCAAATGGAATACCATAATTTTTCGCTGCTGAGTTAATGGACAATTTTTTTTCTTGCACATCATTTAAGGCCATTCTTAAATTATCTTCTGACCATGCTCCTTGGTTTGTTTTGCGTTTATATTTGTAAACCATCCTAAAAGAAGGAAAAACCAAATTAATAAAGCTGCCGGGCACAGCGGATAACTTATCCACTTTGCCCTATTCGCTTTGCCCATGAGATCCTTTAAAGAACAAACACAAAAAATGAAAAGGCTTTAAAAACACACACAAAATGGTAAAAACGTAAATAAAACGTTTGAAGAATGATAAAACAGAAAATCGATTGCATACACGCTTAATTGATGTTCAATACATATGATCAAGCTAAATACCTGGAGAAAAATCCTAACACAATGGTAAATAATCTTTTTTTCTTTGTTCCAACGATGTACCTTATCTGACTTTTTTCACTACACTGTCATGGCGCTGCCTGTTAGTCAGTTCATCGATGTATGTGAATGTTTAATGCCATCTATTATTTGCTAATGAAAAAACACGATTATTCTCTTTACCCGGGTACTTCACTTTGCCCGGGCTTCCCCTACGTTTTCTTCGATGTTTTTTGATCTCTAAGTATTCCAATAATTCCATTTTCTGATTCTTCTCTCTACAATAGAGTAGTTTGATATTTTCAATATTCTTGCTGTCATGTTTTTCATTATTAATGTGTTGATAGAAGTTTGATTGCGATCTAGTACGATGTTCTTGTATTCGAAGTCTCAACTTTCTACCAGTATAACCGATGTAAATTCAATTGCAGTTGTCGCATTTTATGCTGTAAACACCATTTTTATCTAATATATTTTCGTCTACAGTAAGCATATACTTATAGTGTTTAGAAATAGAATTATACAGACTGAGTTTAAAGTAACGCATAATCGTTATAACTTTTTTATTATAAGAATTTCGAAAAACGCTGAAACAGGTAACTTTTTATTTTTAAATAAATTAAGTGGAATTTCAAACATATTGTTTAATATCAAATTTGATTATTCTAAAAAGCCAATCATTACATTAAACACCTTAAGAACAGTAGAGTAAGGGTGGGTTGCACCATTCATTGTCAAATATTTGACACGGTGTCAAAACTTTGACAACGTATTAAATTGACTTTTCTGTTGCATCATAGCAATTTGACACTGTGTTAATTTAATATGCTGTTAAATTTGACTGGCGTTGTTAAATCCACTGTCAAATGAAAAAATTGTTGCATTATCAGAAAATGAGACAAATTCTGTCAAACGGGTTGTCAAATTAACAGTGCTTCGAGGTTCAATTAAATTTTGACAACGGCTTCAATTTGTGTCTTTCAGTAGAATTTTCATAAGAATTTTTCAATATTTTTGTTGATTTCGCTAATTAAATATCATATTTGAACAATTTAATTTCAAATTTTCATTTCGTTTCCATCATGATGTTATTTGAACCGTTTTTGAGTTCGTCGGAAGATTCTGAAGAAGATCATCAAATACCCCGCCTTAGAAGATTCTTACTAAGGGAAAATATTTTTGATAAATTCGATGATTATAACTTTAAAATCAGATATAGTTTCTCAAAAAAACAGTGAGGCAATTTGTTGAATTAATGAGAGATAAACTGTAATATCCAAACAAGAGAAACCACCCGTTATCTACTATAATGCAGATATTAATAACGTTATGTTTTTTTGCAACTGGATCTTTCCAACAAGTGATAGGGGATCTAATAAATATCCATAAAAGCACTGTTTGTCGAAATATTTCGTGTTACCAAAGACTTCGCTCGACTAGCATCTAGAGAAATTAAATTTCCCGGACGAGAAGAAAGGGCAACTGTAAAAAGAGATTTTTTTAGAATAAGCGGTTTTCCTGGTGTTATAGGTATTGAAATTAATTTATAGTCTTACTTTTTTACTATTTTAAGTCTTACTAGGAACCATTGACTGTACACACGTACAAACTAAGTCACCTGGAGGCCCTTGGGCTGAATTTTATAGAAACAGAAAGCAGTATTTTTCATATAACGTACAAATGGTATGCGATGCATCTTTGAGAATCCGAAATGTAGTCGCCCGTTGGCCTGGTTCAGTGCACGGCGGTACAATATTTAATAATAGTCCCTTATGTGCTGATTAGAAAACGATTATTTGTTGGGTGACAATGGCTACGGTTGCAGAAATTTTCTTCTGACACCATTACTTCACCCACAAACGCAAGTCGAACGTGCATGTAATAAAGCACATTCTAATACCAGAAATACAATCGAAAGAATATTTGGTGTTTTAAAAAGAAGATTTCCTTGCCTGGGACAAAAATTGTCCATTAAAAAAGAACGAGTGCTAGTGACAATAGTTGCATATTGTGTGTTACATAACATAGCAACAAACAATAATGATGACAATTGCGACATTCTAGACAAAGATCAGCCAATGTTAGCAGACCCGGCTAATGAAAGAGCTAGAAATGTGAACGCATCAGTGCGTAGTGCACTCATTCAAACCATGAGAAACTAAGATCAAAACAATCATATATATAGGCATTTATTTATTAAAACTGATTTTTCATTATACTATTCGTCTTGTTGTAATTTTTTTAATCGTAATTTCTTTATTTTATTTTCTAATAACAAATTTTGGTGCTCTAAATTTTTATTACGTATTTCACGTTCAAAATACGTTTTGGTCAGTTTTAAAATTTCTAACCGATATTTATTTCGTGGATTCGAAATCTTGGCGGGAGCACGTCGATTAGGGTTTTCTTTTTAATTCTTAAGTAGGAGGTACAGGAACAGGTGGAGGGGCAACTTGGCTGGTACTTGGTTGAGTTATTGGTTGTTCAGTTGGTGCCGAAATATTTCATAATATTAAAATTGATTTAATATTTATTTTCAGTTATACAGAATTATCGAATTATCATCAAATGTAAAGAAAAAATTACCCAGAATGAAAGTAAAATTTACTTAGATATTACTAAGTGAAAAATCCACACTTTTAAATCATTCTTTTACAAACAAATGCAACCTCGAAAATAGCTAATATTTAAAGTTTCTAACAATTATTTTTGTGGACTTTTCAAGTAGTAAACTTCATATACAGATTGGGACCTAGAGATAGAAACATTGGAGAAACTTTGGCCACGCCTATTTAAACTACATACATATTAGTTAGAAAGAGACAGAGAGAGTGAAGGTTGTCTAGAAATTAAAAATTATGGCGGAAATTATCCCCAATCCTTAGTCCTTTGACCAAACACAGCAATTTCTTTTGTACGAAAAAACCTTGAAAACTTTCTATTTTAATAGATAACAATAACCAGATCTGGTTTGTGGATTTGGTATTTATGTCTGTTATTCATTGAACATGTGATTTTGACAAAGATGGGACATGGGCGGGACTAATGTTTCTCCCATGTCTCTATTGAAATGAAATTTACTGTATATGTATATACCTACTGCACGTATTCCTTGACACATCTGTATTTCGTTTTACGGTTCTTCTTAGAGCTGCAGTAAACACATCTTCCGTGGATTTCGGTGGGATTTTGGTTTATTTCTGGATCGTTTTTTCTTAAAATTTCATTTATCCTTGCACGAATTTGTCGAGGTAAGTGTTGATTTTGTGAGCGCCGCATAATATGCTCTTCTAGTAGCTCGTGACCTAACTTTTCTAAGAATTTGCGGCGTACGAGATTTGTATTATTGTTTATTTTATAAATTATATATGAGTCAACACCTGCAATATTTAGCAGCTCATAAAAAATCACCATTGGCCATCGACATGTGCCACGAGCACAATTATAGGTTTCACACATTTTATCTAGTGTATCGACGCCTCCTTTTGTTTTATTATAATCGATAATTATTTCTGGCTTTTCAGTTTCCTCATCAATGTTGTCGTTGAAATGCATCGAGGATAAAAGCAAAACATTTTTATTTTTTCGTGGTATGTATGACACCATTGTGCATGTTTCTTGAAATGCAAACATTGCATCTTTTGGGATCTGTGGTTTGTTTTTTCGCAGTGTACCAATTACTGTTAGTTGGTACTCATTTCGTAACTTATCTACAGCTTGAACACTGGTAAAATAATTATCCATAGTGACATTTCTATGAGAACCACGTAGTGGTTCACACAATCGGCATACTAAAGATAGCGTTGAATTATCAACAGCGAAAGGTCCTGTTGTCTGTTTGCCAATGTACACCTCCAGTTTTATCGTATAAAACAATTTTGCATCCACAATCGCGTATATTTTAATGCCGTATTTATTAGGTTTGCTCGGCATATAGACTCTGAAACTACAGTTTCCACGGAATGCCGCTAAAATTTCGTCGATAGTCGTATACGCCGAAGGATGAAAATGTTTTCGCAAATTTTCAACAAACATTTCAAAGATTTCTCTACATGCCGCCAATTTATCTTCGGTTTGTCTTTGGATTCTAGTTCGTTTGTCATCAAAACGTAAATGAGCTATTAAAAATTTAAACCTTTTTTGCGGCATTGTTAATCGAAATATTTCTATAGACATACCATCTGTACGAAAAAGATCTTCAGAATTTTGTCTACTACTTTTTTGTGCCGCGGATATATACAACAAACCAAAGAGTGCCTTTAGTTCAATGACGTCTGTAGTGTTGTAGATACAATATTGTTTGGTATCATAAGATTTACTTCGAATGAATTCATTAGTGTAATTTACGATGTTTTCTAACATTACATCAGTAAAAATGTATTGCCACACGTCCAAACATTTCCGTGCAAATCTTATTTCTCCTTTTGGACCAGGCAAATGAGGTACAATATTGATCGAACGTGTTTTAACATGACCTCTTTTGATGACATGTTTATACCATTTAGTACCGTCTCTTCCTTGAAATATAGGCTTGCGATGAGTCCGTTGTTCTTGTATGTCAACCTCTGCTATCTCATTCAGTTCGTTATCAGAAAATTCTTGCTCACTGTCTGTATTTTCTTCAATAGTTTCAACGTTGTCTTCGGTAAGACTGTCATTATCATCTTCGACGTCTGGTTCATATTCAGAATCTGTTGGTTCATCCATTAGACGCTGTAACCTTTCTTGCTCTTTTTCCCAATCCATTATCTATAATTTGTTGCAAAATAATAATTTAATAGACAAAAAATTTACCTTTTATTAAACCTCACCGAAAAAATTAAATGTCACGAAAGGGAACCTCGGTCTGTGGGACCGTTTAAATTATTATTTTATGAAGCACTGTACGCAAAACAACGTTAGCATCAATACTGAAGTAGCATAGTGTTCTGAAGGAATACATGACAGCTCAACCCCCTCTGGCGGAAAAGTTTTGAAATATGGCAAAAAATGTATTGGCTCGGTCTCCGAGACCGTACCTTACCCATCGAAGATTAATTGCTCATTCTGTAAGAGATTTATCTATTTGCATACTATGTAAGTATTAATTATAATTAAACATTACCTTATCAAGATTAGCAGCTTGTTTAGCCGCTTGTAATGCTGCCTTCATTCGTAAATACTGTTGTCTCTAAAATAAAGAATAACATATTTTTAATATACGATATACACATATGTATATAATAGATACTTACATTTTCTTCTGCCTTCACTTTTCTTGAATCTGTTTTCAAATTCTGGTATAACAATTTCAATTGTTTTACCCCCCTAATACCAGTCTCTGCCAACGCGTTCTACTGTTCTTTTATTTCACTCCACGTCTCTGCTCTTTTTTTTAAACTGATAGCATCAGTCGATTTATTTTTTATTACATTTTCATACCTGAAATCGGACTATTATAGGAAACTGGACAAGGACATAAATTTTAACAAGACTTTTATGTATTCGTTGGGTATGTTCAAGGGTATGTTGGTATGTTGTTGGATGTAATCAAAATTTTAATAAAAATATTTGATAGATATCCTATCATTACTTACTCTTTTATAATATTCAATAAAATGATCTTTTCTTTCTCCAAAAAATTTCTGCCACGTTCTTTTTTTTCCATTTTAAATATTTTTATTTTGCTAACACAAATCACAAGTATCAAAATATAACGACTTTTTATATTTAAAATAATTTAAGGTTATGTTTGTTGCAATGTAACCAACATAAAATCTTGAAAATCACTTAACTCTCTGTCAAATTTAGTTAACGGTGCATTTAGTTGACAGCAGTGTTAAATTCGAATGTTAAAAATGGCGCAACGCAAAAAAATTTACGATGCTGTTAAATTTTGACACAGTGTCAACTGACATAGGATTTGACATAGAATGGTGCAACCCAACCTTAATGTTTAAATTGTTTTCTATTGACCAACTGGCAATGTCCAACTTTTACATAAACATTTCTAACGCATTTTCAACTACTCTATCTCTTCACGGATTATAGATTTGACATCATCTATATTTCTTGGTCTATTTAGGTATACCTTACTCTTCAAGTGGCCCCATAAAAAGAAATCTGAAGGTGTTAGATCTGAAAATCTCGTGAGCCATTTAATATACCCTCTTCTTCCTATCCACCTTGCTTCAAAGATATTATTTAGGAACATCCTCACTTCTGCCCCAAAATGTGGTAGTGCTTCATCTAGTTGAAGCCAGATGTTCGGATTTGGTAAGTCAACGTCATTATCATTTGGGAAAAAAGCAGTCTAAGTTGGTAGTAACTCATCACGCAAAAATTCTAAATAACGCTCTGAAATTAGATTTTCTTCAAAGAAATACGGACCAGTGATCTTCCGGCCAATCATTCTTGCCCATACATTAACTTTTTGAGGATATTAGGTATATTTAGTATGAGCCCAATTAGGTTTATGCCTAGACCTTTCAAGTAAAACGTAGATTTGTCAAAACAAATTTAAAATAGCTGATATATCTCACAAAATAAAAGTGTCATTAAAAACAATATTATCCAAAAAAGTGGATGTTTATCTCAATATGCCATCAATTGTTCACAAAATTCCAAGCGTCGATCGAAATCATTATCCAAAAGTTCATGGATTAGCTGCACTTTGTAAGGATGCGTTTTTTCTTTCTTCAATAATTTAACAACTACACTTTACCTAATTTCACTGTTTGACGCTATATGCCTGGTAGAAATATTTGGATTGTTTTCTACCTCTAAAAGAATGTTGGGTTTCTGTTCTTCTTCTAAGCTTTTACGTCCAGGCTTTGGTAAGTATCTTACCAAAATTATTGTACTTTTTCAAGATACGGCTGACAGTAGACTGAATAATTAAAAGTCTTATCTGGATGCGTTCTATTAAATAAATCGCATACTTTAAGCTGGTTTCTTGTCCTATCCATAACCAAACATCATTAAAACTTCTATTCGTTCTTTCTTTGATAAACGTGCCATTTTTAATACTAATAATTGTTAATTGTGTTAAAAAATTACTGTGCATGCCTACTTGATCCTCTAAAACATCAATGCTTGCAATGCTTACTCAAAAGGATTGTGTTTTTCGTATACTATGCTGATGCATGGATATTGTGATAGAAGAAAATCTTGCAAAATTTAAGAATTTTTTTCTGAAATATTTTCTAATGTGACCTTACTACTTTTACATGTCTGAACGTAGAAAAAATACTCTACCCGAAAATGCAATATAAAGCAGGGGGCGCCCATTAAAAAAATTGATGATGGCGTAATTTCTTGCAATGGTAACCGGTAGAGCCGTTTTGGCTTAGTCCCACTTAATCAATTTAAATAAAAAGTTACCTTATCTCGGTGTTTTTCGAAATTTTTATAAATAAAAAAGTTATGACGATTATTCGTTACTTTAAACTAAACAGGGTGCAAAATGACGAACTAGACCGAGTGGTATCTTCTCCTTTATATGTATGCAGTCGCTTAATTTCTTATTTATACCTGCTTGTTTATTAATATCATCCCCATAGTATTTATCGCAATATTTGTGAATTTCCTTTTACTTTTTGTGGCCACATTTCTAATGGTTTTATTAATCCACCATATGATAATTGTTGTACCCATTAGGGTAAATTGTACAGCCGAGTGCAATAAAAATGTGACGATAGTTGTGAGGCTGTGTAAGTCAGGTTAACGAGCGAGAATTTGGAAGGAAAAATATCCAACCAAAAATCGCAAGTGGGACTAGGGGGTGTTACCTTGTGTATATTTACAGAACATCAAACAGAAAGTGAAAAAATAAATCACCCCGATACGCTCTCATCGCCACATCTTTATAAGATGGAGAAAGCTTGAGTTACAGAACTAAAAGAAGGGGTGTTTCTCGCTCAAGAGTCGTCACATTTTCAGTGCATTCGGCTGTACATATGATCTTTTATTTTATACGTATGTGTTTCTAATTGTAGGTCTGGATATTTTTTTTCTTAAAGAAAATTCGTAAATTAAATTAAAAATCAATTATAATATTTTGAAAATATTAAAACTGGATATTTTAAATTAAATCTTTTAGCAAGATATCCAGCAATGTACTCCAAAGCATCATTAGAAGTTTCTGGTAATTTTTCGGCATTATAAGATGATGAAGATGATGATGATAACGATAAACTTAAATCCGACAAGCTGTTGATTTGATCATCGAAGATTTGAACCTGCTGCCATACTGCTACCGAGAAGTGTTCATCTTGTTGTTGATCTTCTGTGTTGACATGATTCCTTAAAACTCCAGGATTTTTTCCTAAAATTATCAATTTAATTCTGTTCAGAGCATTAAGATGAGAAGGATGATCATCACAACTTTCTTTACTACGCAATGGGAAGAAGAAATTCTCCAAAAAGTCTTGATTTATCCTATGGATACATAAATATTTTATATCAAATTGTTCTCGCATATCAGCAAACAATGCTTTTAACAAATTAATTGATATCATCATCCCTTTTTGAAAGGTTTGGGCATTTGAATGTCTTACAATTGGTTTCATACCTCCAATTAAATTAAACATTTTATTTAATTGATCATCTTGTTCTTCAAAATATATACCGAAAACACTTTTGAGTGGAATTTTATTAACAAGAATGTAACTGTTGAAAATATCAAACCATTTATTTATGTTATCAACGAAATATCCAACAATTTGTGCTTGTAAAACATTATCACCAGGTGTATAACGAATGAATGCATTCGCTGTTGTGCTAGATAGCAGTTCAGAAGCTAGTCGAACATTTTGTTGTTGTAGTTCAACACATTCGATATTATGTTTTTTTGATATTTTATAACAAACATCTGATTCTTTATCAATTAAATTTATAAGAGTTTCAATTGGACTTTTCGAAATAATCGAAATAATGGGTCTGGTATTTGAACAGGTCCAATTTCGTCTTCATCACTGGAACTACTAATGTCACTAAAGCTATCTTCTTCCTCTGTACTCTTATCAGTACTATTCTGAACTCCAAAAGCCTTCATAATCACTTTCGTCGATTGTATTGCTATTTGTCTTTCTCTTAGCTATAATCTAAATATATAACAATAATAATAATAAAATAACAAGTTTGGAAACATCAAATTCTTTAGAATCTATCGGATAACCATAAAAACAAGAATACTCAACAAATGATTGCCCTAAAATGTGAAAACCGCCTTTAGTCAATTTTATATTTAAAATTTGGATAACACTTCGATCGACATTCATTGTGTGTTTGTTCTGCATAAAAACACGTACTTGATGTTTGACTTCTCAAAAAATGAAATGTTTATTTTTTCTAACCTATGATGAATATGTTGTAGAGGTTTATTAGGTGGCTTATTATCAAATACCGGCATTAGCCGGTGGTGGAACGGACATATCCCTTTTTGGTGGGATGTTGATTACTGACTCAACTCCTATCTTCGGTACTGGTTGATTGATGGGGTCGAATAGTGCCAACGGGATGAGCGGCGGTAGTTCGCCTGGCGTTTTTGGCGGCGGTGTTGGAGACCGTCTGTGGTCTATTAATGGTGGCGACTCACGTCTGGTTAGTGTGAGTGGTGTTAGCAGCGGCACGCTGTCTGTTGGTGCTGGTGTTGGTGGCGATGGAGATATGGATACTATCCACTCATAGCCCAACGGTGACATACGCGTCGGTATGAACAGAATCTCATCACTATCTGGTGATGGAGTACGCACTTCACTCATTTTTGAGATTTATTATTCAAAATTGAACTGACCAGTATCGGGAGAGAGATCACATCTATATGTATACTTGCGGATATCACCTTAACGGGACTGCACAGGACGCTATACTTCTACAGCTCTTCAGGTATATGAATCATCAGGTGGTTTATCTATTCTTTGGTTGCTATCGTTTTCGAATATTTTACGTGTACTAACGGCATGCGCTTCTTCTTTAGGACAGGAGGCAGCTTTTTCGCAATGGTCCACGGGCCATCAAATTTCGGCTCTAGTTTTGTGTCAAAGCCTCGTATACCGGATGACAAGTGGTGCGTTCGTCGCATTACTTGTTCGCCAACGTTGGGTTTCTAATTCCTGCAACGAAGATTGTAGTATTGACTTTGGGAGTGGAAGGCTCGTTTCATATTTTCCTTGGCTAATTCATGTACATATTTCCTTTAGCTTCTGGAGACGTTGTGGGAGCGGCATCCGATCTTCTTGATTGCATTCGGTCGGTAATATTCGGCTGGGTACTTCCAATTTCCCTTCTGAAATTTAGATAGGCCAGTAAGTATTTGGTAGATTCGTGAATCGCGAAATTTGGACAAATACTCATTTCAATTTCGGTGATTTTCTTCACAAAACGGGGCTATCATGGTCTTGAGTACACGGTTGGCTTGTTCTACTGGATTGGCCTGCGGTGTGTATGGTGGGATCTTCCGACGTTGTACATATCTTGTGGTCTCTCAACAGTTGTTGAAACACACTACTTTCATATGGTGTACCGTTCTCCGTGATTACGACACGTGGACAACTGAAACGAAAAATTACGTTATCCAGAAGGCTCTGGGCGTCGGTTTTTCGCATTTCTTACGGGGACACATTCTATCCATTATCCAGTATTCCATTGCGCTTTTGTTGTTTTGCGTTGGTATTTTGGCATCTGAAGTAATGGCAAACAATATTAAAAACATTTTATAAAGGGATGGCAAATAGTATCTATTACATGTCGGCTAATCGTGCGCAATGTCGGCTAATGGTCTTCAAGTGCGCACCGTTAACTGACGGTGATGTTTTTACGTCTGATCCTCAAAAATAATGAAAAAACAATCTACAACTCGGAAAGAAGCATAACAGTATTGAAAGAATTTCTTAGGCCTGATACAGATATAATACCCGACTCTTTCCTATCTAACTTCTATTTATCTGCTTGATCTTTAAATTCCAGCCTGTTGAACTAATCAATACCTTCATCTCCAATCAAAATTAAGAGCATTGATACTTTTCGGTGATCATTCAATTTCTTTTGCTCAAATGTACCAACACATAATTCAAAGCGTTGACGAAATTTACTCCAATGTTGATCAATATTACCACCAATGGGTCTAGTGCTCTCAAAGTTTTCATCTTCCTTCTTTTTTTCTAGGTAATCAACAAACGACTCTATTTTTTTGCGTTTTAATCTGACACCATATATTATCTTTATTATGTTATGGGTTGAACTAAAATAATTAATAACAATAACTGTCCCATTCTATTTAATTCACTCTAGAATCTTCCATAAGTATCCCCACTTTCATTAACTCAACATCTTACAACATTGAAGATCGTATAAAATTATATTTAAGTATAGACAAATACCCAACCTACTTAATCCACCACACATTCGACAACATCTATACTTGAATAATCTTACAATTCATAATTATTCGAATTTTAATTTTTTCTTGTTAATGCACTTTCACCACAACTTATGAGCTTTCAATACACGCTTCATTAAGTGTGGGATCTCTTATCTACCAAGTGTACCACGGTATTTCCTTTCGCAATCGGCTGTGCCTTTCATAACATAGTAACGTAACTTGATTCATCCTAGACATTTGTTAATGTATTTTTCAAATGATCGTACCATGATATGGTACTTTGTTAGAAAAACGCAGCCAACTGCGAAAGAAAATACGGTGGTACACTCGGTATAACACTACACTACAACACTGAAGTGCAAAAACTATATTTTCTCTCTTTTCTTAACTTCGGTTCGATATAAAATCAGTAAAATTGAAGGATATTATTCTTTCGATTTTATAAAACAGATTTACTTTCATTGCTAAACAAAGAATCGTTACAAGTTTTACAATCAGTTGTGTGGCTCTTTTAGCTACATATTTTTTCTGACAAAAAAATTATCAATATGTAAATTTTTGTCATTGCTATATACGACTAAAATTTTGATATTTTCGATAGCTACTCAGCTTGCTAAAGTAGAACTACTTACTTCAGAATGTATCAACAATCTTTTATAAGCACCTTTAAATTGTTTAACTATGGGATTGTTGTTAAATCCTTCATGTGATCTTATTGCAGACAGAAAAAGTTCAATATGATCTTGGCCGATTTTGTAGGTTAATATTGGCCCAATATGTAAGTTAAAGTTAAATTGTTTCCTTTTAATTGAATCTTCAATTAGATGTTGAACACTGGCCATGGAAACCATGAAAACCAAATACCCTTTTTTCCTCGGATAAATTATACCTATATTGTTTATCAACTGTTTTCTAAGCAGAAATGTATAAAACACATTCTTTCATATATTTCATGAAGTGCTTTTCATTATGTCTAATTATAGGTTTACACCATTCATTATTGAATAGAAAATTCCTAAAATTTAGTATAACAAATATGTTATTAGTAATTCGAAAGAATTGTGCAGTTATAGAAGCCTTCTTAAACTTATCAAGAGATAAATCATGGCAACAATAATCAAGTGCATCAGCCACATTATTACTAAATAGATACTTGCACCGCTAATTTTACTTTTACAACTTCATTTCTGAAATTTAAATGTCTTTCTCTTAATTTATTAGCAACATGAAGACCTATGTTATCTTGTAAGCGTACTAATTTGGTAAAATATGAGCAAACAATAGTATTGTTCTCCATATCTTCAATTCTTTTATAATCAAATAAAGTATTTCTGATTAACTTGACTATATGGCAAGCATCTAAAAATATAGGTACCGTAGAGTGGGGTGAATCGGATCACTTTTATATTTTAAATTTTAAAACGGTGTGTCTTCCAGAGTACCGTAGTGAAATTTTTTATGTACCTACCTTTTTATTTGCCTTATAATGGAAAAAAATATATTTTCTGAATTTATCATAACAAAACAAGGAAATTAAATCATCTTAAGCGCCCTCTGGATACATACTCAGAAACTAAACCATTAAATAAGGATATCTCTACAAATACTCGCGAAACTACAGTCTCTTTAGCCACCGCATCGCACAGGCGACCCAAGAAATTGTATAAAAAAGAAGTCAAAGGAAAATATGTTGCTATTTGTCAACAATAGAGTCACAGAGAGAATCAAAATTTGTTGTTACGCCACTGGGTTATAGAACGATGCCAGTGTAATGTACTGATTAAGGGTTGATGATCCGATAAAGAAATAGAGTATTTCAAAACTACTTTGTTTCAAGTATTTGTTCATCACCTAAGAATTTGTACATTAATATAACAATAGAACTAATACAACAATTGACCAACACCAAACTGGTCAGCAATTTTAAGTAGAACATCAACTTAACATTAGAAATTGTAACTAATTGTAGAATAATAAGTAACTGGCTTCCAACCGATGAAGTCGTGTTGTATTAAGATAATATTGGCAATCAATAAAATGTTACAAAAGTGCATTGAGTTTTAATCCCGCAAAAGGCCAGTTATTACACCAGCGCGCTCTGGTTATATCCTAAGTCAACACGACCTTGAGAGAAGTACTCCTTCCATATGAGCTGGACCCCCTAATCTAATAATACTTAGATAGAGAATGGACGGTAGTGGGAGACAAAAAACCTATAAATGGGGTTTTTCCAGTCAAATGAACTGCTAAACGACCATGGAACATTTTTATGTCTTTAAGTTAAACAAAACACTCTTAAAGCAATGGTCTCCAGATGTTTTCATCATTAATGCTCAATGGTGTTTTAAAACCGCGTCCAAAAATATTTCGACCGTCACAATATCAAACATAACCTATAATGAAAATATATTTAAATTAATACGTTTTTATCTAATTGATAGACTAACCTATCAATTATTCTGATGAACCGTGTGATAGTGGCAACAGAATCTTTAAATTCAGGTTACAAGATTTCTCGGCAATAATCTATTGCATCTGCCACACTTGACGAGCAAACTTGTGCTGTCAATCTAACTTTTCTTGGATGCTTCCGCCAAGCTACATGAACGCTAGTTAATTTACTTATCAACTTCAAATTGTTCTCGCAGAGCATGCAAGTAATGAATTTACCTTATGTTGATTTCCTGAATACATATATATAATAATAAAGAAATAAGTAATTATTAATATCATGTATACTTGCAAATCCATTACTATCATAAAAGGTTTTACAATCGAAGAATGCATTACAAAGTAATTTTGTCATATGGCAAGCATCAAGAATAAAATAGGTGCTACCTGCATTGCTCAAAATTGTATTAAAATTCCATAAATCAAAAGATAGGCCTACTAGTGTAGCCATTGCAATATTACTACTTAAGCCGTCACAAGTAACACATGCCACGGACACACCTTCGTCTTCCAATGTGAGAATAATTAAAATAGTACAATTTTTCTTTTCCTCTGCTGAAAGAGAATTTATAAAATAGTACGCAACTGGTACCTTCGAATTCGAATTTATTGATACGCCCATATAAATTAAAGCATGTGACGCTACTGGCAATGTATCACTATTTATATTAAAATCCTGCTCGTAATCTACAAAACCATAATTTCTCTTCCCGTCGAAATCTATATGCTTTCTGATGGATATTTTGTGGGAAACTTATCGGGAAAATTTCACCAACGGGTAATCGAAGAAGGGGTCACGAATTATTAGAATCAAACAAACCCGAATCTTGTGAGAGCGTGCTCAATTTATTATTTACAAGATCAAAACAACAGCGATCGCGTTTGAATACACGATAGTACAGAAAAATGATTATAACACTGATTAAAATGAGCCATGGAAGATCAACGAGGAAAGACACATCTGGACGCTGTCGCAGTCAGGAGTCGAGAGAGCGATCGTCATGGCCGGCCGCTCGACATCCCGCTGGTGGCGCGACGATCGGCGTTTACAACATTGCCAGTTATCGAGCGGCAGGCTGCGGTGTTGCTAGCCTCCTGGCGGCAAATTTGAAATCGGTGGTGCTTGTCGCCACAATTTTATCAAATACTAATGATACAACGACTGGTGGCTGTTTCTCTATCATTACCCTTCTTTTTACTGCAGATAACACTTCTTGACTTATCCCTGGCTTCCCCTCTATGTTACTATACCACTTTCTTAATGTTGTTGCATGTAGTAAATTGTTATTGAAGAGTCGTCTAAGACAATCATAAGCCTTTGGAGATAAGGAATTCACTGTTAAGCCACTATCCTAGATAAATTTTAGAATGTCTTTAAAATCAGGTCAGTGGCCAAATATCTCTTTATCAGAATATAATACCGAGAGCTCATTTTGTAGCTAACATTTTTCGGAAAAGAACTTCGGATACTTTTCTACTAGTAAATTGAGAAGATCCTTGGGGATTCTGAAAATTATTCAAATTTAATAAGTCTAAAAATTTCAGTACTCCGAAGTTATCAAAACGTTTTCTAATTTGGTTAACGACTTAATAATTCATGAAATGGTCACCATGATTCAGACTTTCCATTTTTCGTTTTTTTTTCTGTGGGGGATCTAACTCTTGTATCAAAATATGCTACAGATGACTTAATAGTAGCAGGTGAACTGCTCACTCTAGTTCTTTCAGTGGCAGGCTCCATAGGTTTATTCACAGACAATGGCTGATCATTAATATATCAACTTTATTTTTATTTAGTAGTTTGTCATTGTTTAATAATGCATTGGAACCTCCCTCTGGTACATTGTTCTTATCATAAATATTATTGCTAAGATATCTGTCTATTACCGGGTCATCAACTATTAATTCGTTGTCGGTCTTGGAATGAATTATTTGGTCTATGTGTTTTTTTGCAAATCTGTCCATCTTTTAATAATTAACATAAATAAATTCTACTACCATGGTGGATGAGGTTAAAACCTCATCCACGATGGATTCTTCTTAACCTTTCTTATTAGGACTACGATAATCTCTACAAAATACTTTATCACCTATCTTGAAATACTCATCTTTTCTACCCCCATTGTCTTTTTTTATTATCTTTTTGTATCTGCTAAGAGATCAAATCTTTAATACACGACTCCTTTTAGGTAACCCCACAAGAAGAAATCCAATGGTGTCAGGTCCGAAAATCTTGGAGGCCACTGTAAAGGACCGTTCCGCCGAAACATCTATTCGGAAAGCGTTCATTCAAAAACTCTCTAACGGATTCCGAGTAATGAGCTGACGCTCCATGAGCTGGCTCTCCATCCGGGAGTAGTTCCGGTAGAACATCTCGTAAAAATGTGAGATAATTAACGCCCTATTAAAGTAAGCTGTTCAACTGTTAATATTTACGAAAATTTATTACTTACATTCAAATAATCTGGCAATGGATACAACAAAACAGTGTCGCCATCGATACTACCCCACATATTAATTTTCCATCTGTATTGGAAATGTTTTTCAATTGTAAAATAAGGGTTCTCCACGGCATACATGTGCGTGTTGTGTTGTTTGAAACGCCCTTCACAAGTGAAGAGTGATTCGTTCGTCCACAACACGCTCTTTAAGGGGACGCCTTACTACTTTTTAGGAATTTCAATCCACGATTTCGCGCTTCTTTTTTAGCGAATTTTTTTAAAAAAAATTAGCTAATGACGAGATCCTCACTTTTGAATTTCCGAAAAATTTTTGCACAGAAGTTCGTTTTGGGACCTCAGGAACCCATATCCACCGTTCGTTAAAATTTATATATATATATATATATATATATATATATATATATATATATTTATATATATATATGTATACCCACGATAACTGCCGTAAAAATAGTCCAATCTGAATGAAACTTGGTACAAAAATCAGTCTTTGGGATAGCTTGGATGAGTTCGTTAACCAGACTGGTAAGGCCAACACTTTTGGAATAAGAGCTGAAGAAATGTTAAAAAAAATCATTTTCAATATTACATTTGCTTAGATTTTGATGAAAATTAGAATAACAGTAGAGCCGACCATTCTCTATGACCCAGAAAAAAAATCATCAAAATCGGTTCATTGGATCGCAAGAAAAATGCAAAAATCTCTTTTTTGAGTATAAGCAGTAAAATCGATTATCTCAGGTGGCTATGTGTTCTGACAATTGATATTAGAAAAAAAATTGAATATCGCGGGGTGGTAACTAATTTTGACAGTTAATATTAGACGCAAGGCCTGCTAGAGAATTTCGCTTGAAAAAATCAAGCAGGCCTTGATTGGACATATTAGACAAACAGTAAACTTCAAACGAATGTATTAGTGTTTCTTATTGTTTGTGGATTAAAAGTATTTTTCAATAAAAATTAGAAATATTAAAATAACATCGGGAAATGAATTTATTAGTTGATTCAATGTTAATAAAATATATTAATTGTCAGTATCATAAGAATGTTTTGCAATTAATATTTCAGTATGTACCTAGATACATAAAAAAAATTCGCAATATAAGGTACTTGCTGCCTTTGGAGATCTTTTTTAAGATGTAGAAACGCGCGGTAGCGTTATCGAAAGAGCGTTTCAAGGTCCAGGGGAAGGACGATTCTGTATTGGAAAATTGTGAGAAAAGTCTGAATTACAGTCAATTGTCTCGGAGTATGTTATTTTACAATTTCTCCCACAGCTCGGCTTATGTTAATAATTTTTTTATGAAAATTTTATTATATATAAAAAATTTAAAAGGCTATTCAATTGTTTAAGAAATTTTCCGACCGGCATGTTAGTTTTCCGGAATTTTAATAAAAACGGGTAGGTTTATGCAGTATTTTTTTTGGACAGTTTTAAAGGTGGACAAGCGGACGATTGCTTATCGGAAAGCTTATCTATGTGAGGGAAACTTGACGTCCGTGAAAAATCCAATTTTTGAAAATTTTGGAAAGCTCATTTGTCTTTTTTATCTATTAAAAAATATATGTTCGTAATACAATTGTCTAAAGATAATATTTTTGTCGGAAAAGCTTATATATTTCCCTGTGAAAATTGGGATTATAAGGATTTTCCATATTTCATATGTAAGTTGTGTTATCTACATTTATACCGACCAATTCACATATGCTAAGCCTGGTTATAATTATTCGACCATTCGCTACTTGTGGTTTTATTGCAAGGTTGTCACGTTGTCACAATTGCATTCGGATTTACAGTATGTATTTATGGTTGCCACCCGTACTAATTTTTGCGAGATTTTCAGAATTTTAGGCGTTCTGCGTCCGGTGTGTATGATCGGGGCGTTCTTTGGTTCGTCTGTTTATTTTTTATCTTTGTCGTGTTTGGCTATAAAATATATGTTATTGTAACATAAGTATTTCCTTTTATTTGATTTTTATTCTTTGACTCCCAAAATGGTGGCAACAACCCCAATGAGGCCACGTCTTATTCTTCTAGTGAAGAAAGTTTGAAAATGGGCACCTTCTCTTGCTGTTACAATTTGAATATTTGTGAATAATCAAGTATAGATTCACGAATTTATGTAAAAGACGGAAAAAGACACAAAACGAATTTGAGAATAATGATAATTGGCATTTATTGTGGAAAAAATAGAATGAGGAAATAATATGGCGATAAACTTAGGTAGGTATATTATATGCAATTATTTTATTTAAATATAATAATTATAATAGTTTGTAATCCTTATGGGGCCACTTCCACCACCACCACGTCTACGTTCACCACCACGTCCACGTCCACCACCACCACGTCTAGATCCACCACCACCACCACAAGATGAGATTGTCTCAAAAGGAAGTTTTTTTCACTGCCAGCCATTTTGTTCTACTTCATGAGCTAGCGTATTGACGGTACAATCCTTACAATCTATCATTTCAACAATTTCAGCTGAATACTCAGCATCAGAAGTAAGACGTTTGTTGTACTTGTTGTAAAGGTATGATGCAATTTTATAAAAACTACCAATCCTGGGAAGCATTTTATTATCGAATTTTTGATCAAGTAAGCGACATTTTTGTTTCAGCATGCCATGTGTTGCTTCTAATGCCCAACGAATTTTAGTAACATATCTTGAAGCGTTAGACTCAGCAGTTGTTAACCAATTTCGTTTCCCTTTTGATGCCGGCATCAGTACATGAAAACTTTTTTCCTCTAAATGCTCTTGAATCTAGCGAAATCCCCGATCAACAACAAAAACATCACCTGGTTCCAATAGATTGCAAATGTCGTCAGACGTATCGATGATTCTTTTTATTATATTAGCGTCATTTCGATTGGCATGATATGGTCCTAACATATCAACTATGTAACCATTTGTTCAACAAACAGTGAAAGGCTTACATAACGGCATCTTTTTTTGTCCAGAGTAGGACTTTCTTTGGTATGCGTTGTTAGAGCTCTATTGATGTCGAGCATACGTTCCATCGCAAATCAAAAAGAGCTTATTATTCAGATCAGGGTAGAAATGTTTTAGTAATGGTGATGAGTTATTTTGAATTAGATTATCTCTAGACATGGATCGAAATCCAAAGTAACGAGGCAATATATCTTTTTCGATAGATTGTATCACTTGATCACAATATTTTGAAACCAACTGCTAATTTTTTAAATGTAAAGTCGCTGAAATTAATTTATTTGAATTACCAGTACGGAGCTTGAATAACAATACAATCAGAGCTTCAGTAACAGTACGAAAATCTGTATTTCTCATAGTTGTTAACGAATCTCGCAATTCAATTATGTTTTCTCGTTTTAAACCAGTAAATATCTAAGTTGCTCATCAGAAATTCGAAATTCATCCATCTTGTTAATCAATATGGAGTCACATTCAGTAGCCAAGCTTTCCATAATTTTAGTTAATTCTGATGATCTCAAAATGCTCCAATTACAATAAACTTTTAGTAGACTTAAATCTTCACTGTAAAAGCGCTTATTTATTAGATGATCACTGCAGCATCGATTTCCATCCGGAACCAATATCCGTCGCTTATTCATAGATTGCATACGAGCATTTTGAGGAACAACTACTAAATTCTTATTTGAAACAAAACAAACACAACAATATCTATGCGTTGAAACAGTTCTTTTGATTAGAACTTCAACACACTCCTCATCAATATCATCGCAATCAACATTGAAATGAATCGATGGATCTTCAGTGCTTGACTGAGATAAAGTCATTGATGATAAGTTAAATTCAGTTCCTTCTAACAACTCTGATGAATCTTAAGGCGATTTATCTTCCAAAGATGTTCGAGGCTCCTCGTAATCAAGTTTTATTTTTTTATATTTTATTACACGATAATAGGAACACACAACGTCACCAACTACAACTACACGGTCGAAGGCTTTCGAATACTCTTAAGCATCGTCATCAGTAAAGCTCGGATTATATGCATGTAAAAATAGCCAAAATATGCGCATATACATATATGCACACATTTTGACAAAAATATGCACAAAATATTAACAAATATGCCGTAATATAGAAAGGTACACATCTAAATTTTAAGATCAAGAAACAAATCCGATTCTATGATAACAAAACTTTATTTTCCATGTAAAATAATATTATTATAAAAACCTACAATTTCTACAAAATTATAATATTTATCTATTCAATACAACTGTTATTAAAAAATTGACAATCAAATGCTTTTCTAAATTCTCTAATTTAAATGATTGTCGTCTGTCATCTAGTAATTGTTTAAATGTCGAGAAAGATCGTTCGACGTCGACAGAAGTGATTGGAGCATTTTTAAAATTATTTATAATATTAGGGTTTAATTCAAGATCATCTACAAATTCCCCACTTAAAACATCAGAAACTTTCGAAAGAATCTTAAATCCCTCATTTTTTTCTAACACTGAGCTTAGCTTTTTAAAAATTATTTCTCCTGTTCCTCTTACAGTTGATAGTGCGCTATGGCAATTCTTTATTGACTTTAAAGATTCAATCAAAAGCATTTCTCTTGATTCTAATTTCAATATTGTTTCCGCTACTATAGAAATATTTGCTGCAATAAATACCAGCTGATTGGGTATTATATTATTTTTCAAAAAAAAATTTGCGTCTTTTATAGCATTCGAATCATTAGAGAGTTCTAAAATCAAATTTTTGATATTTTGATAATTTTTTTGAATTAAAGATTGCAGCATTTAGCCATGTTCCCCATCTAGTAATTACCGGCTGAGGAGGTAAAGGTAAGTTGGGGAATAATTCTTTGTACTTCTGAACTGGCAATGGTGCTTTCAAGAAAATCTTTTTTATGTTGCTAATTCATTCATTCACCAGAGGGAATTGGTGTCGGATTTTTTCGGCAACGCTATTAATGCCATGAGCCAAACACGTAGTATTAATTAAATTAGGAAAGAATATTTTTAAATTAACTGATGCTTTACACATGTAAGGGGTAGCATTGGACAACATTAATATTATTTTTTCATGTGGTATTGGATTTGGCAGAAAAAAATGTATTAATCCATCGTGAATAAATCGAGTTATTGTGCAATTATTGGTTTTTGTCAACTGCTTACGACTTATTAAATATGATTTACTAGCGTTTTCGGCATTTAAACAACCAATTAACAAATTAGCAATATATCGGCCACAGGAGTCTGTAGTTTCATCCACTTCAAAATAAATTATGTTGTTACCAATCGATGCGCGAATCTTGGCATACACCTCGGTATATATTTTGTCCACATAATTCTTTCTCAAAGTACTTTCATCGGGAACATGGTGTTGGGTATATTTTCCAAGAAAGCTGTTTAATTTCGGATTTTATAATTTTGCTAGAGGAATATTAGCACTTAGGAATGCCTCACATAACTCCTTGGAGAATTCTTGTTCGGCAGTCATTTTTTGAACATTTTTGAATGATTCAAATAAACGACTCTGAGAACCATGACCAGAGTTCATTTTTTTGACTTTGTCCTGGTGTGACACGGTACCCACGTGCTGCGTAATTAAAAATTTTCTCTCACATGACACCTAAAAATTAAAAATTGCATTACATTGAAAATATCGTTACAAACGTTGAAATATTTGCTATTTTGGTATGATAGAACGTAATTCATTTAGTCGATAAATATAACTTGACCGGTCAGATGTACAAACGACAGACAAAGAAAAATGACAAAATAGAGAAAGCATCTCTAGTTTTTGAAGAAAGTACAATGATTTCCCCACTTATAATAGGGATTTGTTAGTGCGCATCTATTTATCACCGGCCACGTTATCTTTGTGGACTTAAAGTTTATTTGTTTCAAATTAAAATGAGCATAAAATAAAACTATGCAAATGTAGGTAGGCGTACTTACGTTTTTTCCACAAGCTCTACAAAACACTTTTTTTTCTAGTGATTTTATGATGATAATAAAACTATCTTATTTAAACTCAAAACTTGTAATTTTTCTTTCACTCTACACTACCGGTTTCGGCTAGTGAGCCATCCTCAGGTGTATACTACAAGGGTCTTTTTATTAATGATTATGTTTATCAATAATAGAAACAAAACTTACGTCATATAGTCAATACCAACATACAATTACGATAATCTAACTTAAAGTACAATCGTTCACAATTACATTTTATAATTCAAGTAAAACAAGATAAACATATAACATTAACCAAATCTCGATCTTTTTTAATAAAGATTACTAAAATAATTAATTAATTTCACTACTGTTTCTCATACATGAAGTTGTTGTATCTTATCAAAATTTTTGCGAATCATCAGTATTAAAATGACGATCTTTTGAAAATGGGGTGTGCGCATATCATCAAACAATTGTCCCTTGCACATGTATACATATAAGCAGGAATGTCACATCAAAAGTAAAAGAATAAAGTGAGACAATCAGCCGAAACAAAAAGAGAGAGGAAACATCAGTATAATTGTAAGGTGGTAAATTCCAATATTTAAATATGGGGTCAAAACCCAGCTCACTCTGATCATTAAGTATATCATAGTTTTTTATTTTGTAATAGTGTATTTCGTAAAATTCGAGTAAGCTGAGTTTCAGTCCCTTATCATTGTAGTGTAGCACTGTTATATTATTATCATCGACACTATTATGTCCTTTTTCTTGTAGGTGTTGCTTGAATGTTGAAGATTGTCTATTTCTGTGTTCTTGGACTTTTTTTCTGTACTCTGGTCGAACACTAATTCTGGATAATTTTTTATCCAGGAGTACACTAAGCTTTGTTCTTTCGGCATATTGCAGACTAATTGTAAGTAAGGAACGCACACAATGAACGAGAGGACACAGTGAATGAACAACAAATGAATGACAGCTTCAACGAACAACCAGTGCATATCACATAAAACATACTGCACTTATACAGTCACTAAATATACGCAGTACCGCAATTCTATGAGCTAATGTGTTAGAGAGACAAAGCAAATTTTTTCTCCAAAATGACGGCATTTGTGCGTGCGCTGACGGCCTGGTTGGGGTTTTAATTTTGCTAAAATGTTCCTCGGGGACTCTCCTACAAATACTTAAAATATTTTCCCAATCGCTCGTCGACTAATAGGAGTTTCATAGAACCGACCAGATGTAGATCGAATATCCTGTATTTCTTTCGAGACGGTTTTCAATGCTGTCTATGATTTCCGATTTGCAACTATATATACATCTTACAATTAGTGTTTGTTTTTCGCCAAATTGCATCATATTATCACTATTATGACAATTTTCCTTGTTCTACTAACCCCCGTTATATGGGATAGTGCACCCTACTCTTTTATTTTAAATGGAACAGTATATTTTTTTATTGCATTTCAGATGGAAAAACGGCTATATACCAAATTCCAGATATATCCATCAATTAGAACTTCTTATACTTTTAATGTCCTACCACTAAGACACACCCTGTATGTATGTAATTCGGCTGTTATCTAATTTTCTCGATGAACGATTCTAATAACATTATGGACTATTATAATTGTCCATAATGTTATTAGATAATAATTATTGCCTAAATCATGAAGTATGGACACGTGAAAATTCAATCACTACTATTCTGGAAAAAGCTAAACGAGCGAGACAAAATTGTGTTGAAATATCAGAAACAGCAATAATTATGACTGTGCAAACAGGGGCGGACTGCGACGATCGGGCTACAAATTTTTTCTATACAAGTAGCCGACCGTTTTGGTTTCGAGAGAAGGGGATATTTTTTACAGACCCCGAACGAGCAAATGTCACCTGGTAGTGTGAGAATCCCTGCATCGCCCAGGCACTACCCACTAAAACTTCCCCTCGTATCCTCTTCCTGCCCCTGTTCGGGGTACTTCAGGACAGGTGTGGGCATCATAAGTACTTACCTATAAACATTTTGATTGCAACACATAATATGAATGATATCATCAGACTGCCCTAGCTCGGATATTTTGATAATATCGAGCAGCATATGATTTCATTTGGTTGCATCGGCCCGAATATTCAGTAACGAGAAGCACATGATATATAATTGTCATATTTTTGCCGAATATGAACATTTAATCTCAATGATACTATCATCACCAATGAGTCCATCAGGTGTTGCAGCAAAAAATCTTTTGTTGTTGTCGATGAACAATCCACACTTCTGCACTTTCATGTTCGTCTGTTTTTCGAACTGTTTACGTGCATTCTCTTCGTTCGTGGTTCCGTGATTTGTTGACTTAGAGGTCCAGTTCTGTATAGATACAATTTCTTTGACACAATTTTTTGTAATTATTTTGGAAAACCAAATATAGATTCTCAAATATGGGTTAAAATATTGATGATTACATATGTTTCGGGACTTTTAGTCACATCCTCAGATCAGATAGTTAAAAATAATTATAAAAAGATCATAAAATAAAATAAAATATAATTAGAGATGTAGGGTGCTATTCAGAAACATTTTTAGTCGCAACTAACTCATGATTAAGCCTTGACTAACTAAAAATTTGACATTTGTGTATTCAGAAACCATTTTAGACGCAACTAAATTTTAGTCTTATTTTAATCACTGACTAACTTTAGATCACGTGACCATGAAATTTAGTCGCGACTAAAGGGGTAGCTTAAGAGTTGACTAACTTTAGTAGCAAATTATTACAAGAGGTTATGTTATGAAAAATTTCTTTATAATCATTTTCTTTCGGAAAAATTCAATAAAAATGTATTAAATAAAAGTGGAAACATAAGTATGTAATTGTATGCATATTTATTTGTTTGAATTATCTTTATGCGGGAAACAACCTTATTAACATCAGTAGTTATTTGATATATCTTCTGTGTAGCACCATGATGAATAAGAGCCCATATTTTATTTATTTCCAATAATTTTGTAGTCATTCTCACGTTAGGGCTTATTTTTAGTCATATTCTACCAGTATATGTTGAAAAAATTGTAAAAAAAAGTTTTCTTCTTTAGTTCATATATAACACTAGAGCCGTTTCTTAGGGTAAAAACACAACTGCACAACTCAAACAATTAAATATACCTATTAGACAAATCCAGAAAAGTTTCTCAATAGAATATTCAATAACAAAAGAAATACGTAATTCCCGCTAATATTGTCACATTCAAATTTCAAACGTTGTCAGATATACCTACCTAGATGCACATTAATCTACGATGTTGCCAAATGCAAATAATATTTACCTTATTTTTAGGCCATCATTAAGAATCAAGCGAATAATCTAATTGTTCTTAGTAATATTTACTCTACATGCTTATTTTTATACATCTATAAAGGCATATACAATTTATTTTCGTTAGAAAACAATCCCTTTATTCGTTGTTTAAGCTGGCAACGCCGTGTTCCAACTAGTCAGCATCTAAAGTTGGATTAAGAAAAATAATCGTTTCTGAATACGTTTAGGATAGTCATACCTTAATCGCTACTAAATCGCGACTAAACTAGTAACTCCTCAGTAATGATTAAACAGGTACTAACTAAAATGTTTCTGAATAGCACCCTTAATTTTTAGAAAATTTAAAAAAAAAATTAAATAAATTAAAAATCAATTTTAATATTTTGAAAAACTTTGAAATTAAATTGTGTCACATCATTTATTAAGATATCTCTTTTAATTTTAACTTAATTTTAATATAATTTTTAGTGTTCGTAGTTTTTCTCATCCTGCAAATTCTTCCAAAATAACTTGCAGTGAGTCTAAAACTTCGTTCTTCGAGCCACTTCTCCCTAAAGTCTGGCATTTTTGTATTTGTCTCAATTTGTGGAATATCTACATTGTTAATATCCTCCTCCATGAATACCATCATCTTTTCTTCATATTCATCTGCATCCAAATCTGGTATCTCATCAACCTTTCACCGAATCTGGACTGTCAGGTTTCTTCAATTTTCGCTTTTGTCTCAAAGCATTCCTTTTCTTTCCATACTGTGCTGAATACTTTCTGGTATTTAGGCCGGTAGAATTAGTTTCCAGTCCTACTTCCGATAAGAATGTTCCTTTCTTATTGAAATTTACAACCGCGCTATAACATCTACCTTCGTATGAACCTTTTTGGGAAAAATTTATCCGTTTTCCACCAACCATTTTATTAACAATATTATTGAAACTTTCCACAATATTATCATCTAGGTCAAATATTAGACTAGATGATGCATTAGCGATTGCTTCTAAAATCGACATTAAGTTTGAAAAAAATGTGCAACTTTGGAAGGAAGCGTACACTGACGACGGATTCACTTTTCCAACACTTTTGCAAAGGTACTGCGCACATAAAGTGTGGTCGCCGAATATGTGTGCAACGCTGTGCAAAATATCGTGACGAATTGCAACAACTTTATCATTGTGAGGTCTATCTTCAACTTTTCTATGCTTTATCGCTGCATGTATGGATATTCTAAATCTCTTTATATTATTACGCAATAATGTTTTCAGCGGTACTTCCCCACCACGTTGTTTCGTTAAACTTTGCAACTTATTGCACAAGTTTCTAAGGAGATGGTTTCTACACATGAATATACACAGAGACACCGTATGGTTGTGATATTCATACTTTTGTTATCACACTACTATCGCCATCACCAATCATTCGTTGGTATATTAAATCGTGCCTTTCTATGGATTTTGAAAATCCTTCCTGAGTTATAGCACTCTCCATGGAAGTAGACGTAGAGGTTCAGTTTTTGAAGCACACGTGCGGGTTTTCAATATTCTGTTTCTTGTTTCTCTCGCACGCGTAACAATATTTGTTTTTGACATCAAGATACAAAATTTTTTTCGTTCTTGCTCCAATTATTGCCGCGGAGCCTGATAGTGTAATTGTGACCGTAAGATCTCTTACTCCAGACTCCGTCGACAAGAAAGGTGATCGCTGGTGTACCGTTAATGACGTCACCAGCTTCGACGGCTAAGCGGTGTTGTTCTCTACCCGCTGCTTCCAAGGATTCGTAGGCAAGAACCTTGGCACCTGCATGAATTTTCATCTCGCATGCAGTATATGTCTTTTGTGCCATGTGGGGAACGTCTAATCTCGCACAGATTTGTGACAATTGGGTATACCCAATGCCACATTCGGTTGCTGCACTAGCCGCTGCCTCGTTTACGTTGGCACCAGTATTACCATTGGTGTCGAAATTTCCTTCATTATCGCACTTTCTGCAGTGATATGTAATTATTCTGTGCAGTCTATACTGTTTTTCACGCACGATTTCTACGTCTTTTGACGTGCAGTTTTTGTTGTCTTGACGCTGCAGCCCAAAAAGTAAGGTTGTCATGACATGCATTATATCGACTACCCGCCGACCTGAAATAATCGGAGGGTTCTCCGTCTTCATTGCGCATTCAACATGAATCGCTGATGAACAGCAGCAACCTTCTGAATTGTTATTATCATTATCGTTCTTATTGATATTTTCATTATTATTGTCAATGTGAATATCAATATCAACATTAATATCATAACCAAGACCATCAACAATATCATCTAGTACCTGTAGCTCGTATTTTCTTTTCGGATAATAATTCAAATAGTAAACAACTAGAAAAAAAATTATCAAAAAACAGATGAAATTTCTTGTCCGTCCACTTTTCTATCCGGAGTATTTTTCTTTTTTCCATTAAATGGACAATCTCTTATTGAGCAGAGGGAAGGACTTCGCCTTCAAAAAAATAATCTTCCACAAATTTTAAGTAAAGAAAAGGACTTCAACTTTTCTTTGAAAAGTATGGACAATAGAACCTTTTCAAAATAAAAGTCTGGCCAACAGAACTTTTAAAAAAAAATATAGACAAAAGAGCGTTCAATTTTTCTTGAAAAAGTATAAGCAATGAAATTTTTTCTCAGAAAAAAAGTTTGTCCAATAAAACTTAAAAAAAAACATAGACAATATTTATTTTTTTTAATTTTCGAGGTTCTCAAACCAATGATCAACCTTAACATAACAAAAGAAAAAGAGAGGAAAACAGAGAGATACTTGTTAGAAGTAGGGAATGCAATCTCGAGACGAGATCGCCAAGTCGAGATCTCGAGGGATCAGAAATTCGATCTCGGCGAGATCTCGGCATTTTCGAGATCTCGAATGGATTTCGAAAAGTATTGTTTTAATTAGATAACTAAAACATGATTGAAACTGCTTAGTTGTGATTATGATGCTAGTAAAATACAACATGAATTATTGAATAATTTTTATTATTTTTTACTTATGTTAATGAACACAGAAATTCAGATCCTTAAAATCTCTTATAAAGAAAGTACTTATTTTAACAAAAAAATGATAGTGAAAACAAAAATTTTAGAAAAATTGCTATTTCCAAAGTCACTTCTAAACTAGGAGTGATTACGAGTGGTCATCCTAACTAAATTAGGAGTGATTTTGGAAATAGCTTCTTAAAAAACAAATAGTACTTAGAGTGCTGTCGGATAAACGGCATCTTATGTCAGTCGCTATGTAGCCAGCGGCTGAAAAGGCCCTCTCAGATTCAACGCTAGTTGGCATCAGCGTGAGCAAGCTGTTGTAGGCAAATTGCAAAAACATACCCCTCGATCCTCCACACTCATAGAGATCCATCTCTTTTTTAATCACGGACTCTAGCCTGTCTGTAATAGTAGCAGCCCGCGAGAAAGAACTTTTACAGGCTTTCAAAGTCTCTTCTAGTTCCTCTTGAAGACTTTTATTTGATTTTGCAGTAGCACGTAAATTCATATCCTCTGCAATCATTGAAAGAGGCAAGTCATCCTCCTTTGCCAAGTTTGCTGCAGTATTTATTTCATTACCAGAAGTTGAGGTCGAGGCTTGAGAAAGAGTATCTGGTTGTGTAGGGCTGCGATGTAATCGCCTGATTATATTCTTAATTTCCTTTCTTATAATATACTTGCTAGGTAATTGAAAAGTTTCGTCGCCTTTCAATAGTTCTAAATCATTCTGATAATTAGCCGGATTTTTTAAATACAACAATGCAGCAGTTGCATTTATACGACGCTCGAAAATCCGCTTTTTCATCGATTCGACCAGTTTTTCTGACAGTGGAGTCTTCAGATCCTCTAACTTGTGAAGCATGAACCGCAACGTATATTCTGCACTTACTAAATCTGTATCGCGTCGGCACAATACCTCGACGGCCAATTTTATTGGCTGGAATGTATTTTCGAAGTCGTTAAGTACTGCATGTTCTTCATCCGTGAAAGAGTAATCGGAATTAGAACTGAGAGAGAGATCGATTAAAGCCTTGGCCACACACTGCTTTACTTTATAGTATGTGCTTATCATATTGCAAAGGCTAGACCAACGAGTTTTACAATCAAGAACCAGTTGAATTTTCTTGCCACCAAACTCCTGCTGAATGTAATTCTGAAGGATATCATTCTTGGTGGGAGAGTTCTTAAAAAGCTTGACACATTTTCTTAGTTTTGCTACAATCGAATGGTATTCCGAAGCCAGATCAGCTTGTCTTACAGGTAAAGAAAAGTATAAACCATCGTAAATATCTAGGTTATCTTCCAATTCTTCCTCCTCTTCTGTGCTACGATTTGTGTTTTCTTCAGTGTCTTCAAAGTCTAGTTCAGGATTAGGGTCTAGATTTTTTTTATAAATGATGTCTGTTATACCCAACTGTATCCCATGCGCGTAGCAAAGCTGCTGAAACGGTTCTATCAGACGTCCGATTTTCTTCATGACACAGGCTCCGTCTGTGGTTATACCAACTATGTCATTGTCTAGGGATAAATCATATTCTGATAGTTTTTCTTTCAGAAGCTGAACACAAGACTTTGAGGACATACTTCCAAATATGCGCGCCAGTCCAAGACTCCAGAAAGTAGGTTGATTGTTGATGGTTGTATGAACATTAATATTCAGAAAGCGCCTACTCATTCCAGACGTCCATTCATCAAAAGAGAGTGCAAATCTGTAGTCTTCGTTCTTTAGCTTTCGAAGATCTTCTTTCACTTTAATTTTGATTGTAATACCATAATTCATCACAATTAATTTAATAGTGTTTGGTGAAGAAGGTAATTTATAATTGTTACCTTTTGAAGCAAAAAGATTCAATTTAATAGTATTTGGTTAAAAAGGTGATATTTAATTGTTACCTTTTGAAGCAAAAAGATTCTTCATGTCCTCAGATGTGCAGAAAACTCGAAAAGGCAATTCATCTTTCGCTACCATTCGAGAAATCATTTTTTCTTTAGTCACTTCACAGTCGGATTGAAAGTAATCACTGATTTTCTTTTTTTTACATGGCGTTTGGCATTCTCTATTTTCTTGAGCCTCTTTGTCTGTAGGCGATGGTGGCACTGACGACATTGTAGTAGACGCTGACAACGCAGCATCAAGTTGCAGTGTGGTTAATGTCCTTCGGACTCCCGCATTCAATGTTTTTGTGTCAATTTTGTGGATTGACTTCATATGTACATGTAATCCTTTTGTAGAACTGGCTGTAGTTTTCAGAATAGCTTTACATATTTTGCATTGGGCTGTCAAATTATTCACCGCTTTCTTGAAATATCTCCATACCGGCAACGAACTATTAAACTCCATGTAATGTTCATTTTGATTATTTGTCGACATTTTATAAGTATTAACTTAACAGTCTAGCACTTGCGTAACAAAATAATACAAATTTTCTTTCAATCAACATATAAAAATACGTAATTTCAGCACACCATGACAGTAACTGCACAACTAAAACAATTATAAAACAACTCGATTGCTCCTAGATTATATTGTTTAAGAAAGATTCACAAAGAAAATTTGACATTACGACCAGTAGTAAACACCATTAATTCACCTTCGTATAATATTGGGAAATTGGTCCATGGAATATTATCTAAAGCGTTATCAACGTCGAGATACAACGTGGTAAAAGAACTATTGGATGGTACTATAATTAAAGATGGTTATAAATTCTTATCCCTGGACGTGACATCATTTTTTACCAACATTCCGAAGAAGATGACGATAGATATAATTAATGAAAAATGGAGATGGCTTTCGTGTTTTACCGATATCACAAGAAAAAAAATTATTGAAATGGTTGAACTGTGTTTCGACTCTGGTTATTTTAAATGGAATGGTAGATTGTATAAACAACTGAATGGTATACCGATGGGAGCCCCGGAGAGTCCCACATTGGCTAATTTGGTAATGCATAAAATTTTTGACGAGATGAAAGAGAAGTATGGGGAAATAATTGAGTTTATGAAATTATATGTGGATGACTCCATATTGTTGGTAAAAGAAGAGTCGATTGAAGACATCTTTAATGGTTTTAATGCATGTCATCCATCATTGAAATTTACAATTGAAATGGAGAAAGAAGATCGTATTCCGTTTTTGGACTTGATGATTATTAGAGAAGGAAATCGGGTGAAAACGAATTGGTATAGAAAACCATACTACTTGAATAGAATTTTGAATTTTTTGTCTAATCACTCGATAACGCATAAATTAAATATCATATCTAACTTATTGTATAGGGCAATTAGATTGAGTGATGTTGAATTTCATAAGGATAATTTAGGGATTGTAAAACAAATATTGAGTAAAAATAATTACCCTAGGTACCTAATAAATCGATACATACATGATTGGATGGGTAGGACCGAGCAGAGAATGTCGGTAGGTGTGGAGGGCGGTGTTTTCTGCTTGTTTCCTTATGTAGTTCCCATCTTTTATGGGGCAAAGAGATTATTGAAAAATAAGGGGGTGACATTGGTACCGAAGTATAATAAAATGGTGGGGGGGGGGTTGTATTATACAAAGTTGGTGGATGAGGTTGGGTTGGAGGATAGGTCGTGTGTGGTATACTCGGTCCCATGTAGAGATTGTAAAAGGACGTATGTTGGGCAGACGGGGCAGTGTTTGAAAAATCGAATAAAACAACATCAATATGACTGTAAAGATTATGAGAAAAAAGATCGCACTGCCTTGTCTGTCCATCATCACCAGACAGGGCACAATTTTGATTTTAAAGATGTTAAGATATTAGATTATGAAAAGAAACTGTCAAAAAGATTGTTGTCAGAGTCAATTTAGATTAGACTGAAGGACACCGTGAATTCAAAGGATGAGGCGTACGGCGTAACCAGTGTGTACATACCCTTACTTAGTTGATTGTTGTTGTTCTTTGATGGTACGCAAATGTGCGCACAATGTATGTCGCCTGACAAAAGATCGAAAAAGATGCATAATCATATTAATAGAGACTCCATTTTGTATTGGTGTATGTTAGTAGTATTGTTCTTGTAAGTTTTGGATTTGTTAATTTGACAGATTTTAGCTAATAATTGTTTGACGATTGTAACTATTGTATCGTTTAATTAATTTTGGTTGTGAAAAAATAAGTTGGTTTATGTAATGGTAGCGGTTTTCGCACGAAAACGATATAACACATTAGAGGTTCGATTGGTTTATTGAAGGTAAAAATCATTTTATAACAATGTTGATTTAATTTAATTATATGTAAATCGAACCCTAGCCCTGAAGAAGCCACGATCTGTGGCGAAACGCCGGCTGAAAATTAAACAAAAATCGAATAAGAACATCCGGCAGTTTTTGTCCTTACCCCATTAAAGAAATATACTTGGAATGATGGGATACCGTTTGATTAGTAAAATTAGTAATCTCATACCATCAGGTATTTTCAAGCTTTATACTAATTTTTGTATGATCGTGCGTTTTTATGTATTTACAAATGTTGTTGATAGATACTGAAAGTTGAATTTACAATACTGTGTTGGTTTCTATGGAGATTAAAAGAACACAGTCTGGTAAGTAATACCATAACAGCACAGGTGTGGTAAGTGAATTCCATGTTGTAATCAAAATTTGAAATATAAAGAAGTATTAGAATTTCGAAGAAGTTACATTTATTCATTTAATATTAATATTAAAGGTACAACTTACGCAATTATTAAATGCAACTGGAATAGTTTTATCCATTTTTTCACAAATTAGTGTTAATAGAAAGTATTGTTGATAATGGAACAATATAAGTAGTAGGAACGTCAGCAGTGCTACTACCATCTTGTCAGCAAAACCCATTTAGTTCTGGATGAATTCTGCTACATATCCCTCTGCAACCTATGAAGACTTCCACCCCACATGGCGCTTTAACCCCATTATATCGACCCCTTTATTTGCTATTAATGTTGCCGATGTCCTTCCAAAGGCATGGCCGGTATATGAATTCCGATCATTTAAATTTAAATATTGCGCAATTCTCATTGGCACTCGACCCATCGTGTTTACACCAACAACTTGATTTTTTTTCATTCCAAACTGCATAAAAAATGGACGAGAACAAGAATCGTTAGGTCGCCATTGTACGTACTTCCGGAAAAAATTTAAAACAACGAATCTCTTGATTAGGTTTATCAATAATTGTAAAATTACGAGGGGTATGTGTCTTCTTATTTGGTATATTCACAATAACAACAGAGCCCTGGTCCTGGATATCATCAATTGTCATATTTATTAACTCATCTTGGCGACAAGTACCAGCAATTCCCATAATCATAGCAACTTTCATCATTAAATAACTTTCGCCTGGCGCTTTACTGAAAAACTTTTCTATTTCTTCTCGAGTAAAAACTTTAGACTTTATTTTTCAAAAAAGATATTAATCTATTAAATTGTGATATATCAACTTTTTTATTCAAGTTAATGGTGGTTTTCAACATTGAGTACTCCGCCCATAAACTTTACGGAGATTTCAATCTTGTTGATTTTTCAACAAAATAAGCAAGCACCGTTTTTTCGTTTACATTTTTTTTTTCATTCAACTATTTGTCAAAAATATAGTACTTTTTTTCGTACCTTCCTTTAGATTTGGCAGGTATGAGCGAATCGCAGCCTGTTTGCCATGCCTCTTCTATTTGATCAGCTGTAGCAGCATCCATGATGAAATTATTGAGTTATCTTGCTAATTGTAAGATAATTTTTTGAAGAATTATTACTTTAACGAAATATCGAGACATTTCCACTTTCACAAGTTTATAACATTAAGTTTATAAATACGGAGACTAACAAGCGTAACTATGTGAAAATTTTGTTTATACTGTTACCGACTAACGGTTGTTAAGTAAAAAAAATGTATAATCATAGATATCTCAGATTGTCAGCTATATGCTATATAGCTAAAATAATTATTATATTAAAAATGATTAAATATTCTGCAACGATCTTCACTAATGGGGTAAGGACTAAAACTCCGATGTGTTTTTTTTACCTAACTTCCATTTTTGGCCAACGTTTCGCCACTATATTCGTGGCTTCTTCAGGGCTTCAATAAAATAGATCGAACCTCAATATGTCTATCGTTGTTTGTAAAAACGGCTTACATCTACAAAGCCAAATTATCTCACAATAAAGAAATATTACAATCAATTCATAAAATTTTCTAAAATTTTCAAGGAGGACTCCATTTTGTATTGTTGTTTAATGTTGTGATGTTCTTGATTTTTGATTGTGAAATAATTTGGTTGTGGCCAATGATTGGTTGTGTAGATGTAAGCCGTTTTTACAAATAACGATAGACATATTGAGGTTCTATCTATTTTATTGAAGCTCTGAAGAAGCCACGAATATAGTGGCGAAACGTTGGCCAAAAATAAAAGTTATATCAAAAAAACAAATCGGCGCTTTAGTCCCCTTACCCCATTAGTGAAGATCATTGCAGTATTTAAAAGAGAGAACATGAGTATTCAGATGGTCGATGATTAAATATTCGTTCTTCCTTGAAGATTTTTTATTAATTACACCACTAGTTTCGTGTTAAACCCATCATAAGTGGCTTTAGCTGTAAAATCAAACGTATTGTTTACTACAAACATACATTTTTTGTTGTATAACTTACTCAAATTAATAGCTTAATACAGTATGAAACCTAATTACCATTTATCAACAAATATACTTGTTTAATTAATTTTTATATTAATTAATGATTCTAATCTATAACAGATATCAATTTATATCATCAACGATTACGTGAATACCATGTGGTACGATCTTGGAAATTTAATCTTAAAATATATGTAAGATATTATCTTCAGAAAGATTGAACTGACGGTAGATTCACAATCAATTGAGAAAAGCTTTGATGGGTTTTACTACCATAAAAACGACAAACTGGTTTATTGCCAGGTTTATTAAAAACCAAGATATAATAGTCTTAAAATAGATAGACCAAACGCGTTTCGCCCTAATTCGGGCCTTATCAATGGTCAGACAATCTAAAGAGAAGATGGAATATTACTTAAATAATATACCCTAACAGTGTTTGGTATTGTTTTTGTAAGTATACCAAACACTGTTAGGGTATATTATTTAAGTAATATTCCATCTTCTCTTTAGATTGTCTGACCATCGATAAGGCCCGAATTAGGGCGAAACGCGTTTGGTCTATCTATTTTAAGACTATTATATCTTGGTTTTTAATAAATCTGGCAATAAACCAGTTTGTCGTTGTTTTTATGGTGGTAAAACCCATCAAAGCTTTTCTCAATCGCAAGATATTATCATTATTATTATCATTTGTTTTGTAATATATAGCATCAAATATTTCTCACTATTATTATTCTACCACTATCTTCAACAATTTTAAATCTAACTTATAAAACGATACAACGTTACTAATTAATAAATCAACGATATACGAAATCAAGTGAAACATCAAACAACAAAGCAATTACAAAATATAGTAGAATTTACCAACTAAGAGATTGACTAAAGTAATAAAATTATTATACAATAGTTTCGGTGATAATAGAGTTGATGGGTTGGTGAAATATTTACACTGCCATAAATATTCAAAATTTTCCATGACTATGAAGAAACCAGATGTTTTGTAAAATTTCTTGAAGCGATCGTCCTTCTTGGAAAACCGGTAGTTTTTCAAATAAAACTGTTTAAAATTATTGACATGACATTATCGAGACTGATTAATCTATTGTGAATAATTATCTCTCTCTTAATTTACTATATTTTTAATATAAAATTTCATATGCAGATTGAATAATTATTGTATTTTGATTACATCTTCGAATGAATCGAGTGATTATAAATAAAAAGACTGACTATGAGTATTTACTGTGCATCCAATCGTTATCAATTTTTGTAAATTTTTGATCTTCTTTATTGTTCATAAGCACGTAACGGTGTTCATTATATAAAATATAAGTTTATTCTTACAATAAGTATTAATTCAATAGTATATTTATTTCAAATAATTTAAATGTTATAAGTGAAGAAACTACCTGCTTTCAAAGAAAGTGAATCCCTTCAACAAATTTTACAAAAGATCTGTTTTCTTCAGTCATGGCAAATTTTGAATATTTATTGCAGTGTCAATATTTCACCAGCCCATCAACTCTATTGTCACCGAAACTATTGTAAACTAATTTTATTACTTTAGTCAATCTCTTAGTTGGTAAATTCTACTATACTAGAAAACGATCAAAATGGTGAAAACATCCGTTATATCAATGCGCATGCTTGAACCATAGATTATACAACTACACAGATGTGGCACTTGTGGGCGTAACTGACATCAATTTTAAAGTACGCATGTGCGAAATTGGACTGTGCCGTTTAAAAACCTTTGGTTTGGTTCCCTCGTCTCATTGAATGGAAGATTAATAAATAATAATAAAAATAAAAGCACAGTAGACAATAAGTGTATGCTCGACAAAAAAATTTATTCTAACGTAAAAATAATCATTTTTTTTAGTAATGAAAAAATTATACATATGTATAAAAAAATAATCAGATTAAATCAAACTTTCAAACTAATATCGAAAGCCATATATCATTAAATACAGGTAAGTTCAATAAATAATCAAATTCAAGAAATTTTTGATAATTATTTTTTATGAACCGATTCTAGATTTTCGGGAAATAAATGAGTCGCTCAGAAGCTAATAGTAAATATTGATAAAAATGGACCTATTCACAATGGCTTCAGAATTTATTTGACGACATATTCAAATGCTATAAGATAAAGTGATCTAAAAGAAAACGAGCAACGAGTAAATCCGTTAAAAACTAAGAAGAATATTACTTATTCTGATGATAATATTCACAAAAATCAAAAAATATCAAAAAATGGTCTTAATCGCATTGGCTTCTGAGCGACTCAAATATTGGATTGATAAAAAATTAGCAAATATCTTTTTTTAAAATTTTCAATATAGGTATGTAATAAGTAATAATTATAAAATCAGCGAATCTTTCATTTCATACTGCAATACTGCTACAAATTAATATTCTACAAATGCTGCAAAATAAACAATTTTTGCTTTAAATTGGATGTACATAATTCTTCGTTTAAATATTTAAAGCTGTAAAAAATTCTGACCCTTATAAATAATTTGACCAAAAATAAACGATCAAATTTGTTACATGGATGCCGAAATCCGTAAATTTTAAATTTATCAAATAAATACTGTCTTATGTGCTGCTCCGTCGGTGCCATTGTAAAATATTTAATAAACCCATTTTCCATTGTATTTATGAAATTAATAAACTCGTTTCCCGGCATTTTCAAGTTACCAAAATCTCCTCCTGATTTTGCAGTGAAAGCTTTAAAATATGTAAATATATTTTGCTGACTTAATTCTCCTTCGGCACCATATGTAACACAGGTGGGGCAGGTATGTTTTGCCAGACATTTTTTATATAAATACCCACTAAAATATGTCAGGTAGTTGTTTCTGAGCAGGTCTGGGACATCAATCGGTTTTGCCTCAACCACTGGATCCACCACACGATCTAGAGGGTTCAATGGAAATGTTGGAACCTCTGTAAGTGTTTGTGATACAACATTGTTCAGATTATCACTTATACAATTAAATGTGTCTGAATGTTGGAAATAATCAGTCAGCAACAGCTTCTTAAATGCCCACGCAAATTGAATTGGTGTCGGATTGATGGCATTTCCACTTTGTTGCCGGATACTGCCAAAAAAATTTCCAAACCGTCTTGAGTTAAACGTCGAGTCAAGAGAAATGTGAAGCCTTTCTCTGACAATGCATTGAGCAACAGCTTCAGTCCATTTATTGACTGTATCAGACCTCGGAGACATTTTATGTTGCGTATGACATCGTCCCCGCCTAACCGTGTCTTTACACGTAACTTTTCAAACAGCTGCTTACAATGGTCCATCGATTCCACTTGTGCATTCTCAGCAGCAAAAGCACGTTTGAAACAATTCGGACGGCGAAGAACACTGCTATCAAATAAATCAAAAAAATTATTAATTGTTTCGACAAACGTTGCAGTCCCGGTTGCAGCAGCTGAAAGATATCCAAAGGATACATATGCATTTAAAGCAGCCGACACAGTGTGATTGAATACTTATATGGCCAATTTAACCCGCATTTTTTGGAAACTGTTTGGCTTTACATGTTTTTCTGTAAGCTTGGGGCAGATTCGCAAATTACGTAAGTTCAAATCATTATACAATAATATTAAATGATCCCAAGATGCCATTTGATCTCCAAAATAATAATCGTATTTGATTAAATTGTTCCGTAATGATTTGATTAGGTGACACATATCAAATAAGGCCACAATTCGCTTTCCATGGCAATCAAAATACGGTTTATCAGGGGTGACCCCCAAATTGCACAAAAACTGCATAAAATTGGACTTCTGATCATGCTCTAAACAGTCAACTTCAAGCTCTATAAGAACAAAACTTGTGAGCACAATAATGTTAGTTACAGAAAAAAACTTACTTATTTGTGATAATTTATGTACAGCATCAAAAACAATACGCTGCACATCCGTAGCTGAGCAAGCAGTTTCTAAAAAATAGTAACCTATTGGTTGCTTCCAGCCCCCAGAAATGCTCCTTATCATAAGAGCAAGAGCACTCTTTACTGGCATTATACGTGCTCTCTGTCCTGCATTGAGTAATCCCACAATTTCGTCTGCCTTACGATTATAGTAGGCGTTAGCCTTCAAAGCCCTCTCATCGACTTACAAAACACAGTGCTGCTGTTCTTTTTTAACATTTCTATATTTGTATGCCAAGAGGTGCAGCATACATTCGTTAATGCCTGTTTATATATTCACTTTTTCAACCATGCGGTGCACGACACGTGTGGAGAGTAAACAGAAGGTTTGCGACAGATATTTATAAGCTTTTGGGCTTAAGAAGTACATCACTAGCGCAAACTGTTTCAATTGCGGCGAAAATGTATTTCCTCGCGAAGAAGCTCTTAAGCCTATTTAATGCTCGATAAATTTCAAAGATTCTGCTGGGAAAAATATAAGAACTCATCGCGGGTGATTTTATCTAGCTCTGCTCGAGGAATTGCTTTCTTATGTTTGCGCTGGATTATTCTTCGGGCTCTACGCAATTGTACCCTTAGTTTTCTTTTGCGAGGTGTCGATTGAGACAAAATCTGCCCAGTTTGTACTGCCGTGGCACAACGAGTTGGTGAAGATATCTATAATTTATTAATTATATTAATTCTATTAGCGAATTTTTTTTTAAAAAAAATTAGCTTATGACGGGATTCTCACTTTTGAATTTCCGAAAAAATTTTATATATATATATATATATATATATATATATATATATATATATATATATATATATATATATATATATATATATATATACGGTGTCCCAAAAGTAGCGCCCTGTCTGATAGTTGTGGATAGAGGATGAAATTCTAAGACGAAAAGTCTTATACAATTGCAACTTTACTTGAGGAACTCTAGAAATTGTACAATATTAATACTATGCTAAATATGATATTATAATATTTTATAAAACTACCGAGAACACAATAGGTTGCATAACATCACTGTGATCTTGCTCTACTGGATTTTCCCTTCTAACGACAGAAGGAACTGCATCCCGGTTTAAGAATCCACTTTTTTTATAATCATTGCTTGTAAAATGCAAACAACAAATACGTTTGGCTTTAAAAAAATCTGCTCCCTTACTTGAAAGCAGGTGTATTAAGCTGCAATTTTCCATCCATCTATGCCGTCTAAAATCATCATTCATTATATAGTAGTCAATAAAATTTGTCCAGAAGTACTATATTTGCAATTAAACTATCATTATTTTATAATTATTATTAATACAGGTACCTACATAATAATAATATGTAGATATCTACTTACAATTTGGGATCACTTGGAAAACGATGAAAACTTAAATTCCAATCAGCGTGTTGCGAGCTTTTGCAAGATGGCACAAAGCACTTCATGTTCAAATTCAATTGTTTTGCAATAAATACCACACACTTATATATATGTTTGTTAATAATTCAATCTATCTGTTATAGTTTGAATAGTGGTAATATACTGTGGTCCAGGTATTACCTGTTCAGCATATTACAAGGTGCTTTATTTAATAAACCGCCCAACTCAATTAATTTTATCCAAATGATTAATATAAAGCAAATTATATTTTCTTATGAATTTATTCCAACTCATGCAACTTACTAGCTCGAGATATTTTGTTTTTGCAAAATTCTATTAGGGTGGTCTAGTGCCGAAATGACCTAAAAAGACAATGCGTTTTTTTTGTTTGGGTGGTTCAGCAATTACATTTCTAAAATTTTATTAGGGTGGTCTAGTGTCAAAATTACCTAGAAAGGCAATGCGTTTTTTGATTTGGGTGGTCCAACAATTACATTTACGTCTTTTCCTTTTAATTTTCCTTTCATTGATTTTTTTCTTTTTTTTCATTGATTTATCTTAAGTACAGAACAAGCAGTTAGTTGGTAAATGTTGCCAATAAAAGATATTTCTTAAGAAAAGACAGCTATCCCTCCAGTGACTGATAGAATCATAAAAAATAAAACAAAAATAAGTAATATCTACATAAATTTAATGAAGGTAATTGACCTTATTGAACAAGGAAATTCTGTAGGTATTACAAATATAAAAGTTGAAGTCTAGATGTTGGTTTTCAATCAAAGTCCCTGTCTCTTTTTCATTTCTTTTAATTTCAATTAATATTTCCATTCCCATGGAGTATTGATTTTACTAGTATTTTCAATCAGCACCCTAAAGCAGTAAGCACACTATCGCGGAACGGAACGGAATGGGATGGAACGGAACGGAATGGAAATTTTGAGCCTCCGCACATTAGTGCGGAATTCCGCGGAAAAAATTGTCTAATTATATGAGGATACGAGTACGGTATTGTAGTATTTGTTGAGTTGTTGCAATGAACAGTTCAGACGAAGAATTTGTAGACTTGTAGAAGAAGAAGAAATTAAAAGAAAAACTAAATTAATTAATAATTCGTCGTTCATATTGGACAATAAGCTAACATATTTGAATGATTATCAATTATCAGTCTAGTAGTTACTTATTTCCACATTTAATTTTTCATTATTTACTTCTAAGAGTATTTTATGTGTAGTAGAGTATTGGAGGGGACTGCGGAACCTCGGAAAAAATCGCTCAACTAGCAATCCAAGCTATTCCGTTCCGTTCCTTTCCATTCCGCGCTGTTCCGATCCGCAGTAGTGTGTGGACTCTAACTTAAAACCATACTGTTTGATTTTTCCGTTCAATTCCATTCCGTTCCGTTCCATTCCGTTCCGCGATAGTGTGCTTACTGCTTTATGTACCTACATTGAGAAAAATCCAAAATTCATGGGCCTGTGAGTAATAAACAGATCAGCTGTAATTTCTTTTAGACCCCGTAAACTTCATAAAATATAGTTTTCATCAAATATAACACGAATTACAACAACAAAAAAGACGAAATCGAATTTTACGTTAGCTTAGAATAACTTCGCGGCAAATATTCAAATTTGAACTGGGCGAACCAATCTGTGAGAAAAAGAGCGCGACTAATATTAAATAAGGACAAATGTGTTCGCCACTAACATCAAAGTTCCGCCTATTAAGTGGCGCATCTGTATAGTTCAATAGTCTGTGCTTGAACTATGGGTGTATAGACTAGTTGGTTAATCTGTTCGTTTAGTAAATCATCATCTAAATGTTTATGTTTCAAAATTTCCACATACTCCCACAGATTAAGTTGTTAGCATTTTTCGGTTTTTTTCAACAATTTTATATTTTCTTCTTTTTAGCGAATTTTTTTAAAAAAAATTAGCTAATGACGAGATCCTCACTTTTGAATTTCCGAAAAATTTTTGCACAGAAGTTCGTTTTGGAACCTCAGGAACCCATATCCACCGTTCGTTAAAATTTTTATATATATATATATATATATATATATATATATATATATATATATATATATATATATATATATATATATATTTATATATATATTTATATATGTATATCCACGATAACTGCCGTAAAAATACACCAATCTTAATGAAACTTGGTACAAAAATCGGTCTTTGTGATAGCTTGGATGAGTTCGTTGGCCAGACTGGTAGGGCCAACACTTTTGGAATAAGAGCTGAAGAAATGTTAAAAAAAATCAGTTTCAATATTACATTTGCTTAGATTTTGATGAAAATTAAAATAACAGTAGAGCCGACCATTCTCTATGACCCAGAAAAAAAATCATTAAAATCGGTTCGTTGGTTCGCAAGAAAAATCCAATTATCAATTATCAATTTTATAAAAAATAATTACATGTCTGAAGATGAAATAATTTATTTCGAAACAGCTGTTACAAATTAAAATAAAAGATCATTTAAAAAATTTTTGGAATAAAGACTTTAAGATTCAATAAATATATATAAAAATTTAAAACTTCCAAAATAAGAGAAAAAAAAATGAACTTCGAATTATATAATTTAATCTTATTATTACATTGTATGTAATAAAGGTTTTAATGCATACAATAGTTTTGTGTGGCACTTATTCACTAACTAAAACTTCCACTTTCTATAAATGTGCTGTCGCAAAGATTTGACACTGATTAAAAAAATGGTTTTAAATACTCAAATTGTTACACTAAGGGTGGGGGATGCACAAACTACAAAGATGGGAATTTACCAGCAATGCACATTTCAGATGAAAATCGGTACGTTTGTCGGCATTTTTCTTAGCATCACTGTAATTCTGAGATCTAGTATCCAACTGAACTTTATTCTCTATTCTACATTACACACATATACAATAGTAACACATACATATTAGTCATATTACTTATATCTAACTTATACCTAACATCTCCCTTTTTTTACATATTTACAAATTCAGTTTTGTGGTCTTTTTTATTTTTCGACAATATCTAGAATATTGTATGTCACTTCTGGTTTGATTATCATTATTACTATTTTTATTCATTTCCTCATTTACATTACTACCTTCATTAGATTTGTTTATGTCAACCGCTTCAGGTAGCTCAATGTTGCACTTTGCCTTTTTATGAATTTTGAATTTCTAACGATTGTTCTACCATCTTCAGTTTTTATCAAATATTTCCTAATACCTAACTTTTTTACAATTTTCCCCCTATTCCAGGTAGACTGTGGAGTTTTCTGATATCTGATGTAATCATTTATTTTAAATTCAGGTCTATTTTCCGTTCCTCTGTCATAATAAATTTTTGATTTTGTTTGATTTTGATCTAATTTTTTTTTATATAGATTGTAATTAATTGTTTTTGGTCTTAGTAGATGTTTGAACAGGTCAATTGTCACGTAGGTGTCCGGACATTAATAATTGAGCTGGTGTGTAACTACAATTTTTTAATTTTGAATTTCTGTATATTAAAAGAGCAAGATCTATATTTTCATTATTCTCAGTACATTTCTTTATTGTGTTTTTTATTGTTTGAATTACTCGTTCAGCCAAACCATTTGATTGTTGATGATATGGTGAACTTGTATTATGTTTGAATTTCCAATCTTTCGCAAATTGAATAAATTCTTTACTTGTGAATTGTAGTCCGTTATCCGAGACTACTATGTTGGGAATATCAAATCTCGCAAATATAGTTTTCATCGAATTGACTACTGTTTCTGATGTACTATTTTTTTCTAATAATTCTACCTCTATAAATTTGGAATAATAACCAATTACTAAAAGAAATTGTTTACTATAGATTTCGAATATATCGATTCCTATCTTTTGCCACGGCAACTGAGGTATTTCGTGATTTATTATAGGTTCTTTTTTATTTGGATATTTTTGACAAATTGAGGAATTACTTACTAGGTTTTCATGATCATTATTCATTCGAGGCCAATATACTGAAAAATTTGCTCTCTCGATACATTTATTTATACCAAAATGTCCTTTATGTATATTTTCTAATATTAGTTTTCTCATTCCTTTGGGAATTATTACTTTATGTGCTTTATAAATTAAATTACCAATTATATGTAACTCGTGTTTGACTTTTGAATACCATTTTAAATTTTCAGGAATGTCTTTTTTATTTGTTGGCCATCCATTTATTATATATGATTTTAATGTTTGAAAATTTTCATCTTTTTCTACTGACCCTTTTAATTGTATTAATTTTTCATCGTTTATTTTTAAATTATTTTTTACTATGCAAATGTGCGCTTCTAGATCTAAATTGTCATTGTATAATTTATTTACATTTGCTCTGGATAATGTGTCTGCTATAATCAAGTTTTTTCCCGGTTTATAAATTAATTCTATTTCATATTTTTGAATTGATAATAGCATTCTTTGTAATCGCACGGGACAATCATTTAATTTTTTCTTAAAAATTGATAAAAGAGGTTTATGGTCAGTTTCAACTTTAAATTTTTTACCATATACATATTGAGAAAATTTGTCAATTCCGAAACAAATTGCTAATAATTCTTTCTCAATCTGTGCGTATCGTTGTTGCGTTTCAGTCATCTCTCTAGATGCATATGCGCATGGTTTGTTTTCTTATAATAAAACTGCTCCTAATCCTGATTTGGACGCATCTACCGAAATTGTAACCTCTTTATTAGGGTGTCCCTTATATCGGTGAAAAAAATTCTTTTTTGATATCGAAATGCATACCTCCTATTTCTATTTAAACTACCCAGACTTACTTCAATACAAAATTTCATCTTCCTACGTCAAAGTTAACCCGTGCCGACAGAACTCTGCATATTTTGAAAATTGGTGTTTTTAACCCTTTCCCTTATATAGCTAAATAAATTGAAATCTTAATTTTTTAATAAAATATTTATTAAAAGAAGATAAAATCACAGATCAGGCAGGATATTTTCTTTTGAGAGTCTCTTTTTTACAATCTGTATACAGATTTCTATGCTCCTGAACACAGAGTAGCAAACATTGCTTTTGCTCTTCCTTTGCAGTGATCAAACCATGAAAATCTTCCATAAGTTTTACAGCTCTTTCAGCTGTATCATTAACTGCCCTTAAAGAAAGCACTTTCCTTTTCGAACCGGAATAGCCAACATCTTCATCCCTTGTAGAAACGGGTCTCTGGAGGAAATTCTTATCAATTTTTAATCGAGAAAATAAATTCGTGCTCTTGTCAGACACAAAATCACTTAATGATTTTCCTGCAGCAATAAATAAGGCTGCATTATTAACAATTTATTGAAAACAGTATAAAAAACTATTACTAAATAATATTGTATTCCTACTTACTGTACAAATAATCAGACATATCTTCAGATGGAATGTATCTCTTCCCAGAATGATACAAACTCTCTCTTTGTAAATTCACTACAATGTTCGTTTTGGTTTGTTCATTAACTTCATCATCAAAGAGTGATAAAACGGCAATTTCTTCTGATAAGTACCAAAGATGTTGACTAAACTTGCTCAGGGCTGCTTTGGAGATCAATTTGTCAACAGTTTCATATTCCTTAAGCCTTTTTAAAAAGCATAAGTCTTGATTTGGTGCTTTCACCGCCAGACTACATCCAAGCCATGGTTTTACATATAAAACCGCAATGAATAAATAGATGTCTTGAAGTGCTTGCTTATGCTTGGCGCTAATTTTGAACTGGGATTGCAACAAACATATCTTTAAAGAGTAAATAGCTCTAGCCATCCATCTTGCTTGATGCATCGCTCCAGGAGGTCTAATTTTAATTTTTTTTTCACTGTCTCCTCCTAAGAAAATAATAGATAGTTCAATCAGTTCCCGATAATCGTCACGTCCAATGTTTTTTTGCAGTTCTTGATTATAAAATGTCAACAAATCTTCTATTGTTGTATAACAAAAATGTCGTGTGACGATATCGGTATATGTTTCAATGGCAGCAGGATTAATAGTTTTCCAATTGTCTCTAAACTTTTTGAATAGTGGGATATCAGGGCTACATGTGACTTCGTGGATTTTTGTTTCGAACACACATTTTAAAACCAGTTCGTAAACGTGATGGCGGCAAGCAAAGAGTAGTAATTCCCTGTCTAGTTTTTGTTCCAAAAGTACACAAGCTCCTTTCAATCGCCCTGTATTAGACGCAGTTGTGTCACAGCACATTATTTGTACTTTGTCATCGAGGTTCCAGTCATAAAGTGTATTCAACACAGCTTTAGCTTGATCCTGTCCGGAAGAGCTCTCCAGTTTGGGTACAGCCAGAAGTTGTTCCTTTTCTCCAAATGAAATTAGAATTGGCAGGCGTTCTTCTTTAGAACTTCTCACGTCAAGTCCAGGTAATAATTTCCCATCCCAGTGAACGGTCACCATTTCAGGCATATTATTCTGAAAATCTGATTTTATAGATTCCGCTCTATCTTTTCGGCTCTGTGTGCGAATACGTTGAATAGACGATTTGTTTATCGGGAAATCATCACAGCTAAGATCTAGTGCTTCTACTACAGCCTGAAGTATATAGACAGAATCCCTTATGCTTAATTGACATCTATCTAAAGCTGCAACTAACTTAGGCGTGATGAAGTCTTCCCTTCCTCTTTTTGTAGTAGTTACAGCACTGGCCATTTGAGAGGTGGATGCCAAGGGTTCCTCAAGACTTTCATCAGAGCTGGTAAGTTGATCGTGATGTCCTTGCGTTTGAATAGAATCTTGTGTAGTAACAGATGACGATAAACCTCTGAAACACATTTCCTTAACTCTTTTTTTCTCTTCATTTAATTTCCTTTGTCTTGCCCTTTCTTCTTTTTCGGCAAATTTTTTGTCTACACCCGCTAAACACCCTGGACGCCCTGGTTCTCTTTGTTTTCGTAAAAATATTTTATCTTCTTCAATTTTCATCCATTCCAAAGCATCAGCGTGTGCTATATCAAATAAATTATCTAAATTTTTCTTAAAGTCCTCCTCACGGCGCTTGTAAATATCTTTTATTTTTTTAGAATTTTTTTGCAACTCCCTCCAAGCATGGTGAAGATCCACAAGTTTTTTTACACAGTTAGGTATAGCTCTGGTAGGGATTCTAGCTTTTTCCCAAAATATAATACACTCCCGAACGACGAGATTAGCGCTTTCACTAACGGTCAATTTAACTTCGCGAATGTTAAAAACAAGTACTGCAAGAACTTGACGATTAGACGGTAATTTTGCGCCTGTTATTTGATAATTTACGTCACCAACTAAGAAAACGTAATTGTTATTGCTTCTTAATTCCACTGCCATCTTTTAAATGTAAAACAATAAGTGTTAATCGCGATACTAATTGAAAACAAATGACAAATGCCGTGAATACGCACCGCTACTGCCGCGCAACATGTATGGACATGGTTCGATGCAAATCGGCACGGGTTATCGTACCCCAAATAAGGTAAAAATTTATTTCCCAGTGTTTTAGAGGCAAATGAACAAAACTAAGACCTATGCGTTAGAAATTTGAAACTTTGAAAAATAAGGGACACCCTACTCTTTACTTGGATCAAAATAATTTAATGTTTTGTTTTTTATTATTTCTTCTTTAATTTGATCGAAAGCTTGTTGTTGGGATTTGCTCCATATAAAAATTTTGTCATTTTTCATTAATTCGCGTAAAGGACCTGTTTTTTCCGATAAATTATTTATAAATCTGTTTACGTATGTAACTAAACCTAGGAACCTTTGCATATCTTTTTTATTTTTTGGAATCGGCAAATTTTTTATTGCTTCTATTTTTTCTTCATCAACCTTTATTCCGTTAATTGTCATTTTATGTCCTAAGTAATTTACTTCGTCTACATTTATTTTACATTTATTTAGATTAAATTTAATATTGTTGTTTTTTGCGATTTCGATCACCTTTCTTAATCTCTCATCATGTTCTTTTATATCTTTTCCCCAGATCAAGATATCGTCTATGTAGACTTCCATGTTAAAAATTGTCTTGAACCGTTCTTGAAATACTTCACTTGCACATTTAATTCCGTGAGGCATTCTTAAAAATTGATAACAACCAAAGGGTGTACCAAATGTACATAATTTGCTACTTTCATTGTCAAGTGGAATATTCCAGAAACCTTGTGTCGCATCTAATGTACTAAATACTTTCGCATTACATAGTTTTGAGGTAATTTCCTTGATTGTGGGTATTTTATAATAATTTCGTTTCATTATATTGTATAGTTCACCTGGGTCAAGAGAAATACGCAATGAATTATCTGGTTTTCTTACTAAAACTATTGGATGTATCCATTCTGGAGTAGCTTCTACCTTTTTTATAATTTGTGCTTTTTCTGAATCGTTTAGTGTCAACTTTAATTTATCTTGTAACGCAAATGGTACTTTTCTTGCGGAATGAACAACTGGTTTTGCATTTGTATTTATTTTGATATGATATGGTTTTTCTATGTTCCCTATTCCTTCAAAAATTTCCCTATAGTTTTTTATTAATTGATCGTGTGTATTATGAGGAACGATATTTTCTATTTTTTCTATTCTTTTAATTAAATTTAATTTCACACAGTCATTTCTACCTAGAACAGGTTCATATTCCCCTTCAACTACATTAAATTTAATTGTATAAATTTTATTATTATAATTAACATTTATGTCAATGCTACCAATAACAGGAAGTGATTCCCCCGAATAAGTCGTAAATTTCGATTTTACTCGTTTTAAATTACTTGTTTTTATTTTTGTTTGATTTAATTTATTTCGCGGTATTAAAGACTCATCGGCACCCGAATCTATTTTAAATTTTATTTGTTTTCCAGCTATTGGCAACGTTGCATACCATGTATCTTTATCAAGTTGTTTATTATTTATTGTATCTATTGCTATCTCTACTACATCATTTGTTTCTATGTTATTGATTTCATTTTTAAATTTACATTGCCAAGCATAATGGTTTAATTTATTTCACTTACGACACTTTTCTCGAAATGCTGGGCATTTGTTTTTGTTATGTGACTTCCCACATCTTGTGCAATTGTTGATATAGCCTTGGCTCTTATCTTCTTTCCCGTCGTTTGCTGGTTCTTTTTGTTTCTCGAAACTTCTTTTATTTCTTCTGTCTTGCTTCTTTTCTTGTTGTTTCTCTTTTGCGTTCTTGTTTATCATCATTGTTTTCTTTTCGTCAATTGCACAATTTTGATTTTTCGACGTTTCCAAATTATACATTTTTTTACCATTTGATTTCATTTCATTTCCGATGCTTGTAGTAATTTTTCTCGTAAATCACCGTCATTTATACCAATAGTTAACATTGTTTGTATCATATCGTCCTTTAAGTCTTTAAATTCGCATAATTGTGCTTGATTTTTTAGTTCTGATATTAATTGTTCTAAGGTTTTATTTGCTTGTCTGATATTGAAAAATTTGTATCTTTCGTAAATTATATTCTTTTTCGGAGAGAAGTGATTTTCAAATTTTTCTATCAGAGTTTCGAATTTATCTTTTTCATTGTCTTTGAATTCAAAAGTATTGTAAATTTCCATACCTTCGTCTCCACTGTAGTATATTAATTTTGCACACTTTGTTTTTCTTCTTTCTTATTTATTTCATTTGCTTCCATGTTAATTAAGAATTTTTGTTTCCATAATTTCCAATTTTGTGCTAAATTGCCACTAATTTTCATTGGATTTAGTTCTTTTGAAGCCATTTTTAATTTTCTATTGTTATTTTTCACTTGATCACTTCCTTTTTTTTAGCTTCTTCACTACTCGACTGCGCCATGTGAGATCTAGTATCCGACTGAACTTTATTCTCTATTCTACATTACACACATATACAATAGTAACACATACATATTAGTCATATTACAGTAATAAACTAATAAAGTTTAAAACATCTACCAATACTGGAAACCAACATCTGGAAATTCTAGTTCACAACAAATGTATAATAAAAATTCTTAGCATTAGCCGCACACCCATTTTGGCATGGCAATAAATTATGCCAGAGATGAGTAACGTACGGTCCGTGGGCCGTTTGCATTAAGAGCGTTTTCACACACAACGGTTTCTGCCGGACCGCAACCGGCTACAACTCCGGCAGCGGTTTTGTAGTCTTTCACACACACCGGTTTTATCGGAGCCGTCGTTCTGTTCAATTTTACAAACAACTATCCTGTTATCGGGCCTACCCCAGGGTAGTCTAGGTCAACATTTCTGTCATCACCAATTCATCTATCTATATATCTTCGGTGGGTTGACACTTTCTCGAGCAAAAAAGCTGCCGGAGATCAAACCGGCTGTATAACCAGGACGGAGTGTGTGTGAAAGCATACATTTAATAACATTGAAGTCGGCACCGGGTCCGGCTCCGGCACCGGTTTTATAGTTGTGTGTGAAAACGCCCTAACATTTATGTATGAAACCGTTACTTTTTTAAAATTTTATATTTTTTTCTTCTAATGTTTATTATAAATAAAGTTTAATTCCCGTTGAACCGGTACACGTATTTGTTTCGGTTCGGTTCGAGTTCCGGTTCAGCAGAAAAAAACGTTCCGGACTCCGGTTCACGGTTCGGAAAAACAAGCCGGTTCGTTCCGGTTTTTGTTCCGGTTCGGGTTCGGTTCAAACCCTTGTTTATAATAATACATATAAAAATTCGTCAAAAATTAGGAAAAAAACAGCAATTCTTTTTTTTTTCAAACGTCAGCCAATTCTCGTTATCAGAAATCATCTTTAGTTCCGGAACGCGTTCCTGTCCAAAAAGGAAGTACCAGAACGACGTTCCGGAGCGTTGCGGCTCGACAACACCACTGAGTTTGATGGTTGCATACAATTGTGGTATTTTCGGATTCATTGGTACCAGTTTCCCATTATAATATCTCTTGATGGTATCCTTGGTTTGTTGTACATGTTGTTTTATCTCTTTCATGATGTTATTTATTAGATTTCTGTTTAATTTGATATAACCATTATCTTCTATAAATGTTGATACTTTATCGATGTAATCTTTGTTTTTGATTATTACAGCTCCTGCATTTTTGTCTGCTAGTGTGTATATACATTTATTATTTCTGAGTTTTGTATTTATTGATTTAATGGTGTTTAATTGTTTAACTAATTCTCCATTTTTATTCTAATTTCGGTTATTATAGTTTTGTATTTTCATCTGTTTTTTGATGTATTCTACACATTCTCTTCTTAACTCTTCTTTTAGTTGGTATCCTCTAATGGCACAATCCATTTCAACTGCCACTGTAATTAATTTGTCTCGTTGTGTATCCATAGTCAATTTATGTCCATTATTATGTAATTCCATTTCTTCTTCGTTAAAGGTTATAATCGTCATATTAGTAAAATTGGGATAGAATTCAAATGGTGACGTTTTCTGTGTTGTATAATTCTTTATATCTTCATTATTATCTTGTTTGTTTACTTTGTTCTATTTAGTTTGTTTTCTTAAGTTGTTGATTTTATTATTATGTTTTCTATTTGTTGTAATTTCCAATATACTTATTTTGTTTTCGACCATCTCCATTATCCCATTTAGTTCAATATAGTGTATCGTCGATGTGATGTATATGTGTCTAGTAATTCTTCGTCAATTCTGTTCAATGCTGAATAATGGTTTCGTTTTTCCTTTTTATTATTTTGATGGAAAATTTCATTTTTCCTTCATTATTTAACATCCTATGTTTTATGGTGACGAATCTCGGTGTTATCTGTTCTTCTATACATCTGTTGATAAACGCAATCGCTCTTTGATGTTTGTAGCGTTTTATGTGCAAGCTAAAAAATTTTTGGAGTTTGGGTGAACTACCTCTTATGTTATAATTTTGATACTCCATTAAGGTGAGTTTTAATATTATAAATCACCTTAATGGAGTACCAAAATTATATAAATATAATTATTCTATAATATTAAGATTATTATTATATTACTAATAATAATAATAATGATAATAATATTTGATTAAAGACAGATATCTAAAAGTTTTCCGATAATATTCTAATCTTCTATCTCGTCTTTTACTAATATTATCACATCTTATAAAAATAAATAACATAACTTCTCTCTAGTATCAAATGAAAAACCGCACCCGCAACCGCTGCAAAAGTTTCAACCGATTTGATATTTTTTACTGCGGCCGCAAGTCGTAAGAAATGCCGTTCACACTAGGCTACTTTTGAAACTGCGCGCAACCATAAAATATTGCAAGGACACGTGCAGCAGGCGCTACTTTACAGGTTGCACACCTATTCACACGAAGCTACGCTATAGTTGCGCAGTTTTTATGCTGCAGCACAGCAAAAGTAGCTGTGTGTGCACTTAGCTTTAGAATGCTCGTGTGAATGCAACAGAAGCGGCAGCGAGTGTTGCAACTTTCACATTTACCCTACTTGTATTAATCTCATTTTTGGAAAGGATAAAAAATAGGAGAAAAGAAAAGGAAGACAATATCAAACAGATATTGTTAGACTTGACAGATTTAATTATGTGGATGATGAATCCACAGAATCAACGTCAGAAAATACCAACGTATTTAAGGGTTTGTAAATTTGCAAATAGAACGGGTTTTACTCTTTTAGTCGCCTCTTACGACATTCAGAGAGTACCATGAGGCTATTCTTCCTCGACCCCACACAGGGACCTTCTACTTAAGTTTAACATTATTATTAAATAATACCGATTCATTATCCAAAATTTTGACTTCAGATTTCAAAAATGTACACTGTAGAGGTTTTAACTTGATATTGGCTTTACCCAATCGATCGACTACTGTAATTAATCTATCTAAATGATCAGTTACGTCTCCCGAATTACATACGATTATATAATCTAAAGAAACCAAACAAATATTTCCAATAAGTCCTGACATAGTCAACCTCATTACACGCTGAAAAGTCGATGGTGCGTTCATTAACCCAATGGCATCTTATGAAATTCATAATGACTATCAAGGGTTGAAAAAGCCGTTATAAATGGGAGAGTATACAGGATGATTCAAAAGGATGGCCTAATAAAATTATGAGAAGTTCTAAGAACTTAATGAAATTGAGTATACAGCCCTTATGTTTCCTGAACTTTCTTTAGAAATTATTTTCGTTGTTCTAACTACCCCCTTTTATGGGGTAGTGGACTCTACTCTCTTATTTTAAATAAAACACTATATTTCTTATTATCTTTTCGAATTCTTTGATAAAATCGGAGGGGACTTTGATAATATAACCGATGGTCTAGCGCAGGAAGATTTTTAGATATTTTTTAATACAATGTTAAAATTTGCAGTGTTTGATCGAAAAATTCATATTTTTGAAGCCGTAGCATTTATAATGTTGAAACTTGAAATTTAAGTAGTAAGAATGATATACTTTCTATCAAAAACATATCGATACATTAGAATTTCATTGCATACATATAAGGACATGAATGTAGTTTACAGAAAACTCAGTTAACTAAAACAAATTTGTAATCAGAAAAAAAATTGCTATGGACTAAAAATTTACATACCGTTCCATTTAAAAAACACAAGTTTGTGTTTTATCTTGAGAAAGTTAAAACTTATTCAAAATTGAATGAAATAGATTAAGTCTGCATCAAAAACTTTGTTAAAAGCAACCAAAACAAGTTCTATTTTCTTAAAACATTACGAGTAGAAAACATTAGAAATAGTGAAAAAATGAAAAAAGTTGAATAACTCGGAAACAAAAGAACGTAGAAAAAATCTAATTACACGATCTAACTAGCCATGGAAAAAAGCACGAGAATGTATTATCAGTTATAGTGTAGTATCCATCACTACTTATATGCGAAATCCTCAAATACCATCGAAAATAGTCCATCCTGTACATATTTATTGTGAATCACTGATTAGAAAACAAAGTTGTCTTTGTTAATTTGTTTTTTATTCTATTATTATAGTTATTAAAGCATTCACCTTGATGATATAACCTTATGTTGCAATAATAAACTGTATTAAGCCTAATTAATGCCCGTATTTATAAACCGAACTTGAGACGGTCTTGAAGCTAGAGCTTAGCCTTGAGCCCAGATTGTGTAATCAAGCCAAGTTTGGGTTGTAGCTGCCTTGGAACAAGCTTGAGTTTTGCAGAAGGTGTGCGTGCACATCAAAAGAAAAACGTGACTCTGTAAAATGTAACTGGAATTCGCCAAATTCTCAACCCTCCATATTCTGAATCCTGACATCCGCCGAGAATTCCCGGAGTAAGACTTATTAACCAGAACTCTTACTTGGAAGTCAGACTTGAGACCAAATCTGAGATTGATTTATAAATACGAGCATAAGTTTGTAATATGATTAGACTCAATATCATGATCATACATATGTTCTTTGTACTCGGAATGTCTAACATTGGTCATAACACTAATTAGTTTTATCATCAAATTTCTATGGTGTAGCATATTATTTTGCTCCAGAATTCTAATTTCACTCTCAGCTACTTTACAAATATGAATAACATTCTCGGATGGTTGGATAAGACAATGCTTAACTTGACTGTAATTTTTTAGATTTACTAAATTTGAATGCATTTTATAATTTTCGACAGAACTTAAGCATATTTCACAAGGTAGATGTTTCTTAATTTTTTTAGCAACAAACGCCGCTGATACATCGTAACGAAGCGTTCTGTGCGGCCGCCGGCCGCCGACTGGTACGCCGTGAGTGAGCGCGCGGCCTCGGAGTGGGGAAGCGTGGTAGCGCGCAGGCCGCTTAGTAGGAGCGATAAGAAAGAGAATATAAACCGACCGACCGGCCGTTGATTCACCATTCAATCCCTCTCCGGTTTCCAATCCTAACTTCTCGGGCTGTGGCTCTTTGGCGGCCCGGAATACTCCGATTGTTTTTCCGATTCCGGCCGTGGCTCTCTAGCGACCCGTAATAATCCAATTGTTGTATTGTTGTACCGATTCTGGTAGTGTCTACCCGCCAAACCGTGAATACCCGACCAGACCGATTCTGCCGTGGCTGGTGGCGACCAGGATCAACCCGGAAAGATCACCGATCATTTGAAATATATTGTATATAGTTGTGAATAATTTGTATATATTATCCGTTTGTGCCGTCTTGTGTATTTTCTTACTGTTATCAGTGAGTGGCGCGCGAGCACCGACCGAACCTGTTCCCAAACACCTTGACCCTGACATTTCTCTGGCCAGCGTTAACCTGGGAAAGCATCACATTACATTACCGCGTTACAACATATTGCGATAATTGTTTGATATAAGTGACACCTTTATTATCCAATGTTATCCAATAATTGATTTTTTTACCTTTGTTTTATTGGAAGTACTCATTCCTAAGATAATGGTGGATGTCTGTTCTATACAATTTCCCAGTGCAGAACCCTTAACGTCACTGTATATTAACAGCCTTTTGTTCGCCCCTACAAACTGTCTAGGAGTAGGATTATTGTTATGCTCCCCCCACGACTTCTAATTGTACTAAAAGAAACTTCCAGATGATCTTGGGACAATTTGTAAGCTAGCAGGTATTTAAGACCACCATCATTGTTTTCCACAAATTGCTTCCATATACCCACATAGGCTTAAATAAAGAGGCTTACCATTTGCAGACCATCTAAGAGATGTTAAACATCCAATGGCTTTATCTGTTCTGTTGAAACTGCTGGCCTTGTTATATTATTGAAGACCTACTTTCAATGCTTAGATAATAAATGCCTATTATTTAGAATGTCGAAAATATTTACAAAAATAGCAAACTTTTCTCAGACTATTTTGAAAATCTTTAGAATACTGAGTATGCGTTTCCCTCAAAGACTTGAAAGCTTTTGTTGCTACACTTAAACTCAAAGTCTGTGCGGCTAATTTAACTTTCATTTTCTCTCTAAACCTATTTTTGTGTCTTCTGGTAATCTTTGTGGCAACTTTTCTTTTTCTTGCATATCAACCAATTTTTCAAAATATTTTTACTCTATAGGATTGTTATCACCATCAAATACAGTTTTATAAGTCCCTAAAGTATTACAAAAAAGCTTCAACATGTGAGGAGGATCAAAAAAAATGTGAACAGGTTGTTTTGTAATTGGATGAAGAAAATACGTTTTGGAGTTGTTAATATTTAAATCGGCACCAAGAAGAGTTGCCATCGTTAAATTTGTAACCGCGCCATCAAATGTAATGGTTACTCTAGTCTCGTGAATTATTTTTAAGCAGAGTGTAATAACCCAACGGTACTTTCCAACTATCATTGAGACTATTAATTAAAAAAACAATTGCTTCACTTGCTTCGGGTAATCCTGAATGTCACTTCATAAGTCTGCATATCTACAAACCGAATTTTTTTCTTTATTAGCCTGAAATATATTATAGGATTATGATCTATTTTATATTCCAGAAAGTTCTAATACCTTTCGCATCAGCACCTTTAATGATTCTGATTGAAAATCTGGACTACATGTTACTGTTTGATACCATTTTTGTAGCGTTCTCGGGTTTGGAAGCATATGAGGAAATGTCTTTCGGACATATGAATATGCTTTTGGTAAATAGAAATTCACAGTTAGAGCAAACCTTTTTTAATTCAGGTGGATAAGCTTTGAAGTTTTTAGAATTAAGCAACTGCTTAAATATTGTTTTAGTTGAAGCATTCATTGTATTCTAAAATAAATTGAAAACAAAAAAGTACCAAGCACCAATAAAACAACATTTCATCGAGTATTTACATAAAAGAATAGTAATAATGCATATTTCCATAGTTTACTTACTGAAAGTTTCAATGCAGAATCCTCATCAATTAAGTGTTTTCGCTTCAGGTGTTGCAATAAACCCTTTAAGTCATTTACTTTTGTAACAAGTCATCTATTGCCTGTCTCAATACTTTTATAATTTTTTCTCTGTACAAATTATATTTCCTTGAAGTACAGGGCTTGGTGAAATCGTCACTACAACAAAACCTTTTATTTCTTACAGAGTGTTCTATAGGGACCTTCTGAGTCGATGTTGTTGCAGTTTCGTTATCTGTAATAACTTCAATTTCCGTATTGGTGTTTTGTCCTACAATTAGGTAATGGTGGAGGTTTTCTAGGTGTAGTTTTCTTAAGTAAATCAGATGGAAAATCAAAAATACTTGGCACGGCATCATTTTTAAGATTTTTTCTGGAACTCCAACGACGTGTAATAAAAGAGTTTATCGTAAAATGTTTATAACGAATCCTTGTATGCCTTGATGGAATAAATTTTTCACGCCACAGAGCAATAATCTACTTTCCTTTCATTAGTTCATCCTTAAGAAAACTGTTCATAGCTGCTTGTGTCCTCTAAAATCACTCTGTATACGTTACTGTAATAATGTTATTGACGTCACATGTGGGTAAAATGAGAATGAAAGTTGGCTTCAATTCTCCTTAAAAGCTGAATAGCACAGGGCGTCTCTATGAGTTTGTATGGTCAACCAAGTACTTTTCAACATGGCGTCTGAACATGTAGAATCACACATATCACGCATGCGCGACAATAGATGTGGCGGTTTCCCGTCTCCTAGCTTGAGACCAGTAACTAGATTACACACTTTTGATTCTGCTGTTTCAGTAAAAGCGGAAATTAATGCATGTTTTAAGGTTTCATACCTGTCCTGGCTTGGTGGATTTTTGATGATATTTTTAACATGTTGTGCATGCTTCAAGCTAAGATAACTGACCACATAGTTGAATTTTGTTAAATCTAAGACGATAATGGATATACTGAATGTAGCTTCGGCTTGTGAGAACCAGCTTTCCAAAATGAAGCGAGTTCGACTGCTACTCGTGACACGTTGGGATCAGCGGTGGTGCTTATGTCGGTAGAGGGTTGTGGCGTGGTTTTCGCGCCATGTTGATCGAAGCACAATGAAGGTGGCAAAATGGCGGATTAACGGAAGTGATTTTCCACGAAGTCACAAAACGTGCATGGAATTTTCTATAGCACTTTTCACAAAATTTGAGAAGATTCGAAATCATTCACCAGAGAAATCTCTCGTTGTCCATCACTCGATTTTTAAAACGTCGGGACGTGAAGTCCCGAGTTTTAAAAATCACCACTATTGTAGGGATTCGCTTCAGATGGAAAACCATTTTTTGAACCAAGCGCGTTATTCCAATTTCTGTACCCAGATTTGGTATATAGGCTTTCTCCTTGTTAACAAACGGCTGAAGTTGCCTGCACCGATAACAAAACGTCGCATCATTTTGGACAGAATACTCTAACCATTTGAATATTTTAAACCAATCTGAGCGAAAGCAACGACCGTTGTTTTGTTTCGGATAATTTTTGAGCTCCACCTGATTGATAGGCTCTCCTAAAAACGGTAAATCTTTTGCAGGTTTAATATTTTTTGAGGAGGATGGGGAAGCGGAAGCGGCTTGAGGAGAAGCTTCTCTGACGCTCATATTCTGATCTACCTGATGCTGATTTTCGGAAACCGAATCGTTCGGATGGTCTAATCTTGGCTTCTTTGAGAAAAACTTTCTTATATCCATTATTTCGTCGCATCACCTATCGAAATTAAAATTTTTTTTATAATGAAGAAACGAGGATTGATTTAAATAGTAAATAGACAAATTAAAGTAAAGCTTAAAATCCACTTTTTTAATATACACAATACATGTTTCGGCTAATTAGCCATCTTCAGTTGTATACTGAGAAGATAAAATCACAATCAATACAATGTATAAATAAATTGAAATTATAAAACTTACGTCAATTATTATACGTTAAAACGAAGAAGATCAATTTTTATCACTAAAAGCAATTACAGGTTGTGAAAAATAAATAATTTACACAAATCAATCAGAAGAACAAAATTAATCACAATATGAATGTTCAATGTCAATAGAATACAACAGAATGAAGGTTTAAACAGCCCCGGTGCACATCTTAACAAAGTTTTTATCAAAAATCGATTTAAAGATAGGTGAATATTGGCGCGAAATTCAAATTAGTTTTGTCGTTCAATAAATAGTTGTTATTTTGTTGTTTATAAATTTCGAAGGCTTCTAATAACATCAATTTTTTACCTATACTGGCTTTATGTAAAACTTTTATGTTGTTTTCATTATTGAAGCCATGATTATGATTTTTTAGATGTTGGTAAAACTTTGATGTGTGAGATTTTTTATGTTCTTGAGTTCTTGTTTTTATACTGCGCCCAGATTCACCTATATAGAATGCATTACAATCATCACATTTAATTTGATATACACCAGAGGAATCCAAACTATTATCTTTATCAATGTTATTAGCCAACATATTATATACAACTTTATTGCTTTTAAAAGCACCAGTTATATTATATTTAAATAAAATTGGTGACAACAAATTTGAAATATAATTAAAATTAAAGGAACGATAAACAGAAGCTTCTGTTGTTTGTTTTTTCACAAATAGTGGATCATTTTTTATTTTAAATCTATTGTACAATTTCCAAAATAATTCATCGGGATAACCGTTAATTTGACAGAGATAATGAATAATATTTAATTCTTCTTGAAAATCATTTTTATTCATAGGAATTTTAAATAATCGATTAAAGAAATAGTTAAATAAAGCAAATTTCTGAGAATGATGGTGGAAAGAATCATATGTTATTAAACAACTACAGGTAGTAGGTTTTCTATAGATATTATAAGTAAAGTAATTAGTTTGTTTTGTAATTGTAACATCTAGGAAATTTAATTTGTTATCGTTTTCAAGTTCGATGGTAAATTTTAGGTTGTTATGTATATTGTTTATGTAATCTAGTAAATCATTCAAAACCTGATAGTTTTTGTTATCACCAATATCGATAATTGCAAAAATATCATCAACATATCTTCTCCATATTTTTATGTGTTTAAATAAAGGATTTTTTATATTTAAAATAAATTCATTTTCAATATAATTTAGAAAAATGTTAGCTAACAAACCTGAGGCTGGCATACCCATAGGTAAACCATCTTTTAATTCATAAATTTGTTGATTAAATTGACAATAATTGTGATTACAAATAAGCTTGGTTAGTTTTAATAAATGTATAACAGTTGTGTCATTTAAGTGAAGTTTTAAAGTTTTTTGTAAAATATCGAATAACCAATCTTTAGGAATAGTAGAGTATAAATTTGTTACATCAAATGAAACCATCATTAAATTATTGCAATTATCAAACTCTAGTTTTTTCAAACTATCTATTAATTCATATGTATTGTTGATTGTATAGTCCAATTTGATATCAATACTTTTAAAAATTTTTATTAATGATTTAGCTATAAGATTTGTTGGTGAATTGTAAAATGTAATGATAGGTCTAACAGGAAGATCTTTTTTGTGAATTTTGATCAAGGAATATAATTTTGGAATACACGGATTCATAGGTATTAACGATTTATGATTAATATTATAATATTCAAGTGTAGACCTCGTCTGGCTTATACACTCTTTAAGTGATTTAACAATATTGTTTAATGGGTTTTTGTTTATTAAATTGTAGTTATTTTTGTTAAAAAATTCTAAAGTTTTATCACTATACATTTCTTTAGGTAAGATTACGATACCAGCATTTTTATCAGCCTAAGTATAGACAGCATTATTGGATATAATTTTATTTTTGATAGATTTAATAATATTACTTATTGGATTTGAATTTAGTTTAAATTTTCTTTTTTGGTTGGTAATGAAGTTAATACAATCGTTTCTAATTTCTGTTTCATTGTTTAAACCAATAATTGCTGCATCAATATCTATAGCTGTATCTATTAAATAATTTTTATTTGTTAAATTAATTGCAAATTTATGTCCTTTATTTAAAAGTTCGGTTTCATTTTTATTGAATTGAATATTTGTTAAATTTGAAAAGTTTTTGTGAAATTTAAATTTGGGACTGACCTTGGTTGAAGAATTTTTATTAACATTATTGACATTGAAATATTTGTTCGCTTTTAGATGTTCTATCTTCTTTTTCTTGTTATCATACCAGTGGTTTTTATTTTGTAGAATGATTAATCTCGAATGTTCTAGCAATTTTTCGACTATAATAAAACCATACTTATAACTAATTTCTCGATAAAGTTCTAATGATTGATATTCCAGTTTATTTACGGTCCTATATTGTTTCTTCAATTCTTGTTTAACAATCTGCAACTCCAATTTCTCCTTTTCAATGTTGTTTAGTTTATGGTGTTTTATACGTGCGAAATTTGGTGTTATTTTTTCTTTTAAACAGATCTTAAGAAACCATAAATGGGATTGCAGTTTTGATCTCCTTACAGTATATTTTATAAAGTCTCTGATATTTGGGTAGCTATCCATGATATTATAATGAAGAGACGAGGATTGATTTAAATAGTAAATAGAGAAATTAAAGTAAAGCTTAAAATCCACTTTTTTAATATACACAATACATGTTTCGGCTAATTAGCCATCTTTAGTTGTATACTGAGAAGATAAAATCACAATCAATACAATGTATAAATAAATTGAAATTATAAAACTTACGTCAATTATTATACGTTAAAACGAAGAAGATTAATTTTTATCACTAAAAGCAATTACAGGTTGTGAAAAATAAATAATTTACACAAATCAATCAGAAGAACAAAATTAATCACAATATGAATGTTCAATGTCAATAGAATACAACAGAATGAAGGTTTAAACAGTGCACATCTTAAAATTTTTTTGTTGTAATAATTTGGATTTATTCATTGAAGCGTTTTTGAATACAAATAACGTCGACTTCTTTTGTTTATTTATTTTTTAAATTATTAGCAATAATTGATTCATTTAAATAAAAAATTGATGTATTTTTTAGGTTATATTTCTAAAAATCTCTGTATATATTTATTATCAAATCAGTTAAGGATATTATGAGTTTGTTTTACTCACTTGCAGCTATAATGTATAATGTATAATGTAATAAAATACTTATAAAAAAGTTCAAATACATGTCGACAACTGCGGCTTGATCATGATGTAGTGTAAATCAGTCTTTTACCGAACACGCCTTGAATTCTCCCAACCAATGAAAGTTCAATCTTTAAGTTGCACGTGCATATCACGTGCTTCTATTTTATTTGTTGGGCAAATGAAGTATACTACATACAAAACTATGATTTCATGAAAATTGAAATTCGGTAAAATTGTGTTCGTGTATCACGTACCAGAAATAAATTTGATCCAGGAAGGGCAAGGATCCCCACAGCCAGGGCTTAGCCCTGTCTGGCCCTGTGCTGGCTACGACCCTGTACGTTTGTTCTATATCTTTAGAAACAAGCAACGATAATATACTCCAATGATAGCTAGATCCCTATACTGCAATGTTATTTGTTGAAACACGTGGCATTACCCGATGTGACGTATGAATTGTAGCTTCGCGCCAAAATTAAACATATTCTGTCTTCGTCTGTTTGCTTATTGTTAGTAGAATATGTACTTATGTATTACCTATTTAGCAAGAGTAATAAATTTTTATGCATAATTACTTTTTTATTTAATTATCGTTTAAAAAACTTTAAAAATAATAATATATTTATACAACGTACATTTGTAGTAAATAAATAAAAAATCGAATAAATAAAAAAAATAATTTTATTTTTTTATTAATTCTTATAATTATTGGTTAATAGAAATATTACAAATATAAACATGCCAAATTGTTGTGCAATAGCAGTATGTAATAATAATCATCCTAAAACAAAATCAAAAGGTATTATTTACCACACTTTTCCTTCTGGAAAAGATCTTGTTTCTATCGAAATCAGGAATGAATGGATACGCCGGTGTCAAAGAACAGATGAATTGAATCCTACAGCGAGTAGAATATGTTCTTTACATTTTAAGGAAAATGATTATGAAAGAGATTTAGAACATGAATTACTTAGTAACATATAAAGCATATAAATATAATATTAACCTAATTATTGAATCAATTATTTTAGATTTACCTATAAGAAAACGTTTAAAAAAAACAGCAGTACCATCACTTTATTTACAAGTGCCTTCTAGGGCAGAACCACGCGAACTAAACATTAAACATCGAAATATCGAATTAATAACAAATCCAACTGATGTAACAAATGGTAATAATACAATACAAGTCGATCAAAATAATGTTAATACAGAGAGTTTACAAACAAAATACAACAAATTATCATCAGCTTATGAAAAATTACAAGAAGAAATGAATCAAATGAAAATGAACTATAATAGTGAAATAAAACGTTTAAAAATTAAACTAAAATATTACCAGGAAAAATCGAAGAAAATAACAAAGAATGAAAACAAAAATGATATTCTAAAACAGGTTTTTAGTGAAAATCAAATTAATTTATTATTAGGAAAACGAAAACGAGTGAACTGGACTTCAGAGGAGGCTGCGAACGCCTTTTCTCTGAGATATTATAGTAAAAAAGCTTATCAATACATCAAAAGTCAATTAAAATATCCATTACCAGGCCTATCAACATTACGATCATGGGCTACAAAAATCGATGTATCGTGCGGAATCTTAACATCTGTTTTGAAATTTATGCAACTTGCTGGAGAAAATATGAATGAATTCGAAAAAGTTACTGTATTAGCTTTCGACGAAGTAAGAATTAAAAATATTTTAGAATATGACGTAGCTAACGATAAAATTGTTGGTCCACATAATTATATGCTAGTGGTGATGGCTAGGGGTTTGTTTTCCAAATGGAAACAACCAGGGTATATTGGTTTTGATCAAAAAATGACGGCAACAATTTTATACGATATTATCAATCAATTATTTAAAATAGATTATAATGTAGTAGCATGTGTAAGTGATTGTGGAAGTAGAAATGTTGGTCTGTGGAAAGAGTTAAACATTGATATTAATAATACTGCCTTTAAACACCCAATGACAAAAAAAAATATTTTTATGTTTGCTGATGCTCCACATCTGCTAAAATTGGTGAGAAACTGGTTACTTGATACAGGCTTTGTATTAGAAGATGGTACGATTATTTCGAAAAGTCCAATTGAAGCTCTAATAAATTCAACTGATAAAGAAATAAATGTTTGCTATAAGATTTCAAAAAAACACATCGAATGTGTTGGACCACAATGACAAAATGTTCGATTAGCTGCTGAATTGCTATCTGGCACGACTGCGAATGCACTCATTCGTTATACACCTGGTGATAACGTTTTACAGGCACAAATGGTTGGATATTTCGTTGATAACATAAATAAATGGTTTGATATTTTCAACAGTTACATCCCTTTTAATAAAATTCCATTCAAAAGTGCTTTCGGTGTACATTTTGAAGAACAGGATGATCATCTAAATAAAATGTTTAATTTAATTGGAGGTATGAAACCAATTGGACGATATTCAAGTCTTCAAACTTTTCAAAAGGGATGATAATTTCAATCAACTCGTTAAAAGCATTGTTTGCTGATATGCGAGAACAATTTGGTATTAAGTATTTATGTACACATCGGGTGAACCAAGACTTTTTAGAGAATTTCTTCTTCCAATTACGTAGTAAAGGAGGTTGTGATGATCATCCTTCTCCTCTCAATGCTTTGAATAGAATAAAGTTGATCATTTTGGGAAAAAATCCTGGTGTTTTAAAGAGTCATGTTAACACAGAAGATCAAGAGCTAGATGAATACTTGTCGGTAGCAGTGTGGCAGCAGGCTCAAATCTTCGACGATCAAAACAACAGCTTGTCGGATTTAAGTTTATCGTTATCATTATCATTATCATCATCATCATCCGATAATGCTGAAAAAATACCAGAAACTTCGAATGATGCCTTGGAGTACATTGCTGGATATCTTGCCAAAAAATTCAATTCAAAATATCCAGATCTGCAATTGGGTACACATACATATAAAATAAAAGAAGATCATACGTACAATTTACCATCATGGGTACAACAATTATCGTATGGTGGATTAATAAAACCATCAGACATGTGGCTACAACAAGTAAAAAAAATGAACAAATATTTCGAAAAATATCATGGGGATCGTATTAACAAACAAGCAGGTATAAATAAAAAATTAAGTGACTGCATACATCTAAAGGAGAAGATACCACTTGATTTAGTTCGGCATTTTATCAAATTAAGAACTGTTATCAAGATTAATTATTTCAACTTGAAAGCAAATGAAAAGAAACTAAACAAAAAACGCAAAAGATACAGCAGCAACAAAGAAAACAAAAAAATGAAGAAAATTACAAATTAACTGAAGTAAATTAATTATTACATTCCACTTAAAAATAAGAATACCTACTACCTGACACCTCTTAAAACAATAAATACCTCAAAATTTATCAAAATAATTCTAGCTGTATATGTATCGTACTAAGTTCTTGTCTATGTCGTACTATAAAACAATTAAAAATGCATTTTTTTTCTTAATGTTTCAATAACTTTGTATTACCATGCATTACTTTATAACCTCATTCTGCGTATTTCTCAATTAATTGTTTACATAATGTGCAATGTTGTCAAGCATGTCAGTGATCAACTTACAAAATCTCTGGTAATAAGTAATTGTTTCTTTACAATCTAAAAAAGAAGCGATTTGCTGTTTTCCACTTAAAATTATCAAGAACTAGTACAAGACAATTGTACAAATAAAATTAATTGCGGTTTTTGTTTAAACAGTAATAATACCAAATGTTTTTTTCTATATTATATAATAATTAATTTTCTCAAATAACATATAAAAAATATTGCAGTATTAGATAACGACTAAAATGTCTCTAAATTTCTACTCAAAAATGTATTTTTACCCAAATATTTATATTTGTTATGATAATGGGACTTAAGTCTGGAGAAATGTTTTTAAAAGTGGCAACATTGAATATGCTTTTGTGACGTAGTACCGGGTAAGATTTTTGACCTTCACGCAGACAAAATTGCGTGGTCTAGCAATCTTTGTAGTATACAATCTTTGGGCCGTACCACTTGATTTAGTTCGTCATTTTATCAAATTAAGAACTGTAATCAAGATTAATTATTTCAACTTGAAAGCAAATGAAAAGAAACTACACAAAAAACGCAAAACATACAGCAGCAACAAAGAAAACAAAAAAATGAAGAAAATTACAAATTAACTGAAGTAAATTAATTATTACATTCCACTTAAAAATAAGAATACCTCTTGTGTTAACGTTTTAATAAATAGTTTATTTAATATTTATTAATCGATATTTATTATATTTATTAACGTTAGTTATAACAACAATAATGATACAAGCAATCACGTCTCTAGACTATTCTGTCGGTGCGGTCGCTCTCTGCTGTATCGACCGTATCTAGCTACATCTAGTCCAATCCCTAGATGTCGCTACTACCTGACATCTCCTAGAGTCCCTATAATAAGAGTCTGGCCAAGATAGTGTCAAGTTTTCATTGGTGCGGCCATTTTCTGTCACAATTTGACATGTGAGAGCGGGAAATACAAGATTTTGTATATTTTAAAGTTATTTTCGGTTAGAAGTACAAATATTTTACTATTCTCTGGAATAAACTAAGTTAATATATAGATTAAAAGTTCGCGAAGTGGTAAGTATCGGTAATTACATGGTAGTTGATGCTCATCATATTTTGAACTGTCATAATTTAAAAACTGAAAGAATTACTAGATTTATTACTTTTAGATTGAAAATTGCTTGTAAAAGAAAGACAAAAGTCCGAATTTGTAAGGATAGTAAAAGCATGGCCATGCATAGTGTTTTGAAATAATAAAACATAGTTAATTTTTGACTTTTTACTTTTATTCCTCAATAACACATTTTACTGATAAGTTACTGCTGCGTATTTATCTCATTTTGTTCATGCTCTAGGTGCCTAAGTGCAAACTATTTCTGACATTTTCAAATTTGGCGCCACGCGTTGTGACAGAAAATGGCTGCTTTGGCCAGACTCTTATCATAGGGACTCTAACATCCCCCTGTCTTTACAAATCCAACCTCTTTAGTTTGATGACAGCTCTTCCGGATCGAGTTGTTACTTCAGCTTCGCTGTGCGGAGTCTGCGTAGTTGTTGATTTTAATACATTGTTACTGAGTTCTGTTTTGTCTTCTAATTGATCTTCTTGAATTGTTTCGTCTTTTTGATCATCGATCTTGTTTTTAAACTCATTGACCTCTGGTGTTGTATTCTTCTTTATAAACCAACTATTTTGTTTTAACTGTTTACCATCTGTTGTTTCGACTGTATACGATCTTGGTTCTTTATTAATTTCGACAATCTTAGCTGGAACCCAGTTTTTCTTTCCTTCTCTTATCATTACGTTTTCTTGTTCATTAAATATTGTGTCGTTTTTCTTTCTTTTGTCTGCGTACATCTTCTCCTGCTCCTTTATTTTTTGTAGTTCTTGTGTTACGTTATATTGTATTGCTGGTTTTAATTGATCTTCGGTCGTTGGTAATAATGACTTGGTTCTTTTTGAGATTAATCTCTGAACTGGTGACCATAATTTCTCTCTCGGAGTGTTTCTGTGGTGCAATAATGCTAGATATATGTCGGATTTTTCATCTATACATTTCATTAATAAGTTTTTTGCCTCCTGGACGTATCTTTCAGCCAAACCACTTGAGCGTGGAAATTCCGGAGTTGATAAACGTTGATAAAATTTCCATTCTTTGGCAAATGTTTTAAATTCTTTTGATACAAATTGTGTTCCGTTGTCGGAATATAACATATCTAGAATTCCAAACGTTGCAAACCATTGTTTCATCGCCTTTATGACAGCTGTGCTTGTTAAGTTGTTTAACAAATTGAAATCCAAGTAACCAGAATAAGCATCAACGATTACTAGATATTCTTTACTACGATAGTGAAAAATGTCAGTAGCTACGATTGACCAGGCTCTTGTTGGTGCTTCTTGTAGTAATATTTTATCTTGTACGTTGTCTTTGCTAGACTTTTTACATATTTTACAGTTTTCTACATAGTTAGACAGTTCTGCTGTCATATTTGCCCAGAAAACATAGTCTCTTGCTAATCTTAACGTACCTTGCAATCCTTTATGACTTTTATGGCAATATTCCAATACTCTGTTTATCATTCGCTTAGGGATAAATATATTTTCACCTTTTAATATAAATCCATTATAATAAGAGAGTTGTTCTCTATATGTGAAATATTTTTTCATTTGTTCTGGCACGTCTGTTAATTGTTTTGGCCAACCATTTTGAATAAGTTTTACTAATTCGATCATTTCGTTGTCATTTCTTATTATCTCTCTCAATTCGTCTTGTCTTTCATTCGTTAATGGTATTACCACTGCTATTGTTGGAAAGTTTTTCAGTTCATCTTCCTGTTGTTCGTTGTTCTGACAATCTCTACTTAATGCGTCAGCGATTGGTATTTCTGTTCCCTTTTTGTGTATTACTTTTATGTTATAGGGTAATATTTCCAATATTAGTCGTTGAACTCTTGGTGGTATTTCATGTATAGGTTTTTTAAAGATCGCTTCTAACGGTTTGTGATCTGATTCTATTGTTACTTTCGGATTACCCCATATATATTCGTGAAATTTCTTACAAGCCAATGCGATAGCCAATGTTTCTTTTTCAAGTTGGCTGTAATTTTGTTGTGTTTTTGTGAGAGACCTAGCACTGTATGCAATTGGTTTGTTTTTTTGAAATAATACAGCTACCACGGCCTTGCTACTGGCATCTACTGACAATAATATTTCCTTTTTTGGATTGAAGAAACCTAAAACAGGTGGTGTTTTAATTATATTTTTTAAATTTTCAAATGATTCTTGTTGTGACTTAGTCCATGACCATTTTGCTTTTTTTTCGATTAACTTTCTCAACGGTGTTGTTAGGCTTGCCATATTGGGTATAAATTTGTTTAAATATGTGACCATACCGAGAAATCTTTGCAATTCTTTGACGTTTGTTGGCGTTTTTAGTCTCTGTATAGCATCTATTTTGTCTGGATCAGCTTCTAAGCCACGACTAGATATTATATGACCCAAATATTTGACTTTATTTTTTTCGAATAAACACTTGTCTTTGTTAAGTTTCATACCAATAGTTTCTAATGCACTGATGACTTTTTCAGTAATTTTCTGTAATTCGTCTTTGTTCTTTGCATGTATTAACAGGTCATCCATAGAGCATTCTACTCCTTTGATGTTTTGTACTACTTGACACATTACCTGTTGAAAAACTTCGGGTGCAGATGCTAACCCGAATGGTAGTCTTTTACAACAATATCTTCCCCACGGAGTCGCAAAAGTCAGATACTTTGATGTTCGTTCAGTCACTTGAATCTGCCAGAAACCTTTCTTGCAGTCTAATATTGTAAACCATTTGTCACCATTTATTTTTGTAGCGATTTCTTCTAACGTGTTAAGTGGGTAATGACGTCTTTTTAATACTTTATTTATCGATGATGGATCTATACAAAGTCTCAATTTCCCATTTTGTCGAACTATAACCATCGGTGATACTGCTGGCGTTGGTTCAGATATAGGTTCGATAACACCCAAGTTTACCATTCTATCTAATTCAGCTTTGACTTCGTCTTTTATAGCAAATGGTACTCTTCTTGCTGGAACGATTGGAAGTTTTTCATTTTCGTCCAGATCTATATCATATATGAAATTATTGACACATCCGATTCCATCAAATATTTCCGATTTTATCGTATTGACTCTTTTTATTAAGTTTAATTGTACTGAACTATCTTTACCCAGAGTAGGTTCTACATTCGAATCTACTATCAAAAATCTTATGTCAATGTTTTTGTTTTTGACCTTTACCGGTACATAACTTTCACCTACCACGTCCAATATATGTTTGGTATAGGACTGTAGTCTTTTTGTGGTCGACTTTACTATTTTCAATTTCGATTTGTTCGCTATTTGTTTTGTTATTATATTGCATTGGGCTCCTGTGTCTAATTTAAATCTGATTTTCTGATTACGTGGTAATTCGATCGTTAAAAAACCAGTCTGTTACTTCATTTGTCTTACTTATTGAAGAGACTTGAAACAGTTCGCATGAGTCTTCTTCATCGACTTCATTTACTACACTTACTCTTTTGGTTTTGCATTGCTTTGCAAAATGCCCTTTCTTTTTGCACTTTTTACATTGTTGATTGAATGCAGGACAATTTTTTGGTTCATGTTTAGTACCGCATCTTTTACAATCAAACTTTTCGTTTGTTTTAATGTTGTTTTTTTCCTTAACGACATTTACTTGTTCAACCGTTGTTTCTAATTTCATCGTTTTTAATTGTTGGCGCGCTTGCTCGCTCGCTTTACAAATTATAATGGCTTTTTCTAGCGTCAATTTATCTTCACCCAACAATCTTTCTCTTACGATGTCACTTAATATGCCCGCAACGATTCTGTCTCTTATTAAACTGTTCTCTAAATTACCGTACTCATAATTTTTGCTCTTCTTTTTCAATTCTATTAGAAATTCTTCAAAAGATTGATCTGTTTGTTGCACAGTTTTGTTGAATATATACCTTTCGTACGTTACGTTTATTGTAGGTACAAAATGTGCTTCAAATTTATTTTTTGATCAATTCTAGATTATTTTGTTCTTGATCATTTAGATTAAATGTGTTGAAAATTTCTGCAGCGTCAGGTCCAATTGTAGACATGAAAATGGCGACTTGTACTTCATCCGTTTTACTTACTAAGTTTGTAGCCACTTCATACCATTTGAACTGCTGTTTCCATTTTTTCCACTCTTTAGCCATATTTTGACTTTCATCTCTAAATATTTGTAGTGGTTTTGGTGGTCTAACTGATGAATTTGTTTCATTTTGTTGTTGTTGCGTTGTATTTGTTCTAGAAGTTTCGGGCGGGGTCATTTTCTCAATTTCTTTTTTCCAACTTTCCCAAATGTTCTTTTATTTGTTTATTTAATAGGGTTTCGGCACCATGTGTTAACGTTTTAATAAATAGTTTATTTAATATTTATTAATCGATATTTATTATATTTATTAACGCTAGTTATAACAACAATAGTGATAAAAGCAATCACGTCTCTAGACTATTCTGTCGGTGCGGTCGCTCTCTGCTGTATCGACCGTATCTAGCTACATCTAGTCCAATCCCTAGATGTCGCTACTACCTGACACCTCTTAAAACAATAAATACCTTAAAATTTATCAAAATAATTCTAGCAGTATATGTATCGTACTAAGTTCTTGTCTATGTCGTACTAAAAAACAATTAAAAATGCTTTTTTTTTCTTAATGTTTCAATAACTTTGTATTACCATGCATTACTTTATAACCTCATTCTGCGTATTTCTCAATTAATTGTTTACATAATGTGCAATGTTGTCAAGCATGTCAGTGATCAACTTACAAAATCTCTGGTAATGAGTAATTGTTTCTTTACAATCTAAAAAAGAAGCGATTTGCTGTTTTCCACTTAAAATTATCAAGAACTAGTACAAGACAATTGTACAAATAAAATTAATTGCGTTTTTTGTTTAAACAGTATTAATACCAAGTGTTTTTTTCTATATTATTTAATAATTAATTTTCTCAAATAACATATAAAACATATTGCAGTATTAGATAACGACTAAAATGTCTCTAAATTTCTACTCAAAAATGTATTTTTACCCAAATATTTATATTTGTTATGATAATGGGACTTAAGTCTGGGGAAATGTTTTTAAAAGTGGCAACATTGAATATGCTTTTGTGACGTAGTACCGGGTAAGATTTTTGACCTTCACGCAGACAAAATCGCGTGGTCTAGCAATCTTTGTAGTATACAATCTTTGGAAACAAGTCAACGTCGGCGTCGCGACGCTTAACAAATGTGTACAAAATTATTTCGTTTTTTCTTGTCCTCATGACTTAAAAGAGCCTTTAAAATACTGCAATGAATTTTCCTTATATTTTTCTAACTCCATTAATAAGCGACGTCGGCGTCGCCACGCTTTTAAAATGTTAACGAATGACATCTTGCAACACAATATTTGTCAAAGACCTTGACATTCTCTTATTATATAGAACTTTTTCAATATGCATGGCATTAAAGCGGCTATGTGCAAGAGCGACCTGCAATTTTTTAGACATTTCTACAATTCTCATTTAGAGAAACGACCCATTCAACGTGCAGTATTTGTGGCGCCCCAGCAATAATGAGATGTGGATGGGGCAAACAGCATCTCTGTTTTAAGCATTTTTTCACGGAATATCATTTTTGTAGCACATATATACCCTGAAATACAACACAAAAAGTGTATGAATAAGAATGAATATATTTTGATGATAACCATTAAAATACAAGTATGTATTTTTATTTTTACCCTGTATCACACAATTGCCTATATTTTCATTTTATCCAATATTTTATCATTAAATTCAACATTTTGGCTTTCCATTAGCCTCTAGTGACGAAAATATTGCTGATAATGCATCTTGTGCATTATTACATATTGGGGGTTTCAGGTCTTTAAAATTGGAATGAATCAAAAAATCCAAAAACAGGTAACTTTAGTTCTTCAATAAAGCTTATGAATTTAAAAAGAAGAATTTAAATTTTCAAAAAATGTTGCCAGGGGGAGCAAAAAAGTACCTACCCTTACGCATTTTTCAACCCCTGGAAGATAGAAGGGTGCTGTTTGCTGGGTAGTAATATAGTAATGGATGTGCAGAATATTTCACTTTTTGATTGAATTCGATATCTTGCTTGGTTATCGAGATATAGCGAAAAATGTGTTTTGAGGGGGTAACTTCAAGAGGCAATTTCACCCCCTTAATGTGAATATGGCTCGCTAAAAAAATATGCATCCCTTATTTTTTGGTGCTCTACCTGTATGCAAAGTTTTATCAAAATCGGAGAGGGACAGTTGTGTCACTTTCCTGGTCAGCAAAACGTTGGGGAAGCAGCGTTCTAAAATCATTACATTCAACCACAACTTTATCACCGTACTAAGTTGTAGTTTGCTGGAAAGATTTTACCAAGTGTTTTGTACCAATTTCAAGATTTTTGACGGTCACAAATGGTATAACATGTAGGGAAGCATTTATTTCAGCGATAAATAATGCCATGATGCTTGGTTTATTTGATGTGAAGTTAGCCATAATGGTAACAAACAAATGAAAACTATAACTAGCAATACGACAAAGAATTAGCATATTAGACTATTTGTACATATCATTATTATGTTTGGCAATCATTCAAGAAGGAATTTCAAAATTGTAACATGCTTTACCATTTATAATAATGCAACGTTTAGTGTGTAACAGACCACTTAACGTGTTTGCGTCTAACCTATTTCGTAGTTTTGTTTTATTTAAATATATTTCGCTAAAGACTCTTTCGACACAAGCACTGCTATGTGGTAATGTTTAAAACATCGATACCACTGTAGTTAGCTCAGGGAATGCTAGAGTACTATCTCCTTTCTTGATTTCAGACACATCTTTCCAAAAAGAAATATCATCCAACTCAAAATTCAATTCAGAATTTCTTGAGAGTCTAAATTCTCTATCTAATGCACTTAAATTCTGTATAATATTAGGGAGCTGGACACCAATTGGACCAAGACTTTCCGTTGCTTGAATTTGAAATGGATCCAAGAAAGATATAATCTTTAAAATTTCCATTTCCCGAGAATTAAAAGTAAATCTTCTGTATATTTGGTTAGCGGCTTCTATATAAAAATTTAAGCAGTTCTTTCTGAAAGTATCTTCTTCCAATTCAGATAAAATTTTATTACCTAGTGCAGCTACCAACTTTGGCCCTAAGTAAATTTTATCAAGTGGCAAAAAATGGCTGGGATTTTTATACTGTAGCTTAGAAACGTCTGTATTTTTTGAGTAGTCGGGTTTAATATAATAACTCAATAATAGTCTATAAGAAGACGCCATTCTTGTGTACAAAAGGTGAATTTTCGGATTTTCTGATTGAAACTCTAAATTCAAATCATTAAAAGTAGGCAAAATATATTCAAGAAATTGTAGGTATAATTTAGTAGTTGGATTTGTCAACTGATTATAGATTTCATTAACACTTAGTGTTTTATAATCGAACACTTCGGCTCTAAAATAAACCACGAGAGCATCAAACTGTTCCAAAACTCTATTGACTGTTGCACTTAATGATAGCCACCTTTTTTGCGAAGGGTGTAGCAGTTTGTGAATTTTTATATTCAAAAATGTCTGAAATGTCCGAAATTTAGTTTGTCTTTTAAAACTGTGCTGCATGTGTGAAAACAGATCTCGGATCCATTTTTTCACATTATCTGGTATTTTCTCACATGCATATAAAGCACACAGCGATAAAAATAATAGAAATAAATCCTTTATATCATATTCTAATAAAGTTTTTAATGAATGTTTTCTTCCCATCACCATTTGCGCTATCAGCCCCAAAACCAATCATATTTGTTTTATGTGGAAATTGATGCGTGTTAAAAAAATTTACAATCACATTATAAAGATTTTGGGCACTAGCGTCACTAACGAGAATCAGTGCTAAAAATTCATCCTTTATTTTAATATCATTGTTATTGGTAAAACGAACAACCAAAGCCAATTGTTTTTCTCTCCATTTATCGGTGGACTCGTCTATCAACAATGAAAATATTTCAGATTTCAATATTCCAACTAAATTTTCAAAACTTGATTTGCCGATAGCGTTATTAATAATTGCAGTACATTTCGTTCTATCGCATGATATTTGAGAAGCCTCTTTTGGTTCAATTCCAGAGGAAATAATAGATTTTACCAATTCCGTCAAATGGTCTGACACATTTATAGGTACATTATGTTCCGCAATAGAAGCGGAAATTTTAATTTCATTTTGTTGTATTAAAAACCGAATTCAATATTAAATGAAATGAAACAATTTCAATTTTTTGATAAATTCAGAATCAATCATTTAGAATTAAAATCGCAATTATTCATAAAAATACATAATTATTTATATTAACTCAAAATGAGCATACTGAACATACATACTCTTAATTCCAAAATTACTAGTTAGTATCTGACAGTAGTGTCCTCTAACTTGCTCCTTTTTTTTGTTGATAATTTTTCCTGTTAAGAAAGAAAGCCTTTCGCGTTTAACAGAGGTTGCAGGAACCGACAAATATTCTTTTGCCAGAATAGCAAGTGACGGGTATTTTTTTTAATTTTCTCTCCAGTATTTTAAGGGGTCCTCTAATATTACTTAAAACAACCAGTTTAAATTTTTGTGGAATAGTATCACTGGCAAACTTTAAATTATTTAAGTAAACTAGTAAATTATTTTTTAATGGTACAATTTTAGAAATTGAAACATATTTTTCGGAGCTTACTTGTTTGGTAGTTTCGTAAAAGCGAAGGGTAGTATTATCAAAATTACTGACTCCAAGATTTGTAGTTCGATGTTTGTTAAAAATACAATATCACTAATTAGTGATGTTAAAGCATTTACAATTCACTCCTTTTGTTCAACAAAACGTACAAACATATCGAAGGTGCTGTTCCATCGGGTTTCGATTTCTAACAGTAGTTTGTGCTGTGGCCTTTGTAACTGTATTTGATATTGTTATAATGTTTCTGCTGCATGATGTACGTTTTTAAAATACGTTACTATCTTCCTACATTTATCTTTGAGTTCCTTTATTTCTGCTAGTTCAGCCAAACTATTTATACAAATCAAATTTAAAATATGGGCGAAGCATGGAATACGTTTCACTTTGTTTTTCATTGTTGAAACAGCCAATACCACGTTCTTTGCCACATCGGTTGTAACAAGGTTGATTTAATTTTTAATCCCCCATTCGTCGATAATGTTATCTAATGCCTCGGAAATATTTTGGATAGTGTGTCTATTCTCAAGTTTTTTGGCTGCCAAAAGGGATGATCGCATGATATAGTCATTATCAGTATAATGGCACGTAACCCCCATGTACGATTCATTATTAATACTTGTCCAAAAATCACAAGAAAGTGCAACTGAACTGATATGAGTTAGTTTTTCTTTTAGTATTTGTTGTTTTTGATCATACATTTCATTTAATAAACTTTTTACTCTTTTTCTCGTTGGAATTTAAAAACTTGAATTTAGGAGGCTAGAATACTGCCTAATACCGTTGTCTTCTACAATTGCTATTGGTTGTAAATCAACGCATATTTTAAATAAAGCTGTCTCCATTTCATTCTGTTTATCTTTAGAAAAAGTAATTTAAATTAGTATTAGTGAATTTTATGTCAAACTGTTCCTAGTTTGTATTGCTTTACCTCTAATTGTACAACTTTGCCCACTATTGTTTTGTCCCGATCGGATATTATGGAGCAATTGTAGACGTTTTATCATGGTTGAGGTATTATTAAATTTATAAGCTAATTGTTTGTAACATTAATTACAACAATTAATTACAACAATTAAGTATTTTCTGCTATTTCAATAAAATGTGACCATACAAAAGATTTTCTTCGTTTAGCTGATAATTCCATTTTCAATTGATAATTTACGCAACAATATTTTAGTGAAAATTGAGCGTTTTTAAAAACAAAAGTTTTTTCACAAACTAGCATTTGTTTTTCAGGCTACTATGATTCGAACAGTAGATTATACAACAGGGAAAAATGAAACAAATGTTTGGTATAACTTTTAATTATATTGTAACATAGATATATTCATACAATTTATTGCTATAACAAAATATCATATGCTTTTTTAAAAATACAAATTATACAAATGCAAAAATATAAAGTATTTTAATGGCCTTTCAACGCGCCATACTTATTTAAATTTCGAATAGTGTTGCGAATACTTGGGATTCGTCAGGTAATTGTCCCGAGCTTCGAGTAATATCAGGAGCGGCTAATATCCCTAGGAAATACCGGCGTTGCCAAATGGTGCAGCTATGTAAAAATTTAATAAATACAGTAGAACCTTGATTAACCGAGGTTTCTGTTAACCGAGGCAGTAACGCAACAATTTTTTTTTTATTTTTTATTTTTATTTCTATTTTCCAAAATGAGCTTGGAAAAAATTATACACATGTATAATAATATTACTCCCTGAGAAGACAATCTATTTTCTTGAGATTTGTGTTATTTTTGAAAATGCGTCTTTCGATATTTAGCTAAGTATAGTTAAAAAAAAATCCATCTTATTTTCTAAAATTTACTTTACTAGAGTTGATTCCCTTCTTAAATCTTTTTAGCTGTGAAACATGAATTCATATATGTTTATTTCTATCATTTAAAAAACGCTCTATTGTTTTTTACTTTAAAAGTTAGTTAAAGTCGCAAGCACGGAAGGTGTTTATGCACGGTTTCTATTAACCGAGATTTCCGATATCCGAGGTACTACCGGTCCCAATTAGCTCGGATAATCGAAGTTCTACTGTACCGTATTGGCCGAGTAGTAGCCGCACTTTTTCACCGGATTTGAAATCTAAAAATGTGGGTTCGGCTTGTTAGGGACCCTGCGGCTTGAATTTGAGCCTTTTGAAATTTTAAATGAAAATTAAAAAAAATACGGCAAAGAAGAAATTGTAAAAAATCCTCGTTGAACCAGTTCATTTTTTCTGCATTACTACTTCAACAGCAAATAAAAACGCACGTCTCCCCGCTGCCACTGAATAATCGAACTTAAATTTGCCACAAACTTCCTTTGATTTATGTCAAAAAACCGACACTCGATCGGATGGGCCACACGTTTGTATTTGCGATGGTTTGCCAAGTCTTAGTAAACGTGTGGATCCGACAATAGAATTTTCGACAAATGTATATTATATTTTTCATAAATTTAATTTTTTATTAAATATTCTTTAAATTTTAGATGTTACAGGACTTAGATGGTGGTTATAGAAAAAATGTTGTATGATACACGCGTTAAAAGTTATTTTATTTACTCCCCAACTCGCAAAATAAAATCTCACTTTTAACACTTGTATCATAAATCATAAATAACTATTAATCAAATATCCATCTTTAATTTTATTATATTTATAACCTTGTATATAAAATGGATACTGTTACAACATATAAAAAAGAAAATGTTAGTGCGAAATTTCAACTTACAACCCATGCATTTTCATCATAAATCATCCGTTTTTACGAATCTCACTATTAAATGCGTAATAAATAGACAATTTGAACATTTATGGTAATTTTTTAATTTTCTAAGTCATTGACTTTTTTGTCAAACTTTGCTATTGAACAGTCAAAAGAAGGAGATTTAGTTATTTTAGAATGAATAACTGAACTCTATAGTTCAAGTATTTATTGTTAATTGTATTCGTGACCTCTGTTATAGGTTGGTCATTATATTAAAGATCAATAGCAAGAATTATGCTTCAACAAATTATTAATGTGCGGTAATAACTCAAATGTAGCTAGATCGAAATGACATATATTTGGCTATTTTTTTCTAATTACATATTAATGAAAAACCTGTATTGATTTCTTTGTAAACAGGCAATCAAATCGAGGTTATGTATTGAAAATAATATTTATTTAGATAAATTTAAAGAACTACGAGACCTTCAAATCTTTACAATTTTAACCATTAAATCTGTTCATAAGCTGCAAAATCTGGTTAGATAGATTTGAAACGTACAAAATTAGATATTCTGGATTCTAAGTATAACTTTACCATTATAATGACAGAAATTGTAATTAATAATAACTGACGTTAATTAACCTATCAATTATCGACATCTTTCAACAATATAAATTGACGGTTCTTTATAAGGACAAATTATTATCAAAAATCAGTTCAGCAGAAGTAGTGTCAGTTATTATCTTTATTCAAAAAATAATGACCATCACAATAATGGGTCCTTCTTTGAACTATTTACGTTTTAATGGTATTTGGCCTAAGAAGAATACAGAAACAAATCCAGGACGGCTATATTATTTCAAATTTGCAGCTATTCAATTTTCGACGATCGTGTTTCCACTTGGCAGTATTCTTCACATTGTAAATACAACAAAACGTAAGGTACATTTATGATATTTTCACCTTGTAAAAGACTATAACCACATAATCTTTGATTATTTTTATAGATAGTTCACATTATAATTTAACTGAAGATATCGTAATGACTATGGCCTTGACTGGTGGTTATTATTTTTTACTTAGTTTTGTTTATTATGCTGCAAAAATTGGGCGTGTTCTCACTGAGTTATCCGATGTTGAAAAATATGGCCAACCACTGAATTTTGATAGACATAATAATCGTTTATTATTCTTTTCAAAGGCATATAGTTATTTTATTCATCTAGCTATTGTATTATTCTCAGTATCACCATTATACTTTTCAAAGAAAGATTGTGAAAAATTCCATAGTGAAGAACATGGTTATAAAGAAATTTGTGGTTTAATGGTACCAACATGGATGCCCTTTGATCTTGAATCATTTCCTGATAAGCAATTGTACTACCTATGGCAAGTATGGTCTTTAGTGATGATTTTAAAAGCTGCAGCAGTTGCATCATGTCTTATTAGCGAAGCATTGGAGCATTTGGTATTGAAATTATTTCATTTGAAATGCATATTAATCGAAGCTGTTGATAATTGTGACCGGACATTACTTAGAAAATGTGTTGAAAATATTGGTTGATTGAATAAATTGGTCAAGTATTACTTAGGATCGGATTTTGGGGCACTGATGTCACAATCCGAACTGTATGAAAGTTGAGCCACGCATTGAGGTGGCGTTTTTGAAGCAAATTTCGTTAACTTTCGCTATACTAGATCAAAATATAGTCAGCCAATTGTAACTTCGATGTAACCTCACGATATCATATCAAAAATGACGGCGGCTTATTGTGGTGCAAAATCGGTTCCCCGCTGTACGCTGTATATAAGCGTCCCATGTAAAACGTAAACAAAATTGTAGGACACAATAAATTAGACTAAATTGCAGACTTACTGGTTAAAATTAAATTTTGGGACAAGTACATCCATTAAACTATATTACTAACAAATATAAAGAATACACATTTACTGAAATAATGTCAGTAATAGTGCCTAAATCCGACTAAATTATATATTATATTATAATATATATATATATATATATACAGGGTGTTTGCTCTCAGTATGGAGAGTTCTAAGAAACACCTATTAGTCGACAAGCGATTCGAAAACTATTTTGAGGATTTGTAGAAGAGTCCCTAGGGAACATTTTAGCAAAATTCGAACTTCGTAGCTCATTTCTAAGTTGGTCAAAAAACGATCGTTTTGGATAATGTAGCAATTTTCAAAAACAAACAAAACACGCAGAACGACTAAAAATGACTCAGAGACTTTCCCAACATTGATTTTTTTCGTTTTTCTCCATTGTATTCCAGAGAAAATACGAAAAATTTACACCTGTTCTGCGTGTTTTGTTCGTTTTTGAAAATCGCTAAGTCGTCAGAAACGAGCAATTTTTGACCAACTTTGAAATGAGCTACGAGGTTCTAATTTTGCTAAAATGTTCCCTAGGGACTCTTCTACAAATCCTCAAAATATTTTTCGAATCGCTCGTCGACTAATAGGAGTTTCTTAGAACTCTCCATACTGAGAGCAAACACCCTGTATATATATATATATATATATATATATATATATATACATATATATATATATATATACATATATATATATATATATATATATATATGTATGTATGTATGTATATATATATATATATATATATATATATATATATATATATATATATATATATATATATAAATATAAATATATATTATATATATATATATATATATATATATATATTATAAATAATATGGAAATAAAATTTTTAAAAAACTGATACAACTATTCGAAAGAGATACAAAGGAAGACCCATATGCTCATTTTGTCATTCATACGCTTTAAAGAGTATGTAAATGTCTAGTGAAACAACAGAGAGGTGGGCATTCTCTCACCAGGAAAGGAAAAGAAGGCGGTAAATTAATAGACAAGACATTAGTATTCAAAATATTAGAAATCAGAATAAACAATACAAGACACAAGTTGGTAAAATTAATTATCTATGGTCTTTTGAAATATGAAATAAATTAATAGAAGTAGCATGCACTAATATGAGCTTCTCTCAGTTCTGCGGTAATAAATTGAACTACGGGTTTTGAAATAAATAAATATTACAATACTAGTAAACATAATTTAATAATTTCGATTGAAACATGTACATTTCTGCATTTTGCAACAGCAATACATCCAATAATATCAATTTTTACTGTGGATAATACGATTATTTGTCTCCGTTGTTATGCTTTCTAACGTTCTGCACATATTTTTGATGTGAGCAAATTGCAGTGTAATTGGTGCTCGATCTATAAATATGGTCGATTCCCTGGAACTCCTATTAGTTGACGAGCGATTCGACAGATATTTCAATGATTTGTAGGAGGGTCCTTAAAGAACATTTCAGTAAAATCAGAACCTCCTAGTTCATTTTGAAGTTGGTCAAAAAACGCTCGTTTCTGACCATGTAGCGATTTTCAAAAACGAACCAAACACGCAAAACGACTAAGAATGAGGCAGGTGGAAATATTTCACATTTTCTCTGGAATACAATAGAGAAAAACGAAAAAAATCAATGTTTGGAATGTCTCCGAATCATTCTTAGTCGTTCTGTGTGCTTAGTTCGTTTTTGAAAATAGCGACATTGTCCAAAACGATCGTTTCTTGACCAACTTCGAAATGAGCTAGGTTCTAATTTTGCTGAAATGTTTCCTAGGGACTCTCATACAAATTCTTAAAGTATTTTTCGAATGGCTCGTCGACTAATAGGAGTCTCATAGAATCGATCATATTTCGATCGAACACCCTGTTTAAAAGTGATTGTCATTTTGAATCTAGAAGGATCAACTACGCTAATGGGTGGATACTGACGCGTGACAAATTCCCAACAAGCGCGTCGTATATTAGGGTACAGACACAAGGGTCATAAAATTCAGTCCTAAGTTATCACGTCTCAGTGAGACGTGAATTTATAAATACAGTGTTGTCTACCGATCGAGTTGACATGTGATGGAATATTTTTGACTAGGAATTGAATATTTGGACAATGACTCCTGCTTGGTCTAAAAAATTTTTCAGCTAATTTTTCAATTCAGTGATTAGTATGGTAATTACTGTAGTAGATTTTAGCAAAATTGGTACCTCCTTGCTCAATTGAAAGTTTCGAAAAAAGATCAATCCTAACGATGTCTCGTTTTTCGAAAATAAGCTGCACGAGTACGATGACTTTAAAGTAAACCACCCGATCTCGAAATTGTCGATTTTGATAATTTTCCAACAATATACGTATTTAAAATTCACTCCTAAGGCCATTTAGAACGTAACTAGACGTTTCAATCTTGGGTGATTTTCTTGTTAAAATGAGACTCAGAAATCCTCACAACATTGATTTTTTCGTTTTTCTTCTTTCCATTCTGAAATGCTTTGCTTCTCTTTATGATGTAGTTGAGGAAAATGAAAGACATTAATATTGTGAAAGGCTTATGAGAAATTTTAAATCATTTTACGTGTTTAGTTCGTTTTTGAAAATTAGTACCTTGTCCAAAACGATTGTTTTTAGATCCACTTTCAAATGAGCTACAAGGTTCTAACATTGCTGAAAATCTTTTCTAAAAACTAGTCTATAACTTCTTTAAACAGTTTTCGAATCGCTCGCAGTTGCCTTTAAAGCCTACGTATTCCTGGGTGAAAACCCTATATTAACAATAATAATAATGTACTATTATTATGCCATAACTACAAAAATCATTAAATAATAATTTAATAATAATTAATAAATTGAAAATATTAACAAATAATAAAACATGTAATTTTAATGTACTTTTTATGGGATAACACCTTCAATATTTTATTTTTAATTTAAATTTAGTCATCCTTTATTTGTGATATAGATTTCTGTTTTTCAAAACATTACTTTTTATCACTCAATTATGAGTGGTTAATCCCGATATAAAATTAGAATTTTATTTAATTAAAATTTCTGTACAAGTGAATAAAGAGACATTTACCCTACGAGAAAAACATTATCGCATGCGGTAAAGCCTTATACGAGGCGAAGCTGAATGTGATAATTTTCTTCTCGTGGATAAAATGTCTATTTGCTCACTAGTGCCATTCAACATTTTTTCCAATTCCTTTATCAAAATTTATTAAAGAGTATTTTCTTATCAAAATTTTGACGAATAGCTTGTAAAAGTAAGCTAAGTAGACATTTTAATCGCAAACTTTAATAAAATATTCATAATAACAGTTATTTCAAGGTTATAGTTAAGATCGTTAAAAATTGTGTATCTAGCTATGAACAGTTTATCCACTCTTGCAGTTAAAACATAGCTTTAGTGACAAGATTTATTTCGAAAGAACCATTTCCTACTCTTATAATGTAATAGTAGTTTTTGATACAAGGATGGAAAACGAGGGTGTTCATTGGAGCATGAGCGGTAGCGAATCGAAAGTTGAATGAAAAAAGTTTCAGGTTAATCGGGACTTATTTCTCAAATATTAAATTCCTTCGTATTGCTAACTTTATTGGTGGACACACTATACCTGTACTAAGAATTAGTTTCAACAAAGAACATTAATTGGATGATTTCTATCATAATTTCCTTAAGGAATGTTTAGCTTTTGAAAAATAAATTCACAGATATGTAGTTATGAAAATCGAATTTCAGGTACCACTTTACAGGCTAAGCTTTTCTCAAGAAAATTATGGTGAAAATAATCCTCCATTATTGTTTTATGACAGCTGTTGTAAAACTAATTCTTAATATATTTATAATTGTTAATAAATCTTATAATTATTTGATGTTGAAGTATGGGGAAGCGAATGGATATTTATTTTGCCAATTGTTTGTTTCTCCACATTTTCTTATCGGGAGCTCTATTGGGCATTATCGGCTATCGATTGAAAGAAGTAATATAATTAATACAGTAGAACTTGCGTATACCGATAATTGTGTGCACATCTGAAGTCTTTATAATATTGTCCAATATTTTTCAATTACCAAATAAGATGACTTGAAAATAATAGTTATTTATACAACAAATGTGTTAGAGGGCAAATAAGACGCGAGAAAAGACACTTTCCCTTGAGGCGTTAGCCGAGTGGAGTAATTTCCTCGAGCGTCTAATTTTCCCTTTACCGCAAGAGTTATATAGAAAATTTTATCCAACACCGAATACAAGATAATTTTGAAAAATATTTGTTAATTCCGATAAATTTATTTGATTAGTAAAAAAACTGAAAAGAAAGAAAGAAGGCTTGATTTTTAATTGGCATAGAAAGTTACCATTTCATCACTTTACCGTAGCTACACTAAATCATGCGCGTTAGTACAGCATATCTACAATACTGACATAACGACCAATAGAATGCAAATTTATATAACAGACTAATGTGTTATAGATATAACACTAGTGTGCTATAAGGTACTTTATTTACATCGGTGTACTTACGGCGTCTTTGTGCAACGGTGTTATAATTATGGATAAAGTTATAATTCTAATTATAAGACTTATAAATTACTTTGAGAAACCTAAAGTCCATGGAACAAATATCTGACGATGAATCACAATTGAATAACTAATAATTCTCAAAGTCGATTCCCATATAAATTGTATTATACAATTATCGATTACATATGTTTCGCGATTTGTAGCCCTATCTTATAAAAAGTTTGATTATTTAAAAAGAATTAACAAAATTAAGAACGATGAATAAGAAATAATAATTTAGAGAATATTTTAAGAAAGTGAAATTAAAAATCAATTTTTATGTTATGAAAAATTTAATTGAATTACAAAATTTTTCAAAAATCTTCCAAATTTCATAAAAAATCGTTAATTTTTATCATACATTTTTTGTGGAAAAGTCTTTTAGAATTTTCAGTGATCTAATTTTATGAAGGTCTTCTATCAGGTAATTCACCTCAAATGAAACGTTCTTAAGGCTGCTCCCATTATTTGGCCAGCGATTCAAAAAGTATTTCTAGGACTTATTGAGAGGTCTCCAAAGAATATTCTAGCAAAATTAAAGCCTTGTAGCTCAGTGGGAAGTTGGGAAAAAACGATCGTTTTGGACAATATGGTAATTTTCAAAAAAAAATCTCCAAAGGCAGCAAGTACCTTATATAGCGAATTTTTTTATGTATCTACATACTGAAATATTAATTGCAAAACATTCTTATGATACTGACAATTAATATATTTTAATAACATTGAATCAACTAATAAATTCATTTCCCGATGTTATTTTAATATTTATGATTTTTATTGAAAAATACTTTTAATCCACAAACAATAAGAAACACTAAAAAAAAAAATAATAATGAAGTTTGTTGTTTGTCTAATACGTCTAATCAAGGCCTGCTTGATTTTTTCAAGCGAAATTCTCTAGCAGGCCTTGCGTCTAATATTAACTGTCAAAATTAGTTGCCTTCTGCGATTTTCAGTTTTTTTTCTAATATCAATTGTCAGAACATATTGGCCAACTGAGATAATCGATTTTACTGCTTATACTCAAAAAAGAGATTTTTGCATTTTTCTTGCGATCCAATGAACCGATTTTGATGATTTTTTTTCTGGGTCATAGAGAATGGTCGGCTCTACTGTTATTTTAATTTTCATCAAAATTTATGCAAATTTAATATTGAAAATGATTTTTTTTAACATTTCTTCAGCTCTTATTCCAAAAGTGTTGGCCTTACCGGTCTGGACAACGAACTCATCCAAGCTATTCCAAAGACCGATTTTTGTACCAAGTTTCATTAAGATTGGTGTATTTTTACGGCAGTTATCGTGGGTATACATATATAAATATATACAGGGTGATTCAAATTCGGGTCTATGCATGGGGATCTCGGAAACGGTAAGAGATACGAGAATGGTTAAATTGGGGCAAAGTTACATAATCAGAGGGTCAACATAATGGACCAAAGAAATCAAGGATATCTTGATTGGTTCTCTAAACATTTAGAAATAATCAAAATTTTCGAAATCCGATTTTATTTTTTTTCAGCCTTATTTGAGAAAATATTGCGAAACGAATACCACATCTTCATTGCAACTTTTAAATTGTTATCTGATGGTGCACACAGATTTCCGATACAATACACCGTTTTTTCAGGTCTATGGGCAACATTTTTTTTTAAATACGGACCTGTCTTTTTTTATAATTTTTGAAATCCCTACATAGTTCTACATACTATGCTGTTTTTGTTTGGATCGAATTCAAATGTTTTGTTCAGAAAAAAGCCTTTCAAAAATTTCTATTTAGAGCTTTTCAGATTGATTTTATTTATTTAGTTATTGTTATTACAATTTACGTGATATTTTTATACTTTAAGCGTCAATTTTATCAAAGAAAACTAGAGACGACCACATAAAAATATTTATTTCTGTATTACACTCACATTATACGACAGAAATTACATTTTGGATTGAAACTTATATAAAATCGAATTTCGGAAATTTTGTTATTTCCGAATATTTAGAGAACTAATCAAGATATCCTTGATTTCTTTGGACCATTATGTTGACCCTCTGATTATGTAACTTTGCCCCAATTTAACCATTCTCGTATCTCTTACCGTTTCCGAGATCCCCATGCATAGACCCGAATTTGAATCACCCTGTGTATATATATATATATATATATATATATATATATATATATATATATATATATATATATATAAAAATTTTAACGAACGGTGGATATGGGTTCTTGAGGTCCCAAAACGAACTTCTGTGCAAAAATTTTTCGGAAATTCAAAAGTGAGGATCTCGTCATAAGCTAATTTTTTATAAAAAAATTCGCTAAAAACGAGCGAAGCATGCAAAACGACTAAAAATAACTCGTAGACCCTCCAAATGTTGATTTTTTTTTTCGCTTTTCTTATTTTTATTCTGGTGTGCAGAGCTGTTCGACCAAGTTGGTTGACGATCGGGTTTTCATTGGTGGTTAGTTTCTGATGGAATTTTATTGTCAATTTTTTAATTTGTTCATGTATAGTTACAATTGATAGATCATGATGTAGTTGCTCATTTCGGACGAACCATGGAGCATTCGTAGCAATTCTTAACACTTTATTTTGTAGTGCTTGCACCCTTTTAATATTAGTTGTATTTGTTACCCCAAATGACACAAGCATACAGGACAAGTGGTCTTATTAAAGCTTTATATAGCAACAAAGCACATTGTATTTTTAAGGTTGATTTACGGTTTAATAAGGGATATAATTTTAGAAGTCTTGTGTTAGCTTCATTAAGCTTCTTGCAGATGTGATATTTCCACGTTAAACGTGTGTCCAAATACACTCCCAGGTATTTCACGGGCTCATCTTTCAATTTCCAGGTGACTTGAGTTTCTAATACGTTTATGTTTGGCGGATTTGAGATTCGTCTAAGTGAGAAGATTTTTGCTCCACATTTATCAATGTTAATATGCAGTTTCCATTTAGTAAACCATTTACAGATGATATTTGTTGATAATTGCAGTAAAGAGATAGCTTCGTCCAGGTTTTCTTTTTGAGCAAAGAGTGCTCTATCGTCCGCAAACATCGATAGTGGTGATGTAGTTGTTGGTATGTCATGAACGTAAATATTGAAAAGTAAAGGGCCCAGAATGCTACCCTGTGGTACTCCTGCGTTGATGAATCTAAGTGTTGACATGGTGGAATTGATTTTGACTACAAAGGTTCGGTTTTCTAGGAACGAAAATATTATTGCTTTAATATTTTCATTGATTTTGAGCTGTTGAATTTAATATTTTAGGCCCTCTATCCAAACTTTGTCGAATGCTTGTTGGAGGTCCAAGAAAAGGGCAGTGGTATACTGTTTGGCCTCGTAGCCTGACTCGATCATTTCAACAATTCTTTGTAGCTGGAGGCTTGTCGAAAGACCAGTCCTAAATCCGAATTGGAATGGCGGGAGTATGTTGAGTGTTTCAATTTGATTATTTAATCTTATTTTGATTATCTTTACCAATAGTTTTGACAGGACGCTCAATAGGCTAATGGGCCTGTAGTTTGAAGGGAGTTTGTTATTTTTGCCTGGTTTTGGGAACATGAGTATTTGAGCATGTTTTAGGGCACTAGGGAAGTAGCCTAATCGTAAGCATGTGTTAAAAAAGGTTGCGAATTTAGGCTAGGGCTTTTTTAGGTAATTTTTTTATAGCAATATTAGGAATTAAGTCGTAGCCAGGCGATTTCTTGCGGGGGAGCGATTTAATGATGTCCTTCAATTCAGTGGGTGAGGTGGGTTCGTATTCGTTGGTGGGTATGGGAAGGTGATTTTCGTTATGACATAATATATATCTTTCAAAGCTTGGATTTTGTGACAGCTTGACTATAAAAAATTTTTCAAGGTTGTCAGCGAATGCAGTACATTTTGCTGAGTCAGTGTATAAGATGTTATTATCCTTTAGTAAAGGTGGAATTTCAAACCGCTCGTTCATTATTCGTTTGGTAGTTCTCCAGAGACCAGGATCATTATTCTCTAGTTCGTTAATCGTTTTTTGGAATTTCTTAATTTTGAAAGTATATAATTCTCTTTTGACTGTGTGTACCAAGTTATTTAGTCTATTTTTCAATTGTGGCGTTCTGTATATTTGCCATTGGCGTCGAGTTTGGTTTTTTAGTTTAATTAGGTCTAGTATTTGTGCAGGTAAGCTATTGTAGTTATGATTCCCACTTACTGTCTGAATTGTTGCACTTTTCACACTGTCCTTTATGCAGTTCGTAATGTTTTCTAACAGTTTGTCAGAATCATGTTTTGTGTCTAGTTGTTCTGGATATTGGATCGTTTCCTCTATCTTTTTACGGTAGATATTCCAGTCTATTTTACCGTTGATTAGTCTTACTATAGGTGGGTGAATGGCAGGCAATGTGTTAAAAGTTATGATAACAGGAAAATGATCTGAGTCTAGCTCGGTCAGAACCGATTGAGTTATTGATATATCGAAATTTTTGTGTGCCATTATATCCAGTATGTCGGGCAAGTGATCATGACGGTATGGAAAATATGTGGTCTTCTGGAGCTGATATATTAAAGGCGTATGATGTTGCTAGTTCTTCGAGTAGGCGGCCTGCTGGATTGGTAGTACGACAGCCCCATAAGGCATTTTTACTATTTAAGTCACCAATGAGCAAAGTAGATTCATTACTGCTGAATATTAATCTAATGTCTGATTCAAGTAGTCGCTTGTTCGGTTGTTTATAGCCACTTTTTATGTTGATTCTTCTATTATCACTTATTTGGATTTGTGCTCCAATCAGTTCAAGGTTAGTTGAATCGATTTGAGCTGTTTCGTGGTACATAATTTGTCTTTTAATAATGATTGCTACTCCTCCCCAGGATGTGGTGGCGTGTCGGTCTTTGCGTATTATTTGATAGCCCGGAATTTTAATCCTGTCATTGTTATTAAGATGGGTTTCTGTGATACAAGCTATATCGATATTATGTCTACATAGAAAGGCTATTAGAGTTGATCTTTGTGTTTTGAGACCGTTTGCATTCCAGTTGAGCACTGTTATGTTCTGTAGGGTTCTTAATCTAACTGACATTTAGGAAATTGGGTAGAAGATTTGTTAAGAGGTAATTTTTGATTTTCTCGATGTAAGGTTCAATTGCTTTAAGTAAGGATGTGAGTACAGAGGATAAGGTTGGTATTGTATCGCTTGTGTTTAGGGAAGGTATGCCGCTTGTTGCGCTAGCGTATGTTTTTGAATTGGTAGGAGAAGTAGTAATTCGTTGGGTACGATTTTGTTGGTGATGAGTCCTCGTTTGGGAGTTGACGTGTGAGCGTATACTCTTTTGATAATATTCACAGACTTTGTAATTAGCCGGATGTTCACCATTACAGTTGACACATATAGGTTTAGTGTTTCTACTTTTGTCGCAATCTTTATACAGATGGTTGCCGTTACAGCGAACGCATCTAGGTTGTAATGTACAATAATTTTTGGTATGTCCATAGCGTTGGCATCTGTGGCACTGAGGAGTGCTATTTGACTTTTTTCGGGGTTCTATTGTTACGATCGAGTGATTAATTAGATTGATTTTATATGTTTCTGAGGCTTTTTCACTTGCTTCAAGGTCAACTCCCACAAGACATCTATCTGCCTGATGGTGAACAATAACCACACGTTTGGTTAACCCTGATACTATTCAAGGAGTGCTACCAACTCCTCTTGCGAATTTCCTAAATACTTGTAACTTAGAACAGTACCATGTATAACTATGTAAATAGTTGATCTGGTAATAAATTATTATTAAAAAAAATTTTTTGTAATAGAGTGGAAAAGACCACTTTTTGCACGCTGAATACTTTGCTGGATGTGTTATTTTGGTACTACTAATAGTAATGACCGTCTTTTACTATGGCGACTTGCTGTCAATGCTTTTATCTATAATATGCATAATCTGTCAAGTATCCTACCTAGTTTCAAAAAACCTTTTTTTCGATTTTATTATATTCAATTTTTTAATATAACGAGTAATATTCATCAATATTTCAAATATTTATAGGGAAACATTTTGTCAAAGTTAGAACCAGGTAGCTCATTTGGAAGTCGCTTAAGAAATGCTCGCTCTTGACAATGTCGCGATTTTTAAAAACCAACTACACACACAAATAACCCCGTTCTGTACCAGGATGCAACGGATAAAATACACTCGGAATTCAGGCGGAACATTGTAGGGGTGACATAAAACGACTCACTCCAATAGATAATTAAAATAAATCATGAATAATTTAAATTTGTAGATAGTCAAAGGAATAACTGAAAAAAATCAAATGAAAATTTGGATTGTTTCTTATTGATTGCCAAACATTATTACGATGTGACAAGTCTCGAACATTTCTTGTGGTAATTTTATTTGTTGTATTTAAGGGGAGGCTGGAATCTTTCCTCGAATCGATGTCCGAAGAGGTGCCAATTTTTAATCATCAATTTCTCTCTTGATTTCTGAGATATTTAAACGCTGTAACCAGCGTTAAATTGAACGTTTCGCGGTGTAATCGACAAAGTTTTCCATTTTAGAAAATTTTCACTAAATTCTAAAGTGTAGGGGAAAATGTCGGAGCATTCCAAAAAAAATTATATAACGCCATGTCTACAATTTCAAAGATGAGAAATCGTACAACACCTTTTTACTCTTCTTATTTCGATTTTGTCTCCTTACGTATTGTTTTTTTCCTATCCTTCATTGAGATTCCTTTGAACCATGCAAATGACAAAAGAGCTCGACAATCAAATGAAATGGGACATATTTTAGAAAACACATATCATTAGAGAAAAATAATGAATATTTAGTCAGAGTCAGTAGGTACATCTATTTACAACGCTAAATGGTACAATACTGATGTTGAATTTAAAAAAATGCTCCATATGATAATTACGAGATCACAAAAGTTACTGACACATGTGTGGGAACAAACTGAATGATTTACCATTACAGTGACAAAATTATAATTGAAATTTTTTTGGGATTTGTGCTAGAACAAGATATTCGTGTAACAAAAGTATGTTGGTGAACCGTGTTTTTTCAAAATTTAAAAAAAAGTGACTCTACATTTATAAGAACTCCAAACTTAAATTCATAAGTAGTTTTTTGTGGGATATGACGGAAGCCTTAGATACAATTAAGTATGTGCTATTTACACAAAAAATATATGATATCTGATATCATTGAGACAGGATAAGGATAATGTTAGATTAGTGATATTTAGCAAATTATAATCTCTCCTTATTGTTTTTTAATAAATTTTCGCGGTACCGGTTTCGGACTATCCGTCCATCATCAGCCGCTCCTATAATTTATTATTTCAGATGTTACAATTTTAAATTACAATACAAAAACAAAAACTTACGTCAAAACAAATACAAACTCATACAAGTCGTTCATAAAGTGTATGATAACAAACACAAAACAGATATTTTTGTTTTTTCAATCTTCTAAAAACGATTAAACTATCAACCACCTATAATATTATGTTATTTAACAATTCATTTTTCTTTTTAATCTTGTTTTTTCTTATTTTTCCAAATTTATAATTATTAACGACAATTAATTATACTTTTTTGATAACAACTGAATTTTTCTAGATGTTAAAATGTCGGTTGCGTGCTATATATGCGTATTAACAATTATTTTGATGATAGCGTGTATACAACCTATTTCATATAAAATGTGTCTTATTTTACGATTATGTTTCACCTAACAGATTTAAACAACAAACTACAACTTATAATTTTACAATTCCAATTAATTATCATTATAATTTTAATATACTAAACAAAGGGTTAAAATTCAATTCAGTTTGATCATTTAGAAGCAATACATTTTGTTTTAGATGTTTATAAATTTCAAATGCTTCTAATAATGTTTGTTTTGTACCTTTTTTGCTATAATGTAACAACCTTATATTATCATCATTTTCACTTTTATGTTTACATTCTCTTAAATGTAACTTAAGGGCGTGCATCAGTGGATTTTAGGAATTTCAATCCACTATTTCTCGCTTGTTTTTTAAGATGTAGAAACGCGCGATAGCGTTATCGAAAGAGCGTTTCAAGGTCCAGGGGATGGACGATCCTGTATTGGAAAATTTTGAGAAAATTCTGAATTACAGTCAATTGTCTCGGACCATGTTTTTTCAACAATTTCCCCCAGAGCTCGGCCTATGTTGATAACTTTTGTATGAAAATTTCATTATATATAACAAATTTAAAGGGCTTTTCAAATGTTCAAGAAATTTTCCGATCGGCATGTTAGTTTTCCGGAATTTTAATAAAAACGGGTAGGCTTATGCAGAACTTTTTTTGTACAGTTTTAAAGGTGGACAAGCGAACGATTGCTTATTGGAAAGCTTACCCATATGAGGGAAACCTGACGTCCGTGGAAAATCCAATTTTTGAAAATTTTGGAAAACTTTTGGAAAGCTCATTTGTCTTTTTTATCTATTAAAAAATATATGTTCGTAATACAATTGTCTAAAGATAATATTTTTGTCGGTAAAACTTATATATTTCCCTGTGAAAATTGAGATTATAAGGATTTTACATATTTCATATGTAAGTTGTGTTATCTACACTTATACGGGCCAAATCACATATGTTTAGCTTGGTTATCATGAGTCGACCACTCGCTGTTTGTGGTTTCATTGCAAGGTTGTCACGTTGTCACAATTGCATTGAGACTTACAATATGTATTATAGGCGTTTGTTCTGCGTCCGGTGTGAATTATGATCTTTGGTTCGTCTGTTTATTTTTTATCTTTGTCGTGTTTCGCTATAAAATATATGTTATTGTAATATAAGTATTTCTTTTTAATTGATTTTTATTCTTTGACTCCCAAAATGGTGGCAGCGCCCCTAATGAGGCCACGTCTTATTCTTCTAGTGAAGAAACTTTCAAAATAGACACCTTCTCTTGCTGTTACAATTTGAATATTTGTGAATAATAAAGTATAGATGATAATAGGTATTTATTGTGGAAAAAATTGAATGAGGAAATAATATGCAGATAAATACAATATTTTAAAAAAATATTTATTTATTTTTAGCAATAATAATAATAGTGGTGGTTGTTCGTGACTTTTACGTCCATCTCCTGGACCTTGAAACGCTCTTTCGATAACGCTATCGCGCGTTTCTACATCTTTAAAAACAAGCGAAAAATAGTGGATTGAAATTCCTAAAATCCACTGATGCACGCCCTTAAATGTAAATATATGTATGTTAGATTTTAAATTTATTTATTTATTTATTTATTTATATATTTATTTATTGTTTAATTTATTTATTTTATAAAATTATTATTAGTATTTATTTGCTTTATGTTCTGTGTGCTAAATAAAACAAAAATGTCAAGATACTATTCACTTTATATAAAATATTTCTGATACGTCCGTCCTCTACGACGGCCAGAAACCAAGTTCCTTTTTATTTTGTTCTAATTTCGAAACTAACATTTAATAAATTTAGTTTTCCACGAGAACTCGGTTTCACGGGTGATATTAAACACCACCCTTAATTTTACAAAAATATTACAAACACGTATGAACAATAAACAAATCAGCCGCCTTCTCTCTTAGTCCATTTGTTGAAAGCGCTGCTAGTTAAAACCAAGCAGTTCCATTTTTTTCTGAACCAATAAACTTTGAATTTATGGGAAATACATAAATTTTGTAAAAATAATTTGTAGAATGCAACGTTGTAGAATCTAACATATATATTTAAGATCGTATATAATACCTAATGGAATAAATTAATTTTACTAGTTGTTAACATAATAATGTATTAAAAAAACTATTTCAACATATATTTTATTTACGACATATATATAAAGTGACTTTTACACTTGTGGTTTTTGCAATAAAATGTCCTAGTAATACATAGTATGGATTAATGAAAACATTATACCACCTCTCGTAAGCCAATCAGAAAATAGTATTTGAATCATTGTTTCTGTCTAATATAAAAAAAAACATGATAACGCAAAAATAAGTAAAACGATTGTTTCAACAAGTTGGCCTATGGAAGGCGTTTTTATACCATTTTAAATCATAATTGCTGTGAATTGTAAGATTTCCATTCGTAGTATTTACAATGGAAAGTGACCAAAATGACAATTTTAGTAGTAGATAATAGTTTCTGTTAAATGTAAAAAAACAGCAACGAAAAAAAAGGTGTAAAAAGTGTAGGTTTTTTTTGTGCGATCTTAGAATCGAAATTGTTGAATAAGGTAAACATTCTTGTACACCACCAGTACCTGTACACTTGAAAATAAGTCGCCGGTAAAGTATAGTATACAACTCACTTTAATATGTGCTTACTATTACCTCGAATGATTACTCTTAATAAATTGATTTGTGACCATTACACGCAGCTGTATTATCAATGACGTATATTTTTTCAAATGTCTTTGTTTTTAAAACTTCCAGCAGCTCTTTTTTATTATAGGTTTCTTCAAAATAGAACTGGCATTACAAAGTTAGCTTTAAATAACAATATGTGTCTTTCTGTGAGCAACCGTAGAAAGTACTTGCCTGCGGCGATCCAAATATGCTTGAAGGAACTATACATTTTCATTCAAGGGAGGTGACTTATTTGTTGTTGTAAAAACAGCAAATATGAAAAAAACTAAGATCAACCCAATTTGTTCTACTATTATTAAGTAGTAGAAAAAATTGGGTTATATCCTTCAAAAAAAAAATCAGCAGTGGTGTTTATAGAACTTCAGCATTTATTTAAAATTTCATGCGAGGTTAAATTTGTTTAATATGTCTTTATATTTTACTATTTATTACTATTTAAAAATTTTGCAGATGCCCCCAAAAAAATGACAATGAGTTTGATTCTGAATAGTGTATGTTGGATTGCCTGTACCAAATCATCACTTAAAAGGCAACACTGTCAAGCAGATGTCAAACTTGAGCGGCAACGCTGCCAAATAGCTGTCAAACATACGTCAATAGGTTATTCCAAGTGCTGAAATTGTTAAGGACAAAAGGACCATTTTAAGGGCTCTAGAGTCAAAATTTTGATTACGCGCAGGCAGAAAACGATTCTATGAGTGATTTTGAGCCGGTATGTGCAATTTCATAACGATCGAGTGAGTATTGGCAAAAGCCCCCAATCTGAACAATTACCTTTTTGTGCTTCTGTTGATGCAGTTGTTACCGGAGGCGTCGTCTTGTTGGTAAGTGCATGTTTTTTTCTTTGTTTTATTATAATTTCGATACATTTTTGTATTTACATATTTAACAAAAATTCGTGCATGTTTATTAATTTGAGCGATAAGTGCAAATATTTTGCCTGTAATTCCAATAAAATTGAGCAGCGTCTGATAAATATAGGTTAGGCAACGGCCATTTTGTCTTGATTGTTTAACATAGATGTCATATCGCTTATGCACAGGAAAAGTGTCCAAATTGATAGTTTTGCAGGAAAGACGAATGAACATTGGTGGTATTTTATTTTTTTAATTCGCAAGCTAGAATAAGGCACTACATGTATGAAATTGTTATGATAACATTATTAGGTTAAATGAAAAACTTACTCGAACTTCCATTTGTCTTTATTTTTATTTTGAAAACAAAACTACACGACGTTTCGATTGTTATAATCCACAATCGTTATCCAGTGTTAACTAAACATTTTTAGCTAAGACTACGATTTATATAATTATATAATTTGATGTCGAAGATCGATTTTTAAAACAAACTTTATTTTAATAAATTTTAAATTACTACAATTTCTTGAATTTAACTTATCTCGATGATAGCTAAAAATTGAATGAATGACTTTATTGAAAAAACTACATTGATGAATTTTGAAAAGTAAGCATTTCCTGCATAAAACTGGGATTGCTGAGCATACATTTATTTATAATAATTAATTTAATTTGATTATTTAACTCCTCCCCCACTAGATTCATGTCCGGAGAGTGTATCTCGAGGAAGCTGAATTTCGGTGTTTGTAATTTCTTCAGGTGATTCATTTTTAATTTTGAAAGATTCTACGATCTTCTTTTTGAAGCAAATGATAACCATTATTAGTCCAATGAAGCAATATAATGTGTAGTAATGGTGGACGACGTTTCTTTCGAATTTTCGGGGTTGAAACCATTTAACTTCGTTTTTAAGATCGGTTAAATCTTGTAGGTTGATAGGTTTGATGTTCTCAATTGTTTCGTAGTTGATTTGAACTTGATTTTCGATGTTATCGAATTCGAAAAGTAATAGTTGACCCATGCTTTCAGATGGTGAAACACTAATTTTGTCTTCGTTTGTTTCAACTGTACACTGGTCGTTTAATCGTATTAAGTTTGTTCCTTGGATTTTTTGTACTTCTCTCTTCTTCAGGCAATTGATTTTTATATTGATTTGATCGGCGGAAATAAGTATCCAAAATTCCGTGTCTTCTATTTCATGGAATTGTGTTTTTGAGATTTGTATTTCGTTTTGTGTACAATTTGACAGTGTTTGATGTAAGATGATGTTTGTTTCACAGTTATTGGATTCAATGTTTTCAATGGTTGTTGATTTACAGAAAAATGATCCATTGACTCTCTGGCAACTCTCAGTTTCACGGGCCATGTGAATTTTTGATAACAACAAATATCTGGCGTCGGGGATGATTAGACGGAATATATTTGAATGAGACCATACGGGAATGGCGTACAATTTGCCTAGATTGAATTGTTCTTGGTAATATATGGGTACAAATAAGATAAATACAAGCTTTTTGTTATAAACATACGATTCTACTTGAATTAGTTTTGAAATTTTAATTAAATTTTCGAATTGAATGTCGAATGGTAATTGATTTGATTTAATGGTTTTCTTTAAATTCATCAGAACATTGTATAATTCATTCGTAGATATGATACTGGGGTGTAAAATTCTAAGTTGTGTAAATGTGATTGCTGTAACCATTTTATCAAGAACATTTTCTATAACTGTATACATTAATTGGATCTGGTTTAGGGTGTCTGCAATATTATGTATGTTAGTTTCATTGACATCATGTTTTAAGAATTCTTCTGTTTTCATTAATCGGCTTTCAAGTATGATTTCATTTTGATATAAGTTTGATAAGGTTTTATTGAAAGTATCAATTAATTTAGATGAAAGTGAATGTTGTTTATCTAAATTTTCATTTAAAATGTTTTGATTTTGTTCTAATTGACGTATCATTTGTTCGAAATGTTCGCCATCTTTATAATCTAAATTTCCGGTGATACTTTTAAAAATTGAACCTAAACCATTGATTAATCTTCGCTTAAATCTATTGGGTTTCGGTATAATCTCATTGATTTCTTCTAAGATTGTTATTCTAGTGGCATTTATGATTTTTAAATAATTGTCAAATTCCCTAGAATAATAATAGTGTTCGGACAATTGAGAATTTAATCTTTCGACTTGTGTGTCAAGTTTTGTTAGTTGTTGGAAAAGTGAAGAAAGATCGTAATAATGAATAATTTTATGGTCGTATTCTCGAAGTTTCGCGTAACCAAGGTGTATTGGTACCAACCCAGGGTTATTTTTCAGATTTTTAATTTCCACTTGTGCTTGGATGGGGTTCATTACTAGGACGAACCTGTAACAATATTTTTTCATCAACTTATAAAGGTCTTTTTACATTTCTTAGATGATATTTTCTGCGTGGGGTGTGTATCACTTGTTTCTTTGTATTAATAACACTTGCGCGTATTTTATGTCGAAATTTATTTTGTAGTTTAGGACCCTTTTTAACTTCCTTCGGATAAACTTCTTGGCCGGGTTTTAGGTTAGATATTTCCTTTTCTTTATTTAATTTAGAAACTATTTTTTCTTTGTGATCTTGTAATTTTTTATTAAGTTCTTTATAAATTAATTTAGTTTTTTCTTTATGATTTTGTATGTAGTTAGACATAAGTAATTTTTGGCAATTTAAATCGAATGGGTCTTCTAAATCGAGATGGCCTGAAATTATTTCTATTGGTTTTTTATTTGTTGCAGAATGCACAGTATTATTATAGGCTAAGATTGCGTACATTACTTTAGTTTTAAGATTTTCTGTTGGAAATTGTTCGTTTAATAATCTTATATGTTCTAGTAGCGTACTGTGTAATCTTTCTACCATTCCGTTTGATTGGGGGTTTTCTGGTGTAATGAAATGTATCTGAATTTTGTGTAATTCGAGTAGCTCTTTGATATTGTTGTTCTTAAATTCGGTTCCGTTATCGCTTATAATTTTCTTGGGGATTCCTAAATAGGAAAAGAATTGAAGCAGGTTATTTACGATACTAATAGAGTTTGCGCTACATAACTCGTATATTTGGGCATATTTAGAGAAGGCATCTATTATTGTCAAAAATTTCTGATTTTGTATTTTGATGGTGTCTATGTGAACAATTTCAAACGGTTTTGTAGCAGTGGGAGTAAGATTGATTCCTATTTTGACGGGATTTCTTTCATATTTTGTTCGTTGACAAATATCACATGTATTTATGTATGTTTGTATCGAATTTCTCATGTTTGGCCAATAATAACGTGCTTTTATCCGCGTTTCTGTTTCATTGATGCCTCTGTGATTTGATTTACCTTCGTGATAATTTTTTATTACAATTGATATTTCTTCTGGGGCTACGTCAATTAATTTGGTTTTAGTACAAATAAACTTGTAGTGGGGCCATTTAAAGGTTTTTCTTATAATTTCGCAAAATTTATAATATATATCATGTGGATCAAAATATAAATAGTATGTAATTTTTGGAACGACATATTCTTTAACTATATTGATAACTTCGTTTTCGAAATCGTTTTTGCTGATTTGGAAGATTATTCTTTGTTTATTAGGAAACGGGTGAATTAATTTGGGTTTCGAGGGAGAATGGTTTACAATTTGAAATTCCAGTTGATTTTGACCGTTATTGAAAGGTTGTACCGAAATTGGGATATCTACTATAGGATTTTCTTGTTGATTAGAATGTTGGGTTTGTTCATCATCGTTTTCCTTATTTTCATTGTTCGATATTTCAGGTTCTACAGAGTCGTCGGCGTTTACAATCATAGATTCGTTCTCTAATCTGTTGTCCGACATAGCTTCATTAAATCTTTCTATGTATTCGAATATATTTTCACAATTTTCGGCGGTATTGACATTGATTTCGATACGAGAAAGAGCGTCTGCATTGCTATTTTGTTTTCCTTTTTTATAAAAGATATCGTAATCGTATTCCTCGAGTTTTAACCGCCATCTTACAAGTTTGGAATTTGGTTCTTTTAAAGAAAACAGCCACTGCAATGGCTTATGGTCTGTAATTATGTTGAACTTCCTTCCGTAAAGGTAGGGTCTGAAGTATTTTACGGCATAAACGATAGCCAACAACTCTTTTTCTATAGTTGAATAATTCTGTTCGGAATCGTTAAGCGTTCGCGATGCGTAAGCTATTGGAAGGTCTTTTCCGATGGTTCCTTGTGACAAAACGGCACCGATTGCTACATTGCTTGCGTCAGTCGTGAGATTAAATGGTTTTGAAAAATCCGGATATTGTAAAATTGGTTCGTTCATTAAAATGTTTTTACAAGTTTCGAAACATGAAACGAATTCTTCATTATGTATTATAGACGCGTTCTTTTTCAGGCATTTAGTGAGTGGTTTAGTTAATTTTGAAAAATCTCTTATAAATTTCCGGTAATATCCTAATAGTCCTAAAAATCCTTTCAATTGTTTTTGTGTTTTCGGTATGGGATAATTTTGAATGACTTTTATTTTTTCTGGGTTAGGCTTAATACCTTCAGGGGTGATGACGTGACCTAAATAATTTACCTCTTTTCGAAGGAATTCGGATTTGTCTAACTGAATTTTGAAATTTGAATTTCGTAGTCTTTGAAAAACTTGTTTCAAGTTATTAATGTGTTCTTGTAGTGAGACACTAAATATTATGATGTCGTCTAAATAAACTAAGCAAAATTCGTTTTGAATTCCTCGTAAAATATTGTCCATAACTCTCTGAAATGTCGCGGGCGCGTTTTTTAAGCCGAAAGGCATTCTGAGATATTCGTAATGCCCATTTTCAACACTGAATGCGGTTTTCGGTATGTCAGAAGGATCCATTTCAATTTGATGGAATCCTGATGCGAGATCGAGGGTGGTGAAATATTGACATCTACCCAATTTATCTAAAATATCGCTAATGTTTGGTAGTGGGTACTTATCATCGATGGTCTTTTGATTTAATTTCCGATAATCGACTACTACTCTCCACTTTTGTTTTCCACTAGCGTCGATTTTCTTTGGCACGATCCAAATGGGAGAGTTCCATGGAGAACTACTTGGTCTAATGATATTTTCTTTCAGCATTTTCTGAATTTGTGATTGAATTTCTTGTTTATGAACAAAAGAGTATCTATAAGTTTTTGAATAAATCGGTATTTCATCAGATGTTTTAATTTTGTGTTTAACTGTATTGCTGAACGTTAGAGGGTGGTTTTCTCTATGAAAAATATCGGCATATTCTTTTATTAGTTTTAAAATTGTGGTTTTCTCTTCTTGATTCATATGATCGGTACGTATATTAAAGGGATCTTGATTGTCACATTCGAAATTATTAAAATTGGGAGTATTGATTATTTGATTTTGAAATTCTCGCGGAGATATTAATTCATCTTGTAGTGGTTCGACCACTAGATTTTCGGAAAAATTTAAATGTGCTATGTGTTCATTTTTGTTAATTATACTGACATAGGCTTCGAAATCTTTACATGTTGTCAAACATTCGGGAATTTCGCAACCGTGTGAAGCTGTATACGGTACGATTACATCACCTTTCTCGATGTTAGTTTTGATTTTTATAATTTGTTCAGATCGGGGTGATATAGAATAAGTATGAGTTTGTTTTTGTGGTATATTTTGGAAATGAATTTTGATTTTTGCATTTGGTGTTATTAACAATTTATTTTTAAAATCTAATGTGGCGTTTAAAAATTCTAAATTATCTAATCCGATTAATCCTTTGAAAATATTGTGAAATTTGAATAAATGAAATTTCATATATTCGTCCGGTCGTTCGAATATCTTTGGTATTTTCATCCATCCGGTATAACGATGTGCTGATGTTGAAAACGTATTCGAAACTATAAACGGATCGTATCGAATGGTTTCCGGGAATAATTTTTCTGCGACATCCGGATCAATAAACGATTTTGTGGCACCCGTATCGATTAATAATTTTAAGTTATTAAAATTTGGAAAAATTATGTACGGTAATTTACTAGTATACTGTTCGCTATGGTTAAGCGGAATTATTGGGTTGTTGATATTTCCGAGGCCGTTATTTGAAAATTTTCGTATTCGTCATCAGTTGGTTCTTCACAAATTTCATCATCATCTGGATTTACATCATCTACATTAACTGTTTCTTGATTGAATAATTCTTCTGATGTAAAGTTTCTTTGTGAGAAATTTGGAGGATTCGCGAATGTTTGTCTAGTACTTATACTCATTGGTGTTGCAGGGGGTGGCTTATAGTTTGGATTGGGTTTGAAAACATTCTTATTTTGAGATGAAAAATTGTCTTGTCGGGAATATTGTTGGGGTTTATTGTTCGGTTTTTTGAAAGCTTGGATATTTGTTTGGAATTTAGGAGTTGTTAATTTTTGTTGGAGGTTTATAGGTTGTGATGGAAACTGCGGGGTATTTTGTGTTATTTGATGAACTGGTTTCTGATAATATCGGACATTATTCTCTTCGTTAATGTAAAGTAACGCGACTTGAAGACTGTCAGGACGCATTGCCCTAATTGAACTGCCCATTGGCTCTTTTAGACCGGCTAGAAATGTTTTCAAAGCTAATTTATTGTACAAATCTTTTTTGATATTGGAACCGATACCGGTTTGTTCGTGGGTTTTTACGTACGAACATAATAAATTTAATAAATTCATTATCTTATCATAAAATTGCAGAGCACTCTCTTTGTTTTGTTTTAAGAGGACCAAATCACGAATTAGACAAATTTCGTCTCTTTGATCACTAAAATTTCTAATTAACGTTTCTTTTAGTTCTTGCCAAGTGGTTACACTTTGGATGTTAATAGCAATTTTCGCGTTTCCGCTTAATTTATTAGTTATTGATTTAAGTATAAACGTATTTAAAAAATGTGCTGGATTGTTCTTATCTACGAATGTATTAATAATGCTCTCAGCGCTATTAATGAATTCGTTCAATTCGTTTGGATTTCCATCGTATTGTGGAACACATGACAAATATTCTGGTTTGAAAGTTAATGTGGTCATTTTTGATTCTGATTCAAAATTTGTAGTTGTATTTGTATTTGAATTTGAATTTGAATTTGAACTTGTATTTATCTCAGCGGTTGAGATTGATAGGGATTGAATGGATTCAGTTAAATGATCAACGACAGACATAAATTATTATCAAAAATCACTTACCCTAGTAATGTAATTTTTGAGAGCTTCAACATTCCAATTTGATCCGCCTACGATAGGTGTGATTATCCGATTTCTAGGATGTCAACTCGGTCCAATGGAACTTGAATTTTTGTTAATTTTCTTTATTCGAATACTGGACAAACTGTTGAAACAGACGAATTTCCACGATGAAAAATCTTCCAGTATCCTACCGACTGCGCCAATTATATAATTTGATGTCGAAGATCGATTTTTAAAACAAACTTTATTTTAATAAATTTTAAATTACTACAATTTCTTGAATTTAACTTATCTCGATGATAGCTAAAAATTGAATGAATGACTTTATTGAAAAAACTACATTGATGAATTTTGAAAAGTAAGCATTTCCTGCATAAAACTGGGATTGCTGAGCATACATTTATTTATAATAATTAATTTAATTTGATTATTTAACTATATACAATATATTTGGTTAATCATGCGTGAAGCGCCACCCTATTTTATCATGCTTCAGCAAGCCTGAGTTTCTCGACTTTAGCCAGCGCTGGCCACCAAATATGGCCAAACAATATCGATATTAATTGGTCTAAACTTTTTCAATTTAAAAGAAATATTACCAAGGAGAGGAAGAGTGAAGAATTTCGATATATCACGATTTACTTTAGCCAATGATGTAATTGGCTTCAAATTATGTTCTGATTGAATTTTATTATAAAGTTTGTGAAAGGTGGCAGATGGGAAACCGTCAGTAGGGATAAGATATTTCAACCTAATCAATTCTAACTCAAATTCATCGCCTAACATTGTTGTCGAAAAAGGTCCGTATATGAAACTGTTAAAAGCTGCGACTTTGTAGTTGGTAGGATGAAATGATTGAAATGGAATCAACCTAGAAATGTTGGAAGATTTCCTTAAAACTAAAAATTTAAATTAATTGTCCACCATCAAATCAATTTTCAAATCCAAAAATGGGTAAGGTATTACCACCAAAATGGAAGTAAACCACTTTATTCATTGAATATACAAGTGTTTGTAGATTTTTAAACTAAAACGAACAACCATGATAATCGTTGGCTACGGAAAGAGCTGAGCACGTTGAGAGTAAAATTGCTTCACAAGTAACAGATTGATATCGCAAGATAGAGTAGAGTCCCCACTCTAATCAACTGGCTCTAACTACTGTATTAACGATGAGACTTAGTTTAAATATAGATTGTCTGTAGATCGAATCTATACACAAAAGTGTCGTCGTCAGTACTTAGCATAAGTTATTATTTTTTCCGTGACTAGTAGTGTGTAATGGATAGGCCTTAGCATGCAAAAACGGTTCGTTGTGCCGTCGTTTTTAACGAAATTTACTTTTTTGTTCGACTCTTACATTACATGTTGGCAAAACTCCATCTACGCTGCATTATCAGCGAAAAAAAAACATGTCAATTTTCAACTGTCGCACGATGTCACAATGTGCATACGAGCTAGTTAATTATCATATTCTGATGTCTGGACCCCGAAAATTTAACAACAACATCTCAATGATGATGCACCCAATCGCCGATCGAGCATTGTGTTCAACCATGTTTAATGTTCCTGTAAATTGTTTTTGTTGGTGTTCAAACTTTATGGTTGACTTGGATGTTCTTTGTCCTTTACATTGAAATCATTGCTTTTAAGCTGCTCAAATCTCCGTTCATAAGAATCTTATGATAAGGAGCATGTTCTCCATTAGGCGAACAGGTAAGGTGGCTCTATTTGGGTATTTATCGAAAGCCATTGTGAAACCTTTGTCTTCAGCACCTTTTTTAAAATTATCATAGAATCATCTGCATATGACTTTATGGAGATTGAGTAAACCGTTCATCATGGGTTACAGCTTTTGGAAAAATGTGGAATCCTTGGTGGAAGAACGATTCGAGTAATTTTTAATGTCTTCGAAAGAATTGATGTGCTGGATTTTCATGGATTGAAATAAGTGGAAATCCGAAGGGGTAGTACGTGGTAAATATGGCAAGTTGTGGTAAACATCTCGCCCGAACAACTGAATAGATACTCGTTTTATGTACTTAGGGAAGAACGATTCAAGGGAATTTTTAATATCTGAAAGAGTTGAAGTGCTGGATTTGCGTGGATTGAAACAGGTGGAAATCTGAAGGGGTAGTACCTAGTAAATATGGCAGATGTTGTTTGTAATTAAGTCCGAACAACCGAATAGATCCTCCGTTTTTGTATTTGTGGAGAAAACTGATTGACAGTTTGTTGTGTTCGCATTAAGATAGTTACATGACAGTTAACTAAAACATCTCAATGAGATGCATACCGATATAATGGTATTTCATAATGGTCTTACTAATGTTATGTACCCCTTTACCTTTTATTGAACAACGGAAAATGTGAGCGTGCTCCAATATGTTAAATTAATATTGCTTCAAGACATTATAAAATCCAATGGTGCTATTTTGCTAATTCGTGATGATCCGTTACCATGGTGATGAATCATCTATAGGAGATTCATCACCTAATAAAAATCTGACAGTCATCTAGAACAGCGCTACCTATCGCATATTCTACAATTCATTATCTATAATAATTTGGTCAACTGTAATTGTATGTATCGTTAGTATGCTATTATTACAGACTTAAATTAAACAATATGATGATACGATAAATTGCATTTTTAAATGAAACAACTTGTCGAACTTTCCCATTGTTTTTATTCTAATTCACAAAATAATACACAAATTTTCGATTGCCAATGATCTGAAATCGTTATCAAGTGTAAATAAGTAATTACATTTTTCTACGATCGAACGGAAACTGTTAATTTTCTACCCTTGCTTGGTACTTGGAAAGTGTCTAATTCCAGTCCAGTATAATCGTCTCTAGGCAACGGGGTAAATCCTAGCTTCTGATTGGTGGATTTACTTTCCCGCCCTAGGGCATGTAAGCAACTACTATTCTACAGTGTTTCACTTATTTTTATTTTAATTTACAAGTAATATGAATGAAAATTTAAGTAATGTGAATTTTAAAAATTTCTAAATAAGAATTATTACAACCAATATTATCATACAAATAAAAAAATTAGTAGTATTAAATAAAAAAACAATTTAATATAGAATATGAAGTTAAAAATTAAAGCAATCGAAAACGCCTTTGATTTAAATATAAAAATTTATGCAAATTAATTCTTAAAAAATACCTAAATCTCCATTTAATTCTTTGCCAGCAAACGAATGTTTTTTAATGGTAATCCTGAAGAAGATAGTGTATGCACATTAGATTACTAACATAAGTTGATTTGAATTTCACTGTCAAAATTGTCAAAAATTTTATCAAATTATTTTGACAGATTAAAAATTATGAATAATTTGACAATTCAATTTAAAACTGCACTGGATTCTGTAGTGTTTCCGTTCGATCGTAGAAAAAATAGTGTTCACTACACGGGCGGAAAGTGTCTTTGCGAAACTCGGGATGATTCACCCTCGTTTCGCAAAGATGCACTTTCCGCCCTAGTAATGAAAATAACTATTTATTAATTATAAGAATTTATATCATCATAATATTTAATTAAACCAATTTATAAATTTCTGCGAAAATCCGTAATAACAGCATACTAACGATACATACAACTACAGTTGACCAAATTTCCAGTCTATAAAAATCGTCATCTTCGACACTCATTATTACACCTAATATGTTTCTATGGTCAGTTCTGGACCGGTCAACATCTGGAACTGCTATGCGAACACTCATTCCAACTTGAGCAGGTTTGAATTTCTTCTTCGTCGTTTCCAGCATTTTCTCAGCCTGTCTTTTTTGTGCTACTTTACATTCTAATCTTGTATTTTTAATATTTGCAGAATTTTTACAATGTTCACAAGAAAATGCTCTGTTTGAGCACAATGAACAAACTGCTCCTGCTACAGTCAGATCTAAATGTTCTTCGTTTATTTCTTCCTTTTCTTCCGTCACTGAGTCCAAGGTTTTCTCATTTTCTGCTTGTTTAATCGTTTTTTCGGTGAGTCCCATGAAGTCGCTTCCACTGTCCTCAAGGATAAGAGAATTACAATCTAAAAGATAAGAGTCCATTTTTATTTGCTATTTTAAAGGTAATCACTTTGTGGGTAACTAATACCTTGTGGAAAAGCAACTGTTTCATCAATCTTTGTTTCAATTATTGGATCATCATTATTATCATCCGCATTTTCAAGAGGGGCCTCATCTTCAATCTCGCCAGGACAGGTGTTCGGAATCTGATTTGTTTCATTGTTAATTGAGGCTTCATTCTCTATCTCTTCTTCTTCGGCATCTGTATGTAAAACGTGTTCCAGATCCTCCTCGCTCCTAATTTCTTTTAAAATTTCTTTCGGAATTGGAAGACTTCTGAGCCCATCACGAGCTGGTACCCCAAACATAGCTTCATAAGGGCTTCTTCCGATACCGGAATGAAAACATCTGAAAAAATTAAGTTAGAAATACCACAAAAATTATCAAGAAAACAGTATTACATATTCTTTGCAAACTGTACATAGCGTAAGCCCTCAGTCCATGCCGTAGTGTTATTGTCTTTTATCCAACAAGCACGTTTTGATTCGATGTCTTGATTTGCTCGTTCCACCGAACCTTGAGACTGAGAGTGCCTTGGTTTCCCATGAACCAAATGGCAATCGGGCCACATACCTATCAGTTCATTCACAACCTAAAACATTTTGTTACGGCAAAATAATTACCACTTTTAAAGGTAGGTACCTACCTGGTTTGCGAATTCTCTTCCATTATCACTATGTAACATGCAAGGGGTTCCCAGATCAGCAAAAATATCGAGCAAATTGTAAGCAACTTCTTTTGCAGTTTTTCTCTTAAGTGCCCGCAATCGAAGATACTTGGTAGGATGGTCTTAATATACAAGAATAAATTTAAACTCTCCATCCGGTCGAGTTTGTAAATCGATTAGGTCTATTTGGCAGCGTGAGTTCATATGATTAGATACTAATGGTTTGACAACCATCCCTTTCGATATTTTTTTTCTTTTCATTTGGCAATTGTCACAGCCTTCAATAAACAGCATAACTAGTTCTTGTGTAATATTTCAATATTTTTCCTTTAAATGTTTTAAAGTAACTTGTCTTCCCCCGTGATGTGTTGCTTGATGTGCGTCATTAATGATGTCATACATCTGTTCCACAAACACAAGGGCCTTATCGGAACTCTTGCTAATAAGTATAAAATCTGAGCCAGCTTTTTGTATATCGTATCGCTTGATAACTCGATAGTCCGATTTGTCAGTGCTACATGGCCCCATCTCTTTAATTCTTCGAAGCCGACTAACTAATGCATCATATTCAGATTTCTTTAATATTTTAGAGTTACTTGCTTTTTCGTTGATTTTGGCCATCATAAGAGTATTAAATTCTTCCTTGTGAGCCATTTTCCAACATTTGCAACATAATAACCATACACAACCGCCAAAACAATGTGGAACAAAAACATACCCTAACCTCACTCTTATCCGATTTGTTAGTTTGTAAAATAACTAACAAACTTGCTATTTTGTCCACTAAAATAATGCAGTAATCATATTAACCAACATTGCGGACGGCTATTATACAAACTAGCCGACATAACTTGGTTATTATAATTACAAAACCGTTAAATGTCCATTTTAACAAGAACTAATACATAGTTTGCATACTATTTTGTTTCTTTCGAATTTTCTTTACTGCTCTCCGCCTTTACGGAATTGTCCCCTTTTCCTGATTTCTGTACGGTTTCGCTCGCCTCAACGTGTAACATTGAATTGTGGTGTCTACCGCATTTTCTACAATCAGTCGCCGTACACTCTGATGTCGTATAAGATGGTCTTAGACAATTAAAGCACAAACCGAGCTTTTAGACTTGATTTATTTTCTCTGATTGAGACAATTTTAAAAATGAAAAATAGTGTGTGGCTATTTGCAAAAATAGCAGTTAATTGATGTCTGATTTTTTCTGCTTACGAATGCGTTTGACTTTGTGACGATTGCTAGGTTTGTTTTGATCTTTACTGAGAGCGTGACTGAGTTCAACTTTTTCTGATATCTCACATCTCCTTTTTAGAAAACTTGGTTAGTTATCTAATTTTGGGCACATTCCCTTTAGTATCGCATAGCTCCCACTCACGCCGTGTTTTTTGGTCGGATTTATTGGTTATAACGTAAAAAATTGACGGGTCCCAATGTTCGGTGGGTTGCCCCAAGATTTTCAACGATCTCAAATGTTTTGTAAATGTGTCAAACAGATTACGTAATTCCGAATGAAATTCTTTTGTCAATGAAGGATACTCAAATATTTCTTGAATATAAATGATCGAAGATCTTTGTTTTGTTTTGATACTTGAGTTGACTCAACAATCTGCAATGCATCTTTTCCTAATGCCACTGAAACGCAGAATATCCGTCAAATAGGGATTGATATTGATGAACGCATTGAAGCTGTTTCTGAATTCTAACCACTGATTGTATTGACAGTTAAAATTCAGCAAATTGATTGTTAGTAGATTGATTTTTAAATGATGTGTATCATTTTGAATAACTAGAATTGGCGGGGAACTGACATTGTGATTGTTTATTGTAAACCTGCTCTGAACCAACAAAAGTCGAAATTGTTTCCTGTAATGTAATAAACTTGAAACAGATACTCTCAAAATTGTTTTTCTCACGGCCGATTCTGCCAACATGGATCCACGACGTTGAATCGGGTTCACAGCTAAACTCGGCTGAAATCGTGTTACCAACGGGAATCAAGTGAAGGTGACGTCAGTTGAAACAGATTTAAGTGGAACCCGATTCAGCTGAGACCAGCGCTAGAAAATCACATGAAATACAGTTCACGAAAACAACGATTCAAGTCCCGACTGAATCAGGTTCAAACTAAACCAGCTAGGAGTTGGTTTAAGCCTCAAAATACAATAGACATACGTGAATTTCTATATTAATTGTTTGAATTTTGTCTTTCCGAAATACATTTTGGTATTGTAATTTCAATTCAAACAATATTTACAATTGTTTGTCTGTTTTTTGAACAGTTTTATTTAATCTGACGGACTAATTATTAATTATACCAAAAATAAACGAATATTCCATGTCGCACATACACACTCACATACTTTTAGTTGTACCTGTACTTATACAGGCATAAGGGTTGAAATTTTCTCCGTTTTTTCGCCAATATTCGAAGGTGTGTTTTAACTGAATTTTAAAGAATTATTTCTGTTTATTTTTATTTTTAATTTAATTTTTGGTGTTTTTATTGTTTATTTTTTTTTTCGTTTTTGGTACAATATTTTTATTTCGATTTTCCGCGTATTACTTTGATTTATTTTGTAAGATTTATTCTGATTTCCTGCATATTATTTCTGTTCATTTTGAAGTTTTCGTTTTATTATTTAGTGATAATGTACAAATCAACTGATTCTGAGGAAGAACAAATGGCGATTAATCGCCGGCCAATTAATTATCATCAACTATTTGACAACTATTTGAAAATGAGATTCATTTGAACTACAGATTTTGAAGATTTTCAAAACAATCGGTTCGACAAATATTGGACTTGATCCAAAACAAACTGATATATACAACAAAAAGAAATCACCCTCTATCAGCACTAAACTAACTTTTATTAACATTACGTTTTTATTCCACGGGAGATTTCCAAGGATTGTTAGGTGATTATATTAATATTAGTCGGACAACAACATCAAGAATCATTTGGAAAGTAACACAAGCATTAGCTGCGTTAGCAGAAATGAAAATCAAAATGCCGGGTACTGCTGAAGAAGAATCAACTTTTAGGCGCAATTAACTGTACACACATTCCAATTCAATCTCCTAGGGGTGCCATTGCAGAATCGTTTAGAAATCGCAAAGGTTTCTTTTCATTAAATCTACAAGTCGTTTGTGACGCAAAATTAAAAATTCGGTATGTGATTGCTCGCTGGCCTGGGTCAGTTCACGATAGCAGAATTTTTAACTATTCATCACTGGCTGCTGAACAACCAGTGTTTTTGGTGATAGCGTACTACTTGGAGATAGTGGATACCCATATAAAAATTATGTATCAACACCCTTGTTAGCGCCCAGGGATATAAGTGAGCACAGGTACAATAGTGCACACATAGCAGCCAGAAATACAATTGAAAGGTGTTTTGGAGTTTTAAAAAGACGATTTCCTTGCTTATCAAAAAAACTAACAATAAAAACGGACAGAATACCTGCCGTGATTGTAGCATGTTGTGTGGAAAACAATGAAGCTACTAAAGAGTTTACAATGACTGAAGAAGTGAATGGGCACCCATTGTAGTGGAAAGTAATGCGAATAATGCGTTGCGAACAACCTTGATCAGAAGTGTTTTCCAATAAATACATTTTCGAACTAGTTTTATTTATTTATCAAATGAAATTGAATTGAACATTATTAAAATTTGACATCTAAGTTTAAATAATTGGATCTAATCTAAATTTAAATCGATATTAATAGTCAATAATGACTGTTCAAAATTTAAAACAAAATGTAGATTTTTCAATCGTAAATTTGGAGATGCTCAAAAATTATGAAACAATCTAACTGTACATTTGCGCAAAGAATGAAACTTGAACAATAGTACATATTTAGTAAGTAGTATTAAAAGGCGGTAAAATTTAAAAATTCCGAGATAGGATCGAAGCCCAATTATATTTGGTCGTTAAGCAATTCGAAATTTTTGAAATGGTCTTGGATTTCATAAAATTACAGCAAATTGAGTTTCAATCCTTTCTCATTACGATGTAAGATAGTTATACAATGTGTTTGGCCCAATAGTTTTTACTGGTCAACGGAAAACCCACATTGGATAAGAACAGTAGATGACCAGAGACGGTTTTCTGTGAATGTATGGGCTGGTGTCTTAGGAACACGAATTATTGGTCTTGTAGTTTTTGCGGAATGAACTAAAACTTATTTTGGAAGATTTGCCACTAGAAGTACTTCGTAATTTGGTCTACATTCACAACGGGGCACCACCACATAATGCTAGAATGGTACGTGAATTTTTGAACGGTGAATTTCCTAGGGGGTGAATCGGCCACGGAGGGACAATCCGGTGGCCAGCACGATCGCCTGACCTAACCCCATGTGATTTTTTTCATATGGGGGCATGTGAAACAAAAAGTTTTCAAATCTGAGCCACATAATCGACATGAACTGGAGACACGAATAAAAAATGAATTTCAAGCTATAACTCCTTAAATTTTATTGAGAACAAATCGTAATTTCCAACGGAGGCTACATCGCTGTATTGAAGTTGAAGGAAGACACTTCGAACATTTGACATAGCGTGAGATTCGTCTAGCCCACGTAAGTATTGCACTTTTCCAAGTTATTTGGATTCATAGGGATCAAAAAATTAGTATTGATGTATTTTTTAAGGATATTTTTGTAGTATTATACATTATATATTGTTTGATTGATGATATCAATGTGTTTAAAGGATCTTTTTTAATTTCGACGTAATTGTTGTCTTTTATAAAGTCCATTGTCTTATTTAAGTATTCTTGATTTTCAATGATAACCATTCCAGCATTTTTATCAGCTTTAACATATGTTAAATTATTTTCTATAAATTTTCTTTTTGATTTGTTGACTTTACCAAACAATTGAGATAGGTGTTTCTTGTTTTTGTGATTTTTGTTAATTCTCTTTTTGTTTTAAATATAAGATATGATCATTTCTAAAATTGTCAGTATTTCTATTATTATACATGGCGACATGAATCTCAATTGCTGCATGGATCAGGTTTCGATGGTTGTTGATAGATGGTAAACAATTTTGTGCCCAAGATTGAGTATATTTTATTCGGTTTTTGTGAAAGAAGTTTTGAACAAATTGGTAAATCTTTTCCAGAATTTGTGATAGTTTTCGTTTGTATCACTATTATTTTTGGTTTTGAGTGATTTTTGATGTCTGTGATTCCTCTCCAAATTTTCCAATCTGATCTGTCTTCTAAAAAATATTTTCTTACTGATATCAATTTTATTGTGTGTATACCATCTATTAAACCATTAAGCTCCATGTGGTTTAACCTTTTGGAGAGATGTCTGTATATGTTAAGTTGTTCGAAGTTACGAAAATTAACGTTCGTATAATGTTTTCTTTTTTCTGTTATCATTATTTTCTTAGATATTTTTTTGTTTTTCTCGATGGGATAATCTTGTACGTTTGATCTTAGCAAAACTAGGGGTTATTTGTCTCTGTAAACACTGGATGATAAAGTATATGAGCAATTCTTGGCTGTTTTTTTCTTGTAGTATGTAGTTTGATATAATAACTGGTGAGATATCCTCTAAATGTTCTAAAAATAATGTATCAAATATACAAGATAAATTCATGTTTTTTTTTTCAAACATGAATAATGATATCAAACTCAGTAACCTTTAGACGGCCGGGTTCGACCAATTGGTCATCTGCAGGTGCATACTACAATCTATTTGAATAATTAGTTACAATTTATTAAAAATATAACACTTACGTCAATATTACGAAAGATTATACAAATGATCAAACATCAAGCACGTTCATCAAACATCATTTACAATCAATTAGTAAAAACAAGAAAACAATGATAAACACTATCAATTAACGATCTCGTATAGAACTTAATCACCAAAAAATCGTGAAATTTCGACAGTTGTATTATTTAGATCCAATTAATGTACAATTAATATCGATAATATCGATCGATGTTATTTCATAGTCATACATAGTTTTTTTGCTTCTAACTTGTTGATTGGTTTTTCATTTTCATATTCACTGATTAGTATAAGAGTTCTTTTGATATTTCTATAATTAATTCTCAAACCAGAAACCGCAGCAGCTCTTGCTGACCACTTAGTGTCACTTACTTTTCAAATGTTTACAATTGGACTTGCTAAAATTATCAAGAAATATGTTCAATCAATGTGTAGAGAAAGAGAAGAATACATAAAAATTTTGGATGAAGTGAAAATAATATACAGCCACCGAACAAGCATCTGCAGCACAGTTTCCAACTAAATTAAGTATATGACTAGAACATGAAATAAAAGTGGCAGATTCATTCAAAATTCTTATCCTAGCTTGTAAACCATTATACTAGCCTGCCTATTAGCCGCATTATCACAAGTTTGTCCACGACAATTTTTATGTCTAACGACATACTGCTTAACATTTTCAAAATAGCTACTCCTAAATACATATGAGGAATCATGACGTTCGATTTGTAAAAGTCCAAAAAAGCGTTCCTTTACGTCTCCCTCATTGTTAACATATCTTAATACCAATGTCAGATGATTGATATGACTGTTGTCTGGTGTAGAATCAATAATTAACGAATAATATAAAGCTTATTGAACCTCTAAAATCAATATCTATTGTACCTCGGTTCCCATTAGATTAACAAATTCATCACATGTCGAATGAGACAAATAACTAACTCTGCCATTTCCAGCATTGTCATATATTTCTAAGTGATTTTTAAGAAGCTCATCAAATTGATTCAGATACTGAATATATGTTATAAAATTCTTTCGTTTATCTGAATCTATTCCTTCTCTATGGCCTCGAAATGCTAATCCCCAAACGAGCTAATAATTGCACTGTAGCGACAATTCTTATTAAAACCTCCCGCCAATATCTTCTTTCAGAATCAAATTGTTGCGTTAATCGGTAATTCACACGTCCTGTTATTTATAATCTCTTTTATAAAGTAAACATCGATGAGATTTGTTCTTTTGAACATTCATGGTCTTTCAGTGATCGATTAAGATTTTTACAATTACTCTACCCAGATAGGAATTTTGTATTAGAACACGTGAAAAGCTTACAAACATAACAAAAACGCATTTTCTAGTTTAAAAGAAAATTAACCAGTGACGATATTCTTTAGTGCCATTAGCTTTTAAACAATAAAAATGGGAGTTTGATATATTTCTATAGAACGTTTTATTTCTATCTCTATATTCAGTTTTTAAAGCCGTTATATCTGCGATGTTACACGGTTTATTAATTAAGAAATAGTTTATCATTTCATCCAATATTTGTAAAGGCCATAAGGCGATATCCTTTGACACATCGAACTAACGTTTTAAATTGTTCTCAACCTCCAATGTGTTTTGTAAATATTCTATCTCTGCACTTTTTGATACTTCAAGTTCTTCTGATTGCTCCTCTTTTATATCTATGAGTTCTACGGCTTATTTTGGATCTTGTTCGTCTGATCTATGCTGGTTATTACCATTTTGTTCTTTATTTTCTTCTAGTCCTGTAACAATATCTTTTGACTTTTTGTCCGATGTTAGAAATGATTCAAAGAATTTCTCTGGGTAAGCAACGTCTGTTCTTTCTCTTTTTGTTTCTTTCGTCTTTCAGTGCCAGACATGTATGTCCGTTTTATGGTTTGAAAAGTTTTTTTATCTACAAGTATTAACAGACAAATAGTGATAGTAAGAGAACCGATAACGCAAGTAGGACATATTTCACATTATTGTAGTACATTTATATGCACTTACTAGTTTGATATTTTGAAATTTCTGTAAAAAATTGCTACATATATAAATTTTCCGTTGAAATCTGATATATTCTCTAACCAATAGTACTCAATCTACTTTATAACTTACAATTACTTAGTACATGTTTCGCAATCACTGAAACTTCCCTAAAAAATGATGCATTAAGGGTCAGCGCATACCATGCCGGGCCGGGTCGCAACGAGCCGCATCGGCGGATCGCTATCTAGGTAGATTTTTGCGACCCGATTCGTTACATCATAGTATGCCCTAGGTATACTTCTCGCACAATTTCAATTAACTCACAAAATTTTTCGTACGACATTGTAAAGTATCGAAAATTTTTTTCTTATCTTCCAATTGTTATACAATAAACATTTGGCTTCGCTATTAAATTATTAATTTAGACATAATACAACAACAATGGCTACTCGACAACAACTCTCTGCTAATAACTTGTCTATGCAACCAACAATACATAACATTTTCTTCACCCCCTTGCGTTTAGAGGTCTAGTCTGTGTGGTGGTCTTCGGGACCTCGTAGATCTTCTTAAATCAGGTTCAGGTTTGGAATCATTTCTTGTTTATTATTAGATGAGTGACCATTCTCTTTATGAGCTGCCGATTTACCATTTTCCAAATTTACCTCGACACCTTTACCATCACCATCAGCTTCTTGACTTTTTCCACTAACATTATCATTCCACGCATGTGGGAAGTGTCGCAATAGCTCTGTAACAATGTCGTTCAATCTCTGTTCTTGTGATTGCACTGAGGCCATATACCTCGAGCTCCCACAATAACAGGTAGAAATTCAATTTATTTATTTGGCCAGCGAGATTTGGAGGCTTCAATGAACTTAGCATTGTTGTACACAACCTCTTTTTCCTTCCAAATAGTCTCAAATGGTTGGTTGCCCTCCCAACTGACTTGTATATCTGTTACTATAATTTTATTCTCTTGATGTATCTCAATATCGGGCTTATATAGTTGTCCATCTTTATGACGGACATGTGGCTCTTCTTCTACTGTCCACCCTTTATTTGTACAGTGTCTAGTAATTTTATTAGCAATTTCATTATGTCCCTAAATACGCTCATGAGTGACTGGGCACTTTTGTAATACATGGCTTAAAGTTTCTTGTGTTTTGCATCCACCCCTGCACATTTTTGATTCGGGGGGATTTGATGGTATGGCTGCAGTTGGGAGATTTGCAGTTCTTAATTGGTTTGCATTTACGTAATCGTTCCCAGTCCACCCATCTGGTCTCTTTAAAATCCAGCTGCGGCTAGCAACATCATCTGTTGATGACTCTAGTCCTTTTGTTGTTGGCTGAGACGCTATTTTTGTTTTCCAAATTTGTTCTGACGGGATCTCACCACAGAGGTTTGTTAGCTTGTACATAAGACTCGTCATATCATCATGCTGTAATACAGCACTTAGAATATCATCGTTATCACAGTTGTCTATCAATTTTGTAATTCTACTTAGTAGAATTCTTGGTATAGCACCTCTTAAATCCATTATTCCGAGACCCCCATCTTTAATTTTCCCATGTATTACAGCATCGGACGTATGTATATTGAAATGTAAAAATTTTTTAACATATTTTCTTATCAGCGTCTCTTAGAATAGCAGAGGTAACACTTGAGTTCTGAAGTCCATATTGTAACTTGGGGATCACAAAGTCCCGTAATATTTCAATCTTCTGGTCAGGTTTAATTGCCGCTTTTGAAATATTTTCTACCCACTTTGATAGATTACAAATACTTGACTTACATATTCCAGTCGCATTAAATTCATGGCCCAGATATTTATACGTATTTATATTATCGTTTTGCGGTATTTATTTATTTTTTATATTATATAACGGTTTTGTTCTTGTTATAAGTTTGCCTTCTTTTTTATCTATCGATACCACACAGCATTTTTGAGCGTTGATTTTCATACCTCGCTTAGTCATAAATTTATCTATTGCCTCTAATACCTGTGGAACATTTAAATTATTATCCTCCATCAGGACTAGGTCATCAGCAAATGCGAGTACTTTACATTTTGTATCTTGGACTAGAGTTCCGCCACCTACGGCTATGTCTATTTCGTCTAGCTGCCCGTTAATTACAATATTAAAAAGTAATGGACTCAGTGGATCCCCTTGTTTCACCCCTCTGCTTCTTATTTTTTTGCCGCCAACTGAGATTTCAGTTACAGAGTATTTTAAATTGCTTATTATACAGGGTGAGTTTAAAGTAACGCATAATGACAATAACTTTTTTATTTTTAAGAATTTTGGAAAACGCCGAGACAGGTAACTTTTTATTTTTAAGTTAAGTATGCGGGAAGGAGCCAAAACGGCTCTACCGGTTACCATTGCGAAGAACTGCCATCATCAACATTTTTTTCAAATGGCAACCCCTATTTTTTATTGCATTTTCGGATAGAGCATATTTTTCTGCGTTCACAAATGTGAAAATCGTAGGGGGTTCCATAAGAAAATTTTCGAGAAAAAAATTCTTAAAGTTTGCAAGATTTTCTGTCATCATTATATCCTTGCATCAGCATAGATTAGGAAAAACACAATACCTTCGAATAAGCATTGCAAGCATTAAGTAGGCGTATGTAGAATTTTGACAAAACTATTGGCAAATACGGCGGATTATATTGTCAAAAATTAAATGCCAAATTAAAATAAAATTGGAAGTTCTAGCTACATGTAAACTGTTAGATAGATCGCATACACTTCAACCTTGCTTCCCAGTTTCTCCCTAGGAGTAACCACCCTTAAGATTTTCAGCTTTATTTTTGACAACTACATCCGCCATATTAAAAAATAATTTTGACAAATATTCAACAAACGCCTACTTAATCCAGTAATAAGCCAATGCTTGCAATGCTTATTCAAAGGTGTTGTGTTTTCGAATATTATGCTGATGCATGGGTATTATGATAACAGAAAATCTTGCAAATTTTAAGAATTTTTTTCTCAAAAATTTACTTATGTAACTCCACATTATTTTTACATATCTGAACGTAGAAAAAAATTCTCTAGCTAAAAATGCAATAAAAAATAGGGGTTGCCATTTGAAAAGAATGTTGATGATGGCAGTTCTTCGCAATGGTAACTGGTAGAGCCGTTTTGGCTCCTTCCCGCATACTTAATTTAAAAATAAAAAGTTACCTGTCTAGGCGTTTTTCAAAATTCTCATAAATAAAAAAGTTATTGTCATTATGCGTTACTTTAAACTCACCCTGTATAATCTATCATTCTATAATCAATATTATGTCGGACCAAAGCTCTTCTGACGGCCCCATGCGATACCGTATCAAACGCTTTCTTTATATCTAAAGATATTACATTATACGGTTTCCTACTGGCTCTTTTATTCTTTATATAATGGTGCAATATTAGAGTGTTCGCTAATGCGCCATCCCCTTCTATAAATCCTCTTTGGTTTTTGCTAAGGCTTACAGTTCATTTTATTCTCTTACTAATGATTCTGTACAAAAGTCTCTGTAACATAGAGCTAATTGTGATAGGGCGCCAGTTGCCCGGATCTTTTCTGTTGCCTTTTTTATAGATTAATGTTGTTCGTGCTTTGTGCCAGGATGGGATTTTTAGATTCTTATATATAATAATGCTAAATAATACTGCTAATTTTGTGTCGTTGCATCTTTTTACAGCCGCATGAGTCACGCCATCGGGACCAGGTGCCTAATTAGCCCACTTAATCTTACATTCTTTGACCTCATTTGATGTTACTGACCTAAATATCTCGTTATCATCACTACCCTTATTATACTTTATTCTTAATTTATTTTCATTGATGTTACTTTCAATCTCTTTATTGGTATTATCCACCTCGTAGATTTCGGAATATAACCTCTCTACATCGATTATATTAGGAAAGTCTTCTTGGGCTTTCATGTCTCTTCCACTGACAATTATGTCAGCCAGAGCTGCTCTATTCTTATTGTATAGATCCTTCATTAAAATTATCATTACAGGGACTGACTACATTTATATTGCTGTTTGCCATAGTCTCCATTGCACGCTTTAAATAATCTTTGTAAATCGGCATACTTCTTTTGTACTTCATTTGTTGATGTGTAAGCCCAGTCTTTTCTATCATTTCTTTGTAAGAGTAGCCATTACTGCAGAAAACTTCAATCTCTGCTAATTTTTGATATATTACTGGGTCCGCTGGTTTTAATTTTTCTTCCAGCTGTTCATTATATTCTTATGTGCGGACTTTTCGTGGAGACGCACACCAGCAAATGTGTTGAAGGACACCCCGCAGAAACCGCATGCGGTCCTGGGGACGCAGCCACCTCTCCTGTGCCGGCCGAGACCGGACGCAGTCACATAAATCTTACCACACTTCTCACACGAGAAATGAGGTTGCCCGCTGTTTGGGCTTGTTTCATTGTTATTTTCATTAAGGACATGGTTCCGCTAGGCTGCGTCAAAATTATCGTCGAGTGTGTAAGTCCACTATTAGTTTGCTGCGCCTAAGTGAATTTAAATACGCAACCCTTATAACATATGCTAGAAGCGTGCCTTGTCTTTTAAAAAGAAGCAACAAATTAAAAAGAAATTCTAAGTTCTAATTGATGGTTGTTTCTGAAATTTGGTATATAACTGTTTATCCATATGAACTACCTTTGGAAAATATTTTCATTGTTTTATCAACCCCCGTTATATGGGGTAGTGCACCCTACTCTCTTATTTTAAATGGGATGGTTCATTTTTTATTGCATTTTTGTAATCTTTAATGAAGTCGAAGGGGACTTCAATAATATGACCCCTGGTCTAGCGCTGAAGGTTTTTCAGATATTTTAGCTTTTAGTGTCACTGTAAAATTTGCAGTATTTGATTGAAAAATTCATATTTTGAAACCTATTGCATTAGAATTGTAGAAACTTGAAATTTAAGTAGTACGAATAATGTACTTTTTGTCAATTTGAACAGAATTTAATTATCTTGCAGCGTTTAGCTAAAATATATTTTTTCTATTTCGCGTCAATAATAGCGCTATTTTAACACTTGCTAGTGTATCAAAATGGGTCTATAGTTTGTACAGCGAGAGATTGCACTTTTTTGACAGCTAGTGCCAACCTGGTGAAATGAAAATTACTAAATATATTCCAAATTTCAGCGACATAATTCAAACTTGAAGTTGGTAACCATGAAACTCGTCACGTAGGCTTATGGAATCTAGTGAGATTTTGCTGTCAAAAATAGTGCAATCTCTTGCTGGACAAACTATATTTCGATACACTGTATAAAAATGAAAAATGTAGTAGATTTTTTTTCCTTAATGTTGGTAATATTTTCATTGTTTGACAACTGTCAAAAATCATAAAAACAAAATACAATTTACAATTGATTAAGAGTGAAAAATTAAATAAATAAAAAGTTTCCCGGCTGAATGTTCAATTGTTATATCAGTAACACCAACTTCCACCAATTTTCCTAAATTTCAAAAATCGCAAATTTTTTTGTGAAAAAGGGCACAAAATAGACAAAATAGAAAATAATAAAATAAAAAAACACGTGTCAGAAGTCGTCGTTTTTCAGAAAACTTCCCGCTTCGCGGCTCGTTTTCTAAATTTGGACTCGTGCAATAATTGCCGACTTCTGACACTTGTTTTTAATATACTATGTATTTCATTTAGCCAATTTTCAAGCTATAATATCTCGCTAAATTTAAATGGAACATCATATTTTTCTGTACATGGCTAGATAAAGAAAAAAATTCCGCGTCGAACTGTATTAGCATTCCCTATACCTATCTTTGATGGGTTTTCAGTTATCCAAAATTGTTATTTTGCTAAGCCTTTAATGCGTTTTATTGTAGTTCAATTAGTTTGGAATAGCCGACTAGACGTATTACATTTTCTTTCAGGGGAGGTGATTGGACGAAATTAAAAATTTAAAATAACTGAAAAATTATCATAGATAGGTTGTAACATGTGAATTTCCCTCGTGGTATTTTCGGTAGAGTGCGCTACAATTAGACACTTTTTCGATTCTTATTTCCGACATTTAGTGGCCGCACCTAATTAGTTTCCTGTGAATTTTTGATCATGACCTTTTCGCTAACTAACCGTTGCGCAGGTCAAGAATCAGGACTAGTTAGGGTGTCCGGTTTCAGTACTTCATTGCTGAAGATGTGGTGTATGGTGATGGTCGGATCTAATCGACAACCATTTCACCCATCTTTCAGTAATCTAGTGTTACCGTGTATATTGTTGGTCATCCCGTGTTTTATTGTTGGAATTATGTAAGTAGCTCTATCGAAAATATCATTGCTTTGAATATTTACCAGAATTTTCGTATTATATCTGACAGATGATTATCACCGTTAGAAGTCATGTCACGTGTGTTCGTCTTCCCTTTCTGGTGGTTGATAATGAGGAAACCCTTTAATGAAAATTAAAGGTGAGATTGAAATAATTACCGTTACCGTCATTTTTAGTTACTTCGATCTATTCAGGGTTTTTCTCCGGGACATCGTTTTTCAGGGATGTTCCTTTTTCGTGATGGTTTTCCCTTATCGTATCGTATCATTGTGTAGTACTTTCCCGTACTGTGTCCGTTCATGGCACGTTTGGTATCGTTTAATATCGTCATCGTGGAGTATCGAAGTTAATGGTTAATCCCGTTTATTATTTGTTTATCGTATCGTTATTATGGTTCATCTGGTTTTACTGGATATGTTGGTTTTTTTGGGAACATTGGATTATGGGACTGGCCCTCCCGCTAAACAATTCATTGTTATTTTTATGGTTTTGGTATTTCAAGGGATCCTGATTTTCCATGTTATAGCGCCCAACATGATCCAGGTATCGTTGCGGTACTGATTGGTTTCCGTACTGTGTTTTGATATTGGTTGGTTCCAATATCGTTTTTGGGATGTAATCTTCGGATTATATCATTATGGTGAACCTGTTGATTTCTATATTGGTCGCTTGTTACGAGATTTGGATTTGTTAAGAAGAGCGCATCCAATATGGAGGAATTGTCGTATCGTTTTGTAGCTGCTTATCGTTGGCTTCCATTTTGTTTGATGGTGTCGCTGACAAGATGTCGCAAGGCCGCCATTTTGATTTAGAAGGATTCCAACAACAAGATAAGTAGTATTATCGAATTTTAAGAACCATATCTTCGCTTTATTATGATCGCATATTCCGTATGATCTGTCTGGTAAACTCGCGGTTGTAATAAGACATGTTACTCTCGAATCTCCGTACTATCCGTTGTATGATGTGTTATCATTGTGAATCCTTTTGAGGAATTGTCGTTATCGTTTATGTTCACAATTGTAACATGATCATATCATTATCGTTAATACCGTTAATTGTTATTTGTTCAATTATGAAGATTCTTGACTTTCGTTTAATTGATATCGTACGATTACCGAATCTAAGATCTAATTCTTAGAATGTTTATCGATCAGTTATTTATTGGTGGTTTCAAATATCAGTCTAAACGATTAGTTAATTAACGTCACTTATTGTTAATTGTTTTATTATTAAGTTGTGTATCAATTCATTGTTTGTTGATTCATTATCGTTGATACACTTCTTTTTATCGTTTGTGGTGACAGACCAAATTTAATTGTATTGTATGATTTATGTTTAAGTCATCAATTATTTAGTAATTACCTTTCAGTACTGAAATAATATCAATAAGATCGATCGTAATTTACATTTCTAAATTAAATATTACAGTTATCGTTTTATCGTTCTATCATTTTATCGATTTATACATTTAATTATCGATTAACTAATTTATCGGTTCATCGATTCAATTCATCGACTAGTTAGTTCTTCGATAATTATTATTAGTTATTTTTAATTATTATTAATCATTATTAATCATTGCCATCCTTTGTGTAATCATTTCATCGTTTATCGATTAATATATTTAATTATCGATTTACCAATTTATCGGTTCTTTGATTAACTCATCGACTAATTGGTTTATCGATGGTTATCATTACTCATAGTTTCATCATTTAATTAGTATTTGTTATGATATCAATCATTGATACTTGTAGTATCTATTTAGTAATTTTCATGGTGATTATTCAACTGAATTGTTATGTTTATTTTCATTTTTTTTTTGTAACTGAATAAATGTTTAGTTTTCTGGATACTGTCAATGCCTCACCACCCACACTCAAGCGTCGTCCAGTTCCGTGACTCTGGATAAAAGTTACGTGGCGCCCATATCGTATCGAAGCCTTGATATTCTTGTGTCGTCCACCTTATCGAATCCCGAACTCACGACTGCTCCGAAAACAACCTGAGCTCCGCAATTATGTAACATTCCCTTCCTTCACCCTTCACCTCCCACTCACCCCTAATTCACACCCCCCTCGCTCTCCAAACAACAACAACCCTTTCCTTTTTTTTCGTTACAAGGTATAGAGAATGTTGATACAGTTTGATACAGATTTTTTTCTCTATCCAACCATACAAAGAAAAATACGGTATCCCATTTAAAATAAGCGAGATATTATGGTTTAAAAATTGCCTGAAAGAAAAATTCATTTCAGCAAAACACTGAAAGATAATTGAATACTATAAGCGTTAGTAGAAAGTACATTGCTTATGTTATTTGTATTCCAAATATCAACATTTTAGCAATAATCGTTTAAAGAATCTGAATTTTTTAGTTAAACACTGCAAAAGTCAAAATATCTAAAAAACTTTCAGCTTTAGACCATAAGTCATATTATAAAAGTCCTCTTATAACTCTCCATACTGAGAGCAAACACACAGGGTGTTTGCTCTCAGTATGGAGAGTTATAAGAAACTCCTATTAGTCGACGAGCGATTCGAAAAATATTTTGAGGATTTGTAGAAGAGTCCCTAGGAAACATTTTAGCAAAATTAGAACCTCGCAGCTCATTTCAAAGTTGGTCAAAACACGATCGTTTTAGATAATGTAGCAATTTTCAAAAACGAACAAAACTCGCAGAACGACTAAAAATGACTCAGAGACCTTCCCAACATTGATTTTTTTCGTTTTTCTCCATTGTATTCCAGAGAAAATACGAAATATTTACACCTGTTACAGAATAAAATGGAAAGAAACGAAAAAATCAATGTTGGGAAGGTCTCTGAGTCATTTTTAGTCGTTCTGCGTGTTTTGTTCGTTTTTGAATATCGCTAAGTCGTCAGAAACGAGCGATTTTTGACCAACTTTGAACTGAGCTACGAGGTTCTAATTTTGCTAAAATGTTCCCTAGGGACTCTTCTACAAATCCTCAAAATATTTTTCGAATCGCTCGTCGACTAATAGGAGTTTCTTAGAACTCTCCATACTGAGAGCAAATACCCTGTATATATATATATATATATATATATATATATATATATATATATATATATATATATATGTATATATATATATGTATATATATATATGTATATATATGTGTATATATATATATATAAACAGGGTGATTCAAGAGGATGTGCCATTAAAAGTATAATAAGTTCTAATTGATGAAAGTTGATGAAATTTGGTATAAACCCGTTAAGACCCCTGAATTTTCTCTAGAAATTATTTTCGTTCTTCTAGCTACCCCCCTTATATGGCGTAGTGCACCCTACTCTTTTATTTTAAATGGAATGGTATATTTTTTATTACATTTTTAGATTCTTTGGTTAAATCGAAGGGGACTTTGATAACATGACCCATATTCTAGCGCTGAAAGTTTTTCAGATATTTCAGGTTTTAGTGCAATTTTAAAATTTGCAGTGTTTGATTGAAAAAATCATATTTTTGAAGCTATAGCATTTGAAATGTTAAAACTTGAACTTTAGGTAGAAAAAATGATGCACTTTTAACCAACTCAAACAGAATTCAATTATCTTTCAGAGTTTAGCTGAAATAATTTTTCTTTCAGGCAATCTTCATACTATAATATCTTGCTTATTTTAAATGCAACACCATCTTTTTCATTATATGGCTAGAGAGAGAAAAAAATTTCGCATCGAGCTGTATAAGATTTCTCTATACCTATCTATGATAGTTTTACAGTTATTCGAAATTTTCAACTTCGGCTAATTTTCTCTTCTGAAAGAAAATGTAAAACATAGAAGGCTTGGCAAAACAACTACCAATTGAATTGTCACAATTAAGATAGAATTAATAAATTAATTTTAGACTATCTCAAGGGAGAAAAATGGAAGAAATTGATAATTAATTAAATAAATATTTATTGGATTTGTTTTTTATGTATGTAAAATATCTTAAGTTATTAAAAAACTTGTAAAATTTTGAATATGTCTGTACCTCAGAGGCATAGTAGCTTAAGTCACAAATGCGGCATCTACAGAAAACAGGAAAAACATAATTAACGTGGCGTTTTGTCACTTTTCACCAAAGTGGTTAAGGGTTTAGATGACTAAATTTTTGTCATTTAGTGTATAATTAACCACTCTGTACGTAGGTGAAATTAAGGAAACACTCATTATTACAAAAACATAAAATATTCTACATATATTGGACTTAAGCTGTTCTATCAAAGTACAGAAATAATTAGTATAGCCACTTAAGTCCTAACTAAAAGTACAATAATTTATTATTAATAATAAAAATTCAATGACAGGTGATAAACTAACAAACAGAATTTATATTTTTTTAACTTGGTGACAGTTTCCATTACTGATCATCTTCTAAGTCACCTTCATCATATTCGTTGGCAGTACCATCATGTGGGAGTTGTCTGTAGTAAGCGTGTGATTCCTCCGGAACCCATTTCAGAAGTTCCTGTAAGTTGTCGTACTTTTTTAAACTAATCGGTTTTAATACATGTCTTACAGGTGGCAGTTCTAACGGCATAGATAATGCAGATCGGCGGTTTCTTCTAAAGCCAAGCTGCTTAAATTCCTCATCAAAACTTGTTTTATAATAGAGAATGCCGGTTTCTTCCTTTCGAATTTGTAGCCAGACTGCTGTGCTAATTTGAAAAGGCTCTTTAGCTACGTTCGTTTTCCGTAAAATAAACGGTGCATCTTTTCCCACCGCTGTCGAGTTAAAATATTTAAAATCTTGTAAACACATCTCATACACAATAAGTGGTTTCGATCTCCCACAAGTTCTTATAAATTGAGCCCAATCATGAGGAGTCGCTATTTCTAAAGTGTTCAGTTTTTTTCGTTTTCTTGCAATTATAGAGTGAACTGAATCTACTTCCATATGAGTATGGCCTTTTTTTAAAAATTTGTGATTTATAACTTTTAAATTTGGGAATCTTTTCAGCATCCAAGTATAGGCTAAAGCTGTAACCATATTGCGGTTTTGCCCCGTGCAATTATCGCTCCAAATGTTAAGTTCTTCTACTTTTGAATTATTATTATTAAAATCGGAATTCATAAGATAGTTTTCGATGAATTTTAAAACACATGATGATATTTTATTGGCACCTCTTCCTCCCAAAACTTCGTTCCATAAGAAACAAAACGAATTGTTGTTTGGATCGTGAATCGTTAAATTCAGAGTCCACAGCTTTCGTAAATAAAACGATTTGCAGTTAGTTAGAGAGGGGGTTGGTAGACACTTCTGCAAGTCAACCATCACTGTAACAATTTTTCCATTAGAGTCTTTAGCTTGTGTCTTATCAATTTTTTTCTCATGGTAACGCCTGTTCGCGTCTTCTTGGTGTTTGTTTTTTTCAGTTATTATGTATTTTTTTTCGTCTTCTGATAAGTTATCTCTCAGTCGTCTCAAAAAGTGATCACAATCATCACATGTGTCATTTCCAGGTGGATGAAACGACAAATTAAATTCTTCGTAAAACAACTTGGTGTACAACCATGATTTAGCAATGCAGTTTTTTGGTTTTTTGAGTTCATTACATTCTTGAACATATAGCTGATGCATTTTAGAAAGACTTAGTTCGGATCCAATATACTCTTTTGAAGATCTATTTCTAGAGTAGTGACTCTCATATCGTGGGAAACGTGAGATATGATCGATTACACTTTGTTTCACTTCATCTGAAATTTTGTTTGCAGGTCTATGTCGACCTCTGTTTTCGGGTGTAAGAATTCCAGAGTCTGTTCGCTTACTCATAACTGTTCTCAAGAACATGTTAGATATACCTAAGGTATTTAGAAACATAGTTTTGCAAACTGGCGTTACTTTCTTATCAAACTCCAAACTGTAAGCGTACGTAACAGCTCTTTGTTTTCTGTGTTCTTCTTTCCGTGGCCGAGATCTTGCTGGTGTTGACAGCTTTACCAGCTGTGCAACATATTGTCGTCGTTGTTCCCACGAACATGTTTTTTGCCAAAAAGTTCTAAATATCATTAATCTCTCTTCTTCAGATATTTTTGAAAAACATTTTAGCCTGCACTTGCATGGTTCTTTTAAAGTACGTCCTGGAACATAGACGTATTTTTTTGTTACAGATGATTTATATGGTTGACCATGTAATCTTAAATGTTTAATTTTGTTCCTTTGCCAGGTGGTTGGTGTTTTGTTTTTACGACTCTTCTTCCTTAGTTCATCAGAGTTCTGAACTGGATTTTGTGGCTCCAAAATTTCGTTATTATGTTGATCACCTGCTTCTAATTCTGAATCATCTGACGAACTTGGTAAGTAATCTTTGTCTGCCAAACTATCATCAGAATCCATAAAATCATCACCTTCGATACAATCTGTAGTAGAGTTACAATCTTGATTGGAAACATGCCGTATTTCGTTTTGATCTTCTGACAACGGAATCTTCTGATTTTCTAGAATAAAATAATATAGAAAACAAAATGTAATTAAATTAATTATTTCGTACTTCTATCGTATCCATTGTTTTCATTATCGCTATTGTTCATTTCACTTTCCAAGACACGTACAGATTCCATAAAATCAGCCACTTTTTCTTGCTCTACGGTAAGCGGTGATTCAGGGTGAAAAATTTCATTACTATCAATCCTCAACGGGTGTAGTTCGTGTAATTCAAACGTTTGACCATCATCACCATTATCTATGTAAAAAGTAAAATTATGTGTGAGTTCTTCTATTGTTTATAGCATCAATGATTTGTAGGCAACTTCTATATAAATAATTACCTTGAGGAGCATATTCCTTTGCAACAGAATCTTCTTTAAGTTGGTTTTTTGCAAGATGTAAGCTTAGATTTGTCCTGTTTCCCCACATATTCATCCGTCAAAAAATTTAAACAACACACAACACTCACTAGCCGGGTCTAATATAACCTAACTTTTATTATAAGTCCATGGAAACAGCGCCAAACTAAATGCTAATAGCTCATGTCCAGAACAAGATGTAAACATTGGACTTAAACCATTATACCAACGGAGTGCAAAAGTAATAATAGCTTATGTTGGAGTTGAGCTTATATGCCTCTAAGAGCAAGTGGACCTGTGTTAATATACAAACTTTTATCTTGTAAACTAGCTATTTTAGGACAAATGCTATAATGTCACTGGACACAACAAAGAATACTATAAATTACCATAGCATAAGTCCATAAGTAGCAAAAGTGGACTTAAGCTATTATGCCTCTGAGGTACAGATGTATTAACGTCATTTGTGATATTTTGTCATTTTAATTAGCCTTCTATGCATTTCATTGTAGTTGGATTAGTTTGGCATAGGCGACTAGACGTATTACATTTTCTTTCAAGGGAGGCAATTGGACGAAACTGAAAACTTTGAATAGCTGAAAAATTATCAAAGATAGGTATAGGGAATGTTAATACAGTTTGATATAGAATTTTTTTCTCTATCCAATCATGGAAAGAAAGATATGGTGTTCTATTTAAAATAAGCAAGATTTTATAGTTTGAAAATGACCTGAACGAAAAATTTATTTCAGCTGAACGCTGAAAAATAATGGAATTCTGTTTAAATTGATAAAAAGTACATTGTTTCCAAAATTGATCATTTCAAATGCTATAGCTTCAAAAATATGAATTTTTCAATTAAACACTGCAAATTTTAAAATTGTACTGAAAGCTGAAATATCTGAAAAATCTTCAGCTCTAGACCATGGGTCATGTTATCAAAGTCCCCTTCGATTTCATCAAAGAATACAAAAATGTTTTTAAAAATATATCATTCTATTTAAAATAAGAGAGTAGGGTGCCCTACCTCATATAAGGAGGGTAACTAGAACAACGAAAATAATTGCAAGAGAAAATTCATGGGATATAATGGCTATATACTAAATTTCATCAACTTCCATCAATTAGATAGATAGATATATAGACTGTCCCATAGGTCGCGCTCTTGCTCCTTAAGGTCAGATAGAGGACGGAATTCTAGGACGAAAAGTCTTGTATCATTTTTTTATCTAACTCACAGGTAATTAGTAATTAATTAAATACGGTAGCCAATCAGGTGCTCTCTTTGTTTGGATAGCTATCGCGCCTGCTAACTGGTTCGCTTCCCATGTTCTACCGTCAAAACTCTTTTTTTCTCTCTTTTTATTGCTATAGCGAGCACCTGATTGGCTACTTAATTTAATTAATAACTAATAACTACCTGTGCGTCAGATAAGAATGTGGTACAGGACTTTTCGTCTTAGAATTTCATCCTCTATATGCCCCTAAGTAGCAAGGGCGCGACTTACGGGACACCTTGTATATAAAATGAATATTAAAAAATCATTCAAAAATAATAATTAACAACAAAATAAAAGTACAGAATTAATTAAATTGGTACTTACTGAGATGAATTTGAACCACACAAGTATTATGGCTTCATAGAGTCGAGCCCAATTTTTCAAATCTTTTTGAATTCGAAGGAAAATGGAAATATACAAGTTCGTCACAAATACAGTCATAATGCAATTCAGATAACTTTAGCTGAGCACAAATTTTCACATGTTGCTTCTTCAAGAGTTGAGAAACGAATGCTCGCAAGTTCTCTAACATAGGTACTAGTAGCAAATATTCGCTCGCAATAGTGACTAGTGCATAACTGAATCAATTTAATTATTGAAGTGATAATCATTCGCCCGTAAAATGAAGCATTTGTCCGATATTCAGTGTTAAAAATCTTGTGTTATTTTTAAAATTCGCCCGTAAAATTACTAACATGGAGACTATAATCATGTGACAAATAAGTTAATCACAGCCCACCATGCATTTTATGATTTGATATTCGTGTATGAATTTACTTAATTATTTTAGCGAATTTGTATATATACATATATATATATATATATATATATATATATATATATATCCACGATAACTGCCTTAAAAATACTCCAATCTGGTTACAAAAAGTCATTGTGAGAGCTTGGATGAGTTCGTTGGCCAGCAAGGTAAAGCCAACACTTTTGGAATCAGAGCTAAAGAAATGTTAATAGAAATCATTTTCAATATTACATTTGCTTATATTTTGTTGAAAATTCAAATAACAGTAGAGCAGTACATCCTCTATGACCAAGAAGAAAAATCATCGAAATCGGTTCGTTGGATCGCATGAAAAATGCAAAAATATCTTTATTTTTATAAGCGGAATATATGCACATAAAATTACTTTTAAAACAGACAAAAGCAAAAAATTTATTTGACATAATTAATTGAATAATATAAAAAGTGAATCATAAAGAAATTAAAAATGCCAATGTAATTTTTAAAGAAATGATCAAAACATAATGGGATCGAACAGTAGGCACAAGTAATTAAGGCCATATTATTAGATTTTTCTGTTTCATCATCTAAAGATTCAGCAGTACATTCTTGTAAATTATTGAATGAAATTTGTATAACATTTTCAAATGTTTCCGAACTATTTTCGATATTGTATCCAGAACTTTTCCAACTGCAACATATTACAAAACCGAGGAGAACAAAACTGATTATAAATCAATGAATGTATTTTAATAATAAAAATTTTATCATGCAGATTTATCTGCGATTGAGTGACTTTTAGTCTTGTATAATCAACCATTCTTCTGGCAAAAAGCTTATATTGTCGGAAAAAGTACACATCCAGTGGCTGTAAATATTTCGTTGTTTTTGGTGGTATAATTTTTAATATGACTTTTTTGTTTGGAGTAGTTTGCTTCAAATTAGATTGACCTTTGTGGGCTGACCAAGAATCACAAATTACAATATATTTACTATCTAATTCGGGATTCATAACATGTTCGAAGAAATTTTTTAAATTATCTTTTGTCATTTTCCCACTACTACTAGAATCAACATAAACATTATGAGGAGAATGTTGTTCTACATCTTAGGTCCAAATGATCCGTTTTTTTTCTTGAAAACAAATGTAAATTTTTTAGCCAGATTTCCATTCATAGATATAGCAATGTCAATGGTATAGGAATGTGTTGTACTATATGACGATTGAAATGTAGCTTTTTCACCCTTTTTAGAAAATGTTCCTCTACTGGCGATTTCATAATTAAACTGATTTTGATCACAATTCCAAACGTTTTCAAATCCATAAGAATCGTTTTTTATAATGTTATTAACCTCCAATGTATATTGCTGTACTTGTTTTCGAAGCTCCTGTTCTCCAAATAATTCTTTATACGTAACGATTGATGTAATGATTCTTGATGATATACCATAAGATTTTTTAAGATTACTGATAAAGTGTCTTGAAGCTTTAAAGTTTTCTAACTGCAGATCCTGAGCTGCTTGCTTTGCCCACAATTGTATATGCCAATAATGAACTGCTGAGCCATAGTCTCGAGCTTCATCAAATTTTGATAGGGTTATACTCTTTATTTTATCCAATCTCGAGATACGATTTTCTCCAACGTAATTTTCCATTGATAATTTTGCTTCGGCATATTTTAAAATGGTACCAACATTTGAAACGTTTTTAATTGAGGAATAACTCTTGACTAAACTTCTATAAGTTGAATATTTACCACTTATATAGGGTGAGTTTAAAGTAACGCATAATTGCAATAACTTTTTTATTGATAAGAATTTAGAAAAACACCGAGACAGGTAACTTTTTATTTTTAAATTAGTTAAGTGGGACGGAGCCAAAACTGCTCTACCAGTTACCATTACGAAGAACTGCCATTAGCAACAATTTTTTTAATGGCATTCCCTATTTATAATTGCATTTTCGGGTAGGACCGAGCCCTGCGAAACACCTTTCCCTATTGGCAAAGTAGAGTCTTGATCTATTATAACGTACCTGTTCGTAAAGTACTTCTTGATAATGTTACACAGATATGTTGAAATCCCCCTTTTATGTAGTTTCTCAACGATTAAGCTCCAGGAAGCCATATTAAAGGCATTCCAGAGATCAACCAACACACGCGCCGTAAACCCGGGTTTTTGCAAAACGCCGTTCACCCGAACCGATTTCAGTACTTCCTCAATAGCACTTACCGTCGAACGCCCCCCTCCTGAAACCGAATTGGTATTGTGAGAAGCCTCCTTTCTCTTCGATTTCATCGACTAGTCTCCTGTTAATGAGATTTTCGAATACTTTTCCCAACACCTTGAGTAGGCAGATAGGTCGGTATTGCGTCTCATCGTGTGGACTCTTCTTCGGTTTCTCGATTAGAAGTAGTTTCGCGGTCTTCCATTGTATGGGGAAAATATTATCTCTAATCAGACCGTTGCACAATTGGACGAACAGTTCTGTATGGCATGTAATTGCTATCTTCGCTGCCTCCGGCGTTATTTTATCTGGTCCAGGGGATTTCTTTGGTTTGAGTTTTTTGGCTGCAGGTAGCACTTCTTCCGAGTTAAAAGGCTCTGGAGGATCGCATTTTGCGAGATCCAAGGTGATGGCCCTATCTCCACTGATAAAAAGGTCCGCGAAGACTTGCAGTCGTTGCTGCGTTGGGATTTCTACCTGTGGTTATTCTTATGTCAGTCATAACGATTTTATAGGCATCCCCGAATATATTGTTACCTATCTTGCTGAATAGCTCATTCCATTTTATTTCTTTGGCTGAACTTATTTCTTTAACTAGGTTCTTTTTGGATTGCTTATACACCCCATGTCTGTAGTTCAGATCTATAAGGTATTACCACTCGGGAGAAATGGCAAAATAACAAGCCTTATTCTTGTATCAATCGATGTTGTTATTTATTATTATTATTAGAACAATCAGTGTGGTAAGGACAAATATTATCACTTTGATAACGGGGAAATTACGGAAGATGAGGAATGAATTGTGGCTGCTCGATCATCAATGGCGAACAAGGGTTGTTCGGGAAACCGGATGCGTCGGGAAGCGACTGAACAGGAGAAACAACGTGGAAATGAGTCGTGGGATTTACTTACGACGATTCGATTGTGTGGTTGCACAAGATAAGTTGATAATAATTGTATAAATACAAACATAAAAATATATAAGATACAATTATTATAAAAACTTGGAGTAAAGAAAAAACACGTCTTCACTGCTTGGCGGTCGGCGATGAAAGAGAGTCGAGCATGGCGACGCGCGGCGAAACAACCAGTTGCTGGCGCTGCTGACCACGCGCTGTTGCCAAATCCATTTTACCATTAGCGGCAAATTTGAATGTTGCGACGGCTGTCGCTACATAGCTCCCCCCCCAGTGAGGGCGTGGATGAAGCGGACAGGGCGTCGGATGGTACGACCAGTACGAGTGACGGTGTTCGTCGACGGCGGAACGTTGGAAGGAATATCCAAATTTGACGAACCATCGGACTGCGATGAACCATCAGGCTGTTGAGAACCCTTCGGTTGTGTTGAGTTGTCGTCGTGGACCATGACTGTTGAAAAATCGGTTGATTCTGGGTCATGTGGCAGGTATGCTGGTTTGAGACGATCGATGGAGACTGTGTCGTGTTTTCCATCAATATCAACGATGAATGTCTTCTCTGCTCGTTCAATGACTTTGTACGGACCAGAATACGGACGTTGTGATGGTTTACGGACGGCGTCCACACGAATGAAAACGTGAGAGGTACAGAATAAGTCAGGATGAACGAAGAAGGAATTCGAAGTCGCTGTGTTAGCGGGACGTGGTCGAATTTGGGAAAAATTGTGTTTAAGAATGGAAAGCAGGTTGGCCGGATCTGTGTTGGAGTTTGATTCGATGAAAAATTCTCCAGGAAGGCGAAGTGATTGTCCAAAAACGAGTTCTGCGCTGGAAAAACCATTGGAATTGGTTGCTGAACGAAGACCCAACAGGATAAGCGGTAGAGCTGCAACCCAGTCGGATGTGTTGACGGCGCGAAGAGAACTTTTGAGTGTGCGATGGAAACGTTCGATCTTCCCATTTGATTGTGGATGATACGCTGTCGTGCGGATGTGATGTATGCCAAGAAGATTGTTGAGACACTTGAACAGCGAAGAAGTGAATTGAGAACCTCGATCTGTTGTTAGTGTGGCAGGAACACCAAAGCGAGCGATCCAAGACGATAAAAATGCGTTGGCGATATCATCGGCGGAGATTTCGGCGATCGGCGTTGCTTCTGTCCATGATGTAAAACGGTCAATGCATGTTAGTAGATAACGATAACCTTGGCATGAGGGTAGAGGACCCACAATATCCATGTGTACATGAATGAATCGAGTTGCTGGGACTTCAATCGGTTGAACCGGAGACACGGTGTGGCGAGAAGTCTTTGATTTTTGACAATCCAAGCATTCACGGGCGAAACGATGGCAATCACGTGACATGAAAGGCCATGCAAAACGTTTTTTAACCAATTTCGCTGATCGGCGACCAGAAGGATGACTCAATGAGTGAATCATGTTGAAAACTGCACGTCGAAGTGGAACGGGAACGAATGGTCGGTTGCGATTGTCACAAAGAATTGTTACATCAAGTCCAGGGATGCGAGTTGGATAAATGCGCAGTCGGTGATTTACCGGATTGATGTATGACTGTGTTTCTTCATCTTCTTGTTGTACGGCAGCGAGACGTTCCAGAGAAAACGGTTGACTGTCGGTTATGGTTTCTACTCGAGAAAGAAAGTCAGCAACGACATTGTCGGAACCAGGAACGTGAACCAGTTTCGTTGTGAACTGCGAAATATATTGGAGTTGTCTCTCTTGCCTTGGTGATGAAGTTTTGGAATTGCGCTGAAAAGCGAATGTTAATGGTTTGTGATCAGTATAAACAGTAAAATCTCGGCCTTCTAGAAACGGTCGAAAATGACGAATACCACTAAAAACTGCTAACAGTTCTCGATCGTAAGTACTGTAGCGTTGTTGAGTATCGGTGAGCTTTTTCGAATAGAAAGCGAGAGGTCGATGGTTGCCATCGTCGGTCAGCTGTTCCAATACGGCACCAATCGAAGTGGATGATGCGTCGACGGATAAACATATTAGCTTGTTTGGATCCGGATGGGCGACTTTGGCGGCGTTGGCCAGCATGTTCCGGTACTGGTCGAATGCATGAAGCAGCTCCGAAGTCCATGGAACAGGTGCAGTTGACTTCTTTGGCGGAAGAACAGCGTGAACCGGTGCTTGGATATCAGCAGCTTTCGGTAGAAAACGACGATAGTGGTTGAGTGCGCCGAGGAAACGGCGTAAAGCTTTGAAGGTTTTCGGTGGTTCCAATTCCACCAAAGCCTGAACTTTGTGCGGCGACGGTGCGCTGCCCTGTGAATCAAGACGGAACGACAGGAAATCGAGTTCTGTGGCACCTAAAACACACTTGGACGGTTTAATTAATACACCATTGTCTTTCAAACGTTCAAAAAATTGTTTTAAATGGAGTTTATGTTCACTTGGGTTCGCGCTCGCGATTAAACAATCGTCCAAATACACGAACACAAATGGTAAATCGCGAGTTAAATCGTCCATGAAACGTTGGAACGTTGCGGCGGCGTTACGTAGACCAAATGTCATCCTTGGAAACTCGAAAAGTCCGAAAGGAGTAATGATCGCGGTTTTTTCAATGTCTGAAGCGGCAACCGGAATTTGGTTATACGCACGCACTAAATCGATTTTTGAAAAAATGCACTTTCCCGATAAAAAATGATTAAAGTCTTGCATATTCGGAATCGGGTAATTGTCTGGTTTCGTTACGGCGTTCAAAGCGCGGTAATCGCCACAAGGACGCCAGGATCCATCACTCTTTTTAACGAGGTGAAGAGGGCTGGCCCAATTAGACTTAGATGGGCGACAAATGCCTAAATCTAGCATGGCTTGAAATTCTTTGCGAGCTGCCTGGAGCTTATCAGCTGGAAGTCGTCTAGCTCGGCAAGAGGTCGGTGGACCATTTGTTACGATGGCGTGTTCGGTACGGTGTCGAACAGGGAAATCTTCTTTAAACGTGGTAGTGCGCCATAACTCGGGAAATTTTAGAAAAAATTCGCTGAACTCACCGCCTGTTGTAGAAACTTTACTGACGAGAGTTGGAGCTGGAGGAAGCGACGAAGGTGCGGATTTGACGTTGGCTGACAAGTGAGTTGTACCATCGAAGACTCGGCGTCTGCGCGGATCGACCATTAAACCATAATGCGCGAGAAAATCACAACCCAGTATGGGACTGTCGACTTGAGCGATGATAAACGGCCAACGAAATTGTCGACGGAGACCGAAATCTAGATGAACCAACCTTTCCCCAAATGTAGGAATTGCTGCACCAGTGGCTGAAAACAGTTGACGCGATGCGGGACCATTCTTCTTGTCAGCTAAACGGGGCGGTATAACAGAAACGTCTGCTCCCGTGTCAATTAAGAAACGCGTTTTAGTATCGCGATCGGTTAAGAAAACACGTGCCGGCTCTGTTGGGGTGCCCGGAACGACGGCTGAAATCTCGGACCGGGCTGTTAGATTTCCGATACCGAGGGAGTTGAAAAACGTTCACACCATTGCTCACATTTTCTTGCGCGATCACCAAAGCGTTTATGATAAAAACAAAGTTTAGATGAGTTCGAAACAGAGCGACTACTATTACGGTTGCGAGAATTTGAACGATTACGAAATCTAGAATGTCTTTCTAGGTTGTCTAAACGCTCGGAAATTGAATTAACTGCTTTGAGAACACTAGCTAACGAGTTTTCCTGCGGTGCAGAGGGATTTTCGCGCGCGACGGCGGCCACGGTACGCGGTTGCTGTTCAAGGGCGATCACGCGATCGGCTAAATCGGCTAATTTATCAAGTTCGGTGGGACCAACGGTCAACACTTGTTGAATGTGGTGAGGCAGGCGCTGTAACCATAAACTTCTCAACATGGCGTCTGAGCAAGTTGAATCGCACATGTCACGCATGCGTGATAATAAATGTGATGGTTTACCGTCACCTAGTTCGAGACCGGTGACCAGATTTCGCAATTTTGACTCTGCCGTTTCGGCAAATGCAGAAATTAAAGCGGTTTTTAACGTTTCGTACCTGTTTTGGTCTGGAGGATTCTTGATAATATTTTTAACGTGTTGTGCGTGCTCCAAACTTAAGTTACTAACAACATAATTAAATTTGGTTGAGTCTGCGCAAACGTTGGCGATGCTGAATGCGGCCTCAGCCTGAAGAAACCAAAATTCCGGGTCGGATTTCCAAAACGGAGCGAGTTTAACAGCTACTCTAGAAACGTTGGCGTCGGCTGGTGTGTTGGTATCAGTGGTTTGCTGAGCCTCGGGTTCCGGCGGCGCCATTTTGAATCGGGAAACGATGTACGCAACAAGATGGCGGATGAAACGGAAACGAAGATTCCACGAGGTTACACGTGTGTTGGACTTTCCAGAAGCACTTTCACTGAGTTTTAAAACCTTTTTAAATTCACTCACCAAGGAATTTTCTTAATTTGCCCATCACTGTTGAAATCACGTCGGGGTCACCAATATAAGGTATTACCACTCGGGAGAAATGGCAAAATAACAAGCCTTATTCTTGTATCAATCGATGTTGTTATTTATTATTATTATTAGAACAATCAGTGTGGTAAGGACAAATATTATCACTTTGATAACGGGGAAATTACGGAAGATGAGGAATGAATTGTGGCTGCTCGATCATCAATGGCGAACAAGGATTGTTCGGGAAACCGGATGCGTCGGGAAGCGACTGAACAGGAGAAACAACGTGGAAATGAGTCGTGGGATTTACTTACGACGATTCGATTGTGTGGTTGCACAAGATAAGTTGATAATAATTGTATAAATACAAACATAAAAATATATAAGATACAATTATTATAAAAACTTGAAGTAAAGAAAAAACACGTCTTCACTGCTTGGCGGTCGGCGATGAAAGAGAGTCGAGCATGGCGACGCGCGGCGAAACAACCAGTTGCTGGCGCTGCTGACCACGCGCTGTTGCCAAATCCATTTTACCATTAGCGGCAAATTTGAATGTTGCGACGGCTGTCGCTACAGATCGTCAGAGCCCCTTTCTATTGCCCAGTAATCCACCAGTGCCGAGTGCTACAGGACTCAACTGGTAGTGGGCCCGTAAGTTGTCATGTTCGCATGTCAGCTTGCGGGGTCACGAACACCCCACCAATGGTGTGAATTGGTACCACGGGGACCGGTGGCCCGTGCGGAAGGTGGGGGTTGTGGTAAAAACCCTAGGTACTGGTTCAAGGGATTGGCAACCCCTTGCTTTTGGTACTATAGGGGAGATGGGAGTGGCGCCTTATCGGCGGGTGAGCTGCGTCAACAACAGCTCGGGTACAGACCGGCATAGTCAGTAGAGGTCTGCTAGGTGGCCTCCGCCAAACCAAGCTGCCTGTAGCTCTGATGGAAATTGGTAACTAGGCATCATACTAGCGGCGTTGATTGGGCGTATACCCGATCCCTCGCCCATGGGCGCCGTCAAAGTTAAGCCGAAAGGCAGGTATTTGACGTTAAACTGAAGCATATGTGTGCCCAGTAGTATAGTCTTCGGTTTCTCAAAGCGGTTTGTCTCAGGTCAGCAATAGTCTGATTCCACCAGGGTTGTCTTCGCTCCGAACTTTTAAGATTAATACTATCATTCATAGCGCACTTTATCAAGGGTTTATCCTTGAACACACTGCAGTTCAAATCTAGTAGCTTTTTGTAAATACCCAGATCCACATGCTCGACTACATTTGGCCGCGCAAGTTTCTTAGCAGTTCTATTTTTGAAGATAATAAAACGGTGGTCGCTCATAGTAAGTTCGTCCAGCACCTCTCAATCCTTGATTACCGGTGCAAGGTCCTGTGACACTACTTATAATCTTTATTTAAAAGACATGATACAACGTTGGTAGTGTATATACATAGTTTCACATGATAACAATGTGACATTTTTTGAACAATAAATGAGAAATTCTATCAATCGTTTTTCGTCAATAGACAATACATAAAACAAATACAATATTAAAATAGAATAAAATAAAAATTTTCTTCTCGTCCAGAAACTTCGCAGTATGTGGAACACAAGACCATACCAGCGTCCAGACTCATCATGACCATAATTCATACTACAGTTCTCAGTGTGTTATGTAAATAGAACCAGCTTTGGTTAGTTGATGGGTCGCGAGGTCAAATCCATATTTTTCAACAATGGCTGCAGACCCGCTGGTCGTCTTTTTAGAGATGTATTTGTGAGCTGTATAGGTGATGCGGTTAACCATACATAATGCGCCAGAAGCAGATGAAACCTTAGGACCACCATATTGGGGTTGTAGCGATCCATACCTAAGTGAGAGATCACGGTTAGTAATCACATCACCAGTCATAAATAAAAAGAGGAAAAAAGAAAGGGAAAAAAGGGGATAGGGAAAGTAGGGCGGTAATTTTCCAAAATGATCATAGCTGGAACGCAGTCTGCTGCTAGGCACCAGTGAATGCAGAAGAAGCCTAAACCTGCTGGCGTGATTCAATATTTTGCCGCCATGTGCATCTCATGAACGCAGCGTGGATCGATGATCCCCATTTCAGTGTGGAGTGAACCCAACTTGCTTTCAACGCAGGAGTGATGTTCAGAAGTTGGCAGGCCTCGTTGTTGACGTTGGGCCATATACCTCGAGCGCCCAAGATGATGGGTGCGAAAACCAATGTTTTGTCCGGCCAGCGGACAACAGCCGCGGTTCGAAACTCTGCGTTGTCGTACTTCAGCTTCTTTTCACGATAGACCATTGGCATAGGTGTTGTGCCTTCCCATGATACTTGTATGTCACTCACGAGTGTAATGTTGTTGGGTTTATGGATAGCAAGGTCTGACTTGAAAATTTTGCCGTCTTTGGTACGTATGTGAGGTTCCTCCTCAACTGCCCATTTCATCGATCTGCAATGCTGGGCAATCTTTCTTGCAATTTCGTTGTGTCGATGGATGCGTTCCCAGCGTGTTGTGGGACATTTCTGGAGTACGTGGCAAATCGACTCAAACACATCGCATCTAGATCGGCATTTTCTATTTTCCACAGGGTTGGATGGAATCCCCTGAGTTGGGAGGTGAGCTGTTCTGAGATGCACAGCTCTCACATAGTCCCTACCAGACCAACCTTTGGGTTTTTCGTCGATCCATGATCTACTGGCACGATCTTCAGCAGCTAGCTCAATCCCACTCGAATACGGGCGGTTGATTATCTCCGACTTCCAGTATTGGTCTGCCGGAATATCGCCCGCCATCTTAGTAAGCCTGCCGAACAGATGTTGTACATCTTCAGATAGTAGGACAGCTCTTAATGTTCGGTCTTCCATTTCTGTTTCCAGTAACTTTGTTAGTCGATTTAAATGTATTCGTGGAATATCACGACTCAATTCCATAATACCGAGGCCACCGTCCCGCACTTTTCCATATAGGAACGCGTTGGATGTGTGCAGATGGAGATGTAGAACTCCTTTTAGGAATTTTCTTATTAAACGGTCGGCCTCCTTCAAGAGCTTAGATGTTGTTGCAAGCGTTTGGAAGCCATACAGTAGCCTTGGAATAAGATGTTGTTTTAATATTACCAGCTTCTGATCTGGTTTCAGACAGGACTTCTTCAAGTTTTGCAACCAAATCACCAGATTATGAAGATTACACTTCTGTATGCCTGTGGCGCCAATCTCATGGCCCAGGTATCGAAAACTGTTGAAGTTTTGGACCATCGGTATGTAGGTGTTTCTTATTGGTCGTAACGGAGAGACACCGACATTTGTTAATGTTGATTGACATGCCTCTTTTCTTCATAAATGACTCGACTTCCGATAGAACAATTGGGAGGTCGACTTCATTGTCCTGTAGAATAACCAGGTCATCCGCAAATGCCATTGCGGCACATTTGGTTTCGTGTTCGAGAGTTCCACCATTAATACCATTATTAAGTTTATATAGAATTTCATCAATGACCAAATTGAATAATACTGGAGATAGTGGGTCCCCTTGTTTGACTCCCCTCTTGAAGACAAATGACTTCGTGATGCTGGACCCCAACTTAATGGATGTTGCGGAGTCCATAGAGTTCAGAATATAACGAATAACGCCGTCAGGAATACCCATCCGTACTAGGGCCCTCCGAATCGAATGGTGAGACACCGAATGAAAGGCCTTTCGTATGTCGAGTGATACAACATTACAGGACTTCCCTTGTTTTCTCCTAGATCTAATGTAATGATCTAGGATGACAGAATTTGCCATTGTACCATCTATATTTATGAAGCCTCTTTGGTTGGTATTGAGGCTGACGCTATTGGAAATTCGACGAGCCAGAATTCTGTGGAACAGACGCTGGAGGCAAGAACTGATGGTGATTGGTCTCCAATTTGATGGGTTTTTAAAGTCACCATCCTTGGGCACTAAAATGGTACGTGAGGTGCGCCAAGAAGTGGGAATGACGTTCGACCATAGAATCGATGAGAACACTAGTGCTAATTCTTTGTTGTTACAGGCGACGACAGCACGAGTCAGGATTCCATCCGGCCCAGGAGCAGAATGGTGCCAGTTCTTTTTGGCAAATTCAACCTCTTCCTCCGTAATAGGAACAAAGATTGGTTTAGTGTCTGAGGCGTCGTCGACTGGTTCCCCATCTTGAGGAGACTCGTCACCCAATAGGCGACTGTAGAATGTTTCAACATCTTCAATGCTGGGTAAGACTTCTTGAGATTCAAAAGAGATACCATTCAGGATGTTGTCTGCCAGGGTCTTGCGGCATTTATTATAGAGATCTTGAGACTTTTTATACGTCGCGGCTCGTCTTCCGGAACCGGTGTAAACCTGACCGTAATGTTTCTTATTAGGATTCCTTGTATCCTTCTGTCCAACGCCGCCAGGACGATCTTGGCTGTTACGACCGTTACACCTTTGTTTGGAATTGTTGATCGGCTTTGACAAAAATGTCGATGAGATCCATGCATCGAGATGCTGTAGGAGCATTTCGCCGTGTGAGAGTGCGAGAGCGATACAGTGCTGCCCAAAAGCTGCCGTTTGTGGCTTCAGGTCTACAAGTTCTTCAGACAGTTTTTGAATATGTAGCCTAAATGGGTCATTGGTGTTGTCACTTGCATCTTCTACAGCCGTAGCGAGATTGGGTGTACTATAGCTGAGATTTCCGACACTCGTCGTACATTAAGGGTTTCATCAACAATTCTTACAGTGTCATTACCGGCAGCGCCGTCGTGAACCATGCCATCACTACCATCATTGTCTGTTGCAGGTACGAGGACGGAGTTAATGTTCGAAGAACGCGGATGGATTTCAACTGAGACCTCTTGAATAGCTGGAAGACATCGCGGAGAGTCCCCACCACTCGAATCGGATAGTTCTTCCGGCGTATCAGGAGCGCAAACGGGAGGTTGTTCAGTGAGCGAACTACGTCGCATTGCCCTCAATGCTCGCGGTGTAGGTGGAGCTCGTGAAGAGACCGGTGTAGATTGGTCGCTATTCACGCTGAAAATCTTTTTCGATTTCTCAGCGACATCCCTACGTGCCATGTCAAGATACTTTTGATAAATAGGTTTTTCTCGACGATGGCGCACTTTGTGTTTTGTAAGTCCAGTGGCACTCTGCATTTCAGCAAAGAATTTTCCACTTATGCTTCGTGCTTCGATTTCTGCCATAGTCTTGAGAAGTATAGACTCTGGCGCTGGCAGTTGGTCGGCCAGATCTTTTTCGTATTCATCGGGATGTTTTCTTCTTTCGTGCTGCCTGAGACCGGCAAAGGAGTCAAATCTCAATCCGCAGTAGTTGCATTTGTCGCGAGTACTTGTTTTGCAGGACTTCTTGTGGAGAACTAGGCTGAATTTTATGTTAAATGACTGTCCACATTCACAAGGAAAACGCGAAGAGGACGACGTCGATGACGAAGACGATGAAGTTGCCCGCGAGAAGGCACCAGGATTTGTATACTTGGGCTTCTTATTACAGTTAGATTTCGATTGCGGGACTTCAGTAGCCATTTTTTATTAATAAAAGCAATAAAAAACGGTTGGATCACAACAAATGATCCGTTGTGGAAAAAGGGGACAAAACAAAACAAAACGATGAGACTCTCCTTCGAGATAGACGAGTTGTGGCTGCAATGCCGCGACGCGGTTGTCACGGGCAGCAGTAGGCAGAGGCCCCAGTGGCCCCTACGGTAGAACTGCTGCGTTGGAAACGTTACGAATCGAGTTTATTTACAGCCACAACAGGCCGTTGTGCGATTCCAAAAAGATTTTTGAGATATCTCGAATGTTTCGTGAGATATTATCATGTAACAGTTGAAATCGTCGTCGAATCAATCAAATTTCAGGTGCAGTCGACTAAAAGCCGTGCCCAGACTACATTTGGCTCAAAAAACTTGTGAAAAAACGATCTTGATACCATAAAACAAATTTCGCAGTGGTGGGCCCGCTTTATTTTTCGTTAAGCTGTTATCTTAATAAATTTGACAAGCCAATAACCCACGTAATCCTGCTCGGATTTTGATAAAATTTTCGGTGTATACTCAGTCGGTGATAAGCTTTCGTTTGAGACCAAATTTGACCCCCCTACTCACTGGTTATGCAAGATGTGCGATAACGGGTTTTCACTGATTTTTCGAAAATTACCAGATTGATAAAAACCAAACTTACAGGAAGTGTTCTAGTCCATCGCGAAAGTGTCGCCACAAAATTTCATGTTGGCCGGATGTCCGGTTCCGGAGTTAACGACTACCAATTACAATGTAAACAAACCATCAAAAAGGACAATAACTCGCTGATCTGCGGGCCGATAAGGATAAAACGAGCACTAGTCGATACAGTTTAATGAGAGGAACCGATTGGTGTAACGAAAACTCTTATCGGACGAAGCACTTAGATTTTCACCGGCTACACCCTATTTAAAAAACACGTAATAAATGGTAAAATCCACAGAAGAGACACCATTGTGCCCGACGCATGTTGGCTTCTTGCCGTCATTGAGCAGACAGCAATCCGATGAATTAATCCAATCCAGCACTAACTGTCCTCGATTATCCAGTTCCGTGCCCCCCATAAGTGATGATTGCAATTGAAATCGCCTGTGATGAAAATATTTTTGTTCTTTTGTTGCAGATCCATTTCAAGTTCAGCCATATACCGCCTAAAAGCATCGATGCCACAATTTGACCTGATATAGATGCTGTCTTTTTATGTATTTCACTTCCCAATATAATGTCAACTCCTTTGTCCATAGCTAACGCTATAGCTAGGTCCTGGCTCGCGGCAGAGTTGTTGCAGTTTTCTTGAAGAAACTTTGCCATAGGGATGGGAATAGCGCGTGTACTGCAAGTAGACAATCTCATGGGGGATGCACAAGACCAGCTCAGCGATTCGACTACCGCAAATGTGATTATGGGTATGTGCATGAGGTATATAGATATATGCACACAGATTTTTTCAAGATACATACGTGAATAAATAAATAATAATAAGTAATAAATGTGTAAATAGGGCTCTGTAAATAAATAAATAAATAATGTATAGATCAAATTATTGTAAATAGGACTCTGTATGTGTACAATGTATAAATAAAATAACTGTAAATGTAACTCTGTATATATAAAATGTATAGATAAGGTCTCTGTAAAATAAAATATGCCTCAGGATCTAGATGGTCCATGGCTGTGTAAATAAAATATATTCTAAAATGAATTAAGAGATTTTTTATCACGTTACCATTATGCTTACATAAAGACCTCGTCGTCTTCAATAGTCTGGGTCTTTAACCGCTTCATTGTCTCTCTTAGGGCTTTTCTGAAGAAAACGCATTGATACGTCCCCATCTTATGCTCTGCCATATTGCATTTAGGGCACTTGGCGTCATTTTTGCATTCAGTAGTCTTATGGAACTCCTGTTCACACTTGAAGCAGCATTTCGACTTTTCCGCCGCAATGCAAGTTTTGGCCAGGTGCCCATATTCCAGACATCGATAACATTGTTCAATGTGTAGCTCTCTAGGCCGATCGGGATGAATTTTTTGTCTATGAGGCATTTGGCCGTTTCTTCATCCGTCTTTACGATGACGGTTTGGGTGCAGCTACGCGTCGGCCTCAATTCACCTATACTTAGGGATTATAATGTCTTATCAGCTACTTGTCTAATACCAGATTCTATCTCCTCTTTTGTGGCAGTCGCGTCTAAGTCTCTGACATAGAACGTCTTTTAGCGAATTTTTTAAAAAAATTAGCTTATGACGAGATCCTCACTTTTGAATTTCCGAAAAATTTTTGCACAGAAGTTCGTTTTGGGACCTCAGGAACCCATATCCACCGTTCGTTAAAATTTATATATATATATATATATATATATATATATATATATATATATATATATATATATATATATATATATATATATATATATATACAGTATGTTCCAGCCGGGAGGGATTGGTGGCCATTACGGCTTTATTTACAAAAATAATCAAATGCGACTTTCGGGAAGCTGAATAGGATCACCTAAGGAATAGTTGAAATATAAAAGGGCGTACCTGAGGACCCTGTAAGTAGATCAAATCAAAATCAACTTTTGTACCTTTTACAGAATATAAACAAAATTATGGTGGAAGATAGTTCTTGGCATTCCACATTTGTGTAAAAAAAGTCGTATCCGAATCTCAATTCGTTTGGCTTACGAAATAAAAAGAACAGTTCGCTTTACGGAGGTTAATAAAAGAAATATTCAAAACATAATAGTGTGTATTGTGAGTTGTTCAGGATATCAAACCACGAATAAATTAGGCAAACATTCAATTATCACTGCTCCATGATTAAGTTCTCATTAAATTTTATTTATTGATGGATATCATTAAATTTCGGATATGCAAATGGTTTTCAAATCAACATTTCTTATGGTTAGGTAAATTCGTTCTAATAGTTCAGTTAGAACATTTTACGAAATTAAATTAAAAAAAATTGGTTTTTTATGAATGTTAAATTTTATTAATGAAGAAATTTAACCATCGGTAGTTGTGATTTCTTCATACTGATTTCCAAGTAATCAGCTATGTTTTCTTATAACTACATCGACCTAATGTGATTTACCATCAACATCCTTCAACAAACGTAAATAATAGTAAAAGCAATAAGAAACAATCCATTCATTAAATAACATTATCAGTAGAAAGGAATTATTTACGTTATTGAGTTTCAAAAACATTGACAGGTGCTACCTACTAATGTTAAAAAGCAAACTATTAACTCAAAAAAGTAATGAGAATCAGGTACATAGGTACTCTACATTCATAAGGATACCTGAATAACTTATCATTGAAATTCGTCAGTTCAATAATTCTAAAACAAGGAAGACGACAGACATGTCTCTTTGTTAACTAATGTTTTTTTTTTAAGATAACTGAACGTAAATGATATTGTTTTCCCTAGAGAACACGGTACCCCAATTCATATGAACTTCCTTCACTTTAGGGTACTTATTTTTTTAAAAAAAACACCAATCATTTAATATTAAAATGAGTAGTAACTTAATATTTTGTTTTACAATCATCTTATTGCTTTTACTATTATTTACGTTTGTTGAAGGATGTTGATGGTAAATCCGAGCTAACGTTATCACATTAGGTCGATGTAGTTATAAGAAAACACAGCTGATTACTTGGAAATGAGTATGGCGAAATCATAACTACCGATGGTTTAATTTCTTCATTAATAAAATTCAACATTCATAATAAACCATTTTTTTTTCGTACAATGTTCTAACTGAACCATTAAAACGAATTTACCTAACAATAAGAAATGTTGATTTGAAAACCATTTGCATAACCAAAATTTAATGATATTCATCAATAAATAAAATTTAATGAAAAATTTAATCATGGAGCAGTGATAATTGAATGTTTGCCTAATTTATTCGTGATGTGATATCTTGAACAATTCACAATACCACACTATTATGTTTTGAATATTTCTTTTATTAACCTCTGTAAAGCGAACTATTCTTTTTAATTCTTAACCAAACGAATTGAGATTCGGATACGATTTTTTTTACACAAATGTGGAATACCAAGAACTATCTTCCACGATATTTTTTATTTATATTCTGCAAAAGGTACAAAAGTTGATTTTGATTTGATCTATTTACAGGGTGCTCAGGTGCGCCATTTTATATTTCAACTATTCCTTAGATGATCCTATTCAGCTTTCCAAAAGTCGCATTTGATTATCTTTGTAAATAAAGCCGTAATGGCCGCCAATCCCTCCCGGCTGGGACATACTGTATATATATATCTATTATTTTTAAAGATATGACAAATTTTCTTGATACAAAGTTGCACAGTTTATTATTATCTATGTTTTGGGATAGATTTTAAATCAATGCTGCTTTCTGTTTCACCGGAAGTGGCATCAACTTCAATTTCTTAAATGGAACACCCTATATATTTTATTATTTATTGATATCTACTTAAGTTGTCTTTCAAAAAGCTCTGAGGCATCACATGCCTAAAACCAATCGTTAGTGAGATATTCGTCAATTAATGTACTTATTTAAGTACCATTTTCTATTCTTTCCATGGCCTACTTTAATGAATTTATCTATAACTATTGCTTGTTGGCATATACAAAGTGACTACATTTATTGACGAATATCTCACTAAATATTGGTTTTAGACATATGATGCCTTGGAACATTTTCAAAGACAATTTAACGAGGTATCCAAAAATAATAAAATATACAGGATGTTCCATTTAAGAAATTGAAGTTGATGCCACTTCCGGTGAAACAGGAAGTAGCATTGATTTGAAATCTATCCCGAAACATAGATGATAATAAACTGTGCAACTTTGTCCCAAGAAGCTTTGTTATATCTTTAAAAATAATAGAGTTATGGCTTGGGGCCTTTTTTATAATACCCCCATATATATATATATATATATATACAGGTGAGCCAAGAGGATGGCCACCTAAAAGTATAAGAAGTTCTAATTGATGGAACTCTATGAAATTTCGTATACGGTCGTTGTGGCACTTGAACTACCTTTGGAAAATATTTTCGTTGTTCTAGCAACACCCGTTATATGGGGTAGTGCACCCTACTCTCTTATTTTAAATGGAATGGTATATTTTTCATTACATTTTTAGATTCTTTGATGAAATCGAAGGGGACTTTGATAATATGACCCAAGGTCTAGCGCTGAAAGTTTTTCAGATATTTTGACTTTTCATGAAATTTTTAATTTTGCAGTGCTTAAATAAAAAATTCATAACATAGAAACTATTGCACTTAAAAGATTGACATTTAGAATTCTAATAACACAAATAACGTACTTTCCAACAAACCGTAGAGCATTTAATTACCTTTCAGCGTTTGGCTGAAATGAATTTTTCTTTCAGGGAATTTTCAAACTATAATATCTTGCTTATTTTAAATGAAACACCATATTTTTCTTCATACGGTTGGATAGAGAACAAAATTCTATATCAAATTGTATTAACATTCCCTATCCTATCTTTGATAATTTTTCAGTTATTCAAAATATTAGATTTCGCCCAATCATCTCCCTTGAAAGAAAATGTAATACGTCTAGTCGTCTATGCCAAACTAATCCAACTACAATGAAATGCATAGAAGGCTTAGCAAAATGACAAAATATCACAAATGATGTTAATATTAAATATCTTACAACTTTAGGACATTCTACATACAAAAAAAGCAAATTTAATAAATATTAATTTAACTAATTATCAATTTCTTCCATTTTATTTTATTGAGATAGTCCAAATTTAATTAATTAATTTCATCTTTATTGTGACAATTCAATTGAAGGTTGTTTTACTAAGCCTTCTATGTTTTACATTTTATTTCAGGAGAGAAAATTCGACGAAACTGAAAATTTTGAATAACTGAAAAACCATCAAAGATAGGTATAGGAAATGCTAGTATAGTTCGATGCAGAATTTTTTTCTCTATCTAACCATATAAAGAAAAATATGGTGTTCCATTTAAAATAAGCAAGATATTATAGTTTGAAAATTGCCTGAAAGAAAAAATTATTTCAGCTAAACCCTGAAAGATAATTCAATTCTGGTTGAATTGGTTAAAAGTGCATCATTTTTACTACTTAAATTCCAAATTTTAACACTTCAAATGCTATAGCTTAAAAAATATGAATTTTTCAATCACACACTGCAAATATTAAAATTGCACTAAAGGCTGAAATATCTGAAGAACCTTCAGCGCTAAGTCATATTATCAAAGTCCCCTTCGATTTCATTAAAGAATCTAAAAATGTAATAAAAAATATACCATTCTATTTAAAATAAGAGAGTAGGGTGCACTACCCCATATAATGGGGGTTGCTAGAACAACGAAAATATTTTCCAGAGGTAGTTCAAGTGCCAGAACGGCCACATACCAAATTTCATAGAGTTTCATCAATTAGAACTTCTTATACTTTTAGGTGGCCATCCTCGTGGCTCACCCTGTATATATATTTATATATGTAAACCCACGATAACTGCCGCAGAAATAGTCCAATCTTAATGAAACTTGGTACAATAAGAGAATAAGGAATAAGAGCTGAAGAAATGTTAGAAAAAATCATTTTCAATATTACATTTGCTTATATTTTGATGAAAATTAAAATATCAGTAGAGCCGACCATTCTCTATGACCAAGAAAACAAATCATCAAAATCGGTTCGTTGGTTCGCATGAAAAATGCAAAAATCTTTTTTTTGAGTATAAGCAGTAAAATCCAATATCTCAGATGGCTATATGTTCTGACAATTGATATTAGAAAAAAAATTGAAAATCGCAGAAGGCAACTAATTTTGACAGTTAATATTAGACAAACATCGGTAGATCTAGTATGTTAATATTAGCATACTAGATCTATGTAGACAAACGACAAATTTCAAACGAGTGAAATTTTATTAGTGTTTCTTATTGTTTGTGAATTAATAATACTTCAGCATGTAGATACATAAAAAAATTCGCTATATAAGGTACTTGCTGCCTTTGGAGATTTTTTTTATTTCTTTTCTGCAGACGAGGTGACCTGCCGGATATTGATGTTGGCGATGGAGTCCTCAGTTTCTCTTTGATGTTTCCCATGCTGTTATGATTAGGAGTTTAGCCTCCTTTGTGCTACGGATCTTTCTGATTCCGCTCTTGTCGGCGTCATTTTGAAGGACACTCTACTGATGTAAGCATGTCGCTAAATGTCTTGCTTTTCCCAGATAACACGATAGCGTTCGTGTTGTATTGTCGTCTTGGTTTTTCTATTATGCTCTTGGCATCTGCTAATCTGGGTACATATAGATTAATTTTAATGTCTGTACCTTCGAATATACTTTGCACCATCTTCATCATTATATCCGAACTCATTTTAGATATCTTATGGGTAGTTATCTTTTTTATATTTTCATCTAGCATGTATATCTCCTTCTTCAACCTTTCTTGTTCTTATCTTTTTCTTAAACTTTTGTCCAAATCGTTGCTTTCTGTCTGGTTCTTCGCTTGGCTATCGGTAGCAAGCGCAGTACCACCGTCTGATGACCCCTGTCGTTTATTTTTTTGGTTATCGTTGTTCATATACTTCCCACAAGTTGGGACCAAATGCAGGCACCCCCAGGCAGTGGACCTATTTCTGGGAGTGTGGGACTCGGCCACAAGGCCCCTACCCACTAAAACTCCACCTCGTATCCACTCCCTGCCCCCGGGACCGCCGAAGCTTAACTTCGGGGACAGGTCTCGTCTACCGTTGCCATGGATGTCATGTCGCCCCAACTGGGGCATCTCAATAGACGGTGGGACACCCCGTACAGTGGTTCACCACCATTACTCCTTCTCCGATCGGGTCGCCACATTGACGCGGTGGAGGAGCTCAGTACCTGGCCCATTCGGACCGGGGAAAGCAAGAGTGGCCCACACCACGTAACTCTACTAATGTCAATCAATCAATCCATCACCACCGATGCTGCTCATTGCCGGCATCCCGCCGGACCGCCCAAGAAAAGAAAAATAAGGGACAAACAAGAACGTCCGCCGGCTAAATAGCCAGTTGGCGTAGACGATCAAACTCACGATCTTTCCTCTTCAACACTTTTTCGAAATACCGGCCAATAACTAACCAATTTTCTCTATTTTCCAGCATTACCTGGACCAGGTTATCGGGCATCAATGGGCCCACTCTACTCAGCAAAGGAATTCGTAGGTCAGGTCAGGTCGGCAAGAAAATATTTTTTATTGTTCCAGGTAGCTTCATCCTTAATTGAACGTTTGGTCCACCTGGAATGCCCGGTATCAGCAGCCCACTCTGCCTGCCATTGGCGAATCGTCTGTTCCCGTTCCTCAGCGTGGTCTGCAGCCACAGATTCGAACAGTCGTCTTCTCTCATCGACGATCAAATGGATGGGTATTGTACCTGAAATCACAAACACGGCTTCGGCTGATACTGTCTTTTAACCTTTAATCACCCTTCGGCACAACAATCGATTAGACCGCGAGACGCAAGACCCGTCTCTTTGCGCTGTCCGGCCCACCAACTCTAGGTAGGAGCTTAATTAGTGAATTCAGTACTTGACTCGCCTTTCGAACCACAGATTTCATCATAAGTTTATAACCATCTCCCCATAGGTCATGTTCCACCGAATCAATTAGTTGTTTCCAGCATTCTGCTTAGGATTTTTGAATAAGTTTTCTCAATTGCTTCCTTGATTCTTTGTAAATATTGTTCAATTCATTTCTCATCTCTTCGTTTATGTTATTGTTATTAAAGGTTCTCTGGTATCTTCTTCTCTCTTGTTTTGTTTTCTTTTTTAGTTCGTCTATTTGTGCATTTCACCAATACGGCATGTTTTTGTCATCATCGGTTACTAATATTTTTGTTGTTACATTTTCATTTATTTGTTTGGTATGTTCCATGGTTTCTTACGGTTATTTTTGCCGTATCTTCGGCAGCAGTTACTACGATCAGTGTTGGAGCATTCCACAGCTCTATGCCCATATGCCCAGCACTTGAAGCATTTCATTAGATTTAATCTCTCTTGAATACGACACATGGACAGTCCAATTCTGATGCGAGCATCATTTATTAGTCTTTTGGCATCATTCTCTTCTGCTATTACAATGGCCATTGTACAATAGTCTTATACTTTTAACTTCGAGCACATTTTGTATTTATTATGGCTGTTTTGACTTCGTTTTCATTGGTTAATTCATCAATGTCTCTTATTTGTACTAATTTTGCTGTTATTCCACCTAAAATTCGGGCTTTACCCGTTTCGTTTATAATATTGGTAATTTCTTTTTTCTTTAAACTCCAAAAACCATACCAGGGAGTCTGTATTGCGCATCACTGCCCTTTAGACGCCAATCCGGCTTCCGTCATAACCTGACCTGACCTGACCTTTTTTTTTTGAGAGATGTAGAAATGCAATTTACGCACCCCAGTGGACCCAGTGCCGACTAGGCCGCCTCAGGGCCCCTACCTACTAAAACTCCACCTCAACTCCTCTCCATACCCCCGGGACCGCCGAAGCATAACATCAGGGGTAGGTCTCGCCCAATGTTACCCTCGAAGTTTTTACCGCCCTAACTAGGGCACCACGCCTAGACAGGGGGGGCACCCTGCCTACTGACCATCAAAAACCATCAACTCTCAATCAGTAGGAGCATAAATAAGTAAATAAAAACCAATTAGAGACCAGCTCTGATGTTATCAAAAGCTCTGTCCTTCCTTTTTAGTATTTTTTTCAAAGAGAATACCAATTTTATTCCAGTTACCCTGGCTTTTCAACATGAGGTCAAAAATGTTATCAGGGGTCAATATACCAAATTCATGAATAAGAGGGACTCTTAGATCATCGAACGCTGGACACGCAAATACGCCATGCCCAACATTATCTACACTGCCACACTCCGGACATTTGTCGTCCGTCCAACGATCGATTGTGGTAAGTCGCAAAAGCACCGTGCCCTGAAATAACCTAGGTTATATAGTAATTTAAGTGTAAATGCTTACAATTCGCCCAAGATGCCACATCCTTAATCAACCGTTTGGACCACCGGGCTTGCCCCTTATTCACCTGCCACTCGGCCTGCCATTGTTCTATGGTTTGATGTCGTTCAGCCGCATAGTCCACCTCCTCCGATTCAGATATTTGCTTCCTCTCCTGGACCAGGAGATGTAGTGGTATCGCACTAGCCATCACAAACGCCGCCTCTGCGGATACCGTACGATATCCCCCAATAATTCTAAGGCACATTGTCCTTTGACATGAAACCAACATCTGTCGGGCTTTACGTATTCTCAAAGCATCATACCAAATTTGGGCCCCATACAGAATTATTGATTGGACCGCCGTCCACAGAACCCTCCCCCATCTCGATGTCGGGCCGCCAAAGCTAGGTAAAAGCCTGCTAAGGACAGATACTATTTTAGACGCCTTACCAACTGACTTTATCACATGTTTCACGAAAGTTACCTGTCTGTCCAGGGTTATGCGCAGGTACTTTACCTGATTAATAGGAACTATGTCATGACCTTTAATTTTGAATTTAATATACTGGGTTCGTCTGCAATAGTTGAGCATAATTGCCGCAGTTTTTTCGGCGGTGACTTTCAGTTGATTTCTTTTCACCTAAAACAACACTTAGACTTTTCCAGATTAACACAGTTCATGGCCACGTGTCCATAGCCAAGGCAGCGGTAGCACTGGTCGATCTACAATATTTCTTCCACCCTGACCCTTACTAAACCTACCGAGATGAACTTAAGCTCAAGTAGTTTGTTTGCCGTAATTTCGTCAGCCACCACTGTTGTCGTTTGTGTGTTGTTTCGGCTGGGTCTTAGTTCCCCCACGGTTAGTATTCCTGGCTCTACCCCAATTGATGACTTAATACTTTGTCGTACCTCTGTTTTGGTGGCCATGGCGTCCAGGTCCCTGAAATACAGAGATTGCTTTTTAATATTTGTAGACTTTACCTCCCTTATCTTGATGTTGCTGAATCCTGTTTTTAATTGATTTTTTAGAGCATCTACAGCAGAAGAGTCTTTATTGGTTACTATTAGCAGGTTTCCCTCTCTTGTACTTCTAATTTTTCTTATGGCTTTGGTCTGTTCGTTATTATCAAGAGTGTTGTCAACGTCTTTTTGGATTTCAGCAAAATTCTTCTCCTCGACCGACACTACGATGGCCTCAGTATTGTATTCTCTCTTTGGCCTTTCTGCTACACTTTTGGCTATTGCGAATTTTTTTGGTGTATACAAAGTTACGTTGACTTTTGTACTGACGAAAATTGTTTGTATTATTTTAGTCATGGTATCGATGTTTAATTGCGAAATTTTGTGCATCGTTAGTTTGTCGATGTTTTCTTTAAGTGACATGTCTTTTATGCTCATTAATGTATTATATACATCTTCCTCCGAACCTGTGGTTTTTGCTTTAATTAGTACCTTTCTATTTGTCTTGTGTGAACCGTTTTTTTTAATTAATGAATTAAAGATTGAGAATAACCTCAATGAAAGAAAGAACTGATAAGCCTTATCACCGTTATGCAACCAAGAAAAGCGTGGGACCAGGTGGGAATCGAACCCACGACCTTTAGATTGCCGGTCTAATATTCTCCCATCTGAACTACTGGGCCACTACCGATCTTGGCTGCTTTTATACTATCAGAATAGACGGCGGCGCATTGCGCACTTTAATGCCGTTTATTCCACGTCAAAGTTAATAGTGTTTACATTTCTTGGACGCCACCCGACTAACATATTAATTAAATATTTGTAAACAACGGTGTATTAATTAATTAATGAATTAAAGATTGAGAATAACCTCAATGAAAGAAAGAACTGATAAGCCTTATCACCGTTATGCAACCAAGAAAAGCGTGGGACCAGGTGGGAATCTGGTCCAGGGCTCATAGATGTTGCAGCTTTCTCTAGAATTATAATGATTATTGGGTAAGTAAATTTTTATTTTTATAATTATCCTGTTTTGTATATTTTTAATCTTGTTATGTTCCATTTTGTTGTGTTGTTGTTCTTGCAATTTTGGCTTTGAGTAATGTTTGTCTAAATACCTTACATCCGGATGTACCAGCTTCATGACCGTCTGTCTTACACAGTGGGCAGTACATTTCATATAGGCACTCTGTTTTCTTATGTTGTGGCTTGCCACATTTCTGGTACCATTGGCTGCGATCTCCATTTTTGCATTCGTTGGCCCTGTGACCATATTCCCAGCACCTAAAACATTTGGTTAATTCAATCCTTTCCGATATTTTACACATTCTGTTACCATTATTTAGAGGACGGATGCTTTTTATCTCAAACTTTTCCTTACATTTTATTAGATTTGTTTTTGGTTTAGTAGGGACATTTTGTTCGCTTGTCGCGGTTTGTTTTCTTTCAGGCTTACCACAGCATTCAAGTAAGCTTAGAATGTGTTCAAAGTCGGTGGCCATTTTCTTAATTTCTCGGTGGACATTGTTGTTTCTCTTGCAGAATGAAGCTAATGCATTAGTTTTTGCTTTTAATTTTTCCATAACCATTTTATACTGACTAGCAGTGCTTTTTGTCTTCTTTCTTTTTTGTGTTTTCGATCTCGTGACGACTGAGAATTCTTCTTGTTCATCATCATCACCATCTTCATTTTCATCATGGATTCCTTCTATCGATGCGGTCTCCGGGTCGCTGCCGTCGAATAGTCTTCTCAGATTCTCTTCTTCTGCAGAACTTCATACAGATCTAAATCTTTTACATCGCTCCTTGCTTGAAACTTGTTCAATAATTTTATCTCCTCTTAACTTCGTAATAGGCGTATTATTGCTCCCCCCAGAATCCGTGGGGCAGCACGATGGTTCCTGACCATCGTGGGGGGATTCTGGGCCTCCGGCCCTACCTCCTTGGGGTATTCCGACTGTTTTGTAATCCGCCATAGTTTTTATATTGAGAATTGTGCATGTTCGTAGCCAATGTCGTCATATATCTGTGTCGTAAACCAGCCATTCCATAAACATCTCGATATCCATCTCCATTGCCAGTTTTTCCCTTCCTCGTTTGTTCCCCGACCCTACCTTCCACCGGAATTGGTTACCCGGTCTCCAGCAGGGTTGCTTGGGGTAACAGGGTCCACCACGTGAAGGTGAGGATAGGTTATAGACAGTGAGAGGCTAAGGACTCTAAAAACCATACCAGAGAGTCTGTATTGCGCATCACTGCTCTTTAGACCCCGACCTGACCTGACCTGACCTGACTTTTTTTTGAGAGGTGGAGAAATGAATTTACGCACCCCAGTCGACCCAGTGCCGACTAGGAGTGTGGGACTCGGCCACAGGGCCCCTACCCACTAAAACACCACCTCGTATCCACTCCCTGCCCCCGGGACCGCCGAAGCATAACATCAGGGGCAGGTCTCGTCTTCCATAGCCACCGATGCCTATTTCGCCCCAACTGGGGCACCACAACTGAGTTTTATCACATACAGCACTTGGTGTCCATGTCCACATATCCACTCAAAACCACCGTTGATTTTCTAACTTATTTCCCGCAAATGGTCAAATTCCTGATCCTTCCTTTTTAGCACCTCTCGGAAGAAAGCGCCCATAGCTCTCCAGTTCTCAGTGCTTTCCAGCATCATCTGTACGACGTTATCAGGGGTCACGGGACCCAATCGGCAGGTAAGTGAAAACCGTAAGTCTTCAGTCGACCTCCCCACACTCTGTACACATTGCGTCTGGCCAACGATCAAATCGGTGAAGATACTCAGCAAAAGCACCATGTCCTGTAAGCACCTGAGTTGTGTAATAATCGACACTTACTTTTTTCTTTCTGTTCCAAGTGCCCACATCTTTAGTTAGACGTTTCGTCCATGCCGCTCGACCAGATTCTATCTGCCATTCAGCCTGCCACCGTCGTATGGTCTCATCTCGCAGCTCAGCTCGACCAACATTCGCCGAGTCAAAGCCTCGCCTGCGCTCCTCAACCAGCAAGTGAATGGCTGAATCTGGGCCTCCAACTCTAGGCAAAATATGATTTATTACATTTAAAACCTTATACGCCTTTTCGACTACACTCTCGACGTGCTTTACAAATGTTAGTTGTTTGTCTACAGTAATACCTAGGTATTTGACTGCCTTAACAGATATGGTATCCTGGTCGTCTATCTTGAATCTAATACCCTCGTATCGCCTGCAATAATTGAGCATTACGGCTAATGTCTTATCGGTTGGAACTTTTAAGTGGTTCACATTCATCCATTCGCTTACCTTGCGTAGGGATTTGTTTGCTTTTTCCATTAAGTCACTCTCGTTTACGGCTGTTACAACGAGGGCCAGGTCATCTGCATAGCATATGATCCGGACGCCCTCTGGTACTCTCAGGTTCATGACGTCATCATATAGGACGTTCCACAGGGTTGACTTGAGGACCGAACCCTACGGAACCCCTCACCCAATGCGCATTTCTTATCCCTTATTTACAATTACATACCTGTCCGTCAACTACTCTTTAATCAGGTCGCATAAATAGGGCGATATATTTCGCTCTACAAGTTTCGCAACAATCAATGCCCACGAAGCGGTGTTAAAAGCATTTTTCACGTCTATGAGGATCACTACTGTGACCCCAGGACCATTCAGCCTACCATCAGACCGGACTGCACCTAAAACATCATTACTCGCACTTACCGTAGACCTGCCGCTCCTAAACCCGTACTGCCTTTCTGAGAAGCCCCCATTCGCTCAATTTAATGCACCAGTCTGCGGATAATGAGGTTTTCATACAATTTACCCAGTACGCTGATCAGACATATCGGACGGTACTTCGTCCCACCGTTTCTTGGGCTTCTCTATTAGGACCATCTGAGCAGTCTTCCACTCGACAGGAAAGGCAGCCTCCGCCAGCAGCCCGTTGAAGAGCTCGCAGAAGATGTCCGGACCCCTGCCAAGCGCCCGCTGCCCTTTTGTTTTTTAAACTGCTCACAGCCATTGCCACTTCCTCTCTACTAAAGAGTGGAAGCATCGCGGCACCAGTTTTACTGAATAGGGGACCCGTGCCACACATAAAAAGCTCCTGGAAGAGACGCATTTTTTCATCGTCTGTTAGGTCGATTTTCGGATGTGGGAGCTTCAGCTCCCTCATTACGTTCTTATATGCATCTCCAAAGACGTCATCATTCAATCGATCGCAAAGTTCGTCCCACTTTTTCTTTTTCGACTTAGTAATTCTATTGACCAAGGCCTTTTTGGCTTGCTTATACGCATTATGCAGCCCCTAGATGCTCCCGCGGCTCCTCGTAGCGCTCTTTGGTATCTCCTACGGCGCTGAAATACCTCGCTTCTCAACAGTCCTATACGGTCGCTCCTCCAGTAAGGCTTAGTCCGCAGTACTTTCATTTTTTGCGTGCCGTCCTGCATAGTACGTTGCAGCAGCTTAGTAATATTGAGGACGTTAACGTCCTCCCTGAAAAAAGCAATATTTATGTCGAGAAGCTGTTCGCATATCTTAAGATCCACATGTGTATATGGCCCCGGTTGCACGCCACTTCCCTGGCCCAACCTTTTAAATAAAATGAATTGATGATCGCTTTGGGTGACATCATCCAACACCCTCCAATCCCTTACTGTGGGCACAACATCTGAGGACACTATGGTCAGGTCTGCGAAGGACACTCCGTAGTGTCTTATGACCGTGGGCTTTTTACCGTCATTTAACAGACATAAGTTCATGGAATTTATCCAATCAATGAGATGTTGTCCCCTGGCATCTAGGACCGTCCCTCCCCATAAAGGGGCTTTGAGTTGAAGTCACCTGTAATAATAAGTTTTTTATTTTTTTGTTTCAGGTCAGCGCTTAACTCTGATATATGGTTTTTAAAGGCTCCGATACCGCAATTGGGACTTATATACACGCTGCACAGATGAAGACTAGAGAGCCAGGCTCTCGCACCCTCCCACCTTTCGGCATTGGGCACCCACAAAATCCCCCCCTTAATAATTAACCAAGCCACAGTCAAAGAAACCCATCGCAACACCGCACTCCTAAAAATTAGCGGGGAGTCATCAATGTGATGACTACCATACCTGCAAGAGAGCGTATGCACCTACCTCACCTACCTAATATTGGTGCCTGCCTCTGCCTCCTCACCGCTGCTGTCGTCCTCCATCAGCATCTGCGTAGCCAGCCAGTTCAGGTTGTCGATTTTCTCGGCCTTGGATTCTTTGGAAAACCTGAATCAAACCCCACGCTGCCTTCGCCTGAATTCCTCCATAGCAGCAAGCCTAACGGATGCGTGCTGTGTCCTGCAATCCCCCACAGACGCACTCTCCAGTCACATCTCTGAGGTTGAACCTCCTGTAATAAAAATTGAACGGGCCGTGTCCGGTAAGCAGACAAATAGCTTGAAGGCTATAGCCTACCCACCACTCAGACACGTCCGGTATCGCGTGGTGAGTCCACTAGCCCTTGTCATGGGCGTTCCAAAATTGCTGCCACCGTGATATTGCTTCCCTCTTCGCTTGTGTCTCAATCATCCTCCTTGTGATAGGAGCGTTGACGATTGTCGACTCTTCTCGCAGCAATGTGTCCTTGGCTAACCTATCAGCCTCAGCAATGCCGTTGTTGGTATCCTGCAGCCACCACAGTCGCACCCTAACGCCCGAACGCTCAATCCTTCTCAGAGTCCCATCGACGTTCTGAGCTGTCTGGCCATTTCTGGAACAGATCATCCCATGTGTTTTAGAATCTGAAGCCAGATTGATTGTTCTTGTGAAACCTGAAACTGAATGAAGAAGAGACAGGAATCTACGCGCCGCCATCCCTATAGCATACAGCTCGGCTATATGTATAGGATAGTTGTCCCGTCACCCCGTCGATCCACCTAACAACCATCCCAACGCCGGTTTTTGCCTCTGACGCCGATGCATCAGAAAACGCCCAAGACACCCCCGCTCCCGTAGCAACCGCGCACCTAGCCGGGTCCCCGTGCAGCGTCCCCCCTCGTAAGAATCTCCCTCCATTGCCCGTCTTCTCTCGAAGGAAGCGTACGCGTCTAAGTGTGAAGGCAGGCAGCCCGTTAGCACTTGTAACGCTGCGTTCGAGATTGTACGGTATGCCCTACATATCCCCAACAGAAATGCCGTTTGCGCCGCTGTTAGGTGCGTTCGAATCCTGGAATCAAACGCCCTTTCCCCCCAGACCTCTGCACAGTGCAGTAGGGCTGGTCGAACGGCCCTCAGGCATATTTCGCGAATAACCCTTGGGTCGGTCTCCCAGGTTCTGCCAGCAACGACTTTCACCCGGTGACCCGCCGCCGCCAGCTTTCCACGCACGTGCCGCGCATGTTCCACCCATAGTAATCCGCGGTCAACTATCACCCCTAAATAAGTAAGCGTCTCCACAGGATCCACTACTGCTGTTTCCCCCAATACACGCTGTACAGAAAGAAGTCTTCCAGGTCGACCCATAGGAAGCTCTCCCCGCCGCCGCATGCATATACTTTATACTTTGAGGTGAGTATCATCACGTTTGTTTTTAGATGCCTTCTTATTAAGCTCCGTCAGAGCGATAAAGTCTACCTGCTCCTGCATTGCAAGAGCCACCGCAAGGTCTTGGGATCTCACCGAGTTATTGCAGTTAATCTGGAGAATCTTTACCATAATAAAAGGACAATCTCACTGCAATCGACACGGACATCGAGCATATCTTGAGCACACGTGCTCCCTGAAGACGCCACAAACATATAGTCGGGGTGTATAGAGCCCTTGTTCCTGTAAAATAACAATACAATAATGTGTAAATACGAACTCTATAAAATATGTGTAAATAGACTCTGTAAATATAAAATATATACAAATAAAAACTGTAAATATAAAATCTGTGTATAAATAAATAACCTATGTATATAAATGAATAACCAATGCAAGAGTTAAAAAGATCTTTGTGGGTGTATAGGGTCCCAGTATTGTAAATAAATCTCTGTAAAAAACTTAATAAATAAACTCTATATATATACATATCACAGCTTTTTATATAAGATATCACAGTCAAGGAATCGAATATAAAGACCTCTTTGTAAATAAATGTGAATAAATAGAAACCTTGTAAATAAAAATATCACAGCTAATAAATACCTTCGAAATATCGCACTAATTGAAGACGCCATCGTCCTCAAATGCATTAGCATTATGCCTTCTGCGCGTTTCCTTAAGAGCTTTATTAAAGGCTTTGCACTGATTGGTGCCCATTTTGTGCCCTATTTCGTTGTATACGGGGCATTTTGACTCGTTTTTGCACTCTGTGTTTTTATGACCTTTCTGCCCACAGTTGAAACAGCAGTTTGATTTCTCAGGGGCAGTGCAGCTAATTGCCATATGCCCATAGTCTAAGCGGCGATAACACTGCTCGACCTTGAGCCGCTCTTCTACTCTTATCCTTACCAGGCCAATCGGAACAAACTTTCTTTGAATTAGTGCTTCAGCTGTTTCTTCATCTGCCGTAACTGTACTGGTCTGTGTACAGCTACGACTAGGTCTAAGTTCCCCGACCTTTAAGATCTTAGGGGTTATTTGCAGCTCTTGCTTAATGCCTTCCTCTACCTCCTCTTTGGTAGTTGCATCGTCGAGGTCTCTCAGATATACAGTTTTTACCCTTCCTGCCGTTGCGCTCGTCTGTCGTATGTCAACATTATCTAAGCTGTTTTTTAATTTTTCTTTTAGCTTGCCCACGATCTTTTCATCTTTATCCGTGACAATTAGCAGTTTCCCATCTTGGATGCTACGGATCTTTCTGATAGCTTTTTTATCAGTATCAGATTGGAGGGCACTTTTGACTGATGTTAAAATATCTTTGAAGCTCTTGCCCTCATTGGACAACAAAATAGCATTTGTGTTGTACTCTCTTATGGGTCTTTCCACATTTGTTCTGGCGTCGGCTAATCTGGGAACATACAGATTAAATTCAAATTTGGTACCTTCAAAGATTACCTGGATCATTTTAGCCATTGTATCTGCATTCAGTTTTGAGATTTTGTGGGTAGTGACGTTGGTAATTTTACTTTCGTCCATCATGTTCTTCACCTTGCTCATGACCTCTGGAAGCTTTTGTTCATTTCCAGGTCATGTTCTTCTACGATTATTATTTCACAGCTGTCCGACGTCTCTAGTGGAGTGCCGACCTTCACATCCACATTACGAAACAGCTGATTAGGCCATTTGCGATTCTTAATTTTCTGAAAATCTACAGCACTGTGAACGAGTTTGAGGTTATCATTAGTAATTGTTCTCGTAAGTTCAGCAACTGACGCATATCTCATTGGCTCCGTCTGGCACCCAATCTCTTTGATTTCTTTTTCTCTATCTTTACCTGCCATTGCTTCGTTTAGAATATGCTGCCGCATCTTTTCTATAGATGTGTGCAAATTAGCAATCACTAAGTTGTCTTCAGAATTTTTCTGCTCGACTTCGTCCATCAGTACAGCAATGTCTCTAACAAGGCTTGTGGCCTCCTTGCATACCCCACTAGTAGTTAGGCAGATGCGAGCCAGTTCTGTTATTTTCGCCTTCATGTCTTGTGGTTTTATGATAACATTATTCAATTTGAATTGTATTTCAGTTCTGGTTCTACGACCCTGTTTAAACAGTATGGCTTCTGTTGATAAAGGCGATTTCTCTTCTATTTAGGCAGTTACTTCAATTTGAATACCGTCTCTTAGTTGTATTTTTCTATCTGTGAAATAAGATTTTAATAAATTTATTAAGTATTTACTTATATTTCTATTATTTAATTCTTCAATGATTAAACGCCATGATGCGGAATTAAATGCGTTTTTGATGTCCAATAGTACCGGTGTGCATCACTTTCTATTAATACCATAATTATTTTTTGTGACTATATCCATGATTTTCCTGACGACCTGGACTGTACTATGCTTCTTTCGAAATCCATATTGGAACGGTGATAAAGGCGCTTTCTCTTCTATTTCTTTCGTTAGTCTGTTAAGTATTAATGTTTCGAACAGCTTGCCCATAGTGTTTAATAGACATATTGGTCGATATGAAATCTTGTCATTTGGTTGCTTCTTTGGTTTTGCTATAAACACAATCTTAGCAACTTTCCATTCATCTGGTATATTGTTTGTTCTTAATATATTATACAATTCTAATAGAATGTCCGGTGATGTTCTTGCGATTATTTTCAGTATCTCTGGTGGAACACCATCTATGCCACGGGCTTTATTTGGTTTAATCCTAGAACAGGCAAGCATTAATTCATCATTGTTAAAATCAGATATAATTTCGTTATTATCATTGAAATAAACCCAGTTTATTGTTGGATGTTGTGCAAATAATTCATTGACCATTTTGATCTTATCATCTATTGAAATTATAGGTGTTTTGGTCATGTGTTTGATTGATTTTACGATTATTTTATAGCCATTTCCAAATAGGTCGTTTTCAACTGAGCTTACCAGGTTTTTCCAGCAATTCTTTTTCGATTGACTAATTGCTATTCGTAATTTCTTTTTAAGTTCTTTATACTGTCTCTGACATTCTTCGATTGTTATACTCTGTGTTAGTGTAATTTCATCATCATCTTGATCATTTTCATCAGTTTCCTTCTTTCTCTAAACGTTTGTTTTCTCATGTTCACAATTTCATCTGTCCAGCAATATGGTGTCTGTATGTCGTTTCGTATGATGTATTTTGGTGTTGTTTCATTATAACAGTTTTTTATAAATTCAATAATGTTGTATGGATCGTCATTTGTTAGTAAATTATTATTTGCATTAATGTATTCAACAATCTTTTCTTCATCGACTTTTCCAAGAGTTATCCTAAAATCAGATTGATTACTTTTATTATTGATCGTACGTACGCCTTTAATATTTATTTTGAAATGGATATAGTTATGGTCGCTTAACGTTTCATCATTTATTATTTTCCATTGTGTTCTGTTATCAATTATATTTTGTAAAACGGCTGTAACGCCTATACGAGAGCTTCCACTTGCACTTTCAAATGTTGGTCTTGTTCCCTGATTTATTGTAACTAAATTAAATTGCGCTAATAATTTGGATAATAATTCTCCTCTTCTATCTGTGACTTTGGACCCCCATTCAGTTGATTTTGCATTTGTATCACCTGCTAAAATGATTTCTTTATTCCATTTAGTTAGATCATTTGCTAAGTTTGTTAAATAGGATTCATTTGTTCCAATGTGATGTTTGGTGATACATAGCAACCATATATTACAAACTTTTCGTATTCCAACCATACGGCTCCGTCGATGTTACCATAACTTATTAATGTTAATTCATTTGATCGTTGCCATATAGCCACATTCATTCTATTGTCGTATATCGATTTATTATTGTTTTTTACACTGTTGACGTTTGGTTCTGAAACAACAACCATATCTACGTTTAGTTTTGCAGCAGTTGCGTAAATGAGATCGACAGCTGGTCTACTGCGTTTAGAATTTGCTTGAAGAAATGTCAGACACATTTAGATACTAAAACATAAACCATAAGACGTGAAACGAAAATATAAATTGTTGTTATATTTCAAAGTACGCTGTGAGTAACATAAGTTTGGTTGTTAAGACAATGTGTTTATAAACATACACATAGAAAAATCGTTCTGAACTTGTTACATTCATTTCAATTTTCTAATTGCTGTATATTCATTTCGTTAAAACAATATAATCTTTTTTGCTTGAGATATTTAATTATATCAGGTTATGGGCCCAGTCTCGAAATAACTGCGTCAAGTAAAAATTTGCCGTGAATTTTTTTGTGTGTTAACTAATTAGTAATAATTAATTATTTAATCGAACAAATTTTAACGGTGATTATTATTGTTGTGAAAGAAATGGATTTAAGGCACAAATTGAAAAATTAGAGGGTGCAAATAATTGGAACAAATGGAGACGGCAGGTGTTGCTGATATTACGACACAATGATGTTATGGGTGTAGTCAATGGTGATACTAAGAAGCCAGAAATTGTAGCTGATGATGCAGATAATTCAACAAAAGAAAAGAATATCAAAGATTTGAAAGAAAAGATTCGTTGGCTCAATTGATTCTAGTATCCAGCATGAATGATTTAAATATTGAGTTGACTGCGACATGTGACTCCTCCAAAGCAATATGGGAAAAACTGCAGTCTGTATATGAACAGAGGTCGGGACAAAGACTTGATCGACTTATGGAACAATTTTTTGTGTTTGAGAAAAATCCCTCAGAAGACATTATAACGCATATAGCACATTTACAGAAAAATTTCCGAGAATTGAATGATGAATTAAAAAAGGTCGCTCAAACCGAGTTGCCAGATATTCTATTAATGAGCAGAAAAATATCTACACTTTCTTCCGATTATTTTGAATTTAAAAGTGTATGGGAGTCTGTTCCTGTAACAGATAGAACGATCAATAGTTTGATAGAACGTCTTAGATTAATAGAAATGAGATTACCAACAAAGTATAATGAAACCAGTGCACTTGTGGCCAAATCGACGCTTAAAAAACAAGTACATTCAAAAGATAAGAAATCTAAGAAAACAACATTAAAATGCTTTAAATGTCATGAGATAGGACACTTTGCCAGAGATTGTTCAAACAAACATATAAGGAAAGACGATAAACCTGAAGGTGAGGCTTTCGTATGTTTTGATCAAAACAGGAAAAGAATATGTGGTTGGCGGATTCGGGTGCATCAAATCACATGACGTATAATAAAAGCTATTTTATAAACTATGAAGCGTTCGTAACTCCGAGAAAAATTCAAATGGGAAATGGTGATAAAATAAATTCTTATGGTCAAGGAACAATAAATGTAGAAATGCGTGTGAATGGAAAATGGAAAAGAAACTACTTAGAAAATGTATGGTATGTACCAGAAATTGATAAAAATTTGTTTTCTGTAGGTCAAACCATTAAGAAGGGATATGCGTTCAAAGCTGATCAAAGGGGCTGTATCATAACTAAAGATAACAGTGTAAAAATTATTGGAAAAAGAACCCAGAAAGGGCTTTACATGTTAGAAATGAAAGTTTGTACTCCAATAAAAGATGCTGAAGCATTAGTGATGTCGTCGATGAATACTTTACAACTGTGGCATGAAAGATTGTGTCATCAAAACAAACAACAGGTTAAGAAAGTTCTAAAACAACATGGTATAAATATAGAAGATGAAATATTCGAAAATTTTTGTGAAGGTTGTCTGTTTGGAAAGCAACACAGGTTGAGTTTCCGAAACAGGAAGCAAAAAACAACCAAAATTGGGGAACTAATCTATGCAGATGTGTGTGGACCCATGCAGGAGCAATCTGTGGGTGGTTCGAGATATTTTGCGTGTTTCAAAGATGACTTGTCAAAGTTTCGTCGTGTGTTTTTCATTAAAACAACATCAGAAGTTATCAAGTGTTTAGAAACTTTCTTGAATGAAGTTGATGCTGCAGGGCATAAGATCAAAGAGTTTTTGACAGATGGTGGCAAAGAATTTAATAATTCTGAGGTGAAAAATTTATTGCAATTAAAAGGTATAAATTTCAGAGTTACCATGCCATATACACCTGTACAAAATGGTGGTGCTGAAAGAGAAAATCGAACATTGGTTGAGAGTGCTCGTTCGATGATTCATACAAAGAACTTGCCACTTAAATTATGGGCTGAAGCAGTCAATACTGCAGCACATGTATTAAATCGAACAGGTGTATCTTCAGAAAAAGACAAAACTCCAGTTGAATTATGGTTTGGTAGAGAAAAACTAGAAATACAACATTTTCGAGTTTTCGGTACTGAATGTTATGTGCATGTACCTAAAGAACAACGTCGTAAATGGGATAAAAAGAGTATTAAAGGCCTTTTTATGGGTTATTGTGGTGAAAAAAATGGTTACAGAATCTTTGTTCAGAATAATAATAAAATAATTACCAGTCGTGATGTTGTGTTTAAACCAGAAGAAACTGTGCAGAAAATGGTACAACTGACAACTGAATCAAATGTAAATCAAGATGTGAATGAAGCTATTGTGTCAACGTCAACAGAAAATGATGTGAATGACGTTTCTGAAGCAAGTGTTGAAAATCAAACTATGGCAGAAGTTCAAGATAATATTGATGAGACGGAAACTTTACAACGTAATCGTCGTGAAACAAAATTACCAAGTCATTTCTCAGATTATGTAATGATTGCTGAAGAATATGATGCTCCAGAATCATATGACGAAGCAATAAAATCGAATAATTCACATTGGTGGAAACAAGCGATGGATGATGAGATGCAATCGATAGTCGAGAATAATGTTTGGGAATTAGTTGATCCTCCGCCTGATAAAAGAATCATTTCAAACCGATGGGTCATGCGAATTAAAACGAAAGCGGATGGAAAAATTGGAAAATATAAGGCACGATTGGTTGCAAAAGGATATTCTCAGAAGCCTGGTGTTGATTATGACGAGACTTTTAGTCCTGTAGCCCGCTTCGATACTGTTCGAGCTGTTCTAAGTGTGACAGCTTCCGAAAAACTTCATTTAGCACAATTTGATGTAAAAAACGGCGTTTCTCTATGGTGAGTTAGATGAAGAAGTTTACATGAAACAACCCGAGGGGTATAACGATAACAGCGGAAGAGTATGTAAACTTAATCGCAGTCTGTATGGTTTAAAACAAGCTCCAAGATGCTGGAACAAACGTTTTGTTGGTTTTCTGAATGAAGAAAATTTGAATTGTAGTTCTGCTGATCCATGCTTATTTATAAGAAAAAAGAATGATTCGAAACTGTTGATTGTAATTTATGTTGATGATGGTTTGATAGCGGGAAGTGATTCTGATGAAATCTCATTATTAATTGGTAAATTGAGTAAACAATTCAAAATCACAATCGAATCGACAAGTTGCTTCCTTGGAATACAAATTACAAAATTGGTTGATGGTTCAATTTTTATTAATCAAAGTGCATATATAAGAAAAATACTAAAGAAATTTTATATGCAAGATTCGAAAGCGGTGGCAACACCGTGTGAGGCAAGAATGTCATTTAACTGATGAACCCGTGAGAAATGGTACACCATTCAGAGAAGCTGTCGGGAGTTTAATGTTTTTAATGATGGCTACAAGACCTGACATTGCCTATGCTGTGGGTATCATTTCTGAATCGCTGAATAAACCTTTGTCTTCAGATTGGACTGCTGTGAAACGAGTATTTAAATATATAAAAGGTACAATAAATTTTGGAATACTTTACAAGACAGCTTATAAACCTGGTGAGCTGGAAGTTTATTCCGACTCAGATTTTGCTGGTGATGTCAAGACACGAAAGTCGAGAACTGGAATTGTTAGTAAATACGCTGGTGGTGCTCTGACATGGTACAGTCAGAAACAAAGAAGTGTTGCTGTTTCAACAACAGAATCTGAATACATGGCAGCAAGTGAAGCTGTGAAAGACATTGTTTGGTTGAAAAGATTATTGAATCAGATAGCAGGGCTATTGTCAGTGCCGGTTTTACAAGTGGATAATTTGAGTACAATTAAATTAAAAATCCTGAGTTTCATAAACGTACGAAACACATTGAAGTACGATATCATTTTATTCGTGAAAAATATGAAAAAGGTGATATTCAAATAGCTCACGTTGCGAGCAAATATCAGATAGCGGATATATTAACAAAAGCTCTCGCTAATATAAGATTTTTGAAGTTAAGAGATCTTTTAGGTATGGTGGACGAGTGTACTTTGAGGGGAAGTGTTGTTGTTATATTTCAAAGTACGCTGTGAGTAACATAAGTTTGGTTGTTAAGACAATCTGTTTATAAACATACACATAGAAAAATCGTTCTGAACTTGTTACATTCATTTTAATTTTCTAATTTACTTTAATCTTTTTTACTTGAGATATTTAGTTATATCATAAATAATACGAACACCATAAATAAATAAATATATAAATAAATAAATCTATGTGTACAAATAAATAAATAAATAAAATGTCACAGCCTCGGTATTTGTTGTATATTATCACAGTTCCATTTTGTATCACAGCCCATAATATATTCAATAGATGAATATCACAGATTATTGAATTACATGAAATACAGACACCATACACCATAAATATACATAAATAATATGAATTTCTCCATGAAATATCACCGTTCCAATATGAATAAATATAACAAATCCATAAGACATACGCACCATAAACCATAAATAAATAAATAAAATATCACAGCCTCGGTATTTGTTGTATATTATCACAGTTCCATTTTGTATCACAGTCCATTTACTCAATAAATAAATATCACAGACTATTTGATTACATGAAATACAGACACCATACACCATAAACATGCCATAGACCATAAATAAATGTATAAATAAATATGTAAATAAATTTCCATAAATAAATAAAACAGACGTGCACACCATAAATAATAAATAAATAAATATATCTCCATAAATATCACAGTTCCATAAAAATAGATAAATAAATAAATCTTCATAAATAAATAAACACATCACTAACAATAAATAAATAAATAAATTTGCATAAAATAGCTCAATAAATGTAAAAAAAACGAAAAGTTGCCATTTTGTAGAATTAATTCGGGATTGAAAGTCTTATCTTTGTTGACATGATAACAGTTTATTTCAACCATGAGCGTATCATTTTTCTTTTTCTCTCCAATTTTTATTATTTTTTTTTTCTTTGTTCCAAGTCTGTTCTATCTGGTCCGGGGCTTATTGATGACGTCACTCTTTCTAAAATTATATTGATTATTACGTAAGTTAAATTTTATTTTTATTTCTATTTTGTTTTGTATTTTAATTATGTATTGTATTTCTTCCTGGGCAGTAATAAAATTTTTATGTAGCATTTTGTTGTTGTGTGTTCGCCATTTTCGCTTTTAACAGTGTTTGCCTGAACACTGCAACTTGACGTGCCCGCTTCATGACCATCTGTATTACACAATGGGCAATGCATATCATTTATACATTCGGTTTTTTTGTGTCCAGGCTTACTGCACTTTGGCAACAATTACTTCGATCTTCGTTCTTACATTCATTTGCCCTGTGACCATAGTCCCAGCACCTGAAACATTTAAATAATTCTAATTGTTCAACAATCTTACACATGAAGAGTCCGATTCGTATCCGACCCTCATTTTTCAATCTTTTCGCGTCGTTCTCTTCAGTGACTATCACGGCCATTCTGTTCCCGTTGTTTAATGGGCGAATACTTTTTATATCGAATTTCTCTTGATGTTGTAGTAGTTTTGTTTGTAGCACAGCGCTTTTAATTTCTGCTTCCGATGTAATTTCGTCGATATCTCTTATATGAAGTATTTTGGTACGTATAGCTCCCAGTATATGTATTTTATTATCTTTCATGATTGATTTAATTTCTTTTTTTGCTTCTTCGGAGTTTGGTTTGATTTTAACCAATAAATTTCTTTTGTTGGTTTTACGTATGCCGTCAACTTGCTTCAGTATCTTTTCATCTTTTAAATTGGTTTTCAAATTTCGCAGAACATCTGCGAAACTACAATTTGGAGTGCCTTCGATCATGATGGCTTCTCCCCTATTGTTGTGTGTTCTTATTTGTTGATTTGTTTCACCAGTCTTGCTTGGTGCCGTACAGATGTTGACGTTTGTGATGTCTGTGTTTCGGAAAACAGCTTCGCATGTTTTCCTCGTTATTACAATATTGAGGTTTTGTGGTGCATTTATTGTTAGTTTTTTATCTTCGAAGTCTTTCGATATATGTTTAATTTCTTCTAATCTATTATATATGGTTTCATAGTTGTTGTCGTTAACATCTTTTTCGTTGTAATAAGCGACGACGACGTTGTTTTGTATTGTTTGCATTTTATTGTTTATATCTTTGTACTTGATGGTGTTCTCGATGTGTTTCAATTTACCCCATGGTTTCTCAGTGTCTTCGCAATACTCTAATTCTGGATATTTAGAGTGTACCCGACGTTGCCATGGTGTGTGTTTTCTTTCATCGATATCGCAGAAGTATACAACGTTGCTGGCATTTGTTGTAAGGGGATTTATTGCTCTAGTTGTGGTTTTAACATAACTACCGTTTTATCATTAATAGTTTCTTTTAACTCGTTGTAATTTTCAATCTTTATGTTTCGTGCGTCAACTATTTTGGTAGTTGGCATCTCCATAGGGTCAGTTTGAAATCCCCTACTTTCCATCTTTGGTTTTTCAGGGACAGTTTACTCCACATCGTTCGTTTCATTTCCTATTGGTTTTTCCAGTTTTGTTAGGGTTTTGACGATCTCTTCAAATTCGGTGGCGAGCTTCTTTATCTTCCTATGTACGTTGCAAGTGTTTGTGTCTTCGTTTTCAGTTTTATCATTAAAAATTTATATTGAGCACTTTGGCTAAGAGCTTTCTTCTTTCTTGCCTGCCTTGTGTTTCTACACGTTGTGAAACCATCCTTATTGGTTTCTTCTATTATTTCTGTTAAATAGTCGCTGCTATTATCTCCATCATCATCATCATCACTACTGGAAAGCTGTGATTTGTTCTTCATCCTCTCCAGAGGTTTCTGTGGTGCTTGATCTTTGTCTCTTCAGTCTCGTATTTTTTTTTGTTTTATTTTTCGATTCATGGTGCAGTTTCATTGCCGGGTCATTTTCATGAGGCTAACAGTCGACGCCAGACGGAGCCCCACCGTCTGACGCCACTTTTTCCGAGGCTTCTTTAGAATTCTTCTCCATATTGTGTTTTTGCCGGTTTTTTGGCAGGGACCGGCAACCCTATGGGGAGGATCAAGATACGACCGGCGGCGGAGCCCCATCGAGACGCTACCCAACTCACGTCTGCGCCGCCGGAAGGGGGATTTTATTGCTACAGGTGGTCCCCTGGCCCATCTGCGTTCATCAGCCGTCTCTCGCGTGGTCGTCATCAGTTATCCAATAAGCCAGTGTTCCGAAAACCATTCCATTATCCTTGTCCATTGCCATTTTTCCCCTCCTCGGTTGTTCCCCGACCCTACCTTCCACCGGGGTTGGTTACCCGGTCTCCAGTAGGGTTGCTCGGGTTAACAGGGTCCACCACGTGAAGGTGAGGATAGGTTATAGACAGTGAGAGGCTAAGGACTCTAAAAACCATACCAGAGAGTCTGTATTGCGCATCACTGCCCTTTAGACCCCGACCTGACCTGACCTGACCTTTTTTAAGGGTGTTGACGGCGCATTTTTTGCTAACCTGGACAAGTGACCCTGCGACACCACCACTGCTGGAACTGTTAAGCACTTGCATCAGCAGTGGTGTTACCATTATTCCTTTTGTTCGATTTTTCTGATGGTCTTGTTTTGTTTTTTCTCCAGTTATCCTACGTCACCCTTCCCCCTTTCGGGGATTAGGTGTTCGGATTTACTGCTGTTGGTCGCTCGTCCTTCATCTTTTCCCTTATGATTTTCTCAATGTAGTACTCGATTTTCCTCTATTTGTCTTTGCTTTCCAACATCAAGCTTATTATATTGTCTTTTTCCAGTTTAACACCGATTTCTAATTCGAGATTTATTTTGTGCCGACAGAACCTTGGACATTGGAAAAATGTATAATAAGTATCACCTTTAACGTTGTCACAGTGTGTACAATTGTCATTTGTTCTTTTGCCTATTCTATGTAGGTAGGCTTGAAAAGAACCATGCCCACTCAGAAGCTGTGATGTAAAGAAGTTTATTTCACCATGACGTCTGTCCTACCATGTTCTTAAATTTGTGATTAGCGATCGTGTCCATGCACCATTGGTACTAATTGGATTATTCCATCTCTCTATCCATTTTGTATGGTAAGTTCTTTTATTTCATTAATTGATTCCATTGTTTTATTACTTCTGTCTATTTCTGTTCTTTCAGTTATTAAAAGGTCGATTGGAGTTGTTCTTGCAATCACGTCATTGGCTTCTGCAGACGTTGTGCAGTACAGTCTACCAACCCTCATGGCTGCTTTCCTCTGTAATGAGATAAGTAAATTATTATATAATTTTATTCGAATGACATCGCTCCAGATCGGTGCAGCATATAATACAATCGACTTCACGACGGAGTACAGAACACGATGTTTCTTTTCGCCTGGACCAGAGATGTTAGGCATAAGTTTACTTATGGCACTCAGTGTCCTACTTGCTTTCTCAGTCACTTGTTTGATATGGTGTCCAAATGTCAATTGATCATCGAACCATACACCTAAGTATTTGATATATTTTTTAGGTTTAATTATAATATTATTGATTTTAAATTCGAATATAGTCTTTGGACGTCTGCATATTTTGAAAACGATTGCATCAGTTTTCTCTGGTGCTAACTCCAGCATATTATTGATCATCCATTCATTTATGCATCTTAGTGTTTCGTTTGTTAAACTAACCAGCCCTCCTTCTGTTTCAGCCGCCACCACTACAGCCAGATCATCAGCGTAGGCAATCAAATGGACATTCCTGGGAGTCTGTAATCTCAGCACATCATCGTATAATATATTCCACAGGGTCGGTCCGAGGACAGAACCCTGTGGTACGCCTGAACTTATATCAATTTTGATGTTTTTACTTACCTGGACTTTTCGATTTGAGAAGTAATCTTCAATCATCATAACCAGGTAGGGTGCGATACCAGTTCTTTTTAATTTGTTAACGATCAACTTCCAGGATGCCGAGTTGAATGCATTCCGGACATCAAGCAATATTAGCGCACACTATTTACGATCTACTTGACGGTTGTATCCATTGACCAGATTTATTATTTTCTTCATGGCGTCAATTGTGCTTTTCTGTTTCCGAAAAGCAAACTGATTGTTGGAAAGTGGTGATTTTTATTCTATTTCTTTTTCGAGGCGGTTTAATAGCATCATTTCCAATAGTTTACCCATTGTGTTGATGGGACAAATTGGACGATATGCTTTTGGATCTTCCGGAGCTTTTTGTGGTTTTTCAATAAATGGATAATTTCCATTCTTCTGGAATCGATTTGTTGTTCAATACTATATTGTAAGTATTTAGCAATAACGCTGGTTTTGTTTTGCAAATTAACTTCAATGTTTCAGATGTTGCTCCATCTAGGCCAGGAGCTTTATTGATTTTTAATTTGGATGCAGCTGATTCCAGTTCTTCTATTGTGAAGTTTTCATGTAGCGTATTTGTCGGTGGATATGGCCAACATACTGGTGGATGCGATGGAAACAGTCTTGTTATCAGTTCACGTTTTTCGTCGATGTTAATTTGTGATTTATTTGGTGTTATTTTCAACGTTTTCATGACGATTTTGTAACCATAGCCCCATAGATCATTTTCGACAGAGTTGATAAGTTCATTCCAATATTTTGCCTTTGAGGTTTGTATTAATTTTCTTAATTGTTTACGTGATTCTTTGTAATTGTTTTCATTTTCAGTTCTTGTTTCCTCTGGAATTCTTCTGTCGGCGCAGCTACGTAAGTATGTTCTTCTTTTTTGTATTGTTATTTTCCTCAATTCATCTATTTCAGGGCTCCACCAGTATGGCATTTTCTTGTTGTTGATTTTTATTTTTGTTGCGACTTTTCCATGTAATTCCTTGATATATTCTATTGTTTCAGATGGTGTCTTGTTGCAGCCGGCGTCAGATAATTGTTCTAGAATTTGTTGTAATTTTCTTTCATTTATTTTACCATTTTTGAATTCAATTGCAGGTCTAATTGGTTCTTGTTCGAAGTCGATTTGAAAGTAGATTAAATTATGATTGCTCAGGACCTCAATATCTGGTAATACTTTCCATTGATGGTTTAGTGTAAGCAGATTTTCACTAACAGCCGTTATGTCCACGTGTGATTGACCATCGCCAAATTGGAATGTCGGAATCGTATCTTTATTTATGGTAATCAAATTAATTTGTGCAAGCCATTCTGATAAATGTTGACCTCTTCTGTCAGTTTTAGGAGCTCCCCACTCTGAGCATTTACTATTTAGATCACCAGTGAGTATAATCGGCTTGTTCCATTTATTTAAATCAATTAATAAATCTGATAAATAGGTTTCAAATTCATTGAAGGGTATATTTGGAGAAGAATAACAGCTGTAGATGACGAAACTTCTGAATTCACACCATATGGCACCGTTTAGGTTACCAAATTTGATGTAACCATGGTTATTTGATTTTTGAAATATAGCAGCATCTTTACGATTATCGACCATCCATCTGCCATTATCCATCAGATTTTTATTTGGTTCAGAGACTACAATCAGATCTGTATCCATTTCTGCTGCAGCCGCAAAGACTAAATCGTGGGATTCTACACTTCTATTGACGTTAATTTGCAAAACTTTTAAAGCCATTTATAATCAAATATATTATCCAAACCATTAAACTCCCAGTAATAAACTAAAAATAAAATATATGTACATAGTTGTATAAATAAACATTTTCTAAGTAAAATTGTAAAAATAAATATCACAGCCCATAAAATCCATAAATAAATATCACAGCTCCATAAGACGAATACATCATTAACAATAAATAAATAAATATATAGGTAATTTTCATAAAATATCACAGCCCATAAAATCCATAAATATATATCACAGTTCCATAGGACAAAAACACCATAAATAATAAATAAATGAATAAATAAATACATATATAGATAATTTCCATAATATATCACAGCCCATATAATCCATAAATAAATATCACAGCTCCGTAAGACAAATACGCCATTAACAATACATAAATAAGTAAATAAATAAATATATAGATAATTTTTATAAAATATCACAGCCCATAAAATCCATAAATAAATATCACAGCTGCACAGCTCCATAAAATCAATAGATATATATCACAGTTACATAGGACGAAAACACCATAAATAATAAATAAATGAATAAAAAATATGTAAATAATTTTCATAAAATATCACAGCCCATAAAATCCATAAATAAATATCATAGCTCCATAAATTCCATAAATAAATATTACAGCTCCATAAAACGAACACACCATAGACAATAAATAAATGAATAAATAAATAAATATATAGATAATTTTCATAAAATATCACAGCCCATTAAATCCATAAATAAATATCACAGCTCCATAGGACGAGCACACCATATATAGTAAATAAATGAGTAAATAAATAAATATATCCATAAGATATCACAATTATAATAATAAATAAGTAAATTAACACAACCATCCATGTTAAAGTACTTGAAATGTCACCATTTTGATTTTTAAAAACGAAAGCGAAAGTGTTGTCTATGTTGGAGTGGTAACGATATATCTGTCTAAATTCCACCATAGGCGTATCATTTCTTACTATATTTTGAATTTTTGAGAATTTTAATTTTAATTTAATATTAGTAAATATCACAGTCCATATGTTGATTCTAAAAATATCACAGATCATGTACTCACTCTCATTTATTGGTTTATTTCGTTTTGATTCCATGTTGAGGTTTTCTTATTCAATCTTGCTCTTAGTAAAGCTTGTCGAAATATTTTACAGTCCCCGCTGCCTGCTTCATGTCCATCTTGTTCGCATAGTGGGCAATGCATTTCGTATAAACATTCGGGTTTCTTGTGGTTATCTTTGGCAGCAGTTACTGCGATCGGTGTTGGAGCATTCTACAGCTCTATGCCCGTATGCCCAGCACTTGAAGCATTTCATTAAATTTAGTCTTTCTTGGATACGGCACATGGACAAGCCAATTCTGACGCGACCATCGTTGATTAATTTTTTGGCGTCATTTTCTTCTACCATTACAATGGCCATTTTGTTTCGATTGTTTGATGGTCTTATGTTTTTAATTTCAAATTTGTCCATATTTGTTTTGTATTTTGTGTTCAGTATTGCTTCTTTGACTTCGTTCTCGTTTGTTAGTTCATCGATGTCTCTTATATGGATTAGTTTTGTTTTTATTCCGCCTAACATACGAACTTTTCTCTTTTCATTTATAATGTTGGTAATTTCTTTTTTAATATTGTCAGCTCCTTTATTTAGTTTAATTAGTAGGTTACCCTTGGTTCTTTTTTGTATTCCATTTACTTGTTTAATTAGGTTATTATCTTTTATGTTTGTTTTGATGTTTCGTAGGATGTCGGCATAGCTTCCATTTGTTCCGCCTCCTTCGATCATGATGGCTTCATTTCGCTGCTTTCTCGGTCTTTCTAAGTTAGTGTTAGATGTGCTGTCTGTTTGATTTTGACATATTAAAACGTTGGCCGTGTCTATTTTCCGGAAGATAATTTCACAAATCTTTTGAGAGAAACGACATGAATGCCTTGTGGCATTGCTATTATGATTTCTTTCTTGTCAAATTCTTTAAATATATCTCTGACATTTTCCATCATGTTGTACATTATTTCTTCATCCAGTTTTTCTGTTCGGTGGTAAACCATAATGATATTTTTCTGCTTCTGTAGCAGTTTCCCTTCTCCATCTTCGTATTTGATGATTTGCTCAATATGGTTGATTTTACCCCATTGTTTTTCAATCGGTTCGCAGTTCTCGAGGTCGGGGTATTTGGAAAAGATTCGTTTATGCCAGGATTTATGTTTCCTTTGGTCGATATCACAGAAATACACTGTATTGTCATAATTTTCCATCAGTGGGTTGGACACTTTGGTTTTAGTTACCGTGTAACTGCTTGATATCCATTTATCATTTATTACTTCTTTTAAATCATTGTAATTTTCGACATTGATGTTACGGATGTCCACAATTTTTGATGGTCTGATTCCATCAGTTTGACATGCCATGTCTTTAGTCGTTGGTGTTACGGTGATCTTTTCTGGCTGTTTTATTGTTTCTCTTTGAGGTATATTCATTGTGCATAACATTGCCATTAATTGATCAAATTCTGTCGCTAATTGTTTAATTTCTCTGTAGACATTATTTCTCTCTTTACAAAATTTGTTCAGTTTCCTCGTTTTGCTTTTCAAGCTATCAATGATTCTTCTATATTGTTGGAAATTATCTGTGGTTTGTTTTTTCTTCAGTCGTTTTCGTCCTCTTACTTGTATAAAGTCGCCATTGTCTTCGTCGGTCTCATTTACTGTGTCAATACTATCCGTTGTTTCACTCTCACTTCCATTATCGATGTCTTCAAACAGATTGCTCAGGTTCTGGTTCTCACCAGATGATGTTGATAACGATCTCAATCTTTTATATGATTTGGTCTTTTTACCATGAATAAGCGTATTTTTGCCCCCCCCCCCCACCCGAATCCGTGGGGCAGCGTGACGGCGGAGAGCCGTCACGGAGGGATTCTGGACTTTCGGTCCTACCCTCCTGGGGTCCTGTAGTTTTAAAAGACGCCATATCATTTGTATTGTTTGCATTTTTACTCCTGCCAGAGTCCTTTTCCATAGCCGTGTCGTTTTAAAATTCGTGTGTCGTTAAACCATCCAATTATATACCAAATCATATCCATTTCTCCATTGCCGTTTTCCCTTCCTCGTTTGTTCCCCGACCTTACCTTCCACCGGGATTGGTTACCCAGTCTCCAGCAGGGTTGCTCGGGTTAACAGGGTCTACCACGTGAAGGTGAGGATAGGTTATAGACAGTGAGAGGCTAAGGACTCTAAAAACCATACCAGAAAGTCTGAATTACGCATCACTGCCCTTTAGACCCCGACCTTTTTTTTGAGAGGTGGTGAAATGCATTTACGCACCCCAGTCGACCCAGTGCCGACTAGGAGTGTGGGACTCGGCCACAGGGCCCCTACCCACTAAAACACCACCTCATCTCCTCTCCCTACCCCCGGGACCGCCTAAGCATAAAATCAGGGGTAGGTCTCGCCCAACAATACCCTCGTTGTTCTGTCGCCCTAACTAGGGCACCACGATTAGGCAGGGGGAACCCCCTCTCTACTCAAACACCTCATCCTCTCCTTGGCCTGCCGTGTTTAGTCTTTTTCGTTTCCTTCTCAGGGCTTTCCTGAAGGCTGGACATCTGCCACTTCCCATCTTGTGTGCCTCCATGTGACATATAGGGCACCTTGTGTCGTTTTCACACTCTCCTGTCTTATGCCCCTCTTGGCCGCACCTGAAACAACACTTGGGCTTTTCTACGTTGCCACAGTTCTTGGCTACGTGTCCGTAGCCAAGGCAACGGTAGCACTGGTCAATCTGTAGTCTTTCTTCCACCCTAGCTCATACCAAACCTACCGGGATGTACCTGAGCTCAAGTAGTCTACTTGCCGTGATGTCATCAGTCACCACTGTTGTTGTTTGGGTTCTTTTCCGGCTCGGTCTTAGCTCCCCACGTTTAGCACTCCTGGGTCTGCCCCAGTTGATAACCTGATGCTTCCCTTTACCTCTGCTTTGGTGGCCATGGCATCTAGGTCCCTGAAAAACAGAACTTTCTTTTTGGTATTAGTGGACTTTACCTCTCTTATTTTGATGTTAGTAATTCCTGTTTTTAGTCTATTTTTTAAAGCATCTACAGTGGACGAATCTCTATCAGTTACTATTAGCAGGTTTCCCTCTCTAGTACTTCTAATCTTTCTAATAGCTTTAGTCCGTTCCTTGTTATTAAGTGTGTTCCTGACGTCTTTTAGGATGTCGGCAAAGTTCTTTCCCTCGCTCGACACTACGATGGCCTGAGTGTTATAGTTTCTCTTAGGCCTTTCTGCCACACTTTTGGTCATTGCGGATTGCGGTACATACAGAGTTACATTGACTTTCGTACTTGCGAAGATTGTTTCTATTATTTTGGTCATGGAGTCGGCATTTAGCTGCGAAATTTTGTGCATCGTTATTCTTTCGATGTTTTCTTTGAGTGTCATGTCTTTAATGTCTATTAATGTATTATATACATCTTCTTCCGACCCTGTGGTTATTGCTTTAATTAGCAACTTTCTATTAGTCTTGTGTATATTGTTCTTTACGATGTTTGTTTTAAGTTCCAGGGTCTCGATTTTGTCATTGCTCTCGTCTCTTAATTCAGGATATCTACCTGCGTACATATTCTGTATGCTTTTTGTTAGCTTGATGTCACTTTCTTCAACCAGTATCAAATCAGTATCGTCTGTTGTTTCAATCGGGTTTCCGACGACTACTCTGACATGTTTGTATATTTGTTTCGGCCATGCCCAGTTCTTTACTGTGGTAAATTCCTTGTATGTACTGATTTTTTGTAATTTCTCTAGGGTCGCAGTAGGTTTACTACTCGTTGCCGAGGAGATTTTTTCCTTTTGGCATTGAGCCCTTAGCTTCTCTATGTTCTTCTCTAATGCCGCATGACTTAGAGTTAGTTCAGAGTATTCTCGTTCAATTCTCGCTGATAGGCCTACCAGTTCTTTAGACAGGGCTTTAACCTCTCTCGGTATTAGATCATCTACATCTGTTATACAGCAAGCTAAGAGCTGCACCACTGTTGCCCGAATCTTCTGTATGGTAACACTGGAATTTGACACTTTACCTGTTTCTATGTTTTTTACACCTGCCTCTGGTGGGCTGTTCCTATATTTCCGATTCTTAGTCCTGCTTTGAGGATCCGCTATGTCTTCTTCGGTCTCCCTTGCCCTTTCGCTGGACTCTGGAACCGTTCTTGGACACTCTGGTGGCGATCTCTCTAGTGATCTCCTAGGTTCGAAAGGATCTGTTGTTAACAGGCCTTCCAGGTTCTCTAGGTCACTCGTACCGGCTATAGTTCCCACGCTCTGTGCGCCTTTCTTTTTCTGTGCCTTACTCCCATCCACTTTTGTAGCTCCGCCACTTGTTGTTTTTGTTTCAAATGTCATTGGTCTGCTCATCCTTATCCCACGAGTCTGGGCCAAAAGAGGTCACCCCCAGGCAAGGGGCCCAATACCTGGGGGAAGGCATTTATACTATGGGGTGCGCCAGGTGCCCCATAGGGAGGACTACGCTGGGGAATGACCTAACGTGCCAACCAGGATACCGTAACGGCCCACTACCCCATCGGCACCTGTCCGGCCAACAGACCTTAGGCTTACAATTGTTTTATAGAGGTTGTCTCCTCGCGAGCCAGCCGGTTGAGGCAAGCCCCCCGCTCGTGATCCCAGCACGACGTTCCCTCACCACGCCCTGTGAGAGTTGCTGAAGTGCGGGTCACGCTTACGGTATTAGTACATTAGCGGCGCTCACTCATGCCCAGTTCGGATAAACTCCGGGTTCGCCAGACCCGTACCACTCCTAACAGGGGTGGGTCCTGGAGTGTTGTGAGTCACTTTTGGCTTCACCACTCCTCCTGAGTCTGTTCGGCATGGGTGTCCCTGCCAGGGGTCTAAGCGACCCCCGCCGACATAGCCTCAGGAATCATCGCAGCTACTGAGCCTCTCCACCACGACAAGGTAGTGACTCCAGGACCTTTTTTTTTGAGGCGTAGTGGGCGCCGGAGCTAACCCAGCAAGTGGTTTTATGACACCACACGTCTGCTGGAGCTGTTTACCACATGGCATCAGCAGACGGTGTTACCATGATGTTAGTATCAAACCATTAAATAGAAGACCATATTATCCTGTCCTACATCTCCCTTCCCTTATTCCTAAGGATTAGGAGTTCAGACTGTCAGGTGTTATTTTTTCCCGATTACATTCTTCATTACACCTAGTTTCCATCACATATTGGATATATCTTTCAACAATCATCCAGTTCTGTCGACTCTGTAGCATGACCTCGATCACATTATCTTCGGATATCGTCAACTGGAGCCGTGATTCCATTTCTAGTTTTTTACCAGCAAAGCGGCTGCATTCAAATACAGCATGCCTCACACATCACCCAGGATGTTCCCATCGCAGTACCAGCATGTGTCATTTTCCGATTTACCGATTCTTTTTAAGTATGTTTCGAAACACCCATGTCCCGACAGGAATTGACTAAGGTAATAGTTCAGTTCCCCATGGGTTCGATTATACCATCGTATCACGTCCTTTATTAGTGTCTTCGTCCATTGGCCCTTTTCCATGTTCTCCTCCCATTCCTTCTGCCATTTCTGTAACATATTTTGTTTAATTGATTTAATTACCTCCGCTGTGCGATCTGATCCATATATTAATCTGTTTTGTTCTATTTGCAGGCAAATCGGGAGAATGCCCGCAATCACGTCTGCTGCCTCAATGGACACAGTTCGGTATAACCTGCTCACTCTGAGAGCCACCCTTCTCTGGACAGAGGTAAGTTTTTGTTTATATTTCTTTATTCTTACTACGTCATACCACGCAGGGGACCCATATAACAAGATGGACTTGGTTACAGCATATAGTATCCTTCTTTTATTGCCCGACGGGCCGGCGATGTTAGGCATTAATCTCATGATAGCGTTTGCTGACTTATTTGCCTTATCAGTTGTCTTCATTACATGCGCACCAAACGTTAGTTGACTGTCTATCCAAATTCCTAAGTATTTGATTGATTTGGTAGTTTCTATGATTGTATTATTTAATTGAAAACTGATTTTTGTTTTTCTGCGACGGCCCTGTAAAAAGAAGATCGCCTCAGTTTTCTTTGGTGAAAGATTGAGTTCTGTTCCACCATCCAAGCATTTACTCTTTCCAGCATCTTATTCACAGTATTCATTAAATCATTTTCTTTCTCGGAGAAAGCAAGTACTGCTAAATCGTCTGCATACACAAACAAGTATACTTCGTCTCGATCATTGCTCCGGATATCATCCGTCTGTAGTTGCAGAACACCATCGTACAATACGTTCCACAGAGTCGGTCCAAGAACCGAACCCTGTGGAACACCTTCTGTGATTTTAATATTATGACCGTCTTTTATTTGAATAGCCCGATCTGAAGAATATGCTTTGATTAGGTTGATCAGGTACTGACTGATGTTTCTGCCCTCCAACTCGTTAACGATCATTCTCCAGGATGCACAGTTAAAGGCATTTTTAACATCCAATGATATCAAAGCCTCCCATTTTCGATGTTTACCATAGTAACGTTCTTTGATCATGTCAACGATTTTACTAACGACTTGAACAGTGTTTCTCTTTTTTATAAAACCATATTGCGAAGACGAAAGCGGAGCTTTCTCTTCCAGTTCTGAAACTAAACGACTTAAAATCAAGTGTTCGAATAGCTTACCGATGCTATTTAGGAGGCAGATAGGTCTATAAGTAACCTTATCCACTGGGTTCTTTTTTTTGGGAATTAGCACAATCTTCGATATTTTCCACTCAGTTGGTATAACTGACTTGTGCAGACACTCATTGTAGACACGTAGCAACAACTCAGGCGCATTTTGAGCGATGACCTTCAATAATTCCGCAGGACATCCATCTATGCCTGGCGCTTTGTTGTTTTTTAATTTTAGAGCCGCCGTTATCAGTTCATCATCATCAAAGTCTACAACGTTATCCCCATCAATATCATGATACACCCAGTTTATTGGTGGATGCACAGGGAACAGTGTATTAATAATTTGTGTTTTTTCCCTCAGCGATATTATGGGTCTATTCTGTTTGCAGTTTACTGTCCTCATAACTATTTTGTACCCATCTCCAAAGATGTCGTTCTCCACAGAGTTTAGTAAATCGTTCCAACATTGATGTTTTGACTGTGGAATCATTTTCCGAAGCTTCTTTCGTTCCTGTTTATACCTGTCTCGTTGTTCGCTAACAATTAAGTCGTCACTATCATGTGTTCGTGTTCGTCTTGTCAGGGTCCTTTTTACGCTATATGTTGTCTTTCTTTGTTCGTTAATTTCATTCGTCCGCCAATACGGCATTTGTCGGTCAGATCGTGTTGTGTGAATTGGTGTAGTTTCCGTATAGCAATTTATAATGAAATATATTATTTCGTGGCTGTCCTGACAATTTATCCCATTTTTATTTTCAAGTAGATATTCTTTGACTTTTTCCGTATCAATCTTACCATAAATCACCCTAAAATCATTACAACGGTTAACATTACACATAGAAGCAATAAATATCTCAAAATAAATTTGGTTATGATCGTTGCCTAAGACTTTCCATTTTACTTGATCATTAGTTAAGTTTTCTGATACCGCTATTATATCAACGCTTGAGGACACTCCCCGACTTTCGTACGTTGGCCTGTATTAATTGTTATCATGTTAAATTGAGAAAGCAATTCAGACAGGAGTTTCCCTCTATTATCGGTAACTATTGAATCCCATTCAGTAGACTTGGCATTGAGATCTCCACCTAAAACAATCATTTTACTCCATTTAGTTAGTTCATTCGATAGATTATTCAGATAAGCTTAATATTCTGCAATACGTATGTTTGGGGAGATGTAACATGAGAACACTACCAATTCCTCAAATTCAACCCATACAGCCCCATTTAGGTATCCATACGTTAGCATGTTCAATTTGCTATTTCTCAACCAGATGGATACATCGAACCTGCCATCACATAACCATTTATTATCGTTCTTTACTGTTTCAACATTCGGTTCGGATAGCAGGACTATGTCGGCATTCTTTTTGGCTGCTGTCGCATATGCGAGGTCCATTGCAGGGACACTTCTATTGGTATTAACTTGCAGAAACTTTAATGCAATATTTATGTGTAATGCTAACCTCAAACAGAAAATTCGTAAACATATACAGATAAATAAAATAAATATGTGTAAATAAAACTATAAATAAATATGTAGATAATAAAATATCACAGATGAATATCACAGCCGTTGCACACTCCATCAAGACAATGAAACACACACATAAATTATCACAGATCGAGTTAAAATTTGACACCACATTGTAAATAAATAGGCCATCTTGTGAATTGTCAAAGGCTATCCTATCTCTGCTTTGTTTATATTTATCTACCATGGGCGTAGTTAATTTCATTTTAATGTTTCCTGTTACCTCTTTTGCCGCTCTCCTCTCATTTTTAATAAATAATAATAATAATAATATATATATATATATATATATATATATATATATATATATATATATATATATATATGTGTGTGTGTATACCCACGATAACTGCCGTAAAAATAGTCCAATCTTAATGAAACTTGGTACAAAAATCAATCTTTGGGATAGCTTGGATGAGTTCGTTGACCAGACTGGTAGGGCCAACACTTTTGGAATAAGAGCTGAAGAAATGTTAAAAAAAATCATTTTCAATATTACATTTGCTTAGATTTTGATGAAAATTAAAATAACAGTAGAGCCGACCATTCTCTATGATCAAGGAAAAAATCATCAAAATCGGTTTGTTGGTTCGCATGAAAAATGCAAAAATATCTTTATTGAGTATTAACAGTAAAATCGAATATCTCAGGTGGCTGTATGTTCTGACTATTGATATTAGAAAAAAAATTGAATATCGCGGGGGGGGGGAACTAATTTTGACAGTTAATATTAGACGCAAGGCCTGCTAGAGAATTTCGCTTGAAAAAATCAAGCAGCCCTTGATTAGACGTATTAGACAAACAACAAGCGAATGAAATTTTATTAGTGTTTCTCATTGTTTGTGGATTAAAAGTATTTTTCAATAAAAATCATAAATATTAAAATAACATCGGGAAATGAATTTTTTATAGATGAATCAAATTAAGATTGCCAAAGTCGGCGCATCCAAACAAGGTTTTCGGAATAGTCCGCTTAACCGATCGTGTTTATTCGATTTTTGCTTAAATGTATTACCATTGGCGTAAAGAGACAGACGATACATTCTATCGCACTTTTACTATAGGTACGACTACTGCGCATCCATGGTTATTGGCAATCTTAATTTGATTCATCTGTAGTTGATTCAATGTTATTAAAATATATTAATTGTCAGTATCATAAGAATGTTTTGCAATTAATATTTCAGCATGTAGATATATAAAAAATCTGGAATGGGATTGACCCTGCAGGCCATTCCTGAAACTTACCGCTAAGTTTTTAAAGCTCCAAAATTATTGTGAGGAGTACAAATTTGATTGATTAAGGAATTTTGAGGTTATGTTGAAAAAAAGCTTTTTCAAAAACTTTTGACAACGATATCTTGCAAACAAATAAACGGATTTTGACGAGCTTTGCGGCAGTCGACGCAGTTTCTTAAGCCCTCAAATTGTTGTGAAAGGTATAAATTTGATTGGTGAAGTAATTTTGAGGTTATATTGAAAAAACACTTTTTTCGAGATTTTTCGACAACGATAACTCGTGAACGAATCAACCGATTTTGATCGTTCAAACGGAATTCGACGTCATTAGTTAAGGTTAACAGCTGATTAGATTATGGAATTGATCGGTACAGCAGCTTAATAGTTATTTTGAAAAAACATGATGTTAACAAAAGAAATTTTTCGGTTTTTTGGAATTTCTCAAAATCTATCGGGCTGAATCGGTTCAAACTTACATGAAATCTAAGTTTGGTGGAACCCTTTCGAATGCCGTAAAGAGCGTTTCAATACGCCAATTCATTCAAAAGTTATGAGCTGCTTACATAGTCTTCCCACACACACACACACACACACACACACACATACAGCCATACAGACACCCTCGCAAAAATAGTCAAAATAGCTTCCTAGGGTCCCAAAACGTCGAGATCTGCTGAAAATTCAATTTTCGAAAATCGGGGTGAAACCAATAACTTCCCGAAATTTTGAAAATTTTCAATTTTCTTAGCGGGAAGTTATAAAAATCCCCTATATAAAAAAAATCGCTATATAAGGTACTTGCTGCCTTTGGAGATTTTTATTTATCTCGAGATAGATTTTCTCTTCATTGGTCTCTCTTGCGATCATCGCCTCGTCCACTTGAGTGGACATTTCTTTTGTTTCTTTCACAATCTCTTTATTCTTTTCATTTTCAGCCGCTTCCACGCTCAGAAGGTGCATTGTGAATTTATCAACTGTTGTACTTTCGTAATCTGTTCTTCTATGCATATACTTAGCTTGTACAAAATAATTTCGATGTTTTACATCTACCAGGCGTCCCGTGACGGCTCACAATTTTTTTGTCATTAACCTTTTGTGATGATGTCTATGAAAATCTTGATGGGCACTGATACCTAATTCTGCACCAAACTCTACTACACTCGTTTTTAATGAGTTCATAGATTCAGCATCCGAACTAACATTTTCTAAACCTTTGACAGTGCTTGAAATAAAGTTAGCAGCATCTAATATATTGAGGTTCTCTAATTCCAGTGTTCTTGTTAATATTTAGATTTTATACGAAATATTTTCATAAAAATTATAGAAATAGTAAAATCAAAGATCATCAATTTCTTATACAAGCTTAGGGCTTTCGATTTGGATTTACCATTATATAATTTAGAGGAACTGATTTTTTGTAATATAGAAAGAATTTCTTCGCGTGGAATCCACACTGCCTTTATTGATTCCACTTTTTCCGTCCATCTTTAATAAATTTTTTAGATTTTAAAAATTCTCAACTGATTTCAGTTTTTCACTAAATTTACAATATCATTTAGTACTTGCTACGAAAACACCATACAAAGCTTTTAAATCATCAAACATATTAGATATTTTGCTACTGCTTTCTTAATAATGTTCTAGGAAAGTGTTAATCCGGTGTGCTTGACAAGGTATAAAAATAATGTCTGTACCTACTATATTTGACAGTGCTTTTTGAGTTCCTTATAGTTGCCCGACATATTACTGGCGAAATCGTAAGATTGGAAGCATATGTTTTTAGGGTCCAAACTTCCGCTTAGCTTATTAGCAAATTTAATAGTTGTCTCTGGGATACCTATAAAAAAATTAAAATTCATTCAAATTACATGTCGAGAAATATTGTATTCGGAAAATAGAAACCTGCTTTATCTTTCACCAACAGCGTCTAGGAGCCTTTCCTGGGGATTTTCTTCGTTATTTACGTATCTCAAACAAACAGACAATCTTTCTTGATGTGAAATATCTGGAATTGTATCTGCCATAACTGAATATATTCCTGCTTCTTGAATTTTCTTTATAGAAGAATTTCCAACCTCTTGTCCTGTAAGCTCAATAAATTTGTTTGGAGATTTTGACCTCACATACGTCGGGCCGTAATCTTGAATTTTCCAGCCAACATTTTAAGGTGTAATTATGTCTAGACACAGGGTGTACAATTTGTCCAAACATTTCGTCATTTTTATTTTCTCTAAATGCCAAATTTTGTCGACACAAATTCCTTGCAATATCTACAAGAACTGTAATCGTTTCCTTATTTAAAATTTTTTCTTGTTCTTCTCGAATTTGATTCTCTTTAAAAGATTTTTCAAGAGAGTGTTTACATTCCCAGAGTTGTTGGTAAAATTACAAAAATCCGTTAAAGTAGCTTTATGGTCTGTGCAAGCAAAATGCGATTTTTAATATTTTTATCTACGACTTATACATAAAGTGATCATTATACTTGTGGTTTTTGGAATATAATGACCTATATTAATCCCTAAGGGATTAATGGTCATTAATCCCTTAGGGATTAATGATTCTCGTAAGCCAATCAGAAAATAGTATTTCAATTAATGTTTTTCTCTAATATCAAAAAACCATGGTAACGACAAAAATAATTAACACGATAATTTCAACAAGTAGGCCTACAGTGGGGGTTTTTATGCCAATATGACATTTAATTTTTCTGACATTTCAAAACAATATTTAGTTGTGAGAAAATTCGTAGTATTTACAATGGAAAGTGACCAAGAAAACGAATTTAGTAGATAATAGTTTTTGTTAAATGTGAAAAATCGTAGTAATTGCAAAAAATAAAACAGTTTCAACAAATAGTTATAATAAGTGTCAATTTTTTGTGCGATTTCAGAATCGAAAATGATAAAGAAGGTAAATATTCTTGTACACTACCAGTACCTGTACATGTAGAAATAAGTCGTAGATAAAGTATAGTATACAACTCGCTTATAATGAATGCTAATTATAACCTCGAATGATTACAACACTCGCTCGCTCTGCTCGCTCTTGTTGTAAACTTCATTCTCGGTAATAATAGCATTCATTATAGACTCGTTGTATAATATACTATTATGCGTTTTGTTTGTTGATGGAAATTTTGACATTGGTGGAATAAAGCGTTTTTTGACCAACTTCTCAATGAGCCACAAGTCTCCTAATTTCGGTAAAAGGCTCTTTGGAGACCCCCCCCCCTATAAATCCTTGAAATATTTTTTGAATCGCTCGTCAAATAATGGAAGTTGCCATAAGAACTTTTTCTACGACGTGAATCACCCTGTATAATATAATATTATAATTAAATATTGTAATGGTAGTTGCCAGTTTCATAAGATCTATATTTTACGTAAATTTACCGGTATAATTGAATATTAATTAATTCATTAACTATATTCTTATTTTTTGTTTCGTTTATTGATAAAAACATTAAATACTGTCAAGGTGATTTTGTTTTCTCATTAGCAGTAAAATAATGATAATACTTTTTTTATTAGTGAGAATTTAATTATATCAGAAGTATTAATGTCCAACAATTAATGAATTATTAAAATATTACGTAGACAATAAAATGTTTCATCAACACAAAATTCGTTAGTAATAGTTTAGTCTTCTATTGTGAAATAACGCTAGAATTCCAGCAATCATCAGTTAGCTTTTTCATTATTGCAAGTGCAATAGGGATTTATTAAATTTGGAGAATAGTTCATGATGGAACATTTATGGAACAAATTAGCGAATCATGATGGTTTAATTATTGTAAAAATTTTGGGATCAACAATTTATCAATTTTCTTTTATGGAAATTCTTTTAGTGCTGTTTCTAATAATACAACTATTAAGTCAAATAAGTCAAATCAATTTCTTTATGAACGAAATATATGTTCTACAGTTCATTCAATTCTCAGCAACGTTTCTTATAATGTTCTATGTAATGATTAATTTAATTGAGATTTGATGAGATATATAATAACAATTATTTTGTTAAATTTACAGCCGATATTAAGTGCTATTATATTATTAATTACTCCGAAATTGATTGAAAATCTATTTAATGAAGTCAATATATGGTCGATTGACAATGCAAGTGACCTAACAAATAGAAGAATTGAAAGAGAAATTAAAATTGTTTCACTTTACACGATTATCAATACAATCATTGCAGTGTACCTTGGTATTGCTTCATTTATTTTTAATCGTTATGATTATACGTCGTATTTACCGATCAAATATTTTGTTGATTATTATCCAAAATATTCGAATATATTAACAACGATTTATAAAGGTAGTCTTACTTTTGCAATGATTTTTTTAACTACACCACATATGAAATATTAACTTTGGATGATAATTGATTTAATCGATGAAATAAAGAGACCAGAAAATCATTATGTTCTTCAAAGTAGACTAATCGACGATTCTGATTATCAACAACAAGTCAAATCAAAATTGATTGATTTTGTTAAACGACATCAGGAGTTGTTATCGTAATTTATTTAGTTGTTTATTCACATTCTAAATTTGTCGTAAAATTGAAAAAAATTAATTATTTTACAGATCAGGACGTAAAAACATTATAGAGATAACTAATTATGTCGCTTATTTTTCTGTCTGTGGTTTATTGGCTTTCATAAGTGTTATTTATATAGTTGCCACGTTAAAATACCAATTTTATAGATATAAAAAATTAATAATTTTTCTGTTTAAAGGATTCATTTAAGTTCTATGATTATCGTTATTTATCAATAATGTGTTTGTGTTGTACAATAACAGCCGCAGCCCTTCTAATGGCAGGACAATCTATAGAAATAATTGTAAGTAATAATACGAATTTAGATAGTCATGGTAAAGTTGTCTTGTTAATGTTCACTTTTAAGACTGAAAACACTTACTACTTCAACAACTTGATTGGTACAGTATGAATATTGTGAATCGAAGAATTTATTTGATGATATTAATCTGTGCGCAAAGGAAAGTTGCGATTCACTTTTCTGAAAATTATTCAATTAATATTTAGGAAATAATCAATTCTTTAAGAATTGTCGCGATAACACCGCTACAACTAAGAAAAGTTGAGACCAGGTGGGACTCGAACCCACATCCCCTAGATTGCCGGTCTGGTACTTTACCTTTAAGCTACTGGGCTCGTACTGATCTTAGTTGTTTATATTTTTCAGATAGTACGGCGTTGCTTTCGCACACTTATTGCCGGTCATCTACGTCAAAGGTAAAGTACCAGACCGGCAATCTAGGGGATGTGGGTTCGAGTCCCACCTGGTCTCAACTTTTCTTAGTTGTAGCGGTGTTATCGCGACAATTCTTAAAGAATTGATTATTTCCTAAATATTAAATTAATAAACACCGTGTTTACAATATTCAATTTAAATATATCAATTTCCGAGCGAGGGACTAGTAAACATAATAAAAACGTTGACGTTTTAAGAGAAACTAGCGCTTATGTTGGTTGCATTGCGGAGACCATAACCTCAAATTATTTGAAATTTTGTTATACCGGAAAACATTCATCTATTCCACAGGTTTGTTAATCGTATTTGTATTTTAAAGTTGTGTTTATGTTTAAATGGGAAAAAAAAGAATGTGGTAGTAAGTAATAATATGATAATTGTTATGTATTATCATTAATATTTTATTATGCTCAATGATCACGAAATCCCCGAAAATATCCATGAAATATCTATCCGCTTCCATCTGCCTATAATCCTAATTTCAGATACGACAGTGTTATTGAGAATAAGGCGACTGATGGTGTCCATTTGAAACTTAAGGCAAATGTTTGGAAGACAATTGCAGAATTATATAATGTATCGGCAGAAACTGGGGCTAGAGATGTGAAGCACTTGAAGCTGCTATATCGAAATTTGAAGCGAGAGTCTCGGAAGGCTAAAGCTGAAGAAAACGTAAGTCTCAACAGTCTATACAACAAATGAATTTATGAACAAATATCAATACTTTATTTTTAATTTTAGAAACAACAATATTTGGAAGCGAAAGCTGCAATCCAAGCAGCTAAATAAGCGGCCAATTTCGATAAGGTAATATTTTGTCGTAATAACACTAACCACTTATGTACATAAACACATTTTTAGAAGCAGCAACAGAAAACTGGGGAAGGGACATTTAAGCCGATCATGACGGCAGAACAAGCGAAAACACTCGCAATTCTTGACGATCAGGTGAACTCTGACTTCAACTTAATTGATGGTGCTGCAGAGTATTATGGTACGCTATACAATGTTATAACTATTTATTTAAGTATTAATTATTATCGATGTTCAATTTTTAGCTGTGATCGAAGGTGAAAATTTAGCTGCCACACAAGGAATACCTGGTAAGTATAAATCTGTAAACGCTGCTATATGAAAAATTCGCGGAAACAACTATTCAGATGTTAAATATTAGCTATCTTTAATTAATAAGTTGTTTGAATGAGGATTTTTCATTTAGTAATTTTCTAAAATTTTCCTTCTATATTAGATGTCTATTATATATTATTACATTATATATTATATGTCTCTTACAACTTTTAATTACAAATAAACCATTTAATGTTGTGTTATTTTAGCAATTGAACAACCTGAGGAACCTGAATCTAGTACCAGTAAGGTTGCACCTGCACCTGCTCATACGACGGAATTCTAAACAGCAACCCAAAAATTCAAAAACCTTACAAAATCAGTACAGATTGAAAATTCTGAAACTTTCTGAATTGTTGTATTGGATAGACATAAGAAATAAAAGACTGCAATACAAAAATTTATTAATAGAAAACAAAATTAAAAAAAATCAATTAAGTAGAGAAATTATTGAAAAATTAATATGCATATAAAATACCTATATATTCATCAGAATTTTTTTATTTTAATTTTCCCTGACAAACATATTCTGTATTAGTGTAGTGCGCACTGCTATACTATGATCTCCCACTCTTTGGAAAATTTAATTTAATTTAGGGCCGATATTTCCACCTCCCTGTAAAGTAGCCGATATCTACCGGCTACATATTCTTATTTTATCCTCCAGATAGCTACAGGACGCTTTGCACTGTTGCCAATATGTCGGTTGTGTGAAAAGAGAGAAATATATCTAAAATATCAATAAGTTGAACAATGATAAAACATGAATCGATTAAACGTAAAAAGGTGCAAATAAATTAAAATTGTAAAAATAAAAGAAATTGTTTTTATAATATATGGGTAGGCACGTAGACGATAAGTACTCAAGACCTAAATTTATCAAATTAGTTTGTAAAACAATTTTTCTACCCGTTGATCAAGTATAAAAAAATTGAAAACAAAATTATTATAATGTTTTAAATAAGATATCGATGTTAAACCTAATTGTAAATGTTTAGGTTGCATATGCGTAATTTTTGCTTAATTAACATGGATTCCAACGACTCAACAAAGACTCTTTTAGTGCATAGATACTTTAATTCATGTCTTTTTATAGCTATTTGTACGATGAAAAAGTTGATCTTTAATTAATTCTAATTGAATCTTTTGATAAACGGAATCTTTGTAGAAATTCTTTTTCATCCTGGAAATTCATATACCTATGGTCTATAGTATAGACCATACTACTGATGTCACATCAAATGCTCGATTGGCCATTATTGCTAGATATTCCGATGGTCTCACGATAAAAGAAGAGTTAATAAAGTTAGAGTCAGTGCCAAAAGGTACATCAGGAAGTGAAATATGTAAGGTTGTTACAAAAGCATTTAGTGATTTAAGCATTGATACTTCTAAAATTGTGTCAGTCACGACAGATGGGGCTCCAAATATGGTTGGAAAAAATGTGGGATTTATAAAATTGTTTACGGAAACTATTGGACATCCAGTTGTTCCTTTTCATTGCATTATCCATCAGGAAGTGTTGTGTGCCAAATCTGGATTTTCGGAACTTAATGATATAATGTTAGTTGTAACAAAAATAGTGAATTTTATAGCTGCTCGGCCGCTTAACAAGCGAGAATTTTCTGCGCTTCTACTGGAAGTTGAATCATCCTACAATGGACTGTTAATGTTCAATAACGTGAGATGGCTGAGTCGAGGAAAAGTATTGGAGAGATTTGTGGAGTGTTTTGATGAAATTTTATTGTTTATTGGAGATAAAAGTCAAATGAACGTTCCTCAGGTTAAGAATCACATCTGGATCAGTAATTTAATGTTCTTTACTGATCTCTCTGTTCATATGAATGAACTTAACTTAAAATTACAAGGTTTGGGCAAAAGTATTGAAGTTATGTTTGGATACATCAAATCTTTTGAAAGTAAACTTCAAATTTTCAAGCGAGATATTGAAACTAAAACATATAAGTATTTTCCTCGCATAAAAAAATATGTCGAAAAGAGAGCAACACCGTGTGAAATGGAGTCCATAGTTCTGTACCAGAATATAATAAACTCATTAATTCTACAGTTCAGTGAAAGATTCAACCAGTTTAGAAGCCTAGAACAGACAATTAAAATAATTAAATATCCTGATTTAGTTGATTACAATACTTTGGAATTGAAGGACTTTCAATGGATGCAAATTGACGATTTAGAGATGCAATTGGTAGATTTTCAGAATAGCATTTGGACTCAAGGATTTGTCGAGTTAAGATCAGTGGTTGAAAATATGGAAAGAAATCGTTTGAATAATGAAAATGAGTACAACTACGAAGAAGAAATTTTGAAGGTTTGGAACAGATTACCTGACATTTATAACAACATGAAAGACTTAGCAATGGCTTTGCTCACAATTTTTTCATCTACATATTTTTGTGAGACATTGTTCTCAGCATTAAATAATATTAAAACAAACATACGGAATCGGTTAACAGATGAAGTCAGTGGCGCTTGCTTAGCCTTGAAATGTACCAAGTATAAACCACAAATAGAAGATTTAGCAGACAAACTTCAGTACCAAAAAAGTCACTAATTTTTCATATACAGGGTGCTGGATCTAAAAATGGTCTGTATATTTCTTATATAAATCTTATATTGTTTTTCCGTTTTTGTTGAATTATATAACTTGATTTTTTGTGTTGAGTGTCAATGAAATATGTAAAATATGTCTCTAAATGTAATTCATTGGTTAAATTACAAAAATTATAAATATGTATTACAATTTTTTTTTACCCTTTTCTTTTGTGATGTGTGACACGCCACGAAAATTATGTTTCGACTTTTCAAAATTTTGACACGTCGAGCTCAAAAGGTTCGCCATCACTGGTCTATACCTACGCCTTTTTACTGTATGGTATATTGCTTTCTTTCAATATCATTTAATTCAAAATATAATAATAATTCAATGTCTTCTATAATTTCTATTTTTTCGACAAAATTTATAAAATACAAACCCTTTTTTGATGAACGTGATGGAAATTTCAGGTTATAATCTTCCCTGTAAGAAGTTAGAGGCCAGAGCATGCAGCCGACAAGTTATCAGCCACATAAGGCCAGTTAAAGTGAGCTTTGTTCTTACCGGGCGGCGGAAAGACGCAGTTTTTGTTAACGGGAACTTTATCTGCCAGATAGACTAACGGTTACTTTACAGGGAGGTGGAAATACCGGCCCTTAGTTAAAAGTTAATATCTACAAAATAGCTGATAAGGGGTAATTTATTTCATTGAAATTTTCTAACAACTCAAGAAATTGTTTTTAAAGAACCGATACCGTTGTTTAAATTTGTAGTGACTATATTAAAATTAAGATTACAATAAAATTAATTAATGAATATAAAATAAGAGAACAATTGGAAAAACTAATGAAAAATTTATATAAACTAGTGGTCGCCCAGTGGTCAAAATTCGACCGTAATTCGTTAATTTTCTAACGTTTTCCTATAGCTATAACTGTCAGGTTTTGTCAAGGCTACATATAGTTAATTAATACGTGCTTCTAATTGTTTTATATGTATATTTGTTATGGGGAAAAAACGGGCTATTAACAAAATAAATGTTTTCCGTTGAACTTATAATTTCTTGAAAAGTAATTTATTAATTCAAAACTTCTTTATAGACAATGTTTTTTGTAAAAACTCTTTAATCGTTCGCTAAATGCCCATGACCCTTATATTCAGAAATATAAAATCTCGAACCATCGAATGATCGAACTCGACTTGCTGCGACGTACAATTGACCATGTGTAAAAACAGGCTGCCTCAATAAAATTCCAACTTTTTCAAATATTTGTCCTTGCGACTTATTTATTGTCATAGCAAATGCAGGTACAATTGGCAATTGAGTTCTTTGAAAATTAAATGGTAGAATAGTACCAGAATATGTTAAATTTATACGTGGAATCAAAACTCTCTTATTTCGTGCGGTTCCAGTTGAAACTATACAATCAATAGTATTACGATACATAAACTTAATGCGCATTATTGTTCCATTGGCTAATGCTTCCTTTGTATTCAAGTTTCTTATCAGTAAAACGATGCAATTCACTTTCAATACTAACTTATGTGGTGGCAAACCACTAATAGTCAATGAATTCAAAAACTCTACTGGATAGTTAATAGTTATTAATTACATTGTCATCATCACATATTATTTTATCGTAGCTGTGATACGTTTTCTGTTCACCAGGTATTCTATTAAGCATATCATTATTAATAGCACCACAGTCATCATTTTTTGGTGCTAAAATAACTGATTTCAAAATGTTATCTGAGAGAATGTTTTCCGAAATATCTCCGTAAAACTCATTAATAATATTATTTTTATTTCCTATTAGATGCGTAGGTATTTCAATAATATTCTTACCAAACTGAGGGAATTGTGGGGCTTCATCATTACCAATTTTTTTAAAAAATTCAACAAATTCTATTTCACTTGATAAACCTCTCATATTTTAGTCAACGTAACTATATGAAAATAAACAAATTTATGGCAACTCTTGACACAATTTTCAATTAAAGTCGCACGTGATCCATGTGGAATAACAGGTAAGATTTGCAGAAAATCGCCGCATAGAAGTATCGTTTTCCCTCCAAATGATTTATGCTTATTATTTTATCGCATCGCACTTGCAGTGGGCACATAGGAGCTTCATCAATAATTACCAATGATGATGAATTTACATAACGTCCATAGCTACTATTTGCGGTAATATTTGCTACAGAATTTTCCAAAATGAGTATAGGCAATTTAAACGCATTGTGTTAAGTTCTACCTCCAAGTAATAAAGTTGAAGTTGTGAATGATTGCTGTTTGTCTGAATGTTTTGCCGCAACCTGCATGAGCGATTAAACAAAAAACATTAGATCCAGTATAATGATGCAAAACTTCTCGAATTACACGATGAATGAAATTACGCTGTTTAATATTTGCAGTTTCATAAGGTTCACAAAACAGAAACTCCTGTTCTACTGGATCAATAGCATTAGCTTCTTCTATTCTCTGCAAATATGTTGGAACAGGTAAACCAAGTTTTTGACATGACAAATTATGAACATTCAAAATATCATCAATTTCTAATAGTGCTTTAGTAAATGATGCTTCTTCGTTGTGAACTCTCAAAAAATCTTCACTAAGATATACATATTTTGAATTCACTCAATAACGCCAGTGCATTAGCAGGCACATTTAAAGCACAAATGTAACCAAATAAATTTCGCGTTTGTTTTGGCGAATGTAATTCCTTTGCTTCATTTAAACATTCATTATCATTTGAAGCAATGCCGCGAGCATAGCACGCTTTAACAAAAGAACTGTACATAATTCTTTTGTATGTTCTAACATCCTCAAATGATTTTGGACCACAGACATGTAATAAAAGTAATCGTAAATGGAAGAGTTCGATGTCCTTTGGTGATACTCCACACATACGTGCAATGATTTTATCACCTCCACGCATTCTCTTCTTCCATTTTTTTCTAGAATCTTCCCAAACATAATGCAGAGGAATTTCAATATACTTGTATTCGCTTGCTGATGGATCTGTTCGATTCAATTCAAAAAATGCTAATAATTTTGTTTGTCTTGCATTTTCAATTGCTTGACGTTCTTGCCCTTCTCTAAAGTAAGCGTTCTGTCTACACGGCAAATCGATATCAAGCCTCATGATAACATGTGATTGAAAATGCATTGGTGATTCAAAGATGCGCCATACAACTTCAGTTGATCCTACATAACGACCAGTTAAAATTTTTTGAACTTCATCAATTTGTATTTGTTGACCTTGTTGATTTCCTCCTGAACCTAATTCAACAGATGCACTGTCATATCCTTTATATACGTATTTATAAATTTTAACTGTAGTGCATACTTCAACATTTATATGGCAATTGAATTTGGCAAGTAAATATGGATTGTATGGTACAACATATCGATTGTCTAAGCTGATACCGCGAACTTCAGCATGAATACCATTATCACGACTCCTGTATAGTGGAGATCCATTTAATGATTCACATGTAAATTCATTAAATCGTTTTGGATAATCTTTTGTGCATTTTCCATCTCTCATACATACAAAATTTGGACTGAGTACACCACATAGACCATGCATTATATGTTTTATAACATATTCATAATTTAGGATGTGTTTGAATATTAGGAATCTCTGCAGATACAAATTTATCAATATCGGTAGCATTAACAATTTTATCTTGCTCATTTAAAGAAATTAATATGTGAGCATGAGGCAATACTCTCTTTTGAAACTCAATTGCATAAATGATTGCTTCAACTTTACCGAAGATATTTTTTATTGTAAGGCCCTCAATTAATGTTTTCAGTTTAGACTTGAATACGCGTACAACAATATCAGGTCGAAAATTAGCTGATTTGCCTACACCAATATTGTCAACTATTTCAGGCCAACTTGGATTGCAAGTCATTGTAATGAATAAAGAAGGCTTTCCGAAATGTTGCACAATTGACATTGCATCTAAATTTCTAAATAATTCTGATACATATTTCTTGGAGATCCATTGAATGGTGACGGTAAAAATACTCTACGGCCAACATTACTGGCATTTGGGTTGAATTCTAAGTAATTTGTTAGTTTATTGTAAACTTCACACCTAAGACTTATTTGATTTTCTCTATTTTCACATACATATCAACTATCCAATGCAGAAATATTTTTTGTGAATGGTGCAACATACTAAACATAAGAATACAAATGTATTATCAGCCCGATGGAGCTCTTGCACATTTCGATCGTCAGGTCAGTCACCATTTGAACGAAGCGTTCCCAGGGCGTTGGATTGGTCGCGGTGGTCCTATCAGTTGGCCTGCAAGATTGCTAGACCTCACACCATTAGACTATTGTTTGTGGGGCTGGTTCAAAAATAAAGTATACAAACCAAAAGTCAAGAGAAGATTTAACAGGAATTCTTTTGAAGATTTTCTTAAGTCTGAAAGTTTTTTTCAGAATTGACCAACAAACGTCTTTAGTCGCAAAACGACACTGTTTTGCGACAAACAACGATAAGAGAATTCCATATACACTGTCATCGTACAGCGACCAATGAACGAATAAAAATCAAAGCTGAGTTGATTTTTTAACTTTCAAAGGAACTATGGAGTTCTAATTTTGCTAACGGCCAAAATATGTAGAGCCTTCTCAGACCGAACGTCCTGTAGGTATATAAGGAAGATTAGGAAACTTGAAACTTTTCGCAATCCTTAAATTTAACAAACTGAACAATGTTATGTTCAAACGTTGCCGCCTTTAGGTATACCAGCAAAGTAGTACCAGCGGACTGGAATAAGAACATGAGAAAAAAAAATACATATGTTAATTCAACATTTTATCTGTTAGATACAAATTAAAAATATAAATCATCATATTAATTATGTGGTGACAATTATTCAGTTGATTAAAGGTGTAACATAATTATTATAATATCGCTTATAATTCTTATCAATAAAGTTCTCCAAATCTGCAAGATAAAAGCAACAATTGCCAATAATAAGCCACAAAACCAAAAGACAATGAAACCCAAAACATCCACAATATCAATAGTAGGTAATAATAATTTCAGGTGCTGTGAAGGCATTAGATACGTTATTATTTGTAACTCCAAAATCAACTTAATATTCTTCAAAAGACATTCTTCTTAGATTTATTTTTTATGTTTCCAATAATTAATTCTAAAATAAAAGCAATTGTAGCGGCCACTAAACCACAGATCCATAGAATAAAAACACCAGAAAGATCAAAAATTTCTAAAACAACAACACTTTCATATTTCTTAACAGCACATTTACGTTCGTTTGCCAATGATATAGTATTCTTATAGGATTGTACAAGACCACTCTCAACAATATTTCTTATATGATAATCAATTAAATCATTTAAGTGGCCACGTTTACGATATAAGAGCGCTGCACAAAATGGAGACAACTATAAGAAACAATAAGAAAATGATTATAATAAATTGCTTTTATAAAAGTTAATTTTTCCACTTACGGATTCTAAGAAATCGATTTATTCAAAGTTCTTTATCAATCTCAACCGAAGGGTCGTTATAGGGATTGCAGCGTCCGGCGTTTCACAGTATTTTTCTGTTAACTTGTTTGTACTCATGACGTGCATTGGTACCATAATGTATTTCTCAGCGTCTGATAAATGTCTCTTATGATTATAAAGCTTTTTTAAAGTGTCTATAGTATCTTTATATCCTTTAATAGGTACATCAGAATTTACTAATTATTTTAGTGAATGTATTTTGGGTTCTAATGTGGGTTTTGTAAAGACACTACTTAATCCAGTCAGATATATTGTTGATATTTCCAGCAGAAAAATCAATAAAACTAATAAAAAAATACGTATAAACCATTTCTTCGGGTGTGTATTTAATGACAATTGTAAAAATAATTGATATACACGAGAAATCGAATAGAATATCGATGTTTTGTGGATATTGATAATACAACACTAGATAATACAATTTTATTATTGTTAATAGATGAAGATCATAAGTAAATACAAGAAATTCTTTCCATTTCGGCGATGCTTTTCTCTGTGGCAATGCTACATATATCGTAATACCTGAAATTTTATAATAAATTACAGTTCTACATTTATAAGTACCGTAACAAAAATAATACGATCAATATACAGTGAAGGTACCTAGAGTAGATGCATCAGTAATGTTTATTTTTATAGCCTACACATAAGTTAAAAGAAGAGAAATTAGAAGATTTATTTATGTAACACGAGTGGAAACGAGGCGTTTTTTGTAACAAGTTCCAATCACATGAGGTTGACAAACACCCTTTTTACTTGAATTACAGTCATCGCCAAAACTAAGTGACCACTTTTTGTGTGACTGTGTAAAACAAGCTTATGAGGGCGGTCATCATAATGTAACAGAACCTTAACAGGTCAGAATTTGGAAAGAAAGATATTTAATCAGAAGAAGGGGGTGAGGTTACTGATGCCATTTACTTACCCACCTTTATACCCTGATGGGAGAAACAGCCTGAGTCACACGAACGTGAAAACGTGATATTCTCGTTCAAGACTCCGTCACTTATTGTTAGTATTGGCGATGATTGTACATGCGATACTTTTTCTACGATTAAACAAAAGCTTTAAAGTATACATATATGTATAATAATATATTATACAACGAGTCTATAACGAGTGCCTTTATTACCGAAGTAATTATAGCATACATTATAGCGAGTTGTATACTATACTGTATGTTATCTCTAAATGTCCAGATACTGGTGCTGTACAAGAAAATTTACCTTCTTTGTCATTTTCGATACTAAAATCGCACAAAAAACGGACACTTATTACAACTATTTTTTGAGACTTTCGTGTTATTCATTTTTTCTTGTCACTATGTTTTTTTTATCAGGCAGAAACAATGATTCATATGCTATTTTCTGATTGGCTTACGAGAGACTTATTAATGATTTATTAATCCATCTCGTAAGTCATAGTATAGAATAATGTGGGGTATTGAATTGCAGAGACCACAAGTGTAATATTTACTTCATACATATATAAGTCGTAGATAAAAGAATTTATCCAACACCGTTGTATAAAACGACCGTAATTATACCGAGATTAAATTAATAAAGCACCTTATAGTGGTGTGTTATAGACATTTGCATTCCTATTGGTCGTGATGTTAGTATTATAGATCTAGTGTACTAATGCGCATGTTTTGTATAACTACTGTATAGTAATAAAATAGTAGCTTTCCTTGGAAACTAAAAATCAAGCCTTCTTCCTTCATATTTTCTACTTTTCAATTAAATTCACTGGAAATTACAAATACTTTTCAAAATTATTTGAAATGGTCTTGTGTTCGGTATTGGATAAAACTTGTATACAACTTTTGCGTTAAGGGGCAAATAAAACGCTCGAGAAAATTACTCCACTCGGCTAACGCCTCGTGGGTAAACTTTTTCTGTCGCGTTTTATTTGCCCCCTAACACACTTGTTGTATAAATAGCTATTTATGTGTTAGCATGTCATGAAGTAACATTATTTGTATTGGTATATTTGAGGACTATAAGGATTCACTTTATCGGACTGATGACTATAATTTTTACTTTATGGTACTGAGTATTATAATGAGACTTATTCCACTGCCATCAAGCAGAAAAACAACAGATTACTAAGATGCCACTGAACGATGTTGCAATACAACAGAGATTAAGCGAATTCAATTTGTGAATGATTGCTATTTGTGTTTCTTGCATATAAATGTTCCCACAGATCTTCGGGAATTATTCTTAACGGCAACATTTTTCCGAAGCAGATAATTTTTTACATTGCGTTTAACAGAGATACCTGTTCACAGTGGTGTAGTGCAATATCTCTTGTAAAAGCAATGTAAACAAAGATCCGCTGCGGAAAAAACATTACCACTGAGAATATTTCACACTAGTCTCTGTGAACCATAATGTCAAGAATTACTCGTACTCAATTATTTAATTTATACTTGAATGTGGCGATCGAATTACGCAGTTTCATAACATTTCAAATGTTATCTAATGTACGAGCTTGTGAAAATTATTGAGTGTTCAAAAACTAATTTTTCACCAGTTTCCCGTTAAGGTACTTGGTTCTAATTATGGTAAAATGCTCAGTAAGAATTAGGTGGTTGATAAATCTATTAAAAAAAACTGTCCGTCTTTAGATGGAAAACTCGTTGTCGCTGTATTATATTAGAGATTTATCATCAACACATATTTACTTTTGATAATACAAGCTGAATGCTCAATACCTGGATGTCTGGACATTGGGTACGCGTTTAAAACTGCAACTATATTACGCTCTTTCATTTTTCTTTCAATTATATCTTTAGATATGGTTGCTAGTAAATTGAAATTATTACGTCTCATATATTTAATTTTTGCATTTATACATTTGCCAATATCATCCATTACTAAGGCTAGTGTGCCTGGATCATTTTTATTAAATACATCTTTAATAGCCGTCGAGATTGCTTTCCAGGATACACGCATTGGACAATTGTTTAATTTCTTTAGAATGTGATTGTTGATGATCTTCAATAGATTTCCAAATGTCGTATTAACGATTTCACGAACTTTAATTATCTCATTACAATTCTCATAAGGATGCCAAGTTTGAAATTTATGATTATTTATTAAAATCACATTATAAACATCCATTTCTTTAAACAAATAATTGAAAATGTTGACAATTTCTTGATTGTTCAGTAGTTTTTCAATAATTATAAAATATTTTCCATGGACATATAAATTGTTTAGATTCAATAACTTCATAATTGATTGCTGTAATTTTCCATAATTCTTATCTATTATTACATAAAAATTACATTTGATTGTTAAATTTTGTTCATTCTCTAATTGACTAAATCCATTATGATCATTAGAAATAATGTGCAGATGTTGATTTTCAAACATTATTTTGTAATTTTCCAACTTCACACTTGATGTTGCATATGTGATTTGTTGATAATTATCAATATCCAAAAATAGTTTACTTATTGTCAAAAGATTTGTTGAAATTTCATCAGTAGAAGAGTTAAATTGTAAATTTAGGGAGAATTTGAATAATATTAAAAGTATTAACAGAATTTTTAGCATTTTGAAATTCGAAGAATTGTAGAAATTTCTATTTATTTTCAATATACTGCAAGTACACATGCAAGATGTGTCCTAGTGATGAGACATTAAAGTATAAGAAGCTCTAATTGATGAATGTTTCTGAAATTTAGTATATAGCCGTTCATCTATCTGAATCACCTTTGGAAAATATTTCCATTGTTCTAGCAACCCCCATTATATGGGCTAGTGCACCCTACTGTCTTATTTTAAAAAGAATGATTTACTTTTTATTACATTTTTATATTTTTTGATGAAATCGATCTATGGTCTAACGTTGAAAGTTTTTCAGATATTTCAGCTTTTCGTGCAATTCTTAAATTTGTAGTGTTTGACTGAAAAATTCATAATTTTCAAACTATTGTTGCTAAGATATAATTATTTGGAACACAAATAACATAAAAAATGTACTTTCTACTAAAGCTTGTAAAATTCAATTATATTGCAGCGTTTAGCTGAAATCAATTTTTCTTTCAGACAATTTTCAAACCATAATATCTTGCTTATTTTAAATGAACATCATAGCTTTCTCTATATGGTTCGAGAGAGAGAGAAAAATCTGCATCCAACTGTATTAACATGCTCTACACCTATCTTTGATAATTTATCAGTTATTAAAAATTTTATATGTCGTCCAATCATGTCGCTTGAAAGTCATCGTATTACATCTAGTCGCTTATACCAAACTAATTCAACTGTAATAAAATGCGTAGAAGGCTAAGAAACACGACGTTCAATTATTTAGCTGTCACAATGAATGTTAACTTAAAAAAATATGTATCATAGTTGCCATGAAACAAAAGACAGACTCTTTACTTGTCATGTAACGACCCAAATCGGCCGACGGTCAACCGCCGAATAATCCGCAACAAAGTACTGCGCAAGAGCGCCACAGCCCGCCAAAAACGACCGCAATCAGAACCTGATTAAGATACTAGTCAAGATTTCTTATCAATGCCCGATTAGAACTGGTTCTCACCGATAACAAAATGTATATAAATCGAAACTTCTGACTCCAAAAACAACCATTCCTGGTTCAACTCCCGTCCTGACCGTTTCTAAGTGGCTTTGAGGCGACTAGAATCATTCTCCGCTCTTTACGGTGGCTAGTGGCGACTAGAGAGGTCTCTGTGATGTCTTTCCTCGTTGTGGCTTTGCGGCGGCAACAACCGTCCCTCGTTGTGGCTTTGTCGCGGCAACAACCGTCCCGTGTATAATTATTTCATTTATTTATTTACTTATTTATTTATTTATTTGTATTTATTTATTTATTTGTATAGCATCCGTTTAATTTTATTTTGAAGAATACATTTTATTTCTGTTTAGTCCTGTTGATTTTTCTCACTAAGTTAGTGAGTGGCGCCCGAGAAACCCATACCTTTGGCAAAACGACCCTATCATTCTCTGGCCAGCTACGACCCGGGCAAACTTTGTTACAGTCAAATATCACTATTGACTAGTTGTTCGCATTTATTTGGTGTATGATGGCTCATTTAGGCTACACTAATGAAGATTTTTTGAATTTATTAATTATTTATGGAGAGTGTAATAAGATTATTAGTCGTACGTGTCGCGTATTTTCCCAGAGATATTCAGGAAAACCAAAGCCGGATAGAAAAACCGTAAAAGCGATTTTGAAAAATTGTAAAAGCCGTTGGTTAACGATGAAGACATAGAAATATCAGCATCTTTCAAAACGATTCATCGGATCTTAAGAAAACATAAATGGAGACCATTTCCGTACACGCTTGTACAACATTTGATGCCAGAAGACACACTGAAAAGATCAGACTTCTGTGAATTTTCAATTATAAAACAACAAGAAGATGCAGATTTTACAACAGAGATAATCTGGACAGATGAGGCTAAATTTTCTAAAAATGGTATGTTCAACAGAGATAATAGTCATTTCTGGGCAACTGAAAATCACCATGTTAGTTTTGAGAGATGTTTTCAAAATATGTGGAGCTTCAATATCTTTTGTGCCATGAAAAACAATAAAATTTTATGTTTCCACTTTTATGAAGAGAATTTGAACGGTGAACGGTATTTGCAAATTCTAAAAAATATATTGCATCCTGCACTAAATGATTTACCACAACATGAAAACTGGCCTGTGCGTTCCCCGGACCTAACTCCCTTAGACTATTTTATTTGGGGATATAATAACCTGAATAAGGCCACTGTCCTTTTAAAAGTCAAGTTACAGAAACCTGCAGAAACAAACTTCACGTAAGAGATGGATTAGTCAAGAGACTAATGTGCTTCCAGAAGTGGAAGGGATGATGTTCAGACAGCTGAGGAAGAAGACAATGATTGGGAGTGAGATGACAATTTACCTTTGGCTACTTTTGTTACAAGGAAAAGTAGTAAGATTTCTAAAAGAAAATGTGTTTACAGATGTATCAAATACGATATCGGCTCAAACTGAACTGGAAAAACATGTCGGGGCCAAAACCGTCATATACTTCTATGGAAGCTTGTTTTATGATTTTCGATAGGGGAATAATAACTATGTTTTTAGATTATACCAATATGATTGCTAATTGTCATAACCGTAATGGAGACATTTCTAAAAGTGAAATTTTGTTTTTTCGGGATACTATTAGTAAGTGGTTAAAGTTGCCATCATCGGAGAGAAATGTCGTTGTCGATTTTCGATAAATTTCGATAAGTGTTTTTAAGAAAGAGAAATTTTTAATCATTAAATACTAAGAACACGATAAATCATTAAGAGCTCAAAAATATACTTTTGGATAAATTGTTTACTGCAACTAAAAAACTCAAGCTTAGCGGGAAGTTTCAGGAATGGGCTGCAGAGTCAACCGGATTCCAGATTTTCGAAAATTGAGTTTTCAGCAGATCTCGACGTTTTGGGGTCCTAGGATACTACTTTGACTATTTTTGCTAGGGTGCCTGTATGGCTGTGTGTGTGTGTGTGTGCGCGCGTGCGATAGATTTTGAGAAATTCCAAAAAAACTAAAATTTTTTTTGTTAAACTCACGTTTTTCCAAAATAACTATTTAGCTGCTGAACCGATCAATTTCATTACCTACTCAGCTCTTAACCTCGAATAATGACGTCGAATGCCGTTTGAACGATCAAAATCGGTTGATTCGTTCACGAGATATCGTTGACGAAAAATTTCGAAAAAAGTGTTTTTTCAACATAACCTCAAAATTCCTTGACCAATTAAATTCGTACCCTTACAATAATTTTGGCGCTTTGAAAACTGCGTCAAATTCCGAAAAGCTCGTCAAAATTTGTTGATTTGTTCGCAAGATATCGTTGTCGATAAATTTAGAAAAAAGTGTTTTTTCAACATAACTTCAAAATTCCCTAACCAATCAAATTTGTTCTCCTCATAACAATTTAGGAGCTTGAAAAATTTAGCGGGAACTTTCAGGCATGGCCTGCAGGGTCAACCGCATTCCAGATTTTTAAAACACACAGATCGCAACTTTATTTTACCGTATGGTAGGAAGCCCTGTAAAGGTGGAGCAATATGAACAGATATCAGGTATTACTAATACATCATCTTTTGTGACGTATTATAATATTAGTATATTCACTAATATCGTTATTATTTCAATTTATTTAAACGGAATACGTCGAGTAAAATAATATCTAGCCCAAGAACTATCTCTAGATACCGCCGATGATTAATAGTTACCGAATGATGTCCAATTTATTTATTCTAATAAGGAAACCTACCCATTTTAATGAGATTAGGATATGTTGTTCTCTATTGAAATCTAAGGGATGCATGTTTTCTTTATTGGCGGAAAAACATATTTAGGCGGTGAAGTCATCGCTTAAAATTTGGGGTTTAAGGAGGTACTTGTTAAGTTTCACACACTTGCTATTGGAATAATCGAATGAGACAACCGGCATTATTTTCAGGATCAAAAATAATGAATAACGGTTTCTGTTGCACAGTAATATATTAATTGGTGCAGGAGTTATATGGGTTGAATTTAGCAAAATTGTTATAAAACGAAAACACCAACAATGATACTATCAAGGAAGAAGGATAACCTTTCGAAATATAAAATCCTAAGGTTGTATTGCTGTCTTTGTTACCGTTGTTCGCAACAGTTCGTTACTTCATCAGGGCTGAAAATTAAAATGTTGATGAGTACAAAATATATGTAAACTTACAACAGAGCAACTAATTCAACAACACAATGAACCAGAATTAATTCACACAGTTGTCTTGTAACACATTTCAAAATATAACAAATATAAATTTTACCAATTGTTTTAGGTTTCAAAATATGAAAATTACCAATGTAAGAATCAATGTGCATCAACAATTGTATAAAACAAAATGGCTGAAATATTTTTTTTACAACAACCAAAACATTAAAACTTTTTTCATCCAACTTTTCTCCACTATTAGCACATGCTCATAAAACTATAATAATAACACGTATGGTTGTAACTTGCTAAAATGTCATTAGTTACAAATCAAAAACAACAAGTGTCACAAATCAACAAATAAATACAAAATCATCTGTTAAATCTACTAATCAATTATCATTAGATAATAACAAACTATAAACATGATTAATCCCCTTCACATCTTCTCTATAATTAACACAATTATTGGACTTAATAGGTATAAAGTATTTCACAAATATTACTCGTACCCCAATAATTATCTCTTTCTAATATTTCAACATTATCAAAGTCAAACTGATGTCCCTCATTAAAATTATGTTCAGCCAATGTTTTTTTTTATTAATTTTTTTATTATTATTATTAAAAGGTTAATCCTGCATCAATCCTTTGGATCATTACCAGGTACATGATAAAGTTATTATAGTTTAACTATTAAATCAATTTTGTAAAAATTTCTTTTAATGAGAACTTAATTACATTATTTACATTTGTATCATTCGGACCTAGTGATACTTGAAGGTTTTCTGGGATATTGTACGATGTTCATGAAGATTTGAGAAGAGGTCAGTCGATCAAAAGATGCTGGATGCTGATTTGAGTTTTGAAGCTATTACATTGAGGTGGAAGTTTTCTTTTTAATTGAGAGATGTTGGTGCGTTGAGGTCATATGTCCAATTCTGAGTCTGTTTATAATAATTTGTTTAGATCTTTCAAGGGGTATTCGGAGTTTTTGACGGACATTATTCTTGATTAAATTTAGACTGCTGTTTGTTTGTTCCCATTCGTTTTGCCAGTATCTAAATATTATATCTTTTATTAGGTTGAGTATGTTTTTAATTGTTATTGCTTTTTATGTCTCCCTCTATTTTATATTGAATGACGGATAATGTGAGCGTGTTCCATTATGTTGAATCAACATAGGTAGGAGACAAAATAGAATCCAACTCGGGTTCTTAGTTACGAATCAACTTCGTCAAAATCTTCTAAAGGGTGGTTTTCTTGTTTCTACTCTAGTAAGAACAGACGAGACCACCAATATTGTCACAGCTTAAAATCGATTAATCAAATTTGTGACTGCCAAGCCGTATTTGTTTAGTGGGTAAAGGGGATATTTGCGGTGGATACTTTTAGATTCCAGTATAGTCATGCGAAGATAACGATGTAGACGGCTTGGATGCACGAAGGCGGGGCTTAAGCAACCTAACGGAGGTATTCGGTCGGTACCGAAGTTAAAAACGTCGTCCTGAAAATATAAGACACTTATGTCATAAACACGTGTAGACTACCCACTCAGCCGTGTGAACTCTATGGCGCTGGCAGTATTATGACAATGTTTTTAAGACTGGTAGTAGATATCAACACCATCTCAGTCGGAAGTCACAAGGGAGAAGGCAATTTAAATCATGTGTAGAGATGTGAGGTAGCTGCATTTTCAACATTTAGGGTATAAAACCATACACACTTTTCACTTTCTTTACATTCTACTTTGAAACCGTTTTCATTCGATCAGCACAATTATTAATAAAATCATCAAAATCTTTAATGACATCTTCTTTCAGGAAGGCGTTGATTTTAGCAGCACTCTTTTTTATTTATTCTTGTCTTTTTTGATCAGGCAATTTCCTCTCAAATGTTTTTCTTGACAAATAAAAAGGCACATTTTTAAACAGTTGAAGAACAGTTGAACTTTGGGTATTGCAGCAACATTTCTTGCATTTTTCTATCTTTTGATTTATATGGCTGAGACTTGGCTTGTCATGAAAATAGCTAATGCAAACTGCAGAACTGGTGGATGGGGTCCAATTGTCACGGGGAATTGCACGAATCCATTGTTTTCTTCTATTTCCATCTTTTGGGAATGAAAAAGTGGTCACAGGCATCGAAGTTTTAAGCGTACTATCATAATTGGATTGGATTTACATCTTGTAGCTACGCATTTTCTCGGCATCTAAAACGTTATAAAAGTTTCTTGAACTAGTTTTTATTTCCCTTAATAATAAGTGAGGTTATGATTACAACTAAATTACGTCTGTAAGACTTATAGCTGTCAAATCGTAATACGCTTAGTGATAATTTTGATAATTTGACTGTAATATGAGTACAACCGGTTTTGACAGATTGTCACCTTCAGGTAATATATTTGTAATTTTAAATACAATGCAACTGTTAAGACTTGTAAATATGAGAACAAAATTTTTTTGGATTTATAGATTGATAACTTTATGTAAATATAAGCGTCAAAAAAGGAAATAGAATAATATAACCAAACAATAAACATAAAATGAAACAGTAAAATACTTTATCTACGACTTATACAGGGTGGATTATAAAAAAGGCCCCAAGCCATAGCTCCGTTATTTTTAAAGATATGACAAAACTTCTTGGGACAAAGTTGCACAGTTTATTATCATCTATGTTTTGGGATAGATTTCAAATCTATGCTGCTTCCTGTTTTACCGGAAGAATAGAAAATGCTACTTTAATAAGTACATTAATTGACAAATATCTCACTAACGATTGGTTTTAGGCATATGATGCCTTAGAGATTTTTGAAAGACAATTTATCGAGGTATCCAGAAATAATAAAATATATAGGCTGTTCCATTTAAAAAATTTAAGTTGATGCCACTTCCGGTGAAACAGGATGCAGCATAGATTTGAAATCTATCCCAAAACATAGATGATAATAAACTGTGCAACTTTGTCCCAAGAAGTTTTGTCATATCTTTCAAAATAACGGAGCTATGGCTTGGGGCTTTTTTTATAATCCAGCCCTGTATATAAAGTGATTATTATACTTGTGGTTTTTGCAATATAATGACCTATATTAATCCCTAAGGGATTAAGGGTCATTAATCCCTTAGGAATTAATGGTTCTCGTAAGCCAATCAGAAAATAGTATTTGAATTAATATTTCTCTCTTATATCAAAAAACCATGGTGGGCGTTTTTATGCAATTATGACATTTGATAAGTGTCAATTTTTTATTAGATTTTAGAATCGAAAATGATAAAGAAGGTAAATATACACCACCAGTACCTGTACACGTAGAAATAAGTCGTAGATAAAGTATAGTATACAACTCGCTTATAATGAATGCTATTATTACCTCGAATGATTACTTCATTCTCTGTAATGATAGCATTCATGATAGACTCGTTGTATAATAAGTATAGTAATATACGATTACATTAGTGACAATAATGAAAATCGCAAACTGATGTCACATGAAATATTTTTATATCAAAGAAAAAAAGATATAAATAAAAATTACCAAAAAAAAATGTGTATTGAAATACAACATCATTATATTCATATGTAATATCATAAGAGTAAGGGATTTATTCAGAATAAATGGAAAGGTTCGCACTCAAACGAGTCGCCGTCGTAAAAACCACTCGCACAGCTGGACGTGGGCCGTTTTAAAAATCCGAGAGCATAGCTCGAGGGGCCGTTTTAAAAATCCGAAAGCACAGCTTGAGGATTTTTAGGCCCAGCGTTCAGCTGTGCGAGTGGTTTTTACGACAGCGGCTCGTTTGAGTGCGAACCTTGAACATTTATTCTGAAGAAATTCCGAACTCAAATGATATTCGACGGATTGTTACATGAATGAAAATGCTGACCAAAGCCTAACGACAGACAAGTTGGCGTCGTTTTTTTGTAGTTATATCAAACCCAGCTTTTTTATTTGTTTTGGTTACGTAAAAAATAAAACAATATTTCACCAAAAATATGAATTCTGAAAAGATAAGTATATTTGGAGATGTTCCTGCAGAGTCTATTGAAGATTTGGTGGAAAAGGCAACTCCCAAGAACACACTACACACGAGGAAGTCGATTTGGACTTAGTTTATGGAATTTGTGCGCAAAAGACTTACAAACTGGAAGAATGGACCACCGCTGAAAGCATTTGTGGAATTCTGCGTGATTGGAGGGTAAATATGAAGCAGACGAATGGGGAAGATTATAAAGAAGGTGTTTCAAAAACCATGTTTAACCTCGTTGCGAAAATGGTCCAAGAAAAGTACTTCAACGAGTATAAGAGGTCGTTTGATCCCTTTAAGGATTTGGAATTTAAAGCCGCGAGTGACGCAAGAGATGCGAAACGGAAACAGTTGCAATTGTTACCAGAAAAAAAACGAGTTCAACAGCGTTATCCTTTGATGAATGTCGTGCAATTGTGAACATATGGAATGAAGAGTGTCCAGAAGGATTGCAGCGAAAATGTTACCATATAGCTGGCATTGAGTGTGCCTGGAGAGGTGGGGAGGAGTATAGTTGTCTTTTGGAATATTTCAAGGATGAGACACAGAACGACGGTGCAATGACAGGTATGTCTAAATAAAAATTGTATAAAAATATGATTTTAAAACGGCACCTTCTTTGCAGGAAGAATATAGTATAATCGTGTGTTCACTAAGACTGCTCAAGGGGGTGCTCAACGACTGACTGAGTAAGTGGCTGGTTCCCAATGAAAATGTCGAGATCTGCTTGGTTCGTCTGTTAAAAGAATTGATTAACAAACGGACATCAAGGATTTCTACTCCGCGACTGTTTTTGACCGTGAATCCTTTTTGGAACAAGCCAAATTCCTCCGGCTGGTATAAGAACATGCCCGTCGGTAAAAATGAAATTTCTCACTGGACAAGAAACACAGCAGGGAGGATTGGATTGGATCTAAAAAAACAAGAAAATCACTAACCCTTCGAATAGAGCTACAGCCGTAACTCAGTTATCAAAATCTGGGTTAGGTGAACAGGAATTATTCAAAATAACCGGACACACTGCATCCACGTCCATCAAACCATCCCTGCAAATTGATCAAGAGCATCACTCAAGACTTGTAAAGCAGGTGAGAATAGGATCTGCTACAAGTGACGAAGCCACAAAGGCGGCCGGAAGCGTTCCTAAGGTGCTCGAATGCAGTACAGAAACGGTCGTTGTCGCTGCGTCTTCAGTGGTAAGTCAAGTTGCGGGCCATGACACTGGATCGACGTTTCATAATTGTTCCTTATTTATTAATTGTACCAATGTCACAGATAAATAATAGTAGGTTTTTATTCAAGAAAAAAGCTAGTAGCTTTTAGCTAATTTTTTTAAAAAAAATTAGCTTATGACGAGATCCTCACTTTTGAATTTCCGAAAAATTTTTGCACAGAAGTTCGTTTTGGGACCTAAGGAACCCATATCCACCGTTCGTTAAAATTTTTTTATATATATATATATATATTAACCTACAATCAAAACCCTGTATATATGTATACCACGATAACTGCCGTAAAAATAGTCCAATCTGAATGAAACTTGGTACAAAAATCAGTCTTTGGGATAGCTTGGATGAGCTCGTTGGCCAGACTGGTAAGGCCAACACTTTTGGAATAAGAGCTGAAGAAACGTTAAAAAAATCATTTTCTATATTACATTTGCTTATATTTTGATGAAAATTATAATATCAGTAGAGCCGACCATTCTCTATGACCCAGAAAAAAAATCATCAAAATCGGTTCATTGGATCGCAAGAAAAATGCAAAAATATCTTTATTGAGTATTAACAGTAAAATCGCATTTCTCAGATGGCTATGTGTTTTGACAACTGATATTAGAAAAAAAAATTGAAAATCGCAGAGGGCAAATAATTTTGACAGTTAATATTAGACAAACAAAAACATTTCAAACGAGTGAAAGTACATTAAAATCTTCAATTGCTTAAAATTTGAACTTTTGAAAATGCGCGCCCGATTATTTGTGTTACATGAGTGTCAGTATAGCCAACCCCCAAAATATCTAGATACTCATTGGCAACGTTGCCGTTTCTACACGGCAAAATTTAGTCACTTTTAATTACGATTTTCACATAGTTTTATGACTTTTTTAATAGTTAAATTATCTTTTGTGCTTCGTCTAATTCTTCTTTTATTATTAGTAGTAAGAATATGCCGATTCGGGACCAAAACTCCGGAGTAAGTCATTGATCCCGATGACGTCACGAGGTCATTGACCCTGATGATGTCGCCTGTCAAAATCACTAATTGTAGCCCCCCAAACTGTCAAAAATGACAGCACTAAATGTAGCCCCCTGAGCTGTCAAAAATGACGTGTCACTGATCGTAGCCCCCTAAACTGTCAAAACCGACGGCCCCCTCCCCCTCCAAATGGTCAAATCTTGCACCGCTAAATACAGCCCTATAAATCAGTTGCGCCCCCATTTTGAAAAATTTTTGCGGGGACAGTGTTGCCACCTATCGCTGTTTTTTTTTGCGAATAATTCATATTTGATAGTGCTGCAAACGGTAACTTTTTCCCTAGATTAAAGTTAGCAACCTAGTTTTGAAAAACAAAGTGTTGTCAACTTGAATTTGACAGATGAGATGGCAAGTAAAATTGTAAACAATAAATAAATCTAACCTCAATTTTTGATTGCGCATGCGTTTGAAGATTGAACAAATATTAGCGGGAGATTGGAAAGCATGACTGTAAAAGAAATTCAAAGAATCAAAAATTGTATATTTTTATATATTTATTAATTTTAAAAAAATTAAATACATCATACAATCATAATTTCTTATTTCTCTTATTTTATTTTAAGAGAAAAAATGAACCTCGAATTATATAACATAATTTTTTAAATCTGTGTTATTATCTTACACAATTCAATAAAACAATAACCACTCTATATTTTAAAGCTTCCGAACAAGCAAAATGTATCAATTTTCAAAGAAGATTTTTTACAATTCCGGTTAATTGCTAATATTCGAATAATTTATCATGTACAATAATACAATATGCTCTGGTTTTATTTGGAAAAGACTCATTACTTTCAAATTCTAATTTAACATCCACTGTAGATGATTGAATGGATTCGTTTTGTTTTGAACAATCAATAACGAAAATCGATTGGTGTGCAAAGTTTGTATAGGTCGTCTTTGGAGTTGATGAATGATTGTTGTGAAAATCACGATGGAAATCGATAAAGGCTTGATAAGCTTCAGTGTATTCATTCTTATCAAAGTCGAAATTTTGATTTTCATATGGATAACATTGTGAATTTAACCATACACGAAGATTTGTCAATTTAACATGATCTAATTTATCGATTTTCTTCTGTGGATTGTCTTTACGATCTGTTTGGAAGGCGACAATTACATATCTTGGTCGTTCTAAATTAGTAGTTGTTTTAACACTCCATATATCTTTCTTAGAATGTCTTAATGAGGGCAATTCAAGAAATTCCCAATTTCTAAATCCAATCTGAATAGGAATATTTTTATTCATTTGATCTAGAAGATATAACTTCGATTGATCAATTGGATAAACATGTTTTAGTTTTAAACATAAGTCTTGAATTTTGATTGTAGCTGTTTTTGTTCCACTACTAAAGTAACAATTATCATCCGATCGACTACGTACTAATCGAATCTTGTGTTTTCCATTGATGATTGTTTTGTAGTCGTGAAAACAGGCAAATAAAAATGATAACGGGATTCGTAGATTAACAGACTGTTGATCAGATGCCAGAGTTACAATTGTACCACTATCTGGACACCAACCAGCTGTTTCTAAAGCTTTACTCTCATCATGATTGTAACACAAAAGACCTTTAATGGTTGTTGTTGTTCCAACATCTCGTACTTTCTCAATTTCTTTACCATTCAATTCATAAGAGACTGAATCGAATAGATATGCACCAAAATTATTACTTAACTTACAATCACCAGTTAATGTTGCATTATCAACTACTTCAAATTTACAAGTTAAATAAAGATATGATTCACAAAACGAAATGAATATATCTTGTTGATTAATGTTGATTTCAATTTCATCGTTATTTTGAAATGATGAAATTGTTGGATGATATGTATGGTATTCTTCTTTTTCAATACTATCGTCAAATCTTAATTTTTTGTATATTTGTAGTTTTTCGGACATTATAACCAAGATTTCTTAATATTTGAATACTTGAGGGTGTTAATGATACTGTTGATGACGTCTGACTAATGGGGAAGGATCGACTCTGACGTATTTTATAACAAACACCTCCATCCCCCCACTACTATGAAAAACTAGCCCCATTATTCTTCAATTCCAATCTGATAACGAGTTCTTCTCCTTGGAAATTAACCAAATCACCGTTTTGATCTAACACTCTGATGGTTAAATTGTCAATGAAATGTTTATTCAAAACTGGTAAATATATATGATTTCTTGGTTCAATATTTATAGCATAACCTGGATCTGCAGCCGGTGCGAATTCATAAATTGTATGTGATTCTCAACTATTATAGAATGATCCTGTTGTTATATTACATTCAATACGAATTGATAAAACTTTAATAATCTCCACAGGTTGATCAGATGAATGAAGTTGATCTGGTGGTAGAATTTGTTTTGAAAATCCCAACAATTTTCCAATGCCATCGTTTTTGGTGAAGTCAATTTCATATTTACGTTTCAATTCATTCTTCAATGTATTATTGTTTGGTTTCAATGAAAGGTTTTCAGATATGTCAACAATATTGGGAGGATTAAGCCATTGTTGTAAGTAGTCTTCAATGTGTGTTATCTCATATGCACCAGCAGAGATGGTTATCTCTTTTTCTACACCATTATCCTTATAGTAAAATTTATTCTGTCCTTTTTCAATGTTTGGTATTGTATTATATGTATGGAAACCAATTAGAGCCAATGAATAACTATAATTTGGATTCAAATCTATTGGCGGATAAAAGTCTGCAGATAAAACACTGCTACGTCCTTTCAGTGTGAATGTTAAAGACATGACTGATATAATTTTCAAACCCCTTTATTATATAAGAATTTTAAACATAAATGTCCACAGTTGTATGTATTAGATTTTTGTAAATTATTAGAATTAAATAAAATATTATTACATTTCCAATAGTTGATTAATTCTTTTGGAGGTTTAAGATTTCCATAACTATCAAAATATATATACTTTATTGTTTTGTTTTAAATATGCCACCCAATGTGTACCGCTACCTTCTCGAGAATCTAAATTTACAATGCCTGTTTCATATTTTCTAATCTTTGATGGTAGATTGTCTCTCATGAAAACACCTCGAAAATTGGGAATTCCAAGCTTTTTAGCATATGTTCTTAATTGATGATCGGTTAGGGCTTGAGAAGGTAGCTTTAGTGGTAGTTTTTTGCCAAATACAATCCGAATCCTCGCTTATGTTTTTTCAAATACAGTCCACTACCCTTTCTACCCAAAGCAATGGACTCCATTGTTTTATTATGACGTTCAGCTTCCTCCAACTCCTTTTTTCCCACTCTAGCGTCATTTACGGCCTTAGCTACAGCTGCTGCTCCACCTTTTAGTGCCCCAAGGGCAGATAAGCTACCAAATAATAAAGGTAACCACCCTCCAGATTTTTGTGGTAGAGGAATAATTCGTGGTAAATGAATACGTTTACGTCCACCAGCTTTTTTGATAGCTACACGAGCTGCTTTAACTAATGTTCCAATACTATCAGTTTCATTAACGATCTTCTTTAATGGATCAATAATACTCTTTTTAAATGCATATCTCTTTAATTGTCGTCGTCGACGCCTATGTCCCATTCCAAGTTTTTGTTTAGCTTTCATGGTATTTGCTACCAAATAGGCAGCTGCCTTCTCTCCCAATGAAGCGTCACGTGATATTACTCTTTCCCACGCACTATTTTCCAACACTTTATCAGCTCTATGTCGATCTTCTAGATCTTTACTTTGTGAATATGCTATATCGTGTTGTTTACATGCACTATCTAATTCGTTAATTCCCGGATCACCCCTTTGTAATCGTTTAGCTAATTTCGTACCAGGTCCACAATATTGATAGCCGGGAATGTGTAGTTCAATTGGTAATTTATCAATTAAAGAATTAACAAGTCCGTCACCTTTGAACGTTAACATTGAACTGAAATCAATCTGTTGTCATCTGCGTTTTTATATAAATACCTACGGACAGTGATGTCTTGAGTGATTATGATGAATGTCGTCAAACATAAAGTATCTCTTAAGATAAATAATCATGACGTATCAACTGCAACGGAGCAAGGTCACAGACATAGTCCACTATTTCCGAATACGATGAGAACGATAATTTGCGGGCCGAGCGGATGTGGTAAAACTAATGTGATAATGAGTCTATTGTTGGAGCCGAATGGATAACGTTTTGAAAATGTGTATATATTTTCAAAGTCACTCTTTCAACCAAAATATGAATCTTTAAAAAGTGTTTTTGCTAAAATTAAAGAAATTGGATATTTTTCATTTACAAATAATGCTGAAATAATTCCTACATGTGATGCTAAAAATAATTCAATATTCATCTTTGATGATGTATCTGTATCTGGTGAACAAGAAAAAATTAGAGAATATTTCAGTATGGGTCGACACAAGTGTATCGATTGCTTTTACTTATGTCAAACATATACGCGTATACCAAAACAACTGATACGTGATTGTGGTTTTCAAACAAGATGAACATAATCTCAAGATGATTTATAAAGAGAATGTAGGTAGTGATATGAGTTTTGATGTATTTAAGCATATTTGTAATCAGTGTTGGAAAGATCAATATGGATTCTTGGTGATAATGAAAGATGAAAATCTATGTAATGGCCGCTACAGGAAAGGATTTTATTGCTTGATAAAACTATAAAAAGTTGATTTATGTGTATTATGAGCATTCGTCTCTTAGCTGCGACAATGTTAAGTCAACAACAGAAACAACTTAAGAAAAAGTTGATAGAAGCCGCTGATAATGTTAGAAAAAAGTTCAAACAATTAAAGACCGAACAAATGAATCAGACTGAAACAATAAATAAATTGCTAGAACCAATAAAAAAACCATTAGATGAGCTTGTGATGGAAAAGAAAATGAAGACTGTCAAAAAGACAATTAAGGAAAAACAAGAACAACCAAAAATTAAAAAAGAAGAAGTTGGGGAATTTTCACAAATTATTCCATCATTTCCATATGTACCGAGAAGAGAGTCTGTTTCAAAAAAATTCAAAGACCTTGAAGAACCATTATTTGATTCTGAAGATGAGGAGACGGAGGAGGATGAAGAAAATGAAGTATTTAAGGATCAATCAAAAATATCTAACATTGCTTATGATGATTACATTAATCAATATCCTAAAATTGCACAACCCTATGTAAGAATTTTAATTGAGAAAGACCGGCGAATAACCTCAAAAATTAATTATGATGATACAACGGAAAAGATTACACTTGCTGACAACATAATACATATTCAACCTAATGGGGATTTAAAAATATCAGATGAAGAGTTTAAGGGTACAGAAGGACTCTATAATTTGCTGTTTCTTATAAAGCTTGACAATCTTTCATATACAAATGAGGATTTGAATGCGTATAAAAAAATTCTTTTTCTCACAAATGCGTATCAGAAGCGACACGGCAAAAAACAAGGACTTTCAGGAGATAAATCATTAAAATATAACAACATTATTAAACCATTATTAACGAGATCACTAAGTACCCCTACTACAAGTACAAGTGGGAGTGGTGTTCAATATTTACGTTATAATCGAAAACCAATTGAATATATTTATTGGAATGATCCTAATGAGTTAGTTTCTCGTTTGGCATTGTTACATGCATCAACTCGTGCTGGAAACAATTCGCATCAGAACGAAATTTATGCCATTGAAGAAGAATTATGTGAAGCTGGTGTGATTTATTAGTAAAAAATGTCATCGTTATATGTTGATGTACAAGGTTTCCAAATACCAAGCAATAACAAATTCCTACCAAAAGAATTAGCAACTTACGATGGAAATAAGATAAGTCATTTTATCTTTAAATCTCCGTATTGTTTTAATGCATTACCATTGGAATATAAAAAACAAGCTTACTGGTTGACTAAAGATTATCATGGATTAATGTGGGATGATGGTTTTGTGGATCCGAAGGAATTCAGTAAAATTATTAATAGAGTGACCTCTGGATATATTGATATTTTTGTAAAGGGATTGGAAAAGAAGAAATTCATTGAGAATTTTATTTATAATTCAACAATTGTTCATGAATTACCGGAACAACCACGCCTACATAAATCTATACCTACTTGTATATTTCATTCAATTACAAATTGTATGTGTGCTTTAACCAATGTTACTGTATTATATGAGAATTTCCATAATGATTAACAATAAAAAAAATTAATAAATTCATTGTCTTTTCTTTAACCCTATTCAGTATCATAATGAGCATCGACAAATTCGGACGTGCTTGGAAGAGAAAATTTAGTGAAAATGATAATAAAGATAGCGGAAGTCATGCTTGGTACAATTTATATAGTTATACTAGTGATGGGAATCTTAATTTGAAAAATCATCGAATCTGTAATTTACGTGAAGCTGAAGATTTAAATGATTCAACCACTAAGGGTTATGTTGATCAGCTGAAAAAAGAAGTGAAAGAACAAATTGAGAAAGTCACTGATGTAATTGAAGCTTCAAAGGAAAACATTAAGAACTTAGATCGAATAATACAAGAGAATAAAGTTCAAATAGACAAACAAATTCAAACATTAATTGGAAAAATTCAACACAATTTTAATGAAAATAGGACGAAGGTCGAAGAACTTTTTCGCATAGATATACCAGCAATTAGAGATCAAATAAAGAAGCTCCTAACCGCACTATATGACATTAATAATATTTTTGCAGAGAGGGATAAATTAATTAATAATAAATTTACAACATTCGAAAAGCGCTTGAATGAAATAAGTGATGTAATGAAAAATACAATGAAACAAGTGGAAAACATTGAAAGGTTAAATAAGATGAATAATGAACAAATTACTATTATTAATAATATAATCAACTCAATTACAGGACAATTAAAACAAACTGAAGGAAAAAATAATGTATTCCAAGAACCAATTGACAAGGAAATCAAATCAACATAGAAACAAAACAACAAGAACACGAAAGATCCTATCATTTTAACTAAAAGAATTGAAAAACTTGAACAGTCGCTTACAGGTGCTCATACAAAACGTATCACACCTCTTCCACAATCAGATCCACTAAAATTAATAAGTTCAATATCCAATAAATAAGCTCATTAATGTTCACTTGGTGAGCAAATTTTGAGAAATTTAAAATAATGTCATCATTAAAACAACATGTTGTTAATGAAATATATAAGCCGGCACGAAGGAACTATCCCAGACGTCATACAATTATAAAGGGCTTAGATGACCTTTGGCAAATGGACTTGGCTGACCTTAGTAAATATTCTAAAGAAAATAACGGATACAAATTTATATTGGTTGTGATTGATTGTTTTTCAAAACTTCTCTGGACTCAACCATTAAAATCTAAATCTGCAAATGATGTGACGTCAGCAATGTCAACAATATTAAAACAATCGAAGCGTTACCCAAAGAATCTTCAATCTGATCAAGGAAAAGAGTTTTTCAATAGACAGTTCAGTGCTTTAATGGATAAATTTAAAATTAATCATTATCATACATATAGTGTTAAAAAGGCGTCAATTGCAGAACGAGTTATTAGAACAGTAAAAAGTAAATTATTTAAATTATTTACAACAATTGCATCTTATAAATGGGTTAAAATTCTCAAGGATGTAACAGATAAATATAATAATACAGTACACAGAACAATTAAAATGAAACCTAAAGATGTAAATAAAAATAATGAAAACACTATTCTTCAATCATCTTATAATAATTTAAAAATATTTAGTGGTTCAAAATTTAAAATAAACGATATAGTACGTATTAGTAAAACAAAACATCTATTTGATAAAGGTTACACACCAAACTGGACTACGGAATTGTTTAAAATTGTTAAAATTAACATTACAAATCCTACAACATATATATTAGAAGATTTAAATGGACAACCAATTAGTGGATGTTTTTATGAACAGGAATTACAGAAAACCTATTATTCAAGTATTTATTTAATTGAGAAGGTCTTACGTCGTAAAGGAAATAAATTGTATGTTAAATGGTTGGGGTTCGATAAAACACAAAATAGTTGGATTGATATTAAAAATATTACTTAGAACAATGGAGGCTTTTATTTATTTTTATATTATTGTGATTATTATTGTAATTTTGCTTGCTTGATTAATATATTGTTTTTATAAAGAAACATATAAAATGCTTCTAAATATTTTTAAGTAGTGGGGGAGGGGGGTTACAAGGAGAAACAAATCATTAAATTGAAGGGGTTAATATAAGTTAGGTGGCCAGGAATAGGAACAAAAAGAAATGTGCTATCCTCAAGAATAATCAATTTTCATTTGTTAAAGAAATTTTATTATTTTTCAATAAAACAAAAAAAAATCTTATAAAATTTCCATTTCATTTATTTCTTCTCCTTCTTCTTCTTCTCTCTCTATACGATAATGACCCCATGCAAATGTTGATACGCCATCTTTTCTAATGTACCTTTTATCGTCAAAATAGCTAAAGGCAACTTTAGTTAAATTTTGTGTATAAATATTATGTAAGTTGGATTTGAAAATTGCCATGGTTCCATAAAAGATTTTCTTCTTATATAAACATTCTCTATAATCACTCAAATCTAAGTTATTAACCACTATCTTTCTTACACCCTTTGCTTTTTTAATTAATTTTCCATCAATCACATCAATAGAGTACATCTTCGATCTCAATCCGATAAATTCCTTCATAATTTTCCCGTTGTTTTCATCTTTCATTAGACCGACAATTTTCTTATTTTTTAATGGAACATCATATACATTATCTCTTGAATATTCCGAAGTGTCAAAATGGTTATCTATATCACCTTTTATGTCGTTATAAAAATCATCAGTTTCGATTGTGTAAATTAACGAGTCAGTATCCATGTAATTTAACAGTAATTTATCACTGTATTTTGGTTTCATATATTTATAATGGAAATTATACATCAACCATTTCGACAATTCCAATACAGTGAATCCAATATAAATTGGCTTATTGTAACAAGTTTTAACACGATTTAACTGGATTGCTACCCTGTTAGGTGTGAAGTAAGCTGCACTATGGAAATTTGATTTTGCAATCAGTGCACGTGCACCTAATCTCTTCCCTCGACTTTCCCATTCTGTTACTATCTTTACATCCTTCCGTTTATCCACATTTTCCATTGATTTCCCATATACAGCATTATTAAGCAATTTGAAGAAGTTCTTCTCAAAAGTATTCTTAGCAATTGTGCGATGATGTGTATTAAGGTTAATGTATTTTTTCAACCAGCAAGATTGCTTAAATTGTAAACAACGATGAATTTTCTTGATTTTCAATCCTTGTTTTAAACACTGTTGTAAGTTTTTGTAATGAATAATGTATTTAGTTTTGTCGGTTAAATCGGTAATCAATTTATAAAATTTTGAATTTTTTGTGATTTTGTTCTCTGCGCAAAACGGTAAATCATTATGTTCGTCGTGTAGATCTCTGGGATATTCCAAGTCGACTTCAAAAAAATAACCGATTTCAGAATCTTCTGGAATATTCATTATTTTGACTGTTTCAACATCATCAACCCATTGAAAACCACCATAGGGTTGTGGTTGTGACATTGCCCAACCATATAAATTATTTGCATCCAAGTACAATAAATATGTACTTGGTTTAGATGGATCATAGCCTTCCATATACTTGTTATTGGCAATTGAATGTCTATGTGAACACTGGGTTATACCACCTCTTATACCACGTCGTATAAATGAGTGCATGTTGATGTCGGTTAGAAGCTCAATCTTAATTTCAGTGTATTTTAACATAGCGTCCCAAGATAGACCGGGTGCAGTGTAGTAGTGACAAGGATCTAGATTATAAATTCTTCGACAAACTTTTCTAAAATTCTCAAATATGTCTGTTAACAACAAAACATCGGTAATTAGATACAATTTCAAATAATCTGATAAATTTTGACAATTAAATTGTTGCCATACTCGGTGCGCATGCGTATAATCCTCATCACTACAGGTTGAATCGGAAATTCGACTAACAAATTTATCTTTTGGCGGTAATGATGTTTCATTTAATCGATTCCATGAATCCAAATATTCATACGGAAAAATTCGTTTTCTAACAATCAGTTTAAATTGATCTTCATGACTAAACGTTTTTTTGACTATATGGAAATCTTCCGGAGATAAATTTTGAGCCAGACTGGCCAAGCTTGATGACATGAATCTGAACGAATCCAAAAACCTTAATTCAACTGTATTCGTTTCATTGACTCTGATTCTTTTCGATAAGGATACTTACAATTCTTTGTTTAGAGGAATCAAATTTATACCACCATCGACTTTTTCCAATGACTTCACGAATAAATGACAGTCATAACCGGAGAAATTATGGAAAAATATTGGAAAAAATTTCGGTATAAGATAACGGAGATTACAATCATTGTGTGCTGGACCTCTATATTTACCAGTAAAGTCGCAATGATCAACCAGCTTATTATCATCCACTATAGTTTTATTACAAATATGACAAATATTCGTTTCCATATGAAATTTCTTCTGTTCATCAGTGATCACCATTGGTTTCGGATTCATCAAAACCTCATTATAAATACGCCGAACATCTTCCACCAATGATTTAACAAAATGGTCAGCACAATCTGCACCTTGATATACGTATAATTTGTTTTGATTTTCATCAAATGAGCATTTAATGAAATAAGAAAAGGCACACGGAATGTGCAATTGTACATTTGTTGTTGACGATGTACTTGGATTTGGAGCACAAGTATCAATGTTTTGTAGTATACATTCGGAATCAGCATAAATAACAAAGGGCACTTCCATTTGTCTTTCGTAATTTTTAGATTCTACCGTAGAATTTTCAGATGTTGGCATAATTGTAACAAGTCGATTACACTCTTCTTTATGTATCATCAATCGATTTTCTGAATGAAAATGAATCAGACAAAAATTACAAACGAAAATTTTATGACCATGTTTAGTAACGGTAGAACCTATTAGTCTTGATATATTTTTAATCCACACATAGTGACTCCGTTCATCCTTTTCCATTAGTAATAAATTAATATGTACATTCTTCTCTGACTTTGTACAGTATAGTGGGCCAACAATTTCATCGTTTTCCAAACCAAATAAATTGACACTTATACCTTGATTTAATTCCTCAAATTTACAGATATCTTTTGATTTCAAAGGAAATTCCATATTACCAAACTCAAGTCTTATTCCATTTTTTAAAATTATTGTACTTGCTGTTATATTTTCAACATTATATGACTTTGGTCTACCTGAATGAACATTAATAGGATATAGAGCAGAAATTATAGCCCATTTAAAGCAAAATTGATCATTATTTTTGACATTAATACAGGCTTCTTTTTTTTAATTTTTTCTGATAGTTTAATATATTAGCTTCCTTTAATTGGTTGATATTTATTTATATTAATTTCTAAATGTGTGATTCCAGCCAACGCCCAACCACTATCTCTTTCTTGGAATTCAGACGTTTTTGTTTTAATTGTTTCAATCATCAAGTCATAATTTGATGCAATTTCATCTTCACTTTGAACCGACATCATTTTTGAATTAAAACTTTTAATTGAATATTGTTCTGTATCTTCCACCATTTTCACATAATCAGCAAACAATTCTAAATTGAATTTAATTAACCTATGTCTTATAAGTTCTTGTTGGAGTTCGGGCACTACAACATCCTTTGATGATTTTAAAAATGCTTCAATATCCAAATTTGTTAAATCATCATTTTCAAAAATTAATGTTTTAATTCTTCCTTGAAAGGTACTTTTAACCACCTTCAATTTTGATGTGTACGATTCTGCTGCTTTCAATCGATGACCTAACGTACGTAAATGACAATTCCATTTATCAACAAGTATATCTGCTGAACACACATTACACCTCTTCTTTACAGGCTCAGATCTCTCACATTCTAAAATTGTAAACAATAAGTTAGAGAAGAAAGATGTAATAAAATGTTTCTACCTGGTAATGAATGAACACGTTTTATATGCCGTTCTAGATTGTGTTTTCTTGTGAACGTTTTAAAGCAATTACGTTACAAATTACTTGACACTTCGACATTTTTTTTTTAAACGTGTGCGACACTATGAAACACTGTCAACGAAATATGTGAATTACGACTTGTAGTGGAATTTATAGGCAGAAAATTTTGTATAGAATCATCTCTCTCTTTTCCGCAGTCATTTTCCCTCATGTGTCAGAAAGAGATAGAGCAAATTATGGAGGGGCATTGTTTCATCTCCTAAGGCAGAAAACTTTTGTATAGGAACACTACAGAATCATCTCTCTCTTTTCCGCAGTCATTTTCTCTCATGTGTTAGAAAGAGATAGAGCAAATTATGGCGGGGCATTGTTCCACCTAATACTCATTTAACTCCATTGAACAGACGGAGAAAAATGTGTACTGTTTCTCTTTAAGTTAAGTTGATAAGACAAGGATAGAAAATGGAAACATTTCGGTTTCCATAAGCTAGACAAGATAAATAAATATATGAGATGGAATGATGAAAGCGGGAGATAGATATAGTTATACTTTGTTAAATGTTTCTATCCAAATCCGCAGAGTAAGACTAGCCTAGCCTTGACTTCTCAAGTCTGTTAACACGATATTGCGTTAACAACAACAATAAGTTGTTAACATAAATTCGTGTTAACAACAAACAAGTCCAACCTTGTTTGTTGTTAACAAGTTACTTTTAATTTTTGATTGCGTATGCGTTTTAATATTGAATAAATATTAGCGGAAAATTTAAAACGATGACTGTAGCATTAATTCAAATAATCATAACAATATAATAACAATATAATAACAATATAATAACAATAACAGAATCATCTCTCTCTCTTTTCCATAGACATTTTCTCTCATGTGTTAGAAAGAGATCGAGCCAATTATGGCGTGACATTGTTCGGCAGAAAATTTTTGTATTCTAACACTACAGAATCGTCTCTCCACAGAGATAAAAATATACAATTTTTGATTATTTGAATTTCTTTTACAGTCACGCTTTCCAATCTCCCGCTAATATTTGTTCAATCTTCAAACGTATGCGCAATCAAAAATTGAGGTTAGGTTGTCAACAACAAACAAAGATATTGGAAGGGGAGTAGATTGCTAATGTCCTATGTTTTGTATTGGATTATAATGTAACCAACTTCGAATGACCTCGAAAGTTAGTCTTACTCTTTTTAGCTAACTACTTATCACTATCTGTCCTTCAATTTAACTGACTAGTCCGCCACAGTAAAACATGCGGACTTGTTGACAAAGACAGAAAATATAGTTGTTGCATTGTTGGAAAGAAACAACAGATGAATATTAGTGCGCATGGTGGCTACAAATTTCTACTCACATTAGCAGTCTACCTATATATCCAAGTCTATGACAACAAATAGAGGTTAGACTTGTTTATTGTTTACAATTTTACTTGCCATCTCATCTGTCAAATTCAAGTTGACAACACTTTGTTTTTCAAAACTAGGTTGCTAACTTTAATCTAGGGAAAAAGTTACCGTTTGCAGCACTGTCAAATATGAATTATTCGCAAAAAAAAACAGCGATAGGTGGCAACACTGTCAAATTTGAATTTTCCGCTCTAAAATGACAGCACTGACAAAATTTGAAGTTCCCGCAAAAATTTTTCAAAATGGGGGCGCAACTGATTTATAGGGCTGTATTTAGCGGTGCAAGATTTGACCATTTGGAGGGGGAGGGGGCCGTCGTTTTTGACAGTTTAGGGGGCTACGATCAGTGACACGTCATTTTTGACAGCTCAAGGGGCTGCATTTAGTGATGTCATTTTTGACAGTTTGGGGGGCTACAATTAGTGATTTTGACAGGTGATGTCATCAGGGTCAATGACCTCGTGACGTCATCGGGATCAATGACTTACTCCGGAGTTTTGGTCCCGAATCGGCATATTCTTACGACTATTATTTTTTTTAATAATATACATATTACAAATAATAGATTACGATAATTTTATTCTTTTCAGATTTTTTTTGTTTTTTATATAGGTTTGTACAAAACAAACAAAAATCAATTTGTTTACAAAAAATTATTAAATAATGTTAAATAAAAAATATTTAATAGTAAATAATTATTCTCCAATAGATTTATTACAACAATTTTCAATATTTCAAGCTTTATAATTATTCTTGATAATTAAAAATGAAACGATACTAATTGTGAAAATTGAAAATTTTTTGTTCGAACTGTCCCCCTGCAATAAAATTTAATATCGTAGAGTGCAACGAGTTTCTATGGCAACGTATTTTGACAGTCAACATTAGAAAAAAAACAAATGAAATTTTATTCGTGTTTCTTATTGTTTGAGAATTACAAGTATTTTTCAATACTAATTACATCAGCGATAGAAACATTTTATTATTAATTCGTAACTATTTATCGATTTTGTTATTTTAATAAAAGAGTGAAATTGAATATCGCAGACTTTCTTATTGTTTGTGAATTAAAAGTATTTTTCAATACTAATTGCATCAGCGATAGAAACTATCATAAAGGTAGTATATTTTGTTATACCTATTAAATAAACATTTCAACTAATATAATTTTTTTGTAGAGTAAGGAAAGTTCAATTCGGAAAACTTTTTTTTAATAAGAGAGTGAAATTGAATATCGCAGAGTTTCTTATTGTTTCTGAATTAAAATTATTTTCCAATAATAATTGCATCAGCGATAGAAACTATCATAAAGGTAGTATATCTTGTTATAAATAACTAATTCCGGTAAGCAGCGGGGAATGAGAGCTGTGTGTTCGTGTCTTAACATACGGCGCGCGTGTCCAGCGTTTGTCGCACATCGTTAGCCAACCATTGTCGTGTTGAGTCGTTCTAAAGTCTTAAAATCTACAAACAGTACAAACACTTGTATATTCAATTATACCGCAATTTTTTTCATATTTGTTGTTTAAAAATAAATGTTAAAGAATATGCTTTGCAATATGCCGAAATGTACGTAAGATTCTTGATTAGGATCATGATTTTTTTACAAAATTATTGTTTAAGAAAATAATAAAATGCAAAGTAAATTAAACAATATCAAGTATTACATATAGATTAAATTAAACTTGAATATTAATTATCTAAAGAAGAAGTTTTTCTTTTACTCATTTTGTGAAACTTTATCTACAAAGTTAAAATGAACATTGAGACAACCAATGAGCAAATCGAAGAAAAAAACTTTAGATAAAAACAATAAGTATGCGGCTTCCGAAAACATTTCTATTGATATTTTTCCCCATTAAAAAATATCAAACATTTTATTTGTAATTTACTAATTAAGGGTTGATGATCTAATACAGAAATAGCTTAGTTCAAAACCACTTTGTTACAAGTATTGGTTCATTTAATATTACATAAATATTAATTATTTAATAGGATGAGTATAGAAGCTTAATTTTCTTATTTATTCCTCAAGCTTTATCTTAAAAAAGAAATTTGTATTGAAATACATACATTCGATAAATACACAATGTATATAAAAAAAATAGATTCCCAAAACATTGTAGTTAGCATTTCCATATCTTTCTCTACTCCCATGTTAGAATAGCATCATTCTGTGTTCGAAAACTGTACTGGAATTGATGTCGCTTCGCTCGTGTCGGAACCTTCATACTCGTGAAATAATAGCCGTTATTCTAATCTCGTTGCATAATATACTATTCCCGATTACTTAAAACAATAACATAAAAACAAATTGGTTTATTTTTAACGAAAAATTCAACAATATGGGCATGATCTATTGTTATTACTGTTCTACAAGTTTAATATTATTCTATAATGTTATATTATCTATAATATTATCATAATAATTAATAACACCGAATAATAATAGCTTAACTTTTCAGATTTGAATTATGTATTTTGAGCATAACTAATGATTCGCAAATTTTGCTGAGTTTTAACAAATTAAAATACGAGTATAAAATTATTTGTATTTTTCCATTAGATTACTGTATGTTATATTTTACCAAGTACATAAACCCACCTAGTCTCCATTCATAAAATTCCAGCAAGAGTAGGGCAGAAATCAGCTACAGTAGGCCGCCTGTTTATTTTGGTTGTGACGTCTATCACTAACTTCATCAACTACGTTGAGTGATTGTATTGTTACGATCGCAACAAATAAACATATAATTCCATTGAGAGGTCGATGGAGATCGAGTGCGACTAGACAGCGCATATATTAAATTTAGTTCAGAACAATCACGTGATGAGCTCGCTCCAGCGTACATTCCCCGCTACTTACGTTATAACTATTAAATAAATATTTCAACCACTATAATTTTTGTAGAGTAAAGAAAGTTCAATTCCGAAAACTTATTGTTAAACATGCCACGGCTAAAGAAAAAGAGTAATGAACAAAGAAATGAAATTAAGAAGCAGAAAAACCGTTAAAAACTGAACTCTTGTGAAGAAAAAAGAATTGAACATAATGAGAGAAATAAAAAATTGCAAAAACGGAGATTAGAGGATAACACAGAAAGAAAAATTCATAACAAGAGACAAAGACTTTCACAGTCTAAACGTCTAACAAATGAAGATGCTCGTGAAATTCATATGAAGAGATTAAGTGAATCTCAGAAAATGCGGTTAGAAAATCCAAGTACACGTAAAATACACTTGGACAGATTGAAAAAATCGCAGAGTTTCCGGTTAGAGGATCCAAGCGCTAGAAAAATTCATGTGAAAAGATCATGTCAATCTCAGCGACTCCGTTTATCTAATCAAGAGGCTCGTAATACACATAGAGAACGGTTAGTAAAATCACAAATTTCAAGATTACAAGATCCAACTTTTCGCAAAATACACATGGAAAGATTACGCAAATCACAACAGGTTCGTTTATCTAATGAGAAGGCCCGTAACGAACACAGATTAAGATTGAAAATCAGCCAGGAACAACGTTTGAAAAATCCAGCAGAATGTTTAAAACATAATCGTACAGCCCTGCTTAGTTATTCCAAAAGAATAGAAAAGAATCTCGATGCAGAGAAAACAAAAATATTCAAACAATTTCAAGAAAATATAAAGAATGGTCCTATTTGGGAATGTGCCAGCTGTCAGAGGTTGTGGTTCAAATATTCAGTCAAATTTTGCACATTCGAAGAATTGTTAAAGAAAAATCTCAGAAAGGAATTTCTTGATAGTGTCTGCAAGAAGCAGATAGATGATAGAGATATTGGTTATCTCTGTTCAACTTGCAAAAGACATATAGTTTCTGGACGAATCCCGAAATTATCAATGGCATATGAAGAACTCAGCTTTCCAAAAATTGTAGAAGAATTAGAGTGCCTCAGTAATTAAGAAGAACGGTTCCTTTGCCCAAGAATACCTTTCATGCAAATTCGAGCCACTACATACAATCAACAATTTATGGTGCAAGGTAGGATAGACAATGTCCCAACTGATGTACCAAGTAATATTGAAATATTACCCAGACTTCCTAGAGAGACAGACATCATTCCCATTGCCCTTAAGAAAAAGGGGCAATATAAGGGTAATTATATGATTGAAAATATAAGACCGAATAGAATTTACAACGCTCTAGTTGTATTAAGAGACTGTCCAGTATTTCAACAAGCTGGAATAATAGTTGACTTAAACCGCAACCTGAATCTTAAAGATATCCTGAACGATAAAGATAATAAAGGTAACATTCCGAATACAGAAAATGGTGCAGATTCGGAATCTGATGAAGAGGAAAATCCATGGAATGTTCCTGTTGAAGGAACTCTATTGCAAAACGATGCTATTATATTTGCGCCAGGAGAAAACTTTAAACCTTTACCACTATTCGTGGACCAGATGGTAGAATGCATGAGTTTCTTAAAAATATATGGAGGAGAAATAAGACGTCAGCCATCACATTTAACATTCCAAAATTGGATTAAAAGTGAAATTATGCGTTCGACTCGAAGATGTTCGAAAAGTATTCCGAAACTATTCTTCAGCGCCTTGAAATTAAGAGCATTGAAGTTATCAACTAGTATTGGGTTCTGTTTGAGAAAAAGTAAAGGAAAACCAGACGTCAATGTCAATCAGATGTTATCTGATAACTTTATGAATTCTCTTGTACTTCATGACAGTGGTTACAAGTTATTCTGTCCAGACAGAGGATCCCCAGCTTTTTGGGACAAAAAACAGAAAGAAATGTTTGCAATGATACGGCAATTAGATCCACCAACTATATTTTTAACAATATCTGCAGCAGAAACAAGATGGCCTGAGTTAATCATTATCTTAAAGAAAGTGTTAGATGGTGAAGATGTTTCTGAGGATTTCGTGAATAGAATGACTTATGATGAGAAAGCAAGACTGATCAAATTGGACCCAGTAATATGTGCTCGTTATTTTGATTATAAATTGAGAAAATTATTTCTTGTATTGAAGAATAAGAAGGCAATATTCAGAAAACACCCTATTGTTGATAATTCATATCGAATTGAATTTCAACAAAGAGGATCTCCGCACGCCTACTGTTTATTATGGTTAGAAAACGCTCCAAAATATGGAGAAAACAGTTTGACGGAATGTATACAATTTATCGACAAATATATAACGTGTTCGACAGAAATTTTGCCAGAAGACCTTCTTCAATACCAGACACATAAGCACACGTTCACTTGCAGAAAAATGGTCAAAAAAGAAGTACGCTGTAGATTTGGTATACCATTTTTATCAACGACGGAAATATTAGAACCACTAGAAAATGTTTCTCTTCAGAACAAGGAAAAACTGAAAGAGATAAGAACATTTCTAGAACAATTATACAAAAATAATGATAACACCCTTGAATATGAGGAGTTTCTACGGAAATTCAATATGACTGAAGAAGTATATAGAAATTTGATAAGAAGTGGATTGAAAAGACCTATGGTTATATTGAAGAGACGTCCATGTGAAATCAAAATTAATTGTTATAATGAAGACATTATAACGCTCCAAAAATCTAACATGGATATACAGTACATAACTGACGTATATTCTTGTGTTTGTTATGTGCTATCATATATAAACAAATCACAGAAGGTGTTGTCAAAGTTATTACGTGACGCAATTGAAGAAACTAGACAAGGCAATCTTTCGCTAAAGGAAAAATTGAAAGTTTTAGCGAATAAGTTCCTGAACGCTAGTGAATTTTCAGCTCAAGAAGCCGTCTATTACATTCTGTCACTTCCGTTATCTGTTTGCAGTAGACAGTGTGTATTTATTAATACAGGTCCGCCAGAGCAGAGGGTACTTATTGTAAAACCAAAAGCTCAATTGCAACAATTACCAGATGGATCGACGGATATTTTCCAAAAGAATATCTTAGATCATTATATTAATCGTCCTGATATCTTGGAAAATGTTTGTTTAGCCGAGTTCACTGCTTTCTACCATTATACAACCAAACGAAAACAGAATGATAATGAAGATAAAGATCCGTCTAGCGATGATGAAGAGTCAAATAATAATCAATTTGTACTCAAAGGTAAATATGGATTTTTGAACCGTAGAAAACAAGCAAAAATAATTCGGTATGTGAGATACAATAAAGAACAATACGAGAAAAACTACTACAGAGAACAAGTCATGCTTTTTATGCCTTGGCGGCATGAAGAGAATGATTTGATTCTGGAAGATTGTAAAGAAATATTTCATAAGAACCATAAAATAATAATGAAAAATAGAAAGGAGTATGTTTATAAAGATTTGGACGATTTGAATCTAGATGAAATAATGCAACAACTAGATGATGAAGATGAAAATGATAATTCTTCAAATGCCGACAATCAGCCGATTAATGAATATGAAATATTCAATGATAGAGACGATGAAGGAGACCTTCTTATTGATATGGGAGTAGAAAATGACAACAATCCTAAGGATTTAGTTTATCCCATTCCACATTTAATTCCGGAAGAACAAGACATCGATATTGTTCGGTCTTTGAATGAAAAACAAAAGAAATTTTTCATGCATGTTTTACATCACATGAAAAGAAATGAAGATCCATTATACTCTTGTGTGCTTGGATCTGCTGGAGTTGGTAAATCTAGGTTGATAAAAGCCATCGAACAATCGTTAACAAGGTATTTCAACCAGAAAGAAGGAACTTCTTTGGAAGATATCAAGGTTTTGCTCACTTCAACAACGGGAAAAGCGAGTTTTAATATTGGAGGAATTACACTTCATTCGGCATTCGTATTACCTGTTAATCAATTTAGCAATGAAATGCCACCTCTTAGTAGTAATGTGCTTAATACAATTTGTTCAAAATTGCATCAACTAAAACTTATCATTATCGACGAGGTCTCGATGGTAGGAGCCAAGACGATTTCAAAAATCGATACCAGACTGAAGCAAATATTCAATAGAAGAGATAAACCATTCAGTGGAATATCTGTCATAATGTTTGGCGACTTTAATCAACTAGCTCCGGTTGGCGATCGTTACATTTTTCTACCAGACCAAAGTAATCCATATGGTGAACTTGCCGGAAATCCGTTGTGGACAATATTCAGTCTATACCGACTAACTGAAATTGTCAGACAGAAAGATGATGCCTTATTTGCTAATGCATTGAACAATCTAGCAAATAACACTTTGAGCGAGGAAGAGATTAAATTATTCAAGAGTAGAGAAGTTAAATGTAATGAAAAAATACCAACAAACGCTTTAAGATGATTCAGAACAAATCTCGAAGTAAACACATACAATGATGCAGTATTTTCTATACGAAACGATGTTGTAGAGCATGAGGCCATAGACCGAATACTTGGTAAGGCTTCCGAGTCAGTTTCCAAAAGTATTCTGAACTACATAAAAACTGCAAAAATCACCGACACATATGGTTTACCGCAAACGATTAAACTTAGCGTTGACATCCATTACATGATAACAATAAACGTAAAAGTTGCCGATGGGTTGGTTAACGGAGCAGTGGGCACCTTAAAATTCATTGAATTCAATGATAGAAATGAAATTAAAAGGTTGTGGCTCCAGTTTGATGACCATTATGTTGGACGTGAAATTCGAAAAGGTTATTCTAAACTAGCAAAAAGTAAGGGCATCAATATAAGATTAACTCCAATTGAAAAAGTTGCTAAGAATATAAAACCGAGAAAGAATTCACCAGTTATGGTTATGCGAAGACAATTTCCACTTGTTCCTGCTGAGGCGATTACAATACATAAAAGCCAAGGTGGTACTTATGAATCCGTGGTATTTCATATGGATAATAGAATACGAAGAAACGAGTTGTATGTTGCTTTGAGTAGAACAGTTTGTTCATCAAAGGTGACTTCAAAGCTCCATCAAAACAAAAGAATAATGATTTAGTAAAGAAGGAAATTGACAAAGCGTTTATGGAAAGACCAGTTGAATTATATTTCCAACGGCATAATTCTGATGATATCAGCGTGTTATTCCATAACGTTCAGTCTTTAAGAGCTCATAGCCTTGACTTGGTAAGTGACCAATATTACATCAGTTCTAATATTATTATACTTGTAGAAACGTGGACCACTTGTACTGGGCATGTCCAAGTTTACAGAGCAGATGTCAATAGGTCGAAAAGGCACGCATATGGTCTAGCAGTCTTCGCAAAAATTTTACTATTATTTGCCTTTAATTGCGAAGAACATCAGAAAAGTTGCAACATAGTCGCATTCTTATATGAAGACACAATTATTTGTGGTGTTTATAAACCACCGTCTACGCCATTCTCGATTATTAAACACAAATTGGACGACATGTTGGGTGCCATCAGGAATTGTCAGAAAATATTTATTTTCGGCGATTTTAATGTCGATATAACCAAACATAAAAATCCAGAATTCTTAAAATATTTCGAAAAGAATTCTCTGTTTCAGATTGTACCCATGGAACCATCTACTGATGGTAATACACAAATAGACTTATGTTTCTCGAACAACATTAAGTATAAGGCCAATTATTATGAATCTTACTTCAGTTACCATAAACCAATAGTTTGTATTCTGAAAGAATACGAAGAGGGTAACAAGCCAAAGCAAAACATAACCAATTTGATTCCATTGATAGAAGAATCGAATCAAAAAGTAAACGATAACTGGAAACGTTACGGAGAATCTATTGAGATCATTGAAGATGAAGAAAAGTACAAGGATTCACGTGAGATTATTGACACAAATCATAACATTAATATAAGGTCATCACAAGTGATAAAATCACTTAGTGAAATGTGTGATGCAATCGAACAGAGATATTCGAGTTACGATATTGTTTATATTAGGTTGGGAAATCAATTTCTAATTTATAAGTGTGATCTTATTTCCCTCAAGCTAACATTATCTAAAGCTGAGAGGAAAGAAATAAAGAACTTAGGTCTTAATAGCAACAATGGCTGGTTAACAGACTCCATCATAGACGGATATTTATTCTGTTTATGTGAAAGATACAGCAATTTATCTTTTGGAAGTACATTTGTGTCGCAAATGATAGTACAAGGCAATTTTGGACACGACATAACCCAACATATAAATGTCGAAAATAAGACTCATTTCGTTTTACCGTTGATTGTCCACAATAACAGCCATTGGATAATCTCTTGTTTTCGGTTATCATCGAAAGAATTTTTTATTTTAGATTCTCTAGGGGGCAGACATCCTGAAATAATCGAAAAACTGAAAGAATTCTCTAAAGTTCTGCTTGAGAAAATGGGCGAAAAATCAATAGAAAGTATGAACTATATATCTATAACTAAATTTACAAGACAAATAGATTCATTTAATTGCAGAGTTTTTGCAATGTGGTTCGCAAAGCAATTCGCGTTGAATAGAAGGTTCGATGAAATATTCGATCCCAATAACTTTAGAGTAGAAATATTCAATGAAATTACTAGTCTAGAAAAAGGAAAAGTACAATGCGAATTATCGTTAATAAGTGAAGTAGACAATTTAGAGGCATTCAGAATAATTATTGTACAACTTTTTCATTGCATACCTATATCAATGTAGAGAAAAATCTTCCCTAGAAAACCGCGCTCATAGACCATTTCGCGCATGCTCAATTCAGCGCGGTAATTTTAAAGAATGCTGACAAAATTACTTGTATTCATGATAATTGTATTCGCACATTTACAAATTGGTTGCATTTTTTGTAATTGCCGCGCGCATGCGTTACAGCAATTTTAGATATAGAAATACAACGATTGTTAACTTATATTCATAATCGTTGATAGAAATAGGCTATTGAGTGCGTGCTCTTCGACATTTTAATCATAACTACATTATGTTTTTGATGTTGGGTTGAGCGCAACTCCTATGGAGTATATAGAAGGAGGGCAATCTTTAATGCGCAGCGCGTTTAAATTGTGGTTGAAATCTGGACGAAAATAAGAAGTTCAAAAATCACCGATGTGGCGCTCTTTCCATAGGTTGATCGATCCCAGAGATAATATTGAGAAGTGTTCTCACTTGATGGTTAATTTTTTATTTTTTATTTATTAATAAATCATACTCTTATTAATTACTACTACCATTTTTATGTATTTATGATTTTTTTTTAAACCTAATTATATGTTTTTGGCTTATGAAATTTAAGCAGCATTCATCGGATATCACTATTTCTACTTTTTGAATATCTCCTTTATGGAGTGTATAGACTCCACTATATCTGTCAGTGTCAACCTATGATAACAGCTTCACACTTACTTCAGACAAAAATCGGCTCACATTGTCTAACATTAAGATTGCTCTCCTTCTATGTATACACTCCATAATATCTCCGCTGGCACAATAGAATTTCTGAAAAACCATGATCGTTGTCCATTCCTGGTATTTTACCAATATTAACCAAATGGTTATTGAATTAGTTCTTCCCAAGGAATAATTTGAAATAAAAAAATCAATTAATAGAATTTCGTTTATAAGAAAGTCTATTGCTAAGGTGTATGAGATGTCAAGAAGTAGTAACGTATATAAATATATTTATATATGGGTTTACAAACGAGTGTTTTCAGATAACTATAGATGAACAGTTTTATAACTTACATCTATTTTAATCTATAAAGACCTCTGTTCGTAAATTACAAGAGGAAAGTTGATGTCGCCATAATGGTGATATGTACATATATGTACAATATTACACATGCAATGAAATAGTTATACCATTTTGAGAGGTATTATTTTGATTACTTTTCATTTAGCAAAAAGTAATGTGAGTTCGCAAAATTGAAATATGTGATATTGTTAGATTAGTGTTCTGTTGAGATATGTATTGAACGAAAAGATGCCAGATACATTATTTCTCTGTACCTAGAATATCGGGTGGTGGTGAGCTTACACAAAAAAAGAATATCTCTCAAAAAATTATTTTTTGTTTTCAATAAAGTTACAAATTTAAATAATTATAGTTTGCATTAGATATGTATAAACAAATACACTTATGATCATCTAAACTGAAACGGAAAGGATACATCGAATAAGATTATGAGTTTTGTATTCTTAATATTTTGTTAATGTTTTCTTTTCATTTCAAATTCATTGATAAAAGTTTATGCTGGCATCAGAAAGTCCATATTTATGATCATGATTTATTTGAATGTTGCAAGTCATAAGTGTATTTGTGCCAATTACCATAGTAATAATCATTATTAGTTAATAAGTTATCATTTCAAAATATATGTATATTTATTTCAGTATGAAAATGTATGTAAAACTTTTTTTCTAGTTTGAAAATATATGTAAAAGTTTTATTTCTTCTATTTGAAATAACTCTTGTAATAATTTGAATATATGTAGGTTTAGTCTGTATTATTATATTATGTAGATATAATTGACAAGGGCATAGGCATAGTTTTTGTATACTCTCAGAAAAACGAAAAATGTGTAAACAAATACACTTTTTTTTTTTTTTTTTTTTTTTTGGGAGGTGGTGAAATGCATTTACGCACCCCAGTCGACCCAGTGCCGACTGGGAGTGTGGGACTCGGCCACAAGGCCCCTACCCACTAAAACACCACCTCGTATCCACTCCCTACCCCCGGGACCGCCGAAGCATAACATCGGGGGCAGAAACAAATACACTTATGATCATCTAAACTGAAACGGAAAGGATACATCGAATAAGATTATGAGTTTTGTATTCTCAATATTTTGTTAATGTTTTCTTTTCATTTCAAATTCATTGATAAAAGTTTATGTTGGCATCAGCAAGTCCATATTTATGATCATGTTTTACTTGAATGTTGCAATTCATAAGTGTATTTGTAATAAGTTGAATAGATTTAGGTTCAGTTATTATTATTATTATTGAGAAAGGCATAGAGATAGTTTTTGTACACTCTCAGAAAAACGAAAAATGAAAGTTACGTAAGTCTATGAATTCCGTTAGAGTTGAATTTTCATTAAAAAAATTTTTTATTACATTTTTATACTAGCAATTAAAACTTTGATTCCGTCTTCAGATAAATCACCTTCTTCATTGAATTATTAGTTAAATGAGTACATCATATTTAACAGCAAATTGTTCTACAGAGAAAATATCAACTATGGTTGCTCAGAAGAAGTTAGATAGGTATGGAAGGTAATATAACTCAAATATTTTCATAAACATGTAACATTATGAAGCACACATTTTCTGAGTATAATAATCTACAATGAATGACAGAAAAAGGCTGAATTGGATGAATCTCCCAGAAAAACTATAAAGTATTGTATTCAAGATAAAATTTCCATTTGACAACAATCAATTATATCATTCTGTGCATACAGTACCTAAATAAAGAATGGTGCGTACATACACTGACAAGAAATTAGGACACCAGATCCCTTATGTCTATAGGGAACAAGATTGTATAAGTATTGTTCTATGGGCTGTATTGTACTTTCACTCCTGGATATGCTCAATTGGAGAAGAGGAAACCGTAGAATATAATGAATTATTACAAGTTGACTGGTTGCATCATGGAAAACACATCGATTAGCAGCATCATTATCAATTATGGCAGGAACCAGAAACATTATCAACAAAATTAAAGTATAAAAGAAATTCACATATAATAGATATACTGAAGAAATTAAACATTTCATGAAAAAATAAAATATAACACCTCCAATTAAACATATTGAAAAATTATTTGGATAAAGAAGACATTTAAGAAAAAAGTGGATAATCATGCAAAATTTATTAATATTCATATAATAATATCATTTTTGTAGTCGTTTATCACAATAGTAATAATTATTTAAAGAAGATATAATCTGTTTGTATTATTGTTGATTGTACTGACGTAAGTTTTATGATTTTTATATTAAAATTGTGTATTAATGTTTTTCTTGTAAATTACAGTAAAACCACTGAAGATGGACTTTTAGAAGTAAGAAACTAGTCTGTTGTAATTAATTAAAGAAATTAAGGAATAACTTCTTATATTGTATAATCAATTATCCATGAAGCCTGCCTATGCCTATGCAATATATGTATATCCATTATTTTAAATAATAATAATAATAATAATAATAAATATCTATGTACTTACTGAATAATAGCATAGAAACGAAAAATGAAAGTTTTTCGTAAAAATCACAAATATTAAAATAACGCATCGAGAAATGAATTTATTAGATTAGTTGATTCAATATTATTAAAGTAGGTATATTAATTGTCAGTATCATGAGACTGTTTTGCATTTAATATTGCAACATGTAGATACAAGATACATAAAAAAATTCGCTATATAAGGTATTTGCTGCCTTTGGAGAATTTTTTATTTACGAAAAAGTTACATGATTGGTGGAATATTGAAAAATCAAGCAATTCTTTTGGTTCAAAAAGTATGAATGTAATAATCAATAATAACACGGTACAACAGTCAAAATATCCCGCGACCTCTAATATGTGTATTTAATGTACTTTAGCTCCCTGATTACGAGGATACCATTATTTTCTTTGGGTCACCTCAGGCTTAGCCTATAGCGCCATTTATATTTGATAGGTGGCGATGTTACTTAGGAATTAATTATTCAAGATATATCACTAAAAATTTGCAGAAAATTTCAGAAAACCTACATATTAGAGTGTTTTTTGGACGAAGAATCCAAATTTGATGTCTTTTGTTTCCTACAACTTGCTGTAGATGGCGCTACGGCACAAAATTTCTGTGTTTTTTATGTTAAAATAATTGGTTCTCATTAAAATGCTTGTGTAACACCACGCTAATACAGAAGAACATCCCCGTATACAGGTGCCGATAGTACCTACATACACCCTTGCCCTACTACTGGCCAGAGGGCGTGCGACCTACAACTCATGACCAGTGCGTACTTTCCGTGGAGTGATAACCCATCACCCAGCAGCAGAAGAACAACGACAGCGATCAAGCTATTAAAGACTGTGCTCCCTGGTGGACCTTCTTGCTAAGCCGATCGAGATAGTTAAGAGATTTAGCTCTCCCAAATATTGGTAGACTTGTCTACAACTAGTATTGTCAAATTTTATAAAAAGTTATTGATTGATTGATTGATTTTGTATTCGTTTAATAAGTAGTTTTTTCCGTACTTTGTATTGCACTTTAATAAATCATTTCGTGATTATTATTAGTTCATTGTTGTTTGTATCGTATTTACTTTCATTGAAGATTATCCTTCAGTTTCATAGTTCATCGCAACTAGATCATTGATTATCGTTATTTGTTGGACCCTTTATGATTGAGTATTGAAAATACGAGATTAATAGATCGTGTCCCTTACAAATTGGCGCCCAACTAGTAGGCTCGAAATTCCACACGCCGTGGTTATTGTCGAAATTATAAAAAAAAAAAAATTGAACATTTTGTGCGCGTTTTTCAAAAATTGAACATTTTGTGCGCGTTTTCCAAAATTGAACATTTTGTGCGCGTTTTTCAAAAATCGAAAAAAAAATCATCATTTCAATAAGTGAATCTCCGCAAGTTCGGTAGTGTTCCGCGAATTTTTTTTCATCAATTGTTAACATTCCACGTCAAAACCTTCCACTAAGAAGAAGCCCACGGCTACACACAGCCATGGCTATTCAGATGACACCAGAACAATTTGATGCACTACTACAACAACTCCGAGCACCAAGACCGGCAAACGCACGACATTTTACACAGTGCTCAGCACGTTTTAATGGAACTAGAACGTCTGCTGCTGTGGAAGAATTTATCACCGCTGCTACCATCTTCAAAAACATTGAGAATATCTCAGACGCTGATGCAATAGCAGGCCTACCACTTCTGCTAACTGGTGAAGCCAACCAATGGTGGAGTGGGGTAAGAGTCAACGTCGCCACATGGGACAACGCCGTACAACTAATACGGTCCGCTTTCGCTCCCCGCCGACCAAACTTTCGCCTGTTTATGGAGATGTTAGCTCAGCCACAATCTGAGAAAACACCGACTGATCAGTACATCACAATTCAACGGGAACGTTTCTCCCAACTGTCGAGAGTTCTAGATGAGGAGTGGCAAATTGACATCATATATGGGTTACTCCGCCACCGCATCCGTGAACGCATTCCCAGAAATTCAATCAACAGCTACGCGCAATTGCTCGAGCGAGCTCGCCTCGTAGAAGAAGACGAGAAAGAATCAGCCGTTACCGTATCGAAAACAACCCATACCAACACTGGAAATGACCAGCCGACGGTCAAAACAAGAACCAAATGTGGTTTCTGCCGGAATTTCGGCCACAACATTCAAGACTGCCGAAACGGTTAAAACAACAATCAAACGCAGTCCCTGAAACCAAGACTGACCCCAAAATCCCAACAACGACGTCAGGCAACCCGGCCCGAGAAAGTGTGCATTGCTATGGCTGCCAGAAACCCGGGGTAATTCGAAAAAATTGCCTAAATTGCAACCCCCAAGCTGTCACACGAAACGATACCTTAGGGTTTTGCTCGGTAAACGTTTCCACGCTCCGACCACGGGAGAGACCCACTGTTACCATTGAGGTCCAGGGAGTGAAAGGAACTGCTCTCTTAGACACCGCCGCCTGCAACAGCGTGGCCAGCGTATCATTGTACCGACATCTCATCGCCAGCGGGCACCAAGTGTTCAACGAAGTAGTAGAGGTCACTCTGGCTGATGGTGAGAATCGCACCATGCAAGTGCCAACCATCACCACGGAAATCATTTTGGAGAACCATAAGACAAAAGCGACGTTCATTGTATTATCCACCACCGAAAACACACAAACGCTTCTCGGTGCAGATGTACTTGAAGACCTCAAAGTGGTAATAGATGTCGCAAGAAAACGATTACGCTTCGAGGATGAAGTGTCCAAGTGGTTTCCCTTTTACCGACCCCACACGCAACACGAGGTTCCGTCCACTATCACATCGCGAAAAACCAATCTATCCCAGGTGCTCATCACCCCAACAGACCCGGACGAGGTTCAAGATGGATATGGACCACCACCACCCACTTCTATTGGCTCAACCACTCAACCCGCTTCTGTGGTGACCCCAACGGGTTTCTGGACAGTGTATCAAGCTCCAGGAAGTTCCCAGTTCATAATGCAAAACGCTGAGGACGACCTTATGGACTACGAGGTAACTGACAGTTCTGAATTGTTTCCTGTAGCTCCAAGACGACTATTCATCGCTTCATTAAATCTTCGCCCCACTGAAGGTGCCAGTCTCTCGGTGGAAGAGCAGAATCGAGTAAACCAAATGATGGGTGACTTTCAAGATATATTCCGACCTGTTGGACCTCCAACTCCACATGCAGTTCATCATATAGATACCGGAGACAAGCCACCAGTCGCCTCCCCACCATATCGACTTTCCCCTGGAAAACGAGCCTTTCTCCAGCAGGAAATAGACCAGCTCCTCGAAAATGGTACCATCGTCGAATGCGACAGTGCATGGGCTTCCCCGGTCGTGCTTGTCCCGAAGCCAAATGGATCGATGAGATTGTGTGTAGATTTCCGGAAGTTAAATGCAATCACCAAGCCTGATATGTATCCCCTACCTCGAATGGATGATCTACTACAGTCTATCGGCAGCATTGACCTCATTAGTACGCTGGACCTACAGGCAGGGTATTGGCAGATACAAGTACACCCAAAAGACCAGTGTAAAACTGCATTCATATGTCCATTCGGGTTATACCAATTCACTCGAATGCCTTTTGGTCTAAGAAATGCACCAGCTTCGTTCCAGAGACTCATGGACAAATTCAAAACGGGTCTACCCGACATACCACTTTTGGTATATTTGGACGATCTAATTGTCATTTCACCCGACTTCCCTACACATCTACAACATCTGAGGCAAACCTTCCAACAGTTACGGAAGTACAAGCTCAGAGCCAACAGAGAGAAGTGTTTTTTTGGAAATCAACAAGTGAAATATCTGGGACACGAAATCTCAGTAGATGGCATTGCGACAGACACTTCTAAGGTGGAAGCTATATCACAGAGATCACCACCGACAAACGTTAAGCAGCTACAGTCATTCCTACAAACGTGTTCTTGGTTTCGTCGTTTCATCAGTCAATTTTCCGACATTGCCAGACCACTTAGCTCGCTACTAAAGAAGAACGTAACATGGGAATGGGAACCAGCACAGCAAGAAGCTTTTGAAATCTTAAAAGCAAAGCTCATCACCGCTCCCATATTACAACCTGCAGACCCCACCAAACCATTCATTCTTCGTACCGACAGCAGTGCATATGCTCTTGGAGCGGCCCTACTCCAGGGGGAGGGACAGGATGAACGGCCCGTCGAATATGCAAGCCGACTGTTAACCGCACCCGAGAAAAACTACAGCACCTCTGAATTGGAAGCCCTCGCTATTGTCTGGGCAGTTAATAAGTTCCGAGGATATTTGGAAGAGTCATCCGTGGTCGTGATCACCGATCACCAACCATTAAGATGGCTTATGACGTTGAAGTCTCCAACTGGCCGACTGGCTCGGTGGGCTTTACAACTACAGCCATACAATCTGACCATCGAATACACTCCGGGACGAGCTAATGTCGTGGCCGACATGCTATCCAGACCACCAATAGATGAAGCTACAAAAACCGCCATTTGTACAGTGGAAATCGACTTGCCAACACGAACTGACGAAGATATTCGAACAGAACAACTGAAAGATGCAGAAATTAAGAAGATATTGGACGACCTAGTGAGCAGTAATCCTGAAATAGCACAACAATGGGTTTCCCGTGGATATATCACAAACCGTGGCGTCCTATATCACTATTCCCAAGAAGACGACTCCGAAGATGCCCAACTGGTTGTCCCGAATCACGAACGTGCTCTAATTCTGAAGCAACACCATGACGCACCAACGGCCGGACATTATGGCGTCACTCGAACCTTGAGGAAAATAATGCAACGATATTATTGGCCGGGAATCCGACGATATATCACCGATTACTTAAGGACCTGTGTCGACTGTCAACGATATAAACCATCCAACGTAAAACCAGCCGGATTGTTACAGACTCCAGTTTTACAGCGACGAATGGAAGTTCTATCCGTAGATCTATTTGGTCCTCTTCCGGAAACCAACAACGGCGAGAAATGGGTTCTAGTTGTAGAAGACACCTGTACTCGCTGGGTGGAACTATTCGCCCTCGTCGAAGCCTCCGCCGATACCTGCACCCAAGTACTCATCAACGAAATCTTCCTGAGATATGGTCTACCGCGTCGTATCATCAGCGATAATGGACCACAATTCATTAGTGCCATCATGCAAAAAGTTACCTTTTGCCTAGGGATTTGCCAATCCTTCATCCCGGTATATCATCCAGAAGCAAACCCGGTTGAACGTAAGAACCGCGATTTAAAAACACAACTGGCCATTCAAATTGGAGAAAACCCTCATTCAACATGGAACGAAAAACTCCCAAGCATACGATATGCCATGAATTCAGCATTATGTTCAACTACTGGTGCCAGCCCCGCCTTTCTCATGTTTGGACGTGAGCCCCGCACTATAGATGACGTCACCAACGACCTACGACAAGTAGTCCAAAGCGAGAACTTCGTAGCCGAAGCTACACCAAAACTACTACAACTAAGTGAGAATTGGTCTCATGCCCGAGAAGTGCAAGAACTGCAACAAGATAGAAGAAAGAAAATAGCCGACCAGAGTCGTCGACAAACCCCTTTACTCAAACCTGGCGACATGGTTCTTGTGCAATCACACCTACTAAGCAACACCTCCCGGGGAGTTAGTGCCAAACTAAACCCAAAACGAGATGGATCCTACATCATACTAAGACAACATGGGCCCACTAGCTACGAAATCGCAGCCCGCGATCAACAAGAGACATCTTTAGGGACCTACCATAGCTCCCAACTAACTCTGTTTCAGGAACCACAAGACATTACGTCAAAACCGGTCGTCCCGATGAAGCGTCGAGGTCGGCCTAGAAAGAAACCAATCCAGGACCAATGATCGAGACGCTCTTATGGTCCTGAGGGGGAGATTTGTAACACCACGCTAATACAGAAGAACATCCCCGTATACAGGTGCCGATAGTACCTACATACACCCTTGCCCTACTACTGGCCAGAGGGCGTGCGACCTACAACTCATGACCAGTGCGTACTTTCCGTGGAGTGATAACCCATCACCCAGCAGCAGAAGAACAACGACAGCGATCAAGCTATTAAAGACTGTGCTCCCTGGTGGACCTTCTTGCTAAGCCGATCGAGATAGTTAAGAGATTTAGCTCTCCCAAATATTGGTAGACTTGTCTACAACTAGTATTGTCAAATTTTATAAAAAGTTATTGATTGATTGATTGATTTTGTATTCGTTTAATAAGTAGTTTTTTCCGTACTTTGTATTGCACTTTAATAAATCATTTCGTGATTATTATTAGTTCATTGTTGTTTGTATCGTATTTACTTTCATTGAAGATTATCCTTCAGTTTCATAGTTCATCGCAACTAGATCATTGATTATCGTTATTTGTTGGACCCTTTATGATTGAGTATTGAAAATACGAGATTAATAGATCGTGTCCCTTACACTTGAAAATTTACATCTTATATTTTTTAGGTCGATGAACTCCAATTGACTATTTATTCTTTCCTAAAGCTATCTACAGAGGGCGATATTGTACAGTCAGTTGCGTAAAAAAAGGATTGTATGGTATGAACCAGACTTTCGTTTGTAGGGAACAATCATACTATTGGGTATCGAGAGAAAGATGGGTATGATTTGTTGATGTACCTGAATAAAGAAAACACCACACTTCCATAGCAGATCAGGTAATCTGCCACCCTCTACTTATTTATGGTTCCACTTCAACAGCTACTATTCGTCAAAAACAGGCAAAGCAAAAAAGCAGGTTCGGTTCATTCTCAATACCAACAATGGTGGATGAACGGTTCAATCTATGTAAAACAGGCCAAAATTCTCACCAAGAGTCGTTAAAATTTTTATGCAACTAACTGTACAAGGTTGATAACAACACAGTATGAATAGATTTCTAATGTTTTATTTTAATGTAAAATTTTCATGGAATCTTTTATTATTTTATTACTTCATTTTTTTCTTTTTGTACGACGGGTGTAAGATTCGTCGAGATCGTCAGGTATTACACTCCAACAATATTCTGCAAGCATTGATATTACATTTTTACCTTTATATCTAGTTTCCATATCCAACATTTCCTGATGAAATTTCTCGCCATGTTCATCAGAAACCTCACCCAGATTTTCAGGAAAAAAAATCAACGTGGTTATGTAACATATGTATTTTTAGAGACATCAATACTTTTAAAACAGCAAAAGACGTTATCATATCTTTAACAATTTTTTTTAAGATTATCTGATTCGTTTTCGCCTAAAAAGTTTTTAATGATAGACTTTATACAAATCGATGCTCGACGTTCTTGTTCATTTAATTTATCGTCAAATGATGTGTCGTGCATTAAGGTACGAATATTTGGACCAATCAATATACCTGCAAAAAATGGTAAAACATTCATATTTTGTTTACATTAAGTACAAAATTTTCATTTTTACCTTCTTTAATTTTTGCTGAACGTATCCAAGGAAAAATATTTGACAAATACCGAAAACCTTGTCCATTCTTATCCATAGCTTTGATAAAGTTTTTAACAATACCATGCTTAATGTGTAAGGGTAACAACAGAATTTTATCTTTCGGAACGAGGGCTTCACGAATGATATTTTTTCACCAACTGTATCTTTTTCTCGCACTGGCCAGATATAATTTGTACAATGCTTTTCTCTATCTCTGCTGTTCCATTCACAAAGAAAACACCCAATTTGGTAAAACCAAGCTGCATACCAAGTAAAATAGCAGTTATTTTACAAACGCCAGAAACAAACCATTTGTGATTAAAATCTTCAATTGTCTTAAGAATGAGTTCCATTGTTTCATAAGTTTCTTTCAAGTAAGTAGAATACGCAATGGGAATTGTTGGTAAATTTTTACCTTTATTAATAAGGTAAAAATTTAATTTAATTAAACTACTTTTTGAAGCGTCGATAAAAAATCCTCACTCGGCTTTGTCGTAGGTTATGTTCATTAATTTCATTAAACCATTAATGTCGTTACAAAACACAAAGTTATCGGACATAGAAAAAGGCGGTTGTAAATGGTGTGATCGTTGGCGAGTGGAAGTAATATGGACACTTGAATCTAACAAATTATGAGCACAAAGTATTAAAGCTGCAATTTCCGTTTTGGTCTTACTTAAACCCAACACTTTCACAAAATGGTCAAATGACTCTTGGTTGAATGGCGTATGATTACATCCAGTTGCTTCTAAAGGAAAATAAGATAAGTCACTTGATGTAGATGCCTGTGGATCAATAGATTCTTAAAAAATCAAAGATGATGCATCTGAATAAACTGAACTTGATTGTCTTTTTGGTATTGGTGTTGTTTCACTATGAGGCGTTGGTCGAATCGCCGTACTCAAATTTAAATAACTTATAATAGATTTTTTTCCCAGTATGCCCTGTAATATCAACAACGCAAAAATAACAATTTTGCTGTTCATGTTCCAATGGAGGTGCCCACAACATTGGTGTACCGAATGGCAGACTTTCATTTTTTCCATTAAACCAATGTAATAAGTGACAGTAACAATTTTGACAACAAGCATTCGGCGCACAATTTACACTATAGCCAGTATTTATTTGAAATCCGAAATATTGTCCATAAATTGATTTTACAGTTTCATTTATCAATCTTCTATGTTTTCGTACCGTAAATTCACCACAAATCTAACAAAAAACGTTTGGATCGTTTTTGTGCTTGGTGTTTGTTAAATCCATTGTTATAAGCACCGCTAAAGCGAAACAACTAAAACAAACGCATAACCTGCTTTTTCATGACCACCTGCGATTTTTCAAGAATCTATTGATCCACAGGCATCTACATCAAGTGACTTATCAAAAGTATTTGGTGGTGAATAGGTCAAAGTAGAATTTTTACTTCTTCGTAAAAAATTGTGTAACAAGACACAAGCCATGGCTACTTTTGAAACTTTGTCTGGTTCAAGTAACATGGGTTTTCTGAAAACTCGAAAGACAGATGCCATTATTCCGAATACATTCTCAACGACACGACGAGCACGTGACAAACGGTAATTAAAGATTCTTTCGTCACTGCCTTTTTCGTAAATTCCCATGTATGGTTTTAATAAATGCGGACTTAGAGCAAAAGCATCGTCTGCAACGAAAACATGTGGGAAAGGTACTTCCAAGTATTTAGCTAAAGGTTCATCTTCAGGAATCATTAAATCGTTTTTTTGAAGTTTCTTAAATAAAACCCTATTGCGAAATACACCCCCGTCGCTAATACGACCCTGACATCCCATATCTACAAACGTGAAACAGTAATTAGCATCAACCAGTGCCATTAAAACTACTTTTCATTGGAGATTGGATGAGTATATGTTTGCCGTCTAGAGAGCCCAGGCAGTGAGGAAAATTCCATTTCCCCTCAAACTCTCTTGCAATTTCGTTCCACTCCTGTGAATTGTTTGGTAACTGTAAAAAAATACACGATTAAAACACATTCTTATTAAATTTAAATAAATTTTATTGTCGAATTTTAGGAATTGGAAAATCTGCCAGTGGATTACATTTGTGACGACTCTTCTGAGGAAACAGACGGTATTAGGACTACTGAAGCAGAAGTTTCTGTAGAAACGAGTCCGATAACAGAACAAGCAGGGTCAAGTACTAATGATACCAATAAACAATCCACTGCACCGAAAAGTCAAAAAAAAAATCTAAAGAGGAAGACTGTTGATAAAGCACAAGAGCGCATGGACGAGGCATATAAAATTTTGAAAACTGTGGCAACTACTGAAAACCCAAAAATTAATCAATGCACGCTGTATGGACAGTTGGTTGCACAGAAATTGGAAGTATTGTATGAAGTTGAAAGGGTGATAGTGATGCATGACATTGACAATTTATTGTTTCGGGCCACTATGAAACATATGAGCCGTCAGTTAGACACTTTATATAATAATCTACTGCCTTACTACGTTACTTAACTTTCCTACGTTTCTTCACCCTCAAATTCATATCAGCTATCTCCAGATTCCTTACAGTGTTCATTGTCACAATGGTACCATTCGCAATCAGATGCAACATTTACAACACTAATGGCCCCTGTTAGTACCGCTACAACTCATCAACAGCAACCGACCACACAATGTTCATCAATTATAACTTCACCTTATAATGTTCATCAGTAGGTAATAAATGAACAATAATGTAATAGTTGTATTTTGTTCAATAAAAAAAAAACATTACCTTTATTTAGCTGAAAAATATTACCTTTATTTGATCCTGTAGAACATGGACTAAAGCATCGCATACGTCAAAAACGCACTTGGATACTGTTATATATGTGGCAACAACGCAAATGGGAGATATGGCAACATGAAAAAAATTCGAGAATATACAAAACCTGTCAAGGGAATACGCCCATATTAAATTGTTGATTCAGTTGTTTTTCAATATTAATTGTACAATAAATACGCAAATATTCGATGTTAATTACAATTGGTTGTTTATTGCATTAATTACAAAAATACATAACAAATTGGTGACGAGGAAGAAAGAAAGTACGCGGGAGAGACAAGTGAGTCTAACCTAACTTTTGGATAATGGTTGAGCTGGAACAATTAATTAAGCAGTTTACTCAATGCATTTTAAGAATCTCAAAGAAAGTTGATGGAACAGTCTCATGTAGAAACATTACAAGCTTACGACGAGAATAATGAATCCTTTGATACATATTTACAACGACTACAAAATCATTTATCAATGAAGAAACTTGATTACAACAATGATGACGAATCAGAAAATGGTAAATTACGAGTACAATTACTAATTAACTGTTTAAGTCCCAAGATTTACCAAACATTAACCAAGTTAACTGCGCCAGATTTACCAAAAACAAAGAAATACAAGGAACTTATTCAGTATTAAAAGATCATTTATCACCCAAAGCCAGTGAAATAGCGGAACAGCATAAATTTACATTACGACTTCAACATGAGGGTGAATCCATCGCGAATTACGTAGCAGAGTTAAAGAAATTAACTACAGATTGCAACTTCAAATGTCCAACGTGCAACGCGTCTACAAACGATATACATTTACGTTCGCAATTCATACGTGGAGTACGTGATAGTCATATTCGAGAAAGGATGTTACAACAAAATCCGAAAGCAACATTTAAAGAAACTACAAAATTAGCGTTATCTATTGAAGCAGTGAGAAAAGAAAGCAATCAAATTCAGAAAAAATTGGACTGACGGTAGATCAATTATTAATTAAAAATGGATTTGATGGGTTATACTACCATGGAAAACAACAAAAAACTGGTTGTGCCAGATTTATTGAAATATGTAATAATTTAACAACAGACCCAACGCGTTTCGCCCTAATCTGGGCCTTTTCAATGGTCAAATCTAAAAAGAGGATGAAATTTTTTTCAAATAATATACAAAAATAATCTTTGGTCTACTTACAAAATCAGATCAATACAACAAAAACAGTGAAGTCAAATATTTAAATATCCTCTTTTTAGATTTGACCATTGAAAAGGCCCAGATTAGGGCGAAACGCGTTTGGTCTGTTGTTAAATTATTACATATTTCAATAAATCTGGCACAACCAGTTTTTGTTGTTTTCCATGGTAGTATAATCCATCAAATCCATTTTTAATTAATAATTGATCTACCGTCAGTCCAACTTTTTTTGAAATTGAAAATATTTTGGGTTCATTTATTTAAATTTTGAGAAGATGAAGAATATCTACGACAACATCGCGCGATGGTATCACAACAACATCGACGTCTTTAAACTCTTCCACAAGAACACCATCAAACTCTACAATACAACAAACAACAAGAAGTTCCTGCTGGCTTGCAGGAAGAATGGAATTTTTCCAAAATTTCTGGACGCCACCAGGAAGAATTTTTCGACTTTTGACAGTAAATGTTGTTTCAGAATCGAGAAACTGTATTACCACTTTAAACGTAAGTTGCTAAATATACTAATAGAGGACGCGCATAAACATGAGAAAAAACTTAAAAAACAAAATGATTTCCTTAAAAACAAACTAATGACCGATTTTAATTCTGAAATAACTAATCAATTTATTAATGCAGTTTATAAGAAAAATCACAAAACTTTTCTACGTAGGAAAACCAAAAATATTTTAAAAATAAAAAAAATAATTGAGGTTAAAAATCAAAACCAAATTCTAAACAAAATAAATGATAATTGGATAACCAATTTAACTAATTATGACATCCCTAACAATGTAAAATATGTCTTACAGTTCGGGCCAAAACATGTTTTTAATACAGAAAATAAACCCATCCCAGTCCAACACATCCTTGCAAGTGTAGAGGACGCCATTAAGGACGAGAATGATGATGTAAAAAATGACGTCAGACGTAAAGCCACCAACATAATTTTAAACAATTTAAGAAAACAGAATTATTCCTCACCACAACAAAAACAAATTGCAAAACTCTTGAAAGAAACTCAATCGTTTATTAAATCAAATCCAGATTTAATTATTACACAGGCTGATAAATGTAACAAAACCGTGATAATTACAAAAACTGATTATAACAACAAAATGTTAAACTTATTAAGCGATGCATCAACGTACGAAAAAATAAATAAGGATCCTACCAACATTATACAAAATAAAATTAACCAATTTATTTCAAAATGCAAAAACAAACATCTAATAAATAATTACACAGAAAAATCCTTAAAAACTTATAACTCCATTGCACCCCTAATATATGGACTCCCTAAGTTACATAAAACCAACATACTATTGAGACCCATTGTCAGTAATTGCCAAGCACCTACTTATAAATTATCAAAATTTTTAACAAAAATTTTAAAAAACGTTATAAAAGATTCGTGGGATTTTCATGAATTGAACACAAAAATAACTATCCCAGAAAATCACATATTGATTAGTTTAGACGTACAATCATTGTTTACAAACATACCGATCGACTTGGCAATAAACATTATAAAAAAGAAATGGGATATGATTGAACAATACACCACCCTTGATTTAAACAGTTTCATATATGGTGCTGAATTAGTTTTAAACTCCACATATTTTCAATTTAATGGTACTTTGTATGAACAAATTTTTGGTACTGCTATGGGAAGTCCCCTATCGTCTGTAATAGCAGACCTTGTAATGGAAGACCTACAAGAAATAGTAATAAAAAATAATAATTTAAACTTAGGTTTCTTTAAAAAGTACGTTGACGATTGCTTGTTATTTTGCTTAGAATCGGATATAAATAAAATGATAGAATGTTTTAATAATTACCACCACCGATTGAAATTTACATTTGAAGTTGAGAATAACAATCAAATCAACTTCCTCGATATGACCATCTTCAGAGAAAATTGTAAATTAATTACTAATTGGTACACAAAACCGATACACTCGGGACGTTATCTCCACTTCTCATCCCAAACCCCATTCAAATACAAGATCAGTGTCATTAAAAATTTGGTAGATAGAAGTATTAAGCTATCTCATTACAAATTTAGACCCGAAAATATAAAAAAAGTAAAACAAATTCTAAAAATAAATGGTTATCCTGATAAAATAATAAATGATCAACTTAGAAAAAGAATACACCAAATATACAACAACAATTATAGAAAACGTGATGAACTAGATCATAACAATACATATGTTTCCACTCCATATTGTAAAACTATTACACCATTTATATCTAATTATGTTAAATCTAAAACAAATAAAATTATGTGCCCTAGAAATTATTTTAATAACGGTCACTTGTTCACAAGATTGAAAGATAAAATAGAAAAAAACTTACAATCTAATCTAGTTTATAAAATAGACTGTAAAGATTGCCCCGCAACCCATATAGGGCAGACTAAAAATTACATAAAAAATAGACTCAATAACCATCGTTCATCTGTTTTAAACAAAAATCCGAATACAGCTTTGAGCAAACATTCCATAGAAAACAATCACGAATTTGACTATAACAATACAAAAATTTTAGATAGAAAAGAAAATTATAATAAACGTTTGTTTCTCGAAATGTACCATATCAAAAAAAATAAAAACAGCATAAATAATAAAACAGATATCGATGGTTTGAGTAAATTGTATTATAACATAATTAATTAATGACTAGTTATCAATTCTTGTTGTTTATGATAAGTTTTCCATCGTACCTAGTGTTAAGGAGAAACGGAGTACATCCATCTCTTTCTATTATTTATCGCGTCAATTTATGAATTTAATATTTAATATTTTCTAAAATTTGAATTCGGTCTCCCACTATCTAATTGTTAAATTCTTTGAATTTATAGATAATAATTCTAGTTGTCCTCTAATTTTTCTTCTTCTTTGACTAAACTTCACACTGAGTGGATGTTTGCCGTTTCTCTATCGATTTTTAATTATTTGTCTTTTGATGATAGTGATACAATTTTTTCATATTGTGAATTTTTGAAAAAGTTATTAACTGTTTTGTCCAATTTTTTAAATATTTGACTTCACTGTTTGTGTTGTATTGATCTAATCTTGTAAGTAGACCAAAGATTATTTTTGTATATTATTTGAAAAAAATTTCATCTTCATTTTAGATTTGATCATTGAAATGGCCCAGGTTAGGGCGAAACGCGTTTGGTCTGTTGTTAAATTATTACATATTTTAATAAATCTGGCACAACCAGTTTTTTGTTGTTTTCCATGGTAGTATAACCCATCAAATCTATTTCTAAGCAATAAAATTCAATCAAATTCGATAAATTCAGTTCAAAAGAAACGTTTTACACCCAATTCAAGCTCCAGAGAAAATACGAATGGTTCAAAGACAACAAAAATACAACAATTAATTGGGAAATGTTTCAGGTGTGGCAAACCTGATCACAGAGCCAATAATTCTCCAGCCAAGAAATTGATATGTAACGAGTTGGAAAAGGGGCCGAATCGAAGACCCGGCCTAGCAACTTCCCCGACTGATCAGTCCCAGTAGTTAATCATTAATTAGAAACAAATTTTTCTACGATCAAGAGAAAATTGTCAAATTTCTGCGAAAAGCACAGTGGTTGCGCTCTCGCCTGACATCTGTTTGCTACGGGGTTCAATTCTCGCCAGAATAACTTTATTTTTTTCTTTTCAATTATGGAAATAATCATCTTTACTATTTTGTTATTTTATTCTTAACAAATAGAAAACTTTAGTTTACTTACTGCCTCTATGGATAGTAAAAGTATTATTACTCATTATGTTATCCATTACAATAAATTCACAACAAAAGATTAAACAAATATTCCAGTAAAGCTTTTAACAAAACCAAAGATGTCAAAATCAGCACCGAAATTTAAAAAAAAACAACGCAATTATTTACACCTACTCGATCTTTCACGAAACAGTCTTGTTGCTAGACAACGGCCGTAAATCCTGATTTATATTTGATATATTAATGTCTTATTCTTTTGTCTTGCGTACATACTTGATTAGTAAAGAATCACTGTCCATCTAATTAATTTAATCATTATAAGTCGCCAGATTGAAAAATATCGCACATGATGGGTATTATTTCTGACATAAAAGCACATGCCCTTTCGATTGGTGATATCAAATTAATACGTTATCTTACATTTTTTTCAATCAACCCCTCCCCCGTCCACCCCCGTGGTCCGATTGGCACCAAAAACTAATCAACTCGAAAGTCCACGGAATAGTTAATGCTGGCCAAATTTGAACGCAATCGGTTAAGCCGTTTTTGAGTAATCGTTGGAGAAACGACAGACGCACACACACACACACACACACACACACACGCACACACACACACACACACACACACACACACACACACACACACACACACACACACACACACACACACACACACACACACACACACACGGACATCATGCTAAAAACTTCAAAAACGTGTTCAGGGGACCCCAAAACGTAAAGATCTGGTGAAATCTCGAATTCGAAATTTTGGTCCGAAACTAATAACTTCCCTACCCTCTGGTCGGGGAAGTTAAAAATTGCGAAAAAATGGGTCATATACAAAAGGTCTGTTTGGAAAAGAATACAACCAATACGAATACTCAGAAGAAAATTGATGTTACGAAGGAAGATTCAAGCAACGACAGCAAAGAATCAGATACAATGAATACGATTGGACTGGTGGATGCAACGATAAAATCAGATCTACAAATGGAACTTGATACGGGGGCAGCAGTGTCGACGATGTCCTACAAGCAGTTTAAACGATTATTTCCAAAGAAGAAAATGGAAACGACCAGCATTAAACTACGTACATACACTGGTGAAGAAATAATACCAAAAGGTCGCTGTACAGTCGAACTCAAATACGAAAATCAAACTTCGAATGCAAACTTGTACATCTTACCGATGGAAGTTGAACCAATTTTTGGACGAGAATGGATACGTCTGTTCAAATTAAATTGGAATTCGATACAACAAATTGAAACTACACAGATTGAAATGTCACATAAAACCAGGTTACAAGAAATTCTAGAAAAATACAGCGAGTTATTACAAGAAAAAATTAGTACAATACCAATTTTCAAGGGCAGTCTAACCTTGAAAGATCCAAAAACACAACCAATCTACATGAAACACAGACAAGTACCCTATGCCCTACGAACGAAAGTTGAACAAGAAGTTACGCGTCTAGAAAACCTTGGTATTATTGAACGAATGTCTGATGCTCAATGGGGAACACCTGTAGTACCAGTAATGAAATCGGATGGACGATTAAGATTATGTGCCGATTACAAAGCTACTATAAATAAATACATACAAGAAGACAACTACCCAATACCCAAAATCGAAGATTTATTTAACAAATTGAATGTAGGAAGATACTTCTGCAAACTAGATATCCATCAAGCATATTTACATATAAAAATGGACGATCAGAGTGCTTCTCTACAAGCAATAAGTACGCATAAAGGAACTTATCGAGTAAAAAGATTGATGTTCGGGGTCAAGGTAGCACCAAACACTTGGCAACGATATATGGATCAAATCCTAGAGGATATAGAGGGAGTTGTATGCTTTTTCGACGATATTGCTATACAAGGAAGAACTCCAGGAGAATTATTAAATCGGTTGGAAATTGTACTTGAACGCTTACAGTTAAATGGAATTCATTTGAATCGGAAGAAATGCCGTTTCTTTGAAAGATCAATTACTTACCTGAGACACAAAATAGATGAAGAGGGCCTACACACCACAGATGAGAGGGTGGAAGCGATAAATAAAAGTCCAAGACCGAAGAACGTCAAACAACTAAGAAGATTCTTAGGCTTAGTCAATTACTACCAAAAAATTTTACCGAACTTGTCATCCAGTCTACATTCACTATACGCGTTACTACAAAAAAATACACCATTCAACTGGAACAAGAAACACGAAGCAGCTTTCAAACAAATCAAGACTGAAATTACGAACGCACGAGTACTAACACCATTTAGAGACAATGTACCTTTAATACTGGCAACCGACGCATCACCAACTGGACTAGGAGCGGTTTTATCACACAAAATGGAAGATGGTACAGAAAAACCAATAGCTTTCGCATCAAGGTCCTTGAGCAAATCTGAGAAAAATTGACAAGGAAGCAACAGCTATTGTATGGGGAATGAAAAAATTCTTTCAATATTGTTACGGGCGGAAATTTACCTTAATCACAGATAACAAACCCCTTACGACGATTTTTCATCCTCATAAAGAACTACTAGCAACTTCTGCTATACGACTTTTGCATTATGCAAACTATTTATCCGGTTATGAAATTCAATATAGAAAGACAAAACAGCACGGAAATGCAGATTATTTATCTAGATCACCATTAGAAACTGCCAAGGAAGAGAACAAATACGAAGATGATGAAATCTTTCAAATTAACCAAATTGAATATCTACCAGTAACACAGAAAGAAATTAAAAGAGAAACTTTAAAAGACCCAGAATTAAGAGAGTTATATTTAGCAACATATGAAGGAAAACAGCTACCACCGGGATACAATGCCAACGAAATAACAATACAGGATGGATGTTTACTAAAAGGAATACGAGTCATTATTCCCCAGAAATTACAGAAACCGATATTAGAAGAACTTCATCAAGCTCATACTGGAATAGTACGAATGAAATCTCTTGCAAGAAGCTATGTATGGTGGAAGGGGATAGACAAAGATATTGAAGATCTAGCAAACTCTTGTGTGAATTGTTGCAAGGTGGAAAATAACGCATCTAAAATAACTGTACATCCATGGGAATTTCCAACAGCACCGTGGACAAGAGTACACCTCGACTACGCTGGGTCATTTCAAAACACAAATTTTTTAATTCTTGCTAACATCTACAGTAAATGGTTGGAGGTTATTCCAACGAAGACGACAGACTCGATACGCACCATTGAAATATTACGAGAGATATTCTCAAGATTCGGATTACCACTGACCGTTGTAACGGATAATGGAATTCAATTTAAATCTCATGAATTCGAACAATTTTTAAGATCAAATGGTATAAATCACAAAGTAACTGCTCCATATCATCCAGCAACAAATGGATTAGCTGAACGAAGTGTACAGACTGTTAAACAAGCATTAAGAACAATAGGAAATGAACAGGGAGATCTTAAGTTGAAACTATGCAAGTTTTTGTTGCAGTACAGAAAAATACCACATGCCACAACTGATAGAAGTCGAGCTGAACTTATGTTTAAAAGAAAGATTCGCACTAGATTAGATTTAATCAGAAGGAACTTGCCAGACGAACTGAATGAAAAACAAATTCCGGATGAAATTAGGAAACATGAATTCGAAATAGGGGAGAAAGTGCAAAGACGACAATATGTTGATAAAGATGTGAAATGGAATTTCGGAACTATCGCTGGTAAACAGGGATTGCATTACGAAGTCGATGTAAATGGACAAAAACATAAAAGACATACTGACCAAATAAGACAAACGCTAGTTTCCGGAAATTACCCTTCAAAGGTTCCTGAAATTGAAGTTCCACACGAACGTGCATCACTACCTGAAAATAATCCTAATACTGAAATTCGAATCGAACATGAACCTCTGGTTGAAGAGAAAATTGAGAGTACACCGACACCCGTTAAAGAACCCCTACGACCCCTACGTCGTTCTACTCGAATTAGGAGACCGCCAGAACGACTCGATCTCTGAAATTTAGCGCCTGGGAGAGTGTTATATATGTGGCAACAACGCAAATGGGAGATATGGCAACATCAAAAAGATTCGAGAATATACAAAACCTGTCAAGGGAATACGCCCATGTTAAATTGTTAATTCAGTTGTTTTTCAATATTAATTGTACAATAAATACGCAAATATTCGGTGATAATTACAATTGGTTGTTTATTGCATTAATTACAAAAATACATAACAGATAATGTCTGTGGTGAAAATTTGAATAGATAAGACAGACTTTTAAAACTATCACCAGTCGCAAAAAATCGAAGTGCAACAGACAATCTTTCTTGAATAAGAATTGCTTTTCTCATATTTATATCAGTTTTTTTTTTATCAGAGGACCTATTTTATTTAACAGGAACTCAAAGTCAACAGAGGATATTCTACAAAATTTTTTAAATTGTCCTGAAGGTTCCCGTTTTAGGTCCTGTAACATGTGGGTGGCGCTATATCTGCTAAAAACCGCCTGAACATTGTGTGGGCAATTGTTTTATAGACATTTCTCAGTCAATATATTAAACTTTCAACTTTATTGAAACATTCTGTAGGTAAAAAAAATCCATAGAAACGTATATCGTCCACTTCTTTAATAATAACTGATTAATTGGTATATCGGGTATTTGGACAAAAAGATGTTATCTGCGTTAGACCATTATATTTACTGCCAACGTTTCGCTGATTGTTTTCAGCTTCATCAGGGCTATGTTAAAAAAATGAATATCATTACATAATCATTACAATAATTACTCAACAATAGTGGTTAACGAAATTACCTTAAATATGCGGTCTAAATACAAACAATACGATGTTAACCACTCCTTGATAAGAATCAAAACAGAAAATACCATAATTTTTATTAACGTGTCGAGAACGATAACCATCAAGACAACATAATGTCATCATCAGTTAAACAATCATTAATTAAAATACACAACAACAATTAACAACATACAATGTCGTGAGAATCGATAGCACGTGCTACTGTCAAATCTTTTTCACGAATAAATAAATATACTGTAGAATACAATAGTTGATGATAATTATAATTAACATTGATGACTATTTCATTATGGTTGGACCGCACCGTATATCTGTCATCCCACTTTTTCATTAGTTTAGCTTTCTACAAACAATAACCCTTCTACCCGATGTAGGTGGTGGTTGTTTCCACTTGGACCATCTAATTGGACTTGATCGGTTTCTGTTCCTTTTATTAACTTTATTTGTTTGTTTGTTTGTTTACTTGTATGCCTTGCATAATTGAATTGCATTCTCGAAATTTTAGTTTCTCTCAAGTCCTAGCTTTACATTCTTAAAACAAAACGATCACCGATTAGATTTTCCTGTTAATATTCTATATTCGCAATATTTGTATTTATTATTCAGCTCGGTTAATGGGTTGATCAATCTTTTGTTGTTTTGTTCAATATGTAACGGTCGTATATTAAAATGATCATTGGTACGAAATACTTGGCAAATTCACCTTTAATTGTTGTCAACTTTTTTTCTACTATTTCAATCACATCATGACTATCAGTAGTATAGTAATGCTGATTCTGGGCCACTTGCCAGTTGTGCGCATGCGCAAAGGCGGGAAATTCAAATTTCGAGATATCAGTGATACCAACTGAAAACAAGTATCAATTCTGGGCCAGTTGTTGGTTGTCCGCATGCGCAAAGGTGGGAAATTCAAATTCTGGGGATATCAGTGATACCAACTGAAAACAAATATCGTTTCCATGTTGGAAACTATAAATGTGATCCTTGTAACCTTTCATACCAGATGTAGAAAGCCTATATATTTTCATATGTTATTCAATTACTAGGAAGCATATAAGCATATCTGTCGCTTATCGCTAGTGCTTATAATTTGAAACCTGTATTAAAAATGGGGAAAAGGTGGTTGTGGAATGTAAGGATTTCAAGACCATATTACCACATCGATTCACCGAAAAGTTTTCAGAAGAAGCAATTAACAACTTGAACAATGACTTTTCCAAAGGAAGAGTTATTTATTTGGTTGCGAGGGAATGGTTGATGAAACCACAAATGTTATATTTGTTTTTAATAATAATAAAGACACATTCATTTTGAGAATTTATATCATTTTATTTATCTTAAATATGTGGTATCATACCAAATATAACTAACACAGGAAGAATAGATTTTGATCAATTATTTTATTATTATAGACTCAAAGTTGAAATATGATGTTGATCTAATGAAAAAGGTTAAATGAAACTTCACAACAACAATCTCAAGATAATATTTATTTTAATTCATTTAAATGTTTTATAATTAAATTAATGTTTTCTAATTTATTCCTCAGCTTGAGCAGACGTTCGCTCCGCTGCTTCTGTTCAGCGATGTGTTTTTGCTGAACACTCATAAACCAATTACAGCATCTAGACTTTTTTTCTCTATCATGTCCATCTGTTGCTGGAGGCTTGGCAGTAGTTTATTATTAATTTGATTGATGATGTCATATACCACCCTATCTTGTGTGTTCGGAGTCTCATCATCATCATCATCTCCAAACAGCTCCTTGATGATTGCAAGGTTCTTTCCTCTGTAAAGATACCGATTATTTATTGAGGTGATCAAAAAGTAATCACAAAGTAAAATCATACTTACTGAGATCGTGGCTGACGAAGTTGTTGTTGTTTTCCTTCCTCTACCGCTTCATTTGTCTTATGCTGCTGCTGAGGCTGCGGCTTTTTTTGTTGTTGTTTGCGACGCTGCTTCTGTGGTGGTGGTGGTTTTATTGGTCCTCCTATTTTTTTAGTGGTTCTAGGGTCATTACATCTATGATAAATAACATTAAGTGATAAGATATTTACAATAAAGAGCTATAAGTCGTTAACTTACTTCCTTGGAACTGATGTTGTCCCAACAAACTCATCATCATCGGGCATCTGCTCATTGTTCTTTTTAATTAGGCTGAGCCTAGACATTTTTTGTGGTGGAGGTAGAGCCAGAGATTCTTGATGTGATGATGATGGTTGTGGAGTATCTGGCAGAGGTGTAAGCAGTTGAGGCATTGGTTGATTCCTATATCAAACACAGTTAATTACTCATTAATTAAATTGTAGACAATGATTTATTGCTAAATAACTCAACGTTATTCAGTTTATTGACATTTTTCGTGAACGTTGGAATCAATAGGCGGTAATTAACCTATAAATTTAAATGAAGCAATAAATAATAAGTACTTACTGGATCAAAGAGTTATATTCTTCACCATTAAACTCCATTAGTAATGTTGTTATGTCAATATTCTCTATAATATTTGCTTTTTCCATTTTTGTATGCACACTTGTAAATTACACACTTGTAAAAAAAACCACAACAGTAAATGATGAATAGAATGAGAGCTCTTCTAGCTTTATACTATTTTTTCCGTATATTCAGCATTTTGTTTTCTATCTCTTTCTAGCACGCATGAATATCGTACTGTTAAGGCGTCCATACACTTCGTTCTTTTTTATCAGTTCGAACAAAGCAGGTAAAGACGAGTGTTTACAAGGGATTTTTGCAAAATAAAATTTAAATTGAACATTTATTGTTGAATAGACTTGACTTTATTTTATTACTTTAGTCATTCTCTTAGAAAAATCAACAGACTATAAGTTAGATAGAAAGCTGTTGACTTAGCAAAATCACAAATCTGTTGTAAAAATATTAAAATATAAAAATCTATCCAAAAATTGATAAAACTTATCATACAGTCACAAACATTAACTTTTTTTAAATAAATTTGAATGTTTATCTTATTACTTTAGTCATTCTCTTAGAAAAATCGATAGACCATAAGATAGATAGAAAGCTGTTGACTTAGCAAAATCACAAATCTGTTGTAAAAATCTATCCAAAAATTGATAAAACTTATCATACAGTCACAAACATTGACTTTTTTAAATAAGTTTGGATGTTTATTTTATTACTTTAGTCATTCTCTTAGAAAAATCGACAGACTATAAGATAGATAGAAAGCTGTTGACTTAGCAAAATCACAAATCTGTTATAAAAATATTAAAATATAGAAAATTTATCCAAAAATCGATAAAACTTATCATACAGTCACAAACATTGACTTTTTTAAATAAGTTTGGATGTTTATCTTATTACTTTAGTCATTCTCTTAGAAAAATCGATAGACTATAAGATAGATAGAAAGCTGTTGACTTTGCAAAATCATAAATCTGTTGTAAAAATTTTAAAATATAAAAAATCTATCCAAAAATATATATTCCATACTATTCGAATTATTGCATCCACTTTTTCCCATTCTTTGGCTGTATCTTGAACAGTATCTTTGGTTAGTACTTAGGACCAAATTTTAAGACGCATTTGTAGCGCACCGGTAGCCATTCATTGACGTTGACGTTCATTCTATAATTAAAGATAACGAAATAGACGCAGGTAAAGTCTTATTTGTAAATACGGACCTGTCTTTCACCCAGTTGTACGTCCCTTTTGATACATTTATTGAGGTGTAGCTGTAAAACTCAACCACCAAAACCGCAATGTTTCTCCGGTCATTTACAGTTACCGTGGTGCGTAGTACATACAGGATGATCCAAGAAGATGGCCACCTAAAAGTATAAGAAGTTCTAATTAATGAAAGTTTATGAAATTTGGTATGTGACCGTTTTGGCACTTGAACTACCTATAGAGAATATTTTTGTTGTTTTAGCAACTCTCGTTTAAGTGGCCACGTTTACGATATAAGAGCGCTGCACAAGATTGAGGCAACTAGGAGAAACAATATGATGATGATGATGATGTATAAAACGGTGATTTTATAAAAATTAGGTTTTTTACTCACCATCTGTAGAAAATCTACTTGTTCCAAATGCTTTATCAATTCTACCTGTTCAGTTACTATAGGGATATAAGCATTAGACTTTTCAGAATATTCTTGTATTACCTTGTCTGTACAGGGTCGACCAAATTCGATGCAACTATATGCTATCTCAGTAACTAGAAGACATAGAAAAAAACTAATCGCGCAATACCGATCTACTTTTTTCCGACTAGTTCAATGGTGAAAACAAAAATGAGCTATCTTCTTCTGTTTACGAGTAATAAGCAAAAATTGAATATTTTGGCATTTCAGCAATCGCTTATATCTTCAATACTATTATAGATACAAGAAAACTAATAGTACCTTCTACATGCACTTTTTAAAGTGTAATTCAGTAGTGTGTTTTGTTTTCTGATTATTTTGTTAGTTTCATAGTTATGATTTAAAGTTGTATTTTTTAAATACAAACAATGTTTGAAAGTTAGTTCATCTGAAAGATAATTTTTTGCTGATTTCAAATATATACATATATATATATATATATATATATATATATATATATATATATATATATATATATATATATATATATATATATATATAATTATGGCTTTATTTTCAAAAATAACGAAGATATTTAGATTTTTCAATTAGTCGTATCTATTATACCTATACTTTAAATATTTCGATAGATCAAGTAGGCGACAGTCAATTTTATTTTTTGTTTGAAAAATTATTGTCTTGACAACCAACATTCGTCAGGTAGAATTCGTTTCATTCTAATTGAAATAATTAAATAAAAATAATGAAATACGAAAATTTTGAAAAATTTGACATGATGGAATGTTATATTTTATCAAATAAAAATGCAAATGCTGCTGAACAATAATATTTGCAAAAATATCCAGAACGACACCAACCAAACAAATGTATCTTTACAAGATTACAACACAATCTTATAAATTACGGATCGTTTGAAAAATCTAGACCTAAGAATTACAATGTACCGGGCAAAGAAGACGATGAAAAAAATGTGATTGGGATAGTTACCGCTAACCGAGAAATATCATCAAGGAAGATCCAGAAGGAAGTTGGAGTTTCTAAGACAGACAGCCTACGAATATTAAAAAAAACATAAATTCGTACCATACAAAAGCCGCATAGTGCAACGTTTGTTGCCTGAAGATCTTTTGAGGAGCCTATATTTTTGTGACTGGTATTTAAGAAAACATAATGAAGAAGACCAATTTTTAGAAAATATTATATGGACGGACGAAGCCAGGATTACAAGCGAGGGTATTTTTAAAAGATATAACCGGCATTGGTGGGCCTATGAAGATCCTTGTCACATTATTAACAACAGAGTGGTGCAAGGAAGATTTGGATTGAATGTTTGGGTGGCATTAAAAGGCGATGGTGTCCTTTCGGATCAAATATATGATGCCAATTTAAATGCTCAGCGGTATGTGGGCATGCTAGGAACCATTGAAGACAAAATTGATAACCTTCCATTACATGAACGAGAGAAGTTGATTTCACCAATGAACTAGTCGGAAAAAAGTAGATCGGTATTGTGCCATTAGTTTTTTTCTATGTCTTCTAGTTACTGAGATAGTATATAGTTGCATCGAATTGGGTCCACCCTGTACAGTCAAAAAATTTAACGGTGAGGATTGTGTAGTGTAAACCATACATTCGTTTGAAGAGAACAAACATACTATTGGGTATCGCGAGAAAGAAGGTGACGATTTATTGATGTACTTGAATAAAGAAAGCACCCCCCCCCCCCATAGCGTATAAGGTAATTTTCCACTCTCTATTTATTTACGGTTCAACTTGAACAGCAGTTATTCGTCAAAAGAGGTAAAGCAACAACAGGTTCGGTTCATCCCCTATACCAAGAATGGTGGAAGAAAAGTTCAATCTATGTAAAACAGGCCAAAATTCTCACCCAGAGTTGTTAAATTTTTTACACACTTGACTGTACTTATGACTTTTATTGGTACAATAATCTATATTAGCGAATTTTTTTAAAAAAAATTAGCTTATGACGAGATCCTCACTTTTAAATTTCCGAAAAATTTTTGCACAGAAGTTCGTTTTGGGACCTCAGGAACCCATATCCACCGTTCGTTAAAATTTTTATATATATATATATATATATATATATATATATATATATATATATATATATATATATGTATATGTATATCCACGATTACTGCCGTAAAAATACACCAATCTTAATGAAACTTAATACAAAAATCGGTCTTTGGGATAGCTTGGATGAGTTCGTTGGCCAGACTGGTAGGGCCAACACTTTTGGAATAAGAGCTGAAGAAATGTTAAAAAAAATCATTTTCAATATTACATTTGCTTAGATTTTGATGAAAATTAAAATAACAGTAGAGCCGACCATTCTCTATGACCCAGAAAAAAATCATCAAAATCGGTTCATTGGATCGCAAGAAAAATTCAAAAATATCTTTATTGAGTTTTAAGAGTAAAATCGAATATCTCAGGTGGCTATGTGTTCTGACAATTGATATTAGAAAAAAAATTGAATATCGCGGGGGGTAACTAATTTTGACAGTTAATATTAGACGCAAGGCCTGCTAGATAATTTCGCTTGAAAAAATCAAGCAGGCCTTGATTACGTATTAGACAAAGAACAAACTTCAAACGAGTGAAATTTTATTAGTGTTTCGTATTGTTTGTGGATTAAAAGTATTTTTCAATAAAAATCAGAAATATTAAAATAACATCGGGAAATGAATTTATTAGTTGATTCAATGTTATTAAAATATATTGTCAGTATCATAAGAATGTTTTGCAGTTAATATTTCAGTATGTAGATACATAAAAAAATTCGCTATATAAGGTACTTGCTGCCTTTGGAGATCTTTTTTTATTTTGCGTCAATAATAGCGCTATTTTTGAACTTTCTAGTTTATCGAAATGAGTTCATTTCGATACACTGTGTAAAAATGGAAATTGTAGTAATTTTTTTTTCCTTAAGGTTGGTAATAATTTCATTGTTTTTGACAACTTTCAAAAATCATAAAAACAAAATACAATTTACAATTGATTAAGAGTGAAAAATAAAACAATTGAAAAGTTTCCCGGCTGACTGTTCAATTGTTATATCAGCAACACCAACTCAGCTGCAATTGTAAGTATCGTTATTTTTGTTATTATGAATTTTCGCAGAAATTTGTAAAGAATGTATTTAATTAAGAGAATTAAACAATATGATGATGCGATAAATTACATTTTTAAATGAAACAACTTGCCTAACCTCCCCATTGTTTTTATTATAACTAATTCACAAAGTAAAACACAAATTTTTAATTGCCGATGATCTGAAATCGTTATCAAGTGTAAATATGTAATTACATTTTGTTAATTATAATAATTTAGTTCATATGAATGCTTTATTAAACCAATTCTTCACAAATTTCTGCAAAAATCTGTAATAACAGTATATTAACGATACATACAATTACAGTTGACCAAATTATTATAGATAATAAGTAGAGTGTCCGATAGGTAGCACTGTTCTAGATGACTGTCAGTTTTCTATAAGGTGATAAATATCCTATAGATGATAGTGAAAGTGCCAGACTTATCGGTAGTTCCTTAAAGCAACTCTGGCTTGGTTCCGTTTTCACGATGATCAATAAATTTCCAAGATGGCGGGTCAAATTGATATGGTCAAAATGGCCTTCCGTCCTTATCAGTGGACAACGTTGTAAAATTAGGTACAACCCAGAAGAATGAACCAGAACTAAGAGCAGGAACAGGGAATAAAAACCCTAAATAGAAATTGACGTTACTAAACAATGAGTTATGAAGGTTTGTACTACGTTACCTTACTTCCACGTGAATTCGATATCAAATTCGCTTACCAGCACACAAAACGTTTGTGGGCAGGGCGATTAACAAATTCGATACTATATCGATAAATTTACTGTCAAATCCTGCCAAATTAGACACCAACAATGAATTATTCTTAATTAAAATCAAACATTAAACCTCAATTGTGAAAATTGATAATGATCAAAAGAAATTACTTGATTTTAATTCACGCACTGCACCCTTTGACGTTCAATGGCAAAAGAGAACGAGATCCGGTCAAAATGCCGCAAGATGATAAGAATGCGGTAGTCTGATATCAATGTGGACTTTCTGCGTTTTAACCAAAAGATCATAAAGAAAAACATAAAATTTGTAAAAATCCGCCAATGAAACGTTTCCCGCCACAATTCTACCAACCCACACGAACTCTAGTTGACAGGTGACACTTGAGGTTAACAAAAAGTAAACAAGATAAACACATGGTAGAACACAACAAATAGTAAATAAATAGGACAATGAGCCTTAAGACAGCCGAATTCTCGGAGTGCTCACACCTGTACTGTGCCACAATAAAACGGTAAAGATTATGATATATGGTAATTAATTTACTTTTAGGTAGACATAGAGAAAGAAACAATACTGGACGAAACAAAGAAACCTGAGCTCTGATATCGATATGGGTTGCTTACCCTCATATCGTGAAACCATTGACCGCGACTTCATGCCGATTCTTAACACGAAGTCAAAATAATGAATGCTATAATCGATTCGTCGCCAGGTTATGTTCGTCTAAGCTCTGTGACGGCTTTGAACCGTCACAAATTTTGTTGAAATTTTATCAATAGAAGAGTTGAATTCTACATTTATAAAGAATTAAAATAATATTAAAAGTAGTAACAGAATTTTCAGCATCCTGAAATTTCAAAAACTGAATAAATTTCTATTGATACAATGGGGTGATGTTAAACATTGGTATTTACATATACCGTCATGGTTTTCTGAATAGATACATGGGAGAAACATTGGTCCCGCCCATGCCCCTTCTTTGTCAAAACACATGTTTCATGAATAACAGACAGAGATACTAAATCCACAAAACACATCTGGTTATTGTTATCTTTTAAAATAGAAAGTCTTTAAGGTTCGTACAAAAGATTTTAATTTATTTGATCAAAGAACTAAGGGTGGGTGGTAATATCCGCCATAATTTTTTATTTCTAGACCTCCTGCGCTCTATCTGTCTCTTTCTAACTAATATGTAAGTAGTAGAGATGGGCGGAACCAATGTTTCTCCCATGTATCTATTCAGAAAACCACTACGGTATATAAAATAGCTTGTGTTTCTTATGAATTGTTAATAACTGTCATTAGTCATTATCTATTCGTCACGAATATAGTTTTTATGATGTGTATTTATTGACTGTATTCAGGGGCGGACTGGCTTTGAGTCAGAGACCCGGGCCTGCCGCGATGTCTGTGTAATATGACTAACATGAGTGTACGTATTTTGCCAAATTAGATACTGAAGAACAGGACCGATATGATGGATTAAACAATGGTTCACGGGTCCAAAAACTCAAAGAATATTTATCGAAGTTTTCAAGTGAATTATGTAGATGAGACGACTTCTTAAGGAGAATTTCCGACTTGAAATACAAGTTTTAAGACATTTCTGTCTTGAGTTATCAAAAAAATTGACTTAATTTAAAGTTATACATTGTAAGAAAAACATGGAACCACAAGGTCGGGGTAAACGGTGTACCCCTCTTTGCTCAACGTGTAAGGCAATATGTGGTAGTAAGACTTAAATCACGTTTTCTGGAAGGACTCAAATAAAGAAGACTAAAAACTAAAAATTGATTTGAATATATAAAATCCTAATTTTTAATGGTTTTTCCTCAATAACCCTCTATCTATGATAAAGTCTAGGTGACAATTTGACTGACTGACGTGCTCTAAGATCCTTTAAGTAAAATTAATTTTGGAATTTGTGAAATGTAGTTAAGAAAACTAATAGTATATTACAACACAAGTACAGAAAAGAGCAAAGCGAGCTAAACTTGGTGCACGTAAAAATGTATTACATTTAAGATTGGGCTAGCGTAGGCCGCGAATTGAAAATCGAAGGAGCGAACGAACGTATGAAATGTAGATTTTTTTAAATACGCAACACAAAATACACGAATAGTGTTGCTCCTTTATTTGAGCAATTTGAGAAAAAATTCTATTTATTCAACCACTATTTGTGCCTTCAACCTCTACGGCTGTCTCATAAACAGTTTCTGTCTCTGTCTATGGTATCAAATTTCAATGAATTGTTATTTTTACGGGGAAAAAGCAAATAAAGAATTCAAACACACATGTTTGTAAAAGAATAAAATAAAATGGGAAAAGAAGACGAGATAACACATTTCATCTATATTTTTACAATCAAAAATAATTGCAAAGTGGAATTTCTTTTGGAAAACAATAAATCCATTTCTCAAATATAAGATAATGAATTACATATAGATTTTTTTGTTGATTAATTATTTTTTAAATATGTTTTTTAAATAATTTGGTAAAAACAGATTGAAACCTTTAAACATTGTTTTGAAATTATATGAGATGAGACTGTAAGCACTGTAAGTCTCAAAACACATATGTATGTTATCTTTTATCTATATATTAATCTATATATTAATTCCTGATCCCTTCCACTATTTTCAAACTTTTGAGAGGGCGTGGCCTATTACGAACAATTTAGTCTTTATCCTCCCTACACATAAGACAATCCATCGGACCGCTTCAGTTTTCAATGAAAATAAGCAAATTAGAAAAGCATCATTTGTGTTGATTGTTGGAGAAGACTCGACTTCTCGCTGTTGACAGTGTTGACTCATATAAGACTTAGCTCTTGCGGTGGGTGGATGATTTCATACTAATATATTTTAAATGAATGAAAATCTTTTTCAGTTTATATCTTCTTTAGTAAATTTACATAGCAATACATGTTTCGGCTACAAAGCCATCTTCAATTCCTATGATCAATATGACAAAAAAGATCACAATAATTATTAATTATATTATTTCAGAACAACATTTAACTTTAATCGTAAATTCTTTTAAACAATTTTTTGTTTGTACAATTTATGTAAACAATCAAGCAATCAAGTCAAGATCAACAAGATAGCTTTGTAGTCGAAACATGTATTGCTATACATATAAAAAAATTAAAGAAGATATAAACTGAAAAAGATTTTCATTCATTTAAATTTCCAACAAAACTTGAACAACAGTGAATCCTAGATTAACATGACTGACATTTAAACTTCAGATTATCTTTAAACATATTTGATACAACGCTATTTTGCTATTAAATGGCGTTCAAATTTGAACCTTTGTTAAAGGAGGTTAGTACAACTGGACCTTATCAATAAAGTTTTAGCGAATTTTTTTTTAAAAAAATTAGCTTATGACGAGATCCTCACTTTTGAATTTCCGAAAAATTTTTGCACAGAAGTTCGTTTTGGGACCTCAGGAACCCATATCCACCATTCGTTAAAATTTATATGTATATATATATATATATATATATATATATATATATATATATATATATATATATATATATATATATATATATATATATATATATATATATATATATATATATCCACGATAACTGCCGTAAAAATACTCAAATCTTAATAAAACTTGGTACAAAAATCGGTCTTTGGGATAGCTTGGATGAGTTCGTTGGCCAGACTGGTAGGGTCAAAACTTTTGGAATAAGAGCTGAAGAAATGTTAAAAAAAATCATTTTCAATATTGCATTTGCTTAGATCTTGATGAAAATTAAAATAACAGTAGAGCCGACCATTCTCTATGATCAAGGAAAAAATCATCAAAATCGGTTCGTTGATTCGCATGAAAAATGCAAAAATCTCTTTATGGAGTATTAACAGTAAAATCGAATATCTCAGGTGGCTATATGTTCTGACTATTGATACTAGAAAAAAAATTGATAATCGCAGAGGGCAACTAATTTTGACAGTTAATATTAGACGCAAGGCCTGCTAGAGAATTTCGCTTGAAAAAATCAAGCAGGCCTTGATTAGACGTATTAGACAAAGAACAAACTTCAAACGAGTGAAATTTTATTGGTGTATCTTATTGTTTGTGGATTAAAAGTATTTTTCAATAAAAATCATAAATATTAAAATAACATCAAGAAATGAATTTATTAGTTGATTCAATGTTAATAAAATATATTAATTGTCAGTATCATAAGAATGTTTTGCATTTAATATTTCAGCATGTAGATATACAAAAATAATCCCCTATATAAAAAAAAATTCGCTATATAAGGTACTTGCTGCCTATGGAGATTTTTTTAAATCTACAAGCTAGAAGCAACAGTTGCCAATAAAAATTCATAAAACCAAAAGTCTATAAAACCCAAAATACCCACAATATCAATAGTAATAATCATCTTAGGTGCTGTGAAGTCTTTAGATACATTAACATGTAGCTCCAAAATCAGCTTAAAATTCTTCAAAACACATTCTTCTTAGATTTATTTTTTATGTTTCCAATAATTAATTCTAAAATAAAAGCAATTGTAGCAGCCAGTAGACCACAGATCCATAGAATAAAAACACCAGAAAGATCAAAAATTTCTAAAACAACAACACTTTCATATGTCTTAACAGCACATTTACGTTCGTTTGCCAAAGATACAGTATTCTTATAGTATTGTACAAGACCACTCTCAACAATATTTCTTATATGATAATCAATTAGATCATTTAAGTGGCCACGTTTACGATATAAGAACGCTGAACAAAATGGAGACAACTATAAGAAGCAATGAGAAAATGATTATAATAATTTGCTTTTATAAAATTTAATTTTTCCACTTACGTATTCTAGGAAATCTATTTGTTCGAAGTTCTTTATCAATCTCACCCGAAGAGTCGTTATAGGGATTGCAACGTCTGGCTTCTCACAATATTCTTCTGTTAACTTATTTGTACTCATGACCTTCATTGGTACCATAATATATTTTTCAGCGTCTGATATACGTCTCTTATGATTATCAAGCTTTTTTAAAGTGTCTATAGTTTCTTTATATCCTTTAATAGGTAGATCGGAATTTGCTAATTCTTCTAGTGAATATATTTTTGGTTCTAATGAGGGTTTCGTAAAGACACTACTTAATCCAGTCTGATATATTGTTGATATTTCCATCATAAAAATCAATAACAATAATAAAAAAATACGTAAAAACCATTTCTTTGGGAGTGTATTAAACGATAATTGTAGAAATAATTGATATACAAGAAAAATCGAATAGAATATTGATGTCTTTGTTGATACTGATAATATAACACTAGATAATAGAATTGTTATTATTGTTAATAAAAAGAGGTCATAAGTAAATACAAGGAATTCTTTCCATTTCGGCCATGTTTTTCTCTGTGGCAATGCTATATATATAGTAATACCTGAAATTCCATAATAAGTTACAATTCCACATTTAAAACTACCGTAACAAAAATATGGTCAATATACAGGGTGTTTCACAATTGTTGTACCAAACCTTTAGGGCTTGTAGAGGGCATCAAAACAAGCAGATTTGCATAATAAACCTATGCTTGGAAATTTGCCGTATGGGCACTACAGTAGAGAAAATAAAAATTGGAAATTACTGGACTCACACAGGACGGTTATTTCGATTGCCGTAGGAGTCACATATGGGATGCAGATAATCCACATGCTATAGTTCTCCATATGGACCAACACCAGTTTTCATCCAACATTTGGGCTGGCAGATCATCGGTCGTTATTTGTTTCCACTACGCTTGAACGGGCACATTTATTTTCAATTTCTGCAGCATGTGCTTCCGGAGCTACTGGAGGATGTGCCAATTAACATAAGAGCTGGCATGTGGTTCCAACTTGATGGCGCTCCAGCACATTTTTTTTTAATTTGTACCACATATTTCCCAATAGATGGATAGGTCTAGGAAGCCTTGCGCGTTGGTTCGCGTGGGTACCCGACTGATCGCCTTTGGATCATTTTGTCTGGGGCCATGTAAAAGATTTGGTGATGAATTTATACCAAATCCTAAAGTATTATTATTATTATATTGAATTATTTAAAAAAAACTGTATATTAATCTTTTAATTTTAGCGTAAACGTGGAAATTTCTCTGATCCTGCAACAACATCAAAGAAAACTATGAGAAAAGATCCACAAGAATTTACTAACGATAATATAACAGAAAAGATAACCAATGATGATGTACCGGTTTTCAATATATTTGAACAAGCTGCTAAAGAGGTGTGTATTTACTTAAATCTGGCAAATAAATAGTACACTTAATTAATTAATTAATTAGATCATGGCCAAAATGTTTTATTGATACACACTTATTTAAGAAATGATGGTTTCGAGGTAGAAGAATCTCTAACAGAACTATCATTGGTAAATCAATTGAAACGTTTTTATTATTTTATTACAATGAATCGAAATAATATGGAAGAGACATGTAAGATAGTTGTAGAACCAAACAAGAATCAAAAGAAACTGTATGCGAAATTTTTATTGAAGATAATTGATTCAGCTAATACATTTGAAATATCAAAAAAATTCAATCAATGTATACAGAAAATTGAAGAAGTTGATTATACTGAAAATAATGATTATGAGATTCTTCGAGATAAAGTATCTAAATGGAAGAGTGATAAATTTATTGATTTATTTGAAGCATATACTAATCAACTGAACCTGCAGGAAAAAATGATGGCCGCTTGTGCACAGGTTCGCGATACACCTAGGATATTTCACAGTGTCCGACACTCAATGAACAATTGTGCCCACTTGTGCAATGAACAACATGGAGGATACTTTAAGCAATTTTCATAAGCTGTATCATTGAATCGTTATTTTTCTTTTCTTTTCCCTGGTGTCCAAACAGCAAATTTCCGGACATAGGTTTAATATGCCAACTTGCTTATTTTGATGCATTCTACAAGCCCTAGCGGTTTGTCACAACAATTTTATATACAGGGTGTTTACACCCTGAAGGCATCTAGAGCAGATGCATCCGTACTGTTCATTCTTATGGCTTACACATAACTTCTAAGAAGAGAAATTTAAAGATTTATTTATGTAACAAGAGTGGAAAAGTAGCGTTTTCATAACAAGCTCCAATCACACAAGTTTCACAAACACCATTTTAACTTGAATTACATGAAATACTGTTTGTAGGATTAAAAAGAAGCTTTAAAGTATATATAAGAGAATTTCATGTGCTAGCATGTCATAAAGTACCATTACATTGATATATTTGAGAACTATAAAGATTCACTTTATCGGATGGATGACCATAATTTTTACTTTATAGTACTGCGTTTTATAATGAGATTTCTTTCATTATAATCAAGCAGAAAAACAACAGATTACTAAGAAAACTGGTAGAATGCGAAAGTTTTTATATTTTCACATTTCTAATGTTAAATTAGGTCGAACTCAATGTAAAATTACTTTTTTTGACCTTTTATTCAATTTTGATGCTAGCAAATAGAATTTTGTATATTACACGAATCGTGACTAATCATTATGGTACACGTCGAGTTTATCAGACTTATCTTCCGTCTTTTCCGATAAATTTCACGACCTGCACCATAATCATTGAAGTTACGATTTTTGTAACGAAAAAAATTATTACAGAACGTTTTACCTAAACGAGGACAGTTTTTTTAAGGGATTTTCATATTAGTTCTACTTCTACAATATTTGATGGTTTCTGAAAATACTCGTCACTTTAATTTTATTCTTGTGTTCTTTCACCGCTTCTACGAAATGAAGGCTTCCACATACCTTTGAGAAACATTTGCAACAGCAAAATATTTTCCGCAGCAGATATTTATTAACAATGCATTTAACAGAGATATCTGTTCACAGTAGTGCAGTGCAAAATATCTGGTAAATTCAATGTAAACAAATATTCGCTGCGGAAAAAACCGTTACCGCTGCGAATATTTCACACTGGTCTGTTCTAGCCTTAATGGCAAGAATTACTCGTACTCCAATAATTTAATTTATAATTAAATGTAGCGATCAAATGACGCTGTTTTGTCCTATTTTACATAGGTACGAGCTTGTTAAAATTGCCAAGTATTCAAAAATTGATCTTTCACCCGTTTTCTATTAAGCTACCTGGTTCTAATTATGGTACGACGCACTCTAAAAATTATTTAGTCGATATGTCCATTAAAAGAAACTGTCCGGCTTTAGATGGAAAACATGTTGTCGGTGTATTAATTATATTATATGCTTAAATTTATATAAGATATTCATCATGAACACGTATTTACCTTCGATAACACAAGATGAATGCTCAATATCCGGATGGTTGGACATTGGGTGCGTGTTTAAAACTGCAACTATATTACGCTCCTTCATTATACTTTCAATCAAATCTTTTGATTTAGTTGCTAGTAAATTGAAATTATTATGTCTCATATATTTAATTTTTGCATTTATACATTTGCCAATATCATCCATTACTAAGGCTAGTGTGCCTGGATCATTTTTATTGAATACATCTTTAATAGACGTTGAGATTGCTTTCCAGGATACACGCATTGGACAATTGTTCAATTTCTTTGGAATATGATTGTTGAATATCTTCAACAAATTTCCAAATGTTGTATTAACGATTTCATGTCCTTTAATATTCTTATTACAATTCTCATAAGGATGCCAAGTTTGAAATTTATGATTATTTATTAGAATCACATTATAAACATCCATTTCTTTAAACAAATAATTGAAAATGTTGACAATTTCTTGATTGTTCAGTAGTTCTTCAATAATTATAAAATATTTTCCATGGACATATAAATTGTTTTGATTCAATAACTTCATAATTGATTGCTGTAATTTTTCATAATTCTTATCTATTATTACATAAAAATTACATTTGATTGTTAAATTTCGTTCATTCTCTAGTTGACTAAATCCATTATAATTATTATAAATAATGTGCGGATGTTGATTTTCAAAAATTATTTTGTAATTTTCAAACTTCACACTAGATGTTGCATATGTGATTTGTTGATAATTATCAATATCCAAAAATAGTTTATTTATTGTTAAAAGATTTGTTGAAATTTCATCAGTAGAAGAGTTGAGTTGTAAATTTATGGAAAATTTGAATAATATTAAAAGTATTAACAGAATTTTCAGCATTCTGAAATTTCACGAACTGAAGAAATTACTATTTATTTTCAATATACTGCAGGTACACATATAAATAATGCAACCGTGTAATGTTGTACATAGATATGTTCAAAAAGATATTCATCTGTGTTTCGTATTAATTTTTCATAGCCGTCATTATCTATTCATCACGGATATAGTTTTGTGTATTTAATGACTGTATTTTGAATGAGGTATTTGTAGGTGAGATATGGGTAAAATGGGGTAGGTACATAAAACAGCGTACACGTGCCTTTTCTGTAATTGTAATTACCGGTAAATCCATAAGTTACTTGGCTCATGTCTTTGTTACAAATTTCCACAGCCCTGCAATTTGTCGTTGATTTATTTTACCATCATATGTGCGTCCATTTTTCTTTAGAAAGCCAAGTCTTGTTTTCTGAGATTATGTTATAATAACTTTTGTGAATATTCTAACTGACAAGGGAACCTTCCCAGGTGTCCCCCTCCGATTTTATTTAAATGCATATTTTTTTATAGGCTGAAAAACATATCTAGGGGTGATAACACCGCTCAAAGTTTAAGATCGAGGAGGTACTTTTCAAATTCCACATACTTTCAGTTGGAATAATCGAATGAGACAAGCAGCATTATTTTCAGGATGAAAAATGATATAGAATGGTCTTTGTCGTACAGTAAAATATTACTTGGGGCGGTTGTTATAGGCGTTAACAACATTGCTGTAAAACGAAGACTATACACTATATTTTGAGAAAATTAATGTCAGTTTAAAGAGAATAAAAAAGTAAGATAGGTTTTTTGGATTTCACTGTAAAAATTCTAATTTATAGTTCGTCATTGTGTGGTATTTTTCAAAACAGTCTCCAATGTGAAGTCCTGGTATTCGATAACATGTGTTGCAAAAATTATTCGGATCAAAGTTCATTTAATTTTCTTCAAAATTGGGGAAACTTACAAACGTATCGGGAAAATTCTTGAAGATTTGTAAAGATCTACTCATATACCATCTAAATCACTCAATAGATATTTAAAATCAGTCATATTGACCAATTTTTAGCCAATTATGGAGGAAAATGTACAAAAAATATGGTCCAACAGTTTTCTCTATCATTCTGAATTTTATCACATTTTCTTTTAATGAAAAGCTTCAGAACATGCACCTTGAAATGCTCTATCCAACGCACGTTTAAATTTCACAATATCTTAAAAAATAAGCGATATATCGTTGTTTGAAAATTGATAAATTTCGCACGCCAAATCGAGCTATTCCTACAAATTCCCCTTAATGAACAACCAAACAAACAATTGCAATTAAACATTTTTAAACATAAAAAACTGATTAGACTTTATATACAAAATTAAATCAAATAAAGACTTTATAAAGATAATGATTAGTTGTAAGACTTTACACATTATTTTACCCCTATAGTTCGATAAGGAGTTGCGTGGGGTGATTGATTGTATATCATTTCAAAGATCTTTTAGATCCATATAATTTGAATTTTGAAAAATAAGAAATATAGTCAAAATTCACCCCTTAATTTACAGCCCCTATAAGCTATTATAGGATAAGTATTTAAAATACAGAAAATACATAAAAAATAGCATGTAATCACCTAAGACCTTAATCCCCAAAAAGATATTAAAAACGCACTTTTAATTTTTTGGTAGCCCTAGTGAATCTCTATCATCTAGTTTTTAAATCATTAAATAACATTAAGCCTTCCAGGGATATTTGGAAAAAACTGATTTTGCAGCTGTAACTTCAACTCTTTAACTCCAAATATCTCTGACAAAACATGCATACCTTAGAATTGAGTGAACTATCTATATGCCAAAAATCGGGTAGTTTACTTGTGAGTCCTGTCATTTTTGTAATTCGACATCAATCTGTGAAGACAACTTGCAAAATTTGGGTTGGCATGATTTTTTGTGGTAAGAAAGTCATCACAAATTTTAAAGAGATTCAAAATTTTTGTATATACTTATGCCTTTATTGCAGAATCGCAGACATCTGATTCTTATGAAGAATAGTTAAATATCTTCCGGATGTCGTTAATTATCATCTTTCATTTTTTAACGAAAAAAAGGAAAGGGTTGTTGTTGTTTGGAGAGCGAGGGGGATGTGAATGAGGGGGAGTGGGAGGTGAAGGGTGAAGGAAGGGAATGTTACATAATTGCGGAGCTCAGGTTGTTTTCGGAGCAGTCGTGAGTTCGGGATTCGATAAGGTGGACGACACAAGAATATCAAGGCTTCGATACGATATGGGCGCCACGTAACTTTTATCCAGAGTCACGGAACTGGACGACGCTTGAGTGTGGGTGGTGAGGCATTGACAGTATTCAGAAAACTAAACATTTATTGCTTACAAAAATAAAAATAAAAATAAAATTAACAATCCTGAAAAATAATAATCAGGATACCTCAAGTATCCCTGAATGAAATGATTATCAATAATATATACAACAATAGGATAATTAAACAGTAAGTAATAATAATTATCGAAGAACTAATCCGTCGATGAATTGAATCAAAGAACCGATAAATTAGTTAATCGATAATTAAGTGCGTTAATCAATAAACGATGAAATGATTAAACAAATGATAACTATAATTAATAATAATTATCGAAGAACTAACCAGTCGATGAATTAGCTGGAGAACCGATCAATTAATTAATCGATAATTAAATGTATGAATCTACAAACGATAAAATAATAACGGCAATATTTAATAAACAAATAGGAAGTGCGATCGATCTTATCAATGATATTTCAGTACTGAAAGCGTAATTACTAATCAATTAAATACGTTAAACAATAACATACGATACAATTAAATGTGGTCCATAACCACAAACGATAAAAAAAGTGTATCATCGATAATGAATTAACAAACAATAATTTGATACACAACTTAATAATACAACAATTAACAATAATTGACGTTAATGAGCTTATCGTTTAGATTGATTTCTGAATCTACTAATAAATGATAGATCGATAAATACTCTAAAGAATTAGAATTAAGATTCGGTAATGGTACGATAATTAATTAAAGGAGAGTCAAGAACATTCATGGTTAAACAAATGACAAATAACGGAATTCGACGATAATGATATGATCATGTCATAATTGTGAATATAAATAATAACCGATAAATAACTCAAAAAGGGATTCACAATGATAACACATCATATAACGGAAAGTACGGAGAATCGAGAGTATCATGTCTTATTACAACCGCGAGTTTACCAGACAGATCATACCGAATATGCGATTATAATAATACGAAGATATGGTTATTAAAATTCGATAATACTACTTATCTTGTTGTTGGAATCCTTCTAAATCAAAATGGCGGCCTTGCGACATCTTGTCGGCGACACCATAAAACAAAATGGCAGCCAACGATAAGCAGTAACAAAACGATAGCGATAATTCTTCCATATTGGATGCGCTCTTCGTCACAAATCCAAATCTCGCAATAAGCGACCAATACAGAAATCCACAGGTTCACCATAATGATATAATCCGAAAATTACATCCCAAAAACGGCATTGGAACCAACCAATATACCAAAATTACAGTACTGAAACCAATCAGTGCCGAAACGATACCTGGATCATGTTGGGCGGTATAACATGGAAAATCAGGATCCATCGAAATACCAAAACCATAAAAATAACAATGAATTGTTTAGCGGGAGGGCCAGTCCCATAATCCACAGTTACCGAAAAAACCAACATATCCAGTAAAACCAGATGAACCATAATAACGATACGATACGATAATCAATTAATAAACGGTGTTAATCATAGTCTTCGATACTCCACGATGACGATAATAAACGATACCAAACGTGCCATGAACGGACACAATGCCGGAAAGTACTACACAATGATACGATACGATAAGGGAAAACCATCACGAAAAAGGAACATCCCTGAAAGACACCACCGGACAAGGAAAGTCCCTGGAAAACGATGTCCCGGAGAAAAACCAACAAAAAAAGGAAAGTCCCTGAAAAACCCTGAATAGATCGAAATAACTAAAAATGACGATAACGGTATTTATTTCAATCTCACCTTTAATTTTCATTAAAGGGTTTCCTCATTATCAACCGCCAGAAAGGGAAGACGAACACACATGACATGACTTCTAGCAGTGATAATCATCTGTCAGATATAATACAAAAATTCTGGTAAATATTCACAGCAATGATATTTTCGATAGAGCTACTCACATAATTCCAACAATAAAACACGGGATGACCAACAGTACACACGATAACACTTGATTACTGAAAGATGGGTGAAATGGCTGTCGATTAGATCCGACCATCACCATACACCACATCTTCAGCAATGAAGTACTGAAACCGGACACCCTAACTAGTCCTGATTCTTGACCTGCGCAACGGTTAGTTAGCGAAAAGGTCATGATCAAAAATTCACAGGAAACTAATTAGGTGCGGCCACTAAATGTCGGAAATAGGAATCGAAAAAGTGCCTAATTGTAGCTCACTCCATCGAAAATACCACGCGGGAAATTCACATGTTACAATTTGTTAGTCATTTATTAATATTATTTTTGAATTTTTTTTCATTAGAATTTCTCCTACAACTTTTAATGTGTGCTTATCTTTGTTCATTAACTTTAAAATAATACGTATCATTTGTACTGCAATAATTTAAGTCCTCTTAACGTCCACTTTAGCTATTTGAATTCTCTTAACTAAACAATATGTTATTAATTAAACGCCGTAACGATGAATTCCTCTAATTATCGTTCAAAAAGTAAAAATATCTCCTTCAATTTCATCAATACTCAAGATAGCAATCTTTTATTCAGATCATTAATTTTGTTTATTTTAAAGTGTCGAAAATTTAGAGATAATTTTAGTAATTTACCGTATCATGTACGTATAGCATTAGGTTTTCTGTTTTTTTTTCAATTACTGTTGTAATTTCACGCCTGACAACATCTGTTTTATAAACAAATACGAATCATTACCCATAATGACACCGTGTAAGTATAATTAAGACTAAATCTCCTGATCTACTTGGTGTACAGGAGTATATAAACCAAGTCCGAAATATTCCAATATCATACAAAGATACAAAATGTATTATAAAGTATTCGTTACAGTTACTGTTTTGTGCTTAATTTTGGTAGTTGTTTCAGTTTTTATACAAAAAGTTATTCTAAAATATGGTTTTTTATTGTTTATTTTTCAGGCGATTGCCAATAAAAGTCTAGCTAAAAAAGAACACGAAGAAAAAGGCAATCCTGATGGCAATAATGGTAAACATAGAGGACAACAACGGGAAAATCAACAAAAAAACCAAAAAAGCCAAAACCCGAATAAAAACGTAGAACCAACAACAACATCAACTACGACAACAACAATGGAATGGAAATGAACAGCAGCATAGCCAAAATTAGTATTTGCTTCAGTCAAAAAAGAAATGAAAATTTATATTTGACTATACTACACAATAAATGCAATAAATCGATGAAATTCTAATTGAAACTAATTACTGATGAATTCACCAAAAAAAACTGGAATGCGGTTGACCCTGCAGGCCATTCCTGAAACTTCCCGCTAAGTTTTTAAAGCTCTAAAATTATTGTGAGGAGTACAAATTTGATTGGTTAAGGAATTTTGAGGTTATGTTCAAAAACGATTTTGCGAAATTTTTCGACAACGATATCTCGCGAACAAATCAACGGATTTTGACCAGCTTTGTGGCATTCGACGCAGTTATTAAAGCTCCAAAATTATTGTAAGGAGGATAAATTTTATTGGTTGAGTAATTTTAAGGTTATGTTTCAAAAACACTTTTCGATATTTTTTAACAACGATAACTCATGATCGAATCAACCGATTTTGATCGTTCAAACGGCATTCGACGTCATTAGTTGAGGTTAACAGCTGATTAGATTATGGAATTGATCGGTACAACAACTCAATAGTTTTTTGAAAAAACATGATTTTAACAAGAGAAATTTTTCAGTTTTTTACAATTTCTCAAAATTTATCGGGCCGAATCGATTCAAATTTGCACGAAATCCAAGTTTGGTGGAGCCCCCTCTCGAATTTTGCAAAGGGCGTTTCAATCCGTCAAGCCGTTCAAAAGTTATGAGCTGCTTACATACTCTTCCCAAACACACACGCACATACAGTCATACAGACACCCTCGCGCAAATAGTCAAAATAGCTTCCTAGGACCCCAAAACGTCGAGATCTGCTAAAAATTCAATTTTCGAAAATCGGGGTAAAACAAATAATTTCCCGAAATTTTGAAAATTTTCAATTTTCTTAGCGGGAAGTAAAAAATAATCCTTATTCTCTTTACAATTTATGTTCACTAAAAATGAACGAAAGATGAACACCACTATTTATTATATATTTGGTATCCTTAACATGACAACTAAAAATTCAATTCATATTTCAACTATTCTTTTGTTATACTAACAATTTGTCCCTTTTCATACTTTTAAAAAAATATTTTTTATAAAGAGTCCGGATCTACAGTTTTGCCATGATAATTTCAATGCTGTCAAAAAACCATTGGTGTAGAATTAATTGGGGTATGAGTACGGAATCGGGTAAGGGTGCGCAGGCTATTTTTCAACGTTTAGCGAAGCTAAATGGAGCATTTGTTTTCACCATTCAGTATGATTCCATTAATAGAAGGGGATGGCGTTTCCGCTTTCTATTGAGGATTTCACTTTGAGATGTAATATTTGCGTTCTGTGACGTAATGTTTTTAATGTACTTAGTATTTTATGAATATTTTTTGCTGTATATCATAGTTTATTATCTAAAACATGTATGTAACGGAATCGTTTGTTTTGATGGTGCTGACACCTAGCGGTGATCTTAAAAAATGTTTACATGGTGACTAAGAGTACTCGGGACTGTGTACTCTTGGCTATTCATTAATTGGCATTATTCGATATCATATTCCTTCAGTTGAATGATAATATATAGGGTGAGTTTAAAGTAACGCATATTCGCAATAACTTTTGTATTTATGAGAATATTGAAAAACGCCGAGACAGGTAACTTTTTATTTTTAAATTAATTAAGTGGGACTAAGCCGAAACGGCTCTACCAGTTACCATGGCGAAGAACTACCATCATCAACAATTTTTTTAAATGGAACCCTTTATTTTTTATTGCATTTTCAGATATGAAAAAATAATAAGGGGTTACATAAGTGAATTTTTGAGAAAAAAATTCTTAAAGTTTGCAAGATTTTCTATCATCATAATACCCATGCATCAGCATAATTTACGAAAACACAACACCTTTGAATAAGCATTGCAAGCATTGATTTATTACTGGATCAAGTAGGCGTTTGTTGAATGTTTGTCAAAATTATTTTTAAATATGGCGGATGTAGTTGCAAAAAAAAAAACTGAAAATCTTAAGGGTGGTTACTCCTAGGGAGAAAATAGGAAGCAAGGTTGAAGTATATGCGGTCTATTTAACAGTTTGTATGCAGCTAAAACTTCTAATTACAATAAAATTTGCAATTTAATTTTTGACAATTTAATCCGCCATATTTGCCAATAGTTTTGTCAAAATTCTACATACACCTACTGAATTCAACTATAAATCAATGCTCCCACTTAATCAATTTAAAAACAAAAAGTTACCTGTCTCGGAGTTTTTCAAAATTTTCATAAATAAAAAAGTTATTGCGATTATGCGTTACTTTAAACTCACCCTGTATATATCAGAAACCAATTTAAATTCATTTAAGTAAATTGATTATTATTTTTTTAATTGGAAAACCTAACCTGGTAGAATTGTTGGAGATTGGCAGAACTGATTAAAGGTTTTGTTATGTTGGTAAAAAAATAAAAAATTAAAATATATCACCTAGGGGATGATATAAATAAATATAATATAATATAAAAAAATAACAAGGGGCACATTCCATATTAATTCATTGATAATAAATATTCTTTTAATAATAATTAAAAATATCTATATATATATAAAACAAAGTCTGTTAGTTACACCACTTATAACTCAAGAACGGCTGAACCGATTTTGATGATTTTTGCTTTGATGAATTCGTCTCAGCCCCGAATAGCAGAATAGCTATTCAAATATCGGATAAATTAAAAAAAATTTTCTAGCATAAATATTAAAATATCGGAAAGATTAGTGTCAAAAAAAAACTGAAAAATAAAGTGTAACCATAGAAACGAATGAAAATAATAAAGTAGTCCCATTCATGAAATCGAAAAGTTACTAAAAAGAACATACATATTTTACCACAAAAATTAAGTATGTTAGAAGTGTCAATTATTTCTTTGAATAAAACCACTTATTTTAATCTAAAATTATCACAAAACAAAAAGAAATACTGTTCAAATAATTTATAAATTCCAAATATTTAAGAAAAAAATGCGAAAGCACACGAATAAAAATAACAATAATCATAAGTGAAATTTTAGGTTAGAAATGTTAGAAATTTTTATAAACAATAGCAAAAAATCTGGTAATACAGGCTTACCAGCCCATTTTTTGAAGGGCGCGCAATTCAAAATTTTCAACTTGGTCAGTAATACTAATATAATAATCGAGATTACTATCCTCAGGTGGACACTGACACATATGCATATATGTGTTTTGTGGACACTGACAAAAATAAGTGAAAATATTTAAATTATTCTTTGTAATTAATTTAATTAATTTTTTAATCAATTGAATGCGAAATTGTTGGAACATTATATTATCGCAGCCTGTTATTTTGTTTAATGTTGTTTGTGATTTGTTCTAAAGAAAGCATATAAGGGAAATTGTTCGATTTGTTTATTTTGTGCGAGTGTTATCATTATGTATTAGTAAATATGTTGCGACCAAGAAGATCTACATAATCTTTCCCAACAAACCCGTAATGCAATTAGACTTAGTAACATTGCGAATCAATCTACTGAAGATGAACGAGAAGTCGCGCAAGAACAGCGCTGCGTTAGTATGGCCTTACTCCGTAGTTTTCAAACATCAGGGTAAAAAGAGGCGGCCCGGAAACGGCTTGGTTGGCAATGAGAAATCGTCGAGCTAATTGCACAGATGAACAATGAGATAATCTTCGACGTGCGAAAAGAAATGCTTTAACTGTTGAAATGAATCGAGCAGCGTTTCTATATGATCGAATGATCGCACAGCTGATTACAGCTCAAATACTTTCATTTGCATTAGTCAAATGGACGTTGTTTGTGAGCATTGTGGCGCATTACGATACTTAAAGGAAAATTCAATGGTGCAGAAGTTCTCATTCCGAGGAATCAGATGATTCTAACCGATATGCCCTTTGAGTTTAAACAAATTCAATTTCTGATTCGCCTTGCATTCAGCATGACGATTAATTAGCCAATCACAAGGCCAATTCTTGAGTGCTTATGGTCTGAATTTGGATTATGCATGTTTTTATCATGGTCAATTGTATGTAACATCTTCACGTGTCAGTAATCCATACACTTTATTTTTTTTTCGCATAATAACAAAACGAAAAATGTCGTATATCACAAAGTGTTTCAGTAAAGAGTATCAATCCAAGTGTAACCTATGCAGTAAAATTCATAAATTAAGTTAAGTTAAATAGTATAACTTCATTCATTGATTGTTAGGCGGTACAACGTTCGCCGGGTCAGCTAGTTATTATTATAAATAAAATATTTTTATCTACGACTTATATATAAAGTTATACTTGTGGTTTTTGTAAAATAATGACCTACTTTATATCCCTAGGGAGATAAAGTAAATGAATATCCCTCTCATCAGCCAATCAAAAAATAGTATTTTAATTATAATTTCCGTCAAATCTAAACAAACCATGTTAACGACAAAAATAATTAACAATAGGTTCAACAAGTAGGCCTAAAGTGGGCGTTTTCATGTAATTTTGAATAAAATGACATTTAATTTTTCTGAAATTTCGAACAAATACTTAGTTGTGAGAATATACGTTGTATTTACAATGGAAAGTGGTAAAGAAGACGATTTTAGTAGTAGATAACAGTTTCTATTAAATGTAAAAAACCATGGTAACGACAAAAAACAAATAACAGTTTCAACAAACAGTTGTAAATAAGTGTCAATTTTTTGTGCGATCTTAGAATCGAAAATGATAAAGAAGGTAAATATTCTTGTTCCCTACCAGTACCTGTACATGTAGAAATAAGTCGTAGATAAAGTATAGTATACAACTCGCTTATAATGAATGCTAATTATAACGTCGAATGATTACAACACAAGCGAGCGGAGCGAGCGAGTGTTGTAAACTTCATTCTCGGTAATAATAGCATTCATTATAGATTCGTTGTATAATATACTATTACGTTACATTATCTTCTTTACCACAAAATCCAAAAGGTTATGGGCCCAGGGCGTCCAAAAAGTGAAAGTATTTAGAATATTCTAAAAGACTATTCTAGAAGAATATATTAGAAGACTGTGTACGTAGAAATAAAAGTTAAAGTGAATATTTGCAATTATTGGTAGTCTTCCGTTCTGAGTCTTTATTTGAAAATTAAAAAAAAATATGACAAGTTCGGGACAATTATTTCATATAGAAAAATTAAATAAAGAAAATTATGATACTTGGGAATTACAAATGGAAGCCCTGTTAATAAAAAACGATCACTGGTCTCATGTTAATGGTGAATGTAAGAAAACAAATGAAAATGCAACAGAATGGGTTAGCAAAGATCAAAAAGCACGAGCTGACATAATATTATCAATAAATCCATCTGAGTTGTGTCACATTAAACATTGTAAAACTTCACACGAAATGTGGAAGAAATTAGAAGAAATTTATCAATGCAAAGGTCCAGCTAGAAAAGCATCGTTATTGAAAACATTATTATTTACAAAAATGGATGAAAAAATAAAAATGGCTGATCATTAAACGAATTTCTTCAATGTTGTAGACAAACTGAAAGAAATGGATGTTATTATTGCTGATGATTTAATTACTATTTTATTATTGTACAGTATACCAAATAGTTATGAAAATTTCAGATGTGCAATTGAATCACGAGACGATTTGCCCACACCAGAACAGTTGAAAATAAAGTTGCTTGAAGAATCGAATGCTCGAGTTAAAGAGTTAGATACAGCACAGGAAGCATTATTCGTAAAAAGAAATACATATAGAAAAGAAATTCATGGAAATTTATCTAATAATTCCAATTATTTCAAAAAGAAAATTAAATATAAATGTAATAAAAGGAAGGTCATAAGGCATCAGAGTGTTACAAGAAGAAAAATGAAAATCAGAATTCATCGGTATCAGTAGCAACAGATTCTAAGAGTACATTCTTAGTTATCGAAAACACTATGAAATCTACCATTCAAGATAATGTCAATATTGATACTTGGTGTATAGATAGCGGAGCAACTGCACATATGTGTAAAGATATTAATAAATTTATTAACATAACTTCGATTACAAATCAACAAATAAAGTTAGCTACAGACAATACTGCTGAAATTAAAGGCAAAGGTTCAGTCGAATTAAAAGTACCAAATGGAAAATCAATATCTACAGTAATACTTGAAAATACCTTATATGTACCTGATTTAAATACAAATCTCTTATCTGTATCAAAAGCAGTAAATAGCGGCAATAATGTAATTTTTAAAAGAAACTGTGCACTAATTACAAATAATAAAGGAGATATAATTTTAAAAGCAAATACAAATGGAAAATTATATTATGTAAATCCAATAAATGAATTAGCAGCAGTTGCAGACACAAAACAAAACGAATTTGAAAATTGACATCGTCGTTATGGTCATCTGAACACAAATGATTTGAGTAAATTGATTAGCAAGAACTTGGTATATGGTTTAAATTTAAAAGAAAATTTTGATAAAATGAAATGCGAAACCTGTATATTAAATAAACAAGCTTCAGAACCATTTCCTACATCATCAAATACAAAATCAAAAGACTTACTTGAAATTGTCCGTTCTGACGTTTGTGGACCTATCAAAATAAAGTCTTTAGGAGGATCATCATATTTTGAAACATTTATTGATGATAAGTCAAGATATGTATTTGTATATTTTTTGAAATCGAAAAGTGAAGTGAAAGAAGCTTTTGTGAAATACAAATATTTTGTAGAAAATCAGCTCAATCGAAAAATCAAAATATTAAGAACAGATAATGGTTTACAATATTGTGGAGAAGAATTTTCAAAATTTTTAGAAACAGAAGGCATTGGAAGACAACGTACTGTTGCCTACACACCACAGCAAAATGGTGTCGCTGAGCGCATGAATAGAACATTGGTAGAAATGGCTCGTTGTATGCTTTCTGACTCCAAATTATCTGAATCATTCTGGGCTGAAGCAATCAATACAGCAGCATACATAAGAAATCGTTGTCCAAGTAAAGCTTTAATAGATGAAACTCCATTTAAAGCATGGTTCAATAAAAAACCTTCAGTAAAACACTTCAAACATTTTGGTTCAAAAGCTTATGCATTAAATAAGAAACCAGGAAAAGGTAAATTCGAACCCAAATCGATAGAATGCATATTTACTGGTTATGATAATGAATCAAAAGCATATAGATTATGGTGTCCAAAGTCTAGAAAAACGATAATAAGTCGAGATGTAAAATTCATTGAAAATATTAAAAATATAGATGAATCAAAAAACGACTTATACATAATATGCAAATTTCCTGAAAATGATTTAAATGTGCAATCAAATGAAAATCAACAAAAAATAAATGATGAAAATATAAATGATATTGACAAAAATGACATTCAAAATCATAATATTGTAGAAACATCGACAAGTGACATTGACGATATCAGCTTTAAGAGGGGGCCTGGAAGACCAAAACTTCAGAGAACTGGAGGATTAGGAAGACCAAGAAAAGTGTATCATTTGACACAAACAAAAAATATTGTTAAAAGTGCCCAAATGGCAACAGAATTATCAAATATTACTGTTAAAGAAGCACTTGAAGGTCCTAATTCAGAAGAATGGTTACAAGAAATGAGCAAAGAATTCAATGCTTTGAAAGAAAATAAAGTTTGGACGTTAGTTGATAGACCAAAACATAAAAATGTAATTGGTTGTAAATGGGTTTTGAAAACCAAATTCAACGAAAACGGTATAATCGAGAGAAGAAAAGCTCGATTAGTGGCTAAAGGCTACAGCCAACAGCCAGGAATTGATTTTATTGATACATTTTCTCCTGTTGCACGATTAAGTTCTATAAGAATTGTAATGGCCATTGCTGCCGAAATGAAATTAAAATTATTTCAATTGGATGTTGTTATGCCATATATCAATGGTGATTTAAATGAAGAAATCTACATGGAACAAGCTGATGGCATCATCGAATCCAATAAAGAAGATAAAGTATATAAACTCCAAAAATCAATTTATGGTTTGAAACAATCAGGTAGACAATGGTATCAAAAATTAGACAAAACTTTACAATCTTTCAACACGAAACCTTTAGAAGCTGATAAATGCGTTTATATATTGAAAACTAAAGAAATTTTTCTAATAATGACTATATATGTAGATGATTTAATTGTTGCGACCAATAATGAAGAAAAATTTATTGAAATAAAAGATGAATTAGCAAGACAATTCAAAATTAAAGATTTGGGTAAATTGAAATATTGTCTAGGTATACAATTTCAACGTAATTCAGAATCTGGTAATGTATTTATTTCTCAAAAAAAGTATATCGAAGATTTACTTTTGAAATTTAATATGCAAGACTGTAAAGGTGTTCAAACACCAATGGATCCAAATACAAAATTATTTAAAAAGATTTGCAACGATCAAGCTACAAATGAATCAAAAAGGTTACCATTTCGAACATTAATTGGTTCATTGATGTATCTTGCTATTGCAACTAGACCTGACATAGCTTACGCTGTTAATTTTCTTAGTCAATTTAACGAATGTTTTGATGAAACTCACTGGATAGCAGTAAAGCGAATTCTACGATATTTACAAAATACAAAAGAATATGGTATACTATATAGTAATACGAATAAGAAATTACAAGGATTTGTAGATGCTGATTGGGCCGGTAATATAATTGATCGATTGTCCTATACTGGTTATACATTCAAATTAGGGAACGGTTCCATTACATGGTCAGCTACCAAACAAAAATCAATCGCATTATCTAGTACAGAGGCTGAATACATGGCACTGAGTGAAGCTGTTAAAGAAATGGTGTATTTTAGAAATTTTCTTATTGAAATGGGTGTGTTATAAAATAAATCAATTATTGAGATATACTGTGATAACCAAGGTGCTCAAAAATTAGCGAAAAATCCAATTTATCATTCTAGAACTAAACATATAAATGTGAGATATCATTTCGTACGTAATATTTTGGAAGAAAGTATATTGGAATTAAAATATATACCATCGAATGAAATGATAGCAGATGTTTTTACAAAACCATTATCAAAGATCATCATAATTGTATTATAGGTTTGGGAATGACAAATAAAGAAGAAACTGATCCAGTTCGGAGAGGGGGTGTTGGAGATTGGCAGAACTGATTAAAGGTTTTGATATGTTGGTAAAAAAATAAAAAATTAAAATATATCACCTAGGGGATGATATAAATAAATATATTATAATATAAAAAAATAACAAGGGGCACATTCCATATTAATTCATTGATAATAAATATTCTTTTGATAACAATTAAAAATATTATTATTATAAATAAAATATTTTTACGTTACATTATCTTCTTTACCACAAAATCCAAAAATAATTATACTTGATTGTTTTTATGAGGATTTATTTTTGACCTTGTTTTTAGGGTATTTTCTGTCGAATGGCGCCTTATAAAATGAAAACAAATAGAATTCCTATTACTGCAGAACACATTGAGGCTATTTGGAAGAGGACCTCGTTTTATTGTCTGAAAAGTGACAATTTTTAATCATCGATTTCTCGGTTATTTTTTGAGATGTTCAAACGCCGTGACCAGCGTTGAATTGGGCATTTCACCGTGCACCCGACGGACTTTTCTATTTTGGAAAATTTTAACTAAATTTAAAAGTGCAGAGGAAAATGTTGGAGCATGTAAAAAAAATTCAACACAAAGTATTATCTACAATTTTAAAGATAAAAAATCGTACAGCAGCTTATTTAAAAGCTTATTCATGTGCAAAGGGCATATAGACCCCCAAAAATCAAATTTTTCAAAATCAAAAAGGTTATTGGAGAAAATTAAGAAAAAAATTTACAACTTTTTCATTTTCTCTCAATAACTTTTTGGATTTTCAAAAATTGAATTTATGGGGTTCCATATGCCGTTCGACCATGAATAAGCTTTCAAATAAGCTGCTGTACAATCTTTTAGCTTTAAAATTAAAAGATAATGCGTTGTATTGAATTTTTTGACATGTCACTTCAAATGCAATATTTTCAGAAATGAAAAAGAAAATTGAAATATGAAGCCCGTCCCCCAATGCAGATGACTTTTGTCTATTTATTTATGCAAATTCTGTTAAATTATTGTCACTTTACAAGAAGTTATGTGACCCAACTTAACATTCCTTTTTAGGACAAAAATCAAGCTATTTCCGGATATTTGGAAAATTTAATCTGTTTTCCGTGGAATATCGGCCCCATGAAGACTAAAATTTGTGATTGATTAAGGTATTTTAGAGGTCTATATCTCTACCCATTTACAAATGACACGATCCCAGAGTTCGCTTATGGAATCTCCATGTAATTGTAGGATTTCAAAATCACGCTCGCGAATCGCCTTAAGCGGAAACTGAATGCTGGCAAAAGCAAGAGGGAAATCAACAGGGAGCTGGGAATAAACGAATTTCAATGGGTTCCTGTACAGATGTAAAATGAATTTTCAAATTTATTAATTCTTCACCTAATTCCAAGGGATCTACATCTACCTCTTTCTTTAAGTTATCATAAAGTTTTTGATATAAATCATTGCAGAGTTTTCTGATGGAGTCATCGTCCATAGTAAAAAATTCGTATAACACACTTAAAAAGCTTACAGATTCCTCTGTTTGATGAAAACGTTCTTTTATAGACGTAATCGTCTGATCAATAATCTTGAAATAAACGTGAAGTTTACTTTCACATCGATTATATGTTTATCACGTGCTTCATAAGTAAATTCTCTTTGTTTCCGACGATGTCGTATCATATTAGGTGGAGAAAATTCGGGCACAATATCTAACTATTCTTGGGTAACAGTCACTTCAGTGAAAATACATTGTTCAAAACTCTCATCTGTTCTTTTATTTTAAAATTATTCTAATAAATATTTCAAAAGATCTACACAAATTTGGATATTTGTGCTTGATAATTTCAGTACTCTACTTACTGAATTTATTTTAGTTAAAACATCATGCCAAATAATAATGAAACAACCAAATTTAAAATTATTTATTTTTAAAGCTAAAGCTTGTACTATTTGTTTTATATTGAAATCCCTTGAATTATCTTCGATAATGTATCGTAAACTATCATAGATTTCTCCTAACTGATAGCGCAATGTGGTAATTAGCTTTATTCCACTCTCCCATGGGTTAGTGCTAACGGATTTCAGAGTAAATGTGTAAACATTTTTTAAGAACGTTCCATTTACAAGGCGAAGAAAAAAAATGTACAACTCCTGAACAATAGTAAAAAATTCAGCTGTTTCTAGAGTAGTATTTACAGCATCGTTAACCACCAAGTTCAATGTATGAGCAAAGCATGGAATAAACAAAGCTCGAGGATTTACATTCAAAATTTGTCGCTGTAAACCAATATTTTTACCCCGCATATTTACTACGTTATCGTAACCTTGACCCCGCATATTGTAGATGTCGATGTTGAATTATTTTAGTTTATTAATAACAAAGTCATATAAACCCGGCCCAGTTGTGTCAAGAATAGGATAGAATCCTAAGAAAGGTTTACGTATTTCAACACTTTGATTACCTTTAAGTGAGAAAAATGGAACTATAAATGTTATTTGTTCAGTATGACTAGAATTGGGAGTAGAATCTAAAATAATGGAATAATATTTCGATTGTAAGAAATGATTTTTAATTTTTTGACGAACTTTTTTTGCTATAATAAGGGATATTAATTCGTTGTGTAATTTATTGTTTAAATAATGTGGAAAACGTTTACCAGAAATCTTGCTTAACTGAATATATTTTATATGATCTGAAAGTACATTATCAAATTTAGAAAAAGTTTCAACAGCTTTAAAAAATTCCCATTATTTAATTCAAATAATTTATTGGTTCAGCCACGAAATGCCAAACATGATCAGCGAAATACATAATAATTGCAATTATACGTTCTTTCACGTTACACCAGTATTGTGTATTTGCTTCAAGAATTCGCTGTTCTTGATGATCAATTGTTTGGTATTTTTTTTAAGTCTTTTTTTCAAGTGTATCCATTTTTTCTAATCTCCTAAATGATCAGTAGATCGCTCATGTCTTGAAAGATTACTTGAAATATGTTTTCAATCAGAAAACCCTGCACTAGTTAAATTAATGTTTTTTGCTCCAAAAATTTTACAACAAAAACAAAAAACAGAATCAACTTTAATAGAATAAACAAGCCATTCTCTCGGTACTTTTTCACCATTTACAAGTGTTCGGATATAATAATGAATGGAAAATCATCTTTTTTCACCAGCAGGAAAAGATATGTTTTTAATCTGTACAGGACCTTTTTTTTCTAAATCTATACCTACATATTTTGTTATATCTACATCTATATTTTTTATCTCCAAAATGCAACATGCAAAGTAACTCGATAGTTCTTATAATAATTTGACAACAATTAACCCTTAAAACCCCATCCCAAAGAGTGGAACGTACCTGGTAGGAGTTCAACCGCTACCAACAAATATATTAAGTTGTATGAAATTCATTCATGATCCTAAAAATCCTTCCGTAATATTTAACAGACTTCTTCATTTCTTTTGATGCGGGAATCCACGATTTTCGTAAACTAACGATTTATGTAGAACTTTTCCAGTGTATTTACCATTTTCAGTTGCCAAAATTCATCATCACGATGAATCACTTGCCATTCTAGATCTATATTTGTGAATATCACAAAATAACATTTCTCTTTGTTAGCAATATGCAGCTGCCCTTCAATTTGATACATGTAGGGATGGCACTGTTTGAGGCAAATTGTACCATTCGAATCATTGTATATCCAATCCAACTATCTCTGCTGTATATTCCCCACTTTACTCCAACAAGGCTTCCGAATCGATGTAGAACAACAAATTACAGGCGGAAGGGAATCGTAGGTGGAGAATTGTGACAAGTTTCTTGTGAGGAAATAGAATAAATAATCATTGGGAAAAATCAATACAATTCAATTAACAACGCGTTTTATAGCAGTGTCTATAATTCTAAACAACAAGCAGGCAAACTAATAAAATTCAAATCTGGTTAGCGTATTGAAGTGTTAGTGAATGATTGGATAATCTAAAATGAAGAGATCGTATTCCAATTTTAAGGAATTTTTATTAAACTTCGCCAATCTTTTTGGCTTAATTCCAAAATATTGTACAAATCGAAACATTTTAATTCATCCGAAACGCGATAAGATCTGTGCAGTGTTATTTTTCATAATTTTATTTATTCTTCAGTTCGTTTCATTATATTTTAGAAGTTTAGTTCTTGGATTTTCCATCATTACGAGCTTATTGGATAATTTAAAAAATCTATTAATGATTCTAATTGTTTATTGCTTATTCATACAGAATAATTTTCATAATCAACCAATATGGTTGGAATTATTTAATAATCTCCACACAATTGATAATTATATCAACAATAATAACAATTATTACTATAATAAGATATTTAGAAAAGATCTTAATAAATTTTGGATTTTGATAATAATTAATATTCTTATGCATATTTATGTATTCAGTAATTTTATCAGAATTTTTAAATTCAAAGTTTTTATTCACTTAAATTATCTAATTTGCCATTATTTTCATTTATTATTTCAAATAATAGCGTTTATTTTACTGAATGACTTCAAATTGAAATTCATCTATTTAAGTGAAACAATTAAGAATAATGCAAAAGATACAAGAGAAATACAATTGTATTTATTAATTATTCGAATGAATAAAATTACGAAAAATTTATTGGAAAGTATTACGAATTATAATCAAATTTTTGGATGGCTATTTTTGTTTAGTTTTGGTAAATTAATCGTTCATGCTTTAGGATTATTACATTATATCGTCGAAGATGTTGGTCAAAATAAATACGACAAGAACAATGAAATGCTTATAACAATGGGCAATATATTTCTTTTACTGCTTGATCTTGTAAGTCTATTTTTATTGAAAATATTCACAATTAAGTTTTCACATTTTAAATTGTAGTTACCAATCGTTCTTATTATATGGAAAAGTGATGCAGTTGAAAATGCATACGAAAACTTCTATCAAACATATCAAAATTATTTTTGCAACATTCCAGTTGCCAGTAAGAAGGTTGAATACAAGAATTTTGGAAAATATTTAAAACATAATCCTGTCAAGATTACAGCTGCTAATTTCTTTATTATCAATAGGTGTTTATTACTCAAGTTATTAACAACGATTACAACTTATTTTATTGTCAATTTGCAATTTGCATTTGCTGATTTCAAGAATTAGGTTTGAATTCATAAAATTTTACTGTTGTGTGTGAAATACTGTTTTAAAAATGTTTGGAAAATCACAAGTACTTCTATTAGATTTTATCACATTGTCAATGTTGTAAAATGGTGGATGCGGCACAATATTCACTAAATTACAAATTCTCTTTGTACATTTGAAATTTGTTCAAAATGAGTACTTAAAGTCAGTTGATGACAAGCTTAATTAATAAATATTAATCAGCATATGTAGAAAGAAATGAAAAATAGGGTTTTATTGTACACTAAACGATTTGAAATATAAACAGCGTTGACATTGATGTTTTTTTTATTTTGATTTTTTTAACTTTTAATTAACCTTAAAAATCAATGAGATTACCTCTAAAGTTTTAAATTTTATTTTTAGGTTGGTTTACCATAACTATAAGACAATATAATCAGCTATTAAATTTGGAGTTCTCCATTAAGTAGTGTTTATAGTGGTGGAATAAAAATAGTGTATCATGTAAGTAAAGTCAAATTACTTTATGGTTGGGGCACACAAAGGAAATCGTCCACTGTAAATTCTATGAATAGAAATAGATAAATTACAGCTTATATCAGAAATCGACAACAATTCTTTAAAAGTAGCTAGTTCCGTCCCTATGTTATTGACAGATTTTACAGTGGACAGTTTGCTTTGTGTCGTCCAACCATGAATCAATTTGATTTTTCCTATAAGATTCACTATTTCCATTCAACCACTATACATTGGTAGAGTTAATAGGCAAGTAGAGGGGGACAGTGCCTACTTTCCTGTTACTAGCCCAATGTAAAGATTTTGGGATTGTAACGTTAGAGTACTAAAGATAGCAGTGAGGATAGTAGAATGGATATCACATGTACTAGCCTTTCCCCCTCCATGCTACATTGTGATCTTGCTAACCCCAAAATTAACAATAAACAATCCTACTGCGACGTTGCCTAGTTTGTTTGTTAGTTTCGAGATGTTGGAATGTTGTCATATTATAGTTTTGCAAACTATTTTTAAAAGAAAGCAATGGAATAGGATAATATTTCGGAATTTTCTCTCTTAAACCTGATGAGGCATTTTACAATATATATTTTTCAAGAAAAAAAAGAAAATTATTCGTCATTGTGTGTTGTATATCTTCCTCTACTACAGTACTAGCCAATTACTAGCTGAGTGAGTGTAAACAGCTATTATCCCGAATTCAGTAGAGTAGATAAGTCCGGCGAAGAAAAGTAGGCTACTATTCTACTACTCTACTAATATATCCTTAGCATTAAGGTTAGAACTGACTTTTTAATTTTCTTCTGTGAGTGGCAATAATAAGTTCAGTAAAAATTATGTATCAACAAATAACGTACCTGGTATTACGATAAATTCTAGCGATACGTCTCATGTAACCGTTAACATTGATAATAATTGCACATTTAACGCCAATGAAAGTGAAACTACAAAATAATTTTAAATTATATTGTCAATGTTGACGTTTGTTTAGCGCAACATCAATCACATAGAATATGAAAGACGTATGCGCAAGCTGCCAAGATTAAGAAAATAAATTATACTGGCTATTAAAATACCCAAAAGAATTGCGTTAACAGGTATTAAAGCACTACTTTTGTTATATTAACGAAACTATTATAGACGTGAAATAGAAAAAAAAGTATTATAAATGAATATAGGGAATACATTCACACACAGTGATACAGATTCCTTTTCTCTACCTAACCATATAAAGAAAAAATGCTTTACACATAGACCAAAATTTATCAAATAATCTCATCATGGCATCTTTCGATATTAAAGATCTATATACCAATATACCAATACACGAAACTACCAATCTATTGATTGAATATCTTATAAAAACTAATAAATATAACAACGACGAAATAAAAAGCATTGAATACATTTTGAACACCATCCTTGATAACAGTTACTTTAAATTTGATAACAAATTCTACAAGATGGACAAAGGCTTACCTATGGGTCTCCCCCCTTCTGGGTACCTTGCTGACTTTTTTATCAACCACATCGAAGAAAACTTCATAATTAACCCTTACAACCCTTTTTTTCATAACATCATCTCATGGACTAGATATGTCGATGATATTTTCATGGTATTCAACGGTACACAACAGGAGCTCAATGCCCTACACGATTTTGTGAATAATATTCATAATAATATCAGATATACAATTGAAATAGAATCCTCAAACACCATCAATTTCCTCAATCTTACCATAACGAGAACTAATAACACATTTAATTCTGAAATATACAGAAAACCCACAACAACAGACACTATAATCCCTTATAACTCATACCATCACCCCTCCTATAAATTCGCCACCTTTCACTATTTCTTTCATCGACTCTTATCCTTACCACTATCCTCGGAATCATTCCAAAAGGAATACAACATCATACAAGGAATTGTCACTTCCAATAAGTTCCCAATATACATAATCAAAAGAATTCTCAATAAAATCATTAAAAAACACGACCCTCTTTCCACATATAATCAAAAACCAATCCTTAAATACAAAAAATTCACATATGACCCATATTATAAAATTATTAATAACTTATTATTAAAACATCAAATTAAACCAGTCTTTGTGTCTCAAAAGAATGTCTTTAAATATCTATGCAATATTAATGACAAGAACCAATCAGATGTATACAACAAAAGCGGAATTTACTCCATAAAGTGTGATGATTGTGATTGTAAATACATTGGTCAAACCGGAAGATCCATTTTTACTAGAATATCCGAACATAGAAGAAGACTTGATTCCACATTTAAAGAACATCTATTAAGTAATAACCATCATAGTATAGATAACAATAGATTAAAATCTTACACTCTATAAAAAAAGGACTAAAAATGGATCTCCTAGAACAATTTGAAATTTATAGACATCTCATTAATAATCAAAATTTACTCAACGACCAACTAGATTGCGATACAAAGCCTATATTTAAATATTTAAATAAACCGCCTATATACTGGTTTAGATAAATTCATGTTGATATCAAATAATATTCTAGAATATCTCAATTTTTGCCTCTAATCAATTTTTCATATTTTCACCTCCATTTTGTAAAGATCATTCATAGAGTATGCTGGTGCATTGTTCTTTGTTGGTTAATAATTAATAATAATTGTGTTGATAATAACTTAACGTAGTGAAAAGATAACAAGATTGTAACCATCATCATATTTTGTGTACTTTCTTTTTATATATTGACGTAAGTTTAAAATAATTCAATCAAAAAAATTTTTACACAAAATTGTAATTTACATATATAAAAAAAATGTTCAATATTGTTACAATACTTTCAGGTATACCTGAAGATGACCTACTAGGTCGAAACCGGTCGTATTAAATACATAATAAATTACAAGGCATTGAGTTTCATTCAAAATATATTTCATTAATATAAAGAAAAGTTTATTTTACCTAAATGCTGAAAGATAATTAAATGTCATGACACTTTCTATCAAAGTGTCATTAGTATTCAAAATTTCAACCTTTCAATTTGAATGGTTTTGATGTAATGAAATTTTAATCGAAGACCGCAAAATTTAAGACTTTTCTCAAAGTTAAAATATCTGATAAGCTTTGAGTCATGAGCAATAGGTCATTTTATCAAAGTGCATTTCAATTTTGTCACAGAGTTCTTCAAAAATGCAAAATAGAATACTGTTTCACTTAAAACAAGAGAGAGGAATGCACTACCCCATACATATATCGTTGGTTGCAAGAACAACGAAAATATATTCTAGAGAATGTTCAGATGACAAAACGGCTACAAGCCACATTTCATTATCTTCCATCAGTTAAAGCTTCTTATACTTTTAATAGGCCATCATCTTGAATCAACCTGTATAAACAGCGTCAACATTGATGTTTTTTTTTAATTCATAGTTTTTAGAATACCCTGGAACTTTTTTAAATCATAATGAACACGGTGATTGATATTTAATATTAGGATATTATTCTCAATCAATTCATGTCAATGAATAATTGAGAGCCTTTATCCTGTTTACCAACTAGGAAAATATTCAGTCAGTGGGCGGGATCCGAACCCACGACCTTTCAGTTTGGCCCCAACTGCTCTGTATGCGTAATAGTAAATATGCAAATAGGCCAAATTAAAAGGTTGCGGGTTCGGATCCAGCCGAGTGACTGAATATTTTCCTAGTTGCTAAACAGGATAAAGGCCCTCAATTTTTCATTAACATGAATTGATTGAGAATAATAACCTAATACGATAGAACTTATCTGTTGACTTAATGCAATAAAACAAATTTTAAAAATAGTGTGAATAAGATAGAGAGTATTATGAACGTACATATGTGCAAGTATAAGAATTTGATTAGTAATTGTATCAAACTATTACAAACGTTTAAATATCGTATTGTATTGTGATTCAAACTCTCTGGTTACATCTAATATGAATTGTATTAAAATTCATTACTTGCAACGGTAAAAAATTAGAAAAAAAATCAGTTGGAAAGGTTTGTCGATTCATTTCTGAATAGTGTTTTTCCCCTATATAAAAATACACACTACTTTAAAATCGATAAAGAATAAAAAATTACAGGAATCGTAGAGGGAGAACTTTAACGAGTTTCGGGTGAGGAAATTAAAATACACAATCATTTATTGTAAAAAGTCAATAGAATTAACGACGCATTCAATAACAATTTCTATTATTCTGAACAACTATGTCTCGCCGTCAAACAAATTAATAAAATTGAAAACTTGTTATAGTATCGAAGTGTTAGTGAATGATGGAAAACGCCGAATTGAACACATCGTATTTAAATTTTAAAGAATTTTGGCTAAACTTAGCCAATCGTTTCGGTTTAATTCCAACGTATTTCAAAGATCGAAATATTTTAATTCATACAGAACGTGATAAAATACGTCCAGTATTATTATTGACAATTTTATTCACTTTTCAATTCGTTTCATTAAATTTTAAACATTCAATTTTCCATTTTTGAGTCGTGCTGCGTGTTTTGTTCGTTTTTTAAAATTTTGACATTGCCCAAGACGTTCGTTTTTGACAAACTGTGAAATGAGCTACGAGGTTTTAATTTTGCTAGAATGTTCCCTAGGGACTCTTCTACAAATCTTCAAAATATTTTTCGAGTCGCTCGTCGACTAATAACTAATTACCTGTGCGTCAGATAACAAAATGATACAGGACTTTTTATCCTAGAATTTTGTCCTCTGTTTGCCCCTGAGGAGCAAGAGCGCGACTTACGGGACATCCTGTATTTGCATCTATGGGCTATATATTTTTTTTATCGCTTAGTCTTGCAAGTATAAATATTATTATTGGAAATTTTTGCAATTAATTAATACACTTTAAAAACTAGATTCCAATCGTTCTTATTTTAATAAAGAGTGATACAGTTAAAAACGAAATGGGACGTTTCACCGCGGCCGGTTCTCCGCTAGATATGTTTTTCCGCCAGGATGTTTCGCCGCTTATAGGTGGAAATCATTTTTTTAAACAAATAATTTTCTTATAACAACGGAATATGTTGTGTTTCGTTTATACAAATCTGTTTAATTTTTGCATCTTGCAAAGAAACTCACTAAAGTTGCTTGTTCTGTGATAAAGGACATTTTAATGAGGGTTATTATCCCAAAGTATTATTAAATGACTTCGTAATATTCGTGTTCATCACATCTGTGTCATAAACAACTTTCTAATTAGTATGTGTTTTGTTGTTATCCTTTGTTTTACCAAAGAATTAGAAATTGCATGGATGAACTTGTTCTTCGTTGTTACAGTTTTGGAATTCTTTGATTTGTTTTTGGAATCGTTGATTGAAATTCTTTGGTTTTTTATTAATTCACCAAAATTTTGTATTCTTTTATTAAACCCAGAAGAATAAAATATATTAACAATATTACAATTCAACTGACACTTACCGAAAGTACGTACTGTTTATGTTTATAAGAAATTTGTGACGACACACCCTTTAGTACCTGCCCCACCTCATCACAAAACAAATAAAAGGGGTAAAAGCCTGGTGCAATTTTAGTTTTGAATTATTAAAGCACAATATGTGATAAAGTGCTGAGTAAGCGCAGGAAAGAAAAATTTATACACGATGGTTTTGTCTACGTTTTTGACAAAAATTCAACAAAGGATGATAGCCTTAAATTCTGGAGATGTGAAGAACAAGGACGATGTAAGGCAAGAATACACGCCAAGGAAGGCCAGGTTCTGAATATTATGAATTATCACACTGATGATCCTTCAACCGTCAACTTCGAAGTCCAACGCTTCACCACAAAATTAAAGAATAGGGCCGAGACGACGGTTAAAGGGACTAACCAAATAATCACAGAATGTTTGGTGGGTTTAGGTCAAGCTGGTCAAGGATCCATTCCAAATAAGTCGGCACTAAGGAAAATTGTGTAAAAAAAGCGTGACGAATTTGAAGCCGTACCAGCCAATCCTGAATGTCTAAGAGACTTACATATTCCTCAGAGATTTAGGCAGAAGGTGGTGTGGATGATGAGTTTGTTTTGTCGGACCTTTATGAAGCCAATAAGGTAGTTATTCTTTTACGAAAGACCTGGCTACAGCATCTCCGTTCAGAAATCTCGTATGCAGGCGGTACCACCAAGATTGCACCTTCACGGTTTGCCCAAGTATACGTGATTTCCCCAACAAAGCTTGGTGGATACCGGTGATATATGTATGCATTGCTTACTTTTCGCCCTTTTGAAAGAACTCGATTCTCAACTGGCTCCTGCAGCAATAAATTGCGATTTTGAGCAAGGTGCCATTGCTGCGATGGAAGAAAATTTTCCTTGTACACAAATTTATGGGTGCTTCTTCCATCTTTCGCACAACCTACAGAAGCACCTAGCAGAAATTGGGTTGATGCAAATTATAGGAACGATCCTGATTTTGTGCTACAAGCAAAAATGATATGTTGAGATTTTTTTCTTAAAATTATTCATTCAGTACTTATTATTTATTATTTCAGATCATTTCCATTGCATTTGTTCCCATTGACGATCGTGAGACGGCGATGGAAGTCCTGACAGGGGAGCTCCGAGAAGAATTGCACCCGATTTTGGACTGGCTAGAGAGGACAATTACATTGGCAGGCCGAATCGCAGAGGCAATGGAAGACGGGCCCCTATATTTTCTACTCGAATGTGGAACTAATATCAAAGAACCATCCAGGGACTTGCAAGAACAAATAACCACGCGGAGGCAGCAAACAGGAGGATACAGTGTCAGCTGTTTAAGGATCATCCAATTATTTGGACTTTTGTAAAGAATTTAGAGAAAATTCAAAAAAGCGCCGATAGCTTATATGAAAAACTTTTAGGTGACAACCCACCACCTGAAAAACTCATGAAATATAGAGATTCCGATGAGCGTATTTAGCGAATTTATTTATTTAATAGGAATTGCCCATAATTATTAATTAGTGTAAATTTTATTGAATTATATCTTAATGTAATAAGCTCTGTAAGTTCGACCATCTATTTTTTACTCTACGACAAAACATCTTGGCGGCGGAACAACCTGGCGGCGAACTGGCCGCGTCGAAACGTCGTATACCCAATAAAATTAAATACGAAAGCTTCTCTCTCACATTTCTGAATATGCTTTACAACAATCCAGTTTTAAATCAGAAGATTGAATTCAAGAATTTTGGGAAATATTTAATACATAATCCTGTCAACATTACAGCTGCTAATTTCTTTATTATTAATAGATGTTTGTTACTTAAGATATTAACACCAATCACAACTTATTTTATTGTCGCTTTACAATTCACATTTGCTGGTTCCAGCAATTAAGATCTGAATTCATGATTTTTATTGTTGTGTGTGAAATATTATCTCAATAAATTTTGAAAACTTGCATTTTACCACTTTGTTAACGTTGAAAAATGGCGGATGCGCTTTATATTCACTAAATTCTTTCGGATGAACATATTTGTAAATTTAAAAGTTGCTTAAAATTAGTATTTGAAGCCAGTTGATGGTATGCCTAAGTATTAAATATTAATAAAAATAATAATAGTGTTTTATTGAAGATGAAAAATGAATAGCGTTAATACTGATGTTATTAAAAAAAAACACTACAGTTTTTAGACTACTCTAGCGCTAGTCTATTAACTCAAGGTGAATGGTTTGAATTTTAAAAATACTGTTATCAGTAAATTAATAATAGTATGATTTATTCTAAAAATTGAGTACAATAGAAATACAAAAAAAATATAATAATATTGAATAATGAATTAAACGTCTTATAATCGTCTAATTGTAAGTCTCTTACTCTTCTCGCGACCATCTTTCTCTGACTCCCCTATTATTTTCTTCAACACTCCAACCTCCACAACCACGCGTAGCCATAAAATTATTGTAACAATAGTGTAAATAACATAAAGCATAAACGTATGTGCAAGTTGAACAATTTCGTTAAAAAATCCATCAAGCTATAACAAACGTTCACAAATCGTGTTCCATTTTGATTGAAAACAGTTCTCCAGTTCCATTTAGTATTGGTCTTATTAAAATCCATCAATTGTGAATACACAAAACCAGCAGTCAGCTGAGAATCTAATTTTAGGGTTCAGGGTCCTCCCTAAGAAGTACCGTACAGGATGTAGCAAATTTCCTCCTCCCCAGATGCCATACTCTGAGATCCTTCAAGACCTCACAATGGCATAAGATATAAAGGAAAGTTTCATTCTGCTCTTTACATGCCTTACATGTCGGATCCTTTACTATCTCAATAATATGAAGCTGGTGCCTCAGAGAACAGTGGGCAGTAAACACTCCTGTGATCTACTTTATTTATTTCCCGTTTAACTGTAGGATATCTTCGGCTTAAAAACCCCAGACACGTCTTTGACAAGATCATTCCTGATTGTTTCTCAAAGTAGAGTTGGAGTTTTCTCTTTAATGACTCCCTTATGGATACTTTGGCGTCCTAATACGAGATCTCATATGAGATTAGGTTCAATTAAGACTTTCTGTGGCCCTTTTTGGTAAACAATCCGCTGGCATCCATTTCAAGTTTACCTTGTTATGTTCAAAAAGCTCCCTTATTTCTATAGCTTTTAGTAGCCTGAGCACTGCTTGACTGTCTATTTTGATGTTGATGCTCCTATTTCTGTAATTCCTACATCACATGACCTTTGCACAATTCATTCTTTCTATTAATTCTAGTTGGAGTAATCGTTTCCCAGTCCAAATGTAGTTTAGTCGTCTGGGTCTTACCACTCTTATTCCTATATTCACGGCCATTTTGGAGCCATTTGTGTACCAAATGATTCCTTTTCAGATCGTCTTCTTCATCCTGTCCATTGATTCTTCACCTTAGAGTATTTCTATTTTGAAGTTCTTGAATCGATAGACTAAGTTGATTCTATCAGACACCATTTCTAAACAACAATTTTGTCTCTTTTACGATGAATTTCGATATGCGATCTCTTAAATACGAGTTCTCTGCCTAAGTCATTAGGTTTTAAGCGATAAAAAGCAGCTGTTACTTCTGCCTCCGCAATTATGTGTGAGTCACTAGGGTCTGGATCATGTCGTCTTTTTGATAGTGCAAAAGTCCACTTGCTTCGGAACAAGGCTTCAGCGATGGAAACATGCATATCAATGACTTTCTGTACATGAAAGTACTTTGGGGCACAAAAACTGTGTTTTGAAGATGAAATCGCGGGGACAAGCTGAAGCTAGAATTGACTCTAAATTATTTGAGCAGTTAGAAGATGAAAGAAAATACTGGCGCAATGTATTGCTTAGAGTTGTTGTAGCTGTAAAATCTTTAGCTACGTGTGGTCTTTCGTTCCGTGGAAAGACAGATAAATTTGGAACTACAAATAACGGAAGTTTTATGATGATTTTGGAAGCAATTTTCGAATTTGATCTGTTTCTGGTAACACATATAAAAAGTTTCGATAATCCCAGGAGAGGCAACACATCATATTTGTCTTTTGCAACTTACGAAAAAATAATAAAAATTATGGCAGATAAAGTCACAACAACAATACTTAAACAACTTCAAAAAAAGCTAAACACTTTTCATTTAGTGTAGATTCAACGCCTGATATTGCAAATGTAGATCAGCTCTCTTTAATTGTGAGATTTGTTCAAGATAATGCAGAACCTATCGAACGATTCCTTTGCTTTTTACCAAACACTGGTCACAAAGCCGAAGACATGTTGGTAGCCATAATGGACACTTTCAAAACACTGAAAATTGACATTAACAATTACAGAGGTCACTCTTATGGCAATGCCAAAAATATGTCTGGGCATTATAACGGCCTACAGGCTAAGATCAAAGAAAAATGTCAGCATGCAACGTACGTTCCTTGCGCTGCACATTTGTTAAACTTGATCGGCTCATCAGCTGCTGAATGTTGCATAGAAGGTATAAAATTTTTCGGGTTGCTACAAAATTTATACGTATTTTTTACAGCATCAACGGATCGTACAAAATTATTACAATCATTTTTGAGTGAGCTTGAACATGTAACTGTGAAAAAATTGTCACATACGCGATGGTCTGCCAGGGACAATGCTTGTACCAGTCTTAATAAAGATTGGAACCAAATAATAGCGGCTCTCGAAACTAAAAGAAGTTACACTGCCCACCAAGAAGCTTCGGTTAAAAATGAAGCTACATCGTTATTGGATCAATTAATTTCCATAGAAACGGCTATATTATCGGAATTTTTAGGATCTGTATTAAAACAATTTAATATGGTTTCCAAAATTCTACAAGGTGTCGATACAGGCGTAGAGGTAGATTCCAGGCTCTACGAGTCACTCATCACCTTCATAGACAATAAAAGGGAATCTTTTGGTGCTTTTGAAGAGGCTGGTAAAAATAAAATCCTCAGAGGAATACAGAAGCAGTCACAAGAGAATTATTAAGAGGAAGCAACGAAGGAGAAGTCATGTTACAAGGAACATTTCAGGGTTAATACCTTCTTACCAGTATGCGACCAACTGCTACAAGAGTTAAGGAGGCGCAAAATTTCGTATAATGCAGTAACACCCAATTTTGCATTTTTTTGCAAATTGGATACAATGCCCGAAGAGGAAATTAGAGCTAACGCAATAAAACTCTAAAAATTATACTCGATTGATATTGCAGATGATTTACAAGAAGAATATGTCCTTTCAAAACAATTCTTGACGTCTCATGAAAACAAAATGAGCTTAAGGCAACTTAACCTATTTATTAAAGAAACATTTTTAAAGGAAGTGTTTCCATATACAGAAACAGCATCACGTATGTTCCTGTGTACTGCAGTGACAAACTGCAGTGCAGAACGCTCATTTTCCGTACTGAAAAAAAATTAAAAAATAATCTACGTTCCCGTATAAGCGAAGAACGTATAAACAGCCTAACCATCCTTAATATAGAAGCTGACAACAATAAAGATGAATTTAAAAAAGAAATAAAGTTACATCATGTAATCAAATCGACAGGTAAGCTAAACGAAAACAAGAGAGATTACAGAAATGCGATATTATGTGTTTCGCCTAAATTAAGGAATATACTGTATAAAGTACGCATTCATTTAGGTTGTAGAGTCATTAAGGTGGCTGACCATCTTAATAAATCTTACTGCTACAAATGCCTCAAAGTTGGTCATATTGCTAAAGAATGTAGAGGTAAACAAATTTGTAAGAGATGTCGGAGTTTGCATGATCAAAAAGATTGTGTTGTGAACGAAAGTGAATTTAAATGTATCATTTGTGAACGTGGGGGAAATAAAAAAATTATAGGTCACATTGCCTATGGTCAAGATTGTCCATCATTAATAAAACTAAAGAGTAAGTTAGTTGAGAAAATTAATTATTCACATAATGAATAATTTAAATAATACAAAATATAATATTGAGAAAAATAAAATTTATTCAGATAAATGTAGATAAATCTAGAGAGGCAACTAGTGCGTTACATAATTTTATTAAACAAAACAATATTGATGTGGCAATTGTTCAAGAATCATATCTAATAAACAAAAAACCAGTGGGCTTTCCAAAATTTTTTGAAATTTTTGCTACATATAATGGAAATAATCGGTCTAGGGCAACAGTTATTTTGACAAATAATCTTCTAACGGGTATTTTATTAACAGATTATTCTAATGAAGATATAACTTGCGTTGAAATAATAAGAAATGAATTCAATAGCTTCATAATTTTATCTATATATTTTCAACCACAAGAAGGAATATCAATAATTAAAGATGACTTAAAGATTATTGAAAAAGTTATTATATTAGCTAAAAATACTGGAAAGAAAGCCATAATTGGTGGGGACTTAAACAAAAAATCTTTTGACTGGGGTAGTCTTGTTGAAGATGTTCGGGGAAGGTAAATTTCAGAATTCATACAATAAAGAGATCTAATAATTTTAAGTGACGGAAATGAACCTACATTTGAAGGACATTAAGGCACTAGCAGAATTGATGTAACGTTTTGTTCACATAATATTTTTAAGTATATATCCTCATGGAAAATTCTCAATATATATATATATATATATATATATATATATATATATATATATATATATATATATATATATATATATATATATATATATATATATATATATATATATATATATATATATATATATATATATATATTGAGATTAGTCTATTAGTCGACGAGCGATGCGAAAAACATTTTGAGGATTTGTAGAAGGGTCCCTAGGGAACATTTGAGCAAAATTAAAACCTCGTAGCTCATTTTAAAGTTGGTCAAAAAACGATCGTTTTGGACAATGTAGCAATTTTCAAAAACGAACAAAACACGCAGAAGGACTAAAAATGACTCAGAGACCTTCCCAACTATCCCAACATTGATTTTTTTCGTTTCTTTCCATTTTATTCTGGAACAGGTGCAAATATTTTGTATTTTCTCTGGAATACAATGGAGAAAACGAAACAAATCAATGTTGGGAAGGTCTCTGAGTAATTTTTAGTCGTTCTGCGTGTTTAGCTCATTTTTGAAAATTGTGACATTGTCCAAAACGATCGTTTTTTGACCAACTTTGAAATGAGCTACGAGGTTCTAATTTTGCTAAAATGTTCCCTGGGGACTCTTCTACAAATCCTCAAAATATTTTTCGAATCGCTTGTCGACTAATAGGAGTTTCTTAGAACTCTCCATACTGAGAGCAAACAGCCTGTATATATATATATATATATATATATATATATATATATATATATATATATATATATATATATATATATATATATAGTACCAAATCTATCCGGTTCATACCAGATATGCGGATTAAATCACACCGACAATACCGCTCGGAGCGCATACACGCTTGGTTAAGAAAATTACCTACGGACAGATTTTCAAATTTTTTTCATTATTATGATATGGTCGTGAAAGAAAATCGATTTTCCTATATTTTGATACTAATTGTCGGTCAAATTAATTAATTTTAATAGCTGTAAATAACAGGTGAAAATGGGATTCCAAATTTTCCAAGAAGTCACGTAATTTTAAAAATTTTCGTTTAAGCGAGCTTTATTACCTCCGCCCTTACAATATCTTTCTAAAAACAAGAGTGCATAATTCTATCTTTAAAATTGTGCCCTATATTACTGATCAAAGTCCATTTAATTTTCTTCAAAAATTGGAAAAACTAACAAACGTATCGGGAAAATTCTCGAATATTTGGAAAGATCTCATCATTTTCCATCTAAATCACTCAATAGATATTTAAAATCAATCATATTGGCCAATTTTCAGCCGATTATGAAGGAAAATGTACAAAAAAACATGGTCCAACAGTTTTCTTTATCATTCCGAATTTTATCAGATTTTTCTTTAATAGAAAGCTTCAGGACATGCACCTTGAAATGCTCTATCCAACGCACGTTTTAATTTCACAATATCTTAAAAAATAAGCGAAATATCGTTGTTTGAAAATTGATAAATTTCGCACGCTGAAGCGATCTCATAGTACAACATACCCTTAAAATATTTTTTCAATCGCTTGCCAACTAATGGGAGTTGCCAAAAACATGTGAATAAGTAATAACAAATTAAATTCATTGTAGATCAATAATAATAATAAAATTCCAATATAAATAACGACATGCTGACACTTCGTATTAGGATAAAAGAATTTAGAACAATTACGGAATTGTGTTAGCAAAAATACGTAATTCATGAATTTAAGAATAATTAATTGCAAAATTTGAGTATTCCAAAAATTATGTTCAATTTAAAATTAAACAACAGCTCATCTAGGAAATGACGATCGGCCCAGCATAGGCCCAGGTCTGGTTCAACACTGCTTAACTGTGGCTGAAGCTCAAATGTTGGTCCAGTCGTGTTTGAAGATCGGAATGATAACTCTGTGCCTGGCTTAGCATACAGCATTGTGCCAACACTGGTAATAAGCATTGACCCAAGACTGGTAATAAACATTAGCCCAATATTGAATTTAAGCCGAAGTAAATTTGAATCAATGTCCGTAATATACTTGAAGAAAATATTGGCTCGGATTTACAGATTCCTACAAGATGATGTTTAAGGATGATGATCACATACAATTTCTGTTTCTTAAACATTATCATCGTCACTTGTTCCATTTGATTCACACAGGGAAACGAGATATGACAATGAGTTTTAGAGATGAAGAGAATGTTCAACGGTTGTGATGAAGATGTGTGAAATAGATAGTTGCGCAGAACTTTCTGCGACGATTGTTGTATTCTACTCTCTTTTCAATTGTTAGGTATGAGTAAATTGTACAGAGTCAGATAGATAGCTCTTACATAGAGACACTCTTTCTGTCTCACATGTGTGACCCTTAAGTCTCACACAATCTCTTAGGAGATTAAATTCTCAAACCATTTTTTCACCTGACGTAGAACTAATTAGTTATTAATTAAATTAAGTAGCCAATCAGGTGCCCTCTTACGATTAGTTTGAACGGTTGTCGCGCCAGCCTGTTAACTGGTCTGCTTCCCACATGACACCGTCAAGACTCTTTCCTTCTGTCTTTTTCATCGCTATAGCGAGCAACTATCTGCCCTTAGGAGATTGTGCGAGACTTATGAGTCAAGCTGTATATAAATAATTTGCAAGAATGGATACAATATCTACATCTACATATACATAATACTATTTGTTTTCAAAATATACATAATAGGTTTGTTCCAAGTAAAAGCTCCAGTTACAAACTAATTCCCAACTAGTTTCGGATTGTTTATGTTGAAACACCTATATATATTGAATTGTCTTAAGACTATGCAAAATATAAAACAACAAAAAGGATTGAGGGTTGTCGGACTTTAGAATGGTCATCTAAACTAGAGGGTGGGAAATGCAAGGGTGTTTTTGAATGTTATAATATTAATATAAAAAATAAATGCGATTTCTTGCTTACAAAAGACTGAAATATTGCTAGTGAAAAAAAATTCTCAAAAAAAAAACACTAAAAAATTGAAGGAAGATACAGAGAATTGGAAGAACAAAAATAGAATACCTAAATATCAGAACTGAATCAAAAGATTCGAAGTCTGATTCTAATTAAAGAGAATGCTGTTCTCAAATAACAGAACTTTTACAAATATTGTATGATGAAGTTTCTAACATGTAGGATTTTTATAATAAACAAATAAAATTATAATGTATAGTACGTTTACTCTGCTAACGTTTTTTGACTTAAGTTGTAAATAAGAATTAGTGGTTTACACGATGGAATCAAAATTCACAATAGCCGGTTGGGGTGTTATAAATCATAGAGATAATCGACAAATTTACCAACTGTTTATACACATTTAGATGTGTTGTAATTTTGGAAATTTAGAAAAATTACTGAAAATTTTCTAAGTATAGTGAAATTATTTTGAACTGGCCGAGTAAAATTTTCAATAGCAATTGTGTTAACAATACAGCAATTTGACTTCTGTCAGAAGGGGTTGTTTATGATCCACTATATTTTACGAAAATCCTAAACTTCCTCCACTTGTTATTATTATTCTTCTTTTAATATTCCTAAACTTTTAACATTTCATTTCTGTCTACCTGTTCATCCTTTCCAGGTGTTTGCGTTTGAGGAAGTTTAACATTTTCGTAAAATATAGTGGGTGGTAAACAACCCCATCTGACAGAAGTCAAATTGCTGTATTGTTAACACAATTGATATTGAAAATTTTACTCGGCCAGTTCAAAATAATTTCACTGTACATTCGAATTTTCAAAATTGGATTTTAAGGATTCGAGCCCTATTCACTCATGACAAATAATTGGAGCTTTCAGGGAGTTTTGTAATATAGATAAATAAATTTGCATATAATTAATATTTGTAAACAAATTCAATCTTGATGCCATTTATTGAAAAAGTTTAAAATAAAAAAATAAAAACAATATTAATAATTTATCAATGTACAATAATTGTGAATTAAATACTTCTTGTCACATGTAATATTGGACCAAAGTGCTAATCGGTGAAATGTCTCCAAATAATTTCATTAATGTGGTCCTTACTGTCTCTTTATTTAACCTAAAATTTCTGGTAAAATCACCTTCGATTATCTAACACGAATCGCTAGCATCCTGAAGAATTTTTCTTCTTATGTTTTCTTAATTTTTACAGATCATTTTTAAAACCACGCTAGTCTTGGTGAAAAAAGGTTTATTTTTAACTTCCCGCTAAGAAAATTGAAAATTTTCAAAATTTCGGGAAGTTATTGGTTTCACCCCGATTTTCGAAAATTGAATTTTTAGCAGATCTCGACGTTTTGGGACCCTAGGAAGCTATTTTGACTATTTTTGCGAGGGTGTCTGTATGGCTGTATGTATGTGTGTGTGTGTGTGTGTGTGTGTGGGGGGGGAGACTATGTAAGCAGCTCATAACTTTTGAACGGATTGACGTATTGAAACGCTCTTTACGGCATCCGAAAAGATTCCACCAAACTTAGATTTCGTGTAAGTTTGAACCGATTCGGCCCGATAGATTTTGAGAAATTCCAAGAAAACCGAAAAATTTCTTTTGTTAACATCATGTTTTTTCAAAATAACTATTAAGCTGCTGTACCGATCACTTCCATAATCTAATCAGCTCTAAACCTCAACTAATGACGTCGAATTCCGTTTGAACGATCAAAATCTGTTGATTTGTTCACGAGTTATCGTTGTCGAAAAATATCGAAAAAAGTGTTTTTTCAATATAACCTCAAAATTACTTCATCAATAAAATTTGTACTTCCCGCAATAATTTGAGAGCTTTAAAAAATGCGTCTAGTGCCGAAAAGCTCGTCAAAATCCGTTGATTTGTTCGCGAGATATCGTTGTCGATAATTTCGAAAAAGACGATTTTTATACATAATTTCAAAATTACTCAACCAATCAAATTTGTATACCTCACAATAATTTTAGAGCTTTAAAAACTGCGTCGAATGCCGCAAAGCTCGTCAAAATCCGTTGATTTGTTATATCGTTGTCAAAAGTTTTTGAAAAAGCGTTCTTTCAACAACCTCAAAATTCCTTAACCAATCAAATTTGTACTCCTCACAATAATTTTGGAGCTTTAAAACTTAGCGGGAAGTTTCAGGAATGGCCTGCAGGGTCAATCCCATTCCAGATTTTTTTCTTTGTACAGGGTGCGGCAGAACCGATTGAGCAGTTTGGAGGGTCAGGTGTTCGGGCGGTGGTGGGGGTAGGTAGCTGCACTTGGTCTCTTTTTGTTCTGTCGGCATCCCCATTTTAGTACACAATTCGGTCCTGGACTCGACAGTTGGAGGAAACTGGTAGCACACTAGGCTCGAAGGCACGCTATTGCATTGGGGGTTTCAGGTCGCAGTTTGAGGAGGATTCTGCATTTAGATTTGAATTTACATCCCTTCAAAATAATGATGGTTGAAGAATTAAACCCAACAGACTACGCCAACCGTCAAAATCTGTGTGAGGAAATCCTTGCAGCGATCCCTACTGAGGCAGCATTCTTCAGCAGTGACGAGCCACATGTTCACCTAAGCGGTATTGTGAATTAGCAAAATTTTCGCTACTCGGCTAAAAACAACCCCCGAATTGTTAACGAAAGACCGCTACATTCTTCTAAACTAACGGTGTGGTGTGCCGTATCACAATTTGTCGTAATAGGCCCGTACTTCTTTGAAGAGGGGAAGCGTGACAATGACCGTGAATTCCGGACGTTATTTTTCAATGTTGCAAGAATTTTTGCAGCCAAGATTGAAAGAGGTTGTTGAAGAAGAGGAATTAGGGGACTTTTGGTTCCAACAGGATGGGGCAACAGCTCACACAGCCCGAAATTCTCCAAGTGTTTTAAATAAAATCTTTCTTGGACGTCTAGTGTCATTGAGAGGTGACGTGGGGTGGCCCGCGTGGTCGCCCAATTTAAGCATATGCGACTTCTTTCTTTGGGGATATCTCAAGAATCAAGTGTTTAAACGTCACCCCCAAAACCTGCTAGAGCTAAGGGAGCAGATTGTTGGAGAAATAAACGTGATACCCCGCGAAATGTCTCAGAGGGCTATTGAAAACTTCAGAAATCGCAGCTATCTTAAAGACATTATTTTAAAAAATTAATCAGTATAAAATAGTAAATCTTACGAATTTCAAAAATAAAAACATTTGTTTCATATATATCCTGGTTCCTTTTCTATAACTCTTCAAACTGCTTAAGGATTATCAAAACATTATAGTATACGTTTACTCCACTAACGTTTTTTGACTTAAGTTGTAAATAAGAATTAGCGGCTTACACAGTGGAAGCAAAATTTACAGTAGCCGTTTGGGGGTGTTATAAATAATAGAGAGAATTGACAAATTCACTATCTGTTTATACATATAAATAAAAATGTTAAATAAACGCCGAGAAAGGCAACAGTCAACAATTTTTTTAAATAGCAACCCCTATTTTTTATTGACTTTTCAAGTAGAGAATATTTTTCTGCGTTCAGACATGTACATATAGTAGGGGGTTACATAAGAAAATTTTCGAGAAAAAAATTATTAAGGTTTGCAAGATTTTCTGTCATCACACTCATCACTATATGTATCCTTGCATCAGCATGGCATACGAAAAACACAACACCTTTGAATGAGTTGTAAAGAAAATAATTATTTACAAAACATCAAGTAATGTTAACAGTGAGTATTTTTTATTTGAACCACCAACCGTCAAGCAGTTTGTAAAAAAATATTCTCTACCCGAATATAAAATAGAGGCTACCATTTAAAACAAGTGTTTTATTCTAGTTTTTCTATTTGCACCCTTTTTTTTAATAAAAATTGAACCCTTGAAATTTAGGGAATCTCGCGGCAGTTGGTATTAACCACAGCGATATTTAAAAAATTGTTCAATTGGTTTTTCTTCTGCACTTCCTCGATTGTTTATATTTAAATTCAGAAACCATCACAAATGTGAGTGGCAATAATAAATTCAAGGAAAACTCTGTGTCAACAAATAACGTACCTGGGATTACGATAAATTCTAGAGGTATGTATCATGTAATCGTTAACGTTTATAATAATTGCACATTGAACGAAAATTAATAAATTAAAACATAAAATATTTTAAGGTTATATTGTCAATGTAGACTTCTGTTTAGCGCAACACCAATCACATAGAATATGAAAGAAGCATGCGCAGGCTGCCAACCTTAAGAGAATCAATTATAATAGCTACTAAAATACCCAAAAGGAGTGTGTTAACAGGTATTAAAACATTCCTTTTGTTATATTTACAACTCTATTATAGACACAAAATCGAAATAGTATATTAAAAAACGAGTTTCAGAAGTCGACAATTCCTGCACGAGACCAAGTTTAAAAAACGAGTCGCGAAGCGGGGAGTCTTTTAATGGTCGAGTGCAGGAATTGACTTCTGAAACGCGTTTTTTATACTATTTTTTCTATTTTGCACCCTTTTTTTAATAAAAATTGAACCCTTGAAATTTAGGGAATTTCGCGGCAGTTGGTATTAACCATAGATCTATTAAATTATACATGGATGAAACGTATACTGTCGCTCGGTGAAGCCAACATCATTCTAGTAGTGGGGGGTCAAGTAATGGCAAAAGAACGACGACTGTACTGTTTGATTCAGTGTTAAAACAAATTGTCTTAGGGGTGGCAAATATTTCTTTATTTTTGTTCCTCTATTAATAGTAAAATTTTATATATTGCCTATTATTTATGTAGAGAATACAGGTATTAAACCGACATATTGTTTAACAAAGTAAAATTTTCCTTATTAAATTTCCTCGTGCAGGTTCTTAGCGATATTCATTAGGTACAATTGAATTAAAGACAAATTTTATCTTATTGTTATTGAAATAAAAATTAATAAAATTAGTACACACTTTTCCTTTTGTAAACATGGTGTATTCTTGTGCAGCTTATAATTGTACTAATCGATTTGTAAAAGGAAGTGGTATTACTTTTCACAGGTAAGTTACACGAAATATTTAATGAGTATAAAAATTTTAATAATTTTATTTCAATCATTAAAAAATATCTATACCTATAGATTTCCTAAAAACATAAATATGAAGAAGAAATGGATTTGGGCAATGAGACGTGATAAATATCTACCAGGCAGTACAGCAGTATTATGTAGCCAACATTTTTTACCATCTGATTTTGAAGCCACTCCAAAAATTAAAAAACTGAAAAAGGAGGCTGTACCTTCTATTTTTTCATTCCCAGAAACTTTGCCGAAAAAGCCAGTATATCATCGAAGAAAACTAGAGCTAAAGAAGAAAAGTCCACCTCAATCAACAGGTTGTTTCCAAAGGAAATATGCTCTTGATATATCATAAAGTTATACTCGTGGTAATTTTTAGACAATGAAATATCAAATATAGAAGAACCATCAACCTCTTTTGCGATTAGTGAACAATCAACTTCCTCTTGTTATATTTCTTCTACCTCTAGGTATTACGTTAAAATAATAATAAATATATGAATTTTATTGTTCTTATTATATACAGAAAGCGTTTCATTGGGGATTATGTCGAAGAAGATCTGATTTGTCCTGAAAAATGCAAAAGATTTTTCTTGTCCTCCCAGAAAACAATTGCGAAACAAAGAACTCGAATCAAGAGATTACAATTAAAAAATCATCGTTTAAAGAAAAAAATCAAGAACTTAACAAACTTGATAGATCTTCTACAAAATGAAAACAAAATTTCTTCCGAGACTTCTGTTCTCTTAAAGGTAAAAGGTGGTAGAAGTTAGTTATTTAAGGTGAAGGTAAAGATAAAGATGGTAGAAGTTAGTTATTTTAAGTAGGCTTTTTTGAATGTAATATTGTGCATGTATTGTTTTAAGATACTAATTTAGCAAATTAATTAGTTCGAGTGAATAATAACTTACTAATCTTTAATGCTTTGCTTAAAAAAGCACTTTTAGTATAAGGTGTTTACTAAATAATCTAAGAATTAAATAAATACATTTGTGATTTGATGTTGTAAGCAAAAGATGGTAAGTTTATCCCTTTTAAAATTGAAGTACCTAGCTTCTATTTGTATTTTTTTTTTTGCAATTGTTAAACATACCCACGATGCACGTTACAGAATTTCAGATATTTTTTTCGGGTCGGAATTTTAAAAGTAGGGAAAAAGAGGTAACAGAGTAATACTTTCACAGGATATTGTCTCAGAACTCCCAGAAGCAGAGCAACAATTGCTATTAAGGCAAACTACTAAAATTTCTAAAAGAAAGTACCTTCCAGAATTAAGAACATTTGCTCTTACATTACACTTTTATTCTTCATCCGCATATAACTACGTAAGGAAAGTTTTTGGAAATTGTCTTCCTCACACAAATACTTTGCGTAAGTGGTACTGTTCAATTGATGGTTTTCCAGGATTTACTAGCGAATCCATTCGAGCTGTAAAACTTAAGGTCATTGAGATGAAAAAACAGGGAAAACAGCTAATATGTGGATTAGTAATAGACGAAATGTCTATAAGAGAACATGTGCAGTGGAATGGTAAGCGACATCAAGGGTACGTCAATTTTGGCACTGATACAGATTCGTCCGATATTTTACCAAGAGCAAGAGAAGCTTTAGTTTTTTTGTTGGTAGCGATAAATTCAAGATGGAAAGTACATGTTGGATATTTTTTAATCAATGGTATATCAGGAGAAAAGAAGGCCAATTTAATCAACACCTGCCTAAGTGAACTCCATTCTACTGGGGTTGTAGTTAAAACTCTCACATTTGAGGGTGCTCTTACAAACATTTCTGCGTCAAATATTTTGGGCGCTAAGCTTGCATGGCCATATATTCAAGTTGCAATTCATGGAAATTAAAATAAATAGAATTCTCAAATTCGCTCAATTCAGCATTTCAGTTCAGTTTGGTTTTATTATTTCCCGATTTCTTACTTGTTAGTCTTTAGTATTTGGTGATATTACCTACTTAGTAAATAAAAAGTAAAAATTTAAAATTTAGTTTTTTTACGAAGGTAAGAATAAAAATATGTAACTTTATACCCAGGATTTATGTTTGACATCAACTATTTAGTGGCAGTAACTATGGACTTAAAACGGAAAAATTCAATTGTTTGGAATTTCTTCACTCCACAAGACAATATCAAAGCTACCTGTAATTTTTGCCGTCAAAGTTTGTCTTACAAATCTTCTGTAAGCAATTTGAAACAGCATATCACTAGGAAACATCCAACTATCCAATTGACTCCACAAAATTCATCAACAGCATCTGCCGCCAGCAATATAAGTAACAATGAACCCCGAGGTGAAACGCAATTTATTGACACCCCCACAGATAACCCATCAACATCAACTTGTGCAGAAATAGAAACCGCATCTACTTTACGGTCTGAAACTAGTACCAGTAACGTTTCTTCTGCTCCTGTATTTCCCGTAAAAAGAAAAACACAACTTAAGCAAGACACACTCACTGTTCATAGGAAGCTGAATTTCTCACAAAAGAAAAAAATCGATGAAAATCTTTTACAAATGATAACTAGCGATTTTCAGCCGCTTTCAATAGTAGAAGATGTCGGTTTCAGAGCATATAGCAATGCTTTAAATCCAAATTACACTCTGCCTAGTAGAAAAACTTTATCTCAGACCTTGCTACCGGCCAAATTTGACGAAGTTTTCAATAAATCGAAAGAATTGATTAAAGATGCCGTCTCAGTGACCCTAACAACAGATTGCTGGACTTCCATTAAAAACGACAGTTTCATTGCGCTAACTGCTCACTACATTGATTCAAACTTTAAAATTCGAAATGTTTTAATAGAAGTAAATTCATACAGTCACAATCATACAAGCGCAAATTTGGCTTTAGAAATTAAAAGGATCACAAATGAGTGGGGTTTAGATGAAAGTAAAATTTTATTGGCGGTATCGGACAATGCCGCTAATATTAAGAAAGCCATTAAAGATGAGCTGAAATGGCGCTTTTTTGGATGTTTAGCGCACAATATAAATTTAATAGTGCAAGACGCTTTAAAAAGCATTGAGCCGTTGGTCGACAAAGTAAAAGATATTGTTTCCTACTTCCGAAAAAGTACGGTTGCAAAAAATAAGTTAGACTTTTACCAGAAGCAGCATAGGCAAGAACCAAAAAAATTAATACAATCCGTTAGTACCAGATGGAATTCTGTTTTTTATATGTTCCAAAGAATTTTAGAAATGAAGGAGGACGTGAGGGCTTCCTTAGCTGCTCTTGGTAGAGAAGACTTATCCATGCTCACTAATGACGACTTTGATACGTTGAGCGAAATGATTACCATATTATCTCCCATGGAAGCAGCCACTAGGAGTATGTGTGGTGAAAATTACGTTACGCTGTCTTCCGTCATCATAATCAATAACTGCTTGCAAGATGTTTATGATAATCTCAAAAGGCAGAAGTTTTCTCCAGCATCAAATGATGTTATTAATTCAATAATTGTGGGATTAAATACGCGTTTAAAAAATCTTGAAACGAGTACAACTTTATTGGTTTCCACATTTTTGGATCCCAGATTTAAAAATGTGGGATACTCTTCAGAATCGGCGGCAAATATGGCAAAAGAAAAAGTATCGAATTTATTAGCTAACTATATAGCTCACCATAACAATGAACAAGAAATAGTACAACAAGAACCATCAACAAATTTAGCTGAAACCGAAACAAATTCAATATGCAGTTCTTTTGACCGAAAAGCTGCTGCATTTGCGCCAACAGGTACATGCAAATCACGAGCAATTATTGAATTGCAAAGATATATGGAAGAGCCACTTTTACCACGCCATGGTGACCCTTTAAATTGGTGGAAAACACGTGCTCATAATTATCCCAATTTAAGTAAGATTGTTCGCCAAAAATTTGGAACAGTAGCAACATCAGTGCCATGCGAGCGCATTTTTTCAAAAACGGGCGAGTTGCTCTCGGCACGACGTAATCGCTTAGGATCCGAAAAAGTGACGCAAATAATGTTTATTAACAGAAATTCAAATGCCTAAGATAAATCAGATATTTGTTATTTTTTTAAAATAAGAATTTTATTTTATTTTGTTTTTTTTATTATATTAAACAAGAGTTATTTTGTTAATTTTTTTTGTTTTATTAAAAATTATAATTTATTTACGTTTGACATATTTATTGATTTTTATTTTACTCCCAAAGTCCAAACCAAAATAATAGTGCAAACACGTCTAATACCTAACAGTGATTTTTGCATCTAAAAATTGCGCCCGCTGGTTGCAGTCAAAACTAAATAGAACGAAACTGTTATTTTTCAAACTATTTTGTGGTTAGCATTAATAACAGGCAACAGCAACTATCCTCCTCGGTCTCACACTGAGAAATGTGAATGTGTTTATTTTCTTTCCTCTTTCCTCTCATTTTTATTTATCGCCGAAATGAAGTAAAAAACGAAGTGAAGTAAGTAAGTGAAGTCGACTAGTCGACCGACCGACACCTAATCGAATGGCGGCCAGCGCACGCATATCGCTAACCACTAACCACCAACGATAAACGATAAACATCATTTCTTTCATTATTTCATGTTGTTGGGAGTTGGGAGTCGGGCTTGATAATTGTGATCCGAAGTTGTTATTTTCTAACCTGTTATTTTTAAAAGTAAATAACAGATTGTAACTGTTACTACTAAATAACTGTTATAAAATAACAGATTGTTAAATAACAACACATCCCTAGTTTCAACGTGCGACAGCTTAGAAGTGGGGAACGGTCGATCCATGTAGTATATTATTATATCAATGGTATTAACTAGAACGACATTTTAAAATTGTTCAATTGTTTTCTCTTCTACACTTGCTCGATTGTTTATATTTAAATTCAGAAACCATCACAAACGTGACAATAATAAATTCATTAAAATTTTTGTATCAACAAATAATGAACCTGAGATTACGATAAATTCTAGCGGTACGTCTCATGTAATCGTTACCGTTTATAATAATTGCACATTTAACGAAAATAAATAAATAAAATCACAAAATAATTTAAGGTTATATTGTCAATGTCAACTTTTGTTTTTCCCAACACCAATCACATAGAATATAAAAGATGCATGTGCAAGCTGCCAACCTTAAGAAAATAAATTATACTAGGTATTAAAAGACCCAAAAGGAGTGCTTTAATAGGTATTAAAGCACTCCTTTTGTTATAATAACAACCTTATTATAGAACCAAAATAGAAAAAAGTGTTTTTTGTATATTTAAATATTACTAAACGTAATAACTATTAGGGTGACAATACCAACAATTTCAAAGAAAATCATTAAAAGGACTTAAGAACAATATAAATAACATTCAGGTCTCTATATTTTAGGGAAAACTCGATAATTATGTGACTTTTTTCAAGTTAAAAAATTACACTCAACACTCTCATCCCGTTTTAACCACTAAAATCGTCATTGGCAATCATGTAATGATAACAATATGTCGTTGTGATAAAATAAACAATAATTTTTCCAAATTATGATTTATTGCGGATAAAAAAAAGAACAGGAAATTAAAAATCCAACTCGAAAAAAAGTAAATATCCAGTGACAGAGTTTCACATAACATTTTATTCAAATTTTAAAAATAAACCTCGTAATAAGAACTCAATAATTATGAAACTTAAAACACTATTTCTACAAAAAAATGAAATTTTGTCAATAATTATGAAACTTAAAACACTATTTCTACAAAAAAATGAAATTTTGTCACATGAAATTACAAAAATTAAAAAATAACATCCTCGATCCAATCATTTAAAGAAAAAACAAGCGTTTGTCAATTAGTGTTTCTAATATACAGGGCTATTCATGTCAGACAAAAAGTGCTTATGGCAACTCGCACTTCAAGAATTTGTAGGCGGTCCCCAGGTAACATTTCAACAAAATTAGGACCACGTAGCTCATTGGGAAGTTGTTCGAAAAACGCTTTATTCCGACAATGTCACCATTTCCACCAGCCAACTACACGCATAAATCGATGAAAAATGTCTTTTAGATTTTGCAAAGTCGAATTTTCCATTTGTCGCAACTGCATCCTTGAAAATTTGAAAAAAAAAACGTCGTGGAGATCAATCGCTGAAAAAACGAATGAATCTAGTGTAAATATTCTTGAATGTGTTAGAAGACGGATTACTGATATTAAAACACTCATTTCGAACTATCACCGTCACTTTACATGGGCAGCAAGTTTTGAAAAATCGAGGCATCAACAGAAACAATCGTTTTTCGGCTGACTTTCAAATAAGCTACTAAGCTTTAATTTTGTCAAAATGATCTCTAGAGACCCCTTCGCAAAAGTCCTTGAGATATTTTTTGAATCGCCTAATAAATACAACGTTCGATAAGAACTTTTAGTCTTACGTGGACTACTCGGTATGACTAACCACTATTAGGCTCTTACTTACATAAATTGTATATACAGAGATGAAAATCTAAATGTATACGATTCGTGTGAGACTCCTATTAGTTGGCGAGCGATTCGGAAAATATTTCAAGGATTCATAGGAAGGTGTCTAGAGATCATTTTAGCAGAATTAGAACCTCGAAGGTCGTTTGGAAGTTGGTCAAACAACGCTCGTTTCTGACTATGTCGCGATTTTCCAAAACGGGTTACGTACGTTAAACGATTTATCATGACTCTGGGATCCTCCCTGCATTGATTATTTTTCGTTTTTCTATATTTTATTTTTGAGCGGAGGAAAATGGATGTAATGGAGAAAAATACCAAAAAAAATGATGGCAAAATGTTCGAGTCATTCTTAGTCGTTCTGTATGCTTATCTGGTTTTTGAAAATTTCTGCATTGTCATTGAGCTACAAGGTTCTAATTTCAATAAAATGTTCTCTAGACACTTTCCTATAAATCCTTAAAATATTCTTCGAATCGCTCTTCAACTAATAGGAGATTCATACGAATAGTATACATTTAAATTTTCATCCCTGAATGTATGTGAATTTTTAGTGATTGGCAGCTTGAGTCCACCTAAGTAGTGATATTCTCGATCTAAGATTCTGCTGTAGTTTCTTTAAATCATCGACTTTTTTATTCAATTCTACTGAAGTATTTGTTAAGCTTTTACAATAAGCGGCAGCACCACGTAATATCAATGCTTTAGCGGCCCGTTGGTTTTTCTTTACTTCTGGTACTAACGCTTTCAGATCTTCAAATAAATTATGCAAATATATTCGCCTTTGACGTTCCATAGTATTGTGTAAGCTACGCTTTTGTGGTGGTTCTAATTCACTATCGCTACTATATCCATAACTATGTTCCCGCATATGTTGTCTGTTTGTTTGATTCTTTTTGTTGTACTGTTTGGTGTTCCTACGTTTATTTCTTTTATTATTATTAGTCTTATTACTACTATTACTATTAATTTCCTTCCGTTTTCTGCATGTTGATGATATTGTTGTTGAAATATTTCGTCGTGTTTGTGTTGTTAGATTTGTTTTAGTAGATGATGCTGTTGGTAGAATAGTTTTGATGCGTGGCCTCAAACGATTTCGCATCGACCATTGGAGGTGATGACGGTCTTCCGGTGACGGATTCGGTGTTAATGCGCCAGTACTTTCACTTAATGTAACTACATCAATTTCTTCTTCTATGACATAGAAAAAAAACAGCAATATTAATCTATTAATACGCAATTCTAACAACAATATAGGCAATAACGAAGTATTTTTTTGTATGTATGTGATCAAGAGAGATTTCGTTACGAAAATAAGTTAATCGCGCTTTGGAAATTGAAATTTAAGCAATGTTGTGTAACAAAACGTCCAGATCGGCCACCTACCAACAACTGTTATATCGGATACGAGTGCGCACGCCCGCCGAGTAGGGGGTGATAACAGAGGCAATATAAGTCCAACCGACTAGCCGTAGAGCATTTATTCCACCTATTTCTTACCGACCTGCTCCTCACAACAAACCTCTCTGGTCGTGGCTCTTTGGCAACCCAGAGAGTTACTGTTCCGCCGTAGCTTTTTGGCGACCGAAATAGTATTGTGTAGTGTCACCAGTTTCGCAGTGGCAATTAGCGACCGGAACAAACCACCGTACCGTGCCGATTCTGCTGTGGCTAGTGGCGACCGGAATTATCACCAACACTACCGTTTAGTTTTTGTTATAGTTCCCGTTTATTTTTATTCCTTTATTCCGTTGTAAATATTTTCCTTTGTAAATAAATTATTGTAAATAGTATATTGCTTAGTGCCGTGTTTCTCTTGCTGGATTCAGCGAGTGGCGCTCCGTTTCCCCGCTAAAGCCCGATTCCGAAAACACATATCCTGATATTTCTATAGCTGTAGAGACTGAAAGTCAAGCAGATCTACAGAAGATAAAATCATGTAGCGGATTTCAAAGGTTGGGGCTTCGTGTCGATCCGAGAAAAATTGGGCCGAAGCTGATCTTATATGATGTAGACAAGGAGTGGACGAATGAAAAACTCTTGGAGGAGGTGTATGTCAAAAACCTGGAGGGGTGCTTAGTCGAAATCAATTTCAGGAGCGTACACGTGTGATAAGTCGCTCCAACAAGGCGGAAACTGATAAAGGTAACGTGGTTCTTGAGCTGCAGGGTGTTTGTTGGGAACATCTTGTTTCTGTGGGAAGAATTTTTCTAGGTTGGAATTCTCATAGATGCCGAGCCTTCGAGGGTGTCCAGCGTTGTTACGCCTGCCTGGCTGTAGGACACTTCCTACGGGAGTGTAAGCGTGCGAGACTGTGTATCAGGTGTGGCAAAGAAGGCCACAAGGTGAGTGACTGTAGAAAGGATGTGGAATGTGTGAATTGTCGAAAGAAAGGCAAGGCTTGCGGTCATTCGGTGTTCTGTAGTGAGTGTCCAGAAAATGTTAGGGCATGCATTGCAGAGGGCAAGAGAGAGAGTGAGTCTGGATTAACATTCAAGATTCTGCAATTAAATTCTCAGAGGTCTGCAAGCGTGATGAATGAGCTGTCTGCGACCACGTGTGAGTAGTGTGTGGATGTGGCTCTTATCCAAAAGCCATACGTAAGAATGGGAAAAGTGGCTGGTGTGCCAACGAGTATGAATGTGATTGCCGCACCAGGTAATCCCCGGGCGGCGATTGTGGTGAATGCCTCCAACGTGGATGTGATGAATGTGTGCTCGGTGACTGAGGAATGCATGGTGTGCGTATAGCTGAAGTGGAATGAGGGAGAGGCGTTTCTCTGCACGTTCTACTGTGCATTTGGCGACACGATCGAGCGGTACATAACGAAGCTGTTGCGTGCTGTTCGGGCTGCTGATGGACGGCCACTATTGATAGGAATAGATGCGAATGCTGTGTCACCGTTGTGGCACAGCAAGGGTGAATCTGGGAACACGGATCGGCGGGAGCGAGGTATCAGATTAGAGGAGGTTTTGATCGCTGAGAACTTGGTGACTCTTAATGAGTTCTCCGAGTTTTACACCTTCAGCGGGCCTTCGGGAGAAAGGGATATAGATCTGTGTGTAGCGAATGAAAGATGGATAAACGACTATGCGTGTGAATGGAGAGTGCGGCCCGACTGGAGTGTCAGTGACCATAACGCGATCGAGATCGTCGTTGCGCCGATCAGTAACCGTGAAAGTGCGTGTGTGAATGAAGATCAGAGAAAATGGGTGTGTAAGAATGTTGACTTTGGCCTCTATCGGGCGGTACTCAAATCGATGGCTGATAGTCTGCCAGGAGAAGACTTTGTAACATTGGGGCCCGATGGGATGGTGGAGTGTGTGGAGAGGTGGACTCTGAGTGCGAATGAATTATGTATGAAACGCATGAAAGGACGTAAGTATGCATGCAGTAAGATTAAATGGTGGAATGATGTATTAACAAGATTAGGGTCGGTGGCACGTAGAGACAGGCGTGAGTGGCAGAACGGTCCTAGGCGGGGTGTGCATGAAGAGATATTGCGTCAGTTGCGTGTGAGTATGTTGTCCTCTGCAGCGGCGTACAAGAGGGAGATACGAAAGGTTAAGGAGGAGCACTGGAGGGCCATTGTTGCAGAGGCCGGTGACAATGATCCGTGGGGCCAAGTCTACAGAATCTGTAGAAAGCCGGCTGATGATCGAAAATTATCCGGTATCGAGACTGGCAGTGGGCCGGCAAACGCGTGGTCTGCGGCGATAGGGGCTTTCCTTAAAGTGTTCTTTCAGGCGAGCGAGATGCCTGAGCGTGTGAGAACCGCAGAATGGTCCGCATGTGTGAGACGTTCAGTGAGGATGAGATTGACGAGGCTGTGCTGAGAGCGCGTGTGAGAAAATCTCCCGGCATGGATGGAATAAATCCGAAAACGATACGGCAAGTGTGGGCGGCGCTGCAGGAGTACATGAAAAGCATGTATGACGGGTGCCTTCTCGAGGGATATTTTCCAAAAAGATGGAAATCGGCAAAACTTGTGGTCCTGCCAAAGGCCGGGGATAGGCCGAAGTCGGATCCATCATCGTACAGGCCGATCTGTCTGCTACCTTCCCTTGGGAAGGTACTAGAACGAATGATGGTCGAAAGAATGATCCGGAAAGTGAGCGATAGGATGAATCAGAGTCAGTTTGGGTTTGTAAGGGGAAAGTCTACGGACGATGCATGGATAGAACTTTCAGGGCGTGTAAATGGGTCGACCAGATAGTATGTGATGGGAGTTTTTGTAGACTTTAAGGGTGCGTTCGAAAATCTAGAATGGCAGAGTGCGATTGAAAGGTTGAAAGCACTTGAATGTGAGGAGCTGCTGCTGTGTGAGAGTTACTTCTCCGAGAGAGAAGTCCGCGCGTTCGGAAAAACCGACGCAATTTTCGTCCAGACGTCCAGGGGATGCCCGCAGGGCAAGATTGCTTGGAATCTAGCAATGGATGTTCTGTTGAACCACTTAAATGGAGGTGGCTTTCCCGTAGTGGCATATTCTGATGATCTCCTGCTAGTCATAGAGGGCGGCTGTAAGAGGGACCTGGAAGAGCGAGCATCGGTTTCCTTGGAAATCGTGAATGAGCGGGGAAAGGAGGTAAGTGTGTCAGTAAACAAGCGCAAGACTGTGACCATGATGTTGAAAGGATTTTTGTCTGTGAGTAGACCTCCTTGTGTGAAAGTTGAACGGCAAGGCTGTGCGTAACGTCAGGCAGGTTAAATACCTGGGTGTGACAATTGGAGAGCGGATGAATGTGACCCCATATCTTGTCGCCTTGCGTGACAAGATTGTTGGGGTAGTGGCGGGTGTGAAGCGTGTTTTGAGGAGAGACTGGCGCCTGACACGGCGCACTGTGCGTATGTGGTACACGGGACTTCTTACAGCGTGTGTCATGCACGGTGCTGTTGCATGGGCAAAAAGCATGCGGACATTGACCGGCAGGAGGTGGTTAGGCAGGTGTGAAAGGATTGCACTGTATGCAAGCTTGAGAGTATGTAGAACGGTATCGACCGACGCGATGAGGGTGCTGATGGGTAGCCTGCCATGGCACCTTGAGGCTCAGAAGCGCGAACGGTTGTACCATGCACGAAACGATGTGAATGAGGATTTGAGTGAAAGAAAGTCCATAATTGAGGAGGGATCATGGAATGAATGGCAGAGTGACTGGGAACGGTCTGACAAAGGTCGAGTGCTGTATGGCTTCATTGGAGACGTGAGATTTTTCAGTCGAAACGCGTGGGCTCTATAAGAACAGTTAAAACAAATTGAACGTTTGTTCCAAAAATGGCAAATTGAAATCAACGAAACCAAATCTACTTATATGAATTTTATATAACCAAAAAACTGCATTTAGATTAGAATTCACTTGGGAAGAACATGTATTCAAAAAACCCAAGCAAATTATCATCAAGCCTAATGTCCACATGAGAAAAAATACCAAAAGTAATTATCAAGAGCCAGGATCGTAGTTAGAAATAATTTCAAAATAGGGCTCTTTATATCTTTAATAAAACAAAATTGTAACACATAATTTACTTAATTCGAAAAATAAGCCCTGCTTTTAAATTGGTAAACAATTCGAATGAAAATCAAATGATTCAAAAAATTTTTTTTCATTGATTTATAGGATAGTAGCTGAAGATCATTTAAGCAAAATTAGAACCTCGTAGCTTATTTGAATCTTAGTCGAAACACACTAGTTTTGGGTAAGGTCACGATACAGGCAATATAGGCTAGGGGGGGGGGGTCTGATCACAACAATATATAGTTAACTCAGAACTTTAAGAGAGAAATAAGCCAAATAAATTTCGTAAGTAACCACAGCTTTACAGTCCTATAAATTAAAACAGGTAGTAGATTTTTGTGTGCAAATGGAGTTTTCAATACAATAAATTGGTCCACATACTGCTAAAACTAATTTTAGAATCAATTTTTTTCTTTAGCCTACTGCATTTTATTTTCTACTGCTGCTCGTTAAGCCCGCGGCGCATGCTCAATGATTTGAGAGTACTCTCAACTTTTCAAACATTGGCACGTATTCATAGATACCTTGGAAAAAAATCTCTAAGGGCGATTGTTTGCTCCAACATCTTCGTCAATTGTTCCATATGATTTGTACAGAAGAACAAGATCATGACAATAAGTTTTAGAGATGAAGAGAGTGTTCAACGATTGTGATCGAAATAGGTGAAATAGAAAGTTGCGCGGTACCTTCTGCGATGGTTTTATACTTCCTTTTTTTTCAATTCTTAGTTGTAATGAAATTGTACATAATGAGATAGATAGCGATCTTTATATTAATGTTTCTAACTCACATGAGGATAATCTTCAATATTTAAAGGATCTAAGGAATTTTATCCGCTAGAACCCTCGATGTTATGTCGATTTGCAAGAATGTCTCTCAAGAGCGACTTCTGAGAGCATTGCTCTCAAGTGATTAACGAGAATGGAAAAAAGCGAGCGGGCCTTGCAATCATTCGAGGCAATAATAGCACCCATTATGGCGCGTTGTATACCATACTTTATCTATGACTGATGTTTAAGTTAAAAAATATCTAATGTTGAAATTTTATTTTTCAAACAATATCTAATTGATAAATCGGATATTTGGAATGAATGAATTTAGATTGCTATCATTACAAATCGCAGCAGAATTTGAGGTGGAGGCTTCACTTTAAATATTTGTGTGGAAATAGTGCCAGTGAGGCCAAATTATTTCTTAAAGACTGGTCGATGTATCCTTCGACGATCTTTGTGGATTTACTTCTACCATGAAATTTTGGACCTGTTACATTGCCACCTTCATCAATGTAACTGAAGATCTACGATAGCAATGGCCTGTGTACTGATCTGGATTTGGCAATTTCAAATAAATTGCGATCTGTTTTCCTATAGTTGCAAGTTTGTTTTTACCGATTCGTTGTGTAGTGCATTTAGATTTTTGGTAATTTAGAAAAAATGAACTTGTTTTTACATGGGATGGACGAAGAACCATATATTTTTTAACAAGACTGTAAAAATCATCACTAATGGCAAATGTTCGCATCATTTTGGTATTTGTTATTGGTAAAGTTATCAATAATGTTGTACCGAGGTCTTTCACATTCTGAATTTCCATTTCATAAAGTTCACTAGAGCGACAAGCACCCATAATTCCAATAATTAAGATAACCTTAAACAAATTATAATATTAGCTTTTAAGCATTTGTAATTTTTCAAATTTTTACCTTGTGCAAAAGATAAATTTCATCAGGCGCTTCGGTAATGAATATTTTTATTTCTTCGGGTGTTAATCTTTTACATTTTTTCGGCTCATAGCGTTCTGATTTTCTTTTCAAAAACGAACGAAGCTTACTGTATTTTTCAATGTCCACGTCGTGATTTATTGCCAAAACAGCCCTCAACATTGAATAGAATGACCACATTGAAGTAGCTTTATATTTGTCACTTAATTCAACAAAATAAGCTAATAATACGTTTTCCGAGAATGAATTCGTCTTTTTTTGAAGACGCCATTCCATAAAGCTTTGGTATGTTTTATCATACAAACGTTTTGACTTTTCGGGCAATGATGTAGATGATGTTGCTCCTGATTTTCTAGCAGTATCTGATGATACAGAAGAAAATTCAAGTTGTATTATAAATATAACTTCTCACATCTAATGATAACTACCTAAGTCTTTAGAATGTCGTCTTATTGTGGTTTTTTTTTCACAGAGACCATGACTGATCTTTTAACTGGTTCACGAGGGAGAATAATTGTTTATTACTCCCTCAGTAATTGCTCGAAAAATACTCTTTTTTGACAATATCGCGATTTTCAAAAAGGAGTTAAGCATGTAAACGGTTCTAGAATGACTTGAGGGTCCTCCCAACATCGAAGTTTTTCATTTTTCTTCATTTAATTTTAGAACAGGTTAAAATGTTTCGCATTTTTTTTAGAATGCTGTAGAGAAAAACGAAAAAGAAATCACTGTTATGGCGATTTTTACGAAACGAGGGTTTATAAGTTCCAATTTTGTTTAAATAGTAGGAATTGTCATAATAACTAGGTAGTCCTGGATGTTCAATAGTAGAAAAATTTCATTCTATCGCACTAGTGATAAAAGTGATAGTTCTGGATTGAAGGTAAATTGACAAGAACACTTATTATAATGACATTTATAAATTTATAACAAATAATTTCATCTACGACTAATGAATGCTATTATTATACTTGTGGTTTGTGCCCTAAATGACTCCCTTAGGTAATAATGAACAATTATTCCTTCTCGTAAGCCAATTAGAAAATAGTATTTGAATCACAGTTTCTACCAAATGTAAAAAACATGGTAACGACAAAAATAAATAAAACGACAGCTTTTTCAAATAGTTCTAAAGTGTCGGTTTTTTGTGCGATTTTATAGTTGAAAGTGATGCAAAAGGTGAACAATTTTGTACACCACCAATACTCTTACAATTAAGTCGTAGATAAAGTGTAGTATACAACTCGCTAAAATGGGTGCTATTATTACCTCGAGTGATTACATCGTCCCGCTCGCTAGTGTTGTAAGTTTCATTCTCGATAATAATAGCACTCATTAAGTGAAACTGAATTGCGCCATATAGTGAACCTCTTTAATCTTTCGGCATAACTGCACCACTATATCGTCCTTATCTTCCACGAAGCCCCCTGGCAGGAGTTTTTTTCAGGTTTATAGTATTCCCACAATTTGGAAAACTGATAATAATTGGCGAACAAAGAAGATTGCAAAAAAAATTTTCGTTACATTTTTGAATGGTAAAACTTGTTAATAAAATGAAACATATACATTAAAGCGCGTCCACGTACAGATACATTTTAGTTGAAACTAGTGATAACCGATAGGGTGATTTTCTGATATCGGATGAGCAATTACCGCCACTTTTGAATCACGGTGATTTTAAGCCGTGACTGTGATCACGTTATTGTATTAAATACAAACAAAAACCCGTTTATGCGCCTAGTGAATTAGAGCTGTCATTTACTAGTAACCACTTGTACAATCACTACATTCGCTATATTTGATAATTACTTCAATATCGTGAGCACTGATATTAAAATTTGCAATGAGCATACATAAAATTATCTGCTTTACCAATATCAATTATGCTACCCAACGCTAAATGATAAATGCGAACACAGTAGCGTTTTTATAGAATTCTGTCAAGATATTTATTCAAAAAGGTGATCCTGGAAAAAAGAAAGCACATTCGGTGAAATCACCGATAACCGAGAATGCGAATTTTAGATCACTGTAACGACCTGTGATTTTTTGATCACGGTGATTGAATCACCGCTAGTGAAATATTGCCAATCACTAGTTGATACGCGCTGCCTCGGTGTACTGGACATAGAGGGAACGCTTGCAACGTGCCCACGTAAGAGCGATAAACAGAAAAAGATCAAGTGATGATGCAAGCAACAGTGTATCTAGTGAGAATTGCACACATTTTTGTACGGTTGATTGCCTATAACGGAGTCAATTTTCACAAGTTGCTAATAACATGCAATGGATATGTGTCTGTGTGTGGACGCAGCATTAGATAAATAAGATCACATCTAATTTGTTTAATTATTTCCAGTTTATTACACGGCGCATTCTTTTATCTTCCCGAAATGCTTTTAAATGTTTTACGTTCTACACAACCTATAGATCCAAAATTGCATGAGGTTGTTAAGATAATATCATATAAACCTTACATATCGTCTCAAAAACCCTCCTAACTCAGGGCCTCAAAAGCCTTCAGTTTGGCATTGGCTAAGACTATTTGTAAAATTGAAATGCTGCTTAAATCAGTGACCATTAGTAATGTTAAGTAAAGAAGTACATCCCCCGTTTTAAGCGCACTGATGCCAGGGGATTTTGTCGAACATTTCAGGATCCTGGATTGAGTCTGGGAAGTTGGCGCAATTTTGCCCCGTCCCTCATTATAGCCTTGTTGTATAATATGCTATTATACTAACATATTTATCAAAAAGTGTGTTAAGAAGCAAATAAGACGCGAGAGAAAACGTTTACCCACGAGGCGTTAGCCAAGTGGCGTAATTTTCTCCTGCGTTTTATTCGCCCCTTAATGTAGGAGTTGTCAAAATGACATTTATAAGTTCATAATACATTATTTTGAAATATTTACGTTGAATGTTCAATTTCTGGTATCAACTTTTAATTTTCGTTAATCATATTTTTCGAAATGTTTATGAAAATTCATATTAAGGGCGTGAAGTAATCAACTCTCGTTTCAGTGTCCGAAAAAATTCCAATCTTTAATCACGGACATCTCGCTTGTTTTCCGAAACGTTGAAATTTTGTAATTTGACGGTGCATGCGACAAAGTTTTCCTTTTTGAAAACTTCTGACCGAGCTGTGGAACATTTTTTTTTCATTTTCAGAAACTTTGAAAATTAATTAAATGACCAAACCGAATGAGATTTTAATAGAATTTGAGGGCCTCTACGGAACTGACATTGCAATTGTGCTGTTAAACCGGGAAAATATTTTTACTCGAAGCGTATAATTCTTCATGGCTCAATCTGGTTAACCGTTCTCAAGAAATTCGAGTTTAAGTATATGTATGACCCTAAAAGCAAGGTTTCTTGTACGTATTTTACTAATATAGAAAATTCATGTGAAAATGTTCTCGTAGATTCGTCAAATGGTTTTTTAACTAGATCAAACGTTATTGAGATAATTATCTTCAAATGTTATATTACGAGCTTTGGCCTTAAAGGTAAGTCTTACTTTAAACACACAAATTTGAGAAGTTCATATGAAAGTAGCCTCAAAGTCCTATCGAATGGGTTTTGAACGGTCAAAATCGAATCAGCCCTTGTTGAGATAATCAAATTTAAAATTTATTAGGGTTACGTTTCTGAAAGTCGGCATTCCTCTGACTTCGTTCATGCTTTGTACTTGCTCGCAACAACTGTAAACCAGCTTCTTTATTTTTAAAAGTGTACAAAATATGAAAGAATAATTTTTTTATATGCTTCTCTAATATGCTCCTCTCTATATCAGAATTTAGTTGAAATTTTCCAAACCGGAAAACTCTGCCTGATGCACCGTAAAGTGCCCGATCCAACACTGGTAACGGAATTTCAATATTTTTTTTTGGATACCGAATCGAGAATTGACTATGACGGCCCCTTAAACACCTTAATTGTGACAGTATAGTGAAATTATTTTGAACTGGCCAAGTAAAATTTTCAATAGCAATTGTGTTAACAATACAGCAATTTGACTTCTGTCAGAAGGGGTTGTTTATGACCTACTATATTTATTATTATTATTACTCTTAATATTCCTAAAATCTTAACATTTCATTTCTGTCTACCTGTTCATCCTTCCAGGTGTTTGCGTTTGAGGAAGTTTAGGATTTTTGTAAAATATGGTACGTCATAAACAATCCCTTCTGACAGAAGTCAAATTGCTGTATTGGTAACTCAATTGCTATTGAAAATTTTACTCGGCCAGTTCAAAATAATTTCACTATACGCAACATTTTTCGAATTACAATTAATTGTGGATTTTGATAAATCGTGACTTATAAGCACTCTGCTTCAGAACTTTTTATATATTCAGCAATTAATGTTTTTTGAATGCTATTTAAATGTTTGTGGTTTTTTTTTTGAAGATTTGGAAGGATTGTAATTTTAAAAGACTTACTTGGTGGTCGTAGAAAAAATACTGTACTATGCTGCTGTTTAAAGTGATTTTATATTGCTTGTAGAGCTGCTAAATTTGCCGAGATGTGCGCTACTCGCAAAATAAAATCTCACTTTTAACACGCGAATTTTAACTGTCAGTGGTTACTAATCTGTATTATTAATCTACGTAACGACATAAGTTATTATTAAAAAAAAATAAGGGAAATCCTTACAATATACGATATTTCAAAGAAACACGTGTACTCTAAAATTATATAAACTACAAAAATTATTATTCTTACCAATATTCAAGCATGTTTCTTCAATTTCATCTTTAGCAAGACCGAGTCGTTCTTCATTTTCTTTTTCAATATACAAGCTATTTTTGTCTGATTGTTGACTGTAACCATTTTTATTATCATTATTTGTCATTTCCTCATCATTATCCATCGATATATTTGAATGCTGATTATTGTTGTAAATCGCATGGCCTTCATGATCAGGTTCACTCTCTAAAAACATTTCAGTTTTAATATGCAATATACAATTGTTTAGAATTAAAGTCAAGCATTTTATAACACGAATAGTTTTCAATGAAACACAAATTTCAAATGGCACGTATAATATTTTGCAAGATGTAAAAGACTGATTAAGGTTCACAATAGATTCGGCGATACGTTAACAATAAAGTTGATCGTAAATATTAAAAAATTTTCACGAGTAACGTGAGTATTGAAAACAAGTAGTTTTTCAATGAAAATGTTTAAAATTATATGTAAATAACATTAATAAGATTGACAGTGTAGACGTGTAGATCTATCATCAATAACTGAGCCGTTTATTTTGAGAGTGGGGCATTTCAATAAATTTAAGAATGTTGGTAAGCACTAATTGACATATCGCACCCCCGCAAAAAAAGTGTCACAACTCCAAAACTGGCATATTTGAGATAAGCGTGTAGAAAGAGTGTAAATCGCCATATAAATCTTCTAAAAAAGTGTCACGTTTGTATCTCGTCGACTCAACGCTAGATGGCAGGAATGACACTATAGCCTTGTGACGTTTGAATCTTGCCGTGATCACTAACAGTGTCACATTAGACTTAATACAGCATTCATATGATTGTGGCTCAAGAATAGTGTCACATTTTGTGTTGTGGTAGTTTTGTTGAAATCTTTGTGAGCAAAAGTGATATCGCACGTAAGTAAAAAACTGTTCTATTATGTTTTGTGACAAAGTATGGACTTTTTTAAATTAGAATTTGTATCGATGTTGACTAAAAAACTGTTACAATTTGAATTGAGACACTTTTTCAGAATTTTTACAATTAATCTGATATTGGCGGTGTATGAAATACTGTTACATTGTGAAATAGAACACTATAGTTGTTCCTGTTGATACTATGTTTCTAATTATGACGGTTCCTTTTTGAATTAAGACTCTTTTTCGGAATACACAACATTTTTTTTTTTTTTGGTTTATGACCGTTGCCCACAATTGTCGATTGTTATTGTATTTTTTTCTTTCTAAAGACCGTGATTCCGACGCATAATGCATCCGTCTTCGAGAGGACTTCGGCTAGTAAATCTAGCGCAAAAATCAAACAACGAGATGGAGGGAAACAGGATCTTGCCTGCTCAAGAAGTACATGCAAGTACGACGGGAAAAGGTTGGATATTTCAATTTCAATAAAGATAATAATTATGGTAACATTATTATAAATAACGTTTTGTTAATAAACTTGTTTTTCATTTAAGAAACTTCATCTTCCGTCTCGCCCTTCGTTGCACAAGACATAACAGCCCACTTAGACTGTGAAAATGGACCATCATTTGAAAATGGAATGAAACCAGAAATTGAAAATAAGGGGTCATTGTTCATTGAGGATGATGACGATTCCGTGAAGGATCCAAATTATGATTCTGAATCAAGCAGCTCGTCATCATCTTCAAGCTCATCATCTTCGTGTTCAAGTACATCTCAGTCTAGTAGTTCTGCAAGGTCTGCTCGAGCAGATAATAATATCCAAAATTCGACAACACGGGTTTACATGACTGAAGATATCCAAGGTAACACAAGCTTAGATAAAAATAGCCATGTAAGTTCCCCAACACCACAGCAATCTGATGAAGACAAAGAAACGAAGAAAAAAGGAAAAAAACGAGTAACAAATATAGAGGAGTGGAAAAGTAACAAGGCAAAAAAAAATAAGAAACACAGGACAGGCATATACTTCAAGATCGAAATCCGGGAAACAGTTTGAGGCTAGGCACATAAGAGCACCCTGTGGTGAAAAGTGTCGTCTCAAATGTGCTGCTAAGATAGATAATAGTATAAGAACAAAGCTTTTTGAAAGTTATTGGAATCTGTCGGACATAAATAGACAGCGAGATTTTCTGAACAAGTGTATGGTGCCAATCATACCAAAGTATAGATATAGCAATACAGCAAAACCACGCGAGCACAATAACGCCTTTTACTTTCTTGTTAATGATAACGAAAAGGTGAGGGTATGTAAATATTTTTTTATGGCTACCTTAGATATTAACACCCGCACCATCAGGACCGTCATTAAAAAGAGTAATAATGGTTTTGTACAAGAAGATCTCAGGGGTAAGCACAAAAACCACAAAAAAATTGACTCGAAACTTAAAGACGGAGTACGTGCCCACATTCACTCAATACCCCGAATAGATAGCCATTATTTGCGAAAGCAGACAACGAGAGAGTACATTGACGGCGGTAAAAATCTCACTGATATTTACAAAGATTATAAAACAAATTGTGAACATCAAAATCTACCTTATGTAAATCTTGTTATGTTTTCTAGAATATTTAACACGGAATTTAATATTAGTTTCTTTGTCCCCAAAAAGGATCGCTGTCAGTTATGTGATAGTTATGAAAATGCAGTAGGAGAAGACAAAGATAAATTAAACGAAAGGTATTTACTGCATCACGAAGAGAAAGTCTTGTCACGGGCAGAAAAAGAGGCAGATAAGAAAAAAATAAGTTCGAATTATGTTGTTGCCGTTTATGATCTGCAGGCCGTCCTTCAAAGTCCTCGAGGAGAAGTATCTGTATTTTATTATAGATCTAAATTAAATAATTACAACTTTACTATATCGGAATTAAAAACTGGACGCACAGAAAATTACCTGTGGCACGAGGGCCAAGGTAACAGAGGAGCTGATGAAATTGGTTCATGTGTTTACAATTTTATTCAAAAAATTGTAGACACTGTTGATGATTCTGGTGTAGACCTCGTATTCTACTCAGATAACTGCTGTGGACAACAGAAAAATCAGTATTTGGTTGCTCTCTACATCTACGCCCTGACTAAATATACAAAAATTAATTCCATCACGCATAAGTACCTAATCACCGGCCACACTCAAAACGAGGGCGATGCTGTTCACTCCACTATTGAGAAGGCAATAAAAAAGAATCTAAAATCAGGCCCTATTTATGTGCCTAGTCAATATGCACAGATAATACGCACTGCAAAAAGAAAGGCAATCCTTACCATGTCAATGAACTGTCTTATCGAGATTTTTATTCGCTCAAGACATTAGTCGATGACATGAATGTAACAGGATTCAAATCGCTAAAAATTTCGGAAATCAAGATTTTCAAGATAACTAAAGATAGTCCGACCACAATTTTTTACAAAAAATCCTACAAAGAAGACAAATTTATGCAAATGGAGCTCCCGAAAAAAGTTAAGGCCACTCCAGTTACCTTAAAACCTGCCTATAAAAGTGCGCCAAAAATCAAAGATAATAAGAAGAAAGATGTTATACTTATGTGAACACAACCATATTCCTTATTGTCATATCAACTTTTTCAAATCTTTGTAATTCGCAATTGTTCTTAAGTACTTAAATAAAAACTCAACTTAATTATCATTATTACTGTGTCTTTTTCCAAAAAGGTAATAGTGGGATAACCTAGAAAAGTGTCACAATACTGAATTTTTCTTTAAATTTTCAAAATACTGATGAACCACAAGTGTTTTCTAATTTTTCTCTTTCCTATACCTGAGAGATCTATTAAAAGATCTACATCAAATAGTATGTTGACTGTTTTTTTGTTAGACTTCTTTCCCAACTTAATTATAGGTTATAATTATAATTCAAACATTATTTTCTCAAAACTACAGTTTTTGAGTTGTGACACTTTTTTTGCGGGGGTGCGATATGTTTTATATTATGTGGTATTAAATAATAAAAGTTTATTATCCAATAGTGTTTATAGTGTTGGCTAGACAAATGAAGGTTATATTTTAACCACATTGACTCTTCTCACTTTCAAAATTAATGAATTATTGTAAGCGTCAATTGAATATTGAATATTTCAGTTGTATCATCATTTTCTTCCTACTACTACTATTAGCAAAGAAAAAAGTTCTTGAATGATACTTTGGTACAAAATACAACACAATAAAAGCAATTCATGTTTATTACGAGCCCGCCGTAGTCAATTATCGATTCGGTGCCCGAAACAATGCCAATCATTAATCACCAACGTCTCGTTTATTTTCCAAGACATTGAAGTTCCGTAACCGGTGTTGAATTGGGTGTTTCACGGGGCATCTGACCAAGTTTTCCAGAGAAAATACGAAATATTTATACATGTTACAGAATAAAATGGAAACAAACGTAAGAAATCAATGTTGGGAAGGTCTCTGAGTCAATTTTAGTCGTTCTGCGTGTTTTGTTCGTTTTTGAAAATTGCTACATTATCCAAAACGATCGTTTTTTGACCAACTTTGAAATGAGCTACGAGGTTCTAATGTTGCTAAAATGTTCCCTAGAGACTCTACTACAAATCCTCAAAATATTTTTCGAATCGCTGGTCGACTAATAGGAGTTTCTTAGAACTCTCCATACTGAGAGCAAACACCCTGTATATGCAACCAATTATACAAATGGTAGGACAAATTCATTTTACAGTATAATCTCGGTAATCCAACCCGTCGATAATCCGACCGTTCGCTCTGGCTCTATGGTCCATCCATTTCTGAACAGTTCTAGAACAGAGTCTCTTGGGTGGAGGGAATTGCGTAGACAACACGTTGCAGTCTGGTTATAGTTATGGTCAAAACGATGTTGAGCGAAGTACCCCTTCTACTCCGATTGCAACAATCCGGTCTCTTCAGTAAACCGCTGCAAATTGGTTTGTTTTTTTGCCGAATTATGGAGATTATACTATAAATTAATATTACTGGTTGCCTGAACCATTGTCTGTAAATTTAAAAAACGTGAAGCTATCTATGCAATCCGATTATATTTTCAAATATACTAATTATTAGAAATTAAACAAACTATCCAACCATGCGAAACGTTCATTATACTGTTCATTTTATTGTAATATTGTTCATCAATCGTAATGTAAAAATATTTAGATTTTAAAAAATGTCCTTTAATTAATTTAAAGAGACTTACGATTAGTGATAAGTAGTCGTCTTTCTTGTTGACCTTGTGATATTTCTCTACTTAGACGAATTGCTACTATTCACAACATATGAATAAGAAGTATTACACTGATTTAACTTTTTTAGTTCTATGTATATTTAAATATTCATTTAAGGACACTTTTATTACAAGCTTTTTTTCACAAATGTAACACTAAAAATGTTTTTCACCTAAATGTTGTTTTGCATGTACAGCCGAGTGCACTGAAAATGTGACGACTCTTGAGTGCGAAATACCGCTTCTTTTAGTTGTGTAGACCAAACTTTCTCCATCTTAGAGGGAAGAAGGTGTGGCGATGGAAACGGATAGGGATGGTTTGTTTAATGTTAAAACCATTCACATTTTTTTTAACAATAATGATGGAATATAATAGAATTAAATAAAATAACCACTTTGTAAATTGGAAATTATTACTTTGCTGAATTTCCGATAAATGTGGTGCCATGTATTAAAAATATGGGAAAATCAAAACAAAAATCGATGAAAAAAAATAACAACAAATAATTCACAATGAAAGTGAAATTAAAAATAATATAATAAAATTGAAACAATCAAACAATCACTAATATGTTAAATAATCGATAGAAGAAGAAGATAAAACAGTCACAAATGAGTGAAAAACATATAAAATTCCATTTGCACTCTGTAATGTTGAGAACTACAGTGAAATATAAATTTTTGAATTTTGAAAATGCAGTAACAGAATGTTTTAATGAAATCATCGGATTTACAACTTTTAAGCAGTCGCAAATTTCTCTAAACTTTTTATAGCTAGTAAACAGATATACAACCGCCGTTGATCAAAATAAGTATATGTATAATTAAACAATTTATTACAACAAAAGACGTTGTAAATAAATGTCATAACTAAATAAATACACAACAAAGATTTAAACTAAAAATATTTTGCATGGATTTATCAAGAAAGTAAACAAACAAAATATTCAATCCCTTCTTTTTCGATTATCCGATTATTTGTGTTTCAATAATATTTCTTCTAAAATATTATTAAAAAGTGTAACCAGAAAGATCATTGGTATTAGTATTAAATACATCATCTGAAACTGAATTTTTGGTTAGTATTATTAACAATGTGTTTTAAAAAAATCTAGTTCAAATTTTAAATTCTGTTTGACATTCAAATCTTTAATTATTTTCTACTTTCTGCCTGATGTTCTGTAAATAAACAAGATAACACCCCTAGTCCCACCTACGATTTTTGGTTGGATATTTTTCCTTCCCAATTCTGACCTGCTAGACATCCGCCGTATTGGGAGAACCTCCCTCGTTGGCCTGACTTACACAGACTCACAGCTATCGTCACATTTTCAGTGCACTCGGCTGTACTTTCAAGTTTCCTTTTTGTGTAAACGTCTTACCACAAATATCACACACATAAGGCTTTTCTCCTTTATGTATTGTCGAGTGTCTATTTAAATCTATTTGTCGTGCAAACTTCTTGTCACAAAGATATCCTAAGGTATCCTTTTTTCCATACTTTTCATCACAAATATTACATTTGTAAGGCTTCTCATCTGAATGTGTTATTAAATGATTTTTTAAGCTTGCTTTAAATGTAAACTTCCTATCGCATATATTACACTGATAAGATGTGTCACCTGTATGCATCAATAAATGCTCCTTTAAGTATGAGTTTCGTGTAAATTTCTGGTCACAAAAATTACACTGATAAAGTTTCTCGCCAGTATGTATTTTTATACAACATCTTAAATATGCGTTTGTGTTAAATTTCTTGTCACAAATATTGCAATGATAACGTTATCACCTGTATGTATTTTTATATGAACTCTTAACAGTGCTTTTGTTTTAAATTTCTTGTCACAAGTATAACATTGATAGGGTGTTTCGCCGGTATGTCGTATTATATGACTTTTTAAGTATGCTTTTTTTTGAAATTTTTTTCACAAATATAACACTGATAAGCTCCCTCATCTGTACTTTCTTCAACATCATCAAGAATGGATTTGTTTGATGATAGATTATCTTTACGGATTTCTTGTTTTTTATTAGAAATCTCCTCTATATGAAAATGTACGATTATATATATTATTCGATAAATATCAACAACAATATCAGCACTTTTATGACACGATTATACAGCGTTAAAATATCACAAATATTTTCAAACGAAGCCAAACATGAATTGAAAAACTTATACCATACCGTGATACAACTGATTGACAATAATAAATTGATACTACTAGTATTCATTGTATAAAAAATGATTTTAGTAACACTAAATGAGCAAAAATAAATTAATTTGAAATGAGAACATTCAGGGTGTAGACCACTACTTTTTACGAAAAAGGGAAATGTTTATTACACGACTTCTTGCTTGTTTTTAAAGATGTGGATACGTGTTGACGTAATTTTAGAAAGTACTCGGCGCAATCAATCGTATTGCCCGCACCCCGACCTCAATGGGGATGAAATCTACCAGCCCTATATAAGACATGTTAAGGGAGAAATGCCCCCCTCATGCTCTCTATCCGACCAGTAGTAAAATAAATATACAGAGTAAATTTAGGATCGAGGTACAATGGAGAACTTGTTCAGAGACGAGACAAATACACAAAACATTGGTCCTTCGAGCAGGATAAGAGAGCAATTTCGGTACAATCAGTGCATCAATTAAGTCAATTCCCCGATTCAAAAGGGAGTAAAATTCATCGAAAAATTCAAGCAAGTTTCAAGACAAAAGGCATTGGAAAAACCATCGCACCAACGAATTAGTTCGTCAAGTTCCCTGATCAATCACTGCAACAGACATCGCTAAAAACAAAACAAGTCAGGTTAATGCCCAATCCCTTCATAATTATCCTTAATCTTCAATCATGAGTTTAAGCGAGTATATAAAAAAAAGCGGTATATTCAAGGCAGCTTTAATTAGATTAGTTAATTCCGTCTCGTTCGAGTCATTCAAAAATGAAGGCGTATCGCAATTGAAAATTCGATTAGAAAAGGCAAATTCATTATGGGATAATTTCGATGAAATCCAAACATTAATCGAGATAACAGATGATTCACAAATCCATGTAACTGAACGGGATGAATTTGAATCAACTTATTACAAATACGTAGGAATATTACGGGAACAGGTAGAGAGTAATTGTTCGGTGATCGGTTATTCTCTACAAGGCGTTGGTCCATCAGAATCAACCCAGCAGAGTGTGGATGCCGACAATATCGCAATACAAGGGCAGATTAAGCTATCGCGGATTGATATCCCTTCGTTTTCAGGCGGATATCTAAATTGGTTATCATTTTTTGAAACGTTCGAATCATTAGTTGATAACAACAATTCTCTATCAAAAATCCAGAAATTTTACTATTTAAAATCATGCCTAAAAAACGAAGCCAGTCAAGCATTAAATACAATCACAGTAATTGAAGAGAATGACGAGGTGGCTTTACAATTATTAAAGGAACGATAACAAAATCGAAGATTGATCATTCAAAATCATACTAACTAATCTACCCACAATCCAGAAAAAATCATCTCAAGCATTAAGAAATTTATTAAACACGGTCACTACAAATTTAAAGGCGCTTCAGCAACGCTAAATCCCTGTCCAACATTGGGACATAATACATTTAATCACATCTAAATTTGATTCATCGACTCTTCGCGAGTGGGAAAAACAATTGAAGGCCGATGAAATTCCATCATTTGACGATATAAAAAATTTCATTAACCAGCGCTGTTAAACACTAGTTGCAATTCAAATGGTTTCCCATAATAACAATAAAGTAAGTCGCTTACGATTTGTTTTTGTTTTTTTGAGAGAGAGAGAAAATATTGCCCTCTCTTAGGCAATAGATGTATAGTGTTAGACTGGGAGTAGTGGACTCATAAAAGAAAAGTCATATGACCTTATGGTTGGGACACAAACGAAATTGTCTACTGTAAATTCCGTGAATAGAAGCAGCTTATACAAAAGTCGAACAATTCTTTAAAAGCTGGTAGTTTAACACCTACGCTATTCACAGATTTTACAGTAGACAATTTCCTTTGTGTGCTTGAATCATAAAGTAATTTGACTTTTCTTATAAGAGTCCACCACTGCCAGTCTACCACTATATTTAGTAATGGTTTCTGTTTAAAATTGTATTTAATGTGATTCGATAGTGTCGTCGTCTAGTGGTCGGAATACTCTCAACGCTAAGGACTCTTACACCTGATAGCTTCTAGCCTGTTTTCATTGTCACCCGGTATATGTATAATAAAATTTTCATTAAAAAATAATCAACATAGGCTGAGATGTGGGGAAAATTGTAAAAAAAACATGCTCCTAGACAATTGTCGGTAATTTAGGATTTCCTCAAAATTTTCCAAAACAGAATCGTCTTTCATTATCTGGAAACGCTCCTTACATAACGCTAACGCGCATTTCTACATCTTAAAAAACAAGCGGGAAATCGTGTAACAAACATTTCCCCTTTTCTTAAAAAATACTGGTCTACACCCTTAATTGTTAAATCTTAGTAACCTGTATTATTAAATCTAAGTAACGACAAACGTTACTATTAAAATAAATAAATAAGGGAAATCCCTTTACTTAATAGACAATATTTCAAAGAAACACGTGTATTCTAAGATTATCTAAATTACGAAAATTATTATTCTTACCAACTTTTAAGCATGTTTCTTCAACTTTAATTTCATCTTTAATAAAACCAATTAGTTCATTGTCTTTTTCAATATACAAACTATTATTATCTAATTGTTGATTGCAATTATCATTTTTAATACCATTTTTATTATCACTAATTGCTGTTTCCTCCTCATTGTCTATCGATATGTTTGAATGCTGATTATTGTTACAGATCGTGTGGTATTCATCATCGAGCTCACTCTCTAAAAAAATTTCAATTTTAATACGCAATTATCAACTGTCTAAATTTCAAATCAAGCCTCTTATAACACGAATTGTTTTCAATTAAAACACGACCTCCGAATAGCACGTAAATATTCTTTTTAGTGTTGTACCTTTAAAATTTACCAACCATCAGTAAAGAACAAGATTTCGATATTGTCATATTGTACAATAAGAAAACCGTGTTATAAGAGAGTCGAATTGATTCTATTATAATTATAACAAAATTATCCTTATTTCCATACTAATTTCTAATTTAGTTTCCGTAAGATTTGCAGAATTGTTATTGTTTATAAGAATGAATTGTCCATCATCTTCTTGTTTAATACGTGGCCAATTTTTATGAAAATTTCCAACATCCTTATTATTATTCATGTTAATTTCATTTCCAATTAATAACAATTGATTCGTTTGTAGAACTGTTTCTCGATAATGATGTAAAATTATCAAAATATTAAAACAATCCAAGCAGGCTAGTTTTGTATAAGGATCATCTTCAACCATCTAAAATAAATAATAAATAAAATAATATAAATAATAATTGTAATAATAATAATAATAAATAAGTTTTGTTTGGTTCACCGTAATATTTGCAAACATTTCAATAATTTTTGGAATCGATGGATTGGTTTGTTCATTGTTGAAAATATTTTTACAACATTCTATTTCTACGGCCTTATAACAAAATCTACAACGCTCCATTATCTTTCTATTAATTATTTTTTCAATTAATTATCCAAAAATCTAAATTTTTACACAATTTAATTATTTAAATGGTGTAAAAACCAGTGTCAACAAATTAAAAAAGTGACAGCTGGCAGTTGACAGAGAGAATTAAATAAACAAGAGAGGACCGTTAAGTGAGAATGTGAAGACAATTTATCTAGTTCAGATAACTCGTCAATAGATGGCGCAAGTATAGCAAATATCGATGAAATCTCTTATTTATATTTTTAAAACAGATAAAAAGATTAAAGCATTGTTTTTAAATTACATATCGTTGGCTTGGAAGAAGACCGTCACAACTCAAAATTCAACTCAAGTTTTTGAATGTTTCTGTCTAAACAACTCTAAATAACCCATAATTTTATCCTGTAAAAGTGTCCCAAGTTAAATTCGTTCAGTAACCGGTAGATGGCACTTGTGACAAACTGTGTTTACAGTCACTAAATATATACAGTACCGCAAATGACCGCCATTTTGGATAAAAATTTATGGGGACATTTGAATTTTAAGCTATAAGTTGGTAACATTGAGAAGTAGAATTTAAAATCAAGATATCTGACTCCATGACAGATTATTGAGTATAGCCAATAGTATGACATATTATTACAAATGCCGCCATTTTGGATAAAAAGATTCGCTTTCTCTCTCTAACACATTGGCCCATAGAATTGCGGTACTGTATGTATTTAGTAACTGTAACTGTGTTTCATATAGTTTTGTATATAATTTACGTGGAACACCGTCACATCTCAGTCTCCTGGAGGGGTTTGTCGAAGTAGTGTGCATTTTTTTCGGCAAAAGTGACACATTTTGAGAAGTCACATTACTTGGTGTTTTTTTTGTTCAAGACCGTCATATTTTGATTTAATACTGTCTTCTTCATAAGGTAAGTTATTATTTTATAGTGTTTAGGTATCAATTCGGGATATAGCAGTATTCTACAAAAAATGTTTCACAATGACGTTAAAGATTCTGAAATATTTTTAGTTATGCCAGTTTTGCTCAAAAAGTAAACGACAGTTTCTACGTATTTTTCTTAGAACACAAGTTGAAATAACCTAACTCTTGATTTCACAATAATTTGTTTTTAATTGAAGGAGTACAACAATAAATCCGAATCGCACGCAACGTCTTTTGGAACTTGCTAGAGCACAGATACCATGTGCTACAGGTATAGAAATAGAGCCTGAGACCGGTATTTTAGAAACTCATCTAGAATTAAATATGGCACCTACAAAATCTTCCATAAATATTGGTGGAACCGTCTTAACAGACATTAGTAACTGCACTGTTCAATATAACGTAATTTCGATCCCTACGAATACGTATAACGAAGGTTAGTGGATATGAATATCAATAATTATTAAGTGGAAATTGTACTTTTTTCTAATCTGTTACAGAATTTATGAACCAAAATACCCCTGTTGAACTTGAGGAGACAGCATGTCTTTCCAGTAACATCACTATGAAGTTTGTGCTTGCAATAAAAATTAGATGATTTTCAATATTTATCGTTACAATGTGTATTCAGTTTCTGAAGCCGGACCATCCAATCTTGAAGTTCCCTTAAGTAAAAAGAACTATTCTGTTTCAAATAGTTCTAGTGATGAAAGTTCCATTGAACCATTTGGCTCTGGTGATTCAGATGATGATCCTGAGTTTACAGCAGAACACTCATCGTCCTCATCTTCAAATGGTTCTGACTTTGAAGAAATTGTTGAAGACAACCAAATTGAACCTTGCAAGAAAAGTCGTTCACTAAAACATCCTTCCCAAAGAGAAAAGGAAATAACCCGAAAAGGGAAATCTGACAAAAATGAGTGGCAAAAAAACAAAGATAGACGGCAAAGAAACTGTGGACTCAGTTACGAATCAACAAAAAGAATAAAAAACCCAGACCGAACGATAGAACAAATTAGAGTAAAACGAGATGGAAAGAAACTGTTGCCTCCCTGTGGGGGAAAGTGTCGGTTAAAATGTTCGACAAAATTTACCGAGAAGAATAGGCAAAAAATATTTGCGAAGTACTGGGAAATGGGAAATCTTCAAAGACAGAGGGATTTCATCATAAGTTCTATGGAGATTGTTAAACCAAAATACAGATACGAAAAAGCTGAAAGTTGTTGTCGTTTTAATAACGCCTTTTACTTGAATTTAGAAGGGCAAAAAGTGCGGATCTGCAAACAGTTCTTTATGGCAACTTTAGGAATCAATAATCGAATGGTACGAACAGCAATTGAAAAGCAAGATAAATTAACCAAAGGAATAATTGAACCCGAGCGAAGAGGAAAACATGGTAATCACAAAACTGTCTCAGAAGATATAAAATATATAAGCGAGAGTACATAGCGAGAATACATAGAAGGTGGAAAATCACTGGCAGATCTTTATAGGGATTACAAGAAACTTTGTCAAGAACAGAACAAGGCCTATGCGAATTACTTAATGTACTACAACATCTTTAATACTGAATTTAATATTGGCTTTTTGTCCAAAAAAGGACCAATGTGAGCTTTGTCTTGCGTTTAAAGAAAGAAGTGCAGAAGAAAAAACACACTTACTTACAAGATAAATATGACACTCAGTTGAGAGAAAAAGAGTTGTCTCGCATAGAGAAGGATCAAGACAAAGTTTAGAACAGCATAGTGGCTGTATATGATCTACAGGCAGTATTGCCCTGTAGGCAATGCATCGTCATTTTATTATGTGTCAAAATTAAACGTGAATTATATCAACGAAAATAATCATTCTATTGTAATAAGTGTTTTTCTATAAACAATACTTCGCTTATATTAATTAAACAATAATATTATTTAGATTATAATTTTCCTATCTAAAGAAACAATGATTCTATTTAGATCATCATTTTTCTTAATAGGAACAATGATTGTATTTAGATCATCATTTTGCTTGTAATAGTACTTTTTGCTGTTCTTGCAGTTTTTCTTTGAACAATAGTCATTGTAGACATTAATCATCATCGCATCATAAGTTTTAGTATAAATATTACAAATATCAAGGAGAAGGGATTAGTTAGTTAGTTAGTTAGTTAGTTAGTTAGTTAGAATATAGTTGATTGGTAATTAAAGGAATATTATAGTAAATACAATCTTAAGAGAATATTAAAGATTGTAAATTGCAAATTTAAAATAAATAAATAAAATAATTAAAATAAAATTAATAATAATTATAATAATAAAAAGTGAAAAGATAAAATTGGCGCAGTCGGTAGGATACTGCCACATCGATAGTGAAAATATTGGTGATTCGTCTCAACGAATAATTGGCAGTCCAGAAGAATCTGAATCTCCAAAATATACTGGTGATTGAAGTGAAGTTCAAGAAGAATTAAAATCCCAAGGGAAATGAAGATTTTTGTTGTTTTAATGTAAGTAGATGTCTTTAGAATCTCTTTTTTCGAGCTTATCATTAGAGAATCAATTAGAAACCCAAGTAAATTCTAATTTGAGCGAAAATCAATTAGATACTCAGGGTACTTCTACTGATAATTTAGATAATAATAAAATTATAAATAATAATAATAATAATAATAATAATAATAAAATGGAATTCAAAGCTGAATATTTAAATTGTGTTCCTCAATATGATGGAAACCCTAATGAACTGAATAGATATCTAAGTACTTGTGAATCTATAATTAATAATTTTTACGATAGAAATAATGCACAAAATTTCATGAATATCTTTATATTAAACTAACTAATTTCAAAATTAACCGGAAACGCAAAATTAGTCGTAAATATTCAAAATGTAAAAACGTTTGCAGAATTAAAAACAACATTGTACAATAATTTTGCTGATCAACGCGACGAGGCTTGTTTAAATCGAGACCTTGTTATGTTAAAACAAATGAATGAAAATCCTCAACAATTTTATGATAAAGTTTTAAATTTATTGAACCTTATTTGTTCTTATATCGATGCGCATGATAACAATGATGCAGCAATTAAAACAAAAAAAGAATTTTATTCAAATTTAGCACTTAAAACATTTCTAGTAGGATTAAGAGAACCTTTAGGGACTACAATTCGTTGTATGAAACCTAAAGATTTAAATGAAGCTTTACAATTCATTATCCAAGAAGAGAATAGCCATTATTATCGAAAAACTTTCAATCCAGGGCAAAAGCAAAATCAAAGCCCAAATTATCGGCAAACTTATAATTTTCCTAGACCAAATTATTACCAAAATCACTCTAGAAACTTTCATACTAATTCTCACAATAATTATCAACCCTCATTTAAATCACCCTTTCCATCACAACCAATTAATATAATACCGCGAAATACTAACAATCAACCTAAATATTTCACGAATTCTCAAGTATTTAAACAACCAAAAGATGTATTTAAATCAAATCCTAATAAACAATTTGAAAATCCAACGCCTATGAGCGTAAGCACAAGAAATACATATAAACAATTATTCCAACACAGACCAAATTATTTTAACAATGATTATAATAAACCCCGTGAATTTATCTCCGAAGAACTTTATAATAATATAATTTACAAAAACCCACAAGAGAATGATGATGTATTACCAAGCTCTTCTCAAAATTTTAATAACGATGATCAACCAAGTTGTTTCCAAAATTTTCGGTTAAGTCGAAACAACGAAGTCTTAAGTAATCCAAAAATAATTAATATCAATAATTATAATTCTAGTGAACTCCCCTTTTTAGTATTTCCTGAACATAATCTGAAAATCCTGATTGACTCGGGCTCTACAAGATCTTTTATTAATCCAGAATTAGCAGAAAATTTTTATCCAGATTGTATAATTAATGATCCTTTTATAGTATCTACTCTTTTCCAACAATCTTCTCATAAATATAGTGCTCTTATACCATCTTCTAAATTGTTTCAATTACCAATAAATAAAAAATTAAAATTTCATTTATTTAAGTTTCATGAAGAATTCGATGGACTCTTAGGCCTTGATAATTTAAAAATACTTCAAGCTTCAATTGACTTTGGAAATGGTTATTTTATTACCCCCTATACGAAAATAAAAATACAATTCCATAAAATAAATCAATCATTAAATTGTATAAGTCAAAATAACTCTCATCATAAACAAAAATTAGATGAATATGATTATAATATAATTCATAAAAAAGAAAACTTAAATGCTAATGCGGACACACTTTCAAGAATTGAAATTCATACTAAAGTAACAAATCCATGGCAAGAATTAGATGGAATCTTACGAGAATCAAATTGTTATAATGCCAGACGATCTGAATATTTTCCAGGAAGGGAACTAGTCACTCCACACATTCAAAATTTAAATGATTTAGATAATCAATCAATGATTGTTAATCCAGACCCAGATTTGAACCCCCAAATAATACTTAACGATCCATATCTAGTCGAATTAGAACAATACGAAAATGAACCATCTGTTTGTAATTATGAAAAAATTAAAATATTGTCCGACGAGATAATAAAACCTGCTGATGATTAGTCAACAGTTCCATTGTCTATTGAAGATGCGGAAACAGCAATACCTTATGTTAGCAATGAACTTGATAACACTGACCTAACTATTCATAGTAATATTGAAAATCCCGTATTAGAAATTCCTATAAGCGATATTCCAGTAAATTATGGACAAAATCAAATTTTTATAAGTATAGTTTTACATTCCCCTGCCGAACCAAAAATTAAAATACTGTTCAAAAATAAAAAAAGAATTATAGTACAATTTTCTCAAAATGATTTTGAAAATGACGTAATTAAATTCATTAAGAATTATATTAATCCTAATACTCAATATTTTCTATACTTTGAACAACCCGATTGTTATGAAGATTTTTCCAAAATACTACTAAAATACCTTACAACCCAAGGTCGACAAACTTTTAAAAAATGTACGAAAAAATTAATAGATGTTACAGATAAAATTGATATTCCAGACATAATTAGAAATTATCATGAATCAAAAACAAATCATAGAGGTTGTAACCAAAAACGGGAAATCCGGAAAGGACGGGCTTTGGACACATATAGGCGCGGCACTCAGTTTGGTTTTCCGGAGCGGTCGGGGTTCGGATTGGTGTGTGTGACTCGTGAGTGACTCAACAACAAATACTGCAAGTAAAACTGAAAATAAATGACCTGATGGGCGCCACGTAACTTTGTGACAGAGTTACGGAACTGTCCTGAATATTGTCTTTGTTTGCGTGTGAGTGGGGAAAGCATTCACAATTTTCAAAAGAAAACTCAATATTTATTCTCTTACAATAGTACAAGAAAAATCAAGAATAATTCCCGATATTTACAATGTAGTGTCGGTAACACTGATAATTGAAATATTGTAACAATCACTAAAAAAATTGATCTTAACAATTAGTTAATTAAGAGCGCTACGAAGGGAGGTTGAACGCGTTTCAGATCTGAACACGAATCGTTTGAAGTTATTAGTCGTTGTGACTGTTGTACAATAATCGTGGTGATTTATCACGATTTTATGCTATGACGTGTTAACGTCCAATTAACAATTAAATAATGATTTAATAGGGTATCTGTGTGTACAATATCTACAGATGTTAAAACTTTTAAGAAAATTACCGATCGTCTAGATTGATATTCGATAATACAGGGTGTTGAAATCAACCTGACGTAGTCAAGCACGGTATCAACGAAAATTACTAAAACAACTATAATATACAGTTTTCTCAAGATAAAACGCTTAACAATAAAACATATGCATCTTTCACATTTAATAATAATATTAATAAAATTAAAAATATTTTAAAAAAATTTAATATTGTAACATCTTTTAAAAATAACAATAATCTATGTTCACTTTTAAATAATAACAAAAATCGTAATATCTTCGACGAGAGTGGAGTCTACCTCATAAAATGCGATAACTGTGAAACATATTACATTGGTGAGACCGGGAGGAAACTTAAATACAGAATAAATGAGCATAAAAAAACCAACACCTCCAAGGTTTTCCAACATATGCTTGAATGTAGACACCAATTCTCAGATAATAACGTTAAACTGCTACATAACTGTAAAAAGAGCTTTAAGCTTAAATTATTGGAAGCTTTCGAAATACACAAATACACGAAGAGAAAACATAGGATCCTTAACGAGCAAACTGACATCAATTTCGATCCATTATTTAAAATTCTAAATCTATAATTTGTTTTAAACACTGAAAAAAATATTAATTATCAGTCCGAATTTGATAGACGCTAGTTCTGTATTTCTCCCGATAAAATTCCTTTTGTAAAAGTTCTTTTTCTAAAAAACTCCCATCTCTCTTCTTCAAATAAATCCAATCCAAATTGTAATCTCTACAACATTGTCTCACCGTACGTAGATCTAATAACTTCTCAGTCGTGTTAATTTAAAATATTTTGTAACATCTAGCAAATATAACGATTTAATATAAAAAAATCAATTGAAGTGTAGTAGACATAAAAACAATAACTGTAACATTTTCTCCTGTTTTGGAAATCATAACAAAATCATCAACTTTTTAATTGTTTTAACCGAGTTGTTGAAATTGAGATTGTTATCTTTGTTAAATGGTAATTGTCTTCATGTATCAGCTATATCTGTAAATTTGAGTAAGTGTAAAAAGTTTTCTAAGAAGAATTTCTGTAAATTTTTTCTATATTTTTTTATATTTGTAATAGTTTTTTCATATCTTGATCGTTTCATTTTGTCTTATTATTTTCTTTCTCGTTGTTTAATTAGAGACTTTTATATGCATAATCATTTATAAGAATATTTAGAGTTTTGAAAAATTGTTCGATCGTTTCTTGATATCTATTACTTGACTTTTTCCACTATATAGAATGTAAGAAACATAATGTAAAATTCTATATTGTAGCATGGTACTGATGATGGCGTAAGCCGAAACCGGTCTACCGAAATTATATAATAAAAAAACCTTGGAAAGAACTTATAAGTTGATTATATTAACCTGCAATCAGAATTTTTTTAAATCCTACCAAGGAATGGACAAACTAAGTATTCTATTTATAATATACAGTATTACTTGACTAAATCGCGAAAAATACTGAATAAATTGTGTTACAATCGTGAATACTAGTTACTTAACGAATTGATACACAATTCACGATTATTACACAGGAAAATCGAAAACTTGGACTTATCTTTAGATGTTCTCAAGATGGCGGTCGAGCTGACTTCTTTCGCAGCTACCATATACAAAATGGCGTCGAAGATAAGCAGTGATAACGGAACTATGCTGGATACACCCTATCCTTCGATGGCAGAAAATTCGGGACACGCACCCAGTATAGAACCACGAAATAATGTACTATTTTAGTACTCCAAAACGAGAATGTTGACCATAAACCAGAATGATTCAAGTGGATTTGAATCTGGTGACGATCAACCATACGAAAAATCAATCAAATACGAAAACGGACTTCTGGCGGACGGTAAAGCAGGACGGTAATTACCAGAAAATCCAATAACGATAATGGGTTGTGATTCTCTTAATTCTTAAACGAAAAATCGCAAGGAAACAACAAAACCATAAAGAAAACCACTAAAAAGAAAAACCACTGCGAAGAAAAACCCTAAACATACAAAAATAATTAGAATCCTCCTAATTAGATTGATGCTTAGTTCTCACCTTTAATTAAATAAAGGGTTTTCACCTCAATCAGTTGATAAACGAACGGAGAAAATCTGCACGAGGCGAGGTTGTTTAACAACGATTGAAAAAAAAGCCTGAAATTCGAAATTATGCGGAAATATTTTCTCAAAGGGAATTTCTACAAGAAATACTTACGAAAAGAAGATAAATTAGAACTGGATGGCCAATTAACTGAACGATAATTAACGATAATTAAAACTTGAAGAAAACTGGTGAAAATTGTGTCGAACAAATCCGTGCGTACGGTTTCAGATCACACACCGAAAAGAAAGAAAAATATCTGCACGAAAATCACACCACCCCAGTCTTGACCTGCGCAAGGGTTAATTAGCGCAAAATAGCCAAAACCGGAATTTGATACGACAAGACAAAACAAGAAGGGACAATTGACTCTGAAATATTGCTAAATATAGCGCTGTAAACATAAATTGATAACATGTAATTTTTTTTTACATGTTACAAGGTATAGATGAAACATTTAGGCGAATTCACGAAAAATATTATTGGCCGAATTTAAAACAATCATTACAAACTTATATAAATGAATGCCAAATTTGTATACAGGCAAAATATGAACGAAAACCAGTTCAAATTAAAATGAATATTACTCCTACACCTACTAAACCATTTGAAATCGTCCATGTAGATACATTAACCATTGAACAGTGCAAATTTCTGACAATAATAGATAGCTTTTCTAAATATGCTCACGCTTATTACTTAACTTCATTAAATAGTACTGAAATCGTTGATAAATTATTACAATTTTTCTCACACCATGGAGTTCCATATCAAGTAGTCACAGATAATCGTATAGAATTTAAAAATTCAGTAATTTCTGAACTTCTAAATTTACACAAAATTAAAATCCATTTTTGTTCTCCTAATCATCCTGAATCAACTGGTCTTATAGAAAGACTACATTCCACTCTTTTAGAATACATTAGAATACTCAATACAAAAGGTTTTCAAAAAACTCCACCCACATCTAAAATGATTTACGCAATCTTAGCATATAATAACTCTATTCATTCAACAACAAAATTTAAACCAGTGGATGTAATTAACGGGCACATAACACCAAATGATCCATTTAATTTAGAAATTGATAAAATTATTTTAAATGACTATATACATGAACATAAAGAACGATCAAGAATTTTATACAATAAAATTAATTTAGATTTAATAAATGAAAAAGAAAATAGAACTTCCAAACTGAATCAAAATCGAGAAGACCCAAATATATTCCAACCTGAACAAAATATTCACATCAAAAAGCATATTAGACAAAAAACTGCTAATAAATTTGAAAAACCAACTAAGATAATTACAATTAACGATCAAATGAAAACTGTTTCTACACAAGACCGCGAGATAATACATATGCAAAATATAAAACAACCCCCAAAGAAACCTTATGAATTTCAACACTATCCCCCTTAAACTATTCAGTTAATTTTACTTATATGTATTAATAATCAATTAGCTTATTATTTATAGTTATAAATTATTATCATTCAGATATCTATAATTTAGTGGATTTATTTTACTCACATTAATATAACTATCCCATAATTATCGAAATTAATAAATTATCATTCCCCATCCTCAATGAACTAAAAGAGGTTTAATAAATGGTATCGGTTCAATTTCAAAGATATGAGAATTTAATTAAGGAAATTCAAGAAAATCAAAATAAATTAGCAAATGCTGTAAATAGGCAAAATTCCTTATCAATAGATATAATTGATCGACTTAATAATTCAGTTCAAAAGGTATTCCATAATGAAAAGGAATTAGAAAACAAAATTTATAAATTGGCATTATATGTTGGATTTACCAATGATGATAGTACCACATCATTACTTATCAAAGATGCATTTAATCATTTGATAAGTTTATATATAACTCTGAATTCAATTTTACAAGATATCGAAATTTCTATTACATTTGCAAAATTAAATACAGTTCACCCTAGTATAATAAAAACTTCTGATCTCTATAAAGAATTAATTAAATTAAAATCAGTCATAGATCCTGCGAAATTACCTTTTGAAATAACCTTAGAAAATACTTTATTGACAGAAAAAATTATGAATGTTGAATGTTTTATAAAAAATAATAGAATAACTTATATTTTACATTTTCCAATATCATATGCTCAAAATTTTGAATATTATCAATTATACTCAGTACCAGTACTCGATCAAAATCAATTTAAAGCTATAATTCCTAATGATAAGTTTCTTCTAAAGAGTGATGTCTATCTTGCATTTACAAACAAATTATGTAAGAAGATACAATCAAAATTGTATATATGCAATAATTTGGAAATGAAATTGATTGAAAAAAGAAATAAACCATGTGAACTACAACTTTTGAATAACGAAAAAACAAATAATTGCATCCACATTGGAATTAATTTGAAACAAACTATCATCAAACATTTACCATCACAACAATATATTTCCAAAAGAAGAGATTGTAAAATTAAATTGCTTTAATCAACAAAGTTCAAAATGGATATATGGTACCTACCTAATCAAAATTCCTAATGGTTGTCAAATTTCAACAAAAATTGAAACTATTCAACATTTGGAAGACAACGTTGAAAAACCGCAAACAATATTATTCCCACAACTTCATATCAATGGTGATCATAATCAAAATTTAAATTGCACTCTTCATATGAAAACATCAAACCTAGATGACCATCACAGCATTAAGAACAAACTTATCCAGAATAATATAGACCCTAAAGAATGGTACAATTGGTCAAATCTTCATACACCCTCTATATGGACAATTCTCTTATATATTTTTATAATATCAATAATTTTGTATTTCCTTAAAATAAAGGTCCTTCCAACCCTTAAGAAAAAACAAACCAACGATGAACCAGAAACAATAGATTTAACTACTGTTCAACTTCCTCGTTAACCTCCAAAGTTGAATTTAGGGATGGAGGAATTATATCAACGAAAGTAATCATTCTATTGTAATAAGTGTTTTTCTATAAACAATACTTCACTTATATTAATTAAACAATAATATTATTTAGATTATAATTTTCCTATCTAAAGAAACAATGATTCTATTTAGATCATCATTTTTCTTAATAGAAACAATGATTGTATTCAGATCATCATTTTCCTTGTAATAGTACTTTTTGCTGTTCTTGCAGTTTTTCTTTGAACAATAGTCATTGTAGACATTAATCATCATCGCATCATAAGTTTTAGTATAAATATTAGAAGTATCAAGGAGAAGGGATTAGTTAGTTAGAATATAGTTGATTGGTAGTTAAGGGAATATTATAGTAGATACAATCTTAAGAGAATATTAAAGATTGTAAATTGTAAATTTAAAATAAATAAATAAAATAATTAAAATAAAATTAATAATTTTTATAATAATAAAAAGTGAAAAAATAAAATTCATGTATTCATTTATCTAACTATGTAAAACAGCAATAGCTGTTGATCTGGTGAATAAATACTTGAAAAAAAAATGTTAATAATTTGTACATGTACCTACCTAAAATAACAAAAAAAGTAAATTAATTATCCAAAGAATGTTGCAATACATAATATAGGTACCTACTATAAACAAAAAACCTAGACATTTGTGGCACTTTTTAACTCTTATTATAGTTAGTAGATATTTATTGTATGTACATACGCAGACTTACGTGAACCACTGTAGGATAAAAATCAATATACAGGATGTTCAATGTAAATATGATTGATTCTATGAACTCCTATTAGTCGACGCGCGATTCAAAAAATATTTCAAGGATTTGTGTGCGGGTCCTTAGAGAACATTTCAGAAAAAATGAAACCTCGTAGCTCATTTGGAAGTTGGTCAAAAAATGCTCGTTTCTGATGATGTAGCGATTTTTAAAAACAAACTAAACACGCAAATCGACTTAGAATGACTCTGGGATTCTTCCAAAATCGATTGTTTTCGTTTTTCTTCATTTTATTCTGGAACAAGTGGAAATATTTCGTATTTCCGAGTCATTCTTAGCCGTTTTGCATGTTTAGTTAGTTTTTGAAAATTGCGACAATGTCCAAAACGATCATATTTTGACCAACTTAGAAATGAGCTACGGGGTTCTAAGGTTGTTAAAATGTTCCTTAGGGACTCCCCTACAAATCCTAAAAATATTTTTGGAATCGCTGGTCGACTAGTAGGAGTTTCATAAAACCAACCATATTTAGTTTGAACAGCATGTGTATCTAAAAATTTATATAGGTAAAATGAATGGCCTTCTATCGTAAATAGTAACTAGTCAATAAAGTAAAAAAAAACAAGTTAAGAGACAATTGTAATGAAATTGATGAATTGCGAACGTCGCGTTTTAGAACCCCTCCTCCCCCACGTCACATCTTGTCGTGCTAACCCATGCCCCTCCCTCCCCCTATTAGCGAACGTATTTTATGGACGGCCACCAATAAATTTTACAAATCGCCGAACGCCGAACTAAACTACGATACTACATAAACAAAAGCACAGCCAAGGTACTATATTATACTAGCTGTTGCCCGCAGTTTTGCTCGCGTAAAAGGATTATCGTAAATTTATTTTTTTCAAGTTTAAACTTGCTAGTGTATCTAAATGAGTTAATTTCCATACACTGTATAAAAATAGAAAATGTAATACTTTTTTCCTTAAAATAGGCAAAATAGAAAAAAATGTATAGAAAACTCGTGTTAGAAGTCGTATATTGCAGTGCACACATGCAATAATTGTCGACTTCTGATACTTCAGACACTATTAATTTACGTTAATTTATCACTTCCATACAAACTTGCACTCTTTATTTCACCCCTCTTACGGGTAGAATTTCCAAAAAAGCTAAAACGATTACTTGTTCTTTTGTAATCAAACGCCCAAATAGTAATAATGTTTTATGCCTTTCAATTCAATTACCTTTAGAAATCGTCCCCCATGTCACCCCCTTAAAGGTAGGATTTTCACAAACGATAGATCATCTGTTTATTGTTTCCTATTCAAAAAATCATAATATTCCTTGGTTTTAACTTTAATAATGGCAGAACTCCCATACAAATCTTTATTCCCTATTTCACCCCCTTAAGGGTGAAATTAAAATATTGGCTGAATCACATTTTTATTTATGTCCGATCAAAAGCATAAATGTAAAGTTTCATGCTTCTAGCTCCTCCTTAGGGGTAGAATTAACAAAAATGTTTAAGCGATTACTTATTGTTTCGTAAACAAAAGCCCAGATAGTAGTAAGTTAACGTACCTACCTTGTAAAATGCTATTAGCGCCATATATCGAGTACTATTACTCAATAGTAATAGTAGTTGACTTTGAGACTTTTTCCCCCTTTATCCCGCTAAACTGAAACTAATAATATAACATAGGTACTCAATCTGAAACTGAAATCGACTTCATTTTCCTAACCAGACTTAAGAAACCATAAAAATGATACCCATATTGATTTTCAGACTTTGTTACCCCATTTCAAAAATTTAGGGGTTAATTTTTAAAAAAGACCTGAAACACATATTTAGCACTTCTGTGAATTTTCGAATAAAAAAGTCTACCTAAACTCGTTTATCCATACAATATTTGGATCCTCGTTTCATCCCCTTACACGGTGAATTTTGAAAAATCCTTTCTTAGCGGATACCTACGTCATGATAACTATATCTGCATGCCAAAAAAATCTATCTTTTCTTGTTTCTCCATACAAACTTTAGATCCTCGTTTCATCCCCTTAGAGGGTGAATTTTGAAAAATCCTTTCTTAGGGGATGTCTACGCTGTAATAACTATCTGCATGTCAAAAAAGACTGTCTAATCTCGCTTATCCATACAAACTTTGAACAGTTGTTTCATCCCCTTAGGGGGTGAATTTTGGAAAATCCTTTCTTAGTGGATGCCTACGTCACAATAACTATCTGCATGCCAAATTTCAGCGCAATCCGTTCAGTGGTTTGAGCTGTGTATTGATAGATCAGTCAATTATGGTTGCCTTTTATCATAGATCTAGTATGTATCTATTATATAGATTGCGGAATTCTGAGGCAAACGTAAGTAGGCAACTAAAATTACAACCATTACTAGAATTGTTTCCAAAATTACAAAGTCATATCCAATTTCAAGATCCTTTATTTAATCATTATTTACAAATTATTAATATAAATATGAAATATTAATTCACTATCCGGGTTCACCACTTTAATAAGAAAAAAATTAAATTGATAATCGGATACGACATAAATATAATAAAGTTGTTTTGTTTAAAAATCAATAAACAGTTATTTAAGAAAATAAAGTTCCATTTTCGTTGAAGAAATTGCAATTAAAATAATTGGTCGCCATTTAATTAATTTATAATAAATGTTACTTTTATCAAATTACGAAAAACCTTCATTTTTTGGCATGGGATATTTAACGTGTCGCCTAAATGGTTGACACGCTAGGCACTATAGGCGAAACTAGGAAAAGCGCAATCCATACTAACATACTACATCTATGCCTTTTATATACGTATATAGAGATAAATAGAACACTCTATCCTTTTCTGTCACGATTCATACTAGCTCATACCCCAGTCGCTAACTGCGCTTCGATAGCGTCAACAATGGTTGGCGCCAAATTTAAAAGTACCAATATGTATATAAAATAGTATTTAATAAAAATCTTGAAGATCAAAGGTGATTGATACGCAATTTTCGTTTTTTTAAAAATTTATTTGAAGAAAAATAATAAAAGTCGATCCACACTAAAATGCAAAAAACAAAACGCATCCAAATATTATCATTTTCAATTACTGTAGCTTCTTCTGCAGTTTCATTTTATTTTGTTTTGATTTGTATTTCCACCTGATGTTTGAAGTTTGTTTTTTGATTTTATCATTTAACTTACTAGTAACTGAGCCTTTTGATATTCTGTTAATATTGGTTACCCATGTGAAACAGAAACAGTATAAATTAATAAAAAGATGCATAACATTTTAAAGAGGTCATATCTTTCGCATAAGCAAAAAACATTGCTATTAATATTAATAACTTATTGTTAAGCCGGGTCCAGACGAGAGCAAGTACAGCCTGAGCACGCACACATAAGTCGAGCACGCATATGTATTTGCTCGTTGTGTGCGTAAACAGGAATGTAGTGTGTGCGTTGTGTGTTTTATATTTAGTGTTCGTACTGCTCCAGTTGTACGTGGACCAGCAAGCTGTTAATATGTCCAGAAATTTAAAAATTGCAAGTGCCAGTTTTATATATATTTATATAACAACAAAGACAAAACGAAACCGAGAATGTCGAAAAGTAAAAAGGCGCAGATGGATTACTCAATTTTTCGAAGACGTGAGGACTATAGTGGTATGAATCTTCTTCAAGACCTTCAATTCGAACTGAACTCCGGATATTTTCAAAATTTGCTTCGAATGGGTGTTGGAGACTTTGAGTTCTTGATAAACGCTGTTGGTCCCAAAATACAAAAAGTGGATACAAATATGAGAAAAGCCATCAGTGTGAAAGAAAGATTGGCAGTGACTTTAAGATTTTTGGCAACGGGTGATTCATTCATCAGCTTCCAGTACCTTTTTAAAATATCGAAACAGTCAATATCAGAAATCATACCACAAGTTTGCCAAGCCCTCATAGAAACGTTAGGAGATTATGTAAAGGTAGGTAATAATTCTTAATCATCAGATTTTGTCGGTTTAATTATTTATACGTAAAATAAAACAAAACAAAAATCCAGTGAAAAAAATAAAAATAATTTTCAAACACAATGAAAATAAATAAATAGAAATAATTCTAAATAATTAAAAAAACAACGAAAACTTTATGCAAAAGAAAAGTAAGATAAATTCTGAACTTAAAAAAACAAAAACAAAATAAAATAAGGCTATTAAAGTGGTGTATACGTGAAGGAAGAAGTGGTAGAAGACGAAGGAAATATATAATTAGAATCAGATTGTGACAGTGGAGGTGGAATAGAGCTAGGAATGTCAAATTTGCCCATATCAGCATTGAATAAAATATTATTTATTTCATGCTGGACAATTGCTTGGGTCGTGGGATTATATCTCCGCATTTTTTCCTCCACGTATTTCGCAAAAGTCGAACATACATCTTCTGGCGCTGGAGATGCAGCTTCTTTAAGTATTTGAAAAGCTTCTTTCAACCGGTTATCGTCTAGACTAGATGTTCCTCGCTTGGGCTTTCGTTTTTTTGCTGATGAAATTGCAGATCCTGGTCTCGAAAAGTTTCCCTCAGAGGTATTGTCTGACAAAGTTTGCGACAAGTCATCGCACTGGGATGAATTGTCAGCAATATGTTCACTGTTCGCCCAATCATCATCCACAATTTGAGATTCGTCAGTCTACAAAGAAATATTCTTGTTATTATTGTAATAAAAAAAACTTTGTTAATCAGTGTTACAGTTGCCTGCATCAGTGGACCAATGGCTGAATATCTCAAACGAATTCAACAACCTTTGGAACTTTCCACATTGTATAGGCTCAATGGATGGGAAACACGTTGTTTTACAATGTCCAATAAACAGTGGAAGCGAATTTTTCAACTATAAGTCAACTTATAGCATTGTATTGTTTGCTTTAGTTGACGCAAAGTATAACTTTATTTTTGCTGACATTGGTTGTCAGGGGCGAATTTCAGATGGTGGTATTTTTAGACAATCACAGTTGCACAAGAAATTAGAAAACGGGACGTTGAATTTACCTGAAGAGAATGCACTTCCAGAGAGAATTAAAAAACTACCCTATGTTATTGTTGCCGACGAAGCATTTCCCTTAACTGAACATATTATGAAACCATTTGCAGGTACACACGCAAAGGGTTCAGTTGAAAGAATTTTCAATTCTCGTCTAAGTAGATGTAGAAGAATAGTTGAAAACGTATTCGGAATTGCGTCATCTGTTTTCCGCGTGTTGCGGAAACCTTTGCTGCTACAACCGGAAAAAGCTCGATTGGTTGTAATGACAGTAGTATATCTCCACAATTTTTTACGAAAAAGTAAGATTTCTCAAAATATTTATACACCACCCGGAACTTTCGACTGTGAAGTAAATGGGGAATGGGTTCCTGGAAGTTGGAGAAATGCAGAAAATTCAAATCCTATTACATCACTACTACCCCTGAAAAATGTACCTCGTAGAGCGGCAATAAGTGCAAAAGACATTAGAGATGAATTTGCAGACTTTTTCACGACAAGCAATATTTTACCATGGCAAAACCAGTATTGTTAAAATTGAAAATTTATAGTAGTAAACTAAAGTTAACTTACTTCGCATGTGTCTATGTTCCCCCTTGGTTCATCCCTCTCCAGCAAAAACGACATTCTTTTGAACGCAAACCACTTTGAAATGTAGACATCTCTTGCGGCTAAAAAGAACAAAAATATGTATTCGCTATTATATTCACTACTTACACTACTTACCTGTCCCTGTTCCCGCGGTTTTTTTTCCTTTTGCTTTCTCGCGTCTAAACGACCCAAGCAAACTATTCATCTTTTGTTTTACATCACCCGCACTAATATTTAATCTTTGGGCAATTAATTCATATGCGTCACATTTTTTGTTTTTACTATAATAAAAACTGTCTTTGGGATTCCACAAAACGGGAAATTTTTGAAATTCATCTATTAATTGCAAACGCTTTTCAATATTCCACTCGGCCATCTTTTTTACAACAGTGCCCACGATTTTGCTGATTTTCTAGTAATAATTTGATTTTCGATATGTGTCAAATAATATACAGGCTGAGACAAGAGGATGGGCCATTAAAAGTGAAGTTCTAATTGATGGAAGTTAATGAAATTTGGTATATAGCCGTTAAATCCCCTGAATTTTTTCTAGAAATTATCAAAGATAGGTATAGGGAATGTTAATACAGTTTGATATAGAATTCTTTTCTCTATCCAATCATATAAAGAAAAATATGGTGTTTTATTTAAAATAAGCAAGATATTATAGTCTGAAAATTGTCTGAAAGAAAAATCGATTTCACCTAAACGCTGAAAGATAATTGAATTCTAATATAACAGAACAATTATGAGGTATTGGGACAATCAAAAGAAATAATTGAATTCTGTTTGAATTAGCAAAAAGAACATCATTCTTACTGCTCAAATTCCAAGTTTCAACACTTTAACTGCTATAACTTCAAAAATATAAATTTTTCAATTAAAGTAAGAGAGTAGGGTGCACTAGCCTCTATAAGGGGGGTAGCTAGAACAACCAAAATAATTTCTAGAGAAAGTTCAGGGGATATAATGGCTACATACCAAATTTCATCAACTTCCAACAACTAGAACTTCTTTTAATGGCCCGTCCTCTTGAATCGCAATTGTATAATTATTAATATATTATATATTAATATATTAATATATTAATATATTAATATATTAATGATTAATAATTAATATTAATAACAGAGTAATAATACTATGCAGTCTGTGTACGAACAATATAAAACTAATACGAAAGGCGTCCAGACAGAGCAAGTCGGAACGCGCACAAGGCGCACATTTCCTTTGAGCAATTCCAAAAAACCGACAGCCGTCGGCTCAGGTTGTTTGTGTGCGTTCGCGTTCGCTTTACCGTCCACACTTGAGCATTTATGTGTGCTCACCTTGTTTGTGTGTGCTCATTGCTCTCGTGTGGACCCGGCTTTAGCCCATAAATTATTTTCATGACACAACTATGGTAGAAAATGGTTTCAACATGACGACATAAGCCAAATAGGACAACAAATTTTGTTGTTGATTTTTAGACGGCATTCGCTTTATATTCACGATACTTGATGAAATCATGCTCTTCTGCATATGACTCAGAAGTCAGCTCTTTTCTACATGTTTTACAATTCGTCAATTTTACTATTTTCCAGGGCCGTAGTTATGAGAAGGACAAATAGGGCTGAGCCCCAGCAATAGCAACTCCTTACCCCCCTGTTATAAAAACATTTCCCCGACGAATCATTGTTACTTCAAATGTTGCCCTGTCTTCCCAAAAACGTGCCTCACCTGGAATAGTTTTCTGACTTGGGCCCTGTAGTTTTGTCTACAAACCTCTGCATTTTGTGGAAATCTATGCATCATGCTTTTGGACGAGCTCGTGTGCACGGAACACCGCGAGGCAGACCCGTAGTCAAGGGAGGGCAAATGGGGGCATCGCCACCCCCATAGCTACGTTTTGTATACAGGATGTCCCGTAAGTCACGCATTCCTGCTAAGGGGCAGATAGGGGGTGAAATTCTAAGGTGAAAATTCCTGTAGCATTTTTTCATCTGACGTACAGGTAATTAGCTATTAATTGAATCAAGTAGCCAATCAGGTGCTCTATTACTTTTAACGGCTCTCGCCCAGCCTGCTAACTCGTCCGCTTCCTACGTCCTACCGTCAAGACTCTTTCCTTCTCTCTTTTTATCGCTATATCGAGCAGCCGTTTGGTTATATGATTTAAGTAGTAACTAATTATGTGTGCGTCAGATAAAAAAATGGTACAGGAATTTTCACCTTAGATTTTCATCCCCTATCTGCTCCTTAGCAGGACATGCGCGACTTACGGGACATCCTGTATATGTTTTCTGTAAGACATTTTAAGTGCTAACAGCGCTCATATTATATTATAAAACAAAAGGGATATTAATATTAGTTATAATAATGGTTCACTTGCGGGGCGGACACGGTATACAATTAATCAGCACAAGTGTTTACAAGTGAGTCTAACAGGTTTACACCAAGTAATTTGTTGGAAATTTGAATACAAATAAACTGGTACTTAACTTTTATTGGACTTTTTTGAAGTTCACCAGGTATCGGGTAATGACGGGGCTTGGTCTTCCAGCAGCTTTTTCTTTATTTCTCTTTCTTCAATTTTAACTCTCTCTATTTTCTGAATTTCAAACATTACCAAAATAGCACAATTAACTTTAATTTTTACTTTACTAGAACACCACTTGCTAAACAACTAATTTAATTTTCTTTTAACTCAAGATTTATTTTATACTTTCTAACTTGATTAACTTCTTTTAGTTAACTTATTAATTTTTCAACTTATTCTCGATCAATTAATTGACTTTACTTCTTATTCATTTTTTAACTGCTTGATTTGAATTGAATTAATTTTCTTACTTTTGATGCTAATTAATTAATAGCTGATACCAAGTTTTCCCTTTTTATAGGCCAATACCCGTAACTACAATCACCCTATATTTTGGGATCCCCCATACCAGATTTTGATTCAAATGACTAATTACATTAATTCTGACATCATGAATATGGGCGTTCCTAATTAAAGTATTTCGATTAAAAATTGTTACAAGGTTGCAATTTCATCTAGAGTGTTCTATTTACTATTTTCGATTTTCCATTTGTTAAACAAATATACAACACTCATCTTTAGAAGCTGCAACTTTGTTGCAAATGAGTTTTTATCATTATTTTGGCTATATCCATTAATTATATAAATATACAGTAGTCACGGAGGTCTAATATACCGTACTGGCAATCCAGGCTATTACATATACCGTACTGGAAATCCAGGTTGTTACAACACTAACTAAGTTCAGTAACACAGACGCTAGAATCAGCAAAAAACTAGAAAAATTCCAAACAAAGTTGAATAAAGGCCGTGTAGCGGTGACAGAGATGAGCAATTGGTACAGCGGTCCAGATGAAAATGTATTGACAATAAAAATATTAGCTGTATACCAAGTTGCAAAGAATTATTTAAATTAAGTTTACAGGCAACTGTTAAATTGTTATTCAGGTTTAGAACAAATGTATAATTTGATATCTCCAGATGAAAATGATGAAATAATCAACAGGAGTATTAGTAAACTACCGTCAGCACACGTGAAGCCATCTGGGATAAACAAAATAACATCGACTGAGGTGTTAACAGAGATGAGATCAAGGGAGTCACCATCAACAGAAGGTGCCCCATGGTTAGAAACTGTAAACGGGTTCTTTCGAGTAAACTCGGGGAACCACCGGTGCAACGAGATGACGTCGTTCGGCAAGACGACAGAGAACGAGAACAGTCGAACCATGGAGAGTGGGGAACTGGAAAGCTTCAGTGTTACAATGACCACAGCGTTGTAGAGACACACTAAATTAAAGTTCTTAATTTTTCTATAGATTTATACTGATTTGTTATTAAAAGACCCTACCAAAGTTTACAAAACGCAGACATTCACGTCCGGTTTCATTGATTCCGGAGAGGCCAGTAATTCTGACGGATAAACAGTTAATTTCAAATTACAATCTTCAACGATTAATAATAGTTATAGGTAGTTTATAGCAAATCAAAGTCAGCAAAAGTCTGCCATTCAAAATCAAAAAAATTTAGATTAGTTTGGGTAGATTAAGACCAACTAACAAAGTATCATAAAAATTGAATCTTAATAAAGGGTAATCTTTAAGGTAACAAATTTTTTTCAGTAATTTTTGTTATTGCTGCCGGAGAGGCAGTAATGTTTAATCTCAGATTAAACAGATTGTTTATTTGAACCAAATTCATTATTATTGTATTATTAAAAGATGCAATTAATTGTTTTTAATTTGTTAATTATATTTTATGCTGACACAATTGTATAATTACGTCAATTCTTGTTTGTCAACAAGTGTCAGCATATTGTAACGTAATAATTTGATGATTATTGTATCACTAACCTACTTGATGTCATTATTGTGTAATTATTAATTATTATTAATTTTGTATATTGTTTAATCTCAGATTAAACAGATTGTTATTTGAACTAAATTCATTAATATTGCATTATTAAAAGATGCAATTAATTGTTTAATTATTAATTGTTTATGCTGACACAATTGTATAATTATGTCAATTCTTTGTTTGTAAACAAGTGTCAGCACATTGTAACGTAATATTTTGATGAATCTTATATTATTGACATACTTGATGTCATTATTGTGTAATTATTAAGTATTATTATTTTTGTATATAAGCCAAATTATTGGACTGAATAAATTAGTATTGTTGAATATACGGTATTGGTGTTATTGCTGTTCATCATATCTATATTCCTTACTCACTGAAATATATGGTCCTTCGAGACAAAGTTGATCCAGCGTACCAGTAAAGCAAATTCTAAGTGAAATGCAGTGCGCATAGAGGTCTTCAGTTAAAGTTAATAATCAGGTGAATTATTCAGTACAGCTTAGGTGAGTTAAAAGTTAAATAAATTAATAATTAAAAAAATTATTAAATAAATAAAAATAAAAATTTATTTCGCGATTACAAGTGAAATAAATTGAATAAGTGCAAATCAGTTAGTGAAGTATTATTCTCAAGTAAAGAATCAAGATGCCAGCAACAATTGAAGAAATAAATAGCTTGGTGGCAAAACAGCAACAATTAGGTGAGCAAGTAAACAAACTTTATACAAATTGTAAAAAAGATGGATCTACGAGAAAGACTATGTCGTATATTTACTATAAAACATTGACATTGGATCAATATTGGAATGAATTTGGGTGTAATGATGCCAAATTGGCTACAATGGAGTGTCCAGAACACAGTTATTTCACAAAGAAATTTTACGTCCAAGTTCAGAATGTTTATTTGGAAGCTCAAAAATATTTAACTTCACTAATGCAAGCACTCGAGGCCGGATCTTCAACAGAGAAATCACAGACGGTGACAAGAAAAGAAGATGGGCCAAGTTCTGAAGATATGGAAAAGTCAGAACAAATCCAAAACTTGATGATCAAGTTGGAAAATTTTGAAACAATGCTACTTCAGTCAGAACAACTGGTTGAAGAGGAGCATTCTGCAGCATATTTTAAAATAGCTGCCAATAATATCTCCAAAAAATGGACAACAATTGAAGAATTATACGAAGAAATCTTGATGAAGTCAAGAAACATAAAACTGGATAACTATGGGTTAATGGAAAAGAGAACAAATGAAATCGTCATTAAACTGCAAGAGAAAGCAGAAAATCTTTGCAAAAATGGGTCAAACTCAAGAGAGTTTAAAGGACAAAGCACACAGATTAATGTACCAAATTTTAGTGGAAATTATGAGGAATGGATTACATTTCATGATCTATTCAGAAGAATGGTCCACGATAACCAAACCCTATCCAAAAGTGAAAAAATGCAATACCTAAAAACCTTGCTACGAGATGATGCAAGTAGGTTAATTCAGCATTTGATAATATCTGAAGCAAATTATGATACTGCTTGGCAGATATTACGTGATCGCTATGATAATAAGCGAGTCATTTTCTTCAAATTAGTTGACAAAATTTTAGATTTTTCCAAAATTGGAGAAGAATCTGCAACACAATTACAAAGGTTGCATGATACGGTTCTTGAATGTCTTCAAGCCGTGGGAAATATGGGTCCAAATGTTAAAGAATGGAGTCCCTTAATCTGCAGAATTTTAATGAAAAAATGGGATGCAGAAACAAGTCGAGTTTTTGAACAAGCATTAAGAAATCCGCAAGAATTGCCAAATTTAGACACGATGATGGAATTTTTAAGAAATAGATTTCGGTCTTTGGAATCTATGAAAGAAATAAAAAATAACGACAAACAAGTCGTCGACTGCAATTATTGCAAGCAAGCACATTCCATAGCGTTGTGTAATGAATTTATAAAACTGTCCGTAAGTGAGAGAAATCGATATATTAGAGATAAACAACTGTGCACCAATTGTATGAGACACAATAAAACTGGAAAATGTTTTAGCAAAACTAGATGTGGTATTTGCAACAAATTTCATCACACATTACTACACAATGGGTCAAAACAAGAGTACTCAAAAAATGGAAAGGAGGATGATAAGAACAAGAGAAAATCTTCAAACAACCAACAAACAAGAATTTCCAGCCACATTGGAAGGAATGAACGTGATGTTTTATTGGCAACAGCCCTAGTGAAAGCAGAAGGCGCATCTGGGGTGCAGACATTGCTCCGTGTTTTAATTGATCCAGGCTCTCAAGCCACATTCATCTCAGAAGATGCAGCTCAAAATTTAGCATTGCCGAGAGAAAGGGTAGATGCACACGTTTCTGGAGTTGGAGATGAAGATACAACATTGGCAAAATACAAAGTGATTGTTGAAATTAAACCAAGATTTCCGAATAAATTTAGTCTGCTGACCGAAGCATTGGTATTGACCAAGTTAACAAAACCATTACCTAACAATTGTTTGCAATTTAATGACATTGAAAAGTGGAATAATAAATTAATTGCTGATCCAACGTTTAATAAAACAGGACCAGTAGACATGATAATTGGAGCAGAAGAATTTAGTAGAATTATTTTGGAAGGTTTATGGAAATCAAAAGATGGTCTCTTAGCTCAAAACACTGAATTAGGATGGATCATCTCTGGGACAGTTGAGAAGAGAGAGGTGCAATCGAGGCAGGTAGTCAGTATGGTTGCAAGATCAGAAGAAACTCAGATGAGTAAATGTTGGGAAATCGAAGAAGTTCCTGAAACAAACCATTTATCTACTGACGACAAATTGTGTGAAGAACAATTTGAAAAAACCCATCGTAGAAATGAGGATGGTAAGTATACAGTAAGGATACCATTTAAGAAGGATCCTGGTGATCTTGGAGACTCAAGGTCAAGAGCACTTGCGAGAGTAATGCAAATTGAAAAAAAGTTCGCGAAAGATGAAAAATTCGAAGAACATTATGCACAATTCATGAGAGAATATGAAGATTTGGGGCATATGAGAAAAATAAATACTGATGAAGAAAGTGGGAGATATTACATTCCACATCATGCGGTAATAAAAGAATCTAGTTCAGCTACCAAATTAAGAGTAGTGTTCGATGCATCATGTAAAACATCGAAGGGAACAAGTTTAAATGAATGTCAACATACAGGCCCGCGTTTGCAACAAGAATTATTTGACATCTTGGTAAGATGGAGAAAACATCGTGTTGGATTCACAGCAGATGTTGAAAAAATGTACCGACAGATAAAAGTACATCCTGATGATCAAAAGTATCAACGAATATTATGGCGATACAATAGAAATGAACCAATTAAGGAATACTGTTTGACAACAGTTACATATGGGACAACCTCCGCACCATATTTAGCTGTTAAAACGTTGCAACAATTAGCCAAAGATGAAGCATACAACTTCCCTGCGGCATCAAAGACAGTACAACAAGACTTCTACGTGGATGATTTAATGTCAGGAGCAGATTCTGTGGAAGATAGTTTAGTACTACAAAAAGAAATAATTGGAATGTTAAAAAGTGGTGGATTCACATTACGAAAATGGTCCAGCAACGAACCAAAATTAATTCAAGCACTACCAGAAAAACTAAGAGATCAAACAGTATTGGAAATTTCACAAGAAAATGAATCAGTAAAACGCACACTTGGTCTAAATTGGAATCCGAATGAAGACATATTCAAGTTCAAGGTTACGCTGACAAGCAATAAAAAATGTTCAAAGCGAACAATTTTGTCTGATGTTGCAAGAATTTATGACCCGCTAGGATGGCTCGCACCGATAATTATATCAGCAAAATTAATAATTCAAGAATTATGGGAGCATCAATCAGATTGGGATCAGCCGATTCCAGAGGAAATTCAAAAAAAATGGGCTAATTTCAGAGAACAATTATCGTCAGTTGAACAAATTATAATTCCACGATGGATTAAATACACCAACGGAATGTTGGATATTGAACTACATGGGTTCTGCGATGCGTCAGAAAAGGCGTACGGTGCAGTTATTTACATTAAAACAAAAAATTCAACAGGTCATCATATTGAACTACTGGTTGCAAAATCGAAAGTTGCACCAATCAAGTCAAGAAAAACGTTGCCAAGGTTAGAACTGTGTGCTGTCTTGTTGTTGACAAAATTAATGAAAAGGGTTCAGGCAGCCCTAGAAATGGAAAATGTTCCACTATTCGCGTGGACAGACTCAATGATCACACTTGCGTGGATCAAGGCAGAGCCATGTAAATGGAAAACATTTGTGACAAACCGAATTGCAGAGATTCAAGAATTATTGCCAAATGTTACATGGGCTCATGTTAAGTCAGAGGATAATCCTGCTGACATCATTTCGAGAGGAATTAATCCGTCTCAATTAAAAGATCATCAGTTGTGGTGGTCAGGGCCAAAATGGCTAAACAATCAATCTGGTTATCCTGCAGTAAATGAGAAAAAATTTATGACAATGGAAGAAGCAAAAAGGGAACCAAAAAGGTGTCATCATGTAGTGTCGAGTACAACGGAAGATTTTACACAACGATTTTCATCGTTAATTCAGATGCAGCGAGTGATGGCTTGGGTATTAAGATTTGGAAAAAAATCTGAGAATAAGCAAACACTAACAGTAGAAGAAATGAACAACGCGCTTAACAAGATCATTTTCTCAGTCCAACATATTGAATTATGTGAAGATTTGAGAGAAATCGAGAAAAATAAATGCGTTAAAAGAAACAGTAAGCTATCCACTCTCAATCCATTTATTGATTCTAATGGAATTATGAGAGTTGGAGGTAGGTTGACAAATTCTCATCTCAATTATAATGAGAAACATCCGATAATAATACCATATGGAAGTCATGTAGCTAATTTGATTATAAGAAACGCTCATCAAATGACATTACATGGAGAAACCCAAGTAACACTGGCGTACATTAGAAGAAAATACTGGATCCCAAATGGAAAAAGGGCAGTAAAACAAATTATTCGTCAATGTGTTACGTGTGTTCGTCACAAAAAAGAAACTCAGCAGCAACTGATGGGAGAATTACCTACTGCTAGAGTTACAATATCAGCTCCATTTACTCACACTGGGGTTGATTATGCAGGACCAGTACAAATTAAAGCATCAAAAGGTAGAGGCAGTAAGTCTCATAAAGGATATATAGCCCTATTTGTCTGTTTATCAACAAAGGCCATACACCTGGAACTAGTGAGTGATTTATCATCGGAAGCATTTATCGCAGCCTTTAAAAGGTTTATATCAAGAAGAGGTAGATGCGAACACATATATAGTGATAATGGAACAACGTTTGTGGGCGCTAATCGAATTTTTCAAAAGGAAATCGCCAAATTGTTGAAGGACGATCAATTTCAAGACAATATTACCACCATCGGAACTCAATGGCATTTCATTCCGCCAGCAGCCCCTCATTTCGGAAGAATTTGGGAAGCTGGAGTCAAATCAATGAAAGGTCATTTAAGAAAAATGATTGGAGAGTCTTTGCTGACATATGAGGAGTTTTCTACACTTCTTCAACAAATTGAAGCGTGTTTGAATTCTCGTCCTTTGTGCGCGATAACCAACGATGCGACTGATATGACGGCATTGACCCCTGGGCACTTCCTAATCGGAAGACCAATTGTGACACCTCCAGATCCGATTACCACAGAAATTGAAACATGTCTATCAACAAAATGGAGAATGATTGAAAGAATGAAACGCAACTTTTGGAAGATTTGGTCATCTGAGTATCTTTCTACCTTACAGCAAAGATACAAATGGACACAACGGGAGAAAAATCTCGAAATTGGAGACTTGGTTCTAATCAAAGAAGATAATATTGCACCAAGTAAATGGCCGCTTGCAAGAATTACGCAAACATTTCCTGACAAAAATGGTTTATCACGTGTGGTGGAACTTCAACACCCTAAAGGAACAACCAAAAGAGCAATTTCAAAAATTGTTCCACTTCCAAAAGAAGAAAAGGAAGAACCAAGAAAGATTAAAACCCGAAGAAAACCCGTAGTCAGCAACTTAATCGTGATACTACTAGCTATTACGATCAGTACATGCATACAATCAACCGAATCACATCACACAATTCGTTATCCACAAACAGGACTGTATATGGAACCAGTAGGAACCACAAAAACAAAAAAGGGGACCTACAGAATTGAAATTAAATGTCCAAAGTCAAGAATCAAGGACGATCGATTAAAAGTTGATGAACTTATAACGGAAATAAATAAATTGTGCAATAATGCAAAAGGTGTAAAATCGACAATACAATGTCGTATGCTGACACCACATTTAAAGGAAATGAATGGAAATTTACAATGGAAATCAAGGGGAGTAATGGAAATTCATAATATTCGAGAAACAAAGGGTTTGTTAGGGAAATTGTCAAACAGCGTGGTAGAATTCAATGATAAAGTCTATCAAGACATCAAAAAGGCAGATAAAACTGAACAGGAATTAATTCGCACGTCAAAACAAAAAGCAAAATTTACGCTGTCAGCACTAGCTAAGTTCAGTGACACAGACGCTAGAATCAACAAAAAATTAGAAAAATTCCAAACAAAGTGGAATAACGGCCTTGTAGCAGTGACAGAGCTGAGCAATTGGTATAGCGGTCCAGATGAAAATGATAAAATAATCAACAGGAGTATTAGTAAACTACCATCAGCACACATGAAGCCAACTGGGATAAACAGAATAGCATCGACTGAGGTGTTAACAGAAATGAGATCAATGGAGTCACCATTAACAGAAGGTGCCCCATGGTTAGAAACGCAGACATTCACGTCCGGTTTCATCGATTCCGGAGACGCCAGGAATTCTGACGAATAAACAATTAATGTCAAATTACAATATTCGACGATTAATACTAGTTATAGGTAGTTTATAGAAAATCAAAGTCAGCAAAAGTCTGCAAGTCAAAGTCAAAAAGGTGTTCAATGACCCTTAATAAGACAAAGAAAGAAATAAAAGGGGAATGGGGGTAACCGAACTTATAAATAAGCCAAAACAACCATTCCAATGTTAGTTGACATTTAGTTCGTGCGAGAAATTAACACCTGCAAAACATGTACTACAAGGAGCAGCCGAAAGGTGAAGAATTGATTATCTGTCCCTATGACTTCAAACATATTATGAAGTACGAAAACTTCGCAGAACACAGTAGAAGAATTCACGGGGTAATCAATGACCACCCAAGGTGGTTCATCGTACTAACTACCCGGGACCGAAGGATACTCGGGTATAAGCCGCGGAGGAAGGATGAATGGTGTAATCCAGCGTCAAGGTCAGCCGGATGGAAAAGGTTCTCCCAGCAAAAGAGAAGGGAGTTAAACCAAGAGATAAGGGATCTGTCTCAACAATAACTTAGTTGTTTTGTGCCTTTTGTTTTGTGTGGGAAAGACTATTTATTTATCTTAATTTTTGTTTTTGGTGAGTAGAAAAAATACGTAGTTAGTTGGGTAGGTTAAGACCAACTAACAAAGATTCATAATAATAAATGAATCTCAATAAAATGTAATCGTTAAGGTAACAAATTTTTTCAATATTTTTTCTTTGGTTCTGCCGGAGTGGCAGTATGTTTAATCTCAGATTAAACAGATTGTTATTTGAACTAAATTCATTAATATTGCATTATTAAAAGATGCAATTAATTGTTTAATTATTAATTGTTTATGCTGACACAATTGTATAATTATGTCAATTCTTTGTTTGTCAACAAGTGTCAGCATATTGTAACGTAATAATTTGATGATTATTGTATCACTAACCTACTTGATGTCATTATTGTGTAATTATTAATTATTATTAATTTTGTATATTTTTTAATCTCAGATTAAACAGATTGTTATTTGAACTAAATTCATTAATATTGCATTATTAAAAGATGCAATTAATTGTTTAATTATTAATTGTTTATGCTGACACAATTGTATAATTATGTCAATTCTTTGTTTGTAAACAAGTGTCAGCACATTGTAACGTAATATTTTGATGAATCTTATATTATTGACATACTTGATGTCATTATTGTGTAATTATTAAGTATTATTATTTTTGTATATAAGCCAAATTATTGGACTGAATAAATTAGTATTGTTGAATATACGGTATTGGTGTTATTGCTGTTCATCATATCTATATTCCTTACTCACTGAAATATATATAAACCAAATTATTGGACTGAATAAATTAGTATTGTTGAATATACGGTAGTGGTGTTGTTGCTGTCATCCTATTTACATATATTCCTTACTCGCTTTTACATAGACTGACTCTGCAATTCCGCGGAATCTGAAGTGATTCCGATCGTGAAAAATTGAGAAACAATCAATCTCGTGCAAGTCGTTCTAGCAAAGAGAAGCAGATAAGCAAGCTAAGGGAAGTTTTTGGCGTTTTATAAAGTGATAATGATGTTGAGAGGAGCAGCCAATGTGGTGATGGCAGTAGTAGTGACGACTTTATAATGGCTCATTTAAAAAAAATGGAGAAGAGCTAAAAGGCTGGAGAGAGAGAATTTAAAGCTGACTTTCATCAGAACTGAATGCTACCAATTACATGTAATTTCCATAAGACAGTTGAACACACATTTGTCTAAAACGGTAACAGATAGCGATCTGGAAATAGTTGATTTCGATTCCAAAGACAATTATCTACCAAAATGTGCGAGTGGATTTTGGAAAATTCGCCAAGATTTTCTCTGTATAAGGAAAAAGTAACTTTTCGTGCTGAAACGAGTGGTTTGGTTAAACACAAATCGATGTGTAAAAGTTGATAATTTTCATAATTGCGGTTATAAAAATATCGAGCAAAGTTCACTCTAGAAAATTGCGCGAGTCGATTTTCAATTTTCTTTACTGGTTTTTTATAATCAGCGTGCAAAGTAATCTATTTTTCCGAAACTATGAATGAAATAACACGGACAGACATTAACTCGCATAGAAAGGTGGGAGAAGTGGGTTGTCTTTTGTCCGAGGCACCGCTTCTATGACAGTCAGCCTTAAGCAATTAAAAATCAAAAGGCAAAGATTGACAGTATGATACCGCGCATGCGCAATAGTCTCCACATGGTGAACATATAAAAACCTGGGCCCAGATTATGAATGCTCACTTGCAGTGAAATAACGTCAATTTTGTCGAAATATAGGTTATGTACGTTCGATTTGAAGGAAAATTGAAGCGTGTAGTCGAAGTGAACCTCCCGCTGAGCTATTGTTGGAGCGTAATTAACTCTCAAAAGGACCACCCTTCCTCGAAGTTACTAGGCAAGAAGGGAAAAATTCCATCGTAATTCTCGAAGAAAGAGCTCGGGGTCGAAAAAAATTTCGAACTGGGGCTTTCGATCATGCTATCTTCTTCCACATGATAATAAATTTGTATTTGTTTCCTTTTTTAATTGTATATTATGAAATTAATCTCCAAGTTAGTAATATTTTTTAAAATTTACTTAATGAGATCAAAAGTAATTTTTAATTGTGAAGAACACGTTTATACTTGATTATAACTGAATAATTTAAGTATCAGTACGTTTTTAGAAATAAATAAATTTTCGATTTTTTTTTTTATATTTATTGATTGTCCTAGTTAAAGGCAAAATAATGCTAGAAATCTATTCAAATAATTAAGAATTTGGAAAATATTAAAAATATCGTCAAACTAATAGATAAACATTTTTCAAATATAGCCGCGAGTTGTTTAAATGTGTTGCATTTCTTCGAAATTCACTAGCAAGATCTCAAATTTCCACGAATATAGTCGACAGTAGAGTTATTTAGGCTCCACCCAGCTCGAAGCGTCCTGTAAGAAGCTCTAATGGACTAAGCTCGAATTGTAAATATACAAAATTCCAAATGCGCAAGACTGAAGACAAGAAAATTATGTGATTTAAAAAAAAGTTCGTGATAAACAATTTCATCTATTGTAGGTACTTTACTGTCATATTTTCTAATAATTAAAAAATAAATTGGTTATGAACAAAAATAACATTTGGTACAGTCGATTGTTGCTTTATTTATTAATTTTGCGGTTAAGAGCTGTAACTGAAAAATTTACATATGTAGTAAGTATGTATGTCTAGCAAGATTCTAAAAGCTAGTTTTACATTTATAATTATCCACATAAAATTAAAGTTCCAAATAAGAGAAGAAAGGAACAATGAATTATTCAATGTAATAGTGTACTTTATAATCCGGATTTATATTGTACTTATGATCCGGATTGTTGAGTTACAATTTTTATAACTATTTATTAAAAATTCATTTGCAATTTCTGCTAAATTCTTAGAAAGTCTTGAAGCCTTTTTTTATTTATAAATGCAGCATCTGAAATATGTACTTATGTATATTTTTTTAATTATAGGATTATTTTTAGTAGTGTTTTACCTTAAATTAATTTTAAGGAATAAAAAATCTCCAAAGGCAGCAAGTACCTTATATAGCGAATTTTTTTATGTATCTAGGTACATACTGAAATATTAATTGCCGAACATTCTTATGATACTGACAATTAATTAATATATTTTAATAACATTGAATCAACTAATAAATTCATTTCCCGATGTTATTTTAATATTTCTAATTTTTATTGAAAAATATTTTTAATCCACAAACAACAAGAAACCCTAATAAAATTTCATTCGTTTGAAGTTTGTTTGTCTAATACGCCTAATCAAGGCCTGCTTGATTTTTTTAAGCGAAATTCTCTAGCAGGCTTTGCATCTAATATTAACTGTCAAAATTATTTGCCCTCTGCGATTTTCAATTTTCTTTTCTAATATCAATTGTCAAAACACATAGCCATCTGAGAAATGCGATTTTACTGTTAATACTCAATAAAGATATTTTTGCATTTTTCATGCGAACCAACGAACCGATTTTGATGATTTTTTTTCTGGGTCATAGAGAATGGTCGGCTCTATTGTTATTTTAATTTTCATCCAAATCTAAGCAAATGTAATATTGAAAATGATTTTTTTTAACATTTCTTCAGCTCTTATTCCAAAAGTGTTGGTCCTACCAGTCTGGCCAACGAACTCATCCAAGCTATCCCAAAGACTGATTTTTGTACCAAGTTTCATTCAGATTGGACTATTTTTACGGCAGTTGTCGTTCAAGAAACGACATTCTATTCGCCTTTTAAAGGTATGTGGAGAGAAGCTTTCCTCTAATGAGTCTGCGGTTCCTCAATTCATTGAAAATTTCTTAAAACTTTTACACGATAAAAATTTGGTTTCGGAACAAATCTACAACTGTGATGAGAGTGGACTTGTGTATAAATTTTTAAACAATAGGACCCTAGTCTCTCACAATGAGCAAAACGCCCCAGGAAGAAAAAATTCAAAGGAAAGAATCACAATTATGCCTTGCACTAACGCAACTGGGCAACATAAATTACCTTTGATGATTGTGGGAAAATCAAAAAACCCTCGATGTTTTAAAAATGTTGCTCTTCCTCGAATGCATTATCGGTCTTCTAAAAATGCTTGGCAAACACGACAATTATTTAGGGAATGGTTTTTTGATGTGTTTGTGCCACAAGTAAGACAACATTTAATCGCAAAAAAATTGCCACCAAAAGCTGTCCTTCTTCTTGACAATGCGACTGCACACTGTAATAAAGAATTAATGACTGAAGATGGAAACATTACAGTTCATTTTTTTCCACCTAATACCACTGCCATACTGCAGCCGTTGGATCAACACATCATTCATACAATAAAACAAATCTATAGAAAAAAGCTTCTTTTAAATTTAATTTCAAAAACTGGGGAGAACTTAAATGAAAAGTTAAGCAGGATTAATTTGAAAGAAGTTGTATATCTTATTACTGAAGCATGGAGTGATGTGAGTGAGTCTGTTATTTCAAATGGGTTCAAGCAAATTCTTCAATTTCATAACAACACCAATGATTTGTTACATTTTACCTTACCACCTGATCATTTTGATGAGGAAGACTCAATACCTTTAGCTCATCTGTATCGTCAAGTTGTTCCAGACACTAACTTAAACAATGACGAAATAGTACATTGGGCATGTGGAACAAATGAAAATTCTACAACTCTGATCACCGAGGAAGATATAATTGATGAATTTCAGATAGTTAATAATGATGATAACAATAGTGATTCTACAGAAGAACAAAAAAAGAATGTTGATAAGGTGCTTGAGAGTTTAAACATTACCATCGACTATGCGGAGAGTAATTTTTCAATTGAAAAAATCTTATTTCTACGAAAGATACGAGAGAAAGTTATTTCTAGTACAATAACATAGATGTTACACTATACATACATATGTAATAAGTTTTCTTTCACTTCATTTGTTATAAAATTCGCTAAGCCCGTTGTTATTTATGTTATAAACTGAAAAGAAACGTATAATAAAAAAATATATACACCAGTTTCAGAAATTGCAACAGTATTCACTCATGGCAACGTTTCCACTATAAATTGCTTCAGAAAAGTTGCGTTTTGTGAATTTTTACTGTATATAATACACATATATTGCGTGTTCTGGTCATAAAATTCTTACAGCAAAGCGAGATAAAACCATCTATCTGTCCTGCAAAGTATATATCCGTCTGTATATACAGTAAACTTCATAACAATACGAACATAGGAGAAACTTTGGCCACGCCTATTTAAACTACTTACATATTAGTTAGAATGAGACAGATATCTATGGGTGTTTTAGATGAAAAAATATGGTGGTATAATTTCCGCCCTCCCTTAGTGCTTTGACCAAACAAAACAATTTCTTTCGTACGAAAGAGCCTTGAAAACTTTTAATTTTAACAGATAAGAATAAACAGATGGTCAAAGGAATTTGACATCTCATTCTATTATTCATGGAACATCTGTTTAAACAAAGAAGGGACTATCCTCAGGACATTATTCTTTCACACAACAAATTCACATCATAGTAATACACATAAAAAGGCTGCATTCCAATATTATATTAGACGTTTGTTAAAAACTCCATTATCTGATAAAAATTTCAATAAAGAATTAAATAATATCTATCAGTTAGCGCTTCTTAATGGTTTTTCAAAAAGTTTTGTGGACAAACTATATTATAAAATATTATTGAAATTCGATCCATTATTTGTAAACGATAAACCAGTATGCGATGGCGTCCAATACAGATCGTTCAATTTTAATATTTTTTCAAATCAAATTAATAAACTCTTAAACAAATATAACATCAAAATTGCATATAAATCAAACAACACAGTTTACTCGTCTTTATTCAATGGTATTGATAAAGATGACTATTTAGAGAAAAACGGAGTTTACAAAATCAAGTGCGATAATTGTGACGCCACGTATATTGGGGAATCGGGCAGGAGGCTGCGTACCAGGATTAGCGAACATAGATCGATTGATAGATCGAAATTTTATCAACACCTCAAAGAATATAATCATCATAGTAATAAAGATGAAAATATAGAATTACTTCATTGCTGTGATAAAGGTCGAAAACTTATCTTATTAGAATCGTTCGAAATATTTAAACATAAAAAATCCAACATCAATTTAATTAATGATCAAACAGAGCTTTCTTTCGAACCTTTGTTCACAGTGTTGAAGCCACCGATGATATAAGTAGTGTAATGTACTGATTAAGGGTTGATGATCCGATAAAGAAATAGAGTATTTCAAAACTACTATGTTTCAAGTATTTGTTCATCACCTAAGAATTTGTACATTAATATAACAAAAGGCAAAAAGCAAAAGGCCAGTTATTACATGGCGATCCTGCCAGCGCAGCAAAATAAAATAAGTATGTGTAAAAATTCATAAGAACACAGTGAAAATCACAAGAGAAAAAAGAAATGGGACAAACTGAATCGAAAGAAGAAGTCATCATAAGTCAAGCTGGTAATAGTGGAGGAACTACAAACGATGCTGATGCGTCCGGCTCCATTACAAAAAAAGAAATCTTGGAATTAATCGTCCTGGTAGCGGCAATCGTGGTAATTTTTGCGTTTTTCTTCAGAATATGCAAAAAGAAGTTGGAGAAGAAAATCAGGAATGAAATGACGAGAAGCCAAGAATTAGTGTAACAAACTGTAAGTGAAAATATTTATTTTTAAGGAATTAATGCCGATATCTAGTGAATTCCGTTATTTATTAGAGGAAATTAGAGTATTCTATAGAAATTTAAATTAGGATAATGATAAGCGTAGGAAAAATATTAATGTAATTCAACGTAAAATTAGGAAACTAGATAAATTAAAGTTAGAGCTAGATGAATTAAAAAATACGTTTAACAGTAGTCCACATGATATAAAAGAGAAAACTGAAGTGAAGGAGTGTCTAGATGCAATAAATAAATATTTTGAAACTTGTAAAGAAATTTTAAATAAGAGAAAAAATGTATTAGAATTAGAATCAGTTGATAATTCAGATAAAACTGATCCTTCCGACGCTTCAGACTCTGAATCAGATTCAAATTTAGATTGTAAATTATCAAAACCAACTATGACTGAAAAATTTGATTTGAGAACCGCAGCTAGTTTGTTGCCGGTCATGGATGGTTCTGAAAATGTAACAAAACAGCTAATTGACGCTACTGAATTGTATGATGCTTTGCTAGATGAAAACGGGAAAAAAATGTTAACAACATATGTTTTAAAAGCGCGACTCACACAAAACGCGAAATTGCGACTAAAATCTTCATACGCTTCAAATGAGGAATTGATAATTGACATTAAAACTCATCTTTTAACAAAAAAGTCTGCATCTTCCTTGTCAGTTAAATTAAATAATTCAAAACAAAATGGGAAGTCAATTGAAGATTTTGGTAAAGCAATTGAAGAATTGTTAGTGGATCTGACGATTGCACAAGCAGATGGTAACAATGACGCGATAGAAATTTTAAAATCCGCGAATGAAAAAATTGCAATAAATGTATTTGCAAACGGTCTTCAAAATTCCGACTTAAGAACAATCATAAAAGCTAGGAATTATAGCAAGCTCAACGATGCAATTCGGGGAGCAAAAGACGAGGAATCACCAAGGAAAGAGTCTCAACAAATGCTTCATATGCAAGGCCGTAGATTCTATAAAAATCGTGGTAATAGAGGAAACTTCCATAACAAAAATAATACAAATCGAAATTCCGGTACATTCACAAATTCAAATTCAAATAGAGGTCGTGGCAATAAAACTCACTATAATAATAATAATAATCGTGGAAATTTCAATCGAAATCAAAACCGCAATCAAAATTCTCAGAAAAACTATCATATGCAGAGTCAAAATGTTGAAGATACATCTGCCTCACAATCTACCGTATCCGAAACGTTTTTTCGAGCCCCCCAGCCCTCAACTTCCAGTAATTTTTAATTTAAACGGATTGAATCTAGTGCGAATGAAATATGGTATGAATGAAATAGTATTCTTATTAGATACAGGAGCGTCTGTTAGTGTGATTTTTAAAAATTGTATAAATAACAATGAAAAAATAGATAAATCTAGGAAAATCAAAATAAACGGAATATCCGGGTCAACAATATCGCATAGATCAGCGAAAATTTCTTTAAATATTAACAATAAAAATGTGTGTCATGAATTTTTGCTGATTGATGCTTTTGAAAAAAATATTCATGGTGTGTTAGGTTCAGATTTTTTTGAAAAATATAATGCAACCATTAATTTTGAGACATTTGAATTCTCTTTTTGGCTGAATAAAAATCAAGTCGTTCTACCAATGATTTCGCAAGGCGATCATTGCATAACAATTCCGCCTCGGTGTGAAGTTATAAAACATTGTAGGATAAATTCAATTGATGATTGTTTAGTTTTGCCATCTGAGGTAGCAAACGGTGTTTACATAGCAGGAACATTAGCTCGTCCAAATTGCAATATAATTCCGGTTCGAATACTCAATGTACGAGATGAAGAGATCAAATTGAAAAACTTTTTGCCGAAAATTGAACGGTTAGATAATTATCAGATATGCCAATTTAGCGAAAATTCTATTCTTTCAGTCAATCGGATAGATAAACTACTAAATTTATTAAACACAAATCATTTAAATAAAGAAGAAAAATTTTCAATACAAAAAATTTGCGCGAAATATGCTGACGTTTTTCATTTGGAAAACGATCCGATGACCATGACCAATATTTACAAACAACGCATACGCTTGCAAAAATCTAGTAAACCAGTTTACGTAAAACCGTATCGTCTACCACAAGCTCAAAAAGAAGAAGTACATAAACAAGTTGATCAAATGCTCAAAGAAGGAATCATTGAAGAAGCTAAATCCGAGTGGTCAGCTCCATTACTTATTGTTCCTAAAAAATCAGATCAAAATGGTAATCGAAGATGGAGAGTAGTTATAGATTATCGGTTATTAAACAAACAAATCGAAGATGATAAATTTCCATTACCGTGTATCACAGAGATTTTAGATTCATTATCGGGAGCAATATATTTTTCTCACCTTGATTTATCGCAAGGATATTATCAAATAGAATTAGACAAAGAAAGTAGACCTTGCACTGCGTTTACAACAGATAGAGGACAGTATCAGATGACAAGATTACCTATGGGTTTAAAAATCAGTCCTAGTGCATTTTCTCGGGCAATGACAATTGCTATGGCGGGATTAAATTACGAAAAATGTTTTATTTATTTAGATGATTTAATAGTTTTCGGAAGTAGCTTAACAATTCATAATCAAAATCTTACGAAAGTTTTACAGAGATTACGAAAGGTCAATTTAAAATTAAACCCACATAAATGTGAATTTTTAAAGAAAGAAATCTTATACCTAGGTCATGTAATTTCTGCTGATGGTGTCTCTCCTGACCCTGCAAAAATTGACGCAATACAGAAATATCCAGTTCCAAAAGATGCAAATGAAACCAAACGATTTGTAGCTTTTGCGAATTATTATCGAAGATACATTAAAGATTTTGCTCACATTACCTTTCCTTTAAACAAATTAACGAGAAAGTCAACACCATTCGAATGGACATCAGAATGTCAGAAAGCCTTTGAAACATTGAAACGTGCTCTTGCTAGCCCTCCAATTTTGCAATACCCTAATTTTTCTGATAGTAATTGTTTTACCCTCAAAACGGATGCTTCTGGATGTGCAATTGGCGCAGTATTAACAAATAAAGATGACAAACCAATTGCATACGCCAGTCGTGCATTAAATAAATCAGAAAAGAATTATTGTACTATAGAGAAAGAACTATTAGCAATCGTCTGGGCTTTAAAACATTTTCGACCGTACTTGTATGGGCGTAAATTCACAATCTTTACAGGCCACAGACCATTAGTTTATCTCTTTGGTATGACAAATCCGTCAAGTAGATTAACCAAATTTCGATTAGGGCTTGAAGAATACGATTTTACAGTTCAATACATAAAAGGAAAAGATAATGTAGCAGCTGATGCTTTATCACGAATACAAATTGATTCGACAGAATTAAAGACAGTGAGTAGCACAGTTACCGAAACAATGTGTGTCTTAACCCGCGCTCAAAGTAGAAAAATTCATGAAATACCGAGTGCTCTTGATTCAATTTCTCATGATAGGCTTGATCACCCTGGAGTGACCGAATTGTTACAGCGCCCTCCGTATTCATTTGAATTACGAATGATCCCAGTTTCTGAATATAATGAAATCATTCAAAATAAACAATATGATTGTGTAATAGGAAATTTCATTTGTAACACAAAGTTGCAACTAATTTATTTAAAACAGGATACTCGATCAACGTTCGCCCTCGACGCCTCGTTGAGAGACCTGAAAGAGATTTGTAATAAATATAAAATTCCGGAAATCATTATTATAAAAAATAAGAAATGCGCATTATTGTTAAAAGAAATTTTGAAATTTCCAGAGAAAATTAAACAAGCAAATATAAAAATATCTGTCATTAGGGACGTCCAAACCATCACTGATTTAGAACTTCGACAGATTATATTAAATGACTTTCATATATTACCAACTGGAGTTCATGCGGGAATAAATCGGATGTACAATAACATCAAAAGATATTATTTTTGGTCTAGTTTAAAAAAGGATGTTGAAACATTTGTAAAATCATGTGATGAATGTCAAAGATACAAACATTCCAAAAATAATATTGAACCAATGTCGATAACTACTACAGCCACATCGGCATTTCAAAAAATTTTTTTAGACTTAGTAGGCCCTTTAGACACGGAACATGATGATAATCGATACATTTTAACTTTGCAATGCGATTTAACAAAATTTGTAGAAGCGTATCCTATTCCAACGAAAGAATCTACCGTAGTTGCTAAAGCTTTTGTAGAAAACTTTATCTTACGATATGGAATTCCTGATGAGATTTTATCTGATCAAGGAACAGAATTTTTTTGTAACACATTGAATGAAACATGTAAATTATTACAAATTAAGAAACTACATGCTACAGCATATCATCCACAAACGATAGGTTCACTTGAAAACTCACATAAATCGTTAGGAACATATCTACGAATGCAAATATCGAAACATCATAAGACGTGGAGTTCATGGGTTCCGTATTGGTGTTTTGCATACAACAACACAGTACATACTGAAACTAAGTATACGCCGTACGAATTAGTTTTCGGTAAAATAAGTAAAATACCATCGAATGTATCCACTCACGTCGATCCGCTTTACAATTTTGATAATTATCCGTTAGAGTTAAAATACCGATTACAAGAAGCATGGCATGATGCAAAGGAAAACTTATTGATGTCAAAAAACAAAAGAAAACAATTGTATGATACTAAATGTAAGAAACTTAATTACAAGACAGGAGATAAAGTTTTATTGAAAAACAACATTACAAGCAAAACCGATCCTCTATATGTCGGTCCTTTTCCTATTGTAGAGGACAAGTCTCCAAATCTTGTACTTAAGGTAGAAAATAAGTTAATAGAAGTTCATAAAAATAGAGTTAAGTTGTATCACGAAAAAAAAAAATAATAATGTAAAAACGAGAGAAAAAAATTGTAAAAAAAAATAGAAAAAAAAATTGTAAAACAAAAACAAAAAAAATTGTAAATATCAAGGGATATCTAAATTTTTTTTCTTCCCCTTGGGAGGTGTAATGTACTGATTAAGGGTTGATGATCCGATAAAGAAATAGAGTATTTCAAAACTACTATGTTTCAAGTATTTGTTCATCACCTAAGAATTTGTACATTAATATAACAATAGAATTAATACAACAATTGACCAACACCAAACTGGTCAGCAATTTTAAGTAGAACATCAACTTAACATTAGAAATTGTAACTAATTGTAGAATAATAAGTAACTGGCTTCCAACCGATGAAGTCGTGTTGTATTAAGATAATTTTGGCAATCAATAAAATGTTACAAAAGTGCATTGAGTTTTAATCCCGCAAAAGGCCAGTTATTACAGTAGTTCAGATCGATTTATATCAATCTAAATGTTGATTTGATTGTTGATATAAATGTATGGAACCCTAAGTGGTTACCTTTTGTTGTTACATGGTATATATTAACCCCATCACTGATTTGTAAAAATTAATGCGCAGCAGGAAGTGCCACACTGTCAAAAATAAGAAAAATGCTGTCAAAATATTTAACCTGAAAAACAATACAATACATGTGTCTGTATCGTTCAACTTGTTATCAAGCTAATGTTAATTGTGTTAATCTATTGACTAGATGATCATCGATATAAGTAATTGTGAAATTATTGTAATTTATGTTAAATTTGATTGTTGTTTGGTTGTATTCTTTTTTTAAAAATTTCAAAAATAGCGAAATATTCGCTTTTATAAGTTGTTCAGCTTACGGGCTTGCATTTGACGTAAGTTGGTACATAAAAATGTGTAATTGATTTTAAAATTTGAATTATTAAATTGTTTAGGAGCGACTGAAGATGAACTATAAATAAGTTCGAGACCGATATCGCAAAAATAATAAAAATAAAAAATAAGGATTGATTTGATATTATTTGAAAGTATATTCTATTTATTTATTACAATTCCTTATTGTCTACAAAGTTTAAATATTGGCTATGATTAAAAACAAATCTTTCATAATTTATTTATTTATTTAACTTATAATTTTATTATTGTTTGTAAATATTAGATGAACATTTGTATATCATTATTACTTTTTGTCATTTTTTCCTTTTTTCAATTAATTAATTTACCTATTGTATTTGTAAAATTAATAAATAAGTCTTCTATCGATAAATTTAGCTGATTTATTGTACCTTGATGAGAACGCATTGTAAACAGAGCAAAGAGATTTGAAAATAAAAATGCTTGAAAAATTATCTAATCCATTCTAATGAAAATCATGCTACTCATTACTCTTATTAATTAGTAACAATTTGTCAACATTAAATATTCCTTTATTTGTTTAACATAATAATTCAATTAGAATCTTTTTTTTTTAATACATCAATTTAGTTCAACTTATTTCATGTTTGTTTTAGTTGATTGACTTACTCGAATTAATGCTATAATTACCAATTAATCGAATAAAGATTGTTGTGTGAAAGAATAATGTCCTGAGGATAGTCCCTTCTTTGTTTAAACAGATGTTCCATGAATAATAGAATGAGATGTCAAAATCCTTTGACCATCTGTTTATTCTTATCTGTTAGAATTGAAAGCTTTCAAGGCTCTTTCGTACGAAAGAAATTGTTTTGTTTGGTCAAAGCACTAAGGGAGGGCGGAAATAATACCACCATATTTTTTCATCTAAAACACCTATAGATCTCTGTCTCTTTCTAACTAATATGTAAGTAGTTTAAATAGGCGTGGCCAAAGTTTCTCCTATGTTCCTATAGTCATGAAATTTACTGTATGTGTATTATATATGTGTACAATTCCATCCAGGGGGCGCTTGCGGAGTTACTTTCTCGATTGTGGCGACGCGTGGTTGGAGAAACTAGAACTATGTGTAAAATAATAGTTTATGTTAACGAATGCAGATGTCGCATAGTCGATGTCGCTAAGAAAAATTCAAAAATCAGTATATCGCTGAGACAGTATGGGCAACTTAAATGTTTTTCCCTAACGTAAAAACAAATAAGAAAAAAACGTAATATTTTTTACTCAAATTACAGTTTAAATACTGTTTTTATATTAGAGACGAAAAAAAAATAATTTTCGACATTTCTTGTATCTTACAAAATGTTAGTTTCGGGGTTCTTAGAAGGAATTTAGGGGTTTTTTAGAAGGCGAATTCAAATGATGGCAAAACTGCATTTTTGGCAAAAATCGTATTACAAGACAAATTAAATTGGAAATTGTATTGTTTAATTGATTTATTTAAGCGATTTATTGCTTATTGAATTGAATTGATTGTTATATATTATCCTAATATGTCTTCAAGAAAATGTAAATATTATAATAAATTTTTTTTTTAAAAAAAGTTTAAAATTGCCGTTTGAAAATGCAATTTTTTTATTTTAGTTAGATGCGTGCTTTGTGGAAATTCGGGGATGATGTTTTATTGCATTGTTTTCCCAAGAATGCAGCAAAGTAAGTAAATTTTTGATAGTAAATGTATTAAAGATAACATTTCTGAAAGTCTAATTCCCTTAAAAATTATTATGTTTCGGATCCTAAAGGATTTCCGGATTTATTACTCGACTCAGCGTGCAAATATTGACAATCTTCAAACATCTATATATCGCATTCCTGGTGGAAATGTTCTCTGAAAGTCACTGAAAATTTCTCATATTCTGAAAAACTTGGAAAAAGTCAGAAAATGGAAATAAATTGGGATTTCTAGTATTTATTTCCACCCGGGAAGTTTTTTAAGATATTGGAAAAACGTACCTTAGTTAGAGCATATTAAGGTACATGTTCTAAAGCTTTCCATTGCAGAAAAATGTGATAAAATTCTGAATGGCAGAGAAAACTGTTGGACACAATAACTGGAGCAAACTAACAAGCAAATTCCTGAAGATTTAGAAAGCTCTTTTAATTTGCTATCTACAATAAATTCACTTATAATTATTAAAAACCAGTAATATTGGCTGAGTATTAGCCAGTTATGGAGGAGAGTGTACGAAAAAAAACTAGGTACAAGATTTTTCTCTGCCATTCAGAATTTTATCACATTTTTCTTCAATGAAAAGCTTTAGAACATGTACCTTGATATGTTCCAGCCAACATACGTTTACATTTCACTATATCTTAATAACCAAGCGAGTAACTGATGCTTGAAGATTGACATATATGTATATCTGTGTACAATATTTAATTGTATACATATATGTAACTAGTACCAATATGTGTTATCACTTGTTATAAGTATGAATTTTATTCAAACAATAATAATAAGTAAACAATTTTTTAAAGTGTATTCAAATTTCCGCAGCTATTCTTGAAGATGTAGATGTACCTGTTGCATCCACATCTTCAGGGGTAGCTGATCCTACCCATAATTCCCAAACATCCTCACGGAATCCATCTTCACTTTTGAGAAAGTCGTTTGTTTCTCAGTGCATCAACAGCAGTTTGTCGAAAGGGAAACAGCTTACTCATGTTCTGAAAAATAAACGACGACATATTAGTATCCTTAAGAAAAAGTGTAAAGAGTATAAGGGCAAAATTGCTGATCTTTTGAAAGGTGACGGGGAAACATTAGTGAAAAACGTTTTCAAAAATGTTCCCGCACCAACTCTTGCCCTTCTACTCACACAAATGTAAGGCTGCTAAACGTGCACCTAAAGGCAGAAGATAAACATTGGAGGAAAAACTCCTTTCCCTGAATTTCCATCAAAAAAGTCCTAGGTGCTACTCTTTGCTCAGAAGATTCCTTGCCCTTCCTTCACCAACTACACTTCACCGCCTTCTGGGCTAAGTTCCCTTTCACACTGGGATAAACCAGCATTTATTACAGCACCTTGCAAACTGCTTTTGTGCATATAACAAAGAAGAGAGAATGTGCTGCCTTGTGTTTGATGAAATGAGCATAAAAGAGCACATTCTCTACAATTATTTGTTAGATGCTATCGAAGGTGTTGTAGATCTTGGAAATGAGGGTAGGAGAAGCGATATCGCTTCTCATGCCCTGGTTTTCATGGCCCAAGGTGTTGTGAGAAAAGGTAATATCTTTTATCTATTGTATCGTTATATAATTCTAATCTTATTCTTTAGGGGAATTTTGGGACATTTAATCTCGGTAGATTTAACTTTGGGTGGTTCCATTTTGTGTGGTTTCATCCGGAGCCGTGGAATTATTGAAAATCTTCAATTTAGAGGATTTTGGAATTTTTTTGATCACCCACTTTTGGAAATTATTTCTATCTATCGGAATTTTGGAACGTAACTTCCGAGTTCAGTTATCGACTTTGGAAACACCCGTATTTTCTATGGTAAAAACAAAATTCTCGTTGAGACGGCGAATTTAGAAGATTATCGGAGTACCTCATCAAGGGCCGATCAGCAAAATATTCAGCATCATCGTTTCAGATAAGTTTTTTTATCGTGTTATTTTTCACGTATCGTCGACGTTTTTTTGAAAATTTACTTAAAATTTAAAGTCATTATCCATATACCATTATTGTCGTAATTTTATTTAGTTAATTTAAAAGAACTTTAAATTTGCAAAGAGAATTATTATCTCTTGTACTGATTAGTACATTTTTTTGTTATCATATTTGATTTGAAGTTGAAAATTCTTAAAACTACCGGCTTAACTAGCCCTGCATTAAGTTAACGTTCGATTTGCTTATTATTATTGTATGTTCATTAATTTATTTAAAAATTAATTAATATCTAATTGATAATTAATAATATATTTGCATTTGAATTAAAGAATTTATTTTAATTAATTTTTTTATTGGAGCTCATTCCACGATTGTGGGCTCTATAATTTTTGTAAATCGTGGTGGCGCCCAAAGCCAGTTATTTTTAAATCCTCCTCTATTTTTTTGAACCCCCCATACTCTCCGCAGTCCTGAGCAACGGGATAAAATATCGTTATAAACTACAGTCGTTTTCATTATTATTCATCAATTATTTTTATTTTAGTCAAATATGGGATGATTAATTAAAATGAAAATGAATATTTAAAAAAAAATTTTTGGTTTTCCAAAATAAAAATAACTGATGAATAATATTGAGAAGTAATTTTTATATTATCAGATTATCATTATTGTAATTATAATTAGGTATTATTATATTATTACGATTATTACGATTATTTTGATTATTATTATTATTGTTATGATTATTATTTACTTTGTTTTTTGAATAAATTTATGAAGATTGTTTTTCCTCTTTCGTTTTAATATTTTCCAGTACACCTTCCCCATGTTATTAGAATTATTGGTTTAATTTTTCGTTTTCCAAAATACTGTTATGAATATGAGAAAAGTCTACTTTTTGATGAATTGCAAATTGCAAGTGAAAATACATAAGTTCGATAATAGGTCTTATTTAAACATACATATTATGTATATGTACATATGTAAATTACAAATGATCGCCATTTTTTTATTTTTAATTAATTTTTTCATTAAAAAATAGTGCTTTTTAACACGTTGAGTGCCACGCGATTTTATAAGGGAATCCCCGTCAGGCCACGGGCGCTGGTATCGTGGTATAGCAATGCGAAGCGCACTACTAGCATATTAAAATTTCTAGATGCAAGTGTTTAAACATATTAAGGCCATTGTTTTTTATCGTAGTGGCAGACATTTACGTTTGGACGAAAATGCTTACATGGACATTCATCCAACACAATATGCGCCTAGTCTGTTTTGTTTTGTTTATCGTTTGTAGCGTGTAGATAAGATTACATAGAAGTAGACTTGCGACCGGGGCTCTGCTTACGTTACGACAAAGAAAAATAAATACTTTAGAAATGTCTTACGTAATGCATTTTCAAAATCTTTTACGTTTATAATTATTCACTCTTCTATGATTCTTGCCCCAGTGCAAACAAAATTTTTCCCTACACCTCAAAATGTCAGTCGACGAGTCTGGAAGTGATAGTAGTGAAGTCATTTTTGCTAAAAGGCGGCATAGAGTGACCATTTTCTCTTCATCAGAGGACGAGGAAGAAAGTGTTGAAGATTGGAGTGATCCGAGGGAAAATCAGCCAAAAATTGTACCTTTTTCCTCACCTTCTGGATTTATAATTGAAGCTTTAAACCTAAGGTCGGATGTAGCGGTAGAACGTTGCTATGAAGTATTTGTGCCGGATACGTTATTCGACGAAATTGTCGAACAAACGAACTTATATGCGTCACAGCAATTGGAACGCGGTTGCTCGGAGCGCTTGAAAAAGTGGACAGTGACAAATAGAAGTGAGATAAAGCGATTTTTAGGGCTAATTCTATGGATGGGATTAGTGAAATTACCAGCCATACACTTATATTGGTCCCATGATCCTGCGTATGGTCAAACATTCGCAAAAAATATCATGTCCAGAAATAGAGTTGAATTATTACTGAGAATGCTGCATTTTACCGATAATAGAAACAATAATGAATCCAACCGTTTGTTAAAAATTCAACCACTTATAGACGCATTGGAAACAAATTTTAAAAAATATTACAACCCGACAGAGACCGTATGTATTGACGAATCGTTGATTCCATTCCGCGGCCGTATTAAATTTAGACAGTACCTGAAACAGAAGCGCCATAAATACGGAATCAAAATATATAAGTTATGCTGCGAATCTGGCAACACATATGCCCTTCGTGTATATGCTGAAAAATCTTTGGAACAGGAAAAAATAACGCCCACTAAAATCGTGATGTCCCTTTGCAAAGACTTATTCGATAAGACACACACACTATATACTGATAACTGGTATACAAGTTTAAAATTCATTTAGTAGGAACATTACGTTCGAATCGGCTAGGGAATCCGCCGCAGTTGATTTCAAAAAAGTTAAAACGGGGAGAGGCTATTGCTAAAGAAAATACAAAAGGAATAACTATCTTAAAATGAAAAGACAAGCGGCACATACTAGTTCTCTCAACGAAACATTCATCGGAAATGGTGAATGTTCGGAGTCGATCAGGATACAAGTTAAAACCAAAAATTATAGTGGACTACAATGCAGGAAAGGCAGCTGTAGATTTATCTGATCGGATGAATGCCTATAATAGTCCACTAAGAAGATCTCTGAAGTGGTATAGGAAACTGGCTGTTGAACTTTTGTTAAATACTGCAGTCCTCAATAGTTTTATTTTATACAAAAATGTTACAAAGAAGAATATTAGCATTACGGAATTCCGCAAGAAACTGGCCGTACACCTAACGAATTCCAGGGAAACCGACGTTCCATTCACCAGTATTGCAACCTCTAGTAAGCGACATAAACTGCAGACAAAACCTGGCAGAGTTTCAGCTGTGCGAAAATATTGTAAATCGTGCTATGAAGAAAATGCGGCACAGTGTGGCAGAAAAAAAGCTAAACATTTTACCAAAAAAGTTGTAACATTTTGTGATACTTGTAAGGGATAACCATTTTTATGTTTACCCTGTTTTAATAAAATCCATTAAAATTTTCTGAAAAATTGTTTAATTGTATTAATAATAAAATATTGTATTAAATCAAAATAAAATGGACTTTGAAACAATTTTAGATAACAACTTATGTAATGACAATGACATGAAAGTTTTTCAGTCATATATCATATTTTACACTGTCAGACACCGGTGACCGACGCGGCCTGAACGAAAAGGCCAATGTCGGTCACCGGTGACCGACGTGGCACTCAACGTGTTAATATATTTAAATTTCAAATATAGGTTTGTATTATAATAAAGCTCTATTACTAGATTTATTATTCATTCGACGGTTTAAAAATAATTATATTTGTTTATATTTTTTTGTACAACTATCAAAGTTGATAAGCATTGAATTACCAAAACACAAAGCGTTGAAATACCCAGTCATTTACGATCGTGAATAGGGAGAGGAGTGAAACGATAACTAACATGTAGTTTTCTTTATGTAATTTAAAAAAATCTTCTATACTATTATTCATTTAACGGTAGTACACATGACGCTTTCATATGGAATAACTCAGAAGTACAACAACTAATGAGAAGAGTACAAGCAGGTGGACGGGGGTCATATTATTTTCTTGGTGGGTATTATTGCGTTCTTCTGTTCTCCTATTAATATTTAGACAAAATAATATTTAATTTTAATACTTTAGGAATAATCAATTCATTAAGAATTGTCGCGATTTCAACCGCTAAATAACAACCAAGAAAAGTTGAGACCAGGTGGGACACGAACCCACATCCCCTAGATTGCCGGTCTGGTACTTTACCTGGTCTCAACTTTTCTTGGTTGTTATTTAGCGGTTGAAATCGCGACAATTCTTAATGAATTGATTATTCCTAAAGTATTAAAATTAATAAAACACCGTTAAAGTTTACACATTTAAATTAAATATAAAAATAATATTTGTTTTAGGTGATTCAGGATATCCTTTACGTCCTTGGCTGATGACACCTTTAGATGAAAACCAGCAGCCCAATACCCCTGGTTATAATTACAACCGTGTATTCAAGAGGGTGAGAAGCATAATTTAGCGTGTGAATGGTGCTTTGAAAACCAAGTTCAGGTGTCTACTAAAACATCGAGTACTACATTACACGCCTCAAAAAGCTGACCAAATTGTGAACGCCTGTGTGGTATTGTACAATATCTGCAAAGAGTACAACATACATGATGACAATGAGGAAGAGGCAGATGAAAATATTAACGATGGTATGATCATATAAGATTGTTCACATTGTGCACTTTGTTTAATGAAAAAAAATATTTATTTTAGGAATTCTTCAAGTACCAGTTCCACATGAAGTGGCACTCCAAGAAGGTAATCACGTGGATCCAGAATTGATTCAAGGACGGATGGTTAGAGACGCTCTAATTGCAACACGATTTGCAAATAGACGCTGATTTTTATTAATTATGCATATCCAATGTGATGGTAAGAATTCACATCTCCGAAGAGTCGATCTGGATGTGCATTCTTGGCGCCTCACATTATAGTATGGCAAAAGATATACCGCGTTTATGACATCTTTCGGTATTTAACTTTCACAAATTTTTATGAGGGTGTAACCGCAGACCGTCATTTGTCTCCCCCAATAAATAACACAAACAGGTCTTTTCGATGTCCAAAAACCGTTCTCTCTAAGCAGGACCGTATTGTAGAAATTAGTTATTTTTAACAAATAACAAGCGTATACACATTTCTTTAAATGTCTTATGGATATATCTATTTTAGGCTCTGAGAAATACCTAATAATATGCTTAGTTATCTACCTGACTAGCATCCAAGAAATAAATTTTCTAAGAATCTGTATAATCTTTAGGATAGTAAACAAATACCTACCTATTTACTTAAGCGTACATAGATAAAAGTTTACCTGGAACAAATAACGGAAAATACGACCCTTTGTGACATCTGAATTTAGCAAATTCTTCATTTGTGTTTGCGCTGTTGAGGAGTTGAAGCGTCTTGGTTTCTTGTTTTTGTTTTTCTATATTATATTTACGTTACATCATTAAAATCAGTCTTTTTCAAGACTATTATTATTGTTTTTTTTATTTAAAGGTATGTATCATAATTATTTATTGTTAGTTAAATGACTGTATATTAAAATTATGTTATCGATTAAAACAGTTTATCGAAATGTGGATACCCTGGTTCGATTATGTCGAACATATCGACAGAGACGAAGAAGATCTTGAAATTTTAGTCGACGACGAAATTCCTGGACCCAGTCATGAAGAGCCTTCTACTCGTACGTCAACGGATTTAAGGCATCGTACACATTTACCGGTGCTTGCCAAATTAATTATTCTAAATGTATATTTATACTTAAAATCGCCGGAAGGTGAAAGTGGAGCTATTAAAAAAACGTCTGAGATGACCAAAACTCCCTACAGTACCGTGCGTGACATAGTTGTCAAACGTGTCCAAGAACGACAATCAAGAAAAGATCTTGGAAACTCAAAATCCTTGATTGAGAAGTATCATGCAGGAGCAATAAGACGAATGATTTATGAGGCATATGAAAAAAATTGTGTTTTAACTATTAAAACACTGCATCAACAAATCCGTAGCCTTTTAAACATCAAATGTTGCCAGGAAACTTTGCGCATTTTTCTACGAAAAATTAGATTTATGTACAAAACAATTATTAAAAGACAAGTTATAATGGAGTCGAGGAGGATTTCAGAGTGGAGAGCACGATACTTAAAGGAAATTCATCAAACCCGAATAAATAATATTCCTATTATATATTTGGATGAAACCTGGTTTGATAGCCACGACACTATAAAGAAAGGATGGGTAGACAATAGCAGTAAATGCACCATAAATGTACCATCTTCACGGGGCAAGAGAATAATAATTCTGCACGCTGGATCAGAAAGAGGTTGGGTGAACGACGCTTTGCTGCTTTCTGCGAAAGATATCAAAGAAGCAAAAGTGGACTACCACGAAAATATGTCCGCTGATTTATTTGAGAAATGGTTTTCAGAAAAATTACTACCCAACATTCCGTCCAATAGTGTTATTGTGATGGATAATGCGAGCTACCATTCAGCACAATCAGAAAAAATACCAAATTCATCATCAACAAAAGAAAAAATTCAAGAATTTTTACATGCTAATGATTTATTTTTTGAAGAATCGTATACAAAAAAACAATTGTTAGAAGTTTTAAAAATCAAAACATTTTCAAAAAAGTATAACGTCGACAACATGGCCCAAGAACGAGGATTTAAAGTTCTTCGTCTTCCTCCGTATCATTGCAACTTTAATCCAATCGAGATGATATGGGCGGAGTTGAAATCGCATTTAAGACGGAATAATACTGCACCAAAATTCAGTTGTTCCACCATAGAATTAATAAAAGAGGAAGTTGAAAAAATAAGTAACGTCAGTTGGGAAAATTGTGTGAAACACGTTATTCGTGAAGAGGAAGTTTTCAGAAACACACTAGGACCTGACTTAATTATTAACGTGGATGATGAGTCTAGTGACGAAAGTGATTTCTGTGATTCTGATTGTGAATAATCACTATACCTATTATCTATGTTATTATTTATTTTAATTGTGTAACAAATACAATAGGTATACAAAATAAAATTGTATTTCAAATTTTAGATTATTATTTATTTACTTTAATAATGATTTTTCAGTGGTAAAAAGTATAAATTCGAAATTCTTTTATCCATTTAAGACTAGAACCTAAATTTACAATTAAAATAAAAGCAAATTTCAACGTCAGCCCTAAATATAAAACTGAATGCGGACCTGGAACGGCATCGAGAGCACGTGTTTGGGTGAGTTTATCAGAGGCTGGAAATGCATCGTTTGTGGTTAGACCCTCATAAAAATTTGCAAAAGTTAAATACCGGAAGAATGTCATAAACACGGTATATCTTTTGGTAAAGAATACCAGAACGTGAACGTGTGGGAATATAATAGGTAGAATTATCGAGAACACGCTGTAGACTGGATTAGAAGTATGAAGTTATATCGACGTGACGATTCTTAGAGGTGTACCGTGATGGAACGAAATCATGGCTTTGGGGGGCAACACCCCATGTAAGTATCATCGAAATTATCATGTAGTTAATACTAATATGAGATTTTTTTCTTTTCCACATGTTATTGCTGTTTACTTTGGGGCGTACTTGAGCGCACAAGGACTCGATTTACCCGTCACACGTATCCAAGAGACCACAAGTAACTACCAATGTATAAGTTATAAAAAGAATTAAAATCAAAAATATATTATATTTTACACCTAATGAGTTTTTGATTAATAATAACTGATAATATATATTTGTTCTGTTAATAATTGTGTCCATATTTTAATTTTTTTAGAGCTAACAATTCTTTGTTAATGAGGAGCTGAGCCTCCATTATGTCTGTCTGTCGCTTTAATATATCGGACTTGTCCTCATAATATTTTTTTTTATTTCCAATTTCCTTTCCAAGTATTCTGCGTATACTTCCCTCGGATTTTCACCTCTTTTTCTCTTACGCCTCTTGTTAATAGATATGGCGGACGTGGCTGCCGAGGTTGATGGAATTTCTGGATCAGGTTCATTGTCTGGATTTAACTGGGTGGACGACAGACTTGGAATGATCTCTACCTCGGATGTTACGGGAGAGGGACTATATCTTGAAGCTAAACGGACAAGTTGTTAGTAGGAACAGAGAAAATAAAGCTAGAGATTATTATATACGTTGCGTTTCTGCAATGAAAGTACAAGAACTTTCTCGCACTTCGGGATCGCCTTCAACTGCCACAGTTTTAATAAAATTATCGAAAACTTGTATATCAAAATTCGACAGTTTCTCCTCACTTGGGGGACCACCACCAGTCTGCATTCTAGACCGGGCGTTATGGCTTGCCTTGCCTTTTACCTGACCCTGGATATCATGCCATGTCTAATAACAACTGCAAAGAATTGAGTAATATTTATTTTACTATTTAGTTTTAATTGGACTGTTACCTTGCGCCATTTCATCCAGGACTTCTTGGGGGCTCCAGCACTGTTTAAAAGTGCAGCTAGTTCCTGCCACTTTTTTTGTATATCAAGATTTGTGAAATGAGGCGTCGTTTTACCCGATAATATATCGAGTGAAATCTGTAATTCCGAATCTCGCATCTCACATTCCGCATGCGGAATGTGAGATGTCAAGAATAGCACCCTAAAACGAGAATTTTTGGTTTCATGTGCAAATTTTGTCTAGTTCATTGCAATAATTGTTTTTCTTATTATTTTTTTTTGTCGAGTGATACTTTATGGTTTTTTGGGAGCAGTGGTCTGCAATAATCCCAGACTCATGGTTGAGTAAAGAGACTAATACTTTTAGATTGGCAGATAAATCCAAGAACCCCACAATTGAGAGCACCAAAGAAGCAGCACCACAAAATAATTGGCATGTACTGAATTGTAGTAGATACGTAGGACCATTTGGCAATTTTTAATGTTGTAAGATTGACAGCTTTTTCAAGTATTATTTTATATTTTCCAGTTAAATATAATGATGCTCGAGAAGCTGAAATTGAGGCACTAAATATTTTGACAAATGATTCAGGCAATTGTCGACAGCAAACATTTAAAAATTGTTGAAAAACGGACGATTAGAAAGCCTTCGCGTTACAGCTCGTCAGATGAAGGTGAGATGATCAAGAACCTAATTTATTTCTACGAATTTTCTTATATTCATATTACTCATATTACTTATAAATTTGCTTTTTTTTCCTTTCATTTATTTTCCAGACGATGAAGATGTTTGTAGTACTTGTAAAAATATAGAAAAGCCCCCTACGAACTACATAATCAATCTTGCTAACAAAGCCACATTTAACGTGGAAGATTTTTTTTGCAGGACAATGAAGGTAATTTAATAATGTATAAGTGAACAATAATGAAAATTAAGTAATAATGATTCATTTGAATTCATAAAATACACTGAAACGTCTGAAACGTCGCAAAAAAGGCAACCAATGATAATAAATGTCATAGAAACTCGTAAGTCTTATCAAGTCTTATTTTAATTTTTGTTTCTGATAAAATTGCTATTTTACAGAGTTACCAACACAGAAAGCAACAACTATTTTCACAAATGAGGCAACAAATGTTGACCATGGAAATTTATGTTGTCGTAAGTATACTTTTTGGAAGATTATTATATGTTATAATTAGTAGTTAGACTAGTAACAATCCTTCTTTTTTTATAGGAGGGTGTCTGGCTCAGTTACACGACATTAAAAAAATGGTTGGTTCAATGCTTATCATGTTGAAAGAGAAACAAGAAAGTTTGGATATTTGTGCACCAACTGTTATTGCCAATTCAACTCTACTTATTAATTATAGTAGAATTTACCAACTAAGAGATTGACTAAAGTAATAAAATTAGTTTACAACAGTTTCGGTGACAATAGAGTTGATGGATTGGTGAAATATTGACACTGCCAAAATATTCAAAATGCCATGACTATGAAGAAACCAGATGTTTTGTAAGATTTGTTGAAGGGATCGTCCTTCTTGGAAAACAGGTAGTTTTTCAAATAAAACTGTTCAAAATTATTAACATAACATTATCGAGACTGATTAATCTATTGTGAATAATCATCTATCTCTTAATTTACTATATTTTTAATATAAAATTTCATATGCAGATTGAATAATTATTGTATTTTGATCACATCTTCGAATGATTCGAGTGATTATAAATAAAAAGACTGACTATGGGTATTTACTGTGCATCAAATCGTTATCAATTTTTGTAAATTTTTGATCTTTTTTATTGTTCATAAGCACGTAACGGTGTTCATTATATAAAATATAAATTTAATCTTACAATAAGTACTAATTCAATAGTATATTTATTTCAAATAATTTAAATGTTTTCAGTGAAGAAACTACCTGCTTTCAAAGAAAGTGAATCCCTTCAACAAATTTTACAAAACATCTGGTTTCTTCAGTCAAGGCAAATTTTGAATATTTATGGCAGTGTCAATATTTCACCAACCCATCAACTCTATTGCCACCGAAACTATTGTAAACTAATTTTATTACTTTAGTCAATCTCTTAGTTGGTAAATTTTACTATACATCAGAGGGGGAACTAGTAGAATTCGAAAATTTGATGGAAAATAATGAGTTGGCCTCCAAACAATATGTAAGTATTTTCTTTATCTACAATAAATGAGTGGCTTTTGAAAATAAATAGTATATTATACAACGAGTCTATAATGAATGCTATTATTACCGAGAATAAAGTTTATATAAGCGATCGGAGCGAGCGAGTGTTGTAATCATTCGAGGTTATAATTAGCATTCATTATAAGCGAGTTGTATACTATACTTTATCTACGACTTATTTCTACATGTACAGGTACTGGTAGTGTACAAGAATATTTACCTTCTTTATCATTTTCGATTCTAAAATCGCACAAAAAATTGACACTTATTTACAACTGTTTGTTGAAACTGTTATTCATTTTTTGTCGTAACCAGGGTTTTTTACATTTAATAGAAACTGTTATCTATTACTAAAATCGTCTTCTTTAACACTTTCCATTGTAAATACAACGAATATTCTCACAATTAAGTATTTGTTCGAAATTTCAGAAAAATTAAATGTCATTTTATTCAAAATTGCATGAAAACGTCCACTTTAGGCCTACTTGTTGAAACTATTGTTAATTATTTTTGTCGTTATCATGGTTTGTTTACATTTGACGGAAATTATAATTAAAATACTATTTTCTGATTGGCTGATGAGAGGGATATTCATCTACTTTATCTCCCTAGGGATATAAAGTAGGTCATTATATTACAAAAACCACAAGTATAATGATCACTTTATATATATAGTGAGATTCACCAACTAAGAGATTGACTAAAGTAATAAAATTAGTATACAATAGTTTCGGTGACAATAGAGTTGATGGATTGGTGAAATATTGACACTGCCATAAATTTTCAAAATTTGCCATGACTATGAAGAAACCAGATGTTTTGTAAAATTTGTTGAAGGGATTCACTTTCTTTGAAAGCAGGTAGTTTCTTCATTGAAAACATTTAAATTATTTCAAATAAAAATACTATTGAATTATTATTACTCATTGTGAGATTAAATTTTGACAACAGTAAGAATTTCGATTGCTCGTTTCAGGGTTAAACTTCAAAGAAATGATAATATGAGTAATTTTCTAATGCTTTAATTCAACTGAAATAGGCAATTCACGGAAGCACACTTTGTTCATTCGAAGAAGTAGTCAAAATACAATAATTATTCAATCAGCATATGAAATTTTATATTAAAAATGTAGTAAATTAAATGATAGATAATTATTCACAATAGATTAATCAGTTTCGTAATGTTATTTCAATGGTTTTAAACAGTTATTTTAATTTAAAAACTACCTGTTTTCCAAGAAGGACGATCCCTTCATCAAATTTTACAAAACATCTGGTTTCTTCATAGTCATGGCAAATTTTAAATATTTATGGCAGTGTCAATATTTCACCAACCCATCAACTCTATTGTCACCGAAACTATTGTATACTAATTTTATTACTTTAGTCAATCTCTTAGTTGGTGAATCTCACTATAAGTCGTAGATAAAAGTTATTATGACATAACTTGTCATTTTATAAACAAGCAATGGCAACTTCAATCTTTAGTAATTGTGCCTTCCCATGGTCATCACACTGGTTATGATATCGCAACAATTTTTTTTGATGTGTTATGTGAATACGATGTGCAAAATAAAGGAATCACAATGAATAATGCTGCAGCAAATACCACGTTCATACAAAATTTAGGGGAAAAACTAAATATTAGCAACGTCGATTTTGACGTTGAACAACAGCACTTTCGATGCTTCGCACATATATTAAACTTGGGCGTTCAAGAAGTGTTAAGATTGTTGAAATTCCCCATATCCGACAATGAAACAGACATAGAAGATGAAAATTCACTCGAAGATACATCTTCAGCTTCAACTATTGGAAAGCTGAGATATATAATTTTAAAAATAAACAATTCTGAGCAATTAAGATGTAAATTAAAAAATTGTTGTGAAACAACCAATCTAAAATACATGTCGCCATCTCTAGACATATGTACTCGATGGAACTCTACGTACGATATGATAAAACTAAGTCTGGATATGAAGGCAGCGCTAAATATTTTATGTGAAAATATTAGTCTACTCAAAGACTGAAATTGATGAATATGTGGGTTGCAGGAGAGCTAACAAAAATGAAGATGTTCTGGAATGGTGGAGAAATCATGAAGCTTCTTTCCCGAATTTAGCTAAAATGGCTAAAGACTTTATGGCAATTCCCGCTACATCTGTGCCTGCGGAAAGATTGTTCTCTGGGGCTGGTTTAACCATTGGGCCGGCCGTCCTTTGGATGCGTTTTCGTCCGAATTATTTTCGTCAGAAATCGGACGAATCTGGCGAATACTCCGATCGTGAATAAACGTATTAAACATCGTACACTACAGCCAAAACTATTTGTACGAATTCGGCCGAACGGATGCGGCGAGCGAACTATCCGAAACAAATGGGATATTTCGCAAGTTTTTTGACGAAGTGAGAAAGAATTGATACATTTTACTTACAATTAGTTTAAAATGGATGTCGAAAAGCTTGTAACACTTGTTAATGAATGAAAACCTTTGCGTGATATCACTGACAAATCATATCACATGAGGGATATTCAAAAAAAATTGTGACAAGAAGTGGCCTATAAAATAAATGTTAAGAGTAAGTTAAAATTAATTAGAAGTCAAGAGTTCAAGTCAATGTAGGAATGATAACTTGCAACCAAAATATAACTATTTCTCAAGAGAAAATGCTCATCCATTATTTTTCACAATCACAATATGCAACTAATCGGTTCGTGTCGTACAGAATCGTATACAGTGGACGATTCCACTAGATGCGAAATCTGACAAAATATTCGCCCGCTTTCTGACAAATAAAATTCGGACGAAAACGTATCCAAAGGACGGCCGGCCTTAGACAGCACAGAAATTCATTAAATGACGAGCCGGCGCGCTCTTTACTATGTTTAAATCGTTCAATCAACATTATAAGCCCTGAAGAAGCCAGGAGAACTGGCGAAACGTCGGCATAATAATAAAGTTCGATCGTAGAGGAGTTTGATTGTCCTTTACCCGTTATAACAATATCATGGATTTAGTAGGGGACGTTAATAATGTAATTATAAATAGATCTATATAGAACCAGCCTTAAAAAATTACAATAATCTATACTCGATGTTAAGTGATCACGAGAACAACATATTGGATGAAAGTGGAGTCTATAAAGTAAATTGTAAAAATTGTAGTAAAATCTATATAGGAGAAACTGGGAGAAAATTAAAAATCAGATTAAAAGAACACCAAAAAAATACAAATTCTGCAGTTCTCCAACATTTAAAAAAAGAAAATCACGAAATAGACATCCATAATGTTAAATTACTGCATAAATGTGGAAAGGGTTATAAAATTAAACTACTTGAGGCTTATGAAATCTATAAGCACAAAAATGATGATATAATCAATGATCAAATCGAATTGTTCTTCGAACCCCTTTTCAAATCGCTAAAAAATGTTTAAATCTGGTTGTTGTTTTCGTGGTCATGCGCAATACAAACAGCATCTATGTAAAAAACTGTCCGCTAGGTGTAGTTCAGCCATTTTGTAATCTTCAACTCAAGACGAAAGGTGTGACTTGCAAGAAAATTGTTAATTAACGTAAAAATTAGTTATATCGTTTTGTCTGATTGTTAGAAGTTCTATAATTAATCTCAAATTGTTAACATTGGACTGCTCGTTTGGAGTTTTCCAGTCGATGGTCGTTTATTTTATCTCGTGTTGTTTTAACAGTTGAAATATTGCAGTTATAGAACTGATCATAATTATTTTTAATGATTGTAATTGTCGCTCCCTTTATTAATAGTGACATATATTGAGTAAGTTTTTCATGTGATGTCTGTGTTTTATATTTCTCTAATTGTAAACTTGAAAAACAACTTTCAGCGAAGTGGCTGATGATGGCGTAAGCTGAAACCGGTGCCACGAAAAATTTAGAATAATAAACACTGGTTATAGAACAATCGTATCTAGCTAATTGTTTATTGTTATCAAAATTCCCCAGTGATGGATCCCTCTAATGAGAAAAACAATTGTTAAAAAAAAGGAGAGCAAAATGATAATATCATTTATGTTACGCCATATGAAGACTTGTTCAATGTATTGTATTCCACACATTTTGCGGTGGGACATAGTTGTAGGGATAAAATGATAAACGGTTTAAAATCTAAGTATCAGATTCCACGACCTGTTATTGAGACATTCTTGCAGTGTTGCGAAGTTTGTCACAAGAAAAAAGCCAACAAACATGCAAATCTGGTAACCAAGCCTCTTGTTTTAAAAGATTTTTGCTCTCGTGGTCAAGTAGATTTAATCGAATACCAATCATGTCAGGATGGCGAGTACAAATGGTTACTAAATTATCAAGATCATTTGACAAAATTTATCTGTCTTCGTCCGTTGAAATCGAAACAGTCTATTGAATTGGCTTCGGAACTGTTGAAAATATTTCTTGAATTTGGAGCACCAGCTATACTACAGAGCGACAATGGGCGTGAGTTCGTAAATTGTGTACTTACCGAGTTGGTAAAAATATGGCCTGAATTGAAAATTGTCCATGGGCGCCCACGACATCCACAATCTCAAGGCAGCATAGAGCGCTGTAATCAAGACGTGGAAAACATGCTTCGAGCCTGGATGATAGATAATAATTCCATCAACTGGTCAGATGGCTGCTATTTTGTTCAATTCCAAAAAAACTCTTCTTATCACAGAATAATTGGTCGCAGCCCATACAAGGCTCTGTTTGGTACAAACCCAAAGGTTGGACTATTATCTGCTCAGTTACCTAATGAAATTGTCAACACCTTACAGACAGAAGAGGATCTCAATGAATTGCTAACAAAATTACCAAGAAGTGAGCATGGCGAAAATACTGATGAAAATGGTGGGAGTTTGATTTGCAACAGACCAGAAGAGAAGAACGTACAGTTGAATACAACATTTGCTAACGATATACAAGTTGATATAGCAACAGACACATGTAACCAGCTGGAAGAATCAAATATATTAATAGAAGTGATTGACACAGATAATTTTGGTTTAATCGACACTAACTTGCTTCCATCAAATCAAGAAGGAAATATTATAAGCGGGTCCCAAGAATTTGCGAGTCTACAAGACGATACTGCAAACGAATCTCAAGAAATTGCCGGTCCACAAGAAAATATTATTGCCGAATCTCAAGAGAAAGTTCAACAATCACTTTGCCTTGATTGTACAAATCAAAAGAAAGCATCATGTGTATTATGTTCTATCCAAACATATTGTAAGCAATAGAAACAAATGCCATTTAGGACAGAAAAGAGCTGCAGATAAAATGGTATCAAACACTGCAAAAAACCTACCTCCATTAAATATTGGAAACTGTGTACTATTGTCAGTTGAGAAAATTGATCGTGGTCCTAGCGATAAACAGAATTTAATATGTGTGATTATTGATTATAAAAATGGAGTATATCAATTAGGATCATCAGTCGGTAAAATAAAAGAATGGTATAATCGTTCGAATATTGTTACTGCGAATAGTCAGTTTTTAAATATAGAAGATGTGCCCGAGAAATATATTTCTGTCCGCGAAGCTGTTTCTGGAGTCTCACTGCGTGATGGACAAGGATACTTAAAGTGTTCTTGCAAACCATCTAAGGAACAATGCCAAACAAACCGTTGCGTTTGTTTCAAAAAGAAAGTGATGTGCAATTCTAGATGTCATAATAGTTCTAGTTGTTTAAATAAATGAGTCTATATTGGTCAAAATAAAATACTTATTCAAACTGCACAAATATCAGAATTACGATATCTTTTACTCTGTTTGACTAGAATTCCCTGAACTGACTCACGATTTCAGTCAAGAAAAGGAATATTCATTCGATTACAGTCTTTGCCGGTAATACGACCAATGACTAGGCTTTTCGCGAAATGACGAATTACGACCAACGACTACGACATATATATATATACACACATATATATACAGGGTGCCCCAAGGGTACGTGCAAGCTCCATAATTCCGTTGCTAGAAGACATATCGACTTGCGGTTTATTTCTTACAGTATCCATGGACATTCTGTACAACTTAAAATTATTTTCGTTCTTTTAACTACCCCCCTTATAGGGGGTAGTGCACCCTACTCTCTTATTTTAAATAGAATGGTATATTTTTTATTACATTTTTGAATTCTTTGATAAAATCGAAGGGGACTTTGATAACATGAACCATGGTCTAGCGCTGAAAGTTTTTCAGATATTTTGACTTTTCATGAAATTTTTATTTTGCAGTGCTTCAGTAAAAAATTCCCAACATAGAAACTATTGCATTTAAAATGTTAAAATTTAGAATTCTAATAGTACAAATAACGTACTTTCTATCAAACTGTAGAGCATTCAATTATCTTTCAGCGTTTGGCTGAAATGAATTTTTCTTTCAGGCAATTTTCAAACTATAATAACTTGCTTATTTTAAATGGAACCCCATATTTCTCTTTATACGGTTAAATAGAGAAAAAAATTCTGCATCGAACTGTATTACCATTCCCTATACCTATCTTTGATAATTTTTCAGTTATTCAGAATTTTTAATTTCGTCTAATTTTCTTTCCTGAAAGAAAATGTAAAACATAGAAGGCTTTGCAAAACAACCTCCAATTCAATTGTCACAATTAAGATGAAATTAATTAATTAAATTTGGACTATCTCAATCAAATAAAATGGAAGAAATTGATAATTAATTAAAGTAATATTTATTTCATTTGCTTTTTGTGTATGTAGGATGTCCTAAAGTTGTAAGAATACAGGTAAAATATTCAATATTAACGTCATTTGTGATATTTTGTCATTTTGCTAAGCCTTCTATGCATTTTATTATAGTTGAATTATTTTGGCATAGGCGACTAGAAGTATTACATTTTGCTTCAAGGGAGATGATTGAACGAAATTGAAAATTCTGAATAACTGAAAAATTATCAAAGATAGGTATGGGGAATGTTAATACAGTTTGATGCATATTTTTATTCTCTATCCAACCATATCAAGAAAAATATGATGTTCCATTTGAAATAAGCAAGATATTAGAGTTTGAAAATTGTCTGAAAGAAAAATTTATTTTAGCTAAACAGTGAAAGATAATTGAATTCTGTTTAAATTGATAAAAAGTACATTATTTGTACAACATAAATTTTAAGTTTCAACATCTTAAATGCTATAGCTTCAAAAATATGAATTTTTCAATCGAACAGTGCAAATTTTAAAATTTCATGAAAAGTCAAAATATCTGAAAAACTTTCAGCGCTAGACCATGGGTCATGTTATCAAAGTCTCCTTCGATTTCATCAAAGAATTCAAAAATGTAATAAAAAATATACCATTCTATTTAAAATAAGATAGTAGGGTGCACTACCCCCTATAAGGGGGGTAGTTACAAGAACGAAAATAATTTTAAGTTGTACAGAATGTCCATGGATACTGTAAGAAAAAAACCGCAAGTTGATATGTCTTCTAGCAACGGAATTATGGAGCTTGCACGTACCCCTGGGGCACCCTGTACATATATATATATATATATATATATATATATATATATATATATATATATATATATATATATATATATATATATATATATATAGTATGTCCATAGTATATATAGTATGTCCACGGATCGAGTTGACGATAGGTGTGATTGATCGAAAATTTTTGAGTAGGAGTTTCAAATTCGGGGAACAACTCCTGCTTGGTCTGAAACTCATTTTCAATATACGTTCGATTTTTCAAAGTCAAAGATGCGTGGATTGTTGAGCAAAAACTCTTTTAGCTTCTGGTAAAGTACCTTTTCGGTTCATAAAATGGAAAAATGTTACTGAAAAAAGTTGTTTAGAATGATAAATTATGGGATTATGCCAATTTTCAGAATGATTCGAGTACTTTGGTAAAACCGAATTTTTGCTAATAATATTTCAGGCATAATATTAATTTTCATTTACAGTACGCCAATGTGTTACTAAGGTAAATAAAGGTTTTTCTACTATAGTCAGATTTATTTTATTTAGCAAAGTGGGCCAATCTTTCTAAAAAATTGTATAGCTCGACAGCTTTTCGTTATAATCAACTTACCTTAGTGACACATTGGCGTGCCGTAAATGATAAATTATATTTTGCCTGAAATAAATTTGGGAAAAATTCGGTTTTACGAAAGTACTCCGATCATTCTGAAAATTGGCATAACTCCATAATTTTTCATTTGGAACAACTTTTCTTAGTAACATTATTCCATATTATGAACCGAAAAGGTACTTTACCAGGAACTAAAAGAGTTTTTGCTCAATAGTAAAAGCCCCCTTGATTTAGAAAAATCGAAAGTATATTGAAAATAAATTTCAGAACAAGCAGGAGTAATTCCCCAAATAGGAAAATCCTACACAAAAATTTTCGGCCAATCACACCTATCGTCAACTCGATCCGTGGACACACTGTATATATATTCGAGCATCTAATTTGCTTCTGCACTAGTCGTATACAAGATTTAATCCAACACTGAACGCAAGACTATTTTAAATAATTTTTAACGTTAAAAGAAACATTAACTGTCAGTAAGTCCTATTTACAAAATAAAATGTATTTTTACAGTGAAGAGAGCTGGTCCAAGTGGTTTTCAAAAAAATGCGGCAGCTCTAGTCGAGACGAGGGAAAAAATGTTAAGTCTTCAAACCAGCAAGAAACAGAAGAAAATCAAGGTCAAACTGTTTACATACAAAGAAGCTACCATAAGCACTAGTCACGATATTGCTATACCTGAGAGTAACAATAAAAAGGAAATTACTGATGAAAATTTAGATGTTATTGAAGATAAACAGGAAAACGAATATTCTTGTTCGCCTGCAGAATCAAAAGCAATATATTCCAATGATGCTGTAAATTATCCAATGCCGGTACCAGATCGTATTTGACTTGAAATTGTTAAATACGGTAGTGAAATATATCAACACAAAGAGGGGTCTTTTGTTTCCACAGAAAAACAGGGTGAATATGCTAAAGGATCATATCGTTGCTTAACATCTTCATGGTTTTACTCAACTGTGTCAAATGAGACTGAATATCTTCGAAAGTGGATGATATATTCACCAACAGCAAATAAGTTATACTGCTTTTGTTGTCGACCTTTTGCGCCTGAGGTAGATCTGAATAAACAACTTGTTTCTGGTTTTTATCAGTGATGGAAATTAAGTCCGAAGATTTCGCAGCATGATGCTTCTTCTGAACATTTATCAAATTTTGAAAAATGGAAAACTCTTGCAGTAGTACTGAAACTAAATAAAACCATTGACAAAGAAAATCAAAATATTATTAACAAAGAGGCAAAGAAATGGCGGAATATTTTATATCGTCTATTAGATATCACTTTATTTTTATCTCAGCAAAATCTCGCCTTTCGTGGTCACAGAGAAGATATTACTTCGGAAAACGGGCAATTTCTTGGAACTCGTAAAGTTGATGGGAAAATACAATCCCATATTGAAGGAACACTGCTTGACACTTGAAGAATCCGCTTGTGGATCAAAGAGAGTGTCTTCCTACTTATCCAAAAGATTTCAGAATGAGTTTATATCTCTTTTAGACGAACACTTAAAGGAGAAAATTATAGCAGATGTTAAAAAATCTAAGTATTTCGGGATAATTTTTGATAGTATTCCAGATGAAAGCCGAACGGACCAAATGAGCAAAATAAATAGATCCGTTCATATTGAAGGGGACGTTGTGGAGGTTCGAAAGTCTTTTACAGGTTTTTTTTCGATATCGGGAAAAACCGCAACAGAGATGTCAAAACACATTCTACAACAGTAGGAAAATGATGAACTGAATATTCAGTTATGTAGATCACAAGGCTGTGATAATGACGCTTCGATGTCAGGAAAGCATGGAGAAGTTCGACAGAAAATCCGCGAAATAAATCCTAAAATCCTGTTTACTCCATGTGCAAATCACTCTTTAAATCTTTGCGGTATACATTCATTTTCCTGTATTCCGTCAAGTGTAACCTGTTTTGGTACTATAGAGAGATTATATTCTTTCTTTTCTGTCTCCACACATAGATGGGAAGTACTTTGGCAAAATATCGGCAGGAGCTTAAAAAGGTTGTCAGATACTCGCTGGAGTGTTCATCATGATTCCGTCAAAGCCGTTACAGAGAATGTACAGAAAATAATAAATACATTAGAACAAATGTGCGATCCTTCAAAAGAAAATCTTGACACCCGATCAGCAGCGAACTTACTTATTCCCGCTCTATGTGATTTCACCTTTTTAACTTATTTACAATTTTGGAACACGATTTTAGAAGAAGTTAATATGACCCAAAAATATCTACAAATGCCAAAAGTCACATTAGATATGGGTTTAACAACACTAAAATCTGTGCATATATTTTTAAAAGAATTACAATTGTTGATAAAGCTATAAACTTTGGCACAGAAAAATGTGAAGCGATGGGCGCTGACATTGTAAAACGTGGTAGACGAAAATTAAAAAAGACACTACCAGGAAAACTATCATTAGAAACTGGCTTAACAATACAAGAGGAAGTTCGTAGATCGATGTATAATTATTTAGATCGATTTACCCAAGAATTATCACAAAAATCCCCTGCAATTAATGAGATCTCAAGCACATTTAAGATTGTTCAGTCAAGATTTTTGATGGCAGCGCTTGATAATGATTTAGAATCAGCAGTAGAAAAATTTAACAACATTTATAATGAATTTGATAAAGAACAAGTGGTACAAGAAGTAAAAAGATTTCGAAAGCACATACGCGCTACCAATACGAGTGTAGAAGTAGCTACTTCGTGGACAGCTCAGGAAATTCTTCAATTTATTATTAAATGGGACCTTAGCGAATCCCTTCCTAACATATACCTTATCGTACAGTACTTTTTAACAATTTGTGTGTCTGTGACGTCTTGTGAAAGGAGCTTTTCTAAACTTAAATTAATCAAAAATTACTTGAGATCTACAATGGCTGAAGATAGGTTAATAAATTTAGCAATTTTACCAATAGAAAGACAAGTAGCGAAGACATTAGATTTCCACGACGTTATAGATAAGTTCAGTAAAATAAAGGCTAGAAAACATACTTTATAACAATTATCATTTATTTAATAATTCAATATATTTCAAAACAATTTATTTTATTGTTGTTTGTTATTCAAAAAAAAAAAACATCCTCGGAGGGTTATATGGCTTATAACTTATAAGTTTACAAGCTCTATGGTAAAAAGAAAACTTCTTATTAGAAAAGATCGTTTAATCAGTTAAAAGGGGCCCGGTATTTGAGCCCGCCCCGGGCCTCAGGGAAAGTTAGTCCTCCACTGATGCTATGCAAGAACAACATACGCAAATAAGTGGCAATGATGCAACGGAACAATTGCCGTCTACATTGACAACATCGGAGTCAATATCAATTCGATCATTGACACCACTATTATTAATTGAAGGTCGTCAATTGACACCGACTCAGGAAATAGTTCTTTAAATACCACAAAGACGTCGACGACATGCAATAATCCCACACAGAATCACTTACAGACGAGCGATTATATGTACAATACAAGAAATTGAAGCACAAGCAAGAAATGTACATAATTTGGGAGAATTGACGGGTATTTGCCGTTATTGTAATGCAGAATATTTTGAAAGTGAGCGCAGTAATCGTCAAGATATCAAAATTTGGTGTTGCCTTACAGGTGATATTGTTTTATCATAACTCAATCCTTGCCCATTAGTATTATACGAAATGTTGACTGAACCAGGTAGAATTAATCAACAATTTCTAGAAAATATTCGTTTGTTAAACTCGAATTTTGCTATGGCATCATTTGAAATGATTAATAAACAACAACCAGAACCACGTCAACAAAACGATATGGAACGCCAAGGACATTGGTGTTCTGCAAGTTATGATGATATATACCATTATTGCAATGGCGCACCAGCCGCTCGAGAATGACAAAAACCAAATTTGAATCACAATTACTTTATAGATGCCGAGGAAGCATTAAATATTCGTAAGCGTTTTATTGGAAATAGAGTAAACAAAGAAACATTGGAAAAAATCGAAAGAATGTTAAGACAATATAATAGATTTGTTCAAACATATCAATCAATGGCAGAAATAATAAAAAAAAGGAATCATCATCATCACCATCATCATCAACTGCGTCTCCAACGGCATCAAGTGATAAAATCAACAAAATTATTTTAGTGTTTAAGGAAAATATAAGAGAGGATTTGTCAGCAAGAAATTTGACTTTATTGTGTAAAATTAAAATAGGGGCAGTATTCTTTAACAAAGATGATGTGACCGACAAATGTTGAATTGAAATTATATCCGAGAAGTAGAGGAATGTCAAACGAAATTAAAAATCTAAATAGACTAGCGGATCCATTAGTATATCCACTTTTGTTTCCGTATGGTGAATATAAGTATGATTTTAATATTAAGTTAAGATCAAAACCAACAAAATCAGTTTCCATAAGACAATTCTATAGATATAGATTATATACAAGAAAAGACTTATTCTCTATTTGCATTGGAGTGGCAAGTTTTTCCAACAAAATATACGATTTGTGGTTTTTAAAACCAAATCAAAAGAATTTCGTGTGATACAAGAATCGTCAATCATACAAATGATACGCCAACAACAACAACAGACATTAGATGGCATAAAACAATTGGCGAAACAAAGAATACTTTTGCCAACATTTTTTATAGGAGAAAAAAAAAACATCAAAAGAAAATATTTTGACGCTATGACAATGGTGGCTACACATGGGAAACCTGATTTATCTGTTACATTTACATGTAACCCAAATTGGAAAGAAATACGAGACAATATACAAAATCCTTTGAAATTTGAATGTCGTATTGATCTTGTATGTCGTGTATTTAACTTGAAACTTTTAGAATTCATTAAAAAAATTGTGGAAAGGCAAATATATGGTGTGGTTCAAAATGACTTTATATGTTGTTGAGTTTCAAAAACGCGGTTTACCACACGCGCACATCATTATAACTTTCATTGATGAAGACAAAATTGAAATAATGATAATGTTGACAATATTATACGTGCAGTTATAACAAACAAACAAACACAACCTTAACTTTATAGAATAATACAAGAAAATAATGTACATGGGATATGTGGTGAAGAAAATAAATCAGCTCCGTGTATGGAAGATGGCGTTTGTTCAAAGAGATTTCCTAAAGAATTTGCTGAACAAACAATAATAGTTCAACGTAACAACCGATTTTTTTATAATGATAATAATGATAATGATGATAATGATGGTGTTGGCCATCATGTTGATGGACAATTTAGACCAATAGTTTATAAAAGACCTAATGATGGCCGCACCATCGAATTGGGCAATTATACCTATGATTGTCCCTTATAATCCCTATGCCTCAGCTAAATATCAATGCCATATAAATTTTGAGGTGTATAATGATTTAATATCAATTAAATATTTATACAAATATATAGAGAAATTAAAAAATGATAATAACAATCAACAGAATAATTATAGTAAAACAGGTAAAGCCTCTGTTATAGCATATCATGACAGAAAAGAAGGAGAACAACAAATATTTCAACAACAACAACAACAACAAGAGCGAACTGCAAATAATGAGGAAATTCCCGAAATGATATCGCAAGATGAAATTGAAGAATATATAAACTGCAGATATGTTACCTCATATGAATCTTTCTGGAGAATTTTCGAATTTAAAATGTCCGATCGATCACATGCAGGCTTAGTTCTACCAGTTCATTTAGAAAATAATAAGCAAGTATTATTAGAAGAATGTGTTAATGAAGAGGAATTCATTAATGAAATTCAGAAGAGATCAAAGTTAGAAGCATGGTTCGATTTAAATAGAACAAACAGTGCAGCAAGAGAATTATATTATTATGAAATACCAGAACATTTTGTTTGGCATAATAAAGAAAGTCGATGGGATGAACGAAGAAAAACTTCAAAGATGATTGGTTGTATTGCATCTGTAAGTAGGCAATTCTCTGACGATATAGAATTGTACTATTTGAGATTATTATTGCAATATACCAAAGGTGCTCAATCATTTGATGATTTAAAAATTGTAAATGGGGTTTTTCATGACACATACAAATCTGCATGTGAAGCTCTAAATTTATTGGATGATAACGAACATTATGATATGATAAATGTTTAACAATAGATTTGCATCATTTGCAGAATATTTCATTTTTATGGAGAAAGTATGTAAATAATTTAATTGGCGATTATATTTTAACGGATACGGAAGAAAATGCTATAAGAGCAACATACGCCGATATAAATAATATTATTGGTAAAAGCAAACCGAATTATAATTTAACCCATTTTGGTGTCTATATTGAAGAAAGAGAAAATAATGATAATAATGATGATATTGGTAATGTTGATGATATTGATAATATTGTTACGATTGATGCTGATGATGATAATAATAATAATGACAACAATGATCATTTGATGTCATTATCAAACTTAAGCGTGCCATTATCATCATCATTATTATTGTCATATAGTCCTATTTTATTTGGTGGGCAGCGATTATTAATCAATTGCATAAAAAACGGTGTCCAAGAAACCTAATTAATATAATGACGGACTATTTTAGCGATAGAAAAGTCATATATGATGAATCAGATCTTATAATCGAACGTGACGTGACCATGGAGTGTCCTCAGGGATCTAAGTTAGGCCCCGGTATGTGGAACATTCTGTTTGACACAATCTTCGAGGTCAAACTACCAGAAGGCGATGAAATAGTAGCGTACGCAGACGACACTGCGTTGGTGGTGACAAGTAAACAATATAAGGGTCTCAAAAGCGCGGTAAATCAATCACTGGAACTTTTGCTGCAGTGGGCATCAAGCGTAAGGCTAGAATTTAACACCAACAAAACAGAGGCCTTGTTCTTTGGCAAGACATTATGGCAACAAAAACCCACATTTAAATTTGGCGCTAGTACGGTGTATTGCAGTGAAGAATTAAACTATCTGGGCGTTACAATCGACACGCGACTCAATTTCAAAAAGCATGTGGACAGGGTATGTGGAACGGCGAATGAAATCAGTAACAAAATATGCGCAGCTGCAGCTGCTGACTGGGGATTACGCGGCACTGCGATTAGGGAAATATATAAAGGGGCAATTGAACCAAGTTAGTTATACGCAGGGGAGATCTGGATTGACAGTTGCAGGGTAATAGAGACAAACAAATTGCTCTCGGTTCAGAGGAAAATGTTGCTGAAATCAGTACGATCGTACAGAACGGTATCGCGTGAAGCAGCGTGTACACTGGCGGCAACGATACCAGTGCATCTAAGAGCAAAAATGCTTAAAGACGGATCTCTAGTTAAGTTCTGGAATACGGACCAACGAAAAGTTTATACAGCAATAACCGTGGAACGAGAAAACATAGAATACGCAATTAACACGCAAGCTCTTATACATCCAGCAGACGACATCACTATTACGTACGCCAAGTCGAATAATAACGAAGCACAAACTATACGCGCTATTTTTACCGACGGGTCCAAGAACTCAAACAATACAGGGGCGGCATTTGTGGCTTACGGAGACCTGAGGGAGATTTACAGTAAGCAACGAAGGCTTGCAGATCATTGCACGGTCTTTCAAGCGGAAAACATGGAGCTTAATATGGTAGCTGATTATATGATTGAAAGGGGTCAAGGAAATCAGTGGGAAATCTATTCGGACAGTCTCTCCGTGCTGAAGGCATTAAAACACATGGAACGGCCGACCGAGCTGCTTGTTGAGATGTCGAGGAAGTTGAGACTCAGCGGGGCTAAGATATTCTGGGTCAGATCTCACATAGGGACGGCAGGCAATGAAAGAGCGGATTTCCTTGCCAAGGAAGCTGCCTCTACAGAGCGGGTGGTCGAATTTAATTTCGTACCTTTAAGCGTATTGTATAGGGGATTGACAGACTATTACAAACAATTATGGCAACGGGGATGGGATCAGGCTGAGGGAGGTAGGTGGACGTACAAATTTATACCGACGGTGGGAAATCCCGACCATTCAGGAGTTGAACTCAATCATAGGACGATACAGTTGGTTACAGGGCATGGGCGTTTCAAGCACTATTTGTTCAGAATAGGTGCTTCCGACACCTACACCTGTGAATGCGGTGAAATTGACAACGCGTCACATGTATTATTTGTCTGTCCACTGTAAACAGAGTGGAGAAATAGGGCTGAAAATCTGGCAATCAGGGAAGGCCTAACTTGGCCCCGCAGCGAATCTGAAATCGCAAATATACAGAAGTGCACAAAGTGGTGGCAGTTTTTCGATAAGAGAGCCCGGGAATTGTCAAGGCTAAATATTTCCTTTGATAACTGAGCGAATGCTAGCTATGTAGCAGCGTTACAATGCCACCGTAATTGTTAGGACATAGGGAAAAGGCATTGTTCAGCATTTGTGTCAGCAATAAAAGTGTGCGTGTGTGAGTGAATTGGATGTCAGAAAATATGTAAATGACAACTAGGACTGGAATCAAGGTATAGACAGTGTGTTAATGTACTACATTTGATATTTTGTTTGTTTATATTTGGGACTTTGAGAGTCTGAAGTCCCATTTTCTGAATTAATTCTGTTTTTGTACTGAGTGTTATATTTGTGAACGAATTGTAGGTGAGGCCAGCATAGCTTGATATGTATTGGTAATGTCGTAACTGAAGTACAAGTAATGTGTCACTGTACTCATTTAGACAATGGAAGAATATTGTAAGGCATCACGTATAATTTGAGATTTACCCCATGTAGTACCCTATGGGTGGAGCATGGGGAAATGTAGAATCTGTTTCTTTTTCATTTAATAAATATACTGTCCTATTTTATTAAATGATGAACAACGTACAATTTTTAACGACATTTTACAGTCAATAAAAGCGAGTAATACATACAATAAATCTAGATTGTATTACATAGATGGTCCCGGAGGAACAGGGAAAACATTTTTGTACAATTGCTTGCTATCGTATCTTAGAATTCAAAAATTGAAAACTTTAGCAGTAGCATGGACAGGGATTGCTGCAACATTATTAATTGATGGTAAAACTGGCCATAGCGCCTTTAAAATACCATTAACTCTCAACAATCAATGTATTGCGGGATGACCGTTGGAGAGCTATAAATCAAAAGAAATGAAAGGAATTAAATTAATAATATGGGATAAAGCCTCCATGACTAACAAGTATGCAATTGCAGCAGTAGATCGATATTTGAGAGATCTTAAGAAAAATAACTTTTATATGGGTGGTATAGTAACTGTTTTTGGAGGTGACTTTAGGCAGACATTGCCAATAATAAATAATAGTTGTGACAACAGGATCCAAGTTGTTAGATCGACAATAAAATTTTCACCTGTATGGCGAAATGTACAGAAATGTAAATTAACAACAAATATGAGAGCAATTAATGTTCAAAGAAATCAAACAAGAAGAGATCAGCAACAACAACAACAACCACAGCAACAGATAGATTAGGTTGGTAATTTTTCATTTACAAAATTTCTATTGTCAGTAGGTGAAGGTCAGATGCCTCTGTTAAAGAAAACTTCAAGTACAAAACATGCATCTAATGATTTAATAGAAATTGATTCAGAATTATTGGTAAAATCATTAGATGACCTAATTAGATTTGTTTATAACAATAACACGCCGATAAACAACACAACAGAAACATTAACACGAAGAGCTAGATTATGTCCTACAAATAATAGCGCTGACATAATTAATATGCAAATTTTGGAAATGATTATTACACCAAGTGTAACATCTGGAACAACAACAACAACAACGCCAACAACAACATACAGAACAAGAACAAGACCAACAACAACAACAAAAACAACAAGTGAAACAGCAGGAATAACAACGGCTACAACGGCAGGAGAGACTGTATATCAACAACATTATGATAAAATATATTATAGTATTGATAAATATAACAGTGAAGAAGGTGATAAAGTAATCATACTACCAGATGTGATAAATTCAATAAATGTTAGTTCACTACCGCCACACGCTTTACATTTGAAAGTTGGTTGCATAGTAATGCTGATACGAAATCTTTATGTAACTGTTGGTTTGTGCAATGGCACTAGATTGACAGTAATGAAATTGATGGATAATGTTATACAATTGAAAACTATAACAGGTTATCACGCTGAACAAATACATTGGATACCACGATTGTCATTACTGAGCACAGAAACAGATTTACCTAGATCTATTACTAGATTTCAATTTCCTGTACGGTTGGCACATGCTATGACAATTAACAAATCTCAAGGACAAACATTTGACCGCATTGGTATCTATTTACAAAAACCATGTTTTTCACATGGCCAATTGTATGTAGCATTAAGTCGTGTAGGCAGTAGAAAAGATGTGAAAATTTTTATTGAAAACTTACCATATCATGGATCGTTCAGTTATAGAAATAAATGGTTCACAAGAAATGTTGTCTATAAAGAGATTTTCGATACTGACATAATGGACATTTACGACTATAATAAGGAAAAAAATAATGTTAATAATAATAACCCGTGTGGGGTTGTCTGTCCCCCATCGGGCGCGTCCCCAGGTGGCGGATCGGGGAATGCGCGCTGGCCCTCAGTCCAGGGGGTTGGAGGGCAGGTGGGAAATAAAATACCACCCGTGGACCAAAACAGACACACCCGTTTTGATTAAGAATGGAGAATAATATAAATGAACGATTTGTGGTAGAGCCGCTGCCTGGGGATCGCCAGGGCACCTCTGGAGCCATCGCTGGGGTGACAGTGTACGGGGGCCGATGGTGGTAGGATGCTGAGCAGGCGGGCGCCTACCGGGTCACCCGAAACAGTTACAGCCGATACATTTAGGAACACCCAAGAACCTGCAGTTCCAACTGCTCGAAGTGTTTTGTTGGGAGATCAACCGGCAACCACGAAAGCAGGCCTGAGGAGGCAGCGTATGATATGGAGTGACGAAATGAATAAGTCTGTTATGCGCTGTTACTTCAGAGCAACGAAATTGGAAACAGAAATGATTGGTTATAGACAACAGTTGTACTATTTATGTAAAGAAATATATCCTTGTTATGATAATATAACGGAGCAGCGACTGGCTGACCAAAAGAGAGTGATCATTAACAACAACAGACTGAGTAAATTGCAGATTGAAGAAATAAAGAGAGAGGTAGCGAAGGAGCTGATGGAGGAAGAAAGGTCTAAAGGAGCTAGGGGAGAGGTAGATGGCATTGGTGTGGAGGAAGAAGCAGATGGCCTGGTGAGAGTAGGAGAAAGGGAAAATAGTGTGATGGAACATGTTGAAAATGTGTCTGACGTTGATAAAGACACTAATAATATGAGTATGAATATTAAAGAACACTTTGAAAGTGAATTAATTAAATGGGCAGGTACGAGTGTAATCAAACGAAGCCCTATTCCAAAATTAAGAATCAAAAGTAAGACGATACAATACATAAATGCTGTAAATGATATATTAAGCAATTACGTGCAAAATGAAGAAAGTTTGGAGGGGATACAGACTCTGGTATATTGTGCGGCAGTAACAGTAAGCAAATTGAATGGACAGAAGACAGGAGCAGAGAATGACAGAGTGGGTACGATACAAAGACAAGAAAAGATACCAAGATGGCAGTTAAGGATAGAACAACGAATTAATAATATTAGAAAAGACCTTGCGAGACTTATACAATACAGGAATGGAAACAGAAATAAAAAATTGATTAAGAATATTAGACACCTACTAACTACAGATGAAACAGGAAATTCAGAGATCAGTCCCACCGATATAACAGAAAAAGTAGATATCTTAACACAAAAATTACAAGTGTACTCTGCAAGAATAAAACGATAGAAAAAGTCAAATCAAAGAAAACATGACAACGCACTTTTCAAACAGAATCAAAAGAAATTTTACAACACATTGAGAGAAAAGAAATCCAAACCAGATATACTACCTAGCCAGCAGGAAGTAGAGAACTTTTGGGGTGAGTTATGGGGCGAAGTAGTAACGCATCAGAAAGCAGATTGGATAGCGGAAGAGAAACGTAGATATGCCCACATACAAATTGAAGATGAAATCAAAATTGACGACAGTGAGCTGAAAGAGGTGTTAAGAGGGTAACATAACTGGAAAGCCCCGGGCATAGACCAGGTGCAAAATTTTTGGTATAAACGTTTTACCAGTATACATGCACAACTAGCATTGACAATTGAGCAAATGATCAGCAGGCCTGAGAATATGCCTAGCTTCATTACACTGGGAAGAACGTATATAATTCCAAAGGATTCAAATACGCAGGATGCAAGTAAATATAGACCTATTGCATGCCTCTCTACAATGTATAAGATTATCACGTTAATTATAGCAAAGCAGATAGAAAAACATCTTAATCGATATAGTATAATGACTGAAGAGCAGAAAAGTTGCAAAAGGAACGGTCAAGGTTGCAAAGAACAATTAATTGTAGATAGTGTGATAATGAAGCAGGCAGAGAAACAAAAAAGGAACCTTTATGTTTGCTACATTGATTTTCAAAAAGCTTATGATTCAATACCCCACAGTTGGTTAGTCGAAATACTAAATATTTACAGAATTAATTTGAAAATAGCACAATTTCTGACAAAGGTAATGAAGACATGGAGAACTGTCATACATTTGAAGACCCAGCAATGTAGTATGCAAACTAAAGAGATATACATCAAGCGGGGCATATTCCAAGGGGACTCGTTAAGTCCGTTATGGTTTTGTATGTGTCTGAACCCAATATCTAGAATTCTGAATGAGTAAAAATGTGGATTTCACATAAGAAAGAACAAACAAAGTTTACATACAGTAAGCCATTTATTGTATATGGATGATATCAAGTTATTTGGCGCTACAGAAACACAGATAAAGACACTTGTGGAATCAATAGAGCAACTAAGTAATGACATAAGAATGACATTTGGAACAAAAAAGTGTAAAGTGTTAAGACTTGAGAAAGGAAAATGGAAGAATATGGATAACTTAGTGTTGAAAAATGAGGAAATGATTGAGAGTATGTGCTTAAAAGAAATATATAAATACTTGGGATTCAGCCAAGGCGCTAAGATTGAGACTAGGGATGTAAAGCAACAACTGAAGGAAACGTATAAAAAAAGAGTACAAGATGTGTTGAGAACACAATTGTATTCAAAGCACTTAATAAAAGCAATTAATATGTTTGCAGTTCCTGTTTTAACATACTCTTTCGGAATTATTGGATGGTCTAACACAGAGTTGGAAGAGTTGAATAGAGCAACTAGAAAGTTAATGGTAAAGTTTAGATCTTTGCACCCGCATTCATGTATAGAACGAGTAAATTTACGGAGAAGTGACGGGGGAAGAGGATTGATAGATGTTTGCACATTGCATACGCGTCAGATTATCAAATTAAGAGAATATTTTTGGTCAACAGCTGATGAAACAGCATTGCATAGAGCAGTAAGGGAAGTGGACCTTACTTACACTCCGCTTAGGCTAGGAGTTCATGACAATGATATGAATGAGAGATTGAGTGTAGAGCAACAAAAATTGATTACGTGGAGTGAAAAGCCGCTTCATGGCCAGCATTGGAATATAGTAAATCAGATAGATATTGATAAGGAGCTGACTTATAATTGGCTTAGAAGAGGAGATTTAATGCCGGAAACTGAGGGTTTTCTTATTGCTATACAAGATCAGGTCATAAAAACAAAAAATTACAGGAAGTATATTATAAAGGAACCAAATTCTGGAGATGATAGGTGTAGAAAGTGTCATTTACAGTCGGAAAATATACAACATATAGTGGCGGGATGTAAACTGTTGGCTGCAAATGAATATACAGAAAGACATAATGATGTAGCAAAGATAATTCATCAACAATTGGCAGTCAAATTCAAACTAATAGATAATGATAGCCCATATTATAAATACCAGCCAGCGAATGTTTTAGAAAATAAAAACCATAAAGTGTATTGGGATAGGGTGGTACTGACGGACAAAACTGTGGTTAATAACAGACCAGACATAGTTTGGGTGAATAAAATGGAAGAGTGTGCATATTTAATAGACATAGCTGTGCCAGGAGATACAAATATACGACAAACATATATGAATAAAATTGAGAAGTATAGACCACTGTCAGATGAGATCAAGAGAATATGGAGAATGAAAAACGTCCACATCGTGCCAATAGTGATATCTTGTACTGGGATTACGCCAAAAAATTTTAGAGAGAGTTTGGGTAGGCTAGAGCTACCGATGTATTTACATGATAAGGTGCAAAAAGCCACGATATTGAAGACCTGTAGTATTGTAAGAAGATTTTTGGGGGATGAGTAGGGCTGTTGAATATGGTAGACTTGGAATTTGTTCCCGTCTATCATATGTAGAGTACCGGAAGACCGAGCGTCAAGATGATAATAATACAGTAGAACCTCGATACCGTGAACATCGGGTAACGGCAATCTCCGGCTAACGTGAATACCGTTCTTCAATACATTGGCCACCGTATAACATGAACACCGAACTTATTCGCTAACGTGAACAACAGAATTCCCGGTAATTCTAGACTTTTATTGTTCTTAGAACTGCAAAGCCAGACACAACATGCACATATAAAATAGTCTTATTTCATTCTACTTTAGATAACACAGCAGTACATACATAATGTCTCCTAAAAAACCAAAGTGCCTAACTCTTCGAGAAAAAGCTCTCATTATTGAAGATGTAAAGAATGGTTTAACGGTAACAAGTTTATCTCAAAAATACGGAGTGGCAAAATCCACGATATGTAAAATAAAAAAAAATAAACAAGAGATTGCAAGTGCTGTGGCGGATACGTATTGTGGACCAGGCAAAAGAAGAACGTTAAAGAGCTCTGAATTACCAAAAATGGAGAAAAAACTGTACGAGTGGTTTATTGCTCAGCGGAATAAAAACTTGGTTGTGACTGGTGAAATGATAAAGCAAAAAGCTAAATTATTACATTCTCAGATAAAAGAAAGTGCGAAGGAATTTACTGCTAGTGAAGGCTGGATACAGCGATTTAAACGGCGGTTTGGTATTAGATTTTTAAAGATTTCTGGTGAAAAACTCTCGTCGCAACCAGAACTTGTAGAACCTTTTAAACTAGAATTAAAAAACAAAATACAAGAACTCAATCTTACTTTAGATCAAATTTATAATGCCGATGAAAGCGGTTTATATTGGAAACTTTTGCCGGACAGAACATTTGTTTCATCAACAGAAAAAACGGCTCCTGGTCGAAAAACCGAGAAGCAACGAATAACTTTTTTGGCTTGCACCAACGCTTCTGGAAACCACAAAATAAAACCATTGGTTATTGGCAAAGCTAAGAACCCACGATCATTTAGAAATTTTGCATGTCCTGTCGATTACGACTATTCAAAGTCAGCTTGGATGACAGCAACCATCTTCCAAAATTGGTTTCACCAATCTTTTATACCACAAGTACGTATACATAAGATTTTTTAACAAATAGGTTTTGCATACACCTGTTTTATTCTTATTGTAGGTTAAACGTTTTTTGAAAAATAAAGGGCTTCCAACAAAAGCCTTACTTTTGTTAGATAATGCTACCTCACATCCGCCTGAAGAAGATTTGAAAAGTGAAGATGGTCAAATAACAACAATGTATCTACCACCTAATGTTACACCACTTATTCAGCCTATGGATCAAAATGTCATTAGGCTGACAAAGTTGTATTATAGGAAAAGTCTTCTTGCTTCCATTGTAGCGAATCATTCAAACATCACTGAAACGCTGAAAAGTTTGACCATTAAAGATGCTGTTTTAAATTTGATGGGCGCATGGACTCGTCTAGAATCAAAAATGATTGCCAAATGTTGGAGAAAAATTTTAGATGTTTCTGAAAACACAAGTGAAGACGAAGACGATTTGCCCCTTTCTGTTTTAAGACAACAATCCCTTGGCAACGAGTGTTCAGTATCTGAAGTATCTGCTCTACTTACAGCTGTGTTACCAGAAAAAACATTTAAAGCTGTAGATGTGTTGGAATGGAATAGTGTCGACGATCAGTGTACGAATCAAAGTGACGATGAAAACAATGATATTGAAACTGAAGAAGAGCAGTTAATTTCAACTCCAAAAGTTTCACCAGAGATTGCAGTAGACGCCTTGAATACAACTATTCAATGGGCAGAATATAGCGGGATAAGTGTTACAGATGTTTTGGTTCTTAAAAATTTACGAGAACAAGCAGTCAAACAGACAATTGAGCAAAAAAAGAAACAAAAAAAAATTTTAGATTATTTTCAGAAAATTTAATATGTAATGTACTTTGCATTTGCAAACATAATACATATGTATCTACTGTTTATTTTTATTGATTAAATAAATGTTATGACGCATTAAAATATACTATTCGTTAATGTGAACAATTCGCCATCGTGAACAGTGCCGGTTTTATTTTGTTCACGGTATCGAGGTTCTACTGTAATAATGACAATGATGACGATGATGATGATGATGATGACGATGATGATGATTATGATGAGCATGATGATGATTGTAATGAAAATGATTTTATTCCAAATATAAGTCTATCATCACTAAGGAGTGCATCAAGAATAATTACAACAACAACAACAACCACAACAACAACTGATAAAAGAAGAAACCGAAATCGAATTCCGTACGGTAATGGTAATAGCAGTCATGATGGTGATGATGATGATGATGATGATGATGATGATAGTGATAATAATTCTAGAATGGGAAACATAATAGAAGTTGAAGTTGACGTACACCGTGTGGAAGAGGAAAGTGATATAGTCTTGTCAGATATATGTCATATAGGAAATGATAGAAACACCACATTGACTAGTGACAACAATAATAGAACTGAAAATATATCACCAGAACCACCACAATATACTGTGGAAGAAAGGGCTAGCAGAATATCGAGATATGATATTCCAGGAACATCAGGTCTACGTCTAACGCCCAAACAATCTTCTTACAGTGCCAGACATAGTAGATTCTGTTGCAATAATTCGAGTACTGTTTAATCTCAGATTAAACAGATTGTTTATTTGAACTAAATTCATTAATATTGCATTATTAAAAGATGCAATTAATTGTTTAATTGTTAATTGTTTATGCTGACACAATTGTATAACTATCTCAATTTCTTGTTTGTAAACAAGTGTCAGCACATTGTAACGTACTATTTTGATGAATCTTATATTATTGACATACTTGATGTCATTATTGTGTAATTATTAAGTATTATTATTTTTGTATATAAACCAAATTATTGGACTGAATAAACTAGTATTGTTGAATATACGGTATTGGTGTTATTGCTGTCATCAGACCTATATTCCTTACTCACTTAAATATATGGTCCTTCGAGACAAAGTTGATCCAGCGTACCAGTAAAGCAAATTCTAAGTGAAATGCAGTGCGCATAGAGGTCTTCAGTTAAAGTTAATAATCAGGTGAATTATTCAGTACAGCTCAAGTGAGTTAAAAGTTAAATAAATTAATAATTAAATAAATTATTAAATAAATAAAAATAAAAATTTATTTCGCGATTACAAGTGAAATAAATTGAATAAGTGCAAATCAGTTAGTGAAGTATTATTCTCAAGTAAAGAATCAAGATGCCAGCAACAATTGAAGAAATAAATAGCTTGGTGGCAAAATAGCAACAATTAGGTGAGCAAATAAACAAACTTTATACAAATTGTAAAAAAGATGGATCTACGAGAAAGACTATGTCGTATATTTACTATAAAACATTGACATTGGATCAATATTGGAATGAATTTGGGTGTAATGATGCCAAATTGGCTACAATGGAGTGTCCAGAACACAGTTACTTCACAAAGAAATTTTACGTCCAAGTTCAGAATGTTTATTTGGAAGCTCAAAAATATTTAACTTCACTAATGCAAGCACTGGAGGCCGGATCTTCAACAGAAAAATCACAGACGGTGACAAGAAAAGAAGATGGGCCAAGTTCTGAAGATATGGAATGAAAATTTTGAAACAATGCTACTTCAGTCAGAACAACTGGTTGAAGAGGAGCATTCTGCAGCATATTTTAAAATAGCTGCCAATAATATCTCCAAAAAATGGACAACAATTGAAGAATTATACGAAGAAATCTTGATGAAGTCAAGAAACATAAAACTGGATAACTATGGGTTAATGGAAAAGAGAACAAATGAAATCGTCATTAAACTGCAAGAGAAAGCAGAAAATCTTTAGAAAAATGGGTAAAACTCAAGAGAGTTTAAAGGACAAAGTACACAGATTAATGTACCGAATTTTAGTGGAAATTATGAGGAATAGATTACATTTCATGATCTATTCAGAAGAATGGTCCACGATAACCAAACCCTATGCAAAAGTGAAAAAATGCAATACCTAAAAACCTTGCTACGAGATGATGCAAGTAGCTTAATTCAGCATTTGATAATATCTGAAGCAAATTATGATGCTGCTTGGCAGATATTGCGTCATCGCTATGATAATAAGCGAGTCATTTTCTTCAAATTAGTTGACAAAATTTTAGATTTTTCCAAAATTGGAGAAGAATCTGCAACACAATTACAAAGGTTGCATGATACGGTTCTTGAATGTCTTCAAGCCGTGGGAAATATGGGCCCAAATGTTAAAGAATGGGGTCCCTTAATCTGCAGAATTTTAATGAAAAAATGGGATGCAGAAACAAGTCGAGTTTATGAACAAGCATTAAGAAATCCGCAAGAATTGCCAAATTTAGACACGATGATGGAATTTTTAAGAAATAGATTTCGGTCTTTGAAATCTATGAAAGAAATAAAAAATAACGACAAACAAGTCGTCGACTGCAATTATTGCAAGCAAGCACATTCCATAGCGTCGTGTAATGAATTTATAAAACTGTCCGTAAGTGAGAGAAATCGATATATTAGAGATAAACAACTGTGCACCAATTGTATGAGACACAATAAAACTGGAAAATGTTTTAGCAAAACTAGATGTGGTATTTGCAACAAATTTCATCACACATTACTACACAATGGGTCAAAACAAGAGTACTCAAAAAATGGAAAGGAGGATGATAAGAACAAGAGAAAATCTTCAAACAACCAACAAACAAGAATTTCCAGCCACATTGGAAGGAATGAACGTGATGTTTTATTGGCAACAGCCCTAGTGAAAGCAAAAGGCGCATCTGGGGTGCAGACATTGCTCCGTGTTTTAATTGATCCAGGCTCTCAAGCCACATTCATCTCAGAAGATGCAGCTCAAAATTTAGCATTGCCGAGAGAAAGGGTAGATGCACACGTTTCTGGAGTTGGAGATGAAGATACAACATTGGCAAAATACAAAGTGATTGTTGAAATTAAACCAAGATTTCCGAGTAAATTTAATCTGCTGACCGAAGCATTGGTATTGACCAAGTTAACAAAACCATTACCTAACAATTGTTTGCAATGTAATGACATTGAAAAGTGGAATAATAAATTAATTGCTGATCCAACGTTTAATAAAACAGGACCAGTAGACATGATAATTGGAGCAGAAGAATTTAGTAGAATTATTTTGGAAGGTTTATGGAAATCAAAAGATGGTCTCTTAGCTCAAAACACTGAATTAGGATGGATCATCTCTGGGACAGTTGAGAAGAGAGAGGTGCAATCGAGACAGATAGTCAGTATGGTTGCAAGATCAGAAGAAACTCAGATGAGTAAATTTTGGGAAATCGAAGAAGTTCCTGAAACAAACCATTTATCTACTGACGACAAATTGTGTGAAGAACAATTTGAAAAAACCCATCGTAGAAATGAGGATGGTACGTATACAGTAAGGATACCATTTAAGAAGGATCCTGGTGATCTTGGAGACTCAAGGTCAAGAGCACTTGCGAGAGTAATGCAAATTGAAAAAAGGTTCGCGAAAGATGAAAAATTCGAAGAACAATATACACAATTCATGAGAGAATATGAAGATTTGGGGCATATGAGAAAAATAAATACTGATGAAGAAAGTGGGAGATATTACATTCCACATCATGCGGTAATAAAAGAATCTAGTTCAACTACCAAATTAAGAGTAGTATTCGATGCATCATGTAAAACATCGAAGGGAACAAGTTTAAATGAATGTCAACATACAGGCCCGCGTTTGCAACAAGAATTATTTGACATCTTGGTAAGATGGAGAAAACATCGTGTTGGATTCACAGCAGATGTTGAAAAAATGTACCGACAGATAAAGGTACATCCTGATGATCAAAAGTATGAACGAATATTATGGCGATACAATAGAAATGAACCAATTAAGGAATACTGTTTGACAACAGTTACATATGGAACAACCTCCGCACCATATTTAGCTGTTAAAACGTTGCAACAATTAGCCAAAGATGAAGCATACAACTTCCCTGCGGCATCAAAGACAGTACAACAACACTTCTACGTGGATGATTTAATGTCAGGAGCAGATTCTGTGGAAGATGGTTTAGTACTACAAAAAGAAATAATTGGAAGGTTAAAAAGTGGTGGATTCACATTACGAAAATGGTCCAGCAACGAACCAAAATTAATTCAAGCACTACCAGAAAAACTAAGAGATCAAACAGTATTGGAAATTTCACAAGAAAATGAATCAGTAAAACGCACACTTGGTTTAAATTGGAATCCGAATGAAGACATATTCAAGTTCAAGGTTACGCTGACAAGCAATAAAAAATGTTCAAAGCGAACAATTTTGTCTGATGTTGCAAGAATTTATGACCCGTTAGGATAGCTCGCACCGATAATTATATCAGCAAAATTAATAATTCAAGAATAATGGGAGCATCAATCAGATTGGGATCAGCCGATTCCAGAGGAAATTGAAAAAAAATGGGCTAATTTCAGAGAACAATTATCGTCAGTTGAACAAATTATAATTCCACGATGGATTAAATACACCAACGGAATGTTGGATATTGAACTACATGGGTTCTGCGATGCGTCAGAAAAGGCGTACGGTGCAGTTATTTACATTAAAACAAAAAATTCATCAGGTCATCATATTGAACTACTGGTTGCAAAATCGAAAGTTGCACCAATCAAGTCAAGAAAAACGTTGCCAAGGTTAGAACTGTGTGCTGCCTTGTTGTTGACAAAATTAATGAAAAGGGTTCAGGCAGCCCTAGAAATGGAAAATGTTCCACTATTCGCGTGGACAGACTCAATGATCACACTTGCGTGGATCAAGGCAGAGCCATGTAAATGGAAAACATTTGTGGCAAACAGAATTGCAGAGATTCAAGAATTATTGCCAAATGTTACATGGGCTCATGTTAAGTCAGAGGATAATCCTGCTGACATCATTTCGAGAGGAATTAATAAGTCTCAATTAAAAGATCATCAGTTGTGGTGGTCAGGGCCAAAATGGCTAAACAATCAATCTGGTTATCCTGCAGTAAATGAGAAAAAATTTATGACAATGGAAGAAGCAAAAAGGGAACCAAAAAGGTGTCATCATGTAATGTCGAGTACAACGGAAGATTTTACACAACGATTTTCATCGTTAATTCAGATGCAGCGAGTGATGGCTTGGGTATTAAGATTTGGGAAAAAATCTGAGAATAAGCAAACACTAACAGTAGAAGAAATGAAGAACGCGCTTAACAAGATCATTTTCTCAGTCCAACATATTGAATTATGTGAAGATTTGAGAGAAATCGAGAAAAATAAATGCGTTAAAAGAAACAGCAAGCTATCCACTCTCAATCCATTTATTGATTCTAATGGAATTATGAGAGTTGGAGGTAGGTTGACAAATTCTCATCTCAATTATAATGAGAAACATCCGATAATAATACCATATGGAAGTCATGTAGCTAATTTGATTATAAGAAACGCTCATCAAATGACATTACATGGAGAAATCCAAATAACACTGGCGTACATTAGAAGAAAATACTGGATCCCAAATGGAAAAAGGGCAGTAAAACAAATTATTCGTCAATGTGTTACGTGTGTTCGTCACAAAAGGGAAACTCAGCAGCGATTAATGGGAGAGTTACCGGCTGCTAGAGTAACAATATCAGCTCCATTTACTCACACTGGGGTTGATTATGCAGGACCAGTACAAATTAAAGCATCAAAAGGTAGAGGCAGTCAGTCTCATAAAGGATATATAGCCCTATTTGTCTGTCTATCAACAAAGGCCATACACCTGGAACTAGTGAGTGATTTATCATCGGAAGCATTTATCGCAGCCTTTAAAAGGTTTATATCAAGAAGAGGTAGATACGAACACATATATAGTGATAATGGAACAACGTTTGTGGGCGCTAATCGAATTTTTCAAAAGGAAATCGCCAAATTGTTGAAGGACGATCAATTTCAAGACAATATTACCACCATCGGAACTCAATGGCATTTCATTCCGCCAGCAGCCCCTCATTTCGGAGGAATTTGGGAAGCTGGAGTCAAATCAATGAAAGGTCATTTAAGAAAAATGATTGGAGAGTCTTTGCTAACATATGAGGAGTATTCTACACTTCTTCAACAAATTGAAGCGTGTTTGAATTCTCGTCCCTTGTGCGCGATAACCAACGATGCGACTGATATGACGGCATTGACCCCTGGGCACTTCCTAATCGGAAGACCAATTGTGACACCTCCAGATCCGATTACCACGGAAATTGAAACATGTCTATCAACAAAATGGAGAATGATTGAAAGAATGAAACGAAACTTTTGGAAGATTTGGTCATCTGAGTATCTCTCTACGCTACAGCAAAGATACAAATGGAAACAACGGGAGAAAAATCTCGAAATTGGAGACTTAGTTCTAATCAAGGAAGACAATATTGCACCAAGTAAATGGCCGCTGGCAAGAATTACGCAGACATTTCCTGACAAAAATGGTTTAACACGAGTGGTGGAACTTCAACACCCCAAAGGAACAACCAAAAGAGCAATTTCAAAAATTGTTCCACTTCCAAAAGAAGAAAAGGAAGAACCAGGAAAGATTAAAACCCGACGAAAACCCGTAGTCAGCAACTTAATCGTGATACTACTAGCTATTACGATCAGTACATGCATACAATCAACCGAATCACATCACACAATTCGTTATCCACAAACAGGACTGTATATGGAACCAGTAGGAACCACAAAAACAGAAAAAGGGACCTACAGAATTGAAATTAAATTTCCAAAGTCAAGAATCAAGGACGATCGATTAAAAGTTGATGAACTTATAACGGAAATAAATAAATTGTGCAATAATGCAAAAGGTGTAAAATCGACAATACACTGTCGTATGCTGACACAACATGTAAAAGAAATGAGTCGAAATTTACAATGGAAATCAAGGGGAATAATGGAAATTCATAATATTCGAGAAAAAAAGGGTTTGTTAGGGAAATTGTCAACCAGCGTGGTAGAAGTCAATGATAAAGTTGATCAAGACATCAAAAAATTAGAAAAAAATCAACAGGAATTAATTCGCACGGCAAAGTTTACGCTGTCAGCACTAGCTAAGTTCAGTAACACAGACGCTAGAATCAGCAAAAACACAAAAAAAAATCCAAACAAGGTTGAATGAAGGCTTTGTGGCGGTGACGGAGATGAACAATTGGTATAGCGGTCCAGATAAAAATGATAAAATAATCAACAGGAGTATTAGTAAACTACCATCGTCACACATGAAGCCAACTGGGATACACAGATTAACATCGACTGAGATGTTAACGAAGATGAGATCAATGGAGTCACCATCAACAGAAGGTGCCCCATGGCTAGAAACGCAGACATTCACGTCCGGTTTCATCGGTTCCGGCGACGCCAGGAATTCTGACGAATAAACAATTAATGTCTGGTCATTCGAGCCGGATGTCAATTTACGATCTTCAACGACTAGTAATAGTTATAAGTAGTTCATAGCAAATCAATGTCAGAAAAAGTCTGCAATTCAAAATCAAAAAAGAATTTAGATTAGTTGGGTAGATTAAGACCAACTAACAAAGATTCATAATAATAAATGAATCTCAATAAAATGTAATCGTTAAGGTAACAAATTTTTTCAATATTTTTTCTTTGGTTCTGCCGGAGTGGCAGTATGTTTAATCTCAGATTAAACAGATTGTTTATTTGAACTAAATTCATTAATATTGCATTATTAAAAGATGCAATTAATTGTTTAATTGTTAATTGTTTATGCTGACACAATTGTATAACTATGTCAATTTCTTGTTTGTAAACAAGTGTCAGCACATTGTAACGTACTATTTTGATGAATCTTATATTATTGACATACTTGATGTCATTATTGTGTAATTATTAAGTATTATTATTTTTGTATATAAACCAAATTATTGGACTGAATAAATTAGTATTGTTGAATATACGGTATTGGTGTTATTGCTGTCATCAGACCTATATTCCTTACTCACTTAAATAAGTACTGATGATGATGATGATGAAGATAATTACTGAATTCATATATAGAATATATTACAATCAAGAATATATATATATAGGTAATGTTTTAATGACTAATTGACTCCATTTTCTTTTGCAGGATACATTAACAATATTTATCTATAAAAAATTATAATATTAATAATTTCTCAAATATTTCAGATGATTGCTAATAATAATTTCTTTTTTGTTAGGTATCTATAATATTTGTTTTAGGCATTATTAATAATCATTTTACAGTACATGATTTAGGCACTGTCCATAAAATATATATGGACATTTCTTGTTGCTTTATAAATAAAAACAATTCATATATAGTGGATGCGATAATCTATTTATTGATGAATCAAAGCAAAACGCAAGTAAATAAATAAAACCTTTTATTGCAATGTAAACGTAAATTTTCAATTTAATCTTACTATTTGCAGCGATATTTGCATCAAAAAGTTTCAATTCAGATATAAACCATTATTATATGTTAAATTAATAACAACAGCAACCTCACAGAAAAAAGAATTAGTAACTTTTGCGTTTCAATGATTGCCATTGATGATGGAGAAATGATGGTATGAATTGAATGATCAATAATGGTTTATGTCCGTCATCGTTTATATATCTTCACCACTATTGTTACCATTATCATCATCATGTACATTATCATCACCATTTCCGCCAACACAATTATCGACACCATACCATATTGTGACTTCTTTTGTTTTTTAAGATTATTAAAAAAAGAGCATCGGTGTTGTGTAATTTATTGCATAAGAAACATTTCAATAACTTGTTCTGCATTCATATTATATTTCTTATTAATAGTGATTTACGTAAACAATTTTATTTTTAATTTTTACAACGTTATTTCACTACTGCTAAAAATTAAATTATAATCAACAAAATTGTTGATCATATGATCATATTTGTAAATTGAATGATTTAGAATTATATTTTGTTCTTATTAGGAAATTATTTTATTTATTATTTATTTTAACAAAAGAATATCATCTTCTAATTTTGAATATTTGATTTGATTTTATCATTATCTAATTTTTAACTATTGTTTAAATTTAGACTATTATTCAAAGAATTTTTGATTTTATTGTTATATTTTTTTTGACTCAAATCATTTATAATCGATTTTTGCTTTTGTTATTAATTGCAATACAGTATAAATATTTCTTTTTATGAATTAAATGGTTTTTCTTGCCCCTTAAATAGTTTCCATTAAACATTGTATTGCCTTCATTCTTAAAATTTACATGTCACATATAGTAAAATCTATTTCCATTGAAGCTCTAAGGGTAGATTGTCAGCAAGTTAATAATATAACAATTATTGTTAATGTCCAATTTCGCTTACGTACAAGCAGTAACATTATCCTAAAATTATCCGTTTTGCAAATATCCAGTGACCGTCTTGCAAGTTTCCAGTGACCGTTTTGCAAGTATTCAGTGACCGTTCTGCAAGTGTCCAGGAACCGTATTACATCGCATTAAATTGGGAAAGAAGAACTGGAGACCGTCGATAACCGTTCAACATTATTTACTGACATGCCGAAGACTAATGAAAACGAACCACCTACGACCGAAAATCCAAAAGTCGGCTGGATTTACACGTTAAGTAAAGAGTCGCTGGTTGGTCTGGCGACTAGCCTACAGATAGATTCTTCTGGCTCCGTTGATGATCTCCGAAAGAGAATAAGCGCACACCTTCGAGAACCCAGTACGTCGTCTACCGCCAGTCGTACTCCGAGTACTGACGTATCAACACCGCTACCCGCTCCCGAATATAATATTCTTGATACCGTCAGGAAATGGGGTCTACGATTTACTGGAAAAGAAGCTAATGCCGTTACCTTTTGGGAACGTCTAGAGGAACTCGAGAGTTTCCTATGATATCACAGAAGATCAACTACTACGAGCATTACCTGAAGTTCTCCAAGACAACGCTTTATTATGGCACCGAAACAACAAACATCGTTGGACCACATGGGGTGAGTTTTCAAAGTCCTTTAAAGACTTCTTTTTCTTGTACGATCACCGTCTCACGCTGGATGAAATCCGAAGTCGTACTCAACTACCCACAGAAGCCGTCAAAGACTACCTGATTGCATTGCAAACACTAATTCGTCGGCATGGAGAGTTCGATGCAGAAGACGAATTAAACCGTATTTACCGTAATATGTTACCCGAATGCCGCATGAACATCCGCCGAGAAGACGTTTCTAACTTAGGTGAGCTTGTTGTTCGAGCAACCGAGTTACAAAGAATCCGTAACGAAATGAAAACACCGATCGCATCCCATCACCAAAATGTTAAGCAAATAACCGAAAAGACTAAAACAGGCGTGTGTACATCGTCCACAACAAATAATGGTAAAAAGATCCCGAATTATGACCAAAATAACGCTTGTTGGCGTTGCGGACAAAGAGGCCCCTCCCGTTTCCAGTGTCGCAATAGGTATCAAAAATTTTGCTCTCGATGTGGTAAGCTGGATGTTTTAACCCTTTCGCTGCTCCACACGTATATATTTGCAAAAAAAACTTGTGTATCATACGCTCCCGACGAATATTTTCGCGCTTAGTTTTAAATTAGTTAGCTGCTCAATACGACTATTTTTACTATGTATTATTCATGTTTTCTGCTCTATACGATTATTTTTGCTGTTTAATACGTATTTAAGGCTACCAATGTTACTGCGTTAACTGCTCTACACGGATATTCTCGCTCTGATTTTATTTTCGTACGCTGCTTCAGACGAGTATTCTCGCTATAAAAATTATAATAACAATTACGAACTTGTCTAAACCTGCACAATATATTTATCAATTTCTAGCGCATACAGGCAGTTCTTACCAGCATTCTGAAGAATACATACTAAAATTCAATACATTTATAGTTATTTTAATTATATAATTATCTACTGTAAGTATTTTATAATAAAATTATATTATTTATAATATTATAAATAAATATAATTAATGTATTACGCAATTTTTATTAGATGGCAAAAAAATATCTTACCGATGCAGAGTTGGAAGAAATACTATTACTGTCAGATAGTGGAGAAGAATTTCTCGATGATATAGACAACAATGATAATGAGACAACTGATGACAGTGATGATTACACTGAAGAGCCACAACATAAGAAACGGGCGGTCAATTGCGAATATCAATGGAAGGATGCAACATCCTTTACACCAAAAATTTACAATTTTGATAATGGTTGTTCAGGTCCTTCGAAAGGTAACACTGACTACACGGAATTAGAGTGTTTCAAAATATTTTTCACAGAGGAAATAGTAACAAAAATAGCTGAGCAAACCAACTTATATTTCCAATTTCTCACAGCAAAAGATCCAAGTGAAAATTCACGTCTAAAACGGTGGAAGAATACCGACTTCAAAGAAATATATTGTTTCTTCGCTGTAAATCTTTTAATGCCGCAAGTAAAAAAACCCTGTCTGAATGATTATTGGTCTCAAGAATGGCTTCGATCAACACCAGCTTTTGCACAAATAATGTCAAGAGATAGATATTTGCTGCTTTTGCGGATGTTGCATTTTAGCGATAATACTTCACCGCCTATTGAGGGTGATTCTTTACGCAAAATTAAAATTATTGTTGAACATTTGAAAAAAACATTTAGAGAAACTTTTATTCCATATCAAAATATTTGTATTGATGAAAGTCTAATGTTGTTCAAAGGACGATTGTTTTTCAAACAATATATACCATCAAAGCGCCATCGTTTTGGGATCAAATTTTTTGTTATGTGTGATTGCAAAACAGGTTACATTCTAGACTTTATTATTTATACAGGAGGAACTACAGAAATTGCTAATTTTGATATAGAAAATATTGGTAAATCTGGAAGTATAGTGTTAACTCTAATGAAAGACTATTTGAATAAAGGCCATACAGTATACGTCGACAATTGGTATACAAGTCCAGCCTTATTTTCCTATTTATTTGCAAATAAAACCAACGCATGTGGTACAGTAAAAGCAAATCGCAAGGGTATGCCCGTTATGAACAAGAAATTGAAAATGGGTGATATTGAATGCAAAGCAAGTCAAAATATATTAGCAATAAAATGGCATGATAAAAGAGATGTTAAGCTATTGTCTACAATACACACCAACGAATTAGCCCCTTCTAATAAAATTGATCAAAATACCGGCGAAAATGTTCTCAAACCAGTTGCCATTCTAGATTACAATAAAAACATGGGTTCCGTAGATAGAAGTGATATGATGCTAAGTATGACAGAAACAGTGAGAAAATCGGTCAAGTGGTATAAAAAAACATTTTTCCATCTATTTGATTTAGCAGTTTTGAATGCTTCTATACTCTATAGAGAGCTGACTAAAAAGGATTATCCTGTAAAAGAATTTCAAATAAATTTGATAAAACAATTACTCCGTACATATCACACACCTGAACAACGCAATCGAGCAGGTAGACGTCCAGAAGATGCCGATTCTCTATTACGCTTATCAGCTAGACATTTTCCAACATTTCTTTCTGCAACAGAATCAAAAGCAAACCCAACTAAACGTTGCATTGTATGTGTAAAAAATAAAAAACGAAAGGAAACTCGATATGTATGTGAGCCTTGCAATGTTTCTTTATGTGTGGTACCATGTTTTGAAATATATCATACTAAAAAAAATTATTCTTTGTGAAATGGTAAATTTTTGCAATAAATTTTTTAAATTTTAGTTATTATTTTCAATTAACCGCTTTACGTATATTCTAAATAAAAATCACCATATAGGATTTAATAATTACAAAAAAAAATAAACTGCTCTACACGAATAAACTCGCAATACTTAATTTCTTTAAACAGCTCAACACGAATTAATTCGCAGCGTTTAAATGGTCAAACTGCTCAACACGAATAAAGATGAAACTACTAAAATAAATGCGCACAGCAGGCACAAAATCTCAAAACGAATTGCGCAGCGAAAGGGTTAAGTAAAGACTGCCCTTGTAAACCACCGGAAAACGAACAGCGGTCCGAGAAACATTGAGGCCGACCCGACCGCCAACCGCCCCGGCCTCACCTAATATCGATAACCGACAAAATACCGATCAGCGAATGTTCATAACGTTTACTATATGGGGACGTAAATTCCCTGCACTTATTGACACCGGTGCTGCACAATCCTATTTGGGTTCCGCGGCTGCACAGCACTGTAACCGCAACTTCGTCGTACAACGAACAGTTAATTTAACAACGTATTTAGCTGACGGCAAGGAAGTTGACATCAGGAAACAATACCAATTTCGATGTTCCATCGATAATACCGAACCCGACGCGACGTTTCTATATTTACCGACGTTAGTAAATGATGCCATCATAGGCATGGATTTATTGTTACAATGGAAAGCAAATATAGACCTTGCTAACCGTCAACTCAAATTTGCTGGATCCACCATAAATGCCAGTTTGAGTGCACTGGCCGACGTAACATCCGATCAACGAGTGCAATTAAAGAATTTTCACAAAGAGGAGCTACAGAAGTTTAAAGAAATAAAGGGCTGTACAGCGCTAATAGAACACCGAATTAGATTATGCGACACGATGCAAATTAAGCAACGGTACCGTCCTCTGAATCCGGCTTTGCAGGCCGTCGTAAACAAAGAAGTAGACCAAATGTTGGCAGATGGTATCATCGAACCATCAGAAAGTCCGTGGAGTTCACCGATTGTTCTAGTTAAGAAGAAAAACGGGAAGTATCGCTTTTGTATAGATTTTCGGGCCGTCAACCAGGTAACGGTCAAAGATGCGTACCCACTACCACAGATCCATGCCATATTAGACAAGCTGAAACAGGCTCGATACATATCTACATTAGATCTGCGACAGGGATATTGGCAAGTGGCATTAGATCCCGATAGTAAACCAATTACGGCTTTTACCGTCCCCGGTAGGGGATTGTTCCAGTTCCGTGTTATGCCGTTTGGTTTACATTCCGCCCGGCCACTTTCCAACGTCTTCTGGATCGCATAATCGAACTCGAAATGGAAAACTACGGTGCTTTTGCATATCTTGACGTTATCGTTGTAATGGGTCGCACTTTTGAAGAACACCAGCGTAATCTCCAAGAAGTTTTTCGCCGTCTTCGGGAGGCCAATTTGCAGTTAAATCCCGACAAATGCCACCTCTGCAAAGAGGAGTTGATTTACCTTGGTCACGTAATTAATGGATCTGGAATTCACACCGACCCTGAAATGGTTACCGCCGTTACGAATTTTCCGCCTCCTAAATCGGTCAAGGAAATACGTCAATTCCTGGGCATCGCTTCATGGTATCGGCGCTTCATTCGAAACTTCTCCCAAATAGTCGCTCCGTTGAATAAGCTGTTGAAGAAGAAACAGAAATGGGAATGGGGTTCCGAACAAGAAGACGCATTTAATAAGATTAAAACATTATTGACCACTGCCCCTGTCCTGTCCTGTCCAGATTTTGACAAACCTTTCTTCCTGCAAACAGACGCTTCTGATGTTGGACTGGGAGCCGCCCTATTCCAGAAATCTGATCAAGGGGAACGAGTAATTGCGTACGCAACCCGTATGTTAAACCGCGACCATATCTAGAGGGATACCATTTCACCGTGATCACCGATCACCAATCGCTAAAATGCCTAAAATCTATCAAAAACCCTACTGGTCGTCTGGCTCGATGGGCTATTCGATTACAACAATTTGATTTTGATGTCGTGTACCGTAAAGGCACCCAAAATAAGGTTGCAGATGCACTATCTAGGCAACCAGTCAAACCAGCACCAGAACAAGACAGGGAATTACTGGCATCAACAACGTCACCCAAATGTAGATGGTACCAAAAGATGATGGAGAACGTCAAGGAAAGTCCGGACCAATTTACTGACTTTCGTATCCTGAATGACAAGTTATATCGACGTTTCTTCCACCGAGACGATTTCTCCGAACCAGGTACATCCAACGAGTGGAAACTTTGTATACCTTGTAACGAAAAAAAAAGGTGGTTGGTTGGGTTGAGGGGTGAGTGGAAGGTGAAGGGTGAAGGAGACGGGAAGGGAATGTTACATAATTGCGGACCTCAGGTTGTTTTCGGAGCAGTCGTGAGTTCGGGATTCGATAAGGTGGACGACACACGTAACTTTTATCCAGAGTCACGAAACTGGGCGACGCTTGAGTGTGGGTGGTGAGGCATTGACAGTAGCCAGAAAACTTAACATTTATTGCTTACAAAAATAAACAAAAATAAAAATAACAATCCTGATGGATAATAACGTCGAAAATATTAAAAAGATACAACAAGTATCCCTGAATGAAATGAATACTAATGCTAATGAAATAATAAGACAATAAGTAATAATAACTATCGATAAACTAATAAGTCGATGAGTATATTAAAGAACCGATAAATTAGTAAATCGGTAATTAAGGATATTACTCAATAAGCGATTAAACGATAACGGTAATACTTAATAAACAAATAGGAAATGCGATCGATCTTATTGATAATATTTCAGTACTCAAAGGTAATTAGTAATCAATTAATTATCTTAACAAAAATATACAATACAATTAAATGTGGTCTGTCACCACAAACGATAAAAGAAGTGTATCAACGATAAATGAACAACAAACAATAATTTGATACACAACTTAATAATACAACAATTAACAGTAGATTGACGTTAATTAACTAATCGTTTAGACTGATTACTGAATCTGCTAATAAATAAAGATCGATAAATATTCTAAGAATTAGAATGCAAGTTCTGTTAATACAGATGATCGGTAGTCAATTAAACGAAAGTCAAGATTACTCGTAATTAAACGGATAACAAATAACGAAATCAACGATAATGATACGATCATGTTATAATTGTGAATGTGAACGATAAACGATAATAACTCAAAAGGATTCACAATGATAACACATCATATAACTAATAATACGGAAAACGAAAGTACCATGTCTTATCATAATCGCGAGTTTACCAGACAGATCATAACGGAATTTGCAATTATAATAAAGCAAAGATATGGATATCTAAATGCGGTAATTTTACTTATCTTGTCGGGAGTCCTTGATAACTAAAATAGCTGCCGTGCGACATCTTGTCAGCGACACCATGAAGCCAAATGGATTCCGACGATAAGCAGCGGTAAGACGATACGATAACGATAATTCCTCCATATTGGATGCGCTTTTACTTAACAAATCCAAAATCTCGCAATAAGCGACCAATACGGAAATCATGGGATTCACCATAATTATGCAATCCGATGATTACATACCAAAAATAGTACCGGAACCAAACAATACCAAAGAACGATACCTGGATCATACTGGGCGGCATAACCTGGACATTCTGATCCCATCGAAACACCAAAACCATAAATATAACAATAAATTATCCAACGGGAGGGCCAGTCCCATAATTCAAAGTTCCTGAAAAACCAGTATATCCAGAAAAACCAGATGAACCATTAAATGACGATACGATACCAACCAATAAACGGTATTAACCATAATCTTCGATACTTCACATAAGCGATATTAAACGGTACAAAACGTGCCATGAACGGAAACAGTACAGGAGAGTACTACAAAACGATACGACACGGGAAGGGAAAAGTCCAGAAAAACGCCACCGAAAAAGGAAAGTCCCTGAAAAACCATCGGGAAGAATCCCTGAAAAGTCCTCGAAAAACCATTGAGAAGAATCCCCGAAAAATCCACCGAAAAACGCTGAATATATCGAAATAACTAAAAATGATGATCACGATATTTATTTCAATCTCACCTTTAATTTCCATTAAAGGGTTTCACCATTATTAACCTCTTCAGACCTGGATTAAGGACAAAATTTTGCAGTACTTGGTGCGATTTGTACTTTATACTGTACATAAAATGTTTATATAGTTTATCTTATCAAAGCAAAAGGAATGCTACTCTAGAAACTTACTACAGTATAGTGTGTGTATTAAATAGTTATGCGCATTACAAGTATTTTATTTACATTTCATCTAACATTTATTTTTGCGGTAACAAATTGGTGGGTGTCTTGTTGGTGAGTGGCGTAGTTTGACGAAGGTAAGTATTAATTAATTTTAGCTTCATAAACTGGCTATAGATTTCATAAATGTGTTTCAAGTCTTTCTATTATATTAAAAATTCAATGAATTGTCAAAAGAAACGTTACTTTTGATAACTCAAGCCGATAATTCACGTTAGAAAATTAATGTACATTATTATGTACAATCGGTACTTATTGCGAGTCAAAATTATTCAAATTTATTTTCTAATAATTTCCATTATTTCACAGTTTTGCTTTAAAAATGCACCGTGGTTTTTCAAATCGGTCGGAATACCTACTTTTCTTATTAGAAAATGGAGATATCTCTGATATTGACGATCTTAGTGGAGACGAAAATGAAGAATTATCGCCAGAAGAATTACTGAAGCAAAACGATATACCAAAAAATATTTCTGATAGTTTAGCACACTTCGTAATGGCAGAGAATGGAGAGACTGAAAACAGCCAAGAGACTGAACACGTTGAAGATAGAGAAGACATCCAGGAGCAAGCTTATGAATTTGACGAAGAAATGGAAGAAGAGCTAGACAACAATAATGATTGTAAGTAAAATTGGCAGTTCCAAATAACAAATTATAACTATGAAATATATTGCAGTTCATATAACCGAAAAAACAAAAATCAAATGGACCAAAACAAGTAACATATTCGAACCTAAGACCTGTCAGTTTGTTGCCACAAATGACGACAGTGGTATGAGAGAAATATTATCTCCAATTCATTATTTTGCCAAATATATACCGGATGAAGTATTTTCCAAAGCAGCTGAGTTTACAAACATGTATGCCCTCCAGAATGACAAAACAACTTTCAAAATGTGCTTCAGTCAAGAAATTAAAATATTGTTTGCACTTCATATAGCTGCCGGCACTCTGAAGCTTCCTAGAGCAAGAATGTACTGGGAAAAGTCTTTGGGATTTACATTATTCATTGACAACATGGCTCGCGATCGTTTCTTTCAATTAAGAAACAATCTTCACTTCATTAATAATTTAGAAAAACCAAAAGATTGTCACGATGTTTTTTATAAGGTTCGACCACTATTTGATGCAATTCGAAAACGGTGCAATTAACTCAATCTTGATCAGGATATTTGCATTGATGAACAAATGGTCCCATTTACGGGATCCATTTCTGTGAAACAATACGTAAAGTCGAAACCAAATCCCTGGGGTATAAAGATCTTCCTTTTATGTGCTAAAAACGGACTTGTACACGATTTTCTCATGTACCAAGGTGGAAAAACCGAATTGAATTCAAGTTATAGTAAAAAATTTGGTTTAGGAGCAGCTGTTGTACTGAAGCTTATAGACACAATTTCTGAAGCTGGTCATATTTTGTATTTTGATAATTATTTCGCTTCTTATCACCTTCTACAAATACTAAAACAAGAAAACATTTTTGCTATATGTACAGTACGACTAAATAGATTCCGAAATCCTGAGTTCACATCTGATAAGCTGTTGAAGAAAAAAGAAAGGGGATATAGCGAGGAGCTGTATAGTGAAGATGGGGATATTGTAGTAGTCAAATGGATGGACAATCGACCTGTTACGCTGGCCTCAAATTGTATTGGTATAGGTGATAAAGATAGTGTTAAACGATATTCAAAACAGAACAAAAAATATATTCAAATCGAAAGACCGGAAATAGTTAAGAAATATAACTTAGGAATGGGTGGAGTCGACCTGATGGACAGACTTATTAGTCATTATAGAATTTATATCAGATCTAAGAAATGGACGTTACGAATGATTGCTCATGCAATAGATCTAGCAGTTACAAATTCCTGGTTAGAATACAGGAGTGACTGCGATAAATTTGAAGTTCCTAGAAATAAACGTCTTGACTTGTTACATTTTAGGATGGAGTTAGCTAAAGAGCTTATCCAAGTAAATCAACCCGTTGGTAGGAAACGTGGAAGACCAAGTAGCACCAATTCTAGGGAAAACTCTCCAATTCCTAAAAGAAAAGTAGGAGAAATAAGACCTTCAACGGGAATCAAATATGACAAGATAGGCCACTTACCGGAACACGGCCAAAGAAAAGAACCCACTAGATGTAAAAATGTAGGGTGCAAAACCGGCCGTTCTCATTATAAATGTATAAAGTGCAATGTACACCTATGTCTTTCCAGGGAAAGAAACTGTTTTACAGAGTTCCATACACCAAAATAAATTTATTACATAATTATGACCTCTTGTACTGTATTATGTACATTTAATAATGTTAGAAAGAAAAGTTTATTTTTTAATATTTCATATTCTATATGTTTATTTGTTCTAAAATAAAAGCTTATTTGAAGCAAAATATTTTTTATTTATTTCCTTTTTGAAATCAGGTCTCAACACTATCCACATTTTTATGTACATCATACCCACCATAAGGTCTGAAGAGGTTAACCGCTAGAACGGGAAGACGAAGACACGTGGCATGGCTTCTAACGGTGATAATCATCTATCAGATATAATGCAGAATTTCTGGGAAATATTCACGGCAATAATATTTTCAATAGTTACTTACGTAATTCGAACAATAAGACACGGGATGACCAACACTTAACACGATAAAACTTGATTACTGTAAGATGGGTGAAATAGCTGTCGATTAAATCCGACTATCACCATACACCGCATCTTCAGCAATGAAGTCACGAAACCTGACACCTCAATTATTGCTGAATCCTGACCTGCGCAACGGTCAACTTGCCAAAAGGTCATGATCAGAAATTCACTGGAAACTAATTAGGTGCGGTCACTAAATGTCGGAAATTGGAATCGAAAAAGTGTCTTAATGTCGCGCACTCTACTGAAAACATTATGCGGGAAATTTACATGTTACAGTGCTTATAGCTGGTTTTTGAAGAAAATTGCAGCATTCTTTGAAACGAGCGTTTTTTAAACAACGTCTAAATGAGCTACGGGGGTTCAATTTTCTTAAAATGGTGTACAGGGCCCCCTTTACGAACCTGAGAAATATTTTTCGAATCGCTTGTCAATTAATAGGAGTTGCCATAACAATTAGTTACGTAGTCCCCAGTATATCAACTTTACTAATGAATAGAATAACGTCTTTTTGTAAACATTGAAATATTAGGTTAACTTCAGGTGACCGGGGGACTATCTGCAGTTTAGTTCTCTATAATTATAATCGGAGATTATCTTCACATTTAGATTACCTTAAATTTATAATTTTAAAACGACTAAATTAAATTTTCGTAGATTATATTCCACATACTAGATGCAACAAAAAAATTAAAGTATGAATAAATAAATAAATTGCGTTTGTGTAGGGGCGACAATGGTAATTTCTACAAGAGCTATTGAAAATAGAATAGTAAATGAATTTCATAATGGGTAAGAAGTGTTTTTCAGTTGAAATCTAAAATGATTTACAAGCCTCTATGTATAACTTACTCGGTTGTGTAACTTATAAAGTTAAAAAGAACTTTTCTAATTGCTCTACGTGTTACAATAGTGTGCAAACTGTACCAGATGGCATAACAAATTTGAACTTGCTAGTAAGATTAAAAAGAGTTAAAGGAAAATGTTTTGGCTTAACCCAACGTGGAATTATTTCAACATATGCATATGTATGTAGGGTGAAGACTGAATTTAAACCTAATGAAAATTCCAAAACGCCACAATATATTTCAAAAATAAATTAAAATTGTATATAAAAATTAGACTATTTTTCACACTTAAAGATAAGTTTAGTACAAATTATAACAGTATGAATGGTAATAATAGTAGGAGTGTTGCGATGCGAGTGAATTTGCAATAATATTATCTTTAAAATTTACTGGTTGTTAATTTAAATTTTATGCCTGTTTTATGCATACTAATACTAAACAAACAATAATATTACTTCCGTATCATTTGTCTTTTTTGTTTTTCGGTTGCTAAGGAATAGTAGGCTGTAGAAAAAATGTTGTTTAGAAAAGTGCGAACAAGTGAACATTTTCAAAGAAATCAACAAGATGGTAAGTTGCACCACAAATTTTTCTAATTATTTTTTGTATTATCAAAGATTTTTCTTCCAGAAACAAATAAACAATATGCAAGAAGAAGATAAAATCGAAGAAAATAAAATAATAGAAGAAAATAAAATAGAAGAAAAAAAAGATGACTCGAAGGTGCAAGGACAAAAAAATGATGGCAGTGGTGCTGCTGCCGTAATTACACCGGTATCAACGGCCCAAACGAATCAAGAAAATAGAAATATCGTGCAGCACGTAAACATAATTAACAACTATAGTGGCGTAAGTTTCAGTAATTTCCTTATTTCTTATTAATATTTGTTTTGTTTTATTATTATTCGCTCGCATATTTTTAAGTACCTTATTAATTATTTCAGATCAACTCTATTATAATTAATCAAATATCTAAAAATGAAAGGAACGGAAGGGGCAAGAGGAGGAGGAATGGCAAGAGGGGAAGAGGGCGTGGGCGAGGACGAGGAAGAGGAAGAGGAGGAATTTGAATGAATTTTTTTATTTGTTTAATTGATCGGTTCTTCAGTTAATTCATCGACTGGTTAGTTGCTCGATAATTATTATTAATTATTGTTATTATTTGTTTAATCATTTCATCGTTTATTGATTAACGCACTTAATTATCGATTAACTAATTTATCGGTTCTTCGATTCAATTCATCGACGGATTAGTTCTTCGATAATTATTATTACTGATTATCTAATTATTGTATTGTTGGTGTATCACTGATTACCATTTCGTTATGGATACTTGTCGTATCTATTTGGTAACATCATCGTTATTGTTCATTGGAATTGTATCTTTGTTTCAATTATTGTAAGAGAATAAATTAATTATCGCATTTAATTATCGACTAACTAATTGATCGGTTCTTCAGTTAATTCATCGACTGGTTAGTTGCTCGATAATTATTATTAATTATTGTTATTATTTGTTTAATCATTTCATCGTTTATTGATTAACGCACTTAATTATCGATTAACTAATTTATCGGTTCTTCGATTAAATTCATCGACGGATTAGTTCTTCGATAATTATTATTTTTTTGTTTGAAATAAATCTTAATTTCGATTTTGTGATTTTAACAATTCTATTTGTACAAGTACGGCAACCAGGCCATCAGCGCACGTACACATACCGCCATGTTCGGGTTAAAATTCACTTTCTCTCTCTAACACATTGGCCGTGTGGCTCGTGCAAGTCGAAATCGCGTTCAGTTTATACAGCATCGAGGCAGACAAAACCAAGCACCTGTTAGTAGCACCATCTTTAAAATCCCAGATATAAGAACAAATATCTGATGTAGTGATAAATCCGCCGGATAGTAATAATAAGTATGACACTATAAAAAAGCTAAAATCGAACGTTTTGCAATACAGAGCAGCGACTGCTTAAACGCTTACTCTACTAATCAGAACGACTACGAATCGAAACCTCTAAACAAAGTAGTGAAAATGAGCAATCAAAGGACCAACGTATCGGAAAACATAATAAGTTCAAGGACAAAGCCTTGAAGTGCTCACCGCCTTGCAATTTCCAAGATACTCAGTCGGAAAACCAAACGGCTCACTGAGTACGGTGGCAGTACAACGGGGACCAAGTCGCGCGCGGTTATTCATTTTCGACCGAGTAACAAACAGAAATTTCTTGGTCGGCACAGGATCAGACGACTCCATACTAACGTATAATGTTAAGGGCACAAAGAGTAACGCCAGTCTTTTTGCGGTCAACGGCTCAGAAATTGCTATGTTGGGTGAAAAAGTAAGTAGCCTTGGCATGAAACTACGTCGCGAATTACAATAGGCATATTAACGGAAGTATCGCAGGCAATCATTGGTGCCGATTTTTTGTCGCATTTCGGTTTGGTGATTTACCTAAAAAAACACGCCCCTGGTCGACGGAAACACGAACTTGTCAGCACAGGGTAGGATAACAAATGCCGCATCGCCTCCAACGGTAACGACCATTGTTGGAACATCCAGAAGTCGCTGAGTTGTTTAGACAGTTTTCATCAGAGACTGCACAGACCACGGGGATTGTCCCAATAATGCACAATGTGGTATATCACATCACTACCAAGGGTCCTCCGATAGCAAAAAAAAACAAAAAGACTCCCTCCTCTCAAAATAAAAATGGCGAAGCAAGAGTTCGTTTACATGGTACAGCAGAATATATGAGAAGCGTCCGCGCGGTGTTTATTGACGACTAAATTCAGTTACAGTGCCGAACCGGTATCCCATTGCGAACATTCAAGACTTTGTGTATAAAATAAAAAATAGGACAGTATTTTCTACGTTAGATTTAGTGCACGCCTACCACCAGATTCCCGTAATAAAAGATATTCCGAAAACCGCGGTGGTGACTATTTTTGAACTTTTTGTGTTAATCCGAATGACTTTTGGATTGTGTGGTGCCGCTCAAACGTTTCAACGTTTTATTGACTCTCGGCTACGAGGAGACGTTGAAGTTTTCAGAAACGGGGACGAAGAAATTGAACATGCAGTAGAAGAAACTTGGGATAGTGAAGACGAAATGCCTTTATATTCATTTGCTCCAAGAAAATTGAAAAAAATTAAAAAATTTCACTTTTTTGTTAACGCTGAGTTGCATGCAGATTTTCCAGAATGGAATCAAGTTCACTTAGCTACAAGTAACCTCTCGCCAGCAGATACTTTTAAATTATTTTTTGATACAGAACTTATTATCTTGGTGATATTACATCCAGCGATATGTATTATTTTATTGGTGTTCAAATTTTAAGTGGCTATTGCAGTGTATCCAGAAAGAAAATGTATTGTCAGAATTCAGATGATACCAACCACAAGTTCATTTCTTCGGAAATAGCCCGGGATCGTTTTCAACACATTATGAGCAATTTTCATTGTGTAGATAAGAATCACCTAAACAAAAACTACAGGTTTGCCAAAGTAAGATCACTTTTTGATAATTTGAATGCAAAGTTTTTGGATCATCCCCCAGTTGAAGAAAATCATTCAGTTGATGAAGGAATGGAAATATTTGATTTCCTGAATTATTTTCTTGAAGAGAATAAAATATTGATATTTGTACCGATGGAGCAAAGGCCATGAGTGGTATCATTAATGCTGTACAGTTTATTAAAAATATCGCCAGAAACTGTTCTAGTAGCCACTGCATGAGCCATAGGCAGGCACTTGCTGCAAAAAATTCCCCCCAGTTATGAAATTGCTTTTTATGAGGGTGTCAAAATTATTAACTTCATAAAATCTCGGCCACTAAATAATCGTTTGTTCAAAATACTATGTGAGTATATGGGAAGTGTACACACATCTCTTCTTTTACACAGTGAAGTCCGATGGTTATCTCGAGGAAAGATCCTAACCCTTATGTTTGAGCTAAGGGACAAGGTGCGTGCTTTTTAATTAGAACACAATTTCAAATTAAAAAATCGACTATCTGATAGAAACTGGCTGTTAAAAATTGTTTATTTAAGTGACATTTTTAGAAAAATTAATGAACGTAATTTAACACTTCAGGGGATACAAGTAACAGCCCACGAAAAGATTATTGCTTTTAAGAAAAAGGTTGAATTTTGGATAACTTTTGTGAGTTCTCATGATATTCATTGTTTTCCAACTGTAAAAAGCTTCTCAGAAGAAGAAGATGTTGAAATAGTAGCAACATATATTGAAGAAATTATTCAACATTTGAAAGGTTTGAGTGAAGCTCTCAATCAGTACTTTCCAAATGAACAACAGACTAAATATCAAAACTCATTGTGGATTAAAAATCCATTTGTTGTTAATTCGAAATTTCCAACAATGTCTGCAGAAGACTACAAAACTTTTATTGAAATGACATCTGGTGCATTTTAAAAGATAAGAATCCTGATTTCCGACTACACACTGTATGTGCGAAACGGGGTTCTCAGCTTATGTGTCGACAAAAAATAAATATCGCAACAGAATGAACGCCGAACCTGACATGAGAATTCAACTTTCATCCATAAAACCTAACATCAAGCATATTTTTGATAATAAAAAGCAGTACCATCCATCTCATTACAATTTAAATTCTGTTTAAATGATGATTGATGATGTATTTTGTATATTTTCTGGCTCGTTAAATAATTGGAACAGTTTCCTCATCCTCCTTAACAACATGTGTATAATGCACATAAAATGAATTGCCTACCCATATCATGGATTCCACTTTTAATCAATTTAAACACAAGTCCAACATTGGCTCAACTTCCCGGTTTGCCAGAGAAATCAATAGACGCTATAATATTCAACATATTTTTCATCTCATCTCCTTCTATCAGTATTTTTTTATCCAATAAAGACCCCATACCCCTTTGCCGAAGAGAGGAGTTTACATGCTTCATTGTACCTGTGATTGTTTTTATGTTAGCAAAACCCTTCGTAATTTCGAAACCAGGAAGAAAGAACATCTAAGATGCATATTTAAGTTGACTGTAGATAGGTCAAATTTTGCAAGGCATGTTGTGTTATATAAACATGATTTTCAACTATTAACTGTATTATACAACAATAGCAATAACTTTAATATATACTCAATTGAACAATTTTGTATCACTTTATTTCACAAAAAATGTGATTTTCTTGTAAACGATATAACACATTTCAGTTTCCATGTTTTTGATAATTTGAATCATAATCCGTTTCTTTCTCTAACTTGAATTCCAGCGCCTCACTCTCGTTTCGGCTTTCTCAATATCCAAATAAACATTTGATAATAATTCATATATGTTCTTGATATTTATTCTTCTAGAAGAATTTTGTCTGGTTTTATTGAGACTTTTGTTTCCCGCAGCATACAGCCATTTTGTTTAAGACACACTGTAGAGAACATCGCCTAACAACCCCTTATTTCTTAACCTATAATAGTTAAGGACGCGGGTCAGTACTTTTTAGGAATTTCAATCCACTATTTCTCGCTTCTTTTTTAAGATGCAGAAACGCGCGATAGCGTTATCGAAAGAGCGTTTCAAGGTCTAGGGGAAGGACGATCCTGTATTGGAAAATTTTGAGAAAATTCTGAATTATAGTCAATTGTCTCGGACCATGTTTTTACAATTTCCCCCACAGCTCGGCCTATGTTGATAACTTTTGTATGAAAATTTTATTATTATACAACAAATTTAAAGGGCTTTTCAAATGTTCAAGAAATTTTCCGATCGGCATGTTAGTTTTCCGTAATTTTAATAAAAACGGGTAGGCTTATGCAGAACTTTTTTTGTACAGTTTTAAAGGTGGACAGGCGGACGATTGCTTATTGGAAAGCTTACCCATGTGAGGGAAAGGTGATGTCCGTGGAAAATCCAATTTTTGAAAATGTTGGAAAATTTTTGAAAAGCTCATTTGTCCTTTTTATCTATTAAAAAATATATGTTCGTAATACAATTGTCTAAAGATAATCTTTTTGTCGGAAAAACTTATATATTTCCCTGTGAAAATTGAGATTATAAGGATTTTACATATTTCATGTGTAAGTTGTGTTATCTACACTTATACGGGCCAAATCACATATGCTACGTTTGGTTATCATGACTCGACAACTCGCTGTTTGTGGTTTCATTGCAAGGTTGTCTCGTTGTCACGTCACAATTGCATTCAGATTTGCAATATGTATTTACGGTTGCCACCCGTACTAATTTTTGCAGGATTTTCAGAATTTTAGGCGTTTGTTTTGCGTCCGCTGTGAAATATGATCAGGGCATTCTTTAGTTCGTCTGTTTATTTTTTATCTTTTCGGGTTTCACTATAAAATATATGTTATTGTAATATAAGTATTTATTTTTATTTGATTTTTATTCTTTGACTCCCAAAATGGTGGCAACGCCCCTAATGAGGCCACGTCTTATTCTTCTAGTGAAGAAAGTTTCAAAATAGACACCTTCTCTTGCTGTTACAATTTGAATATTTGCTAATAATGAAGTATAGATACATAAAAAAACGGAAAAAGACAGAAAACGAATTTGAGAATGATGATAATTGGTATTTATTGTGGAAAAAATTGAATGAGGAAATAATATGTAAATATATACATATTTTAAAACATTTTTTTTTTAACAGTAATAGTAATAATAGTGGTTGTTCGTCACTTTTACGTGTCCACTTCCACCACCACCATCACCATCACCACGTCCACGTCCACGTGTTTTAAAATATATATTTATCTGCATATTATTTCCTCATTCAATTTTTTCCACAATAAATACCAATTATCATCATTCTGAAATTCGTTTTCTGTCTTTTTTCGTTTTTTATATAAATTCGTAAATCTATACTTCCTTATTTACAAATATTCAAATTGTAACAGCAAGAGAAGGTGTCCATGTTCAAACTTTCTTCACTAGAAGAATAAGACGTGTCCTTATTAGGGTTGCTGCCACCATTTTGGGAGTCAAAGAATAAAAATCAAATAAAAAGAAATACTTATATTACAATAACATATATTTTATAGCGAAACACGACAAAGATAAAAAATAAACAGACGAGCCAAGGAACGCCCCGATCATAATTCACACCGGACGCAGAACAAACGCCTAAAATACATATTGTAAATCTTAATGAAATTGTGACAACGTGACAACCTTGCAATGAAACCACAACCAGCGAGTGGTCGACTCATGATAACCAAGCCTAACATATGTGATTTGGCCCGTATAAGTGTAGATAACACAACTTACACATGAAATATGTAAAATCCTTATAATCTCAATTTTCACGGGGAAATATATAAGTTTTTCCGACAAAAATATTATCTTTAGACAATTGTATTACGAACATATATTTTTTAATAGATAAAAAAGACAAATAAGCTTTTCAAAAATTTTCCAACATTTTCAAAAATTGGATTTTCCACGGACATCACCTTTCCCTCACATGGGTAAGCTTTCCAATAAGCAATCGTCCGCTTGTCCACCTTTAAAACTGTACAAAAAAAGTTCTGCATAAGCCTACCCGTTTTTATTAAAATTACGGAAAACTAAGATGCCGATCGGAAAATTTCTTGAACATTTGAAAAGCCCTTTAAATTTGTTGTATAATAATAAAATTTTCATACAAAAGTTATCAACATAGGCCGAGCTGTGGGGGAAATTGTAAAAACATGGTCCGAGACAATTGACTATAATTCAGAATTTTCTCAAAATTTTCCAATACAGGATCGTCCTTCCCCTAGACCTTGAAACGCTCTTTCGATAACGCTATCGCGCGTTTCTGCATCTTAAAAAAGAAGCGAGAAATAGTGGATTGAAATTCCTTAAAAGTACTGACCCGCGTCCTTAATCGGGTTAAAGAATTTTATTTACGCTTAATTAGGTCGGTGATGGTCCTCAATAATGATGGTGTTTATTTCTTGTATTTTTATGAATTGAAACTGTACAGATTAAATTTAGTAAGCTTCCAACTTACTCCTTCATTTTAACACAGACACAGTTTGGTTGAAACGTCTTGTATCGGTGTCCTGGACTAGAGACGACATCACTATTACGTAAGCCAAGTTAAATAATATCGAAGCGCAAACTATACGCGCCATTTTTACCAAGGGGTCCAAGAACTCGAATAATACAGAGGCGGCGTTTGTGGCTTACGAAGGCCAGAGGGAGATTTACAGCAAGCAACGATGCTTGCAGATCATTGCACGGTCTTCCAAGCGGAAACTGTAGCGCTTAATATGGCAGCTGATTATATTATTGAAAGGGGTCAAGCGAATCAGTGGGAAATCTATTCGAACAGTCTCTCCGTACTGGAGGCATTAAAACACATGAAACGGCCGACCGAGCTGCTTGTTGAGACATCGAGGAAGTTGAGACTCAGCGGGGCTAAGATATTTTGGGTCAGATATCACATAGGGACGGCAGGCAATGAAAGAGCGGATTTCCTAGCCAAGGAAGCGGCCTCTACAGAGCGGGAGGTCAAATTTAATTTTATACCTATAAGCGTACTGTATAGGGGATTGAGAGACCATTACAAACAATTATGGCAACGGGGATGGGATCAGGCTGAGACAGGGAGATGGACGTATAAATTTATACCGACAGTGGGTAATCGTGACCATTTAGGAGTTGAACTCAATCATAGGACGATGCAGTTGGTTACAGGGCATGGGCGTTTCAAGCACTATTTGTTCAGAATAGGTGCTTCCGACACCTATACCTGTGAATGCGGTGAAATTGACAACGCGTCACATGTATTATTTGTTTGTCCATTGTTTACAGAGTGGAGAAATAGGGCTGAAAATCTGGCAATCAGGGAAGGCCAAACATGGCCGCGAAGCGAATCTGAAATTGCAAATATACAGAAGTGTACAAAGTGGTGGAAGTTTTTCGGTAGGAGGGCCCGTGAATTGCCAAGGCTAAATATTGCCTTCGATAACTAAGCGAATGCTAGCTATGTAGCAGCGTTACAATGCTGCCATAATTGTCAAAACCTGGGGAAAAGGCATTGTCCAGCATTTGTGTCAGCAATGGAAGTGTGCGTGTGTGAGTGAATTGACATGTCAGAAAAATATGTAAAAAGGGACTAGGATTGGAATCAAGGTACAGACAGTGTGTCAATGTACTACATTTGTATACTTTCTTCGTTTATGTTTGAGATTTTGAGAGTCTGAAGTTTTACTTTCTGAATTAATTGTGTTACGGTACTAAGTGGTATATGTTTGTTAACAAACTGTAAGTGAGGCCAGTTATAGCAAAATATGTCTTGAAAAATTGGTAATATCGTAACCAAGGTACAAGTAATGTGTCACTGTACTCATTCAGACTATCAGAGAATATTAAAGGCATCACGTATAGTTTGAGATTGACCCCAAGTAACACCCTATGGGTGGAGCATGGGGAGATGTAGTATTGATTTTGTTATTCAATAAATATACTGTCCTGGATTAGAGGTGTGCTTAACGATTCGATAAATCGGTTGAACATCGATTCGTTTTATTTTTGAAACGAATCGATTCGATGTTCCGACAGTTTCGATGTATCGATTTTCTATCAACTTCGTTCGATTTATATAAAATTACAAAATTTTCAGCGCTTCCAACTTAGTTTTGTGTGTTACCTTTGAACCTTTGGTTTTGGTAACAAGTAACAACAAAATGCAGAATTGTCATAACCTCATAACTGTTGTGCTGCTTGCATAAGCGATCAGTTTTATGTCGGTGGTTTTATACGTTCAGCGTTTAGTAAATTTTATTCGTGGTTGGCAACTAGTTTGGTGAACCGCTCTATTTTTTGTTATCTGTCTCACTCTCTCTGTTAATCAAAAGCCATGATCAAAAAATTAATACTATCAAATGTCGTCAAACAGTAATATGCATGTGATCAAACAAAAAACCATTCAAATTCTGTGAAAAAATATTATAAATAATGAATAACAGAAGGAAGAAAAGTGTTGCCTGGTCGTATTTCGACCAGATTGATTCATCAAAAAAAGGAACAAAATGTCAGGTAAGATTATTTTTGTTCATGCAGTGAAAATCAGTCTGAAATTTGAATATTGTCCGATTGCACTATAGTCATGTGGAAATATTGTAATGTATTCTGGAACTGCTACAAATCTCACGCAACATCTTCAACGACATCACATTGAGAAATATAATACGTTGATAGACGAAGTCGACAATACACTACTGAAGCAAGCTAAAATATCAGAAAATATCCTTCAAGTAGTGTTCAAGCTACCGGCATAACAAAAAAAATCCAATGTTATAAGTCCCGACATGGTCTTCGACATTTGAAAATATGTGGAGAAATACTTTCCAACGATCAAGGCGCGGTTAAACCTTTTCTGGAAAAGTTTTCAAGAATAGTAAAAGAAAAAAACCTCTTGCCAAGTCAAATTTATAATGCGGATGAGTCAGGTTTATTTTGGAAAATGATACCTGATCGAACGTTAGTTCATTTTAGCGAAGCTACAGCTCCTGGTAGAAAAGCAAGCAAAGAAAGGTTAACCTTTTTAGTTGGTAGTAATGGAAATAGTACGCATAAGCTAAAACTTCTAATGATTTGCAAAGCAAAACATCCAAGAGCATTCAGAAACAAGAATATTCGGGTGAATTATACATCAAGTAAAAATGCATGGATGACTGCTTCTTTATTTAAATATTGGTTTCAAAACAATTTTTGTGCTGAAGTTAAAACAATTTTAAGAAATCAAAATCTCCCAGAAAAAGCGTTGTTGCTCATTGATAACGCATCTTGTCACAGTCATGAAGAAGATTTGGTATCAGAAAATAGAGATGTGTTTGTATTGTTTCTACCACCCAACTGTACTGCATTGTTACAACCAATGGACCAAAACGCAATTAGATTGACAAAATTATTTTATAGAAAGAGTTCGCTAGCACATCTATTATTATCCACAATCAATGAAAGTAATAATGATGCCAAAATGTAAATCTGTTTGACGCAGTATGTTTCTTACATAATGCATGGGAAAAAGTTTCAACAATATCTTTATAAAAATGTTGGCCGCACTAAACAGAAAGTTTTAATAATAATTATGAACCTGAAGATCTAGTTCTTTTGTGTGTGTTACCCTCGCAGTTCCAAGAAATAGCATGTTTGTGCGGCGCGGTATTGTTGTTGTGATTTAGTCCGCAGTCTACCCATAGACCTGGTATAAACCGGATAGATCTGGTACATCACAACACAAACATGTGTTGGACCATGTTTTTTTGTACATTTTCCTTCATAATTGGCTAAAACTTGGTCAATATTATTGATTTTAAATATATATTGAGTGATTTAGATGGAAAATGAGTAGATCTTTCCAAATCTTCAAGAATTTTCCCGATACGTTTGTTAGTTTTCCCAATTTTGAAGAGAATTAAATAAACTTTGATCCGTGATATGGGGCACAATTTTAAAGATAGAATTTTTACTCTTGTTTTTAGAAAGATATTGTAAGGGCGGAGGGGATAAAGCTCCGTTTTGAGAAAATTTTGAAAATTACGTGATTTATTGGGAAATTTTGAACCCCATTTTCACCTGTTATTTACAGCTATTAAAATTAATTAATTTGACCGATAATTGGTATGAAAATAAAGGAAATTCCATTTTCTTTCACGACCATATCATAATAATGAAGAATATTTGAAAATCTGTCCGTAGGTAATTTTCTTAACTAAGCTTGTTTGTGCTGCGAGCGGTATTGTTGTTGTGATTTAGTCCGCATATCTGGTGTAAACCGGATAGATATGATATATCGCAACAATAATGCCGTAATGGAGGCACAAATTAAATCTTTAGAATTATTAACCAAACCGACATCAACTTTAAAGACCCTAATTTATCCCTCGTGTAGACACTCAAGAGAGAGTCCACTTGTTAAGTACCAAACTACCATGCTGTTTGCGTGTGCACAACCCATCAGAATGTTAAGCTGATGGTTGTTGCAGGTAAACTGAAGGAGGTAAAGCTTGATGACACTTGGGATCTTGGGGATTACAAGATATGCTTGTCACAAATAATTTGCAAAGAAAAGACCCCAAAATGCTACCTGAACCAATGTGAAAAATGTCCAGGATCTGCCAAACTAAAAGAAACGCTTCTTAACCACTATGAAGAAGGAATGGTGGAAACCATCACTTACAAACAATGGGTATCTGTGGACAGATGCACAATCGAAACATTTTACAAACCAGTGGAAGAATTTGTTTACAGCTTTTGTGAGTAACTTGTGGGACTAAAGAAACCTTCTTTTATAGCAAGTGAGCAGTCCCAGTACTACAAAAATTTAAAAGAAACCATACAGGAAGATGAAGCTGTAATTAGTTTGGACTTTTCAGAAAATTATTCTTTTGTTGTACAAGATGAGGCTCAGTCCTTTCACTGGAACAATGATCAAGCTACTGTGCATCCTTTTGCTATTTACTACAATGAAAAAGGAACAATAAAATACACCAGTTTTGTAATAATATCTAAATGTTTGAATCATGACGCAGTTGCTGTCCACTTAATTCAAAGGAAGTTGGTTGCATTTCTGATGAACGATGTGCTGCCTTGCTTGAAAAAAATCTATTACTTTTCAGATGGTTCAGCTGCGCAATATAAAAATCGAAAAAACTTCATCAACATCTGCAATCATAAAAATGATTTTGGAATTGAGGCGAAGTGGCATTTTTTTGCCACTGCTCAGGGCAAAGGAACTTGTGATGGTTTGGGAGGGAGTCAAAAGGCTTGCTGCAAAAGCAAGTTTGCAAACACCTTATGGTGATCAAATAATGACCCCTTCACAACTATTTCTCTGGAGCAAAGAGAATATTCCAAGAACGAATTTTAAATTCAGTATAAACACAGAATACTCAGAAGACGAGGGTTTTTCAAAGTATCGGTTACAAGAAGCTGAAACCATCAAAGATACTTAACAGTTTCACACTTACATCCCTTGCAGTTCAACGGAAATTAAATTGAAGATCTTTTCTTTGAGTGAGAAATTTTCCATCCAAGAAATTGTAGAAGGAGGTAAAAGCTTGTCAATGAAAGAAATCTCAGGTTACGTTACATGCCAATATGATAGACGTTGGTGGCTGGCGAATGTACTGTCAAAAGACCATGAAAATGAAGATGTAGAAGTTTCATTCTTACATCCTTCTGGTCCTGCTCCTTCATTTGTTTTTCCTCGAAACTCAGACATTTTGAAAATCAACCAGAGTCAAATCTTAACTCAAGTAAATCCATCAACTGCTACAGGAAGAACTTATGTAATTTCAAAAAATGAATCTACTCTAGCCACAAAAACTTTAAGCTGAAGACTTTTGTTTACCTAAACACCAATTAGAAGGTTCAATACTCATATTTGTCACTCTTAAGTAAGAAAAGGTATGTTACATTTCTATTGTCTAATATCGATATCTCAAACCCATTTAATTGTTGTTGCTCTTTTTAAAGCCAAAATTGAACTTAAAATGAAGTCTGTACATTCATTAAATTACAATTGTAAATAGGATATATTAAATAAATTAATATTATAACATTGAAAAATTTAATTTTTACAGATTCACCCTTTACATAAACATTACAGTTAATGTCTGGAATAAGAAATCGGTTGAAAGACTGTCTATATTTTACACCAAGTACATGCAAACGTGTGTGTATCAATTTGTAACTTATGAACCCATTGAGATCCCAGCTTGAAATTTTGTGCACAACTTAGAAATAAGATGGAGAATCCATGGAATTTTTTTGAAATTTTAAAATTAGATGCATTTTTCAGAATTACCTTTTAAAGTTTTTGGTTTTGGGTTGAAATAAATAATTTCCTACAATAGTGCCATGATGTATATCAAATTAAAGCTAGTGAAATTCTTAAAAGAATGGTCTTTATTTTATCTTTCTATCTTGATTCTAGCTAGAGATATTGCACCAAACGTAAATCGATAAACGCTCAAAATCGCACTTTTTTCGAAACTTTAAAAATGTATAACAAAAAAAACAGACGAGATAAAAAACTTTGGTCTTCAACTTAGGTTTCTTTTACATAGCTAAGCCCAATTTAAAAAAATCAAACCCATAGAAAATGGTGAGGTATTTGATCACTTGATATAGAATGACCCATAAGCGAAAAATCGATGCTTTAAAATTGGCAATTTTCGCACGCCAAATCAAGTAATAAGTCAAAACCAACCTTAAGGATTTACCTAACGTTCGCTGTGAGCACAGCTTCTGGTGAAAGGCCATTCTTTAAGCTTAAATTAGCAGAAACCTTGGTGTAGAAGAAATTTGATTTCCCACAAATTTCACATGTTTTGTCAAATAAATTAAAAGTCCACAAACAAAAAAGCAATGAATTACTCTATCAGGACCATCAATGGTTTTGCACTTCCATCATTCACAATATATGAGAAACATAAAATCTCCGATTTCTTCTTATTATTCCAACACGTAGTGACTGCAAACAACCAACACCATTCTCTTTCAATTTAACCTTTTGCACTCGGTTGTCCCCTCCGAGGGGACATCGTAAGTCTAGTGTATCACTCGGTTGTCCCCTCTGAGGGGACATGAAAGTTTATTAGCGATTACGGAAAATGATCTTATTCCACCGCTATTGTTTAAGAAACACGTGTTCCCCTGTAATTTTCTATTATAATGGCACAAGAAAACAGATCGGAATATGATAAAATTGTCAAGACGCATGATGAATAAACCTACCGTTTTACACGTCGAAAAAGAACGTGCGAAGTGCGTTCACGACGGACTATACACTTCTCTAGTCCGTTAAGCAAATTGTAGATTTAGTGGATTGAACGTATGTATAAAGGCAGAATAGTATGGCAAACTTGATAAGATAATAAAGAAATCTGAGAGAAGGAATTTGCAAGATCTTAGTTCGTATTGAAGCGTTGAATGAGATCTCTGCAGTAATCAGACGGTGTTGTGCTTTCGTAATTTACCATTAGTAATTTCCAGAGCATATAATATAATCAATTCTTTTTTTTCTAAAAAATGGCAAAACGAACAAGCACCAGTGAATCTCGTGAAGTAAGCAGTAGTGAAGACGAGTTCCAGATAGACATTTATACAGACAGATTTAACAAAATAACTAGTCAAGCAGAAGAAAATGATAGTGATAATGATGATATTATTCAGCCAACAAAAAAAGAAGATATTTTATAGATAGTGATAGCGATACAAGTAGTGAAAAAGAAAACATCCCCGTACAAGAAGTATCAAGTGAAGAGTGGGAAGACGTTAGTGAATCTACCGATTCTCCATCAATAAGCGAGTTTGACATACATGACCAAACACCCGGACCACAAATACGAAGCTATATAAAAGAACCCATAGATTATTTTACTTTATATTTTACAAACGAATTAATAGAAAATATAATAAAAGAAACAAACTATTATGCCAACGAAAAAATAAGAAACAAACAATTATCACATAAATCAACTTGGCACAAGTGGCACGATGTTACCAAGCAAGAATTCTTAGCGTTTATCGCCGTTATTCTAAACATGGGACTGGTTCACCTGCCAAATCTTCAAGAATATTGGTCCACTGATTCCATTAATAGAATTCCTTTCTTTTCCGAGACTTTCAGTAGGGACAGATTTCTACAAATCTTTTGGATGCTTCATTTGAAGCAAGATGTACGAAGCGATAGCACAATTAGAAATCGTATTCAAAAGGTCATGAATCACGTAGACTATATAGATTCTAAATTTAGTGAATATTTCATACCAGACAAAGCAATTTCTGTCGATGAATCTGTGATAAAATTCAAAGGCAGAATATCATTTATAACATACAATCCACATAAGCCCACCAAATGGGGTATACGCATATATGCACTAGCCGATGCAAAAAGTGGATATTTATCTTCAATACTTCCATATTTTGGCAACATAACACCCGATAGCATTTCCCGGCCAGATCTTCCTATGAGCACAAGAATTCCATTGCATTTATATAATAAGTTGATAGACAGAGTTCCTGATGCACAGGGATACCATATGTACACTGATAGGTACTATACCAGCATTCCTTTAGCAGAAGAATTGCTAAAGATGAAATGTCATCTTACCGGCACAATAAAAGTAAATCGAAAAGGAATACCTAGGAAAATTCGAAAACCAAAATTTTCAACAGAAAAAACAGTGGCATATAGAAAAAATAATATTACGCTTCTTGCATAGAAGGATAAAAGAACTGTCACAATGCTAAGCAATTATAATAGCACAGGAATGCAATCAACCCCCAGAATATTACGTGGTGGAAATACTATATCAATTGATAAGCCCCAAATGGTTGTCGATTATACAGCCAATATGTGCGGTGTGGATCTTGCTGATCAATACGCCTCCACGTATTGTTTTCTGCGGAAATCTTTGAAATGGTGGAGGAAACTATTTTTTTGGGGACTGGAAATGTGCGTTATAAATTCCTTCATACTTTACCGAATCTCAGAAGAAAGAAAACAGCAAAAACCAATGACACACCACAAGTTTGTGAAAAGTCTTGTAAAGCAGTTGAGAGGTGATTTTCGAGAATCTCGAACACGTCCATCTACATCTTTGTCAGACAATGGACTGAATAATAAGTTGCATATTCCAAATGTGGGAGAAAGAAAACGGGATTGTATTGTCTGTTCTGACAGAAAAACACCAGAAGGAAGGCGGCAAACAACATTTTATTGTAAAACATGCACAAATCAACCTGCTATGCATATTGGGAATTGCTTCAGACTTTACCATACTGTAGAAAATTATAAAAAATAAATTTCGATTTTTTTTTTAAATATGTGTTCTTCAATGTCCACAAACTCATTACAATTCTTTACTTGGCTCTCAAATTATACTGTAAAATATCACGTTCCCAAGGTGTACGTTTTCGCGAAAAAGTGGCGTCGAGTGGCTGGTAGATAACGTCCGAAACGGTGCCGAGTGCAAAGGGTTAAAAATAAAAATAAGTTCGTTTGCCAATGTCTGGGCATTTTATTTTATATCATTAATCATAAATTACCAGTTTCTGGTTAATGTAGTTATTTTTCAGTTTTATTTTATTTAATGGCTCTTCAATGTAATCACTTTGTGACATCATAAAAAAAAAATTGAAGAACTATTATTCTTATTTAGAATTTTGAGACTGTCAAGATCTATTTCCAAATTTTCTGTCATGTCTAATATGCTTCTTATGCACAATCTATGTTAAATTTCTCCTTAAAAGACAGAACCCAAAAACATTTGCCATTTCTGGAAGCTATTAGGTTCAAGTATTCACTTCTAGTAATCAATGGTTTTTCATCAACTGAATCAAAAAACCAACTCCCTTGATACTGATGCATCCGATAATACTGATTTACATATTATTTCTTATTACTCATAACGTAACAGAAAACCACTACAATACATTTATTATCAAAATGAAAGCACATTTTCATCAGGCAAGTGCATCATTATTAATTTTTCATTTTTGTCCCCCTCAATTTCAAGACAACAATAAACGGCCTCAGGCGCACTCAGCCTAAAAATGATTGTTTGAAAATATCTCCCCTTAAAAGTACACCAAATTGCTTTAGAAAGTTAACTTTCTATAGACGTGATATTTTGAACAAAACTTTTCCATGTATTTTCAATCTTCCTTTCTAAAAGAATAAAATCAGATAAAAATAAATTTTAACACCCCTTTCTAATGTTCAACAATACAGTGAGCGTTGCAAAATAATACTCTCCTGACTTCTCTTTTGCTTTATAAAAGTATGGTCAAGAAACAGATGGAAACAGCATGATAACTGAAATAAAGTGAATGTTCCAAAGTATTATCAGAATCCTAGAATACCGATTATTAAAAAAGTCTAGATTTTTGACCACCAAACATCGAAAAACCATTTGCACAATACCATTTCCAAATAAGGTATTTGTCTATTGCAGACAAAGAGTTGATGTCGAATCATTGATACAAGTCCATCGTTATCATCACATTGCCAAATTGTATTTAAAAATTAACCACCACTAAACAACAAATAAGGCATGAGACAGAGTTGTTTGAAGCCGCAAAAGTTCTGTTCTTACTAGAGAAGGAACCATTCTCTAAAAGATTTTGACAGAATTGATTCCTAACGAAGAATCAGACTTGGATCTTATATTGTCTCATACCAATATTAATTCAACATTTTGGAGCGGGCTCACATTTTACGTCATTCAATAAAAGGTAGAGGGGTCACATAACATTATTAAAACCATTATGAAATACCTATATATCGGTATGTATCTCAGTGAGATATTTTGGTTAACTGTCATGTGATCATCTTAATGGGAATAAAACGGTTATTCAGTTTCTTCCACAACACCACTTGTCATATTTACGAGGAACTATCCCTTCCGGTTGCCACTTGTTTCAGCACTTCAATTCTTTTAAAGACATTGAAAAATACAGTAGCTCGAATCGTTCCTGTACCAAGGATTCCATTTTTACCAAAACGTTGCAACCAACGATGAACGGTTTATATTAACCAAAACAATCATCTTTTTCCAATTGTAATTTACTAAATCTCCATGAAGTAATATGCAATGATTCCATGAAAATTATAAAAAAAGCTGAGTATAAACATTTCAGTGGCTCCAAATTCAATAAGTACCCAAATAAAGCCACCTTACCTGTTCGACTTACGGAGAACATTCCCCGCATCATAAGGTATTTACGAACAGGTATTTGAGCGGTTTAAGGCTAACTGTCATAGTCGCGGCGCCTCAAGTAAAAGACGACCCAGTCTTTCACCACTTCTCCCACCTTTCTTTGCGAATTAATGTCTGTCCGTGTTATTTCAATTCAATTTCAGAAAAAATATATTACTTTGCATGCTGATTGTGAGAAACCGGTAAATAAAATTGAAAATCTAAGTACACATTTTTGTAGAGTGAACGTTGCGCGATCTGTTTATACACTTGACCAATTAATTAATCAACTTTTACACAGAGAATTTTGTGTTTTGCCAAACCACTCGCTTCAGCAAAAAAACTTGGTTTTTCCTTATCCTGTGAAAATCCTGTCAAATTTTCAAAAATTCAAGCAGCCATTTGTGTATATGACTGCCTTTATAATCGAACGCAACTATTTCCAGGTCGCTATCTGTTACCGTATACGAGAAAAATGTGTTTTACTGTCTTATCGAAATTACATGTAATTGGTAGCAATCAGATCAGTTCAAAAGTCCCCCTTAAGAAAAATGTTTTCAATGTAAAAAATCCAATGAACGTCCAAATCAGCCAAAAAAGTTCAAAGACCAACAAAAACAATTAGCAAAAATATTAAACACGTCGCAACACAGTGTACGATTGGCGATTGGTGAAGATTTTAAGAAAAAAATGGGTGCCTTATCATTTTATCATAGTACAGAAAACTGGAAATCATCATTGAAATGCTTCTGTTAAGTTTTCGGAGTGCATAGATCAGACTGGGATAATTAACTAGCTCGCCTGTACATTATAGTGACATCATGCGGCAGTGGAGAATCGTAGTGTTTTTTTTTTGCTGATAATGTAGCACGAATGGAGTTTTGCCGACATGTAACTAGGCACGTAACTAGAAAATTAGGTGTATCTCAAAAAAAATGATAATGATAAATTATTGAAAATGATTACGAAGGATTTTCAACCATTAACGATCGTTGAAGATGAAGGGTTTCGGCAGTATAGCCAAACGTTAAGTCCCCATTACCGAATACCTAGCCAGAAAGTGATATCCAGCACACTTTTACCTGCTAAATATCTAGAGACACTAAATAAAGCTTGGGAAGTTGAGACATGCTGCAGCAGTTACACTTACCACAGGCTGCTGGACCTCTTGTAAGAACGATAGTTTTATTGCCTTAGCAGCCCATTTTATAAACGAAGGATTTCAAATCAAATCAGTACTTTTGGAAGTAAATTCTTTTAATGAAAATCATACCAGTACCCGCTTGGCGTTAGAACTCAAACGATTTAGAAGTGATTGGGAAATAGATGCAAAAAACATTTTATTAGCCGAATCAGGTAATGTCGCTAACATAAAGAAAGCCATATCGGAAGGCCTCAAATGGCGTCATTGGGGATGTTTAGCTCACACCATAAATTTAATAGTGCAGGATGCCTTAAAGGAAATTGACCCTCTTAGCGAAAAAGTGAGAAAGGTGGTGTCGCATTTCAAAAGAAGTACCACAGCCAAAAACAAGTTGGATTTTTATCAGAAACAAAACAATCAACAGTATCCCAAAAAACTCATTCAGTCGGTTAGCACTCGGTGGAATTATGTCTATTACATATTTCAAAGCTTCATAGAATTGAAAGAGGAAATTCGTACATCTTTAGCAGCGTTGGGTCATGAGGACCTTCCTATACTTACAAATGCAGAATTTGACATTCTGCAAGAAATAATAAGAATTTTAGCCCCACTGGAAATAGCTTCCAAAACAATGAGTGACGAACAATACGTTACCTTGTCATCAGTAATAATAATTACAAATTGTTTAAAGAATATGTATCAAGAATTAGACATGCAAACATTTTCTGATTTAGCGAATTCTGTTATTATCAAAGTGACATCTGGACTTAATACACGTTTGAAAAACCTAGAATCTAGCACTACCTTAATTGTTTCAACGTATCTTGATCCTCGTTACAAAAATGTTGTTTTTTCTACTGAAGGAGTTGCTGATACAGTTAAGGCAAAAGTGCTGAGTTTTTTGACAAATTTAATTGGGTAAAATAATTCTGATTGCCAAGAACAATCCCATGAAGAAATGTGTAGAAGAACTTTGGTGGAGTATGGTCCTGCAAGTTTGCTATTTCGATCTTTTGATAAGAAAGCTGGCTTTTGAACCCAGACTCCAGTAAAACTAGAGCAATAGTTGAATTACAAAGATATTTAGAAGAACCTTTATTATCCAGAGAAGGAAATCCATTAAGCTGGTGGAAAATTAATGCCTACAATTATCCGAACTGAAGTGTTATCGTCAGACAAAAATTTGGCACAATAGCTACCTCCGTTCCGTGTGAAAGGGTTTTTTTCGAAAACGGGGCAGCTACTGTACGAGAGGCGAAATCGCTTGTCGTCACAAAAAGTACTGCAGATTATGTTTATTAACCAAAATGACTGAAATTTTTTGCCGGATACCATAATTTAAAATAATAGTTACATAGCGTTTTTTCTCTTTCATTTTTTTTTTGTTATTTGTGTATTAAAAAGCATTATATCATAAATTAAATGGCACTATTGCTTGATGCAACATTATCTTATGATCTCCACAATGTCGAACGATACACAACCGAGAATCCGAAACAATGGCCTTCTATGGTATTCGCCAAATAACTAATAATCGCCACTTAAAAGAAATCCCACCTTATAATTTTAGGGAATTAGACAAGGATACCAGTATAAAACTATTGTCTTGATAATAGCGATTTATAGCTTTTAAATACTTTATACAAAACAAAGATGGGTAAACATTCTCTTGTCTCTCACTCTCAATAGTTATTAAAAGTGAACATAGGAATAGATTTGACCTATATGTACTCGTATATAGGTTATTGAAATCTTTACTTCAATTTGAATTGTGATTTTTTGCTATTTGCTATTATCATAAATCTACCGCAATGTCTGGAAATATTTGAAATCCAAAGCTTAACAATTTATAATTAATTTACTTGAACATTTTGTGCGCGAAAAACAAAATACAACAATACCCCATTAGTCAAATTCTTACTTATAATTTTTTGTCTTATTAGTTCATACGTTTCCTATTGACGGGCCAATAACAGTTATTTGGCGATGACTACAGATAGCAGCTCCAGTGCCGATATGTTATCTATGATTCACACAGTTTTATACATACATATGCTGTTATAGTACCCATTCACATACAGTTCGCCTGCAGTCCCAGGACTGTACGATCTGAACTGAAGATTTAAACTGTTTTTGCGACTGACAGTTTTTCAATTGCAGGAGAACGGAAGTTTCACCACACTCTACAAATATTTTGTCCGTCTGATAAAATTAATCGCTGTGTAGTAAACAATGACATCAACTATTGTCAGAAGAAAAGAGCTAGCAGCACTTCTTGTAGCTTTATTATTACAAGAGCCAATAGTAGCAAAGGTCCAAAAAAGATTGGTTGTTGCAACGTGATACATTTTCTCATATGACATTGGTGCGGGAATGGAGAACTATTGCCAAAGGTCACCTTACGAACTATCTCAGAATGGATGACACATGTTTCAATGAACTTTTGACGATGGTGAAGCCTTTGATATAAAAAAAAATACAAAAATGAGACGAGCAATTACAGCCGAAGAACGATTGATAGTGACACTACGATATTGGGCCACCGGACAAAGACACTCAAGATTGCTCCCAGAACACATTGGTTAATTCATGTGGGAGCAATTTTATGGAGGAAACCCTACGACCAGAATGTTCAACATCACTCAGCAAATTGCAGAGAGATACCTCTTCTGAAAAAATTAATGTTTTCAATTTTTCTTTGTATTTTTATTGTTTTTTTTTTTGTATTATCATTGTTTTTTATTATTTTGAATTTTTTTCACTTTTATTATTTTGTATTTCTCATTGTTATTATTTTTTTTTTATTATTATTTTTATTGTACTGTATTTTTTCATTATTTTTTATTATTTTTTTTTATTATTATTTTTATTGTACTGTATTTTTTCATTGTTTTTTATTATTTTGATTTTTTTTTGACTTTTATTTAATTTTTTTGTTCATTGTGTATTTTTATTATTTTGTTATTTAAAATGGTTATTCTCCTAGTACAGTGAAACTTGTTTATAATGGAACCTGCTTAAAGTGGAACTCTGTTTACAACGGAAAAATATGTGAGTCCCTGATAAGATTTACGGAACATACATGTAAACAAAAACTGCATATAGTGGAACCTGTTCAACGTGGAAATGGAAAGTATATTTGTAACAAAAAATGAAAAAATCATCTGTCTATAACGGACTCATATGTTTTCTACCCAATGCGCAAACTCTACATCTGTGCAGGCTTGAAGTCATGTAATATACTACACGTCTGCACAACAAGTTTTTCATGAAAATAGGTACCTAATGTAAATTAGTAAAATAAAACTGTTATCAATTTCCCCAAAATATTATGTAGCATCCCACCTGTTTTATCAGTGTATGATTCGAGAATACACTTGACATTAACAATAAGAGTATTTTTAGTACAGAATATTCGTGGGACACGTTATAAATATTCTGCTTTTGAAATCAACACGTGCGCACTAGTGTGTTTTATCTTCGAGAATTTCCCCGAATTTAGACTAAAAACGTTGAGAGCCTTTTTTACTCCCTCTCGCGTCGGTTTTTAGTTGTGCTAGTGTATGATAAAAAATGTCTAAACGAAAAAGTTTTATATTAAGTGAAAAGTTAAAAATCATAGATTTGCTTGAGACAAAAAAATGCACTGTAAGCGATATACAGAAGAAATATAATTGTGGTAAATCTCAAGTATACAATATGTTGAAGCGAAAAAAGGAGTTGATAGAAGTACTCGAGGTACGTATGCACATATACAACAATAAAAATTGATTGTTCGTTGTCAAATATCAATATCTTTATTTAGGTACAAATTTGAATTCTAAACGAAAAATACCTAAAAGTATAAATGAAGAGGTCAACTCACTAACATGGGAATGGTTTGTTGCAAGCAGAGCGAAAAATATTCCACTTTCTGGACTAATGGTGCAAGAACAAGCTAAAAAAATTGCAAAAAGATTGGGGAATACAACATTTAAAGGTTCTAACGATTGGTTAGAAAGTTTTAAAGCACGCCATAATATTGTTTGGAACAGCGTATGTGGGGAATCGAACGATGTAGACATGAACATAGTAAACAACTGGAAGCAAAGCATTTTTCAAATGATTAAAAATTATGAACCACAAGACATTTATAACGGCGATGAAACGGGGCTATTTTTTAGAGCTATTCCTTCTAAAACTCTATCTTTAAAAGGAGAAGCATGCAAGGGTGGGAAACATTCGAAAGAACGACTTACTATATTTGTTTGTGCTAACTTAAATGGTGAATTCGAAAAATTACTTGTTATAGGAAAATCGGCAAAGCCCAGATGTTTTAAAAACTTATCAGTTTCAGATTTACCAGTTATCTGGAAATATAATTCTAAAGCCTGGAATACGGTTGCAATTATGAAAGAGTGGCTACAATATTTCAATCGAAAGATGAAGAATGAGAACCGAAAGGTAATTTTATTTTTGCATAATGCAACGTGCCATCCAAAATTACAACTTAGTAATGTTGAACTGGCTTGGTTCCCTGCAAACACAACCAGTATTACCCAGCCATTGGACCAAGGCGTTATTTACTGCTTAAAGCTACATTACAGAAAATTTTTGATGCAATCGTTACTAACAGCAGTAGAAACTGAAGACAAAGTGAGTGATATCATAAAATCGATTTCAGTTCTCGATGCAATCAATTGGCTCACAATGGCATTGACAAAGATCGAAAGAGAAACGGTTAAAAAGTGCTTTCAAAATGCAGGTTTTTTGTTCCACAATCAAGAAGTTATTGAATCAGAAATAAATGTAAAATTAGAAGAAAGTGAATTGAACACGATTGTCCACCTTTCAGAAGCAAACTTAAAAGAATTTGTCACGATAATAATTTACTTATTTGTGATGATTTAGATGTCCTCGATAAAATAGATCAACAAAGGACAGAAGGAAATGAAGAAGAAGAAGAACCAGTAGATCAAGAAACCGAGAATAATCCCATTCTAACGTACAAGGCCGCATTCGAACATTAAAAGTTTTTGGAAGCTTTCTCATTAAATAATGGCGATTGTAACCTGCTCGAAATGCTCAATACTTGTAAAAGCCATGTAGAGGGCAAAGTTCTGTTCAAAAAAAGGAAACAAAAAAGTATCACTGACTTTTTGCGTCCGTAATTTATTATGTATTTTGCTTATTTAGATTTCAAGTTTCATAAATAAATATATATGTAGTTTGAAAGTATGTACTGTGTTATGTTATTTCCAATGAACAACTATAAGCAATAGAAGTTACCTAACCTGCCTATTGCGTGAATTTTATTAAATTTGTAACATTTTCCATTATAAACAACAAGCCCGCCTACAAAGGAAAACTGTTCATAATGGACAAAAATCTCGGTCCCGCGAAGTTCCACTATAGACAGGTTTTACTGTATAACAATTTACAATTTTCTCTGTCTTGGTCTCGGTCTTCGTTTAGGTCAGGTTTCTTTATTTTTTTCTTTTAATTTCAGTTTCAGGTCACGGTCTTCGTCTAGGTCAGGTTCCTTTATTTTTTGTTTTAATTTCAGGTTGAGGTCTCGATTTTCGGTTAGGTAAGTTCCCTTTTCCTTTATATTTCCATGTTTCGTAATTATTGTATCTACTTGAGTATTATCCTGTCGATGTCTCAACATTCTGCCCTAATAGTGGTTCATGCCGTCGCGTGTAGAGACGGCATTTTATGATTGCATTGAGTACCCGAGCATGTTTGGATAACGCGCGCTTTACTGTGGCATTTACAGTGTTCCCAAGAGCGTTTATAATGCACTTTTTTTGTAAAAATGAGGGGTATCGATAAGTTAGGCAAAATGACCCCAATTTGACCAAAAATTTAACAATAATTTTTTCTATATTTCTCATTTTTTTGTAAAATACAAGGCACTAACTTAACACTAGAATAAATCAAGAGTCCAAATAATTACGTTTTCCTAACGAAATAAATCGACAAACTGAGGTAAAAATAGCTTTTTTGTAAAAATTGTACCTTTTTTTACACTATCGAGTTTTTTTAGACATGAGCGCACTTTTTTAGCAGTCTAATTTTTATGTGAATAGATTTTTTGACGGCTAAAGAACAACATATAAAAAAATCATCATGCTAAAATAATGCGCTCATGGTAAGATAAATCTTTTTTCAATCTTGTGCACTCGTATTCAAAAAATATTATGGTACGTTATTACTGCTATCTAGATTGTAACCCTATAATTTTTGACCTTGACTTTCCCACTCTTCGTTTAAATTGTGAGTTATACGTATATTGTGTTTATAAGAATGTCAACATACTAGTGGAAGTGAGTTAAAAATAATAGAGAAAGTATTGCTTTGTTTTTCTAAGTTTAGTACATTTTAAATATCAGTCGTTGTCGGGCGATCTATGGCGCACTTTTTATTGGAGAACATCGACAAGAGTTGCGTATTGCTTTTTATTTATTGATTGAATATTAATAAATAGCTATTAGAAAATATTCTTGAAGAGATTACAATGCCTAAAAGCTGGTTATGTGACTGTTGTTCATCTAGAGTTAGAAAAAATAAATTGAGATCTATCATAAAAAATGAGTATGTACAATATCTGAAGAAAATTAATGAAAACTTACGATCTGACTGTAAAGTATGTCCTAACTGTTTTACTAAGGCTTATGACCACTGTCATCGCACATACGGTGATTCTGTCGACATGTCTGCATGCAGCACTACACCTGATCTATCAGGATCGACGACAGGTACACAATTTGAACAATCGGACGAAAATCCCAAAACTGAAAAGCGTGTTATGAGTCCACGAAAGATAAGAATTGGTATCAATCGTACTCGCAATGATCATAAAATGTGTTTAATATGTACACGAACTGATAGAGTAATGAAAAGACTTTCAGCTGAGGCTATATCAAAGTTTTTTGTAGACACTGGGCTTATAATTCCACCTGGAAATAAATGTTGTAAACAACATTTGAATTCTCAACCTCCATTTTTTGTAAAGGAAGAAGATGCTTTGTCTGTTCATTCAACGGGTGGGTCAGTTATGCTTAATCGTACAGACATAGGCCAATTATTAAAAAATATTCAAAAGATGGCAAGCAAAAAAAGACTTGACTTTGACACTCCAGGCCGTATAAAAATTGGAGATTACTGGTCATTAACTGGATTAGATATAGAATGTTTTGACAATTTATTCAACTACGTAAAAAATCATTTACGATCAACTACACGACGGTCGAACCGCACTTGTTTAGCAATTTTCTTGACTAAGCTCCGTACAGGATTGTCACATCGAGTACTATCATCACTAGTTTATTTGCCTAAAATAGTTATTAGTAGATGTATACACACTTGTAGGAAGGTGTTAATGGCAGAATTTGTGCCTAAATATTTAGGATACACACACATCACTCGACAAGACTTGATTAACAAACATACACGACCAATGGCAAAAGAAATATTTAGTACAGACGAAAATACTTTCTTATTCTTGACGGTACCTATATTTACATCCAAAAAAGTGCAGATTACAGTTTCCAACGAAGAACCTACTCTTTGCATAAAGGTAGGCCGCTTGTAAAACCAATGATAATAGTCACAACGACCGGGTATATCTTAGATGTTTTGGGCCCTTTCTTCGTCGATGGAAAAAATAATGATGCTTCCATATTTAATTTTCATCTTACGTCTTATAACATCTATACGATGGGTTGTAGAGGCAATAAACGGGCTACTCAAAACTTTCAAGTTACTGAACAACGTGATGCCTAATTCTCAAATACCCTACATTAGTGACTACATCAAGATAATGAGTTCTATCTGTAACGCTTATAGACCACCAAGAATACAAGGTGAAAATGATATCATTTTGGCTAACCACATGCTTAACTTTCTAAAACATCAAATTATTTGAAAAAAAAAGTTGAACAAGAAGGTTGGGCAAGAAAGCGAGTTCCATGGCAAGAAATATCAAGTGATTATTTAGCAGACTTTCCTCGCCTTACTACTGATGAATTACGCTTTTTGACTTTAGGTGTTTATCAACTAAAACAAGCCAAGTCGTACACTAAGAAACATCTAGATACCCAAGGACTTTACACGATTGCTATTCACCGTGAAAGCAATAATATTATCAGAGTAAGAATACAGTCACGACATGTCTCCTCTAAGCAATATCAGCTTTGGTTAGAGTACAGTACCACTAACATTTTGGGGTGGTACTGTCAGTGCAAGGTAGGAGCACGTACTGTTGGCTGCTGTGCTCATATAGCATCAGTAGTTTGGTATCTGTCATATCAAAGACATGAAACCAACATACAGCGTGTCATCGACTTTAGTCAGTTTCTTCAGGACGCAGCAGTAAATAATTCCATTTGCGGGTGGTCAGATGATTCCGATGCAGAATAGATATCATTCTTGCGATATTTTGTTCCATTTTTGTTGTCAGTTTTAATTTATTGCATACTAAACCTACAAATGTCAGTAAAATTCAAAATATCTTGTAATGTTGCATACTTATTTGAATTGTATTCTAAAAATGAATGTAAAATATTTCTGGAAAATGAATTGCATTTCTTTTACATATGAGTTTCATACTATTCAAAAAACATAGTTTTTAAAATTTTCTAGAGGGGTCATTTCTCCTAGCTTATCGATACCTCCCCTTTAAAAAAATAATGAAAAATCCACATTTGTTTCTTTGCAAAACGTTTAGAAACAAGCATTTATAGAGATATTTCTATAAAAAAAATTCAATTCGGAGTTCCTCATTTCGTCCTACAACCCTATGTTTATTTTTATATTCTACATACATACACATATTTTATCTTGTAAACTAATGTTATGGATATTCCTCATTGTCTCAAATATTCAAGCATTCCTCATTTTATTGGGTATTTGTATCCATTTATTTATAATTTCGTCTTTTTTAACTGATCTACTATGGACATAAAATGTACGTATTATGTACGTACATTTTGGGATGTAGATAGGTTCTAAATTACGTACGTACAACGTACATAATATGTCCATAGGACGTAATTACTACTACCAGGTCCAAGTAACTCTATGATAAACCGACTCCACCTATTCCCCTCCAGTTTTTTAGTTCAATACTTCGCTCTTAGGTGGCGCTTCTGTCGAAACAACTTCTCCTCTCGAATCGTTTGCTGCCATCTACAATTTGTGACGGAAACTAAGAGATTGATAAGAGAGGTAAAATTGATCGATTTAATTAATACTGATAAATCGATTATCAAAATGTCATTTAAAATTAAAACTTCACTGACCATTGTGTCTATTGTACCACATTTTTGCTTTTATCAGTTTAAATTACTATATTTTTAATTTTTAAAGTTTTAAAATTTGATTTTATTATGTCCTGCACTAACAGTAAGTAGATCTCCTTTATTCATTCATAGAAATAACACAATAATTAGTACAAATCAATAAGTTATTTAAATTTTTTTTTTTTTTAGACAAATGCATGTTATGTGGCTCGACCGGGGAAATTTTACATTACTTTCCCAGAAACATAGAAAAGTAAGTGTTATATTTTTCCCTAGACCGCTGTTTTAATTTATCTAATATATATTTTTATCAGAAACACATTAGAACACATTAAAATCGAGATAAATATGATATGCATCACAAATACCATTGATAATTATCGTACATATACAGCATACGAGAGCATATTCTTTATAATTCTTCGTTAGATGTTGTCGAAGGCATCGAAAACCTTGGAAGCCAAGGCAGGAGGGGTCGCAGTGCCAATCACCCCTTGGTTTTCATGGCCCAAGGTGTCGTGAGAAAGTGGAAGCAACCTGTTGCTGATTACTTTCCTCACGGGAGTATCTGTTCGGTGGAGTTGCAAGCCATGTTGGTGTGCCCGTTATTGCTACCATTTGCGACATGGGGACAGCAAATGTCAGTACGCTTCGAATGATGGGATCCTCCGTATTCCATCCTTATTTTATCCACAATGATTGTAAAATTTTTACTATCTTTGATCTTTCCCATCTCCTTAAATGTACTCGTAACCTTTTCCTTAAGTATCCCGTCTCATTGCTTTCTTCCATTGGCAGGTGCGAAGTCCGCTTGGTTGCTCGTTGGTCCCATATAAAAACAATTTACGAGGGAAGCAAAAGCTCAGCGGCCAAACTACCAAGTATTCTTGTATAACCCGGCTTCACACACTAGCCAGACTGCTTGCACGAACAGTGTTTATCCAATGTGTCTCCATTGCCTCAAACGTTTTAAAAAAAGTATTGCTTCGACATGAGCCAATGTTTACACCATTGTTCGGGGCAGTGTGTGGATCCGGGGTATACTAACGATAATAATAATAATCACCATCATCATCATTATTATTATTAATTGCTTATAGTCCTGCTTTTGTACAAGACAAAGTTTTTAAATAAAACTGTTACAGGTACTTCAGAAATTGACAGACCAGCATCTACAGCCAACGATGCGGTCAATAATGAACGCGTCGTTGGCTGCTCAAGTCCTAAGTAAGTCGGTGGGCACTTTTTTAGATGCCCTCGTACTTTATAGTAAGTAATTTCTTAACATATCAATTGAATACTTTCTATTAACGAATATTTTCTACTTTAAGGAGTTTTGCCGCAAGATGCCATCGGAACTTCAACGTTTGTGATGCTGATGAGCGATTTATTTGATTCCTTTAACGGACGTAGTTCAGGTACGCGACTAACGGGTCACTATGGCTCTTCAACATATCACTCAATCGTTTAAAATCCTTTATTACGGCCAATCACCTAATAAAATGTCTACCACTGTTTATTTGAAGATATACAAAAAAATTAAGCATAATTAGTTTTAATAGATAATCGGGGTAATAATGTCAAACGGTACATCCGTCGTAAACTGAGTATTCTTCCTATTTCGTAAATTACGTAGATTCCATTTACGAAATACGAAGAATACTCAGTTTACGACGGATTTGCCGAGCGACATCAATACCCCTAATACACATATCGTTGATTCCGCTCATAGGAATTGGAAGAAAATTGAAACGGTTAAATATATACGCGGACAGCATTGATATAAAATTTCAAAAAGAAGTGCCCATTAATTGAATTGCCCCTAAATTGATTAACACGTCTACCGACGTGTTTTCAACTAGCAGAATACACTACACTTATTAGAAATAAATAAATGTAGGCAGAAATTTGAGGTCATCAGTATCACAAACTTCAACACATATGAAGTTCTGGGACAATGCCTACAAATTTATCGACAGCTGGTCGTTTGTAGGAAGTAATCGTCGACCTCCTTCTCAGGTGAAAATAAATTTCTCGCCTATAACTTACATTCGACTACATTATTGTGTTCTTTTAGGACGGATGGCTCACAACCATTGGTGCCATGAAGGGGGTCCGGCATTCTTTGCAGCAACAGGGGATCAGCGAACTCCACACAAGGGCCTTAAATCCAGACCCCCTCGAGAACTTGTTTGGGGCTATTCGTTCCGGGTGTAACTGCAACAGCAACCCCACAGTGCAACAGTTCGTAAGTTCCTTAAAAGTCCAAATCATGAATGGACTCCTCCGCGAGCAGTTTCATGGGACTAGTTGCGAGGAGGATGATTTGGGGCTGTTAAGCAATTTGCAAAGCTTATTTGATGTGGAAGGAGATCTAAGGGCACCGTCAGAAGAGGGTGGTTCCGATCATGTGAGTACACCGTAAGTTGTCAGAGAAATCGAGAGTGCTGTGTTAGCTGGCACTTTGGACTCCCTTTCGGTTGCTTATATGAGCGGAAACATTGCTTCCAAAGTTCTCGCTAAGAGTAACTGCGAAAAATACTCTGCCATTCTCACTTCCGATTCTTCTCTTCCTTGTAATTTATATATAGTATTCAAGGAGTCATCAGATGATCAAGCGAGCCTAACTTATCCTTCGGAAAGGTTAAGTGATTACGGTTGGTCATGGAATGACACTTTTAGAGCAGCTGCTACCAGAAAGGTTGCAGGATACGGAGATTCGGAAGAAGTTAGCGGTAACTCTTGGCGAAAGATTAGATTTCGCGTGGTTTGATTGCCCTTCGCACTTTGTTACCATCAAAAAATGCATTGCTGAGTCTGTTTGTTGTATCGGTATTCCATGGTACTACAAACGCCTCACCCGCGAATTGAAAGGTCAAACTTCCTCGAAGGGGGCAAAGCGGAGATTACGTATATTGCAGCATCAATAATTACTACCTGTTGATGCTGCAATATATGCAATTTCTGCCATAGTTAGTAATATTTTTTGTATTACCATTGCAACATATTTGCAACTACACGTCTTTTCGAACAGTCATTCATTATATTTGCCGGAAAAATAGGTACCATATCTCTCTAAGACATAATCTTAAAAATTTCTTATTGAGTTGCTTTCTGCATAACGTGAGCTGTTCGCAAAAGTTGCATAGTATGTTGATAATACATCGTTGACAATTTTTGCTTAATTGTTGCAATTATGATTAGTATGATTGTGGTATGGTTTTATTCTGTATATTCCACAAACATACATTTAATTATTGTTATTATTAATATTACGTTTGTGATATTGTCTTCTAGAACAGCCATTGATTATATTCGCCGGAAATATTCCATATTTCTCAGATAAATCTCAATAATTTCTTTTAATTTAATTACTTTCCGAATAATATAAACTGTTCTAAATGAGAATACTCTTGTGAATTTTTCATTTTATGTAAAGAATCAGTAATCTTCAACAAATTATTTAATATAGTATAATTTAGACAAAGTGTTGCAATTACAATTTGTACGTTAGTAGCATTCATATTGCATATAAACCTTGGTGGAAAGAAATATTAGAAATACCAATTTATTTCCATTTTCTGAGTTTTTCAAAGATAATAATATTTTTTAGAGAAACTAATAAATTCGCAGAAACTTTCAGAGATTTTCAGTGAAAATTTCCACCAGGGAACACTTTGATTTTATTAGATACTTGTTTCTCTTCACGCCATTCGTTATTGTTAGAAAGTTGGAAATCTTGTAATTAATTATATTTAATTAATTTTATTATTATTCTTACTGTATATATGTACATATGCATAAGTTTCGTTTTTAATAATTAATAAATTAATATAAAGCAACTTTCTGTTTTTTATTTCCTTTTTCAATATACGTATAGGTTTAAATAGGAATATATTTTAAAATTTATTAAGCCTTGCCTCAAACCATCCAATACAGCAAATGACAGCAATTAAAATGTGACTTCATCGCCACCTAAGAGCGAAGTATTGAACTACGTGGTTGGGGTGGTGGGGGAAGTGGAATCATCGACACATAGAAGTTACTAGCACCTGGCTAGAAAGCATTTCACCTCCTTGTGATAATGAAGCGGACATTCAGCGGGCTCTACAGTTTTCTATCACGAATACTGGTTTGTGTTTTTGCTAATGTTCTTTCAAGTGTTGTCTAGGTGGCGCTGAAGAGGTAGAATTTCAACAGATAAGAGTAGATTTTGTGCGGGAATTTATTTAATAGTGAACAAAAGTAAGGTTATTTTTTGCGTAATTCTATATTTTTTTTAAAGGGTAAGTACTAATTTTATTTATTTCATACAAAAAAATTATTAGCGCAATAATTTGGTTGTCTAGATTTTTTTCTGATAAAGCAAATTTTAAATAGATGTATTTTTACCTAAGATACCTCTTCGTAAATTCGTGACTCCAATTGGCGTCAATGGGCGTTAAGTGCTAAATATACGTATTTAGTAAATTACTAATTGATGTTTTGAAAAAAGGTTTTATAAAGTCAAGACATATGTTTTTTTTTTGTCTTTTTGTTTGTCGGATCGTTTTTTTTTAAACAAAAGTTTCCTCCATTTTATAGATGACTAGAGCAGGTCTTACAGAAGAAAAAGAGAGGCAACTGTTACTTTGGTTAGAAGGAGACGTTTCGGATGTAGATATTGCTGAAAATGACAGTGAGGAAGACGAAGAGGCAGAAGAAGTTTGACCGGCTGAGAAATATGTTTGACCCGCCATCACAAGACGTAGAAATTGATATGTTATCTACTCTTCAAGCGGAAATTGCTCAAACCGCTAATGAAGAATGGGAAGAAGAAGATAATATACCGCTGAATAATTTTGTGAAAAAGAAATCTAAGAAAGCTAAAAGGACGAAAATCTTATGAACTAAGACTGAATTGGATCCTCCTGAAACCACTTGTGATATTACTTACACCCATCCAAAAGGAGCTGCTAATCCTCTACAATATTTTCATTTGTTCTTTAATGAAGAGATTATAAGAAATATAGCTGAACAAACAAATTTATATTCTACCCAAAAAGATTGAAATTCTATTAATACAACCTACGAGGAAATGTGTCAGTTTCTGGGCATTCATATTCTCAGTGGAGTTGTTAGGATGCCTAGTTACAGAATGTACTAGGCTCAAGAAACGAGATTTGCTCCTATTGCAGATGTAATGTCCAAAAATCGCTTTGATAAACTTAGAAACTACATTCATATAAATGACAACACATATACAGGGTGTTTGCTCTCAGTATGGAGAGTTCTAAGAAACTCCTATTAGTCGACGAGCGATTCGAAAAATATTTTGAGGATTTGTAGAAGAGTCCCTAGGGAACATTTTAGCAAAATTAGAACCTCGTAGCTCATTTCAAGGTTGGTCAAAAATCGCTCGTTTCTGACGACTTAGCGATTTTCAAAAACGAACAAAACACGCAGAACGACTAAAAATGACTCAGAGACTTTCCCAACATTGATTTTTTTCGTTTCTTTCCATTTTATTCTGTAGCAGGTGTAAATATTTCGTATTTTCTCTGAAAAACAATGGAGAAAAATGAAAAAAATCAATGTTGGGAAGGTCTCTGAGTCATTTTTAGTCGTTCTGCGTGTTTAGCTCATTTTTGAAAACTGCGACATTGTTCAAAACGATCGTTTTTTGACCAACTTTGAAATGAGCTACGAGGTTCTAATTTTGCTAAAATGTTCCCTAGGGACTCTTCTACAAATCCTCAAAATATTTTTCGAATCGCTCGTCGACTAATAGGAGTTTCTTAGAACTCTCCATACTGAGAGCAAACACCCTGTATGAAACGAAGAGATGAAGAAGTGTAATGTACTGATTAAGGGTTGATGATCCGATAAAGAAATAGAGTATTTCAAAACTACTTTGTTTCAAGTATTTGTTCATCACCTAAGAATTTGTACATTAATATAACAATAGAATTAATACAACAATTGACCAATACCAAACTGGTCAGAAATTTTAAGTAGAACATCAACTTAACATTAAAAATTGTAACTAATTGTAGAGTAATAAGTAACTGGCTTCCAACCGATGAAGTCGTGTTGTATTAAGATAATTTTGGCAATCAATAAAATGTTACAAAAGTGCATTGAGTTTTAACCCAGCAAAAGGCCAGTTATTACATGGCGATCCTGCCAGCGCAGCGAAGTAAAACAAAATAAAATAAGTATGTGTAAAAATTCATAAGAACACAGTGAAAATCACAAAAAAAAGAAATGGGACAAACTGAATCGAAAGAAGAAGTCATCATAAGTCAAGCTGGTAATAGCGGAGGAACTACAAACGATGCTGATGCGTCCGGCTCCATTACAAAAAAAGAAATCTTGGAATTAATCGTCCTGGTAGCGGCAATCGTGGTAATTTTTGCGTTTTTCTTCAGAATTTGCAAAAAGAAGTTGGAGAAGAAAATCACAAATGAAATGACGAGAAGCCAAGAGTTAGTGTAACAAACTGTAAGTGACAATATTTATTTTTAAAAAATTAATGCCGATATCTAGTGAATTCCGTTATTTCTTAGAGGAAATTAGAGTATTCTATAGAAATTTAAATAAGGATAATGATAAGCGTAGGAAAAATATTAATGTAATTCAACGTAAAATTAGGAAGCTAGATAAATGAAAGTTAGAGCTAGATGAATTAAAAAATACGTTTAACAGTAGTTCACATGACATAAAACAGAAAACTGAAGTAAAGGAGTGTCTAGATGCAATAAATAAATATTTTGAAACTTGTAAAGAAATTTTAAATACATAAGAGGAAAAATGTATTAGAATTAGAATCAGTTGATAATTCAGATAAAACTGATCCTTCTGACGCTTCAGACCCTGAATCAGATTCAAATTTAAATTGTGAATTATCAAAACCAACTATGACTGAAAAATTTGATTTGAGAACCGCAGCTAGTTTGTTGCCGGTCATGGATGGTTCTGAAAATGTAACACAACAGCAAATTGACGCTACTGAATTGTATGATGCTTTGCTAGATGAAAACGGGAAAAAAATGTTAACAACATATCTTTTAAAAGCGCGACTCACACAAAACGCGAAATTGCGACTAAAATCTTCATACGCTTCAAATGGGGAATTGATAATTGACATTAAAACTCATCTTTTAACAAAAAATCTGCATCTTCCTTTTCAGTTAAATTAAATAATTCAAAACAAGATGGAAAGTCAATTGAAGATTTTGGTAAAGCAATTGAAGAATTGTTAGTGGATCTTACGATTGCACAAGCAGATGGTAACAATGACGCGATAGAAATTTTAAAATCCGCGAATGAAAAAATTGCAATAAATGTATTTGCAAACGGTCTTCAAAATTCCGAATTAAGAACAATCATAAAAGCTAGGAATTATAGCAAGCTCAATGATGCTATTCGGGGAGCTAAAGATGAGGAATCACCAAAGAAAGAGTCTCAACAAATGCTTCACATGCAAGGCCGTAGCTTCTATAAAAATCGTGGTAACAGAGGAAATTTCCATAACAAAAATAATACAAATCGAAATTCCGGTACATTCACAAATTCAAATAGAGGTCGTGGTAATAAAACTTTAAATATTGTATAAATAACAATGAAAAAATAGATAAATCTAGGAAAATTAAAATAAACGGAATATCTGGGTCAACATTATCGCATGGATCAGCGAAAATTTTTTTAAATATTAACAATAGAAAAGTGTCATGAATTTTTGCTGATTGATGCTTTTGAAAAAAATATTCACGGTGTGTTAGGTTCAGATTTTTTTGAAAAATATAATGCAACCATTAATTTTGAAACATTTGAATTCTCTTTTTGGCTGAATAAAAATCAAGTCGTTCTACCAATGATTTCGCAAGGCGATCATGGCATAACAATTCCTCCTCGGTGTAAAGTTTAAACATTGTAGGATTAATTCAACTGATGATTGTTTAGTTTTGCCATCTGAGGTAGCAAACGGTGTTTACATAGCAGGAACATAAGCTCGTCCAAATTGCAATATTATTCCGGTTCGAATACTCAATGTACGAGATGAATAAATCAAATTGAAAAACTTTTTGCCGAAAATTGAACGGTTAGATAATTACCAAATATGCCAATTTAGCGAAAATTCTATTCTTTCAGTCAATCGGATAGATAAACTACTAAATTTACTGAACACAAATCATTTAAATAAAGAGGAAAAATTTTCAATACAAAAAATTTGTGCGAAATATGCTGACGTTTTCCATTTGGAAAACGATCCGATGACCGTGACCAATATTTACAAACAATGCATACGCTTGCAAAAATCTAGTAAGCCAGTTTACGTAAAACCGTATCGTCTACCACAAGCTCAAAAAGAAGAAGTACATAAACAAGTTGATCAAATGCTCAAAGAAGAAATCATTGAAGAAGTTAAATCCGAGTGTTCAGCTCCATTACTTATTGTTCCTAAAAAAGCAGACCAAAATGGTAATCGAAGATGGAGAGTAGTTATAGATTATCGGTTATTAAACAAACAAATCGAAGATGATAAATTTCCATTACCGTGTATCACAGAGATTTTAGATTCTTTATCGGGTGCAATATATTTTTCTCACCTTGATTTATCGCAAGGATATTATCAAATAGAATTAAACAAAGAAAGTAGACCTTGCACTGCGTTTACAACAGATAGAGGACAGCATCAGATGACAAGATTACCTATGGGTTTAAAAATCAGTCCTAGTGCATTTTCTCGGGCAATGACAATTGCTATGGCGGGATTAAATTACGAAAAATGTTTCATTTATTTAGATGATTTAATAGTTTTCGAAAGTAGCTTAACAATTCATAATCAAAATCTTACGAAAGTTTTACAGAGATTACGAAATGTCAATTTAAAATTAAACCCACATAAATGTGAATTTTTAAAGAAAGAAATCTTATATCTAGGTCATGTCATTTCTGCTGATGGTGCCTCACCTGACCCTTCAAAAATTGACGCAATACAGAAATATCCAGTTCCAAAAGATGCAAATGAAACCAAACGATTTGTAGCTTTTGCGAATTATTATCGAAGATACATTAAAGATTTTGCTCACATTACCGTTCCTTTAAACAAATTAACGAGAAAATCAACACCATTCGAATGGACATCAGGATGTCAGAAAGCCTTTGAAACATTGAAACGTGCTCTTGCAAGCCCTCCAATTTTGCAATACCCTAATTTTTCTGATAGTAATTGTTTTACCCTCAAAACGGATGCTTCTGGATGTGCAATTGGCGCAGTATTAACAAATAAAGATGACAAACCAATTGCATACGCCAGTCGTGCATTAAATAAATCAGAAAAGAATTATTGAACTATAGAGAAAGAACTATTAGCAATCGTCTGGGCTGTAAAACATTTTCGACCGTACCTGTATGGACGTAAATTCACAATCTTTACAGACCACAGACCATTAGTTTATCTCTTTGGTATGACAAATCCGTCAAGTAGATTAACCAAATTTCGATTAGTGCTTGAAGAATACGATTTTACAGTTCAATACATAAAAGGAAAAGATAATGTAGCAGCTGATGCTTTATCACGAATACAAATTGATTCGACAGAATTAAAGACAATGAGTAGCACAGTTACCGAAACAATGTGTGTCTTAACCCGCGCTCAAAGTAGAAAAATTCATGAAATACCGAGTGCTCTTGATTCAATTTCTCATGATAGGCTTGATCACCCTGGAGTGACCGAATTGTTAAAGCGCCCTCCGTATTCATTTGAATTACGAATGATCCCAGTTTCTGAATATAATGAAATCTTTCAAAATAAACAATATGATTGTGTAATAGGAAATTTCATTTGTATCACAAAGTTGCAACTAATTTATTTAAAACAGGATACTCGATCAACGTTCGCCCTCGACGCCTCGTTGAGAGACCTGAAAGAGATTTGTAATTATAAAATTCCGGAAATCATTATTATAAAGAATAAGAAATGCGCATTATTGTTAAATGAAATTTTGAAATTTCCAGAGAAAATTAAGCAAGCAAATATAAAAATATCTGTCATTAGGGACGTCCAAAGCATCACTGATTTAGAGCTTCGACAGATTATATTAAATGAATTTCATATATTACCAACTGGAGGCCATGCGGGAATAAATCGGATGTACAATAACATCAATAGATAGTATTTTTGGTCTAGTTTAAAAAAGGATGTTGAAACATTTGTAAAATCATGTGATGAATGTCAAAGATACAAACATTCCAAAAATAATATTGAACCAATGACGATAACTACCACAGCCACATCGGCATTCCAAAATGTTTTTTTAGACTTAGTAGGCCCTTTAGACACGGAACATGATGATAATCGATACATTTTAACTTTGCAATGCGATTTAACAAAATTTGTAGAAGCGTATCCTATTCCAACGAAAGAATCTACCGTAGTTGCTAAAGCTTTTGTAGAAAACTTTATCTTACGATATAGGGTCACTTGAAAAATCACATAAATCGTTAGGAACATATCTACGAATGCAAATATCGAAACATCATAAGACGTGGAGTTCATGGGTTCCGTATTGGTGTTTTGCATACAACAACACAGTACATACTGAAACTAAGTATACGCCGTACGAATTAGTTTTCGGTAAAATAAGTAAAATACCATCGAATGTATCCACTCACGTCGATCCACTTTACAATTTTGATAATTATCCGTTAGAGTGAAAATACCGATTACAAGAAGCATGACATGATGCAAAGGAAAACTTATTGATGTCAAAAAACAAAAGAAAACAATTGTATGATAGTAAATGTACGAAACTTAATTACAATACAGGAGATAAAGTTTTATTGAAAAACAACGTTACGAGTAAAACAGATCCTCTATATGTTGGTTTTCCTATTGTAGAGGACACGTCTCCAAATCTTGTACTTAAGGTAGATAATAAGTTAATAGAAGTTCATAAAAATAGAGTTAAATTGTATCACAAAAAAAAAATAATGTAAAAATGAGAAAAAAATGTAAAAAAAGTAGACAAAAAAAAATTGTAAAACAAAAACGAAACAAAAAAAAAATGAAAAAAAAAATATAAAACAAAAAAAATTTGTAAATATCAAGGGATATCTAAATTTTTTTCTCTTCCCCTTGGGAGGTGTAATGTACTGATTAAGGGCTGATGATCCGATAAAGAAATAGAGTATTTCAAAACTACTTTGTTTCAAGTATTTGTTCATCACCTAAGAATTCGTACATTAATATAACAATTGAATTAATACAACAATTGACCAATACCAAACTGGTCAGCAATTTTAAGTAGAACATCAACTTAACATTAAAAATTGTAACTAATTGTAGAATAATAAGTAACTGGTTCCAACCTATGAAGTCGTGTTGTATTAAGATAATTTTGGCAATCACTAAAATGTTACAAAAGTGCATTGAGTTTTAATCCAACAAAAGGCCAGTTATTACAGAAGGTTATGACAAACTTTTTAAAGTACGTCCTCTAATAGATAAACTAAGAGATAACAATTGTTCAAACAATTGAACCCGAAGAACGTAATTCGTTAAAACAATATGTACGAAATAAACCCCCACAAATGGGGTATTAAAGTTTTTGCCAGAGCCGGGAGAAGTGGTTTAGTTTACCATTTCGAAATTTACGTTGTAAAAGGGACTGTAAGTGATAATAATACTTCTCTTGGCATAAGCGGCGATACTGTGGTAAGACTAACACACAATTTACCACAACATAAAAATTTTAAAAGTTATATTGACAATTGGTTCACGTCATTTTGCTACCGACAAATATACAAATATAACAGTCACAAAATGGTACGATAATAAAGCTGTACATATTGCATCTACTTACCAAGGAAATAGACCTATTGACACTGTAAAAAGGTGGTCTGTTGCTGAAAAGAAATATGTAATGTGCAACGTCCTGCTTTAGTGAAAGAATATAATCTAAAAATATAAGGAGTTGATCTGAATGATATGTTAGTAGCGTTATCATACATCATACATACAGGGTGAGTTTAAAGTAACGCATATTGACAATAACATTTTTATTTATGAGAATTTTGGAAAACGCCGAGACAGGTAACTTTTTATTTTTAAATTAAGTATGCGCGAAGGAGCCAAAACGGCTCTACCAGTTACCATTGCGAAGAACTGCCATCATCAACAATTTTTTTAAATGGCAACCCCTATTTTTTATTGCATTTTCGGATAGGGCATATTTTTCTGCGTTCAGAAATGTGAAAATCGTAAGGGATTCAATAAGAAAATTTTCGAGCAAAAATTCTTAAAGTTTGCAAGATTTTCTGTCATCATTATATCCTTGCATCAGCATAGATTAAAAAAAACACAACACCTTCGAATAAGCATTGCAAGCATTGGATTAAGTAGGCGTATGTAGAATTTTGACAAAACTATTAACAAATATGGCGGATTAAATTGTCAAAAATTAAAATGCAAATTTAAATGAAATTGGAAGCTTTAGCTGCATGTAAACTGTTACATAGATCGTATACACTTCAACCTTGCTTTCCATTTTCTCCCTAGGAGTAACCACCCTTAAGATTTTCAGCTTTATTTTTGACAACTACATTCGCCATATTTAAAAATAATTTTGACAAATATTCAAAATACGCCTACTTAATCCAGTAATAAGCCAACGCTTGCAATGCTTATTCAAAGGTGTTGTGTTTTCGAATATTATGCTGATGCATGGGTATTATGATGACAGAAAATCTTGCAAATTTTAAGAATTTTTTTCTCGAAAATTTACTTATGTAACCCCACATTATTTTTACATATCTGAACGTAGAAAAAAATTCTCTAGCTAAAAATGCAATCAAAAATAGGGGTTGCCGTTTAAAAAAATTGTTGATAATGGCAGTTCTTCGCAATGGTAACTGGTAGAGCCGTTTTGGCTCCTTCGCGCATACTTAATTTAAAAATAAAAAGTTACCTGTCTCGGCGTTTTCCAAAATTCTCATAAATAAAAAGGTTATTGTCAATATGCGTTACTTTAAACTCACCCTGTATATATAAAATAGAAGCACTTTTTTTATCTGTCTGTCTGTACGAACGTCTTTAACTCAAAAAATACTAAAGCTATTGACACGAATTTTACACAGAATATAGGTAATAGTCCTGGGAACAACTTAGGCTATGTTTCATTTTGTTTGCTTTATTGGTTTAGAAGTTATAAGCAATTCTTTATAAGAATGTTAGGCAAAATGTCATAGTTTACTATTAATTTTTTTTTGGTTGCTATGCATTACGTATTTATAAATACACACATACAGGCTGAGTTTAAAGTGACAGGTGACTTTTTATTTTTAAATTAATTAAGTGGAACGGAGCCAAAACGGTTCTACCAGTTACCATTGCAAAGAACTGCCATTATCAACAATTTTTTTAAATGGTAACCCCCTTTTTATGCATTTTTAGCTAGAGAATTTGCTCTACGTTAAGATATATAAAAACAATATGGGGTTACATAAGTGAATTTTTGAGAAAAAAATTCCTTAAGTTTGCAAGATTTTCTGTTATATTTATGAGTTTCGGTTTAACGGGATAATGAGAGAAAAAGTCTAAAATTCAAGTACTATTACATCGAGTAATAGTAGTCGATATATGGCACTAATAACATTTTACAAGGAGGTATAACTTATCACTATTTGAACTTTTGATTACGAAACAATATGTAATCGCTGTATCATTTTTGTTAATTCTACCCCTAAGGGAGTGAAATAAGGGATGAAAGTTTAAATGGAAATCTGTCATTATTTAAGCTAGAAGCATGAAACTTTATATTTTTGCTTTTGATCAGACATAAATAAAAATTTGTTTCAAACATTTATTTAATTTCACCCTTTAGAAGGTGAAATTGGGAATAAATGTTCATAAGGGAGTTCTGTCATTTTTAAAATTAAAACCAAGGAATCATATTATTTAGTTTTTTGAATAAAAAAATAAACACATGATCTATCGTTTTTGAAAATCCTACCCTAAAGGGGTGACATGTTGGACGATTTCTGAAGGTGACTGAATTCAAAAACATAAAACATTATTACTATTTGGGCTTTTGATTACAAAACTATAAGTAATCGTTTTAGAATTTTTGGAAATTCGACCCGTAAGGGAGTAAAATAGAGGATGAAAGTTTGTATGGAAGTCCTAAATTAACGTAAATTAATGGTGTCAGAAGTGTCAGAAGATGACAATTATTTCACGATTCCAAGTATAAGAAACGAGCGGCGAAGCGCGAGTTTTCTAAAGGACAAGTGCAGTATACGACTTCTGACACGAGTTTTTTTATACAATTTTTGCTATTTTGCCTATTTCAAGGAAAAAAATTATTACACTTTCCATTTTTATACAGTGTATCAAAATGAACTCATTTAGATACACTAGCAAGTTTAAAAATAGCGCTATTATTGACGCAAAATAGAAATGAATATATTTACGATATCCTTCTTCGCGGGCAAAGCTGCGGGCAACAGCTATACAGAATAAAAATGAGAGTAAAACGATATTATTTACGAATTTTATATCACCTTATAGACATTTGCGTTGTGAATGCATGGCTATTATATCGCCGTCAGTGTGATCAAAAACAAGTGAAATTTAAAAGACTTGTAGCTTTTAGATCCGACAGAGCTCATGCTTTGCTGAAAAAGACTTGTTTTTCACGACGAAAAGTTGGGAGGCCATTATTACAAGATTCACCATCTTCTAGTAATCGTTCAACTCCAGAACCTTCACCCAAAAGAAGAGTTACATTTAACCCCATTGACGACATTAGGTATTGCTATTAACATATTATAGTATTTTTAATGTGTATATCTACTATATTGATTACAGGTATGACCAAGATAATCATTGGCCAATTCATATAGAGCCAAAAAAAAAGATGCAGATGTTGTATCAAGGCATATTCAAGAATTGCGTGCATGAAATGCAATGTGCCACTGTGTCTAACAAAAGACAAAAATTGTATTCATTTGTTCCATAATCATTAATTATCAAAATATTGTCCAAACATTTTTTTGAATTTACTTTTTGAGAATAAATTTTGAATTGTATATTTGCTGCTAGTGACCACTGACTCCATATGGCATCATACCTTTTTGGTACCAAAAAAAAAACATTTGTTACAAAAGTAAAAGCAAATATGTGTTTTAGAATCGTTGTCAAGCAAAACTAATACAGAAAAAAAATTTTTTTTACTTTTCGAAAATTTGGGCTGGAAATGGTTAAGTCTACGTACATAATACGTCCTTAAGATGTACATTGGTTTATTGGGTTTTTGTTGCATTAACCTCTATTTCAATTGAATTATTATAATAAATCTTTAAATTATCATAATACTTAATTGTTTAATATTTCTGTAAATGAATTTTCAGGTTCATAATATAACAGATTTGGTGAGAAAATCATAAAATATCATAGGTTATGTACGCAATATAATTTGAATTTTACCGCGTTTAGACAGACACCAGAGAGAATTAGACAGGTACTACTTATTGTCGCGGATGCTTACGTTTCTGACAAATGATATTTGACAGCAATATTTCTGTCAAAATCTCACATTCAAATAGTGGATTTAAGATGACAAAATAATAATAAAATAAATTAACAAAAATTGACTTACCTACAAGATGACGCCTCTAGAAACAACCACACCCATAGAATCACAAAAATACCATAAAATCTGGATGCCGTGGATGCGTATCCGCTTGCCTTAAATACGTAACACAATGTTGTCAAATTTACCTGTAAACAAGTTAGAAAAAATTGCGACAGATTACATACTATTATTAATTTTGTTAAAACATACCGATAGATACAATTCCCATTAGAGGGGGTTTCCGTTAATTTCTATATACGAGACGTTGAAATTTGTTGAAGAAAATTCCAGTCTGTCAAGGCTTGACAACGTTGCAAAATGCCGCTACGACGCTACGATTGCACAAATTATTTTTAATTAATAGGTATTTGCATTCATTAATTGAATGATTATATTTGTATGACTTTTATTTAATGAAAACAAAAATTATAATAAAACAAAGGAATAAAATGGGCTTACCAATTACCAACGGGATAGCGCCTCTCGAAACGTGCACACCTAAACCATAGATAACCTGACCTGACCTAAACAATCACAAAAACACAATGCAGATATCATAGACAAGTATAGACCTCCCACTCTTAAGCCCCCACTACTCCTAGTTGACTAGGGATATGTTCAGGTAGCGCTAACGTAGGTCCTGCCAATATGGCGTGAGTCCTGTCAATATGGTGGCATTTCCAATTTTAGGGGGAAATTCAAATTTACTTCTTGTATATATACCTGTATTTAGTAGGTGTTTTCAAAATCAAGGAAAAAATAAATAAAAACATGTTTAAAATTTAAAACAATATATTAAAGCAATTAAATATTCATTATATCTAGTTAATTTCCAAAAAATCATTACATAAATAACACATTCTGATAAATAGAAAAGTTGTAACTTCACAGATAATGCATTGCAATCACCAATCACATTTAATACATTTAATCACAATTAACATTTTCCTTTGTATAAAAAAATTCACTTGAAATAATTGAAACAAATACCTTAGAGAAACGCAAAATTTGGAGTCTTTTTTCCATTTTCTATGTAAAATAAAGAGAATTACCTCTAAACACATGATTTGTTTATGTCTAGTTCTGATTTTATCATAAAATAAACAAGACAGAAGACAGGAAATTAAATCATCTTAAGCGCCCTCTGGAAACATAGCTAGAACTAAATCATTAAATAAGGATAGCCCTATAAACAGTGGCGTAACAAGACTCTCTTTTGCCACCGCGTTGCACAAGGGAGTGTTGACGCAAGAAATTGAGTAAAAAAGAGGTAAAAGGAGAAATATGTGATAATTTATCAACAATAGAGTCGCAAAAAATGTTTTTGGGGTAATAGAGAATTTGTTATTAAGGCTCTCAGACGAGATTCAAAATTTGTTGTTACGCTACTGACTATAGAGCGATGCCAGCGCACCCTGGTTATCTGCCCAGTCAAGACGACCTTGAGAGGAGTACCCCTTCCATATTAGTTGGACCCCCCTGGCAGATATGGACGCGTGGTATGAGTATTATATGGTGGAACGGCGCGTGGAACGTATTTTGGTATATACCGCGCATGGCGTCATCTTGGTCTGAAAACTTGAAAGTGACATTTCAATGTAAGCCGGTGTTTATTATGATAATTTATAATAATTGGTTGTTTATAAATAATTGCAATCTTTTAATTAATTAATAATTGTTGTTTTAATTATTGTGATATTTATTTTAATAAGTTATTTTTAAAATGCCACCGTGCTCTGTTTTTGGGTGTAAAAACTTTTCAAACAAAACGAAAGAATTGAAAATTAAATATTTTAGTTTCCTAAAAGATGAAATTTTATGTAAAAAGTGGGTTTTTGCATGCAAACGGAGAGATAAATTTAATATTAAAAATGGTAAGTGCAGATTTATTGTTATTTTAGCTCGTATTTGTTCTGTTTACTTTACGATTGAAAATTTTTCGTACCACTTCGTCAACAACTGCTGACTGCTAAACTATACACCGCGGAATTGTCGAAATTTAAAAAAAATTGCCATTTAGTCAAAATTTTTACTAATGAATACATCGAAAAATAAAACACAAACATCTGTTGAAAGAAAATAACTAATCCACCAAAGAAGTACATCATCTTTAATAAAAGCTTTACTAAAACCAAGATACTACCCAACAGTTGGAAGAAATAGATCAAATAGATATGGATTGTATTCCTGAAACTTCAGTTGGACATGACACGTAAGTATTTTAAAAATTTCATGATTATAAAATTAATTTTTGATTTCTGTTTTTCACGTCTAAATGGTAATCAACACACTTGAATTGTGGAGCATTGTAATAATAAAACTTGGAGCGCATCAATTTTGAAAACAGTAATTTACTTTCTGATTTTCTTATATTTTGAGTATATACCAAATACAACGTTGTCAAATTTACCTAAAATAAAGTTAGAGAGAATTGCCACAAATTAATATTTTTACAACATATTGATGGGTATAATTTATAATGTACGGTCTTTCTATCAATTTCTATACAAATGCATTGTTGAAAGAAAACTTCGTTCGAAAAACATGAATCGCCTCGACAACTTGCAAATTGTCAATAGCAACGGAACCATCCCAGGTGTCCCCCTCCGATTTTAATGAAATTTGGATCTGTTCTCTGTTGAAATCTAAAGCCGGATTTCCACCACAGTTTTGTTTTTAAAAAACCAAACAATAGTTGGTTTTGTTTTCTTCACAACTGCAGAGAGACTGTTTAAAAAAACCGTGGGGCTAGTGGTTCTTTTCTCGAAGAAACTTGTTTTCCTTTGATGTACCGACTCGAAATGGGAAAGTGTTTTGTTTACGAAAAACACTGTTTTCGGACAAATTTGTTTCTAGAACTGTTAAGTTTTTTAAAACATGGCTATTTTTGTTGAGAAAAACAGTTTTTGTTTGTGTTTTCTGTTTTCTCTCTTTGGTGGAAATCCGGCATAAGAGATGCATGTTTTTTTTATCGGCTGAAAAACAAATCTAGGGGGTAAAATCACCGCTCAAAGTTTGGGATCTAAGGGTGTAAGTTTCACATACATGCAGTTGGAATAATCGAATGGGACAAACGGCATTATTTTCAGGATAAAAAATGATGAAGAACGGTCTTTGTAAAATATTAATTAAGGCGGGAGTTGAAAGTGACAAAATTGCTATTAAACGAAAACTATACATTGGATTTCGACGAAACTAATGTCAGATGAAAGAGAATAAGAAAGTAGGAGATACCTATTTTTGGATGTTTCTGAAAAATTATGTTTAGGGGGTGAACATCCCCAAGCTAATTTACAACGATCAAGATGAACATTTCGACAAATTCCTTCTCTTTTTTGTTTTAATACATAAAGGGTGGATTTTTCTGAATTTTCAACCACTGATACATAGCATAGTAATAATTTTATCTGGTAAACAGCTACCCGCATACTTCTTATGATGAACGTTTTCATTTGTATTGGGATAATATACTTTTTTTATTGCGTTTTAATTGTCACATACATCGCACAGGGGGTTGTCACATGATATTGAACGTTAAAGAGGTAAAGGGAGGGATGTGTAGCAATTTTCCAACAATAGAGTCACAAAAAATGTTTTTGGGGTAATAGAAAATTTGTTATCAAGACTCGCAGGCGAGATTCAAAGTTTATAGTTACACCACTGACTATGAAACCATGCCAGAGAGTTGTGGTTATATCCCCAGTCAAGAGGACTTTGAGAAGAGCTTGGTGATGTTCACCCCCTAAACATAATTTTTCAGAAAAATCCAAGAAAAGATATAATACTTTCTGATTCTCTTTCAACTGACATTAAATTTTGACAAAATTTGATGTCAGGTGATATTTGAATTAAGTCGCCACATAGTCACAAGTCAAGAGAATTGTGGATAAAGTTGAAGAATTGGTTCTTAAATGAGGTGCGTCAATTAAGAAGTGAAATGATTTACTTATATTAAAATTTGCAATCATAATGAAAACAATAATATAAAACATTACTTTTCTTTTATCAATACTTATTTTCTCTAAATTATATTACGATTAACTCACATTTACAATGTCCAAAAGTAGGATTAAATCTAGTTCAACTTTTTAATTTTAGTTCATTATTAATTTATCAAGCACAATAATGAAGTTATTCATTTTTATGTTTCATTAAATGTTTGTTTAAGAGCCTTTTCAATGTAAATTTCTGATCACAAATATTACACTGATAAGAATGTTTATTTGTGTATTTTTACATGTGTTATTAAGACTCCTTTTTGTGTAAACTTTTTGCCACAAATGTGACACTGATAAGGTTTCTCACCTGTGTGTATTCTTAAATGAAGTTTTAAATTTTGTTTTGTTGCAAACTTTTGCTCACAAATATTACACGTGTGAGGTTTTACACCTGTATGCACTTTTAAATGCATTTCTAAGCTCTGTTTTCTTGCAAACTTTTTGTCACAAATATGACATGTGAAAGGTTTTTCTCCAGTATGATTCAATAAATGTGATTTTAAATTTGATTTCTCTATAAAGTCTTTAAAACAAATATTACACTTGTAAGGTTTCTCGCCTGTATGTACTTTCAAATGTAGTTCTAAGTTTTGTTTACATGCAAAGTTTTTGTTACAAATATCACATATGTAAGGTTTTTCCCCTGTATGTTTCAATAAATGTCGTTTTAAATATGATTCATGTGTAAACTTTTTAGTACAAACATAACATATGTAAGCTTCTTCCCCTGTATGCTTCAATAAGTGTCTTTTTAAATATGATTTGCCTGTAAACTTTTTAGGACAAACATCACACATGTAAGGTTTCTCATCTGTATGTAGTTTTAAATGCAGTTCTAAGTTCTGTTTACATGCAAACTTTTTGTTACAAATATCACATGTGTAAGGTTTATCGCCTGTATGTTTCAATAAATGTATTTTTAAATTTGATGGTTGCGTAAATTTTTTGCCACAAATGTCACATTTATAAGGACTTTCACCTGTATGTATTAGTAAATGTTGTCCTAAAATTGATGTATTTGTTAATTGTTTGCCACAAATGTCACATGTGCAAGGTTTTTCCCCTGTATGTTTCAATAAATGTGTTTTTAAATTTGATATTTGTGTAAATCGTTTACCACATGTATCACATTTATGAGGTTTTTCACCTGTATGTATGAGTAAATGTTTTTTTAAATCTGATTTACTTTTCGTCATTCTGTCACAAATTTTACATTGATAAAGTTTTATCCCCGTGTCTTGTTCATTTAACACTATTGTACTATTATTGTATTTATCACTATTATTATTATGGTAGTTGTTTTTCTTCGCCTTTTCCTCACCGACTACTTTATTTGAAAATCCATGGTTTTTATGAGAACCAGCCACTTTATAAAAATAAATAATTCTAATTAATAATTCAACAATTAACAAGTAATTATATCAACCCTCTTATAACACGATCAAACATTGCTAAAATTACTATTTATTACAATTATTGTCGAAGAGAATAAGCCGTGAGAAACGTATAGCGTAGCTTGATGCAACCACTGATAAAATTCACATTACCTTTTAATAATTTAAATGAAATTAAAACTTGTTGTATACAACAATTAGTGCCTCGAATAAATATTGATTTTCATAATAATGAAAAAGCAAAACAATCAATACATATACCTAATATGAAAACATTGTCAATAGTTTATAATTTGGATTATCGATCCAAGCAACGACATATGTTTTCATCCTAGAACTTATATTCGAATTATGTTTTATATTACTTTGTAGACAACACAGTTGGGTATTTTTTTAATTAATCCATCAACACGCTTTTGATTATTTTAACACGAATCATGTTATAAAAACGTTGATATAACTATTATTATAATTACAGTAGAACCTCGATACCGTGAACATCGGGTAACGGCAATCTCCGGCTAACGTGAATACCGTTCTTCAATACATTGGCCACCGTATAACATGAACACCGAACTTATTCGCTAACGTGAACAACAGAATTCCCGGTAATTCTAGACTTTTATTGTTCTTAGAACTGCAAAGCCAGACACAACATGCACATATAAAATAGTCTTATTTCATTCTACTTTAGATAACACAGCAGTACATACATAATGTCTCCTAAAAAACCAAAGTGCCTAACTCTTCGAGAAAAAGCTCTCATTATTGAAGATGTAAAGAATGGTTTAACGGTAACAAGTTTATCTCAAAAATACGGAGTGGCAAAATCCACGATATGTAAAATAAAAAAAAATAAACAAGAGATTGCAAGTGCTGTGGCGGATACGTATTGTGGACCAGGCAAAAGAAGAACGTTAAAGAGCTCTGAATTACCAAAAATGGAGAAAAAACTGTACGAGTGGTTTATTGCTCAGCGGAATAAAAACTTGGTTGTGACTGGTGAAATGATAAAGCAAAAAGCTAAATTATTACATTCTCAGATAAAAGAAAGTGCGAAGGAATTTACTGCTAGTGAAGGCTGGATACAGCGATTTAAACGGCGGTTTGGTATTAGATTTTTAAAGATTTCTGGTGAAAAACTCTCGTCGCAACCAGAACTTGTAGAACCTTTTAAACTAGAATTAAAAAACAAAATACAAGAACTCAATCTTACTTTAGATCAAATTTATAATGCCGATGAAAGCGGTTTATATTGGAAACTTTTGCCGGACAGAACATTTGTTTCATCAACAGAAAAAACGGCTCCTGGTCGAAAAACCGAGAAGCAACGAATAACTTTTTTGGCTTGCACCAACGCTTCTGGAAACCACAAAATAAAACCATTGGTTATTGGCAAAGCTAAGAACCCACGATCATTTAGAAATTTTGCATGTCCTGTCGATTACGACTATTCAAAGTCAGCTTGGATGACAGCAACCATCTTCCAAAATTGGTTTCACCAATCTTTTATACCACAAGTACGTATACATAAGATTTTTTAACAAATAGGTTTTGCATACACCTGTTTTATTCTTATTGTAGGTTAAACGTTTTTTGAAAAATAAAGGGCTTCCAACAAAAGCCTTACTTTTGTTAGATAATGCTACCTCACATCCGCCTGAAGAAGATTTGAAAAGTGAAGATGGTCAAATAACAACAATGTATCTACCACCTAATGTTACACCACTTATTCAGCCTATGGATCAAAATGTCATTAGGCTGACAAAGTTGTATTATAGGAAAAGTCTTCTTGCTTCCATTGTAGCGAATCATTCAAACATCACTGAAACGCTGAAAAGTTTGACCATTAAAGATGCTGTTTTAAATTTGATGGGCGCATGGACTCGTCTAGAATCAAAAATGATTGCCAAATGTTGGAGAAAAATTTTAGATGTTTCTGAAAACACAAGTGAAGACGAAGACGATTTGCCCCTTTCTGTTTTAAGACAACAATCCCTTGGCAACGAGTGTTCAGTATCTGAAGTATCTGCTCTACTTACAGCTGTGTTACCAGAAAAAACATTTAAAGCTGTAGATGTGTTGGAATGGAATAGTGTCGACGATCAGTGTACGAATCAAAGTGACGATGAAAACAATGATATTGAAACTGAAGAAGAGCAGTTAATTTCAACTCCAAAAGTTTCACCAGAGATTGCAGTAGACGCCTTGAATACAACTATTCAATGGGCAGAATATAGCGGGATAAGTGTTACAGATGTTTTGGTTCTTAAAAATTTACGAGAACAAGCAGTCAAACAGACAATTGAGCAAAAAAAGAAACAAAAAAAAATTTTAGATTATTTTCAGAAAATTTAATATGTAATGTACTTTGCATTTGCAAACATAATACATATGTATCTACTGTTTATTTTTATTGATTAAATAAATGTTATGACGCATTAAAATATACTATTCGTTAATGTGAACAATTCGCCATCGTGAACAGTGCCGGTTTTATTTTGTTCACGGTATCGAGGTTCTACTGTATTAGCAAGTGCTAAATATAATTCATAATTACCCGATCCATTTCTAGTATTAGAGGAGGTGTTTTCTTGCAAATTTTCATTACTATTATCATTAAATGTTGTATCTGTATTATCACCAATTAATGTACTAAAGTACTGATCATCTTTATTTTCTGATTCAGTTCCTAAAACAAATGAATATTTATTTTTAAATAATTAAAATAACTTAAAAAATCAAAATCCAACTTCTGATAGAACGGATACTATAACACGAATCGTGTTTTAAAAAGGTCAAAATTACTATTATTAGTAGTATAAAGGAAGCTATGTCGCTGCCTGACCAAAAACATGGCGGATTGCAAGGTGAATTACCGTTGTGGGAATTCAGAAATGAAAATGTCGAATCAACCCTCTCAGAACGCGGTTTTAGTATAATACAGCACAACAGAAAAGCAATATTACACTTATCTAACAGTTTTTAAACAACTAAAATATCGAGTACTTTATTTTATAAAGATTCATATGAAGCACGTATAAATAATTGCACCGTGTCCATTTTTTTTTTCTTTTATTACTTCTAACATGGTGTTAATAATAGAGAGGGTTGATCTTCGGACAATTATTGTTCTTACCGATTACTGAAAAATATTCTTCTATTCTTGATTCATCCTTTATGATATCAGAGCAGCATCTATCCGAATGTTTATCATCGCTATATTGATTATCAGTAATGATTGTTCTATTATCATTATCATCGTCATCAACTGGTATACTCATATGATGATTATTTCCACATATATTTTGATCTTCTTCATCGTTAAAGTCATTCTCTATAACACATTTAAAGCATTATTGTTCACTTTTCAAATATTGGCATTTGAAAAAAAATTAACTTTTTATAATTTTTGATTATTTTTTTTTTGATACTCATTACAAGAAAAATAAAACTAGTCCTCTTATGTAATACAGTACGATATCTCAACGAAACATAAAATGATAGAATCCGTTTTTTGGAGGAAAAAATTTGATGCAAAGAAATTTCGATTATATCAATTTTCATCGTTATTGTATACTTGGCTTCAAGCGTATATTGGTATTAAATACACTTTCTTCGACATCTTTGCTTTTAATTTTTCCATCTAAAAAAACAATCAGGAGCTAAATAAAACTAGCTCGGATGCGATAGGAACAGTTTAAACAAAATCTGATATAAGGTTTTCCAGATAAAATAAAATAGTGCAAGAACCATTGTATTTTCACTTTTTTTGAAAATTTTCTACTAGTTTGTTTTTATATTTAATATACATGAAACTTACAATTAGACTAATACGAAGTTCAGGTATTTTTTCAAATATCTCCTGTCTTTTCAACCCGGTAGAGTTCAACCTTGAGTGTTAACACCTACTTAATTAAATCGATAATCATTCTAACTTACCAATTTTTAAACATGTTTCCTCCAAGTTAATTTCCTCTTTGATAATGAAACAGCGTGATGCTTCAGTAAATATACTATATTTGTTTATTTGATGATTGTCCTTTTCATAATCATCGCCATTATTGCGGTAAGTTTTATTATCATCATCATTAATAAACTTACTCTCTAAAAACATATTAAAGGTAAAATGTATGGTTAATTGGTTACTTATTATTAGAATTATTACTAATTGTTGAACACAATTCACCATTATTTGACTCATTTACAGTAGCAATAAAAGAGATGCTTTCTTGGAAATTTTCATTACTATTATTATTATTTATTAACTTCTTATTATCACGAATTAATGAACTTAGTGGCTGATTGTCTTCATCATCTGAATCATTCCCTAAAATCAACAAACAATTTTTGTTGAGTTAAATTAAAATGATTAAAATCAAAATCAAGCCTCTGATAACACGGATTTGTGTACAATTTTAAAGGGGTTGTCCAAAAAACAAAAATATTTTCTAAAAATACAATGAATGTGTAAAAACAGGTACAATCATACAACTTAATTTAATAGAATAAACCGTGTTAAAAGAGGGTGATTTTCATAATTTTTTTACCAATTGGTAAGTTCGTTTTGAAATCATCATCTGTATCATTATTGGAAACAACAAATTGTCCATCATCACTTTGTTTAATACGAGGCCATTTTTTATGGAAATCTTCAACATTATTTTGGTCATTTTCAATTTCATTTTGTAACAATTGATTCGTTTCTAGAACTCTTTCACGATAATGATAGAAAACAATCAATATATGAAAACAATTAAAACATATGAATTTTGTATATGGATCATCTTCAACAATCTAAAAATGTAAATTACAAATAAGAAATTAATTAATGCATTTTAATTATTTTTGTTCATACCTTCAAATTTGTAAACAACTCAACAATAGTTGGAATTGTTGGATCAATTTGTTTGTTATCAAAAATATTTTCACAAAATTCGGGCAATTTCATGCAATTACATAATCGACAACGCTCCATATTTCTATCTTTCACTTAATTAATAATTAACAATAATAATTAATATGTACTCTAATAAATAATAATAACAACAAGCCCTTTCACTAGTAAACGTGATCAAAACGACGCTTGAAGAAACATAACCACACATTTACAATTGACAAAGTTGCCACATGAACGCAATAAGTCAACCACTGTTGTCATATTTAATATTAATAATTCCATATACAGTACGGATCAAGTGGGCTAGGAACATTAGAGAAACTTTGGCCACGCCTATTTAAACTACAGTAAAACTTCGTTATAACGCTCTTCTAGGGACCAAGCCAAAAAAACGTTATAACCGGGAAAGCACTATAACCGGGAAATCACAAAAATCCATAGCATGAACAAATAAAGTGCATTTAAATATATGAAATGAATAAAATTTATTTCAAAACATAGAATAAAGCCTATGTACAGTCAAGTGCACTGAAAATGTGACGACTCTTGAACAAGAAATACCCATTCTTTTAGTTTTGTAAACCAAGCTTCCTGCATATAGAGGGAAAGAAAGTGTGGAACGGATAGAGGTGACTTATTTTTTCCACTTTCTGGTTGATATTCTGTAAATATACAAAATAACACCCCTAATCCTTTCAAATTCAAACCTGATAGACATCCCCCACTTACACTGCCTCACAATTATCGTCACATTTTCAGTGCACTCGGCTGTACATACATACAGGGTGTACAACGCTGTTTCACACGCAGTTGGCAAGACTTTTGGTTACGTAGGATCGTAGCTTGATTCGACCGTCCGTTTTCCTTTATTGATAAATGTCAAATCTAGTAAAATATGCAATCAAGCTACACGACTCGATATAACAAAGGCATAGTAAACTGTGATGTGGAATAGCGTTATACAGTGTATAAAAAAAGTGTATAGAAAAAACATGATTTTAACAAAAAAAAAAAAAAAATCGGTATATTTTTGAATTTCTCAAAATCTATCGGCCCGAATCGGTTCAAATTTACACGAAATCTAAGTTTGGTGGAGGTCTTTCGAATGCCACAAAGAGCGCTTCAATCCGTCAAGCCGTTCACAGAGTTATGAGCAGCCTACATACTCACACACACGTACAGCCATACAGACATCCTCGCAAAAATAGTCAAAATAGTTTCCTAAGACCCCAAAACGTCAAGATCTGTTAAAAACTCAATTTTCAAAAATCGGGGTAAAAGCAATAACTTCCCGAAATTTTGAAAATTTTCAATTTTCTTAGAGAAAAGTTGAAAATAAGTCGAAATTGGAGCGTTATAACCGGGAAATCGGAGCGTTAAAACGAATAACATTGTCATCGAAATATCGTTCAGGGGGCCGGGACCGAAGAAAAAGAGCGTTATAGCCGGGAAAACGTTATAAGCGGGAGCGTTATAACGAAGTTTTACTGTACTTACATACTAGTTAGAAAGAGACAGAGAGACTTTGGGTTGTCTATAAATTAAAAATGATGGCAAAAATTATTCCCAACCCTTAGTCCTCTGACCAAACACAACAATTTCTTTTGTACGAAAGAACCTTGAAAACTTTCTATTTTAAAAGATAACAATAAGCAGATCTGGTTTGTGGATTTGGTATTTCTGTCTGTTATTCATGAAACATGTGATTTTGACAAAGATGGGATATGGGCGTGGCCAAAGTTTCTCTAATGTTCTGTTATATAAGAATATATATGAATGTATGTGAGAGTGGGAGTAATTGTATAAATAGCTGTTAAGTTAGAGTTAGTTAGAGTTAGTATCAATGATCCACAGTTGTATTAAGAAGTTATAATAATAAAGTTATTAGTAGAAATAAACGAGATCTTATAATATATATACAGGATGTTTGCTCTCAGTATGGAGAGTTCTAAGAAACTCCTATTAGTCGACGAGCGATTCGAAAAATATTTTGAGGATTTGTATAAGAGTCCCTAGGGAACATTTTAGCAAAATTGGAACCTCGTAGCTCATTTCAAAGTTAGTCAAAAAACGATCGTTTCTGACGACTTAACGATTTTCAAAAACGAACAAAACACGCAGAACGACTAAAAATGACTCAGAGACCTTCCCAACATTGATTTTTTTCGTTTTTCTCCATTTTATTCTGTAACAGGTGTAAATATTTCGTATTTTCTCTGGAATACAATGGAGAAGAACGAAAAAAATCAATGTTAGGAACGTCTCTGAGTCATTTTTAGTCGTTCTGCGTGATTAGCTCATTTTTGAAAATTGTGACATTGTCCAAAACGATCGTTTTTTGACTAACTTTGAAATGAGCTACGAGGTTCTAATTTTGCTAAAATGTTCCCTAGGGACTCTTCTACAAATCCTCAAAATATTTTTCGAATCGCTCGTCGACTAATAGGAGTTTCTTAGAACTCTCCATACTGAGAGCAAACACCCTGTATAACATGGCGCAGTCGGGTGACCAATAAATAAATAAAATAACATAAAATAAGTGAAAAAAAAGAAAAGAAGAAAGAAGAAAAGACGACAACAGCAAGACAAAAAAAATGGAATATTTAAAACAACCGAGAGAAATGGTGATGACCGGTGATTTGGGTCAAAATTGGAAGAGATTCAAGAACAATTTTCAAACTTACTTGGTAGCCACAGGAGCCAGTGTCAAAGAAAAACCAGTACGAAGTGCTATATTACTTTACTGTGTTGGAGAAGAAGTCAGAGACATATTAGAAACAATGATATTAAGTGACAATGATAAACAAGATCCAGATAAATTAATAACTGCTCTAGACGACTATTTCATACCAAAATCGAACACAAGTGTGCAAAGACACAAATTTTATACAAGATTTCAACAAACAAATGAATCTTTCGACACCTTTTTAAATGATTTAAGAAAATTAGCCGCTGATTGTAATTTCGGTGAATTAAAAGATCAATTGATTAAAGATAGAATTGTGTGTGGAATAATGGATGAAAAAGTAAAAAACAGATTGTTACGAGAAGACGAGTTAGATTTATCAAAAATTATAAAAATATGCAAGGCTGCAGAACAAACAAATCAGCATATAAAACAATTAGTCGACAAAACGGAAGAATTACAGATTGGACAAATCAAGAAAAATCATAATAATCAACATCAAGGTACATCACATCATTATGGAACAGCAAGTAAGAAATTTAACCGAAAACAACAAGAAAAACAAGACAACATCAAGGCAACAAAACATCATCGTGGACTGAATTGCTATCGCTGTGGATTACAACATGCCAGAAGAGACTGTCCAGCTTTTGGTAAGACATGTAAAATCTGTAATAAAATGAATCATTTTGCGCGACAATTTAAAAGTAAATCGTTGAATACAGTTGAAGGAAACAATCCTAATAATGAATCAGAACAACGCGAGACCGAATTTATTTTAGATTCAATATCTATTAATAATAATGATGATTGGTATGAGAAAATTAGAGTAAAAGAATGTAATAAAACGTTAGTTTTCATATTAGATACAGGTGCTCAGGTAAATGTAATACCTTATGATATTTTTAAGTTATTAGGATTGTCTCAAAAAATTGAAAGAACTTCTATAATAGTTAGAAATTATGGGGGTGGAAAATTAAACGTTGTTGGTATGTGTAAATTAAGCATAAATTGTAATAACATTGAGAAAGAACTAGAATTTGTTATCATAAACACAGACACGAACTCGGCACCAATACTCGGAATAAATGCCATTAAAACTCCCAAGTTACTTAGTAAAAATAACATAAACATTGACGAAATTCAACTTATCGCTAAAGATAAAGAATTGTTGACAAAGTTTGCAGATGTTTTATCAGGAATTGGCGACATACAAACAAAACCAGTAGATTTCACGTTAAAAGATAATTACAAGGCGCAGACAGTACAATGTAGGAAAATTCCTTATCAATTATTAAAACCGTTAGAAAACGAAATTCAAAATTTAGTCAAGACAAACATAATAAGTAAAGTCACTGAACCTACAGAATTTGTAAACCCAATAGTTTTAGTTAAAAAGCCAAACAATCAAATTAGACTTTGTTTAGATCCGAAAAATTTAAATCAATCGTTGCTAAGAGAACACTATATGTTACCAACATTTGAAGATATCACGCATGATATGATCGGTTCGAAATATTTTACAGTTTTAGATGCTAACAAAGGATTCTGGCAAATAAAACTAACAGAAGCAGCATCATTGATGACAACTTTCGCGACACCGGTTGGGAGATATCGATTTTTAAGACTTCCTTTCGGCATAAGTATAGCACCGGAAATTTTTCAAAGAACATTTACTGAAATATTTATCGATATTAAAGGAATAAAAATATATATTGATGATATCATAATATACGCAAAAACTAAGGAAGAACATAATGAAATTTTGGAAAAAGTGTTAACACGTGCTAGAGAAAAAGGCGTAAAATTCAATAAAAATAAATGTAAATTTTGTTTAAACGAAATTAAATATGTAGGTCATTTATTATCAGAACAGGGAATTAAACCAGATAAAGACAAAGTAGAAGCAATTAAGCAAATTACAGAACCGCGAAATCAAAAAGAATTGCGCAGATTTTTAGGAATGATCACGTATTTTTCAAAATTTATACCAAATTTAGCAAATATAACATACAATTTGAGGCAATTAACAAAAAAAGATGTTATTTATAATTGGTTAAATGAACATACAAAAGAATTTGAAAATTTTATCTAATAGTCCTGTTTTACAATTCTTTGATCCAAATAAACAAATAAAATTATCGGTAGACAGTTCAAAAAATGGATTAGGTGCGGTAATTTTACAAAATGAACAACCGGTAGCATACGCATCGAAATCATTAACGGAATGTCAAACTAAATACGCACAAATAGAAAAAGAAACATTAGCAATTAAATTTGGCGTACAAAGATTTCATCAATATCTTTATGGTAAACGTTTCACAATAGAAACAGATCACAAACCCCTGGAACAAATATTTAAAAAACCATTAAGTCAAGTACCACTTAGATTACAAAGATTATTAATAATGTTACAACCATATGATTTTGAAATAAAATACAAACCGGGTAAATATCTGTATGTTGCGGATGCTCTTTCAAGATCTAGTTATAATGATACAAATTTTAATTTAAAAGATAGAGAAATCGATTTACAATTAGACTTATTAGACACGGAAAAAATCAGTCCGACAAGATATAATTCAATAAAACAAGAAATTCAAAAAGATGAAGAAATGCAACAATTATTAAAAGTAATAAAAGAAGGGTGGCCAGATAATAAACGACTATTAAATTCATTAATTACACCATATTGGAAATATCGAGACCTATTAGTTGAAATAAACGGGTTTATTTACAAAAACGATAAGTTAGTAATTCCTAGAAAACTCAGAAAAGAAATAATAAATCGTTTACATTATCCACACTTAGGAATAAGCAAAACAATAACAAAAGCAAATGACATCATTTTTTGGCCATTAATGACGAAAGAAATAACCGATGCCGTAAAAAATTGTTCGATTTGCTTAAAATATAGTAATTCACTGTGTAAAGAAGAAATAACAAACAGAGAAATAGCTAGAAGACCTTGGGAAATTATAGCGTCAGATATATTTCAATATAAACAAGAAAATTATTTATTGATAGTAGATTGTTATTCTAAATATCCGGAAATAGTAAACTTGAAAAATGATACATCAAGTCTTAATTTAATAACCCATTTCAAATCAATATTTGCTCGACATGGGAAACCAGATATAGTATATACAGATAACGGTTCAAATTACGTCAGTACAGAAACACAAAATTTTTTCAAAGAATGGGAAATAACGCATAAAACAAGTAGCCCGAGATATCCACAATCCAATGGTTTTATAGAAAGACACGTACAGACCATCAAGAAATTAATCATTAAAGTTAAAAAGGATAATAAAGACATCTATAAAGCATTGTTAGAATATAGAAACACACCCTTAGATGCAAATATACCATCTCCTGCACAATTACTATTCGGTCGAAGGTTAAAAAGTCTAGTTCCCATAAATGAAAAATTGTTAAAACTTAAAATAGTCAACCAACATTACGATAAACATATGCAAACACAACAACAGAAACAAAAACACTATTATAACAGAAATTTTAATAATTTACCAGTTCTCAATGTTAATGATAATGTAATTGTACAAAATTTTATAACTAAAAGATGGGAATCAGGTAAAGTCATAAAAATAGATGTAGATAGACCAAAAGCGTATGTAATTAAATTAGACAAAGACGGTAAGATTCTGTTCGTGGTGGGAGTATAATATGGTGTGCTCGCAAGCCGCCCAATTTCGGTCGAGTTCGCGCAGTGACGTCAACAACGAGACAGTCTTGCATGGTCTTGCAGTTCTTTGCATGACGTTTGCATGCATAACATGGAGTCGTTGCATAGAGGGAGAGTTGTTTCTCGTTTATTATTGTATTAAATGTGTTGTTCTGTGAAGTGAATATTATTAAGACTTGTAAAATACGAATATAGGTTGTTACTTACGTACATCATGCCAAACTGTGCCGTTTTTGGTTGCAATAGCCAAAATAGAATGAAGGAACGATTTGATATAAAGTTTTATACATTCCCCAAAAATGAAGATCTTGCACGACAGTGGATTCACGCTTGTGGAAGACAAGATAAAATTAATTTGAAAAATGGTAATTGTTAACTGCAACTAATTAACATACAAAATTTTGCTAAGAATGATGATATCTATTTTAGCTGTAGTTTGCTCTAAGCATTTCGAAACCAAGTGTTTTTTTGTAAGTTTGAAATATAGACTTCTAAATGAAACACCACCAAAAAGGTTTAGAAATTTGCAGTGTGATGCCATTCCAACTTTATTTTTGCCCAAAAATAATACTGGAAATGCGTCTAAAAATTGTTCAGGTGTTTACTCTAGCAAACGGTCCCAAAGGTTGCAAATCAAAAATGATTTAGAAAATCGAAAAATGATTATCGCAGAAATTTTATCTGCTCCAAGTAACATCAATGAAGAGCAGAAAAAATCTCAAGCAGTGGTTGATGAAGAAATTGACAAAGATGTTTCAATAAATATGTGTGTAGTATACCAATACACATTGGCCTATTAATTCATTGAGATATTTTGTAGGGATGATTTATTAAAACAGTTGGAAGATATGAAAACGAAAATCTCTTCATTGGAACAAAATGTGGAATTTTTAAAATTGAAAAATGAAGAACTGACAAATGCTAAAATAGCTTCTGAGGCAAAATTATTAAACTTTCACAATGTACTGAGTGCTCATTTCACGCCAGGTCAGATTAAGCGAATACTTAATCCAAACAAGAGGTACTCCTCCTAGGCTCCCGAAGACATTGCATCTGCAATTTCCCTACGAAGCGTGAGTCCCAAGGCTTATAGGTATCTGAAGAAGATTGGTTACCCTCTACCTGCCCTAAGTACTTTGCGAAGATGGGCTGTGAATCTTGAGGTCAATCCTGGCGTATTGACAGACGTCGTTAAGCTTATGAAACAGAAGTCCGTTACATTGAATAAAAATGAGCGTTTATGTTCATTGTCTTTTGATGAGATTTATATTTCGAATAGGCTATGTATCGATCAAAAAGAGCAACAAGTGTTTGGAATACACAAATCATGTCAGGTGGTAATGGTAAGAGGTTTGTCTGCACAATGGAAACAACCTGTTTTTTATAACTTCGACACACCGATGACAAAAGTTATATTAATGGATATGATAACTAAGTTGCATCATGCTGGATATACTGTAGTTTCCATCACCAGTGATATGGGTAGTGGAAATGTTGCTCTCTGGTTACAATTGGATGTTGGTCACAACAAAAAATGTTACTTTATGCATCCTGTTATTTCAAGCCAGAAAATATTTGTGTTTGCGGACCCACCGCATTTATTGAAACTCCTGAGAAATCACTTAATTGACAAAGGATTTTATATTGATGGAAAATTAATTGATACCAGTTGTATTACAGAAATTATTAGTGCATCAACTGATGAACTAAAAATTGCCCACAAAATTAATGATTAGAATTTAAATGTTCGAGGAACTGAACGTCAAAAAGTTCGCCCGGCAGCACAACTTTTGTCAAATACAGTTGCAAAAGCAGTGGAATGGTGTGGAATGGAAGGTTTCCTAGATAAGATGTACTGGCAAGAAACAAGTAAATTTGTAAAACTAATCAACGATTGGTTCGATGTTTTTAATGCTCATGCTAATGGGGGACTCAAATTTATTGCTGGGTATGTAGCATATAGATTCAAAGATAAATTCCCTAATTTGAATTTAGGGATTCACACAAAACTTCTTCAAACTAATAGAGCCCCAGATTGGATTGAATTTTTATCAAGAGGTCACCTCATATACCCAAGCGAAGGAATGATAGAACTGGCTCGTTTAGTTGACATCGAATTTCAGAAATTTCATGGCAGTTTTTTTTCTAAAGAAGCTAACATTTTTAATAAATTATTAGAAAGAGTTAAGTTATCTAATGCTGAAGTTTCAAAGAACTTTCCGGACGAAATCATGTTATGTTTGATAAGAACGAGAACATATATTCGATTAAGACATTTAAACAAAAAAATTAGCTTTGAAAACTGTAGACGCAAACTACAAAGAAAAATGTCCAAATTTACAAACAGTTGAGAACACCTTTTGTCATTATACTTATTATCACAATAAAAATTTTACAATTTCAAAAATTATTTATATTGGAAGCACAACAGTATCGGCTTATTGCCAGAGAATATGCTATTCCGATGCTATTCCATAGCAACAACGTGTAAGTAGTGATGAGTGTCTCGTTGCTGACGTCACAGCCCGGCAGCCGCATGCGCGTAAGCACACCATCTTATACTCCCACGACGATGCTGTTAAGAAACAGAAGATTCATAAAAAAGGTTCCAATTAAAACTATAGATGGCGAAACTTATAATGAAATATTAGATTCATATTTACAGTTTACAGAAAACACTAATAATTGTAATAGTGATAATAACACAAACCCTAGTGTTCCGTCAACATCTAATACTCAAGCGCAAACAAACAATTATAGTGATAATCAGTTTAAAAACAACATAACAATGACAAGTGAGACAGAATATAAGACACGCAGTGGAAGAGTGATAAAGAAACCAATATATTTAAAAGATTACATTAAGGGGTAAAATTTTATAGTTTATAAATTTTGTAAACGAGGGGGATGTTATATAAGAATATATATGAATGTATGTGAGAGTGGGAGTAATTGTATAAATAGCTGTTAAGTTAGAGTTAGTATCAATGATCCACAGTTGTATTAAGAAGTTATAATAATAAAGTTATTAGTAGAAATAAACGAAATCTTATAATATATATATAACATGTTTCTAGCCGACTTGCTCCGTACTGTATACCGGGTGATTCACTTGAAACGAAAAGACCTAAGGTAAATGCTACTATTTGGCAAGCGATTCGAAAAACTATTCAAGAATTTATAGGACGGGCTATAACGAACTTCTAAGCAAAATTAGAACTTAGAACCTAATAGATCTGTAGTATAGTGGAGTTGCGTCTAGGAGAGGGGAGAGAATAATGAATGTTAACTAGAATTCGAACTAATTAATAAATTAATAAGTTAGTCAGAGTGGGCCGTAATCTCTCCCTTTGATTAAAATATTGATTAAACATCACTGACTAAATAATCAATCGATCATAATAGAAGTTATAAACAAAATTTTAATAGATGCCCTATTCTTTCCTTTATTTTGACAATTTATTAGTTAGTGGATGTCAGTAGTGTCATTTTTGAAATTTGTTTAATGTAATTTGGGCTTTTTGCACATGTTGCTACAATTCCGGAGAGCATATTTGAGATCAGATTTTTTTAACTTCCCGCTAAGAGAATTGAAAATTTTCAAAATTTCGGGAAGTTATTGGTTTCACCCCGATCCTCGAAAATTGAATTTTCAGCAGATCTCGACGTTCTGGGGCCCTAGGAAGCTATTTTGACTATTTTTGCGAGGGTGTCTGTATGGCTGTATGTGTGTGCGTATGGGAAGACTATGTAAGCAGCTCATAACTTTTGAATGGATTGACGTATTGAAACGCTCTTTACGGCATTCAAAAGAATTCCGCAAAACTTAGATTTCGTGTAGGTTTGAATCGATTTGGCCCGATAGATTTTGAGAAATTTCAAAAAAACCGAAAAATTTCTTTTGTTGAAATCATGTTTTTCCAAAATAACTATTAAACTGCTGTACTGATCAATTCCATAATCTAATCAGCTCTTAACCTTAACGAATTACTCAACCAATCAAATTTGTACCTCTCGTAATAATTTTATAGTTTTAATAAATGCGTCGAGTGCCGCAAAGCTCGTCAAAATCCGTTGATTCGTTCACGAGTTATCGTTGTCGAAAAATATCGAAAAAAGTGTTTTTTCAACATAACCTCAAAATTACCTGACCAATCAAATTTGTACCTCTCACAATAATTTCAGAGCTTAAGAAACTGCGTCGAGTTCCGCAAAGCTCATCAAAATCCCTTAATTTGTTCGCGAGATATCGTTGTCGATAGATTTCGAAAAAAACGATTTTTTAACATAATTTCAAAATTACTCGACCAATCAAATTTGTATCCCTCACAATAATTTTGGAGGTTTAAAAACTGCGTCGAATGCCGCAAGGCTCGTCAAAATCCGTTAATTTGTTTGCGAGATATAGTAGTCAACAGTTTTTGAAAAAGCGTTTTTTCAACATAACCTCAAAATTCCTTAACCAATCAGATTTGTACTCCTCACAATAATTTTGGAGCTTTAAAAACATAGCGGGAAGTTTCAGGAGTGGCCTGCAGGGTCAATCCCATTCCAGATTTTTTTATTCTTCAATATACCTACAATATACCATTTTTAGTACAAAATTGTATGTTAAATAGAGTAATTAATAGGTGATTCTTTTGATAATATGATATAGAAGATAATATAAAAAATATAATTATATAAAAATTGCTGAAGCTTACGATCTACCTACACACGCTTGCAAAAAAAGTGGTACCTACCTAAACGCGAAAACATCTTGGAGTAATTATGTACAAGGGTAAAATTTAAGAGCTGTTAGGATAAAGGTACGGTCTATCTGCAGCGATGAATCGACACGATTAGACGTAGCGATAAGACTCGCTGGTTGCTGATATGCGTATGTGAGTAAGCGGTCTATTTTCTGTGACAATTGTCGCTACAAGTCGTAGCAAAACGCCGCGTCTCACAGTCGACTTGCTTCGGAGGCAACTTAAACGCGCACGTTTTGCTAATCGCCATCTTCTTGAAGTTGCGTATAGTGTCAAATACTGTGCCTGTTGAATTTTTCCATATTATTATTATTTTAAAATATGGCGAAACATAATAATAAAGGTCACAGATTACGGCTTTCAAAAGAAGAAGATGAAAGACTGATCAATGAGGTCGCTCAACATCCTGCTCTCTACGACCCTGAACATAATCTAAATAAGGATCAAAATGTACGAGATAATACCTGGGAAGAAATTTCACAGGTGGTAAGCAAAAATGGTTAGTATTTGGTGGAGCAAGACGATACACGCATTCAATAAGGTCGTAACTTACATTTTTGGGATTTTCGTTTTTTTTTACATAGAATGATAACATTCGTTATCAACTTTTAATTTTTTGTGTTAAAAAAAATTTGTTCCTAAAGAAAAAACAAATTGAAATATGGCCTTATCTGCGTCAGGTCTAAAATATGATGTGTTTTTGTGATAATATGGTTGTAAAGTATTTTTTCTACTTACTGTACAGAAAGTATGATTTTGATCTGTCATTTTTGGTAACAAAGTTGTCAATTTCTAACCGGCGGGAAGTAATTTTTATTGCCTCCCACGGGAGCCAATTTTATTTTGCTCCCGCTGTTGCATTCTCTGCAATTTAATTGGTCATTTTACTAATATTCTTGTTTTTATTTATGTAACCATGGATACCACATCAAAGCCTTTCTCTCATGTGGAAATTTGCCAAAGTGTCATCATCATCATCACCATCACACAATCTTAACTATTTCCGTAACGAAATAGATAGTAATTTGATACCTAGCATTTTAATTTTATTTTTCTACTCACTGTACAGAAAGTATGATTTTGATCTGTCATTTTAGGTAACAAAGTTGTCAATTTTCGGCAGCAAGTTCATTGTTGCCGAAGTTGCCTCTTCCAAAAGGTCAGGTGGCGTACAATCCATGTAATCGGATTCTTCGTCGTTATTCATTTTGATTTCACAATTTTTTTCAAGAAACTAACAATAAGCACAATTTCAATAACGTTTCAGACTTGGAAAAAATTGTTTTCCTATTTTGCGTTGGAAATAGACTTATTTTGACATAAAAAGTAGTGTGGAAATGAAATATTTCTTAACTACTTTGAGTGTAGAAATATCTAGGATAATTTATTTTTTAAAAGTTGGTAACACTTGCCTTATTATTGAAATGTCACTTTTTGACAGATATTAAAAACAGTCGATTTAAATAAAAAATTTATTTCATTTAATTCAAATTGTTTCTCCATTGCATTTTCAACAATTTCCCACAGTTCGGGTGGAGTACACAATAAGTCGTCACACATTTTCACTTAAAAATTGTAATGAAAATGGAGACTAAAACAATTGAAAATCAACTTGATGGATACTAGATACAAAAATTGAATATCGGTTACACCTACAATACCAACTCCTATAAAATTCCCTAAATTTCCAAAATCTATTTTTTTTTTTGAAAAAAGGGTGCAAGGGGTGCAAAATAGGAAAAATAGTATAAAAAACTCGGTTCAGAAGTCAATTCCTGCATTCGACCATTAAAAAACTCGCCGCTTCGCGGCTCGTTTTTTAATATTGGTCTCATGCAGGAATTTTCGACTTCTGAAACTCGTTTTTTAATATACTATTTCGTTTTTATTTATGTTGCTAAGGACACCATACCAAAGCTATCTTGATTTGAAAATTTGACAAAATGTCATCACACAATTTTAAGTATTTCCGTAACAAAATAGATAATAATTTAATAATATTTTATTGTTTCAACATTCGTTCGAAGAAAAAATCATATATATATCACGGGAGCGAAGATTCATTTCCTCCCTTGCGTGTTTAATGCCCTCCGCTTTGCGTCGGGCATCAAACTTCACGCGCGGGAGGAAATGAATACTTTCGCTCCCTAGATATATACATAACTATTATTCGCAATCATTATAGTAATATAGTTATTTCTAACATGCACGAGGTTTGAAAATATGTCATTTCTGACTGAAAAGTGTTTTCTCTTGGAATGGAAGTAATATCTCTTGTTTTCCCTTGGGTGAGAAGTGACATTTCCGTCAATTTTTGGAAACGTCAAATGTCAGTTGCACGGATTGAGGTTAGGTTTCAAGGTTTACAAGAAGTTATGAAGCGATAATTGCGAATAAAATAGCTTACAATGCCTCGGTGGAAGCATTTCATTGCACCTCGGGCTCTATCTGACCTCGAGACTTCGTCTCTCGTTCATATATATGAGCCCTCGCTGCAATGAAATGCTTCCCACCTCGGTTGTAATATACTATTACTGCCTAGTGATTTTGTGCATTTTGGTTGTGAAGAATCTTACAATCTGTTTCTTTTCATTGTTTTCCATACAAGATAAATGTATCAGATCTCATTACCTTGTTGTCGCATAAAAGACGCTTAAATAAGTGTTGTATTAGCCGTTACGTCTTTGCTGCATGGAGTTTTTGGCAATAATGTTAGATACAACCGTATTATTTAAAAAATATTTGAAAACGATACTAATATCTTTAGTCTTGTATCAGCGGTTGATGCAACTAGATCAATAAAAGCCAATAGAACCTTATTGTATGGAAATGTTGAGAATTTTATAGGTTGTAACGTACATTACGTTTACATATCCAACAAAAAATTTATGTAACAAGGCCGCAACCCGAGTAAAAATGAGTTTCTCGACTCACGCGGACGCACCGATGATCCACACGTTTTGAAGCGAGGAACAAGGATGCACAGGGATGCCACATTTTTAATTTAATACAAAATAATATCTTTTGAAAACCCACACTGACGCTCTAGGGCGGAATATATGTACTGCACGATGGAACAAGGATGCACACAGATGCCACATTTTTAATTTATTCATGATAAGAAATCTAAATTTCGTTCTTTTGTGGGATCCATGGTGCGTCGGTGTAAACCTTTTGGGGACTTAGAAAAATTTTGAATATAGTCATTGCGATATTATACTTAAAAAAATATATAAATATATTAATTTAAATCAGATAATTTCATTAGGTAGGTACACTAATTAAAAAAAATATTTTTTTTTAAATATGTATTGCTAGTTTTGAAAAGAAATACTATATATGTATAATTTTTTTTTATTCATTGCATTATTAGATTCTATGCATAGAACTAAGAATACATTATACAATATGTTATTTGTTAATGTGCATCGACAAAAAATAAAAAAACGTTGCATATATGCAACGTTTTTTTTGTTGTTTTTTCTATTATCACTTGAAATTGATACAAGGAAAATGGCTTAGTTCGGTGAGTTGGATCCAACCATAACTCAAACATCCTTTTGACTACTCCTGAATATACGCGATGCATTACGTTAATAGATGTACCTTGAATGACATTTGGCATTAGCTTTGTTAGAATAGACAATCCTTTCACTCCAAAATGAGGAGTTTGATCTATATTAGCTAAGACTGCGTGATTTGAATGTTCTTCTTTGGTTCTCAATGTTATCTCTCCTTCGAATGGATAAATATGTGTATTCTCAAATACATTTTCTTCACTTATATTATAACCCTTGGAATAACATCTAGTACAACCGTAATGTCCATTGAACCGCATGTGGTTTAAAAAATCAGCACGAGCCGGAGAATCTCCAGTGAAACATAAAATATCAGATTTAACATATTGTTTATTTTCTAACCCATGCACATTTAAATTAACTCCATTTGTCAACTCAATTATCTGATTATATAGAGGTTTTAAATAAATATTTACGAATGGATCTACTGGTCCTAACCAAATTCCAGCAACTATCATATTATCTTTTAAAATTCTTTTCTGATAAGGCAGTTCATTAATTATTAAATAAATTGGCCAAACACTATATTTTCTTGACTTAAAAACTGGTGCTCCGTCTGTATGCAGCGTAAAGGTCAAATTGAATGGACTATTTTTTTTATGAGTATGTTTTTAGTACAATGAGCCATCATAGATATCTTCAATGTTATCTTGATGTTTTTTAACTCGAGTATATGGATATGAAAGATCGCGAGCAAATTTTGGTTTTAATAGTAGTTTCTGTAATTGATCCATAACACACATTTCAATAAAGTACGATTTTTCGGGTTGATTATCACAATCACAATTCAAACTAGGGTTTGAAAAATATCACATACATTGAGAACAATAAAAATGTTTCTTCATAGGAAATTGTCCTTTGTTAAAATATTTTATAAATAAATACCGAGTTTTTTAAAAATTGAATTGGCTGGAAAATGCAAAGCTAATAAAGATAATAACTTATCTATGTTAATGCCGGACATATTAGTTGTTATAGAAAATGTAAAAATACTGAGCAGACTTTCCGCCAAAGTTAACGGAGCTCCTTCATATAAAGGTTGATCATTTTCATATTCATTAATTGGCTCTTCTTCATCATCATCTTCATTATCATTATCATCATCATCATCATCATCATCATCATCATTATCATTACCATCATCTTTATCATAATTATCATCACCATCATCAGCAGCAGCACCATTACGATTATCAAGTCCATTGTTATCATCACCATAAGCACCATTATCTTCATGTTCTTCGTCGTCGCCTTCATCTTCATCATTCTCATGGTTATGGCCATCATTATTAGGATCAACAGAAGTAGCAGAAGAGCAAGCAATAGTATAGTAGCAACAGTATTATCAACAATATTTTCAGCGTCATTATTGAGGTCCATATTCATATCGTTATTAACATTAGTATCGTAATTTGACATATTTTCTTCATTTTCACTCTAACCACCTCAAAATAATTTCGTGACTCAAAGAAATTTTATAGCGTTTTAATAAAAATAAATTTTCTAATACCTGAATTATGGACATTAAACACGTTGTTATTGTAAAATTAGATTTTATCCGATAACTGATGACTTCTGTAATTAAAATAGCTGAATATTACAAAATTTTACAAAAAAACAATTTGATACTTTTTAATTATTGTGTATGCAAATATATGTTTATACATTTATATGTATAGCAAAATAATTTTTTGAATACTTACCGTTCGGTATGAAAATATGGAAGATTATTCATACGTTTTAATAATTCCCATCTTCGTTTTTTACTATAATCATTAATATCGTTCGAACGATTCATTTTTGGCATAATTAAAATTTCAATTATTATTTTTGAAACTTAAATTATTTTCTTGGTTACCCAGATATGAAAAAAATTTTGACCAGTAGTTTTTTTGTCATTTGGATGGAAATTGATAAACGATACTAAAGTGGCATAATTTTAAAATTAAGTAAATTATGAAAAAAAAATATCAAAGTGGAGTTTAGTTTTTTGGCCTGAAAGTAGTGAAATATCTGTAATAGCTATTAGTGATATTGCACAGGCAGTGAAACCAAAAAATATTCGAGTGGGTTGGCAAGGAGATTTGCCTTGGGTCGATCAACATGATATTACAACTTTATATGAAGCTATTTTATTAAAGATATCAAGTAAGTAAAAATATAATTACATATTTTCAAATAAATTAATTAATATAATTAATTACAAATAAATGCTCATATTCGTCTATCGATTGTCAAAAAGTAAAAAAAAAGATATTCTATTGTATTCTTAAGTCATAGACTACGATTTTTTTCAAAAAAAACAAACGTCAATAAAAGAAAGATTTTCTTAAGAATTAATTTATTTTTAGGAAACATTCACTGTGTTTGTAGAAAAAATAGTGTATAGATACACCTGATTTTATTTTGCTCGTCGTAGGGCCGCGGAAAACTGAAAATTAATATTCAATTAAAATCAGTGCTGTTTTTTTTTATAGAAGATAAAGAATATCTAGAGTCATTGAACGTCAGTGTATTTGGAATTATAATAAAACATAAATATCCGGAAAACATCATGGCCAAAAGAAAAGCTTTGAATGACTTAAAAAAGTCACGTTCTTTAGCAAAAAAAATAAATCTTAAAGCAACTGATGATGATGTTCTTACTTTGCCTTCTCTCGGTGAAGCTGTTAATAATAAAACACCTGAAAACAAAGATGGTAATATTGCACGTGCATCATTAAGTAACGAAACCTTAGCAGAAAGTACATGCGAAAATTGTAAAGAATGTTTTTGCAAATATTGGAGAAATGAATGTAAGTTTTTTCTACTTTAGACTATAGTCTATCTATAACTTGAATCAAATATAAAAATTAATAATGAATAAAATTGATAACATGAATTTTTTGTTTTTCGATTTTAGTAACACAGCAAAATCTACAAATTTTAGAGAAACAATTATATTATTCAAAAAACTTTGTCATGAAAAATTTACAGTCGCCATCAGTTTACGATGATGAACAAGTATTTGACAAACTAAAAAATGTTTTTTTATGTTTGGTAATTGTTTGAGAGTGGGGTTCAAAGTCGAAAAGTTGAATTTTTGACTTTTTTTATCAAATTGTTCTATTTTACGACTTATATTGATGATACTGATTACTAATTTAGTAAAAATTTTCAAGTAGTTTTCATATAATTTAAATGTTGACAAAAAAATATTAATTTAGAAATATCTGAAATTAGATAAAAACTTTATTATGTTAATTTTACACCCCGTAATTTCATGACCTCACTTCCTAACAATTATCTTTTGCTTCAATTTACATAAATTGTTTTTAAAGATTGAACTTTACCCTGGTACGAAGATTTTTGCCAAAGGAAACGAAATTTTGCTAGCCATAGTCAAATCTGATTCTAATTTACGAGCAATGGTACGAAATCTACTTAAGGGTCATCTCGAATTTGGTTTTGTTATCTTACGATTACATGGAGATTCCATAAGCGAACTCTTGGGTCGTGTTATTGGTAAACGGTAAGAGGTATCGAGCTCCAAAATAGCTCAATCGATCACAAATTTTATTCTTCATTGGGGGACATCCGACTTAAATGGAAAACTGCTTGGATTTTCCAAATATCTGAGAATATCATGACTTTTCACCTAAAAAATTAGTGTTACGCGGGGCCGCACAGGTTCTTGTGCAGTGAAAATAATTTGATAAAATTTACACGAATAAATAGAGAAAAGTCAACTGCATTGGGGGACAGTCTTCAAATTTCAATTTTCTTTTTCATTTCTGAAAATATTGCATTTGAAGTGGCATGTCAAAAAAATTTTATGCAACGCATTATCTTTTAATTTTAAAGATAAAAGATCGTACAGCAGCTTATTTTGAGACTTCATGTGCGAAAGGCATATGAAGTCCCAAAAATCCAATTTTTGAAAATCCAAAAAGTTATTGAGAGAAAATGAAAAAGTTGGAAAAATCTTTTTAATTGTTGTTCAATAACTTTTTGGATTTTCAAAAATTGGATTTTTCGGGTTCCATATGCCCCTTGCACATGAATGAGCTTTCAAATAAGCTGCTGTACGATTTTTTATCTTTAAAATTGTAGATAATACGTAGTATTGAATTTTTTTGACATGCTCCGACATTTTCCTTTGCACTTTGAAATTTAGTGAAAATTTTCGAAAATGGAAAAGTCTGTCGGGTACACGGGGAAATTCCCAATTCAACGCTGGTCGCAGTGTTTGAATATCTCAGAAATTAACCGAGAAATCGATGATTAAAAATTGTCACTTTTTCAGACAATAAAACGAGGCCCGCTTACAAATAGCCTTAAGCTCTGTATTTCAGATGAAGATTTGATAAAATTGGAAAATAGTGATAAGTTAAACAATGCCAAGCCAGAAATCTTAATTGCTATTTCTCGTAATTACATTCATGCACAGCATATTTTTTATATCTCTTTTATTGCCGGTATTAATTCATAATGACTTTTTTATTTTTAGAATATTTGAAGGTTAATCACAATGTACGGGTTGATTTAAAATTATTTAAATATGTGGTATCTAGAGGTTGTGATCGAGAAATCCAATCTCGAGAATCCTCGAGAAATTTTGGTTTTTTTGAATCCAATTTCTCGAGAATTTTGTTATTCATTTAATTCAAAATCTTAATTTCTCGAGAAACGATTTACGAGAATTTTAAGAATTTTGTGAAATTTTAATTTGAGTTAATAGTAATAGCAGTGTCGCCAGTCCGACAGTTCCGACACTGATAATCACACTAGACTGTGCAATACTGAAATAACTGTTTACAATATACTTCCAAGAACTAGATACCCATTTGATAAACGAAATTGTAAATAAACATGTATAAATATTTTACGTTTTCCTTTGTTGTACTTATTTGTGAACAGTGGGGTATCGTAGCCATAAGAAGCAAATGTGTAAGAGAGTAACAGACGAAAGCACGACATTATATCTTTTTCTTACTCATAGGCAATGTCTATGAGCGAGAAACAAAGTAATGCGCATTTGCTAATTTCTTAAAATCAGAATACATATAACGTATTCCGCAAATATTCAATTAATAAGAAAATTAAATATAATTTAGCATACATGTAACAGATAGATAAATATAACGAAACCTAACAAATACACAGTTTCATTGATCTTAAAATATAATTAATTTTGTCATTTTGTATACTTTTGCCTAATGCAAAAATTCTTTTCAATAATTACTTTAATTGTTTAATTTCATAAAAAACTCAAGTTTAAGGAATTTATTAATTAACTGACTTGATTAACTTCGTTTTATAATTATGTTAGATTTTGTATTTAAGAAAAGTATTTTTTCCGGTAAAATGCTTTTTTAAACTTAAACTTCTCATTGTGTGGACACGTAGTACTTCAAGCCTGCGCAGAAACATTGAGTTATTATAATCCGTATTAGGTATATGTTTGTGTACAAGTATTTGATGATGATGTCTGAGGTGTATGCTACTTTTCACTTATGTAGAAATTTGTTTTCAAATTTATTAATCGTGAGTTTTGAATTCTGTAATTATTAACATTACTTTAATGACATTTATATTTCATTAGTAAAAATGAAGGAATATTCCAATGTTTGGACGTATTTTAAAAGAGATATGGACCGTGCTTCATGCGTTTTGTGCCCTAAAATTCTGATGTGCAAGGCATCTTCCACAACCGGGCTACATCGTCATTTGCAGAATGTTCACTTTATGAAGCGGGCTCAGAGTAAGTTTTCAAAACTTGAGGAACAATCTACTTCGTCACCGCGGCCTAGTACGAGTTCAGAGTCACAACAAAACATAACAAATTTTCTTACTAATAAGTCTAATAATACACTTGAAATGATCGTTTCAAAATTAGCTGCAAAAGATAATATAACCATATTTGCTATTTCCAAAAGCGAATTTATCCGGAATGCTTTGAAATTACAAAATCTCAAATTACCAATACAACCTTCAGATATAATGAAATTGATTCACAAACAATGTGAACTATTTAAAGATGATTTAATATTAAAAATTAAAGAAATGATATTGAGAGACTGCAAATTTAGTATATCGATAGATGAGTGGACAAGCCTAAAGAACAAAAGGTATTTAAATGTACATATTTATTATTCTAATGGTGATTCCGATAATATTGGTTTAATACCGATTCATGGTTCTTGTCCGGCAGAACGTTTGTATGATTTAGTTAATGCAAAATTAGGTTCATTCGGTATTACCTTTCAAAATGATATCGTTTCTGTTACCAGTGATGCAGCAAGTGTTATGATCAAATTTGGTCGAATTTCGGAAGTTTATCATCAATTATGTTATAACCATGGTATCCATCTCGGTGTAATTAATATTTTGTATAAAGAGAAAAATGTTGAGATACAAAATGATTCAAATGATGATGTTGATGATTCTGACGAAAATAACTACGATATTGATTGTTTTGTAGATAGCGAATCTGATGAATATGATTATGTTGATCATGAAAAATATACGTTTCTCGATAGTTATGGAATCATAAAAAAGATACGTAAAATAGTTAAATTATTTAAAAAATCACCAGTTCATAATTCAATTTTACAGAATCACATTCAGGCATCAGAGAATAGAGAATTGCAATTATTATTAGATTGCAAAACCAGATGGAACACCATAGAAATTATGTTAGATCGTTTTCTTAATGTTGAAATACATGTAATTCAGTCATTATCTGACCTGGAAATGAACCATTTGTGGGCAACAGAAACTGATAGACCAAGAGCATTGGCTTTATTAAATACACTTAAACCAGTAAAACTTGCGGTTGAAGCTCTCAGTAAGAAGGAAACAAATCTTTTGGCGGCAGAAGGAATTTTAAAATTTTTGATCGAAACTCTCGATAAAAACAAAACGGATAATATAAGTATAAAACTCGCGGAAGAGTTAAGAATGCAAATTAATAAAAGACGAGATGTGCAAATGACTGCATTAATTCAATTTTTATTTAATCCAAATTATCTTAAAATAACTGAAAAAGATTTTTTAGGAAATCGAATTGTAAAAAAGGATGTACTAAAATTGGCAAAAACACTTATGCAGCGACTTTTTTCGAAAGCGAATCATAGTGATTCTGATTCCTCTGAAGACGATATTACTCTAAAACAGTTAAGTGAAACTAATAATATGAGCTTAGAAGCACTGTTAAAAAAATCTATACTAGAACATGTACAACCCAAGTCGACTCTTGGACTTGATCCAGAATTTCAATCATTATCGAAAGAACTTAATATATATGAAATAACTGGGAAATTAAGCGATAATTTAAAATTGTTAAAAGATGCTTTAATTGTAATAAAACCGACCTCCACACAAAACGAGAGGAATTTTTCAATATCAGGCAACTTTGTTTCAAAGAAGAGAACATCATTATCTGACAAGTCAATAGAGAGTTTATGTTTTTTAAAAAGCTACTTCCTAAAACATAATTAAGCTATTAAGCATTGTTCTATTGGTTTTTGTTATTTATAGTATTTGAAATTTAATAAACACATACATATCCATTTATAATAGTTTGTTTCCTGAGAATCTCGAGATAACAGAGAAAAAATTCCAATTCCTGAAAATTAGGAAACATGTCGCTATATAGAATTCCCGGATCTCGAGAATAAAAAATGATCGAGAATTCACAATCTCTAGTGGTATCACGATACATAAAAAACATCAATGATAACTCTAAAATGACTCCAGAGCAATTAGAGAGTATTCGCTCAAAAAAGGGAGTATATGCGAAATAAAAGATCTAATAATAAAGCTGTATGTGATGATATACAGTAGAGTCTCGATTATCCGGCCTAATGTGGACCGGACCCTTTCCGTATAATCGAAATTCCGGATAATCCAGAAATGTTAATATGTATACTATTTTTGTATTAAAGAAACTCATCAATCACATACATTGACTGACTGATACTGCAAAAAGGCTGGTAGGCAGAGAGTCAACAAAAGATTTTTATAGCTTCCAAGAATTTAAGTAGACAAACATTTGATTTTTATCACTTCTGATAATCTCAAACAATAAAACAAGACCAATTCCGGATTAAACGGAGTTTCGAACCAAATTTTTCCGGATAAAACGGAGTTTTTAAAAATCGATTTTGTTCCGGATAACACGGATTTCCGGTTAAGCGGGAGCCGGATAATCGAGACTCTACTGTATTACCAAATAAGAAACCAAAAAATTGTAAGTAACAAATTAAATATTTTTTTTAATATGACAATAACAAGAAAAAGCAATTATTCTTGTAATACGTAATAAATTAATATTGCTGTTTTTTATTATAACAAATTACATTTTCAGGTGATAACCCTTTAACGTTGGAGTCGGAAACACCCGGACGCGCCGCGACACCAAATCAAGAACAAGGTTTAGATGATGAAAAAAAGAACGTGCAGAGTGGAGGAAACATCCAGAATTCTATAAGGGTTAATAAAACCATCCCCATCGCATTATCGCCTAAAGATGATGACCAACATTCGTCTGATGATAGGAACTCTGATGACCGCTCATCCCTAGCCCCATTGTCTAAGGGGACTAATATGGAAATATTAACATCAGAGAAGACAGAAATAAGTACACAAAATATTTCATCTACGAGTATAATAACAGAAGTAGGAAACACATTATCAAATTCTACTGTTTTGGCAGGTATAAAAAATTACCCTCAAATTAATAACAATTATTATAATCCTTTTTATCCTGCCAACAACTATCATAATTTATTTCCACAAGTACCACCAATGTATCAAATTCCGTATCCAACATTAAGCAATAACACACAGTCCCATCTTAATCATGTGCAGCCTCCTTACAATCAACCAAATGATATTTACCCATTATTGCCTCAATCATCATCTAAAGATCATCAAAATTATTCTAAACACCGTTGCGGCTCTGAATTTTCTCATCTAATATCGGACAAAACTAATAGCGAGGATACGGCATTATCAAAGACAATGGAAGTCATCAGAGCAACTTCATCAGCAGAAACAGCAAGCACATCATTAAAAAATGATTCTGATGTTTCGGCTGATGCAAGATATAATAATTTGCATTGTTATCCTTCTCCCAACACCAACTATTACAATTTTTCACAGCTGCCAATATATCAAATGCCGTATCCACCATTTATTAACAATAACCCACAGCCTCATCCCAATTATGTATATGCAACGTCCTTATCACCATCACCATCAAAATTATAATTATATTCTTTTGGTGATTAATATTATTGTAGTGTAGTGTAGTGTAATGTAGATTTTTCACAAAAAAATTAATGTAATAATTAGTTTATATTAGTTTACAGAAAATTGAAAATTATATTATTAATTATATATTTAATATCAATAAATTTATTTATATGCAATGTAAACGTAAAATTGTTTTATTTAAAAAAAATTGGTTAAATTTATTTTAAGGCAATAATATTTTTGGAATTTAACCCCGGCGCGCGCCCCACACATATAGACCCGGACAAGTTGGTAAACATTGGCTGATATTGGAGTAGTTATTTTTTTATATTGTCGAGGCAATGGAGACACCGTGGGCGCGGTAGATCGATTTACGCCGACCAAACATTACACCAACACTGTTTCTGTAAACAATCGGGCCTATGTGTGCATGGGACCGGCATCTCTCTAATTACATCCAGGTAATGAATACATTCGACAGCGTATGATACATATATTTATATGGCTCATACTCTCATACACGCATCCCTGTGGCATCCCTATACAGGGTGTGTCCTAGGGATGGGACATTAAAAGTATAAGAAGTTCTGATTGTTAGATGTTTCTGAAATTTGGTATGTAGCCGTTTATACACCTGAACTACCTTTGGAAAATATTTTCATTGTTCTAACAACCCTCTTTATATGGGGTAGTGCACCCTACTCTCTTATTTTAAATAGAACGGTATATTTTTTATTGCATTTTTAGATTCTTTGATGAAATCGAAGGGGCCTTTTATAATATGACCCATGGCTTAGCGCTGTGTTGTAATCATTCGAGGTTATAATTAGCATTCATTATAAGCGAGTTGTATACTATACTTTATCTACGACTTATATATAAAGTGATCATTATACTTGTGGTTTTTGTAATGTAATGACCTACTTTATATCCCTAGGGAGATAAAGTAAATGAATATCCCTCTCATCAGCCAATCAGAAAATAGTATTTTAATTATAATTTCCGTCAAATGTAAACAAACCATGGTAACGACAAAAATAATTAACAATAGTTTCAACAAGTAGGCCTAAAGTGGGCGTTTTCATGCAATTTTGAATAAAATGACATTTAATTTTTCTGAAATTTCGAACAAATACTTAGTTGTGAGAATATTCGTTGTATTTACAATGGAAAGTGTTAAAGAGGACGATTTTGGTAGTAGATAATAGTTTCTGTTAAATGTAAAGCACCATGGTAACGACAAAAAATAAATAACAGTTTCAACAAACAGTTGTAAATAAGTGTCAATTTTTTGTGCGATTTTAGAATCGAAAATGATAAAGAAGGTAAATATTCTTGTTCACTACCAGTACCTGTACATGTAGAAATAAGCCGTAGATAAAGTATAGTATACAACTCGCTTATAATGAATGCTAATTATAACCTCGAATGATTACAACACTCGCTCGCTACGCTCGCTTGTGTTGTAAACTTCATTCTCGGTAATAAGAGCATTCATTATAGACTCGTTGTATAATATACTATTATCTACGACTTATTTCTACATGTACAGGTACTGGTAGTGAACAAGAATATTTACCTTCTTTATGATTTTCGATTCTAAAATCGCACAAAAAATTGACACTTATTTACAACTGTTTGTTGAAACTATTATTTATTTTTTGTCGTTACCATGGTGTTTTACATTTAACAGAAACTATTATCTACTACCAAAATCGTCTTCTTTAACACTTTCCATTGTAAATACAACGAATATTCTCACAACTAAGTATTTGTTCGAAATTTCAGAAAAATTAAATTTCATTTTATTCAAAATTGCATGAAAACGCCCACTTTAGGCCTACTTGTTGAAACTATTGCTAATTAGTTTTGTCGTTACCATGGTTTGTTTACATTTGACGGAAATTATAATTAAAATACTATTTTCTGATTGGCTGATGAGAGGGATATTCATTTACTTTATCTCCCTAGGGATATAAAGTAGGTCATTACATTACAAAAACCACAAGTATAATGATCACTTTATGTATAAGTCGTAGATAAAATTAATTATTTAATTTCATGTTAAATGTGACAATTGAATTGAAAGTTGTTTTGCTAAGCCTTTTATGTTTTACATTTTCTTTCAGCGGCGAAAATTAGACGAAATTGAAAATTTTGAATAACTGAAAAATTATCAAGGATAGGTATAGGGAATGGTAATACAGTTAGATGCAGAATTTTTTTGTCTATCCAAAAATGTAAAAATACATATAGTGTTCCATTTAACATAAGAAAGATATTCCAGTTTAAAAACTACCTGAAAGAAAAATTTATTTCAGCTAAACTCTAAAAAATAATTGAATTCTGTTTAAATTGTAATAACTGGCCTTTTGCTGGATTAAAACTCAATGCACTTTTGTAACATTTTATTGATTGCCAAAATTATCTTGATACAACACGACTTCATCGGTTGGAAGCCAGTTACTTATTCTCCTACAATTAGTTACAATGTTTAATGTTAAGTTGATGTTCTACTTAAAATTGCTGACCAGTTTGGTGTTGGTCAATTGTTGTATTAATTTTATTGTTATATTAATGTACAAATTCTTAGGTGATGAACAAATACTTGAAACAAAGTAGTTTTGAAATACTCTATTTCTTTATCGGATCATCAACCCTTAATCAGTACATTACAAAATGGACAAAAAGCACATTCTTTGTACTACTTAAATTCCAAGTTTCAACATTTCAAATGGTATAGCTTATAAAATATGAAATTTTCAATCAAATACTGCAAATTTTAAAATTGCGTTAAAAGCTGAAATATCTAAAAAACTTTCAGTGTTAGACCATGGATCATGTTATCAAAGTCCCCTTCGATTTTATCGAAGAATACAAAAATGCAATAAAAAATGTACCATTCCATTTAAAATAAGAGAGTAGAGTGCACTACCCCATATAAAGAGGGTTGTTGGAACAATGAAAATATTTTCCAAAGGTAGTTCAGGTGGATAAACGGCTACATACTAAATTTCAGAAACATCTAACAATCAGAACTTCTTATACTTTTAATGTCCCATCGCTAGGACACACCCTGTATATACGTCAGATATTCCGTCGCTGTGCGTCCCTGGGGCGTGAAAAGGTTTCCTATGCGACGGTGTGCGACCACTGTGCGTCCGTGGGTAGTTTTTTGAAACAAAAAAATTAAAATTTTTACTCGGGAAGTCTCTTTACAACCATAAAACGTGACTAACACTAAAAACAAAATTTGAGTTTAGATTAATAATTTTTTTATACTGTCGTCTAGGGAAAGTTCAAAAGATGATCTCACACAAATTTGACACCAGTAGGTAAACAAATACTTCTAAAAAAAATAAAATATTCACTATAAATTTTCAACAACCTTTCCTGTAAAACTACATTTTGTTAGTTACTGCCTTATTGAATGGGTGTATCGAAGAGTCGATTATAAAATGAACTTAAAATATGTATTTTATATTTAAGTTAAGAAGAGCAAGAAGAGATGAAAAAGTTTGAAGGATGTGTATTGGAAGAAGAAAAAAGAAGGCAAACACAGAACTGGTGAAGCAGCCAAGCGAACCACCCAATGGGAACACATGGATGCGCTAGCTTTTCTTGATAGAGTGACGACATACAGACAGTATGAACACATACTCTAGTAAATTGTTGAGGTAACTGATTTTTATTGTTATTTTTTAGAACAGTAACTAATGTAACGGCAATAAACGAGGAAGATAATAATTCATCGCAAGCAGCAGACGAAGTAGTTGATGAAGACGTGGTCGAAAATACAGACGAAACGCTGAAAAAGGAAGCATCTCAAGACACTGAAACAGTGGACGAAATGGCAGAATGTCAATACCGTCAGTGTGGAGGGAACACTGTGGAATCAACTCAGTTCAGGCCACCAACGAAAAGAAAAACAACTAACGAAAAGCTGTTGGACACTATCAAAATGAGGGCAGAAGGTCGTTCAGTTTTATTCAAGAAATTGGAATCGGCAATTGAAGACAAACCTCATCCGATAAAACTGTTTTTTGCTAGTATGGCAGAAACTGTCATGCTTTTTCCGCCAGCACTTGCTGCTCGTGCTAAGATGCGAGTGATGGAAGTCGTCCATGAATTGGAGTTGGAAAATTATGGAGTCAGTTCTACGTCATCGTATGACTTCCTAAGGCGAGTGCCTACCCCTGCTACTTCTTTGAGCTCTACGTCATCGTATCACACCCTACAAGGCGAGAGTCAGATACTACCACATCTTATGTAGACTCGTGTTATTCGGCACCAAGTTCGGTTGAGCCGCCTACAGTTTACGAAGACTGTGCTGATTTATTCAGCAGCACAACTTCCCAGTAAAGACAATACGCTCATATTTCTTTTAAGACTTTTATTAATAAACGTTACTGAATATCAGTTCTAGTAATGTGCCTCATCTGCCAACCAACAGTTCCCAGACTACTGTTGAAATAGTCTTTAAAAGCATTTCTGTTTTGAAATGCTGCTGCCGAAGTGTTCCCACCTGTGTGACGTAAAGGTATCATATTTTCGGTGGGCACTTCAATATCAATATCATCTTCTTCATGATTAGCTGTACGTGAACCCCTGAGTAAGTTGTGCAAACAACACGAAACCATAACACTGTCATCTACGAGTGTTGGATTCGTTGCAATAGGTGTATAAAATATACGAAAGGTTTGACATAAAATGCCGAAGGCATTTTCCGAGGTTCTTCGGGCTCGACTCAAACGATAATTAAAAATTTTCTTTTCCCTGTCTGCCTTAGCTTGATCTGTAGGATAAGGTCGCAAAACGTTTTCAGTCAATTTAAATGCTTCATCCCCAACAATGACATGAGGTAGAATAATATCAGTCCTAGGTAAAAGAGTAGGCTCTGGTAAAAAGTTGTTATTGTGTATGAGTTGGTAAATAGAAGACCTCTGGAATATTCCACTATCTCCTTCTTTGCCATAAGCACCAACATCAACCCAAGTAAAGTACCGAGCATCAATTATTGCCAATAAGACAATAGAAAAATATGACTTATAGTTGAAGTATAGACTTCCACTCCCCTTCGGGCAAACTATGCGTATATGTTTACCATCAATTGCTTCACAACAGTTTGGAAAATTCCAGCTAGCGTTAAAATCCTCAGCTTTTTGCTTCAACTCTGTTGTCGTAGGCTTTGGTAAATAAATCGGGAGCAACTTCTTACGCAGTTCTTTCAAAACTTCTCTGACGAGTTTACTTATATGGTTATGAGAAATTCTAAAATTAAATGCCATGGACCAAAATGATTCTCCGGTAGCAAGGAATCTGAAACAAACCATACCTATATGTTTACGCACATACTTTTTCTTGGATCGAGATTTTCTGTAGTTGTTAAAATTATCAATAAAATACTTACCTCAGGGTTATGGCAAGCTTCTGACAAGGTGAAATAGGATATTTCACAAAGGTAGAGGGCATTGTTGTTATGTCCTCGGATATATACGACAATATACTGAAGAACTGGCTCTTGGTGAGTCTAAAATATTCTTTAAAGTTAGTGTCATCGTCCATTAAGTGTCTTTGAATCAGTGTATTGAAACATCCCTCGCTTATCCTATTAAGAAAAATTTTATTCGCTTGGCATCGTGGTTTACAGATGGTTGTCAATAAAACCTCTTCTTCTTCCTCTTCCTCCTCTATTAACGCTATTGCAGCCAACACTATATTGTTCATTATGATTTTCAAATTACAAACAACACTACATTGCAGAACACAACTAATAATAATACTGACTCACACTGGAATGAATCTTTTCCACTAATCGTTGCAATTGAGACCATGCCTGAACGAATTATCGCTGCATTTACTCGTAACGTTTGTTCGCTTAGATTAATCGCTGCAGATAGACCGTACCTTTAAAAATCAAATAACTGTTATAAACAACTTGAAGGGAACATCTATAGGCTGCATAGAAATTAAAAGCAAAAGTGTCCTTCTGAAATTTTTGAAAATGGGAAGAATTGAAATATGTGAATATTGAAAAATTTCAATTATTAGCAACAAGAAAACTAAAACAGGGAGCCCCGCCTTTGCTTCTAATAAATTTCTTCCTATCCATCTTTACGATATTTGTTTGATATTTGACATCTATCAATTTAGAGAATATTTTAAACACTACTTGGCGTCTATTGAAACTTTCATTAAAATTTTGATGAATAGACGTCTTTAAATCCTTAATCAATAGGAAAGAATAGATCAAATTTTAATAGATCTATCAGTGAATTTAATTGATGTCTCTAACGCTAATCAAAGGGAGAGAATACGGCCCAATGAGTCTCCAACCATTGTACTAGTTGCTTCTAATTATAATATATCAGCTTTGGTTATTAATTATTCAACTTGTTTTATTTATTCATCTACCCGGCCACTACACCACAAGATCATTTGGAAACTGGTCAAAAAACCTTCGTTTCTAACGTTGTCGCAAATTTCAAAAACCAACTATGTAAACACGCAAAACAAATAAAATTAGAATGACTCAAGGCTCCTCCCAACCAGTGGCGTAGTGAGCAAGGTTTCGTGGGTTCCGCAAAACACGGGGCCCGACGTCCGAAGAGGTATGAACTCCGAAAATCCGAGTATGTTTGTATAACAAGCAATAATAGACTATAGATTCCTTTACTTGAATTTCTCATTTCGATGGTGATATGTTTTCAATGTCTTGCTATGTCAGGCGCTTATCTACGTAATAATTTGTACACCACATACACACCGATAAACAAAAAAGAAATAAACAATGCAGATAAGCGTCACTGTATTTTTTCTTTGGATTACCCTTATCAAATCTATATTTTATAAATAAACAATAGCTCAACTTTTTTCTATTTATTGAAAGTGTTATGCTTTTTTTATCAACAACAACACAAATTTAAGAACCCAAGAACATCTACTTAAGTTTTGGACAGCCATCAATTTCCTTTTATTTGTTTTACATTTACATTGCCTATTATATTTTTAAATTACGATTATTAATATTACGATTAGAAATATTAATTTTGTTTATACAAAAAATAAACTTCCAATATTAAATAATTTTATGTATACATTAAGATTGAAATATGCGTCTGGCCCTAATATGCATGAAGGGTTTGTTCGAAAAGACACGTCATAAAATATATATAAATAGAATTTCGATTCTGCAATTGCAGAAAAGCAAACACCGATTATTAAAATATAAGTTAGTTAAGACCGCCAACGCACTAGGCGGTCAGCCGCCGCGGCCAACGAGGTCACACATTTTAAATTGAAAAACAATACACCATAGCGCACTTGGCCGCGGCGGCTACCTGGCCAATTATTACGCTCGGATTCACAGGCGACCAGCTGGCCGTCGCGGCCAACAAAATGCAAGGGAATATATGTATGGACCTCCACTCACTTGCATTGCGGCCAAAGAGCGGCCAATAGAAAAAGGTAGAAAATTATTATTATAAAATTTAAAAAAAAAATGTTAAGTGGTTATTATGGCAAACCTGTACATCCGGACTCGAACATGTATAAATAGACTAGTTAAGATAAACAAATCCTCTTTAATATAAACAAACAATCGAATATTTCGGAAATTTAAGACATAAGTTTGCTCAGTCAACGATGAGATGTCTTTTGACACAGAGAAACTTATTGGTGAAATCCAAGCAAGAAGACCATTGTGGGATCTCTCATGTAAGGATTATTCAAATAGAGATATTAAAAACTTGATGTGGGAGGAACTGACCATGTTGTTTGGTGGTGAACGATTGGGGGATAAAGAGAAAAAAGAACTAATTAAGTAACTGTGAATAATGTATTTTGAAAATGTGTACAATTATGAAATACGTTCAAACTGCCATGGGACATCTCCGTCTGTCATAAAATATGTTGTAAATAATTCTCTATACCTTGAAGAAGATTTATTTGCTCTGTCGGGCGGAACAGGAGTCATTTCTTCTAATGCCTCTGGAACTGATAATGTATCCTCAAATTTATAGCCATCTCTTTCTCGCACAAAATTGTGCAAAACGGCGTTCCCGACAAAGTCTATAATTAAAAATCTTTTTTTCCTGATATAAATTTCTTCCCGAATACGGTCGCAATAAATGTTCAGACAAGCTAATTGCTTCATCTCCAATTAAAACATATGGCATCGCTATGCCATTGTTTGAGATGGGGGTATTTTGCGGTACACACAAATCATTATAAATGAGTTTTCTATCAAAAACTGAATTTTTAAATATCACAGAATCACTGCGTTTGCCATAAGCTCCAACATCTATACTAATAAATTTGTAATCTGCATCGCACATCGCCATTAGAACAAATGAAACCAAATTCTTATAATTATATTAGAGAGAGCCGGACAAAGGCGGCTTGATAATTCTCATATGTCGTCCATCTATTGCTCCTATGCAGTTAGGAAAATTTGCATTTTCTTTAAAGCCACGCGCTATTTCTAACCACCTTTTCGTAGTAAGCTCGGGTAAGGTAATGTCCTTAAGGTTATCCCATATGGCTAAGCAAACTGTCCGTACTATTTCTCCGACTGTGATTAATCCAATCCGATAAGAATGATGAACGTTAGAGAGAATGTCAGAAAACATCCAGAAGCGAGGTATCTGAAAAAAAATTTCTTTAGGTGTTTCTCTACAATCTAAATGGAAGAATCTGAGAGACAGTTATAAAAGGGAACTTCGACGATTAAAAGGTAGCAAAAATGGTTCAGCCGCAAAGCGAAAGAGTTCCTACGTCTATTTTAATAAACTTTCCTTCTTGCAAACCCGGTAGAAGCAAATGAAACCCAATCAAGCGAGTTGGGAACTTCTGTTGAAAACACTGAAGCGACTACTTCTGGCACAGTGACGACCCAACCGCCTTCCAAAAAAAACCTGGTGACGTCGGGGTAGATCTTGTCAATTTACTGAAAAAAAGTATATTTGACAGAGAGGAACGGGAGAAAGCAGTACATTCTGATACAGATAGAATGTTTTTATTGTCGCTCTTGGAAGACTTCAATAAAATTCCAGATCAGCATAAGACGAGCGCAAAGATTAATATTATCCAAGCAATCGAGGATGCAAACTATGTACACTATCCTAATGTTTTTGGTCTGGTTCCTTACAGTGGCTATCAATAGAACTGAAACAGAAGCACCGATTACGACCCTAGAGGTGTTTGTAGGCATCACCCTTCATATTTCCAAGCATCTAACGTACCTAGTTCATCAACAATACCAACAGTTTCTGCACCTGGACCAACCAGCTTCTCCGACAATAATACCACGGAAAAGGAACAAAGCTCACAATTTGACACAGCCATGTCAGACAAAACCAAAAGTTCTGGAAATGTAGATTTATTCTGACCAATTGTAAATAAATAATATAGATTACATAACTTTGACTAAACGAATGGAAGAATATCTAATTGTTTTCATTTTAAATCTTTAACTAATGGTAAATATAACCGTGTGTTCCTTATGAAAAGTGAATTTTACAGCGTAGAAGCCTATTACAGTGCAAATTATTTTATTGCAAGTCAAATATTCGCAGTAGGTAACTTACTAATTACTTGATATTTAATGATCCAGATCTAACGTATATAGTGCAAGACTCGTCCTAGTAGACCTGACTTTTAAGTCAAATTAGTTTATGGTATGATAAACAAAACTAAATTATGAGAATGCACTTATGTACCTTAATGTTATGACTAATTTTTCATGAGGTGATATACATGAACGTAAGCGTGTTTCAGTACCACTTATAAAGTACTTTGTCCGTCCCAACAGTTCATCAAATGATCTTGTCGACATCCGTAAGTAATTGAAAAATTTATTTTCATGTTGTCGCAAATCACTATAATAACTATTAAATAAACCTTTTGAATGGCATTCGAGCAATAAGGGATGAACGCAAAATCTTTTTTCCCATTTTTTTTTCTCGCGTAAATATAAATACGAAATCACTGCTATCTCCTCTACTTCCATTTTAACAGTAACGTCTCTGTGGTTTATGTTGGCCGCATTAAATGGTTGAAATTCACATAATTTAGTTATTAAGAAATGTTATTCAAAATTAATTTATATAAAAAAATCTATTTGTGAAAAAAAATCATACGTAAACAAACTAACATAGGTAAAACTAACAACGAACAAATTTACAATTTATATTCATAAAATATACCTATATACAATTGTCCTATACATATGTACATGTATAAAATACTTAGTGATGCTGGATGATTTTTAACTTTTGTGAACTCGTTGGTTCATATTTAATATCAGATAATGATTTGCATTCTTTGTAAATCAAAATTGTTATTAATTTATTAATTAAAAAATGTCTATGTTGTTTACATTTAACAGGGCAGTTATTAAACCACTGAGGAAACATTAGCCTGATCTTTCAAAGTGACAAATAAGAAACGCTTTTCTCGTGCTTAATTTTTGGAAACGTTTCAGCAAAAGCATGCATTGCTTTTGAACACATGTCTCTAAAACTTTCTGATGGAGTTGTGAGTAATTTTATCGTATCACCCCCATAGTTTTTATTCAATATTAAGAGTTCTTCCCTATCATTTAATCTACCCGCACCTACTAATAGGTATTTACAATTCATGCAGTCAAATTGTCGAGTTAAAGATTGCAACAAATAACCAGCAAAATATGTTTCACTGCATGATTGCAAAGTACTATTGCAAGTGTAAGACAGTTCCTTGCTAGTTTCATCGTTCGACGAAGATGATGGAGTCATCAATAAAACATCCAGATCTTCATCAGAATGTTTCGAGGAAAAAATTGCTTGCTCTAGATTCTTATTATTAAATATGTTATTTAATAACGTATCGTGATCGTTTTCACAATTAGAAGATTGTGGCGGTTGCATTATATGCATAGCTGCATTATATTTGAATGTATTTTTAAAAGATTTAACAGTGGGATTACGATTATATCCGCCCCTTTGTCCAAATACAGAGAATAAATTTTCTAAGGCATCTTGGTTCAATCTGGCAGTTAGAAGGAAGTTATATTTAGCTTTGTTGTCATGATCTAGATATTTAATTGCGTTTATTGTTGCGATAAATCCATCAAAACAATAGACCTTTCTTACTCAATTGTTTGTGTCAAACTTTCGTATGCTAGAAAATATTTCGAGGGCTTTATCTAATATTTCAAATGCCTTCGAATTATTTTCCTCGAGGGCACATTTATAAGGATTTTTTGAGTAGCGAGAAGAGCTGTTTAATGTATCAAATAAATTATTAGCAAATTCTATAAAATTAGCTGTATTGATTGATGTGGTAGTGTTTAACTGGCCTAACACGGCACAAGTTTTAACAGCTGCTGCAACACTTTTGCTAAATATTTGTACAGCTAATTTTACAGACATTTTTTGAAAAGCATTGGGGTTAATGTGGCAGTCAGTTAATTTGATTAAACACCTTCCTGTATGACTGTTTTTATCTAATAAGTATGTAGATTTTATATTTCCAAAATCTATAATTTCATCTTTTATTTTATATGTATCCTCAAGAAAATTGTTCCTCAAATTTTTAAAAATGCGGCACGTCGAAAAAAGTATAAAATTTCTTATTATTGGCAATGAACAAAGGTCTCTCTTTTTTTACTTCCTAATTTTTTAATTAATTTTCTATTAGTTGATGACTGATCACAAACTATGCCTTGAGGATACAAACCAATATCATACAATGACTTTAAAACTTTAATGAGCAGTTGTTTTAAATTGTCATGTCTAACACCATTATTACTTACAAAGTATGCAAATGGAATTTTCCACTGCGTATATAACCCCCTTATTAAAAACACTATCACTTGGGTGGTAATGCTTTTCTGCCGATATAACCAAGATCCTTAAAGCCTTCAATAATATCTAAATTTTTATCATATTCAAATTTTTGTTTAATAGACATTTCGTCAAAACATAAAATACAGTTTTTTTCAATTTCAATCATCGTATCTACTTTGATTTTTATACGTGTTAAAAGTTGTTTGCATAAACTGATATACCCATTTACGAATGGTAGATATTCCTGATAATTTTATACCTTTAGCTATTAGAAATTTATAACATCCCGGACTTTTGTAATACAAACTCAGGGCTACTTTTTTTTCATTAGTTGTGTATTCTCTTTTTTTAACTAGCCCAAGTTGCATATTAATAAAAGTTTGGGCAAAAGATGATTGATCACGTACGTTATTAAATAAATAAAAATGCTTATATATTGTTTGTTTTGTTTCCTTAGCCGGCTAATTTGTGTAACATTACTCTTAAATTTCGCTTTCGTTTGTTGTAATTGTTGTCTTTTTGTCAATTTGTTTCATCAATTCAATTTTTCTTGGAGTGTTGTCATCTGTTGGGCTTGGTATTTCCAATAAATTTTGTACAATATAGTAGTTATTTGTTGGAGACATACCACTCGTCGACGGAAGTTTCAGGAATGCAGGGTACTATGTGTCTTATAACGGAAGTAGTAAAAGCAAAAAAAATATTTTCTAGAGAAAACTTTGGTGGACAACGGACAAATCTAAAATTTCATAACTTTTCATCAATTAGAATTTTTTTATATTTAATTTAATAATATAAGTAGATACGCATATATTTTTAACAATTCCATCATTTTTTTTACCTAACAATGAATATGATAAAATTGTTTGTGTAATACCACATAACGTGCATTTGTGGTGTATGGTGAAATTCTTAATAAATCTATAGCACGCTAGTTTTATTTTTTTATAATTTTACATCAAGACTAGCAACTAGTTTTTTAACACAACTTTTGCATTAACCCTGTATTTAGATATTTCTCATATGCATTAGCTGACTCTAGTGACGAGATACTCAAGTTACGAGTTCTGTCTTACAGTTTGAAGACATTCTGCAGCGCTCTCTATCTATCAAAAGAATGACTAAAAATTTGGTCAAATTGAGTGTCGCCATCTAGAAAAATTGTCCTAACTACACGTTTTTTGACCAACAAATTGTCCCATTACATGAGCCAACTATAAGTCTATTTAAACAATGGTAAAACCATATTGGTTGTCTTCAAAAAAAAATAAAAAAAATTCACTTAGTGTAGGTTTCAATGACTGGATTCACCTCAATCAAGCAATTAACAGACATGAAGACAGTCAATGCTGTGCTATTTATGATTAATAGCGCCTGAACAAAACAATTGATTTTGAAAATGAATCAACCATTCGCGAAGAATTTCATTTTGGGGCAAAATTCTAAAACGAAGTCACACTGTTGCTCGCTTTTGCAAATAAATGCCGTTTCGAAGACACAATAAGAAGGACGACTCAAAAAATCCTGGGATGTTTCAATAAAACCAAAAAATCCACAAGTCCTAGTATTCAAAATGAAGTAATATACTTACTGGGCAGTTCCATTAAAAATGAAATAGTCAACAAAATTAGAGGCTGTCCATTTTACTCAGTTATTATTGATACCACGCAAGACATCTCAAAAACAGATCAACTGAGTTTAGTACTTCTATATCATCTATATGTTGAAATTGTTCAGACTGATGGTATTATTTCAGATATAGTTATCAATGAATCATTTTTAGGATTTATCTTAGTAGATAATCAGACTGCAGTTACATTAAGTAATAAAATAATTGCCGAGATAAATAGTTTGAATTTATCCTTAGATAGACTTTGCGGTCAAGGATATGACGGTGCAGCAAACATGAGCGGTGTTTATAATGGTGTCCAAAGCAAAAATTTCAGAAAAAGTTGACAATGCTCCCTATGTTCACTGCGCTGTACATAATTTAAACTTAGTACTAAATGATTCTGTTAAGAATGTTGAGGCTGTTAGAAATTTCTTCAACTTTGTTGAAAAAAATTATGTTTTAGCGAATTTTTTTAAAAAAAATTAGCTAATGACGAGATCCTCACTTTTGAATTTCCGAAAAATTTTTGCACAGAAGTTCGTTTTGGAACCTCAGGAACCCATATCCACCGTTCGTTAAAATTTTTATATATATATATATATATATATATATATATATATATATATATATATATATATATATATATATATATATATATATATATTATATATGTATATCCACGATAACTGCCGTAAAAATACACCAATCTTAATGAAACTTGGTACAAAAATCGGTCTTTGTGATAGCTTGGATGAGTTCGTTGGCCAGACTGGTAGGGCCAACACTTTTGGAATAAGAGCTGAAGAAATGTTAAAAAAAATTATTTTCAATATTACATTTGCTTAGATTTTGATGAAAATTAAAATAACAGTAGAGCCGACCATTCTCTATGACCCAGAAAAAAAATCATCAAAATCGGTTCGTTGGTTCGCAAGAAAAATGCAAAAATCTCTTTTTTGAGTATAAGCAGTAAAATCGATTATCTCAGGTGGCTATATGTTCTGACTATTGATATTAGAAAAAAAATTGAATATCGCGGGGGGGGGGCAACTAATTTTGACAGTTAATATTAGACGCAAGGCCTGCTAGAGAATTTCGCTTGAAAAAATCAAGCAGGCCTTGATTAGACGTATTAGACAAACAACAAACTTCATTATTATTTTTTTTTTTTAGTGTTTCTTATTGTTTGTGGATTAAAAGTATTTTTCAATAAAAATCATAAATATTAAAATAACATCGGGGAAATGAATTTATTAGTTGATTCAATGTTAATAAAATATATTAATTGTCAGTATCATAAGAATGTTTTGTAATTAATATTTCAGTATGTAGATACATAAAAAAATTCGCTATATAAGGTACTTGCTGCCTTTGGAGATTTTTTTTTGGAAATAGCATTGTAAGATGGGGCTTATTGTATCCAAAAAAAGATAGAAAACCCATCAAATTAAAGAGGTTAGTACCCACAAGATGGTCTTCTAGGCATGATGCACTAAATGCATTGCGTTTCAATTTTTTGAGTATACTTGAAACACTAACTAAAATTATCTTAGTGTCTGAATTAAAAAGTGAAATTGATGAAACAAAGTCGCTTAAAAACTTTCTAGAAAAATACGAAACTGTTTTCTTGATCGTTCTACAAACAAAAATTTTGCAATCGACTGATACGGTTTCCAAACTACTCCAAAAGCAATGCCAGAATGTTAGTGAAGTTGCCAAGTTGTTTGAAAATGCCTATCAGTGTATGAAGGAACTGCGACAGCAATTTGATCAAATAAATGAAGAAGCCAAAGCTTTGGCTAAAACATGGGGTATACCGGCAGTGTTTTCAGAAACACGAAGAACTCGAGTAAAATTATTTTTCGATTAAGTCAGAAACCACTATCAAATTCAAAGTATGGAAGAGGACTATAAATAAACGTTTTTTTGAAAACACAGGACATTATAATTGTTCAACTAAAAAAGAGATCGGCAGGTCTTTGTTATATTGATAAAACATTTCAAGTTTTAAGCTCTAATATCCTTTTTAACAGTACAGACGATGAATTGTTTAAAATGGGACAAACCTTACACTCTATCTATAAGAACGATATTTCAGAAACAATTTTTTGCAATTATTATGTTTTCGCCAATGTTTTCGCAACGAATTAACATCAATAACGTCAGCTGAAAGTCCAATTAGGTTTATTCTTGTAGACAACTACTCATCAAGCAGTAGTTTTTCAGAACAGAATTGTAACAGCATGTTTGTTATTTTTGACAATTCCTATAAATGTAGCGACCACAGAACGATCATTTTCAAAATTAAAATTAATTAAAAATGATTTGCGTAATACAATGAACCAAGAAAGACTATCTAATTTATCAATTATTTCAATTGAAAACGAAATAGCAAAAAATTTAGATATTTCTGATCTAATAACTAATTTTGCCACATTAAAGGCAAGGAAGAAACTTTAATCTGTTTTGTCCATTAAATTATATTGGTAAAGTTACATACATAAAAGAGTAAATGCATACATACATGTATGTACGTATTTACTGTTTGATATTTTCATTATTGATTGATGTTTTAAATAAAATGTTTTTACCACATAAATGTACATATACTACGTATAAATAAAAATACTTTCGTATATCCATATATATATATATATATATATATATATATATATATATATATATATATATATATATATATATATATATATATATATATATATATATATATATATTTGACAATTTTTATTCAGAATTGGGATAAATAAACATTAAGCTATAGGTAATTTGGCGCCCGCTTCATAAATCGGAACACGGGCCTGTTAACTTGTCACTACGCCACTGCTTGCAACATTGGACTTTTTGGTTTTTCTTACTTTCATTCTGTAATAGTTGCAAATTTTTCGCATTTTTTTCTAGAATACAATGGAGAAAAACGAAAAAAATCAATGTTGAAAGCATCCTCGCGTCATTCTAAGTCGTTTTGCGTCTTGGGCTCGTTTTTGAAAATCGTGACCTTGTCCGAACGAGCGTTTTTTGATCAACTTCCAAATGAGTTACGAGGTTCTAATTTTGCTAAATGTTCGTTGGAGATATCCCTACAAATCCTTGAAATATTTTTCGAATCACTTGCCAAAAAATGGGAGTTGCCATAAGAACTTTTCGTTTCAGGTCAATCAGCCGGTATAATATTAATATACATGTAAAATAATCGGACTAGACCCATTGGCAATGAGATAGACTTCTCTTATTCTTATGCTTCAGAGCGAGATAGCGAGAGGTGGGGGTATTTACTAGCAATAAGATTTCCCTAATGTTGTCTTTACTCTAAACACTGGTTCACATTTAAAGGCCCACACATGTGGGTATGAATATCTCTGTCTGACTTATGGTGATTAGAATCACAAGGCAATAGACCATACATTGGTCTATTGCCTTGGATCGTTTTTGACCAACTTTGAAATAAGCTACGAGGTTCTAATTTCCCTAAAATGTTCCCTAGAGACTCTTATACAAATACTCAAAATATTTTTCGAATCGCTCGTCGACTAAGAGGAGTTTCTTAGAACTCACCATACTTAGACCAAACACCCTGTATATAATACTCATATGTATATATATATATTGCGTGTTCTAGGCATAAAATTATTACAACAAAGCGAGATAGAAACATCTATCTGTCCTATATGTCTGTCTTGCAATGTTCATACATTAAACACGCAAGGACAGATATACAGAATGAGTCAAAAGTAACTCATACTATTCATAACTTTTCTATTAATGAAAATTTCGAAAAATGCTGAAACGAGTAACTTTTTATATTTTAATTATTTATTTGTGACTAAGACACAGCGACTCTATGGGTTACCATTGCGAAGAACTGCCATCATCAATAATTTGTTTGAATGGCAACCACTATTTTTTATTACGTTTTCGGGTAGAGCATATTTTTCTACGTTCAGACATGTAAAAACAGTAGGGTGTTACATTAGAAAATTTTCACTAGCGTCTAGTCCCTAAGAGGTCACAGCTTGTGCCCAGTGCGCGCGCTGTAAGTTTGTCTCAACATAACCTAAAATCTTTTGTTTACCTGCTCGAGAATTATTGTAAAGTAAAAGTCGCAAAGTTTTAATTATATACTAATAAATAATATGAGTGCAAGTGGTGAATTCAAGTGCAATGATTGCAAGACTACATTTAAACGTTTGTATGATTTGCGGAAACACGTCAAAAAATTTCATGAAGGAAGACTTGATAAAATAGCCCTACTAAAATCCTGTGTAAATAGTGCTTCAAAGACTTATAATTTTGTTTGTGATGTATGTAAAAAAAATTTTAATTACAAAAAACATTTAACGTACCATAAAAAAGAAGTCATGGTCTTAATGATGCAAATAATAGCAAATCTGCTATAAAGTGTCCCCTTTGCAGTTTTAATGAATCTTCTAGAACCCAGTTATATACTCACTTTAAAAACAATCATAACATTGAAGTGTGCTTTGAAAATTTTGAGTTTTCTACAAAGAACGACCTTGAGGCTTGGTAGAATTTAACGGAACGAAATTCTAAGTCACGCTTCGTTAAAGAATATATAAAAAAATATAAATCACACACAACTGTCAGTTATATTTGCAGCAGATCTGGATTTTATAAATCAGCAAGCCAAAATCAGAGACATCTCAAGACTCAAGGAAGTAGAAAAATTGGAGGATTCTGTCCATCAGGAATAAAGATGGTAATCAATTCAAATGGTCAGTGCCAGGTGACTTATAATAAAATACATGTTGGCCATACAAATGATTTGGGCCATTTAAACTTGACAACTGCGGAAAGAGAAGAGATTGCAACAAAAATAGCCTTGAAGATTCCTTTTTCTCATATTTTGGATAAAATACGTGATAAAATTTCTGAAGACTCAATTCAAAGAATTCATTTACTTACCAAAAAAGATCTTAATAATATAGCAGCAGCATTTAATTGACAATCTGAAGCCGTGAGACACCCTAATGATGCTGTTAGCATTGAAGCATGGGTCAACGCTATGCAGCAGACTGAATGTGTATTGTTTTACAAGCCCCAAGATTCAATTTTAAATGAATATCCTGAGCTGAAAAGTTAAGATTTTGTGTTAATAATAATGAATGAAGGACAGTCTCAAATGTTGGAAAAATTTTCATCAGATTGTGTATGCATAGACGGAACGCATGAGTTGAATGCTTACAATTTCGAGCTCCATACATTGCTCGTATTAGATGACATGCGACAGGGTTTCCGACAGCATTTCTTGTCTCAAATCGCTCTGACAAAGAAATGATGACCCTGTTTTTTTCTGTTATTAAAGAAAAAATTGGATTTGCCATAAGCGCCAAGATTTTCATGTCTGACATGGCAAACGCCTATTATAATGCCTGGAAAGAAGTTATGAATGTAGCCGAGTTACGGTATGATTGCTTTAACTATTTTCCACATATTTTAATTTTTTTTGCACATGGCATGTTGTTTGGGCGTGGCGGAAGAATCTAAATGTCATTAAAGGAAAAGAGAAACAGGTGAGTAGCTTTGTCTGTTCTGAATTATTCAATATTTTGCTGAAAATGTCTCTGGATTTCTGTTTAAGGTGGAAGCTTACAAAACCCTGCGCACTTTGCTACAAGAAACTGATAAGGTAGCTTTTTTGACAATGCTTGAACAATTTTGGAGCAAGACTTCTGAAGATCCAGATACTTTTAAATTCGCCACATATATCAAAGACAACTATGTACAAAATGCGGAATCGTGGGAATATTGTTTTAGATTACATAGTGGAATTAATACAAATATGCACCTCGAAAGAATGCATAAGACAATAAAATACATTTATCTGGAAGGAAAACATATTAAACGTTTAGACAAGTCTGTGAATTGCATCATGCGATTTGTTAAGGATAAATTATTTGACCGAATAATTACCCTAAACAAAAGAAAGATTTGTAGCAAACTAAAGGATGTGAGAAAAAGGCATAAGATAAGTATGATACGCGATGTGAACCTGATAAGTGAAGTTGAGGACCGATGGCAGATTCTTTCTTCCTCGCCCGGGGCCTTTGAAATGTGTACTATTCATCAAAATTTGGAGAAATGCGATTGTCAATTAGTTTGCTCTGATTGCAAGATATGCATCCATAAGTATTCTTGCAGTTGTCTGGACTCAGCGATAAGGTGGAATATGTGTAAACATATCCACCTATTGGGACGAAAATTGTTGGACAAAGTTGGAGAGGAGGATAAAAAAAATGAAGCTGAAATAGGTAATTTTATTATATTGGGAAGTATTTAATTACATTTTTAGAATGATAAAAGAAAATTATGAAGTAATCAAAAATTAAACTGGTTCTAATTTTCCGCAAAATCACACCATTCACTCAAAGAGGTACCTGCCTGTTTTTTATATTATTTATGTTTTGTGGTGGATTGTTTTTTTTTAAGTTGGTGGGTATATAGCGTATAATATTGTCGTTTTCTTATATTTAACGTTGGTTCTACGCTTTTTTTAAGAACATCAAGCTGTGAGTCGGACTGAATTGAATCGACAACAGTACCAAACCATCTTTTCATTTCTTCTTTCTTTTGTTGCAAAGTTCTACCCGGAGGAAGTGGTTAACAGGTGTTTAAATTTTATACATGTTTGTCTTTTCAACTAGATGGAAACCTTGATGGAGATGGAAACGATCTCTTAATTCATATCGACCCCAGAAATGGAGAGGCTGAAGATTTGTTTAAACACCTGTTAACCACTTCCTCGAGTGATCCGATTAACCATATGGGTAGAACTTTGCAACAAAAGAAAGAAGAAATGAAAAGATGGTTTGGTACTGTTGTCGATTCAATTCAGTCCGACTCACAGCTTGATGTTCTTAAAAAAATAGTTGCACCTGTAGAACCAACGTTAAAAGCAGCCAAAGATAATTCAAACTCTCACACCGTTCTCATAAAGAAAACGAAGATTCCTCACAATAAGAAAATTCAACAGCAAAGGAGACTATTTTCGACGAAAAGGAAGACAAAAAAAAACAGTCAATTTAAAAGACCAGAGACACAGGAACGGAACCAGATTGCAGTATCTATTTTAAATCATTGTACACAACAGCCGTAATATAGTGTGTGCACGGATCGAGTTGACGATAGGTGTGATTGATCGAAAGTTTTTGAGTAGGAGTTTCATATTTGGGGAACAAAGATGCGTGTATTATTGAGCAAAAACTCTTTTAGCTCCTGGTAAAGTACCTTTTCGGTTCATCAAATGGAAAAATGTTACTGAAAAAAGTTGTTTAGAATGAGAAATTATGGGGTTATGCCAATTTTCAGAATGATCGGATTACTTTGGTAAAACCGAATTTTCGCTAATAATATTTCATGCATAATATTAATTTTCATTTACAGTACGCCAATGTGTAAGGTAAATAAAGGTTTTTCTACTATAGTCAGATTTATTTTAATTAGCAAAGTGGGCCAATCTTTCTAAAAACTTGTATAGCTCGACAGCTTTTCGTTATAATCTACTTACCTTAGTGACACATTGGCGTGCCGTAAATGATAAATAATACTTTGCCTGAAATAAATTTGGAAAAATTCGGTTTTACCAAAGTACTCCGATCATTCTGAAAATTGGCATAACTCCATAATTTTACATTTGGAACAACTTTTCTTAGTAACATTATTCCATATTATGAACCGAAATGGTACTTTACCAGGAACTAAAAGAGTTTTTGCTCAATAGTAAAAGCCCCCTTAATGTGGAAAAATCGATAGTATATTGAAAATAAGTTTCAGAACAAGCAGGAGTAGTTCCTCAAATACGAAAATCCTACACAAAAATTTTCGGCCAAATCACACCTATCGTCAACTCGATTCGTGGACACACTGTATGTATAATTGTGTTTTTCTTAAAAGAATAATTATTGAACTTGTATTTTTTTCAATTAAACGAGGAGGTTCTACTAGCCGAGTGTCATTATTTTCTGAACTTCCAATCCAAAAAATTTTTTTAATAATAGTTTACAAACTTGTACACAATAATTTTGAGAATGCTCTTTTACTTTGTGCTCGAATAATGCGTAGCAGCAATCAAATGAAAATTGAATGTCCATGCGCGCGCAATGGGCACAAGCTGTGACCTCTTAGGGACTAGACGCTAGTAAAATTTTCGAGTAAAAAATTCCTAGTGTTTGCAAGATTTTCTGTCATCATAATATCCATGCATCAGTGTTGGATATAGAATTAACAATGTTTAGTTGTATGGAGGGTTGCGAATAGTTTATTTGTTTATTATTCTTGCGCAGCTAAAAAGAGTATAGTACGTTTACTCTGCTTACGTTTTGGCTTAAGTTGTAAAAATAATTTGTGGTTTTACACAATGGATGCAAAATTTACGATAGCCGGTTGGGGGTGTTATAAATCATAGACAGAATCGACAAATTCACCATCTGTTTATATAGGTACATACACATTTGGATGTGTCTTGTAGCAGGTAGGTAAATAACAAGTATTTTCAAGGGTATTTCTCTAAATATTTCTATTTATAATTGTTTGAAAAATGAATTCTAAACAATTGAATTTCTAAACACAGAAACATTTATTTTATATATTTTTATTAAAATTATTGTTGAATAATTACAATAAATCCTATGGATAAATTGTAACATCTTTTTTATAGAATATGTGCAAATTAAACCGTCCAGCAAGAAAAGTAGGCACCTCTTTCCTTTTATAAATAGCGTAAATTGTAGATTTTATTTCTTCTTTTACTGAAGAATCTAATTTATCTACAACTGATTTACACTCTCTTTTTTCCCCCTAAGGATTCTTCCGACTTGGAAATTATACCGTGGATAGTGCTATAGGGTTTTTTTAATAAATCAGCTGTTAGTTTAACCCTTAAACGCTACCCGAGGTACTGGAGTACCCCAGACAAATTATATTTTTGTCCTATTTTTAACCTAATGAATTGCGCAAGCTGATGTCCCCACTACCTTCCTGTCTAGTCATGTTGTTAGGGATGGCAAATTCCAGTAAACTTTACGATACATCGAATTGTCGATGCATCGAAAGCCAAACATCGATGCTTCCGATATATCGAGAACAAAACATCGATGTTGTTAAACATCGATGTTTTCCGGAATCCGCAATAAAAAATAAATACGTAACGAATTTTTATTTATTTTAGATCAAAAGAGTTCCTATAATTACAAAATATGTCAAAACTTACAATCAAAAAAATATAAATGAAACAAATAATTCTGTACCTAAATTAAAAAAAAAGTAACGAACAAGAAATTTGAATTAAAACTATCAAAGATTCTCATGTGAAAAACTACCAATATTCATCAGGCAAGCTGTTTAAAAACAATAACTTTGGTAAAAGTTTGCCAGAAAGACGATTTCTGGCTTGTGTTATGGTGACACCAGCCTTTGAAAATAGTCTTTCTGATGGCACCGATGTGCATACAATGGCAAGATATTTTCTAGCTACAATGTACAAATTTGGGTACATTGATTTTATCTCTTCCCACACCTCTAGTGGATTTTCTTTTAGGGATGAAAGAGGTGTGGAAAGATACGTACGCAACTCAGGATTTAATGAATCTGAATCCGAATGGCTTTGTTTGGATTTTGTCTGTTTTTGTGTCAACGTTTTATGGAAGCCCCATATGTCAACTTGTTTCGACTCGCTTGGAGACATTCCATTATCTGATTTTGACGATGAAGTTTCTGCACTGGTTGTACTTATTTGTTCCAAAATTAGATTATTAATTTTTTGTAGAGTCTTTGATGAAGCTAGCGGGTCATTGAAATGGACATTTTTAAACCGTGGGTCTAAGAATGTACCCATTGCTAATAAGCTAACCTGTTCCCGAGCGCCAAAACGTTTTTGTAATTCTTGTTCTAAAGCTTCTTTTAATTTAACAGTTAGGGGAAATTCAACTTTGATAGACGCAAAATTTTTTATTGTGCAATTTATGAGCGGTATAACAATACTAACCGTTACATATTGTTCGCCAGAAGTTTCTACTGTCAACTTTTCCATTATTTCTAAAAGAGTTAAAAGTTCTTTTAACACTTCCACTTCACTCGCATTGATCATAGGCGGAGAGTTAGGTCTTGTTAATAATATATTATTAATTATTGTAATGAGTTCCAGAAAACGTTGACACATGTAGAATGTGGAATTCCAGCGGGTTGCTACATCTAAGATTACTTTTTTGATTTTACCCTCTAGAATTCCTTGTTTTAGTTGTTCTTTTCGTAAATCATCTGACGCGTTAGTGCTTGCTTTGATAAATTTTACAACATTTCGTACTTTGCTAATTAATTCGTTAACCCCGGATTTTTTTATAGCATTCTCCACAGTTAAATTTAATGTGTGTGCAAAGCAACTTAAATGTGTACATTTTCCAAATAAGTTCCCAATAGCACTTAGCATTTTGGCATCATTGTCTGTAACAACTGCAATTACAGAATCTTTCTCTATGTTCCACGTTTCTAAAACATTGTTCAATGTACTAGCAATATAGGCGCCTGTATGGGATTGCGATAGTTCAATTACATCTAGGCACCCTGAAACAATGCGAGATGCTTCCAGAAAATGTACGGTTATTCCCAAAAAACTTTTCATCTGCATTGTTTCAGTCCAGATGTCACTGGTAATAGTTAAATTTCTAATTCTGGCCAATTTGTCTTTATAATAATTTGAAGCAGCTTCATATTTCTGGATTATAGATTGTTTAATGGTGTTCCTTGCTGGAATTTTGTATAGTGGACTTATCTCTTTCAAAAACTTACGGAATCCTGGACCTTCAACTAGACGGAATGGCATGTTGTCCTTACAAATAAAATAAATTAGTGCGTTGGTTATGCGGCTATGTTTTGTTCCCCCTTCTAAAAATTAAATAACTGTAATTCAGTTAAAAAAAGAAACAAATAACAATACCTTCAAATTGAGCCATAGTTCTAAAACTGTCTGATATTTTTGGTTGAGATGTTGTCGCTTGCTGTTCTTCAAAATATGTTGCAGATGCGGTATGCATTTTTCTGTCAATATTGCTGGTACTTGCAAGTTCCAATTCAGTCTGCCAAAAAATTGAAAAATATTTTAAAAATTACGTTTTACTAAACTTTAAAAACTTACAGCTTTGTCTAATGTAACATGTGGAATTGTAATGCCTTTTTCTTTCACAGTATGAGCTTTACTTGTAGACGGTGTGGATTGCACATGTAAATATTCATCAATACCTGGTTTTTTTGCTTGGGGTGGCTGCAATAAAAAAAGAAAATAATCCCGAAAAGAATTATTTTATTTTGTTGACCTTTACCTCTGTATCTGGAGTTCCTTGCTCAATTTGTTTTTTATGGGTATTAAAATGACCTTTCAAATTGGAAGTATTTCCGCTGGTTTTTATTTTTTTTCCACAGAACTTACACTCAGCAACATTACTGGTTATTTTTGAAAAGTATTTCCAAACATCACTTTTTAATTTTGGAGGCATTATGTGTAAAATAAATAGTTAGCACTGTAAAACACTATCGAGTCGAGAATCAGATCGAGACTGGAAAAATCCAACTCGAGTTCGCCTGTATATATAAAAGTATTAAATTCGGGGAAGTCCTTGCCTTTGAAAAAGTAATTATTAAAACAAGACGATAAAAAGGAATTTTGCTTTGGCCTTGCATATAGTTAAACTAGTGGCTACTAGAGGGCTTCATTCAAGATTTTTAGCAAATCTTTTTTACATTACAAACTAAATTGAATTTTAAGAATACTAAGAGGTAACATTATTAGAAACACTTAAATGTATCGATGTATGGACTTTTAATCGATGTATCGATGTAATTCTCTGCTTGCAAAATCGATGTTAAACATCGATGTTCAAGTTTCGATACATCGATGTTTTGCAACCATCGATACATCGTTGCCATCCCTACATGTTGTGCACCGTCGCATAATTGAAACGCAGTTGCATTTGTTTCTTTGACCCTGAGAGACCGTGTGAGGTACACTTGTACCCCTGGGTAGCGTTAGTGTAATATACAGACTGCGACAGTAGGATAACCTCACCAAATTTTTCTATATTTATGCAAGAAAATAAAGTAAATTAATTATGTCTGTTAAGCATAATAATTCATATTAAACAAAAAAACGCTCCAATGGATTACTTTTGTTCATTACATATTTTTTATATGGGACATACAATAATACTGTTTTGTAAGTACGACAATAGGATAACCTCACGTATAAAATTATCAAGAAAAGCGATAAATTAGAACACATTTATTAAACATTCTTATTATTAATATTTAGTGTAACCACCCTTTTTCAGTATTATGTTGAATATTCTTTCCGGCATTGATTTATAAAGATTTGTAATTACATTTAAGGGAATTTTCTTCTAACAAGTTAAAATGGCATTTTTAAGCTCAGCCCTGTTTTTAAATTGTCTTCCGTTAGCATACACTTCCCTAGCAAGATAACCCCACAAGTTTTCTATGATATTCAAATCCGGGGAAACAGCTGGCCACTGCAAAACTTTAATGTTATGGGTTTGAAACCACGACATTACGAGTCTCGCTGTATCAACTGGTGAATTATCTTGCTGAAACATTTAGTTGGCCCCTTTCATTACTTGTTGTATCACAGTTATTTGTTTATTTAAAACATTTATATACTTTTCTGCATTTAGTTTTCCTTCTATAACACCTTTGCTAGTCATTCCTCCCCAAATCATAACACTTCCGACAGAAGCCTGTCTTTGTGACAAAATCACCGCATTATTTCTTAAATCGTGTAAATAATACTGATAGCCGTCGGGACCGTCTAAATTAAATTTTTTTTCATCAGTGAAAACAACATCTTCCCATTCATTTGTCCATCCCATATGAGCATGTGCAAACGCAATTCGCGCATCACGATGATTTAAGCTAAGAACAGGTTTTCTCTTCAGTTTCTTGCGTTGAAAATGGTGTGAAGATTTTTTAATTCGTTGGACAGTTCGAATACTTGCCGAAACTCCCACACTTGCTTTAATCTGTCTTGCTGTACTCGCTGAATTCGAAGCTTCTCTCAATATAGCACGTCTCTCTCTTTCTGTTGTTGCTTTCCCTGTACGACCTTTTTGATTTTTTCCATAACTTTCCGGATCTTTGAAATAATTATTGATCACTCTAGGGCTTCGTTTTAGTTTTATTGCAATTTAACGGTTGGAATAATTTTCTTTTATTAATATAACAATTTGGGCTATTTCTTCACTACTGAGTACTTTTCCACGGGGCATTTTGCTGCAATAAATCAAACAGCAAGAGACGATGTTTTTCTAAATTGCGTTTAATGTATTTTACAAAAAAAAACGTGCGCTTCGCTTCCAAGCCGAAATAAAACTGGTGAGGTTATCCTAGTGACGCAGTTGTATGCACGGTTCGCGCGTAAAAACAACTACACAATAATTTACAGTTTATTGGATTTGATACTTAGAAACCTCTCTCTGATTAAAGTATTCCAACATATCAGTAATAGCAAAGAATACAAATACCATAGAAGCTCATAACTCGGGGTTTTGTGGTTATCAGACTTTTAGTACCTACCCTGACTCACAAAGGGCGACACTTGTTCAATGTCGGTCGGTCGTCGACACTGTTGCCGACGGCGTAGGAAGAAAATCTACTAAATGGTCACGTGATACCCACTAGAAATCCATTTAGTTTATTTTGAAATCAATATTCCTTTTCTACATCCAAATATGTCCATTATAAATATAACATAAAAAATTATATAGGTAAATATCTCCAAAAGTTATATTTAATTAAACAAATTAACAAAAAAATATTCGAAAAAAAAATCTACCAGATTTTCTACTTTTCTACAAGACATTCTACTTTTCTACCAGATTTTCTACTAAACTACCAGAAGGAGATTTATCCATAAGACGGGTCGAAATTCCACCAGATCTAGTAGAAATTCTACTGAATCGGCAACCGTGGCCATGAGTTCGGTTGGTCAAATCATCGTGCTTACCATGTGCTTACCGACATTGAACAAGTGTCGCCCTTCGTGAGTCAGGGTAGGTACTTAACCAAAAAATCGAGATCTGAGCTTCTATGGTATTTGTATTCTTTGGTAATAGTATTTTTAGTTGAAAAAATATACATAACACGCGAAAATCAGGTGAGGTTATCCTACTGTCGCAGACTGTAAGTGTATTTTATTTTTGTTTCGAATTTGATTTGTGCTTAGGTAAGTTACCAGCTATAACAATCGTAGTGTAATTTTTTACGATATTTTGAATATAGGCAAAACATAGAACCAGGTCCAAGCCGAAAATGGGAACTTAAATTTTTAACTCCAACTGAATTAGAAAGCATTATGAATCAATTCGTAAATGATACTGAAGAAGATCATTTTGAATTTGATACAGACAGTGAAGATGATCAAGTCATAGAAGATTTTAGAAACGAAGAGAAACCACACAATTTGCAAGTAAACGAAAATCAAAAAAATTCTAAAAATCTAGAAGAAAGAGTGTGCGAAATTGAACCTGTTAGTGAAGAGGAAGATCAAGATGCAAATGAGGAACGTGCTAACGTGCTTCAAATGAAAATTATGTTAGAGTTATTGAAACACCCGCTAGATTATACGGTAAAAATAAATTCAAATGGTCTGGAATAAAACCTAAAACTGTCAGACGACCGCGCAGAAATTTAGTTACCCATTTACCAGGTAATAAAGGAGATGGACGAAATCTCAAGTCTAGATTAGAAGCATTTTGTCTATATTTTGACGATACGGTCATGGAAAATATTGTAACATTTTCCAATGCTGAAATAGATGCTCAAAGTAGACGCTACACATCAGATTGCTTATTAGAAAATGATCACGACATTGAACCCATATCTGTAAGACCCTCCTTTACAAAACATACAAATGCCATTGTATTGAAAGTGTTATTTGGATTATATTACTTGTCAGGAGTACTAAATATGAACCGTACGTGAACTGTTCGATCACATTATCAAAAGATGCCAGGATCTATACACACCCTCGGAATTTTGTACCGTCGACGAGCAGCTCCTCGCATTTCGGGGACGATGCCCTTTTAAAATATATATTCCCTCCAAGCCTGATAAGTATGGTATCAAAATCGTTATGATGTGTGATGCGAAAACCTTTTATATGATAAATGGTCAGGTTTATATGGGAAAAGGTTCCACGCCAGAAGGACAATCTTTATCGGAATATTATTCCATTGAGTTAACAAAACCCATTCATGGGAACAACCGAAATTGTACTTTTGATAACTGGTTCAGATCTGTTCCCACTGCTCAAAAGTTACTATATGAACATAATATAACAATAATCGGAACTATGAGAATCAGTAAACCAGAAATTCCTCAATCTTTTAGAAAAACTTTCGGACGATCTAAAAACACAACCATGTTTGCTTTCAGTAACGAGTTAACGTTATTGTCATATTGTCCACCAAAATCGAAAACAAAGAAAATTGTCTCGTTATTATCGACCATGCATGACACTGCAGATACCAACAATACAGTAACTTTACCAGAAATGATAGAATTTTACAATACCACAAAAGAAGGGGTGGATACATTTGACCAACTTTGCCACAGATACTCCGTTTCCAGAAGAACACGTCGATGGCCTCTCTGAATATTTTATGATATTTTAAATCTTGTTGGAATAAACACCGCGGTTCTTCTAAATGGTTCCTGTTCAAAAGATAAAGAAGTCTATACAAATCGACGGCTTTACCTGAAAAACTTAGCACTGTCAATGATAAAACCACATATGGCCGATCGACTAAAGTGGCCAACTTTACCAACGTATCTTCGCGAGACTATACGTGGTATCTTAAAACTGGAAGTGCCTGAAGAACAACCAGCTCCTAGAGCAACAGGAACCGAAAGATGCAGGTTCTACCACCGATCACGTGATCGCAAGAGTCGCACTTCTTGTGATGTGTGCAAATAGTACATCTGCGCAGATCACCAAAGAAAAATTTGCCCTAAGTGTTTTGATGGCCGTAGGAACAGCTAAGATATGATTAGAAACATATATTGCAGCGTGTAATACTTTAGTCTGTTAATAAAATGTTCATATTTGATTGCAGTGTGATATTTCATTCTGGGGTACACCTGTACCCCTAGGTAGTGTTAATGTAAGTTCAAGCATGGGTAGTGTTTAAGGGGTTAATCGGCGCTGGTTCACCACGCTCTATCAACGAAAAATGCAGTGTGCGAATTAGCTTCTTACCGTCTTCTGATAGATTCTCCCTCGTATTTTTTCTGCAATCGAAAGATTGACAGTAGCATAAAGTGAATAAATATTAAAAAATTGATATCTACTCATACCCTTTTCTACACCAGTTGTGCTGGTCGATGGTCCTACGTCGTCTACGATTTCAACATCATCATCATCATCATCATCATCATCATGAATATTCACAATATCCATCTCCTCAACTTGATCATCATTAACAGATTCCCAAGCTCGCCACATTTTTAGTATAAAATGATTATTAAAACACAAATCCACAGAAAAAAAATGTAACAATGTTTCAATATTCGACTTGCACAATACAAGAAGACTTTGTAAACTGAAGAGTTGTCTAAAGGGACAGGTATATTTTGCAAAGATCAAACCGTTATATACCCGTTCGCATACAAATTTTAGAGTTGAAATTGATATTTAAAAAAATTTAGAACGTTTTAATCCTTTCGTGGGAAGAAATTACATTACAAACTGATTAACGGTTGATGATTCAAATGGAAAACATTCACTATTAACATTACTTGAAGTCTTGTAAAAAATAGTTTTTATTACAATTTGTCCATAGGATTTATTGTAATTATTCAACAATAATTACAATAATTTTAATAAAAATATATAAAATAAATGTTTCTGTGTTTAGAAATTCAATTGTTTAGAATTCATTTTTCAAGCAATTATAAATAGAAATATTTAGAGAAATACCCTTGAAAATACTTGTTATTTACCTACCTGCTACAAGACACATCCAAATGTGTACGTACCTATATATAGTCCGTGGATAAATAAATGGACCTCGTTAAAAATGACTTTGTTCACGCTACATTAGATTTGCGGTCGGACCCCAATAAAACAGTTAAGTTCCTATTCTTGACAAATTTTCGGACAGATCCGTACTTGAAAATTTGAAAATATTTAACATGGATATTTTAGGACACTTTTTAATTGTAATTCATTCAAAAATATCACAATGGAATTCTTTGCGGTGTTTGGTGGCTCTGATGTAAATAAGACAAAACTGTTGAAAATATAATCTTACAATTCTGCAATGTTCGTTATAAATGTTCAAAAAAATTGCTTATTATAGTTGAGAATATGTTTTCTAATTATAACTTGGGCCTGAAATTTTACATTACGTTCCCCTAAGCTTCTTACAACTACCTATCCTGTCATAAATTTTACTGCCTGTCCCTTTGCGGTCGACAACGGTAGGGTGCCGCCTCGGGCAGTCCATTTATTTTTCTACCGACAGTAAACAGATGGTGAATTTGTCGATTCTGTCTATGATTTATAACACCCCCAACCGGCTATCGTAAATTTTGCATCCATTGTGTAAAACCACAAATTATTTTTACAACTTAAGCCAGAACGTAAGCAGAGTAAACGTACTATACCGTTGTAGCTGTCGTTAAGATCGATTGTAATTCATTTTGAGTTTTGTCAATTCCTTTTTTGTTCAGTTATAATAATTAATAAATCCAATTAATTAAAACTGTATATTTATTCATAAATATCCATCAGGTTATGGGCCCAGAATAACAAATATATAGTTTTAATCCGTTTTTTCTTTGGTGAAATAATTAAATTCGTTGTGTTAGCACGTGGAACAAACCGATAACGGAACAGAAAGAAAATGGCGTCGAAATCATTTCCGATGGTTGAAAATTATTGATCGGGAAAATTTCAGTACATGGAAATTTGCCATGCAGAAGTATCTTGAACATGAAGAATTATGGGAATGTATTACTGGTACGAGTACAGATAGTAAAAAAAATCTCCAAAGGTAACAAGTACCTTATATAGCGAATTTTTTTATGTATCTACATACTGAAATATTAATTGCAAAACATTCTTATGATACTGAAAATTAATATATTTTAATAACATTGAATCAACTAATAAATTCATTTCCCGATGTTATTTTAATATTTATGATTTTAATTGAAAAATACTTTCAATCCACAAACAATAAGAAACACTAATAAAATTTCACTCGTTTGAAGAAGTTTGTTGTTTGTCTAATACGTCTAATCAAGGCCTGTTTGATTTTTTCAAGCGAAATTCTCTAGCAGTCCTCGCGTCTAATATTAACTGTCAAAATTAGTTACCCCCCGCCATATTCAATTTTTTTTCTAATATCAATTGTCAGAACACGTAGCCATCTTAGATACGTGATTTTACTGCTTATACTCAAAAAAGAGATTTTTGCATTTTTCTTGCGATCCAATGAACCGATTTCGATTATTTTTTTCTGGGTCATAGAGAATGGACTGCTCTACTATTATTTTAATTTTCATCAAAATCTAAGCAAATGTAATATTGAAAATGATTTTTTTTTAAATTTCTTCAGCTCTTATTCCAAAAGTGTTGGCCCTACCAGTCTGGTCAACGAACTCATCCAAGCTATCCCAAAGACCGATTTTTGTACCAAGTTTCATTAAGATCGGACTATTTTTACGGCAGTTATCGTGGGTATATATATATATATATATATATATATATATATATATATATATATATATATATATATAAAAATTTTAACGAATGGTGGATATGGGTTCCTGAGGTCCCAAGACGAACTTCTGTGCAAAAATTTTTCGGAAATTCAAAAGTGAGGATCTCGTCATAAGCTAATTTTTTTTAAAAAAATTCGCTAAAAGGACAGTAAAGCGAAAGCCAAAATTGTTTTATCAATTGACCCAATCAATTATTCACACATACAGTCAGCCACAAAAGCAAAAGTATTGGATCGTTTAAATACTGCATTTGGAGATACAGGTTTAACACGAAAAGTAAGCTTATTACGTACTTTGGTTACTACACGATTGGAAAATCACGATTGCATAGAAGAATATGTTAATAAGATTATAACAACAGCTCATAAACTAAAGGCGGTAAAGTTTGATATTAATGGATTGGGACTCTCCTACTCGCCGGTTTACCAGAACACTATCAGCCAATGATTATGGGAATAGAAAGTTCGGGTATAAACATCTCAGCCGATTCAATTAAAGTAAAACTTCTGCAAGATGTTAAAGAAACAAATGAAAAATCAGCGTTTTGGTCAAAAAAATCGTTTAAGAGTAAAAAAAACAAGACCCACGTTGTTATGAATGTAATAAATATGGTCCCTTAACAAAAAACTGAAAGAAGAGATCGTCAAAATTTAAGAGAAATAATGAGACTGATGAAAAACCAAAGACTGATCAGAAGGCTATGTTAACAATCGTATTTTCTACATCGAATTACAAATCAGAAGATTGGTTGCCTACAACGTCATGATATAGATTACGAAGAAACGTTTGCTCCTGTTGTTCGACATACATCATTGAGATTGTTATTCGCATTGGCTGTAAAATATAATCTGGACATTGATCATATGGATGCCGTAACAGCATTCTTACAAGGTGAATTAACTGAAGATATATATATATATATAAAACAGCCAGAAGGTTTCATCGACGAAACACGTAAAGCAAGGTGGTCAAGCATGGAACATAAAGTTACATAATATATTAATAACACTTGGTTTCAAACAATCTAAACGAGAGCAATGCATTTATTATCAAGTTAACTCAGAAGTAATGTTATTTATTGCAGTTTACGTTGATGATTTGTTGATATTATGTAATGATGAACCTATAAAAAGACACTTGAAAGAAGAATTGGTTAAAGAATTTAAAATGAAAGATCTAGGTCCAGTATCGAATTGTCTTGGTATTAGAATCACTCGTGATCGAACACATGGTAAATTATGGTTAGATCAAACTAAGTGTAATCAAGAGATTTTATAAAGATTTAATATGGTTGATTGTAATCCTGTGAAGAGTCCACTTGACACGAACCAAAAATTAAGTAAGCCTTCAAACGGAGATAAGTTACCAATCGACAAGTATCCATATCAAGAAGCAATTGGTTCGTTAATGTATTTATGTCAAGGGACAGGACCTGACATAGCTTTTGCAGTAAATTTATTGAGTTGTTTTAACAATTGTTTCGGTGATGGACACTGGGTTGCTGTTAAACGAATATTACGTTACTTGAAGGGTACAATAAATTTAAAATTGAATTTTTCTAGAAATGAAGCTGATGAAATAGTTGGTTACTCTGATGCTAATTGGGCAAATGACCAACAAGATCAACGTTCGACAAGCGGCTACGCATTCAAATTCCAAAATGCTTTAATCAGCTGGTGTAGTAAAAAACAATCTACAGTAGCTCTGTCAACAGCCGAAGCTGAATACATGGCATTATCGATAAGTACCCAAGAAGCTATATGGTTACAAGATTTATTACGGGAATTATTGACTGAAAAACATCAGAATCAACCGATGGTCATTTATTGCGACAACAAAAGTGCGATCGATTTTTCAAAAACTGGTAATCACAAATCAAGAACAAAACAATTGCTACAAGATATCATTTTATCAAAGAAGTAGTTGAAGAAAAACGTATTGAGATTAAACACATCAGAAGTAAAGACATGGTGGCAGATATACTTACAAAACCACTGCCGTCATCATCTATATCAAGATTATCTCGTGAAATGGGACTAAATAACAAAGAGAATATAATACCAGAGTCCCAGATGAGATAGGGAAAATGGGAAACAAATGGGTACTAGCGCCACGAAGTTGCTTTGTGTCAATAAGATCAGTTCGTTTTTGAGATGTCAATAATCACTTGAAAATTATTACCAAGTTTAATTAATTTGTCTTGAAAGGAATGAATTAAATTAATAAAAATTAAACAATATTAATTCTAACTATGGTAAAAAAGTAAACATCCCAACCATGTCAATAATTGGTGCTTTTACCTTAATTATCCTTTAATTTAGACAAACATAGGAAATAATTAGTTTTACATATATCTGTTTGATAAGCTCGTCTTATATGATACTGTCATTTACCAATGTTTTGAGAAATGTAGTACATTGTATTTTGTTAATGCATTACGGGTAGACTTTAGTAAGTGGTGTGTCAGCTAGTGTAACTATTTTTGTTTCATTATTGTGAAAAATAGGACCGCGTTCAATTAATCACTTGAGCTTGTAATAATTTTGAATATTTTGAATGTTTCCAAAATTCGATTTACACCATTTGGCATGCCTGTGTTAAATTCTAATTAATAATGTTCAAAATATAGTTGATGTACACTAGTATTTATTTATAAGTTTCAGTTAATATGAAAAATGTATCTTGTATATGCTGTTTAGATAATACATATACATATGTTTACCAATTTATGTTTTTTTCTTCATATATTTCCCGTTTTACGGAAATAATATTTAAGTATGTATATGTATTTCTAACTATTGTAATTATACGATTTTATATTACTGAAATTTATGATTTGTGAATATTACGTATTTTAATGAACAATTTAAATAATACTTACATTAAAATACGTAATATTTACAAATCATAAATTTCAGTAACATAAAATCGTATAATTACAATAGTTAGGAAAAAAGACGGTAAAATTTAAACGCATATTTTGAGATTAGTTCGACCAAAGTCATTTCGTGGCGCGAGTGCTCGTGTTTCCTACTCTTTCTATTGGATTAGGGACTCTGGTATTATATTCTCTTTGCTAAATAATTGACACATTGTGGTTATAGAAGGGGTGTTGGATACAGAACCAACAATGTTTAGTTGTATGGAGGGTTGCGAATAGTTTATTTGTTTATTATTCTTGCGCAGCTAAAAAGAGTACTTGTTGTAGCTGTCACTAAGATAGGTTCAGGCTATGGAAAGTAGATAGGGAGAATCGGTATAGAGTTTTAATACATCCGTCAGCCACCGGGAGCGCTCTAATCAATTTTCTTTTAAGATTCACATGTAGATTTACTTCAAGCGTGCTGCGTGATTCGTACGCGCAGAAGTGCTTTGGATCGTTTCGAGTTAGCATCGCAATTTTAAACTTTTGAAAGTGTCCGAGTTTATTGTTTGATAGTGATAGTGTTTGAAGTCATTTTTATCAAAATATGGAATCTTCTGCTGGTCGTCGTGCAAGTCAACAAAAGTGCTGTGTTCCTGATTGTCCAAATCGGTACAATAAAATGCACAGGTTCCCGAAAAACAACATACCAGTGTATAATAAGTGGTTGGAAATCGTTAAACCAGACAATTTTGAAACAATGAGTGTTAGTCAGATTTACAATAAGTGCTATGTATGTGACGAACATTTCACGGAAGAATGTAAAGTGCCAGGAACAAAAAGAGGTCTGAAGTTCAATGCTATTCCCACATTAAAAATTCCAGGTAATTATAATACGAATATTATTGACATTTTTACATTGTTATCATTTGTACATTTTCATTAAATCTGATGTGTATTTGTTTCAGGGTTTGAAGTACAGGAAGAAGTAGAAAATGAGGAAAACGAGCCAGAGAATTTGAACCAAGAAAATGTTATTACTCCTTGGGGTGAGTTTAATTTATTTAGATTATCATATATACTTACTACATAAAAATTAATATAATACAAAATACTGTAACTATAATTCATCATAAATACTTAATTTTTAGTTGATCATCAATATGCTAAACCAGGACCATCAACATTAATAACCCCAATCGAAGATATGCTGGCAATTAGATCTACAATTACGACGCCAGTTAGATTTAAATCAGGTAAATATATCATATGACGTATTCAAGCGAAGTTCAAAATTCTTTTTCAATTTATTAATTCTTGGAAAAATATTTCCTTATAGGTATAATTAGGATTATTCAGGGAAAGAATTTATTACCTATTGAAATATATATACTTAATGTTGGGGATGCAATAATATATCTAATTGTTTCTTAATGGAAAGCAGTTAGGAGGATTACCTGTCTGACAATTTAATGGACCTATAGTTCTGTACATTGATGCATCTAGAGGGATACCACCCGTTGTTAGAGGATTATTTAATTTTCATTTATTATACTTATTAATATTTATTATTTATTTTCATTCATTTATTATTTAATTTCAAAACTTGGAATTTTGAATGAACAGAAAATCATTTTTTTCAATTGTCATGTCATTTTGGAGCACCCAGTGTTATTTATCCACACAATCAAGCTAATACAATAACTTAATAATTATTTATTTATTATTTGTTTCAGCTAAACGAAGAAGGAACAACATTCTTGCTAGTGTAAATGTTACTCGCGGAAGCCAACTTACACCAAAGGCGAAAATATTATACAATAATTTGACGTCTCTAACGATGAAATACCGCCGGATGCAAACAAGAATTGACTCTTACCAAACCAGATTAAATAGCGCCGAAAAATTTCAAAAAAGGAAAGATTTCAAACATTTAAGCAAATATGTCAACACCCCGACATATAATTTTTTTGTATCTCAACTGAGAAACCAGGGATTGAAGGCAGCCGCGAGAAGATACACACTGGATGAAAAGATATTGGCACTATCATTCGCTAAAGCCAGTGGCAAAGCATACCGTCTTTTAAGCAAAGTTTTTATTTTACCCACGGTCAAAACTTTGAATAATTTACTTAGCAAGATTCCTTTCAAGCCAGGTGTCAATGAAACAATATTTCGGTCATTACGAAATAATGTTGCTGGCATGAAGAAAGAAGAAAAATTGTGCATTCTCATGTTTGATGAGATGGCAATAGACAGCGGGATCTTCTATAAACGTGGAGAAGACGTAATAACAGGATTCCATGATGATGGTGAACAACGAAAGCTATTGTTGGCTAATCATGTTAATGTTTTCCTTCTGAAGGTAATTTTTTTAAATATAATTTGAAATATATTTTACTGAATTTTTTTATTATTTTTTAGGGGCTATTTAAACAGTGGAAACAGCCACTGGCATTTACGTTCAGCCACGGACCAATAAAAACGGCATCTTTAATGTCTCTAGTTAAAAAATTAATTAGAGAATGCCAAAATGTTGGTTTGGAGGTTGTTGCCACAGTCTGCGACCAGGGCAGTTCAAACCAGGCTGCTATTAGATGTCTGGTGCAGGAGTCAAAGGATGACTATCAGAGGGCGAATTTAGAATACCGTAATTTCGGGTTCATGGTCGAATCCTCGGAGATCATACCTTTGTTCGATGTTCCTCACTTGTTCAAATGCATGCGGAACAATCTTCTCACCAAAGATCTACATTTTGAGGAAAATGGAGTAAAAAAAGTGGCAAAATGGGACCACATCGAAAAGTTTTACCAACTCGATTCTTCTGAGCCAACCCTAAGAATCTGCAGTAAGCTGACCGATACACACGTAATAAAGGAAAAAATCAGTAAGATGAAAGTCAGGAATTGTACACAGGTGTTCAGTCATACGGTCGGTGCTCTAATGAAAAGGATTTCAAAATGGGGTAAGTTAAAAACATTGTATAACTATTCAATAATTTTTATTAATGATTAATTATTTTTTACGTAACTGCTCACGTACTTTCATATAAACTATATATTGATTTATTGTATTTATTTATTTCAGACACAAATGACAACATGAATCTGCCAAAGGAGGTTGAGGATACCGCAGACCTAATTTTGTTTCTGGACAAATTGTTCGACAGTTTCAACGTCTCGGGCAAGTCGTTTAAGGACGCCAAGGAGTTGAAACGTCCAATAACTGCAAATTCAAGCCACGGGGAATTTTGGAGGTACGCGTTAAAAATTATTGGTAGTATGAAATTTTATTCAAACGAAAAACAAAATTTTGTGGCGATACCAACGCTAAAAAATTTTATTTGGACGATAAATGGGTTCTTAAAATTAAAAAATTTATTGATCCAAAAAAAGAATTTTAAATACATGCAAAGTAGAGGATTTAACCAGGACCCACTGGAAAATTTTTTTGGGTATATAAGGAGCCATGGATATAGAAATACAAATCCAGATGTTCCACATTTTGTTGCTTCGTTTAAAACATTATTAGCGAATAATTTTATGTCTGCCCATTCACCTGGGTCCAATTGTGAGGATGATGGTGCCTCTCAATGCTTGGATAATTTGCGCTATTTTTTAACAGGAGATGTAATTGAAGGTGTTCGTCCAATGCATGCGGCACCATCATCCGTACCTAATATTATTGTAGATAATACAAACACAAAAATAGGGCGTTGCATTATAAAATATATATCTGGTTATATAGTGAAAAACTTGAAAAAAACCGTCAAAAACTGTGTCATTTGCAACAAAAATTTAACCTTTTCTTTAAAGCACCATCAAAATATTGACACCGACTTTATTGAAGCTAGGCAGTATGAAGGTGGGCAATTGAATCGACCGGGAGGTTTTCTCCATTATTTAATTGAAAATAGCTTGTCTTTAGTATTTCAAATTATTCCACAAATATGCACTACAAATGCATTAAGTGAAGTTTTGAAAGGAATACTAAAAGACAAGCTAAGCTTTACACCGATCAATTGCCCCCAGCATAAATTGGGAGACACACTGTCTAGTGAAATAACAAAGTGTGCAATATTTTGGTGGTGCAAAAATATTAATAAAATTGTAAAAGGGAAGGATCATAAATTCATTTCATTTGTTAATAGGAATACAAGTCAAAATGTTAATGCAGTACAGCTGCATGCTTATGAACTATTTAAAAACAAATGTAAAAGAAAATAATGATATAATTTTATTTAACTTTAGATATAGATATAGAGATACTTTATACAATTAATATATAAACTTGCAATTTATAATATTGTTAAAATAAAAAAAAAATTACACATTTATGTTTTCATTTCAATTTTTTAAATTTATTAAAATTATTAATAAAGCATTATATTTTAAAATTTTCTTGTCCAAGGGTATTATACAATTTATTATACATTCAAATTTGAGAATGCAAAAGAGAAAATTGTTCTAATTAGTTACTGCGTTGTAAAATTTGAATGCATAATAAATTGTATGATACCCTTGGACAAGAAAATTGGATAATTCAAAATAGAAAATAAGCGATTAAGCTGCCCTCTATGGTTAAAAAAATACTAAATTTGCAGAATTCTATTTTTGACAAATTAACTTCTCCAGCAGCCGCTTCAATGTCATGTCGCTAATGTCACTTTAGTTGACAACACAAATACACGGAGCTTTCCATTCTATTTAGTGTTATCTATGGATAGGTTGTAATTCATTTTGAGTTTTGTCAAGTCCTTTTTTGTTCAGTTATAATAATTAATAAATCCAATTAATTAAAACTGTATATTTATTCATAACTATCCATCAATCAGCACTGTATACGAAAAACACAACACCTTTGAATAAGCATTGCAAGCATTGATTTAATACTGGATCAAGTAGGCGTATATTGAATATTTGTCAAATTTATTGAAAAATATGGCGGACCTAAGTGTCAAAAATTAAATTGTAAATCTTAAGGATGGTTACTTCTGGAGAGAAAATAAGAAGCATGGTTGAAGTACATGCGGTCTATTCAACAGATTGTATGCAGCTAAAACTTCCAATTACATTAAAAGTTGCAATTTCTTTTTTGATAATTTAATCTGTCTTGTTTGCCAATAGCTTTGTCAAAATTCTACATACGCCTATTTAATCCAACAATAAATCAATGCTTGCAAGGCTTATTCAAAGGTGTAGTGTTTTTCGTATACTATGCTGATGCATGGATATTATAATGACAAAAAATCTTGCAAACTTTCGTAACTTTTTTCTCGAAAATTTTCTTATGTAACCCCTACTATTTTTACATGTCTGAACGCAAAAAAATATGCCCTACCCGAAAATGCAATAAAAAATAGGGGTTGCTATTTAAGAAAATTGTTGATGATGGTAGTTCTTCGCAATGGTAACCTATAGAGCCGCTTTGACTTGTTGGTTAGTATACGGATAATTGTGTTCGTGTGAACCGATAATTTATCGTCTGTTATTTTGTGTGCTGTTCACATAACTCTCTTCTGGACCGTCGTACGGTTCAGACGTGTACTCTGTTAAAAAAATTAAAAAGTTACGTACTGCGATAAGAGATTATTATACAAAGACTGGCCGTGTTTTCCACAAGGGTCACCTTGGTGACTTTAAATTTCTTATTAGTTCAGTTTTCATCAAGATATAGTGCATTTTATAGTCGACGAGGTGATTTCGAAAACTGGGTGCGATAAGGTTTTTTGTGGTACCAATCGACTGATCACATCAAATTACGTCGATAAGCGCTGGTCCTTCCCTTATCGGATCAAAGATCTACGAGTTATCGCGAGTGCAGTGGTGCGCTCTGGTGCGATCTAGTACATGTACACTGATGAGAAAAAGTTTCCGAACACGTAACGAATTTTTCAAAAAAATACTCAGAATTCATTTTCTAAGAATGAAAATGAGACAATTTTTTTATAACCTGCTAACTTAAACATATTTGAATGTAATATATCAAAAAAAAAATGAGAAATTCATTTTAAATATAAACAACAAAGAACAAAGGTAACTTAATCCCTAATGCTATTGATAATAAATTTCCGAACACTACTTGGAATGTTTTTTCTGTAAGTCTTTAGATTAACACAAAAGCATGGTATGCTGTGTTTTCCCTGCACAACTCGATTCAATCTGACGTTCATTTGTTTTTTTTTTTGAATTCGTTAGAAAAAAGTTTCTAGAAACAACTTAAAATCAAAATTCAAAATGCCAATTAAATCTGGTAAGAATACGGATATAAATATTCGATCTTTAGTAATTTTTCATCGAGAAAAAGGAAAATCATTCCGTAAAATAGCAAATATAATCTTAGCACTACTACGGTCTTTGATATATGCAAAAGATATCATAAGGATCAAATTATTGAAGATAAAAAACGCACTGGACGTCCAAAGAAAATTTCAGAAAGTAAGAAGAAATTTATATTTCGCGAAATAAAAAGAGATCCTAAGCAAAATGCCACGCAATTGATGCGGAAATTAGCAGAATTTAATGGCATCTCTGTCCATCCGTTCACCATTAGAAAAATTCTACATCAAAATGGATTCCATTCACGTGTTGCCAGAAAGAAACCTTTGCTAAATGAAATCAACAGAAAAAAGCGTCTAGCTTTTGCTAAAAAATTTAAAACCGAAAACATAGAATTTTGGAAGAAAGTAATTTTTGTTGATGAGAGTGAATTTAATTTGTTTATGAGTGATAAAAAACAGGAAAGAGTGTGGCGGAGACAAAATACAGAATTATATCGCAAAAACTTGAGTTGTTCGGTAAAACATGGTGGAAAGAGTGTTATGGTATGGGGTGCAATTAACTATAATGGCGTTGGAAATCTCACATTTATCGATACCACAATGACTAAAGAGCGTTATTTGGAGATTTTAAAACACAATTTAATTGAATCAGCTCAAAATTTGGACATAATTAACAGTTTTTACTTTTACCAAGACAATGATCCTAAACATAAAGCTTGGATTGTTCGCATGTGGTTGCTTTATAATTGCCCCCATGTTTTACAAACACCACTACAAAGTCCAGACCTTAACCCAATCGAGCATGTCTGGGACTATATCGAAAAAAAAAATAGAGAAAGAAGAGATATTAACAGCATCCCTAAACTTAAAGAAGCTGTCAGAGAAGAGTGGAATAAAATACCACCAAATTTCATAGAAAAATTTATAGAATCAATGCCACGTCGCTTGGAAGCAGTTGTAAAAAATAAAGGATTTCATACAAAATATTAAGTTAGAGCTATTACATAATTTCAGTATGCCAATAAAGTAATTTTTTCTACGATTGAACGGAAACTGTCAATTTTCTACCCTTGCTTGGTACATGGAAAGTGTCTACGTCCAGTCCAGTATAATCGTCTCTAGGCAACGGGGTAAATTCTTGCTTCTGATCGGTAGATTTACTTTTCCGCCCTTGGGCAGGTAAGCAACTACTTTTCTACAGTGTTTCACTTATTTTTATTTGTATTTATAAGTAATATAAATGAAAATTCAAGTAATGTGAATTTAAAAAAATTCTAAAAAAGAATTATTTCAACCAATATTACCATACAAATAAAAAAATTATGATATAAAAAACAATTTAATATAGAATATGAAATTGAAAATTAAAGCAATAGATAATCAATCGAAAACGCCTTCGATTTAAATATAAAAATTTATGCAACTTACTTCTTAAAAAATACCTGAATCTCCATTTGATACTTTACCAACAAACGAATGTTTTTTAATGGTGATTCCTGAAGAAGATAGTGTATGCACATTAGATTAGTAAGATAACTTGAATACAATTTCACTGTCAAAATTGTCAAAAATTTTATCAAATTATTTTGACAGATTAAAAATTATTCAATTCAATTTAAAACTGTACTGGATTCTGTAGTGTTTCCGTTCGATCGTAGAAAAAATAGTGTTCATTACACGGGCGGAAAGTGTCTTTGCGAAACTCGGGATGATTGGAGCCCTCGCTCCGCTCGTGCTTCAACCTTCACCCTCGTTTCGCAAAGATGCACTTTCCGCCCTAGTAATGAAAATAACTATTTCAACCTTTTCAGTTGAACTGCGGCAGAATTAGGGATTAACTTACTATTTTTATTTGTTGATTGTATTTAAAATTGAATTTCAATGTTTTTTTTATGTATTATATTTAAATATACGTAAGTTAGCAAGTTATAAAAAATTGTCTTATTTACAATCATAGAAATATAATTCTGAGTATTTTTTTGAAAATTTCTTAGGTGTTCGGAAACTTTTTCTCATTAGTGTATTTTATATACGAGTGATTTCACGTGCTGTGTTGTGTTGTGGCGCGTTTCCGACCTGGAGAGGATGCGGCGCGACACATCACACCACACAAGTGTACGCAGGCGCGTCAAATAAGTTCGTTAGTTTCATTCAACTCTTGTATTTGGATGATAAGATAAATGGACAATCTTATCGAATTTGTCGTAAATAGGAAGTTCTATATAATTATAAATGTAAACAATATAAGGATCAGAGCATTAGAAATGCAGCTTGGGAGGCAATATCGAAAGCACTAAATATATCAGGTAAGTGTCTTTATTTGACAATATAATAGTTAAATTTCTTTTCATATCCTGCTTCTTCTAATTATAATTCTAATATTATTTATATTTTTCCCTAATTTGTACAGCACTTTGTGACGGATTACTACGAATCGGGAGAAGATTTGTCAACCGATCTGACGCAGTGCTATTTTCTGTTGAGTCTTGATCCACACATCCTTCTGGTGTCAGTGTATGTACCCACATAATTATGAAAGCAACAGGCAGCTAATACAATTTTGTCTGCCATGTCAGGTTGTACTTGTAAAGGCCCTTGAAAAACTCTCCACCTTGCTCACAAAATCCCAAATGCATTTTCTACAGTTCTTCTTGCACGTGACAAACGATAAATAATGATTTTATTTGGATCATTGTTGATTAAATTTGGTTTACTATAAGGTTTTAATAAGTAATTTTTTAATGAGAATGCTGCATCATCTACAATCACGAATGGTAAGCATTCTGTATTATCACATAGTGGTTGACTATTAAGTATATTTATCGAGTTTTCCTCAAACAATCTTCTCATTAGCGACTTCTCAAATATACCGCAATCACTATTACGTCCATATCCTCCCACATCGATCATTATGAATTTGTATTCAGCATGCACGAGTGCAAGAAGAACTATAAAGTGCTCTTGCTTATAGTTGTTGAATGACGATCCAGCATTTATGGGACATATTATATTGATATGTTTCCCGTCTAATGCTCCAATGCAATTGGGAAAATTCCAATAACTTTCGAATTTCCGGGCTAAATCTTTCCAGGATTCTTCCGTGGGTTGAGGCATAACTCTTAGTCCCATTATTTTCCAGATTGCTGTACACACTTCTTGTACGATGTTTCTGACAGTTGTAAATCCAATGCGATAACTAAATCCTAAAGATCTAAATGAGTTCATTTAGATCTTTAGGATTTAGTTATCGCAGGGGCAACTGGCAACTGGGAGTTCCCAGATGCCAGAAACCTGAAAATACGAAGATGACAGCACTGATTTATTTTTCGTTTATTTTCAGTTGAAATTTGTAAAGGGGAGTGGACGAAATTGCGGAACGCTTATTGAAGCGTATTAAAACGTCGGCGGTAGAAAAAAAACGGACAAGCAGCCTTCCATATCACACCGTTGAAATATGAAGAGCAATTATCTTTTCAAAAATCCATACATGGAGTTCAAGTCAACTAAAACTAATCTTTTGTCACGTCAATCACCTGCTCTTTTGTTGGAAGCAACGTCTTCTCAGGATAAGAGAGAAAGTCCAGCACCTGAAAGTCAATTGTCTACGGATACACACTTCAGCAGGTCTTCAAAGAGTCGTAGCCCGATGACCAAGAAGATTGATTCTAATGATGTTTACCGTTAAAAAAAAAGATTCGCACGACTTAAGACAACAGAGATATTCGTCAGGGGTCGAATTTGATGGAACTGATCATTTTTTTAAGCATAAGCAAGGCATTTAAAAAATTGCCTGAATTAGATCAAGCTAAAATAAAATTAGAATTAGATAAATTGGTGCATGAATCCGAAAGAAACAAAACGCCAGATATCAAATTAATATTATATCAAATGAAAGAATTCCTTCAACTTCCAACATTCACTTAACACTGGCGTCCAGCACACAACCTATAAATTATCAGGTATCTTCTGTTAGTTATTTAACAGAAGATAACTACAACGTTTATAATTGAAATGTATAAAATGGTATGAAAATAACCTTGGTCACTTGACTGCTTTTCTTAGATCTGCAAATAGATCGCCCATCTTCCATAGAATGGCTACAAAACCCACGCAATCGAAACTTAAAAACATCCAGGGCCTCAAGTATAGAAATTCTGGGGTTCCTGTGCGGGGTATGACATCTGAAACAGCTTATCAAGAGTCCCCATTCCCCTGTGAGTGTGGACAGAATTTTGGAAATAAATCTGGACTGATCATCTAAAGAGTGTCAACGTAGAAAATATAATTACTGTGACAGCCCCAGAATCTAAGCTCTACAGAACTATGGCCGAAATAGAAGCCCGCAATATAAGCAGAAAGTTTATTGCAGAAATGCAAAAAGTCATAGGATTGACTGAACACCAGATACGAGATCGACGAGAAAAACCTGTGTACAAGACATAGCTCGACATGAAATGGCCGCTAAGCATAAACATGTACTCTAATGCCGACTGGCTGTGTGGCTGCGAGATTAGGAATGCTTTAAATTGTTTTATTTACTTATTAATGGGATCGGATGATTGTGATCGTGCTTGGATCCGTAATGGAGTTAATGACTTAAAACACTTATAGGTGAGAAAATTAAGAAACATTCAATAAGTCAAAAACATTTATTTTGTTCGCTTGAATTCACCACTCTCGATCGTGTTGATATGCGAAACCAGTTGAGTCCTGCATTTAGACTTGAGATACAAAAATAATACGAAAAAGTCAGGCAAAATCGATATATTTTGGGAAATTTAATTGATTGTATAGGGTTTTGTGGTGCTTTTGAATTAGCGTTGCGTGATCATCATGAAACACCAAATAGTACAAGCCCAGGTGTTTTTAGAGGGTTAATAAGCTTGATTTCTGAAGTTGATATAGTCTTAAAATCATCAAATTACTGCCATTGTATCGGAGAGATGACTTTCGACACGCTAATGGTGCACTTCATATTTTGCAGTTTCTCTTTGGTAATCATCTCTCGAATGTGTTCCACGAAACTACAAAATTGCTAAAAATCATTTACACAATACTCATGACCACTGTAGAAGCTGAACGCTGTTTCTCTATTTTAAGGAGAGTAAAAACTACAAACAAAAACTTCAATGAAATGGTAATGGAACATTTTATATTACAAAAAAATAGACATCTCGATTTTGTTTACAAAACTGCACACTAAGGTAAGAAAAACTAAGGTCGAAAATTTGTTTGCCCCCCCCCATTCCTCTGCTCACGAGCTACTGAAGAAACCTATTTTGTATTTTAAATGGAATTTTATATCGTATAAACCCTTTTAAAGACAAATTGGTAGACCTAATTATGATTCCTATAGACTTACGTCACTAAATCATGTATTCACACCATAAAGAACCATTTTCAGGACATCTGGGATTCGCTAAGACGTATAACAGGATAAGACAACGTATTCAGGCTACAATCCTTAAAATTGCTAAAGAAATCATTGAAATATACTCAAAAGAATGGCAATATCCGCGAGTCAAGATGGTGCTAAAACCACTCCTGCAAATGTTGAATAATATGAACTAGATCCTCCAACAATCGAAAAATGGTGAATTCATCCAGAGAACACGGCCTGCTCTACCGATCGACGACAGTGATGATGACTGGGAGACACCCTCTTACATTTAAAATTTCTTTCAAGTTTCCTATTTTTATTTGTCAAATTTTTTTCTGTTTACAACTTACTTTTAATTTAACATACAGTATGTAACAGAATAACTATTAATAATTTTCAGAAATGATTCAGGGCACTTAAATTATCATTATTTTTTAAATAAACTAGTGTCCAAAAATTCCTCAATATTGAGATAAAATGAAATATGCAAATTGGCCGTCACCTGGCGGTGTACTACATACAATACCCGAGTCAAAATTTTAGCCCTCTTCTGATCATACAATGGATATTTGGTCCTCTTTTGATCCTAAAAGGACTAAAATGGATCTCGTCTTAACCTAAGCATTATTTATGGTCCTCGTTTCACCCTAAATGAACAAATTCGTCAACCTCATCTCGGCCTAAAAAAAAACTCTATGGCCCTCATTTCGTCCTAAATAAAATCTCGTAGGTTTATAACACTATAGTAGAGGACGATGTTATAACACCGTCCTCTTCTAATACTAAAAAATTGATTTACAACCACTGCCAGATCTCCCTGATAATGGTTGTAGATATCTTTACAAACATAAATTTTTATAAGTCCCCTAAAATATATCTTCATGAAGCAAATTATAAGTTAGAAAATGCGTTATTTTTTGTGAGTTTTTAATAAATGAGGCAAACATTGTCTTTCAAAAATAGAATTTTTTGTAAATCAAATGGTTAGTAATATAATGAACAGTTATAAAAAACAGGTACTTTTGTACAAAAACTGGTGAAAGTGACTTCTTTTACGGCTTACGACCGACTCCCCCAGTGAGAGACAAAAATGGTTTTTTCCTTATTTTTGTTCGGTCTTGAGAAAGAGATAAGTATGCATGAAGAAGAGAGAGAGAGAGAGAGAGAGGTAAGAGTGCATTAGATAAATAGAGACGCAGATAGGTAAGAGTGCATAAGAGAAATAGAGAAGCAGATAGGTAAGAGTGTATCAGACCAAGAGAATAAGACCAAATAGATCTTATGACTCACAAAATCTATTTACATTTATTTTACAACCCCATAATTTATGACGTTGTCAAATTGGTCCTCATTTCGGCCTAAACATCGTTTTCCGTCCAATATATGCCACATTTAAGCTCAAAATAGGACCAACGAGTTGGAAAAGGGGCCGAATCGAAGACCCGGCCTAGCAACTTCCCCGACTGATCAGTCCCAGTAGTAAATCATTAATTAGAAAAAAATTTTTCTACGATCAAGAGAAAATTGTCAAATTTCTGCGAAAAGCACAGTGGTTGCGCTCTCGCCTGACATCTGTTTGCTACGGGGTTCAATTCTCGCCAAAATAACTTTATTTTTTTTCTTTTCGATTATGGAAATAATCATCTTTACTATTTAGTTATTTTATTCTTAACAAATAGAAAACTTTAGTTTACTTACTGCCTCTATGGATAGTAAAAGTATTATTACTCATTATGTTATCCATTACAATAAATTCACAACAAAAGATTAAACAAATATTCCAGTAAAGCTTTTAACAAAACCAAAGATCTCAAAATCAGCACCGAAATTTAAAAAAAAACAACGCAATTATTTACACCTACTCGATCTTTCACGAAACAGTCTTGTTGCTAGACAACGGCCGTAAATCCTGATTTATATTTGATATATTAATGTCTTATTCTTTTGTGTTGCGTACATACTTGATTAGTAAAGAATCACTGTCCATCTAATTCATTTAATCATTATAAGTCGCCAGATTGAAAAATATCGCACATGATGGGTATTATTTCTGACATAAAAGCACATGCCCTTTCGATTGGTGAGATCAAATTAATACGTTATCTTACATTTTTTTCAATCAACCCCCTCCCCCGTCCACCCCCGTGGTCCGATTGGCACCAAAAACTAATAAACTCGAAAGTCCACGGAATAGTTGATGCTGGCCAAATTTGAACGCAATCGGTTAAGCCGTTTTTGAGTAATCGTTGGAGAAACGACAGACGCGCGCGCGCGCGCGCACACACACACACGCACACGCACACGCGCGCACACACACACGCGCGCACACACACACACACACACACACTTACACACACACACACACACTTTTACACACACACACACACACACACACACACACACACACACACACACACACACACACACACACGCACACACACACACACACACACACACACACACACAATTATCATTCTGATACTTGCATTTAATCTTCAAAGAATTTCGGAAATTCATAAATAATTGTTTCAATTATTATATTAAATTGTTTATATATTTTTTTCAATAATAAACAAGGGTTATATTTTCGGATTGTTATATTTCTACAATATTACTATTGACATCGAGAATTAATTTATTATTCGGATTTTCTATTTATTGAAATCAAAAATTTTCAAAAACAATACTGTTGAATAATTTACCGTTCATAATATTTACATGAAGACATTCTATTTATTATTTTTCCATTAAATAATTAATTTTTGATTTTTTCAAGAATAAAATAATATAAAATAGTTAAAATGATTATTTCCATAATTGAAAAGAAAAGAAAAAGTTCATCTAGCGAGGATTGAACCCCGTAACAAACGGATGTGAGGCGAGAGCGCAACCACCACACTATCCAATGTTTTTATTTAATTTTTAAAAGATTAAAACTAAAGGAAGACGGAAAACTAAATGCTTTTTTCTCGAAATTGGTTGGCTAGTGCGTTTTAGTTTTTTTTTAATATATTGTTAACCCTAAGGTATACTACCATCATACAAAAGCTTACCCCGAACTTCATTTCCGAGGTCGTGACCTGTAAATAAAGATTGAAAAACTATCTAGTGCTGAAAAATCTAGGAGGCCGTGATTTAACGCATAGAATGCGTGAAATTTCAATTTTGTTAATTCGTTGCTAAGCAACGACCGTAAATATTATTTTCTCAAGTTTTCCTCAAAAATGGAGATCGAAGATATGGTAGACATGGTTCAAGGTACGTTAATTTTAAATTAAACTGAATATGATAATATATAAGTGTTTTATTTTAGAACTTCGTGAAGAAATTTCTGTAATCAAAGAAATAATTGAAAATAATAATATTAATAACAATAATAATCATAATAATAATAATAGCAATGATAATAAGAACAATGAAGAAGAAGAAGAAACGACGCAAGTCGATGAAAATATTAAAAAAAAATGTAAGCAACCATTTTTTTATTGATAAAAGATTTATATCATGATTTTATTCTTTTAGGGTGGCCAACACCACGAGGAAGCCGGGGCCGCGGCCGGCCTGCTTCATTTAAAGGCCGTGGCAGTAGCAATGGCCGTGGCGGTGGCCGTGGCGGTGGTCGTGGCTTCATAAACAAAAAATGGAGGGGTAAAAATAGCAATACAAACAGAAGCATAATAATTTATAAATTTTTTAATAAATAAATGATTTTCAATTTTTTTTCAATAATATTCATTTTTCAATTTATTTATCCTGTTTCTTTTTTTAAAGTAACACCTACTTAAAGGTAATATCTAGTCACCGACAATTCGGAGGCCAAATTTTTCGAATTTAAATAGTCGTGCCGCGCCGATGAATGCAACGTAGCCGGATCATTTAGTTATAATATTTGAAAATAAAGAAACTAAATTAAATCTTGTTATGTAAGAAAACAAATCTGTAATAAAAGAGAGAAGGTTATGTTTGTAGGTAATATTTGATAATAATTGTTTATATGCTTGCGTATTCTAGAATTTTTCGTCGAAATTTAAAATCAATTGTTTAGTATCAAATTTGAAAAATCATTAATTAACAAAAAATATAAAACTGGAACAATATAAAATTAAAATGTAATTAGATTAAATGAAGAAGCTATATCTTTTGTTGGTACTTACTCTGGATATGTAAAATGAAATGAAATTCTAATTATATAGAAATTTTCGTTAAATGTTGTTACATTTTACTTTCATTTTTGTGAATATAATTTTTGTAAAGATTATAATTTTTATTTTAATGAACATCATCAATAAAGAATCGAATATAAAACTTTAGAAAAACAAAACAGTTCTAGAATTTTTAACTTGAAAGAATTTTATATTGGGGTATTTTATGTCAGTACGCATGTTATTGTTTGCATACCGGGTGTAATTGAAAAGATTCATATACAGAGTGTATGAAAATTTATGATTCTATCATAACAAGTTTAAATTTAAAAAAAAAATCTCCAAAGGCAGCAAGTACCTTATATAGCGAATTTTTTTATGTATCTACATACTGAAATATTAATTGCAAAACATTCTTATGATACTGACAATTAATATATTTTAATAACATTGAATCAACTAATAAATTCATTTCCCGATGTTATTTTAATATTTATGATTTTTATTGAAAAATACTTTTAATCCACAAACAATAAGAAACACTAAAAAAAAAAATAATAATGAAGTTTGTTGTTTGTCTAATACGTCTAATCAAGGCCTGCTTGATTTTTTCAAGCGAAATTCTCTAGCAGGCCTTGCGTCTAATATTAACTGTCAAAATTAGTTGCCCCCCCGCGATATTCAATTTTTTTTCTAATATCAATAGTCAGAGAACATATAGCCACCTGAGATAATCGATTTTACTGCTTATGCTCAAAAAAGAGATTTTTGCATTTTTCTTGCGAACCAACGAACCGATTTTGATGATTTTTTTCTGGGTCATAGAGAATGGTCGGCTCTACTGTTATTTTAATTTTCATCAAAATCTAAGCAAATGTAATATTGAAAATGATTTTTTTTAACATTTCTTCAGCTCTTATTCCAAAAGTGTTGGCCCTACCAGTCTGGCCAACGAACTCATCCAAGCTATCACAAAGACCGATTTTTGTACCAAGTTTCATTCAGATTGGACTATTTTTACGGCAGTTATCGTGGGTATACATATATATATATATATATATATATATATATATATATATATATATATATATATATATATATATATAAATATATATATATATATATAAAAATTTTAACGAACGGTGGATATGGGTTCCTTAGGTCCCAAAACGAACTTCTGTGCAAAAATTTTTCGGAAATTCAAAAGTGAGGATCTCGTCATTAGCTAATTTTTTTTAAAAAAATTAGCTAATAACTGATATAAATATTTATATTTATTATATTAATTTTTATTTGAATAAGCAGCCGATTTGTCCGGCCTAGGCTTTTTCTTATATTTTTATTTTTTTTTTTAGCAGCCGGTTTGTTCGGCATAGGCTGTTTTCTTACATTTTAATTTTTTTAGCAGCCGGTTTGGTCGGCGTAGGCTGTTTCTTATATTTTTATTTTTTTTAGCAGCCGGTTTATTCGGCATAGGCTGTTTTCTTATATTTTAATATTTTTAGCAGCCGGTTTGGTCGGCATAGGCTTTTTTAGACTTTAATTATTATATTATTGTATTTTGTTTAGCAGGCTTTAATTTCGTTCTTCTTCAGGAAACGCTTCAATTCTCTTTGTTTGCAGCATCTGTACTAGATGTTGTCTCATTTTTCTTATTTCATGTTTTTTCCCTACTGGATCTTGTCCTAAATACAAAGTTGTTGCAAATGCTATGGCAAACACACCACAATCGTATCCATTGTCTTGTTGTTGAACCTTTTCACATTTGTAATTATTATTATTAGGAAATAAATGCTTTAAAAACGTTCCGGCTGTACTATTTGCACTGTCGTAAATGTGAATTTCCCCAGTTTCCTTTTTATAATATGTACAGATCCAGTGTCCAATGTCACTATTTAAATCTATAAACATGATCTGAATGTGGTTCCGATCTAACGAAACCGGTTCAATTGCGTTTGTAATTTGATGAAGTAAACAAAATTTAGGCTGAAACTCGTTGTTTGAAATCACCTTCAATAATTCGTGGAATATTTCGATATGTTCGTCATCCAAATAACATTTCTTATTTAGAATTTGGTTGATGTGATTAACGCGACGATTTACAACATTTGCATTAGTTTCCTTCTCTAAATCTACAGATTCAACTATTACATCTTCATTATTTTTCTCTTCAATATCTACAGATTGCACTAGGTTGACAACGTTATCTAATTCATTTGCTTTTTTATGTTTTTCGGAAAATACGTTCTTTGCTCTATCCACATAACTCGTCTTAACTATCTCTTTCATATCGATGTTGTTATGCGTTATGTCTTTGTGTACGTATTCCTCGTATGTGTATATTTTCGAAAATATGGGCTTATGGTAAGTGAAATAAGTCTCATATACACCAGATCGCACATACTCTATATTAGAAAATATGACATCAATTTGTGTTTCTAAGTATGTTGTGACCGTTTCAGAAGGTAGCTGTGATGTTAAATTGCAGCGAGAGATCATAATTTTCTTCAAAAAACTTTCATTGTTGTCATCCTTAAAAATGTTAAAATTGAAATCACCCATTACCAACAAATTCTTCGAAATATCAACTGTTAATATGTTTTCTAAACTTTTAGAAAATTCAAAGTTACTTATTCTAGGTGATTTGTACCCTGTAACCAAATGGTATTGACCGTTAATTAAAACGCTTAAAAACTCTACGCTTCCTGTGTCATAAACGTGCAATAGATGTCTCATATTTGTGATTTGCATACAAGATGTTTTTCTTGAGAAACATACAAGACCACGTGACTTGTTATTTGTTATGTCTGACCGAAACAGAACATCAAACGTTTCAAGTTCGACCACATCGCTCATTTTTGTCAATGTTTCTGCGAAAATGATTATGTCACCTTTACTATACCATTCATCTGATTGTATCAGATCAATTTTCGATCGAAGTGTAGCCACATTCTGATAGATGATCTTAATGCAATTATTTTCATTCAAATTGTCAAAACACAATTTCAGTTTCTTCTCAGTTTTCAATCTGGCTAGTTCTTTAGAAACAGCACTTTCGTCTTTAGATTGTTTAGGTGGTTTGAATGTGCCCAAAATAAACAACCCCGACAATTTTGTAACTCTACTCAATGCCACGTATAGCAACGCTTGAGTAAGTCTTGTGACTGTCCTAAAATCAAAACATACGTTTTCATATGTTTGTCCTTGACTTTTATGAATGGTCTGCGCTTCGGCAGGAATAATTGGAAACTGTTTCCGAATTGTTGGATGTTGCAGTTTATTTGTTATTGCCAATGTTATCGACAATTTATCAATTGGTGTCCACGTTCTGTCGACATTTTGAGCACTCATAAGATCTTTATACAGCAACCTTGCTTTATTACCAATTCTCTTAGAATTAAAATCAAACCACAAACGATGTGGCTCTTTTGTGTTTGGTTTGAATGTTATCATTTTCAATGTTCCGCAAGCCCCGTTGACTACACCATCTTCTACATCAACGTTAACCGTTGCCATATACTTAATACCTACTTTCAATAGCAGTTTATATGGTAAACCACTAGTATCACTAACTTTTTTGTGCTTCAATGATTCCAAAGCTTTCCTTTCTGATCCTGCTTTCAATTCACCTAAAATAATGTCTTCTGCAACAGAAACAATGAGTTCTTCTTGAACACTATCAATTTTCTTTTTATTATACTTATCAACATTCTTGTTGTCAAAGTATAAGCGAATCGTATCGTTTGGAACACAGTTCTCATCGACTTCTCTAGAGCGGAAGACATTTATATTTTCATTGCTCAATTTACCTATAGCGAGATTATTTAAAGCTTCGATAAATTCTACTTCGTCTTTTTGTCGCATTATTTTTGTTAATTCATAGTATCTAAACTCTTCCCACAATGGATTTGTATCAAAAAATACAGACATTTCGTTTTTCTTAGATACTTTATAAACTGGTGAATCTAAAACAGGTGGTAGTTGATTTAAATCTCCTACAACAATCACCGAAATACCACCAAACGATTCGTTAACTCCAAATATTTGCCTCAATCTTGTATCAACTCTACTGAAAAGAGTACTACCAACCATTGAAATTTCATCAATGATCAATAGTTTCAAATGAAACAGTTTTTCTCTGATTTTGTTTGCCATGTCGGCAGATAATTCTGGCATATTTCCTCCAAACTGAGCAATAGGTAAAGCGAACGCCGTATGCAAAGTTACTCCTTGAATCAGAAATGCGGCTTTTCCCGATGGAGCACACAGTAGAACATATTTGTGGCCTTTTTCATTACCAGGTAAATTATCAAAATAATGCGTAATTAGCTGGTAAATGGTGTTGATGACCACACTTTTTCCAACACCAGCCGATCCACTCAAAAAAAGTCTTAATGGTGTTTTGCCAGTTTTAAAACAATTTTAAAACATGAATCACAAACTGTTTTTGTTCAGGATGTAGTTTTCTCATTAAAGCAAACATTTCACTTTCTGATATTCTTTGTGGAGATGTGAATCTGTTGGCATTGGTTTTGTCGTTATTTCCCACATTTTCAATTCCACCCTGTTGCAAAATGTCAATTTGGACATCTACAGACATTTTGTTTTCAACGCAACTATTTTCATCATTTTCATTAAAGTTTTCCACATCTTTCAAACACTGTTCTAGTGCTTCATCTTCAATCACAGAATACTTTTTTCTGTTTATCTCAATAATGTTTCGATTATCTACATATTTTTTCAATACATCAACATTTTCTAAATCTCTTTCCTCATTACGCCATGGCAAAAACAACATTATTTGTTCTCTGCAATAATTTATACTATCTTGATCATATTTGTATCTACGATATCTAATAATTGCAGCTTTTTTTCTCATCTTGTTTGTATTTTCCACAGTAACTTCACTATCACTATCATCATCCTCCCTTTCGTGAACGTCGATATTTTTCTTAATCTTATAATATGCAACAAAATCTGCTAAACAAACATTTTCGAAATAACTTGTTCTTGAACTGTACTTTGACAAAATATTTTCAACAAATATATCTGTTGAGTCCTCTGGCAAGATTGCTAATTGTTGTTTGGATTTGAGCATTTGCACTCGTTCAGATCTCGGGCTTGTGTTGATGTAATAACACGTTCTACTACTTTTGGATAAAGGAAGTGATAAACAGTGGTATGCCGCCTCCTGGGCGGACATTAAATGACTATTCAAGAAAACATTCGTAATTTTTCTAAATTTATCCTTGATACTCATGTTACCATTAGTAACATCTTCTGCTGCCATTCGTAACAGCCTAGATAAACCTTTTTCTATTTTACTAACATAATTTACCATATATGACGCTACGCCGTATGCATCCAACACAAACTGCAAGTCAATATTTGACTCAAACAAATGCAGAATGTCTTTATTGTAACAGTTCACACCAACCTCTAAGCTAGTTCTTTTTAGAAAAGCATGAGGACGTTGAAGATTTATTCTTAATGCTTTTTTGTAAGTATTCTCGTCAATTTCCAACAATTGCAAAATTTCTTCAAAACTAATTAATTTTGGATTTTTATACAATTGTTCCATCAATTTATTAATTTTCTCCAGAACAGTTTTTAGCTCTTTTGTTTGATATTCTTTTGGTAGAGGTTGTAAAATTGTTGTTTTCTTCATGACGGGCATTGGAAAATTAAATCTGCATTTTCTTTCAACTATACTTCTTTTATAACACGTATGTGTATGTTTATGATACTGTAGTTTTACATATGGATCATCTTCATTTAGACGACAACTTATGAATTTGTCTATAAAATTCTCACATTCCTGAATACTATTTGAATCTTCAGCATCATAAACTGGACAATTGTCAAGCCACAAAAAAATATGTTCGTGTGGCGATCCTCTCTGTTGAAATTCTACTCGCTCATAACTGTCCAAAACTTTATGTTCACCAAAAATGCTATTTTCCTGCTTCAAAAATACCATAAATTTGTTAACTTTATAATCAAAATACCTAGCGCATGTAACGGGGTCATTTCTCACCAAATCAGTCTTTTTGTTATCGTCTAACAAAAATGCTTCTTCTAAACTTACCTTTCTATCATCCCTCAAATAAACTAATGTCTGAAGAAGTTCGGGCCACCAACTTTCAGCAGCTGTAAGCGTTAAGAAAAACGTTGGTTTACCTAGTTGTCTAATAGTTGCCATTAATTCTCTTTTGCGCATTTCCCAATAAGCAGGCGAAGAACGAATTTGTTTGAGAATCTTGTATCCATCGTCAAATTTCACAATTTCATCGATAACACTTTCACGCATTACCTGTCCAACAGAAATATCTTTTGTACGTTTGGTTTTTCTTAAACAAACGTTGATATTTTCCAAACACTGTAACTCTAATTTTTTCTTCGCCATGAAGAAAAGACGAGTTGGTATACAAGATCTACGATCTCTTCTTCGTACTTCTGACTTTACTCTGTCACTGTAACTAATAGAGTTTTCAATATTAGACTTTTGGCCGGCAAATATTTTCGGAAAACATAGCTCCTCCAAATCAGGAACGAGAAGCCAAGGGCTTGGTTTTTTATGCTGCCCAGGAGCAATAATCTTTACAGAATTCACTACTTCTAAATGTCTATCCATTAATAGAACTTCATCATCTATTTCACACAGAGATCTTTTATTTTCATTTTCATTTTTTATAATAAATTCCTCAAGCTGTGTTAATTCTTTTAGATCCATATAACTTTGGCTTCCAAATGATTTAATACACTGGAGATTGTCTTCCGCCTTTGTATCGTTAACGTCTTCAACATCTCGTTTATCAATAACAAAATCCAAATTATCAACGTCTTTGTCCGTATTATATCTGAACTTCTCCAAAAATTGTTTATCTATTTCAATATTGTAAGCTCTGTATAATGGTGTTGCTATCAAATACTGTAAAGCTTCGAACACCTTCCTTTGACATATTGTCTCAAACATGTAGTCCGATTTATGCAAAACATGTCGCTTCAGTTTCACTTGAATTGTAGCCATGTTATCGAAAGTTCTAGGCAAAATCTGAAAAGAATTAAATATTTGTAGAAATCCATATTATGAAAACAATCTCAAATAAAATGGAATAATCTCTTATATTTTAATTTTATAGTACAACTATAGGTACTAAATGAAAGTACACATTCTATAAAATTTCTAAATACGATTAAGAATGAAACGCTTAAACCCAACAATATAAGTAATTTAATATTGCAATATTCTAAATTAGAATAAAGAAAAAGTAAAGGCTTTTCAGATTGCAGCTTTTCAGGCTGCAGACATTACCGCCTCCCACTATTTAGAAAAGTAAGCTGTGCGTCTCAGTCTACGTTGACTATTATACGTTAAAATCATATTTTTATTAGTAATAAGGACAATACAATCAACCACTCGTAGCTTCAACGTAGCCTCACAACGATACAAAAAGAAACTCAAGCTGTTAATTGTACAATTGTAGTATAATTTCTGCAAAATAATTTTTTAATTTTTATTAACATCAATTTTGGATCTGATGATGGGAGTTTTCCTAACGAGAGACTAAATAAAAAAATATATGCATCCGCTATTTTTTCAAGCTCTACCTGCATACTGAATTTCATTAAAATCGGAGAGGGCCAGTTGTATCCCTTCCCTTGTTAGACGCACAGCTTACTTTTCCAATTAGTGTAAGGTGGCGATAACCATAAACAATAGCTTGACTATGGCGATAACATCACTCTCTGTAGCGAATGGATCGCTTCATTTCAGTTATAATACAAGAAATTTTCATAAAATTTATTGTGCGTAACAATATAACCTGCAGATATATGAACTGAATTATTTACTAACCTGGAGCATGTCATCGATGTCCACGGCGATGTTAACCACACTTCCTAACATGCTTAGTTGCGGGTTGATAGAATAGGGTTTTAGTGGACGAATCTGCATAAAATTAATATATGGCGCAACCATTCTTTCTTCCAAAGAACTTAACTGCTTCAAGCAATCAGGTACAACTGGAAACTTTAATCCATTGCTGGTGGCTAGCTTTGGAATTTTACCTTTACTAATATATTTATAACATGTATTACATACGTAACTAGATTCAATATTGTGTACAAGTGTATATATATCATCTGAGATATTGGAACGAGAAAACGACCTTACCGAATGTTTAAAAAAAATTCCTTCACAAGAACAGCATGTAAATTCGGTAGTGCAACAACGATCCCTAATAAACTGAAGCTGCAACTTACAACCTGTTTCTGATGATCTGTTGAGATTGTTATACATATTCTGTCTGAATCTGAAAAACTCGATGGTACGTTTGTTCATTTTTCTAAATTTGTCCCTCTGCTGTTCTATTTCCCAGTACAACTCATCTTCCCTATTGTGTTTGTTTCTATCTTTATTCTTTGCCTTTTCTGACAGTCTATAATTGTCATCATCTCTCAGCTGCACATTTCTTAATTTATTCTTTTCATTTTCAGTTGTTCTATAATCGTCATCTTCTCTTAATTCTATATTTCTTAATTTGTTCTTTTTATTTTCAGACGTTCTATAATCGTCATCTTCTCTTAATTCTATATTTCTTAATTTGTTCTTTTCATTTTCAGACGTTCTATAATCGTCTTCTTCTCTTAATTCTATATTTCTTAATTTGTTCTTTTCATTTTCAGACGTTCTATAATCGTCATCTTCTCTTAATTCTATATTTCTTAATTTGTTCGTTTCATTTTCAGACGTTCTATAATCGTCATCTTCTCTTAATTCTATATTTCTTAATTTGTTCTTTTCATTTTCAGACGTTCTATAATCGTCATTTTTTCTTATCTGTACATTTTTAATTTTTTTTTTTTTCATTTTCAATCGTTCTATAATGCACATCGTTTCTCAGTTTTCTCATTCTATGCATTTTTTTTTTCATTTTCTAAACTTCTGTACTCATTACTTTTTCTCAAGTCTTGTTTTCTTTGTCTATCCTTTTCTTTCTCCTTTTGGCGATTCTTTCTTCTTTCTCTAAGTAACCGTCTATACTCAGAATCTCCTTTGCGATTTTTTTTGTATGTGTCTGTTTCCACAACATTCATATTTGGAGTACTAACCAGCTTTTCGTTGGAGCCTTCGGTATTATTTTCTTTATTTTCATGATACTTTGCTTTCTTTGCCTTATTTATTTGATCAGAAGACTTTCTTTTCACTCTCGACCCTATAAAATGTCTGTTATAAGTGACTTTTTTTACTTCATTCGAATAGCTAACTATATAACATATTTTTCCCATGTCATCATACGACTACCTAATCCCTAATCATATCAAATTGTGTAACAAATAGAAAACTTTAGTTTACTTACCGCCTCTATGGATAGTAAAAGTATTATTACTCATTATGTTATCCATTACAATAAATTCACAACAAAAGATTAAACAAATATTCCAGTAAAGCTTTTAACAAAACCAAAGATGTCAAAATCAGCACCGAAATTTAAAAAAAAACAACGCAATTATTTACACCTACTCGATCTTTCACGAAACAGTCTTGTTGCTAGACAACGGCCGTAAATCCTGATTTATATTTGATATATTAATGTCTTATTCTTTTGTGTTGCGTACATACTTGATTAGTAAAGAATCACTGTCCATCTAATTAATTTAATCATTATAAGTCGCCAGTTTGAAAAATATCGCACATGATGGGTATTATTGCTGACATAAAAGCACATGCCCTTTCGATTGGTGATATCAAATTAATACGTTATCTTACATTTTTTTCAATCAACCCCCTCCCCCGTCCACCCCCGTGGTCCGATTGGCACCAAAAACTAATCAACTCGAAAGTCCACGGAATAGTTGATGCTGGCCAAATTTGAACGCAATCGGTTAGGCCGTTTTTGAGTAATCGTTGGAGAAACGACAGACGCGCGCACGCACGCACGCACGCACGCACACACACACACACACACACGCACACACACACACACACACGCACACACACACACACACACACACACATACACACACACACACACAATTATCATTCTGATACTTGCATTTAATCTTCAAAGAATTTCGGAAATTCATAAATAATTGTTTCAATTATTATATTAAATTGTTTATATATTTTTTTCAATAATAAACAAGGGTTATATTTTCGGATTGTTATATTTCTACAATATTACTATTGACATCGAGAATTAATTTATTATTCGGATTTTCTATTTATTGAAATCAAAAATTTTCAAAAACAATACTGTTGAATAATTTACCGTTCACACACACACACACGGACATCATGCTAAAAACTTCAAAAACGTGTTCAGGGGACCCCAAAACGTAAAGATCTGGTGAAATCTCGAATTCGAAATTTTGGTCCGAAACTAATAACTTCCCTACCCTCTGGTCGGGGAAGTTAAAAATCTATTGTTAAATGATTCTCCTTTCGACCTACTTACTCTTGAAAAGTAGGTTTTGGTGGTGGAAACGAGGGCCAAAATTTCGACTCGGGTACGCTCCCTGTCGGAAAAGTACAATTTGAATTATAGCAACCTTTGACTATTTTCATAGTTGTCTTTTAACATGTGTCACAAATTAATTATTAGATAACCGTGTTTGATATTGTTAGATAAATTAGTGCCTGAAAATGCATCTTGCCTATGGAGCAGGTTACGGTAATGCTAATAAGGCAAGGCAAATTTATGCGGAACAGCATCTTCAACGTTACATTCCTTATCATACCTACATCATTTTCATCATGATCAGCGTATTCGAGATATTAGTGAATTGTAAGTAAAAATAGTAAATTCTAGAGCCAATTGTACCGTCCGAAATGTTGATTTTGAGGACCAAGTTTTGCAACAGTTTGAAAATTACCCGAAAACAAGCACTCATTCCATTGCCAATGCGATGCGTACAAGTTACACATCTGTATGGCGGGTATTCAAGGAGTGCCAGAAGCACCCGCTTAACATTCAAAAAGTGCAATCGTTAATTCCAGCTGATTATCCCAACAGAAGTCAATAGTATTATGGACAGATGAAGCATGTTTTACAAGGAATGGCTATTTTAATACACACAATAGTCACATTTGGAGCGAAGAAAATCCTAACACCGTTCACCGATTACATCATCAATGGAAGTTTTCTCTTAATATTTGGGCTGAGATTGTTAAAAACTATGTAGTAAGGCCATATTTACTGCCTGCACGGTTAGATAGTCGTGTGTATAGGATTTTTCTGGAACATACTCTACCTGAATTGCATGAAAATGTCTTACTTAATATTTGAAGATTTATTGTTTTTCAGCATGATGGTGCACCAGCACACTTTAGATTAAATTGCAGAAATTATTTAAGTGAACAATTTCCAAATGGATGGATCACAAGAGGAGGGCCGATTTTTTGGCCTGAACGTTTACCAGATATGACTCCATTTGATTTATGTATTTGGGATATTAGGTCTGTTCCAAGTAAAAGTTCCGGATTGTTTTACGGACTTTTTTAGTGCGCATGTCCAGTCAGAAACTAATTCCAAACTAGTTCCGGATTGTTTATGTTGGAACGCTTATATGGGTTTGTCTTAAGACTATGCAAAATATAAAACAACAAAAAGGATTGAGGGTTGTGGCACTTTAGGGGCACCATTTAAGTTATAAGGCGGGAAATGTAGGGGTGTTTTTGAATGATATAAAAATAAAATGAAAAATACGTGCGTTTTCTTGAAATTCCTAATTCCCAAATATTCACACCAGGTACTGCAATAAATATTTTCTTGTAATAAAAGATATTTTTAGTTTGGTTGTACCTCAGTTACAAGAAATATATTCGGCTTGTCTCTTCAATTTTTGTTTTGTTATTAGTTATTATCGTTTTGGCGTTTTAAATAATAATAATAAAAAAATGGATTGTTCTACAGGTAAGTACATATGTTGCTTTATAATAAATACTAAATACAAAATTAAACTCATTTTAGATACAAATCAATCAGGTAATACTGATGTTGATTATAAGCAGTGGAATGCGACTGCTAGTAAAAGTTTAATTTTTGTGTATAAAAAACACAAAGTTAATGTTGGTATCAGCAACATTAAGAATATGAAAAAATTTTGGGAAGTGCTGGCAGCGGAGTTAAAAGAAAATTTTGGATTAAACTATAGTGCAACACATTGCGAGAATCGTTGGAGAGTTCTGGAGAGGAGCTACAAGAGGACTCTTGATAACAATAATAAAACTGGGAGAGGGAGAAAGGAGTTTGAGTTTATGCAAGATTTTGATGAGATATATGGGAAAAAAAGGAACGTACATCCAGTAGTGTTGCTAACAGAAAACTCTGTTTTGTGTGAAAGTCAGAAACCTGGGCCGCCTGGAGTACAGGACAATGTGGTTGACCTGTCGGCGCCACCAAAGAGAATGTCACCGAAAAAAAACAAAATCCATATTAAAAAATAAAAATAGAATGGATATATTAGAAACCCTCCGACAAGATAGATTAAAATATTATGAGTGGAGAAAAGAAAGTATGGAAAGAAAACATAAGTTAGAGGAAGAGAAAATTGCCATTGAGAAAATAAAAGTACAAAAAATTTCTCAATTGCAAGAAACAATTGATAAAATAATATCAGAAAATGCATCCCTGAAAGAGCAGAATCAGCAGCTTTTGCAAATTTTGCACGATCAACAGTAATATACATATATGTAGGTTGTTTATGATTTAATAAAATTATTAATGTTATTATGATTACATTATCAAAAAATTCAATTCACCGATAATGTGGCAAAATATTATACGCGATGTGATCCCGTATAGGGAATTCGTCGACTTCACCGTCACCTTCAATAGCCACCACATCGTCTTCATTGTTGTCGTATGTTTCCATTGGAAAATTATCGTTAATTGCCAAGTTGTGTAAAACATAACATGCCCGTATAAAATGACAACTGTCTGCAATGTTCCGCAGTTTCAGGTGGTAGAACTGCCGAAATCTTTGTTTCAAAATTCCGAAACAATGTTCGATTACATAACGATTTTTTGACAACGTGCTATTAAATGCTCTTTGCATTTCATTCAGTTGCCCATTATCCCGATAGGGTGTTAAAAGATGGCGTGTACATGGGTATCCGCTATCACCAATGATATAAAAATTACCACATTTTTCCGCCAAATCGTTGGCTAGTGGAGATACACGGAACACACGACTGTCATACACCGATCCCGGATATCTAACAAAAAGACTTCTAATGCAATGACGACTGTCACATACAACCTGTGCCTATAAAACGTATTCATTGTTAAAAGAATAATTGACGTACCTATAATCTGATCTTACCTGGATCGATAAATACTCTTTCTGTTGAAATATGATTCCGGATCATCACTGGGCTTGTCAATTTTTATGTGAGTCCCATCTATGGCTCCAATGACTCCTGGAAAACCATTTCTTCGAAATTCCAGCTCGATTTGGGTTTTTTCTTCGGCAGATGGCCACTTAATATATGTAGCTGATAAATCCAGACTAATAAGATAAATCATTCGATGTAACACTCCCCACAAAGAACTTATTGTTACATCGAATTTATCAGCAACATCCCTAAAAGATGCCGTTTGATGGCCAGCATACCATAAGAAGATCAGAGTATGATCCAATGCCGTCAAAGTTCGGGTTCCAACATTTTTTTTGCAAAAGTATTTAGACGGAAATGTTCCCGAAATTCTTCGTTAGAGTATTCGATCACTGTTTGTTGTAAATAATTTTTATTTCTATGTTTGGTATTATTAATACCTAAAACTAAATCAACCTCCAACTCCAATTCTTCATCACTAGTATCACTACTATCACTAGCAAAATTATTATTCGATAAAACACTAAAATTATCAACCATCTGAAAACAAAAGGAAATAATATACAATACATGTACACTTATATTATAATATGTATAGCCATACCTCTATAAAACCCTTAATAAGGTGTTACTAAAAAAACCTTTCAACTTCAAAATGGATAAAACACGTTTAAAATCTTTAACGACTTCAACCGTAATTATGCATGTGCTACTTAAACATAACCTATTTCGTTGGCATTTCTTTATTGCGCATGTCTCGGGCTAACAGTCCGCAGAAGAATCCGTGGACTATTTCGACAGTCCGAAACTAGTTCGGGATTTTTCGGATTGTTACTTGGAACAACAAATTGTTAGTACAAATCACGGACTGTCAGGGATTGTGTTCAGTTGGAACGCTGAAATGTATATGCGCATGCGTCTGACAGTTTTGGATTCTTCCAACGGTTTGTGATTCTTACTGGGAACAGACCTATATTAAATCACTAGTCTATGAAACACTTGTTAACACAAAAGAAGAGTTAGTGGCTCGAATTATTTTAGCGTTTGATGATATTCGTGAACGTCGCAGCTATTTCAAAACAGCTTGTGTATCGAAAACGGTGGACGTAACTTCGAACAAGTTTTAACTGTTTTATGGTTCATATTATTATTGTTGTTATTATTCGGTCCATGAGAGGTCTTTTCCAGATTTTCCCACCCGAGCTGTGGTTCCTTCAAACCCTTGATGAGCCGGCACCCAGGTCAAGTTAACCTTGTTATGTTCTGCCAGCTCCTCAAGTGCTTCGAAGCATTCCAGCACCAGTCTGGATTTTATTTCTACATCCCTTGGTGATGTAAGCATTAACATTAACCAATCATATATTTAAAAATATGCCGGCCCCACTATGCAACTTATGCTGAGCGAGATTAAGACTGCAAAACGGTCGCCGAAGAGTAGAAGATCGACCTTAGAATAGAAACTATCCTCCAGTATCCGTTTCAAATAAAGTCCACGATCCTACTTATTGCTCAGAAAATACCTTGCTCTTCCGTGCTCATGTATACTGAACCGTCTTCTGAGCAGAATTTCCTTTCAAACTGGGATATATCAAAACTTATTCCAACACTTTGCGCGTTGTCTCGATGCTTATAAAAAAGAAGAAAGTATGCTGCCTTGTTTTCGACGAAATGAGCATACGAGAGATATTATTTATAAGTCTTCGTAAGATGTTGTCACAGACCTTGGAAGATAAGGCAGGAGGGGTGGCAGTGCCAATCACGGTTCGATCTGCATGGCTCAGGGTGTTGTAGGAAAGTGGAAACAACCTGTTGTTTATTACTTTCCTCATGGGAGTATTTGTTCGGTGGAGCTGCAAGCCACTGCGTTCGCTCCGCCATATTGGTGTGCCCTTTATTGCTACCATTCTTTACAGCAAAATGGGATCAGCAAACTCCACACAAGGGCTTTAAACCAAGACCCCTCGAGAACTTGTATGGGGCTATTCGTTCCGGGTGTGGCTGCATCAGCAACCCCACAGTGCAACAGTTTGTAAGTTCCTTAAAAGTCCAAATTGTGACTCAACTCCTTCGCGAGCAGTCTCTTAGAACTAATTGCGAGGGGGATGATTTGGTGCTGCTAAGTAATTTGCAATGCTTATTTGATGTGGCAGGAATGCGAAGAGCACCATCAGATGAAGTTTTTCGATAACAACATAAGTTTTTAAAAAAGCCAAGATCCGCAACTTAAGATCATTCGAGTATCGTTCACACGCCATAAATCCCTAAAGACGCACCATGTGATTCAATGTCAAATTAGGATTTGTGTGCTGCTTCCACATCAAAGTCGATTGATACTGATGTCTCTGCTACTAGGCGGGTAAGTCCTATAACAAGGCGGAAGATTTCAGACCGATAAGCCTTTTGAGAGTTTTGGGAAGGTATTAGAAAGTCTTTTAATAAGGCGAATAGAGTACGACCTTTTTTTGAGAGGCAAATTACATTCGGAGCAGGCGGGACAATACGTAGCTGCTATATTCTTAGATATAAAGGGAACATTTAACAATGTATGGTGGCCGGTAATAATTGACTAGCTGCGGAAAAAAGCCTGTGCGAATAACTTAGTTGATTTACTGAAAGAGTACTTTAAGAACAGAGTAGCGACATTTAGGAACGCTGACTTAAAAGTTGATAAATATATCACAATGGGCTGCCCGCAGGGTTCCAAGTTAGATCCAGGTTTGTGGAATATCATGTACGATACCATCTCTGAGATAGAGCTTCCGCAGGGCGCAGAGATTATAGCATTCGTGGACGATACGGTTCTGCTAGTCCAAAGCAAACAGTACAAGGTATTAAAGAGTTTGGTTAATTGCTCCCTTGAACGTCCTCTGAATGGGCAAGGGCAGTTAAACTCGAATTTAGTGTTGAAAAAACCGAAGCACTGTTTTTTCGCTAAGGAAATTAAACAAGAGAAGCCTTCCTTTAAATTAAACCAGAACTTTATTCACTGTGCGGACAGAAACAAATACCTCGGCGTTACAATAGACACAAGGCTTAATTTTAAAGAGCATCTACAAACAGTACGTGGGGAAGCCAATGAGGTCGCTAGAAAGACTTGCGCTGCAGCGCAAGTAGAATGGGGACTTAGGGGTGAGGCAATCGCAAAGATATATAGGGGAGCGGTTGAACCTGCCTTACTGGACGCAGCTGAAATTTGGTATCCAAAACGTCGTTTAAGGGAGAGGCGAAAACTGCTGTCAATTCAGAGAAAGATGCTAGTCAAAGCAGCAAGGGCTTAAAGAACTGGGTCCCATGATGCAGTGCAGGTCTTGACAGCGATAAAACCGATCGGCTTCAGGGGGGAGGAATTGACCGATATCAGGAAAGTATATGAGATGTCACAAGACCAACTAAAAGAGCTTGTTGGAAATGACAATCTGACATTAACAATAAGTATCGAAGCTGTAGTAAATACACAAAGCATAGTGCATCCTGCAGATCACTATATTCTTGAATACCGGACTGATAACGGAGAGGCTGTTCATTTCCAGTATCGAATTTATACAGACGGCTCTAAAAGTGAAACTGGTGTTAGCGCTGCATTTGTGGCATTTAATTATATGAGAGAGGTGGGTAGAAAAGCTAAGAGCATGAGCAATCTTTGCTCAATTTTCCAGGCTGAATGGACAGCATTAGAAATAGCAGCGGACTTTATATCGGAAAAAGGGGAGAGAAATACTTGGATATTGAAATACCCGATCGGCGTTAGAATCACTGAGTTGTCTCGAAAAACCAACGTCTCTTCAGCTACGGACATACCAGAAATTGGTTCATAATAAAGTCAAAGTAGCTTGGGTGCGCGCACACACTGGCATTTCCGGCAACGAGACTGCAGATGAACTTGCAAAGCAAGCTGCGGGAGGTACAATTGAAGTGTGTAACGTTGAAATTCCCAAATCGCTAGTAATAAGAAAAATAAGAGATAAATATGAAAATAAATGGCAAGAAAGGTGGGACAGCTCAGAAAACGGGAGATGGACCGCAAATGTAGTCAAATGGTCGGTAGCAGAGAGCTGGGCGGAATCTCTTATCAATCGGTGCAGTTAATAACAGGGCATGGTCGATTCAATCATTATCTGTTTAGCGTAGTGGCCTTAGAGACATATTAATGTGAATGCGGTGCGGTGGACGATGTATCCCACGTGATGTTTTCATGTAGAATGTTGAATGACTGGCGAAATGAGACGTTTAGCTTGTACACCCTTAAAGGGCAAATTTGGCCAAAGAACAAAAGTGACCTGGCGATAATAGATAAGAACATGGAATGGTGGGAACTTTTTGATAGGAGGGCACAAAAGCTCGATAAATTGAGACAACAATAAACGCATGCCTATCATGTTTGTTATCAACCAACTTTATTGCTATAATTGATATTATTGTCACCAATAGTGAATGTTTAGGCCTATCTAATTTTGTCTGATATGTTGTGGTGTTAACGAGACCTATATATGAGAGCTTACGACCACACATTGTTTACATTTGTTTTAAAATACATATGTAAGCCTTTGAAAAAAAAGAAATGTATTGTTTTGTAATTTTATGTCATAGAAGCTCTATGTAGTACCAATCGGTGGAGCATAGAGCTATGTACATCTTCTTTTCAATACACAAACTGTCTCTGCTACTGGGTTAGCCGGTTTGGAGAGAGCAGTCGCTTTAGGGGGGGGGATCAAAGCAGAGAACTTATCTTATAATTGGGGATGACTTCAACAGCAAATCCCATAGCTGGGGGAGTGCAATTGAAGCTTCTAGAGGGAGAGTTGTGGCAGATTTCTTTTTCGAAAATAATCTCATTTTAATTAACGAGGGAGACGAACCAACATTTGTAGGTTATCAGGGCCAAAGTATAATAAATCTCTCTTTGTGCACGCAAAACATATCGCAGCGAATCCATAATTGGGGAATTCCTGATGAGGAAAACTTGTCTTACCACAGGTACTTGGGGTGGACTCTGGAGTTGGGAACAGCTGATGGTGTAGTAATAACAAAGTGAAGGGCTACGGTGCGGAAAAGGCCGACTGGGGCAAATTTTATGATATATTGAACAACAAACTTGCAGACTGCGTGTAGGAGTACGCAGAAAGTGACACACGTGAGCTCATAAACAGGTATGCTAAACAGGTAATCAATAATGCGGTGGTAGCATCCTGTGAGGGGTCTATTTCTAAGAGGAAGGCGTTTGTTAACTGCGTATTTTGGTGGACAAGGGAACTCACGAAGAAACGACGCCGGGTCAATCATCTAAGAAGACGATATCAGAGAAGTAGCGGAGTAAATAGGGAAGCAATCCGGGCAGCCTACAGAACAGCAGCAACGGAGTATAAATAGAAAATATCAAAAACGCGGCTACAGAAATGGAGGCAGTTTTGCAAGAGATCCGCCAGACGTGATCCCTGGGGGACCGCGTATATAATTAATTGTAGAAGGAGGCCAAAATGTCAGTTAGCCACTTTCCAGGGCGGCTTAGGTATGGAAGAGACATTAGATACACTACTTAAGAACTTTTTCTTCACGGATACATCTGCTTGGGAGGATACTGACTTCATGCAAAGCATGATTGTGATTTTCTTGTTTACGATGACAATTGTGATTATACGACTGAGAAGATTGAGCAAATCTTACAGCGAATGAGTGGTAAGAAAACACCAGGCCAAGATATTATTACTGCAACCATTGTCAGAGAAGCTTTCAACGCACAGAAGGCAGTAATAACAGATCTTTTTAACAAGTGCCTGAAGCATTGTGTTTTTCCAAGAATATATAAGATCCAGAATGTTCATTCCCAAACCTGGCAAGCCGGAAAATAAAGCGGATAATTCAAGACCCACAAGTCTGCTTCCTGTGTGGCTACTCCACGACGGACAATATGGCTTTAGGAAATGTAGGTCAACAATCGAAGCAATCAGGCGGGTCGTAACCCGTATTAGAAACTGTAAAGCCGATGGTCACTACGTAACTCTGATACTACTCGATATAAAGGGAGCGTTTAACCATGCCTCATGGGCAATAATTTTGAAACAGCTATAAAGAAAAGGGCGTCCAAGGAATGTTTTAAACCTGGTTAGGGGCTATTTTAGGGACGGCAGGGACACCGTTGTAACGGTAGTACTGTTGAACGTAAAGTGACAATGGGCTGCCCTGCTAGGGATTCCAAGAGCGGGCCGGGTTTCTGGAAGATTCTATACGACACAATCTTTGAGACTAAACTGCCAGAAAATGTGGAAATTGCGTCATACGCCGACGACACCACACTGAATTGTGAACATCAGGCAATACAAGGGGTTGAAAAGTAAACTAAATGAGTCACTTGCACTCTTGCTTGAATGGGCAAGAGAAAATACCTTGGTATAGAACTAGATAACTGGCTGGATTTTAAAAATCACATAAAAATGATTTGTGAAAGGGTGACGCAGCTAAGCGTCAAATTGTGCCCTCCGGCAGGTCTTGAGTGGGGCTTAGATGGTACGCCAATAAGAGAAATTTATAAGAGGAGTCGTTGAGCCAATGCTGCTCTATGGAGCCGAGATCGCTGTAGAGTAAAAGAGAGGAATAACTTATTGTCTGTACAGAGGAAAATACTGCTAAAGGCTCTAAGAGGATAAAAAACAATATTCGCAGAGGCCACCATGGTTCTAGCTACCGTAAAACCGGTTAATCTACGGGCGGATGAAATAGCGTCTTTGAGAAACATCAGTCTAGTAAGTGTCGAAGAACGGGATCGTCTTACAGGTTTCAATGTGGGGTCGGAAAGCATTAAAAAGATTGTAAATATACAGGCATTAGTTCACCTGGCAAACAATCTACGCATTGCGTTTGACCGTTGGGCGATTTAAGCACAGCTGTCGGAATGCAGAATTTACACCGATAGCTCTACAAATTCGGGTGAGGTATACATTATGTACGTCAAAGACACCGAAGTCTATAGCAGGTCTATAAAGTTGGCGCCGTGGTGCTCGGCGTTTCAGGCAGAGGTGGTCGCATTTGAAGGGGCAGCTGATTGTATAAATCGGAAAGGTTTCTTGCATAACTAGGCAATATTTACAGATATTCTGTCTGCTTTAAATGCACTGAGCTCCTTAGTAAGACCAACGAAATTGATTGTGAGTACAGCCCAAGAACTGGGACGATCGGGTGCTTCACTATATTGGATTAAGACACATTCGGTGGTAGATGGCAGTAAAAGGGCAGATCAGGTAACCAAGGCTTCCTCTACTAAGGTAGAATCTGCGGAGTTTAGTGTGTTTTTTTGCGTTGATACAGTAGATCAACTATGTTCACCTTACAACGTAGCCAGAAATACAAGAAGATGGCTAGTTGTAATTTTTTATTCCTTACTAAACATTGGCGCAATAAATGCCCAAATAATATTTACAACAAATAATCCAGACACCAACATTGAGTAACCTCCCTCCAGAAATTCGCCAGCGAAGACAAGAAATTGCAGGAACAAGTGCAGAAGTACCCCTTGAAGATCCTAATATGCCTTATATAAAAGAAACGATGCTTCTTTTGCAAAAAAGACTCCAAGACGCGTTACTTTTGTAAAATGTGCAAAAAGTTTTTGTTTATCGCATGCCGAATTTCTGTGCAGTGGGTGCACACGTAACCTTTAAATTGATGGAAACTGAGACTCAGTTACTTACATTTTGTATTTTGATAATAATTTGTACAGAACAAATTTTTGAAAATATTTATATTTTTGAAATCAGCAAAAAATAATCTTTCTGATGATCTAACTTTCAAATATAGTTTGTATTTAAAAAAATACAACTTTATATTATAACTCTTAAATTATTAGGATAATCAAAAAACAAAACACACCATTGAATTACACTTTAAAAAGTGCCTGTAGAAGGTACTACTGGTTTTTTGTATCTATAATAGTACTCAAGATATGAACGATTGCTGAAATGACAAAATATTGACTTTTTGCTTATTAGTCGAAAACAAAAGAAGTTGGCTCATTTTTATTTTCACCATTAAACTAGTCGGAAAAAAGTAGATCGGTGTTGTGCCATTAGTTTTTTTTCTATGTCTTCTGGTTACCGAGATAGCCTATAGTTGCATCGAATTTGGTCCACCCTGTACTGGTCCTCGCCCCGGAATCGCTTGGGCCAGCGCCACCGGGGGAAGAGGAATTTGACCGTCGAACTGGAATACGTCATGATAGCTCTCAAGAGAAGTATTTTGTCGGCTCTTCTGAAGATCAGTTCAAGGAGCCCAATATTAAAGTTGGTGATCATTTGTTTAAATGGCACACCAGGCTTGTACGAGCTGTTATTCAAAAACAACCCTATAAAATATACACAGAGGGACCTACAATATCATAAAGAAATCTTAGATGTCAGTAATGCAGCAAGGAAGGGCTTTAAACCAAATGCGCAGATACATGGAACTAGGAATGAAAAATAACGGTCTGTTATAGCGCCCCAGTTTTATCCAGTAGCTTCCACTAAAAAGGGAATGCTTAAGTCATTGAACAGCAGCTTGGACACCGAATTGGACTAACGAGATATTTACAGTAAAGAAGGTGCAACTAACAAATCCAACGACATATCTCCTAGAAGATGAAAAAGGTGAAACTATTAATGGTCGAAACTCTATGTTAAATGGTTGGGATTTGATAGTTCTTACAACACGTGGATAGACACATCCAGTTTTATATAAAACGCAATAAATTTGTAACTGTAAAATTGATGTAAGAAAATAGATAAGTTCATTGGAATTTCAATTGTTTAATTTAAATTCACTATGTTCCTTAAAATCCCTACTAGCTTATGTGGCATTATATCTGTGTAAACATTTTCTAACCAGTACATTGACCAACTTGCAAAATTTGAATTTACCGCAAATTTGTTGTCCAGGACGCATACATTAGAAAGCTTACATTTCCCGCCAATTTGTGGTTTACAATTTCTCTAGCCTCTCCACTACCCGTTGCGTCACAATACTGCGCATGCGCACCTAACAGTTTTCATAATTTAAATTTTTCGCCAAATTGTGATCCAGCTTCGGCATCTATTCTCAAAGATTACAGTCACTAGATATATACAGTACCACAATATCTGCCATTTTGGTCTGAATTTTCCGGGGACATTTGAATTTGAAACTATAAGTTAGTGACATTGAGAAGTTGAATTTAAAATCAAGATTTTGCTCGAAAAATTTGTTTTCTCTCTCTAACACATGAGCCCATAGAATTGCGGTACTGTATATATTTAGTGACTGTATCAAAGATTTAAATTTCCCGCCATCTTGTGGTCCAGCTTCGGCATATATTCTCAAAGATTTAAATTATAAATTTAATTATATTCGCAATTATGATATAATCATGGTACTTTCATTGTTTTCGTATATATTCATTATGTGTTATGATTGTGAATCTTTTATGCTCGGTTTCTGAAACGATACATATCGATTCAATCAAGTTATGGAATCCATAAAGTGCAAAAATCGTTTCTGAAAGAATATATAACAGTTATGGATTCAATAAACGTCCTACAAGTTATCGGACGCACAAGCATGAGATATGTAATACATAGTAATGTGGCGCATGATTAGTTTGCTTTGCAATAGCGGCGCATAGTCTGAAGAACTGTCATTTGTCGTTTGTTTTGATAGTTATTCGTATTTGTTTTGTTTTTGTTATAATTTATATTTTTTGTATGCTGTAACAAAAAAAGGAAGGGGTGTTTGTGGTGAGGAGGGGAAGGGTGAGGGAGACGGGAAGGGAATGTTACATAATTGCGGAGCTCAGGTTGTTTTCGGAGCAGTCGTGAGTTCGGGATACGATAAGGCGGACGACACAAGAATATCAAGGCTTCGGTACGATATGGGCGCCACGTAACTTTTATCCAGAGTCACGGAACTGGACGACGCTTGAGTGTGGGTAGTGAGGCATTGACAGTATCCAGAAAACTAAACATTTATTGCTTACAAAAATAAAAATAAAATTAACAATCCTGAAAGATAATAATCAGGATACCTCAAGTATCCCTGAATGAAATGATTACTAATACTAATGAAATAATAAAACAATAAGTAATAATAACTATCGATAAACTAATTAGTCGATGAATAAATTAAAGAACCAATAAATTAGTAAATCGATAATTAAAGATATTATTCGATTAAAGATTAAACGATCATTGCAATACTTAATAAACAAAGTAAAAGTGCGATCGATCTTATTAATAATATTTCAGTACTGAAAGCGTAATTACTCATCAATTAAATACGTTAAACGAAATCGTACAATAACAATACAATTAAATGTGGTCCATAACCACAAGCGATAAAAAGAAGTGTATCATCGATAAATGAATTACAAACAATAATTTGATACACGACTTATTCATACAACAATTAACAATGAATCGACGGTAATTAACTAATCGTTTAGATTGATATTTAAATCTTCCAATAAATAGTAGATCGATAAATATTCTAAGAATTAGAATTAAGATTCTGTAATATACTCGATAGATAGTTAACCAAACGAAAAGTCAAGAATACTCGTAATTAAACAATTAACGAAGTTAACGATAATAATAATACGATCATGTTATAATTGTGAATACGAACGATAAGCGATAATTGATTCAAAAGAGATTCACAATGATAACACAATGTATTACTGACGATACGGGAAACTGAAGTATCATGTCATATTATAACCGCGGATTCACCAGACAAATCATACGGAATACGCGATTACAACAATACGAAGATATGGTTCTTAAAATTCGATAATACTACTTATCTTGTTGTTGGAATCCTTCTAAATCAAAATGGCGGCCTTGCGACATCTTGTCAGCGACACCATCAAACAAAATGGAAGCCAACGATAAGCAGCTCCAAAACGATACGACACTTCCTCCATATTGGATGCGCTCTTCTTAACAAATCCAAATCTCGTAACAAGCGACCAATATAGAAATCAACAGGTTCACCATAATGATATAATCCGAAGATTACATCCCAAAAACGATATTGGAACCAACCAATATCAAAACACAGTACGGAAACCAATCAGTACCGCAACGATACCTGGATCATGTTGGGCGGTATAACATAGAAAATCAGGATCCATCGAAATACCAAAACCATAAAAATAACAATGAATTGTTTAGCGGGAGGGCCAGTCCCATAATCCAATGTTCCGAAAAAAACCAACATATCCAGTAAAACCAGATGAACCATAATAACGATACGATAACCAAATAATAAACGGGATTAACCATTATCTTCGATACTCCACGATGACGATATTGAACGATACCAAAACGTGCCATGAACGGATACAGTACGGGAAGATACACAAGAAAAATCAACGAAAAAGGAGAGTCCTTGGAAAAAACCATCGGGAAAGGAAACGTCCCTGAAAAACCATCGGGAAAGGAAACGTCCCTGAAAAACCATCGGGAAAGGAAACGTCCCTGAAAAACCATCGGGAAAGGAAACGTCCCTGAAAAACCCTGAATAGATCGAAATAACTAAAAATGACGATAACGGTATTTATTTCAATCTCACCTTTAATTTTCATTAAAGGGTTTCCTCATTATCAACCGCTAGAACGGGAAGACGAACACACGTGACATGACTCTAACGGTAATAATCATCTGTCAGATATAATACGAAAATTCCAGTAAATATTCTCAGCAATGATATCTTCGATAGAGCTACTTACATAATTCCAACAATAAAACACGGGATGACCAACAGTACACACGATAACACTTGATTACTGAAAGATGGGTGGAATGGCTGTCGATTAGATCCGACCATCACCATACACCACATCTTCAGCAATGAAGTACTGAAACCGGACACCTTAACTAGTCCTGATTCTTGACCTGCGCAACGGATAGTTTGCGAAAAGGTCATGATCAAAAATGCACAGGAAACTAATTAGGTGCGGCCACTAAATGTCGGAAATAGGAATCGAAAAAGTGCCTAATTGTAGCTCACTCTACCGAAAATTACACGCGGGAAATTCACATGTTACAATGCTAATATTATTTATCTACGACTTATATATAAAGTGATCATTATACTTGTGGTTTTTGCAATATAATGACCTACATTAATCCCTAAGGGATTAACGGTCATTAATCCCTTAGGGATTAATGATTCTCGTAAGCCAATCAGAAAATAGTATTTCAATTAATGTTTTTCTCTAATATCAAAAAACCATGGTAACGACAAAAATAATTAACACGATAATTTCAACAAGTAGGCCTACAGTGGGCGTTTTTATGCCAATATGACATTTAATTTTCCTGACATTTCAAAAAAAAATATTTAGTTGTGAGAAAATTCGTAGTATTTACAATGGAAAGTGACCAAGAAAACGAATTTAGTAGATAATAGTTTTTGTTAAATGTGAAAAATCGTGGTAATTGCAAAAAATAAAACAGTTTCAACAAATAGTTATAATAAGTGTCAATTTTTTGTGCGATTTCAGAATCGAAAATGATAAAGAAGGTAAATATTCTTGTACACTACCAGTACCTATACACGTAGAAATAAGTCGTAGATAAAGTATAGTATACTATTATTTATCATCTAAATCGTAATACAAATCTATTCGCCATAGTAGGTAAGTTAGAAAAATTAAAAGCTGGAGCGCTTATATTCAATTTTGTACATTTTTAGTGAGCTAATCATGGATTCTACCTCTTCTAATTCATCAGACGAAGAGTTTTTAGGAATTGCAGCCAATTTGGAAAAGTCGCGGCTTTTTAGAGTACGAACAAATCATAAGTTCTATACGGTGACGAAGAATTCAGATCTAGATTTCGATAAAAAAAAGAAACTGTATCGATCATAATTGTAGTGTTGGATGAGGATTTGTCGCCTATGACATTCCGAAACCATTCTTTATCAGCTGCAGAACAAATTTTAATGACACTGCGTTCTATGTTATAAAAACATAATTTTACAAAATTTATTTTTTTTTTATACGTTTTGCAGGTTCGTTTCAAATTGTAATTGGGGATGGTAGTGGGGTACACAAAACCACTGTTTGCAGAACAGTTAAAAAAGTATCGGAGGCCATAGGCCGTTAAAGAGGGGAGTTTCTAAAGATGTCACAATCCGACGATGAAAAATCAGAAATTAAACAAACATTTCACAAAATTATTGGATGCCCAAACGTTATAGGTTGTGTTGACGGTAGTCACATTCCTATTCAATCACCAGGTGGCGAAAGTGCTGAGTTATTTCGCAATCGGAAAGGATATTTTTCTATACACGCACAAGCAGTTTGTGATGGTAACTTATTAATTAGAGATATTGGTGCGCGTAGGTCTGGGTCCACACATGATAGTACCATGTGGAATGCATCATTGTTGGGTGCTAGGTGTGAAGCAAGTGAATTCCGAAACTGTTTTATATTAGGAGACAGTGCATATTCATTAAAGGAATATTTGTTGACGCCTCTTTTAAATCCCAATATAATATCGGAAAACAATTACAACACAGCACATATTCTCACAAGAAATTGTGTCGAGAGATGCTTTGGTGTTTGGAAAAGAAGATTTGCTTGTCTTTCATTTTTCTTAAGACTCAAAACGAACACAGCCCGAACAGTTATTGTCGCTGTCGATAATGGAAAAAGATCTATCTGATTTTGAAGGCGTTATCTTAAATGAGTAGATTAACACCGAAGTGAACAATGTTCAAAACGCCGGGGAAAACACAACAAGAACAGCACTAATTGAAACTATGAAAGTTATGGATTATATTAATAACAATGGTTATAAATTCATAAAAAAAAACCGTTGAATGATATTATCACCAAAACAAAAACAATTGTAATTAATTCACAAATTACTTTAAAAAAAATTTATAACAACAACATACAATCACTAATTCCAATGAACCCAAGACTTCCGAAATTATATGATATGATAAAAATTCACAAAGACAATTTACCTATACGTCCGATCACCACATTCTTTAATACACCTACTAATAAATTATCAAAACTAATCTTAAAAATTTTAGATTTTAGACCTAAACATACTGTAAAAAACAGTTATGAAGTTCACAACTATATAAAGACGATTGATTATAATGATAATTATTTGATGGTATCTTTCGACGTGGTCTACCTATATAGTAATATTCCGAAACAAGACGCATTACAAATCGCTAAAAAATACATTAGCACCAAATTTGATAATAATATTGATTGTAAGAACATCTATAAGATCCTGGAACATGTCACAACAACTAATTATTACACTTTCAACAACAACGTTTACAAAATAGATGAAGGACTCCCGATGGGGATGCCTGCTTCCGGTATGATAGCGGACATGTTCCTAGATCATTTAGAAAATAACTATATTCTTAATAAAAATAATTCATTTAACAGACACATCAAACGGCATAAAAGATAAGTAGACGACATTTTTGTGTTATGGATGGGAAACCACAGAACTATAGAATATTTCCATCGCTTTTTGAAAAACTTACACAGTAATATAAAATTCACAATAGAATTAGAAAATAATAATACTTTGAATTTTTTAGATCTGAATATAACAAAAACTGGCAACACCTTTGAATTTGATATCTACAGAATGCCAACTAAATGCAGTGCTCTCATTCCATCTGACTCTTATCACCCAGCACAACATAAAACAGCTGCATTTAGAAGTGTCATAAACAGAGCTACACAATTTGAATTGACAAATACAAAATTTGAGAATGAAATTAATATAATAAAACATTTAGCAGTATTAAATGGTTATAAACCTACGATAATTGACAAAATATTTAAAAAACACCAACTAAAACGAGATCCATTATATGTGAATAACAACAACAACACAACTAAAATTTATCGTGGTTTCTCTTTCAACAAATATTTATTAAAATTCAAAAAAATATTAAACAACTATAATATAGAAGCAGCGTTGAAAACTTATAATAATCTATACTCTATGTTAAATGATCACGAAAACAACATATTAGACGAAAGTGGTGTCTATAAAATAACATGTAAGAACTGTAACAAAATCTATATTGGAGAAACAGCGGGAAAATTGAAAATTAGAATAAAAGAACACTAAAAAAACGCAAATTCCGCTGTTCTCCAACACTCAAAAAAAAAACCATGAAATAGACATTCACAACGTCAAGTTATTACATAAATGTGGAAAGGGCTACAAGATCAAATTACTAGAAGCTTATGAAAATTTTAAACACAAAAACGATGATTTTATCAACGAACAGATTGAATTATTCTTCGAAGCCCTTTTCAAATCTTTAAAAAATTTTGAATCTAGTTAGATGCTTTCGTGATCATGCGCAATCGAATCATTTGTAAAAAATTGTTCATTAGTTGTTTTCAGCCAAACAAACGAAGAACTACATATCTTTTTCATTAATCAATGCTTACGTAATAATATAACACCAAATTTCGCCAAAATAAGACATATAAAGTTATCAGATAAAGAGAGACAAATACTAGCAAGAAGAATAATGGTCAAAGAAAGACGAAAACACTACTCTAACATCAACACCTACAATTTCACCCTCCTCAATATCTATAGAACATTATCGAAACAACTTAATTATATCGAAATAAACACGATATTGGACGACATTCATAATAAATGCAACATCATACACGATGAGAAAATACGAAGGAAAATAATAAAACTAGAAGCCTTGAAAAAAAATCATAATCATGTTAAAACATTAAACATTAAGAAGAAAAATGAAAATCGAATGACACATAATTTCTGGAAAAGATACACTAACCTGACAAACGTTGAATTTGATGAAAAAGAAATTTTAGACATGGGACATAAAATTTGCATACCACCAATTAACAACCAAAATGGACTCATACAAGCAGCAATTGATATGGATGTTGCTATAAATGGAAGCACCAATATGAACGATTTTAGAAGTGAAGCAATAATGTACTTGAAACAGAAGGAGAGACTGTTCAACAATAAAAGCAAGAATAGAAAACAACAACAAAAACACACGTTAAATCTATATAAAGATATAAACATCATCAAGAATAAATTTAAAGAAAAAAACTTAATATACATCAAAGCAGACAAAAATGCTGGAATGGTCATCATCGACAAGGAAGAATACATACAAAAAACCACAAAATTCATAAATGATAATAATTACTACGAAATCAAGAGAGATTCACTAAACACCATGATCTCATCAACAAAAAATTGCATTAAATTTTCTAAAACGCTCCTTAAACAATATATAAACAACACTGATAAACTCATCCCCATGAATCCAGTCACACCCAGACAATCCTCTACAATAAAATTACACAAACAAAATTACCCAGTCAGACCTATCATATCCTACATTAACAGTCCTACCAAAAACCTATCCAGAATATTTCTCGAAATTGTCAAAACCTTCAATCTTAATCCCAAATATACCATAAAGAATTCAAAAGAACTTATTGATCGAATATCTGATTTTAACAAAAACATTATTAACAACGATGATAAAAATTACTATATGATATCATTTGATATCAAAGACCTATACACAAACATACCAACTGACGAAACAAAGAAATTACTAATTGATCACATCACAGACAACAATTTATTATCAGAACAAGAAACAAGACAATTTCAATATATTTTAAACACCATCATAAATAATAACTATTGTCAATTTAATAACAAATTTTATAAGATGACAAACGGAATTCCATGTCGGCATCTGGATATTTAGCCGATATATTTCTCAACCACATCGAAGAATCACATATAATTAACAACAACAACCCATGGTATAAAAACATAAAAATATGGACTCGTTACGTAGACGACATATTCATGATCTGGGAAGGAGATATAAATAATCTCAATAAATTGCTTAAATATATTAATGGATTGCACCAGAAAATTCAATTCACTATCGAAATAGAAGAAAATAACAAACTAAATTTCCTAGACTTGACTATGACCAGAAATAATAACGGACACATCTCATTAGATATATACAGAAAACCCACCAATTGTGACGTTCTTATCCCATACAATTCCTACCACCACCCCTCACAAAAATTCTCATCATTCCATTTCCTTTTTAATAGACTGATATCCACACCTTTAGACAGAACCAAATTTGAAAAAGAATATAACACTATCATACAATTAGCCACTTCCAATAACTATCCTACCCACATCATCCAAAACCTATTCCTTAAAATCCTAACCAAAAGAGATCCTCTATATAAATCAGATAACATAAACAAATACATATACAGAAAATTCACATACAATCACTTAATTAATAATATAGACTCATTACTAAAAAAATATAACATAAAAAGTGCTTTTAAATCAAATAATAAATTAATCAATCATTTTTCAAATCTCAACGAAGATAATAACAACATCAAAAATAAAATTAAAAGAAGTGGAGTATACAAAATTAAGTGTGATGATTGTGACAGTATATATATTGGACAAACAGGAAGATCCATAGAAAAACGAATACTAGAACACAGAAATAGACAATCTTCAACGTTCAAACAACACCTACAAGAAAAAGGACATAACAGCGTCGATGATGATAATATTACAGTATTACACTACAATGACAAGGGACTGAAACTTAGCTTACTCGAATTTTATGAAATACACTATCACAAAATGAAAAATTATGATATACTTAATAATCAGAGTGAGCTGGGTTTTGACCCTATCTTTAAATATTTAAATTTACCACCATAATATTGTAATAATGTTGATTCTTATCTCCTGTCTCTGTTGGTTCGATTAATTGTCTCATTCTTTTCTTTTCTTTGATGATAACATTACTGGTTTTAACGCATACATGTGCAATAGACAAATTACAATGATATACGCACAATTTATATGAAAAAACGCCATTTTAACATCGATGATTTGCAAAAACTGCTAGTAAAACACCAAATAGGGAAAAAAGTGGTGAAATTGATTAAATAAATTAAATATTTTTGATTATATCATTATTAAAAAAGATTTATAGTTGAGTATTGTTGTATGTGTATTTTGGTTCAAAGAAAAATACGGTGTAAATGTGAATAATCGTAATTTTATTGGATGATCGTATGTATGTTAGTTTAAAATTATTGACGTAAGTTAGATATTTATTGTTAATTTATATGTAATTAATCATAAAAAAAAAATTGTAGTATACACCTGATGATGGCACAATAGCCGAAACCGGTAGTGTAAATTATTAAAAAACAACGAAATTACAAGGATTGAGTTTAAACAACAGATTTTCATTATCAACAATGCTAAAATTATTGTTGTTGAGTCGATTGTATTAATATTTGAAGATTGTGCTTGTTTTACTCCCCTTTTTATTGTTGATAGTGACAATTTGAGTAAGTTTTGTATAGTTTATTATGTATTTTTATGTCTTTCTCTAATTGTATTTTTATAATAATAACAACTTTCAGCGAGTGGCTGATGATGGCGTAACGCTGAAACCGGTACCACGATATTTTAATAAATAAAAAAAAAACACTGGTTATAGAACAGTATATATTATTAATTTTTATTATTATCTCTAATGGTGTTCAAAAATTAAACACATTCAGTAACGTCCAAGACGAATTTAACTTTCCATTATCCAAAACTAGAAAACTATCATAAGATTAGTCTTAGACCCTGGTTCTAACGTTTCACTAATAAAAGCTTTTAGCTTAATTCCTGAAATAACTACATTTAATCCAAGGGAAAAACTTGACTTAAACGGACTGAGCGCGAATGCTCCAGTTGAAACCTTTGGTAGCACCTAAATCCCTCTTTTCGGAGAAATGCAAGAAAAGTTAGATGCAAAGAAAAAGACATATTTACACACTTCTGTTTGACATGTAATTTACATTTCAATTGGTAACTTGCTTTAATATCATTATATCACTATCTAACACAAGACCCTGCAAATTGAATCTATCCCAATATGTATAATCCATTTATAAATATTATGGTAGCTCAAAGAAAAATCAATCAAAGGGATGACACAAAACTTGAATTTCCTTATGACTTATCAAAAAAATCAAGAGCTTTATTATTAGCAATCAAATCTATAAGACACCTAAGCAAAAACATCAAACTCGACGAATTGAAATATTCATCTCATCAATTAAATAAACTAAACGACATCTTGGATCAAGAGCTGAAGAAACCATTCATCGTACAACATTCGAGTTGGTTCTCAGTGACTATATCTTGTATTGTAGCTATAATTGAACTAATTGTGTTATACAACCGTTTAAAGTGGTGTGGACTTCTAAAAATCATGAAAAACACGTGTTGCCATGCTTATTCAAAGGTATTGAGTTTTTCGTATGCCATGCTGATGCATGGATATGGATATTGTGATGACAGAAAATCTTGCAAACTTTAGGAATTTTTCTCTCAAAAATTTTCTTATGTAACCCCCTACTATTTTTACATGTCTGAACGCAGAAAAATATTACCTATCCGAAAATGCAATCAAAAATAGGGGTCGCTATTTAAAAAAATTGTTGATGATAGCAGTTCTTCGCAATGGTAACTGGAAGAGCCGTTTTGGCTTCGTCCCACATAATTAATTAAAAAATAAAAAGTTAACTGTCTCGGCGTTTTTCAAAATTTCCATAAATAAAGACGTTATGGCGATTATGCGTTACTTTTGACTCACCCTGTATATGGACTTATAATATGTTGAGTCGCTTAAAAAGACTACATACGTCCAATAATATATATTCAAATGAATTCTTTTCTATTGTCTGAAGAAAATAAAATTGAAAATGATAGTGATGCAAGTGAAAATTGCTCAAAACATCCAAGTAAGTACTTATTCAAATTTTACCTTCTAATAATTGTGAGAAAAAAACTTATGAGATGTCATTTCTTTTACGTATTTTAGTACATCAACAAATGAATATTCGTCAATTCGGGACGTAGCATCAGGAAGTCAAGTTCAAACTACATTAAATAAATTCAGGTCCCCAACTCCTCAAAGAAATTCTAAAATTACCAAAGCTAATGCATATTCTATCGTAAAGGATATGCTACCATATAATATAACTGAAAAATCAGGATTTAAACATCTTATACAAACTTTAGTCCCCGGTTACGAAATTCCCACCAGAATAGTTATTTATCTAACAAGAGTGGAAACGAGGCATTTGTGAAACGAGTGTATACATTGAAGTACAAGCGTTAGCGAGTGCTTCAATCACACGAGTTTCACAAGGACCGTTTCCACTCGAGTCAGATACACAATTTTTTATACGATTGAACAGAAACTTGAGAGTTACTCGCAATATGACACGATAAAATTAAATAAATTCGAAAAAAACAGTTTTTGTAATTAAGTAAAAACATTTTTTGTAATTTAGTAAACTAATCACTTGACAGATTATGCATATTTTAGATTTTACTGTCATCAGTGATCAGGTTACCATAGTAAAAGATCGTGCTTGATCATTGCCATAAGTAGTACCAAAATAACATACATTCATTTTTGATAAACTGTTAGGTTAAAAATAGGGAATTTGTTTTCCTTATGTTGAATGTAATTTTGAGTTTGAATCAAAGGCAGCTTAGTTTTCAATTGTTGTTTTTTCATCACCGCCATGTTTTAAAAACCATTTTTGTTTGCGTTTATTGAGTTACTGTTTGTATTGTCAATATCATCATCATAGTCAACAACAAGAAACAAACATAATGTTAATTTTAAAAAAAAAGTCATTCACTTGTGAATGAATGCAGAAATTTTACTTTCAAGGTAAGAATTTCCAAGGTATTTCAATCCCACTATATAACCTATAAATAAGCTGATAGCTTGCGTTCATTACGTTTTTCATTTTGTTTGTTATGTTGCAAATAAAAAATAATATTGTTTTATGTTCTACTCTGGTGTGTAAAAGACCACTTTTTCGCACGCTGACGGACCAATCAGAAACGAGTTACCATGTTGTTTTCGTTGCTAAGGTAATCCAGCAATCGAGCGCATTCCACCTTCGAAACAGAGTAGAAAATTGACAGTTTCTGTTCAATCGTAGAAAAAAGTGTTTTCTGATAAAATTATTCCGACTATGTATAATCGTACTCTTGAAAATCTAAAAAACAAATTGTCTATTTGTAGCAATAAGTGCTCACTTCATTACAACAAACTGGGAGCCTGAGGAAGTAACTCTACAGTGCAATGAAATGGCAAATAACCACAATAGCGAGAACTTAAAAGAAATATTTGAATCCGCTCTAGATTTCTGGAATATTTCAAAAAATGGAATTACATGCACTGATTGTGCATCAACCATGATTTTGGCCATTGATTTATTAAACGTCAAACATTTGAGTTGTTTTGGTCATGTTTTTATACTGCTATGACAAAAATCTATAAAATTCAAGAATTTCAAAGTATAATAACAAAAATTTAAAAAAAAAATACAAAATGCTACAGCTCATTCATGGCAAATAAATCGTGATTTGCATAAATTTCAAGAGCAGTTGCAATTACCAACCAAAAAAATACCATCATTTTCCGACACACGATGGTTTTCGCTGTTACATTTAATGGAGAGGATCTTAGAACAACATACAGCACTTTTGATATTATTAAGTCAGTACCAAAAGGGGAAATATTCACAATTGGTCTTCAATCAAGAGAAAATAGATTTATTAAAAAAAGTGGTAGAAATACTAAAAACTTTTGAAGTAATATCAGACAATATGTCAGGTGCATCTTATGTAACAGCTTCAACGATCTTACCAATATATAAAAAATAAATGATGATGTAGTTGGTACTGATATATTTTTTGATATTAGGGATACCATTCCAGAAAAGATGAAGACTTACTTAGAAAAAAGATATATGGAAAATATAAACGTAGAATTGTTATTAAATAAAACATCATTTTTAGATCCTCGATTCAAAAATCAGATAGAATTTTTACAATTAAGAGATGTTATATTAAAAAGAAATGGTTGAAGTACTAGCACACTCATTTCCTGAAGATATGTAAAGAAAATCTATTTAAAAAATGAAAAACTCAAGGCTCCAATTCTAGGTATATTCATTCTTAGAAAATATGTCTTAAAAATAATTGTTATATATTTTTAGGTAAATCCAAAGTTCGATGCTCCAAATCGTTTGACGACTAATTCAAAGAAGAGTTAGAAAGATATTCTGTAATTGATGATATAGAGGTTACTGAAAGTCCTTCAATATGGTGACAATTAAATCAGTACAGTTTTCCTATCCTATCAGTTTTAGGTAAAAAGTATCTTTGTGTTCAAAGTACAAGTGTATCTTCTGAGATAGTTTTTAGTTACGGTGGCCAAATTGTAAACGATGTTCGAGCCTCACTGTTAAATGAGCATAGCTCCCAGCTTATATTTCTATCAATGAATAAAAACTATATAAATAAATAATTGTGTTATACGGGCTGATCTACTAGCTCATTTACAAACTTGAAATTTTATAAAGAAAGTTTTATGTATATAAACAGGTTGAAATTTTACTTTTTCGTTAAGAAAATACAAGATATTTTATGGAATTAACAGGTGGCAAAATTTGCTTTCTTGATCAGGGGCCTCTGGAAGTACCTACAAAATTGTTTGATGACAGAAATAAGTGAATCTTAGTAAGCTGCAAAATTAGATGTCAATGCTAATTATAAACGTCATTTTAATTTGGCATATCTTATCTTTAACTCTTAATTAATAAATTATTGTTCAGAATTCAAACGATTAATGTGTTTGTATTGATAACTCAAAGTGACATGTTTCACAATAAAAAAATGAATTTTGCCTAGGTGTTGATATTTTATAGTACAGCTTACTTAGACTCACTTATGTCTTATTTCTGACATCAAACAATTTTGTATGTATTTTCAGAGCACCATTGATCAATAAAGCAAGTTTTTTTACCTGTTAACTCCCTGGAACATCTTGGATTTTCTTAATGAATTACTAAAATTTGAACCTATGTTTATATAAAACTTTCTTAATAATATTTCATCTAATTTCCATCCTCAAAGTTTGTAAAAGAGCTAATAGATCACCCTGTATGAAAATTATTGAACTTGAAATTATCTTGATTTTCTATATCTTTTAAGGGGATTCGCGAGCTTGTTTTTGAAATCCTACAATTACATGGAGATTCCATAAGCGAACTCTTGGGTCGTGTCATTTGTAAATGGGTAGAGATATGGACCTCCAAAGTACCTCAATCGATCACAAATTCTATTACTCGTGGGAGGGCAGCGGATTTTCCACGGAAAACAGATTAAATTTTCAAAATTTTTATCTTAAAAAGTAGTGTTAAGTTGGGTCACATAACTTCTTGTATAGTGAAAATAATTCAATAAAATTTGCATAAATAAACAGACAAAAGTCAACTGCATTGGGGAACAGGCTTCAAATTTAAATTTTCTTTTTAATTTGTGAAAATATTGCATTTGAAGTGGCATGTGAAAAAAATTCAATACAACGCATTATCTTTTAATTTTAAAGCTAAAAGACCATACAGCAGCTTATTTATGGTCAAAGGGCATATCGAACCCCAAAAATCCAAAATGTTATTGAGAAAAAATTAAAAAGTTTTAATTTTTTTTCTTCAGAAGTGAATTCAAAAAGGTACAACAATCTAAAAATTCTGGAGAAGGGACTGATAATATTTATAAACCAAAACTATGCTATTTTAATGAATTGTTATTTTCAAAAGATTAAGAGCTACCTAGGAAAAGTGTCAACAATATAGAAATCGTTGAACAATTAAATACCGATGGAGACGTATTGTATATTATTTATTATACATATCTACTCATGCACATTGTATACATATAAGTGTGTACAACGGTATTTCACCTCACAGTTGCCCGTGCTTTTCGTTACTATTGTAGCTTAATTTGGCCACCTAGTTTTTTAATTAAAAAATGGGAAATGTAGTAAAATATGAATACGACTCAATATAACAAAGGCATAGTCAACTGCTAGGTGAAATAGCGTTGTACATCCTGTTGTTTGTTGTTGTAAGTGTTTGCTGAGCCAGCGAAAATATATTTCTCGGTAACTTATCTTTCTTTTTCTGTTGAGATATAGTATACAGAATCTACTTTCAATGCCAACTTGTTAAAAATATTTATTTTCCTAGTAGTATTTATTTATTTACACAACTTAAATAACAATTTACTATAAGTACTTTATTTCTCAAAATTAGAGTTGTTACAGTTCTGCGGACAATATTAGAATGATTTTAATTCAAAAAATATTTGATTGATTTCGCTTAACAATTTAAACATAAATTGCTTTGCTTTCAATTTTGAAATATTTAGGTATGTGTAAACGGAATATTCTGGAATGTGACGAGATCAGGCATTCCATCTTCCCACACGGTGTAGTTAGGGGAAGTACCGAGATATAACTGCACGTCAGAGAGTGAGGGGAAGAGAGAGGCTAGCTTCTGGCGAGCGGTAGAACGCAGTGGACATTATTCTTATTGGCGTTCTTATTCTAATTATTGAACTGATCGTTTGTTCTTGTAATTGTTACATCATTACATGGTCTGCATTATTAATATATTGGATTGTTTATTGGTTGATTGTTTTTATTAAATCTGTGTGTGTTAACATCAGAAGTGGGATCAGAACTCAGTGTCTGGAGCCGCGAAAGATAATAATTGTTGTGTTGTTACATTGTATTGCGTCATATTGCGCAATATTGCGCAACAATTGTGTGTGTGTGTGTGTGTTCTTGTGTTTGAAAAAAATGCCAAGAGAACATAGGGCAAGATCGAGGAGCCGAGAGGGTTCTCGTCGACATCCTCGTTCACGGGGTCGTCGAGGTAGAAGTGAAAGTGAAACATCGAGAAGTAGAGCTGCGTCTAACGACTCCAGGAGACGATTGGAACGGCGTAGTAACGACTCTTCAACAACGTTGGGTCGCCATCGGTGTGATAAGGAATCGTCTGTTGATATGTCCGTTTTGGGACAGGCGATTGTGGAGGGAATCGATCGATTGGCTGATAAGTTACAGCTGGGTAAGTCAGGGAGACAGGTGAGTGTTAATGCAGGACTGCTAAATAATATGATTGCGGAATTCGATCCGATCAAGACAAATGTAGAGGACTGGGTGAACTCCGTTGATGAGTACAGGGTAATGTATAACTGGGATGATTTGACCGTTTGTCAGTTGGCCTTGAGTAAATTGAGAGGTGCTGCTGAAATATGGTATCGTGGTCTCCTGACCAAAATGTTCCGTTGGTCGGAGTGGTGCAATTTATTAGTCGACATGTTTAAACCCCTTATTGGACAATGGGCGGTCTAACGTTGTGGACGTCACCAGAGTTCGTGAAGAAATGACTCAACGAATAGAGCGACACCAGGCAGATCAGAAGAGGCGTTTTGATAGCAGACGCCGACCGGCCCACGTGTATGAAGTAGGTGATCTAGTACTGATTAAAGTGATCAATAACCCAGCTAGTGGTCAAAGCCAGAAGTTATTGCCAAGGTGGCGCGGGCCATTTCGCGTAAGCCAAGTTCTGGAGAATGACAGGTATGAAATCTGCGATATACCTGGTGCCTTACGCTCAACAAAACGCTATCAACGAGTAGCGGCAGCGGAAAACATGAAACCGTGGATCACATACGAGCACGAGTAAACCCGAAATCTGGAGCTGGTGCGTATTGGTGCAGTACAGACTGGTGTGCTGTTCAACCGCGTGTAAAATGTGAATATACAGGTGCACCTGTAGTTTACGGAAGGAGGCAAATGTTTTGTACTTCAGGAGTGCATATTACAAACGCGGGTACGCAGTCTTAGTACCGGGCACATTTATATTATTAATATTCTTCAATTAGCTAGATTCAATTTAGTTGTTAACATTAATCATTAATTAATAATCCTTGTTTGTATTCAAGTTTGGCCAAACTATTTATTATCTCTTTTATGATAGGATTGTAGCTACCACTCTAGGGACGAATTCATGGAAGTTCCACGAGATTCACGCAAGCTTTCTTGTTCTCTTTACTCATAACTTTGTATATGATTTGTAAATTTGTCTGACGACTGCTGAATTTGCAGTGACATCCGGTTGTGACTTTCATTCCCATTGAGTCATTGGAACTGACGAACATTAATGGGCGAGGACACCCATCTGTCAGGAGAGGCCGTGAAAACGGAATATTCTGGAATGTAAAGAGATCAGGCATTCCATCTTCCCACACGGTGTAGTTAGGGGAAGTACCGAGATACGAATGCACGTCAGAGAGTGTGGGGAAGAGAGAGGCTAGCTTCTGGCGAGCGGTAGAACGCAGTGGACATTATTCTTATTGGCATTCTTATTCTAATTATTGAACTGATCGTTTGTTCTTGTAATTGTTACATCATTACATGGTCTGCATTATTAATATATTGGATTGTTTATTGGTTGATTGTTTTTATTAAATCTGTGTGTGTTAACATATGTGTTACAAATATGTTAGCATCTAATGGAATTTTCCATTTATGAATTTGTGTCCAGCAAATACTGGTTTAAAAAGGTGCGACGGTTCGTCCGAAAATATGTCGGCAATTGTCTAAATTGTCTTTATTTTAAACTACCTTGGGGAAAACGACACGGCAGACTTCACCCAATTCCAAAGATCCCTGTCCCCTTTCACACTATTCATATGGATCACTTAGGCCCGTTTGTCAAGACAAAAACCGGAAATACACAACTATACGTGATCGTCAACGCGTTTACAAAATTTGTTTTGCTGTATCCGCAAAAAAATACTCAAACTAAGTTCGTTATAAAGTCCCTGCGTGACATGATAGAAACTTTTGGGTTCCCTCATCGAATAATTTGCGATCGCGGGAAAGCCTTCACTAGCGAAAAGTTTCAACTTTTCTGCAGCGAGCAAGGGATTAACGTACATTTAAACGCTACTGCCATGCCTAGAGGTAACGGTCAAATCGAGAGGTACAATCGGACCATACTCGACTGCCTCGTTATGATGGGTGAGGAATTAGATGACGACTGTTGGGATGAAAATATCAATAATATTCAATTGGGGTTTGTCCTCGCGAGGCACTAAGGGGTATCCGAGTTTTACCACAGGGACTTCTAGATACCGATGAGCGTACTGCATTGGATGTTACCGACATTCGAGAACGGATTGCTGCAGCAACCACTCCATACCAGGCCGCCCAGAAATCACGATTCGATGGGGCCCGGTCAACAGGTAAACCGTACCACGAAGGCGATCTCGTTCTTCTTCGTCTAACAAAAGCACCAGCCATCGGTACGAGTCTAAAATTGCTACCTAAATGGAGAGGTCCATTCAGAGTCGTTAAGGGTAAGTTGGAGGGACAGATCGATTCAGCGTGCGAAATTTATCAATTTTCAAACAACGATATTTCGTATATTTTTTAAGATATTGTGAAATTTAAACGTGCGTTGGATAGAGCATTTCAAGGTGCATGTCCTGAAGCTTTCTATTAAAGAAAAATCTGATAAAATTCGGAATGATAGAGAAAACTGTTGGACCATGTTTTTTGTACATTTTCCTTCATAATTGGCTAAAAATTGGCCAATATGATTGATTTTAAATATCTATTGAGTGATTTAGATGGAAAATGATGAGATCATTCCAAATATTCAAGAATTTTCCCGATACGTTTGTTAGTTGTCCCAATTTTGAAGAAAATTAAATGACCTTTGATCCAAGATATAGGGCACAATTTTAAAGATAGAATCTTCTACTCTTGTTTTTAGAAAGATAATGTAAGGGCGGGGGTAATAAAGCTCGGATTTAGGAAAATTTTGAAAATTACGTGATTTATTGGAAAATTTGGAATCCCATTTTCACCTGTTATTTACAGCTATTAAAATTAACTAATTTGACCGATAATTAGTATCAATATGGGAAAATCGATTTTTTTTCACGACCATATCATAATAATGAAAAAAATTTGAAAATCTGTCCGTAGGTAATTTTCTTAACCAAGCGTGTTTGCTCAATAGATATTTAAAATCAATCATATTGGCCAATTTTTAGCCAATTATGAAGGAAAATGTACAAAACAACATGGTCCAACAGTTTTCTCTATCATTCCGAATTTTATAAGATTTTTCTATAATAGAAAGCTTCAGGACATGCACCTTGAAATGCTCTATCCAACGCACGTATAAATTTCACAATATCTTAAAAAATAAGCGAAATATCGTTGTTTGAATATTGATAAATTTCGCACACTGAATCGATCTAACGGTCCAACTCCCCCTTAAAGTACTCGGAAACGACCGTTATGGGGTAGCCGATATACCGGGATCCACCAGGTCAAAGTCAAGATATAGGGGAGTGGCTGGCATTGACAACATGAAGCCGTGCATTACCTACTAAGAATAAAGGATACTGGAATTTTCCACGGGCCAGCAGTCCGAGAGATCCCGAGAGGCCTCGAGCGCGAACGGATGGGGTTGGCCGGCGGGAAACAACGACATTCGGGCGTTGGCCGTGCTGCCAATTAGCAACGTACATTGTTATAATCAAACATATTGTTATATTAAAGTAATTTGCAAACTTGTTATCAGTTAGAATCAGTAGTCATTAAGGAAACATGTTTTTTTAGAAACCGCAATTAATAGTATTTTAATGAGAATCAACAATCACTACTATGGACAATGTCCAAGTAGAAACTTTTTGTTAGTATAAAAAGGCAGGACAAGAAGGTCCAAACAAGGCATTCTACCGAGTTCCTTCAACCAAGTTCATATTTGCTATCAAAAATTGTAATAGTCAATAAGTAGTGCTGTATAAAAAGCTGGTAATAAAGTTATAAGAAGTGTAACCTGAAGATCATTATTCAAACCAAAGAAGTCACATAACAAATTCTGGTGTCAGAAGTGGGATTCAGCGACGACGAAAAGGAGAAAACGAAGACAAAAGAGAATTTCTGGTTCGTTCAACAATTTTCTTTTCGGTGGGTTTCAACTCTTCACATCGCGCAATCTAGCCACCTACAACTCTGTTTTTCAACGGTAAGTGGATATCTCTTTGAGACTTGTTTTGGTTCAACACTTCCATAATGCCAGAAACAAACACTACTTCGCTACAAAATCCTTCATCCAATCCTGAGTCTAATAATCCAGAAACTTCAAATGAAACATATAATTTTTCTGACATAAGGGCAATGATTCCAGAAACATTTTCTGGCAAACGAACGGAATTCTATGACTTTTTACAAGATTGTGAAAATGCATACTCCCTATGTCAAGGTCCTCAGAAAAAGTTGATTTTAGTATACATTGTATCCAAATTGAAAGGTTCCGCTAGAACATTAATCAGAGAAAAAGAATTTAAAAAATGGTCAGAATTAAAAGCCATTCTAATTCAAGCATTTTCCGATACAAAGGATTTTTCTCAATTAATGGAGGAACTTAATTCAATTAAACAAAATAAAAACGAATCGGTACTTTCCTATCACACACGGTTAGACCAACTTCAGACTAGAATCATAAATTCAATATCACTGGCTCATAATAACGAACAATATGACATAGGACGTCAATTAACAATTCGGGAAATCGCACTACAACGATTTATATTACATTCGTCTGAGGAAATATCAAGTGCGTTACGCCGATCAAAGCCTAAAAGTCTATCAGAAGCCCTATCGGAGGCACTTCTTGAAGAAAAATATTTACAAGTCAGAAAATCACATAATCAAACTCCTACAACTTCAAAATTTTGCAATATTTGCAAGAAAAAATCTCATTTTACTAAAGAATGCAGATATAAAAACAATTCTAACATAAGTTACAATGATACTCCACAAAGGCAAAATAAATTTTGTAATTATTGCAAAAAACCGGGTCACCTAATAAACGAATGTCGAAAACGAGAATATAATAACAAAAAGAAAAATCAGAATTCTGAAGGAAATTCTCAGCCTACAACTTCTACCTCATCGACCAATAATTCAAATCCACAAAATCAAACCGTCCATTTAAACTCTCAAATGTCCCAGGTAACTGCCGTGCCTGTGGACAATCTGTAGGAAAATCCGGCAGTCAATCTAAAATTTGTCTCAATTGCAAAATCAACTCAATCAATAATGATGAGATAAATCATAAAAACATAAACTTCACCAATAATCAAAATTCTATCTTATTTAACAATGATAGTAACGTTTCCTATATCAATCTAAAGTTCCCAGGTAAGGATCAAATCTTGAACTTCAAATTCCTCATCGATACAGGTGCAAATGTTTCCCTTATCAAGACTGATAAATTAAAACAAACTAAATTATTTTACAACCCTAATGAAAAAATTCTTTTAAGTGGATTATCCGCAAACGCCCCTGTAAACACAGAAGGTACTGTTATCTTTAAACCCAAAATAGGTAAACATGAAATAAAAATAAAATTTCATATAATTAAGGAACCTAATAATGTCCCTTTTGACGGATTAATCGGAAACGACTTTTTGAAGTCGGAACGGGCTCAAATTGATTTTGATAAACTCACTCTAAAAATTAATTCGGTTCCGTTCCCATTAAAAATCCATTTAAATTCGAATCCAATAGAAAACCCTAAATATTTTTTAGAACCTCGTTCTGAAACCATCATAGAAGTAAATATTCTAAATCCAGGAATAAAAGAAGGTGTGTCACCTGAAATCTCTGTCTGTGAAGGTGTATTCCTAGCAAAAGCAATTTTAAAAGTTAATAATGATAAAAATACCGCATACACCGCTATATTAAATACATCAGATAAAAAGATTCGGATAGATAAAATAAATTTACTTCTTGAAGAAATAGAAACAAATAATGTATTCGAAATTAATCAAACCAAGTCTTTGGAAAGTAACAATCGATATAAGTTACTTCAAGAAAACCTTAGACTTGATCACTTGAATGCCGAAGAGCGAGAATCAATTCTAAACATCTGCAAAAAATTCAACGGTACATTTTTACTGCCTCAAGATGAATTAACTTACACAGAAGCAATTGAACATGAAATTAAAACAACAGATCCGAAACCAGTAAGTTCCAAAATCTATAGATATCCAAAAATTCACGAAGCTGAAGTGGAAAAACAAATAAATAAAATGTTGAAACAAAAAATAATAAGGCCATCAGTAAGTCCTTACAACAGTCCATTATGGATTGTACCAAAGAAAACTGATGCATCCTTAGAAAAGAAATGGCGAATAGTTATCGACTATCGCAATCTAAATAATATTACTGTGGGAGATTCATATCCTTTACCTAATATCGACCATATTCTTGATCAATTAGGTCACAGTAAATACTTTTCTACATTAGATCTAGCTTCTGGGTTTCATCAAATCAAAATGAAACCAAGTGATTCACATAAAACCGCATTTTCTACGCCACGTGGACACTATGAATATATAAGAATGCCATTTGGATTGAAAAACGCTCCTTCCACCTTTCAACGATTAATGAATTCTGTTTTAAGTGGATTAGAAGGATTACAATGCTTTGTTTACTTGGATGACATAGTCATTTACGCATCTTCTCTTCAAGAACATTCCGATAAACTCGAATCAGTTCTAAAACGACTCCAAAATAATAATTTAAAATTACAACCTGATAAATGCGAGTTTTTAAGAAAAGAAATTGCATACCTTGGACATATAATAACGGAAAAAGGTGTAAAACCAAATCCAGAAAAGGTGTCCGCAATAAGCAATTATCCAAAACCAACAAACCAAAAAACAGTTAAACAATTTTTAGGATTAGTCGGTTACTATAGGAAATTTATAAAAGACTTTTCACGAATCGCTAAGCCTCTAACATCGTTATTGAAAAAAGATGTAAGTTTCGAATGGACCAAAGAACAAGATGATGCATTCCAAAAATTCAAAAATATACTGAGTAATCAACCCTTACTACAGTATCCAGATTTCTCGCAACCATTTGTACTGACAACTGACGCATCGAATTACGCTGTCGGCTCTGTCCTTTCACAAGGCGAAATTGGAAAGGACTTACCTATCGCATACGCGTCAAGAACTCTCAATAAGGCTGAATGTAATTATAGTGTCACTGAGAAAGAACTTTTGAGTATAGTTTGGGCAACAAAACACTTCAGGCCTTATTTATATGGTCAGCAGTTCAAAATTGTTACCGACCATAGACCACTACAATGGCTTTTCAATTGTTCTGATCCTTCTTCGCGTCTGATACGTTGGCGACTAAAATTAGAAGAGTACGAATATGAAATATGCTATAAACCAGGACGTGTGAATAGTAATGCCGATGCATTATCAAGAAACCCAATTTCATCTAATAATCCAATACCGATACAAGAAGAGCAGATCCTAATAAATGAATACCAAGTAGAAACTTACGATAATTTTATTAAATTTCATTACGAAAACAAAATTTTAATAGCAATTCCTGTACTAGAAGAAAATCTTTTTAGTAAATTTCCAAATTCACTCTTCATATCAAAGGATCTAGATGAAAATAATATTTATTATGAATCCTTATCATCCATACATGATCTAAATTCCATTCCCCAAGATATTAACCAATACGATGCAATAAGACTGTGTAATGACCAACAACAAACTACCTATCTATTAATCACACATCTAAATCACTTTGACACTCCTTCATATAAAGACATTTTTTACACATTATTAAATCTACGCAAAGAATTGAAAAAGCACAAAATTAAAGAAATACACATCAAAAATCCTTTAAAATACAATCATAATCTGAAATTCAACATGATCAGTAAAATGATTCACTTTTTATTCAATAAAACTGATATAAAAGTAAATATTATTAAAGATATGAAAAAGAAACCCCGAGATCAAGATGAAGTTAAACAAATAATAAATGAAAATCATTCAACAGCAATTGCTGGACATTCAGGATTGTTAAAAACATACAATAGAATAAAAGAAAATTATAAATGGCAAACTATGAAAAAGGACATAAAAAATTTCATTAAATGTTGTAAATCATGTCAAGAAAATAAAATCAATAGAAATCCAACCAAAGCTCCAATGCAAATCACATCAACATCCAAACAACCCTTTGAGAAAGTAGCCATAGATGTAGTCGGACCTTTACCGCTAACTGAAAACGGTAATCGGTTCATCATAACATTTCAAGACGATTTAACAAAATTCTCTTATGCCAAACCTGTCCAAAATCACGAATCAAAAACCTTAGCTGCAGTACTCTATGAATTCATAATGTTGTTTGGAATTCCAAAATCTATCTTAACTGATAATGGTTCTGAATTTACATCCGAATTAATTTCTGAATTAAATAAATTATTCAAAATACGACACATCACGACATCGCCTTATCATCCCCAAAGTAATGGAGCCCTTGAAAGGTCTCACGCTACCCTAAAAGATTACTTAAAACATTTTGTGAATAAACAACAAACAAATTGGGACGATTACATTAGCTCCGCAATGTTTTCTTATAACACAGCGATTCATACAACAACAAAATTAACTCCTTATGAGTTAGTTTTCGGGTACAAAGCTATTCTTCCTAACACATTGTTAACCGATCCAGATTTCCATTATACGTATGATGATTACTATCAACAATTAAAATTGAAATTAAATACTTCATTTCAAATCGCCCGAAACAATATTATTAGTAGTAAGGAAAATTCAAAAAAACAATATGATAAAAATATAAAAAAAGATCATTCATACAATGTCGGTGATATGGTATACTTATCGGATAGATCAACTAAATTAAATTTAAGTAAAAAACTAGCTCCAAACTACAAAGGACCTTATAAGATAGTTAGGGTTAACGATAATTCAACAGTAACTTTAAAAATAAAAAATAAGGACATAACTTATCATAAAAACTTAATTAAACCCTCTCACAATAATTAAAAAAAAAAAAAAAAAAAAACATTTTTAATTTCAGAAAATATCATCATGAAGATACCTTTACTTGTCCTCATACAATTAATAACATCCACAAGATCTCAGCCCTTTACCATTACCCCAATTGAAACCACTTCCGGAATATTCTATCAGCATTTAGGTCAGACAAAAATCTTTAATGATCACTATACTGTTCTTACATACTTTAATATAAGCTTTTACGAACAAAAATTAAAACTTTTAGACAACACGTTTTCTAAAACTAAAGCATTATGCGATTCTATTACAACGGCACCATCACAAGGTTTTCACTGCTCAAAATCTTTGGGTTTAACAGAATATCAAATACCTCAACTGTATCAAAAATTCGATACAATTTGTCATTTAACTGGGCATACGAAGCAACAATCTCGTAAACGCCGTGGACTTATTAACGGGCTTTCGACAGCTTTCAAATATTAATAGGAACACCAGACGCAGATGACGCTGAATATTATTCTAAATCTATCAATTCTCTCGTACAAAAGAATCGTGAAACCCAAATATTAATGCAACAACAAATTCACGTCATGAATTCAGCTATTACTAATTATAATGATTCAGTTCAATCGCTAAAAACACAAGAAGCCAAATTAAATAAAAACATATTGTTATTTAATGATTTTAGTATGAACGTTACTCAAAAAATAAATACGATTATTTCAACCGAAATAATTATCGATCATGTAAATTTATTAAGTCAATTATCATTAGAATTAAATGAGGAACTTGATATCATAACTTCTTCCATTTTGTTTGCTAAGCAAAATGTATTACACCCTGTTATCATTAGCCCAAGAGATTTGCAAAGAGAATTATTAAATGTTAAATTAAATGCGAATGTTGAATTTCCAATTCCACTAAATTTAGATTCAATTTATAAAATCTTAAAAATATGTAAACTGTCCGTCATATTTGATAATCAAAACTTAATCTATTCAATTAAAATTCCATTAACCAAAAACGAAAATTTTAACCTTTATAAATTGATTCCTTTACCAATAGCCGTTAACAAAACTAATGTCTATTCCTACATAGCTCCTCATAATCCTTTCCTACTCCTTAGCACAACCAAGACACACTATGGTCTCTTAAAGGATTTATCCACCTGCAAGGAAATTGATATCAGAGAATTTGTTTGCGAAAGTCCAGTCGTCTATTTAACTGCTCAACGACCAACTTGTGAAGTAGAACTTCGTACACAGCAATTAAGAAGAGTTCCATCAGACTGTCCAGTAAAAACAGTCAAGGCAAAAGTAGAAATTTGGCATCGCTTAAAATCAAATCAATGGTTATATGTATTATCAGAACCAACAACTGCGACAATATACTGTGATCCTTTCGGAACTGATTTCACAGATGTTGTCCTCGAAAAAATCGGAATATTTGAATTAAAACCTAAGTGTCGCTGCTATACATTATCAGCAACGCTAATATCCACATCTAATATGTCTACGAACTTAACGCATTATATGCCAACCATTAATCTTAATGACGATGACTGTTGCATTAAGAAGATTCAGTTTTTAAAGAGCTCAAAAATGGAACCAATACAGTTGAATAACATCAATCTCGACGAATTACGTCATGCAAAGCATAAACTAGAGCAATTCGAGGATACTTTACAAACCGAAATCAACAAACCATTCCTTTCGGAACATACTTCCATCATAAATACCCTACTAGCAGTGTTAATAATGATAGTGTTCAGTATTTTATTCTGCTGTTTCTGCTGTAAGAACTGCTGCGATTGCACATGGATTCCGTACTTCGGACGGTTCGTTCCCAATAAAACTGGAAACATATTTGAATATTGTAAAAATAGCAAAAATCGAATTAGCCACAGCATCGTATATCTGCCACCTCAAGTCAAATTAAGTGACCTATTAGAAGAAAATAATCGGGTTGCAGAACAAAGCCATCAAAAGTCAAAACCTACATTATTGAGAAAATCTATCATCGAAACAAGTGATGAAGACGAGCCGGTAGTACAAAATCCATACTCCATGAAGACACGTAACTACCCAGTTAATTACAAAATTAATTAAACCATTAAGCTATCATAGTTAAGTTAAAGTTAAATTAAGTAATGAAAAAGTTTACTTCCAAAATTTAGTAAACTTTTCTATAAGGGGGGAGGTATGTTATAATCAAACATATTGTTATATTAAAGTAATTTGCAAACTTGTTATCAGTTAGAATCAGTAGTCATTAAGGAAACATGTTTTTTTAGAAACCGCAATTAATAGTATTTTAATGAGAATCAACAATCACTACTATGGACAATGTCCAAGTAGAAACTTTTTGTTAGTATAAAAAGGCAGGACAAGAAGGTCCAAACAAGGCATTCTACCGAGTTCCTTCAACCAAGTTCATATTTGCTATCAAAAATTGTAATAGTCAATAAGTAGTGCTGTATAAAAAGCTGGTAATAAAGTTATAAGAAGTGTAACCTGAAGATCATTATTCAAACCAAAGAAGTCACATAACAACATTTAGCAAAAAATTTATGAAACTGCGTAACAATTTGTTGTTAAAATTAAAATAAAATTCTTTACATTGTTTCATCATTTATTTATCAAATATTTTATAAGATCCTAGTCAGCAATTTATTGTTAATATTGTTGCTATGTAACTTACATATATTTATTTATTTCTATGATACATTAATTTCCTGTTGTTATTCTTCTAGAAAATGACACCGAAAAGTGGAATAATAAATTAGTTGCTGATCCAACAGTTAATAAAACAGGACCACCAGACATTATAATTGGAGCAGAAGAATACAGCAATATTATATTGGACGGAGTATGGAAATAAAAAAATGGTCTTTTAGCTCAAAACACTGAATTAGGATGGACCATTTCTGGGACAGTTGAGAAAAGAGATGTGCAATCGAGGCAGATAGTCAGTTTGGCTGCAAGGTCAGAAGAAACTCAGATGAGTAAATTTTGGGAAATCGAAGAAGTTCCTGAAACAAAACATCTATCTACTGACGACAAATTGTGTGAAGAACAATTTGAAAAAACCCATCGTAGAAATGAGGATGGTACGTATACAGTAAGGATACCATTTAAGAAGGATCCTGGTGATCTTGGAGACTCAAAGTCAAGAGCACTTGCAAGAGTAATGCAAATTGAAAAAAGGTTCGCGAAAGATGAAAAATTGGAAGAACAATATGCACAATTCATGAGAGAATATGAAGATTTGGGGCATATGAGAAAAATAAATACTGATGAAGAAAGTGGGGGATATTACATTCCCCATCATGCGGTAATAAAAGAATCTAGTTCAACTACCAAATTAAGAGTAGTGTTCGATGCATCATGTAAAACATCGAAGGGAACATGTTTAACATACAGGCCCGCGTTTGCAACAAGAATTATTTGACATCTTGATAAGATGGAGAAAACATCGTGTTGGATTCACAGCAGATGTTGAAAAAATGTACCGACAGATAAAGGTACATCCTGATGATCAAAGGTATCAACGAATATTACGGCGATACGATAGAAACGAACCGATCAAGGAATACTGTTTGGCAACAGTTACATATGGAACAACATCCGCACCATATTTAGCTGTTAAAACGTTGCAACAATTAGCCAAAGATGAAGCATACAACTTCCCTGCGGCATCAAAGACAGTACAACAACACTTCTACGTGGATGATTTAATGTCAGGAGCAGATTCTGTGGAAGATGGTTTAGTACTACAAAAAGAAATAGTTGGAATGTTAAAAACTGGTGGATTCACATTACAAAAATGGTCCAGCAACGAACCAAAATTAATTCAAGCACTACCAGAAAAACTAAGGTATCAAACAGTATTGGAAATTTCACAAGAAAATGAATCAGTGAAACGCACACTTGGTTTAAATTGGAATCCGAATGAAGACATATTCAAGTTCAAGGTTACGCTGACAAGCAATAAAAAATGTTCTAAGCGAACAATTTTGTCTGATGTTGCAAGAATTTATGACCCGTTAGGATGGCTCGCACCGATAATTATATCAGCAAAATTAATAATTCAAGAATTATGGGAGCATCAATCAGATTGGGATCAGCCGATTCCAGAGGAAATCGAGAAAAAATGGGCTAATTTCAGAGAACAATTATCGTCAGTTGAACAAATTATAATTCCACGATGGGTCAAATACACCAACGGAATGTTGAATATTGAACTACATGGATTCTGCGATGCGTCGGAAAAGGCGTACGGTGCAGTTATTTATATTAATAAAACAAAAAATTCATCAGGTCATCATATTGAACTACTGGTTGCAAAATCGAAAGTTGCACCAATCAAGTCAAGAAAAACGTTGCCAAGGTTTGAACTGTGTGCTGCTTTGTTGTTGACAAAATTAATGAAAAGGGTCCAGGTAGCCCTAGAAATGGAAAATGTTCCACTGTTCGCGTGGACAGACTCAATGATCACACTTGCGTGGATCAAGGCAGAGCAATATAAATGGAAAACATTTGTGGCAAACAGAATTGCAGAGATTCAAGAATTATTGCCAAATGTTACATGGGCTCATGTTAAGTCAGAGCATAATCCTGCCGACATCATTTCGAGAGGAATTAATCCGTCTCAATTAAAAGATCATCAGTTGTGGTGGTCAGGGCCAAAATGGCTAAACAATCAATCTGGTTATCCCGCAGTAAATGAGAAAAAAATTTTGACTATGGAAGAGGCAAAAAGAAAAACAAAAAGGTGTCATCATGTAGTGTCGAGTACAACGGAAGACTTTACACAACGATTTTCATCGTTAACTCAGATGCAGCGAGTGATGGCTTGGGTATTAAGATTTGGGGAAAAACCTGAGAATAAACACACATTGACAGTAGAAGAAATGAACAACGCTCTTAACAAGATTATTTTCTCAGGCCAACATATTGAATTATGTGAAGATTTGAGAGAAATCGAGAAAAATAAATGCGTTAAAAGAAACAGTAAGCTATCCACTCTCAATCCATTTATTGATTCTAATGGAATTATGAGAGTTGGAGGTAGGTTGACAAAGTCTCATCTCAATTATAATGAGAAACATCCGATAATAATACCATATGGGAGTCATTTAGCTAATGTGATTATAAGAAACGCTCATCAAATGACATTACATGGAGAAATCCAAATAACACTGGCGTACATTAGAAGAAAATACTGGATCCCAAATGGAAAAAGGGCAGTAAAACAAATTATTCGTCAATGTGTTACGTGCGTTCGTCACATAAAGGAAACTCAGCAGCAACTGATGGGAGAATTACCAACTGCTAGAGTTACAATATCAGCTCCATTTACTCACACTGGGGTTGATTATGCAGGACCAGTACAAATTAAAGCATCAAAAGGTAGAGGCAGTAAGTCTCATAAAGGATATATAGCCCTATTTGTCTGTCTATCAACAAAGGCCATACACCTGGAACTAGTGAGTGATTTATCATCAGAAGCATTTATCGCAGCCTCCAAAAGGTTTATATCAAAGAGAGGTAGATGCGAACACATATATAGTGATAATGGAACAACATTTGTGGGCGCTAATCGAATTTTTCAAAAGGAAATCGCCAAATTGTTGAAGGACGATCAATTTCAAGTCAATATTACCACCATCGGAACTCAATGGCATTTCATTCCTCCAGCAGCCCCTCATTTCGGAGGAATTTGGGAAGCTGGAGTCAAATCAATAAAAGGTCATTTTAGAAAAATGATTGGAGAATCTTTGCTGACATATGAGGAGTTTTCTACACTTCTTCAACAAATTGAAGCGTGTTGATATGACGGCATTGACCCCTGGGCACTTCCTAATCGGAAGACCAATTGTGACACCTCCAGATCCGATTACCACAGAAATTGAAACATGTCTATCAACAAAATGGAGAATGATTGAAAGAATGAAACGAAACTTTTGGAAGATTTGGTCATCTGAGTATCTTTCTACGCTACAGCAAAGATACAAATGGAAACAACGGGAGAAAAATCTCGACATTGGAGACTTGGTTCTAATCAAAGAAGATAATATTGCACCAAGTAAATGGCCGCTTGCAAGAATTACGCAAAAATTTCCTGACAAAAATGGTTTAACACGAGTGGTGGAACTTCAACACCCCAAAGGAACAACCAAAAGAGCAATTTCAAAAATTGTTCCACTTCCAAAAGAAGAAAAGGAAGAACCAGGAAAGATTAAAACCCGAAGAAAACCCGTAGTCAGCAATTTAATCGTGATACTACTAGCTATTACGATCAGTACATACATACAATCAATCGAAGCACATTTCACAATTCATTATCCACAAACAGGACTGTGCATGGAACCAGTAGGAACCACAAAAACAGAAAAGGGGACCTATAGAATTGAAATTAACATTCCAAAGTCAAGAATCAAAGACGATCGACTAAAAGCTGACGAACTCATAACGGAAATAGAAAAATTGTGCAATAATGCAAAAGGTTTAAAATGGACAATACACTGTCGTATGCTGACACAACATGTAAAAGAAATGAGTCGAAATTTACAATGGAAATCAAGGGGAATAATGGAAATTCATAATATTCAAGAAAAAAAGGGTTTGTTAGGGAAACTGTCAACCAGCGTGGTAGAAATCAATGATAAAGTTGATCAAGACATCAAAAAATTGGTGAAAAATCAACAGGAATTAATTCGCACGGCAAAATTTACGCTGTCAGCACTAGCTAAGTTCAGTAACACAGACGCTAGAATCAGCAAAAAACAAGAAAAATTCCAAACAAGGTTGAATGAAGGCTTTGTAGCGGTGACGCAGATGAGCAATTGGTATAGCGGTCCAGATGAAAATGATGAAATAATCAACAGGAGTATCAGTATAGTAGTTATAGGTAGTTAAAGCAAATCAATGTCAGAAAAAGTCTGCAATTCAAAATCAAAAGAAAAAAGAGGAAATAATTTAGATTAGTTTGGGTAGCTTAAGACAAACTAACAAAGATTCATAATAATAAATGAATCTCAATAAAATGTAATCGTTAAGGTAACAAAATTTTTCAATATTTTTTCTTTGGTTCTGCCGGAGTGGCAGTATGTTTAATCTCAGATTAAACAGATTGTTTATTTGAACTAAATTCGTTAATATTGCATTATTAAAAGATGCAATTAATTGTTTTCAATTTGTTAATTATATTTTATGCTGACACAATTGTATAATTATGTCAATTCTTTGTTTGTAAACAAGTGTCAGCACATTGTAACGTAATAATTTGATGAATCTTATATTATTGACATACTTGATGTCATTATTGTGTAATTATTAAGTATTATTATTTTTGTATATAAACCAAATTATTGGACTGAATAAATTAGTATTGTTGAATATACGGTATTGGTGTTATTGCTGTCATCAGACCTATATTCCTTGCTCGCTCAAACAATGTATTTCGCACCATTTTAGAAAAAATTATATGAATTTGTTTTGCCAGGGAACGGCTCCTTCATTATTAAAATATTTTAAATAATCTTCTTGCACTATTTGTGTTTCATGGGCTGAGTGCCTATTATGTCCATTTTTCAAATCATTCATTACGTTTGTTTCTCTCAAACCAAGAGTAATTATATCCGCTTCACAATCTTCTTGATCAAAACAAGACTGAGTGTACGTTTCAACGCATGTTTTCGCAAATAATTATGTAGATGACAACAAGCCAGCACTACTTTATTAATATTTTAAAATTTTAAATTTATACATGTATGAAAAATTCGGAAACGATTTGCTAATATTCCAAACGAATTTTCTATAACACGCCGTGCTCGAGATAAGCGATAATTGAAGACGCGCTTTTCTGTAATAAGTCTTAGCAATGGAAATGGTCTTAAAAAATCATTTCTGAGGGTGAAGCATCGTCTCCGACAAATACAAAAGGCAATATTGATTCACTGTTAGCAGTAGTTGCCGCAGATAGTATCTTCAACGAATTATTTTTCAATTTCTCATAAAACATTGTATTTTCAATAACTCCTCCATCAGATATTCGTCCATTTGTTCCAAAGTCACAATAAACAAATTCATAGTTAGCGTTACAGATGGCTAGTAATACAAGGCTATGAAATAAGAGCCACTTCCCTTAGGGGGCGTAATACGTACATGTTTTCCATTTACTGCTCCTAAACAATTTGGAAAGTGCCATCTGAAATAAAATTTGTCTGCATTTTTTTTTCAGGTGGCACTTTTTTTAAGGCTGTTCTACCACCCCATGAAAATAGTTTTTACGATTTTATCAAGCGCGAGTATTAGGCCAATAAACGTTTAACAGAAAATAAGGGACACTCCTACCAACGACAGATTGATATAGGAATAATTTTTTAAACACCCTGATATTACATTACTACAAAAATGGCAAAATATAACACAAAAATTGCTTTATAAGAACTTTTTCAAACCGACACTTTCTGTCTCAAATATTTTGTTCATAAACCTACACGTTGCTAACGGAGTTCAATATGTATGACACTAACCGTCAAAAGAAAACATCAACAACCTGTAATAAAATGGAATAATTATCAATAACTCATAGATAAAATATAATAATAACAATAATAATGAGTTCCGGCTAACTATTCATGAATGTGGCTTGTTTATACATCCAGAAATTTGTTACTTAGGTGCCACTCCCGTTGGTATAAAAGACTAAGTAAGAAACAATAGTGGAAATAAAATGTCCTTTGTCTATCGCTGAACTTCATCCTCAAGATGCCACTTTTTTAAATAAAATCAGTTACTTAATAATAGATAAAGACAATCGAAGAAAATTAGAAAAGACACATAAATATTTTTACCAAGTTCAAGGACAGGTTGCAATAACTGGAGCCAAGTTTTGCTATTTTATTGTCTGGACCCAAAAGGATTATATTATAATTTCTGATTTCCAGATTGAAAAAGATTTGAATGTTTGGGAGACAATGTTGTCAAAATTGACAAACTTTTACTTGAACGTCATGCTACCTAAAATAGAAATAACAAAGTAGTGCTTTTTATTACTATATTATTATTATTAAATTGAAAGTATAATAGTCAGATGGATATTAGTTATATATTTGTTAAAGCAAGTACTTTTAAAAAACATATTATCTTTTTCTATTTTCTAAATTATATGAAGATGACAATTTTATAAATTAAAAAAATTAAATCTAATGTAAAAGAAGTGTTGCATTTTTCTATTGATGTTTGAAAGATTTATGTCTTTGGTGATCTGTCACTTGAGCGCCGCGGTCAGTTTTCTTACCTGGTAGTTAAGGGTTGCTTTAATCTGTACCCGACACTAGCGCGCCGGCATAAAGTAATCCGATTATTTAATGCCTTCGGAAATTCCAGTTGGGTTTTTCAGAAATTAGCAGAGAAACTTTCTCTTTAAATGTTAAGAATATTTATTTCATGTGATTGGTGCTTTGACAGAAACTTGAGTCTAACGTATTTAAAACAGTCCTGTGTGGAAGAAAATTTAGTAGTGTATAAGACTTGCAGTTTGTTATTATCCAGGTTAACATGGAGTCAATGTTAAGTACAAAAGGAAAAAAACTATTGATTATGGAAGGATATACATTTCGAAGAGATAAAAAGACTGCTATGGGTGTATCCTATAGATGTACTAAAAGGGGCTGTGTCGCACGTTTGCTGCTAGATAAAACAGAAGAAGTAACGCTAAAATGTAATAAGGAACATAACCATGATGCTCCCGAAAAATTGTCTGTAAAGGTAAATATGCAAAGTACATTTCTCGGCGTTGTGAATTAATTGATAATTAATGATAATAATATTTAATACATTAATGTACAGTTTTTTATCGGGTCACTAATGAAAAGTTGAGAAAATATTTTTCAACTCATTTTGACTGTTTATTATTTATTTTCTTCACAGAAAGTACAAAATGGAATTAAGCGGAGAGCTATTGATGATTTATCGGAACGTCCTGCAAAATTAATAAACCGCGCTTTGTATGAAAGCGATGAGAATGTGACTACAAGGGATATAGAAAATATCCGGCAAAGTATATACAGAGCTAGAAGGAGTGCTCTACCACCTTTACCCCAGTCACTAGAAGCCGTCCACGAAGCTTTGGAATCCATCAAATGCGACACCAACAAGGGTGAAAATTTTCTGATTGTCAATAATCGACAGTTTCATATAATCATCTTTTCTTGTGAAACAAACTTAAAATTTTTATGCTCCTGTGATAAAATATACATAGACGGCACATTTGATTATTGTGCAAAATTTTTTGGTCAGCTATTTACTATTCATGGATCTAAAAATGGCCACTATATACCAATGGTTTTTATGTTATTACCAAACAAATCTAGTTCAACATATTCGCTAGGTTTCAATTTATTAACTGAATATTGTAAAGGCATAAACTTAGATTTTAACCCCCCTGAAGTAATTTGTGACTTTGAGCTTTCTATTCATTTATGTATAAGACATGTGTGGCCGTCAAGTATAATAACTGGATGCAGATTCCATTTAACTCAAGCATGGTTCAGAAAAGTGCAAAATTTAGGCTTAACATCAGAATATAAGAACCCAAAATCGGAAATCGGTACATGGTTACGGTGGACTTTTGGACTGATATTTTTGAATCCTGACGAGGTTGGCTACAGTTTTGCGGAAGATTTTTATTCTATCATTCCTAATGATACTAGAGTAATTCAGTATTCGGATTACTTAGTCAGCAATTACATAGACGAAAGTGCTTTGTTTCCGCCACATTTGTGGGCATCAAGCACTGCAACAATAGAAAAAACTACTAACTGCTGTGAAGCTTTTCATAGCCATTTTAATTCTTATTTTTATACTCCTCATCCAGATATATTTAAATTTATTTCTGTTTTAAAAGATGTACAATTAAACAGCTACATTAAAATGAGAAGCGTTGGTATTCAGCGCAAATTTACAAATTGCGAATCAACAAAGCGCATGCAGTACATTGCCAATTTAATTAAATTATACCATGCTGGCAATATTTCGCGTTTTCAATTTGTTAAAAGTGTAAGTTATAATTATTATAAGAAATGAACTTGTAAATACAAATATAGGTATTTTTGTACATACATATGATATTAATTTATTTTCATTTCTCCTTATGTGTTTGGTTGAAAAACAAATTAATAATTCAATAAAGTACTTAAATCAAAGTCTAATAAAAAAGTTTCAAGTATTCTGCAGGACAATTTGCAATAAATAATGAAAACTTTATAATTAGTGACTCCTATTCTACATGCATATGTACATAACTACCATCCTTGTTCCTACTGGGCAGGTACCTGGTTTAAACTGACCGCGGCGCGCAAGTAACATGCCAGCTTTCATTGCATTTTCAGAGCTCGCGCGCAACTGACTTGGGGGATTAGGACAAAACTGACCGCAGCGCGCAAGTGACGTGCGGCCATGTCTTTTACGGTTGTTAGTTCACACAAAGAACTTCGATATTGGGAAAAGTAGGTAGTTTTGAATAGTTTAAAGTGCAGCGCCCACAAAAAAGTAGAATTTTGCTTGAGCGGTAGGACCCCCTCAATAGAGGGGTAAACACAATATTTCAGATGCGACAGGAAGAAGAAGAAGAATTATTAGAGGACCTCGTTTTGTACAATATTACACCTACAGAAACTACGAATGAACATGATGATACTGTAGTCACCCGGATGCTCTAATTCCTTCAGGAGATCAAGTCCGATTCCCTCTTCTTTGGAATCAAGTCAATCTACCAAGCTGACCAAGCGATCATGCAAACAAAACTTGCATGAAACTGTTTTGTTGGAAGTTCATAAAAAGCTGAAGAGAGAAACAATCGACTATGAATTCGAACTTATCGGTAAAAATGTCGCGATGAAGTTGAGAAAATTGCCTACTACAGTGAAAATAATGACAGAAAAGTTTCTAATGAACATTCTGTATGAGGCTGAATGAGGGAACATCAATCGCACTTCTTCTATTATAATAAATAATACCGAAGAGTCTGTATCTATGTCAGAAAATCAGAATACAAGTATTTTGACACAATTTTGTTACGAAGAACGTTAAAGAAATAAAAACTATTTTTTGCTTCAAACATTCTGTATAACTTACCTTCATATACTCATTTAGTGTTGTTATTATAGCACAGCATGTTCCTGGAATAAGGTAACTAAAAGCGTGAGGAGAAATCACAACTGAAAATTTCAAATCAGTGTAGTTTCTCCCCGTTGCAAGAAAAGGTAGAGTGACTGAAAGACGTTTATGCACAGAAACAGCTTTCCTCAAATGAGTGTCTTTCTTTTTGAATGAAAGGAGTAACCAATTCTAAAAGTTTAATATAACAGTCTTCACTCATTCTTAAATAATTTCTCCATTAGTCGGGTTCTAAAATAAGTTCATTCACATGCGTTTTAATAACCAACGTCTACATCATACACTTTTTTTTTATCACCTTTTCTAGCAATAGCCAACGCCACTGCTAATAATGTGCCTTCATCCATGATGATACAAAGAGGAAAATGACGATAATGTGTACAGGTTAACAGCATACGCCGTTCGTCGTTCGGAAAACGCTGTTCGACGAATGCGGAGTAAACGACGATAGTCTGTAGCGGGCATAATGAAGACGACTGAATAATAAATACAGTGCCGTAACTAGGCGTAGGCAAAGGAGGAACACGCCTAGGGGCGCAGTACCTTAAGCGCGCCGAATAAGACTAAGACATACTGTTATTTAATATTTTTTTTAATTTTTAAGTAATCTTATATCCTATTATTTGCGACTATAATATTTGTTGGAATATAATACGTTTATAGCTGTTGCACATGCGCCGTAATTTATTAAATTAGTTTCTATCAACAAGTCTTGCCTTAGTTACTTGCCGATCGGAGATGTGATGCTCCAATTTTAGGTTATTGGGCAAGGTAAGGCGTTAATTTTTCCCTTACTGAGTTTTTCTGATAACATTTAATTTCAAAGATGTCTCTTTAAAACAAAAGAAAGCTTTCTGAGACGGTTTATGAAAAGAAACGACAACAAAGAATAAAAGACAATGAAACTTGTTCTTGATTTATGGAAAAATTTGTGGTTAAAGATGGGGAGGCCGAAGCGAACAAGACTACTTTAAAAAATGTTGGAAACTCTCCCTTAACCGTATAGATCAGTGATAGATGACGGTAATGTTACAAACAAAGAAGATGTTGGAAATAAAAAGTTGTAACTGTTGGAGAGTATTCATTTGATTAGTTCCAATGAAGAAGAACAAAAAATTACTACAAACTCGACGAGAGCATAATTGCATAATTTGATATATCTCAGGTAACGCTGGGATGTCACAAATCCATCGTCCAAGTACATTTTCACTAGGGTTTTTTACAGTTAATCAAAATCAAAATAGCTACCCGGGTAGCCAGGCGTGTACACGAGGACTAATAGACATAATCAATTTAGGAACACAAGAACTGGCGTTTCGTGGTATTGTAGAATATGTGATGCAAAGATTCTTTCATTTTCTTAATTTGATGCTACATTTCTCTTTAATAATTTTATCATTTGTAACAATTTTGAAAGAATTTTGGCAATCATTAACTAAAATTTATTAGATAACATCGATTTATTGTAACACGTTGTATGTAGGTGCAGCTGATGATGGGCTTATGCCCAAAACCGGTCCTGTGATTATTTAATCGTAAACGGTGAATAAAGATAATCTCTTATATAATTTGCTTAATTGATATAAACGTTGGATTAATCCCATAGACACTAACAGTATCTGTGGTCTTAGTATAGAACAAGACATCTTTGAGGGTGGCTCTACTGTTGATCAAACTATTGAGCATGACTTAAAAAGAATTAGGGAAACAATCGGTAATAGTAAGTTTAAGCCACGTTCTTCGTTAGATCACGATCTTATTTGTTTTAGGCAATCATGAACAAATATATTCAACACCTAAAAGGCGTAAATTCGCGGAATCACGCTTTATTTCAGAAATTATGACACCAGATGTAGCAATTCCTGCACGGGCTCGAAAATTTTTATCCTTTGTAAAGAAAGCCGATGAGCGTCAACAAACGAGAATTGGAAATTTAAGAAATCAAAATAGACATCTCTGAAAACGAAATAAATCTTTAAATAACTTGGTGTTACATTTACGCGTAAATGGCTTGCTTTCATAACAAAGTGGAGAAACTTTAATGGTATATTTCGATTCCTTATATGCATATTTAAGTTTTTATTCATTTTATATTTCTAAAAAACTTATTGTTAGAACGAATTACTATCTTTATTTATATTGCAGAATTTTTTGACAACACATGTAAAAGAAATTGTATCGAGAAAGATCTAAGGTGGAGGGTTCCTATTCGCCAGAATTAAGAAACTTTGCTCTAAGACTTCACTTTTATTCACCGAAACTTCATAATAACTCTAACACAAAGCATTGGGAGACATTGTTAGCACATTCTGCTACAATTCGAGAATGATACAAAGTTATTGATGGTTTTCTAGAATTCACTAAAGAAGCTTTTGATACTGCGGAATCAAAAAATGTCGTAGTTAATTTAGTCATTTATGAGAAAAATCGCTTGTATGCTATTGTGGACTTAGGTACTATCAAAAATTGCGATTAAGACAGTGCACCATTGGCTAAAATATATGCCCTCGATTTTATGGCAGTTAGATTGAATGACAATTGGAAAATTCCAATTGGTTAATTCTTTAAATGGGTCAGAACGTGCTGAATTATTAAAACGTGCTTTTCATCTATTACATGAAAATGGAGTTAATGTATATTCTACAACATGTGATGGTGTTCCCACCAACGTTAGCATGTTTACTTATTTAGGAGCAAATTTTTCTTAACGGCCTTAAGTCACATCCTACTTCAAAAATCCGGTTGCTTTCAAAGTTTTGTATGTTTTGATACTTGCCATATGAATAAATTAGTGAGGAAGGTAATTGGTGATAAAAAAGTTTTAAAAACAGTGACTAGTAATTTAATTGAATGGAGATACATTGAATATTTAGAAGAATTAGAAACCAATGAAGGTTTGCGTTCAGCTACCAAATTAACAAAGAAACATATAAATCTTGGTGATAATAGAATGAAGTACCAGCGTTTCTAAAGTTTTAGAATTGTTAAATAACACCGGCCGACATGATTTTCGTTGTCCAAGATATAATTAAATTTTTTCACTAATTTCGTAGTGCTGATTACGATATCAGACCTAATTTTATCGTATCACATCAGATTTGTAGTAAAATTAATATCTTGGCTATTTTTGATTTTTCAGAAAAAATAAATAAAATATTTAAATTTTGGCGCTCTTTTTTTGAACTAAGCGACCTCTCGTGAGAAAGTATATTAGTTAGAACAGCGCACGCCCATTCGAAATGCGTTACACTCAAATAAGCCCTTATAGTTACTTTGTTTACAAACTTTTTACTTAAATCAGTGTGTTTTTTTGAAAAAAGTGTTTACGTTTTACTTTTGGTACTTAATATATTCAGTTAATGATTTGTGGTTGAAAATCGTCTAAAAAACATAATGTCTTCAAGAAAGTGTCATAACAGTCCAGATACATTTTGTTACATTTGTGGAAACTTTATGACTTCAAAGCAAAAACTGAAAATTACTGAGTTTGTGGAAAATACGTATAATGCTTATTTTGGCTTCAAAATACAACTAAAATCGTGGACTCCGCAGTTAGTTTGTACTATTTGTGTTGAACAATTAAGGCAGTGGACATACCACAAAAGACAATCTCTACCTTTTGGTAGACCTATGATTTGGAGAGAGCAAGTCAATCATATTGATGATTGCTATTTTTGCTGTACCAATGTGAAAGGTTTTAATGCTAAAAATAAAAATAAGATAGCCTATGCAGATGTAACCTCAGTTACACGTCCTATTCCACATGGTCCAGAAATTCCAGTGCCCCTTATACGTTCAATATCGGATCTCAGCTCAACATCGTCAGAAGAAAATTTACAGCGTCAAGAGTCAAATGAAGTTTTTGAACCAATTTTAAATCAGCCACAGAAATTTACACAAGGTGAATTAAATGATTTAATTAGGGATTTAAATCTTTCTAAAGAGTCTGCTCAACTTCTTGGGTCTAGACTTCATGAAAAACACCTGATAGCTCCTGATACACATTTTGCTTGGTATAGGAAGCGTGAAGAAGAATTTGTACCTTTTTTCAGTCAAGAAGAATCATTAGTTTATTGCCACAATATTCCTGATCTTATTGAAAAGTTAGGAGCACAATATGATGCTGGAGAATGGAGACTTTTTATAGATTCTTCGAAACGGAGTTTAAAAGGTGTTCTTTTACACAATACTAATCAGTATGCTTCTGTTCCTGTCGCTCACTCTGTTCATTTAAAAGAGACTTATGAAAATTTGCTAACAGTACTACATAAAATTAAATATGAAGAACACGGTTGGCAACTTTGTGGAGATCTGAAAATTTTAAGTATGCTGTTAGGTCAGCAGTCAGGATACACGAAATACCCTTGTTTTTTGTGCGAGTGGGACAGTAGAGCACGAGAAAAGCATTACGTGCAGAAACAATGGAATCCTCGTACAAATCTCAAGCCTGGAACCAAAAATGTTATACGAGAAAATTTAATTGATCCAAAAAAAATTTTATTACCTCCGCTTCATATTAAACTCGGTATGATGAAACAGTTCGTTAAAGCATTGGATAAAGAAAATGATAGTTTTAAATACTTGAGTAAAAAATTTCCAAGATTATCAGATGCGAAAATAAAAGAAGGAGTGTTCGATGGACCACAAATTAGATCTTTGATGACCGATGAAAAATTTGATGCAACACTGAATACTACTGAATTAGAAGCTTGGCTGGGGTTCAAAGATGTTGTCAACAATTTTTTAGGAAATCACAAACACCCTGACTATGAAAATATTGTGGCAAACTTCTTAAATAAGTATAAAAACTTGGGGTGTAATATGAGTATAAAACTCCATTTTTTACATTCCCATGTGGATTTTTTCCCTGATAATCTTGGTGATTATAGTGAAGAACAGGGAGAAAGGTTTCACCAAGACATGAAAATCATGGAAACAAGATACCAAGGTCGATGGAATGTGAATATGATGGCTGATTACTGCTGGTCAATAAAACGTGACATTATTGATGATTCTCATAAAAAAATTACACCCAGACGTAATTTTATCGCTAAACGTAAAAGACGTCACTCAAAATAGCCCTGTAGCAATCATTGTGCTTGATATTTTCTTTGTAAGTTTTCAAATATATGTATTTATAATGTAATAATTGATTTTTTCTCAAAATTTTAAAATAAAGGTTTTTTCCTTTTTGTGAAAACACCTGATGTGATAGAGTAATTATGTAGGTATTTTTATGTTCAAAATACTATAAATTAGTGATATTTTTCACTCAAATCAAAACAACGTTCAAAAAGTTTTTATTTGTCGGCCGGTGTAATTTATCAGGCGATAATATTCAACAAAAATTTGTAGGCTGTTCAGCTACTGCTGAATTTTACATGAACCTTAATAACATTGCTGATCTATTAAATTGTAAGAAGAGATTTTCTATAAGCACATATGGTAGCCCTTTAACTGAGGAAAATTATTTCATTAAAAAAAAATTACAGAAAATTTTCATTGTTTTAGGAGACTGAAACACATTGTGAAGACAATACACAATCATCATCCACTAGTGAGATTTTATCTCCTTCTGTTAATGAGTCTTTCACAGTAACTCCTAGAAACTTGGATTCGACCGTTGTACCTCCACAAAGAGCTCTGCAACGAAAAAAAAAGAGCAGCACGGATAAAGCTTTGAAAGGGCTCCAGGCAATAGCTCAAAAATTAGAAGAAAAGCCTAAAGAAGATGAATTTGATTATTTTTGTGAATCAATAGCTTGCCAGTTAAAGAAGCTTCCCGAATCGGTGGCTTTGCAATCTATGACTTTTATTCAATCGCATCTCATGCAGCAATGATTGGCATTAAATGTTGAAAGAAGTGGTCAAGATTATATAGAACCATCCTCCCATTCATCAAGCAGCTACGAACATCCGAGAACGTCCTCAGACCTTCTTTCTCAGGCGATTGCAACTATTCAATACGACAAGTATAATGAGGAAATCTGATCTTTTTTTTTTAAAAAAAATTATTAATTATTGTTATTATTAGAACAATACAAGATTCATTTATGAGTTATTACAAAACTTTATTACTAGAGTCTATCTAGTGAGGTAGTATAAAGTTTTAAATTTACTGCCAACCTTAAAGTTCAACAACTATCAGCTTTCATATAGGAATCGGTAGTAAAATTAGCATCATTGCGTTGGTGCCATTTGCACACTAAAAAGTCTACGCATTGTTTATATGTCAAAAAGATAACCTCAAATTTTTTGCATTTGAACGTGTTGTGTTTTCGTGAGTGGTGATTTAAGAGTGTTTTTGGTAGTTTTTATATTTATTGACTATATTTTATTGACTTTTTAAGAAGTATCGACTCATAAACAGTTTTGTGAATTGTAATATTTTTTCTTAGTGCTCGTTTATTTAGGGTAAAATTGTAATTTACTTCGATTTCAGTTTTCTAGTTACAGTATTTTACGACAATGTCGTCAGATAATATGGATAATAATATGCACAAAGATAATGATGCAGTAAGCATTCTTTATTTTATTTAATCACTTATATATCTTTGCTTATTTTAAAATATTTTAGAGTACATCCACCAAAAAATGGAACCGTTTAGTTGTTTGCAATAATCCTCTGGCCCAAAAAATGATAGAAAACACCTACAATTTTTTTAAAAGTTCTAATTTACATTTGGGCCACCCGACTGAGGTAAAAGACGCAGCATTTTAAATGTTTTGAATATCTGATAGGAAAAATGATAACAGTTAACAGCAAAATGTTTGGGGGTGAGTATTATTCCGGTTAGTAAGTATAAAGATGGACCACCTGACAATCAGGCAGTACTCCTCCTCAAATACAAGAGGTCAAAAAAAAGCCACGAAGACATGGACTACAACCAAAAACAGGAAGTAAGAAGTATTATCTATGGATTGTACAAAGACAGTAAGAACAGAGATATTATAGATTTATCGCGTTTTGATTTTATTTATTTGGACAGATAAATAGTAAGAACAGGGATATTGTAGATTTATCGCTTTTATTCCCAGAATTATGTTTTAGTTTTATTTTATTTATTTTGGCAGATAATAAGGGCTATTTAAAATCTACCTATTTGTAATTTTAAAGAATGCTTACTATTTTAGAAAAACCAGTGAACTTGGACAGCATACTTCACGAGCTAAAGATTAAGCATCTATATGATTTCGGACGGGCCAGTTTAGCGTTTTTGCTAAAAAATCTAGGATTCCTCTATGTTCGGGACGATAGTAGGAGATTACTAATGGAAAGACCCGATGTCAAAGTCAGGCGACGATTATTTTTGCAAAAATATAATCAAAATTTTAATACCATCAAAAGACCAGTGGTAGTCCTTGACGAGACGTGGGTCTTTGCCAACGGCTCCGTCCGTAAATCATGGCAAGATGGCGATATAAGATCTGTCAAACGAGGCGGAAGTGGAGACGGAGGTATATTTATTTTTAGTAAATAAACGAGAAGTAAATTTAAACAAATATGCATTGTAGCAAGGTACATAATCATCAATGCTGGCTGTGAGAAGGGATAGATTCCAAATGTGGGGCAAATTTTCAAATCCAAAAAGGGCCTCACATTAGTCTACCACAGAAATGAACGCTGAAAAATTTGAACAGTGGATGCGCGATCTGGTGGTAGCTCTAGAGGAACCATCCCTTATAATAATGGACACCGCAAGTTACCATAGTCGATTAGAGGAGAAGCAACCGAACAACAGTTGGAAATAAGAAGACATAATGCAATGGTTGGAAAACAATCAAATTAATGTCCAACCAAGTACTAAATCAAATCTTCTAAAAATCTGCCAAGATAACATTAAAGAAAGGATTTTTGTTGTTGATAAAATCGTTGGAGAAGCTGCTCATGAACTCCTTCGCTTGCCTCCATACCATTGGATATTTAACACAATCGAAATGGTATGGAGTCAAGCGAAGCGGTTCTATGACCAGCAAGCTATAGCAGGAGTAGAACCAATAAAAACTTGGGAAAATGCTGTTAACAGTGTTACTCCTGATCAATGGAGCAATTACTTTAGACATACCCATAGAATCATAGGTGAGTACTGGGACAGAGAAATGGAAATCGTTAGTAACGACATAGTAATCGATTTTGACACGGATTCCAGCGACAGTGACATCGATTAAATGTACATATGTATTTATTGTTTTATATGTTAATGTTACTTGATTATTTTTTTTAAATTTAATTATAAGTTGTTTTTTATTTTCCATCTGTATTTCTGTCTGTTCTTACATGTTAAATAATTTTTGAAGATTCACAAAATCAGTGTTTTATTTTTCAAAACTTTTGTATATACAAATTTTCTTCACCATTACATAGGAAGAAATTTAATATAGGCAACTAGATTTGAATTTTAAGCCTGATTTATGAATTAACGTTCTGTTTAGGTAACGTTACCGTTTTCACTACCGCGAAAGATAAACAGATTCATTGTCATAGTCACATTTATAGTATTCCGCAACCGTTCCGTTGACGTCCCGGTTTAGGTAAGAGTTGCTCTTGTTTAATCTTTTGCGTGAACGTTACGGGAACGGGCTAAGTGGTAGCCAATCAGAGTAGTTGATTGTGTCGGTAAAAAAAATCTCTGATTTAATACCACTGAAAGATATTTTATGTGTATGTAAAAGTTTATTGTGTGCATAATTAATTATTTTTTGAATATGTGTGGTAAGTACATATATCATAAATAAATTGTCACTTGTACCAGGTAGCATTGCAGATATCGGTGGTTTTATTGGTACAGTGGAACTATATCCACATTTGTACGATGAAAGCCAGAAGTTGTGGAAGGACAACAACGCAAAAGAAAATAGCTGGCGCGAAATAGGCGAATCATTAAATATGACAGGTTCGTAGCTCATAGTTTAATTAGGGCTTGTGATAGATCATAGTCTGATTTTAGTGGAAAACTGTAAAAGGATGTGGAAGAATCTTCGGGATCGTTATACACGAGAGAGAAAGACGCTTCACCACTCTGGCGACGAGGCGCCTGAACATAGCGGATGGGAGTATATAAAAGCATTGAGGTTTTTGGATCCACATATAAGGTCAAGAAAGTAATGCAATTACACTTATCGTTAGTAGAATCTTATTATTTTCGATAAACAATCAATTTGCAGAACATTAGGAAATATTGTTCGCACTACCAGTCACAGAGAAGAACCTGGAAGTACAGTCACCAATTTCCAGTGGGCTGATGTCACCTGACCATTCGGAGTCGAACACATCGATGTTTACTGATGACTGCACTCAGGGATCATATCAAAGTAAAGGTACCAACGAATCGCAACAGAAACGATCCGCTCCAAAATCGCAACAAACAGGTATTAATTTTTCATGAAAACTTGCTGTTGTTTAATAATTCTTTATTTTTAAACTAGAATCTCCGCGACGCAAAAAGGTTAGATCGGAAGATAACCATGTGGCATCATTAGTTCATATAGCTGAAGAGATCAAAGCGTCCATTAAACCTACAAGATCAGCAAATGCAGTGAGTTCTGTCGAAGCCTTTGGAACGTTTGTATCCAGCATGCTGATGGAAATGACTCCGGAGGTTCGATTAGATAAAATGAATAGAATGAGTCGAATACTTTTTGAATAAAAATAATTTAAATAAACGGATGAGTGCGGTATTTATTCATCAGTTAAATTATAATATACAAGCTGTTCAGACATGAATGTCAAGTATTGTGTCTTGTACCTTGCATTATGGAATTCATTTCCATAATTCCTACATTTGTCATAAAATAGTCCGCTACTTGGTCGCGCATATCATAATTTTGTCTACTAGCACAGTTTGATGATAATCTACCCACAGACTGAAGAGGTTCATTATTTAAATCTATTCTCCACCCACCGTTATCCTCATTATCTACATCGGTATATCCAAATGGACAATAATGTCTATTATTTGAGGTTTTTTTGCAAAAGTTATGTAGTACCACTACCGCTTGTACCATTACGTCAACATTGTCCGGGTGAGCTTGAATATTATGTTTCAACACTCGCCATAGAGCTGCTAAAATACCTAATGCATTCTCGATTATTCGACGAGCTCTCGACAAGCAATAGTTAAAAATCCTTTTTTTGATGGTAAGTTGTCGACCTGGATATGGTCTCATAATAAACCTGTTCAGTGGAAAAGCTTCATCGCCTACGATTACGTATGGAATTTTGTTTGAGTATGATGGATAAAAGTGTCTGGAGGAATATTTAACTGTTTTTAATTCATGGCTTGCCCAAAAATACTCTTTTTAAATATTCCTCCATCACTTTGGGAACCATATGCTCCTATATCCACAAAAGTGAAAAATAATTTGCATCACATGCAGCTAAAAGAACAATGCTAAACGTGTTTTTATAATTATAATACAGGGATCCACTATTCGGTGGTGCTTGAATATTTATATGCTTTCCGTCAAGAGCATCAATACAGTTGGGTAAATTCCAGAGTTCAAAAAAATCTTCTGCAATGGTCTTCCATTTCTGCTCGGTTTTAAGAAAATTTTGAAAATTACGTGACTTATTGGGAAATTTTGAACCCCATTTTCACCTGTTATCTGCAGCTATTAAAATTAATTAATTTGACCGATGATTAGTATCAAAATATAGGAAAATATTTTGATACTAATCATCGGTCAAATTAATTAATTTTAATAGCTGTAAATAACAGGTGAAAATGGGATTCCATCTAAATCACTCAATAGATATTTAAAATCAATCATATTGACCAATTTTTAGCCAATTATGAAGGAAAATGTACAGAAAAACATGGTCCAACAGTTTTCTCTATCATTCCGAATTTTATCACATCTTCCTTTAATGAAAAGCTTCAGAACATGCACCTTGAAATGCTGTATCCAACGCACATTTACATTTCACAATATCTTAAAAAATAACCGATATATCGTTGTTTGAAAATTGATAAATTTCGCACGCCAAATCCAGCTATGTCTACAAATTGCCCTTAAACAATAAATATGAAAAAAATTGCGGTATAATTGAATATACAAGAATTTGTAGATTTTAAAACTAGAACGACCCACCACGCCAATGGTTGGCTAACGATGTGCGACAAACGCTGGACACGCGCGCCGTATGTTAAGGCACGAACACACAGCTCTCATTCTCCGCTGCTTAGTAATGACAGTGACATGAGTGGCAATGAATTCATAAACAATTAGGTAAATTATTACAAATAGGTGAGAACATATTTCTTTTTAAATCCGACTTTATTCTATTCTTCTGTCGATTTTTGTTTAAATTGTTAGTTTATTTGATACTTTAGTTATAAATTTATTGTGCGGTATTTGTTATAGGGTTTTCTATACATTTATAATACATAATTGCGACAAGTCAACGTGCCTTGTGCCACCACTGTAAAAAATTTCCATCTAGTCAACGAAAATTGTCGAGCGTACTTCGTAACCTGCGACGAAAAGAACTTACAATAATTTACTAAGTGCCGTTTCACATGAAGCGTATGATGAGCACTGACCACCAGGACGGATTTTCAAGTACCATATGTTTATCATGAAGATTTCACATAAACCGCGTATGATTAGTGCGTATAATTTGCTACGACGGCCATACGTCAAGCCCTTGCGTTCGGCGTAGCGTCAGCGCGCGCGCGGGCCATTGTTGCAATGACGAATTTCACACGATGAGCTGATGGTCTGCAGCGTACGACTATACGTCATTGGCGGTGTTGCCGGTATTTATTCGTCGATGTGCCTTGTGTCTTCAAACCATGAATAATAAGTAATAACAAATATAAAGTGGATACTGAATTTTTAATTAATGCCATTGAATTTAAAAAATGCATATGGGACCTCGCTTGTGATGAATATAAAAATCGAGACGCCAAGAATAAAGCATTTGTGGATGTGGCCGCTGTTGTCGTTCACGATTTTGATAGGTTAGGTGAAGAAGAGAAAAAGGAAGCAGGTAAAGAATTTATTATTTCAATTTTGTAGGTTAGTATAATACTTTCAATCGTAGTTTCATTTTGTTTTAATGTATCTTAGACTCTTGCCAAGGTACTTGCCCAACGGGGCTAATAAAATAATTAGCAAAAGCGTCTCTTACAGAATAGCCTACTCTATTTTGTTCTAATAAATTTGGCCTGATGTCAGAAAAGCCCTTAACAGTCAGAGTATGATGAAATGCATATGAACATTCGTCTAGCTCTAGTAAGGCGATAATTAAATTTTTTTTATGGGTTCAATTTTTTCTTGCATATGGACGCAGTAGATGAGGAGTCAGACGAAATGCCTCATCACCAACAATTACATAAGGAATGTGTTTCGTCATACCCTAAAATAGGCTTATCCTCAGGAATATTTAACAAATGATTTTCCAGTTTGTTCCAAAACAGACTATTGACAAATATGGTAGAATCCGAAAATTTTCCAAACGCACCTACATCTATATATGTAAAGCAGTAATTGGCATCACATATAGCTAACAATGCCAACGAAAAAAAGTGTTTATAATTAAAACAAAGAGAACCACTTTTAATGGGTTTAACAATTCGTATGTGCTTTCCATCAACAGCACCCAGACAGTTTGGAAAATTTGCATACTTTTCGAAATGAAACGCAGTATCGTGCCACTTTTCTTGAGATGGTTCCGGCATGCAATCTTCCTTCATTCTTGTCCAAATTTCATCACATACCAACTCTACAATCCCACTAATCGTTGAAATGCCAAGTCTGAAGGTGTAATGCATGTCTGTGAATGTGTTTCCACTTGCCAAGTATCTGAAAATGCAATACAAAAGTATTAATTACTTGTGTTTTTCCTTGCAGTGTTACTGGTACAAAAAAGATTTGTTTCGGAAACTAATGTTATACAGTAGAACCTCGATTATTTGTCAGTGGTTGAGCCGGGGTGTGATGGATATGAAAAATTAACGGAAAAAATAAAAAAGAAAAAAATGGATAAATACATTGGTAAGTATACCAGTTATTAATTTTTTTGTTATGTAAAATGTAAAAAAAGTATAGATAAATGACAAAAGGTATAACAGGAAATCAAGTGCCAAATGGATAATCAAGGTTCTACTGTTTACGTGAATAACGTTCTTTTTTAACAGATAGGTGTAGAAATGGAAAATAACCACGCCAATGATGCATTTTGAGTGTTGTAGATCTCGCCAAATGACCTTCAATCCGCCCTTTAGTTATGATTGAGTGTTGATAAGTGTAATCAAGCATGTTTGTGCTGCGAGCGGTATTGTTGTTGCGATATACCACATCTATCCGGTTTAACCAGATATGGGGGACTAATAGTCTAAGAGCCAGTGGGCGGCTACCTGCATGTATTTGACCAGAGCTGGGTTTTTGTACATTGAGGCCCCTATACCTACTATACATGAGGTGGGGACTCACTAAGCCCAAAGCGGTGGACCCGGCTAGTGCGCAGGTAGGACAGGTATCGATTTTTGGTGAATTTTAAATGCATTTGACCATGTCTGCCGTTTCGAAATCTTAAAATATATTATTATTATTATTATCGAAAAAGAAAAATGGCAGACCATTATCGCGCGGTTAACATTGTGGCAGACAGTTTTGAAAATGCTAAAAAAAATAAAATTTTGAAAGTATTTGACCAGATCTGCCATTGAGATATATTATTCATTATAGTCTTAAAAACTTATATTGATAACGGCAGACGTCTTTATTGAGTACACTCATCAGCAGATAACAAAGTCTTAGCTACTACCCGGTCAGATGTATGCATAGACTGCATATAGCTATCTTTTTTCTTTCTTCTATGTATTACTATTGTACTCATTCTAGCTTATAGTATTTTCTTTTATAGCTACTACCACTCAAATAATTTAGGGTTTATACCTGAGATGGCTCTTATACAATCCTAACCTAACGGTTTTTAACAGATGTTTTCAGTATATTTGTGAATCTTCATACAAATGCCTCGTGTTTCGTAAATTTAATAAAATACATAGTGTTGCTTTATGTTATTTTTTCTTTAATTTGACTATTATTTATTAATTATATTTGACATTATGTCGAGTGAAAAAAAAGAAGTGAAGTGTTTTTTGTGCCACGGCAAAGACTGAGAAATTATTAATATTTTCAGAAGAGACGATGGAAAAATGCCGACAGATTTTGAGGTTACGAAAGCTTCATAAATTGAAATACAATGAAATAATTCTACCGGATGAAGTTTTCGATTCTGCTTATCATAGTAGTTGGTACAAGACATTTACAGCTTTAAAAAAAAATTTTTAGACAGATGTCGACTAAAGAGTGGGATTAGAATCCAATACGTCTTCGTCTACAACTGAACAACCAACATCAGCTGATAGCTCAATAATAGATGATACAGTGGTACTTGATTCTCTTGTAAAAGATGTAAACGTTCCTGAGACAGATGAAGTTGTAGAAAAATATATTGGCGCTGAATTAAATCAATCGTTGGTGGAAGGACCCTCTGAAGATTCAGCAAAATCATCAAATGTTCAAACTTCTGATACCGTGGCTTCAGCAGAGATAAAATTGTGTTTTTTTTTTGTAATAAAAAGAAGAAACAATATCGCTCTAAGTATGAGACATTACGTATTTCAGGAAAGGATCAATTTAAAAATAGTATCTTATCGAACTTTAAGTCAGATACTGACATTTACAAAGAAACTTTGACAAAAATAGAAAGTGTTCTCTCTCCTGAAATATATTATCATGATGTTTGTCGGCAGAATTTTAGAAATCAGAAAAGATCACTCGTGAAAAGCCCTGTGCGTACTTCATGGCATATTTTGCGAGAAATACATGAAACTGTTTATAAAGAAATCTGTAATTTAATCGAAGAGAACGTCATAAATCGGGGACGTTGTTATTCTCTTACATATTTACATAAAGAGTATCTCGAAATGTTTAAACAATTGAGTGAAGGCTCAGATGCGACATCAATATTCTCCGCACACTATATAGAAGAAAATATTCACAAGAAATTTAATGACAAAATTCAAATCATAATATCGAACAAAAAAAAAGTTGTTGCTCCTAAGGGCGTTTCAACTATTAATGACTCGTTATTTGCGCACTTAAAAGACCAAGATACTTTGCAAGCAGCCGCTGCCATTTTGAGACAAGAAATTTTGGGCATAAAAAAAACAAAATTACCTGATTATTTAACTAGTCAACGACTAATAAAAGGTGAATGTTCAACACCACCAATGATTTCCGATTTTTTCTCATTCTTGGAGGTTATAAGCGTAAACGCCGAAATTGCGACAGTTTTCAACGTCACGTGAATTTTCGGTCGGAGGATATAATTTACATGACATTAAAAAGTCTTACAAGCAGTCGTAAGGTTATCGATATAATAAATCGTTATGGTCATTGTATAACCCAACTAGCAAATTTGGTGCATATAACCAGCTGAATAGGAAATTTTACTTAACTTGGTCAGTTAATACGTGTTACTGACATAAAATTATTCTTCATATTCCTAAAGTCTATTAAGGCTTTGAATTTGATAATAAGTAGTTTATTTACACCAAAAAAATGTCTTCAAAGTCAAAGTTATTCACAAGTATAAAGCTTTGGGAAAATTTAGTAACAAATTAACCAGCAAATGTTACTTCAAAGTAGTGTAACCATTAGGTCAAATTTAAAGTCAATATTTAGGTATACTTTACATAACAAATTTCTTATTAGTGTTCAGTAGTTTTCCTGTCATATAAGACGACAAAATAAGAAAAAATTTGGTAAACTTTTCCTTAAATTTTATAACTTGAAGTTAAGAATAAAAACAGGCATAATTTGGTAACCTGTCTTGTCCTCTTCAAGACTATAAAGTCGTAATAACTACAAAAATGGTCTTATTAGCGGTTTGGTCTTAACGGAAGTAAAAATTTACTTCTTTAAATTACTTTCCAGAAATATTTACTTGAATGAACTCTTTACGCGCATAAGCAGCACTGGACATTAGTGAGTGTAGTGGAGTGTTAGTAAAAATTAATTTTTTGGGGCCTGCCACGGATGGCGCTGAAAATAGCCGTTTCAATTCTTTACTGTAGAGTGGGCTACCTATTCTCGTTTGTCTATGGTGGTACCTCGGATTCAGTCAGGATGATCCACAGTTACAGCGTTCCATTTTGTGGTCGGATGAAGCAACCTTCAAGCTGAACGCCATAACTGCGTGTACTGGAACGACCAGAATCCTCACGTCTTCATTGAAGACGTGAGGATTCTGCCTGTGGTGTATGTGGGGACAGGTATCCATGCAGGAAGTCTCGTGGGTCCATACCTTTTTTAGGGTAACGTGACGGGCCAAAGTTAACTGGAAATGCTCGAAGATTTACGTGGGCAAATGGACAACGATCCAACAGTCACGAACATCCGTCATTTCATGCAGGATGGAGCTTCGCCGCACTACGCGTTATGTGTGCGAGAGTACCTTAACGTTCATTTTGGAGAATGGATAGGCACACGAGGAATCGTTGAGTGGCCCGCACGGCCATGTGACCTGAGACTCTGTGATTTCTTCCTGTGGGGCCTTCTCAAAGACCGCGTTTTTGCAAGAGGACTTCGCACCCTTTCCCGACCTCCGAACTGCAATTGAAAAGGAAATTTGAAAATCTTCGCGGACAGCTTGACGTGCTTCACCGAACCTGCCTCTCCCTTGAGAAACGTTGCAGTAAATGCAGTGATCAAGATGGGCATCAATTTGAACACTTACAGTAACCATTTTATCTAACTCTACTTCTTAATATCTCTTAAATTATAATTTCTGACACATTGTAATTGTTAATGTTGATGATGTTTAGATAATTCCACATAACAATATAGAATAATTTTGATCGTTTAAATTTTGGTTTTAACTGTATTGCATATTCAATTAAAATTAATCACCCCGTGTATTCACGCATATACGGGTAATTGATGGTTTTGCACATCTGTGCAATTGTACAAGATAATGAAATTTTCTAAAATTTTCGAGATTTTTATAATTTCCATCTTGAACACATGTATGATATCTGCCATCTTGTATTGTTCCTTGAAACTGTGCATGTTGGATCATGATCCTTATTAATTGTTGATTAATTGTTTAATGTAAAAAAATTTATAATATTCGATCGCTTGAGATTTTGTTTGCAGTAGATAAGAAATGAGAGAACTGGCTCAAAATCCCATGTTATTTCTTATGGAGCTTTCAATTTCATTTTTTTCTAACTGGTTGCCTACCTTCTGGGGGGTTGTTTCGCTATTGTCAAACCAGTTGCATACTATTAAGTGTTTTTTTTTTGCTAGTGTATAACCAATTGTCTAACTTGATGGGGTAGGTGGGTGGGTGCGTAACGTCAAATGAGCCGTATGGGCCTTGGGAAGGGGGGGTTTATGACGCTATAATGTTATTGCATATTTTATTACATATACAGGATGCTTTTTTTTCAGGATTTTTTTCTCATTAATCAAAACAAGATTTTTTTCTTGGTATATATATTTTTTTAATTTTAAAAATAAAAAAAACGGTTATAATATAATACTAATCTACAAAAAACGTATAATAATAAAGAAAATAATAATCATAGTATTAATAAAAAAGTAATCATAAGAATATAAAAAACTATTTATATAAAACTAATTATAATAATAATAATAATAATAATAATAAAAAAAAAAACACAATTATTAAAAGAAAAAAGGTGTATGGTACCTATCAGTTACTGGATTCATACCATACACCTTTAATTCTCGCTTGAACAATTGGTATCCCTGGATGTGGTGGTGGTGGTGGGTCAGATTTTTCTAAAAAAAAAAAAAGGTTTTCAGTAATTTTTACTAGAAAAAAAAAACTTACCACGAATTCTCACCCACACAGTCGAGTTGTTATCTAGTTTTGCATTGTATATTTTTGATCCCCGTTTGAAAGTATAATGGCCCTCTGGGGGGCCAACAATGGTAAGGGCGTGGCCCCCTTCTATCAACACATATTCAAACTATGTAAAAAAAAAAGTAAAAAAAATTACAAAAAATTAAAAAAAGACAACTTACAGATTTGTTAAATTTTGTCTCAAAATAGTCCATTATTTGTTCTAAAAGTGATATTTATTTGAATTATTGTAAGAAAAACTTACTAGTATTCGAAAATTATAGTAATACATACCCATTTTTATTGCAAAAATTCTAGATGAAGACTGAATTGGATTGAAACTCATACGTCAATATTCAATTTCTTTTTTTAAATAAATAAACAAAAAATCGGCAAAAAACAGAAAGACAGAAATTCATCCAACATTAAGTTTTAATCAATGTTTATTCTACATATTATAAAACTAACAAAAACTGAAGGAAGATAAAATTAATTACTCTGTTATAAAGAAACTTCTCAAGATTGTTTATTCAACTAGTACATAATTTTTTTAGATTTGATTCTGGTTTCTGGTTTCTTTGTTTTTTGTAAAATAATTTTTCAGGGTTTTTTACAAAATCAAAAGCAAGATGTCTGTATAGGTATATTTTGTTATTTACTAAAAACGATTTAAAAAATTGTTATACAAAATAATAGTAATAATAAAGTTGAACTATATAGATTTATAAACAACAAAAAGTAATAGACTGTTTTCATGAAAACATTATGTTATGTAAACACTTAAAATAGATTTGTTTTTGATTATATACATAAAATACATTAGACTCTTCACTTTGTAACATAATAATAATTATCAAATAATATTCCTAACCATTCCAGTTAATTGATAGTATTCAAATAATTTATCATGTACAATAATACAATATGCTCTAGTTTTATCAGGAAAATTACTATTACTTTCAAATTCTAATTTAACATCAACTGTTGATGACTGGATGGCTTCGTTTTGTTTAGAACAATCAACAATGAAAATCGATTGATGAGCAAAATTCGTGTAAGTTGTAGTTGGACTTGATGATTGATTATTATGAAAATCTCGATGAAAATCAATGAACGCTTGATAGGCTTCAGTATATTCCTTTTTCTCAAAATCAAAATTCTGATTTTCATATGGATAACATTGTGAATTTAACCATACACGAAGATTGGTCAATTTAACATGATCGAATTTACTAATCGCCTTTTGTGGATTGTCTTTGCGATCTGTTTGGAAAGCAATTATTACATATCGTGGTCGTTCTAGATTGGTTGTTGTTTTAACACTCCATATGTCCTTCTTCGATTGTCTTAATGAGGGTAATTCAAGGAATTCCCAATTTCTAAATCCAATTTGAATGGGAACATTCTTATTCATTTGATTTAGAAGATGTAATTTTGATTGATCACTTGGATACACATGTTTTGCTTTTAAACATAAATCTTCAATCTTAACTGTGGCTTTATTTGTTCCACTACTTATATAACAGTTATCATCAGCACGACTACGTACTAAACGTAGCTTGTGTTTTCCATTGATAATTGTTTTGTAATCATGAAAACAGGAGAATAAGAATGATAATGGAATTCGTAGATTGACAGATATTTTATCAGGTGCCATAGTTGCAATTGTACCACTATCGGGACACCAACCTGCCATCTCTAGAGCTCGACTTTCATCATGATTGTAACAAAGTAGTCCTTTAATGGTTATTGTTGTTCCAACATCTCGTACCCTTTCAATTTCTTTTCCATTCAATTCATATGAAATGGAATCGAACAGATATGCACCAAAATTGTTTATTAAGTTGCATTCTTGACCAGTTGATGCTGCACTAGGAGTTTCCTCAAATTTACAATTTAAATATAAAAATGATTCACAAAATGAAATAAATATATCCTGTTGGTTAATATTAATTTCAATTTCATCATTATTTTGAAATGATGAAACTGTTGGATGATATGTATGGTATTCTTCTTTTTCAATGCTGTCATCGAAACTTAATTTTTTGTATATTTGTAGTTTTTCCGACATTATAACCAAGACTTTTTAATATTTGAATACTTGATTGTGTTAATGATGTTGTCAATGGTGACAATGGTGACGACTGACTAATGGAAGATGGTTGAATATCAGGGTTTATATTACAATTACCCCCACCACCACTATGAAAAACTAGACCCATTATTCTTTAATTCTAATCGAATAATAATTTCTTCTTCTTGAAAGTTAACCAAATTACCGTTTTGATCTAACACTTTGATGGTTAAATTATCAATGAAGTGTTTGTTCAAAATTGGTAAATATATATGATTTTTTGGTTCAATATTTATAGCATAACCTGGATCTACAGATGGTGCAAACTCATAAATTGTATGCGATGGTCGACTGTTGTAGAATGATCCTGTTGTTATATTACATTCAATACGAATTGATAAGACCTTAATGATCTCTACGAGCAAATTGGATGAATGGAGTTGTTTCGGTGGTAGAATTTGTTTTGAAAATCCTAATAGTTTTCCAATACCATCATTTTTAGTGAAATCAATTTCATATTTACTTTTTAATTCACACTTTAATGTATTATTGTTGGGTTTCAATGAGAAAATTTCAGATTTGTCAACAACCTTGGGTGGACTAAGCTGTTGTTGTAGGTAGTCTTCAATATGTGTTATCGCATATGCACCAGTAGGTATGATTATTTCTCTTTCTACACCATTGTCTTTATAGTAAAACTTATTCTGTCCTTTTTCAATGTTCGGTATTGTATTGTATGTATGAAAACCAATTAGAGCTAATGCATAATTACATTTAGGATTCAAATTGATTGGAGGATAAAAGTCGGCTGATAAAACACTGCTACAACCTTTTAACGTGAATGTCAAAGACATGACTGAATTAATTTTTTCAAATACCTTTATTATATAAGAATCTCAAACATAAATGTCCACAATTATATGTGTTAGATTTTTGTACATTGTTATAATTAAATAATATCTCTTTACATTTCCAATATTTGATTAACTCTTCTGGGGGTTTAAGATTTCCATAACTATCAAAATATAACACTTTATTATTTCGTTTTAAATATGTCGCCCAGTGTGTACCACTACCTTCTCGAGAATCTAAATTTATGATACCTGTTTCATATTTTCTAATTTTAAAAGGTAAATCATCTCTCATGAAAACACCTCGAAAATTTGATATTTTAAGTTTTTTAGCATACATTCGTAATTGATGGTCAGTTAAGGGATGAGAAGGTAGTTTCAATGGAAGTTTTTTGTCAAGTACAGTCCTAATCCTTTTTTATATTTTTTTAAATTCAGTCCGTTACCCTTTTTACCCAAAGCAATAGCTTCTATTGTTCGATTGTGGCGTTGTGATTCTTCTAACCGTTTCCTTGCATCTTTGGCATCGTTTACGGCTTTCGCTACACCAGCGGCTCCACCAGCCAAAGCTCCAAGGGCTGATAATCCAGCAAATACTAATGGTAGATAACCACCAGATTTTTTTGGTATAGGAATTATTCTTGGTAAACGAACACGTTTACGACCACCAATATTCTTGACAGCCACACGAGCTGCTTTAATAATCTCTTCAAATTTGTCTGAATCATTGACAACCTCCTTCAATGGATCTATGATACTCTTTCTAAATGCAAGTTGTTTTGTCTTCTTTCCCTTCACCCTTTTCTTCTTACTTGTATGACCCATTCCAAATTTTTGTTTAGCTTTCATTGTATTTGCCACAAAATAAGCAGCTGCTTTCTCTCCAAATGTAGCGTCACGTGACAAGACTCTTTCCCAAGATTTATTCTCTAGGATTGTATCAGCTTTATGACGATCTTCTAAATTTTTACTTTGTGAATAGGTTATATCGTGTTGTTTACATGCACGATCCAATTCATTAATTCCTGGATCACCTCTTTTTAAACGTTTTGCTAATTTTGTACCAGGACCACAATATTGATATCCAGGAATGTGTAATTCAACTGGTAAGTTGTTAATTAAAGAATTCACGAGTCCGTCACCTTTAAACGTCAACATCTAACTGAAAGCCAAAGAAACTTTGCAGTATAAATATGACTGTACTTGCGCACTCTTCAGTAATTAATGATGAACGTTGTTAGACATAAGTTGTCTTTAAAAATTAAGAATCATGATAATGAATTGAATAATAAACAACAACAACAACATAGCTCATTATTACCGAATACAATGAGAACAATAATTTGTGGACCAAGTGGATGTGGTAAAACTAATGTGATTATTAGTCTTCTATTAGAAGCGAATGGATTACGTTTTGCAAATGTGTATATTTTTTCAAAATCCCTTTTTCAACCAATATATGAATTTTTAAAAAATGTTCTTACTAAAGTTAAAGGGCTTGGATATTTTCCGTTCACAAATAATGATGAAATAATTCCTATAAGTGATGCTAGAAATAATTCAGTTTTTATTTTTGATGATGTTGCTACAAGTGAACAAGATAAAATCAGAGACTATTTTAGTATGAGTCGACATAAGGACATTGATTGTTTTTATTTGTGTCAAACTTACACACGAATTCCTAAACAATTGATACGTGATAATACAAATGTGATTGTGGTTTTTAAACAGGATGAACATAATCTGAAGATGATTTATAATGAAAATGTGGGAAGTGATATGAGTTTCGAGAAATTTAAACGTATATGTAGTGAATGTTGGACGGATCAATATGGATTCTTAGTTATAATGAAAGATGATAGTATGCATAATGGACGATATCGTCAAAGTTTCGATTGTTTTATTACATTACCGACAACATATAAATAAAGCTGTTGTGTGTATGATTTATTTATTCTCAAGTAGAGAGCCATCATGTTAAGTCAGCAGCAGAAGCAAGTTAAAAAAAAATTGATTGAAGCGGTTCGTAATGTTAGAAAAAAGTTCAATCAATTAAAATCTGAACAAACTACACAAAGTGATTCGATAAATAAATTTTTTGAACCAATCAAAGGACCATTAGATGAATTAGTGATTAAAAAAAAGTTTAAAAAAAGTAAAAAAAGTGTAATAAAACAGCAACCTGTAATAAAACAGAAACCTGTAATTAAAGAGGAACCTGCGAATGGTAATCAAGAGGATAGTGATGAAATTGATGATGATGAGGAGGAGGTGGAGGAGGAGGAGGATGAGGAGAGGGAGGTAGTTAAGAAATCACAAGACTTACTTACTGAAGACACCTCTCCAAATTATATTACTCATTATCCTCAAATTGTACAACCGTATATTGAAAAATTAGTCAATAGAAATAAATCAATAACAAAGAAAATTAGGTTCAACAACACAACAAAAGAAATAATCATAGGAAATGCAGTCTTACAAATTGAAAATAATGGTGATTTAAAAGTGTTAGATCAAGAATATAAAGGTACAGAAGGGCTATATGCTTTGATTTTTCTAAAGGACATACCAGCTGAACGATTTTCAACAAATGACCTTGAAACATATAAGAAAATCATCAATCTTACAAATCTATATCGTCAAAAATATGAAAAATTTGGTAAAGTGCAAGGAGATAATTCAAACAAATACATTAATATAGTTAAGGCTTTATTGGAGCCGTCAACTAGTGGGCGTGGTCAATATTTACAATTTAACCGAAAACCAATTGAATATATTTATTGGAATGATCCAAATGAATTAGTTTCTCGTTTAGCATTGTTGTATGCTTCAACTAAAGCTGGAAACAATTCACATCGTAACGAAATCATTGCTATTGAAGAAGAACTACGAGAAGCTGGTGTGATTTATTAATAAAAAAAGAATGTCATCAATATATGTTGATATACAAGGTTTTCGTATACCAAATAACAAATTCCTACCAAAAGAACTAGCAACTTATGATGGAAAGAAGATAAGTCATTTCATCTTTAAGTCTCCATATTGTTTCAATGCACTTCCATTGAACTACAAGAAGCAATCCTATTAGTTAACCAAAAATTATTATGGATTAAAATGGAAGGATGGTTTTGTTGATCCAAAAGAATTTAGTGAAATCATCAATAAAGTGACCTTTGGATATCATAATATTCTTGTAAAAGGATTAGAAAAGAAGAAGTTTATAGAAAAATTTGTCTATACAAGATCAACAGTTCATGAATTACCGCAACAGCCACGTCTTCATAAATTTGAACCTTCTTGTATGTTTCATTGTTTCTCAAATTGTATGTGCGCATTAACCAATGTTGTTGTATTATATAAAAATTGTCACCATGATTATAAATAAAAAATGTACCTAATTTAGTTTAGTATCATTATGAGCATTGACAAATTCGGACGTGCTTGGAAGAGACAATTTATTGATAATGATTATAAAGATAGTGGAAGTCGTGTTTGGTACAATTTATATAGTTATACTAGTGATGGGAATCTTGATTTAAAACATCACCGAATCTGTAACTTACATGATGGTATAGATTTAAATGATTGTTGTACTAAAGGCTACGTTGATAAAAATAAAGAGGAAGTTAAAGATCAAATTGAGAAAATTAATTCCACATTGAAAGAAAATATTGAAAAGTTAAATCATACAATAAAAAAGAATCAAATTGACTTTGACAACTTAAATAATCTATATGTAACAAATATAGACATTGTTAAAAATCAAATACAAAATAATTCTCAAAAATCGCAAGTATTGAAGGAACTGTTAGTGAACCAATCATTAAAAATTGGGTTACTAACAAAAAGAATAAGAAAATTTGAAAAGCTGTATACAACTTCAATTTCAAATCATACAACACCATCCCCATAGTGATTAACAATATAGGTGATAATGTCTAAACAACAAGTAGTGGAAGAGTTATTCAAGCCAGCGCGTAAAAACTTTTTACGACGGCATACAATTATTAAAGGATTTGATGATTTATGGCAGGCTGATTTGGCTGAATTTAGTCAATATGCTAAATATAATGATGGATATAAATTTATTTTAGTTGTAATTGATTGTTTCTCCAAATTTCTTTGGACACAACCATTGAAATCGAAAAGTGCTACAGATGTAACAATAGCAATGCAAAGAATATTAACAAAAGAGAAAAAGAAACGCTGTCCTAAGAATTTTCAAACTGATCAAGGAAAAGAATTCTTCAACAAAAAGTTTGAATCTCTAATGAAAAAGTTTAATATAAATCATTACAATACATATAGTGTGAAGAAAGCTTCAATTGCTGAACGTGTAATTAGAACATTAAAAAGTAAATTATATAAATTGTTTACCATAAATGCTTCATACAACTGGATAAAAATTCTTGATGACGTCACTAAGAATTATAATAATACAATTCATAGAACAATAAAGATGAAACCTAACAATGTAAACAAAGAGAATGAACAGGAAATTCTTCAGGCATCTTATAATAATTTGAAAAAATTTAATAGTGGAAAATTTAAGAAAAATGATCTTGTGCGTATAAGTAAAATGAAACATTTATTTGATAAAGGCTATACGCCTAATTGGACAACAGAATTGTTTAAAATTATAAAAATTAATAAGACAAATCCTGCAACTTATCTACTGAAAGATTTACATGATCAACCAATCAGTGGATGTTTCTATGAAGAAGAATTGCTGAAAACCTACTATCCCAGTATTTATTTAATTGAAAAAGTACTACGTCGTGAAGGGTGTAAATTATATGTCAAGTGGTTAGGATTTGATAGTATTCATAATAGTTGGATTGATATTAAAGACATTACATAAAAATAGATTAACAACGTAATAATAACAACAACAACAACAAACAACAACAAGAATAACAGGACCCACAATATATATTTATCTCTTTCTATTTTCAATCAGACTGAAGATGATACAAAGCCTTATCATTACCTGTATAATAATTAGTTTTAATCATAATGTCACAGAGTGATGTTGTATTAAAAAGAACTTTAGAAGGTGAAAAAGCTGTTACATTTATACGAGAAATGATTAAACTTAATTTATTAAAAATGGATTTACTACACTTAACAAACATTTGGATAAAGTTACCAAAATTTTATCAAGATGACTGGGACCTACAATGTCTTGTCCTTTGCATAAAATATGGTGAAGTTAGCAACTTTAATCAAGGGATTGTACATAATCATCCGTTTAAGATCTATTGTAATGGTTGTCAATTCAATTGTGATGACAATAATAAAAATCATGATATTCTTTCTTTATTAAATAGCTTGTAATAATTTTTGTATTTTATTAACAAAAATTAAATTTATTAATCTACTTTTGTTAATTTTATTGAACTTTATAAAAGTTATACTGGCTGTACAACAGTATTTCACCTCGTAGGTAGTTGGCTGTATCTTTCGTTACGTAGTATCGTAACTTGTTTCACACTTTATTAGATTTAATATTTGCTAATGTATTTTTTAAAAAAATGATTGGACTAAGCTACGATATTACGTAATCAAAGACATGATCAACTGCCGTTGTACAGCCTGTATATATTCATATGTTTATTAATATCAAGTGTTATGGATTTTTTCATCTAGTAAACAAGTACGATAACATAAACATAAGGATGGTTGTTATTCTTATAAACATAAAGGCCGATCCACACACGGAGATATATCTTATAAGACGGTCTTATAAGACCGTCTAATGAGATATATCTTCGTGTGTGGATGCTGGTCTTAGTAAGTATCATGTTGTATCATCAGGTCTCACATACTTGTCTGTAAGACCTAGTAGGATTTTACACAGACATATGTCTTAACAGACGGTCTCAACAGATATATCTTTGTGTGTGGATGCTGATCTCAATAGGTCTCAAGTGGTATTAATACATGTATGTGGTCTGCCGTCCCGGACGGCAGACCACAGACATGTATGTGAGACCAAAATCCACATGATGGTTTCGTTGTGACCTTCCACAAAGTAGTCAAATTAATAGCCAAATATTATTGTAAATTTAATTGGCGATTTTAAAGATGTGTTTTCAGGAATTGGTTGTATAACCCTTCTTATAGAATCAAAGTTGCAGTGAATGCAGAAAATTTCCATTGCTCTATTGCCATGCATAAACATATGTAATTTTTTTTTGTAGTCAATTTTCAAATTTTTTATTCAAACTCCCCATTAATTTGCTGTAATATGTTAATTTGTTTCAATTGCTTATTATTTTATGACCAATATCACTAATATCAAGACTGTCAATATTTAAATTGTACTTATTTCATGAAATCATGATAATCACCTTAGTTATGATAAGTATCAATTTATGTGCCTATTATGTCCAAAAACAAAATTCTTATCATTGGATTTACGAACTGAATAAAAGGATTTAGCAGTAGATCGAATAAGATCAAGATCAAAGTATACCAAAGTGTACCTAAGTCGAAAAGTGAAAAAAAGACACCAATTTAATAGCATATTTTATAGGATCTGTTTTAAACGCAATAAATCCTCCCGGGGGCCGTAGAACATTGTTGTGTAAGGGCCAAAAATTTATATTTACGCCACTGATTTTTGGGAAATAAAACTTTGGTTATCTAATCACAATGGATTTTCTTTCCAAATACGATGAAATAGAAAAAAAATCAGCTCGTTTCAACCATAGACAAACAAACAAGTAGTAAATTTATGGTTTTAGCTACTTATTAGCTTTTTTTTTCTATGTTTTGCTTTTAAATGGGGAGGGTATAGAAAGTGTTGAATTTTTAGTGTTACCCTTTACCCCCCACTGTCCACAAGCCATCGTTAACTGAATACTGATTGGTTCAATACTACTACAGACATATCTCAGTGTCTGTATGCTACATGAGACATGAGATATATCTTATAAGACGGTCTTATTAAGACCGTCTTATGAGATATATCTTCGTGTGTGGATCGGCCTTAAGGATGGTTGTTATTCTTATAAGAATCCATTAAGATAAAAAAATAAATAAATAAAAAAAAAATAGAACAACAGCTGGATGAATAGGTAGATAACAAGTAGTATTTTTTTCACAATCGATTTTAAAAGAACAATAGTTCTTAATTTTTTTTCTTGGATTAGGGGCGAAAAACAAAAGAACAATATTATGGGGAACTACCCATCAAATCTTTTAGAAAAAATATTATTTTGAATTGTCAGCTGAGAGTTTCCTTCAAATCATCTACAGTAAAACCTCTCTTAACGGACACTTCCAATGACCGGACACCTCCTGATTCCCTGGATAATATGTTACTCTTAGGTGGAAACGTCCGATGGCTGGACACCTCCCTTTAGCGATCAATTTCAGTTTCGTCGTAGGTGTCCGGATAAGGGAGGTTTTACTGTACTTTTAAAAAATCAGGTGGTATATGATAACTCGTCATTGATGAGTCACATCCTCCCCTAATTCAGTATAAAATGAACAAATCTTGTAAATTAATATCAGTTAACTTTGAGTATATTTAGTTACATTTCATTGAAAAATGAGTACCAATTATTCGCATTTTGTTGACACCATAAAGAACCAATTGTTAGTGGCAAGTGACATTACAGCATATAATAATGGAATTAAAAAGTGTAATGAAATAATTAAAATTTTGAACAATAAACTTGAAGTTGCTTCTAATTTATCACAAAAACAACATATAACTTCTTGTTTAGTTAATGTTAAGAGTTTTAAAGAATTATTTAAAAGCTTAAAAGGTTTGAATAATAGAGAATACACTTCACCTAGTGTTAAATGGAAAAATGTACAATCAGCTTTCAAAAATCGGTAAAAAATTAAAGACTATTTATATTACAGTAGAGTCTCGATTATCCGGCTCCCGGTGAACCGGAACTCCGTGTTATCCGGAACAAAATCGATTTTTAAAAACTCCGTTTTATCCGGAAAAATTTGGTTCGAAACTCCGTTTAATCCGGAATAGGTCTTGTTTTATTGTTTGAGATTATCAGAAGCGATAAATATCAAGTGTCTGTCTACTTAAATTCTTGGAAGCTATAAAAACCCTTTGTTGACTCTGTCTACCAGCTTTTTTGCAGTATGTATTAGTCAGTCGATGTATGTGATTGATACCGCAACTCGAAGATGGATAAAGCGAAAAATAAACGTAAAAAGGTGGTAATCTCTCTAGAAAAAAAACTTGAAGCTATAACTCGGGTGGACAAAGGTGAATCCCTTAAGAAAATTGCCGAATACTACGGAGTTGGCGTCAGTACAGTGGGAGATTGGAAGAAAAATCGAGATAAAATTAAAAAATGGTGCAGCGTATTAACAGCTCCAGCGCCTAACAGAAAAACTATGAAGTCTTCCGAACATCCAAAAGTTGATGAGGCTTTATACCTCTGGTTCAATCAACAACGTGGACGAGGAATACCCGTATCAGGGCCTATTTTGCAGCAGAAAGCCATCTTGATAGGTGAAGATTTACCAGTGATTGAGGCACCTGATGATACGTTTACTGCAAGCACAGGTTGGCTAGATAGATGGAAGAAACGACATGGAATACGGCAACTCAAAATTTCTGGAGAAAAGTTATCAGCAAATCAAGCAGAGGCTTATGAATTTAAAAAGACATTTAAGAAGTTAGTGGAAGAAGAACAATATACGGCTGCTCAAGTCTACAATTGTGATGAAACGGGTTTGAATTACAAGATGTTGCCCACAAAAACATTGGCATCCAGGAATGAAGCTGCAGCACCTGGATACAAACGAAGCAAACAACGCATAACTGTTCTGGCATGTAGCAATCAATCAGGGAGACACAAGCTCCCGCTTATGTGTGTAGGTAAATCTGCAAAACCTCGAGCTTTCAAATATATTTCCACAACAGCTTTTCCGGTATATTATAAAAGTCAACGCAGCGCTTGGATGGATGGACACTTATTTAAAACTTGTTTTTTTGAAGAATTTGTACCGAAAGTGGAAATTTTTTTAAAGAAATGTGGACATCCACGCAAGGCTATTTTACTGGTTGATAATGCACCGTCCCATCCACATGAAAATCAACTAAAAAGTGGTAATATAATTGTGAAGTTCTTTCCTCCAAATGTTACCTCTTTACTCCAGCCCATGGACCAGGGCGTTTTGGAAAACGTAAAGAGAAATTACCGTCGTTTTCTACTTGAGTTCATCTTAGAACAAAATGAAATAGAAGGTATAAGTCTGACAGATTCTTTAAAAAAAATCAACCTAAAAGATGTTATCTATTGGATTTCTGATGCGTGGAATAAGGTCAAAAGTTCCACTATTCAAAAATCTTGGTCAAAAATATTTGATGATGATGACGAGACGATGTTGGAAGAAAACAACGAAGAAGAAATTCAGAATTTGTATGAGCTGCTAACAAAAATAAATGGTTGTGAAGATGTCGATAAGGAAAACGTATACCAATGGTTAGAACAAGACGATGAACAAGACTACACAAATGAAGAATTAATAAATCTAGTTGATGGGAGAAATGAGGAAGAATTAGAAGATCATTCCGAAGAAGAATTAGAGCCCCGAAAAATAACACACACTGATGGGATGGATGCCATAGAAAAAGCCATATTGTACATCGAGCAACAACCGAATGCGACACCAACAGATGTATTCTTTCTAAAACGATGGAGAGACTATGCAGCTCAACGAAGATGTTCCTCTATGAAACAAACGTCTTTGTTAACCTTTTTCAAATAGTTTTTTTTTTTAATAGACATTTATTCACCTAATATACACACACTATTAAATATTATGTAACTCAATAAAAGGTAAAATAAAAATTATGATGAGTTTCTTTAATACAAAAATAGTATATTAACATCTCTGGATTATCCGGAATTTCGATTATACGGAAAGGGTCCGGTCCACATTAGGCCGGATAATCGGGACTCTACTGTATAAGAAAAAATCTAATTTTTGTTTCTAATCTTTATTTTTAGTATACAGACTGGAGCAATTATTAATTTGAATCATAAAGATCCAGTATTATTTTTGAATGATTGTTTCTCAATTTTTAAAAAAAACTTGAAAAAAGTGCTCCTGGTAGAACGTTTTTTAAAAATTAATGTAATATTTTGTAGTGAGTTTATAATTAACAAAAATAATAATGAAATAAGGGAGCTGAAATATTTCAATACACCAAATAAGGTAGTTCAGCGAACTACTGATATGAAGGAATGGTTTACCGAAAATGTTCAGCAACATCTATTAGTACAATTAGAAGAGTTTCAAGAGCGTGATAGTGGATGGGCGCTGATAAAAATTTTAAATCTTCAAGTTAATATAAATAAATATACACCTTTAGTTGGATCATTATATATTGACTTACCACTCCAAATTAAAAATCGAAAAGCTTGTATTAATGTTAGGAATAATGATAATGCATGTTTTGCCTGGGCAGTAGTATCATCATTATACCCAACTAAGAAAAATGCTGTTAGAACTTCATCATACCCACATTATTCGAAAGTTTTGAATTTAACTGGTATAAAATTTCCAATGACTGTTAAACAAATACCACGTTTTGAAAAACAAAATGGAATTTCCATTAACGTTTATATATTAAAAAAAGAAACAAAGAAGAATTATCAAATTTTAGTAACGTATTTAACAAAAGAAGAACAAAATCCACATATTAATTTGTTATTGATTCAAAATGAGTATTTAACAGAATATGAAGAGGCGAAACAGACAAATAAACAGTGTAATATAAAATACCATTTTGTATGGATTAAAAACTTATCTCGACTCTTGAGTAAACAATTAACTAAACATAATGGAAGAAAACTATTCTGTAATAGATGTTTACATTATTTTAATCAAAAAGATAAACTTCTTGCTCATAAGATTGATTGTATAAAAATGAATCATTGCAAAATTGTCTTACCTGAAGAGAAAGATAGCTATGTAAAATTTAAAAATTTCAAGAATAAGATCAAAGTTCCTTTTATTATTTATGCTGACATAGAAATAATTATCAACATCATATACCATACAGTATTGCATATTACTTGAAATGCTCTTATGATAATACGTTAACATCTTTTAAATCATTTCGTGGTAGAAATTGTGAAGAATGGTTTGTTGAGCAATTAAATGAATTGGCTGAGGACCTTGAAACTGTTTTCATTTGTGCATTAACGATGAAACCATTAACGCTACAACAGCAAGAACAATTTGAATCAAATAAAAATTGTTACATATGTGATGAACCCTTCACATCAACAAACAAAAAAGTTCGGGATCATTGTCATTTAACTGGAAATTATAGAGGAGCAGCACATGAAAAATGTAATCTCAACTATCAAGATAGCTATATTGTACCAATAGTATTTCACAACTTGAGTGGTTACGATGCACATTTTATAATAAAAAAATTAGCTACTCAATTGAATGGAAGAGTCGATTTACTACCAATCAATAAGGAGAAATACATATCTTTTACAAAACACATATCTGGTAATAAAATAAAATTTCGATTTATAGACTCATACAAATTTATGGCAAATAGTTTAGACACCTTAGCATCATATTTAGAAAAATTACCAAACCTAGAATTACAGTTTAAAAATCTATCTAAGGAACAAATGCAGTTATTAAAAAGAAAAGGAGTTTTTCCTTATGATTTTGTTGATTCATTTGGAAAATTATCTGTTAACGAACTGCCAACTATTAAAAATTTTTATAACAAATTGAATAAATGCAACATATTAGATAGTGATTACAACCATGCTAAGCAAGTATGGAGTTTATTCAATTGTAAAGACTTAGGAGATTATTCTGACCTATATTTAAAAACAGACATTTTACTATTGGCTGATGTGTTTGAAGAGTTTCGGATCAGCTGTATTCAGACTTATGATCTAGATCCAGCACATTATTTCACATTACCAGGTTTTACATGGGATTGTATGTTAAAACATACAAAAATAAATTTGAAACTTTTAACTGACATAGACATGGTAATGTTTATTGAAAATGGTGTAAGAGGAGGGCTAAGTCAATGTTCCACACGTTATGCTGAAGCAAACAACAAGTACTTGTCAAATTATAATAATTTGGAACCGTCAACGTTTTTAATGTATTTTGATGTAAACAACCAGTATGGATGGGCTATGTCCCAAAGTCTACCATATGATGACTTCAAGTGGTTAGATCAGGATGGAATTTCACAACTTAATGTCATGGATATTTCTGATAATTCAGAGAATGGTTATATTTTAGAAGTGGATTTGGAATATCCAAAAGAGGTACATGATCTTCACATGGATCTACCATTTTGTCCAGAACATTCAACTGCACCCAACAGTAAAGAAATCAAGTTGATGGTAACACTTTATGATAAGAAAAAATACATCATTCATTATAGAAACTTAAAACAAGTTCTAAGCCATGGATTAATTTTGAAAAAAATTCATAGAGTGTTAAGTTTTGCACAGTCTCCATGGTTAAAGTCATATATAGATTTAAATACACAACTACGAACAGCAGCAAAAAATGATTTTGAAAAAAACTTATTTAAATTAATGAACAATGCAGTATTTGGAAAAACAATTGAAAACATTAGAAAACATTCTATTGTTAAATTGGTTACAAAGTGGCAAGGTAGATCTGGTGCAGGAGCATTAATTTCCAGACCAGAATTTAAAAATTGTGTTATGTTTGATGAAAATTGTGTTGCAATTGAATTAAACAAACTTAAATTATTTTTTAATAAACCAATATATGTTGGAATGTGTATTCTAGATATATCAAAGACTACAATTTATAGTTTCCATTATGATTATATGGTACAACAATTTAATTACAAAGATTGTAGAATTTGTTATACAGATACAGATTCCTTAATTTATAAAATTCATTGTGAAGATATTTATAGCATAATTCGCAAAGATTGTTCCACATACTTTGATACAAGCGACTATGAAGAAAATAACATTTATTCTATTCCAAAAGTTAATAAAAAAGTGTTGGGATTAATGAAAGATGAAAATTGTGGGAAACTCATGACTCATTTTGTTGGTTTACGGTCGAAAATGTATTCAATTAAAGTGAGTGATTGTAATGATGTAAAAAAAGCTAAAGGCGTAAAAAAATCGATTATTAGTAATGAAATCTCCTTTAATGACTATCTGGACTGTCTGAATAACTTTACAACTAAAATAATTGATCAAAATCTAATCAAATCAAGACAACATAATGTACACAGCTATACACAGAGAAAAATGGCACTTAATGCATGTGATAATAAAAGAAAAGTTTTTGAAACGTCATTTGATACATTACCATGGGGACATTTTAGAATTAGTGATTAAAAAATTATAAAAAACAGAAAAGAAAACAATTCTTGTATTTTTGTAAAAAGTTATTGGAATCACCTTAATAAAGTGTTTTATTTTATATTAAAATACGCAGTACATATTGTTTATTTTTTTTCAATAGTATTTATCAAAACAAACATGCTTTCATCATATGTCCTACATGGTGTAATTAAATTGCTTTTAAAGGTGGAAAATTCACTATCCTTACATTGTACAGAGATCATTAAATTTTTAACCCCGTTTTTCATGACAATGTCGTCATACGCTTTTGTTGAACCTTGTAGGTGGTATGTAGATTTAAAAAAGTAATTCAACTACACACTCTAGGTAAACTAAACCTTGAAATGGATGATGTGTTTTGTTGTTGTTATTGTTATTAGGGGTGAAGTGTTTTGTTGTTGTTATTATTATTATTGTTGAAAGGGATGATGTGTTTTGTTGTTGTTATTGTTATTGTTTAGTATTTATTCAATAGTTGTTTTTATTATATGTAGACTAAACATTCATAAATGTGATGTGTTAAAGACAGTGGTGTATCATACTGTAGGTAAATTATATCATTGACTAGAATCTCTACTTGAAGGGGCCACTAATCTGATGAGGACACTGTGTCTCTATGTATTCTCTTTCTAAATTATTGGATTGTTACAACATAAAATGGGATCCCAAAATAAAATTTTATAAACGACTTCAAAATTCTCAACACGCCACTGGTTAAAAGGTTAAGGGGTTGAAAGTTTGTTGTGAAAATAGAGTGAGCAATTATTCATTCGTCAATTAACTCTGTTCATTAACACACGTTGTTTGTTGCTTTCTTCAATAATTTTATAAAAATTGTTCAATTTAAGTGATTATTTGTATCTATCGGTAAAATAAAAATGATTTTATCCAAATTTCTTACTAAAATAAATCAAATTGCTTTGGGTGAAATAGGTGAGAAGCCCTTTTTAAAGTTTAGTGATCTAAAAATTAATAAGAAATATAATATTATTAATATCCGGAAAGTGAATACACAATTTGGAAAATCTTTATTAACATTGATACAAAAAAAAAAACTCTTTTTACCAAAGAGATTGGCAGTAGCTCTCAATGATGAGGACTTAGTAACCTTATCAAATGGAAAATACGCATTAATTTACAAAGGCACAACAATAAAAAATGGTTTCACACTAAATAAAATTGAATTTGTCTTCAGGGATAATTTAGTAGATCCTAAACAATTGTAAGTAGAAATAGAATTTATTAATGATACATCTGTACTTTCATATGTTATCTTATTTTTTAGTTATACTCATGCAACATCATTGTCATCTTTAATTCCACGGGAGAATAAACAAAATAAAAAAACTAAAATAAGTGGAGAAGAAGAAGAAGAAGAAAAAGAAGAAGAAGCAGAGGAAGAAGAAGAAGAAGAAAAAGAAGAAGAAGCAGAGGAAGAAGCAGAGAAAGAAGAATATTCATCTTCTGAAGAAGAACCAGATAAATCGTAAGTAAAAGTTTTTATCTACTTAAATAATATAACCTTTTCATATCAAATACTTTTACAGACCCACACCATTACCTCCAAGACAAATAATTAACAAACAATCAAGAATTTTGAAAAGAAAAATTCTAGAAAAAGAAGAAGATTTAGATAAATTGTAAGTAAAAGACTTTTCTTCTCATATAAATAAGTATAATTTCCATATGGTATTCTTTTTTACAGGCTCATACCACCAATAAACAAGAAAAAAACAAGAATTACAAAAAGGAAAATTTTTGAAGATTAAAACCAGTTTGATCTTCAAAAACGAATAATTTTTAAATTTTTTATATAAAATCAAAATGGGTACTTTAAAAGAAATATGCAAAAAATCCATTATACATAACTTCAATTTAAACAATAGAAAAATCTTTGATTTATTTAATATTTTGCCAAAAAACTTATTTTATTCATTATTATTAGATATGTGTAAGGTTTGTTGGGATGAAATCTGGTTGACTATTTATGATGACAGATTTATTCCTGAAAAGTTTGATGTCTTTGATAATAATTGGGATGATCTATTTAGAACAACAAGTCCTTCCGGTTATTATATTAATAATACTTCATTTTTTTATTCGCTATTGAGCTTCGATAAAACAGATTGGAAACTTTATTTTAACGGTTCAAGTCGTATTTGTCTTGAAACTGCTGGATTTTGTAATAAAAACTTAAACTTAAATATATGCGATCAGTGTTTTTGGAAAATACAACAACTAGATAAAAACGCAAGTAAGCAGTTTAAAAGATTTTCGTGGCATGAATGTATTTTGACTAAGAAATTTGTAGACATTATTCAATTTGAAAACTATTGGTGTAACATTAAAGAATATTTGTTTACATTCATAGATTATAAAGATTGTATTCGTATGCTACATGAAACATATCTAACTAAAAAATATGATTATGCATATTATGAACATTCAGATTCGGAGGATTCGGATGATTCAGATTAAAACAAACATTTTGCATATTTCGAATTTTTATCTTTTCTGTAGAATAGAAATTATTAGGTATATTGAAATATTTAACCGTTATTTTAAACTATTAATGCTTAGCAATTTTTATGTATACTTCAAGCTTTTTTTAGAATAGAAACATTATAACCGTTTTTTTTTTTATTTTTAAAATTAAAAAAATATATATACCAAGAAAAAAATCTTGTTTTGATTAATGAGAAAAAAATCCTGAAAAAAAGCATCCTGTATATGTAATAAAATATGCAATAACATTATAGCGTCATAACCCCCCCCCCCAGGCCCATACGGCTCATTTGACGTTACGTTAAATAAATAAGGAGTTGATTCTATACTGAATTTTACTGTTTATATTAAATAAAATTATTTTAGAAGTCACTGATTCAAATGCTATAAAAGAAGCACAAAAAAAAGTTTGAAAAATAATATAATACCGAATTAGTTGGAATTTATTGCATCAAATTTTTCTGTAGTAGCGGAAACAATTAAAACTAAAATCAAGAAACATGCCGCCTTTGATTGAATCTATAAATTCAATAAAGAAATGCCATAACGCACTGTCAACTGTTAGAGGAACCGGAGAAATAATTTAAAAAGAGCTAAGCACGGTATTAGAAAAAGATGAAAGATTTTAAATTCTTTCGAAAGTTTCTAATATTTTAAATTGGGAATTTGTAGATGATCTTGAATTAGACCCTAATATTATAAACAGTTTTAAAAATGCTCCAATCACTTCTGTCGACGTCGAACGATCTTTCTCTATATTTAAACAATTACTTACTAGATAACAGACAACATTCATTTAAATAAGAGAATTTAGAAAAGTATCAATTTTTTTAATAATAGTTGTATTGAATAGATAAATCACGAGCAAATAGTTGTTACGGCGTTCTTAATTATCATATTACTTAACTTTTTTTTTAATAGCATATTATAATTTTGTAGAAATTGTAGGTTTTTATAAAATACTGTTTTACATGGAAAATAAAGTTTTGTTATCACAGAATCGGATTTATTTCTTGATCTTAAAATTTAGATGCAAATCCTTTCTATATTGCAGCATATTTGTCAATATTTTGTACATATTTTTGTCAAAATGTGTACATATGTTTCATCATGATGATACATATTGGTTTAAGAACATAGATATTGTTACAAATATTTTAATTAAAAATGATTATCCAAAAATATTGATTAAAAAACACATTGAAAAATATTAAAAACAAACTTAAAATGGGTTTAACACTAATAATAAAAATGATGATACAAGGTCCGGCACTCGAAGTGTAACCAACTTCAGACCGTAAGCGCAGCTAGCGCACTGGCATCAGCTGTCTAAAAATTTGCTAAACGATAGTTCGCAGTGTTGTTTACAAGCGAACAAAAGCATTTTGCCAAAAGTGATCGGGGAGGATGGATTTGAAACGTAATAGTGTGATTGCTTTATATTTAGCTGGAAAATCACAACCATCAATTGTTCGTGAGCTGAAGCACCTCAATGTGAATAAAGTTCTTGTTTATCGCAAAATAACTTGTTACACAATACTGGTACCATTTGCAAAACGTCATAGAGGTGGTCATCAAAAGACTGCAACGTCACGTGAGATGGATCAAAAAGTGAAAAAGTCACTTGAACGAAATCCCCGACGAAGTGCCAATCAAATGGCAAAAGAACTGAAAATCTGCGACCGTAGCATCCGACGCATACTGAAAAATGAGCTCAAGGTCCAAAAGGCGCATGATCTCACACCGAAGCAGCAACAAGTTAGACTTCAGAAAGCGAAGGAGTTGCGGTCAATTTCCGAACATTGTGTTTTTCTAATTGAGCAATTTGTAAACGCTCAAAACGATAGGGCTTACTTGACCGACCGTTCATACAAGAATTTGAGTCATCGATTGGCCACCAGGAGGCAGCACCCGCCGCAGATAATGGTTTGGACCGCTGCAATCGCAGAAAGGCGCGTCAAAGTACCTAAATGCAAAATATTATCGGGCAAGTATTCTGAAGGCTGCTTTGAAGCCGTGGGCAGACAAACATTTCAATGGCAGACCAGGGACGTTTTAACAGGACTCTGCATCGTCTCACAAAGCTCGACAGAACAAAGAATGGTTGAAAACCAACGTTCCAAACTTCATTACAACCACACAATCGCTCTCAAACTCAGCAGACGCGAATCCAATGGATTATTCTCTCTGGGCCATTTTGGAGAGCAAGGTCCGAACTAAAAGATATAGTAGTCTTGAGACGCTGAAGACAGCCATTGTCTGCGAGTGGGCCAAAATACCAGCAAGTCACATTCGGGCAGCTCGCGATTCGTTTTGGACCGTCCCAAGACCATAGTCAAAGCAAAAGGTGGTCATATCGAGCAAAAGTGAATTGATTCTGAATTTTGTATTATTTTCACACATTCTGTACTTTGAATTAAACAAAAATAATATTCCAAACTGAATTTATGCCCTTTTTAATTCGTTACACTTTAAATTCCCATATATGAAGGGCTTAAGTGATAGATCCATGATTTTTTCAAATACTATTTCAGTTAAAGGATTTTACTCAAAATGCAAAGACATTGATCCGAAGGGAGGTAATTCTAACTGGGTTTATGGTATACCATGTCTAAATTGCAACGGTTGGTGTACAGGACAAACATCACAGTTCTTGAAGAATAGAATTAGACAACATTATAGTGACTGCAATATAACAGCCATAAATATAAGGAATAAAACTGCATTATCAACACACCATTTTGTGGATGGGCATAATTTCAATTTTACCATGAATTCAATAAAAATTTTGGACAGAGAAGACAATATAAAAAGAAGATTGTTTAGTGAATCATTGTTCATCAAGAAAATTAATAGTGTAAATTTCAATGAAGACATCGCCAACTCAACATGCGCGTAAGACAATCTATTACAGCCGGCTGCATACACGCCAATTTTGGGAGGATCCTCAAGTCATTCTAAGTCGTTTTGCGTGTTTAGTTCGTTTTTGAAAATCACTACATCGTCAGAAATAACCTTTTTTTCACCAACTTTCAAATGAGCTACGAGGCTCTAATTTTGCTGACATGTTCTTTAAGGACCCTCCTACAAATCCTTTAAATATTTTTCGAATCGCTCGTCGACTAATAGGAGTTTCATAGGATCAACCATATTTAGACCAAACATCCTGAATATGCTCTTTGATAATAACAATAAAAATGTCATATCTTACTTGCAGCCCTGATAAAGCAATAAAATATTGCGAAACTGTTGGCATAGTTGGCGTTTTGTTTCTTGTTTCCAACTTCCTCATAAATTATTTTAAAAATTTGTATTATTGATTTGGATGAGAATAATGAATATGGAATATGGTATAATAAGTCAAATTAGTTTCTACATCCCTTTTTAATACCATAATTCTGCATTGCAACAGTATTCTAAGTATGGTCACATGACACATGAAAAAAACAGGATAACTGAAATAAAGTGCAAGTTCCAAAGTATAATTTGATTCCTAGAATACGGACTAAAGAATCAGTTCAAATATTTGAAAACCAAACATTGTAGCCGTGTAACCAACCCAAGTCCGGCCTACCTTCAGCTACTCCCTACTAGAGTGCATAACCGGTACAAGTGACTCGAGCTTACGCCAAACAACAAGAATAAAAAGGCCATCCGCATCAACCAGAAGCAATACGGGCAAATCTCGCTAAAGACTGTGCTCCCTGGTGGACCTTCTTGAATTGATTAAATCCTGTTATCAACTGCACTCCCTTAGTGGACCAAACCATCGTTCTTTATTGAATGTTAATCTTGTTATTAATAATGTAAATCAAGTCGTACTATCTACTAATCATTATCGATCACTTATTTGATCTCATCGTTTTTATTAAGAAATAAAATAACATATTTATTCATCGTTTGTTGTTTGTACTCTCAATCCGAGGTTACAAACTCTAATTTGTAACAATATTGCTGGTATCGTCTGTTTTCACTAGAGGATGAACAAGGAAACCATCCTCTAAAAGATTTTGACGATGATTCTAAGAATCATATTTTGAATCTATATATATTGTCTCGTATCAGTATTAATTCAGCATTTTGGAGCACGAGCAACATTATCCGTCTTTTAATAAAAGGTAAAGGGGGACATAACATGAGTAAAACCATTATGAAATACCATTATAACGGTATGTATCTCATTGAGATGTTTTGGTTATCTGTCATGTAATTATATTACTGGGAACAAGATAAACTAACAATTAGTTTTGTCCACAAATATAGAATTGGAGGATCTATTCGGTTGTTTGGACATTATTACTAACACCATCTGCGATCTTTACCAGGCAATACACCTTCACCACTTGTTTAAGTTCCATACAAATCCAACACTTCAATTCTTTCAAATACATTAAATGTAGTTTGAATCGTTCATCCACCAAAGATCTCACTTTTTCCCCGACTCCACACTCTGGCCCATTTGTTTACAGAAAAAGTGTTTGTTCAATGTGTGATTGGCGTAAATCGATCTGCCGTCCACGGTGTCTCCATTGCCTCGACGTTATAAAAAAATAACTACTCCAATATCAGCCAATGTTTACGAACTTGTCCGGCTCAGAGTGTGGAGCCGGGGCTTACGAAAATTTTGAAACCAAAGATGGGCAGTTTGTATCCACCAAAAAAATCGTCTTTTTCTAATTTTAGTTTATTTCATATCCCTGAAGTCATTTGCAGATGATTCCATGAATCTCACTTATTCGACTAAAGCACAACATGTTCCACATTTTAAAATACTTACAAACTGTGATTAAAACGTCCGGATCAACTAAAAAGTTGAAAAACCAACAAGAACAACTTGCGGAAACATTAACTATGGCTCAACACAATGTCCGAGCGGTAATTGGTAAAGATTTTAAGAAAGGGAAAATGAATGTCGTATCATACGAATAAAAGACGGAGAGAGCCGGAAAGTTATCTCCACTGGAATGTTGCTCCTAACTTTTGAGGTTCCGTAGATCAGGTTAGGATAATTAATTACCCAGCCTGTACATCGTCGTTTTTTATTCGCTGAAAATGCAAGCACGGATGAAGATCAGGCAACATGTAATGGAAGAGGCAAACAAAACTGTAAATTTCAATAAAAACGACGACACATTGAGTCGTCTTCTACATGCCATAACTCATCCATTGCACGCTACTGGTCATGGGAAAGACACCATTATAATCATACGATACAACTTGGCCCACAAAAATTAAATGTTTTTGTCGGAATATTGAGAGATAACACCAATGGTACATTCTTCATTTACGACCTCTTGATTGTAAAGAAATACCAAGCAAAAAAACTCTTGTCAGCAATAACAAGGATCGCTTACAAGGGAACCTTCCCTTCGATTTCAATGAAATTTGGATATATGATAATAAATACAATAAATGTAAAAATAATCCTTTAAATTCAATAATATTCGACACAAAACAACTCATTAACAAGACAAAACCTACTCTCCTAAAATACACTCATAATAACCCTCAACTTATACCCATGAACCCATCCATTCCCACCCTATACGGCATGATAAAACTTCATAAAACCAACCACCCTATAAGACCAATCACCACACATTACAATTCCCCAACAAATAACCTAGCAAAATTAATTAATAAAATATTAGAATTTAAACCCAGTTTCACAATAAAAAATTCAATAGAACTAATAAACAAATTAAATACAAAAAACAATTCGGATGATTGCATGTTGGTATCTTTCGATATTATTAACTTATACAGCAGCATTCCTTTAGATGATCTTCTAAACATAGTAAACGCATACATCCAAAATAAAATTAATAACAACATAGATCAAAAAAATATTAAAAAAATTGTAGACTTCATTATCAAAACAAATTATTGTGTTTTCAACAACCAATTTTACAAGGTAAATCACGGGGTACCGATGGGAATGTCTTCATCTGGAATGTTGGCAGATATGTTTCTAGACTATTTCGAGAGAAAATACATTTTTAAAAACAGCAACCCCTATAAAAAACATATACAATTATACACACGATATGTTGATGATATACTGATCGTTTGGAATAGTAACTTAAAAATATTAGAAGGTTTTCACAAATATTTGAATTCATTAAATAACGACATAAGATACACCTTAGAAATAGAACAAAACAAAAAAATCAATTTTCTGGACTTAACTCTCACACGTAATAACAACACAATCGATATAGGCATATACAGAAAGCCTACAAAATGTAGTGCACTTATCCCATTCAATTCATATCACTATTCACACCATAAAATAGCAGCTTTTAACTATTTCATCAATCGCGTATTTAAACTTAAGCTAAGCCCCGAAAAAACAAAAAAAGAAATTAATATCATAAAACAACTAGCCAGCCTAAACGGCTACAGTACAAAAACAATAGACCGATTAATTGAAAAATATAAAATGAAAACAGACCCTTTATATGATAGAACCAAAAATAATAACAACAACATCCCAACAAAATATATCAAAATCACCTATAATAAATATACACTACAAATTAAGAGAATCTTAGATAAATACAATATAAAAACAGTTTTCGCAAATAATAGTGCCAATAGCATACTTTCCAGATTGAACAACAAAAAGATCGACAAACTTGAAAAAAATGGTGTATACCAGCTGTCCTGTATAGATTGTAATAAAATATACATTGGAGAAACAGGCAGAAAATTTAAAACCAGAATTAAAGAACATCAAACGCAACCCAATTCAACAGTATACCAACATATAACTAATAATAATCATAGAATAGACGTCAACAACATTAAAATCTTACATATTTGTGATAAAAGCTTCAAACTCAAACTTCTGGAAGCTTTAGAGATCTACAAAAGCAAAAAGAAAAAATTAGAACTTTTAAACGATCAAACCAATTTAAATTTCGAGCCATTGTTTGCGGAGCTACAATTAACATAAACTAAAAAATACCCCTTCCACATTCAATTCCCATCCACCTAGAAAATTCCAACAATAACCTCATAGTTGATCAAAATGGCCAACAGCGACCACACCCAAAATTAATAAGTAAAAGTAAAAATTAAAATATTACAACAAAATTGGTTAAAAAATAGTACAAGATCGAATAAATAATAACAGATGGTATAATATAACAAGGTAAACTATACCGTAACCAATTTATAAAATAATTGTGATGGTCGTTGATGGTAAAAATTAGTCTATAAATATAACATTAAAATTTCAAATTTGCATTGCTTTTACATTTTGGTTAATCTATCAACATATAATATAACACCACTCTCATCTACATAACAGCCCAGTGCTGAGGGGGAGTGTTTCAATAAAATTAAGTCTAAGAAAATTTACAAAAATTCAACAACATTGGTTCTTTTGCAAGTAAGTTAAAAAAATTCAGCCGATTCCAGAGGAAAATGAAAAAAAATGGGCTAATTTCAGAGAACAATTATCGTCAGTTGAACAAATTATAATTCCACGATGGATTAAATACACCAACGGAATGTTGAATATTGAACTACATGGGTTCTGCGATGCGTCAGAAAAGGCGTACGGTGCAGTTATTTACATTATAACAAAAAATTCATCAGGTCATCATATTGAACTACTGGTTGCAAAATCGAAAGTTGCACCAATCAAGTCAAGAAAAACGTTGCCAAGGTTAGAACTGTGTGCTGCCTTGTTGTTGACAAAATTAATGAAAAGGGTTCAGGCAGCCCTAGAAATGGAAAATGTTCCACTATTCGCGTGGACAGACTCAATGATCACACTTGCGTGGATCAAGGCAGAGCCATGTAAATGGAAAACATTTATGGCAAACAGAATTACAGAGATTCAAGAACTATTGCCAAATGTTACATGGGCTCATGTTAAGTCAGAGGATAATCCTGCTGACATCATTTCGAGAGGAATTAATCCGTCTCAATTAAAAGATCATCAGTTGTGGTGGTCAGGGCCAAAATGGCTAAACAATCAATCTGGTTATCCTGCAGTAAATGAGAAAAAATTTATGACAATGGAAGAAGCAAAAAGGGAACCAAAAAGGTGTCATCATGTAGTGTCGAGTACAACGGAAGATTTTACACAACGATTTTCATCGTTAATTCAGATGCAGCGAGTGATGGCTTGGGTATTAAGATTTGGAAAAAAATCTGAGAATAAGCAAACACTAACAGTAGAAGAAATGAACAACGCGCTTAACAAGATCATTTTCTCAGTCCAACATATTGAATTATGTGAAGATTTGAGAGAAATCGAGAAAAATAAATGCGTTAAAAGAAACAGTAAGCTATCCACTCTCAATCCATTTATTGATTCTAATGGAATTATGAGAGTTGAAGGTAGGTTGACAAATTCTCATCTCAATTATAATGAGAAACATCCAATAATAATACCATATGGAAGTCATTTAGCTAATTTGATTATAAGAAACGCTCATCAAATGACATTACATGGAGAAATCCAAATAACACTGGCGTACATTAGAAGAAAATACTGGATCCCAAATGGAAAAAGGGCAGTAAAACAAATTATTCGTCAATGTGTTACGTGCGTTCGTCACAAAAGGGAAACTCAGCAGCAATTAATGGGAGAGTTACCGGCTGCTAGAGTCACAATATCAGCTCCGTTTACTCACACTGGGGTTGATTATGCAGGACCAGTACAAATTAAAGCATCAAAAGGTAGAGGCAGTAAGTCTCTTAAAGGATATGTAGCCCTATTTGTCTGTTTATCAACAAAGGCCATACACCTGGAACTAGTGAGTGATTTATCATCGGAAGCATTTATCGCAGCCTTTAAAAGGTTTATATCAAGAAGAGGTAGATGCGAACACATATATAGTGATAATGGAACAACGTTTGTGGGCGCTAATCGAATTTTTCAAAGGGAAATTGCCAAATTGTTGAAGGATGATCAATTTCAAGACGATATTACCACCATCGGAACTCAATGGCAATTCATTCCGCCAGCAGCCCCTCATTTCGGAGGAATTTGGGAAGCTGGAGTCAAATCAATGAAAGGTCATTTGAGAAAAATGATTGGAGAATCTTTGCTGACATATGAGGAGTTTGCTACACTTCTTCAACAAATTGAAGCGTGTTTGAATTCTCGTCCTTTGTGCGCGATAACCAACGATGCGACTGATATGACGGCATTGACCCCTGGGCACTTCCTAATCGGAAGACCAATTGTAACACCTCCAGATCCGATTACCACAGAAATTGAAACATGTCTATCAACAAAATGGAGGATGATTGAAAGAATGAAACGAAACTTTTGGAAGATTTGGTCATCTGAGTATCTTTCGACTTTACAGCAAAGATACAAATGGAAACAACGGGAGAAAAATCTCGAAATTGGAGACTTGGTTCTAATCAAAGAAGACAATATTGCGCCAAGTAAATGGCCGCTTGCAAGAATCACGCAAACATTTCCGGACAAAAATGGTTTAACACGAGTGGTGGAACTTCAACACCCCAAAGGAACAACCAAAAGAGCAATTTCAAAAATTGTTACACTTCCAAAAGAAGAACCAAGAAAGATTAAAACCCGACGAAAACCCGTAGTCAGCAACTTAATCGTGATACTACTAGCTATTACGATCAGTACATGCATACAATCAACCGAATCACATCACACAATTCGTTATCCACAAACAGGACTGTATATGGAACCAGTAGGAACCACAAAAACAGAAAAAGGGACCTACAGAATTGAAATTAAATTTCCAAAGTCAAGAATCAAGGACGATCGATTAAAAGTTGATGAACTTATAACGGAAACAGAAAAATTGTGCAATATTGCAAAAGGTGTAAAATCGACAATACACTGTCGTATGCTGACACAACATGTAAAAGAAATGAGTCAAAATTTACAATGGAAATCAAGGGGAATAATGGAAATTCATAATATTCGAGAAAAAAAGGGTTTGTTAGGGAAATTGTCAACCAGCGTGGTAGAAGTCAATGATAAAGTTGATCAAGACATCAAAAAATTAGAAAAAAATCAACAGGAATTAATTCGCACGGCAAAGTGTACGCTGTCAGCACTAGCTAAGTTCAGTAACACAGACGCTAGAATCAGCAAAAAACAAGAAAAATTCCAAACAAGGTTGAATGAAGGCTTTGTGGCGGTGACGGAGATGAACAATTGGTATAGCGGTCCAGATGAAAATGATAAAATAATCAACAGGAGTACAGTGAAACTTCCCATGAGCGGACACCCTTCGTTCCGCAGAAAATGTCCGCTCAAAGGAAGTGCCCGCTCATTAGACAATATCCATAGAAACAAATGATTCCTGCTAAAAAAAATTTTTAACTTCCCGCTAAGAAAATTGAAAATTTTCAAAATTTCGGGAAGTTATTGGTTTTACCCCGATTTTCGAAAATTGAATTTTCAACAGATCTCGACGTTTTGGGACCCTAGGAAGCTATTTTGACTATTTTTGCGAGGGTGCCTGTATGGCTGTGTGTGTGTGTGTGTGCGAAAACTATGTAAGCAGCTCATAACTTTTGAACGGATTGACTTATTGAAACGCTCTTTACGGCATTCGAAAGGGTTCCATCAAACTTAGATTTCGTGTAAGTTTGAACCGATTCGGCCCGATAGATTTTGAGAAATTCCAAAAAAACCGAAAAATTTCTTTTGTTAAAATCATGTTTTTTTCAAAATAACTATTAAGCTGCTGTACCGATCAATTCCATAATTTAATCAGCTCTCAACCTTAACTAATGACGTCGAAATGCCGTTTGAACGATCAAAATCGGTTGATTCGTTCACGAGTTATCGTTGTCGAAAAATACTTAAGTATCGGAAAAAGTGTTTTTTCAATATAACCTCAAAATTACTTAACAAATCAAATTTGTACCTCTCACAATAATAATCGACACATTATCTACGCTCAAGTATTTAATGGATCAAAGATAAGTACTTTCCTGTCCGTATAAGAGAGACAGTCAAGCCTAAATAATAATCGAATGACTGTCCGTGTCCGTTCAAGAGAGTGTCCGTTTAAGAGAGACCGATTTATTAATAAATCCCTATAGACAATTTCGGGACCGATAAATGTGTCCGCATAAAGGAAGTGCCCGCTCAAAAGAGGTGTCCGTTAGTAGAAGTTTCACTGTATTAGTAAACTACCATCGTCACACATGAAACCAACTGGGATAAACAGAAAGAAGAGATCAATGGAGTCGCCATCAACAAAAGGTGCCCCATGGTTAGAAACGCAGACATTCACGTCCGGTTTCATCGATGCCGGAGACGCCAGGAATTCTGACGAATAAACAATTAATGTCAAATTATAATATTCGACGATTAATAGTAGTTATAGGTAGTTCATAGAAAATCAAAGTCAGCAAAAGTCTGCAAGTCAAAGTCAAAAAGGTGTTCAATGACCCTTAATAAGACAAAGAAAGAAATAAAAAGGGAATGGGGGAAACCGAACTTATAAAAGGCTAAAGCAATCACTTCAACGTCAGTTTTTCTTTTGAATCACACAATATAAAAAAAAAAAATGTTGCTAACGGACCACCCAAATCTGGAAGAGATGATGGTGTGCCCATACAATTACAAACACTATGTGCGGGTAAGAAATTTAATCAGGCACGTAGAAAGGTGCCACCCCGAGACGCCGAGCATCATCCAAGGGCCATTTTTGGTATTATCGCAGACCGACCAGAGGGTGCTGGGATTAATACCCAATATGGGGAATATCTTAGAAGAACCGGGCCCTTATGGATGGCAGGCATCCATCGACTTCTCCGACATCCCACTGGGACCCAACGGACGAAAGCAGTTAAAGGCCATTATTAAGGAAATTATGGAATAGTGTCCAGTGGGGTGGGGTGGCATCTCAGTGTAGGGTAATTAGTGTTTCTTGTTCAAAAATTAGATTAGTTTGGGTAGGTTAAGGCAAACTAACAAAGATTCATAATAATAATTGAATCTTAATAAAAGGTAGTCTTTAAGGTAACAAAATTTTTTCAATATTTTTCTTTGGTTCTGCCGGAGTGGCAGTATGTTTAATCTCAGATTAAACAGATTGTTTATTTGAACTAAATTCATTAATATTGCATTATTAAAAGATGCAATTAATTGTTTAATTGTTAATTGTCTATGCTGACACAATTGTATAACAATGTCAATATTTGTTTGTAAACAAGTGTCAGCACATTGGAACGTAATATTTTGATGAATCTCATATTATTGACATACTTGATGTCATTATTGGGTAATTATTAAGTATTATTATTTTTGTATATAAACCAAATTATTGGACTGAATAAATTAGTATTGTTGAATATACGGTATTGGTGTTATTGCTGTTCATCATATCTATATTCCTTACTCACTGAAACAAACGTTTTCATTTGTATTGTATTCAATATAAATTTTTCTATTGCGTTTTAATTGTCACATATTTTTTCTAATTGTTTAAAAGGTGACTAATTACTTATTATCTCCTATTAATGTAAATAAAATTTTCAATATTCATGTTGTAATCAGATTGCCTTCAATTTGGCATATAATGTATATAATTACGGATTATCTCCTATAATTATATAAAAATGCTTATTGTTTTGGCAATACTTTATCCACTGTAGTGAATTTCGTTCGGTAGGTAATGTTGTTGCTTTCAGTAAATTATTAAAACAAGAATATTGTCTATTGAAAAAATTAAAGTGCATCTTGTTTATGTTATAAGATCACTTTTTAGCAATGACGTGCATACATATGTAGACTGATAATGTGGGTGGAAATTCGTGGAAACCATGATCAAACAGAAAAGGATGGAAAATATAGTTTTACTATATTTTCTGTCTTTTTCTACTATGCAACTTTATCCGTTGTCATCCAAATTGAAGGACAGATTGTGATAAGTAGCTAGTTGAAAAGAGTAAGACAAACTGTTAATCTCATTGAAAGCTAGTCGCAGTTTAATCCAAAACATAGCACATTAGCAATCTACAATATATAATATCTTCGCTTTTTAGATTAGATATTTCAATACAAATGAAAACGTTCAACATGAGAAGTATGAGCAGGGCCGTGCCTGACGGGCGTTCATTGCGTGCACCGCACGCAGGCGGCCGAAATTAAGAGGCGGCCAAATCGTTACAAGTTGTTTACTGGGCAAAAATACAATCGGTTTGTTTTCATTAAGATACGAAGTAAAAACAGTTTCTCTAATCTAATCTATCTAAAAAGAGTTTCTCAGAAATAAGAAATGTATAAAAACTGATTAGGTCGTTGTAGTATTTATATACCTAGTCATGCAGCGAATCCGAATTTTTTCGAACATTGCACGAGCGACGAGCCGAAATAGTTTTTTCAATTGACCGGCGTCGCGTAAGCGGTCTTATTCGTCTTATTAGTCGTATTAGTCTATAGACTAGCGAGGATAAATCGTTATTTGTGTCCTGTGTGTGATTTAATAATGAATAAAAATAAATTGCTTAATTCCTGAAAACTTTTAGTTGTGTGTTCGTGTGGTGAAATTTAATAAAAAGTTTATTTACTCGACAAAGACTGAAAAAGGTAATACACAAAAAATGTAAAATTTGGGTAGACTTTCACTTTTTGGGCCCTGGAAATTTTGGCGGGTCTTTTTGGAGGGAAAAGGCCTTTTGATATGAAATTCTTAAATAAATATTAAAAAATATTTAATAATATTAAAAAAAATTAAAAAAAAAATTAAATAATAATTAAAATAAATAATAAAATAGTGCAATTTAATATTAAATTACTTAAAATCTTCCTTAATTTATACTAAAAAATGAATATCTTTCTCATTTTGAATGCATTTATATAATAATTAAAAGTTGTTTGTTTGCATACGAGATTCTTTGTTTAAATCGCTCACAACCCGCCGATGGAAAATCAAGCATTTGAACTTGTGTAGCCGAAAGCAACTCTTTAAATTAAGCCTATGATTCCTTTTTATAATAGCAATGTTATTGTTATTAAATGGAAGAAATTTACCTGACATTGAACTAGAAAACAGTTATATGTGGTTGAATTTTCCTCTCCGTTTTCATTTTCAAAATAAATCTTGACATATTTATGTTTAAAAATATGTTTTACTTAAAAAGCTTATAAATGATTTTCTTATCGTGTCATCCTATGCGCATTAAAATATACATTAATTATAGATTTTAAGTAATTTAATATTAAATTGCGCTATTTTATTATTTATTTTAATTATTATTTAATTTTTTTTTTAATTTTTTTTATTATTATTAAATATTTTTTAATATTTATTTAAGAATTTCATATCAAAAGGCCTTTTCCCTCCAAAAAGACCCGCCAAAATTGAAAGTCTACCCTAAAATTTAATATCACTGCTCATTTACATTTTTAAAGGCCTACGAATGTCTGAAAGGAAAACGAAAAGATTGTCTGGAGCGCAATATAAAAGAAAGCGAGAGGAAAAGCAAAATGAAGCTAAAAAAATGTTTGGCTCATTAACAAAGTTTTTAGTAAAATCGCCAGAACCGGAAAGTAGTTGTAGTAGCCAATTAAATCCAATTGATGATTTGTTTTGCGATAAAAATGAAAATGAATTATCTGTCGAAAATGAAAAGGCTAATGACAATACTAGTAGTACCGACGAAATGGAAACAGAAGATAATAAGGATATCGATCTATACAATACCGATACCGCTGAAATTGATAAAGCATATTTTGCTATGTGTATGGATTTAAATGATCCAGCTTGCTGGCCTTTAACAATTACCACTAAAATATTGGATATATTAATCGAAAAAGGACCCATACAAAATAAACAATCTACATATCCAATTAATGAATTGGGAAGATCATTTTCATCAACTTATTTCTATAGAAAAATGCCAAATGGTGAAAAATTTAATCGTGAGTGGTTAATCTATTCTCCAAAAACGGATTCCATATTTTGCTTCTGTTGTAAATTATTTGGCAAACAAGAAATAAAATTAGTTAATGAAGGCTTCAATGATTGGCAACACACATCTGATAATTTATCTCGTCATGAAAAAACATCGCTGCATATCGGAAATTGCACCAATTGGAAAAATTTGGAATTAAATTTAAAAAACAAAGCTACAATTGATAAAAATTTGCAACGGTATTATGACGCAGAGAAAAAACGATGGTATCAAATTGTCGTACGCATGATATCTGTGGTACAATTTCTGGCAGTACAGGGTTTAGCGTTTAGAGGTAGCTCGAGCAGATTGTATGAAAACAATAATGGAAATTTTCTAAAAGCAATTGAAATGATAGGAAAATTTGATGATGTTATGGCAGATCACATAAATCGCATTCAACAATCAGTTGCTTTAAAGAACCATATGCCACATTATGCGGGAAATCGCTTCCAAAATGAAATAATTAGTATCCTTGCAGCGCAAATTCAAAAATATATTTTGTCAGCAATAAAAGACGCCAAATATTTTTCAGTAATTTTGGATTGTACGCCGGACATGGGACATGTCGAGCAAATTACAATAATTTTGAGATATGTGCATATTCAAAATGACGAAGTAGAAGTGAGAGAAAATTTCGTTGGTTTTTCTCCAGCTCAAAAAAGTACTGGAGAAGCTTTTTACGACTTTTTAATTGAAAAATTAAGCTCTCTTAAATTAAATGTTAACGATATGAGAGGCCAGGGGTATGATAATGGATCAAATATGGCTGGAAAACATATTGGATTGCAGAAACGAATTTTGGACAATTATCCACGAGCTTTGTTTATGCCATGCAACGCGCAAAAGAAACTTTCGCTGCGTCAATGATGCAGCGAAAGTTTCTTTTTCAACTGTGGATTTTTTTAGTAATGTGTCAGCAATATACAATTACTTTTCCGGATCACCTTTTCGATGGCAAATTTTAAAAAAACATGTAAAATCGTTAACAGTAAAACAAGTTAGCGTAACCCGGTGGGAATCAAGGATTAAGGCGATTAGACCACTGCGTCATGAATTAGGTGAAATTTATGACAGCCTAATAGAACTAGCGGAAGAATGTTCAACACCAATAGGTCAACATGAAGCTAAATGTTTGGCAATGAAAATTAAATCGTACAAATTTATTTGTTCCACAGTAATATGGTACGAAATCTTAGAAAAAGTAAATATTATTAGTAAAATGATGCAGACCGTTTCTTGGAATCTTACTTCATGTGCTGAATCTATTAATAATATTTTAATTTTTTTCCAAAGTATTAGAAATGATGAAAATTTCGAAAAGTATTTGAAAATTGCTGATGAATTATGTGAATCACTTGAAATACAACCGGAATTTCCTGTTGAAATTAATCTACGTCGACGCCATAAGCGAAAACAATTTGACTATGAAGGAGATGAGGATATTCAGTTAACTGCTAAAGAAAATTTCAAAATTAATTTTTTCTATGTAATATTGGATACAGCCATTTCATCTGTTACTACCCGGTTTGAAACATTATCCAATTTCGAACAGTCTTTCGGATTTTTATATAAATTTGTTGAAATAGGAGAGGACGACATAAAAAAAAGTTGCTTCGACTTTCATAATAAATTCAAGGATGGCGAATCGTGCGACATAAACGGAGCAGAATTATACGAAGAGTTAATTTCATTGAAAATAATTATAAAAGATAGGAAACAACCCGAAGAACTCCTAAAGTATTTGTACAAACACAATTTACAAAATTCATTTCCAAATGTATCTACAAGCTTAAAACTATTATTGACCATGCCTGTATCAGTTGCGTCTGGAGAACGTAGTTTTTCTAAATTGAAAATCATAAAAAATTACCTACGTACTTCCATGACGCAAGAACGTATGAGCAATCTTTCAATTATCGCGATTGAAAGTGAAATTGCTGAATCTTTAAATATTCACGAAGCAATTGACGATTTTGTCAGTAAAAAATCCCGTAGGATTAACTTTTAATATGTACTTTATTTAATAATTGCTTCGTGAAGATTCAGCAATTTCACTTTCAATCGCGATAATTGAAAGATTGAAAGATTTCCCTAATTAACCGGTAACCTAACCGAAATAATTTTATGAAACCGGTTAATTAACCAAAAACCTTTACTATTTTCAATATCAATAAATAATACGTAAGATTTGATTTTTTAAAATCAAATAATTTTAAATTGTCACTGAGCGACACCTAGGATTTTAAATTATCGTATTCCTATGTTCTTTATGTTTGATAATTTTGTCTGTGATTATAATACCAATACCATAATTACTTTTTTTCATGTTATTATTAAAGTAAGTAAATTAATTCTATTTTGTATACCTCCCAAGTTGCAAGTCAGCCCAGATCTGCCATTGGCCACTGAGCTTTGTTATCCTAATATGTTAGTATAGATTTAAGGGTTATTCCTTGTTCTTTATGTTTGATAATTTTGTCTGTGATTATAAAACCAATACCATAATTTTTTTCATGTTATTATTTTTGTTTAAATTTTAAATAAAAAAATGTTTATTTTGTGCATTTTTTTTTCTTAAATTTCATCCAAACATATAAATCTCATAAAACCGGTTTTTAGCCGGTTTTTCTTTTCAGAAACCGGTTTTGGGAACAAAACCAATATTTTTTTTCGTTCTCGATTTCGGTTAACCAAAAACTGATTTTTTTCCCGGTTTGATGCCCTGTGTATAATAATAAACATTAAAAATTAAAGTAGTTTTTTTTAATGTTATCCTGGGGGCGGCCATACAGACTGGCACGCAGGCGGCCATATACCCAGGCACGGCCCTGAGTATGAGGGTAGCTATGTTTCAAATAAAATTAATATTTTACTATATACCATAGCGGTTGAAAATTTAGAAAAATTCATTTTTATTTTTATGAATTAGACCAAAAATCAGAAATAATTTGTCGAAATTTTCATCCTGATCGGTGTAGATTAGCTTGCGGATGTTCACCCCTTAAACATAATTTTTTAGAAAAATCCAAAATCCTACTTTCTTATTTTCTTTCAACTGACATTAGCTCAGATATGCCTACTGTCCTATAAAAAGGACAGTTTTGACGACTTTACAGATACCGTTTTAATATTCAGTTCGTTGAACATAGGCGAGATGTCGCTTCTTGAGTTTAATCTAGAAACATGACTTCAAAGTATTTTGACAGTTATTTCAGTTTGAGAACGATTTGAACACTGTTGTATACGTTTTTCTAAAGAGTAGTATCCGACATGGCGACTCCGATTGACCTCAAGTTGAAAGGGTACGTATAATTTCTTCTTTTGTTGGCAAATCTATAATGTTGTTTATTATTCTTGCTTATTATATGTCAAAATAGACATTAAAGATACCACGTGGAGCTAAGTTTCGAATTGTTGTTGTATTTACCTGATAAAGTTCTGCCTAGTGTCCTAATTTTAGGACACTAGGCAGATAAGGTCTTATTATTATTTTTTTACAGTGGTTTAACTCTCAGTGAGTTATTGTCATATTTGGAGGAAGATGATGAAAAATTACCAGGACATGAAATTAACGTGGCAATAATGCCCCGAGTCAACTCTTGCCAGGATGAGGATTCCGGTGATGAAGAAAATCATAGATATTATAATATATTAAGGCCCCCATAGACATCCTTCTTTTTCGACAGTTTTAACCGACGAGTGAGTCGGTTGGAACGATGAACGAAGCCGGACGATGAGCATAGACAACAGTTTAATTTTTAACAGTTTACCGTGATGGACGACACGTGTTTGTTGGCAGCGGCGGCGACTTTGGCTGTAAAGCAAAAGTAACGCAAAAATCGTTCAAAGTGGATTAAGGAATGGCTAGCGAAACGGCGCCACTGAGAAAACACGACGGTTCTATGCCATACACATCGTGATTAACCGTCTGGATGGCAGGAAACCGGACAAAAATCAAAATTATTTGATATTTTGGAACGGCAGTTAATCACGACGGTTTTTACACATACACATCGGTTTTATTATCCGTTCGTTCCAACCGACTTACCCGTCGGTTAAAACTGTCGAAAAAGAAGGATGTCTATGGGGGCCTTTACATGGATGGAGTGTTGTATATGTGGGGTATAGGAAAGAATTGACTCCAACATGTGAGAAAGGCAGAGCGATATGTATATAGTTAGGTGCGTGAAGGAGCGCAGAAAAGGTCACGTGACAACTGGCATCGGTATTCATAAGATCATTTGAAAAGTACATTTCTGATACATTTTAAAAGAATTATTTATTATAAAATGAAAGAATAAACAAATGCTCATGAGATAGTATACGAGGGCAATTCAGAAACTAACCTCCGATTGGTCACAGTGCGGGTAGTGGGGGGAGTAGCGCGCCATCTGTGCATTCACACGCTCAGCAGGTCAGTCGGCATCAAGCCGTAGTCGAGTGAACATCGTACCTGCGCTAGTTTAGTTTTTGTGGCAGTTTGAAATGTGTGCTGCAATAGAAAATCCCGCCAAATGTGAAGTGCGTGCTGTTATAAGGTTTTTTACAGCCAAAGGATACTCTGCAGCAGCTATTCATCGTGAGCTTTGTGCCGTGTACGGACCAAAAGTTATGAGTGAAGGAGTTGTCCGTGAATGGGTACGTTTATTTAAAAGTGGACGAGAAAACGTTCATGATAAAGAGAGGAGTGGTAGACCATCCTTGGTGACTGACGAACTCGTTCAGACAGTTGATGCAAAAGTTCGTGAAAATCGACGTTTCACAATGGCGGAGTTGTCTACTGATTTTCCACAGATTTCTAAGACTCTTTTGTACGAGATAGTGACAGCAAGATTGGGTTACCGTAAGTTCTGTGCACGATGGGTGCCCAAAATTCTTACCGACCACCACAAAAGTCAAAAAATGGCCTCTGCATTAGACTTTCTGTCACGTTATGAGGACGAAGGAGAACCATTGTTAAACAGAATCGTGACCGGTGACGAAACCTGGATTAAGTACGTGAACCCTGAGACAAAAGAACAATCAAAGATGTGGGCACATTCAGATTCGCCTACCAAACCAAAAAAAGCCCGGCAAGATTTTTCTGCCAGAAAACTGATGGCAACGGTGTTTTGGGATGCCAAAGGGGTGTTGTTGGTTGAATTCATGGAACGTGGGACGACCATTAATCAAGACGTGTACTGTGAAACACTAAAAACATTACGACGGGCTATACAGAACAAACGCCGTGGTATGCTGACTTCCAGTATCGTTTTTTTGCACGATAACGCCCGTCCTCACTCTGCTCGCAGAACAACAGCCCTTCTTGAGTCCTTCAAGTGGGACGTTTTCAACCATCCACCTTACAGCCCAGATCTGGCGCCAAGCGATTATCACCTCTTCATGCATATGAAGAAATGGCTCGGGTCCCAGCGGTTTGATGACGACGAAGAGCTCAAAGATGCGGTCACAGGCTGGCTCAAGGCACGAGCGGGTGATTTTTATGCAGAAGGAATTTCAAAGCTTGTGAAGAGATACGATAAGTGCCTCAATCGTTATGGAGACTATGTCGAAAAATAGTGCAAAGATGTAGTTGTAAGATGTATATATTAAAATATTTTTACTTAACTTGGTGTATTTTTTTCAATCAACCGGAGGTTAGTTTCTGAATTGCCCTCGTATTTAATAGATATATTTATGCTCATGGTAGAGTAAAGCGGGGAAATATGCCGCATCGGGTAATATGCCTCAGTCTGCTTATAGCTTGTACAGAAGTTCGACAACATCGCAACAGTGCATTTCTGTATTTGTTTATATAAAACAGCACGCGTGTGATTGATTCCTGTTTTTAGTCTTAAAATTTGGTGAATAGTGCCATAAAACTGGTAAGTAAACCTCAAAAAAAAATTTAAAACCCAATTTGGCAGGAGCTTGTTGAATCAGTTATTAATGATCCGATTTAAATATAATTATTGCGTAAAGTAAGGCTTATAACCTAACTTTTGCCACTTGTAGCGTTACCGTGTTTGCACGGAAATTTTTGATTCCTAGTTGCAACTCTTATCTTGTACTCTGGGGTAATATGCCCCATTACAATGGCAGTGCAGCATATTACCTCAAGTATTTTCTCTGCGTAATGGATTGAATACGAATAGTTTTTTATTATTCCAGAATAATACAATGCCACGCTCTTATGTTCGAAAAAATTTAAGAGCGCAGTGGTCAGAAGAAGACCTTCAGAATGCCGTTCGGGATATCATTGATGGTAGAGGCTCAGTTCGAGAAATAAGTCGAATTTATAAAGTTCCCGTTAGAACTTTAATAAGAAGAAAGTCATCAGGAAATTTGAATAAAATTACCCTTGGTCGGAGAAGCTGTCTTAATGTTGAACAAGAAAATAGTTTATCCAGATACATAAGAAACATGGCATCGCACGGCTTTGCTTTATCTGCCTCCAATATACAAGAACTTGCGTATTCTTTTGCTGTCCAAAACAAGATTGCCCATACTTTTAATAATGAGAAAAAAATGGCAGGACAGGACTGGTTTCTGTCCTTTATGAAAAGACATCCTGAGCTGGCAGTACGTAAAGCTCAAGGACTGTCCACCGCCAGAGCTAAGGGGATGACAAGACAAGAATGTGCTAAATATTTCGAAATTCTAGGAAACGTTTTAAGAGAAAATAATTTGTTGAATACGCCACAGAAAATTTTCAACCTTGATGAAACAGGATTGCAGTTGAATAACAATCCCGGAAAAGTTATGACAAATAAAGGCGCTAAGATGGTAAATTGTATTACGAGTGCTGAAAAGGGGGAAACTGTTTCTGTCATAAGCTGTGTAAACGCAGAGGGCAGTTTTCTGCCACCCTGTTGCATTTTCAAGGGCAAAAATAAAAAACTTGAATTTGAAGATGGTCTACCACCCGGTGGTAAAGTTATTATGGGCGAGAAGTCGGCCTACGTTACTAGTGAAATTTTTCTGCAATGGTTTAAAGAGTTCTTTGTTCCGAGAAAAGGACTCGGTAAGGTTTTGCTGATTATGGATGGCCATTCTTCGCATTGTTCCAATGTCGAGTTGTTAGATTATGCTGTAGCGAATGATGTGATTTTATTATGTTTGCCTAGTCATAGCACTCATTGGCTCCAACCGCTTGACCGGTCATTTTTTAAGCCCCTGAAAACCTACTGGTCCCAAACTTGTCAGAATTGGGTTCACAACAATCCGGGCCGAAAATTAGGCAGACTACAGTTTGCCTCACTTTTGAATGTCGCCTGGTGTAAAGCAGCTACCATTCAAAATGGGACATCCGGGTTTAGAACATGTGGGATTTACCCGTTTAATCCTGAACAGATTCCCGATTATGCATTTGTCTATCACGAAGTAGCACAGGCTCAAGAGAATCTTAATCCAGAAGAAAATCTCATCATAGGGCAAAATGAGAATGGCAACTTTCCAGATATCCACACACAAGATGTTATTGTAGCTAACGATGGTCGTGAAGACAGAAATCCATTCGAAGAAATTCTACCGGTTCCACGCATAGAACCAGGACCAAGTAACAATAGGGGTCACCGAAAACAACATGCTGAAGTGCTGACTTCACCGGAAACAATTACCGTCAAAAGAGCAAAGAAGGAAGAAAAAATAAAAAAATTAAAACAAAAAGAGGAAGTAAGAAAAAAAATAAGGTAACTCTTTCAAAGAAAAACACTGAAAAAAGCGCAAAAGTTCAAAAAAAGCAAATTATTTCAAAGCCAATGAGTTACATCTCCAGTTCATCGGATACCGAAACAGAGGTAGTAACGAAGGAAAGCGATAATTCAGAAAACGACGTTGATGAGTCAGATTTTTGTGCAAACTGCAACGGATATTTTATGGATAAAAAAGGCCCCAAGTGTGACTGGCTTCAATGTGTAAGATGTTTGAAATGGGTCCATGAAATCTGCACTCCATCTGAAAGCTTTTGCGAAGACTGCATCCCTTTAGCCGAGATAGCTATGAAGAAAATAAGACATTAAAGACACATATGTATTAAGTTGATGTTTTTTGTTTATGTATACACAAAAGGTTATTAATATAGTTCTCCGATGTTTTCTTCTTAAATTCTAAGTTCCAGTTTTTAAACTGTTAACTAATGTTGCCATATCACCCCAAGCTATATGCCATATTACCCATGGGTACGGGTAATATGGCAATAACGTATCATTCAACATTTCTACCTGTAACATCTTTATCAGTGGGAATACAGCAACGAACATTTCACATAAACTACCCATGTATGCACGCTTTAAGATGCTGGCATCATATTGCGGCTGGGCCACTTGGTTGTTGGATTGTGAGCCTTTGAAAAATAAGTTGCCATATTCCCCCGCTTTACTCTATACAAATTACGTGAACTGAACATATGAAATTTAATACAAAAAATAAAACTTCGTAATAAATAATTTATTGATTCTTGAAATGAATAATTTTTGTAAATTCACTTCTAATTCGATGTTGCACTTCATTTAAACTCTTATTATGATATATAGAATTTAATAGTTAAAGAAACTCGGTGTGAAATTATTTAAATAATATTGTTAATTAATTCAAATATTATTACTAATTTTACAATCTAAGAAAGACAATTCATTTAGAATTGTAGCGATTATCACCGCTAAACAACTAAGAAAAGATTGAGTCCAGGTGGGAATCGAACCCACGTCTCGAAATTGCCGGTCTGGTGCTTTGACCACTAAGCTACCGGACTACTACTGATCTTAGTTGTTCGTTACCTTTAGAATATACGGTGCTGCTTACGCAGTCTTATTACCGGTCATCTACGTCAATTTATTATCAAGAGAGTTTACTAGTTTCCCGCTAGGAATTTTAATTGAAATGTTAAATATTGTAAACAAACAGTGTATTTAAATTTACAATCTAAGAAAGACAATTCATTTAGAATTGTAGCGATTATCACCGCTAAACAACTAAGAAAAGATCTTTTCTTATTGAGATATGGTTATAAAATATGGATGGGAGCAATTAACAAGGGGTACGCAGTTTGGTTTGAACCATATCAAGGAGCAAAGACAAAAATAGACAACAAATATAAACCTTTTGGTTTGGGTCATTCTTGTCTATTCCAAAATAGAAGTGAGAATAAGAAAAATCAATGTTGGAAGAATCCTAGAGTCATTTGAACTCGTTTTGTGTGTTTAGTTCTTTTTTGGAAATTAGAGAAACGAGCGTTAATTTCATTAAAATGTTTGAAAATTGATAAATTTCGCACGCCGAATCGAGTAAAAAGTCAAAACCCGCCTTAAAGAGGAAAATTTATTATATTAAATATAAAAAGTCTCCTATGTCCTATTCCACGATACAATCAACCTCTATACCAAATTTCATTAAAATCCGTCCAGCTGTTTAAGGGTATGGTGGATTCAGGCCTCGTTTCGTTGTCCCCAGCCCGTTTGAATTAGGTGTTTTTTCACGGTACATGCGATAGTTTTGTATTTTTTAAAATTTTTACTAAATTCTAAAGTGCAGAAAAAATTGTCGGAGCATGTCAAAAAAATTTTTAAAAAAACGCATTATCTACAATTTTTAAGATAAACAGTCGTACAGCAGTTTGCTTGAAAGCCTATTCATGTGCGGAGGGCATGTGGAGCCAAAAAAATCCAAAGTTATTGAAAAAAAATGAAAAAGTTGGGAAAAAAATTTTATTTGCGATATTTTGTCCAGAGAGTAAAAGTTTAGTGCTCGAGGGGCGCAAGAAAACACTTTACTTCCGAGTTATATACAGTATTTTTTGCACTTTTGTGTATATTTATTGATAAAATTGAAAAATTGTAGATTTATTAATCTGACAAGAGATCTATTAATTTGACAGTTATCTAATGTTGCTATAGAAACATATTGTCTATTTTTACTTTAGTCCCTGTTTTGAGGGACTAAAATGCTGTTTTAGTCCCGAAAGTTCAAAGAATCCTTTTAAGCTAGATATCTAAAGATGAACACATTTTACCGTAGTTTCAAAGGAAGATCCAGAAACAACATTTTATAGTCCGTTCAGTTTTAGAATATGGTCATAAAAAATAGGCACGTCCATCTCTAATAATAAATTTACAACTCTAGTCGGCTGTGTAGAAAATATACATCAGTTCTACAAGGAAATACCAATCCACACAGATAAAAACAAAATTACCAGTGGCGCCAATACGATAGGACAACATTTTTAATGTATCAAATTAATAAAAATGAGTGTGGTTAGAATATGAATTTTTACCGTACTGCAAATATTAAAACTATATGGCAAATATTTTGATTTTGTGAATAAAAAATTATCCAAAACACAGTCTTTAATCTTTTCATTTTTTTACGTAAAAATTTTAGAACGCCACTGACACACATTGCTTATAGGTAGGCCCATTCCACTACCCCTCTTATGGTGGGTTTCTGGAACGATCTATATCGATTCAATAAAGTTATAGATTCTATAAAGTGTAAAAATGGTTTCTGGAAGAATCTATAGTAGTTATAGATTCTATAACCGTTCTACAAGTTATAGGATCTACAACCACGCTATAAGTATTCTATAGTAATGGAGCGCATGATCAGTTCACTTTGCTATTGGAGTGCATCCTTTGACAATGGTTTTTTGGTTAGGTTTTGTGGTTTATACTTTGTCGTTATGCAAACTTTTTCTTGCTGTTTTTCTAAAATGTCGTATAAAGCCGGATTTCCACCAAACAGACTGTTTAAAAAACAGTTTTGTTTTCAAAAAACCAAACAAACCTTGTTTTTGTTTCCTTTGCAAGTGCAGAGAGACTGTTTAAAAAAACCGTGGGGCTAGTGGTAGTTTTATCGAAGAGACTTGTTTTCCTTTGATGTACCGACTCGAAATGGGAAAGTGTTTTGTTTACGAAAAACACTGTTTTCGGACAAATTTGTTTCTAGAACTGTTTAGTTTTAAAAGCAGGGTATTTTTGTTGAGAAAAACAGTTTTTGTTTGTGTTTTCTGTTTTGTCTCTTTGGTGGAAATCCGGCTTTACAAATACACTTTTTTTGTCCTCGGTTAAGGTGATCAGAACTTAAATTTGAAAATACGGGACAAATAATAATAATAATGATAAAAATAATATCAATTTTAATGATAATACATATTTCTCATAAATGATTAATTTAAAACAAAAGGAAAATAACATTTTTAAATCAATTAATTATATTTCTTAGATCCATGTATTTCTTTTAAGAGTTGTGGTTGTTTCCTTAAATTATTATTTGATTATAAAATACAATTAGTAAGTAACCATAATTAAGGTCAGTCCGTGAAAAAATACGGGACGTAAAATATACGGAAAGACGGTCAAAAATAAGGAACTGTACCGGGAAATACAAGACGTCTGGTCACCTTTTCCTAAATCCCGCCTGGGCCCGAAAATTATATTCATTAGTTATTAACTCACAAGCTTTTTTTTCCTTTTTAACACTGATCCCGTCAGTTTCTTTATTGTCAATGATTCCTCTCATGATTTCTAATAGAAAATGTTTTTCTGGTTCAAGAAAATTTCGAGAACGTTTATTTTTTGTTTCTTCCATATTTTCGTAAACAACATTTTTCGTAGCAATGGTTGAAACAGTACTGGTGATTTTACAATTTTTGAACGCAATACAATGTTTAGATTTTACCTGCCAATTTACTTTAATTGCCCTTTAATTTTATCACCTTTTCTTCAGATTGTATTTGCCGCTTAAAAAACCGACCACATCTGGGACGACATCTCTCAGGGAATAGAAAAATGGACTTTATTGAGTTCATAGTTATAGAATCTATATGATCTTTCCAGAAACAGGTCTTGAGTTTGTTGATTCCATAACTTTATAGAATCAACAACTGTTGGATCTATAAAAATACTTTCTAAAAACTCACCATCAAAACTGTAAAAAAGGATCGATTTTTATGAACATATTCTCTTGCTGAACGGACTCTGAATGAAAAAGACGAGATAACTGCATGGAGAAAAAACTATCTTCGCCAAATCAAGGCATTCCGAGATAATGGTAAGTCAATTTATTATCTGGATGAAACTTGGATTAATATAAGCCATTCTGTCAAAAAGGGGTGGACTGACATGTTAATTAAAAACCCAGGAGACGCATCAAATGGATGGTATTTCCAGACAAATAGTAAACATTAAATAATTCATTGAAAAAAGTTTAAAACGCAAAACAATAATGACCTGCCTCAATAAGGGATTTTCTACCACTTTTTTTGAAAAACTGTAAAATAATTAAGAAAAAAAAATGTTATGATCATATGCAGGCTTCACAGAACATCTTAACAGAGTGGTCTACAAAACAATCTAGTGAAGATTTCAAAAAAAACTTTTGATCTATCACCTTTCTCAACTTCCTACGCCTTTTTTTCACTTAAATGATCTTTGGATGTTACCCTGTAAATCCTTGAGTGCTAGTTGTGATATTTTCATAAATAACCAAAAAACGCTAGGGGGACCAAGCGAGGTGAAACACCCGGTATATTTTTCACAATAGTTGAGTCACAGTGTCCACTGATATAAAAATTTCAAAAAAATATTGAAAAATTAAAAAAAAAATTAACTAGTATGCACACCAAATTTCATAATTTTATCACAAAAATTAAAAAGTAGTGACTGAAAGGATTAATTAGTGATTTACGTGAATTTTTTGTTTCATTGTGGCCTTATCGGTTGAATATTGAATCTTGTAAATCAAAAAAATCTTGCTGGAAATATATTACGAAAAAGAATCGTTCACCTTTTTTAAAATTGCAAGATTTCTAGTTTACATTACCGTGCTTATTTTTGGGCAGTAACTACGCCTGTATTTAAGTCTAGTGAATCTTTTGTATTACAACACCGTTTTTGTTATAAGTTTCTTCAATCGTTACATATAGACCAACGGTCAGCAACTAGTCCGGACCGCGGAAGGTCAAAAACTGGACCGCCAAAAGAAATTGAAAGTATAAAATTACTCAAATTATTTAAAAATAAAAAATTTTCTGGACCTCGATAAAAAATTCCAAAAGTATCCGGACCCCACCTAAAATTACTTGCCGACCCCTGATATAGAGGTTAATGATGGTGGAACAACATTTGATAGTTTTTGTCCTTTTATTATTATTTTTTTTTGAACGATTCCACTTTAGCAGTTGTAAACTGGTGGAATGATGTTATTGTTGATAGGTGTTTTAAAAGAAGGTGCTCTGATTTATTTTTGGAGTCCAAATAGTGTTGACTAATCTACATTTATTAAGATTAAGGCTCACATGCACATAAGATGAGATGACCATGGCTAATTTTCAAGTTTAGCTAAATGGTAGACTCACATGTGCACAAGATGAGATGATCATGGCTAACTGTTAATTAAAGGGGCGACTCATTGAAATTGTCGCGCACCTTGCCCAAAAAAAAAATTAATTAGATTAGATGAAATTTATTGCGCAAATACTAATAGTTTAAAATATTTCAGGACCGGACCAGATGTCCGAGGACGGACATTCCGTCAGGATGGGCGAATGTTAGAAAATAATTAACGGGGTTGACGTCAGCATCAGAGTTTGGTACTACCCCTTGAGGGAAACCGGTTACGGCGTGAGACCCCAGGGCGTGGCAGTACCAATACAACCGTGCATAGACGTGCGTCTCGTATTGTTTTAAATATTGGTTGATTGGAGTTGTTATCATCATCATTACCACTTGGTGAACGCGGAGTTAGATCATTTCTGTTATATTAATCATTTTTATCAATAATAAACCATAACATTATCATCATTATTGTTATTTTTATATTTTTAGTTTAATAAAACATAACCATAAGATTGAATCGTTTATCAATAATAAACTATAACAAATCAGAAGTGGGATACACCACACGTTGTTCAATAGTGTGTGAAACGAGACAGTACTTGGTGTAAGAGTAATATCAAGCGTGATAGAAAAGAAAAGCTCAAAAAAACGACGCCGTGAACCGTCACCGCCGTCGTCGTCGTCCAGTTCGTCGACCAGTTCTTCGACGAGCTCCTCCGAAGACGAGGCTGCAGAAGCGCTGCGCCGTGTAAAGGAGTTGAAAAAGCAATTGAAAAAGTTGCAGACGCAGAAAGCACCCCATCCGTCGTTTTTGGATGAAGCTTTGCTGCCTGAATTCGATCCATCCAATGGAGCAATGAACTCCAACGAGTGGACGCGAAAAGTAGAAGACATCTCCAGGTCGCGAGGTTGGGACGAAGGTATTATAATGCGAATGGCTGTTGGGAGATTAAGAGGTAACGCCCGGAAATGGTATGATTCACTTTCATTATCTGATATACCGTCGTGGTCCGAATTTAAAGTGTCGATTACGAATAACTTTCCCGCGCCATTACGATGGGGCAAATTGTTGATAGAAGCTGCTACATACGCTCCTAAGCCGGGGCAAAATCTTAGTGATTATTGTTTTGAAAAAGCGGCTCTATTAAATAAACTAGATCTTAACATTAAAGACTTGTATTTAATCGATACCGTAATCGAAAGTATTCCGGACTCAAACATTCAACTTTTAACAAGAGCCGCAGATTGCAGTACTATTGGAAATTTGGCGAATTTTTTAAGCCATTTAAATCTAAAATCTAATTATGACGTCACCATCCCAACAACGGCGCACCCCATCAAGTCTGAAGGACTTGGAAACGTCGCTTCTTGGCGTGATAAATGTTCTAAAAATAGATTTAAAAATAAACAGCAAACCGACGATAATCAGTCGATCACTTCGACACGAAAAACAAATATAACGTGTTACAACTGTGGAGGGCCACATACAGCCAAAAACTGCGACAAACCAATCAGAAAATGTTCATTTTGTCAACGGATTGGTCACACACAAGATAACTGTTTTAAAAAGAAAAAAAAAACTCCAAAGGCAGCAAGTACCTTATATAGCGAATTTTTTTATGTATCTACATGCTGAAATATTATTAATTCACAAACAATAAGAAACACTAATAAAATTTCACTCGTTTACAAATTGTTGTTTGTCTACATAGATCTAGTATGTTAATATTACCTATGTTTGTCTAATATTAACTGTCAAAATTAGTTGCCCTCTGCGATTTTCAATTTTTTTTCTAATATCAATTGTCAGAACACAGCCATCTGAGATAATCGATTTTACTGCTTATACTAAAAAAGAGATTTTTGCATTTTTCTTGCGATCCAACTAACCGATTTTGATGATTTTTTTTCTGGGTCATAGAGAATGGTCGGCTCTACTGTTATTTTAATTTTCATCCAAATCTAAGCAAATGTAATATTGAAAATAATTTTTTTTAACATTTCTTCAGCTCTTATTCCAAAAGTGTTGGCCCTACCAGTCTGACCAACGAACTCATCCAAGCTATCCCCAAGACCGATTTTTGTACCAAGTTTCATTAAGATTGGTGTATTTTAACGGCAGTTATCGTGGGTATACATATATATATATATATATATATATATATATATATATATATATATATATATATATATAAAATTTTTAACGAACGGTGGATATGGGTTCCGGGGGTCCCAAAACGAACTTCTGTGTAAAAATTTTTCGGAAATTCAAAAGTGAGGATCTCGTCATAAGCTAATTTTTTTTAAAAAAATTCGCTAAAAGGAGGTAAATGCAGTTGTTTCATCTAATATCAATTTGTATAAAAAGATTGCCGTTATTAATGGTAATCAAATTAATTGTTTAATTGACACGGGCAGCACATCAACGATATTAAAAAAGTCAGTTGCCTTAAAGCCCCTTTACATTATCCAATATTGCATCCAATTTTTTGTTCCAACAAGAAGTTTTTGTGTTTACACCATCCAATTTTTCTATCCAAGCCGTTGCATCCAATATTTTCAGAATAGGACGGTCTTTAATTTCGTCCTAATTTTTCACTCGATTTGCGAGAAAGTGTCATGCGCAGTATACTGTTTTGAGAATTTGACGTTATGCGCAAGTAGAAAGCATGGCCATGGCGTGGTGTACCCCGTACCGTACTTGTTGACAACAAGTTGTTGTTAGTTGTTTGATGTGTTAAAATAGTTTGTTTTTTCCTTCATTAAATCATGAGTGGAAAATCAAAGAAATCTACTAAAAAGGTAATAAATAATGAAAATTTGGTTAAACGTTGATAAAAAGGACCTTACAATAATAATTTTTTTCAATGTTTTGTAACCATTTGTAATTTTGAATTATTAACCGTTACACAGGTTCAACAAAAGAACCGTTATTTCTAAAAATTATAGAAAAAATGTAAAACAAAAAGGGAAAAACCCAAATTTATTTTCATTAAATTTGAAAAATGGAATCATGAATTCATTTAGGGTCCTGTATATCTACGTATAACCCACATTGTTATATGAAGCATGTAATATCTCCAACGTTTCTTGGACCAGAGACCAAGTCGAAAAATTTTTGGAGCATCTTGAGCACCATCCCTGCTTATACGATCCGAAAAATCAATTGTATTTTAATAGACATGCGAGGGCTTCTGCCCTCGAACGTCTACTAAATGTTTTAGACGTCGATGGATTAACCATCGACGATTTAAAATCCAAAATAAACAATATACGGACCCAAATGGGGATCGAGCTCAAAAAAACCACCACACCGAGCGGTAGTGCTGCAGACGATGTACACGAGCCGGTGTGGTGGTTTAGCTTAGCACAATTCTTGGCGCCCCATATTAAATGTAGAAAGTCGGAAGACACTTTAGAAAGTGTAAGTTGTCTTTTTGTTTCTTTTTCAAGTGTTGATTGTTCATATATTTGTAGGAATATACTGGTAGTATGGTGGAGGTCGAGTCTTCTGATGCACCCTCGGCTTCTGTGGAAGCGACTCCACCAAATAAACGCAAAAGACACGACAGCGATACTATTCCCTTGCTAACGTCGACGCTACAAGCATTGCAAGAAGGCGTTAATTCGTTTAAAACTAATAAAGAGGAGGATTTCGGAAATTATGTGGCTTCCGAGCTCTCCTCGATAGAAGATGAAGAGCTTGTCAATGATTGCAAACACGCGATCACAAATATTATTTATGATTTTAAAAAAAAATTTTAAAGAATAAAAAATAAATACGTTTATTAAATAGTTTCAATTTATTCACCAAACAAAATTAAAATTAAATTAATGTTTGTATAATTAATTCTTTCCTTATTATGGTGTAATAATAATAGAAAAGATGTCAACGAAAGAGTTAATTATACAAGCATTTATTTAATTAAACATATTAATGGAGAACTTTGAAAATAAAACTGAAATTTGTATCTAGAAGTTGAAATTTTGGACAGCTTGAGCCTGCCATGGTACCGAGCCTATCCCGTTAAAATAATTCGTCCACTGCACTCTCAATTCCAGTGTTTCAACTGAAGCTCTATTGATTGTATTACGTTGTAATTTCGTTACGAATAATTTGTTTCTCCATTCTCCTTCGGTGAAAGTGGTTGTCTCGGTATTTTCGCAATCTATCCCACTTAAATAATGTTGGCCCTCCCGATTTCGAAGAAAATTATGCAGCGCGCAGCATGCCAGTGTTATGCTCTGCACTTTATCAACAGACAAATTGACTTCCTTTTGTAATATTTGGAATCGGTTGGCCATAATCCCAAAAGCATTTTCTACTACTCTCCGAGCACGACTAAGCCGGTAGTTGAATTTTTTTTTATTTATTTCGACTCTTTGACCCCATGGTTTCATAATTCTTCTACTTGGTTTAAAAGCATCATCGGCAACAATAACATAAGGGACTACGATGTCTGTTCCAGGTAGTACATCGTCCTCGGGAAAATTCAAACGATTTTGTTCTATCGCGTTACATAAATTTGAATTATTGTATACTCCACCATCGCTCACTTGTCCATTGCAACCGACATCAACATAGCGAAAACAGTAATCTGCGTCGACAAGAGCTAGTAATACAATACTGTGAAAACCTTTATAATTGTAATAGAAAGAACCATCTGCGCGTCGAGCTCGGAAAGCGATGTGTTTCCCGTCTAAAACAGTAATCAGGTAATACATTCACAAAGCACAAGATGTACGCTTAAATACCTAATGCACCTAAACACATTGGGAAGTTCCAAAGTTTCCAAAAACGATATGCAACACTTTTCCACTCATATGCAGATGTTGGTGTCTACAACAATTGCAACTGTAGTTAAAGACGTGGATTAATTCAACTTACTACTTTTAAATATTCTCTCTTAAGAGCTGCGTATATCTTAGTGATAGTCTCTGGTATTATTTGTGACAGCGCTGGGACAGAAATTCTGAAACTATAACTCAGACTTTGGTAAGTTTCTCCCGTCGCGAGAAATCTTAGAGTCACAAGTAACCTGTAATACAAACAAATTTTTACAACTATTTACAGTACTTCCTAATACATACCGCGTTTGTGCAGGTATACATTCACGAAATGACGTGTTTCTCTTTGCAATGGACCGTCCAACTTTACCCAAGAGTAATTCAAACGTTACACAACTCATTCGAGTAAAGTTTCGAAAGCTAACAGGATCTTCCATTTTCAACTCGCGAAATACGAGTCCTGAAACTCCATGCCCGTCATCTCTACGTAGTAACCATTTTCTTGCCCAATGTTTTCGACATTTTTTGCCCGTTTTTGTTGCAATATTAATATTGCCAACACGATTTCCGTCAATACTGTCAATTGCACTAACTTTTTCTTCCGCGACATACCCATTTTCCGTGGTTCACGAATAATTATGTAATTACAAGTTTCTATAAAACGTATTTACACCATTTATAGGTTAAGTTTAGACAATCTTACACTAATGACAGATATCAGATGACGATGTTGACGATGTTTAGACGTTAGCGCCTGCGCACACATGCAATTAAATTGGATAATGTAAAGATGAAACTAGCTAGTATTGGATATGAAATAGTATAGAAAAATCGTATAGAAATATTAGATGCAAAAATTGGATAATGTAAAGGGGCTTTTACGTTTATCTCTTTCACGTTACGATGTTTCATGGGTAATAATGTTTTTACTAGTTTGTTTACCGAGATCGAGCTCCATATCGATGATGTCCGCGCTTTCGTCAAAGCTATAGTTTTGGATGATGAATACTTACAACACGACCTAATTGTAGGGAGAGATTTTTTAAATCAGAGTCACGTGGCCCTAATCAAGGTCGATAATACGTTCGTGCTACGAAAAGTGACTCCAAAGTCTTCAGCCATTGCTGATATTTCAAATATAACGCTACAAATACGTGTCTTGTCCGAAAAAGAAAAGCGACGCGTATATGAACTTTTCCAACAATACCGTGACTGTGTATCAGTGGCGCTAGCTGATTTGGGTAAAACAAATACAGTTTCGATGACCATAAAGGTTACGACGGATCAACCAGTAGTATATCGCCCCTATCGTATGGCAGTACATGAAAAAGAAGTTTTACGAAAATTGATTACGGACCTGAAAACTAACAATATAATTCGAGATTCGATGTCACCCTAGGCAAGTCCTGTTCTACTAGTAAAAAAAAAAAAAAAACGGGTGATCAAAGAATGTGCGTGGACTTTACGACGACTTAACGCCATAACGTTAAAGGATAAATATCCTCTACCTTTGATCGATGATCAGATCGACGCATTAGGAGGACATCGATATTTTAGTACACTAGATCTCGCCTCCGGATTTTATCAGGTACCTATGGCGGAAGACTCTATCGAGAAAACCGCATTCATAACTCCCGAGGGTCATTACGAATTTTTGCGTATGCCTTTTGGTCTTGCTAACTCTCCATCTGTATTTCAAAGACTGATTAATAACGTCTTAGGCGAATTAAAAGGTACGATAGCTTTCGCATATATCGATGATATTATTATTCCATCGCACACTTTTGAGGAAGGACTGCAAAGACTTGAACGTGTTCTACAGAAATTACAGCAACAAAATTTAACATTGAATTTAAAGAAGTGTTTGATGTTTTTTACCGAGATTGACTATTTAGGACGTGAAATTAGTGCAGAAGGTGTTAGACCAGGTACGCGTAAGATTGAAGCTGTGCTGAAGATGAAAACTCCGGAAACTGTAAAAGAAGTTCGACAATTTCTAGGCCTAGCCGAATATTTTCGACGATATGTTAAAAATTACGCACGGATAGTAGAACCTTTAATTCGTCTCACTAAGAAGGATCAACGTTGGCAGTGGACTGAGGCACAAGAAGAAGCAGTAAAACAAGTTAAGGCTATTTTAACAACCAGACCCGTCTTGACTATCTTTAACCCTGTACTTCCGATTGAACTTCACACGGATGCCAGTTCTTTAGGGTTTGGGGCCATCTTATTTCAACTTAAAGATGGAAAACGTCACGTAGTCGCTTATTTTAGTAAACAGGCTAGTTATGAACAAACGCGTTATCATTCTTATGAATTAGAGACTTTAGCAGTTGTACTGGCATTGCGTTAATTTAGAGTATATCTATTGGGTACAAACTTTAAAGTGGTAACAGACTGTAACGCGCTCCGAACATCTTTCAGTAAGAGAGATTTAATACCTCGCGTAGCCTGCTGGTGACTAGAAGTCCAAGACTATACATTTGAAATTGAGTATCGTCCTGGCGTTAGAATGAGTCATGTCGACGCCCTCAGCAGAAATCCAGTAGGCAATACTGTCGACATTTGCCAAATAGATCTAACTGAAGCCGACTGGATTCTGGTGGCTCAATTGGAAGATGAGCAAATTAGTAATATCCGTAAAATTCTGGCAGAACAAGTACGCAATCGTACGACTCAGCAATATTTTGCAGAATATCAATTAAAAAATGGCCGAGTCTATAAGAAATGCCAAGAAAACAAATTATTGTAGGTCGTTCCTGGTTCCTGTCGTTGGCAAATCTGCAGGTTGTGCCACGATGAAGCGGGATATTTAGGCTTAGAGAAGACGTTACGAAAGATACGAGAGAATTATTGGTTTGCAGGAATGACACGATTTGTGAAGAAATATGTGAAATCTTGTCTCCATTGTTTGTATTATAAAAAGTCCTCTGGCAAAAAACAGGGAATGTTGCATCCTGTAGAAAAAGTACCCATCCCCTTCCACACACTGCATGTGGATCATCTTGGCCCATTTGTTACCAGTAAGCGAGGTAACAAGTATTTGTTGGTAATTGTTGATGGATTTACAAAATTCACACTCATTGAACCAGTGCGAGACACCACTTCGCATTATGCTATTAAAGTTTTAACCGATTTAATGTATGTGTTTGGGGTTCCACAACGGATCATAAGTGATCGAGGTACCGCATTTACGTCAAAAACATTTCAAATATTTTGCGAAAGTTATGGAATACAACACGTTCAGAACGCCGTCGCGACTCCACGGGCAAACGGTCAATGTGAATGTTACAATCAAACTATTTTGAGTTCATTGGCTACCACTTCTGCGGGCCAACCCGACAATAAATGGGATACGGTAGTTAAACAGGTGCAAAGTGCGCTTAACTGTAGTTTTACGAAGTCAATTGGAACAAGTCCAATGGAGGTACTGGCAGGCTACAAGCCCAGGGCGATGGCTGAGGCCACTTTGCTAAGCGAAGTACAAGGGCAATTAGAACGATTGGACTTGCAACAACTAAGAAGCCAAGTTTCTGACCGTATTAGTCGAGATCAGAAGGACTAAAAGAAAAGGTTTGATCGGCAGAGGGCTGTTGCCAAGCAATATGGCGAAGGGGACTTGGTAATGGTACTGAAAACCGATTTACCCGCGACCGGCACTAGTAGGAAGCTGTTAGCTAAGTTTAAAGGTCCATTTCGAGTAGAACGTGTCCTTAAGAATGATCGGTACCTGGTAAAGGACTTAAGAGGCGGCATGAAGGCCCATACCACAGTTGTTGCGGTTGAAAAGTTAAAACCGTGGATGATCCTGAAGGACGACGATCCCCGTACAGACCATAAGGAGGGGATAGGCACAGTAAATGTCAGACTCAATTGTTTTCACAACTTGAGATGGTCATGATAAGGTGTCAGGCCCACAAGATTCGGAAAGACACACTAAATGTCAGGCTCAATTGTTTTACAACTTGAGATGGACATGACTACGTGTCTGACTTATGCAATTTCTATGATACCAGTCTAGCTAAATGGTAGGCTCACATGCACATAAGATGAGATGACCATGGCTAATTTTCAAGTTTAGCTAAATGGTAGACTCACATGTGCACAAGATGAGATGATCATGGCTAACTGTTCATTAAAGGGGCGACTCATTGAAATCGTCGCGCACCTTGCACAAAAAAAAAATTAATTAGATTAGATGAAATTTATTGCGCAAATACTAATAGTTTAAAATATTTCAGGACCGGACCAGATGTCCGAGGACGGACATTCCGTCAGGATGGGCGAATGTTAGAAAATAATTAACGGGGTTGACGTCAGCATCAGAGTTTGGTACTACCCCTTGAGGGGAACCGCTTACGGCGTGAGACCCCAGGGCGTGGCAGTACCAATACAACCGTGCATAGACGTGCGTCTCGTATTGTTTTGAATTTTGGTTGATTGGAGTTGTTATCATCATCATTACCACTTGGTGAACGCGGAGTTAAATCATTTCTGTTATATTAATCATTTTTATCAATAATAAACCATAACATTATCATCATTATCATTATTGTTATTATCAATATTTTTGGTTTAATAAAACATAACCATAAGATTGAATCGTTTATCAATAATAAACTATAACACTAATGACGAGATCCTCACTTTAGAATTTCCGAAAAATTTTTGCACAGAAGTTCTTTTTGGGACCTACTATGCCTTTTTAACTTCAAATTGAGAATACTTAAGCAATTCCAACTTGAGAATAATAGTAATAATTGTACAAGATTTATTAGTCATGTCCAAGTATATTTACCGAATGCGTTAAATATGATTTGACTTAGGGAGTTTGTACCGTCTAGAGAACGATGACGTCACCTCCATATACTAGAATCAAAGGCAGCGTGGTTCTGTAGTCGTTGTTGACAATTGTACGGCCTAATCAAAACCGGTAAAATCTTTGTCTATAGTGGCAATATAATCAACCGCTCGTAGCTTCAACATAACCTCGTGACGATACATCAAAAACTCAGGCGATCGATTGTAGTCCCCCACTATTAGAAATTCATAGGCGTGACACGCAAAACTAAGAAATTGTAGATTGTATTGAATTATATTTAAAAATTGAGGAATTACCGTTTAAATTGAGAAATTTGATAAATATTAGGAATAATATTTACGAGCTCTTCATATTTTAGCGAATTTTTTTTAAAAAAAATAGCTTATGAGGAGATCCTCACTTTTGAATTTCCGAAAAATTTTTGCACAGAAGTTCGTTTTGGGACCTCAGGAACCCATATCCACCGTTCGTTATATACAGGGTGTCCCAGGGGTACGTGCAAGCTCCATAATTCCGTTGCTAGATGACATATCGACTTGCGGTTTTTTTCTTACAGTATCCATGGACATTCTGTACAACTTAAAATTATTTTCGTTATTTTAGCTACCCCCCTTATAGAGGGTAGTGCACCCTACTCTCTTATTTTAAATGGAATGGTATATTTTTTATTACATCTTTGAATTCTTTGATGAAATTGAAGGGGACTTTGATAACATGACCCATGGTCTAGCGCTGAAAGTTTTTCAGATATTTTGACTTCTCATGAAATTTTTAATTTTGCAGTGCTTAAATAAAAAATTCACAACATAGAAGCTATTGGAGTCAAAATGTTAAAATTTAGAATTCTAATAGTACAAATAACGTACTTTCTATCAAGTTGTAGAGCATTTAATTGTCTTTCAGCGTTCGGCTGAAATGAATTTTTCTTTCAAGCAATTTTCAAACTGTAATAACTTGCTTATTTTAAATGGAACCTTATATTACTCTTCATACGATTGGATAGAGAAAAAAATTCTGCATCGAACTGTATCACCATTTCCTATACCTATCTTTGATAATTTTTCAGTTATTTAGAATTTTCAATTTTGTCTATTTTTCTTTCCTGAAAGAAAATGTAAAACATAGAAGGCTTAGCAAAACAACCTCTAATTCAATTGTCACAATTAAGATGAAATTAATTAATTTTATTTGGACTATCTCAATGAAATAAAATGGAAGAAATTGACAATTAATTAAATTAATATTTATTTCATTTGCTTTTTGTGTATGTAGGGTGTCCTAAAGTTGTAAAAAATATAGGTAAAATATTCAATATTAACGTCATTTATGATATTTTGTCATTTTGCTAAGCCTTCTATGCATTTTATTATAATTGAATTATTTTGGCATAGGCGACTAGAAGTATTACATTTTGCTTCAAGGGAGGTGATTGAACGAAATTGAAAATTCTGAATAACTGAAAAATTATCAAAGATAGGTATAGGGAATGTTAATACAGTTCAATGTAGAATTTTTTTGTCTATCTAACCATGTAAAAAGAAATGTGGAGTTCCATTTAAAATAAGCAAGATATTATAGTTTAAAAATTGCCTGAAAGAAAAATTTATTTCAGCTAAACAATGAAAGATAATTGAATTCTGTTTAAATTGATAAAAAGTCATTATTTGTACAATATAAATTTGACGTTTCAACAGTTCAAATGCTATAGCTTCAAAAATATGAATTTTTCAATAAAACACTGTAAATTTAAAAATTGCAATAAAAGCTGAAATATCTGAAAAACTTTCAGCGCTAGACCATGGGTCATGTTATCAAAGTCCCCTTCAATTTCATCAAAGAATTCAAAAATGTAATAAAAAATATACCATTCCATTTAAAATAAGAGAGTAGGGTGCACTACCCTCTATAAGGAGGGTAGCTAAAATAACGAAAATAATTTTAAGTTGTACAGAATGTCCATGGATACTGTAAGAAAAAAAACGCAAGTCGATATGTCATCTAGCAACGGAATTATGGAGCTTGCACGTACCCCTGGGACACCCTGTATATATATATATATATATATATATATATATATATATATATATATATATATATATATATATATATATATCCACGATAACTGCCGTAAAAATACTCCAATCTTAATGAAACTTGGTACAAAAATCGGTCTTTGGGATAGCTTGGATGAGTTCGTTGGCCAGACTGGTAGAGTCAACACTTTTGGAATAAGAGCTGAAGAAATGTTAAAAAAAATCATTTTCAATATTACATTTGCTTAGATTTTGATGAAAATTAACATAACAGTAGAGCCGTCGATCCTCTATGACCCAGAAAAAAAATCATCAAAATCGGTTAGTTGGATCGCAAGAAAAATGCAAAAATCTCTTTTTTGAGTATAAGCAGTAAAATCCAATATCTCAGATGGCTATGTGTTCTAACAATAGGCCTTTTAACTGAAAGTTGAGCGCAAGCGCGTCCGCCATGTTCAAAAGGCGGCAATATGAATGTTTCGGGCACTTTTTATAAATATGGCTGGCCAACAAGCATTATCATCCCTTTTATCAGTTCAATTGAATGAAAAATTAATTGATGGTGCTTCATCGGTACATACTATGGTAGAAACCCGCAATTGTGTTTAGTTACGACGATGGTTGAAGTGAAATGGTTGTCCTCAAAGAGGAAATGAAATTGAAAGATTGAAATAACAATAATTTAGATGTCAATTAGAACTGTATTCTTAATTTAATACATAAAAAAAGGGGTCAAAAACGCTCTTCGCAACTGTGTTTCAGTAGATCCAAGTCTTGATAAAGGAAAGTGGTTGAAGGTAGAGGTTCAAAAAGAAATAGAAGAAACTAATCAAGCAGCTAGCAGCAGTACTTTAAATTTTCCAGATGTATGGCAAAAACTTCCATCAAAAGAATTACCAAAATCATTAAATGAAGCCTCTATTTATGATTGACTACGTGGACTGAAAGTTACGACATAAACGTATACTATACTATAGTCATTATTTGATTTCGTCCAGCATTGTAGAAAAAGAAAACTATAATTCCAGTGATGAAGAAAATGAGTAAAATATTTTAAATTATACTATAGCGAAGCCTTTGAAAAAAGCAAAGCTATATGTTGACAGCAACCATGCCACAGATATTTTTTATTCTATACTAATATCACCGAATATTTATTGTCCAAAAAGTAGAATCAAAGGCATATAAATTCTCCAAAAAGGATTTATTGCGTGTATTACTGCGGCATACTTTGTAACAACAACGTTTTTCCTCCCTCTCTTTAAATATAACTTTATACATATATTTTAATGAAAATACTACTATTATGTGTGTTTAATAATTTAATTTATCATGCTTATATTATAACAAATTAGTTTTTATACTTGTTTTTTGTCAATTATTTTGAAAATACATACGATAGTCATACATTTTTTAAAAAAGTGACCGAAAAACATGGCGGAAGTTGACGCATGCGCATAAAAATTTTCAACTATTACAAAGCCTATTGATATTAGGGAAAAAATTGAATATCGCGGGGGGCAACTAATTTTGACAATTAATATTAGACAAACATAGGTAGATCTAGTATGTTAATATTAACAAACTAGATCTATGTAGACAAACAACAGATTTCAAACGAGTGAAATTTTAGTAGTGCTTCTTATTGTTTGTGAATTAATAATATTTCAGCATGTAGATATGTACATCAAAAAATTCGCTATATAAGGTACAGCCGAGTGCAATAAAAATGTGACGGTAGTTCTGAGGCTGTGTAAGTCAGGTTAACGAGGGAGAATTTGGAAGGAAAAATATCCAACAAAAAATCGCAAGTGGGACTAGGGGGTGTTACCTTGTGGATATTTACAGAACATCAAACAGAAAGTGAAAAAAATAAATCACCCCGATACGCTCTCATCGCCACATCTTTATAAGATGAAGAAAGCTTGATTTACAGAACTAAAAGAAGGGGTGTTTCTCGCTCAAGAGTCGTCACATTTTCAGTGCACTCGGCTGTACTTAAATTGCTGCCTTTAGAGATTTTTATTTTAATAGTTAAACTATTTTTTATATACCAAAAATGTGTTTATTGTCTGGACTAAATTAACCGTATTGAACTTAAATTTCGTTGAGTAGTGTAAATAAGACTTTTTACCCCGATCTCACAATCACGTGCACAACTCGTGCTGTCCATATTATTACTAATTGGTAAATGAAGTATAAATAATCGAAAACACTTTCTTTTATGTACAATCATAAAAGAGCGAAAATTTCACACATTTTCGTTAGTGTAAATCAGGTTGTTTATCTCATCATGAGGGTAAGAAGGTGGCTAGGTAGTATGTATTGGAGTCAGTTCAACCATAGCAAATTTATAGAACCACCCTCTTTACAAAAAAATAAGAATAACTCAATGTCAAATATAGGTCATTCCAAATATTAGTAACTACACACTAATCTTCTGATTAAATACATGTTTTGTCGAAGATCCTGTTATATTGTGCTAACCGCCCTCATAAGCCTATTTTACACAGCCGCATAAGAGGTGGTCTCTTTTCTTTGATCACCAGTGTATAAGCATTTATCATATCAGTTGTGAACTTTTGTAGACAACTGTACTTGATCAATGGAGAAATACGAAATAAACAAAAATACTCTGCATTGGGCGGCCTAAATTAATTCGATTTTGTTTTTTGTATGTGTTGTTTTAAATAAAGATTCTTTTGTTTCCATCACAAATGTAGGGGCAGACATGTTGCCTTTTGTACACAGGCGTCTGAATCCATAGGGACGCCAATGGTTTGTTTTTTTATTGATAAAATATTGTTGTACGAATATTTTTCAATAAGTTTTCTTATCAAATAAGCAACTCTTTGTTTTAATTATCAATATATCTATGACAAAACAATCAAATCAATGTGGCCGCCGCTCAATCAGTATCTATCACACATTGTTGAATTTTATTGGAATTATCAGCGAAACTTTGCGCTCATTGTTCAAATTAATAAACATGCATCAATGCTTTTAAATAAATTGAATAATTATAAAAAAATAAATAAAAAATTGACTTACCAACAAAATGGCGTCTCAGCAAATACAAATAACCACACTCAAACAAGCATAAAAACAGAATAGAATGGAGATGGAATGGAGGCTTAAATGCGCATCACCGACGATATGACGTCGGTGATGCGCATACATATGGAGTGTATATACAGTATATACACTCCATACGCATACACTTGCTTTATATTAGTACAAAACACAACGTTGCCAGATTTTCCTGTAAAAAAAATAAAGCCGTTGCAAACTTTTATGGACATTTGTAACAAATTGAGAAATATGAAACAGACAATGTTTATTTTTTTGTAAATTGATTTAATTTTGATTTTTGTATTTGTTTTTTTTTTAAATTGTACATAGAATTTTTTTTGTTTCGTCAAAAATGGGGGCATCCATGTTACCTTTTGCACACAGTAGGGTGACAAATAAGTACCGCTTTAACCGAGGCAGTACCGTATTTTCCTTATTTCGGAACCGTCGCGTCATCGATATCCGAGAGAAATGATTCTCAATATTTTTCAGGATACAATGGCCGTAAACAAAAAAAAAACAATTTTACAAGGATCCTCAAATCATTCTAAGTCATTTTATGTGTATAGCTGAGTGGTGATAATTTCGACATTATCGGAAAGAAATTCGTTTTTTTTTACCAACTTGCAATTGAGCTACGCGGTTCTAATTTTGTTAAAATGTTCTCTGGGGTCCACCCCATAAATCCTCATGGTATTATTTGAATCGCCCACCAACAATTAGGAGTTTCGGTCAAATGGTTCACATTTAAAGCGGACACGTGGTAGAGAAAAATAAAAAAACCAATTTTTTTGAGGATCCTTGACGGTTTGACGTGGAAAGTTGACCAGTTAGAAGGCGCGACGCAGTCGTTTAAAAAAAGAGAGCGCCTGATTAGCTCTTCTCACTTCTCACCAGTTAGCGCTACAATCGGTTTCAAAATACAGTCACTAAATAGATACAGTACCACAATTCTATGGGCCAATGTGTAATCATATGTCATACTATTGGCTATGGAGTGTATAGCAGGAGGGCAATCTTCAATGCGCATCACGTTTAAATTGTGGTTCAAATCTAGACGAAAATAAGAAGTTCAAAAATCACCGATGTGGCGCTGTTTTCGTAGGTTGATCCGTCCCAGAGATAATATTGAACAGTGTTGTCACTTGATCGGTAACTTTTCATTTTTTATTTATTAATAAATCAAACTCATATTAATTACAACTACCATTTTTATGTATATATGATGTTTTTTAAACTTAATTAAATGTTTTGCGCTTATGACATTTAAGCAGCATTCATCGGATATCACTATTTTAACTTTTTGAATATCTCCTTTATGGAGTGTACAGACTCCACTATATCTGTCAGTGTCAACGTATGATAACAGCGCCACACTTACTCCAGACAAAAATCGGCACACATTTTCTAACATTAAGATTACCCTCCTTCTACAGTATGTTCCCTGGCGGCTAGGAACATTGGAGAAGCTTAGGCCACGCCTATTTAAACTACTTACATATTAGTTAGAAAGAGGCAGAGAGAGCGGAGGTCGTCTACAAATTAAAAATTATGGCGGAAATTATCCCCAACCCTTATAGTCCTCTGACCAAACTTTCTATTTTAAAAGATAACAATAACCAGATCTGGTTTGTGGATTTGATATTTTTGTCTGTTATTCATGAAATATGTGATTTTGACAAAGATGGAACATGGGCGGGGCCAACGTTTCTCCCATGTCTCTATTGAAATGGAATTTACCTGTATACACTCCATGCTATTGGCTGTACTCAGTAATTTGTCATGGAGTCAGCAGATAACTTGATTTTAAATTCAACTTCTCAATGTCGCCAACTTATAGTTTCAAATTTAAATGTCCCCATAAATTTACGTCCAAAATGGCGGATATTACGGTACTGTATATATTTAGTACCTGTATTTCAAAATTATTTCGATTTTTTTGGAATCTAGTTGCCACAAAAACGTCAAAAACACATTTTTTTCTTTTTGGTTGCAATGATTCAAAAGCTCCCAGAAACCGTTTTCAAAGTGAATTAAAATACCCTAGAAGTTTTAACAAAAGGAGTACAATTATATGGTATAGAAACACAAAATTATTGAACAAAGATGTTAATTTGAATACAGGGGGTCAATTAAGTTGCAAAGAAATGCTGTACCGTCTTTATTTTTGCCAGTATTTGCGTTCTTTGTAAGAATTCAAGAACTTACACATCATAATTGTCTACTTTGCATTTGTTCGTTTGTAAAATTACAATAAAAACAGATATACAGTAAAAGGGATTATTATTTATTCTAATTATCATTTGACATTCATTTTTAATCATGTGATTTAATAATATACGTTTTGAATTTCCCCCATTTTATTATTAGTTGTCGAACATCTCAATAGGGGTCGTATAACCAAATTTAAAGTTACAGTTACTAGATATATACAGTACCGCAATATCCGCCATATTTGTGCAAAAATTTATGGGGACATTTGAATTTTAAACTATAAGTTGGTGACATTGAGCGGTGAATTTAAAATCAAGATATCTGACTCCATGACAGATAATTGAGTACAGCTAATAGAATAGCCGATTATTACAAATGCCGCCATATTGGTGCAAAAATTTGCTTTCTCTCTCTAACACATTAGCCAATAGAGTTGCGGTACTGTATGTATTTAGTAACTGTATTTAAAGTTAAAGTTACTAAATATATACAGTGTCGCAATTCTATGGGCCAATGTGTTAGAGAGAGAAAGTAATTTTTTGACCCAGTATGGCGGCATTTGTAATAATCTGTCATAATATTGGCTGTACTCAATAATCTGTCATTGAGTCAGATATCTTGACTTTAAATTCAACTTCTCAATGTCACCAACATATAATTTCAAATTCAAATGTCTCCGTAAATTTTAGGACCAACATGGCGAATATTGCGGTACTGTCATAGTACTGTACTTAAAGTATTGAGGTTGCCTATCTATTTATATTATATTATCTATGGGGATTAGTTTGTTTTTGAAAATCGCTACGTCGTCAGAATGAACGTTTTTTGACCGACTTCGAAGTGAGCTACGAGGTTCTAATTTTGCTGAAATGTTCTCTAAGGACAATAAGAACCCTCTTAAAAATCCTTAAAATATTTTTCAAATCGCTCGTCGACTAATAGGAGTTCCATAGAATCGACCATATTTAGATCGAACAGCCGGTATATTTCACTAATATTTCTATCCATTTCAATCGTCCTGTATATATATATATATATATATATATATATATATATATATATATATATATATATATATATATGTATGTATATGTTGGCATTGTCACCAACAGATATCATGGGGATTTTATTTCTTAAATCTAGTGATTTTTCAATAAACTTAACCTCAAACAATAACAATAAGATGTCGAATGTTAATAATGAAATGATTGAATTAAAACAATTCTTTCAATCACAAAATATAAAATTATCAGATGTATGGTTGGAAAGTTGTCTTAATTGGTGTAAAAATGAAGTATTAACAAATAATTATACAAAAAAACAATTACAAACACAAGTTTACGAACAATGGTTATTATTAGATTTACGTGATGTTGAATTAGAAATTCTACCAAAAAATCTATCATTAAAAACACATTTTATATTAAATGATATTTATTGTTTACAATTAATGGAAATTATCGATATATCAAAACCGAAATTATGGCAATTACAAAATATACGTAACAAGACTAATCCATTAAAAAAACACAATGATCATAACAATGATGAGAATATTAACAATAATAATAATAAACGTATGTTACAATTAATTTTAACTGATGGTGTACAAGAGATACAAGCAATTGAATATCGTACAATACCAATTTTAAATATTAATTTAATGCCAGGTGTTAAATTACGTCTTATTGGACCAATTACTGTACGTCGTGGTCGATTATTATTAGAATGTCATAATATTAAAATATTAAATGGTCATGTTGAAGAATTATTGATAACAAATGCTGCTGAGAATATTTTAGCTAAACATTTAAATCTACCATTAAATCCAAATCCACAACAAATCGAACAGATTTCTAATATTAATGATAATGAAACAAGAATTGAAACTAATAAAAATACACAAAATAATAACAATCAACAACAATTAATAATAGTGGATGATGCCAAAATGATAATGGAAGAAATTGATGTTTTATTGGAAGCTGAACGAGAACATTTAAATGAGATTTCAAATAAAAATCCGGTTGTATCATCAAAAACAACAACAGCTGGTTTAGATGATGATTTCTTTGATGATATCGATATTGATGCTCATTTAAATCAAGTTGATAATATATTCAATAATGATGATGATGATAAACAACAGAAACAAGAAACAAAAACTAATTTGATTACAATTGAAAAGTTATTAGAAAATAAAAATTTTATTAATCATGGTCGATTTAAAATTAAAGCAAAATTCAATGGAATTGTTGAGAAAGTTACAATGACTGAACAGGACTATAGATTAGTGATAAAAATTATAGATAATGAACAGAATACAATTAATGTTAAAGTACATAGTGATATTATAACTGATTTTGCTGGACATTATCCATCTGCATTAATTAGTCTTAAAAATAATGTTTTACAGAAAGATCCAATTGCTACAGAGAAAGTTTTAAAGGTATTCCCATCAATTTATTAATAAATTATACAAATAAATAATCAATAATTTTGTAGGTTTTACAGAAAATTAAAGATAAAATAGTTGCAATTGATAATATTTTAGTAATACAAGTTGATCGTAATGAAGATATGTGTACAATTGTTGAAATTTTATAGAAATACCAAAGAATATTTGCTCATTAATTTTATTATTTCTTATTGTTTTATTTATTTCCTTATTGATTATCAAATTTTAAGGGTACATTTGCTCAATGAAAAACGAAAAAAATCAATTTTCGAAGAATGCTAAAGTCATTCTAAGTCGATTTGCGTGTTTAGCTCGTTTTTGAAAATCGCTACATTGTCAGAAACGAGCGTTTTTGCGAATTCCAAATGAGCTACGAGGTTCTAATTTTGGTGAAATGTTCTCTGGGGTCCACCCTACAAATCCTCAAAGTATTATTCGAATCGCCCACCAACTACTAGGAGTTTCGTTCAAATTGTTCATATTTAGAGCGGACACCCGGTATAGCGTATTTGGGCCATAAAATTTGTCAAACAATTTGAAACAGCAATACTTCTAGCCTGTGTTAATGTGGTATATATCTGTCCTTCAGTGTTGGGCGGGAAAAAAGAAATAGCCAATAGAAACGTAGGGTTTGAACCATCTACTAAATGTATAGCATGTTCCACCTAAATGAAACTGCACATATGAAATGAAAATACAAAAATTATGCAGGGTGATTCAAAAGGATGGGCCATTAAAAGTCCCCTGAATTCTCACTAGAAATTATTTTCGTTGTTCTAGCTACCCCCTTTATATAGGGTAGTGCACCTTGCTCTCTTATTTTAAATAGAATGGTATATTTTTTATTACATTTTTGATAACATGACCCATGGTCTAGAGCTGAATCACCCTGTATACAGGATATCCCGTAAGTCGCTCGCAAAATAATGGGAGTTGCTGTAAGAACCTTTTCTCCGACGTGAATCACTCTGTAGAATTAAAGATGAAAATTGATCTAAATGAAATTATTTAGCGTCAACATCAATTTTTTCTCCAAAAATCACATTTTAAAATTTTCATTTATAAATTTCGCCATGTTACTCTAAGAAAATAAAATAATTTGTAAGTATGGATAAAAATACATATACAGGATGTCCCGTAAGTCGCGCATTTCCTGCTAAGGGGCAGATAGGGGATGAAATTCTAAGGTGAAAAGTCCTGTACCAGTTTTTCATCTGACGTACAGAAAATTGGTTATTAATTAAATCATGTAGCCAATCAGGTGCTCGATATAGCGATAAAAAGAGGGACACTCTGTATAAAAGACGTATTGGAGCAAGCACCATCTAACGTTTGAGAAACATAATATCCGTAGGTATTGTTCTATCTTAATAATAATAATAATAATAAAATAAAAAGGTCTCAAAGTCCAATCCTAACTGACTATAGACAAATTCATTTTAACTCAAACTTTCTATGTGGCAATAGCGTTTGAGTGTAATCTTGTCTCCTTAAGGCTTAAGGGTGATCTCGAACTTGGTTTTGTTATCTTACGATTACATGGAGATTCCATAAGCGAACTCTTAGGTCGTGTCATTAGTAAACGGTAAGAGGTATCGAGCTCCAAAATAGCTCAATCAATCACAAATTTTATTCTTCATTGGGGGACACCCGACTTAAGTAGAAAACTGATTGAATTTTCCAAATATCTGAGAATATCATGAGACTTTTCCCCTAAAAAATTAGTGTTAAACGGGGCCGCACAGGTTCTTGTGTAGTGAAAATAATTTAATAAAATTTCCATGAATAGATAGAGAAAAGTCAACTGCATGGGGGGGAGGGGGCTCAAATTTTAATTTTCTTTTTCGTTTTGTGAAAATATTGCATTTGAAGTGGCATGTCAAAAAAATTCAATACAACGCATGATCTTTTAATTTTAAAGTTAAAATATCGTACAGCAGCTTATTTGAAAGCTTATTCATGTGCAAAGGGCATATGGAATCCCAAAAATTCAATTTTTGAAAATTCAAAAAGTTATTGAGTGAAAACGAAAAAGTTGGAATTTTCACCTGTTATTTACAGCTATTAAAATTAATTAATTTGACGGATAATTAGTATCAAAATATGGGAAAATCGATTTTCTTTCACGACCATATCATAATAATGGAAAATATTTGAAAATCTGTCCGTAGGTAATTTTCTTAACCAAGCGTGTTTGCGCTGCGAGAGGTGAAAATGGGATTCCAAATTTGCCAATAAATCACGTAATTTTCAAATTTTTCCGAGTTTTATGTCCTCCGCCCTTACAATATCTTTCTAAAAACAAGAGTACAAGATTCTATCTTTAAAATTGTGCCCTATATTACGGATCAAAGCTCATTTAATTTTCTTCAAAATTGGGAAAACTAACAAACGTATCGGGAAAATTCTTGAATATTTGGAAAGATCTCATCATTTTCCATCTATATCACTCAATAGATATTTAAAATCAATTATATTGGCCAATTTTTAGCCAATTATGAAGGAAAATGTACAAAAAAACATGGTCCAACAGTTTTCTCTATCATTCCGAATTTTATCAGATTTTTCTTTAATAGAAAGCTTCAGGACATGCACCTTGAAATGCTCTACCCAACGTACGTTTAAATTTCACAATATCTTAAAAAATAAGCGAAATATCGTTGTTTGAAAATTCATAAATCTCGCACGCCGAATCGATCTGTCTCTCCAACTTGCCCTTAAAGTGGCTGAAAAAGTTGAAATATTAGATGGAATTGATGGTGGATGTCTTCCATTAAGTACCCTGTCAACAATAACAAAAAAGAGTGCATTTTGGAAGCAGCCCAGACTCCTACCTCAACCAATCGTAAACGTTTGGGAAGAGTGAAATACAAATTCATCGACTCAGCTATCCTTAATAGGACTAAAGCAGCTAAAGTACAAAATCTGCCCATCATTGGCTCTATTATTAAAGAAAAAGCCTGACATTATGCTAATTGCTTGAATGTTGCCGATTTTAAAGCAAATTCTCGATGGCTGCAAAAGTTCAACAAAAGGTAAGTCATTGATTTCTTATTTTATAAATTGTTTTAACACACAATGTTTATCATTGAAGATACAGCATAAGCGGCAAAAAAGGTGCGGTAAATGAAAAGGAATGCCAGGATAGGAAGCAAAAGATTCTTTCAAAAAAATTAGAAGAATGCTCTTCAGCTAACGTTTTCAACGCTGATGAAAATTGGATTTTCTTGCCGAACAAAGCGTTAGCTTTCAAAAACGAATATTGTCACGGTGACGAACATAGCAAATCAAGTGTAACCATCTTGCTTGCCATTACGCTAATTGGAGTGCAACTGAGAAATTAAAAATTTTATTCATTGAAAAGAGTGCAAAACCTCGAAGTTTGAGAGGTGTAAAATCGTTATCGGTTGGTTATGAAAGTGATAGACGATCGTGGATAACTGGATAACTTTTTGAGTCATGATTACTGAAGCTGGATAAAAAATTGGCAAGACAAGGTAGAAAGATTGCATTTTTTATAGACAACTGTACACTGCATCTGAAAAACTTACAGTCAAAACTGAAGTCTATAAAACTTTTTTATTTTCCGCCTAACACCACCTCCAAGTTACAACCACTGGACCAAGGAATTATTAAGAATTTAAAGAAACATTATCGTCACAGAATACTGCAAAAAAAACCAAAAAACAATTGCGGCAATTGAACAAAATCAGCCTACTCCAAAAATTTCCCTCCTAGATAGCAGCATAAGATCTTGATATTAAACGAAGTACAATCGAAAATTACTTTAGGCATGCCGGTTTCGGCGTTTTTGATGGTTGGAAAAAAGAAGACTTTTTGCCATTATTTGAACTAGAAGAATATATTTCAAATGATGAGCCGACAATTACAAAAATCAATAAATCTTGTTTCCTTCTTACAACTAAATGTTCTTTAAAGCTCATTTTTAATGCAATCTTTTTGTCACAAATGTAACACTATAAACGTTTTTCACCTGTATGTTGTTTTAAATGTACATTTAAGTTTCCTTTTTGTGCATATGCTTTACCACAAAAATCACACTTATAAGGTTTTTCACCTGTATGTGTCATCAAGTGTTGCTTCAAGTCTTTTTGTTGTGCAAATTTTTTCTCACAAACATTACACTGATAACGTTTATCTCCAGTATGTTCTCTTAAATGTGTACTTAAAGTTTCCTTTCGTCTATAGATTTTATCACAAATATTACATTTATAAGATTTCTGATCTGAATGTGTTACTAAATGATGTTTTAAACCTGTTTTAAATGTAAATTTCTTATCGCATATATTACACTGATAAGATTTGCTATCTGTATGTATTAATAAATGCACCTTCAGGTACGGATTTCGTCTAAATTTCTTGCCACAAAAATTACATTGATAAGGTCTTTCGCCAGTATGTATTTTTATGTGAGCTCTTAAGTTTGTTTGTTTTTTAAATTTCTTATCACAAATATTACACTGATAAACTTTTTCGTCTGTATGCAATTTTATATGACCTCTTAAATAATTTTTTGTTTTAAATTTCTTGTCACAAATATTACACTGATAAGGTTTATCGCCTTTATGTCTATCTATATGATCCTTTAAGTGTCCATTTGTTTTATATTTCTTGTCACAAAAATTACATTGATAAGGTTTTTCACCTGTATGTCTATCTATATGACATTTTAAATATGATTTTTTTGTAAATTTCTTGTCACAAATATAACACTGATAGATTCTCTTATCTGTACACTGTTCATTCACTACTATTTTATCAGCATCATCTGATTTGTTTGATGATAGGTTGTCTCCATGAATTTCTTGTTTTTCATTACAATCCGTCCCTAAAAGAAAATGTACAATTAAAAATATTATACGAAAATTAACAATAAAAATTTAACTCTTTTATAACACGATTAAATAGTGTTAAAATATTACAAATAATCTCAAACGAAGTAAAACATGAATTGTGAACTGTATAGTGACACTAATAAAGTTATATTGTTGACGATAAAAATAAAATTGGTTTTGATTTTAGGGCTGTAGAACTCGACTTACACCTCATTCCGCAACCTGTACTACTCGCAAAAAGAAGCTCACTCTTAAAGTTTCGGGTCACTACTTTTTACGAAAAATGATCCACTTGTGAATAAATGCAGAAATTTTACTTTCAAGGTAAGAATTAGGAAGGCATTTCCATATATACAGGGTGTTTGGTCTAAGTATGGTGAGTTCTAAGAAACTCTTATTAGTCGGCGAGCGATTTGAAAAATATTTTGGGCATTTGTAGAAGAGTCCCTAAGGAACATTTTAGCATAAATTAGAGCGTCGTAGCTTATTTCATAGTTGATCAAAAAACGATCGTTTTACACAATGTCGCAAATTTAAAAAACGAACAAAACACTCAGAACGACTACAAATGACCCAGAGACCTTCCCAACATTGATTTTTTTCGTTTTTCTTCATTGTACTCCAGAGAAAATACGAAATATTTCCACCTGTTCCAGAATAGAATGGACAAAAACGAAAATAGATCAATTTTGGGAGGATCCTAAAGTCATTCTAAGTCGTTTTGCGTGTTTAGTTCGTTTTTGAAAATCACTACATGGTCAGAAATGAGGGTTTTTTGACCAACTTTCAAATGAGCTACGAGGCTCTAATTTTGCTGACATATTCTTTAAGAACCCTCCAACAAATCCTCGAAATATTTTTCAAATCGCTCGTCGACTAATAGGAGTTTCATAGGCTCAACCATATTTAGACCAAACACCCTGTATAAATAATTTGATAGTTTGTGTTCATTATGTTCATCATTTTGTTTCTTAGGTTGCAAATAAAAAATATCTACATATTGTTTTATGCTCTATGTGACTATGTATTAAAACTTAACCAGTATGCGGAAAAGTGGTCATTTCCACTCGAGTGTGGAACAGACCACTTTTCCGCACGCTTACGGATTAATCAAAAACTAGCTGCCATCTTGCTGTTTATGTTGCTAAGCAACGGTCACACTCTCTAGCAATCGAGCGCTTTCCACTTCCGTAACAGGTAGCAGGGCATAAAATTGAACGTTTCTATCCACTCGTAGCCAAAAAAATATGCATAAGACTGTCAAATTTTAGTAATCTGTATTACTAAATCGAAGTAAGGACAAACGTATTAAAAAAAATCTGGAATGTATTTGACCCTACAGGCCATTCCAGAATCGTCCCGCTAACTTTTTCAACTGGTGTAGGAAGTACAGATTTGATTGGTTGAAGAATTTTGAAGTTATGGTAAAAAAAAACAACGCCTGCTTGATTTTTCAACTCAATGCGTTGTAAGTGAGCGTCAAGCGAAATTATCTAGCATGCCTTGAAAAAAAAAACACTTTTTTCGAAATTTACCGTCAACAATATCTCGCGAACAAATCGACAAATTTTGACGAGCTTTGCGGCATTCGACGCAGTTTTTTAAGCTCCAAAATTATTATAAGGAGTACAAATTTGATTGGTTAAGGAATCTTGAAGTTATGTTGAAAAAACACTTTTTTCGAAATTTTTCGACAACGGTATCTCGTGAACGAATCAACCGATTTTGATCGTTCAAACGGCATTCGACGTTATTATATAAGGTTAAGAGCTGATTAGGTTATGGAATTAATCGGTACAGTAGCTCAATAGTTATTTTGAAAAAACATCATTTCGACAAAAAAAAATCGATTTTGGAATTGAATGTATACCAGTTTGGCCCCCGCGGAGATTTATTATTACTAAAGTAATACGTGTGGACTGGTTTTAAGATGTCGTGCTATTGTCGTTCTGCAAACACACTGCAGTTATAGTCTCTGTTCAAATTCTAGCGGATTTGATAATGTTTTCTCTTTTCTATGTTCCCAACCGGTAGATATCTCGAGATGGGGAGGACTGCAGCTACGATCCCTTGATTAAATGGTCACAGTACGTTAAGAATTTGTTAAGTAGTACAATGCGGAACACCGGCTAGAGCGCCGAGCTTACTTTGATCCTAGTAATAAGGCGATGACGTCATCACTCTCCGTAGAGAGTTAAATGCCTTACTGTGATTTTTACATGTACAGGGTGATTCATGTCGGACGAAAAGTTCTTATGGCCACTCCCATTAAATAGCTAGTGTTGATCAAACAACACTTGTTTTGGACAAGGTCGAAATTTTCAAAATGAAGCTAAGCACCCAGACGACTAAAAATGACTCAACATTAATTTTTTTTTAGTTTTTCTCCACTGCATTCTAAAAAAGGCTAAACATTCTAGAATAAATATAGAAACACGATAAAAAATCAATGTTGGGAGGATCCTTGACCGACATTTAAATGAGCTACAAGGTTCTAATTTTGCCAAAATAGCCATCAGAGACTACCCTACGAATAACTGAAATACTTTTTGAATCGCTCGCCAAATAATGGGAGTTGCTGCGAGAACATGAATCATCCTGTATATCTAATTGTCTTTTATATTTTTAAAATACATAAAAATACCGGCTGTGCCTTGACGATTGTTAGTACTGAGCCACAAGTCATACCATCAAAGTCTCAAGTGATCTAACCATAGAATTTAAAAGTGCAATTAAAAAATTTCATTTAAAATAAGAGAGTAGGGTGGACTATCCCATATATAATGTGGGTTGCTAAAACAAAAATATTTTCTGCAGATAGTTCAGATGAAAAATGGCTAAAATCAAAATATCATTTCCTTAATTAGAACTTCTTATCCTTCTAATGGCCGATAGTCATTACTGGGCAGCGGGATTTGCCCGCATTTTCGTGTAGGTGACGTCACTGCTTTGCTTATATGTTAGAGTTCTCCAATAGCACTCGGTCTCCATCGACCTCTCAATAATTTCCGTTTTTTGTTGCAATAAACAGGCGGTCTATTGCAGCTGATTTTTGTCTTCCTCTTGCTACATATTCATAAGCGCAGCGAGTCGATGGGTTCAAGACTTGATGAAATTCAAACATTTAAATTACAATTTTAGTAAAAATCGAGATTTATGTGTCTTCATGGCGTACGCTAACGATAATCGCGCGACAATCTGAAATAAATTTACAATCCCGCTGCAAAGTCATTAGATTACATCTTCTTATGTTCATGGACTACATTTTAAATAAGCAAAAGGCATTTAAAAAAAAAATCTCCAAAGGCAGCAAGTACCTTATATAGCGAATTTTTTTTATGTATCTACATGCTGAAATATTATTAATTCACAAACGATAAGAAACACTAACACTAATAAAATTTCATTCGTTTAAAATTTTTTGTTTGTCTACATAGATCTAGTATGCTAATATTAACATACTAGATACTAGATCTATGTTTGTCTAATATTAACTGTCAAAATTACTTGCTCTCTGCGATTTTCAATTTTTTTTCTAATATCAATTGTCAGAACACATAGCCACCTGAGATATTCGATTTTACTGTTAATACTCAATAAAGATATTTTTGCATTTTTCTTGCGATCCAATGAACCGATTTTGATGATTTTTTTTCTGGGTCATAGAGAATGGTCGGCTCTACTGTTATTTTAATTTTCATCAAAATCTAAGCAAATTTAATATTGAAAATGATTTTTTTCAACATTTCATCAGCTCTTATTCCAAAAGTGTTGGCCCTACCAGTCTGGCCAACGAACTCATCCAAGCTATCCCAAAGACCGATTTTTGTACCAAGTTTCATTAAGATTGGACTATTTTTACGGCAGTTATCGTGGGTATACATATACATATATCCATATATTAATACGTGAAGGAAAAACTTTGCCCCCCTTTTAGCAAATTTTTAAAAAAAAAATAGCTAATGACGAGATCCTCACTTTTGAATTTCCGAAAAATTTTTGCACAGAAGTTCGTTTTGGGACCTCAGGAACCCATATCCACCGTTCGTTAAAATTTTTATATATACAGGGTGAGTTTTATGTATGGAACGCCTCAATTATCTCGGAAACAGCTTGTACAATGTTTATGAATTTTTGTGTGCAAGGGTCTTGTGATACGGTCGGTATTATGGTGGTATTTTCGTTATTTTAACTACCCCCCTTATAGAGGGTAGTGCACCCTACTCTCTTATTTTAAATGGAATGGTATATTTTTTATTACATTTTTGAATTCTTTGATGAAATCTAAGTGGACTTTGATAACATGACCCATGGTCTAGCGCTGAAAGTTTTTCAGATATTTCAGCTTTTATTACAATTTTAAAATTTGCAGTGTTTGATTGAAAAATTCATATCTTTGAAGCTATAGCATTTGAAATGTTGAAACTTCAAATTTATGTTGTAAAAATAATGTGCTTTTTATCAATTTTAACAGAAATCAATTATCTTTCATTGTTTAGCTAAAATAAATTTTTCTTTCAGGCAATTTTCAAACTCTAATATCTTGCTTATTTCAAATGGAACATCATATGTTGGATAACTGAAAAATTATCAAAGATAGGTATAGGGAATGCTAATATAGTTCGATGTAAAATTTTTTTCTCTGTCTAGCCATATAAAAAAAATATCGTGTTCTATTTAAAATAAGTAAGAAATTTATTTATATATATATATATATATATATATGTATACCCACGATAACTGCCGTAAAAATACACCAATCTTAATGAAACTTGGTACAAAAATCGGTCTTTGGGATAGCTTGGATGAGTTCGTTGACCAGACTGGTAGGGCCAACACTTTTGGAATTAGAGCTGAAGAAATGTTAAAAAAAATCATTTTCAATATTAAATTTGCTTAGATTTTGATGAAAATTAAAATAACAGTAGAGTCGTCGATCCTCTATGACCCAGAAAAAAAATCATCAAAATCGGTTCATTGGATCGCAAGAAAAATGCAAAAATCTCGTTTTTGAGTATAAGCAGTAAAATCACGTATCTAAGATGGCTATGTGTTCTGACAATTGATATTAGAAAAAAAATTGAATATCGCGGGGGGCAACTAATTTTGACAGTTAATATTAGACGCAAGGCCTGCTAGAGAATTTCGCTTGAAAAAATCAAGCAGGCCTTGATTAAACGTATTACGGGAAATGAATTTATTAGTTGATTCAATGTTATTAAAATATATTAATTGTCAGTATCATAAGAATGTTTTGCAATTAATATTTCAGTATGTAGATACATAAAAAATTCGCTATATAAGGTACTTGCTGCCTTTGGAGATCTTTTTTTAAGCTTATTGAGCGCACGGAGGAGTATGAGTTTTGGCATAGGTAAAGTTCATATGGAGAAGAAGTGCATAGAGATAAAATTCATGCGTATTATGTGTTACAAATACATTAAATAAATTCTTAATTTTGTTGAAAATTGACAGTCGTAAATGACAACGATGACAACAAAACAAGCGCCAACTACTGAGAAAATGTTTTAAATTACAATACAATATACAGGCTGAGTCAAAGGTGACGCATAATACTCATAACTTTTTCATTTATGAGAATTTAAAAAATGCCGAGACAGGTAATTTTCTATTATTTAATTATTTAATTGTGATTTAGCCAAAACGGTTCAATCAGTTACCATTGACATATTTTTCTACGTTCAGACAAGACATGTAAAAATAGTAGGGGGTTAAATAAGAACAGTTCATTAAAAAATTTCTACAGTTTGCAAGACTTTCTCTCATCATAATAACCATGCATCAGAATAGTGTACGTAAAAAAGAACACCCTTGATTAAGCATTGTAAGTCACAGATCACAGATCAATAATTATTATAGTACATAGAAAAACTGACATGTGTTGCAAGCATTGATTTATTATTGGATCAAGTAGGCGTGTGTTAAATATTTGACCAAATTATCGGAAAATATAGCGGAACCAAAATATCAAAATTAACATCGAAAATCTTAAGGATGGGTATTTCTGAAGTGAGAATAGGAAGCAAGGGTGAAGTACATTCGATCTATTTAACAATTTGTATGCAGCTAAAACTCCCAATTAGGTACATATACATTAAAATTTACAATTGTATTTTTGACAATTTAATCCGCCATATTTGCGAATAGCTTTTTCAAAATTCTACATACGCATACTTAATCTAACAATGCTTACAATGCTTATTCAAAACTGTTGTGCTTTTCGTTTACTATGCTGATGCATGGATATTATGTTGACATAAAATCCTGGAACTTTTAAGAATTTTTTCCTAATGTAGCTCCCTACTATTTTTATGTGTCTGAACTTAGAACGAGTTGGAAAAGGGGCCGAATCGAAGACCCGGCCTAGCAACTTCCCCGACTGATCAGTCCCAGTAGTTAATCATTAATTAGAAAAAAAATTTTCTACGATCAAGAGAAAATTGTCAAATTTCTGCGAAAAGCACAGTGGTTGCGCTCTCGCCTGACATCTGTTTGCTACGGGGTTCAATTCTCGCCAGAATAACTTTATTTTTTTTCTTTTCAATTATGGAAATAATCATCTTTACTATTTTGTTATTTTATTCTTAACAAATAGAAAACTTTAGTTTACTTACTGCCTCTATGGATAGTAAAAGTATTATTACTCATTATGTTATCCATTACAATAAATTCACAACAAAAGATTAAACAAATATTCCAGTAAAGCTTTTAACAAAACCAAAGATGTCAAAATCAGCACCGAAATTTTAAAAAAAACAACGCAATTATTTACACCTACTCGATCTTTCACGAAACAGTCTTGTTGCTAGACAACGGCCGTAAATCCTGATTTATATTTGATATATTAATGTCTTATTCTTTTGTCTTGCGTACATACTTGATTAGTAAAGAATCACTGTCCATCTAATTAATTTAATCATTATAAGTCGCCAGATTGAAAAATATCGCACATGATGGGTATTATTTCTAACATAAAAGCACATGCCCTTTCGATTGGTGATATCAAATTAATACGTTATCTTACATTTTTTCAATCAACCCCCTCCCCCGTCCACCCCCGTGGTCCGATTGGCACCAAAAACTAATCAACTCGAAAGTCCACGGAATAGTTGATGCTGGCCAAATTTGAACGCAATCGGTTAAGCCGTTTTTGAGTAATCGTTGGAGAAATGACAGACGCACACACACACACACACACACACACACACACACACACACACACACACACACACACACACACACATCATGCTAAAAACTTCAAAAACGTGTTCAGGGGACCCCAAAACGTAAAGATCTGGTAAAATCTCGAATTCGAAATTTTGGTCCGAAACTAATAACTTCCCTACCCTCTGGTCGGGGAAGTTAAAAATATACTCTACCCGAAAATGCAATAAAAAATAGCTGCCATTTAAAAAAAATTGATGATGATGATGTTATTTCTTTGCAATGGTAATTGATAGTAACGTTTTTCAAAATTTTCATAAATAAAAAAGTTATGAATATTATGTGTTACTTTTGACTCATTCTGTATGTATGTAGTGCTTATACCAAAATATTCAATACAGTAAGTCGCGCATTTCCTAAAGAATATACAGGGTGTTTGGTCTAAATATGGTTGATCCTATGAAACTCCTATATATTTTAATATTTAATATTTTAAGGATTTGTAGGAGGGTCCTTAAAGAACATGTCAGAAAAATTAGAGCCTCGTAGCTATTTTGAGAGTTGGTCAAAAAACGCTCATTTCTGACGATGTAGTAATTTTCTAAAACGAACAAAACACGAAAAACGACTTACAATTAGAATGAGTCTAGGATCCTTCCAAAATTGATATTTTTCGTTTTTCTCCATTTTATTCTGGAACAGGTGGAAATATTTTTTATTTTCTCTGGAATACATTGGAGAGAAACGAAAAAAATCAATGTTGGGAAGGTCTCTGAGTCATTTTTAGTCGTTCTGCGTGTTTTATTGGTTTTTTTAAAATTGCGGCACTGTCCAAGACGATCGTTTTTTGACCAACTCTGGAATGAGCTACGAGGTTCTAATTTTGCTAAAATGTTCCCTAGGGACTCTTCTACAAAATATTTTTCGAATCGCCTGTCGACTAATAGGAATTTCTTAGAACTCACCAAACACCCTGTATAGGGCATGAAATTATAAGATGAAAAGTCTGTATAATTTCTTGATTTGACGGACAGGTAATTAGTTATTAATTAAAGGATTCAAGTATTCAATCAGGTGCTCGCTATAGCAATGAAAAGAGACCAGGAATGAGCCCTTGGCGGTAGGACAGGGGAAGCTGACCAGTTATAGCAGGCTGGCGCGACAGCCATTCAAACTAAGGGAGCACCTGATTGGTTACTTAATTTAATTAATTACTAATTACCTGTCCATCAGATGAAAAAATTATACAGGACTTTTCGTCTTAAAATTTTATTCCCTATCTGCTTCTTAGAAGCAAATGCGCGATTTACGGGACAGCCTGTATAGTATGTAGGTATTAGAATACTATTAATATTATTTATTATATATATAAAAATTTTAACGAACGGTGGATATGGGTTCCTGAGGTTCCAAAACGAACTTCTGTGCAAAAATTTTTCGGAAATTCAAAAGTGAGGATCTCGTCATTAGCTAATTTTTTTTAAAAAAAATTCGCTAATATGCTTAGGTAGACAATTGGTTCCTCTCTCTCACACACACAGCAATAGAGACACCCTCGCAAAAATTGTCAAAATAGCTTCTACGACCCCAAAACGTCGAGATCTGCTGAAAATTGAATTTTAGAAAATCGGGGTAAAACCAATGACTTTCCGAAATTTTGAAAATTTTCAATTTTCTTAGCGGAAAGTTGAAAAAAAATCCTTTTAACATATATTTCAAAGAAACCCTTGTACGTTAATATGGTCTAAACTACAAAAAATATTGTTCTTACCAATTTTTAAACATGTTTCTTCAACTTTAATTTCATCTTTAATAAAACTGAATATTTGTTCATTATCTCTTTCAATATGCAAACAATTTTTGTGTAATTGTTGATTGTCATTATTAATATTAGTACCATTTTTATTATCATTATTCATCAATTCCTCATCATTATCCAAAGATATATTTAAATGCTGATTATTATTGTAGATCGTGTGGTCTTCATGATCAGTTTCACTCTCTAAAAACATATCAATTTTAATATGCAATTATCAACTGTTTAGAATTAAAATCAAATCTCTTAAAACACGAATTATTATCAATTCAACACGACCTCTAAATAGCACGTAAATATCGTTTTTATTGTTGTAGGTTTAAAATTCACCAACCATCAGTAAAGAACAAGTTTTCAATATTGTCATATTATACAATAAGAAAACCGTGTTATAAGAGAGTTGAATTATTTCTATTATAATTATAACAAAATTATCATTAATCCCATACTAGTTTGTAATGTATTTTCCGTAAGATTTGTTGAATTGTTATTGTTTATAAGAATAAATTGTCCATCATTTTCTCGTTTAATTTGTGGCCAATTTTTATGAAAATTTCCATCATTCTTATTGTTATTCATGTTAATTTCATTTTCAATTAATAACAATTGATTTGTTTGTAGAACTGTTTCACGATAATGATGTAAAATTATCAAAATATTAAAACAATCCAAGCAGGCTAGTTTTGTATACGGATCATCTTCAACTATCTAAAAGAAATAATAAAGATAATAATAATAATAATAATAATAATAATAATAATAATAATAATAATAATAAATTAGTTTTGTTTACCGTAATATTTGCAAACATTTCAATAATTTTTGGAATCGATGGATTGGTTTGTTCATTGTTGAAAATATTTTTACAAAATTCTATTTCTACGGTCTTATAACAAAATCTACAACGTTCCATCATCTTTTAATTGATTATCTTTTTTTATTAATTATCCAAAAATTTAAATTTTAACACAATTTAATTATTTAAAAGGGTAAGAAACTAATGTCAACAAACCAGAAGCACAACAACAGCTGATTAATTAAAATAAAAATGGTCGCAGCCAGTGTTACCAGGTCTAGGGAATTTTCCCTAGGTTTAGGGGTTTTTTACTTATTCAGGGAAAAGGGAAATTTTTACTTTTTTTTTTTGAATCCAGGGAAATTTAGAAAAAAAACTTGAAGAAAAGAATAATTTTGAAAGCTAAGCTTTTTTCATAATTATTTATTTTATAAATACTAAAATTTTGTAAGAACAATGAATTTGCCATCTATCGAGTACTAGTAGTACTTCCTACGTTTGCATACAGAATGATTTAAGAGGATGGGCCATTAATCGTATGAGAAGTTCTAGCATAGACAGTTCTAGTTATTGGAAATTAAGGCGATTTCTCTATAATATACGTATATTCACTTATATGGAGATTCCCATAAGAACAAACGGGGTGCATATTACGAAATCGGTAAGGGATAAGACATTGTGGTTTCCAGATTTATTTGACAAACATGATAGAGACCCCTCGGGGGCATTTTATTTTTTCCAAAACTAGCTGGATTTTCCACATTAACGGAAAAACCAAGTTTTTGAGTCAAAAACAGTGAGTTCCATGGTAGCGTTTTAAATCGTGAATAGGCAACGAAATATAATGAGACTGTTACTAATAGAAAGAGGAAAGTCTGAAGATTAGACGGGTGCATTTTTTTTGTTTATTTTCGCTGTATTTTTTTGTTTAAATGCATTTAAAGTTATGCATTTGTTTAAGATTTTAATGAGTTAGCAACCAGGAATACTGCCTTTTTTTATGCTAATCTATAAGAAATAGTTCATAGGGTCGCGAACAGATGGAGATGTATTCAATACAGTTGCCCATCTTAGCAGATTCTAAAAATTTAATCAAATACAACTACTTGTGACTCATCATTCTAAATGTTCAACTGCATCATTGCGAACACCGAGTTATCGTTGAAAAAAAAAGAAGATAAGATAACGTATTGAAATACTTGTGCTTTTTAGCGAATTTTTTAAAAAAAATTAGCTAATGACGAGATCCTCACTTTTGAATTTCCGAAAAATTTTTGCACAGAAGTTCGTTTTGGGACCTCAGGAACCCATATCTACCGTTCGTTAAAATTTTTATATATATATATTTATATATATATATATATATATATATATATATATATATATATATATATATATATATATATATATATATATATATATATATATATATATATGTATACCCACGATAACTGCCGTAAAAATACACCAATCTTAATGAAACTTGGTACAAAAATCGGTCTTTGGGATAGCTTGGATGAGTTCATTGACCAGACTGGTAGGGCCAACACTTTTGGAATAAGAGCTGAAGAAATGTTAAAAAAAATCATTTTCAATATTAAATTTGCTTAGATTTTGATGAAAATTAAAATAACAGTAGAGTCGTCGATCCTCTATGACCCAGAAAAAAAATCATCAAAATCGGTTCATTGGATCGCAAGAAAAATGCAAAAATCTCTTTTTTGAGTATACGCAGTAAAATCACGTATCTAAGATGGCTATGTGTTCTGACAATTGATATTAGAAAAAAAATTGAATATCGCGGGGGGCAACTAATTTTGACAGTTAATATTAGACGCAAGGCCTGCTAGAGAATTTCGCTTGAAAAAATCAAGCAGGCCTTGATTAAACGTATTACGGGAAATGAATTTATTAGTTGATTCAATGTTATTAATAGTATATTATACAACGAGTCTATAATGAATGCTATTATTACCGAGAATGAAGTTTATAACACAAGCGAGCGGAGCGAGCGAGTGTTGTAATCATTCGAGGTTATAATTAGCATTCATTATAAGCGAGTTGTATACTATACTTTATCTACGACTTATTTCTACATGTACAGGTACTGGTGGTGAACAAGAATATTTACCTTCTGTATCATTTTCGATTCTAAAATCGCACAAAATTTGACACTTATTTACAACTGTTTATTGAAACTGTTATTTATTTTTTGTCGTTACCATGGTTTTTTACATTTAATAGAAAATGTTATCTAGTACTAAAATCGTCTTCTTTACCACTTTCCATTGTAAATACAACGAATATTCTCACAACTAAGTATTTGTTCGAAATTTCAGAAAAATTAAATGTCATTTTATTCAAAATTGCATGAAAACGCCCACTTTAGGCCTACTTTTTGAAACTATTGTTAATAATTTTTGTCGTTACCATGGTTTGTTTACATTTGACGAAAATTATAATTAAAATACTATTTTCTGATTGGCTGATGAGAGGGATATTCATTTACTTTATCTCCCTAGGGATATAAAGTAGGTCATTATATTACAAATACCACAAGTATAATGATCACTTTATATATAAGTCGTAGATAAAATATATTAATTGTCAGTATCATAAGAATGTTTTGCAATTAATATTTCAGTATGTAGATACATAAAAAATTCGCTATATAAGGTACTTGCTGCCTTTGGAGATCTTTTTTTTATATAGAAGAGGCGTGTTCAAGCGATTATTTTTTACATAGAAAGAGAAATGATGAATACAGATATTCTCAACACTGCCGGTTTCCAATATTGCCAAAATAATAGGAAAAATGATTATAGGTACAAATGTACATATGGATTTATGTCTACATATATATACATAAATCAAGAGCCTATTAAAAGTATAAAAAGTTCTAATTGACACATAAGTTAATGAAATTTGGTAGATCTACATAAAGTCGTTATGTCACCTGAACCTGAAGTGAAATAGGGGTTGAAAGTTTGTACGGAAATCTGTCATTTTTGAAACTAGAAACATGAAATTTTATATTTGTTTTTGATCAGAAAAAATAAATACATACGTGTTCCAGTGATTTTTTTAATTACACCCTTAAGGGGTTGAAATGAGAAATTAAGGTTTGTATGGGAGTTCTGTCATTTTTGAAGGTAAAAGCAAAAAATATTATTATTCAGGTCTTAAAATAGAAAATACTAAACGCTTGATTTATCATTTTTGGAAATGGCATCCTTAAGGGGGTGAAATGTGGATGATTTTTGAAGTTAATTTAAGTTTAAAACATGAAATGTTATTACTACTTGGGCTTTTGATTTCAAAACAATAACTAGTCGTTTTAGCATTTTTGGAAATTCTACCAGTAAGGGGATGAAAGTTTGTATGAAAGTCCTATTTACGATATCTTTCTGCGCGAGCAAAGCCGCGGACAACAGCTAGTTTATATTCTATAGATCGGCTACTTTTGAAAGAAGAACGTGGTATATCTTCTTCGAAAACGGCCCTGAATCCTCCTCCTTGTAATAGATTGTCTTATCGGTATTATTTCTCGTATCGGGTAACAAATAATAATCAGAAGTAAGTTTTTCCCAATGTCGGACGATTCTTTTGGAGCAAAACAATTTAAAAAAATCTGGAATGGGATTGACCCTGCAGGCCATTCCTGAAAGTTCCCGCTAAGTTTTTAAAGCTCCAAAATTATTGTGAGGAGTACAAATTTGATTGGTTAAGGAATTTTGAGGTTATGTTGAAAAACGCTTTTTCAAAAACTTTTGACAACGATGTCTCGCAAACAAATCAACGGATTTTGACGAGCTTTGCCGCATTCGATGCAGTTTTTAAAACTCTAAAATTATTGTGAGGGATACAAATTTGATTGGTTGAGTAATTTTGAAATTATGTTAAAAATAGTTTTTTTCGAAATCTATCGACAACGATATCTTGCGAACAAATCAACGGATTTTGACGAGCTTTGCGACACTCGACGCATTTTTTAAAGCTCTTAAATTATTGCGAGAGGTACAAATTTGATTGGTTAAGTAATTTTGAGGTTATATTGAAAAACACTTTTTTCGATATTTTTCGACAACGATAACTCGTGAACGAATCAACCGATTTTGATCGTTCAAACGGAATTCGACGTCATTAGTTAAGGTTAAGAGCTGATTAGATTATGGAATTGATCGGTACAGCAGCTTAATAGTTATTTTGAAAAAACATGATGTTAACAAAAGAAATTTTTCGGTTTTTTTGGAATTTCTCAAAATCTATCGGGCCGAATCGGTTCAAACTTACACGAAATCTAAGTTTAGTGGAACCCTTTCGAATGCCGTAAATTAATTATGAAACGACTTTCGAAGATTTTCTCAAACTATGCATCAACATTTATTATCTGGACGGAAGAGTTTTTATCTGTATACACAAAATTTATGTGACATAAAAGATAACCAGAAAACCACGCCTCTCGTATGTAAGTATATTTCCAAGACCAGAGTTTCATTTTTAAGTATAGCGGCTTGCGTTTTTAAATTCATCTAGGGGCATCAAAATAATCTCAATCGACACTGACTCGAGTCGACCAAAACAGAGAAATCCCCTTAATGTGTACGCACAATAATTTTGGAGCTTTAAAAACTTAGCGGGAAGTTTCAGGAATGGCCTGCAGGGTCAACCGCATTCCAGATTTTTTTTGATATAGATGCTATATTCAACTTTATTTCATTTTAAATTCATGTCATGAATTTTTTGAAGATAGCGCCTTCACAAAGCGGATGTCTATCTTTCTTCGTTTAACTCTGTCTTACTCTAACAATTATTGGACCTTTATTCACATTTAGTCCATTTTAGAGTCCATTTTCAACACTAGCGCCATCTTAATTCACAATAATCACAAATTCTTGGACAATTTTAAGAATTAAATTGTATGAAGATGATCCTCCTTACCTCTACACTCCATAGAGACTATTCCTTTTTTCTAAACTAGGAGGAGTTCTGATTGAAGCCGGACTTATACTCAAAAATTCACTAGGAAATAAAAACACTAGATCGTTTTGGCGGTAAATTGAAAAATTTATCTCTCATTATAATTTTAAATGTAATATATTTAGCCCTCTAATGAAAACTAAGTTGTTATAATTAAGAAGAAACAATAGAGGGCTTTCAAATTAACAGAATCCAAGATCTGTTACAGTTATTATTTCCCTAGTCACAATAAAGAGTGGTGTCACACAAAAAAACAATGATTCTTGACTTTATTTGATCAATAATTAACATGTTTGAATTGATTTTATTATTGAAGGTTATATTGAAGTTTCTGATTATTATCAATTTTTTTCGAAAAATTCGATAAAAATGTAAATAATAAAAGTGAAAGCACATTTGCAGCTTGATACATGTTTATTTGCTTACATTATGTGTAGGTATATGGAAAATTTTCTTACTATAATCAATTATTGGACAAATTTTAAATTAATTAATTAAAACTAATTAAAGTTGCGCCGTATAGTATCATCTATTTCAACAGAATAATAATATACTATGTAATTTGAAAACAATACTTTAATCTTTTTATCTGTTTAAAAATATAAATATGAGATTTTTTCGAAATTTGCCATATTTACGTCATCTATTGTCGAGTTATCTGAACTAGAAAAATTGTTTTGACATTCTCACTTAACTATCCCCTCTTGTTTATTTAATTGTCAGCTGTCAACTCGTCAACTGTCGTTTTTCTGGTTTGTTGACACTGGTTTCTTACATCATTTAAATAATTAATTTGTGTTAAAATTTAGATTATTGGATAATTAATAAAATAAATAAATAATTATTTAAAAGATAATGGAACGTTGTAGATTTTGTTATAAGACCGTAGAAATAGAATTTTGTAAAAATATTTTCAACAATGAACAAACCAATCCATCGATTCCAAAAATTATTGAAATGTTTGCAAATATTACGGTAAACAAAACTAATTTATTATTATTATTATTATTATTATCTTTATTATTTCTTTTAGATAGTTGAAGATGATCCGTATACAAAACTAGCCTGCTTGGATTGTTTTAATATTTTGATAATTGTACATCATTATCGTGAAACAGTTCTACAAACAAATCAATTATTATCAATTAAAAATGAAGTTAACATGAGTAATAATAAGAATATTGGAAATTTTCATAAAAATTGGCCACGTATTAAACAAGAAGATGATGGACAATTCATACTTATAAACAACAACAATTCTACAAATCTTACGGAAACTTCATTACAAATTAGTATGGGAATAATGATAATTTTATTATAAATAGAATCAATTCAATTCTCTTATAACACGGTTTTTTATTGTACAATATGACAATATTGAAATCTTGTTCTTAATTGGTTCTTAAGTGGTTATCACGTGCTATTCGGAGGTCGTGTTGAATTGAAAACAATTCGTGTTATAAGAGACTTGATTTCAAATCTAAACAGTTGATAATTGCGTATTAAAATTGAAATTTTTTTAGAGAGTGAACCCGATGATGAATACCACACGATCTGTAACAATAATCAGCATTCAAACATATCGATAGACAGTGAGGACGAAATAGCATTTAGTGATAATAAAAATGGTACTACTATTAAAACTGAGAATTACAATCAACAATTAGATAATAATAGTTTATATATTGAAAAAGACAATGAAGCAATTGGTTTTATTAAAGATGAAATTAAAGTTGAAGAAACATGCTTAAAAGTTGGTAAGAATAATATTTTTCATAATTTAGATAATCTTAGAAAACACGCATTTCTTTGAAATATTGTATATTAAAGGCATTTCCTTTATTATTATTTTTTAATAGTAACGTATGTCGTTACTTAGATTTAATAATACAGATTACTAATAAGATTTCACAATTAAGGGTATGGTATCACTATGCTGGCGTATATTGAATCCCATGTAATTTCCATAAGAGCAAACTTTTCGTTTATTTCCTAATTGATAAGAGATAAATTGTTGCTGCAAGTGAATTTAATTGTCAATTATCTTGTGGATCCTTCCTTGAACGTGTTTTTCTGGAAAGATCACTTAGATTTTCCATTAAATCTTAAATACTAGGTTTTTCACCTAAAAAGGTAGGGTTAAACTTTTTCGTTTAAATCGTTATTTGGTAAAAGAAAAGCTAACTAAATTATATGAATAGATAGAGAAAAGTCTGACGATCCCTCCTAGAGAGCGAATAATTGAATTTTACTTTTCATTATTCTTGGAAAATGCATTCAAAGTTATAATTTTTCTCAAAATTTTAAGAAAGTAGGCAACTCAACCATCATAACGAGATTTTGTATGCATAGGTCTAAGTTCTCTAGTTGATATGGATCGCCACCAGGAGTGTTGGATTCAATATAGTCGCCCATATTGACAAGTGCTCAAAGATCTAATCAAAAAAAAAACACAACTAGTTATTAGTCGTCATTTCAATTGACCTACTACATCATTGGATATATCGAGTATCGTAAAAAAAATAAGATAAGGCATTGAAATATTTGTGTTGTTTATATAATAAATGAACATATCCTCAATACTAACGCCAGTTTCTAAATATTTCCAATAAAGTCACAATACAGACATACATACAGGATGTGCCCTAGTGATGGGACATTAAAAGTATAAGAAGTTCTAATTGATGGATGTTTCTGAAATTTGATATGTAGCCGTTTATCCATCTAAACTACCTTTGGAAAATAATTTCATTGTTCTATCAACCCCCGTAATATGGGGTACTGCACCCCACCCTAACTCTCTTATTTTACATAGAATGGTATATTTTTTATTGCATTTTTAGATTTGTTGATTAAATCGAAGAGGACTTTTATAATATGAAATATGACCTATGGTCTAACGCTGAAAGTTTTTCAGATATTTTGACTTTTGCAGTGTTTAACTAAAAAATTCAGATTCTTTAAACGATTATTGCTAAAATGTTGATATTTGGAATACGAATAACATAAGCAATGTACTTTCTACTAACGCTTATAGTGTTTAATTATCTTTCAGTGCTTTGCTGAAATGAATTTTTCTTTCAGGCAATTTATAAACCATAATATCTCGCTTATTTTAAATGGGACACCGTAATTTCCTTTGTATGGTTGGATAGAGAAAAAAATCTGGATCAAACTGTATTAACATTCCCTATACCTATCTTTGATAATTTTTCATTTATTTCAAATTTTTAATTTCGTCCAATCACCTCCCTTGAAAGAAAATGTAATACGTCTAGTCGGCTATTCCAATCTAATTGAACTACAATGAAACGCATAGAAGGTTTAGCAAAATAACAATTTTGGATAACTGAAAAACCATCAAAGATAGGTATAAGGAATGCTAATACAGTTCGACGCGGAATTTTTTTCTCTATCTAGCCATGTAAAGAAAAATATGGTGTTCCATTTAAAATAAGCGAGATATAGCTTGAAAATTGGGTAAATGAAATGCATAGTACATTAAAAAACAAGTGTCAGAAGTCGGCAATTATTGCACGAGTCCAAGCAGCGAAGCGGCGAGTTTTTTAAAAAACGAGTGCAATATACGACTTCTGACACGTGTTTTTTATACTATTTTTTCTATTTTGTCTATTTTGTGCCCTTTTTCACAAAAAATTTGAGATTTTTGAAATTTAGGAAAATTGGTGGGAGTTGGTGTTACTGATATAACAATTGAACATTCAGCCGGGAAACTTTTCATTTGTTTAATTTTTCACTTAATCAATTGTAAATTGTATTTTGTTTTTATGATTTTTGACAGTTGTCAATACAATGAAAATATTACCAACCTTAAGGAAAAAAAAATTAACTACATTTTCCATTTTTATAGAGTGTACCTAAATAGACCCATTTCAATACACTAGCAAGTGTTGAAATAGCGCTATTATTGATGCGAAATAGAAAAAATATATTTTAGCTAAACCCTGAAAGATAATTCAATTCTGTTGAAATTGACAAAAAGTACATTATTCGTACTACTTAAATTCCAAGTTTCAAGAATTTGAATGCAATAGGATTCAAAATATGAATTTTTCAATCAAATACTGCAAATTTTAAAGTGACACTAAAAGCTAAAATATCTGAAAAACCTTCACCGCTAGACCATGGGTCATGTTATCAAAGTCCCCTTCGACTTCATTAAAGATTACAAAAATGCAATAAAAAATGAACCATCCCATTTAAAATAAGAGAGTAGGGTGCACTACCCCATATAACGGGGGTTGATAAAACAATGAAAATATTTTCCAAAGGTAGTTCATATGGATAAACAGCTATATACCCAATTTCAGAAACAACCATCAATTAGAACTTAGAATTTCTTTTTAATTTGTTGCTGCTTTTAGCGAATTTTTTTAAAAAAAATTAGCTAATGACGAGATCCTCACTTTTGAATTTCCGAAAAATTTTTGCACAGAAGTTCGTTTTGGAACCTCAGGAACCCATATCCACCGTTCGTTAAAATTTTTATATATATATATATATATTTATATATATATATATATATATTTATATATATATATATATTTATATATGTATATCCACGATAACTGCCGTAAAAATACACCAATCTTAATGAAACTTGGTACAAAAATCGGTCTGTGGAATAGCTTGGATGAGTTCGTTGGCCAGACTGGTAGGGCCAACACTTTTGGAATAAGAGCTGAAGAAATGTTAAAAAAAATCATTTTCAATATTAAATTTGCTTAGATTTTGATGAAAATTAAAATAACAGTAGAGCCGACCATTCTCTATGACCCAGAAAAAAAATCATCAAAATCGGTTCGTTGGTTCGCAAGAAAAATGCAAAAATCTCTTTTTTGAGTATAAGCAGTAAAATCGATTATCTCAGGTGGCTATATGTTCTCTGACTATTGATATTAGAAAAAAATTGAATATCGCGGGGGGGGGGGCAACTAATTTTGACAGTTAATATTAGACGCAAGGCCTGCTAGAGAATTTCGCTTGAAAAAATCAAGCAGGCCTTGATTAGACGTATTAGACAAACAACAAACTTCATTATTATTTTTTTTTTAGTGTTTCTTATTGTTTGTGGATTAAAAGTATTTTTCAATAAAAATCATATATATTAAAATAACATCGGGAAATGAATTTATTAGTTGATTCAATGTTATTAAAATAGATTAATTGTCAGTATCATAAGAATGTTTTGCAATTAATATTTCAGTATGTAGATACATAAAAAAATTCGCTATATAAGGTACTTGCTGCCTTTGGAGATTTTTTTTTAAAAGACAAGGCACGCTTCTAGCATATGTTATAAGGGTTGCGTATTTAAATTCACTTAGGCGCAGCAAACTAATAGTGGACTTACACACTCGACGATAATTTTGACGCAGCCTAGCGGTACCATGTTCTTAAAGGGGAATGTTTGTTACATGATCTCCCGTTTCTTTTTTAAGATGTAGAAATGCGCGATAGCGTTATGGAAAGAGCGTTTCAAGATCTAGAAAAGGGACAATTCTGTTTTGGAAAATTTTAAGGAAATCCTAAATTACAGACAATTGTTTAGGAGCATGTTTTTTTTTACAAATTCCCCCACATCTAAGCCTACGTTGATTATTTTTTAATGAAAATTTTATTATACATATACCGGGTGATAATGAAAACAGGCTACAAGCTATGGTGTAAGTCTTCCGAGCGTTGAGAGTATTCCAACCACCAGACGACGACACTATCGAATCACATTGAATACAATTTTAAACAGAAACCAATTTGTGTTTTAATTAGTTATAAATGTTAAAAAACAAGTTTTGATATATTTATGGTCAATTGACAATTTTTGAGATTTTCCGGCATAAAGTATTTCTTTTTTTTCTAAAACTAAAATAGGACTACACAAGTTTTATTACATTATTTTCAACTTCCTTATTATCATTTTTAAATTCTATCTTTGATTGAATAATAGTATATTATACAACGAGTCTATAATGAATGCTTTTATAACCGAGAATGAAGTTTACAACACAAGCGAGCAAAGCGAGCGAGTGTTGTAATCATTCGAGGTTATAATTAGCATTCATTATAAGCGAGTTGTATACTATACTTTACCTACGACTTATTTCTACATGTACAGGTACTTGTGGTGTACAAGAATATTTACCTTCTTAATCATTTTCGATTCTAAAATCGCACAAAAAATTGACACTTATTTACAACTGTTTGTTGAAACTGTTATTTATTTTTTGTCGTTACCATGGTTTTCTACATTTAACAGAAACTATTATCTACTACCAAAATCGTCTTCTTTAACACTTTCCATTGTAAATACAACGAATTTTCTCACAACTAAGTATTTGTTCGAAATTTCAGAAAAATTAAATGTCATTTTATTCAAAATTGCATGAAAACGCCCACTTTAGGCCTACTTGTTGAAACTATTGTTAATTATTTTTGTCGTTACCATGGTTTGTTTACATTTGACGGAAATTATAATTAAAATACTATTTTCTGATTGGCTGATGAGAGGGATATTCATTTACTTTATCTCCCTAGGGATATAAAGTAGGTCATTACATTACAAAAACCACAAGTATAATGATCACTTTATATATAAGTCGTAGATAAACATAAATTATTTGTAAATTTCTACACTATAGTCCACTCCTATGAGATACAAAACAAATTTGGAGAGCATAGGAGGCTTTGGAGCTAATAAAGATTTGGTATTTTAAGCAGTAAGCAATCTTTTAAACTTGTAAAAAAATATGTCTTGACAACTAATCAAGTTATAGCTTGTAGCCTGTTTTCATTGTCACTCGGTATAACAAATTCAAACGGCTTGCCAAATGTTCAAGAAATTTTCCGATCAGCTTGTTAGTTTTCCGGAATTCTAATAAAAACAGGTGCGTTTATGCTGTACTTCTTTTGTACAGTTTTAAAGATGAACAAGCGGACGATTGCTTGTTTGAAAGCTTATCTATGTGAGGAAAAAGTGACGTCGATGAAGAATCCAATTATTGAAAATTTTGTAAAATTTTATAACAGTTCATTTGTTCTATCTATCTACATATTAATAGTTATTTTCATTCCACGGGCGGAAAGCGTCTTTGCGATACACTTTCCGCCCATGTAATGAACACTATTTTTTCCACGTTCGAACGGAAATACCACAGAATCTAATACAGTTTTAAATTTAATTTCTCAAATTAATTTAAAATTTTCAATCTGTCAATATAATTTCATGAAATCTTTATATGTATTTGAATCAAATGCGCTTTGGATTGATTTTTTATTGTTTTAATTTTCTACTTCACTAATTTCATTGAATTGTCTTTTATACAGGGTGATTTGTTAGATCTTTTACAAACTTTGAGGATTGAAAGTAGATGAAATTTTATCAAGAAAATCTTATATAAACATAGGTCCAAATCTTACTTCTTCATTAAGAAAATTCAAGATATTTTAGAGAGCAACAGTTACATTATTGATCACAGTGGCTTTGTAATTACAGACAAAAATTGTTTGATTTCTGAAATTAGTGAATCCAAGTAGACTGCACGATTGTTCGTCAAGTGTCATTTCGATTTTTTAATTTCTCATTTTTAGCTCTTACTTAAAAAATTACTGCTAAAAATTCATAATGTTTCAATTATTAGACAAAGAATTAATTCTGATATTGCTTTTGATTATGGATTGTACAATGTTAGATCATAGACTATATAGACCCCCCACTTCCTGACGTTAAATATTCCACCGTTTATGTACAATTCCATCCAGGCGGCGCTGTAGCTTGTGGTGTAAAACTAGGATAACTTAATGAAAGAAAATGCGGGAAATTTAAATTTTATTTTGATTGTATTCATATTGAAATCAATTAAAGGTACTATTAATACACAAGACAAGATAAATTAAATATAAATATATTTAAAATAACTATATATATGCAATTAATATATTGTTGTGAAAATTTACCCACTTTGCTATGATCTTGGAAAAATAATACAATGGGACTTCATTCCCAGGATCTCCACACAGCACACATTCATCTAAAATAAAAAAAATTGCATTTGAAACGGTAATATTAATTATTTTTTTAGCGATTTTTTTTTTAAAAATTAGCTTATGACGAGATCCTCACTTTTGAATTTCCGAAAATTTTTTGCACAGAAGTTCGTTTTGGGACCTCAGGAACCCATATCCACCGTTAGTGGATATGAGTTCCTGAGTATATATATATTTATATATGTATACCCACGATAACTGCCGTAAAAATACTCCAATCTTAATGAAACTTGGTACAAAAATCGGTCTTTGGGATGGCTTGGATGAGTTCGTTGGCCAGACTGGTAGGGCCAACACTTTTGGAATAAGAGCTGAAGAAATGTTAAAAAAAATCATTTTCACTATTACATTTGCTCAGATTTTAATATATAAAATCATTTTTATAATACTTACGGATTCTTATATTTGAAAAAAGCAAATAAAATTAACAATAAAGAAATAAGTTAGATGAAGATGCTGAAAACTGTCAAACTAAACCAATTTTCGATGACTAAACATAGGACTAAATTTCTCCTAATGCTAACATTAAATTTTTTCCCCCTAAGCGCGATCAAAAACCCCTAAATTTTAACTACAGCCGTCTAAAATAAAATTTTGTAAAATACAAGAATCTCGAAAATGTAGTTTTTCCTCTGTCTAATATTGAGATTTTTGAATTTGAGTAAGATTCCTGCAAAAAACCCTTTTTGTATGTTATTTATTGTGTTAGGGGAAAACTCATAAGTTGCCAACACCGTTGATTTTTGAATTTTAGTTAGCGACATCTTTATCCGTTAACATAAACTATTATTTTACACATAGTTCTAGTTTCTACAACTACGCGTCGCCACAATCGAAAACGGTAACTTCGCAAGCGCCCCCTGGATGGAATTGTACATAAATACCACGTGAGCTGTAGAACCCCCCACCAATATAAGTGGAAGGGGCTTGGTTAGATCTTCTATCTTTAATGTCAGTATGACGTTATGCAGCCTTCTTCGATTCGCTTAATTTTGGCACCAAACAATTTTTAGGTATTTCCAGAGCCGGTGTGATCAATAATGCAAGTTTTGTCCTCTGAAATATGTTGTATTGTCTCGATAAAGAAGTAATATTTAGACCTATGTTTTTACCGTACTGGACATTTGAAATAGATACATTTGGAAAATATCTGTCTCACCCCTCTAAACTACTTACATATTAGTTAGAAAGAGACAGAGAGAGCGTGGGTGGTCTAGACATTAAAAATGATGGCGGATTTTACCACCCACCCTTAGTCCTTTGACCGAACAAAGCAATTTCTTTTGTACGAAAGAACCTTGAAAATCCTCTATTTTAAAAGATAACAATGTGTTCTGTGGATTTGGTATCTCTGTCTGTTTATTCATGAAACATGTGACAAAGAAGGGACATAAACGGGACCAATGTTTCTCCCATGTATCTATTCAAAAAAACAATTACGCTATAAGAGTTTCTTCGTAAAATTTAATCTACTTTCCATCCTCAAAGTTTGTAAAAGAGCTAACGAATCGTCCTGTATTATAAGTATTAAAAGTGATTGAATTATTAAAAATTAATTTGAAAAAAATGGAAAATGAAGAAGATGACTTTACAATACCTGGAACACCACCAGAAATACCTGAAGCTGCAAATGATATAGCAATAAATTTACTACCTGATAAATCAAGGAAGAAGTATGAAATTGCATATAAACGTTTTATTGATTATCGTATGGAAATGAATATAAATTCTTTATCAGAAAATGTTTTTTTGGCTTATTTTGAACATCTTTCAACGACAATGAAATCGTCCACATTATGGTCCATTTATTCAATGTTAAAAACAACACTTGCTACAAAAGATAATGTGGACATATCTAAATATCAAAAATTACGAGCCTTTTTAAAACGATTGTCGGATGGTTACAGACCACAAAAATCAAAGATATTGACGAAAGAAGAAATTCATAAATTTATATTAGAAGCTCCTGATGATATGTTTTTGATGATAAAAGTAAGTATTAAAATATTACCTTTTACGGAAGTTCGAATATAATGTTTCGAAGGTTGCTGTGATTTTTGGTGTAGCTGGAGCATGCAGAAGAGAAGAATTATCAGAATTGAAAATTACAAATATTGAGGATCTTCATTCAAAATTATTAATCAAAATTCCTGATAATAAAACAAACAAATCACGTTCTTTTATAGTAAATAATATGTATTTAGATGTTTATCGAAAATATGTATCATATCGTCCAAAAAATTTTAATGATTCACGTTTCTTTTTTAAATATAATCATGGTAAAAGTTCCAGACAAAGTGTTGGAAAGAATACTTTCGGAAGAATACCACAAATTGTTGCGAGTTTTTTAAAATTGCACAATCCAGAACAATATACAGGACATTGTTTCAGAAGATCCTCGGCAACAATATAAATAGATGCTGGAGCTAATATTATCATGCCTTAAACGACATGAAGGCTGGAAATCCTCAGCTGAATCAGATATAGAAGAGTCCTTAAATAATAAGATCCAAGTTACAAATAAAATTCTCAACGATAATAATAATAATCATAATAATAATAGTATTAATAATAATAATAGTAATAACAATAATAATTGTAATAATAGTGATGATAACAACCCTTAAGGTATAAAAGTGCAACAACAGCGCCAACAAATAGTCTACTAACATCTACACAAGTAGAAGTTAATAAAAAAGTTCCTCTTATTTTTTACAATTGTACTAATTTCACTATTAATGTATACAGTAAATTGTTTGAATAGATACATAGGAGAAACATTGGTCCCACCCATCTATAATACTTACATTAGTTAGAAAGAGACAGAGAGAGAGGGAGCGTAGGTGGTCTAGAATGATGGCGGATATTACCACCCAAACAAAGCAATTTCTTTTCTACGAAAGAACCTTGAAAACTTTCTATTTTAAAAAATAACAATAAGCAGATGTGTTTTGTGGATTTGGTATCTCTGTCTGTTATTCATGAAACATGGGCGGGACCAATGTTTCTCCCATGTATCTATTCAGAATACCACTACAGCATATCAATAATAATTAGCAATGTAGTAGATAAGAGATTGTGCTTCACTTTGAGATTTTGTTAACAGTATTAGTTGTAATGATTTTTATTTACAATACTTTTTTTAAATAAATAAGTGAAACACTGTAGAAAAATGATTGCTTACCTTCTCTAGGGCGGAAAAGTAAATGCACCAATCAGAAACAAGAATTTATCACCGTTGCCTAGCGACAATTATATTGGACGGGAATTTGACACTTTCCACGTATAAAGCAACGGTAGAAAATGGACAGTTTCCGTTCGATCGTAGAAAAAAAAGTGTTCACAACAGAGCTGCCCAAAGATAATATTTTTATGAGAAAAACCCATTTATTTCCCTGTGAAAATTGAGACTAAAGGATTTTCCGTATCATCATACATTCTTACGTGTTAAACAGGATGAATCAAAAGTAAAGCATAATATTCATAACTTTTTTATTTATGAAAATTTTGGAAAAAAAACGCCAGAACAAGTAACTTTTTATTTTTCAATTATTTAATTGTGGCTGAAAAAAATAGCATTTCCTATTTTTCATTGCATTTCCTGGTAGGGCATATTTTTCTACGTTCAGCCATGTACAAATAGTATGGGCTTACATAAAGAAGTTTTTGAGAAAAAAATTCTCAACGCTTACAAGATTTTCTGTCATCAAAATATCCATGAATCAGCATAGTATATGATAAACACAACACCCTTGAATAAGCATTGCAAGCCATAAATCAGTTACTCTGTAAGTGGTCTGTGATGCAAGCATTGATATAACTTAAATATCAATTTTACTACAAGTACTTTTATTTATCAAAAATTTAGGTTGTTACAGTTCTGCGGACAATATTAGAATAATAATTATAAAAAATTATTTGATTGATTTCGGTCAATAAAATTAACATAAATTGCTAGTCTTTCAATTTCGAAATATTTCGGTAAGTGTTACAAATATTTTGAGAGTCAGCAAATTATTACTAATATTGTTGCTATGTAACTCCTCCCCCATTAGAATGAAGCTTCCGAAGGAAGTTGAATCGGCTTTTGTTATCGACGTTCTTGTTCAGTTTTCTTGTTGGATTCATTTTCTTGACCTTGAATTTTTTGGTTTTTCAATTTCACCCATAGAAGATAACATCCAATTATTATTATTGCGAAAGACAAAATTGTCCAAATACTTCGGGGATGATTTCCATGTGGTTTTCTTTCATTGTTAATTCAGTGTATCAACAAAATTTTGAATCTTTCTCTAACAGGATTTGTTCTTCACAAATTGCTTCTTGGTTGATTTGCAGATGACTTGGACAGTGGAACACATTGCCTTTGTTACAAATGTCACTTAGAGGTTTTATTAAATTGTCATCAGGTTTTAAAAGATATTTTACGTTCGGAATTATTGTTAAAAATTTAGAATCATGTTTTGTTGCGATAGGTAATAAATAATAGAATTCGAATTGTTTTTCGTAATCTATTGGGGTTGATAGGAAATAGGTGATCTTATTTGTTTCAATTTTGCAATTAAATTTAACTACTGATTGAAAATCTAAAATATTATCAAATTTAGTGTTAAAAGGTAATTCATTTTTCTAATGTGTCGAAATTCTTTGCAATTCCAAATAATATAAATCGTTTGATTTTATAATACTAGGATGTAAAGTTTTTAATTTACAAAATGTAATATAATTTTCTATTTCTTGAAGAAATAGAATAATATTGAATTGTAAAATATTAATAATTGATTGTACAAATCTTTAGCAAGGAGAATATTCTCATGTTCAGCATTTGTTTTGACGGTTTCACTGAGTTGTAATATTCTGAACTTTAAAAGTAGTTCATTATGTTGTACAACATCTTTAATTGTATAATTAAAATTTTGAATAATTTGTTGATTTATTGAATATTGCATTTTCATTGATTTTTTGTTTGGATAAAATTGATTGCCTTTTCATAATTATCTAACTTTAAACGGATTGGTTTGAAATACTTATAATATTTGATTTTTGGTATAATGAAATTTTTGATAAATTCACGATTAAAATTAGGTTCTGATAACTGTAGTAGAGTTCTTTCTTTGATTTTAGGAAGATTGATTATTGATGGAGGTGAAGGAGAGAAATTTACTTCTGAAATTATTTGATTTTTAGCAAAATTAGCTTGACATTCTACAACTGGAACGCCAACGACAGGGTGTTCTTTTTGATTAGAGTGTATCGTTTCGTCATCGTTTTCGTTTAAATTATCACGGTCTTCATTATTGTCTGTTTCTACTATTAGCGATTGTGTTCTAGCTAGTTTTTCGGTTATATTAGTGTTAATTTCGATTCGTGATAATTCGTCAGTATTTTTATTTAAGATGCCTTTTTTATCCACGATTTCATTATCATCATGATTTGAGTTTGTTTGTGATATTCGATGGAAGTGTAATTTAATTTTACATTTAGGGGTAATTAATACGTTGTTGGTTAAATTAATCGTTACATTTAATTCTTTTAAATTATCTATTCCAAGTAAACAGTCAAAATGATTATGAAAATCGAAAATATGAAATTTTAAAGGAATATTATTTTTTAACTTAAATAATTTTGAAGATGGGATGATTGTACTAAAATTTTCCATAGAAGTTCCGTATGCTGTTGAGATTTTGAAAGGATCTTTCTTTATATCATTTTTAAAATATTTTTCGGCAATTGATGGTTTGACAAATGATCTAGAACTGCCCGTATCGATTAAAAATTTTAAATTATTTTCTGGAAAAACTATATACGGCAACTCGCTGGAATATTTATTTGAGTTCATTATTTCGAATATCGGGGGTCCGAGGCTTCTATTTCTAAAAAATAGCCTGTTTGGTTTTCTTCTGGAAGATTATCGTTTTGATTTTCTTCGATACAATCGTCGTATTGATTTCCATTGGGAAACTCAACAAGAGGTTGATCATCAACGTTAAATAATGGTTTTGACGTACAATTAGGATTTTGCCTATAAGTAGAGTTTTGGTTTGGTCTAAAATTATTAGTATTTCTAGAAGAAGTATTATGGAAATTATTCCAGGTATTTCTTGTGGTGGTACTCATAGGAGTTGGTTTTGAAAATGTTTGGTTTGGGTTCGGTCTGAACACATTTACTGTTCTACTTTGATTAAATGGTACGTTATTCCTTTGATAATTATTTGCAGGTTGTTTAATTGTTGGTTGTGAAAAATACTGTGGATAATTCGTTAATTGTAATTGAGGGATGTTTGTTGCTCTAGTTGATAATTTTTGTTGTGTCGTTTCTAACTGAAAATCGTTAGTCAACATATTAAGAGCTGAATTTAGGTCATTAGGATTTTTAGTCCGCATAAGAGAACCTATTGGATCTTTTAGTCCACGTAATAAAACTCTTAGAGCATAACCTCTAAAATGAGACGTTAATATTGCTGCTTCATTTTGATTTGAGTTTATCGTAACATAAGAAATTTGTAAATTTAATAAATGTTGTATTTTATTGAAAAAATCAAACGCTGTTTTGTTACCTTGTCTTAATTCTGTCATTTCTATACTTAATGTATAGCAATCTCTTTTATCGGCGTAACAATTTTTTAGCGCGTTTTTTAAATCTGCCCAATTATTGATAACAGAAGAAGAAATATTTAGAGCGGCATCGCCTTTAATTTTTGCTAAAATGCTGGACATCAGATATTCATTCTGAAAATCCGTTACATCTGTCGTATTATAAAATTTTTTTACGAGTTTTTCACAAATATCAATAAATCTGGGTAATAATTCTTTTTCTCCGTGAAATTCGGGAATCATGTTCAAATATTCTTGTTTTAATTCTGGCATTTTTATTCTACAGTTTGTTTGTAATTTAAAAGTAAGAGAATCTATTTGGGTTGGAAAATCTGGATTTTGATTTGAATTAATTGCGTAATTGAATGTGTTTGGTACAGGATTTGATGGGATATTTTCAAAATTGTCTTCTGATTCTAAATCATCCAAACTATCGTCACTGCGATAGTGATTTTTTGAACCTCTAATTGACATGTGTACTTACAGCAAAATGATGATCTGTTCCATCTGTCGATCCAATTTTCGGAACCAGACACAAGAAGCTTTTCGATATTCGTTCGAAGTCTTCTCGTCAAGCTACTCAGTTCACTTGACTGGAATAGATCAGGAGTTTTCGAAAATTCTCACAATATTCACTAGTGAAAATTTCGTTTTTCAGCCAATAAATCAGCGATATGAACCAAGTTTTATATTCACTAAAACTTGTTTGGCTATCCTACCGACTGCGCCACTTAAATATCAATTTTACTACAAGTACTTTTATTTATCAAAAATTTAGGTTGTTACAGTTCTGCGGACAATATTAGAATAATAATTATAAAAAATTATTTGATTGATTTCGGTCAATAAAATTAACATAAATTGCTAGTCTTTCAATTTCGAAATATTTCGGTAAGTGTTACAAATATTTTGAGAGTCAGCAAATTATTACTAATATTATATATATTATACTAATTAACTGGATTAAGTAGGTGTGTGTAGAATTTTGACAGAAGTATTGGCAATTTTGCAAATTTTAATGCAATTGGGAGTTTTAGCTACATACAAACTTTTAAATAGATCGCATTTACTTCAAGCATGCTTAAGATTTCTCATTTTATTTTTAACATTTAGGTCCGCCATATTGTCTGATAATTTTGTCAAATATTTAGCATACACCTACTTAATCGAGTAATAAATCAATGCTTGCAATGCTTATTCAAAGGTTTTGTGTTTTTCGTATTCTACGCTGATGCATGGACATTACGATGACAAAAAAAAGGAGTTGCCATTTAAAAAAGTTGTTGATGACGTCATTTCTTCACAATGATAACTGACAGAACCGTTTTGGTTCAACCACATCTAATTATTTAAAAAATAAAAAGTGACCTGTTTCGGCATTTTTCGAAAGTTTCATAAATAAAAACGTTATGAATATTATGCGTTACTTTTAACTCACCGTGTATACCGATTTCCGTTGTAATAACCAATCATTCGCTAATTGTGACTTCATTGCAAGGTCGCTACATTTTCATTCAAATTCAGAAGACTTACGGTTGTCACCCGTGGAGTAAAATCTTCAATTGTGGAATAGATCGGTAATGTGGAATAGTCCCTTTATGTGAAAACCGTTGGCCCTATCTTTTGGAAGAGAGACCACAAAAAGGCATTAAAATGCTTTTGTTCGAATATCTTTTTAAACGTTGTTTCTTTTTTGATATCTAAAATATGTTAAAGGGCAGTTCAAGGAAGCTGTACTATAGTTCAGTTTCTTATAATTCGACATAGTTTTAAAAATATTAGAGAAAAACCAAATGCTATTTCACAATTGTCAACTTTACCAATTTTTGCGGGATTTTTCTAAATTCAGGCGTTTGTTCTGCGTCCCACTTGAATAATTATTCGAAAAATTCCCCAAAGATTGATACGAGTGAAAGCCTTAAGCTTCATAAATCTGAAGGAAAATGTGGCAGCCTTGCACTGAAACCACAAACGGCGAATTGTTGGTTATAACAACAAAGATCAATTAACGCGTAAGAATGTAGATAACACATCTCACATCATGAATCAATATAGGCTGAGCTGTGGAGGAAATTATAAAAATAAGCCATGCTCCGAGACAATTGTCTATAAGTCAGAATTACCTCAACATTTTCAACAACAGAATCGTTCTTTCCCTGCTCCTTGAAGCGCTCTTTCCATAACGCTATCTCGCGCTTTTACATCTTTAAAAAGAAGCAAGAAATCGTGTATCAAACATTCATCTGTTTCGTAAAGAGTATACTGGTCTACACCCTGAATATTCTCAATTTATATTCATTTTTTTTGCTTATTTAGTCTTACTAAAATCATTTTCTATATAGTAAATACTATCAGTCAGTTGTATCAAGGTGTGCTATACGTTTTTCAATTCATGTTTTGCTTCGTTTGAAAATATTTGTGATATTTTAACGCTGTATAATCGTGTTATAAAAGTGTTGATATTCTTATTGTTACTTATCGAATAATATTTATAATCGTACATTTTCATGTAGAGGAGATTTCTAACAAAAAACAAGAAATCCGTAAAGATCACCTATCATCAAACAAATCCGTTATTGATGATGTTGAAGAGAGTACAGATGAGGGAGCTTATCAGTGTTCTATTTGTGACAAAAAATTCAAAAAAAGGGCATACTTAAAAAGTCATATAATACGACATACCGGTGGAACACCTTATCAGTGTTATATTTGTGATAAGAAATTTAAAACAAAAGCACACTTAAGAGTTCATATAAAAATACATACAGGCGATAAACCTTATCATTGCAATATTTGTGACAAGAAATTTAAAACAAACGCATACTTAAGATGTCATATAAAAATACATACAGGTGAAAAACTTTATCAGTGTAATTTTTGTGATAAGAAATTTAATAAACAAACAAACTTAAGAGTTCATATAAAAATACATACTGGCGAGAAACTTTATCAGTGTAATTTTTGTGACAAAAAATTTACACGAAACTCATATTTAAAGGAGCATTTATTAATGCATACAGGTGACAAATCTTATCAATGTAATATATGCGATAGGAAGTTTACATTTAAAGCAAGTTTAAAAAATCATTTAATAACACATTCAGATGAGAAACCTTACAAATGTAATATTTGTGATAAAAAGTATGGAAGAAAGGATACCTTAAACATACATTTGACACGACATACTGGAGAGAAACGTTATGAGTGTAATCTTTGTGACAAAAAGTTTGCACGACAAATAGATTTAAAGAGACATTCGACAATACATAGAGGAGAAAAACCTTATATGTGTGATATTTGTGGCAAGATGTTTACACAAAAAGGAAACTTGAAAGTACATGCAAAACAACATATAAGTGAAAAACTTTTTTAGTGTTACATTTGTGACAAAAAGCTTGTAATAAAAGTGACCTTAAATGAATATTTAAATGTACATAGAACTAAAAAAAGTTTAATCAGTGTAATACTTCTTATTCATATGTTGTGGATAGTAGCAACTCGTCTAAGCAAAGAAATGTCACATGGCCAACATATCACTAATCGTAAGTCTCATTAAATTAATTCAAGGACATTTTTTTTAATTCCAAATATTTTTACATTACGATTGATGAACAATGTTACAATAAAATGTTTCTAAATAATGAGCGTTTCGCATGGTTGTATAGTTTGCTTAATTTCTTATTGTAGTTAGTATATTTGAAAATACAGGATGTCTCATAAGTCGCGCATTTCCTGCTAAAGGGCAGATAGGGGATGAAATTGTAAGGTGAAAAGTTCTGTACCATTTTTTCATTTGACGCACAGATAATTAGTTATTAATTAACTCATGTAGCTAATCGTATGCTCAATATAGCAATGAAACGAGAGAAGGAAAGAGTCTTGACGGTAATACGTGTGAAACGGACCAGTTAGCAGGCTGGCGCTAGAGTCGTTCAAAGTAAGAGAACACCTGATTGGTTACTTAATTTAATTGAGAGAGAAGAGCCAAATTGTCAAAGAAAACAGGAAACAAAGATATGAAACAGCCATATACAGAGTGTGATCAAAATTACTGACAATCTTTAAACCGCACTATCTCTACGTGGCAAGAGTGCAGTAAACATATTTTAAAGACACAAATTTTAAGCCATTGTTTTACAGTCGCTAGTTAAGTGCTAATCTACCGTACTTTCATTGTTAAGTAGGTGTCAGTACAACACATCGGATTTCCATGAACTACCCATTATTATTATTATAACTATTATTATTAATGTTTCGTGTGCGGTCTTCTTCAGTTCCTCGCACACGAGCTGTGGTTTCATTACCAACAGTACAATGTCGATCAAAAAAAGAGACCACCTCTTGTGTGGCTGTGTAAAACAGCGGTTATGAAAGAAAATGTACAAAAAAAATTCAGGATTCAAAGGTTTTTTCTGCCATTCAGTATAGGAGTTTTCGTCTTATAATGTTATCCCCTATCTGTCCCTTAGAAGCAAATGCGTAACTTACGGGACAGTCTGTATAATCGGATTGCATAGTTGGCTTTACTTTTTTTTTAATTTTCAGACAATGGTTCAGGCAACCTGTAATATTGATTTATAGTATAATCTCCATAATCCGGCAAGAAACAATCACCCCTATTTAGTTTAAATAAATAAAACAGAATTGAATAATTTTTCTTTAATTAATTTTTTTGTGGTCAAATTTTAGAATTATATCCCTTAGTAATACTGATGTGTAAAAATTAAATACACTATGGGCTGAACATTTAAATCTGCACGATTCGTGTGAAACTTTTTTCTCAAGGAATGGTTGTGGGGGTCCCTGCAGATCGTTTTAACAAGATAAAAGATTCGTAATTTACTTGGAAGTCGGCCAGAAAACGCTTTTCCGACAGTGGTACGACTACAAATATTTGGGGCGGGGGGTTAAAAATTACCTTTATCTATACAGGGTGTTTGGTCTAAGTATGGTGAGTTCTAAGAAACTCCTATTAGTCGACGAGCGATTCGAAAAATATTTCGAGGATTTGTAGAAGAGTCTCTAGCGAACATTTTAGCAAAATTAGAACCTCGTAGCTCATTTCAAAGTTGGTCAAAAGCGACAGATGTTGACAATAAGAGAGCTCTCACAGCGCTAAACAATACTGGTAATCAAAATTAACCATTAATAAATATTATAGCGTTGTGAGAGCTGCCTTACTCTCAACGGCAGGGCCACCTGTTTGCTAACTTTTCCTCTTCCCACGTTCCACCATCAAGACTCCTCCGCGCTGTCCTTTTAACGGTATTGCGAGTACTTGATTGCATGTTTTAGTTAATTAATTAATAATTACCTGTGCGTCAGATGAGAAAATGGTACAGGACTTTTCGTCTAGATTTTCTAGAATTTCATTCCTTATGTGACCCTTACACTGTATAATGAATGCTATTATTATTTGTTGAAACTATCATGTTATATATTTTTGTCGTTACCATGTTTTTTTGACATTAGAGATAAATATTAATTCAAATACTATTTTCTGATTGGCTTACGAGAACCATTAATCCCTAAGGGATTAATGACCATTAATTCCTTAGGGATTAATATAGGTCATTATATTGCAAAAACCACAAATGTAATAGTCACTTTATATATAAGTCGTAGATAAACACTATTGGATAATAAACTTTTATTATCTAATACGAGGTGATATAGAAAAGATGTCAATTAAGTAGTGCTTACCAAAATTTTTAAATTTATTGAAATGCAAACTTTCAAATATCTCGCTGTAACATAAAATGGACTTGCCCCAAAATAAACGGCTCAATTATTGGTGATAGATCCACACGTCTAAATTATCAATCTTAAAATGTTATTTACATATGTGATTTTAAACATTTTGATTGAAAAGCTACCTGTTCTCTACACTTACATTACTTGTGAAAATTTTTGAATATTTTTGATCATCTTTATTGTTAACGTATCCCCGAATCTAATGTGAACTTTAATCAATCTCTTATATCTTGCAAAATATTATACGTGCTATTTGAAATGTGTGTTTCATTGAAAACTATTCGTGTTATATAATGCTTGTTTTTAATTCTAAACAATTGTATATTCAAATTGAAATGTTTTTAGAGAGTGAACCTGACCATGAAGACCAGACGATCTACAACAGTAACCAGTATTCAAATATATCGATGGATAATGATGAGGACATGACAAATAATGATAATAAAAATGATTACAGTCAACAATCAGACAAAAATAGCTTACATATTGAAAAAGACAATGAACAACGACTCGGTTTTGCTAAAAATGAAATTGAAGAAACATGCTTAAAAATTGGTAAGAATAATAATTTTTCTACTTTAGAGAATTTTAGAGTACACGTGTTTTTTTTTTGAAATATCGTAGATGGAAAGGATTTCCCTTATTTTTTTTCTAATAATAACTTATGTCGTTATTTAGTTTAGTAATACAGATTAGTAACAACTGACTATTTCGTGTTAAAAGTGAGATTTCATTTTGCGAGTAGCACAGATCTCGGCTAATTTCGCAGCTCTACAAGCAAAATAAAATCACTTTAAATAGCAGTATAGTACAGTATTTTTTCTATAACCATCATGTAAGTCTTTTAAAATTAAAATCTCTCCAAATCTTCAAAGAAACATTCAAAAAACATTAAATGCTAAAAAGTTCTAAAGCAGAGTGGTTATAAGTCACGATTAATTTTGTAATAGAAATCAAAATACACAATTGTAATTCGAAAAATTTTGCGTGCTATCACAATTAAAGTGTCTAAGGGTCCCTCATAGTCAATTCTCGATTCGGTGTCCGAAAAAAATGCTAATCTTTTTGAAATATTGAGATTCCGTTACTAGTTTCAATAACATAACCCTATTAAATTTTGAATTTGATTATCTCAAAAACGGCTGATTCGATTTTGACCGTTCAAAACCCATTCGATAGGACTTTGAGGCTACTTTCATATGCATTTCACAAATTTGTGTGTTTGAAGTAAGACTTATTTATAAGGCCAAATCTCGTGATATAACATTTGAAAATAATTATCTCAATAACGGTTGATCTAGTTAAAAAACCATTCGACGAATCTACGAGAACACTTCCACATGAACTCTCTAAATTAGCAAAATACGTAGAAGAAACCTTCCTTTTAGAGTTAACCAGATTGAGCCCTTTGAAGAATTATACGATTCGAATAAAAATGTTTTCCCGATTTAACAGCACAATAAACACATACTGTCTTATTGCATTGTCCGTTCCATAGAGGTCCTCAAGTTCTATTAAAATCCATTTGTTCTATTTCTCTATCTCATTCAGTTTGGTCAATATTAATTTTCAAAGTTTCCGAAAATGAACAAGAAATGAACCATAGCTCGGTCAAAAGTTTTCAAAAAGAAAAGCTTTGTCGGATGCAACTTCTCGGAAAACAAGCGAGATGTCCGTGATTGAAGATTAGAATTTTTTCGGACGTAGAAACGAGAGTTGATTACTTTACGCCCTTAATATGAATATGAAACAGAATTGTCTAAAGACAATATTTTTGTCGGAAAAACTTGTATTTCCTTGTGAAAATTGAGATTATAAGGATTTTCCTTATTTCATATGTAAGATGTGTTTTCTACACTCATACGGGCTAAATCACATACATTCTGTCAAGAAAGTACCGGGAATGCATCATTTAAAAAGCCCGCTTATGAGGAAAATCAATATTATTTTTGTCGATAAGTGGGGACACCTGTCCTTTATACTCACCGGATGTTTAAGCGTCACCTATCTATTCGTTTATTTACAGTACGTAATTTTGTCAGTTCATGTAAGGTGTCTCTTGCGATTTTTAAAATGGATAAAAGTATCGAACAGAGAATTTGTCTTAAATTTTGCATTGCAAATGAAATTTCATGTGCCGAAGCACTGAAAATGTTACAAAAGGCTTATGGTGAAGCAGCTTTATCAAAAACACGTGCCTATGAGTGGTACAGTGCATTCAAAAGCGGTCGAGATGTGGTGGAAGATTTGCCTCGATCTGGTCGGCCATCAACGTCTTCAACTGAACTTAACATCAGTAAAATAAAGAAAATGGTTACTGAAAATCGTCGTTTAAGTCTGAGAGAGATAGCCGCTGAAATTTCTGTGTCTCACGAGTCAATTCGTACCATTTTAAACGATTGTTTGGGAATGAAACGCGTGGCCGCTCGATTAGTGCCGAAAGATCTGAATTTCTTACAAAAAGTTAATCGCGTAAGGGTCGCTGAAGACATGATAGAGCGGGCCAATTCCGACCCCACATTTATAAAACGTATTATAACAGGTGATGAGACATGGGTGTACGAGTTTGACATGCAAACCAGTCAACAATCTTCAGAGTGGCGCCTTCCAACTGAACCAAAACCCAAAAAAGCCCGTCAAAGTCGATCGAAAATTAAGGTGATGTTGTCAGTTTTTTTTGATTACCGCGGGGTTGTGCATTCCGAATTCTTGCCAGAAGGTGAAACTGTGAATAAACAATATTATCTCAGCGTTATGCAACGTTTGAGAGAACAAGTTCGTAGGAAAAGACCGGATTTGTGGGGAGACAACTCATGGATTTTGCATCACGATAATGCACCATCTCACACAGCTATCATTGTGAACGAATTTCTGGCCAAAAACTCAACAAATATCATCGAACAACCACCTTATTCCCCTGATATGGCCCCGGCCGACTTTTTCCTATCCCCAAAGTTAAAATGACCACTTCGAGGTACCCGCTTTCAGTCGATAGATGACATAAAAGAGAATTCGCTGCGAGCACTGAAGTTGATTCCAAAGAATGCGTTTCAAAAATGTTTTGATGATTGGATGATTCGTTGGCGTAAGTGTATTGTTTCAGAAGGGGCCTACTTTGAAGGCGATACAATAAATTTGGATAATTAATACATAATTTGTCTTTTATTGAACAATTCCCGGTACTTTCTTGACAGAGTAGTATACTGGTCCCTGTTATGGTAACCAACCACTGGCTGTTTGTGGTTTCGTTGCAAGGTTGTCACATTTTCATTCAGATTGAGAATGTTTACGATGAACGAAAATGTGACAACCTTGTAATGAAACCGCAAACAGCTAATAGTCGGTTACTATAACCGAGATTAGCGTATGTGATTTAGCAAGTATGAGTGCAGATAACACAACTTACATTATAAAATAGGGAAAATCCTTTTAATCCTAGTTTTCACAGGGAAGAATATAAGTTTTTCCCACAAAAATATTATCTTTAGACAATTCTGTCACGAACATTTTTTTAATAAATAAAAAGAACAAATAAGCTTTTAAAAATAATCAACATAAGGCGAGTTGTGGGAGAAATTGTAAAAAAAAACATGCTCCGAGACAATTGTCTGTAATTCAGAATTTTCTCAAAATTTTCCAAAACAGAATCATCCTGCCCTTGCACCTTGAAACGCTCTTTCGATAACGCTACCGAGCGTTTCGACATCTTAAAATAGAAGCGAGAAATCGTGGATCGAACTTTCACCTTTTTCATAAAAAGTACTCTAATGATCACCAATTTAAGCAGCATTTCAATTGTCCAAACAGTCTTAGCCTGTGTCGGACTTTTTCTATTTACCGCCCTCACATGGGACATGTTGCAAGCGTTTCCTCTGCGTCCAGGACACTGTGACAGCGCAGCGCGTATCAACTAGTGATGAGCGATACTTCACTGCTGGTGATTTAATCACCTTGATCAAAAAATCACTGGTCGCTACAGTGATCTAATACTCGCACTCACGGTTATCGGTGATTCAAAAGTGGCGGTAACTGATCACGATGATATCAGAAAATCACTATATCGCTTATCACTAGTTTCAACCAAAATGTATTTGTACGTGGACGTACATTAATGTATATGTTTCATTTTATTAACATGTTTTGCCATTCAAAAATGTAACGAGAAAATTCCTACAATCTTTTCCGTTCGCCAATTGTTATCCATTTCCCACAATGTGGGGATAGTATATGAAGCCCTGAAAAAATTCCTGTTAATGGGCTTCGAGAAAGATAAAGACGGTAGAGTGGTGCAGTTATGCCGAAGGATTAAAGAGGGTCACTATCAGGCGCAATTTAACTTCACCTAATGAGTGCTATTATTATCGAGAATCAAACTCATAACACTAGCGAGCGGAGCTGTGTAATCATCCGAGGTAATAATAGAACCCATTTTAGCGAGTTGTATACCTCACTTTATCCACGACTTAATTGTAAGGGTATTGGTGGTGTACAAAATTGTTCACCTTTTGCATCATTTTCGATTATAAAATCGCACAAAAAACGAACACTTTAGAACTATTTGTTAAAACTGTCGTTTTATTTATTTTTGTCGTTACCAGGTTTTTTACATTTGGTAGAAAATGTGATTCAAATACTATTTTCTAATTGGCTTACGAGAAGGAATAATAGTTCATTATTACCTAAGGGAATCATTTAGGGTACAAACCACAATTATTTGTTATAAATTTATAAATGTCATTATGATAAGTGTTCTTATCTTCAATCCAGAAGTGTCACTTTTACCACTAGTGGGATAAAATGAAATTTTTCTACTATTGAGCATCCGGGTCTACTTATTTTTTATGACAACTCTTACTAATTGATTAGCGTTTGGCAAAATATTTCAAGGATTTGTAAAGAGGTCCCTAGAGACCATTTAAACAAAATTGGAATCTATAAACCCTCGTTTCGTAAAATTCGCTATTTTCAAAAATGAGTTAAACACACAATACCACAAAGAATGACTCGAGACTCTTCTAACATTGATTTATTTTTGTTTTTCTCTATATCATCCTAGATAAAATGCGAAACATTGCAGCTTATTCTAAAATAAAATGAAGAAAAAATGAACAACTTCGAATTTGAGGACGATCCTTAAGTCATTCTAGAACCTTTTACGTGTTTAACTCCTTTTTGAAAATCGCGACATTGTCAGAAACGAGTATTTTTTGAGCAACTACATAATGAGCTAATGAGGGAATAATGAACAATTATCCTCCCTCGTGAACCAATTAAAAGATCAATCATGGTCTCTGTGAAAAAAACAATAAGACGACATTTTAAAGAAAAAGCTACTTATCATTAGTTGTGAGAAGTTATATTTATAATGGAATTTGAATTTTCTCGTATATCATCAGATACTGTTAAACAATCAGGAGCAACATCTTCTACATTATTGCCCGAAAAGTCAAAACATTTATATGACAAGACATACCAAAGTTTTAAGGAATGGCGTCTTCAAAAAAAGACGAATTTATTCACAGAACACGTATTATTAGCTTATTTTGTTGAATTAAGTAACAAATATGAAGCTACATCAATGTGGTCATTCTATTCAATGTTGAGGGCTGTTTTGGCAATAAATCATGACGTGGATATTGAAAAATACAGTAAGCTTCGTTTTTTTTTAAAAGAAATTCAGAACGCTATGAACCAACAAAATGTAGTAGATTAACACCCGAAGAAATAAAAACATTCATTACTGAAGCATCTGATGAAATTTATCTTTTGCATAAGGTAAAAAATATGAAAAATTACAAATTATAAAATCTAATATTATAATTTGTTTAAGGTTATCTTAATTATTGGAATTATGGGTGCTTGTCGCTCTAATGAACTCTATGAATTGCAAATTGAGAATGTGAAAGACCTCAGTACATCATTATTAATTTTTAGCGAATTTTTTTAAAAAAAATTAGCTAATGACGAGATCCTCACTTTTGAATTTACGAAAAATTTTTGCACAGAAGTTCGTTTTGGAACCTCAGGAACCCATATCCACCGTTCGTTAAAATTTTTATATATATATATATATATATATATATATATATATATATATATATATATATATATATATATATATATATATTTATATATGTATATCCACGATAACTGCCGTAAAAATACACCAATCTTAATGAAACTTGGTACAAAAATCGGTCTTTGTGATAGCTTGGATGAGTTCGTTGGCCAGACTGGTAGGGCCAACACTTTTGGAATAAGAGCTGAAGAAATGTTAAAAAAAATCATTTTCAATATTACATTTGCTTAGATTTTGATGAAAATTAAAATAACAGTAGAGCCGACCATTCTCTATGACCCAGAAAAAAAATCATCAAAATCGGTTCGTTGGTTCGCAAGAAAAATGCAAAAATCTCTTTTTTGAGTATAAGCAGTAAAATCGATTATCTCAGGTGGCTATATGTTCTGACTATTGATATTAGAAAAAAAATTGAATATCGCGAGGGGCAACTAATTTTGACAGTTAATATTAGACGCAAGGCCTGCTAGAGAATTTCGCTTGAAAAAATCAAGCAGGCCTTGATTAGACGTATTAGACAAACAACAAACTTCATTATTATTTTTTTTTTTAGTGTTTCTTATTGTTTGTGGATTAAAAGTATTTTTCAATAAAAATCATAAATATTAAAATAACATCGGGGAAATGAATTTATTAGTTGATTCAATGTTATTAAAATATATTAATTGTCAGTATCATAAGAATGTTTTGCAATTAATATTTCAGTATGTAGATACATAAAAAAATTCGCTATATAAGGTACTTGCTGCCTTTGGAGATTTTTTTATATTTTTTTATATTTATTCAATCTTAAAGTCTATTAAAAAAAAAAAAATTTAAATGATCTTTTATTTTAATTTGTAACAGCTGTTTCGAAATAAATTATTTCATCTTCAGACATGTAATTATTTTTTATAAAATTGATAAGACTTATCAAACAGCTGTTACAAATTAAAATAAAAGATCATTTAAATTTTTTTTTTTTTGGAATAAAGACTTTAAGATTGAATAAATATATATAAAATTTAAAACTTCCAAAATAAGAGAAAAAATGAACTTCGAATTATATAATTTAATCATTATTAATAACTATACCAACAACTAAAACCAAAATGGTGAGAACATTTATCATTAGTGATGAGTTTTATAATATTGTGAAAAAATATATGGTTCTTCGTCCATCCCATGTGAAAACAAGTTCATTTTTTTTAAATTACCAAAAATCGAAATGCACCATACAACGAATCGGGAAAAACAAATTTGGAACAATAGGAAAGCAGATTGCAATTTATTTAAAATTGCCAAAGCCAGATCAGTACAAGGGTCACTGCTATCGGAGATCTTCAGTTACATTGATGAAGGTGGTAATGTAACAACACTTTAAGAAATAATTTGACCTCAGAGACACCATTTCCAGACAAATGTTCAGCTGTGAAGCTTCCTCAAACTCTGCTGCGATTCGTAATATGATAGCAATCTAAATTCATTCATTACAAACATCCGAAATAACAATTATATATTGTTGAAAAATAAAATTATAACATCATGTTTGTTTTTTAACTTACACATTATAGTATACAACTTGCCATAATGAGTGCCATTATTACCTCGTATGATTACAATACTCGTTCGCCCCATCCGCTTTTTTTCATTCTCGGTGGACACTTGAGAGAATGAGGTAATGATCTCAGAAGTCGCTCTCCAGAGACATTTTCACTGGTCGACACAACATCGAGAGTGTTAGCGGATAATCACATTGCAAGCGGGCGATAGCGATTGTACTCTCAAGTCAAGTTAACCTTAAGACTGGACTAGAGTAGTAGGCGAATTGATTTTCGAAAATTAAATTTTCAGCAGATCTCGACGTTTTGGGCTCCTAGGAAGCTATTTTGACTATTTTTGCGAGAGTGTCTGTATGGTTGTATGTGTGTGTGTGTGTGTGTGTGTGTGTGAGAGAGAGAGAGAGAGAGAGAGTATGTAAGCAGCTCACAATCATAAGTTTTGAACGGCATGACGGATTGAAACGCTCTTTACGGCATTCGAAAGAGCTCCACCAAACTTGAAGAAATTCCAAAAAACCGAAAAATTTCTTTTGTTAAAATCATGTTTTTTCAAAATAACTATTGAGCTACTATACCGATCGATTCCATAATCACAACCCATCATCCTCCTTACAATAATTTTAGAACTTTAAATACTGCGTGGAATGCCGCAAAGCTTGTCAAAATCCGTTAATTTGTTCGCGAGATATTGTCGATATATTTCGAAAAAAATGTTTTTTCAACATAACCTCAAAATTCCTTAATCAATCAAATTTGTACTGCTCACAATAATTTTGGAGCTTTAGAAACTTAGCGGGAAGTTTCAAGAATGGCCTCCAGGGTCAACCGCATTTTAGATTATTTTTTTTGTAATAAGAAAATATCTTTTGTGAAAGCCATTATTTGATTAAGAGAATTACTCTTTTATTTATCAATTGAATAATTGATTAATTAAAATGTGGAATTGCTTTATTGTTTGCTGAAAGCGAATCGTTCAACTACCTTGGATTTTGGTTTCTAGAATGAAGAATCAAAGTTGGCTTAGCAATCACCCCATTGATCAGAAATAAGAAACAATATTTTTTGCATTTTCGAGACTAAAACAGCATTTTACTCCCTCAAAACAGGGACTAAAGTAGCACTTCTAATCCCTAGGAACTAAAGTAAAAATACACAATATTTTTCTATAGCAACATTAGATAATTGTCAAATTAATAGATCCCTGGTCAGATTAATAAATCTAGAATTTTTTAATTTTCTCATTAAATATATAAGAAAGTGCAAAAAATAGCGTATATAACTCGGGACTAAAGTGCTTTCTTTCGTCCCTTGAGTGGTTTATTGCCCTCGGGGCTCGAAAACTTGAACTCTCGGGACGACATGTCGCACTTTAGTCCCTTATTATATAATATACTATTTCTACGATTGAACAGAGACTGTCAATTTTCGACCCTCTTTTCCAAGTGCAAAGCGCTCTATTGCCAGAGAGTGAGATTGTTTCTTAACAACGCAAACAACAGGATGGCAGCTCGTCTCTGAATCTCTGAATGGCCCGTCAGCGTGTGGAAAAGTAATCTTTTCCATACTGGAGTGAAAATGACCACTTTCCCGCACGCTTACTAATTTTTAATATATAAAACATAAACAATATGAAGTATGGTGTGAGAATAGATACGTTCAGACGACGGTTGCGCAGCAAAAATTTCAAAAATCAACATATCGTTGGAAAAAATTCAATTGTTAAAAATTGACATTATAAAATGGCAACGCAATTAATTTGCTTATTGTTAATTATTCAATTTCGATTATTTTCTTATTGAATATGTCTCAAACAAACTGTAAGGACATTTTATGATACTAAAAACCTAAATTTTTAAGATAAGCGTTTAAAATTTAATTTTTCATTTTAGTTAAATGCGTGTTTTGTGGAATCTCAAGGGATGAACGTATTCCACTACATTTTTTCCCTAAAAATCCAGCAAAGTAAGTAAACTTTTAATACCTATATACTGATTTTACTTATATTAGGTATTAGGTGTTAGTTTAATATTAATGTTTGTATTTGATAAGATTCCAGGATCTTATACTCATATATTCATGGATATTTGCCCGTAATTTGCACCTTCTTGTGTTACCTATTCTGATTTTAAGTACACGAATTTTTCAAACATTATTTGTAGAAATTAGAGATATAAGTAAAGATATAGGTACAGCTTCCTCCTTGTAATAAAACCTTTAGAATTTGATTTAAAACGATTTTATAGCATCATAAAGCAATTATTATGTTACATTAAGTTTTATCTACTAAAAAATAAGTGAAGCATCCTATTAATATGAACCACTTTTTAGGTTTCTAACATGGATATCAGCCCTTGGCGTGGAGAATAAGGACATCGAATTCTATCGTCATAAACGTCTTTGCGGTCGCCACTTCTCCCAAGAATCCTACTCCCATCCTGAAAGTCGTAGATTAAATACAAATGCAATTCCTCTACCTCTATTTTCCTACAAATATTCCACAACTCCTCCTGAAGATCCAGATGTACCTGTTGCATCCACATCCTCCGGGGTAGTTGATCCTGTCCGCAATTCACAAACTCTCTCACAGGGTTCATCTTCAGTTTTGAGAAGATCGTCCGTTTCTCAGTGCATGAATAGCAGTTTGTTGAAAAATAAACAGCTAATTCATGTACTGAAAAATAAACCGCGGCATATAAACAGCCTCGTAACCACTAAGGGTCCAAGGAGATAAACGCTGCCACCGAGCTATCCTCCTATAAATCAATCAAAACAATTTTTTGAATCACTTGATAACTAATGGGATTTTCATTTGAATTGCTCACCATTAAAAAAGCAGCGCTGGTTTTTTTTCATAGCAAGTAAATTATGTGTTACAATTTCGCCTTACTAAAGACATGAGCCCTATCTTGAAATTATTTTTAGCTACGGTCCTGGCTCTTGATAATTCTTTTTGGTATTGTCTCTTATTAGGACATTGGGCTTACGGGTATTTTTAAATGTGAGACTGAAATCGTTCAATTACATCGCGTTATTTGTAAACTATAAGGGATATTGAGCTCTGTAATATATATCACTCAAAGTCTTATTAGTTGAAGAGCGACCCGAAAACTTACAGGAAAGTGTCCAAAGAACATTTTACCAAAATTAGAACCTTGTAGCTCATTTGGAAGTTGATCAAAAATTGCTCGTTTCTGACAATGTAGCAATTTTCAAAAACGAGGTAAACATGCAAAACAACTAAGAATGACTCGAAGATCCTGCCAAACAAAAAAAATCAATGCTGGGAGGATCCCCGGGTCATTATAAATCGTTTAACGTACACAACTCGTTTTTGAAAATCGCGACATCGTCAGAAACGAGCGTTTTTTGACCAACTTCCAAATGATCTACGAGGTTCTAATTTTACTAAAATGATCTCTAGACATCCTCCTATAAATCCCTTGAAATAGTTTTCGAATCGCTTACCAACTAAAAGGGTACAAAAGGGTACGAAATAAGAAAAACTAGTATAAAACACTTATTTCAAATGCTTTCGGGTAGAGAATATTTTCCTACAAACTGTCTGACAGTTCGCGGTTCAAATAAAAAATATTCACTGTTAACATTTCTTGATGTTTTGTAAAAATAGTTCTCTTTATAACTTGTAGATAAGATTTATTCATGTTTTATGTTAATGTATGTAATATTAATCAACAATAATTGCAATAATTTTAACAAAAATATAGAACAAATGTTTACGTTTTATTTAAAGATACCCTTCTAAATACTTATCCTTATATACCTGCTACAAGACACATCTAAATGTATACAGGGTGTTTGCTCTCAGTATGGAGAGTTCTAAGAAACTCCTATTAGTCGACGAGCAATTCGAAAAATATTTTGAGGATTTGTAGGAGAGTCCTTAGGGAACATTTTAGCAAAATTAGAACTTTGTAGCTCATTTCAAAGTTGGTCAAAAAACAACCGATTGGGATAATGTAGCAATTTTCAAAAACGAACAAAACACGCAGAACGACTAAAAATGACTCAGAAACCTTACCAACATTGATTTTTTTCGTTTCTTTCCATCTTAATCTGTAACGTGTAAATATTTCGTATTTTCTCTGGAATACAATGGAATACAATACTACAATTTTTTGATAATCCTTGTTCATTGATTGACCTCTGAAACGAGTTTTTTCAATTGTTTTTTCTTCTGAACTCCCTTGATTGTTTACATTTAAATACAGAAACCATCACAAATGTAACAACGTGGATTTCCAGTACGGTATATGTAATAGCCTGGATTGCCAGTACGGCTATTGGAAAAAAAATTGTTTTGGGGTGGGTTTTACCTCTTTAATTAGAAATTGAGTTTATATGAATAAATAGCCCAAATAAGAATAAATGATTCATTATATAATTTAAAATATTTATTTTAACGGTTGGAAAATATTCCGCGTCTTGGGGGTTGTTTACCCCCAATAAAGCTTTTATTTGCAAAAACCCTGAAACAGGTTCACTTTAATTTTTTATTTTAAGCTCAAAAATAATTTTTATAAAAATTTATTAATGTTATTGCATAAATTATATTAAAAAAATAGTTTAAAAAATAGGGTTTTTTGTAATAAAAAATTAAGGTAGCCACCCTCAGAAACTAAACTATACTTGCTAGTTTTGCCATGCAAATAGAAGTATTTTCCAATTTGACTCATTTCAAAATATTAATTAGAACTTAAGATATTCAAATAAAAACATTTTCGGGGATAAACTTTAGGGACGATTTTCACCCCTTTATAATGAATTTGGGCCGATAAAAAAATACATGTCTCTTATTTTTTGATCCTCTACAACATATCAAAAATTCAGGAGAATCGGAAGGGGACACCTCGGGCGGTTTCCTTGTGAGACGTTCCAATTTTGGATTTTCAATAGAACAGAACGAATTTAATATCTCTAAAATCGATGTAGCATAAAAATTCAAATATAGAAAATCTTTTAAATTGTTTGCATTCTTTAAAGCTGTACCTAAAGCAATATTTAATATTTCAAGATTTACACACATAAATAGAAATTTTAATGTTTCTAATTGCTGACAATTATTTAAAATCTAAAAAAATAAAAATAAATCGAATGAAATTTTAATTAAAAATTAAATTTACTACATCGATAAGAAATTGTGCGTTGTCAATCTTATGTGGACACAGTCTGAATAAAAGATATTTGAGATGTTTTAATTGAGAAATTAATGAAAAATTGTTAACAAAATCTGACGGTGACGATGTACAAGCTGAAAAATTCAAATAAATTATTATAATTTCGAATATAATTAAGGAACATTTCACTAACAACATCTATAAATTTCCAAAACTTCTAAATATTTCAAATTCTGTAGAGAATATCTTTCAAAAAGACAACATTGTACTTGTTGTTGTTGTTTTTCTTTTATATAATGTAAAATATAATGTAAATGACATATTTTGATTGATAATTTCTTTAAATATTTCGTATTAGGTGATGATAAGATTTTTCTAATGGCTTCAAATTTGTGCATTGAACACTCTCCATAAGTATTAAAATTCAATTCATCTAACATTATGTCATCTATGGCCTTTTTTTTCAAAGCCTTCAACAAAGTTTATAAAACTTTATTAAATCAAACTAACAATTTTCGTATTTATCTTCTTATAAGATGGCAAAATAAACGCTAAATAGTAATTTTTAACGAAAACCACTTATCGTAAAGCAAATGTAATCAAAACTGTTTTTTAATAATCGGTTTCTCGCTTGTTTCCTGAGATATCCAATTGGGTGTTTCACGGTGCATCCCATAAAAGTCTCCCAACTGTCGGAGCATGTCAAAATTTCTCTTATATCGCAGTCTACAAGTTTAAAGATAAAAAATCATACACCAGCTTATTTATATAGTTTATACATGTGCGAAAAGCAAACCACAGTTCTCGAAAAATCCAATTGTAGAAAATCAAAAATGTTACTGAAAAAAAATTTATAAATTTTTGATTTTTTTCTAAATTGAATTTTTCGGGAACCGAATAAGCTTTCAAAAAAGCTGATGTACGATTTTCTATATTTAAAATCATAGAAATGGCAAGATAGGAAAGCTTTTGACTCGTTCCGGCATTTTCCTCTACACTGTAAAACTCATAATTTTCCAAAATGGAGAACTACGACGGATGCAACGTGAAACGCTCAATTTAAAATTTGACAGAAATGTTAAATGTTGAAACTCATCCAACTGAAGCTACTAAAAATTACTAACATGCAGCCGTAAGTTATGGAAAGAATTGTATCTTTTTGTTGGTATCACTGCAACAGGCACTGTTGCCGATGTTTGATTTTTCTGTCAAAAGTCTACATTTAAATCGTGGATTTACCATATATATAATAACTTCCCCAAGCTATATAGTAGTATTATATCTATAGGATTTACTATATTATTGATACGACTATTATTTATCTTAAATTAATGTACAATAATATCGTGCGATCGATTAAATTTGTTATCAGAGTTAGCGTTGAAACTGTCAAGGCATGTCTTGGATTGAACCATCACAACAAACGTTACATTTAACAACAATTTTAATCCAAGAATATGATGGTGCAATCAAAGACATACCTTGACAGTTTCAACGGTTTTAACGCTAACTCTGATAACAAATTCAATGGATCGCACGATAGTATATTATACAACGAGTCTATAATGAATGTTATTATTACCGAGCGGAGCGAGCGAGTGTTGTAATCATTCGAGGTAATAATAAGCATCTATTATAAGCGAGTTGTATACTATACTTTATCTACGACTTATTTCTAAGTGTACAGGTACTGGTGGTGTACAAGAATATTTACCTTCTTTATAATTTTCGATTCTAAAATCGCACCAAAAACGCACACTTATTACAACTGTTTGTTGAATATATGGAGTGTAGAGGTAAGGAGGATCATCTTCATACAATTTATTTGTAAAAATTGTCCAAGAATTTGTGAACAATTAAGATGGCGCTAGTGTTGCTTAAGAACTAAATGTGAGTAAAGCTCAAATAATTGTTAGAGTAAGACAGAGTTAAACGAATAGAGATGGACATCAGCTTTGTGAAGGCGCTATTTTCAAAAAAATCATTACATGAATTTAAAATGAAATAAAGTTGAGTATACAGTCTATATCAAAGAAATTCGAAATTCGGAGTTGAAATATTTCTTTAATGAGTAAAATTTCTAATGAAATTTAGAATTGGTATTTAATAGGAAAAATTAAGAAAAAAAAATTATTTTGGGGATTGATTTGATAGTTATGAACAATTAAATGCAAAATTAACGAAATATGTAAGTCTACTTTTAAACAGAGCACAAGCAGAGCGGATATCTATCTTTATTCGTTTAACTCTGTCTTACTCTAACAATTATTGGAGCTTTACTGACATTTAGTCCTTAAGCAACACTATCGTTATCTAAATTGTTCACAACTTCTTGGACAATTTTAATATATGGAGATGATCCTCCTTACCTCCACACTCCATAGTTGAATACTACGAATTTTCTCACAGTATTTGTTTGAAATTTTAGAAAAATTAAATGTCGTTTCAATTATTTTTTGACGTTGCCATGGCAATCTTACATTTCACAGCAACTATGATTAAAAATTGTATAAAAACGCCCACTTTAGGCCTACTTGTTAGAACTATCCTGTTAATTATTTTTGTCGTTACCATGGTTTTTTGACATTAGAGAGAAATATTAATTCGAATGCTATTTTCTGATTGGCTTACGAGAACCATTAATCTCTAGGGATTAATATAGGTCATTATATTGCAAAAACCACAAGTATAATGATCACTTTATATTTATAAGTCGTAGATAAAAATTTAAACTTTCAACTTACATAAAGAGTTCTAAGTGGATAAGGTGGTAATTCATTAACAATTTTCCATTCTTCTGGCCAATTTATTTCAGTCTCCTCTGGTAAATAAATCGGATCTATGCAATTTATATTTAATAAGAAACGTTAGTACTTTTTGTTTATAATAATTTTATAAAGACTAACCAAACAATACAGTAGACGGTTGATGGTCTCGTTCAGATTTATATTCATATGATGAAGTTTTAATACAACCGAATGTTTTATGAATTGATTTTTCAATGAAATGCAATCGATATGGTAAATTCCAGTCGGATTCAAGTTCTTCAAACTAAAAAAAGATCTCCAAAGGCAGCAAGTACCTTATATAGCGAATTTTTTTATGTATCTACATACTGAAATATTAAATGCAAAACATTCTTATGATACTGACAATTAATATATTTTAATAACATTGATTCAACTAATAAATTCATTTCCCGATGTTATTTTAATACTTCTGATTTTTATTGAAAAATACTTTTAATCCACAAACAATAAAGGTGCGAATCCACGATGAGATATTTTCATGAAATTTCGGTCTCATGATATAAAAACGTCAACAACTACAAAATTCTATCGTGGAAACACTCGTGAGAGACGCGAGACACTGAGATATATTTCATGAAATATTATCTCATGCAACTTTTCTCTCATCAACAAATCTCAACGTGCCAACGCGATAGTTGTTTCGACTCGTTTGAGATATTTATCTCACGTGCTGCACGTGAGTTTTTTACAACTCTCTGAGATTTTTTCGCTTGTTTGTTTAGGTAGTTAAAAAAAGTGCAAGAAAGTATATATTATTAATATTTAATCATAGGTAGTTATATTTGCAAGTGTTTAATGCTATTTTACCTCGCAATTTACTAATTTGCCATGCCTTTGCTTATGTATGATCATAACTTGGTTCAGCTGCTTATTTTTTCATTCAAATATATCAAATGTAGTAAAGTATATATTCTATACCCGTCGCCAAAAACCGAAGGGTCAGAGCAAGACGCTCTGCTGCAGGAATAAAATTTCGCATCAGCGTATTCTGTTTTTCAATTTCAAATCTTATTTTGCCTAATAAATACTCGAAATCGTCTGCTAACATACGAAGAAAATTTTTGTAACATTCCTCATCTTCACGTTTCAATTCTTCCAACAAGGTTTTCATGACACTATGATTATCTCTTTTTTTTATCCAATCACGCGTCCAACATTTATGAACTCTTTCGTTTTTATGAAAGAATTACAAATGCGCAAGCTGCTGCTCTTCGTCTTTGCTTTTTTGATAATATTTTCATAAATTAATAAAAAACACTTCACTTTCACATTAAATGATATAGAACACAAACCATCCAAGCGAATAAAACATTTCACTCACCGTGGAAACAGGAAATTGTCTCGCCATTATTTGATGAGATCGAATTTTCATGAGAGACGTAAGTTGATGAGAGATATCATGCGATTTTTATTCAGTGGAAACGTATGCGATATTTTTGTCTGATGAGACTAAAATCTCAATAAAATCTCATGATATTTTTGTTTCATCGTGGATTTGCACCTTAAGAAACACTAATAAAATTTCAATCGTTTCAAGTTTGTTGTTTGTCTAATACGTCTAGTCAAGGCCTGCTTGATTATTTCAAGCGAAATTCTCTAGCAGGCCTTGCGTCTAATATTAACTGTCAAAATTAGTTACCCCCCGCGATATTCAATTTTTTTTCTAATATCAATTGTCAGAACATATAGCCACCTGAGATATTATTCGATTTTACTGCTTATACTAAAAAGAGATTTTTGCATTTTTCTTGCGATCCAATGAACCGATTTTGATGATTTTTTTCTGGGTCATAGAGAATCGACGGTTCTACTGTTATTTTAATTTTCATCAAAATCTAAGCAAATGTAATATTGAAAATGATTTTTTTTAACATTTCTTCAGCTATTATTCCAAAAGTGTTGGCCCTACCAGTCTGGCCAACGAACTCATCCAAGCTATCCCAAAGACCGATTTTTGTACCAAGTTTCATTAAGATTGGTGTATTTTTACGGCAGTTATCGTGGATATACATATATATATATATATATATATATATATATATATATATATATATATACAGGGTGAGTTTTATGTACGGAACGCCTCAATTATCTTGGAAACGGCTTATACAATTTTAATAAATTTTTGTGTGTAAGGGTCTTGTGATACGATCAGTTTTATGGTGGTATTTTCGTTATTTTAACTACCCCCTTTATAGGGGGTAGTGCACCCTACTCTCTTATTTTAAATGGAATGGTATATTTTTTATTACATTTTTGAATTCTTTGATGAAATTTAAGTGGACTTTGATAACATGATCCATGGTCTAGCGCTGAAAGTTTTTCAGATATTTCAGCTTTTATTGCAATTTTAATATTTGCAGTGTATGGTTGAAAAATTCATATTTTTTAAGCTATAACATTTGAAGTGTTAAAATTTGGAATTTAAGTATTCAAACTGATGCACTTTTAACCAATTTAAACAGAATTGAATTATCTTTCAGAGTTGAGCTGAAATAATTTTTTCTTTCAGACAATTTTCAGTCTATAATTTCTTACTTATTTTAAATAGAACACGATATTTTTTTTATATGGCTAGACAGAGAAAAAAATTTTACATCGAACTATATTAGCATTCCCTATACCTATCTTTGATAATTTTTCAGTTATCCAACATATGATGTTCCATTTGAAATAAGCAAGACATTAGAGTTTGAAAATTGCCTGAAAGAAAAATTGATTTTAGCTAAACAATGAAAGATAATTGATTTCTGTTAAAATTGATAAAAAGCACATTATTTTTACAACATAAATTTGAAGTTTCAACATTTCAAATGCTATAGCTTCAAAGATATGAATTTTTCAATCAAACACTGCAAATTTTAAAATTGTAATAAAAGCTGAAATATCTGAAAAACTTTCAGCGCTAGACCATGGGTCATGTTATCAAAGTCCACTTAGATTTCATCAAAGAATTCAAAAATGTAATAAAAAATATACCATTCCATTTAAAATAAGAGAGTAGGGTGCATTACCCTCTATAAGGGGGGTAGTTAAAATAACGAAAATACTACCGACCGTATCACAAGACCCTTGCACACAAAAATTCATAAACATTGTACAAGCTGTTTCCGAGATAATTGAGGCGTTCCATACATAAAACTCACCCTGTATATATAAAAATTTTAACGAACGGTGGATATGGGTTCCTGAGGTCCCAAAACGAACTTCTGTGCAAAAATTTTTCGGAAATTCAAAAGTGAGGATCTCGTCATAAGCTAATTTTTTTTTAAAAAAAATTCGCTTAAAGATATAAGATACAGTTGGATGTTTCTTGATAGAATTTCTTATGAATACATCTGTTCACACGAGGTAACCACTTTGTTTTTAAGAAATGTGGTAATTGTTAATTTGATATATTTTTTTTTATTACAGATTGAAATATCGAAGTTATATATTAATCGAAATAAGTATATTGATTGTGAATTTAAAGTGTAATAAAAATTTGATTGTGATTGTAACAAATTTGACGAATCTATTTGTATTATTGTTGATTGTATTAACGTAAGTTTTATGATTTTTATATTAAAATTGTATATTAATTTTTTTCTTGTAAATTACAGTAAAACCACTGAACATGGACTTTTGGAAATAAGAAATTAGTCGGTTGTAATTAATTAAAGAAATTAAGGAAGACATTCTTATATTGTATAATAAATTATCAATGAAGCCTGCGTTTCTGTGATCTGATAATCTATGCTTTGAGAACAAAATACAATGGATTGTTTTGATTGATAGTATTTGATTTAAACAGGATGTTGGAGAACATTAGCGATGAAAACAAATTAGAATGACTGTGTAATAACTGGCCTTTTGCGGGATTAAAACTCAATGCACTTTTGTAACATTTTATTGATTGCCAAAATTATCTTGATACAACACGACTTCATCGGTTGGAAGCCAGTTACTTATTATTCTACAATTAGTTACAATTTCTAATGTTAAGTTGATGTTCTACTTAAAATTGCTGACCAGTTTGGTGTTGGTCAATTGTTGTATTAATTCTATTGTTATATTGTTATATTAATGTACAAATTCTTAGGTGATGAACAAATACTTGAAACAAAGTAGTTTTGAAATACTCTATTTCTTTATCGGATCATCAACCCTTAATCAGTACATTACACCTCCCAAGGGGAAGAAAAAAATTTAGATATCCCTTGATATTTACAATTTTTTTTTTGTTTTTGTTTTACAATTTTTTTTCTCTACTTTTTTTTTACAATTTTTTTTTCTCTCGTTTTTACATTATTATTTTTTTTTTTTTCGTGATACAACTTAACTCTATTTTTATGAACTTCTATTAACTTATTATCCACCTTAAGTACAAGATTTGGAGACTTGTCCTCTACAATAGGAAAAGGACCGACATATGGAGGATCGGTTTTGCTTGTAATGTTGTTTTTCAATAAAACTTTATCTCCTGTCTTGTAATTAAGTTTCTTACATTTAGTATCATACAATTGTTTTCTTTTGTTTTTTGACATCAATAAGTTTTCCTTTGCATCATGCCATGCTTCTTGTAATCGGTATTTTAACTCTAACGGATAATTATCAAAATTGTAAAGTGGGTCGACGTGAGTGGATACATTCGATGGTATTTTACTTATTTTACCGAAAACTAATTCGTACGGCGTATACTTAGTTTCAGTATGTACTGTGTTGTTGTATGCAAAACACCAATACGGAACCCATGAACTCCACGTCTTATGATGTTTCGATATTTGCATTCGTAGATATGTTCCTAACGATTTATTTGAGTTTTCAAGTGAACCTATCGTTTGTGGATGATATGCTGTAGCATGTAGTTTCTTAATTTGTAATAATTTACATGTTTCATTCAATGTGTTACATAAAAATTCTGTTCCTTGATCAGATAAAATCTCATCAGGAATTCCATATCGTAAGATAAAGTTTTCTACAAAAGCTTTAGCAACTACGGTAGATTCTTTCGTTGGAATAGGATACGCTTCTACAAATTTTGTTAAATCGCATTGCAAAGTTAAAATGTATCGATTATCATCATGTTCCGTGTCTAAAGGGCCTACTAAGTCTAAAAAATTTTTTTGGAATGCCGCTGTGGCTGTAGTGGTTATTGACATTGGTTCAATATTATTTTTGGAATGTTTGTATCTTTGACATTCATCACATGATTTTACAAATGTTTCAACATCCTTTTTTAAACTAGACCAAAAATAATATCTTTTGATGTTATTGTACATCCGATTTATTCCCGCATGACCTCCAGTTGGTAATATATGAAAATCATTTAATATAATCTGTCGAAGTTCTAAATCAGTGATGGTTTGGACGTCCCTAATGACAGATATTTTTATATTTGCTTGTTTAATTTTCTCTGGAAATTTCAAAATTTCTTTTAACAATAATGCGCATTTCTTATTTTTTATAATAATGATTTCCGGAATTTTATATTTATTACAAATCTCTTTCAGGTCTCTCAACGAGGCGTCGAGGGCGAACGTTGATCGAGTATCCTGTTTTAAATAAATTAGTTGCAACTTTGTGTTACAAATAAAATTTCCTATTACACAATCATATTGTTTATTTTGAATGATTTCATTATATTCAGAAACTGGGATCATTCGTAATTCAAATGAATACGGAGGGCGCTTTAACAATTCGGTCACTCCAGGGTGATCAAGCCTATCATGAGAAATTGAATCAAGAGCACTCGGTATTTCATGAATTTTTCTACTTTGAGCGCGGGTTAAGACACACATTGTTTCGGTAACTGTGCTACTCATTGTCTTTAATTCTGTCGAATCAATTTGTATTCGTGATAAAGCATCAGCTGCTACATTATCTTTTCCTTTTATGTATTGAACTGTAAAATCGTATTCTTCAAGCACTAATCGAAATTTGGTTAATCTACTTGACGGATTTGTCATACCAAAGAGATAAACTAATGGTCTGTGGTCTGTAAAGATTTTGAATTTACTCCCATACAAGTACGGTCGAAAATGTTTTACAGCCCAGACGATTGCTAATAGTTCTTTCTCTATAGTACAATAATTCTTTTCTGATTTATTTAATGCACGACTGGCGTATGCAATTGGTTTGTCATCTTTATTTGTTAATACTGCGCCAATTGCACATCCAGAAGCATCCGTTTTGAGGGTAAAACAAGTACTATCAGAAAAATTAGGGTATTGCAAAATTGGAGGGCTTGCAAGAGCACGTTTCAATGTTTCAAAGGCTTTCTGACATTCTGATGTCCATTCGAATGGTGTTGACTTTCTCGTTAATTTGTTTAAAGGAAAGGTAATGTGAGCAAAATCTTTAATGTATCTTCGATAATAATTCGCAAAAGCTACAAATCGTTTGGTTTCATTTGCATCTTTTGGAACAGGATATTTCTGTATTGCGTCAATTTTTGCAGGGTCAGGAGAGACACCATCAGCAGAAATTACATGACCTAGGTATAAGATTTCTTTCTTTAAAAATTCACATTTATGTGGGTTTAATTTTAAATTGACCTTTCGTAATCTCTGTAAAACTTTCGTAAGATTTTGATTATGAATTGTTAAGCTACTTCCGAAAACTATTAAATCATCTAAATAAATAAAACATTTTTCGTAATTTAATCCCGCCATAGCAATTGTCATTGCCCGAGAAAATGCACTAGGACTGATTTTCAAACCCATAGGTAATCTTGTCATCTGATACTGTCCTGTATCTGTTGTAAACGCAGTGCAAGGTCTACTTTCTTTGTCTAATTCTATTTGATAATATCCTTGCGATAAATCAAGGTGAGAAAAATATATTGCTCCCGATAATGAATCTAAAATCTCTGTGATACACGGTAATGGAAATTTATCATCTTCGATTTGTTTGTTTAATAACCGATAATCTATAACTACTCTCCATCTTCGATTACCATTTTGATCTGATTTTTTAGGAACAATAAGTAACGGAGCTGACCACTCGGATTTAGCTTCTTCAATGATTCCTTCTTTGAGCATTTGATCAACTTGTTTATGTACTTCTTCTTTTTGAGCTTGTGGTAGACGATATGGTTTTACGTAAATTGGTTTACTAGATTTTTGCAAGCCTATGCGTTGTTTGTAAATATTGGTCACGGTCATCGGATCGTTTTCCAAATGAAAAACGTCAGCATATTTCGCGCAAATTTTTTGTATTGAAAATTTTTCTTCTTTATTTAAATGATTTGTGTTTAATAAATTTAGTAGTTTATCTATCCGATTGACTGAAAGAATAGAATTTTCGCTAAATTGGCATATTTGGTAATTATCTAACCGTTCAATTTTCGGCAAAAAGTTTTTCAATTTGATTTATTCATCTCGTACATTGAGTATTCGCACCGGAATTATATTGCAATTTGGACGAGCTAATGTTCCTGCTATGTAAACACCGTTTGCTACCTCAGATGGCAAAACTAAACAATCATCAGTTGAATTTATCCTACAATGTTTTATAACTTCACACCGAGGCGGAATTGTTATGCAATGATCGCCTTGCGAAATCATTGGTAGAACGACTTGATTTTTATTCAGCCAAAAAGAGAATTCAAATGTCTCAAAATTAATGGTTGCATTATATTTTTCAAAAAAATCTGAACCTAACACACCATGAATATTTTTTTCAAAAGCATCAATCAGCAAAAATTCATGACACACATTTTTATTGTTAATATTTAAAGAAATTTTCGCTGATCCATGCGATATTGTTGACCCGGATATTCCGTTTATTTTGATTTTCCTAGATTTATCTATTTTTTCATTGTTATTTATACAATTTTTAAAAATCACACTAACAGACGCTCCTGTATCTAATAAGAATACTATTTCATTCATACCATATTTCATTCGCACTAGATTCAATCCGTTTAAATTAAAAATTACTGGAAGTTGAAGGCTGGGGGGCTCGAAAAAACGTTTCGGATACGGTAGATTGTGAGGCAGATGTATCTTCAACATTTTGACTCTGCATATGATAGTTTTTCTGAGAATTTTGATTGCGGTTTTGATTTCGATTGAAATTTCCACGATTATTATTGTTATTATAGTGAGTTTTATTACCACGACCTCTATTTGAATTTGAATTTGTGAATGTACCGGAATTTCGATTTGTATTATTTTTGTTATGGAAGTTTCCTCTATTACCACGTTTTTTATAGAATCTACGGCCTTGCATATGAAGCATTTGTTGAGACTCTTTCCTTGGTGATTCCTCGTCTTTTGCTCCCCGAATTGCATCGTTGAGCTTGCTATAATTCCTAGCTTTTATGATTGTTCTTAATTCGGAATTTTGAAGACCGTTTGCAAATACATTTATTGCAATTTTTTCATTCGCGGATTTTAAAATTTCTATCGCGTCATTGTTACCATCTGCTTGTGCAATCGTCAGATCCACTAACAATTCTTCAATTGCTTTACCAAAATCTTCAATTGACTTCCCATTTTGTTTTGAATTATTTAATTTAACTGACAAGGAAGATGCAGACTTTTTTGTTAAAAGATGAGTTTTAATGTCAATTATCAATTCCTCATTTGAAGCGTATGAAGATTTTAGTCGCAATTTCGCGTTTTGTGTGAGTCGCGCTTTTAAAACATATGTTGTTAACATTTTTTTTCCGTTTTCATCTAACAAAGCATCATACAATTCAATGGCGTCAATTAGCTGTTTTGTTACATTTTCAGAACCATCCATGACCGGCAACAAAGTAGCTGCGGTTCTCAAATCAAATTTTTCAGTCATAGTTGGCTTTGATAATTTACAATCTAAATTTGAATCTGATTCAGAGTCTGAAGCGTCGGAAGGATCAGTTTTATCTGAATTATCAACTGATTCTAATTCTAATACATTTTTTCTCTCATTTAAAATTTCTTTACAAGTTTCAAAATATTTATTTATTGCATCTAGACACTCCTTCACTTCAGTTTTCTCTTTTATATCATGTGGACTACTGTTAAACGTATTTTTTAATTCATCTAGCTCTAACTTTAATTTATCTAGTTTCCTAATTTTACGTTGAATTACATTAATATTTTTCCTACGCTTATCATTATCCTTATTTAAATTTCTATAGAATACTCTAATTTCCTCTAATAAATAACGGAATTCACTAGATATCGGCATTAATTCCTTAAAAATAAATATCTTCACTTACAGTTTGTTACACTAATTCTTGGCTTCTCGTCATTTCATTCCTGATTTTCTTCTCCAACTTCTTTTTGCATGTTCTGAAGAAAAACGCAAAAATTACCACGATTGCCGCTACCAGGACGATTAATTCCAAGATTTCTTTTTTTGTAATGGAGCCGGACGCATCAGCATCGTTTGTAGTTCCTCCACTATTACCAGCTTGACTTATGATGACTTCTTCTTTCGATTCAGTTTGTCCCATTTCTTTTTTTCTCTTGTGATTTTCACTGTGTTCTTATGAATTTTTACACATACTTATTTTATTTTGCTGCGCTGGCAGGATCGCCATGTAATAACTGGCCTTTTGCGGGATTAAAACTCAATGCACTTTTGTAACATTTTATTGATTGCCAAAATTATCTTGATACAACACGACTTCATCGGTTGGAAGCCAGTTACTTATTATTCTACAATTAGTTACAATTTCTAATGTTAAGTTGATGTTCTACTTAAAATTGCTCACCAGTTTGGTGTTGGTCAATTGTTGTATTAATTCTATTGTTATATTGTTATATTAATGTACAAATTCTTAGGTGATGAACAAATACTTGAAACAAAGTAGTTTCGAAATACTCTATTTCTTTATCGGATCATCAACCCTTAATCAGTACATTACAACTGAATGTAACCTTGCTTGTAACTTACATCTTAATAACAGTTTGTCATAATCTTTCACTTGAACTATTCATTATAACTTTTCTTTTTATAAGTTATTCTTCTCTTTGTTGTTATTAAAAAAAATAATTAAAAATATAATATAGTGACAATACGGATAGTTTATAATTTTATCTACGACTTATATATAAAGTGATCATTATACTTGTGTTTTTGGCAATATAATGACCTATATTAATCCCTTAGGGATTAATGATTCTCGTAAGCCAATCAGAAAATTGTATTTTAATTAATGTTTTTCTCTAATATCAAAAAACCATGGTAACGACAAAAATAACTTACACGATAATTTCAACAAGTAGGCCTACAGTGGGCGTTTTTATGCCAATATGACATTTAATTTTTCTGACATTTCAAAAAAATATTTAGTTGTGAGAAAATTCGTAGTATTTACAATGGAAAGTGACCCAGAAAACGAATTTAGTAGATAATAGTTTTTGTTAAATGTGAAAAATCGTGGTAATTGCAAAAAATAAAACAGTTTCAACAAATAGTTATAATAAGTGTCAATTTTTTGTACGATTTCAGAATCGAAAATGATAAAGAAGGTAAATATTCTTGTTCACTACCAGTACCTGTACATGTAGAAATAAGTCGTAGATAAAGTATAGTATACAACTCGCTTATAATAAATGCTAATTATAACCTCGAATGATTACAACACTCGCTCGCTCCGCTCGCTTGTTTTGTAAACTTCATTCTCGGTAATAATAGCATTCATTATAGACTCGTTGTATAATATACTATTATTTATTAATTTTTAATGAAATATTTTATAAAAAAAAACAAATTCATTTAAACCCCTCCTCGCCCACGCCCTCTCCCACGACCCCTTCTCCTGCCATTTCGCCATCTCTTGCCCCTTCCGTTATTAATTTTTTTTATTATTTGATTGATAACAATCCTTACAACCTGAAATAATTAATAAGGTACTTTAAATTATGCGATCTAATAATAAAATAAAAAAATTTTCAAGATAAAAAAAAACAAAAAAAAAATATTAATAAGAAATAAGGAAATTACTGAAACTTACTCCATTGTAATAGTTAATAATATTAACATGTTGTATAGTTGGTTTTGGTGTTGGTACAGCAGGGTGACCCGCAGCACCACTTGTTATCATTTTATCTTCCGGCGGGTCACCCTGCTTTTGGACCGAGTCGTCCATTTTATTTTCTTTATTATTTTTATTTTCATCTTGTTTATTTTTATTTTCATTTTGTTTATCATTTAAACCAGTCTATTACAAGGAAAATATTTGATAATAAAAAATAATTAGAAAAATTTGAGGTGCAACTTACCATTTTGATAATTTATTTGAAAATGTTCACTTGTTCGCACTTTTCTAAACAAAATTTTTCTCTCCAGCCTACTTTGCCTACTTTTTCCAACATCCTGTTTAAATCAAATAATATCAATCAAAACAATCCATTGTATTTTGTTGTCTAAGCATAGATTATCAGATCACAGAAACGCAGGCTTCATTGATAATTTATTATACAATATAAGAATGTCTTCCTTAATTTCTTTAATTAATTACAACCGACTAATTTCTTATTTCCAAAAGTCCATGTTCAGTGGTTTTACTGTAATTTACAAGAAAAACATTAATATACAATTTTAATATAAAAATCATAAAACTTACGTCAATACAATCGACAATAATACAAATAGATTCGTCAAATTTGTTACAATCACAATCAAATTTTAATTACACATTAAATTCACAATCAATATACTTATTTCGATTAATATATAACTTCGATATTTCAATCTGTTATAAAAAAAAATATATCAAATCAACAATTACGATTTTAACACATTTCTTAAAAACAAAGTGGTTACCTCGTGTGAACAGATGTATTCATAAGAAATTCTATCAATAAACATCCAACTGTATTTTATATCTTTTTTCAATAATTATTACTATTATGATAAACGATTACGAAAATGCTATTATATGAATATTAATAAATTTTGATTGATAATAATTATAGAAATTATGTTGGTTTTCGTTTTTAACGTTGTTACAAAGGTCTCGCATTTAACTATAAATTTTAGGTTATGTTATTAATGTAAATGGCATATGACATGCGTTAATATTGGTTGTTTATGTCAGTTGTTGTAGTTGTTCGTTCAAAATTTCGTAGTTTGTGTTCTAATAATTCAAATTTTAATCTTTTTTCTCCATTATGTAATATAATGCTATTGTTATTAGCTGGCTTTACACGGACGTTCTTAACCGCGCGATTTAGTACGTTCACGTTCAATCGCTCACGCAAGATTGTACGTGTGGATGCAATGTTGGCGTGCGCTATTTCACGCAGTATTTAGGACGCGCCAGGATTGTACGTTCCAAAATTGTAGCGTTTACACAGACGCTCTTAACCGCGCGATTGAGTCGCGCGCGAAGCGGGACACACCAGAACCGCACGAAAAGGGACGCGCAATACCGCACGAAAAAACTATACGTATGTAGGGATCACTCGCGCCATTCCACACGACACTCCTAATGACAAGAAAAAGCGCATGTGCAAATGATCAACACCGGCCTTTTAGCGCGCGACTGGCCTGGAGTCTGGCGTTTTCAAATGTTGAAAAGTTTTTTATACGCGCCTCAGTTCTGCATTTCTCTTTGTGCTGAGTGAGAGTTGTTAACGATGAATAATCAAAGGGAAATTATTAATTTATGTCTAGCTGGTTATGGAATGATATTAAAAAATCGAAGAAAACAAAGACGAAATATTTGGATAAAAGAATATAGGTAAGTGAAAGAATAGTATATTATGCAACGAGATTAGAATGACGGCTATTATTTCACGAGTGAAATAATAGCCATTCTATCGAGTTGCATACACTATTTTCTCTACGACCAGTTGCAATTTTAACAATAAAATTCTTCATTTTGATAAAATTTATTTTTACTCCAAATTGAAAATTGAAAATTATTTCTAACGATTAAACGTCAAACTTTTAAACAAGTTATGTTGTTATGGTTACCAAACAAAATGCTAGATCTACTTTAACACCAAATGACATATGTCATTGAAAATTTGAAATTTGTTTGATGATTTTACCTGTTAAACGTCAAAATAATAACGTATCCATGGTTACCAGCCAAATACTACGCTGCTATTGGTTAATTTACCAGTTGTGGAATGAAAAATCTGTACTGGAATGAATTCATTCCAGTACAGATTTCGAATATAGTATGATGTCATTCTAAGTGCGAGTAGAGAATGACATCAATTCCAATACAGTTTTCGAACACAGAATGATGCTATTCTAACATGGGAGTAGAGAAATAATAATAATGTATTAATTAGTACATATTTTGGAAAATCAAAAACCAAATAACAAATATGGGATGAATTATAAATTTCATAAAATAAAACAATTAAATAAGAGATGAAAAAAATTAATTTAATAAGAGATAAATGTTGAGAAAAATTGTAAACAAATTCTTAAGTTATCCCTTATTCAATTTTTTTGACAAATTTTTTTAAAATTATCTAATTTTTTAATTATGTCGATCTGATGATGAGAATTAATATCCCGAAACATATGTGATCTGAAACTTATAATTTTTTGGGAGTTAAACTTTGAGAATTTTGTTGCAATTTTTCAATTAATACCTAAATGTGTATTTAATAGTACTCAATCCTCAAGATACACGATTTTTTTATAGGAGTCGCTTTGGACATTTACCGTTGGTAAAGGAATTGCATGAAAATTTTCCACAGGATTTTAAAAATTATTTGCGTATGGATAGCGCTTCATTTGACATGCTATTGGATATGGTGAAAGATCGATTACGTAAACAAGATACAGTAATGAGAAGAGCTTTAAGTCCAGAAGAAAAGTTGGTTGCTACATTAAGATTCCTAGCTACAGGGAGTACATATGAGGATTTAAAATACACTACTGGAATTTCGTCTTCTGCTCTTAGCATTTTAATTCCGCAGACTTGCCGAATAATATTTGAAGTATTGAGGAAAGACTATATGAAAGTAAGTGTAGGTATATATACATCGGATTGCAAAAAGCAATAAATTAATAAATTTTAATGGTATATTGCTAATAGAATTTCGTTAGAAAAGTATTTATTGATGAAACAAAGATATCGATAACTAAAACAGAACAAAGATTAACTAAAAAATTGACGACTAAAAAAATTAAACTAAAAAGTCACTTATATTGATGTGTTGTGAATGTCACAGAGGATTGTCTGTTCACTTAGAGTATTACACAGCCCCCGATGTAGAGTCATACTAATTAACCGTTCGGCATGCAATACCTGAACGGGATCCATTCTCTCTAGCTTTTTTCCTATAGAGATTCCGAGGGCTTCGTGTTCTCCTATTTCTCTTTTCTGTGCACCTAGCGCCGTTGTACAGGCCTCGAGAAATCTATTTTCGACGTCGTTGTTTCGCTTCCTTTTGTTTGCGCGAGATAAAGGTGTGTTTGTTCGGGTGCTAGTGCTAGCAACGGCTTCGGTTACATCGTGCTGAAATTATACCATGCTTTAAAATCCAAATACGATAATACAAAATAATCATACTAAACACATGTATATTTTTCAGTTTCCGACAACAACAGAAGAATGGTTATCGATTGCAGAAGTATTTCAAAGTCGGTGGCAATTTATTAACTGCGGAGGGGCATTAGATGGCAAACATATTAGGATTATACCACCAGAGAATTCAGGAGCCACATATTATAATTATAAGAATTTTTATAGTATTGTGCTACTAGCATTGGTGGATGCCAATTATGAATTCCTCTACGTTGATGTTGGGAAAAATGGGAGACTTTCAGATGGGGGTGTTTTTGAACAATCTGATTTGTGGCAAAAACTGAAAAGTAATCAGTTGAATTTGCCCAAAAATACAGAAACGCGTCACAATTTAAATTTTGTCTTTGTGGCCGATGAGGCATTTGCCCTGAATAAACATATTTTAAAACCGTATGCCCAAAGAGAACTGGATAATGAAAAAAAAGGGTGTACAACTATAGATTGTGTCGTGCACGAAACGTTGTGGAGAATGCTTTCGGTATAATTGCAACGCGATTTCGAATATTACAAAGAGCCATTTCAATGAAACATCAGAATATATGTTATGTTACTCTAGCTGTGTGTGTCTTGCATAACTTTTTACGCAGGCGATCAACTGGGTACATAACAGCAACAGCGGTAGATCGAGAGGATCCTCTAACTGGAGTTGCACACGATGGTGAATGTCGGGCTGATGGAACGGAGTTAGTTGATTTACAGAGTTCATCTCAAAGAAGTTCAAATATGGATGCCAGAATCAACAGGGAGGTTTACAAAAGATATTATAATTCGCCAGAAGGAAGTGTTGCTTGGCAACAGCAAATGTCAACTCAAGGGAGAGCATAAGAATATTTATTTTTATAAAAATAAATAAATTTTAAAAACGGATGTCTATTGAAATATAATTACCTGCTCTATTGTTTCCTCCAATCTACTTTCACTCTCCTGGTACTCATTTTCTATGTACGATACTTCCTCCATTGAGGAAAAACTATACGTGGCAACCTCTTGGTCTTGGGTAAACAGGAGCAAGTCAAAATACCATAAAGTTGGTTGATAAACGTCTTCTTGACTTGCTCCTGTTCTTTTACTTTCCTGCATTTTTTTCAATTCTTTCCGGAAAGAACCTCTTAAGCTTTGTATTTTCTTGACTACACCATCTCTATTAATATCAGGAATAGCCGGCCTACAGAGTTCCACTAACTTATCATAGGCCTGGTTCTTCAGGTTCCTATTACAGTATTCCTTGCTTTTGATTTTCCATAAACATGGAAATTCACGATAAACAGAAATAAATTCTGTTACTAACTCTTTCGTCCAACAACGTCCATCAGCCATTTTTTAAATAAAATGCACTTGATATAATGGGATAATGTTAAAGTACAACTGACAAACTGAAGTACAACGACAACCGATTAACAATGAAATATGTAACTTGCAAGTGCTTGTCAAATGTACCTAGATATATTTTCTTTTTCTAGTACAGGTAGTTGGGGGGGGGGGTTATTTATTTTAAACAACCAAAATCTGGCCAGCCTTCCATCAACTACAACTACCTGTATTAGAAAAAAACTCTACATCTGGCAAACACTTGCAAATTACATATTTCATTGCTGTTGTTAGTCACTGTCATTACAGTTCGAACCAAATTTAAGCCCGCATGTTGCACATTAATAATTTAACACAATCCAGTAATTTCAAAAATTTAATGTTGATGTAATTGAAAGTTAAGTTCATATTAATATTGTCACAGAAAATCATTAATTTATATGTAGGTATTCAGTTCAAATTAAATTAGTATACTATTATTATAAATGTAGGTACCTATTCTTTGTCAATACGGTCCTGTTTTATGAACATTTACGTTTAAAATTGACAAATTTTACATATTTCATTTCCAAAAATTGTATATGAGACAGTCGGCTTCTCGGTAAATTCTAACAAACGATATTTCATAAAAAGGGGCAAGGTACCTGAAATAATTGTTATCTGTAAAAATCATAAACGGGAGAGCTTTATTACACTTTTCCTGTCGTTCATTTGCATTCCACTATTTTAAAAATTCCAAACTTTGTATAAATGAAGTCTGTGCACAAATAAACTTCCTTTGGCGTGTGCTTTTGTAAAATCACGCGGTTCTGTTCATGCATGTGTAAATGCCACTTTTTATAAAATGCCAGACTCCACGCCAGTTGCACGCGAGAAAGGCCGGTTTTGTCATTTGCACATGCGCTCTTTCGTGCCATCAGGAGTGTTGTGTAGAATGGCGCGGATGTTCTCTTCGTGGGCATGTTTTTTTTCGTGCGGGATTGCGCGTCCATTTTCGTGTGGCTCTGGCGTGTCCCTTTTCGCGCGCGACTCAATCACGCGGTTAAGAACGTCCGTGTAAAGCCAGCTATTGTGACCATATAATCAAGCGATCGTAGCTGGAGTCCTCCCCATCTCGAGATATATACCGGTTGGGAACATAGAAAAGAGAAAACATTATCAAATCCGCTAGAATTTGAACAGAGACTATAACTGGCGTGTGTTTGCAGAACGACAATAGCACGACATCTTAAAACGAGTGCACATGTATTACTTTAGTAATAATAAATCTCCGCGGGGGGCAAACTGGTATACATTCAATTCCAAAATCGATTTTTTTTTGTCGAAATGATGTTTTTTCAAAATAACTATTGAGCTACTGTACCGATCGATTCCATAATCTAATCAGCTATTAACCTTAACTAATGACGTCGAATACAGTTTGAACGATCAAAATCGGTTGATTCATCCACGAGCTATCGTCGAAAAATATGGAAAAAAATGTTTTTCTACTATCGAACGGAAACTGTTAGTGTTTCAATCATATTTGATTGGTAGAAAGTGTCAAATTCCAGTAGAGTTGATCTGTTGCGTAGGCAACGTTCAAAAAAAGTAATTACTGGTTTCTGATTGGTGATTTTTTACTTTTCCACGTTAATACATGGAAAAGTGAACATTTCCATCCTAGGGTGGAAGGTAGTCACTTTTCGCACGCTGTATAATTTGTTTGTTTTTCTAATTTGATAATAAAATATTTTCCAAGAAGAAACTTACATTTTTTATTGTTTTATAATCAGTGATTCTTTTATAGGCTTTTTCATATTTTTGCCTTGATTTTTGAGGTAAAATTTTTTATCACTACCTCCTTCTCAGTATCTGTTATCTCTGGTGGTTTACCAGGTTCTTTTTCAATTTCCACTTTTTCGGCAATTATTCGCGCAATAAACAATAAAAACTTTTAATAATTATTTACATAAATGCTATTAGTAACAAATGTTGTTGTTTGACAAATTATTATTAAATGATTGTTTTTCTGTTGGCATTAGTTTACTAAGATACCTTGATTTCATTTTTCTATGTAAATGTCAGGAATTATAAAGTGTCGATTTTATTGAATTTATTGTAATAATAATCAATAATTATTTAATTTGGTGGATGAATTTTGAAAGAAACAGCATCCGCGTGTTATTTCCAATCGATCGTAGAAAAAATAGTGTGCGATATTCGGGTGGAAAGACGTTTTTGCGAACGTACAGCCTCGTTTCGCAAATACGCACTTTCCACCCTTATATCGAAAATAACTATTTTTCAACATAACCTCAAACTTACTTAACCAATCAAATTTGTACCCCTCACAATAATTTTAGAGCTTTAAAAAGTTTCAGGAATGGCCTGCAGGGTCAACCGCTTTCCAGATTTTTTTTCTTTTTATTAATTTCATTCTGGAATAGGTGGAAATGATTTGCATTTTTTCTAGAATGCAATAGAAAAAAAAACGAAAAAAATCACTGCTGAAAGGGTCCCCGAGTCATTCTTAGACGTTTTGTGTCTTCAACTCGTTTTAGAAAATCGCGACCTTATCCAAAACGAACGTTCTTAAACCAACTTCCAAATGAGCTACGTAGGTCTAATTTTGCTAAAATATACTTTGGGGACCTCCCTACATATATTTAAAACATTTTTCAAATCACTCACTAAATAATGGCAGTTGCCATGGGATCGTTTCGTTTCAAATGAATCATCCTGTATAAACTCGAATTCATACCTACTAATTAAATCAGTATTGTTTAAATATGTGTTCGTGACGTTTTTCTGTTCGTCATTTCTGTATTCCTTACTCACTTTAACATTGTTTTTTTCCCAAAACTTTTCTTTTTTCAAATCAAAATTCAAGTATCTAGACACAAACACTTATATAGAGTACTCTAATTTTTATCTCTACACACTCGAATATAATTGACCTAATAAAAAAAAGGTATATAAACGAAAATAGATCTGCTTCAGTTTTACTAATTTCTTCAATTTCCATCAAAATAAATCACAGGTAAGTTCAATTAAGTTCCACAAATAATATCATATTCAAATTGACTGAGGATTGTTCTCAATGTAACATTCACTGTGAAAGACTTTACTTCTACCCCGGCTCCACACACTGGCCCAATTGTTTACACAAACAGTGTTTGTCCAATGTGTGGTCGGCGAAAATCGGTGTGGCGCCGACGGTATCTTTATTGTTTCGAGTAGTCTCGACGCTTTAAAAAGTTACTCGTCCAACATAAGCCAATGTTAACACGATTGTTCGGGCCAGTGTGTGGAGCCGGGCTTATACGATATCCCAAAGATGCTTAAATTTTACACTAAATATTGAGTCATCACTGATGACTCAATGTGGCTCATCAGGCTTAAATCTACGCTTCGGTCGATTTAAGTCGAGACTCAATGTAAGCCCGGCTTCACACTCTGGCCCGAACAATGATGTAAACATTGGCTCATGTTGGACAAGGTTTTTTTTAAAGCGTCGGGACAATGGAGATACCGTAGGCGCCATAAACAAATGAGCCAGTGTGTGGAGCCGGAGTAAGAAGCGAGATTTAAGCCATAAATTTTAGTTTAATATAATCAAGTATTTACAGATCCAAATCATGATGTCAAGACACTTAATCTGGATTATGTTGATGTTTATTGTTCTTACAATAAATTATCAATTGATATCAACAAAACAAATTAGTATTGATAATAATGATAATGGAAAACCATGTAAGTGTATCTATTGGCGTGAGTGTAATGGTGAATTTAACTATAAGTAAGTAATTAAAACTTAAGAAAAGTAAGGTTAAAAACAAATTTTAATTCTAGCGTTACATGTCCAATGAGTTTTGTTCTATCATGTTGTATACCATCATCATCAATGTAATAATCTTAAATTACATTATATAAATAAAAAATTATTACCAACCTAATTAAGTTTTTCTTTCTTTGTCTCATCCAGTAACACCATTGAAGCACCATATAACAGAAAATTGGCGTAGGTTCATCTTAAAGTTGAACTTGACGGGATACAGACTCATTTAATCGATTAAATTAATCAAATTAATCAAATTAATTAATTAATTAAATCATTCAAAGAAAAATTTATTTTGTCTATGTTTAAACGCGTATTTTTTCATGATTATTAAACAATAATCTGATTCGGTAGCAGTCGAAACACGACAATCAACATTATTTGCTTATCCAACTATTAAAATGTTTGATAAATATAATTGAAACATTTTATCAGAGACTTGAATGGTGGAACGAAAAAAGCAGTATCTGCTACTTTTATTTGACTCATATTCTATCTACCAGATTGCTAACAGACACTTTATTTGTGGGCGTTGAAACGAAAATCAAGAATATGAATTTTACAGATTCATATTTTAATCTCTTATCAAATGAGATCTTAATTAAAATTATTATTATTATTATTCCATTTTGTGAGAGGTCCTTACCAGACCCTCTCACCCGAGCCGTGGTTCGCGCCCCACTGTACCCCGGCCTTTAAGGCCTTTTGTACGCTCGTCAATTCACCTTATTTGGGTTAAATGTCTTCTTCCAATAGTCCCGTTCTTTTAATAAAGTCCAGGATACTGCTTAGGGGAGGACTTTTTATTTCCTCCGGAGAGACATATTCCCCTCCCAGGTACCACGCTCTGAGATCCTTCAAGACCTCAGAGTAGCATAGAATATGAAGGGAAGCTCCATCCTCCTCTTCACAGGCCCTACATGTGGGGTCTTTTGCAATCCCAATGTTATTGAGATGCTCCCTCAGTCCACAGTGTTCAGTGAGCAGTCCTGTGGTCTGTCTTGATTGCCTCCTATTAAGTTTTAGGAGTTCTTTGAGTCTTCTACGGTTTGAAAACTCCAGAAATGTCTTTGGCAGGACCATTTCTGGTGATTCCTCCCAGTAGAGTTGATGTTTTCGTTCTAATTCTTCCCATATGGCCCTTTTAGCGTCCGCATAAGCGATCCCGCATGAAGGTCCAATTAGAGCTGTTTTGGCGGTATTTTTTGTTAAGCAGTCCGCCTTCTCATTCCCTTCAAACCCTTGATGAGCCGGCACCCATGTCAAGTTAACCTTCTTATGTTCTGCTAGCCCCTCAAGTGCTTCGAAGCATTCCAGCAACAGACTGGATTTTATTTCTACAGCTCTTAGTGACGTAAGTACGGCTTAGCTGTCTGTTTTGATGTAGATGCTCCTATTTCTATAGTTCCTCAACAACATGATCTGCACACAGCTCATTACTGCTATTACTTCCGCTTGGAATATGGAGCAATGGTTTCCCAGCGCAAGAGAAATTGCTTCCTCTTGCCTGGGCCGCACTACCCCAATTCCTGTATTCACGGTCGTCTTGGAGCCGTCTGAAACGATTCCTCCCCGATCCGTGTCTTTTGTCTCGTTCATCGTTCCTTTCCCTTCCACTATTTCTACTTTGAAGTTCTTGTAGAATTGATAAACTGCATTGATTCTGCCAGACAGCATTCCTAAAATGATAATGTTGTCTCTTTTTCGATGGATCTTGGTGTGAGATCCTTTGATAACGGACTCCTTCTCTAACCCATTTGTTTTCAATCGATAAGAAGCAGCCGTTGTTCACCAAAAGAATTCAGTGAATATGCGGCGCATCCACCATATTTCAACATTACCAATGTGCTAAAATTCAAGAGAATTACTTCTAATTTTTCAATCTAAATTCAGATAATATTTTATACACAACATTGAAAATTGATTAATTTGAGCTTAATTATTCAAATTAGAGAATACAAATTGTGAATTACCAATAAAATAAGTTGTAATCGTTGTAAACAATTTCAATATCAAACATCGATCAATAATGAAAAAATTAGCCGCTATAATCTTGATATGATTATGTTTTAAATATTTCACGAAATTCTTGAATTCCATCATTTTATTAAGAATTGGATTGTTGTAAAGCGAATTGTGAAAAGTTAGAAATTTTCGTATTCATTTTTAACGATCGGTAACTAGAATTTAAAATGTAAAGATGAATTACAAATAATTCCAATCAAAATCGACTTACTATATCAAACAATAGAAGAGAGATATTGCTTATCAATATAAACATTTCAAAATTTTTATTGTATTTATTTAGACCGGAATCTTCGACGATATTTTGTAAAAATGCTAAAACATTCATAATTAATTTAGCAAAACCAAGCAACTGTAACCATCCAAAAATTTGAATTTAGAAATGTTGAACCATATTATGTATACATAAATGTGCATTAAACTACTGAGTAACAAATAAATCAAAAGCTTAATTAAATCCTTTATAAGTATCTCTTTGATACTACTATTTTTGTAGTGGTTGTTGTTTATATAATTATCAATTTTTTGAATATTAATAAATCATTTCAATCAAACTTTCTGATTATGGAAATGATTTTGTGTGAATAATACGATTACAATCAGAGTTATTACTAATTGTTTCAAAATGTTAAGAACATTGATAATGGTTAATTTGTTATTATTTAAATATATAAAATATAATGAGCCTAACTGAAAAATTAATAGAATTATAAATAATAGCACTGCATAGACTTTATCACGTTTTGTATGAATTAAAATATTTTGATACGGACAATATGTTGGAATCAAACACAAATGATTAGCAAATTTTATTATCAAATATTTAAAATCTGAATTTGATTTCACTCTGAATTCTTCCATTAATCAATAACTTCTGATTGTGTGTGAAGTTGTTGTTAAATTTATTAACCATATTCAATTAATAATGCATTTTGATGAATTATAGTGCGCATTATCACCACTCGCTATCAATCATTATAATAAATATCGATATATAATTTTTTTCTTCAACTTTGTGTCTATAATAGTGTTGTTAAGACAACAACAATAGTTATTTTCATTACTAGGGCGGAAAGTGCGTCTTTGCGAACGTTGGAGCACGAGCGGAGTGGACAAAAGTAGATTCACCAATCAAAAACAAGGACTTACCTCCGTTGCCTAGCGACGACGATACTGGTCTGGAATTTGACACTTTCCACGTATCAAGCAAAGATAGAAAATTGTCAGTTTCCGTACGATCGTAGAAAAAATGCTTTAATACCTATTACTTCACTTTTTAGTGTTCTTTAATATCTAGTGTAATATATTTATTTAAAATTATTTAAAATTGGTAGTTGAACGCTTGTCACTTAAATTCAAATGACAGCCTTTAAGCTACGTCAACCTAATTATTTAATAATTTTCAATTTGAATTGTTGTAAAAGCTTTTAGTAACGGTGTTATACTTGTAATAAGTAATAACTTATGATTCTATTGAAAAAATATACGGCAATCTCACTGGTGCTTATTTGTTAATAAGATAATCAATTTTTAAAAGTATAAAGAGAAACAAGAGGCTGAATAATAGGAGAACAATTGAAATCAAATTGAATTTCTAGTTTTCATGTTAAGGATACCAACAACTATAAATTCCCTAAATTTGAAGAGTTTATTATTTTTGCCAAGAAAGGGTGCAAAATAGAAAAAAATGTATAAGAAACTTGTTCCAAGAGTTGACAATTTCTGCACTCGACCATTAAAAAACAAGCGCGCCAGCGAGTGCAGAAATTGACTTCTGAAACGAGTTGTTTATGCTATTTTTTCTGTTTTGCACCTTTTTGTACCCTTTTTAAATAAAAATTTGGACCCATAAAATTTAGGGGATTTCGCTGCAGTTGGCAATAGCTAGAGCGACATTTTAAAATTGTTTAATTGTTTTTTCTTTTGCACCTCCTCGATTGTTCATATTTAACTTTAAATCAGTAACCATCACAAGTGTGAAAACAATAATAAATCTAGTAAAATTTTCTTTATCAACAGATAATGTACCTGGGATTACGATAAGTTGTAGCGGTACGTCTTATGTAATAGTTAACGTTTATAATACTTGCACATTTGACGAAAATAAATAAATAAAAACACAAAATAAGTTGAGGTTATATTGCCAATGTTGACGTTTGCTTAGCGCAACACTAATCATACCGAATATGAAAGACGCATGCGCAAGGTATCAACTTTAAAAAAATAAATTGTACTAGCTATTAAAATACCCAAAAGGAGTGCGTTAACGGGTATTAAAGCACTCCTTTTATTATATTAACTACACTATTATAGACGCAAAATAAAAAAAAGTTATTTATTGTACTCGTTCTTTATAAAATTCCTCGCTCCGCGGCTTCTTTTATAAACTGAACTCGTATAATCAATTGAGATTTTAAATTTTTAGTACAAAAAAACAAACAAAAGTTTGAATACTTGTCAGTACAACTTCGAATATTTCCAAAATTTGTTCCTAAAAACATTGCAGATAACTCTAAACTGTCAGTGTGGAAAATAGCTTTACTGCACTCAGTATTTGTGGAGAATAGTAGTTTTAAATATGAGTGGAAAGTGCGCTCTTGTAATACCAGAGTATACGAAATGGCAAGTGCTACAATCAACCCGAGTTACGCAATATTTCTTCTATAAATGCTAGTGCTTCTTTTGCTAGAATTAAAGCGTCACTGTCAATACTAGAACCCATATAAAAAAAATCTCCAAAGGCAGCAAGTACCTTATATAGCGAATTTTTTTAAATAGGGGATTTTTTTATATATCTACATACTGAAATATTAAATGCAAAACATTCTTATGATACTGACAATCAATATATTTTTTCTATTTTGCGTCTATAATAGGGTTGTTAATGTAACAAAAGGAGTGTTTTAATACCTATTAAAGCACTCCTTTTGGGTATTCTAATAGCTGGTATAATTTATTTTCTTAAGGTTGGCAGCTTGCACATGCATCTTTCATATTCTATGTGATTGGTGTTGCGAAAAACAAAAGTTGACATTGACAATATAACCTCAAATTATTTTGTGATTTTATTTATTTATTTATTTTCGTTAAATGTGCAATTATTACAAACGGTAACGATTATATGAGACATACCGCGAGAATTTATCGTAATCTCAGGTTCATTATTTATTGATACAAAATTTTTAATGAATTTATTATTGTCACTTACGTTTGTGATGGTTTCTGAATTTAAATATAAACAATCGAGCAAGTGCAGAAGAGAAAACAATTGAACACTTTTAAAATGTCGTTCTAGTTAATACCAACTGCGTCGTAATTCCCTAAATTTCAAGGGTTCAATTTTTATTAAAAAAAGGGTACAAAAGGGTGCAAAATAGAAAAAATAGTATAAAAAACGCGTTTCAGAAGTCATTCCTGCACTCGACCATTAAAAAACTCCCCGCTTCGCGGGTCGTTTTTTAAACTTGGTCTCGTGCAGGAATTGTCGACTTCTGAAACTCGTTTTTTAATGTACTATTAATAACATTGAATCAAGTAATAAATTCATTTGCCAATGTTATTTTAATATTTATGATTTTTATTGAAAAATACTTTTAATCCACAAACAATAAGAAACACGTCTATGGAAACACTAATAAAATTTACTCGTTTGAAGTTTGTTGTTTGTCTAATACGTCTAATCAAGGCCTGCTTGATTTTTTCAAGCGAAATTATCTAGCAGGCCTTGCGTCTAATATTAACTGTCAAAATTAGTTGCCCCCCCCCGCGATATTCAACTTTTTTCTAATATCAATTGTCAGAACATATAGCCACCTGAGATATTCGATTTTACTGCTAATACTCAATAAAGATATTTTTGAATTTTTCATGCGAACCAACGAACCGATTTTGATGATTTTTTTTCTTGATCATAGAGAATGGTCAGCTCTACTGTTATTTTAATTTTCATCAAAATCTAAGCAAATGTAATATTGAAAATGATTTTTTTTAACATTTCTTCAGCTTTTATTCCAAAAGTGTTGGCCTTACCGGCCTGGCCAACGAACTCATCCAAGCTATAGCAAAGACTGATTTTTGTACCAAGTTTCATTAAGATTGGACTATTTTTACGGCAGTTATCGTGGGTATACATATATAAATATATATACAGGGTGAGTTTAAAGTAACGCATAATGAGAATAACTTTTTTATTTATGAGAATTTCGAAAAACGCCGTGACAGGTGACTTTTTATTTTTAAATTATTTAATTGGGACGGAGCCAAAACGGCTCTACCAATTACCATTGCGAAGAACTTCCATCATCAACAATTTTTTTAAATGGCAACCCCTATTTTTGATTGCATTTCTAGCTAGAGAATTTTTTTCTACGTTCAGATAAGTAAAAATAATGTGGGGTTACATAAGTGAATTTTTGAGAAAAAAATTCTTAAAATTTGCAAGATTTTCTGTCATCATAATACCCATGCATAAGCATAATATTCAAAAACACAACACCTTTGAATAAGCATTGCAAGCATTGGCTTATTACTGGATTAAGTAGGCGTATTTTGAATATTTGTCAAAATTATTTTTAAATATGGCGGATGTAGTTGTCAAAAATAAAGCTGAAAATCTTCAGGCTGGTTACTCCTAGGAAGAAAATGGGAAGCAAGGTTGAAGTGTATGCGATCGATCTAACAGTTTACATGCAGCTAAAACTTCCAATTTCATTTAAATTTGCAATTTAATTTTTGACAATTTAATCCGCCATATTTGCCAATAGTTTTGTCAAAATTCTACATACGCCTACTTAATCCAATGTTTGCAATGATTATTCGAAGGTGTTGTGTTTTTCCTAGTCTATGCTGATGCAAGGATATAATGATGACAGAAAATCTTGCAAACTTTAAGAATTTTTTTCTCTAAAATTTTCTTATGGAACCCCCTACGATTTTCACATTTCTGAACGCAGAAAAATATGCCTTATCCGAAAATGCTATAAAAAATAGGGGTTGCTATTTGAAAAAAATGTTGATGATGGCATTTCTTCGCAATGGTAACTGGTAGAGCCGTTTTGGCTTCGTCCCGCATACTTAATTTAAAAATAAAAAGTTACCTGTCTCGGCGTTTTCCAAAATTCTCATAAATAAAAAAGTTATCGTCAATATGCGTTACCTTAAACTCACCCTGTATATACAGGATGGATTATAAAAAAGGCCCCAAGCCATTGCTCCCTTATTTTTAAAGATATGACAAAACTTCTTGGGACAAGGTTGCACAGTTTATTATCATCTATGTTTTGGGATAGATTTCAAATCTATGCTGCTTCCTGTTTCACCGGAAGTAGCATCAACTTTAACTTTAATTTTTTAAATGGAACATCCTGAATATTTTATTATTTCTGGATACCTCGTTAAATTGTCTTTCAAAAAGGTCTAAGGCACCATATGTCTAAAACCCATTTTTAGGGAGATATTTGTCAATTAATGTAGGCATTTTTTATATGCCAACAAGCAATAGTTATAGATAAATTCATTCAAGTAGGCTATGGAAAGAATAGAAAATGCTACTTTAATAAGTACATTAATTGACGAATATCTCACTAACGATTGGTTTTAGGCATATGATGCCTTAGAGATTTTTGAAAGACAATTTAAGGAGGTATCCAGAAATAAAAAAATATATAGGGTGTTCCATTTAAGAAGTTCAAGTTGATGCCACTTCCGGTGAAACAGGAAGCAGCATAGATTTGAAATCTATCCCAAAACATAGATGATAATAAACTGTGCAACTTTGTCCCAAGAAGTTTTGTCATATCTTTAAAAATAACGGTGCTATGGCTTGGGGCCTTTTTATAATCCACCCTGTATATATATATATATATACATATATATACATACATATATATATATATATATATATATATATTCAAGAGGATGGGCCATTAAAAGTATAAGAAGTTCTAGTTATTGGAAGTTGATGAAATTTGGTATATAGCCGTTAAGTCCCCTGAATTTTCTCTAGAAATTATTTTCGTTGTTCTAGCTACCCTCCTTATATAGGGTAGTGCACCCTACTCTCTTATTTTAAATGGAATGGTATATTTTTTATTACATTTTTGAATTCTATAGTTAAAACGAAGGGGACTCTAATAACATGACCTATGGTCTAACGCTGAAAGTTTTTCAGATATTTCAGCTTTTAGTTCAGTTTTAAAATTTGCAGTGTTTAATTGAAAAACTCATATTTTTGAAGCTATAGCATTTGAAATGTTGAAACTTGGAACCTAAGTAGTAAAAGTAATGTTCCTTTTGCCAATTTAAACAGAATTCAATTACCTTTCAGCGTTTAGCTGAAATAAGTTTTCTTTTCAGGCGATTTTTAAACTATAATATCTTGCTTATTTTAAATGGAACACCATATTTCTTATTATATGGTTAGATAGAGAAAAAAATTCTATATCAACCTGTATTAACATTCCCTATACCTATCTTTGATAATTTTTCAGTTATTCAAAATTTTCAGTTTCGTCCAATCACCTCCCTTGAAACGAATTCAACTATAACGAAACGCATAGAAGGCTTAGAAAAAAAGTTAGAACATCACAAATGACGTTAATATTGAATATTTTACATGTTTTTTATAACTTTTAAGATATTCCACATGCATAAAAAACAAATCCAATTAATATTGATTTAATTAATTATGAATTTCTTCCATTTTCCTTCCATGAGATATTTTAAAATTAATCAATGAATTTCATCTTAATTGTGACAATTGAATTGAAAGTTGTTTTGCTAAGCCTTCTATGTTTTATATTTTTTTTCAAGAGAGAAAATTAGATGAAATTGAAAATGTTGAATAACTGAAAAACTATCAAAGATAGATATAGGAAATGCTAATACAGTTCGATGCAAAATAATTTTCTCTATCTAACCATGAAAAGAAAAATATGGTGTTCCATTTAAAATAAGCAAGATATTGTACTTTGAAAATGGCCTTAAAAAAAATTTATTTCAGCTAAACGCTGAAAGATAATCGAATTCTGTTTTAGTTGGGTGAAAGTACATCATGTTAACAACAAAATTTCCAAGTTTGAACATTTCAAATTCTATAGCTTCAAAAATATGAATTTTTCAATTAAACACTGCAAATTTTAAAACTGAACTAAAAGCTGAAATATCTGAAAAACTTTTAGTCCTAGACAATAGGTTACATTATTAAAGTCCCCTTCGATTTCATCAAAGAATTCAAAAATGTGATAAAAAATATGCTATTCTATTTAAAATAAGAGAGTAGGGTGCCCTACCCCATATAAGGAGTGTAGCTAGAACAACGAAAATAATTTCTAGAGAAAATTCAGGAGACTTAACGGCTATATACCAAATTTCATCAACTTCCAATAACTAGAACTTCTTATAATTTTAATGGCCCATCCTCTTGAATCACCCTGTATATATATATATATTTATATATATATATATATATATATACATATCCGTTATTTTTAAAGATATGACAAAACTTCTTGGGACAAAGTTGCACAGATTATTATCATCTATGTTTTGGGATAGATTTCAAATCTATGCTGCTTCCTGTTTCACCGGAAGTGGCATCAACTTGAACTTCTTCAATGGAACACCCTATATATATATATATATATATATATATATATATTATATATATAAAAATTTTAACGAACGGTGGATATGGGTTCCCATGAAGAATGCATAAATCTCTTTTATTGATAGTTTTATTTGTTTTTCACTTTGGTTAATTGTTTCACTATTTTTTAATTGCCAAAACATTACAGAATAATTGTTGAAAAAATTTACAATGTAATTTTATTTAATAAAAATTTAGAAAAAGGGTTAAAAAAATAAATGTTACAAGTGTTTTATTGAAAATATTTTTTTGTAGATAATAAATCACATGCTATTTACAAATCGATGTAAGACAACAAATTATACGAGAAAGGAAATCATAGACGGAGGACTTAACGATTTTCTTGTGAGAAAATGAACATACACAATAATTTATTGAAAAAATCAATAGAATTAACAATGAATTTCATAATAATTTCTACAATTCTAAACAACAACAACAACACCGTGGAAGAATTACAAAAATTCACTACTTGTCGACGTCCTATTGAAGAATTAGTGAATTTATAGAAAAATCCAGAATGAAGAAATCGAATTTTAATGAGTTTTTTTTAAATTTTGTGAATTGTTTCAGTTTAATTCCAACATATTGTAAAGATCGAAATATTTTAATTTATACAAAACGTGATAAAATTTGTGCAGTGTTATTATTCAAAATTTTATTCATTCTACAATTAGTCTCAATATATTTTAGACGTACACTTTTTGAAGATACCACGATTATAAACTTTTTAGATAGTTTAAGACAATTATTATTGGCTTTAATTGTTTATCTATTATTCATACAAAATAATTTTCATAATCAACAAACATGGTTGGAATTATTTAATAATCTTTACAGACTCGATAATTATCTCAACAATAACAACAATTATAACAATAAGAAGATATTTAGAAGAGATTTAATTAAATTTTGGATCTTTGTAATAATAAGTATTCTAATGCGCACTTTTTGGTGTATTTATTGGTGGTATGGTATATTTAAACTCAAAACTCTTGCTTGGTTAAGTTATGAAATTTGTAATTATTTTTATTTAATCTATCAAATCACAGCAATTATTCTATTAAATGCTTTCAAATTGAAATTTATCTATTTGACCGAATTATCTAAGAAAAATATGAATAATACAGGAGAAATTCAATTGAATTTATTAATGATTCGTATAAATAAAATTACAAAATGTTTATTGACTAGTGTTAGGAATTTTAATCAAATTTTTGGATGGTCACAGTTGTTTGGTTTAGCTATGTTAATTGTAAATGTCTTGCAATTCTTACATCATATCGTCGAAGATTATGGTCAAACTAAATACGATAAAGACTTTGGAATGTTTGTATCCATGGGTAATATATTTATTATATCACTTGAACTAGTAAGTCGATTTTTGAACAAAAATATTTAAAATTCAATATTCACATTTTACATTCTAGATACCAAATGTTCTTATTATAATGACAAGTGATGCAGTTAAAAATGAATACGAAAACTTCTATCTAACATTTCAGAATTTGCTTTATAACAATCCAATTCTTAATGAGAAGATGGAATATAAAATTTTTAGAAAATATCATAATCCTATCAAGATAACAGCTGCTAATTTCTTTATTATTGATCGTTGTTAATTACTCAAGTTGTTAACAACGATTACAACTTATTTTATTCTTAATTTACAATTTGCATTTGCTAACTTTAAAAATTAAAGTCAAGTTAATGAATATTTAATGTTGTGTGTGAAATATTGTTTTAAATAAAGGAATTCATTCACTAGTCCATTGTCAAGGGATCCAGAGTATTAATGAATGTCTATATAGAGAAACAAATTTTTTCAGGAATATCCCGACAAATTGGCCTATGCTTGAGAGTTCTCTAGCAGAATTGTTAGGATATGAGTAAAGACTGACTCCATCAATTGGTCTAGCCTACAACTGCATCCTCGGTATGAAAAATCCATGGGCCAAGGCTTGGGCCGAATTTTGCCAGCCTTAAGCGAGGTTGGGCATAAGGCTTGGCTGAGCATTGGAACGGGGTTGGTCCAAGCCTTGGATGATGGCCATGGGTTAAGCTTTAGGAAACGAAAAATCGACCTCGGCCCGAATTTTGAGAAATGAAAAGTCGATTTTGGCCCAAGCCTCGGGAAACAAATAATTAACGTTGCCCTAGCTTCAAGAAACAGAAAATCAACGTTGCTCAGTTTTTTACGCCTGGGTACTATAAGATTGACCATTTGGCCAGGATTAGGACAAAGCTTGGACCAATGCTTAGTTCCCAAGGCTTAAGTGCGATGAGGTTGACCTTTGGGCCAGGATTGGCACGAGACTTTGGCCTATGCTTAGTTTAACAAACTTGGGTACGATAAGATTGACCAATGGGCCGCGCTTGGTACGAAGCTTGGGCCGACACTCAGTTTCCTTGGCAAATAACGACTGGCCCAAAGCTTGGCCAATCGTAAGTCTTGCCAGTTCCTACCTGGAATTTCATGTTTATGAGAACCATTGATGTCTGATCGCGAAAATCTGAGACTTCGGCATAAGTGTTTGGTTAATTCTGCAGGAAAAGATATCAACACCTCTCAAATTTGAGTCATTTTTTCTGCATGTTTTGGAATAGATTTGATCAAACTAATAGTTGAGCTATGAAGACAAGGTTATTCACGTACAACGAAAGATTCTTATGAGGACTCCTATTATTTGGCAAGTTATTCAAAAAAAAAATCGATCTTGACGGAGTTGCCTGGGGATTGTTCTAACAGAATCAGAACCTTGCAGCTCCTTTAGAAGTAGGTCAAAAAACGCTCGTTTTAACTAAGAATGACTTGGAGATCTCCCAGCATTGATTTATTTCGTTTTTCTACATTGCATTACATTAAAAATGAGAAAAATTCCTACCTGTTCCAGAACAAAATCAAGAAAAAGGAAAAAAAAACAATGCTGGAGGATCTCCAAGTCATTCTTAGCCATTTCTTGTGTTTATTTTTTATTTGAATATCGTAACGTCGTCAGGAACGAGCGTTTTTAACTAATTTCCAAATGAGCTACAAGGTTCTAATTTTGCCAAAATTATCTACAGGTAACCTCTGAAGGATCCTTTATTAGTATTCATAGTTACACACCTCACCTTTTACGTTTAGCTTCTGGTGCTCCTGGCCTTGAACCATGAAAGCTACAAGTATGTCTACATTTTATTGAAAATATTTACAATTAAGTTTTCATATTTTAAATCCTGTATACCAATAGCTCGTATTATAATGAAAAGTTATTAATGAATACAAAAATTATGTAACATTTTAGAATTCTTTTTATAACAATCCAATTCGTAATAAGGTAATTGAATAGGTACACGAATTTCAGAAAATGTTCAAAACATAATTCTGTCAATTTTAGGGTTGTTATTTTTTTAATTACTAACAGATGTTACCTAATAAAGTTAAGCTCAGATTTTTAGGTTTCAATATTGTGTGTTAATTTTATCTTAAATAAAATTTTGATAAATTGCAAGTAATGCTATCAGTCTTTGGAGCTGATTCTGTAACTTTTTTGTTAAACATAGTCTTAACCACTCCTTCTTTATACTCACCTCCATTACCTTTTTTTGACATTTACTGCCCAGTATTTCAATATTTCATTTATTCGTTCCACAGTTGTTTCTTCTATCAGTTGAAATTGCTTCTCTTTGTAGAAGAATAAAAACTGATTCCATGTGGAATTTTGAGTTTTCAGTGTGTTTTTCGGGATTGATTTTTTTATCAAATCATTGATTTCATCTACAGAAGCAATTTCAAATCGATTCGTTACACTTGAATTGATTTTAAATAATAGAAACCACAAGAAAAATGCTATTAAAGGATCTAACACTCTTTTTTACAACAACGCTTGGATTTTTTTCCAAAATTTTATTTATTTGCCAAATCACTTTGAATATTTAATTCTTTCATCATTCAGACAACTATTAAAGTTCCTCAATAATTTTTGCTTTTCATTCAAAGCCCCCCACACACACTTCGATAAATCATAAGATCAGAACTGCGTAGTTCTGATCTCAAGATTTATCGAAGCGTGTGTGGGCGAAAACTGAGCAGTTCTGTCGAGAGATCCAAAGATTTTGATCCGAACAAATATTGAATAGATTTTGATCTTAAGATCAATGAGGATAATCTGCGAGATCTTACCCCCTCTGTGGCGCTGGGGGTTACAATTCAGTCGTCCAACGCGCCCATTTTCTACCGCTGGTTGGTAAGAATTGAACGATATTGGCGGCAAACATTCAAAATTTCACTAAAAATGCGAATGTAGGGGGGAATCAAAAAAATCGATTTATCTCTACGTGTCTTAAGATCAAAAGTGTGCAGCTCTGATCTTAAGATTTATCGAAACGGGGGGCTTTAATTCGACTAAATTTGCAAGGTTAACCCTCGAACATGTTTCCTTTAGGAAAAATCACTCCAAAATCACCTCTAATACCTTAAAAGTCCTCGAGCTAAGGCTCTCGGACTTTTAAATCGTATTACCGGTATTACAAATATGAATTTTTTACTTATCAGTTATAATTTTTTAGGTTTTCTAAAATAGTTTTGTATTGTTTCAACATTTTCAAGGATCATCAACTTTGAGTTTGTTGTGATAAAAAATCAACAAACGGCGACAGATTTTGACTCGTAACAAAGTTTTTTTAAACAAAATATATTTTTAACTTCGAAATAAATTTTATTATAATTTTTATAAAGTATTTTTTATTTAAGATTTTAGATCAAGTTCCACCATATTTCTTGGGGAACGATTAGAAACCATCAAGATTCTTTCTCATCACATTTTTTTTTATCATGGAAGACAATCTACTAGAGTGTCTGGAATTCTTACGATAAATTGAAAATTAGAGTATAAAAGACGATATTCTTTCAAATCAAACTTAAATCCGACAAACATGTTCTATCAATTAATCGTGTTTGCTTGCACAACCTTAGTTTTAGGTAAAATTATTCTTCGAATAAATCCTTTCCTTTAATGTTGATTATAAATATTATTTAGGCGCTCCTAGAGTGGATAGAAATATTTTATTGTGGTACCCAGATGTTGAAATTGTAGGTGGTCAAGACGCCGACATTGAAGATTACCCTTATCAAATCTCACTATGGTAGCTCGGTCAATTTATTTGTGGTGGATCAATTATTGATAGAACACACATCTTAACTGCTGCACACTGTACTTATGGGTAAGCAAAATAATATTAAAATTATTTATTGTTAATCAATTATGAGACTTTTCTAGATCTTCAGCTGAACAACTTCAAATTCGCGCCGGTACTTCATTTATTGGAAAATCTGAAACTGTGGTAAATGTCAAAGCAATTTATCAAAATCCTTCATTTGATCATTGGACCATCGATTACGATGTCTCTGTTTTATTATTAGAAAATCCACTTAATTACACCAAAACAATTGCACCAATTGATCTTGGTGTAGATGAATTATTAGAAGGTGATACTGTGAAGATTACTGGTTGGGGTATAATTAAAGAAGGTGGTGACTCACCAAAACAATTACAAGTTGTTAGTATACCGATTGTTAGCCGTAAAAAGTGTCGTTCTTCTTATGGCAACAAAGCAATAACTGATCGAATGATTTGTGCTGGTTTTGATAAGGGTGGTAAAGGTTCTTGTCAGGATGATTCTGGTGGACCACTTGTTCGTAATAATAAGCAATATGGTATTGTTTCTTGGGGTTATGGTTGTGCTGCAGCTGGATATCCTGGTGTTTATTCCAATATTGTTGAATTACGCGAATTTATTATTTCTATTATGAGGAAACACTAAAGTACTAAAGATTAGATGTTTATCTTATCTAAATAAATCTCATATAGCGTACATTAACAATAATAATTTCTTTATCCTTCGTTTGGACGAATAAATGTTCAAGAGTCTATTCTGATTACGGATTTTATTTAAAGGGTTTTTTCATCATCATGACCAATAGAAATGCAAATTTCTAAAATACACTAGTGTGTTATAGTGTTGATTAAATAGCATTTATTATCTGTCAAAATAAATAAAATCGAAACTAAAAAATAATTTGTAAATTAATTGTAAACCAACGGCGTTTTTCAATTCATGATTAAGAAATATTAGTTTGTCAAGAATTATTATGCTTTATCACCGCTATACAACTAGAAAAAACCTGGGACCAGGTGGGAATCGAACCCACGATCTTTAGTTTTGTACTCTTCTGCTTTACCACTAAGCTACTGGGCCACTGTCTGTCCTAGTTGTGTTTTAAAGGACGTGGGTTCGATTCCCGCCTGATCCCAGGTTTTTTCCAGTTGTATAGCGGTGATAAAGCATAATAATTCTTAACGAATTAATATTTCTTAGTAATGAATAAAAAATAATTGTCGAAACTATAGTTAAAAAAACAACTACACACGTAAAATGATTAAACATGAGTCGAAGACTCGCCTTACATTGATTTTTTCCATTTTCCTCTTCTGAATTCTATAAAAAAAATGTAAAACATTCTCAACTGTTGCAAGATTTTTTGAAGAAAACTGAAACAAAATCAATGTTGGAAATATTTTCGAGTCATTTTAAGTCTGCAGTTGTTTAGTTTAATGTTATCCATAAATAAATCAAATTAAAATCAATATTGGACCATTCGAAGATGATGACTGCAGTAACCGTGTTATGTTTTTAATATTCTTTTGACTAGCCTTAGTGAAGCGAACATTTCTTTAATTTTGTGTAATGCCAATCTTCCACAATACAGCATGTCCCTTAAGTTGCGCATTTGCTCCTAAGTGGTAGATAGGGTATAAAATTATAAAACGAAAAGTCCTGTAGCATTTTTCACCTGACGGACAGGTAATTAGTAATTAATTAAATTGAGTAATTAATTAGGTGGTCTCTTAGCAGGAAATTCATGACTTTCGGGACACTCTGTATTTTTAATTTGTATTTTATAAGTGATACAAGAGTTGTTTTAAGTTGTTCCACTTTTAGGGTACCAAATCAGACAATTTTGTATTTCAACTAAACCTTACGTGATCCCATTTAAATGGGCACCCAACCTCTGAACTGGGACCGTCTGTATATGAAAGCATAATTTTCAATTTTTATACTGTTATTATAACGTCACTTGGTAAGCAACCTAATCTATTAAAAATAATTGTATTAAAACACGCAATTTTATTGTATCTTAATGTTAATAACGAGTCAAAATACTTAAATTAACTATCTCACATTCATTGTAGGCAAAATTTTGTCTATAATTTCAAAGATAAAAAATCGTAGGATGCCTTATTTGGAAGCTTACTTGTGAGCAGCTCTAGCTCCGTTCACGAGAAAGCCAATTTTGGAAAATTCAAAAAGTTAATGAACAAAGTAATGAATATTTTAAACTTTTTGAATTTTCCTAAAGTTTTATTTCACGTAAACACTATTGGATTTACCTATAGATAAACTTTCAAACAAGGTATCGTACTTTTTTATCTTAAAATTTATATAAAGGTCTTGTTGTAAGATTTCTATCATGCTCTAAGATTTTCTTTGTACTTTAGAATTATGGCAAAATTTTTGCACACTGTGATAAGTGCCTGATTCAGCTGTGGTTACAAAGTTTCACTATCACAGAAGACAAGCGTAATTCAAGGTTGGCACTTTCTTTGTACCCAAATCGAAGGTTGGCTACAGCGGGCTAAGTTTTTTATTCATAGGGTTTAGAATACTTCAGTGCTCATCTATCTCTAGAAGCAAAGCTCTGCTTAAGAAGAACGGGATAACAGTAACATGTTGCATGGTATAAGATGAGAAGCAAGATGGCCTTCAGCTGGGATGCGCAAAGGCAGGGCTTAAGCAACCTATCGGAGATATTCGGCCGGCACTAAAGTTAAAAACGACGTTCTGAAAATATAAGACACTTGTGTCTTGAACACGTGTGGACTTCCAACTCTGCAGTGTGAACTCTATAAGGCTGCCAGAATAATGATAATGCTTTTAAATAGGGTAGTAGACTGATGTCCATTTAGACGATCTGCTTCTCATCTTGTGCCATTTCTATAAAAATTCATCACTTACAAATAGACAAACGTGGAAGAACTGTCACTTAGTAGACGTCTAATTTAAGGGTTGTTAATTAACTTGTCAGTATTGTTTTTCTTTCTGTAGCTGAACAAAAACACACTAATTACTTAGAAATCCATGTAAAATAACAAACTACAGCAAAAAGGAAATCGTTGAGGGAGAACTGTAATGATTCTCTTGTTTTTTTTTTTAATAATAATTTTTACCAGATCAACTATTTACATAGTTATACATGATACTGTTCTAAGTTACATGTATGTATTTAGAAAATTCGCAAGAGGAGTTGGTAGCACTCCTTGAGTAATATCAGGGTTAACCAGAGATGTGGTTATTGTTCACCATCGGGCTGGTAGACGTCTTGTGGGAGTCGTCGTTTTAGTCTGGTGTGCAGAGCTGTTCGACCAAGTTGATTGACGATCGGGTTTTCATTGGTGGTTAGTTTCTGATGGAATTTTATTGTCGATTTTTTAATTTGTTCATGTATAGTTGGAATTGATAGATCATGATGTAGTTGCTCATTTCGGACGAACCATGGAGCATTCGTAGTAATTCTTAACACTTTATTTTGTAGTGCTTGGACCCTTTTAATATTAGTCGTATTTGTGTTACCCCATATGACACAAGCGTACAGGACAACTGGTCTTATTAAAGCTTTATAAAGCAACAAAGCACATTGTATTTTTAAGGTTGATTTACGGTTTAATAAGGGATATAATTTTAGAAGTCTTGTGTTAGCTTCATTAAGTTTCTTGCCACGTTAAACATGTGTCCACGTTAAACGTGTGTCCAAATACACTCCCAGGTATTTCACGGGCTCATCTTTCAGTTTCCAGGTGACTTGATTTTCTAATACGTATATGTTTGGCGGATTTGAGATTCGTCTAAGTGAGAAGATTTTAGCTTCGCATTTATCAATGTTAATGTGCAGTTTCCATTTAGTAAACCATTTACAGATGATATTTGTTGATAATTGCAGTGAAGAGATAGCTTCGTCCAGGTTTTCTTTTTGAGCAAAGAGTGCTGTATCGTCCGCAAACATCGATAGTGATGATGTAGTTGTTGGTATGTCATGAACGTAAATATTGAAAAGTAAAGGGCCCAGAATACTTCCCTGTGGTACTCCTGCGTTAATGGATCTAAGTGTTGACATGGTGGAATTGATTTTGACTACAAACGTTCGGTTTTCTAGGAACGAAAATATTATTGCTTTAATATTTTCATTGATTTTGAGCTGTTGAATTTTATATTTTAGGCCCTCTATCCAAACTTTGTCGAATGCTTGTTGGAGGTCCAAGAAGAGGGCAGTGGTATACTGTTTGGCCTCGTAGCCTGACTCGATCATTTCAACAATTCTTTGTAGCTGGAGGCTTGTCGAAAGACCAGTCCTAAATCCGAATTGGAATGGCGGGAGTATGTTGAGTGTTTCGATTTGATTATTTAATCTTATTTTGATTATCTTTTCCAATAGTTTTGACAGGACGCTTAATAGGCTAATGGGCCTGTAGTTTGATGGGAGTTTGTTATTTTTGCCTGGTTTTGGGAACATGAGTATTTGAGCATGTTTTAGGGCACTAGGGAAGTAGCCTAATCGTAAGCATGTGTTAAAAAAGGTTGCCATGTAGGCTAGGGCTTTTTTAGGTAAATTTTTTATAGCAATATTAGGAATTAAGTCGTAGCCAGGCGATTTCTTGCGGGGGAGCGATTTAATGATGTCCTTCAATTCAGTGGGTGAGGTGAGTTCGTAATCGTTGGTGGGTATGGGAAGGTGATTTTCGTTATGACATAATATATATCTTTCAAAGCTTGGATTTTGTGACAGCTTGACTATAAAATTTTTTTCAAGGTTGTCAGCGAATGCAGTACATTTTGCTGAGTCAGTGTATAAGATGTTATTATCCTTTAGTAAAGGTGGAATTTCAAACCGTTCGTTCATTATTCATTTGGTAGTTCTCCATAGACCAGGATCATTATTCTCTAGTTCATTAATCGTTTTTTGGAATTTCTTAATTTTGAAAGTATCTAATTTTTTTTGACTGTGTGTACCAAGTTATTTAGTCTATTTTTTAATTGTGGCGTTCTGTATATTTGCCATTGGCGTCGAGTTTGGTTTTTTAGTTTAATTAGGTCTAGTATTTGTGCAGGTAACCTATTGTAGTTATGGTTCCCACTTACTGTCTGAATTGTTGCACTTTTCACACTGTCCTTTATGCAGTTCGTAATGTTTTCTAACAGTTTGTCAGTATCATGTTTTGTGTCTAGTTGTTCTGGATATTGGATCGTTTCCTCTATCTTTTTACGGTAGATATTCCAGTCTATTTTACCGTTGATTAGTCTTGCTGTAGGTGGGTGAATGGCAGGCAATGTGTTAAAAGTTATGATAACAGGAAGATGATCTGAGTCTAGCTCGGTGAGAACCGATTGAGTTATTGATATGTCGAAATTTTTGTGTACCATTATATCCAGTATGTCGGGCAAATGATCATGACGGTATGCAAAATATGTGTAGTCTTCTGGAGCTGATATATTAAAGGCATATGATGTTGCTAGTTCTTCGAGTAGGCGGCCTGCTGGATTGGTAGTACGACAGCCCCATAAGGCAGTTTTACTATTTAAGTCACCAATGAGCAAAGTAGGTTCATTACTGTTGAATATTAATCTAATGTCTGATTCAAGTAGTCGCTTGTTCGGTTGTTTATAGCCACTTATTATGTTGATTCTTCTATTATCGCTTGTTTGGATTTGTGCTCCAATCAGTTCAAGGTTAGTTGAATCGATTTGAGCTGTTTCATGGTACATAATTTGTCTTTTAATAATGATTGCTACTCCTCCCCAGGATGTGGTGGCGTGTCGGTCTTTGCGTATTATTTGATAGCCCGGAATTTTAATCCTGTCATTGTTATTAAGATGGGTTTCTGTGATACAAGCTATATCGATATTATGTCTACATAGAAAGGCTATTAAAGTTGATCTTTGTGTTTTGAGACCGTTTGCATTCCAGTTGAGCACTGTTATGTTCTGTAGGGTTCTTAATCTAACTGACATTTAGGAAATTGGGTAGAAGATTTGTTAAAAGGTAATTTTTGATTTTCTCGATGTAAGGTTCAATTGCTTTAAGTAAGGATGTGAGTAGGGTATTGAGTACAGTTGATAAGGTTGGTATTGTATCGCTTGTGTTTAGGGAAGGTATGCCGCTTGTTGCGCTAGCGTATGTTTTTGAATTGGTAGGAGAAGTAGTAATTCGTTGGGTACGATTTTGTTGGTAATGAGTCCTCGTTTGGGAGTTGACGTGTGTGCGTATACTCTTTTGATAATATTCACAGCCTTTGTAATTAGCCGGATGTTCACCATTACAGTTGACACATATAGGTTTAGTGTTTCTACTTTTGTCGCAATCTTTATACAGATGGTTGCCGTTACAGCGAACGCATCTAGGTTGTAATGTACAATAATTTTTGGTATGTCCATAGCGTTGGCATCTGTGGCACTGAGGAGTGCTATTTGACTTTTTTCGGGGTTCTATTGTTACGATCGAGTGATTAATTAGATTGATTTTATATATTTCTGAGGCTTTTTCACTTGCTTCGAGGTCTATAGCGACAACTGGCATCGGTGTTTTATCTTTGTAGTATAATCTTGTGATTTTGATAATAGGTAGTTTATATTTATCTAATTCAGTTTTTATTTCACCTTCAGTTAAGGAAGGTGGTACGTTCTTAATGATCACCGACATAGGTTTTGAGCTATGGTTTTGGTATGTATGAAATTGAATGTTGTGTGTTGTATAATATTTAGTTAGTGTTCTAAAATCATCTTCTTTTGTTAGATTAACTTTTAGTGAGCTTTTGTTGAAACTTGTTGTGAACTCACCAGTCGCAAGTCGTTGGATGTCATCAATTACTTCTTGGTGTTTTGGGTTATCATGTAAATATATTGGGGGTATTTTTTTACTTGAATTGTTTTGTGTATCAGTAGCATCCTGAGACTTGTTAGTTTCATCTAAGTTATCCGGGAGATAATATCTATTTTGCTGTAATAGCAGTTTGGGGTCCCATTGATATTTTTTCTGAACTTCGTTAATCGGTGGTGATAGCACATCAGAGCTTCGTTTTTCAGGCATTTTAGTGAGCTAGCCCCCACGGAAGTGGGAAGCTAGTGCTAAGAGTTTGTAGAACTTTACTATTTTTATTGTTATTTTTAATTGTTCAGCTAGATATTTAATTTGTTTGAAGTTAGTACAATTCGGCGATTTGATTAAATTCAGGTTTTTACTACTCGAAGACACTTGATAAGCGATATCGCAGCGGTCAGATATACGTCCGATCCACACGAAGACCACGAAAAGACTGATTTTCTTGTGAGGAAGTGATAATAAACAATAATTTATTAAAAAAAATCAATAAAACTAACAATTTCTACAATTGTAAACAAGTACACATTCAAATAAATTAATAAAACTAACAACTTGTTGGTTTATTGAAGACTTAGCGATGAAAGAATCCAGAGTAAAAAATTCGCATACTAATTTTAAAGAATTTTCATTAAGTTTTGCGAATCGTCTTAGTTTAATTCCAACATATTGTAAAAATCGTAATATTTTATTTCATACAAAACGTGAAAAATCTATGCAATGCTTTTATTCATAATGTTATTCATCTTTCAATCCGTATCATTATATTTAAGAAGTGTAATTTTTGAAAATTCTACCACTAAAAACTTTTTAGGTAGCCTGAGACAATTATTGATGACTACAATTGTTTATTTATTATTCATTCAGAATAATTTCTATAATCAGCAAGTTTGGTTAAAGTTATTTAATAATCTTAAAAGAATCGATAATTATATTAACAATAACAATTATTACAATAAGAACATATTTAAAATAGAATTTATTAGCTTTTGGATTTTCTTAATAATAATTATTTTAAAGCACACTTATGTGTACAGTAAATGGATAAGCGTCTATAAATTCGAAGGTATTTTTTTGTTAAGCTATGGAATTTGTTACTATTTTCATTTAATCTTGCAAATGGTAGCAATCGCTTTATTGAATGACTTTAAATTGAAATTTATATATTTAAATAAATTAATTAAATACAATATGAAATATATTAAAGAAATACAATTCAATTTGGGAATTATTCGGATGAATAAAATTACAAAATATTTATTGGAAAGTGTTGCAAATTTTAATCGAATTTTCGGCTGGATATTACTGTTCAGTTTTGCTAAATTAATCGTAAGTGTCTTGACTTTTTTACATGATACCGTTGAAATTTCTATCCAATTTAACTATGACAACCATCGTAGATTATTTCATTATATAATCAACTTTTTCACAATATTGTTACATGCTGTAAGTATATTTTAATAACAAATATTCATAGTTAATTATTGTACTAATTTTAATTCTAGATACCGCTTATTCTAATTATAATAACAAGTGATACAGTTATAAATGAATATGGAATCTTTTATCAACCATTTTAGAATTGTTTTCATAACAATCCTATTCTTAATAAGATGATTGGATATAAAAATTTTGGGAAATATTTGAAACGTGACCCTGTTAAAATAGCAGCTGCTAATTTTTTCATTATTGATAGATGTTTGCTACTAACTATTTTAAAAGCAATCACAACTTATTTTATTGTTGATTTACAGTTTGTATTTGCTGATTTTATTCATTAAATTAGAATTTATCAATTTTCAATGTTGTGTGAGAAATATTGTTGTAAAAAGGTTTGGAAAATTATTTGAATATTGTAAATGTTGAAAAATCGTGGATGCGCCACATATTTACAAAATTATCTCGACACAATACATTTTAAGGCTGACTCTTGAACTGAACTGAATGCTACCATATTACATGTAATTTCCATAAGACAGTAAAACACATTTTTTTCGTAAACTATAACAGATAGCGACCTGGAAATAGTTGCATTCGATTCTAAAGCCAATCATATACAAAAATGGTTGCTTGAATTTTTGGAAAATTTGACAGGATTTTCACAGGATGAGGAAAAACAAAATTTTTGTGTTAAAACGAGTGGTTTGGCGAAACACAAAATTCTCTGTGTAATAGTTTATGAATTTAATAGTCACGTATACAAACAGATCAAGCAAAGTTCACTCTACAAATATGTGTGCTTCGATTTTCAAGTTTCTTTACCGGTTTTTCATAATCAGCATGCAAAGTGATCTTTTTTTTTGAAATTGAATTGAAATAACACGCACCAACATTAATTCGCAAAGAAAGGTGGGAGAAGTGGTGAAAGACTGGGTCGCCTTTTGGTGGAGGCGCCGCGACTATGACAGTTAGCCTCAAATTTAGCTTGCTAGTTTAATGATTACTTAAAATTCGCCTCTAAAGCTTGTTAATTATAATCTCAATCAATAAATGTAAGATGAATTATAGTGCTTTACTGAACATGAATTGCCTCATCACTTTTTTTTTAATTTCACAACTAGATTGTGGATATAAGATAAAATATCTATGTATTAATGATAATATTGATAATATTCTAACAATAATATAGATAGAAATTCGTGGACACCATGACCAAGTAGAAAAAGACAGAAAATACAGATGTAACAATTTGTTTTCTTGCTTAATTTTAGTGCAATAAGTCCCATCATGCTACTCATTGTTAGTATTATTAAGTAAATATTGTCAGGAAATAAAGTCATATTCTCTTATTTGCTTAATTGATGTTTAATGTACAGTAAAGGCGGTTTCAATAAATACAATGGAGAAACATTGGTCCCGCCCATGTCCTTTCTTTGTCAAATCACATGTTTCATGAATAACAGACAGAGATAGCAAATCCACAAAACACATCTAGTTTTTGTTATCTTTTAAAATAGAAATTTTTCAAGGTTTTTTCGTACAAAAAAATTGTTTTGTTTGGTCAAATGAGTAAGGGTGGGTGATAATATTTGCCATCATTTTCAATTTATAGACCACCTACGCTCTCTCTGTCTCTTTCTAACTAATTTGTAAGTAGTATAGGTTGGCGGGACCAATGTTTCTCCTATGTATCTATTGCAAAACTCCAGTATGGTATAACTCTTGTATTAATAAATATTTGAATACTGTAGTCTTTATTTTGTCGCAAGTAATTGGTATTTGATTAGATTTTTGAGCATTTGCTAAGATTAACAACTGTATTAAATGCAACACTATCTAGTGGTTAAACATAGTAACTAGACTAGCTGGTAAAGTTTAATTGATTGTTGACTTCATTCAAATTTTGAGGAAATTAATAACATTAAGTGCATTTAAACAAAAAGAAAAAAAACAGCGAAAATTGACAATAAGAACGCTCTCAAGGGATCTTCTGACTTTCCTCTTTATATTCGTCACACCCGAGCCGAAACTTTACTCCTCTTCTGATCTTAAAATGTATCTTTGGTCCTCTTTTGATCCTAAAAGCAATAAAATGGACCTTGTCTCTCTTTCAAAGAAATACAATGACTTTGCTTGCATTGGTAGCTGCAACAGTTGCAAGAAAATACGAGAATAAGTTTACAATCATGCTAACGAGGTTGTTTTAAAGTCATTTAACATGAACCGAGACTGCAGAATTCCTCTTTCTTTACGAAGCGTGATTAAGGAAAGAGCAATGCAAAAGAACTTAACAAAACGGATTTTTAAGCCAGTGATGGATGGTTGCAGTCATGAAAAAGGTTTTAAGGTTGTAACGAAGCGTCTAGATCGGTCACCTACAGGCGACTAAAATGCTGAGGTCAAGCGTGCGTCTACATAGTAGTAAGAGGGGCAATATAACTTGACTTTCCTTCCCAGCCTAATCCGAACTCCAGACCTCTCTAGCAGTGACTCGTGGCGACCCGGAATCTTCCGTTGTGTTGTATTGTATTGTATTACCAACTCCGACAGTGGCTCTTAGCGACCCAGAATTATCCGTTGTATTGTATTGTACCGGTTCCAGCAATGGCTATTGGCGACCCGAAATAATCAGTTGTAACACCAGACTTGTTGACACGATATCGACCAAAGGACGTTTTTAACGCTGATGAAACAGGACTATTCTTCAAGTGCTTGCCAAGCAAAACTTTAAACATTCATAACGATAGTGATATTGGTCTCAAGACAAGCAAGGGAAGAGTGACTATCATGCTTGGTGCTAATATGACTGGTTCTGAGCAGATGAGGCCTATTTTAAAATTTGAAAATCCAAGATCTCTCAAAGAGTTGAAATTCTTAGCACTAGATTATGCTTTCAACAAAAAGGCCAAGATAACCTGTGAAATTTTATAAAGCAGCGATTCGACGGAAGACAATAGTGGCTGTTCAGACGTTTGGGCCAACCACAATTAAATAATTAGAAAAAGGTAACTTTTATGACATTTTCATAAATAAAAAAAATTATAAATATTTCCCGTTACTTTTGACTCACAATCAACTTCTATGGAAAAATCGAATTTAAGACCAAATATTTTAATATTAAGGCCAAGAAAAAAATACAAAAATGTAGAAACATATGTCATCCTACTTACTTGTTAATTTAATTTTCGAGAATTTTATTTTTATCTACTGCTATAATTATATCAAATTACTATGAAACTCCTATCAATTGGCGGAGGACTAAAATAATACTCTATGGATTTGTAGGGTAGTCCCCAGGGAACATTTTAGCAAAAGTTGGACCACGTATCTTATCTGAAAGTTGGTCAAAAAAACCACCATTTCTGCAACGTCGAAATTTTCACCAGTCAGTTGTATGTACACGAAAAATGACTTGAAATGATAGGTACTACGTTACCAAAGGCACAGCCAACTGCGAGAATAAATACCGTGGTACATCCTGTATAAATGTAAATATTTTATGATTGTTGTCATAGAAAAGAAGTTCCAAAGGTATCATAAATACAGGGTGATTCATAAGTTCTGCACAATCTGTTACGCGCAGATAGGGGATGAAATTTTGAGACGAATAGTCCTATACAATTTTTTCATTTGACACACAGGTAATTAGTTACTAAGTAAATAAAGTAGCCAATCACGTGCTCGCTATAGCGAAAAAGAGAGAGATAAAGAGAGGGAAAGAGTCTTGGCAGTACGATGTAGCGAACCAGTTAGCAGACTGGCTAGCAGACTAGGGGGTGAAATCGCCGCTCAAAATTTACGGTCTAAAGAGGTACTTTTCAAGTTTCACATACTTACTGTTGAAATAATCAAATGGGACAAACGGAATTATATTCAGGATGAAAAATAATGAAGAGCGGTCTTTGTCGCACGGTAAAATATTAATTAGGGCGGGAGTTATAGGGGTTGAAAGTGATAAAATTGCTATAAAACGAAAACTATACATTGGATTTTGACGAAACTAATGTCAGTTGAACGAGAATAAGAAAGTAGGAGATAACTGTTTTTGGATTTTTCTGAAAAATTATGTTTAAGGGGTGAACATCCCCAAGCTAATCTACACCGATCAGGATGAACTATTTATGTTTTTTGTTTTAATTCATAAAGGGTGAACTTTTTTGAATTTTCAACCGCTATTATAATAATTTTATTTGAAACATAACTACCCTCGTACTTCTCATGTTGAACGTTTGCATTTGTATTGAAATATCCAATCTAACAAGCGAAGATATTATATATTATAGATTGCTAATGTGCTGTGTTTTGTACTGGATTATACTGCGACCAGCTTTCAATGAGTTCAATAGTTTGTCTTAGTTTTTTTAACCAACTACTTATCACAATCTGTTCTTCAATTTGGATGGCAAAGGAAAAAGGTGCATTGTAGGAAAAGACAGAAAATATAGTAAAACTATATTTTCTGTCCTTTTCTACTTGATCATGGTGTCCACAAATTTCTACCCACATTATCAGTCTACATTTGTATACAAGTCATTGCTAAAAACTGATCTTATAACATTATCAGGATGCATTTTCATTGTTTTAATAGACAATATTCTTGTTTTATTAATTTACTGAAAACAAAAATATTACCTAACGAACGAAATTCACTACAGTAAATGAATTATTCCCAAAACAATAAGCATATTTATATCATTATAGGAGATAATCCGTAATCATATACATTATATGCTAAATTGAAGGCAATCTGATTACAACATGTGAATTGTAAATTTATTGTAACAATGTAATGTTAAACAATCCCAGAAAAAATATGTGACAATTAAAACGCAATAAAAAAATTTATATTGAATACAATATAAATGAAAACGTTCAACATGAGAAGTATGAGAGTAGCTGTTTACCAGATAAAATTATTACTATGCTGTGTATTACTGGTTGAAAATTCAGAAAAATCCGCCCCTTATGAATTAAAATTAAAAAAAAGAATTTGTCGAAATTTTCATCTTGATCGTTGTTAATTAGCTTGGGGATGTACACCCCCTAAACATAATTTTTCAGAAAGATCCAAAAAAAGGTATCTCCTACTTTCTTATTTTCTTTCATCTGACATAAGTTTCGTCAAAATCCAATGTATAGTTTTCGTTTTATAGCAATTTTATCACTTTCAACCCATATAACTCCCGCCCCAATTATTATTTTACTGTGGTACAAAGACCACTCTCCATCATTTATTATCCTGAATATATTGCCGTTTGTTCCATTTGATTATGTTAACTGCAAGTATGTGAAACTTGAAAAGTACCCCTTTAGACCGCAAACTTTAAGCAGCGATTTCACCCCCTAGATATGCTTATCAGTCGATAAAAAAACACTCATCTCTTAGATTTCAACAGAGAACAACATATCCAAATTTCATTAAAATCGGAGGGAGACACCAGGAAAGTTTCCCTTCTCAGCTAACGCCTCGTGGGTGAACGTTTTCTCTCGTGTTTTATTTGCCCCCTAACTTACACTTGCACTTGTTTTATAAATAGCTATTCAACATGCATTACATCATCAAATCATCGTTATAACGTAGGTACTTTATTTTATGATTGTTAAAATATTTTAATTCTATAGAAAAAAAAATCAAATAATGATATCCTCGATGATTAATTGACTTAAGTCGTGAAAAAAGTCACTTTCACCAGTTTTTGTACAAAAATACCTGTTTTTCATAACAGTTTGGTATATGAACTACAAAAAATTCTATTTTGGAAAGACAATACTTAACTCATTTATTAAAAGACTTAAAAAATAACGCATCCTCTATTTTAAAATTTGTTCTATAAAAATCTATTTTAGGGGTCTTATAAAAGTATTTACAACCACTAACAGGGGATCTACCTGATAGTGGTTGTAAGATCAATATTTAGTATTAGATTAGTACTATAGTATTATAAGCCTACAAAATTTTATTTAGGACGAGATGAGTTCTATCGAATTAATTTTAGGACGAGATTAGGTTCACGAATTTTTATTTAGGGTGAAACGAGGACCGTAAAATAACGTTTAGGTTGAGACGAGAACCAGTTTGCTGCATTAAGGACCAAAAGAGGACCAAAGATCTATTTTAAGATCAGAAGAGGGCTAAAATTTTGAGTCGGCTGTTGAGGTGGTTATAGTTATGCAGGTTTTTCTTTGTACCCTGCATAACTTTATAATTTTTGTATCTTTGGTAGCTCTAACAACAAATTACAGGAGGAAGGAAATCGTAGGTGGAGAATTGTGACAAGTTTCTTGTAAGGAAATTAAAATGAATCAACATTTGTTGAAAAAAACCAATAAAATTCAATTAACAACGCATTTGATAACAGTGTCTATAATTCTAAACAACAAAACCGTCAAGTTAGCAAACTAATAAAATTTAAGACTTGTTAGCGTATTGAAGTGTCAGTGAATGATTAGAGAATCTAGAATGATGAGATCGTATTCGAATTTCAAAGAATTTTTATTAAGCTTCGCTAATCGTTTCGGTTTAATTCCACAATATTGTAAAAATCGAAATATTTTAATTCATCCGAAACGCGATAAGATCTGTGCAGTGTTATTTTTTACAATTTTATGTATTCTTCAGTTCGTGTCATTATATTTTAGACGTGAAGTTTTTGAATTGTTCATCATTACGAGCTTATTGTATAATTAGACAAATCTATTAATGATTCCAATTGTTTATTTTTTGAGTATTCTAAATTAATTCAAATATTGTTTAATATTTGAATCCGGCCTTATCACCGTGTAGCAACTAACAAGGAAAGTGACACAACTGTCCCTCTCTGATTTTGATAAAACTTTGTATACGGGTAGACCATCAAAAAATAAGAGATGCATATTTTTTTTAGCTGCCCATATTCACATTAAGGGGGTGAAATTGCCTCTTGAATTTACCCCCTCAAAACACATTTTTCGATGTATCTCGATAACCAAGCGAGATATCGAATTCAAACAAAAACAGAAATATTCTGCACATCTAGTACTATATTACTACTTAGCAAACAGCACCCTTCTATCTTGCAGGGATTGAAAAATACGTAAGGGTAGGTACTTTTTTGCCCCCTCTGGCAACATTTTTTGGAAATTTAAATTGTTCTTTTTAAATTCGTAAGCTTTATTGAAGAACTAAAGTTACCTGTTTTTGGATTTTTCGATTCATCCCCATTTTAAGGGGTTGCAACCCCCAATATGTAATAATGCACAAGATGCATTGTCAGCAATATTCTCGTAACTAGAGGCTAATGGAAAGCTAAAACGTTGAATTTCATAAAAAAATATTTCATAAAATGAAAATGTAGGCGTTTGTGTGATACAGGGTGAAAATAAAAATACTTGTATTTTTATGGTTATCATCAAAATATATTCATTCTTATTCAAAAAGTGCTGAAACGTTCGTAGCCAATGTCCGTGCTCTAATTCCTGAATATGGATTAGACAATATTTACAACTCTGATAAGAGTGGATTCGCGTTAGAAACGCGATCTGGGAGAACTCTTGCGAAATGTGGGATAAAAAAGGTGGAAGCTGTAGTACAATCAATTTCTGCGACAACCCATAGTTATACGATTCAGCCAACAATATCGGCTTCAGGGAAGATACTATCTCCACTGTTTCTTTGCTTATAAGAAGCGAGTGGAACTTTCGGACCACGCATTGAAACAACTATCTTTCGTCCTTCCAATGTAGCGAGTAAATCTGTTAAACTTACCAAAGAATTGTTACATGAATGGATTACCAAGGCTTATTCTCCAAATGTAGGCAACAAAACTATTTTATTACTGGATTCATGGCGCGGGCAAAATCCTGAAGAAGCAGAATAAGCTGTTCCTCTATCCAAACATGTGAAATTTATGACGATTCCGGCTGGGGCAATAGGAATCGTCCAACCACTAGATGTATATGGATTTCGTTTGTAGAAACAATTTGTCCGACAGTTGTCTGACATTATTGTTATTTCCCAGCTTGATTGCCAGTTACATCAGAGAAATAATATAATCAAACTTCAGAGTTTAACGCATAACCAATTTTCATCGTCGAGGTATATACAACTTTTTCAATATGCATGGCATAAAAGCGGCTATGTGGAAGAGCGACCTGCAATTTTTCAGACACCTCTACAATTCTCATTTGGAGAAACGATCCATTCAACGTGCAGTGTTTGTGGCGCCCCAGCAATAATGAGATGTGGATGGTGCAAACAGCATCTCTGTTTTAAGCATTTTTTACGGAATATCATTTTTGTAGTACATACATATATACCGTGAAACATATACGTGACATATATACGGTACAAAAAGTATATGAATAAGAATGAATATATTTTGATGATAACCATAAAAATACAAGTATTTTTATTTTCACCCTGTATCACACAATCGCCTATATTTTCATTTTATGAAATATTTTTTTATGAAATTCAACGTTTTAGCTTTCCATTAGCCTCTAGTTACGAGAATATTGCTGACAATGCATCTTGTGCATTATTACATATTGTGGGTTGCAACCCCTTAAAATGGGGATGAATCGAAAAATCCAAAAACAGGTAACTTTAGTTCTTCAATAAAGCTTACGAATTTAAAAAGAACAATTTAAATTTCCAAAAAATGTTGCCAGAGGGGGCAAAAAAGTATCTACTCTTACATATTTTTCAACCCCTGCAAGATAGAAGGGTGCTGTTTGCTGGGTAGTAATATAGTACTGGATGTGCAGAATATTTCAGTTTTTGATTAAATTCGATATCTTGCTTGGTTATCGAGATATAGCGAAAAATGTGTTTTGAGGGGGTAACTTCAAGAGGCAATTTCACCCCCTTAATGTAAATATGGGCAGCTAAAAAAAATATGCATCCCTTATTTTTTGATGCTCTACCTGTATGCAAAGTTTTATCAAAATCGGAGAGGGACAGTTGTGTCACTTTCCTTGTAAGAAAAGTTTGGAACCAGCATGTGGGATACGAACCCACGATCTTTGGATTTGTACTCCAATTATTTTTTATTCATACAAAATAATTTTCATAATCAATAAATATGGTTTGAATTATTGAAGAATCTGCATAAAATTGATAATTATATCAATAATAACAACAATTATTACAATAAGAAGATATTTAGGATCTTTGTAATAATTAATATTCTAATGCATATTTATGTATTCAGTAGTTTGATCAGAATTTTAAAATTCAAACTTTATATTTAATTAAATTATCTAACTTGCTATTATTTTCATTTAATATTTAAAACAATAGCGTTTACTTTATCGAATGATTTCAAATTGAAGTTTATTTATTTAACTAAATTATTTAAAATAAATGTAAAAGATACAAGAGAAATACAATTGAATTTATTAATTATTCGAATGAATAAAATTACGAAATATTTATTGGAAAGTATTGCAAATTTCAATCAAATTTTTGGATGGTTATTTTTGTTTGGTTTTGCTAAATTAATTGTTAATGCTTTGGGATTATTACATTATATCGTCGAAGATGTTGGTCAAAATAAATACGATAAGAACAATGAAATGCTTATAACAGTGGGCAATATATTTCTTTTATTATCTGATCTTGTAAGTCTATTTTTATTGAAAAGATTCACAATTAAGTTAAGTTTAAATTGTAGTTACCTATCGTTCTTATTATATTGAAAAGTGATTCAGTTCAAAATAGATACGAAAACTTCTATCAAACATTTAAAAATAATTTTTATAACGATCCATTTGCTAGTAAGACGGTTCAGTACAAGAATTTTGGAAAATATTTAAAACATAATCCTGTCAATGTTACAGCTGCTAATTTTTTTATTATCAATAGATGCTTATTACTCAAGCTATTAACAACGCTTAAAACTTATTTTATTGTTAATTTACAATTTTTATTTTCTGATTTTAGAATTAAATTTGAATTCATCAACTTTAAGTGTTGTGTGTGAAATACTGTTTTAAAAATGTTTGAAAAATTACAAGTACATCTATTGGATTTTATCACTTTGTCAATGTTGTAAAATTGTAGATGCACCACAATATTCACTTAAATTACCAATTCTGCCGGTAATTTTCAAATTTGCTTTATTTAGCATTCAAAGTCAGTTAATGATAAGCTTAATTAATAAATATTAATCAGCATATGTAGAAAGAAACAATAATTTGTGTTTTATTGTACACTAAACGATCTGAAATATAAACAGCGTAAACATTGATGTTTTTTTTTAATTTTTTTTATTTTCAATTAAATTTAAAAATAAATAAGATTGCCTCTGAAGTTGTTTCAATTACCACGCAAAAAGAAATAAATAAAAACAAAAATTAATAAATAAAAGCTTAAAATAATTTGAGATTAATATAATCAATGTGACGTTTGTTTAACCCAACATCAATCACATAGAATAAGAAGGACGCATGCGCAAGCTGCTAACCTCAAGAAAGTAAATTATACTAGCTATTAATATACCCAAAAGAAGTGCGTTAACAGTTATTAAAGCACTACTTTTGTTATATTAACAACACTATCATAGACGCAGAATAGAAAAAAAAATCTGGAATGCGGTTGACCCTGCAGAACAACAAAAATATTTTCTAAAGAAAGTTCAGGTGATATAACAGCTATAAGCGAAATTTCATTATCTTTCATCCCTTAGAGCTTCTTGTACATTTAATAGGCCATAAGTAGCGTCAACATTGATGCTTCTTTTTAATTCATAGTTTTTAGAATAGCCTAAATTTTTTTTAAATCATAATAAAAACGGTGATTAATAATTAATATTAGGTTATTATTCTCAATTAATTCATATTAATGAGCAACTGAAGGCCCTTAGTCCGTATAGAAACTAAAAAAAGATCTCCAAAGGCAGCAAGTACCTTATATAGCGAATTTTTTTATATAGAGGATTTTTTTTATATATGTACATGCTGAAATATTAATTGCAAAACATTCTTATGATACTGACAATTAATATATTTTAATCACATTGAATCAACTAATCTTAAATCCATTTCCCGATGTTATCTTAATATTTATGATTTTTATTGAAAAATACTTTTAATCCACGAACAATAAGAAACACTAATAAAATTTCAATCGTTTGTTGTTTGTCTAATACGTCTAATCAAGGCCTGCTTGATTTTTTCAAGCGAAATTCTCTAGCAGGCCTTGCGTCTAATATTAACTGTCAAAATTAGTTGCCCCCTCCCGCGATATTCATGAACTTATGTGCAAGTATAACAATTTGATTAGTACAAGCTTTGAGGATGGAGAGTAGATGAAATTTTATAAAGAAAGATTCAGATAAACGTAGCTCAAAGTTTTACTTCTTGATTAAGAAATTACAAAACATTTCAGGGAGCAAACGTTGTATTATTGATCAAAGAGGCTTTAAATATCCTACAAAATTATTTGATATGTGATATTGATTTAATTTTGGGTATTTACAGAGCCTCTGTGATTAGTAAACTTTGGAACTACATTTATATGAAACTTTCTTCATAAAATTTCATCTACTTTTCATACTCAAAGTTTGTAAAGAAGCTAACGAATCATCCTCTATAAAACAAATTTTAAATTTCCCGGTGTGGTTGCAATGCAGATATCTGCAGAAATTTTCATCAATCTCACGCACAACTTTTTGGAAGTAAAAATAGATGGCGCAGAAACTCAATGCCAATTTTGTTGGAGAGAGTCACCTATGTATTAAGTCCTTGTCTATGCTAGTCATGCCCGTATTTATAAATCAATCTCAGATTTGGTTTTAAGTCTGACTTTTGACAGAGTCACGTTTTTCATTTGGTGAGCACGCGACCCATCTGCAAAACTCAAACTCGTCTCAAGGCAGCTACAACCAAATCTAGGCTTCGTTACACAGTCTGGCCTCAAGGCCAAACTCAAGCTATAAGACAGATGAAGGGACTGGAATAGGAATATACGGCCCTAAATATAAGGCATCAATTGCCTTAGGGAAGTCCCCATCAATAATGCAAGCGGAAACTCTTGCAATAGATCTGTGCGCCAGAGAGTGTTTGCATAGAAACCTCAGAGGTGCCCAAATATATATCTTGACTGAGAGCCAGGCAGTATTGAAGGCTCTAAAGGCCTAATAGCCTTGAGTCAAAAACTGTCTGGGAGTGTCGTCAATCACTGAAACAGTTGGCAAGGGGTAACAAACTTACCTTAGCATGGGTGCCACGGCATCAGGGAATAAAAGTTAATGAAATAGCTGATGAACTGGCAAGATTAGGATCTGAGACTGCACTTGTAGGTCCGGAACCGTTCTGTGGACTTTCAAAGACCCAATGGGGGAACGAAATCTGCAAATGGGAAAGTAGAAAAATGCTCCACTTAAGTCAAAGTCCAGGAATGAGACAAGCGAAATTATCTATCAGTTACTTGCCTAAGATTGCTAAGAAACTTCTCGACCTCACGAGGACGAATTAAGAATCTTAACGGGGCTTCTGACAGGGCATAGTTGACAGGGAGAGGTGTAGATTTATGTGAATCGGAGATTGAAACCTCCGAACATATACTATGTGGATGTGACTTGCCTATCTTGGAGGAGTGAATATTTCACCCACCGAAGTGTGGGTCAGGTCTCCCAGAGAGATAATTAACTTCGCAAAGAAGATATCTTTTTTGGGATATTAATAGGCAGAGGGTTATAAATAATAGATCAGGATGGTCGTAGTTCTGAGGGGCTGAAAAGCCGATCGACCCTGATAAACTAAGCTGAACTAAACTAAGCTTCAAGACCGTTTCAAGTTTCAAGTTCGCTTTATAAATACGGGCATTAGGAATCGATAAAGAATAACAAATTACAGGAAGCAGGAAATCATAGTGGGAGAACTTTAACGCGCTTCTTGTAAGGAAATTAAAATATACAATCATTTATTGGAAAAAGTCAATACAATTGATGACGCATTTAATAACAATTTCTATAATTCTAAGTAACTATGCCGTCAAACAAATTATTAAAATTGAAAACTTGTTAGTGAATGATGAGAAACGCCAGAATGAACAGTTCGTATTCGGATTTTAAAGAATTTTGGTTAAACTTAGCCAATCGTTTCGGTTTAATTCCAACATATTGCAAAAATCGAAATATTTTAATTTATACAAAACATGATAAAATCTGTGCAGTATTATTATTAACAATTTTATTAATTTTTCGATTCGTTTCGTTGAATTTAGAACGTTCATTCTTTCAAATTTCCACCATTGTAAGCTTTTTAGTTAGCTTGAGCTTCTTATTTACTTATCTAATTGTTTATCTATTATTCATACAAAATAATTTTCATAATCAACAAATATGGTTGACACTATTTAAACATCTTGACATAATTGATAATTATTTAAAAAATAACTACAACTACTACAACAAGAAGATATTAAGGCGAGATTTAACTAAATTTTTGATTTTTAGCGAATTTTTTTTTAAAAAAAATTAGCTTATGACGAGATCCTCACTTTTGAATTTCCGAAAAATTTTTGCACAGAAGTTCGTTTTGGGACCTCAGGAACCCATATCCACCGTTCGTTAAATTTTATATATATATATATATATATATATATATATATATATATATATATATATATATTGTTTTATTGCATTAACTCAATAGATAAGTTCTAAGGTATTAGATTATTATTCTCAATAATTCATGTTAATGAACAATTGAGGGCCTTTAGCCCGCCTAGAAACTAAAAAAAATATGTAGTCACTCGGCGGGATCCGTACCTGCGACCTTTTGATTAGGCCTATTTGCATATTTACTACAAGGCATACAGAGCTGTTGGAGCCAAGCCGAAAGGTCGCCGGTTTGGATCCCGGCGAGCGACTTAATCTTTTAGCGAATTTTTTTAAAAAAAAATTAGCTTATGACGAGATCCTCACTTTTGAATTTCCGAAAAATTTTTGCACAGAAGTTCGTTTTGGGACCTCAGGAACCCATGTCCACCGTTCGTTAAAATTTTTATATATATATATATATATATATATATATATATATATATATATATATATATATATATATATATATATATATATATATATGTATACCCACGATAACTGCCGTAAAAATACACCAATCTTAATGAAACTTGGTACAAAACTCGGTCCTTGGGATATCTTGGATGAGTTCGTTGACCAGACTGGTAGGGCCAACACTTTTGGAATAAGAGCTGAAGAAATGTTAAAAAAAATCATTTTCAATATTACATTTGCTTAGATTTTGATGAAAATTAAAATAACAGTAGAGCCGTCGATCCTCTATGACCCAGAAAAAAAATCATCAAAATCGGTTCATTGGATCGCAAGAAAAATGCAAAAATCTTTTTTTTGAGTATGAGCAGTAAAATCGATTATCTCAGATGGCTATGTGTTCTGACAATTGATATTAGAAAAAAAATTGAATATCGCACAGGGCAACTAATTTTGACAGTTAATATTAGACAAACATAGATAGATCTAGTATGTTAATATTAACATACTAGATCTATGTAGACAAACAACAATTTTCAAACGAGTGAAATTTTATTAGTGTTTCTTATTGTTTGTGAATTAATAATATTTCAGCATGTAGATACATAAAAAAATTCGCTATGTAAGGTACTTGCTGCCTTTGGAGATTTTTTATTTTAATATTCAGTATTCTAATATGCATTTATACAATATACAGCACATGGTTTATCATGTCTAAAATCAAAATTTTGTCTATATTACTTTCAGATATTTGTTATTATTTTTATTTTATTTTTCAATTGATAGCGACTATCTTATTGATTGATTTCAAACTAAAGTTTATTTATTTAACTAAATTATTTAAAAATAATGTAAAAGATACAAGAGAGTTTCAATTAAATTTATTAATAATTCGAATTAATAAAATTACGAAATATTTATTGGAAAGTATTGCGAATTTCAATCAAATTTGTGGTTGGATATTTTTGTTTGGTTTTGCTAAATTAGTTGTTGATGTCTTATTTTTCTTACATGGTTTTGTTGGTCAAAATGAACATCATACGAACTTTGATATATTTACATCTATGGGCTATATGTTTCTTGTATCGTTTAGTCTTGTAAGTATAAATATTTTTATTATTATTATTGGAAATCTTTGCAATTAATTATTACATTTTAAATTGTAGATTCCAATCGTTCTTATTATTATGAAGAGTGATACAGTTAAAAATGAATACGAAAACTTCTCTCTCACATTTTTGAATATGTTTTACAACAATCCAGTTTTAAATCAGAAGCTTGAATACAAGAATTTTGGGAAATATTTAAAACATAATCGTGTCAAGATTACAGCTGCCAATTTCTTTATTATTGATAGATGTTTATTACTCAAGTTGTTAACAGCAATTACAACTTATCTTATTGTCGATTTACAATTTACATTTGCTGATTCCAACAATTAAGATCTGAATTTATGATTTTTATTGTTGTGTGTGAATTATTATCATAATGAAGTTTGAAAACTTGTATTTTACCACTTTGTTAATGTTGAAAAATGATGGATGCGCCATATATTCATTAAATTCTTTTGGATGAACACATTACAAATTCTATTTGTAAATTTAAAAGTTACTTAAAATTAGTATTTAAAGCCAGTAGTTGATGGTATGCTTAATTAATAAATATTAATAAAAATAATAAAAATAATAATAGTGTTTTATTGAAGACTAGCTGTTGTCCACGGCTTTGCTGGCGTTTATAGAAGGATATCGTAAACACATTAGGGTTAATTTAGGGACTTTCATACAAACTTTTATCCCCTATTTTACCTCAAATGGGTAGAAAATCAAAGTAAGCTGTTAAGAATACGTTATTGAAAAGGGACAATAAATTAACTAAATTTATCGATCGAATAATTATTTATTAATTTTAAAAATAAAATAGGTAAATTAATGAATTGAGCAAAGGGGAAAAATGACAAAAACTAATAATGATATACACATATTCATCTAATATCCGCCCTTATTTTTGATATCTAGTCGACTTACGTTTCCTCTGAGTGTTTCTAACTAATATGTAAGAAGTATAGATGGGCGGGACCAATGTCTTTCTTATGTTACTATTATGACAGCCGGCACTGTATACTGTAACAAATAGCCAAACTAAACAAAATGTACTAGAATTAATTATTGATGCGTTGTTTTAAACATGTATTTTTGTGTATTTCTTGACTAGTGTTTTTTGTATGTTTAGAACAAAGAAAACTGTATATTTTTAAAAAAATACCCGTTTGTATGATTTGAAAAAATAGGCTTCTTTCCAACCCTGCTTTAATTACTTATTAATTTAATAAAACGTCTGTACCCTTTAAATCCCTACTTGAAAATGTTCATATCGAAGCTCCAATATAAACAGCAATATACAAAAAGAGAATTTGCACTTCTTTTGTCGCTACTCGTCACTCTTATCGTTTATCACATCTCCAACATAAACGCACCCTTACTTGTGATACAATACTTTTAACCATGGCATCGAACCGGAACTGAACCGAAAATCGAAAACCGAAATTAACCGAAATTTTGGCCGGAGCTGAATCGAAAACAAAAATCGACTTTTTCGGTTCAAGCATATCACTTAACACGATCTTTTTCTCTTTTTTACTTTTCGTCTCCCCTTTCATTCCTGCCACGAAACTGAATCAGCAATACTTCAGGGCACTTAAGGGTATGCTGCAACCGAGATGTATTTTCCCAAAACTTTTAATGTTTCCTTATAGACAATGGCATTTATGGGAAGTCAAGAAAATTCTCTACAAAAATAAAAACAAAATTATTATTCTTAATAGGTAATTATAGCCCCTCAATTCCACCGAATTCTTGAGAATTTTTCTCGTAACCTTTTAGATTTTCCAAAAATTGGATTTTTCGAGCTCCATCTGCACATAAATAAGATTTCAAAAAATAATTATTTCAATTTTGAAGTTTTCAAGTTAATCTCAATTTTCCGGAAAACTAACCGGCTGATTGGAAAATTTCTTGAAAATGTGGAAAACGCTTTCAATTTGCTACATATTTGTTAACTAAAAGTGAAAAGTAAATAATATTTTCGCCAAGTTTCAGTCAGTTTTAGAAAAAAAAAATAAAATAAAAAAAAACATGTTTACAATTTTCCTCATTACTCAGAATTTGGACAAAACTTTGCAAAACGAAAATTCCCTCTGAAGCACCGTGAAATGGTCGCTCTAACGCTAATCTACGAATTTTGTTGACTCAGAAAACAAGCGAGATTTCGATATATTAAAAAGTGACATTTTTCGCTCTCGGTTCCAGCACACCTTTATGGGGGTTCCGGACTTATTACACGATGTTTTGAAAAAATGAGGTAAAATTCAGAATAGCAGAGAAAACTCTTGGATCTTGTTTTTTTAGTACATTTCCCTTCATAACGGGCTAAAACTTGGTCAATATTATTTATTTTCACTAATTATCAAGAGCGATTTTAGATAGAAAATTGAAAGAGCTTTCCAAAACTTCAAGAATTTCTTCAATAAAGTTGTTAGTTTCCCGGTTGCTTAAGAAAATTAAAAGAAAAACACCAACCGGAATAAAAAATATAACGATTCTTGTCCTGCTCTTAACATTTCCAGCATCTGTGGCAAGTCGTGACCGCAGTTTTCAAAATTGAAACTTGTAAAATCGTATTTGCTCTTAACAATGTTAAAAGAAAGACTTGAATTTTAAGTTGAATGAAACTGTGGATAGAACAAAGGTAACAAAAATTCAATTTTAGTTTATGATAATTCATTTATAATTTGTGTCTTGTTCTATTTAATTAATATTTGTTAGCATGTAGTTGATCTAACAATGCCCAGGGCGCCAAAAAATCTCTAACAGGCCCTTGCTCCAATTATAATAAACTATAAGAAATAATTTTTATGCAATTTGCATATTTTTCTAACTAATGAAAAGAAAAAATTAAATTGGTTAGTAAATGCTGATAAAATCTCAAGTATATAAGTCGGATGTTGATAAATTCATTATATAAAGTATAATTTTTGGTCGATTCCATTTCAGCTCCCTAATTCTATCAATTTTCTTATCTGAAAAAAAAATCTCAATGGGGCACTTGACTTTGTTGGCAACCTTGATTGCTGATGAATAAATACAAAAATTCATTAGACAGGATGAAATAGAAGTTCCTAGAAAATTTCAATTCACGTGTAGGGCTTGAAAACTGAAACGATTTGTTTAATATATACAGGATGTCCCATAAGGTGCACCCTTGCTCCTTAGGAGCAGATAGAGGATAAAATTCTGCACCACAATCTTATCTGACTCACAGGTAATTATTTATTAATTAAATTAAGTAACCAATCAGGTGCAAGGGCGCAATTTACGGGACATCCTGTATATTAGAAGTCAGTAAGGACCTGTTTTCGAGGAAATATGGTTTGAAAATTTTGCCAACATTCTTAGAACCACTGAAATAGAACATTCAAGTAACATTTTAAATGCAAAATAGTTTTAATTATGTTTTATCTTAGTTTTATGGAACCATAAATATAAGCAAGGGTTTTATTGGAACCTTAATATATTCCAAATGTCCTTTAAGACATTTTGGTCTTAATTTATGGTACTAAGTCTAACTTAAGTGCTTTATTTTAAGACCTCTTAGACTCACATTTGATTTCCTCTTAAAAGAGTTTTATTCGTTATTCAGCCGGTAACCTTGGACATTCGGTTTTAAGATTTCGTTAAATACACTTTGACGGGCTTTCCCGACCCAGATTGACCAAAAGGCATAACTTTTTGTTACATTTAAAAATATTTTTGAACAACCCATGTAGGAAATGACGAAGGGCCCAGTGTAAGCCCAAGCCTGGACCAATGCTTAATAACTTTGGCCCAAGCTTGCAAACCAGTGTAGTCTTGGTGAAAGACTAGGTACTGAACCAATCCCAAGTAAACATTGAAAGGCCGAGTATCGGATGTCCAGTACTGAACCAGTTTTAGTAAAACATCGAAAAGACGAGGCTGAGCTACCCTTTACAAAACCACTCTTGGTCAAACATTAAAAGACCGAGACTGGGCTGCATAATTCTGAACAAATCTTGGGTAAACATTGAGAGACCGAGTCGGGGCTACCCAATATTGAACCAGTCTTGGGGAAACATTAAAAGGCCGAAGCTGAGATACCCCATAGTGACCCAATCTTGGGCAAACATTGAACAGCCGAGGCTGGGCTACCCTGTATTTTTTTCACTTTTGAAAAAATTATTATAAATTATTGAAATATTAAGTTTTAATTTTAATATTGCATAACCCTTAATGCACATATACATGAGAGTCACAGAACGCTGGCTTATGGCTTGAATCAAACACCCCACCACCGTTGTGACGTCATCACTAATGACGTCTGTCCATTCATGTACAGGGTGAAAGCCTTGCTTCTGCGCAGAGAGTTCAGCGCTAGATTTGAAGGTGGCGACATCTGTTGCTACATAGGTTACCAAGATTTACGTGGGTAGTTCACGTAAATTCGAAATGTGTGCATTTTCATCAACTTAGAACGACAACGTTATAGGATGTTAGTACTTAGCCATTGACCATCAAGCAATAGATGATATTATGGTCAATTTTAGCCAATTATTAATTTTTAATGACCCTTCCCAACATGATTATTGTACTCTATTCTACATATGTATATGGAGGTTAGTATATTTAAAGGAATTTCTATTTCACCTTGTATGTTGAAGTGTTGATGTAATGAAACAAATTGCAATTCTTGACAAAAAAAATTAATTTGATAACGAGATAATCTAAAAATTCGAGTATAAAAGACGATATTCCTCTAAATAAAACATCGATCTGACAAACATGTTACACCAATTAATCGTGCTCGCTTGCACAACATTAGTTTTAGGTAAATTAAATATTTTAACGGGACATTTCTTTAATGTAGATTATAATTATTATTTAGGTGCTCCTAGAGTGGATAGAAATCCTTTCTTGTGGCACCCAGATGTTGAAATTGTAGGTGGTCAAGACGCCAACATTGAAGATTACCCTTATCAAATCTCACTATGGTATCTTGGTCAATTTATTTGTGGTGGATCAGTTATTGATGGAACACACATCTTAACTGCTGCACACTGTACTTATGGGTAAGCAAAATAATATTGAAATTATTTTAAATCAATTATGAGACTTTTCTAGATCTTCAGCTGAACAATTTCAAATTCACGCCGGTACTTCATTTCTTAACAAATCTGGAACTGCTATTAATGTCAGAGAAATTTATCAACATCCCCTATTTAATAATTCTACGTTGGATTACGATGTATCTGTTTTATCATTAGAATGTCCACTCAATTTCACCAAAACAGTTGCACCAATTGGTCTTGGTGCAGACGAGTTACCAAAGGGTACTATTGTGGAAATCACCGGTTGGGGTGGTATTGAAGAATATGGTAACTTTTCAGACCAATTACAAGTTGTTCGTGTACCAATTGTAAGCCCTCATAATTGTCGTTCTTCTTATGGTAACAATATAATCACTGATCGAATGATTTGTGCTGGTTTTGATAAGGGTGGTAGAGGTCCTTGTCAAGGTAATTCTGGTGGACCACTTGTGTATGATGACAAGCAATACGGTATTGTTTCTGCTAGTCGTGGTTGTACTGAATCTGGATACCCTGGTATTTACACTGATGTTGTTGTATTACGCGACTTTATTATTTCTATCATCAATCAACATTAGAATATCAAAGTCTAGATGCTTATCTTGTTTATATTAATCCTAGAGAGAGTACTTTAAGACTATTTTTAATTTCTCAAAAAAAAACTGATTTCATTTTGCTTGGAAAGATAAAGGTTTGAAGAGCTTGTACTAATCACGAAATATATTCCAAGTGTTTTCTACGGTTAAATAGTGTCATATAGATTTCACAACGTTGACATTGTTTCGAAGATTTTAATCTTAATTACTTGATTAATATAATTTTTGCATCAAACCCTACCACCACAGATAATTGTCATATTTTTTTGTCTCCTATCTAATCCAAACCTCTCCGTCAGTGGCTCTTGGCGGTCCGGAATATTCCGTTGTTTGTATTGTATTACCGATTCCGGCCGTGACTATTGGCGAACCGTTATAATCCGTTGTTTGTATTGTTTCACCGATACCACCAGTATCTGGTAGCAACCAGGAATAATCCACCGTATTGTATTATCTAATCGATTCCGGCAGTGGCACTTGGCGACCCGGAATAACTCGTAGTACCACCAGTTTTGCAGTGGCTCTCTAGCGACTGGAACTATCCACCGTACCGTACCGTATCACCGATCGTCCGATTCTCCGTGGCTGGTGGCGACCGGAAATAACCGTTCCCCGATTTCGGAATACCTGTTTATCTATTTATTGTTTATAGTTGTAGATAGTGTAAATGAAGTATTGTACATAGTAGTCCTGTTTGTGCCGTTTTTTCTCACTGTTATCAGTGAGTGGCGCCTGAGAACCGAGCGAACCTGCTTCCTATATCTATCCTGATATTCTCTGGCCAGCATAAACCCGGGCAAACATTTTTCCATAACAGAAAGCTATAGTAGATGCATTTTGAAATGCTCTATCTAACCCAGGTTTACTTGCTTTAAATTCATAAATAACAAGCAAGATACCGATATTTGAAAATTGACAATTTTCGCATGCCGAATCGTGTAATAAGTCCGGAATCCCCTTAAGGGTGTGCTGGAACCGAGAGCGAAAAATGTCAATATTTAATCATCGAAATCTCGCTTGTTTTCTGAGACAACAAAATTTGTAGATTAGCGTTAGAACGACCATTTTACGGTGCTTCCGAGGGAGTTTTTCGTTTTGCAAAATTTTGACGAAATATTGAGTAATGAGGAAAATTGTAAACATGTTTTTTTATTAACTTTTCCCTGAGACTGACTGAAACTTAGTAAAAATACTATTTATTTCCCACTTTTCGTTAAGAAATATATAGAAAATTGAAAGCGTTAACTAAATTTTCAAGAAATTTTCCGATCAGCTTGTTAGTTTTCCGGAAAATTGAGATTAACGTGAAAATTTCCACAACACAATTTCTACAATTTGAAATTAAAAAAATTGAAATAATTATTTTTTGAAAACTTATTTATGTGCAGATGGAGCTCGAAAAATCCAATTTTTCGAAAATCTAAAAAGTTAGAAGAAAAATTTTCAAGAATTCGGTGGAATTGAGGGGCTATAATTACCTATTAAAAACAATAATTTTGTTTTTATTTTTCAACTAGCTTGTAGAGAATTCTCTTGACTTCCCGTAAATGCCATTCTCTATGGAAAAACATTGCAAATTTTAGGAAAATACATCTCGGTTCCAACATACCCTTAAGTGCCCTGAAGTATTGCTAGTTTATTCTCTTGGCAGGAATGAAAGGGAAGACGAAAAGTAAAAAAGAGAAAAGGATCGTGTTAAGTGATATGCTTAAACCCAAAGAATTCAATTTTTGTTTTCGATTCAGTTTCGGACAAAATTTCGGTTAATTTTGGTTTTCGGTTCAGTTCCGGCTTGATGCCCTGGTTAAAAGTATTGTATAACAAGTAAGGGTGCGTTTATGTTAGAGGGTAGAGACGTTCTATTAAAATAATAAGTGATTAAAACAGGGTTGGAAAGAAACCTATTTTTTCAAATCATACGAACGTGTATTTTTTGAAATATACACTTTTCTTTGTTCTCAACATATAAAAAACACTAGCCAAGAAATACACAAAAATTCATGTTTAAAACAACGAATCGATTAGTAATTCTAGTACATTTTCTTTAGTCTGGGTATTTGTTACAATATACAGTGCCGGCTGTCATAATAGTAACATAAGAGAAACATTGGTCCCGCCCATCTATACTTCTTACATATTAGTTAGAAAGAGTCAGAGGAAACGTAGGTCGACTAAAAATCATAAATAATGGCGGATTGTAGATGAATATGTGTATATCATTATTAGATTTTGTCATTTTTCGCCTTTGTTCAATTCATTAATTTACCTATTTTATTTTTAAAATTAATAAATAATTATTCGATCGATAAATTTAGTTAATTTATTGTCCCTTTTCAATAACGTATTCTTAACAGCTTACTTTGATTTTCTACCCATTTGAGGTAAAATAGGGGATAAAAGTTTGTATGAAAGTCCCTAAATTAACCCTAATGTGTTTACGATATCCTTCTATAAACGCCAGCAAAGCCGTGGGCAACAGCTAGTCTTCAATAAAACACTATTATTATTTTTATTATTTTTATTAATATTTATTAATTAAGCATACCATCAACTACTGGCTTTAAATACTAATTTTAAGTAACTTTTAAATTTACAAATAGAATTTGTAATGTGTTCATCCAAAAGAATTTAATGAATATATGGCGCATCCATCATTTTTCAACATTAACAAAGTGGTAAAATACAAGTTTTCAAACTTCATTATGATAATAATTCACACACAACAATAAAAATCATAAATTCAGATCTTAATTGTTGGAATCAGCAAATGTAAATTGTAAATCGACAATAAGATAAGTTGTAATTGCTGTTAACAACTTGAGTAATAAACATCTATCAATAATAAAGAAATTGGCAGCTGTAATCTTGACACGATTATGTTTTAAATATTTCCCAAAATTCTTGTATTCAAGCTTCTGATTTAAAACTGGATTGTTGTAAAACATATTCAAAAATGTGAGAGAGAAGTTTTCGTATTCATTTTTAACTGTATCACTCTTCATAATAATAAGAACGATTGGAATCTACAATTTAAAATGTAATAATTAATTGCAAAGATTTCCAATAATAATAATAAAAAAATTTATACTTACAAGACTAAACGATACAAGAAACATATAGCCCATAGATGTAAATATATCAAAGTTCGTATGATGTTCATTTTGACCAACAAAACCATGTAAGAAAAATAAGACATCAACAACTAATTTAGCAAAACCAAACAAAAATATCCAACCACAAATTTTATTGAATTTCCCAATACTTTCCAATAAATATTTCGTAATTTTATTAATTCGAATTATTAATAAATTTAATTGAAACTCTCTTGTATCTTTTACATTATTTTTAAATAATTTAGTTAAATAAATAAACTTTAGTTTGAAATCATTCAATAAGATAGTCGCTATCAGTTGAAAAATAAAATAAAAATAATAACAAATTTCTGAAGGTAATACAGACAAGATTTCGAACTTAGACATGATAAACCATGTGCTGTATATATAAATGCGTATTAGAATACTGAATATTAAAAAAATCAAAAATTCAGTTAAATCTCGCCTTAATATCTTCTTGTTGTAGTAGTTGTAGTTATTTTTTAAATAATTATCAATTATGTCAAGATGTTTAAATAGTGTCAACCATATTTGTTGATTATGAAAATTATTTTGTATGAATAATAGATAAACAATTAGATAAGTAAATAAGAAGCTCAAGCTAACTAAAAAGCTTACAATGGTGGAAATTTGAAAGAATGAACGTTCAAAATTCAACGAAACGAATTGAAAAATGAATAAAATTGTTAATAATAATACTGCACAGATTTTATCACGTTTTGTATAAATTAAAATATTTCGATTTTTGCAATATGTTGGAATTAAACCGAAACGATTGGCTAAGTTTAACCAAAATTCTTTAAAATCCGAATACGAACTGTTCATTCTGGCGTTTCTCATCATTCACTAACAAGTTTTCAATTTTAATAATTTGTTTGACGGCGTAGTTGTTTAGAATTATAGAAATTGTTATTAAATGCGTCATTAATTGTATTGACTTTTTCCAATAAATGATTGTATATTTTAATTTCCTTACAAGAAGCTCGCTAAAGTTCTCCCACTATGATTTTCTGCTTCCTGTAATTTGTTATTCTTTATCGATTCCTAATGCCCGTATTTATAAAGCGAACTTGAAACTTGAAACGGTCTTGAAGCTTAGTTTAGTTTAGTTTAGTTTATCAGGGCCGATCGGCTTTTCAGCCCTTCAGAACTACGACCATCCTGATCTATTGTTTATAACCCTCTGCCTATTAATATCCCAAAAAAGATATCTTCTTTGCGAAGTTAATTATCTCTCTGGGAGACCTGACCCACACTTCGGTGGGTGAAATATTCACTCCTCCAAGATAGGCAAGTCACATCCACATAGTATATGTTCGGAGGTTTCAATCTCCGATTCACATAAATCTACACCTCTCCCTGTCAACTATGCCCTGTCAGAAGCCCCGTTAAGATTCTTAATTCTTCCTCGTGAGGTCGAGAAGTTTCTTAGCAATCTTAGGCAAGTAACTGATAGATAATTTCGCTTGTCTCATTCCTGGACTTTGACTTAAGTGGAGCATTTTTCTACTCTTTTCCCATTTGCAGATTTCGTTCCCCCATTGGGTCTTTGAAAGTCCACAGAACGGTTCCGGACCTACAAGTGCAGTCTCAGATCCTAATCTTGCCAGTTCATCAGCTATTTCATTAACTTTTATTCCCTGATGCCGTGGCACCCATGCTAAGGTAAGTTTGTTACCCCTTGCCAACTGTTTCAGTGATTGACGACACTCCCAGACAGTTTTTGACTCAAGGCTATTAGGCCTTTAGAGCCTTCAATACTGCCTGGCTCTCAGTCAAGATATATATTTGGGCACCTCTGAGGTTTCTATGCAAACACTCTCTGGCGCACAGATCTATTGCAAGAGTTCCCGCTTGCATTATTGATGGGGACTTCCCTAAGGCAATTGATGCCTTATATTTAGGGCCGTATATTCCTATTCCAGTCCCTTCATCTGTCTTATAGCTTGAGTTTGGCCTTGAGGCCAGACTGTGTAACGAAGCCTAGATTTGGTTGTAGCTGCCTTGAGACGAGCTGGAGTTTTGCAGAAGGTGCGCGTGCTCACCAAAAGAAAAACGTGACCCTGTCAAAAGTCAGACTTGAAACCAAATCTGAGATTGATTTATAAATACGGGCATGACTAGCATAGACAAGGACTTAATACATAGGTGACTCTCTCTAACAAAATTGGCATCGAGTTTCTGCGCCATCTATTTTTACTTCCAAAAAGTTGTGCGTGAGATTGATGAAAATTTCTGCAGATATCTGCATTGCAACCACACCGGGAAATTTAAAATTTGTTTTATAGAGGATGATTCGTTAGCTTCTTTACAAACTTTGAGTATGAAAAGTAGATGAAATTTTATGAAGAAAGTTTCATATAAATGGAGTTCCAAAGTTTACTAACCACAGATGCTCTGTAAATACCCAAAATTAAATCAATATCACATATCAAATAATTTTGTAGGATATTTGAAGCCTCTGTTATCAATTGATTCAACTTTTGCTCCCTAAAATATTTTGGAATTTCTTAATCAAAAAGTAAAACTTTGAGCTACGTTTATATGAAACTTTCTTTATAAAATTTCATCTACTCTCCATCCTCATACTAATCAAATTGTTATACTTGCACATACGTTCATAATACCCTCTATCTCATTCACACTATTTCTAAAATTTGTTTTATTGCAATAACTCAATAGATAAGTTCTAGGGTATTAGGTTATTATTCTCAATTAATTCATGTTAATGAAACAATTGAGGGCCTTTCGCCCGCCTAGAAATTAAAATAAAATTTAGTCACTCAGCGGGATCCGTACCTTTTGATCTGGCCTATTTGCATATTTACTACTAGGCATACAGAGCTGTTGGAGCCAAGCCGAAAGGTCGCCGGTTCGGATCCCAGCGAGCGACTTAATCATCACGGCCACTCTTGGGGTGCGGAAGTTTTGTGATCAATCTTGGTGGATGACCTACTGGATAGGTTTAACAACAAGGATTACAACGCTTAGGGCTACGTAGATGACCTGATCGTTGTTATAGGAGGCAGGCATGAAGGAATTATGTTTAACCTAATGCAAAATGCCTTAAATAGTATTAAGGATTGGCGTGCAAGGGAAAACTTAACGTTAACCCAAGCAAAACCATTAGAGTTCCATTTACTCGAAGGAGAGGGCTCAGCCTTAAAGCTCCGGTGTTAGATGGACAGAGTATTGAATTCTCCAGTGAGGTTAAATATCTAGGAGTAACCCTGGATAAAAAGCTAAGCTGCAATTCACAAGTTTATAAGACTCTTACCATAGCAACCGCTGCCTTATGAACGTGCCGAAAATTCTTTGGTAAGATATGGGGACTGCAACCAAAGACAACCTATTTTGTATACAGATAGATCACAAAAAAGGGGAAGGGACTGGAATAGGAATATACGACCCTAAATATAGGGCATCAATTGCCTTAGGGAAGTCCCCATCAATAATGCAAACGAAAACTCTTGCAATGGATCTGTGCGCTAGTGTAGAGTGTTTGCATAGGAACCTCAAAGGTGGGCAAATATAATATATATCTTGACTGACAGCCAGGCAGTATTGAAGGCTCTAAAGGCCTATATCCATGACAAGGGGTAACAAACTTACCTTAACATGGGCGCCAGGGCATCAGGGAATAAAAGGTAATAAGATGGCTGATGAACTGCCAAAAACAGCATCTGAGGCTTCACTTGTAGCTCCAGAACCGTTCTGTAGTCTTTCAAAAACCCAGTGGGGGAAGGAAATCTGCAAATTGGAAAGGAGTAGAAAAATGCTCCACTGGAGACAAAGTCCAGGAATAAAACAATAATAATAATAGTGATTTATTGATGGTGTGAGATGAATAGAGTTAACATTGGTGTTGTTTTTTTTCAAATGTAGAATTTTTAGAAAACCCTATTTATAAACTATTAACTTAAGGGGGCTTTGAATTATTACTCGATTCGGCGTGGGAAATTTATCAATTTTCGAACAAGAACTGTTAATTTGCTATCTAAATTCACCGAATAATTGAATGAAATCAATAATCAGGCCCGGACTGGACAGGGCGAACAGGCGAAGATTTCCGTCGGGGCCAACTGTCTTTGGAAGGCCGCATAATTATTAAAAAAATTGTCATGTGTTTATTCAAAATATAGGCGATACACAGAAGGGTGGGCAATGAATGACTTAGCAGCGGGATCGTGTATTTATTTCAATTGTTCGGATTTTTTCATTCCATTTAAATTTATAGTTAAATTTATTTGTTTATACGTCTCGAGTGTCAAGGACATTCTTAAATAAACAATACGATAACACAAGTACTCTTGCACCCATTAAGATAAAATTACAACAGTTAGAAAGACGTAAAGCTAGTGCATTTCAATCTTTACACGATCGATATCTGAGAAAAATATTTCTCAATTTTTTCAGGATACAATATCCAAAAACAAAAAAAGACCATTTCACGAGGATTCTCAAGTAATTTCAAGTCATTTTATGTGTATAGGTGAGTGGTAACAATTTCGACAATTCGGGTACAAAGTTGTTTTTTGACCAACTTAATTAAGCTACGTGGTTCTAATTTTGTTAAAATGTTCTCCGGATGTTACCCTATAAATCCTCAAACTAATATTCGAATCGCCCGCCATCTACTAATTGTTTCGTTCGAATTGTCCATATGTAGAACGGACAGCTGGTATACTATATCGTTGTGACCCCACCCCCTTAAGAAATATTTTTGATTGCGCCACTGAGCGATTTTGTTCCAGATAAGTGCTTCTCAATTAGTGCAACTATTTTACAACACACAGGATTATTCACTTACAATTCGTACCCTCAGTTACACCTATTATTTCAGAAGGATTGAAGAAATATTTCAAGTATTTGTAGGAGGAATTTGGCAAAATTAGAACCTCATAGCTCGTAGCTCAGAATGACTCGAATACCTTTCCAAAACAATTCCGCACGTTCCAGAATAAAACAAACAGAAACAAAAAAAAACCATGTTGGGAGGACTTTTGAGACAATTCCCAGTCATTTCAAGTGTGCAACAATTTTCAGAAAATCGCGACATCGTTAGAAACGAGCATTTCTTGACTGACCTCCAAATGAGCTCTGAGGTTCTAATCGTACTAAAATCTTCACCAAGGTCTACCCATAAGAATCTTTGAAATATTGTTAAAGTCACTCTCCATTAATAGGAGTTCTATAAGTATAAGTTTCGTTTAATTGTATTGTAACGAAGCCTTCCGTTCGGCCGCCGACCGAAGACTGCAACAACAAGGTCAAGCGCACGTCCTCGACTCTTTTAATCTCTCTCTAGCACTGGCTCTTGGCGACATAGAGATAGATCGATTCCAGCTGTGGCTCTTTGACGACCCGGAATATTCCGTTGTTTGTATTGTTCTACCTATTCTGGCTGTGGCTGGTGGCGACCTGGAACAATCCGCCATATCATAGTGTCCTGCCGATTCCGGTAGTGGCTATTGGCGACCTGGAACATTCCGTTATATCACCAAGTTCGCAGTGGCTCTCCGGCGACCGGAACTATCTACCGCCCCGTATCGTACCGTAATTCCGACCATCCGATTCTGCTGTGGCTGGTGGCGACCGGAATCAACCGTTCCCCGATTTAGAATACCGGTTTATTTATTTTCATTTTTGTAAATATTGTCATTGCCAAGTAATTACTACAAAAGAATAAATAAATATATAAATAAACTTATAAATTTAATGGCATGTTAATCAATATAATGGCTTAATATTTTTTCATATTCTATACCAACATTGTTTTCAAAATTGATTAAAAACTTTGAAATAACGACTATTAATAAAATAATTGATTGAGAATGATGATAATGCACTGTAATTTATTAAAAAAAAAATGAATCAATAAAACTAACAATACATTAAGTAATTGAAAATAAACAATAAAATTAACAAATATTTTACACTTATCAGAAGTAGTTGAATGATGGAAGAATCGAGAATGAGGAAGTTAGATTTAAATTTTGGAGAGTTTTTATTAAATTTCAGCAATTATTTCGGCTTAATTCCAACATATTGTAAAAATCGAAATATTTTAATTCATACAAAACGTGATAAAATCCGTGCAGTGTTATTATTAACAGTTTTATTAACTTTACTTTTAGTCTCATTTTACTTTATAACAATAAATGTTAACAAATCAACAACGATTATAACAGTTTTTAACATTCTGAGGCAATTATTAACAGCATCAATTATAGTTGTATTATTCATACAGAATAATTTTCATAATCAACAAGTTTGGTTGAAATTATTGAAGAATCTGCATAAAATTGGTAATTATGTCAACAATAATAACAAGAATTATCACAACGGGAAGATATTTAATAAGGATTTAATTCAGGTTTTTATTTATCTCTCAATAAATATTTTAATGCACGTTTATGTATACATAATGCGGTTTTACATTCTTAAATTCAAAATAATTTTTGCGTTAAGTCGTGAAATTTGTTACTATTTTGATTTTATTTTTCAAATGGTAGTAATTTTCTTATTGAATGATTTTAAATTGAAATTCATCTATTTGACCGAATTATTCAACAACAATGTAAAAAATACAAGAGAAATACAAATGAATTTATTAATTTTTCGAATGAATAAAATTACGAAATATTTAGTGGAAAGTATTGAGAATTTCAATCAGATTTTCGGATGGTTTCTACTGCTTGGTTTTGCTAAATTAATTGTAAATATTTTGACATTTTTACATCATATTGTCGAAGATTTTGGCCTAAATAAATACGATAAGAGTCTTGAAATGTTTGTATTGATGAGCAATATATTTACTGTATTGTTTGATCTTGTAAGTTTACATTTATTGAAATTATTTACAATTTCATATTTTAAATTCTAGATACCAGTAATTATTCTCATAATGAAGAGTGATGCAGTTAAAAATGAATGGAAACGTTTTAATCTAACATTTCAGAATTTCTTGTACAATAATCCAATTGTTAATAAGAGGACTGAATACAAGAATTTCGGGAAATATTTAAAACATAATCCTGTCAAGATTACAGCTGCTAATTTTTTCGTTATTGATCGACGTTTGTTACTCACCATTTTAACAACAATTACAACTTATTTCATTGTTAATTTACAATTTGCATTTGCTGATTTCAATAATTAAATTCGAATTGATCAACTTTCAATGTTATAAATGAAATATTGAAAAATTGCAAGTTAATTGTTTGGATTTTATCACTTTCTTAATATTGGAAAATGGTGGATGCGTCACATAATCACGGATGAACACATTAAAAATTCTGTTTGTGAATTTAAAAATTGCTTATAAGTAATATTTAAAGTCAATTGATGATAAAGCTTATCAATAAATATAAGAAAGAATAATCTTGTCTTATTGAAGGATAAGCGATCTGAAAGAAAGTGGTACTTTTTCTTGAACTGTGCACAATTTGTATAAAACTCCTATTAGTAAGCAGCTGATTCCACATCCGGAATCGGTAGGACAATACAAGCAATCGGATTATTCCGGGTCACCAGAGAGCCACAGCCGGAATCGGTAATTCTCTAGGTCGCCAAAAGCCACTGCTAGAGAAGTCAGGAGAACTGGATGGGAAGCCGGAGAGAAGTGTAGTGTCTCTACGGCCGGTCGGTCTGCTTATATTACTAATTTTTATCTCTCCTATTTAGTGGCCTGCGCGTTAGCAGCTTCCCCACTCCGAGAACGCGCACTCAACCTCGTCGCAGCATTCATCGGCTGGCGGCCGTACAACACAAACACTCGCATCCATTCAGACAACAATAGCATATTTGCTGAAGAGGCAAATAACTAGTGCATTTCAATTTTCATACGATCGATGACCGAGAATAAACGGCTGTATTCTTTAGAAATTAAAGATTATACTCATGTGAGACAAAAACATTGCCTTTATGAGAGAGCTATCTATCTTACTTTGTACAACTTCATTATATCTAACAAGTGAAACTATCTATTTCACATCTCGATCACAACCGTTGAATATATATACGATGACATTGACAATGATGCTTAGTAAGGAGAAATAGAAGGTAATCATCATTCTTAAGCTTTCTCTTCTAAAAATCTGTGAATAGTTAAATGTAAAGTTTCCCCATATTTTTGGGTAGTTTGGAGCAAAACAAAAAAAAAACAGTTTTCAGAGGATCCTCGATTAATTCTGAATTGTTTTAAGATGATTGTTGGAAATTTTAACATTGCCAAAAATTGTTTTTTTTTTCATTGGTTTTTTCAGGAGTTACGGGATCCTACTTTTCCGAATGTATTTTTTGGGGGCCACCCTCCAAATTTTTTAAATTTTATTTCAATCTCAGGCCGACTAATGGGAGTTTCATATGAATCGGAAATATTTAAAAAAACAACGTTGTACAAGTATCCTTAACATTGATTATTTACAACGGAATAAATAAAAATAAACTGGAACTCTAACAAAAACTGCTGTCTTTTTCTTTTCTCACTGTATTCAGTGAGTGGTGCCCAAGTTGCCGTTCGTTTCTCCGTTAAGGACCTGTTTCCTAAGACATAATACCCTGATATTTCTTTGGCCAGCGCAACTCAGTGTAAAATACGTTACAATTTCTGTTTTACAAAAATAAACAAGCTGGCCCTGTCTACTGACAGATCCATATCATAAAAACACTCATAATAGTATATTATACAACGAGTCTATAATGAATGCTTTTATTACCGAGAATGAAGTTTACAACACAAGCGAGCGGAGCGAGCGAGTGTTGTAATCATTCGAGGTTATAATTAGCATTCATTATAAGCGAGTTGTATACTATACTTTATCTACGACTTATTTCTACATGTACAGGTACTGGTAGTGAACAAGAATATTTACCTTCTTTATGATTTTCGATTCTAAAATCGCACAAAAAATTGACACTTATTTACAACTGTTTGTTGAAACTGTTATTTATTTTTTGTCGTTACCATGGTTTTTTTCATTTAATAGAAACTGTTATCTACTACTAAAATCGTCTTCTTTACCACTTTCCATTGTAAATACAACGAATATTCTCACAACTAAGTATTTATTCGAAATTTCAGAAAAATTAAATGTCATTTTATTCAAAATTGCATGAAAACGCCCACTTTAGGCCTACTTGTTGAAACTATTGTTAATTATTTTTGTCGTTACCATGGTTTGCTTACATTTGACGGAAATTATAATTAAAATATTATTTTCTGATTGGCTGATGAGAGGGATATTCATTTACTTTATCTCCCTAGGGATATAAAGTAGGTCATTATACTACAAAAACCACAAGTATAATGATCACTTTATATATAAGTCGTAGATAAAATAATTTATGACAGGGTTCTGTCTACTTACTAACCGCAACCTAACGTTTCGTCAGAAGGCCATAAGACGGATACTTTAACGTACACACTTGTTTCCACTCAGATTAAATTCATATAATTATTATTTCAACCTAAATTATTTTAGTTACAATTTGGTTGTTCGTTGTTAAAAGTTTGTGTGTTTCAGTCGTGTCAAAATTATAATGAAGTCCATAATATTACCTCTATTTTTGTTCAATTCTCTACCAATACTCCTATCAGGTAAAGGGTAAGATTTAATGTTGAATCTCTTTCAATTTAAGCTCTATTTCCAGGACCGTCTTAACGTCTCATTGTATTATGAATCCTTATGTCCTGGTTCTATTCATTTTATATCTACACAACTGTATCCAGGCTTCCCTAAGATTGGTAGTGCCTTAAATCTAGATTTAACACCATACGGTCATGCTTATGTAAAATTTATAAAAGTTTAATTTTTTATTGTTGATTTAATTTGTTGTAATTGTAGCAAGCAAAAATTATTAACACATGGACATTTAACTGTCAACACGGTTCAAGAGCATGTTACGTTAATAAAATTCAAGCTTGTGCCATAAAACACCATCCAGATATTGATACACAAAGGAATTTCGTTGGATGTATGATGCGTTCCTCAGATCCAGCATCTCACATTAATGGCGAACATGTAAGTCTATCAATTTATCTTTTTGTTATCTAGAGTGAATATTTAATGATTCTATTATGATTTCAAGTGTGCAAATTCAAGTAATCTATAGTGGAGTCCAATAGAAAAATGCAGTGTTGGACCAGAAGGTAATGAAATATTGGCGGCTTATGGATGGAAAACTGAAACTCTAGGCCAATTGCCATTCGTTCCATATTTGTTATTCGATGGTGTCTTTTATAGAACGTTAGTATTTGAAGCGTTGGACGATTTCGTTAATACTGTCTGTAATTTATTGAAGACTAAACCGAAAGGTTGTTATTCGAAGTAGGAGAACTTCTGATATATTGAAATGTTTAATAAAATATAATAACACGTGTCATACTTATTATATTAAACCCATTGGTCCCGCCCATGTCCATTCTTTGTCAAATCACATGTTTCATGAATAACAGTTAGTGAAACTAAAGGGTGGGTGGTAAGATCTGCCATCATTTTTAATTTTTAGACAATCTATGTTCTCTCTGTTTCTTTCTAACTAATATGTAAGTAGTATAGATATGCGGGACCAATGTTTCTCCTATGTGTCTATTCAAACAGCCTTTGCTGTATATCTGTCCTGCAGTGTTCAGTACATTGAACACTGAAGGACAGATATATGCGAAATCACACGGACTAAGCACATTGTTTTTTTCTGTAATAATTTTTAAGCATTAGGCGACACGCAATATATTTGTATTATCTATAGGATGTCCCGTAAGTCGCGCATTTCCTGCTAAGGAGCAGATAAGGGATGAAATTTTAAGGTGAAAATTCCTGTACCATTTTTTTATCTGACGCACACATAATTAGTTATTAATTAAACAATATAACCAATCAGCTGCTTGATATAGCGATAAAAAGAGTAAAGGAAAGAGTCTTGACAGTGGGACGTAGGAAGTGGACCAGTTAGCAGGCTGGCGCGAGAGCCGTTCAAAGTAAGACAGCACCTGATTATCTACTTGATTTAATTAATAGCTAATTACCTGTAGGTCAGATGAAAAAATGTTACAGGACTTTTCACCTTAGAATTTCACCCCCTATCTGCCCCTTAGAAGGAAATGCGTGACATACGGGACACCCTGTATACTGTTATTTTTTTAAGTTAAGTTGTTGAGAAAAGGATAGCAAGTGAAAACATTGCCATTTTCACTCAGACAATACAAATAAATACATGAGATGGAATGATGAAAGAATGAGATAGATGTATACTTTGCTAATGATTCTATCCATTTCAATCGAACTGTATATAAATTGTAATGAAAACTATTTTTTACAAAATTTCAAGTAACCTTAACAGTGAATACATTTTATTTGAACCACCAAGCTTCAGGCACTTTGTAAACTTTTTTAAATATAAATTTCAACCCTAAAGTTTTTGGGCCATAATTTGTATGCAAACGGATACAGTCATTACCCTATCAACCCCTACTTTTCCTTTTCCCGACAGGATCAAGTCTAGCATATGTGATTTGGCCCGTATGAATGTAGATAACACAACTTACACATGAAATATGGAAAATCCTTATAATTCCAATTTTCACAGGGGAATATGTAAGTTTTCTCGACAAAAATATTATCTTTAGACAATTCTGTTACAAACATATATTTTTTAATAGATAAAAAAGACAAATGAGCTTTCCAAAAATTTTCAAAAATTTTCAAAAATTGGATTTTCCACGGACGTCAGGTTTCCCTCACATGGATAAGCTTTCGAATAAGCAATCGTCCGCTTAGTTATCTTTAAAACTGTACAAAAAAAGTACTGCATAAGCCTACCCGTTTTTATTAAAATTCCGGAAAACTAACTAGTCGATCCGAAATTTTCTCGGAGATTTGGAAAACCTTTAGAATTTGTTATACAGGGTGTTTGCTCTCAGTATGGAGAGTTCTAAGAAACTCCTATTAGTCGACGAGCGATTCGAAAAATATTTTGAGGATTTGTAGAAGAGTCCCTAGGGAACATTTTAGCAAAATTTGAACCTCGTAGCTCATTTCAAGGTTGGTCAAAAACGATCGTTTTGGATAATGTAGCAATTTTCAAAAACGAACAAAACACGCAGAACGACTAAAAATGACTCAGAGACCTTCCCAACATTGATTTTTTTCGTTTTTGTCCATTGTATTCCAGAGAAAATACGAAATATTTACACCTGTTACAGAATAAAATGGAAAGAAACGAAAAAAATCAATGTTGGGAAGGTCTCTGAGTCATTTTTAGTCGTTCTGCGTGTTTTGTTCGTTTCTGAAAATCGCTACATCGGCAGAAACGACCGGTTTTTGACCAAATTCCAAGTGAGCTACGAGATTCTAATTTTGCTGAAATGTTCTTTAAGGACCCTCCTACAAATCCTCAAAATATTTTTCGAATCGCTCGTCGACTAATAGGAGTTTCTTAGAACTCTCCATACTGAGAGCAAACACCCTGTTTATAATAAAATTTTCATAAAAAAATTATCAACATAGGTCGAGCTGTGGGGAAAATTGTAAAAAAATCATACTCCGAAACAATTGTCTGTAATTCAGAATTTTCTCTAAATTTTCCAAAACTGAATCGTCCTGCCCTTGCACCTTGAAACGCTCTTTCGTTAACGCCATCGTGCGTTGCTACATCTTAAAAAATAAGCGAGAAATCGTGGATCTAACTTTCACCTTTATACCTCGCCCTTAATAGGGCCAGATAGTAATTTTCAGTGCGCAATTGACCGGTCGCTTATAGCCCAATTATGTAATCAATCAGTAAGGGTAAATTGACTGCGGTGCGTAATTGACCGCTACTCCTTTTGCCTTCTATTGACTAAAATTTACACACTACATAGAAATCAATGTAAAAAAAAAAACAAATTACAGGAAATAGTAAATCATAGAGGGGCAATTTTAATGATTTTCTTGTATGTAAGTAAATAACAATAAGCAATAATTTAGTAAAAAAAATCAATTAAACTAACAATTTCTACAATTCTAAGCAACTACACATTCAAATAAATTAAAATAAAACTAGCTTTGGTTTATTGAAGATTTAGTTAGCGATCAAAGAGTCCAGAATGAAGAAATCTGATTTTAAAGAATTTTTATTAAATTTGGCGAATCGTTTCGGTTTGATTCCAACATATTGTGAAAATCGAAATATTTTAATTCATACAAAACGTGATAAAATCTGTGCAGTGCTTTTATTTATAATTTTATTCATCTTTCAATCCGTGTCATTATATTTGAGATGTGTAATTTTTGAAAATTCCACTATTAAAAACTTCTTAGATAGTTTGAGACAATTATTAATGACTACAATTGTTTATTTATTATTCATACAGAATAATTTCTATAATCAGCAAGTTTGGTTGAAGTTATTTAATAAACTTCAAAGAATCGATAATTATATCAACAATAACAACAATTATTACAATAAGAAGATATTTAGAATAAAATTTATCGCTTTTTGGATTTTCTTAATAATAACTATTTTAAAGCACGCTTTTGCGTACAGTAGATGGTTTAGCGTCTTTAAATTCAAAACTCTTTTCTTAGTAAGCTATAGAGTTTGTTACTATTTCCATTTAATCGTCCAAATGCTAACGATTGCTCTACTAAATGATTTCAAATTGAAATTCATCTATTTGACTAAATTAATGAAAAACAACATGAAAAATAACAAAGAAATACAATCAAACTTAATGATTTATCGGATGAATAAAATTACAAAATATTTATTGGAAAGTATTGCAGATTTTAATCAAATTTTTGGCTGGATACTACTGTTCACTTTTGGTAAATTAATTGTAAATATTTTAACATTTTTACATGATACCGTTGAAATTTCCCTTCAAATTAAGTATGACAGCAACCAAAGAATATTTACGTATATAAACCATCTTTTCTCAATATTTTTAGATGCTGTAGGTTTATTTTAGTAACAAATAATCATTGTTAATTATTGTATTTATTTTTTTTTCTAATTCTAGATACCGATCGTTTTTATTATAATAAAAAGTGATGCAGTTATAAATGAATATGGAAACTTTTATCAAACATTTCAGAATTGTTTTCACAACAATCTAATTCTTAATAAGATGACTGAATATAAAAATTTTGGGAAATATTTGAAACGTAATCCTGTCAAAATAACAGCTGCTAAATTTTTTATTATTGATAGACGTTTCTTATTAACAATGTTTACAGCAATTACAACTTATTTCATTGTTGATTTACAGATTGCCTTTGCTACTTTCAGTAGTTGAATTTGAATCCAACAATTGTTTGAGAAATATTGTTTTAAATAAGTTTGGAAAATTACTTAAGCACTTATCACTTTGTAAATGTTGAAAAATGGTGGATGCGCCACTTATTTACAAAATAATTTCGACACAATGCGTTTTAAATTTTACCTGCACGTTTAAAGATTACATAAAATTCACCTCTTAAGCCTGTTAATCATTATCTTAATCAATAAAGTTAAAATGCAAAATGAATGATAGAGTCTTACTGAACATGAATTGCCTCGTTCCTTTTTTAAGAAAATCTGGAATGTGGTTGACCCTGCAGGCCATTCCTGAAACTTCCCGCTAAGCTTTTGAAGCTCCAAAATTATTGTGAGAAGTACAAATTTGATTGCGAATATTAACCATAAGTTTTTTGAAATTAGTTTTCGTAAAAAATACCAGGAATGGACAATAATCGTAATTTTTCACATATTCAAGTGAGTTCGCTTACGTTCAAATACGCACAACTACACAACAAGACAGCTACAATTTCACACCACATATATTTTATCAAGAAAAAAAAATTTCCTTGGGATGAACTAATTTCAAAAAACTTATGGTTAATATTCGTAAAAAATACCAGGAATGGACAATAATCGTAATTTTTCACAAATTTGATTGGTTAAGGAACTTTGAGGTTATGTTGAAAAAACTTTTTCGAAATTTTTCGACAACGATATCTCGCGAACAAATAAACGGATTTTGACAAGCTTTGCAATATTCGACACAGTTTTTGAATCTCCAAAATTATTGTAAGGAGTATACATTTGATTGGTTGAGTAATTTTGAGGTTATGTTGAAAAAACACTTTTTTCGATATTTTTCGACAACGATAACTCGTAAACGAATCAACCGATTTTGATCGTTCAAACAACATTCGACGTCATTAGTTAAGGTTAAAAGCTGATTAGATTATTGGATCGATCAGTACAGCAGCTCAATATTTATTTTGAAAAAAGTTGATCTTAAAAAAGGAATTTTTCGGTTTTTTTTGGAATTTCTCGAAACCTATCGGACCGAATCGGTTCAAATTCACACGAAATCTAAGTTTGGTGAAACTCTTTGGAAGGCTGGAAAGAGCGTTTCAATCCGTCAATCCATTCAAGAGTTATGAGCTGCTTTCATACTGTCTCTCTCTCTCTCTCACACACACACATACAGCCATACAGACACCCTCGCAAAAATAGTCAAAATAGCTTACTAGGACTCCAAAACGTCGAGATCTGCTGGAAATTCAATTTTCGAAAATCGGGGTAAAACCAATAACTTCCCGAAATTTTGAAAATTTTCAATTTTCCTAGCGGTAAGTTAAAAAATAGTGGCGATAAGAATTGAGCGAAGGAAAAACGTTGGTCCTACCATAACAATTTCTGGTATGCTTTGTTATTTTGCCTTGATTGATGGTAATTGAGAACACTCATAATGCTAAAAAACCCACGTCTAACTTTCTTTTTGTGAGGTGGAGAAATGCATTTTACGCACCCTAGACGACCCAATGCCGTCTAGGAGTGTGAGACTCGGCCGCAAGGACCCTACCTACTAAAACTCCACCTTATCTCCTCGCCCTACCCCGGGACCACCGAAACATTACTTCCGGTCAGGTCTCTGTTCCATATATTTTAAACGATGTAGATCCGCTTCATCTGGGGCACCCCAACGGTCATTACACACGACTCGTGGGTCAAAGAACGAGGGCATCAGGCCTTAACCCTCCGCCCGTCGCCGCTTAAGGTCCAGTTCCTTATTCTTCCTAATGATGACACTCTCGAAGTACTTACTGATATGCCTCCAATTACTTTAAGATTAGAGCATTGCCTGAACCAAGGTTTCTGGGGTCAAATCGTCAGTCTCCGATTCCTAAGTGGAAATCACCTGGAGCTGACCAAATTCAAAGCTACTGACTGAAATACTTCCTAAGTGTGGGTCTAGTCAGATAATAAACAGGACTCTGTCTCACATGACGTTAGAAATATATAAAATCCATTCCTATATACGGACCCATTTGTCCACGCAGTTAAATCTTATGTTAGAACAGAAGCTAGTACAGTAGAAAGCAGATAAACAAGACTACTTTGTTGTGTAAAACCGGTTTTTGAGGGCGGGTGTAATAATATAAGAGAACTTTCACACCTTACCCGCACGAGATAAACAGCCTTATTCACACCAACAGATAAACGTGATATTCCTCCTTCAACGGCCAGTCTCTCTTATGTGCTCCCAAGTGTATCTTTGATCTTGGTCGAATTACATTAGGAGTAACTCGTTGAGTCCTTGGTAGTTTGTAGTTTTCTATAGTTTTTACCTCTATATAAGGGGTCGGCTATGGCCTTAATCTGAAGGATTATACATAAATTTTGCTATTGACTTCCATGAATAATATAAAACTCTACACAGCTTTAAAATATTTCTTTTATCAGTGTAATTATTAAAATAATAGATAATAATTCAAAAAATGATTAATCAAATAATATAAGAAGTTGAATAAGTAAGAGGTAAGAGTTGATAAAAATTTTGGAATGATTAAAAGTTGATTTTCAAATTTGGAAAAAATTTTGAAATGAAATTTAATTATTTTTTAATTATTTCAAAATAACTTGTAATTTTTAAAGCTCTTTCAATTTGCAATCTAAATTCACCGAACAAATATTAAAAATCAGTAATATTGGCTGAGTTTTAGACGGATACGATGTAAAACGTATGTACCAAAAGAAATCCAAGTGATGCTTCTGTTATTAAGAATTTTATCACAATTTTCCAAAATTAAAACCGGCAGTTGAAGCACCTTGAAATGCACCTTTACGTTTACCAATATCTTGAAAAATAAGAGCTGACTCCGGTGGCCCCTTCGAAGAATCTCGCAAAGTGTTTAAAATATAATCTGTAGCGATAGCTGTCGCCCAGTACGAATTTGCCGACAAATCTCACTGCGCAGTCGCTGGACATCGCCTCGATCTCACTGCACAGAAGTAATGCTTTCCCAACGACGTTCAAGGAATGCCATGCCTTGAGAATTGGTGTAGAATGTAGAACATCATCGCTATGGTAGCAACCATCCAGTACAGACGTGTTTGTATTTTATTGTAGCTTTTATTAATTAGTGTAAATAGTAATTATAATATCCGTCCATTAATTAATCCTTACTTAATATTTTCCTGTTTCTATGGATAACTAATCCCGGAACCAACATTCCCTTACAACACACTGTACCACACCGTTGGTGTTCCAACAGCAACGGTGTGGTACAGTGATCACAATTCCATCTATTCACACAGACCATTGGTCCTTCCACCATTATCAAATCTCAATAATCCTGGATCAAAGCGTATCCATTACTACCATTATCAATTTATTAAAATAAAAGAACACGCAAATCATTGAAGTAATGTTTTTTATTTTGGATACCCAGCATAACATCTCGAGCTGTGTAGCTCAGTTCCCTTAACTTTATATGGAGTCAGACAGCAAAATCCGGTCAAAACTACATACAACTGATAATTTCTTCGTTATTAATAGATGTTTGTTATTTAGGATTTTACCAGCAATTACACGTATTTTATTGTCGATGTACAATTTTGTATTTGCTAATTTCAATATTCAAGTTCAAATTCATCAATTTAAATTGATGAACAGCTTGTTTAACGTTTATAAATTAGTTTAAATTCAACCGTAAGTCCGGTTAATTATTATCTCAATCAATAAATATGAATCAACATGTAGATAATGAATAAATAATAATGTTTTATTGAAGGTAAAATACGTAGAAAAATAATAAATGTTTACCTATACAAGATAAACAAATGGTAAAGAAAACATAAGCTTTGTAAACAATGATAAAAAAAGTCTCCAAAGGCAGCAAGTACCTTATATAGCGAATTTTTTTATGTATCTACATATTGAAATATTTAATGCCAAACATTCTTATGATACTGACAATTAATATATTTTAATAACATTGAATCGACTAATAAATTCATATCCCGATGTTATTTTAATATTTATGATTTTTATTGAAAAATACTTTTAATCCACAAACAATAAGAAACACTAATAAAATTTCACTCGTTTGAAGTTTGTTGTTTGTCTAATACGTCTAATCAAGGCCTGCTTGATTTTTTCAAGCGAAATTATCTAGCAGGCCTTGCGTCTAATATTACTGTCAAGATTAGTTGTCCCCTGCGATATTTTTTTTCTAATATCAATTGTCAGAACATATAGCCATCTTACAATTAGGTATTCGAATTTACTGTTAATACCCAATAAAGATATTTTTGCATTTTTCATGCGAACCAACGAACCGATTTTGATGATTTTTTTTCTTGGTCATAGAGAATGGTCCGCTCTACTGTTATTTTAATTTTCATCAAAATATGTATAAGCAAATGTAATATTGAAAATGATTTTTTTTAACATTTCTTCAGCTCTTATTCCAAAAGTGTTGGCCTTACTGGTCTGGCCAACGAACTCATCCAAGCTATCCCAAAGACTGATTTTTGTACCAAGTTTCATTAAGATTGGTGTATTTTTACGGCAGTTATATATATATATATATATATATATATATATATATATATATATATATATATATATATATATATATATATATACTAGCGGATACCCGGCGTGTGCTACTACGCTGAAAAAGGAATACATTTTGTTTATTTGTTTGAAAGCCAGAAATTTTGTTTACAGTGAACAAACTTTTATTGTCACATATCCAAAAAACTATGTCACGTTGCTATGTGATTTCAAAAAACTTTGTCACATACTCACTTTATTTTGTCATATTATCTATTACTTTTTTTTAACTTAACATAACTAAGTAGGAGCCCCATATTTAATTTATTTTCAGTAATTTTGTAATGATCCTCAGTTTAGGACCTCTTTGAAGTCGTATTGTACCAATATACTTTACATCTACATGTTTTCACAGATGACTTCTTTAAGTTTTGTCACAAGTTCACTATTTAAATGTTCACACTATGTGATTTCTCATAGCTGACCACTGTAAAGAGAAAACATATCTACAATCATTAAAAAACATATATAATCATGTCGAATAGAACAGTACTTATTTCATATGAGAAAACACAAGATATTTGTATGTGCATATGAAATTTGGCGCCCTTTTCGAATGAAGTGAGGTAAGATAGATCATTTAGTTTTGCGATTATATTGCGTTTTGTTGCGAATTCTATTTCATTGCGAAGTTTTGGCTAGCTTCTACACTTTCCTGCTGATGCAGGAATAATTATTTTAATTTTCTAAAAGTTGACTGGAACGAACTCACATGAAACTCTTAAGAAAACTTGACAATGTGAAGACACATCTTAAAAATCATATGATTGCAGAAACCGAAATTATTTTCATATGTTTTGTTTTATGAAAAATCATATGCGAAAACATGTAGATGTAAAGCGGCTTTTATGGTGATATATGTCATATGGCAGTCGATAAAATAACCAATGTTCGATTAAATTCCAAATCAAAGTTTGCTATGATAATTTTATTTTGAACGTACCACGGAACTGTCAACCAATAGTTTGACAGCTAATTTTTTTTTAAGGAAAAGTTGAAAATCTTCTTTGTGCATGGACCGAACATGCCTAATGCATTGTTTTATTGGTCTAAAACCATCTTCACATTATTGTCTTTCAAATAAAACCAGTTTGGGGCAAATCGGTTGGATGGTTTTAAAGTCTATAACGGACATAGGTAGAAACATTTTTTGTATTAGCGAATTTTTTTAAAAAAAATTAGCTAATGACGAGATCCTCACTTTTGAATTTCCGAAAAATTTTTGCACAGAAGTTCGTTTTGGGACCTAAGGAACCCATATCCACCGTTCGTTAAAATTTTTTTATATATATATATATATATATATATATATATATATATATATATATATATATATATATATATATATATATATATATATATATGTATGTATACCCACGATAACTGCCGTAAAAATAGTCCAATCTGAATGAAACTTGGTACAAAAATCGGTCTTTGTGATAGCTTGGATGAGTTCGTTGGCCAGACTGGTAGGGCCAACACTTTTGGAATAAAAGCTGAAGAAATGTTAAAAAAAATCATTTTCAATATTACATTTGCTTAGATTTTGATGAAAATTAAAATAACAGTAGAGCCGACCATTCTCTATGACCCAGAAAAAAAATCATCAAAATCGGTTCGTTGGTTCGCAAGAAAAATGCAAAAATCTCTTTTTTGAGTATAAGCAGTAAAATCGATTATCTCAGGTGGCTATATGTTCTCTGACTATTGATATTAGAAAAAAAATTGAATATCGCGGGGGGGGCAACTAATTTTGACAGTTAATATTAGACGCAAGGCCTGCTAGAGAATTTCGCTTGAAAAAATCAAGCAGGCCTTGATTAGACGTATTAGACAAACAACAAACTTCATTATTATTTTTTTTTAGTGTTTCTTATTGTTTGTGGATTAAAAGTATTTTTCAATAAAAATCATAAATATTAAAATAACATCGGGAAATGAATTTATTAGTTGATTCAATGTTATTAAAATATATTAATTGTCAGTATCATAAGAATGTTTTGCAATTAATATTTCAGTATGTAGATACATAAAAAAATTCGCTATATAAGGTACTTGCTGCCTTTGTTTTATTTTTTATATATATATATATATATATATATATATATATATATATATATATATATATATATATACAGGGTGTCCCGTAAGTCGCGCATTTCCTGCTAAGGAGCAGATAGGGGATGAGATTCTAAGGTGAAAAGTCCTGTACCATTTTTTCATCTGACGCACAGGAGATTAGTTATTAATTAAATCATGTAGCCAATCAGCTGCTCGATATAGCGATAAAAAGAGAGAAGGAAAGAGTCTTGACGGTACAACGTGGGAAACTGGCCAGTTAGCAAGCTGGCGCGACATATATATATATATATATATATATATATATATATATATACAGGGTGTCCCGTAAGTCGCGCATTCCCTGCTAAGGAGCACATGAGGGATGAAATTACAAGGTGAAAATTCCTGTGCCATTTTTTTATCTAACGCACATATAATTAATTATTAATTAAATCATATAACCAATCAGCTGCTCAATATAGCGATAAAAAGAGAGAAGGAAAGAGTCTTGACGCTAGGACATAGGAAGCGGACCAGTTAGCAGGCTGGCGCGAGAGCCGTTCAAAGTAAGAGAGCACCTGATTGGCTATTTGATTTATTTAATAGCTAATTACCTGTACGTCAAATGAAAAAATGCTACAGCACTTTTCACCTTAGAATTTCATCCCCTATCTGCCCCTTAGCAAGAAATGCGTGACTTACGGGACACCCTGGATATATACAGTATATTTCATAACAATACGAACATTGGAGAAACTTTGGACACGCCTATTTAAACTACTTACATATTAGTCAGAATGAGACAGAGATCTAGGGGTGTTTTAGATGAAAAAATATGGTGGTATAATTTCCGCCCACCCTTAGTGCTTTGACCAAACAAAACAATTTCTTTCGTACGAAAGAGCCTTGAAAACTTTCAATTTTAACAGATAACAATAACCAGATGCTCAAAGGAATTTGACATCTCATTCTATTATTCATGGAACATCTGTTTAAACAAAGAAGGGACTATCCTCAGGACATTATTCTTTCACACAACAATCTTTATTCGATTAATTGGTAATTATAGCATTAATTTGAGTAAATCAATCAACTAAAACAGACATGAAATAAGTTGAACTAAATTGATGTATTAAAAAAAAAGATTCTAATTGAATTATTAAGTTAGACAAATAAAGAAATATTTAATGTTGACAAAATGTTACTAATTAATAAGAGTAATGAGTAACATGATTTTCATTGGAATGGATTAGATAATTTTTCAAGCATTTTTATTTTCAAATCTCTTTTCTCTGTTTACAATGCGTTCTCATAAAAGTACAATAAATCAGCTAAATTTATCGATAGAAGAATTATTTATTAATTTTACAAATACAATAGGTAAATTAATTAATTGAAAAAAGAAAAAAAATGACAAAAAGTAATAATGATATACAAATGTTCATCCAATATTTACAAACAATCATAAAATTATAAGTTAAATAAATAAATAAATTATGAAAGGATTGTTTTTAATCATAGCCAATATTGTCTTTAACAAATACTTCCATTTTAATTAAATAATAACGGTAGATAACAAGGGTACAACAGAAACAGCACTTGTTATTTACCTGAAGACACGATGACAACAAACTACATTTTGAACAATAGGGTAGTTTTACAACACTTTCAACAAAAGATTCAATAGGCCCGAGTAATATGAGGCAACATAATACATAGTAACATAATAAAATAAGGGTAACATAATTGAAAATTGGCAAATTACAAAGTTGTATAGTAATTGTACAATTAATTAAAATCATGTTGTATTACATGTAAGGGATTAGTTTTAAAATAAACCAATTTTAGGGTATAGTATAGTGTAGATTTTCAAGTTGCGCACACAATCAATTAAAATATTTTTTCAGGGGAAAACAAACCTGTACTCTTACAAAAAAACTGAAAACTTTTTCCCCCTGATTAATTATTTTAGTTGATTGTGTGTGGCGAATTGTAACTCTACAATATACTATACCCTTAAGGTACAAATCGTCGTCTTGTGATGCGTTCAAGCCGACCTCCCTCTGCCACTAAACAATAGCCCAATCTATCATAAAATGCATTTCTAGTATTAACTAGCATTTGTTGGCTAATTGAACCTATAGAATCAAAAATTGCTTGTTTTAATCCATCTAGATTCGTAGCTCTATGCTGTCGGAAGCGATAAATCTTAGATTTAAGGTAACCCCACAAAAAAAATCACACGGCGCTAGATCTGGCGATCTAGCTGGCCAAATAAAATCACGCCCCCCCCCTACTAATTATAAGTCTGTCACCGAAGTGACTGTTCAAGCAATCGATAACAGCAGGAGAGTTATGAGCTGGGCAACCATCCTGCTGAAACCAAACTTGATCGAAATTAATGTTTGGAAGGCGTTGGACAGATGGTATGATCGAGTGTGAGGTATTTCGCAGCAGTCAAATTACCGTCAATGAAAAATGGTCCAATAATGTTGTCACTTAATATACTTGTCCATACATTCAGTTTCTGGGGGTATTGGGTACGGTAATCGTATGTAAAAAATAGATTTGATCGTGACCAATAACGGGCAACTGATGGATTATGACGACCGTGTAGTGGAAAAGTTGATTCATCAGTAAATAATATATTAGATATAAAATCTGGATTTTCATTTGCTTTATCCACTACACGTTCGCAAAACTCCATCCTTTTAAAATTATCATGTGGGAGAATTTCATTTTGTTTTATTAATTTGTAGGGCCTGTATTTATGGTTTCTTAAAAATTTTCGCACTTTTCTTGGATCTAAATTCAATTGATCGGCAATAGTTGAATTTGACTGCATTGGATTTACCTCAGCACTTGCACATACCGCTTTCTCAGTTGCCTCCATCTCCTCCTGAATCTCAGGATTAGGTGGTGCCACGACACTATGTCACTTACTTACTTATTGTAGAAACAGAAGGGACAGGTCGGTTTATAAATGACTGTTGAAATAGCTCAATTGTTTGGCGCATTGAATTTCCTCCGAAATACCACTTGACGATTTGTACCTTTTCCTCCACAGTAAAACTTTCCATGTTAAAACGATAAAAACAAATTTGAAAAATTCTACTTAATTCTACGTACAGTTTTTTATTGATAGTGCGACTGCACTGAACAATAATTGAAGAAAAAATCTAAAAAAGAAATGAAGACATTAATATGGAATCATAAATTAGATATAAGTTCAAAACCTACCGAACGAAAGCAGAAGATTAGGAAAATTCTACTAAATTCAATAGTTTTTTATTTTTAGTGCGTCTACACTGAACAATAATCAAACAAAAAATCTAAAAAAGAAATGAAGGCATTAATATGGAATCATAAATTAGATATGAGTTCAAAACTTACCGAACGAAAGCAGAAGATTTGGAAAATTCTACTAAATTCAATAGTTTTAGCCAATTTTTTAAAAAAAATTAGCTTATGACGAGATCCTCACATTTGAATTTCCGAAAAATTTTTGGACAGAAGTTCGTTTTGGGACCTCAGGAACCCATATCCACCGTTCGTTATAATTTTTATATATATAAATAACGTACAAATTTAAAGTAGACTTCGTTTTTTATAAATACGAATTTTTTGTCAAAAATAATTAATTGCAATTAATTTTAAAGTGAAAACATAATTTTCAAGTGAAAAATAAAACGTTGTATGATCCTCTGGCATAACTCGATGTTTATAAATCTCGGGCAACTTATAAATCCTCGGGCCGGAGGCCCTCGGATTTGTGAACTGTTAACTTCGAATATAAACATCGTTATTATGCCCTTGGTACATAAATAACTATTATATATTTATATATTTATATTTATTTACCCACGATAACTGCCGTAAAAATAGTCCAATCTTAATGAACCAACACTTTTGGTATAAGAGCTGAAGACATGTTAAAAAACATCATTATCAATATTACATTTGCTTAGATTTTGATGAAAATTAAAATAACAGTAGAGCCGACCATTCTCTATGACCAAAAAAAAATCATCAAAATCGGTTCGTTGGTTCGCATGAAAAGTGCAAAAATCTCTTTTTTGAGTATAAGCAGTAAAATCCAATATCTCAGATGGCTATATGTTCTGACAATTGATATTAGAAAAAAAATTGAAAAACGCAGAAGGCAACTAATTTTGACAGTTAATATTAGACAAACATAGGTGGATCTAGTATGTTAATATTAACATACTAGATATATGTAGACAAACAACAAATTTCAAACGAGTGAAATTTTATTAGTGTTTCTTATTGTTTGTGAATTAATAATATTTCAGCATGTAGATACATTAAAAAAATTCGCTATATAAGGTACTTGCTGTCCTTGGAGATTTTTTTTTATTTTTTAGTGCGTCTGCACTGAACAATAATCAAACAAAAAATCTTAAAAAGAAATGAAGACAATAATATGGAATCATAAATTAGATATGAGGTCAAAACTTACCGAACGAAAGCAGAAGATTTGAAAAATTCTACTAAATTCAATAGTTTTTTATTTTTAGTGCGTCTACACTGAACAATAATCAAACAAAAAATCTGAAAAAGAAATGAAGACATTAATATGGAATCATAAATTAGATATGAGTTCAAAACTTACCAAACGAAAGCAGAAGATTTGGAAAATTCTACTAAATTCAATAGTTTTTTTGTAATAGTGCTACTGCACTGAACAATAATAAAACAAAAATATAAAAGAAAATATGCAACAAAAATAGCAATTTTAAACAAAAACAATCTTCCACGGAAGAAAACTCAGGTTTGACTGATTAATTTCAGTGGTATGGCATGTTTGAGGGTTGTTTGCATTTTCTAGAAACTCTAAATTTTTGAAAATAATTATTTATTACACTCCATTCTAATAAATAGCTTAAACCTACAGTAAGTAATTTTCTGTCCCAATAGGGCGGTACGTAAGTAAAGGCTGATAATAGAAAACATCGATTTATTACTATTTCAATGGCTATTTGAAATTTGGAAATTCCACATTTATAAATTGCCAATTTCCAATTATATTACCCTTTAAATGCCTCATATTACTCTTGCCTATTGAATATTTTGTTGAAAGTGTTGTAAAACTACCCTATCGTTCAAAATGTAGTTTGTTGTCATCGTTTCTTCAGGTAAATAACAAGTGCTGTTTCTGTTGTACCCTTGTTATCTACCGTTATTATTTAATTAAAATGGAAGTATTTGTTAAAGACAATATTGGCTATGATTAAAAACAATCCTTTCATAATTTATTTATTTATTTAACTTATAATTTTATGATTGTTTGTAAATATTGGATGAACATTTGTATATCATTATTACTTTTTGTCATTTTTTCAATTAATTAATTTACCTATTGTATTTGTAAAATTAATAAATAATTCTTCTATCGATAAATTAAGCTGATTTATTTAACCTTTATGAGAACGCATTGCAAGCAGAGAAAAGAGATTTGAAAATAAAAATGCTTGAAAAATTATCTAATCCATTCTAATGAAAATCATGTTACTCATTAAGCTTCATTCACAACCTCAAAATTAATGTTTAAAATTAATATGTGACAATTAACGTCAAAGTTTGTTCAATAGATGTAGGCGTTACCGTTCACAACACCATCAATAATTAATCCTTAAAATTAATACTTAACGTAAAAGTTTGCAAACTCCAAACTATTACGGATTAATTTCAAGAAAATTACAGTGCTGCCAAAATGCGATTTAGAAAACCCCTGAAATCGAAACAAAATACCCTAAAAACTGTCAAAACTATTTTTATACATTTAAATTTAATAATGAACTGTTGGGTCATTAATGACAATCATGAATATTAAAAAAAAGAAGATGTATCTGGCGGCAGTTGCAATGGGTATGTGCTACTTGGTATTAAAACGACAAAAATTACCCAAGAGATGGCGCCATCCCACTACGCACTAATTTTAACGAATAATTATGCTGATTGTGAATGATACGATTGCACCCAAAATGTACGAATAATGATTAATTTTACAATGACTAATTTTAAGGATTAATTTTGAGGTTGTGAATGAAGCTTTACTCTTATTAATTAGTAACAATTTGTCAACATTAAATATTTCTTTATTTGTCTAACTTAATAATTCAATTAGAATCTTTTTTTTATTACATCAATTTAGTTCAACTTATTTCATGTTTGTTTTAGTTGATTGACTTACTCGAATTAATGCTATAATTACCAATTAATCGAATGAAGATTGTTGTGTGAAAGAATAATGTCCTGAGGATAGTCCCTTCTTTGTTTAAACAGATGTTCCATGAATAATAGAATGAGATGTCAAATTCCTTTGACCATCTGTTTATTCTTATCTGTTAAAATTGAAAGTTTTCAAGGCTCTTTCGTACGAAAGAAATTGCTTTGTTTTTGGTCAAAGCACTAAGGACGGGCGGAAAAAAATTCGCCATATTTTTTCATCTATAACACCCCTAAATCTCTGTCTCTTCTAACTAATATGTAAGTAGTTTAAATAGGCGTGGCCAAAGTTTTTCCAATGTTCGTAGGAGTCCGGCCGGACCTGTATAGGTAGTTCATTCTATTCTAAAGGATGCGTATTTTTCTGTCGGTGCCCATACTCAAGTTTAAGGGAGATATTGGGAGTTGACGTTACCCCTGCAAAATCAGTTTTTTCCAAATATCTCTAGAACTGCTGAATTTTTTTCAGCGGAACAAAAACTAAACAGTAGAGATCCACTAAGGCTACTTAAAAATTAAAACCGCGTTTTCAGTCCTTGTCGAGGGTTGAAGCTATAGATGAATATATGTCGTTTTTTATGGTTTTTTGCAATTTTCCACCCATGGTAAAACATATCATCATGAAAATTATTCTGCGGATAGAGAACTAAAAAATAAAAGTTACCTATCCGAGGATTTTTTTGTATTTAAGATACTTACCCTGTAACATGTTATTCGTTTTCTTTAAAAAATCAAATCAGACACTCGCCGGTTTTCAAAGTTAGCTCCAAATTTGAGGGATTTTTCCTTAAAATTCGTTTAGGTTGCTACTAAATATTTTAGTTGGATATACTGTGAGGTGCCATGCGCAATTTTAGGCCCTATTATCAGAAATAATTTTTGAGATTGGCCTTTTGAATCGACACCTTGGTCAAGTGCGGTCGGATCTGATCGACCTGCGTGCCTGCTGTGTTAATTAAATATTTTGGATAAGATTTTCTTCTTGATTTTTCTAATTGGTTTTTACTCATCTCCACTTTCAATCGCTTTATTTCGTGAGTATTTTCGTAAAATTTAATATCCCTGAGGATATTTTTGTTTAAAATTTGATCTTCCTTCTTTAGATCGACAATTATCACTTGGTTCCACGCTCTATGCGGATTTATTGGTCTTGTTCTTGTGATAAGTTGTTTTTGAAAAAAACAAAAGCCCTTTAATTTATTTAAAGGTGAGATATTTATTCCTTTTTTTTATGCAGGTGAAATCCAATTAAATTTTGTTACGTAGGGTTTTTTTTTTGATCTTGAGTATCGTGTACGGTGTCCACCCGTATAATTCAGCTTTTCCTGCTGGAATTGGTTTTGTGATCGTATTGGAAGGACTAGTGAGTTCCGGTTCGTTCTTTAGTTCATTTGTATTTTGGAAAACCGTTAGTATTGGTATCGACCACGAGGGAAAATTCCCGAACGTCGCCATTTTGAGTACGGACGTACATACGGCGGATGATAAGATAAGTCTGTTTCTGAGTTTTCTCTATTACTAACGTTTGCTAGTGATACTATTGTGAATAATTTTGAATTTCACGATTGTTCGATAATTGTAATGTTCACGATCGTACCACGTATTATTGTTTTGATTTAAATTACTTTAAAGTCAACTTTATAACGAAAATATCGTTTAATAAAGGTGTAACTATTCACCTAATTTTTGATATAATATATTGTAATATTGTATTAGTATTATTATCACAATTCGAATCTGATCATTGATTCGATAATTTAATTTTGGTTTAGTTGAATATCGTTAAAGTTCCATTGAACTTAATAACAGAATTAATTATTCATATTAGGAAGATATATCGAATTTGTATATTTCTTTTATTTGTACATAATTACATTGATTACTTTATAGAATAAAGTTAAGTTGATGTTCAAGTTGTTACCTACTCTACACACATACACACACATAGAGGCTACACAGTTCCACAACTCTGTAGAAAAGTTGTGTGGCGCCCTATTTTCTGTTCCCTTTTTTTTAATCCTTTACTATTTCCACCTGTTCAAAATCCAACCCACGACCGCTCCGCGAAAATCACAGCTACGCCTGGTCATTTTGTAACCTCTCTCAATTTCACCAACTTTAGGTTACAAAAAATTGGCACCCAACAGCGTGGGGCCTCGAAATTTTATTACAGATAATACAGCTCTCGTGTGCGTGTGTGTGTGGGGAGTATTGAGCTACTGTTAGGAACAATCCTTGAAAGATCGTTTAAAGTTGACTATACCGTGAATAGTGTTGTTCTTAATCATGGACACCTCGTTTCATTGTGTCCACTTATTGATAAAAGAACTAGATTATGAACTCCGTATCAGAAATGTAGTAACGGAGAGGAGTCAGGACGACAAACGTAAAATACTTGGCCGTATATTGCACAAAGAAAGACAAACCGGTACGGACGTACTCCAACTGGCGGACCCCGAATACGATTTTGCTACAGAAAAAGTAGCCATAGAAAATACAATTGAGTCAATTAAATCGTTGATTAATGAATTTGAAGGACCAACATCGGACTCTCTGTTCAAACGTTGTAGATCGCGATTAGCACATTTAACTTGTCGTGTCCAGAGAATTAGAATTACAGAACCGGTAAATCCAGAACATTTAAAATTTCGTAATGAGGCCTATGCTACTTGTGTAGAATTGGAGGCTGACCTCTATGCACGTGTTCGAGAACCCGATGTGGTACCGACCATTTCTTTACAAGAAACTGTCTCGAGGCGCGAGAGTTTGCTAGGTCAGGACAATCGGAGTCTTGGTGTGTATCCACAGTCTTCTACTTTCACTCCAGTTTATAAACTTGGGATATCTTTTGACGGCAACCCTTCTAAGGTATTGCCCTTCTTAGAGCGTGTTTCGGAATTGGCGCAAGCGCGTCATATCAGCAAGATAAATTTATTCGAATCTGCAAGTGACTTATTTACGGCAAGTGCCATTTTCTGGTACCGACACATTAAAACTCAAATTAATGATTGGGACTCATTAATTACGCGGTTAAAGAATGATTTCCTACGCGCTGATGTTGACGAGGAAATCTGGTGTCAAATTAAAAGTCGCAAACAGGGTAAAAACGAAACTGCCATCCTTTATACCGCCTGCATGTAAAATCTATTTAGTAGATTATCCCACCCTCCAGCTGAGGTTACCAAAGTCATATATATCCAGTCAGGACTACAATTTCCATACCAAACTCAGTTAGCCTTACAAAACATAGAAACTGTCGATGATTTGACCCGTTTGTGTAAACGTCTTGAGGACGCTAACATCTTCATTCCTGGTAAAGTGACCAAAAATCATAACATTGCTTACATTCAATCAGACCATATCGGTGATGATATTTCAATTTCTTCTAACGATAATTCCAATTTATCTTGTTCATGTTTAGATCACGTCAATAAAGCTTCCAATTCTTCTATAGGTCGTGAAAAAGGCAGTTGGTGCTCTTCTGCTTCTGGTGTACTGTCACATTCCGCTTCTGGTTCTCAAAGAGCTTCTGCTTCATTCAAACAATCGTCTAAACCAAATAATACCAATACAGTCGCCTCTAATGATTCTAGTAAGGTTAAATGTTGGAAATGTGGCGGTAGTAATCATGTCTTTCGTCATTGTAAGTCTAATAGTAAGAAGAGGTTTTGTTTTAAGTGTGGCTCTCCCGAAGTAACTAGCAAATCCTGCCCTAAATGCCAGGGAAACGCATACAGAGGGAACGATTATCTGGCATTCGGCTCCCTCCTAGTAGATTTAACCACAAGTATCAGCCAGAATTCAGATCTTCGTTTAGTGATATAGGTGATTTCCAGGATTGGAAGTCTTTTGTCAAATATTTCCTCGCTAATTACAGTGAACTAAATAAAAATCCCATTTCCCCACTCCTTGTTTACAAAAATCGAGATAACCGACCCCATATAGAAGTCGATATTTTAGGTAAACCAATAACAGTCCTCCTAGACAGTGGTGCTAGTTCGTCAATTGTAGGTCATGAGGGATTAATTATCATAAAAGAGTTAGGAATTAGGATAAACCCCTCCGTGTTAAATTTTGTTACTACCGCTGACGGAGCAAAACAAACAGTACAGGGTACTGTAGATCTACCTGTTAGAATTCAGAACTCCGTACAACTTTTACCTGCCTTAATAGTCCCTTCTGTTTCCTATGCTTTCATTTTCGGAAGTGATTTTTGTAGACAGTTTAAGATTAAAATTGACTTTCGTAATCATGACTGGCAAGTCCAGAGTAATCTTACTGGTACATATATTAATGTAATGAGTAACGCGCCTTACCAGTCCGAGGTTGTATCGTTCGGAATTGACGATCTCACCCCCGTTCAACAACAACAGGCCGCGGAAGTAGTACAGTCGTTTGATATCCTGTGTAGTGATGACCGTCTGGGTCGTACTAATAAAATCATGCTTACCATAGATACGGGCGATGCTAAACCTATCAAACAACGACAATATCCACTTAGCCCTTACATGTTGAAAATTCTCAACGAAGAATTAGACGATATGTTGAGATTAGGTGTAGTTGAACCATCAAACAGTCCATGGAATAGTCCGGTTTTGTTAGTCAAAAAGAAATCTGGAGAATACCGCTTCTGCTTTGACGGTCGAAAGTTAAATGAATGTACTAAACACGATTGTTACCCGCTTCCAAGGATCGATCGTATCCTTAACATGCTTCGCGATGCGCGCTACATCTCCAGCATCGACTTGAGAAAGGCATTCTGGCAAATTCCATTGGATAGTTCGTCTAAAGAAAAAACCGCCTTTAGTGTTCCTGGTCGTGGTTTATTCCAATTTACCGTTATGCCATTTGGGTTACGTAATAGCGCACAGACACAACAGCGCCTGTGTGACGCACTTTTTGGGCCAAAGTTTGAACCACACGTGTTCACTTATTTGGATGACATCATTATTACATCACCTAGTTTTGAAGAACACGTTGGAATTCTGTCAGAAGTTCGGGACATCTTGTTAAAAGCCAACCTTACTATTAATTTAAAAAAATGCGATTTTTTTTCGTTCCTTTTTAAAATTCGTAGGCTTCGTAATCGATCGCGATGGTATTAGAACCGATCCAGATAAAGTTTCAGTAATGGTAAACTATCCTCGCCCTACGACTGCAACCGAAGTTAAACGGTTTATCGGCTTGTGTTCTTGGTACCGGAGATTTATTAATAATTTCTCTACCCTAGTCGCGCCATTAAACGACCTTCTCAAAGGACGGAAAAAGAGCCAAAAGGTTCAGTGGCCTACCCAAGCGGAAGAAGCTTTTGTCAAAATTAAAAATGCCTTAATTCCAGCCCCAATTTTAACGTCCCCTGATTTTTCGCAACAATTTATTATTCAGTGCGATGCCAGTGATGTGGGAATAGGTGGTGTCTTAACTCAAATTATCGATGGCAATGAACGGGTTATTGCCTATGGTTCGCGCACCCTATCTAAAACGGAGCGTAACTATACTGTCACGGAACGTGAATTACTTGCCTTAATCTTCTGTTTAGAGAGATTCCGTCCATACGTGGAAGGCACTCAATTCAAGGTGATCACTGATCATTACAGCTTGCTCTGGTTGAATAATTTGAAAGATCCAGCTGGGAAATTAGCCAGATGGTCTGTTAAAATACGACAATTCAGTTTCGAGCTGATCCATCGCAAAGGCTCAGCCAACGTGGTTCCAGGTGCTTTATCGAGAATTACCCATGAATCACAAACTGATCTCGCAATTATTAATATCGGAGCAAGCGATAAAGATACTTGGTACGTAAAATTGCGCGACCGTGTTAAACTAAATCCGGACGCGTTTCCGCAATGGAAAGTTGAGAATGATGTTCTTTATAAATTCGCCTCTAGATCCATACCGTTAAAAACCGCCGAACCAGAGTGGAAATTAGTTGTGCCAAAATCACAACGTATCCAAGTCATTGAATCTTGTCATACGCCCCCTACTGCTTCACATTTTGGCTTCTATAAAACGTTTTCGCGTGTGCAAGACAACTATTATTGGCCGAAGATGAGGGCCGATATTTTCAAATTCGTACGGTCATGCAAAATCTGTCAAGCCCAAAAACCCACAAATGTTGCTAAATTCGGTTTAATGGGAAATGAAAAACTGGTACAGTATCCATTTCAAATCCTAGCGATTGATATCATGGGTCCGTTTCCACGATCCACCAAGGGTAACCGTTACTTGCTGGTAGTCGCGGATTGGTTTTCGAAGTATACTCTGCTCTATCCTATGAGGGATGCAAATGCCGCTAATATTACGCGTTACTTAGAGGAACATGTTTTCCTAGTTTACGGTGTTCCGCAATCAATTATTTGTGACAACGGTCCCCAATTTATTAGTTCAGTTTTTCAAAAATTAACACAGAATTACGAAGTGAAAATTTGGTTCACACCCAGATATTCACCCCAATGCAATTTCGTAGAACGAAACAACAGGACTATTGATACGGCTATCCGTTCGTACGTAAGGCAACATCAAACTTGGGATGTGGAACTTGCTAAAATACAGCAAGCTATTAACACCGCGAAACACGAAGTTCATCGTTTAGCACCAGCAGCTCTAGTTTTCGGGCGATATATTCCCCTTTCTGGAAAATATTTTGGAACGGTTAATAATTTAAACGATTCACAATTAGTTCCTGGCGATCGTTCCGAGTATCTTGAGCATGTATCTGACGCGTTAAAATCCATTTTTGTAGACGTGTGTAACAAGTTACACAAAGCGTATCAGCGCAACTCTAACACGTACAACCTAAGAAAACGCGATCACCATTTTGAAGTGGGCGATAAAGTTTGGAAAATTAATAAGGTCCTTTCAGAGGCCTCAAACAAGTTCAGTGCCAAATTAGCGCCTAAAAGAGTTCTCTGTATAGTTAAGAAACGAATTTCTCGTTTAGTTTACGATTTAATTCATGCTGAGGATTCGTCTCACGCAGGACGGTGGCACATAAAAGATTTGACGCCCTATCATCCTTCCTGTCAAGATATTTCCTCTATTTAGGTCCTTTTAATGCGATTGGTACCATCACGTTAACCCATAAATATCCAACCATTGGAGATACAATTTTTTTTGTTGCTACTATTCATCTGCCCTTACACTACTGTTTAAAAACATCTACCAGAAACTATACTTTAGTCATGATTTATGTTAGAGGACTTTACCGATTTTGTCATTCCCCGATTGTGTCTTTTCCCGATAACGACCTTTCTAGATTTGTTCTCCAGCATGGACGTATGGTACGCGTAGTTACCAAGCTAACATAAATCACATCTTAATCTAAGCCTTCAACTTTGTTCATCTTTTTTATCGTATCTTGAACTTTCTTACTAAATACTAAATATGCTGCAGCCGTTATCTAACCAGTGTCTCCGTACAGTTTGTGCTTCAAGACTACGATATAATGCCGCTAGCCATTTATTTTGATGTGTACGCTCAACAATTGTGGATGAGTGATGACAGGAGTTATTTGGTGTATAGGTTGAGTCCAGTAACTTTAAGAAAAAAAATTAATAATCTTCATTATTTTTTATTTTTTTTGGGAGAAGGATAGTGTAACATGTTATTCGTTTTCTTTAAAAAATCATATCAGACACTCGCCGGTTTTCAAAGTTAGCTCCAAATTTGAGGGATTTTTCCTTAAAATTCGTTTAGGTTGCTACTAAATATTTTAGTTGGATATACTGTGAGGTGCCATGCGCAATTTTAGGCCCTATTATCAGAAATAATTTTTGAGATTGGCCTTTTGAATCGACACCTTGGTCAAGTGCGGTCGGATCTGATCGACCTGCGTGCCTGCTGTGTTAATTAAATATTTTGGATAAGATTTTCTTCTTGATTTTTCTAATTGGTTTTTACTCATCTCCACTTTCAATCGCTTTATTTCGTGAGTATTTTCGTAAAATTTAATATCCCTGAGGATATTTTTGTTTAAAATTTGATCTTCCTTCTTTAGATCGACAATTATCACTTGGTTCCACGCTCTATGCGGATTTATTGGTCTTGTTCTTGTGATAAGTTGTTTTTGAAAAAAACAAAAGCCCTTTAATTTATTTAAAGGTGAGATATTTATTCCTTTTTTTTATGCAGGTGAAATCCAATTAAATTTTGTTACGTAGGGTTTTTTTTTTGATCTTGAGTATCGTGTACGGTGTCCACCCGTATAATTCAGCTTTTCCTGCTGGAATTGGTTTTGTGATCGTATTGGAAGGACTAGTGAGTTCCGGTTCGTTCTTTAGTTCATTTGTATTTTGGAAAACCGTTAGTATTGGTATCGACCACGAGGGAAAATTCCCGAACGTCGCCATTTTGAGTACGGACGTACATACGGCGGATGATAAGATAAGTCTGTTTCTGAGTTTTCTCTATTACTAACGTTTGCTAGTGATACTATTGTGAATAATTTTGAATTTCACGATTGTTCGATAATTGTAATGTTCACGATCGTACCACGTATTATTGTTTTGATTTAAATTACTTTAAAGTCAACTTTATAACGAAAATATCGTTTAATAAAGGTGTAACTATTCACCTAATTTTTGATATAATATATTGTAATATTGTATTAGTATTATTATCACAATTCGAATCTGATCATTGATTCGATAATTTAATTTTGGTTTAGTTGAATATCGTTAAAGTTCCATTGAACTTAATAACAGAATTAATTATTCATATTAGGAAGATATATCGAATTTGTATATTTTTTTTATTTGTACATAATTACATTGATTACTTTATAGAATAAAGTTAAGTTGATGTTCAAGTTGTTACCTACTCTACACACATACACACACATAGAGGCTACACAGTTCCACAACTCTGTAGAAAAGTTGTGTGGCGCCCTATTTTCTGTTCCCTTTTTTTAATCCTTTACTATTTCCACCTGTTCAAAATCCAACCCATGACCGCTCCGCGAAAATCACAGCTACGCCTGGTCATTTTGTAACCTCTCTCAATTTCACCAACTTTAGGTTACAACCCCATTAACAGCTTATAAGGGCTGTACATTAAGGGGTGAATTTTGACTATGTATATTATTTTTCAAAATTCAAATTATATGCATCTTAAAGGCCTTTAAAAGATTTTTGAAATGATATATAATCAACAACCCTCTATCGAATTAGAAGGCTATAAATTCTTGTAATTTCTTACAATTGATAATTCTCTTTGTAATGTGCTTATTTGATTTGTTTACTTGTGAGAATAGTTGTGCGACAATCTAGTGTAGGTTTACGATCTCAAAGCTAAGTTATAACTTATAACGATTGAATAAAAAATTTCTCTATTCATTAATCGTTATCAAATTAAACGGAATAATCTTTGGTGGAGATTTATTTATTTTATTATTAATTAATAAGTAAATATACAACCCATTCAAAATTCTTTATATTAGAATGGATAATCTGGATGGTTGGCAACACTGAAAACAAAAAAAACGTTTTTAAATATCAATTAAACTTCTCCTTATTTTGCCGTGTATTGACTCGAATTGTAAACTGAAAGTTCAAAAAGTTCACTTACTCTTTAAAAATGAAAAAATCCCAAACTCTCGCCTCTGTACCATGATCTAATTTCCTCAAAGCATCCATATCATCATCACTTATCACAAAATTATAAACATCAAAATTCTCTTTGATTCGTTTCGGTGTTACACTTTTTGGTATTGGAACGATATTTCGTTGTATCAAGAAACGTAAAGCGATCTGTGCTGGTGTTTTGGAATATTTCTCAGCTAATTTTTTGATTAAATCATTATTTAAAATGTCTGGTAGTTGTTTACCAGGATGATTACATTTCTGATAAAATTTATTAATACCAGGTGAAGCTAATGGTGAATAAGCAACAATACTAATGCCTTTCTTAAGGCAGTATTCAACTAATGACTTCTGTTGGAGGAAGACGTGCAATCTGTTCGATGGAATAATTCGACAAACCTATCAATTTTGTACGACCGGCATCCACTTGTTCTTCCATTTTCTACAATAAAAACATGTGTAATGAAACTTTATTTCTATCTTCCATGTATTAATTTACTTTCCATACAGCTTCGTGATCAGTAGGTCCTTCTGGTATTAGATTACCGCTACTATCGAGTCTAGAACAAACTTTTTCAAGGTCATATTGATAACCGATAGTGAAATGGATTAAATATAAATCAACATAATCTATTTGAAGGTTGTTTAATGATTTCTTTATAAAAAATTCAACACGATCTGGATGAATACCCTGGAAGGGTAATTTAGTTGTCAAGAAAATATCTTCACGTTTTAATTTGCCTAAATTGAACCATTGATTTAGAACACGACCAATTACATGTTCATTCCTATATGCATAAGCTGTATCTATATGACGATACCCTAATTCTAAAGCTGTATTCAAAGCTGTCTCTAATTCTACCTCATTTGTGGCCTATTAAAATTTGGTGATATTATTTGAAAAGAATTAGCAATAATAATAAAGAATTAAACTTACTTCAAAAGTACCAAGACCAATGGTAGGCATTTTAATATTACCAGGTAGAGTTAAATAAGTTTGAGCCATTTTAGATTTGTTAATTGATATTAACTTTCTATAAAATCTGAGAAACAATTTCAATTATCTCTCTAATTAGTGAGGTTGGGTGGTTTAAAAATTCTCTGTTGGATTTTTAACTGTATGAGGCGATTTTTAACACTATTTAATGAAAATACAGCACCAATAAAAAACTGTTGGTATTAAACAGATGACCCCACGTTCAGACGCGTTATGGAAATATGGAAACAAAAGAAATAGACTTTGAATCAGTATAAAAATAATTTATTATTTTCTAGAATTTGATTTGGACAACAAAATTGAAATTCTATGTAAAAAAAAAAAATAATTGATGAACAATTAAGAAAATTTATAGCTCTTATCTAAATGTTATTTGTATTTATTTCTTATTGTTTGAAAGCGATATACTGATTACTTAAGCCCCCAACACAAGCTTCGATAAATTTTAAGATTAGAACTGTACAGTTCTGATCTTATAATTTATTGTGAAAGCGAAAACGGCACAATTTTATCGAAAGATTCAAAGATTTTATTGTGAACAAAAATTGAATAGATTTGACCTTGAAATCAGATCGTTGCGTGTATGAAATCCAAGAAATTAATAGGATTTATCTTGCAATTTATCGTTAAGCTTCCCACACATGCTTCGATAAATCTTAAGATTAGAACTGTACAGATGTTAACTTGAGTAAGGAATACAGGAAGGACAAACAACAAACGTCTTTACCATATATTCAACAATACTGATCTATTACAACTAAAGATTGTGTTTATATACAAATAATTACAATTAAATGATTACAACATAATAACAATTAAATGATTTTATGTAGGTTAGTAGTGTAATAATCATCAAAATATAAAATTGTAGAAATGCTGACACGTGTTTATAAACAAAGAATTTGACATAATTATACAATCGTGTCAGCATAAATATGTAATTAACAAATTGAAAACAATCAATTACACAATTTAAATATTGTAAAAATTCTGTTTAATTTAAGAACAAACAACAGTTCTAATTCGAACTGAGTACCCCCATTTATGCCCGTATTTATAAACCGAAACTGAGACAGTTTCGAAGCTTGAACTTGACCTTGAGGCCAGACTGTGTAACCAGATTGATTAGTTTTTACCAAAAAAATTCAATTTCTGTATAGAGCACATCTTTGAGGAATATACCGCAAAAATGTGGCAAATGGTGGAGGCGCCGGGCGAAAAGTTTGAATAGCAATAAATTATACAAATTTTTAGATATTCCAATGAATTTAGTGTCAGTTGGAAGCTCTTTCATTCTATTATTGATTAGTGCTGATTAAAAAAAATCAATTTCTATATAGATTACATCTTTGAGGATATACCGCAAAAAATGTGGCAAATGGTGGAGGCGCCGGGCGAAAGGTTTGAATATCAATAAATTATACAAATTTTTAGATATTCCAATGAATTTAGTATCAGTTGGAAGCTCTTTCATTCTATCATTAACTGGTGTCTATCAGAAAATTATATTTGAAATATACATTGTATTATCGCAAAATAACCCTGGCGCAAAAAGTGAAAATAATTTGCAGTAACTTCTCAAAAAAAATTGAGACATTTCAATGAGCTCAAATATTATCTAAGAGCTCTTTCATTCTATTCTTGACTATGCCTTTTCAACTTCAAATTGAGAATAACCAACTTTAAAATAGGAATAAGCAATTTCAAATTGAGAATTTCATATTGAAAATAATCAATTTTAAAATGGAACTAAGCAACTCCAAGTTGAGAAAAAGTAATTTCGAACTGCGAGTAAGCGAGGATTAAATCTTATCAAATTGACAAGAATTTGGTATCAAAAGCTACATACAGTAAACTTCATAACAATACGAACATAGGAGAAACTTTGGCCACGCCTATTTGAACTACTTACATATTAGTTAGAATGAGATAGAGATCTATGGGTGTTTTAGATGAAAAAATATGGTGGTATAATTTCCGCCCTCCCTTAGTGCTTTGACCAAACAAAACAATCTCTTTCGTACGAAAGAGCCTTGAAAACTTTTAATTTTAACAGATAAGAATAAACAGATGGTCAAAGGAATTTGACATCTCATTCTATTATTCATGGAACATCTGTTTAAACAAAGAAGGGACTATCCTCAGGACATTATTCTTTCACACGACAAATTCCACATTTATAAATTGCCAATTTCCAATTATATTACCCTTTAAATGCCTCATATTACTCTTACCTACTGAATATTTTGTTGAAAGTGTTGTAAAACTACCCTATTGTTCAAAATGTAGTTTGTTCTCATCCTGTCTCCAGGTAAATAACAAGTGCTGTTTCTGTTGTACCCTTGTTATCTACCGTTATTATTTAATTAAAATGGAAGTATTTGTTAAAGACAATATTGGCTATGATTAAAAACAATTCTTTCATAATTTATTTATTTATTTAACTTATAATTTTATTATTGTTTGTAAATATTGGATGAACATTTGTATATCATTATTACTTTTTGTCATTTTTTTCCTTTTTTCAATTAATTAATTTACCTATTGTATTTGTAAAATTAATAAATAATTCTTCTGTCGATAAATTTAGCTAATTTATTGTACCTTTATGAGAACGCATTGTAAACAGAGAAAAGAGATTTGAAAATAAAAATGCTTGAAAAATTATCTAATCCATTCTAATGAAAATCATGTTACTCATTAAGCTTCATTCACAACCTCAAAATTAATGTTTAAAATTAATATGTGACAATTAACGTCAAAGTTTGTTCAATAGATGTAGGCGTTACCGTTCACAACACCATCAATTAATCCTTAAAATTAATACTTAACGTAAAAGTTTGCAAACTCCAAACTTTTACGGATTAATTTCAAGAAAATTACAGTGCTGCCAAAATGCGATTTAGAAAACCCCTGAAATCGAAACAAAATACCCTAAAAACTGTCAAAACTATTTTTATACATTTAAATTTAATAATGAACTGTTGGGTCATTAATGACAATAATGAATATTAAAAAAAAGAAGATGTATCTGGCGGCAGTTGCAATGGGTATGTGCTACTTGGTATTAAAACGACAAAAATTACCCAAGAGATGGCGCCATCCCACTACGCACTAATTTTAACGAATAATTATGCTGATTGTGAATGATACGATTGCACCCAAAATGTACGAATAATGATTAATTTTACAATGACTAATTTTAAGGATTAATTTTGAGGTTGTGAATGAAGCTTTACTCTTATTAATTAGTAACAATTTGTCAACATTAAATATTTCTTTATTTGTCTAACTTAATAATTCAATTAGAATCTTTTTTTTTATTACATCAATTTAGTTCAACTTATTTCATGTTTGTTTTAGTTGATTGACTTACTCGAATTAATGCTATAATTACCAATTAATCGAATGAAGATTGTTGTGTGAAAGAATAATGTCCTGAGGATAGTCCCTTCTTTGTTTAAACAGATGTTCCATGAATAATAGAATGAGATGTCAAATTCCTTTGACCATCTGTTTATTCTTATCTGTTAAAATTAAAAGTTTTCAAGGCTCTTTCGTACGAAAGAAATTGTTTTGTTTGGTCAAAGCACTAAGGGAGGGCGGAAATTATACCACCATATTTTTTCATCTAAAACACCCATAGATCTCGGTCTCATTCTAACTAATATGTAAGTAGTTTAAATAGGCGTGGCCAAAGTTTCTCCTATGTTCGTATTGTTATGAAGTTTAAGGCCGATCCACACACGGAGATATATCTTAGTAAGACGGTCTCATGGTACGGTACAGTGATATATATCTAGCTTTGTCTATACATGATACCGACAGAGATAGATATATATCATTGCACCGTACCATGAGACCGTCTTATAAGATATATCTCCGTGTGTGGATCGGCCTTTACTGTATATTTCAAAATAAAAACATTTTAGAAAGTGTGGAGATTTAATCTTGAAGTGAAGAAATAATATTATTGAACATAAATAGATAAATCACAATGATGCATATGAATTGAAATTACTGAAAACGCACAAATTTTAAATTTTATGTAAGAGCTTTTTAAATAGTCCTGTTGATCATATTTAACGCATTCGGTAAATATACTTGAACATGACTAATAAATTTTGTACAATTATTACTACTATTCTCAAGTTGAAATTGCTTAAGTATTCCCAATTTGAAGTTAAATAGGCATAATAGTAAAGTAGGTATAAAATTATAAAGTGATTCCCGACCGGAAGTCGCGGTGCCTTTTCTGTGTATTTAGTTGCCTATACAGGGCGATTTATTAGCTCCTTTACAAACTTTGAGGATGGAAAGTAGATGAAATTTTATGAAGAAAATCTTATATAAACATAGGTCCAAGATTTACTTCTTCATAAAGAAAATTGAAGATATTTCAAGAAGCAAAATGTACATTATTGATCACAGTGGCTTTGTAAATACCTACAAAATTGTTTGATTTCTGAAATTAATGAATCCAAGTAGACTGCACAATCGTTTGTCAAGTGTCATTTTGATTATGAAATTTCTCATTTTTAGCTCTTATTTAAAAAATTACTGCTGAAAATTCATCATTTTTTTATTACTAGACGAAGAATTAATCCTGATATTGCTTTTGTTTATGGATTGTACAATGTTAAATCTTCTATCTTTAATGTCAATATGACGCTTTGCAGCCTTCTTGGATTCGCTTAATTTTGTAGGTATTTACAGAGCCGTTTTGATCAATAATGTAACTTTTGTCCTCTGAAATATATTGTATTTTTTTCATGAAGAAGTAAAATTCGGACCTATGTTTATATAAGAGTGTCTTCATAAAATTTAATTTACTTTCCATTCTCAAAATTTGTAAAGGAGCTAATGAATCACCCTGTATACAGAAAGTGCACTACATCTAGCGCTTGGTGGCTATGTATATTCAGTTGCCTACCATCACTAAATGTTAAGCGGTAAAGAAATTCAAATTTTAGGCGGTACATTTGAACTAGGCGGTAAATCAGTTACCGACCTACAAGATAGCGCTAAATTTGAAATTAGGGAGTAAATTTGAAATGCCCACGACAGCAGCGGGAAATTTGAAATTCCTAGGCGGTAGGAAAAGACTGACCTAGCGTGGACTTGTTAACATCAACAAACTGTAAATACAAATTTATGTTAACAGCCTGTATATAATCAACAGAAATTTGTGTTAACGCACTTCTGTAAATCAAAATCATCAAACTGTTGAAATGGATTTTTAAAATAAATCAACTTTTTTTGTAGAAATTTTTACTTCTCATTGGGGCGCCTACCAGAGTGGTGAATGGGAATAAAAATTAATTGTCTTTAAAAATGCATGAAAAGAACTGAACATATTACCAAATTCTTAAAAAAAGGGTAGATAAAAAATATTTCCATTAAAATACCTATGTTATTTTATCAGATTATGTTGTGGGTATAAGCTAGTACCAAGGAAGGACTTACTGTGAATTATAGTGCCTCTAGGCGCAAATTCTGGTAAGCCGGCCCTGTAGATAGCAAGTCTTTTAATTTTTCTTCTTATCTATTTACAATTTGTAACCACAAACTACAGTTACAAATTTGTATAAGTATATAATTATATACTTATCGAGCGGATGTGATAAAATGAATTCAACGGTATTTCTGGCCATATTAAGGGGACTCACGAGCTTGATTTTGAAGTCCTACAATTACATAGAGATTCCATAAGCGAACTCTTGGGTCGTGTCATTTGTAAACGGGTAGAGATGTGGACCTCCAAAATACCTCAATCGATCACAAATTTTATTCTTTATGGGGGCACAGCCGATTTACCATGGGAAACAAATTAAATTTTCCAAATATCCGGAAATATCATGATTTTTGTCCTAAAAAGTAGTGTTAAGTTGGGTCACATAACTTTTAGGAAAGTGAAAACAAGTTAATAATATTTGCATAAATCAATAGACAAAGGTCAATTGTATTGGGGGACAGGCTTCAAATTTCAATTTTCTTTTTCATTTCTGAAAATGTTGGATTTGAAGTGGCATGTCAAAAAATTTTTTTTTAATTTTAAAGCTTAAAGATCGTACAGCAGCATATTTGAAAGATTATTCATGGTCAAAGGGCATATGGAACCCCAAAAATCTAATTTTTGAAAATCCAAAAAGTTATTGAGAGAGAATGAAAAAGTTGAAAAAATTTTTTAAATTTTTGTTCAATAACTATTTTGATTCTCAAAAATTTGATATTGGGGTTCAATACGCCCTTTGACCATAAATAAGCTTTCAAATAAGCTGCTGTACGATTTTTTATCTTTAAAATTGTAGATAGATAATATGTTGTATTGAATTATTTTGACATACGCCGTCATTTTCCACTGCACTTTAGAATTTAGTGAAAAGTTTCCAAAATGGAAAAGTATGTCGAGTGCACGGTGAAATGCCCAATTCAACGCTGGTCACGGCGATTGGATATCTCAAAAAGTAACCGAGATTAAAAATTGTCACTTTTTCAGACAATAAAACGAGGCCCGCTTCCAAATAGCCTTAACAAATTCTATTTGTAAATTTGAAATTTGCTTAAGGTTGAACTCTAGTCGATCAAAATATAAACGTGATATTCAAAAATTTTGAAAAAATTACCAGAGCTTAGTATTAGTCTAAGCTTTACTAACACCAAATTTTAAGCAAATCTGTGGTTTAGTTTTTGAAGAAATAAAAGTGAAGAAACCATTTTTCGCACTATTAGCGAATTTTTTTAAAAAAAATTAGCTTATGACGAGATTCTTATTTTATTTTTTATCTCGGAAATGAGACGACAGATTTTGTTTAAACTTTTTTATCACATCCGAGTTAGTTTTACTTAGTTCTCAAATTTTTTTGGCTGGCACTGAATTTTCTGTATTTGCAATAAAAATTAAAAAGACGAAATGTGGAAATAGGTGTATTTAATGTTAATATACACTTGAAATCAAGTGTACAGTATAGAATGAACAATGAAAATTGATATAAACAAGATTATTTAACGTAAACATCAATCGTTTCTCCAAAAAACGCATTTTAAAGTTTTAATTCATAAATTCCGCCATATTGCTCTCAAAGAAAATAAAGCAATCTGTAAATATCCATAAATATACTCGTATATACCGTATGTTCCCTGGCCGCTAGAAACATTGGTGAAACTTTGGCCACGCCTATTTAAACTACTTACATATTAGTTAGAAAGAGACAGAGAGATCGTAGGATTTCTATAAATGAAAAAATATGGCGCTTTTTACCACCCACCCTTAGTGATTTGACAAAACACAGCAATTTCTTTTGTACGAAAAAACCTTGAAAACTTTCTATTTTAAAAGATAACAATAAAAAGGTCAAATTTGTCGATTCGGTATTTCTGGTTGTTATTCATGAAATATGTGATTTTGACCAAGAAGGGAAATGGGCGGGACCAATGTTTCTCCCATGTATCTATTGCGAATACCACTACGGTATGTAAATAAAAGGTGAGTCGAAAATAAATGGTGGGTTTCCGGAACGATCTATATCGATTCAATAACTTCCCTGGGAAATACGGGACGTCTGGTCACCTTTTCCTAGGTCTCGCCTGGGCCCGAGAATTATATTCATTAGTTATTAACTCACAAGTTTTTTTTTCTTTTCAACACTGATCCTCGGTTTCTTTATTGTCAATGATATTTAGATATTTTTCCTCTTATGATTTTTAATAGAAATTGTAGTGGTGATTTTACAATTTTTGAACGCAATACAATGTTTAGATTTACCTGCAAATTTACTTTAATTGCCCTTTCTTCATGTTGTATTTGCTGCTTGAAAAAACGACCACATTTAGCTAGCATCTGGAACGACATCTCTCAGGGAATAGAAAAATAGACTTGATTGAGTTCATACTTATAGAATCGATATTTTGTAGAATGATTTTTCAGAAAACAGATCTTGAGTTTGTTGATTCCATAACTTTATAGAATCAACAAGTGTTGGATCTATAAAAATACTTTCTAGAAACTCGCCAAAAATGGCACAACCTGAATCATTATTCAAACTTATTGTTAGTTCACAAACAGTAATTAAAAATATTAAAATTACTAAGTTTTTCACTTTAACATTTTTCCCAAACATTACCAAAAGTAATAATTCATAATCTATTAAAATCTCACAGTTTTAACAAGTGGAGACAAATTACTGTGGGTTGTTAGCTGAAAATACAGTCAATTATGGGACTAATTTGAAGGTGTTGTTTTACCTACAAGAACCATTTTTTTTCCTACAAAAAATAAACGTCAATCTTGAGAGGATCCTCGAGTCATTCTAACAATAAGCTATTAAATGTTTGGTCAACTGTCTTGTCTTTAAATAATAATCGTAAAATCGATCTATTCAGTACATAAAAAAGAAATTAATTGTCTATAAATATATGTTTTTATTGCGGGTTGGAGAGAGCTTGCTTGCCCTTTTTTTACAATAACGAAGTCTTTGTTTGTTTAACTAAAAGAAATAATATCATAGAGGGAGAAGTGGGACGCTTTCCGTGTCAATGATAACAACATATTAATTGATTAAAATATTCAATAATATCAACAACACATTAATGAATTGAATATAAACAATTTCTATAATTCTAAATAATAAAATTTTCACATTAAGAAAATTAACAACTATTTTATATATTATTTTATATATTGGTGAATGATTGAAGAGTTCACAATGAATCAATCATATTTGAATTTTCGACAATTCTTATTAAATTTTGTCAATCGTTTCGGCTTAATTCCAACTTATTTGTTGAATCGAAATGTTTTAATTCATACCAAATGTGATAAAATTCGTGCAGTGTTAATATTCACAATTTTATTCATTCTTCACTTGGCCTCATTGTATTACAATTGTATAACTATTGAAAATTCCTCAATTATAAGATTTTTAGAAACTTTAAGGCAATTTTTTATGATTTTAAATAATTTCTATAATAATGAAATATGGTTGAAATTATTCGATAATTGATAAGTATCAAAATAATAAAACGATCAAGACACTTAGAAACGATTCAGTTAAGTTTTTTATTTTTTTATCAGTTTATATTTTAATGCACATTTACATATTCATATTTTTGTTCAACGGTTCTAAATTCAAGATGCTTGCTGATTTAATTTATGGAATTTCTTATAATCTTCAATTCGTTTTTCTAATAGTAGCAATTACTTCATTGAATGATTTCAAATTGAAATTCATCTATTTGACAGAATTGTTTAAAAACAATATAAAAGATACAAGGGAAATACAATTAAGTTTATTGATTATTCGAATAAATAAAATTACAAAACATTTATTTGAATGTGTTGCAAATTTTAATCAAATTTTTGGATGGCTTTTGTTGCTTGGTTTTGCTACATTAATTGTAAATATTTTGAAATTCTTACATTATATTGTTGTAGAGTTTGGTCTAAATAGATACGATCAGAATTTGGAAATGTTTGCACTGATCTGCAATATATTTATTGTATCGTTTAATGTTGTAAGTTAATTTTTATTGGAGATATTTACTATTAATCTTTATAATTTAAATTCTAGATTAACATCGTTCTTATTATATTGAAAAGTGATGCAGTTAAAAATGAATACGAAAACTTTCATCAAACGTTCCAGAATTTGCTTTACAACAATCCAAGTCTTAACCAGAAAGTTGAATATAAGAATTTGGAGAAATTTTTAAAACATAATCCTATCAAAATAATTAGTACTACTATTTAAAGCCAGTTGATGATAATCTTAAACAATAAATATTAATTATTAATACAGGATGAACTAAAATTCGAACAGCTTATTCAAAAGTGAAATTTGTATTATAGGTTACATAATTTCGAGAAAATACAGACTCTTTAGTTTTTTTTTACCTAAGTATAAGAGAAAACATTCTATTTTAAGCCTTTAAACCTAACTGTAGAGACATTAATTAATTAAGGTGACTTGTTTTTGGAAAAACTCTAAAATATATAACAGTGATGTAGAATTTCTTCGAAAGTCAGGTTCTATTGGTATGATGTTCCGGCTGGAAACTCCAAATCCGTTACAAGCACCTACCTGACGCCATTATCTATTAAGTTATCCTCTCCTATTTACCGTTACCACCCCTTTGTAGTCTTTCTTTCTCTCTTTCTAACAGAGGCTTAGTGAACATTGGTGGGTTCCTGCATGTTTGTGTGCGATTGGTATTTAAGTATATAAGTAAGTCTTGTATAGTAGTAGCAGTAGTTGTTTAGTACATTTCGAAGTGATATAACTTGGAAGAGACAACATGGCTAACTTTGTAGACGTAAAAATGCCAAGAAGTCGTGCAAGGACTACAGGAGGAACAAAGAATTTGATGTTTTAACTATTGGAGAAATAAAGAAACTTATTGTACCTACATCAGTTACTAAAAGTGAACTTATTTACTACGTTCATGCAAACGACCTCTTTGATTTTTTGCATTCTGCACATTCAATGACTGGGCACGGTGGTCGTAATCGTATGGAGCACAATTTGAAATCTAAATACAAAAACCTGTCTAGGAACATAATAATGATATTGTTACGAAATAAAAATACATTAAATAAATTATGATTCATTTATTATAAGGACATCGTTGGCAAGATATTTATTATAACCAAAGAGCCCTTTGTAGACCTCCCTCATTATTCTTATTATGTCTAAAATATTGATAACAAGTAATAGTGGAAACAACCCGTACTCAACAAATTAATCATATGGAATAGACGGGGAACGGATGCATCGCCACCGCCCTAGTCAAATCTTATAAAAGCTGAAGATCCGTTGTCTAATGAGTTAGTCAGTCGGTCAGTTAGTCAGTGAGTCACTGTGAATACAGGAATAGGGGTAGTGGGGCCCAAACACGAGGAAGCAATTTCTCTTGCGCTGGGAAACCATTGCTCCATATTCCAAGCGGAACTAATAGCAGTAATGACCTGTGTGCAGGTCATATTGTGGAGAAACTATAGAAATAGAAGTATCCACATCAAAACAGACAGTCAATCCGTGCTTACGTCACTGAAGGCTGTAGAAATAAAATCCAGACTGGTGCTAGAATGCTTCGAAGCACTTGAGGAACTGGCAGAACATAACAAGGTTAACTTGACATGGGTGCCGGCTCATCAAGGGTTTGAAGGAAATTAGAAGGCGGACTGCTTAGCAAAGAATGCCGCCAAAACAGCTCTAATTGGACCTTCATGCGGGATCCCTTATGCGGACGCTAAAAGGGCCATATGGGACGAATTAGAACGAAATCACCAACTCTACTGGGAGGAATCACCAGGGATAGTCCTGTCAAAGGCATTTCTGGATTTTTCAAACCATTGAAGACCCAAAGAACTCCTAGAACTTAATAGGAGACAATTAAGACAGATCACGCGACTGCTCACTGGACAGTGTGGACTGAGGAAGCATCTCAATAACATTGGGATTGCAAAAGACCCAACATGTAGGGCCTGTGAAGAGGAGGATGAATTTTCCCTTCATATTCTATGCTACTGTGAGGCCTTGAAGGATCTCAGAGCGTGGTACATACCTACGAGGGGAATATATCTCTCCGGAGGAAATAAAAAGTACTCCCCTGAACAGTATCCTGGACTTTATTAAAAGAACGGGACTACTGGGGGAAGACACTTAACCCAAAATAGGTGAATTGACGAGCGTACAAAAGACCTTAGAGGCCGGGGTACAGTGGGGTGCGAACCACGGCTCGGGTGAGAGGGTCTGGGAAGAATCTCTCACAAACGGATAATAATAATAATATTCAGTGAGTCCGTTAGTCTGTTGTCAGTCATTGTCAATCAAATTATACTAGATATGGCTTTCAGTAGTGTAGATCTACCCGAGTTTCTGTAAGTACCACAGCATTTTATAATAAATTGTTACCATACATATTTGCATGAAGGTAAAAAATCTTACCCGATTATGAAGCGGCAAACCTTATAGGCCCAGGGCGGCAAATTCTAAAATACGCCACTGCTAGAAACCGCTCACCAGGTAATTTTATCTATGATATTGACAATAATTTGAATTAAATGGGGCACCTAGTGTAAACACCACACTTCAGGTGCTGAATAAAGAAGTGTTGTATCGAGTATTGTAAGTTTTCATTTACATTATTTTTTGGAATTTACTGAACGAGTTTCATTAACAGATTTGCGCGAATTTATAGTGTCGTTGTGGCCTTATGGTGTTGACATTCAGTCGTGTAAATCTAAAAAGAATGTATTGAAATATATAACTAAAGAGGATCGTTCTCCGTTTTTCAACGTAAAAGAAAGCTCTGTTCATTTTAATTATCGTGCATATCGTTGGGCAGTGACTGCAACTGTTTTTCGTTTTGGTGATATTTTTGTGTTAGAGCATCGTTTTTTTTTTAAAATTTTGCAGAAATTATTTATTGAAATTCAAGATGAGCAATTACGGTTTTCTGGATTTCGGAAATACAATTTTTTTCATAATAATTGGACTTTTGATGTTGTATCATGGTGAAATCGTATTATTGCTGATCCACATGACAAAAAGAGATGTTTGTATTTGTGGAGGCCTTCAAATTGTGGAAAATCTATTTTTGTGGAACGTCTTATTGGTCGAAATAATTTTAGCCATATTTTGTATCCTGGAGCGAGCAAATTTTTTTTGCAGGGCTACAGGGAGGTGGTGCATCAATTATTGTTATTTGGAGAATTTAATGTTCAATTTTATCCGTTAAATATGTTGAAGCGATTGTGTGAAGGTCGCATGTATGCGTATCCTGTTAAAGGGGAAGCTGATATGAATATCCTGTTTCGCGGTCCGATTATTTTTATTTCAAATGAGTTCAATATAACTGATGATGCAATGTTGTCACGTCTTGTTGTTATTAGGGCCGATATAGTATATTTCGAATCTCATGGTTTGGAATTACCGAAGGAGGAAGTGGATTCGTCGACTTCAGTAGTATATATAAGCCGGTTTTAGACCGGAAGTCAAGTTGCGTTTTATGTGTATTTGGTTGCCTACCTACTCGATTAAAAATGCGCTGCATTTAGAGGTATCATGGCTGCTGTGTTGTGTGTATTGCCGGTTGCATACCAACATGACGTCACTAAATGTAGCCCTCTAAACTGCCAACAAAAATGTGGCGGGTAATTTAAATTTAACAGTGTTGCTAATTTTTTTCTCTTGATTAATGTTATCAAATTAGTTGATAAAGTGTTGCCAACCTAAATTTGTCAGACAATAAGATTAACCGCGCATGCGTTATAATACTAGCGGTAAATTTGAAAAATCAACTCTTATATGTTGTTGTAGACAAGACCAGCCTAGCCTTGACTTGACAACACTGTTAATACGAAATCACGTTACCAAGAAACCTGTTCAAATAACTCTTGTCGTAAACACCAGCAAGCTGAATTTTAAGATGACGCCTGCGCAAAATTCCTAAGGGATGAATTTGGCTAGCCTAGCCTGACCTTGTTAATATCAATACAACAACAACAACAACTTATTAACATAGATTTATATTAACACCCTGTATATTGTCAACAAAAGCTTATGTTGACCAGTAATCACCCTGTAAATGATGAAAATGGACTTAAAGGAATTTCAAATTGAAAGAAACTTCTTTGTAAAAATTTATGTATTTTAATGAATTGAATATTAAATATATGTAAATATAGGGTGACTTAAAAAAATTGTTTATTATATTTTATTGATCAATAATTTTATTTACGAAATAATGGTGTTCAGATACAAAACATACACCATAAATAATCATCTTTAATGTATTCAACTACGTTCAATGAAGTTATACGATCATGGTAATTTTTTGATTTAAATTCGTAAAACCGTTCACCTGGACACCAGGTATTATATTTATGATAGCACATCTCGCAAATCCTATAACCAAAACCGTAATAATACGTCAATTCTATATATAGAGATTATTCCATCCATATATTTCTTTATAATCTGGTAGCCATAAAAAGTATTTAAATAAGTTTTCATTCGTGAATTCTTCACCAAATTCATAATTTTCAGTAGAAAGGTAATTGTAATCAGGAACCTTCTTCAAATATTCTCTATATCCATCTTTAACTTGACTGACATCATTCCTTAATTGTATCCACTTGTAGAAACTGTACGATTGTAATAGACTATGAACTAGTGTTTTAGGTAGTGTTTTAAAAACATATTCAAGTGAAAACTTAGTTATTTTAATATTTTTAATTACTGTTTGTAAACTAAGGTTGATACATTCTGATTTACCTAATATTTACTTATATTTAATACTAAGTTCTATCAACAAGACGATTTGTTTATATAGGATTTTTCTAGGATCTTTATTGTGGTTTTTGTCTCTGTGGTAGCTTGATAATTAATACATATCTATATTATTCATTAAGAAATATATACATACAGGGTGAGTTTAAAGTAACGCATAATGACAATAACTTTTTTATTGAGAATTTCGAAAAACGCCGAGACAGGTAACTTTTTATTTTTAAATTAAGTGTGCGGGACGGAGCCAAAACGGCTCTACCAGTTACCATTGCGAAGAACTGCCATCATCAAAATTTTTTTCAAATGGCAACCGATATTTTTTATTGCATTTTTAGCTAGAGAATTTTTTTCTACGTTTAGATATGTAAAAATAATGTGGCGTTACATAAGTAAATTTTTGAGAAAAAAATTCCTGAAATTTGCAAGATTTTCTGTCATCATAATACCCATGCATCAGCATAATATTCGGAAACACAACACCTTTGAATAAGCATTGCAAGCATTGGCCTATTACTGGATTAAGTAGGCGTATTTTGAATATTTGTCAAAATTCTTTTTAAATATGGCGAATTTAGTTGTCAAAAATAAAGCAGAAAATCTTAAGGGTGCTTACTCCTAGGAAGAAAATGGGAAGCAAGGTTGAAGTGTATGCGATCTATCTAACAGTTTACATGTAGCTAAAACTTCCAATTTCATTTAAATTTGGAATTTAATTTTTGACAATTGAATCCGCCATATTTGCCAATAGTTTTGTCAAAATTCCACATACGCCTACTTAATCCAATGCTTGCAATGCTTATTCGAAGGTGTTGTGTTTTTCCTAATCTATGCTGATGCAAGGATATAATGATGACAGAAAATCTTGCAAACTTTAAGAATTTTTTTCTCGAAAATTTTCTTATGAAACCCCCTACGATTTTCACATGTCTAAACGCAGAAAAATATGCCCTATCCGAAAATGCAATAAAAAATAGGGGTTGCCATTTAAAAAAAATTTGGAGGATGGCAGTTCTTCGCAATGGTAACTGGTAGAGCCGTTTTGGCTCCGTCCCGCACACTTAATTTAAAAATAAAAAGTTACCTGTCTCGGCGTTTTTCAAAATTCTCATAAATAAAAAAGTTATTGTCATTATGCGTTACTTTAAACTCACCCTGTATAATTTGATGTTAAAATACTATTTTTCTACATTAATTGCTGTTAATTATGATGATGAGATAGATGTAGATTCTAAAGGAATTCCCTCAATTTTTCTCACATCTTCTTCTTCATCTTCAACATTGAATTTGAATTTTTTAATTACTCTTTCCAACACTTCAAATTCCTCTTCATTTTCTAATTTCATCTTTATGTATTTTACGGGTAGGTTTCCAAACTTTTTTTGTAAAGTAAATAACTTTGGCATGTAACTTAATGATAAAAATATTTTATCATACTTAATGGTTATGTCTTCTACCCCAAATCTGTAAGCATATTCGTTAAAATTTAAAGTAATAGAAAACAAAATTGAAATGTACTTACTGAAATAATTGTTTTACTACCAAATGTAAAGATTTTATTGGTAATTCTTCTATATCTTTACTGAAAATTACAAGTGTACAGGGAATCGTAGCCATTTTCTTTAGATGTTGATTAGTTGAATGTTACTGTAGTAAATGAAAGTGTTAAGACCTTTAGCTTCTTTTATATGAAGCAAATGTCCTTCAAAAGTCCTTTTAAATTTTTGTTTTTAAAAACAAAAACAGGAGAAAACAAGATTGTGTGAAGGTCGCATGTATACGTATCCTCTTAGAGGGGAAGTTGATATGAATATCCTTTTTCGCGTCCGATTATTTTTATTTCAAATGAGTTAACTGATGATGCAATGTTATCACGTTTTGTTGTTATTAGGGCCGACATAGCATATTTCGAATCTCATGGCTTGGAATTACCGAAGGAGGAAATGGATTCGCCGACTTCCAATGATTCGACGATCGTTTTATCGCAGGGGTCGGTGTGCTCCTTATGGGAGGGTGCCATGGATTGTCCGACGCCGCCGTTTTCTCCGGTACAATTGGAGAAACATGAAGCAGAGTGTTGGTGTGAGGGGACACATGAAAAGGCCGTACGCCCGTCATACTAGCATAGTAGTTCTTCTCAAATGGACCCATAAAATTATTAGATAACCATGTAGATATTAATTTTGAAAATCATTTTTTAAATATAGATAATTAGGATTTTCCATTTATTTTACAAAATTGTAATCATAATTTTTGCCTTGTGGAAGATAATAGTGAACAGATAAAAATAATCTCGGCAAAAAATGTAATTTTAGAAGCGAATAACGAAACCGCGGTTCCTGTAAAAATTTTACAAGGAAATGATAAATTACCTTGCGATCGTACAATCAAAATAACACCCTCTGATAAATTAATAGGTAAAAAAGGGCTAATAATAAGCCCTTTGGTTGAGAACGGTATAACAACGATCGAATTAAAAGGGATTAGAAAATCTAAAAATACAGTTGTTGGGATTTTAAACGTAAAAACGGATTTAAACACGCAACCGCTTCCGTTAAATACGATGATAGCTTCGGAAGATGAGATCAGACAATTTGTCATAAATGAGTCAATACCAGCTGATTATAAATCGACAGTACTAAAATTATTACGCGAATTCCGGGACGTTTTTGCATTTAATATCTCAGAAATGGGACCAACGGATCTCGTAAAGCACGAAATACACACAGGAAATAACTTACCTGTTCATAGTAAGCCATATAGAGTTTCGCAAAATGAACGTGACATTATTCAAGAACAAATCCAAGAAATGCTAGATAATAACGTCATTAAGGGTGACTTTCATCAGAACTGAATGCTACCAATTACATGTAATTTCCATAAGACAGTTAAACACACATTTGTCTTAAACGGTAACAGGTAGCGATCTGGAAATAGTTGATTTCGATTCCAAAGACAGTTATCTACAAGATTGAGCGAGTGGATTTTGGAAAATTTGACAGGATTTTCTCTGTATAAGGAAAAAGTAACTTTTTGTGCTGAAACGAGTGGTTTGGTTAAACACACATTCCGATGTGTAAAAGTTGATAATTTTAATTATCACGGTTATAAAAATATCGAATAAAGTTCACTCTACAAAATTGAGCGAGTCGATTTTCAATTTTTTTACTGGTTTTTTATGATCAGCATGCAAAGTAATCTATTTTTGCGAAACTATGAATGAAATAACACGGACAGACATGAACTCGCATAGAAAGGTGGGAGAAGTGGGTTGTCTTTTGGTGGAGGCGCCCCTTCTATGACAGTCAGCCTTAAACCCTCCACGTCAAAGTGGTCATCACTAATCGTCTTATTGTTAGTTAAAAAGAAAGACTCAACATATCGCTTTTGTGTTGATTATAGAAAATTAAATTCAGTAACAAAGAAAGATGTATATCCCCTACCTGTAATCGATGATATATTAACTTATCTCGGTGACGCTCGTTATTTTACAACGCTTGATTTATTCAGTGGATATTAGCCAGTTCGCGTTACGGAAGATAGCTAAGAAAACACAGCCTTCATCTACCCAGATGGACTGTTCCAATTCGAAGTACTATCGACTCCGACTTTCCAAAAATTAGCTGACAAAGTATTTACTGGAATGAAATGGAAGGAAGTCTTAATTTACCTGGACGATATTGTTGTCTTTTCCTCTGCAATAGACGAACACCTACTACGACTATGCCACACGTTCACACGATTACGTCGAGCTAATTTAACATTAAAACCTAGTAAATACTCATTTCTCCAATCAGAAATTAAATTATTGGGTCATATAGTAAGTGTAAATGAAATAACACCTGATTAGAAGCCATTTCGAAATTCCCTAAACCTACATCTATTAAAAATCTGCAATCCTTTTCAGTCCTATTTAATTATTATCGTAAATTTATTCATAACTTTTTGCAAATCGCACGACCCCTCTATAAACTAACACAAAAAGATACTGTATTTCAATGGACAGAAGAACAACAGGCAACGTTCGAAAAATTAATAGAAAAATTACAATACGCACCGGTTTTCGCTCATTATAATCCGCTAAAGGAAACCGAGTTAAGAGTGGATGCATGCATAAACGGAATTGAGCCATCCTACTACAAGAAGGACCCGATAAGAAGATGCACCCTATCGCCTTTATTTCCAGAACGCTAACGAAGTCTGAACGAAACTACACAATCTCTGAAATGGAAGCACTAACCGTAATCTGGAGCCTTACTTATCTTCGCCATCTTATTTATGGGAAAAAAGTCAAGATCATCACTGATCATCACACATTATGTAATTTAAAAACAATAAAGAGCCCAACGGGCCGATTAGCACGATGAGCAATTAAAATTTCCGACTTCGATTACGAAATAGTTCACAAACCAGCTAGAAAACACGGAGATGCCGACTAACTCTCACGTAATTCAGTGTAGACCGCATCACCTCAGGATGAAACAGAAGCAGAAGATATTCCAACATGCCTACTAACAGATAATGAATTACACGAACTTCAAAAATTGGACGACGAACTTCGGGACATATTTACAATAATCAATACTACAGATCTAACCCAATTAACAGCAGCGGAACGTAAGAAAAGAAAACTGTTTCGTATTTCGAATGGAATTCTATATCGCATTAATCCTTTTCGCGATGGACTGACTGATCTAATTATGATCCTAGAAGACTTCCGTCATAAAATAATGTATTCACACCACAATGAACCATTGGCAGGACATCTAGGATTTACTAAAACATATAACAAGATAAGACAGCGTTATTATTGGCATAATATGCAAACCGACATTGAAAAATATATTATTATGCCAAGCAAGCAAGAAAACGTGCAACAAACTTTAAACTTCAAGGACTTTTACAACCAATTTTACCGTCTTATCCTTTTGAAAAAGTCGGAATAGATTTATTAGGTCCCTTTCCAAAGTCGGTTCGCGGAAAGACATTCATTGTTGTCGCTACCGATTATGCAACCATACAGTAGACCGCCTGTTTATTTTGGTTGTGACGTCGATCACTAACTTCATCAACTACGTTGAGTGATTGTATTGTTACGATCGCAACAAATAAACATATAATTCCATTGAGAGGTCGATGGAGATCGAGTGCGACTAGAGAGCGCATATATTGAATTTAGTCGGAACAATCACGTGATGAGCACGCTTCAACGTGCATTCCCCGCTGCTTAGTCATTACTATCATTATCACTGGTATTATCATCACGTTCACTATATTATCACTATTATGTTAATTATTAATTTATCCGTATATCAATAAAGTGTTCATTATTTAAATAATTATGTTTATTCATAATAATTTTATCAAAGCACTTTTTCCAATATCCTAACTCTCAATTATTGAATTCATCGTCCAACAATACTTTATGTCACTTAATTTAAACGTAACGTTTCTTCTGGCTACGTTACCCTTAATCCTAGACCAAATTAATTCAGTTCGGTTAAGGTCTGGATGATATGGGGGCAAACGTCCATGTTCACCTAAAAGATTATCAAATTTAAAATGTTTGAAATTGTCTCTATGTAATTTAATTAAATCGTACAGTTGCGGTTTATAATAATTATTTTCTAGTGGAATATTCCTTTTAGTTAACCACGCTATCATTTCACTTTTTTTACTTGCATTATTTGGTGCACGATTCACTACAACACTATGGTACGATGCATTGCCTAATACTACTACCGAATTTGGTGATAAATTGGGTAATAATTGTTTCACCGTCCACTTGTCAAAGTTTTCCGCGTTCATCTCATGATGATAGTCACCACCTTTGGCCCCCGATTGAAAAATCAACTTACAGTTATTCAAAAAAACCATCTCAGCACCCGCATGCAGAATAATTAATCTCTGTCCTTTTGAGATATCTTTATGAAAACCTTTTTTGCTGTTGTCACTCCAAGATATTGGTGCTGTATGTTCCGCGTTAATATAAGTTTCGTCCAAAAAAAAACAATGGGACGCTTTTCTACTAAAACTTTTGCATTTTCTGCAGGTAATTCAATCGCACACTTCTGAAATTGTTTAATTCTATGAGTAATTTTCTATTGCCCACCTGCCACTGAAAAAACAATCTATTCTTATAAAATATATTGATAGAGTTGAGACCTTTCAGTAAGATTTTATTTATATCAAATATATATTCTTAATAATAAATAGATATAGTCTCAATTGAAATAATACCAAAATTTTACAGTATTTAGAATAAATACATGATATACTTGAGTAATTCTATTCAATTAAATATCATTTCGTATTAAATAGATATTCTTGTTGACTAAATTATAAACGTGTTTCTAATTGTTTAAGTGAGTAAGGAATATAGATATGATGAACAGCAAGACACATCAATACCATATATTCAACAATACTACTTTATTCAGTCTAGATCTTAGGCTTATATACAATTTAAATTACAATTAATTATTACACCATAATGACATCATGTAGGTTAGTAACACGATAGTCATCAAAATATTACATGATATTACATTAATAATTGCTGACACTTGTTTGTAAATAAATCATTTAAAAAATCACCCAATTGTGTCAGCATAAAATATATTACAAATTAATAACAGTTAATTGACGATTGCAAATTGTGAAATTAAATTAGATAAAATCTGTTTAATTTAAGATTAAACACTAATGAAACCACAGTTTATTAATAATAAAACTCCTGAACTTTCCGGTAAGTATAATATCTTAATAGTTGAGATATCATATTTAATATTAAGATATGCCGAGAGCGCTCACACGTAGAACGGAAAACTATGAAATTAAAACAAAAAGAAACTGCCCTCCTCCTCCACCGGGTAACTGAAATACCGCGTAAACCGGCATCCATTGTTACTCGACGGCGTCTGTGACAGTTATTTTTTTTGTTAAAGTGTCTAAATCGATGATTAAAATCAAATGGAGGAATTATTAGACTCATGGGGATTATCCCACCTGAGTGAAATATTTAGTGGTAAGTAAAAACTAATCAATATCAAATTAGTGACTACAGAATTAATCATTTGATTAGAAGTTAACCTGTATGGAATGTATTATCAATTTCACTTGTGTTGTTCTGTGTGTAATTTAGTACCAAGTATAACTTTTTTTTATCCTGTAACGTATTTCTGCCCGGGATATAGCTGGCCAGAGAAATCAGGGTAGGATAGTGAATGTCAGAGATGCGGGGTACGGTATTTCCGGGATTCTCGGGCGCCACTCACCAGTCCGGTGAGAAAATGAATGCGGAGTATCTATGTACAGGTTTTATTCAAAAATAAATAAATAAATAAATATATACAAAAATAAACAAAATAAATTCTGGTAAAATAAAATAAAGGTTTCTTCGAGATTTCGACAATACAAAACGGTTCCGGTCGCCTCAGAGCCACAGCGGAATACAGACAATACTAAACGGTTCCGGTCGCCTCAGAGCCACAGCGGAATACGGACAATACTAAACGGTTCCGGTCTCCTCAGAGCCACAGCGGAATACGGACAATACAAAACGGTTCCGGTCGCCTCAGAGCCACAGCGGAATAAAAGCGGATTTCCGGATTCTCCAGTCGCCACCAGCCACCGCGGAGAAGTTGGTCGGATGATTGGATGTGAACGGTCAGGTAGAACGGGTGTCAATGGATGCTAGACGGACAGTCGATGCGGCTTATATTAGTTGGCTTATCGGTTCCGATCCCCTTCTCCCAGCGCTTGCGCTCTGGCTTCATTTCGGTTAGTGTTGCGGTGGCCGCCGTCCAGAACGGTCCGTTACAATCCTTTTTGTTTTGGCTTTTTTTTTATTTTCTTTTACTTTTTTTTATAATTTAACTATTGAGCTGCGGATGCTTCTAAAATTTCGTCGCAAACTTTGTTATAATTTTAACTACTTCTTTTCCAAAAGTGAACGAAATAAACTGCATTGAAGTCCTTGGAGCATTGGTAAATAATGAAAAAGAATTCCATACGATTGTTCCAAAAGCTGGTACTCGTTTGATTCTCCGAAATAAGTATTTCGATTATGTATGTTTACCTTTCCTCAATATCCTATGACTGTCTTGTGTTACTTACTATTCTTATTTATCATTAATAAAAATTTAATTTAAGCTGCCGTGCGAAATCAATCTGACTACCAACAAAGAAGAAGTCATTGTAGAAACCTTGAAAAGAATTCACGAAAATACACCTGATACTAGTTGTGGGCCTCCTGCGAAGAAAAAAGCATTTTCTCCAAACCATCCAATAAATTTAAAAGAAGTTTTGGAGAGCAGTATTATTGGGCGATCAATTTTAACAATTTACCAATGTAAAAAAGAGCTTTCTACTCAATGTCAAAGCTATCTATGTGACATAATTGTTACCCATTATTTTCAACGAGAAATTTAGTAAGTATAAATTATAAAATGATTTTATAACTAGAAACGTTTATGCTTTGAAATCATTTTTTAATTTTAATTGTCTATAATTTTTTAAAGCCTAAATATAATAAAAGTGATCAATTGAAAAAGTTAACTTTTAGCACAATATAAATATTGATTTTTTTTTTTGATAATTTAAATAAATTAAAATAATTATTTTTTGATGTAGTATTTTAGAGAATAAAGATTTTGAGTATTTGGCAAATGAAATACATAACCTATTTAAAAACGAAACGGTTTCCACGTATTATATTGCACCAATACCAAAAAAATTATCGAAAAGTAATAAATCAGGAACGCTAAAGGCAAATTGGTTGATAAGTACAAAAATAAACGTACATTCATACGTGAAGCTGAAAATTTAAAGAAGAAAATTGATGAAGATGAATCTGTAACTGAATTAAATCAAGGTATTATACAGTGAAAAAATATACTGTGCTCAGTAATCAATCAACATGACAAAAATATCTGAAAAATGTTTTTTTTTTGTTTAGATTCTACTGAAGCTGAAGAGTCTCGTAAATGGCTGATACATAATCGAACTCCTAGTATTGAACTCGACAAAAATTGGGCCTTTACGTATCCTCTACGAGTACAAGATTGTAAAAAACATACAAATATTGCTAAGATTTTTCAGAACTGGCCTATTTTGAAAAACGATATTGGTTCTCAATTGGTAAGAATCTTATAAGAAATTATTTCACAAAAAAAAAATTATTTTATAAAAAACTATTTAGTTAAATTTGGTTTTTTTATTGTTAAAAATGTTATTATAGATTGAGCAAGCTTTTGGGCGAAAATATCCGGATGCCACTACAAAAATTACTACTGGATGGGATGATTTCTTCGATAAAATCTTTTCTCTGTACTCAAAAAATTTGAGTGACATTGACAAATTATACGTTGAATTGCTATCTTGTTCAACTTTAACTCAAGGTAAATTTGACGATTTTTTAAAAAATATTTGTGCCCTGTAGTTATTAAATGAATTAATTAATTTGAATACTCTTACAGACGTTCGTACATTCGTTCAATTATATTTGCTTCCAAATCTTATTGCGCCCAAATCAAGTAAAATTTGTGTAAGTAAAACAAATACCAAAAAGAGTTTTTGGAAGCCTTCGATAAGTGAATGTCGAGAAGGATTTCTTATAAATGTCGAGGTATGATTATTTGAACATAGAATCCTAAAATAATATTAATTAATAATAGTTTAATTTTATTTTCAATTTTTATATGTAGAATGACGCTGATATTAAAAAAGTCATCGATGAGAAACGTAAAAAAATGCGAGAGATGAATCTCACTGTACAACCTTTTATGATAACAGTTGGTGAAGAACTCAAATCAATTACGGATGTATACGTCTATGTTGATGAATTCAAGTACAAAGTCGCTTCAGTGTTAAAAGGAGTCGAGTTGCTTGGTAAAATATTCCTGACATTTGATGTAAGTTATCCATTGGAGTGTGAACATCTGTGGTATCTTATTCAGTGGTATTTATGTGATATTCATACCCAATTTGATAATCGAATACCATTTGTTTTAACAATACTTAATCGTTTACAAAAAAAGAACGATGACTGAGTGTAAAGTATGCTTCCAGTCTCTTAGTGGGCATCCCCAAGTAGTTTTAAAACATATTAGACTTATGCATGGTAATGAATCAATATACACATGCATATATAAAAATTGTTCCCGTAATTTTTCTGCCTTTTCTACACTTAAAAAACATGTTTTAGTTTGTAACAGTCAAAATAAAGCTTCTTTTTCGTCTATATTGACTAATACAAAAAAGATAATAAATGATAACGCACCTGCAGAAGAAAATAATTTGCATGTAAATGAAAATTCTTCATTGATGTTTGCTCCTGACGAAAAATTAATCGATAAAAATATTTTAGAATTTATTAGCAAATTACACTCTAAAAGTTCAATATCAAAATCTTTGGTTCAAGAAATTATTGAAGAATATTGTGAGTTTCTTGACAACTTAACAAAAATAATTACAAATAAATTAATATCTAATATACCACAAATTTACCATGACATTATTCATTCTTCTTTAAATTTGAATATTTTAAATAATTTAAAGTCTGAATACGGAAGATCAAAATTGTTAAAAACATTAAATGTATACATTCCGCCTGAAAATTTTTTTTGGGAGAAATCGATGATGATAAAAAAGTAAAAGGAGTTACAATACGGTCTAAAAAGCAATGTGAAGGTCAACGTATTCCTTTAAAAAAATTTTTAAAATTATATTTATAATTGCCTAATGTTTTCACCACAATAACTTCTTACATGAAAAATGAACTTTCCGAAGTAAGTAGTGAGGATAAAAACATATATTCAAGCTTGTTTAAAGGTGTCTTGTGGCCAAAAATTGAAAAAAACTTTTTAAATAAAATTGTAATTCCTTTATACTTATACTTTGATGATTTCGAAGTATGTGATCCCTTATCTTCTGCTGCTGGAGTTTATAAAATTGGTGCCATGTATTTTTCTCTTGCGGGATTACCACCAAAATTAGCGGGGTCAAGAGACGATGTTTTTTTAGCTCAATTATTTCACAGTAGTGACCAAAAACAATTCGGTAATGATATGTGTTTTTGGCATACGATACAAGAGCTAAATAGTTTATAAAAAGATGGCATTTCAATTACCGTCGAAAACCAGGCATACCAAGTTTATTTTGTCCTATTTGGACTTCTTGGTGATAATTTAGCTTTAAATGATCTTCTTGGTTATAATATAAGCTTTTCCGCAGAGTATTTTTGTCGATTTTGTCCCTCTCCAAAATCTATCACCAAATATCAATGTAAAATACCAACAGAAAACCTTCGGAATGTTGAAAATTATAAAGCTGATCTTGATTCATTGTCACACGGTGTTAAAGAAAACTGCGTATTTAATGATGTTTCTTATTTTCATAACACCATAAATGTCACATGCGATGTAATGCATGATCTTTATTTAGGTGTTTGTCGATATGATATGGCGGAAATAATTAAATCCCTTATTGATTTGAACTATTTTACTTTAGAAGAGTTGAATGATAGGTTAAAATATTTTGATTTTTCACCGGAAGTTGATCGTGGAGATAAACTATCTTCAATAAGTGAAAAACATGTTCGAAATGGATATCTTATAACTACTGCTTCAGGAATGTCATTCCTTATTTCTTACTTCGGTATTATTATCGGTGATTGCGTTCCAGAAGATGTCCCTGCATGGGAGCTGTATCTTATTTTATTTGAAATAATTGAAATTGTTACTAGTTATTCTATTTCAGATGATGATATATCGTATTTATCACATTTGATAGAATCTCACAATAAATTGTATTTGCAATTATCTGAAGCACTAAGACCTAAATTTCATAAATTATTACATTATCCGTATATTATAACTCAAATGGGTCCTGTACGTAATATGTCATGCTCAAAATTTGAATCCTTTCATCAGCTATCGAAAAAATATTCTAAAATCAATCACTGTCGTAAAAATCTGCCTTATACTCTTGGTACAACAATACAGCTTAAGCTTAGCTATCGATTTTTAACTAGAAAAGGTTTTCATACTTCTATTGTAATAGGTGAAGTTTTTGGAGGGTTAATAAATAATCCGAAGTACAATGAATTGCCGAAAATTGACGAGAACGTATACGAAGTAGCATTTGTCAAAGTAAATGGTTATACTTACCGACCAAATTATTTTATTCATGTAGATAATTCTATTAAATTCAATGATCCTAACTTCGGCGCTATTTGCAATATTGTAGTAACTAATGATAATAATACTATTTATTTTATTTACACCAAATATATAACAATTGGTTATCATAGTCATCGAAAATCGTATCATATTACGCCTAAATCTAATTTGTCTTACGAAGTACTCAAAGTAGATGTAAATAATCTATTGAGACCGATAAAATCTCACTTTTCTCGAGAAAAATATTTAATGATTTCAAAAAGAGAATTAGAGTAAATAAAACTGATCTCTAATGTAATATTAATGGGAAATCAAATAATAATTACACGACTGTGACATTAGTTTTAAGTCTCTAGTACAACCATGTTATTTTAATTGTACTCTTTCTTGTAATTATTTTGTAATTTTGGATGTTTTTTAAATTATTTTATTTAAATTACAATAATAATAAAATGTAATAATAAATGTGACTGTATTACCATTTATTTAAATACATTTACCTCCTTCTAATAGATTTATAATTAACAGAAAGCTTTTTATTTTTTATTCAATTCAATTTATTTTTAATGGAACTATCCTATTATTCTAATTAAATATAGACTTATTTATTATAAATAATCTAATTTTTCATTCAAAACTTGATAGATTAGCAATAAAATGAAATGATTTCACCAATAATATAATAATGTTTAACATAAACACGATGTTATTTAATTCAAAAATATCACCTCTTCATTCAAGTATTATTATCTTAACTATTAAGATATCTAGCGTTATAGCAATAGTAAATGATATTGGTAATTAATATGCTAATGCTAGCATCAAATAATGGTATCTTAACTGTTAAGATATCTGGAGTTGTAGCAAAAATATCTCACTATTAAAAATAAACATATTTTTTATTTAATATGAACGGAGATCTAATTCTCCATAATCAATTCTACCATCTATTTGTATTAAAGAAAATCTTTTAACTATAAATATATCGTTTTTTCAGTGATAGCTGATTTCTGCCCCACTCTTGCTGGAATTTTATGAACGGAGACTAGGTGGGTTTATGTACTTGGTAAAATATAACATACAGTAATCTAATGGAAAAATACAAATAATTTTATATGGGAATTTGTTAAAACTCGGCAAAATTTGCGAATCATTAGTTATGCTCAAAATACATCATTCAAATCTGAAAATTTAAGCTATTATTATTCAATGTTATTAATTACAAAGAAAAATGAAAGCTCCTTGTACAGAAAAGTGTAGATTGTCATGTTTTACAAAGATAAGTGAAAAATCAAGAAGCGATATTTTTAAAGAGTATTGGAAATTGCAGGACGTAACAAGGCAAAGAGATTTTATCTTTCGTAACGTCGATTTTAAACAAAAAGCCACTAAACGTAGAAGAGCTAAAAATAAGGATGAAAACGAAGTAAACGACAATGGAAGTAGAAGAAAATTGACATTTTGTTATTATTTGCAAGCTTCGCCAAATTCGGAGAAAATAAAACTCTGTCAGACCTTTTTCTTAAATACTTTGGCAATTAGTCACCAGGTTGTCAGAACCGTAGCTAAGAAATTTCAAAAGAGCAACTGTACAATAGAACCCGATATGAGAGGCAAGGTGCAATGTAACTCTAGGTTGCCAGATAAAATAAAGCAGTCTGTTCGTGATCATATTAGGTTATTTCAGCCTATTGAAAGTCATTATTGCCGGAAGGAATCAACAAAAACTTATCTACCTTCGTCCTTAAATATAAAACGAATGTACGATTTATACAATATACATTGCTCGGAAAATGACCTTAGTGTGGCGACTGAAAGTATTTACAGGCAGGTATTTTGTCAAGAATTTAATATTAGTTTTTTTAAACCAAAAAAGGATCAGTGTGGTGTCTGCACCAGGTATAAAAATTGCACTGCGGCTGAACAGTTAGAAATGCAGCCTCAGTATGATTTACATCTACAGAATAAAAACTTAGCACGAGAACGCAAGAACGAAGATAAAGAAAGAGCCAAGACATACAACAAATTTTGTGTTGCAGTCTTTGATTTGCAACAAGTATTACCTTGTCCTAAAATTGAAGTTGGTGAAGCTTACTACAAACGAAAACTCGCAACCTACAATTTTACTGTTTATGACATAGGTACAAAACTATGTTTTTGCTACATGTGGTACGAGGTAATAGCAAGCAGGGGGGCATGCGAAATGGGAAGCTGTCTTTGTATGTTCCTTACTAACAAAATCAAAGAAGGCTTCACAGAATTTTCTTTATATTCAGACAACTGCGCAGGACAAAATCATAATAGATTTGTTTACTGTTTGTTTATCTACTTGTCCAAAAAATATAACGTAATAATTCGTCACAACTTTTTAGAATCGGGACACACTCAAAATGAAGGTGACAGTGCACACAGCGTCATAGAAAATGTGTCAAAAAATATTCCTGTGTATACTCCGTCTCAATGGTGCACATTAGTAAGAACAGCATCCAGGAAAAACCCATACAATGTAGTAGAGATATCCCAAGAAGATATTTTTGATCTGAAAGATTTATTAGAATTTAACACAATAAATTGGGACAAAGATAATGACAATCAAAAAGTGCAGTGGCAACGAGTAAAAATCGTATTCGTAGATCCAAAATTCCCAACTATATTAAATTTTAAATATAATTACTCGCAAGATTCCTTTTCGACCATCAATTTGCAACAGAAGGGGCGCAGAAGCAAGAAGTTTTCAGAAACTTATACACTGAAGGTTTTACGATCGACACTGATACCACTTACCAAGGAAAAATACGACAACTTGGTTTATTTCTGCGATAAGAAAAGCATACCAACAGAATACCATGCTTTTTTTAGACAATTGCCTTATTCAGGCAGAAGAATAGCTGACGACGTTGAAGACAGTGAATAATATTTTTTTAATGGAAATTATATAAAATATTGTAACTGTTTATTTTTCATTTCTTTTCATTTTTGTTGAATACCTAGTTGAAATTTTCTAAATAAAAATACAATAACGCTTTTTACTGAAACTTTGTTGTTATACTATGTCAGCTTTCTTAAAATTATTATAAAATCAATTTATCCTAAGTCGATTTAGGATCTAGCATATTAACTTTGAATAATCCTATGTCATTATTTTTGCTTAATAGTAATGGTATCTTTTTAATATTTCTCACATTCATGTATGGCAATAATATGATAGGGATGTAGTTATGATTTAGTCCGCATATCTGGTATAAACCGGATAGATATGGTGTATCGCAACAACAATACCTCTCGCAGCACAAACAAACTTAGTTAAGAAAATTACCTACGGACAGATTTTCAAACATTTTTCATTATTATGATATGGTCGTGAAAGAAAATGGATTTTCCTATATTTTGATACTAATCATCGGTCAAATTAATTAATTTTAATAGCTGTAAATAACAGGTGAAAATGGGGTTCAAAATTTCCCAATAAATCACGTAATTTTTAAAATTTTCTTAAAACCGAGCTTTATCCCCTCCGCGCTTACAATATCTTTCTAAAAACAAGAGTAAAAAATTCTATCTTTAAAATTGTACCCTATATCACGGATCAAAGTTCATTTAATTTTCTTCAAAATTGGGAAAACTAACAAACGTATCGGAAAATTTCTTGAATATTTGGAAAGATCTACTCATTTTCCATCTAAATCACTCAATAGATATTTAAAATCAATCATATTGACCAATTTTCAGCCAATTATGGAAAAAAATGTACAAAAATCATGGTCCAACAGTTTTCTCTATCACTCCGAATTTTATCACATCTTCCTTTAATGAAAAGCTTCAGAACATGCACCTTGAAATGCTCTATCCAACGCACGTTTAAATTTCACAATATCTTGGAAAATATGCAATATATCGTTGTTTGAAAATTGATAAATTTCGCACGCCGAATCGAGGTATGTCTACACATTACCCTCAAGTTTATGTCAAATGTGTTATAAGTAGTCTAATATTGTAAAAACTGTTGCATTAGTACTTACATTTATTGCTTTATTTTGTTTTTAACGGCATGGTACAATTTGAAAACATATAGGTTATTTTATCGAACATTGAATAAAAAGTTGATGTTGGGGCAAGATGATTATGTTATTGGTGTACAAGATGATTCGTGCGAACCATCTTGTACCTAAGACAGAGAATCATTTTTAACCATTTGTATGTTAACAGATTATGTTTTAACCAATGTATTTTTGCTTACAAATATAATTTAATAACCTGCATTCTGTAGTAGACTTGTATTCGTTTATTTTATCGATTTCTATTAAAAATACTTTACTAATACAAAAAATACTTTATCTTGTTTTAGAATATGCTGCGTAATTATAAAAGAAAAACTAATCGAGGTGAGTGGTCGGAAGACTCCATGATCAAAGCGTTAAATGCTGTAAAACAAGGTATGCCATATAGAACAGCAAGTAAACAGTTTGCAGTGCCTGTTATGCCATTAAAAGATGGGCTAAAGGCAAAAATAAAGTGGCTGTTGGTGCAACCAAGTATTTAGGTGAAGAAAAAAAACAGTTTTAACGGCAGAACAGGAAACTGAGCTCGTGAAGCACATTAAAGATATGGAGACGAGGATGTATGGATTAACGCGGCAAGATGTTTTAACGTTGGCATATCAACTTGCAGTAAAAAACAAGATCACCCGCCCTTTCCGCAGAGAAAAAGCTGGAAATGATTGGCTGAGAGGATTCCGTTAGCGGCATCCAGATATAGTAGTAGTAGACAGGTTTTATTCCGTGCTAAAATCCATTCAAGAGAAGAAAAACCATCCATGCCATCGAATCTATAATGTTGACGAAACGAGCATTTCTACGGTACCCACTAAAAACACAAAAGTGTCTGCAGAAGCTGGACGTAAACAGGTAGCACGAGTTACATCAGCTGAAAGAGGGGAAAGTACGACAGCTGTAATTTGTATGTCTGCTTCTGGAACTTTTATTCCACCCATTTTTATCTTTCGAAGGGTTCGTATGAAGATAGAACTAATGGATGATGCACCGCCAGGGTCCACATGGGCATGTAGTAATTCATCTGGATGGATGAATCTGGATGTTTTTACCAAATAGTTTGATCATTTTTTAATCCACACAAAGCCTTCTGCAAAGGACCCCGTGCTGGTGATTCTAGACGGCCACCTTTCACACACAAAAAATTTGGAAATGATGTTAAAATCTCGGGAAAACCACGTCACTATTGTCTGCATCCCTCCACACTGCACTCACAAACTACAACCATTAGATGTCAGTGTAATGTATCCCTTGAGCGTGTACCACAATCAATCACTCGAAAAGTGGATGAACAACAATCCTGGCAGGTCAGTAACCGTATTTCAAATCGCAAAGATTTTTGGAGAGGCTTACTTGAAAGCGGCAGTCCCATTAGATGCTATCAATGGATTTGCCAAAACTGGCATATATCCTTTCGATTCGGATGTGTTCACCGAAGCTGATTATGTCGCTGCTGCAACAATCGAAATGGAATTCAATGAACACTCCAGTGTAGCAGAAATGACTACTATGGGTTTAAACACAGAACAACTGCTAGCATCGGATCCCTCACCACTGCAAGAATTCGTAGCTTTGCAGAACAAAACACCATCACCAATCCCTATAAATGAGGAGAATTTCTCAGTTCGCAGTCCTTTGTCGCCAATACCATCTACAAGCAATGCACGCAACCCAAATGTATTGCCATCAAGCCTTGACGATAGCCAACATAAAGCTTTTTATGTTACACCGGCCCAAATTCATCCATTGCCAAAGATTGTAGGCAGAAGAAGTCACATGAAGAGAAAACGAATGGACACGTCGATTTTAACTAGCACACCATATAAAAATTATTTAGAGGAAGAAAGAAATAAAAAGACCGATAAAGAAAATAAAAAAACACAAAAAGAACTCGATTTAAAAAAAAAATCCTAAAAAGAAACAGAAAGGGAAAGGAATGTCAAATAAAAGGAAGAAAACTAATATTGCGTCAGAATCATCTGAAGAAGCAGAAGACACAGAATGTCTATTCTGCACGGAAACATTTTCCAAAGATAACAGGGGTGAGGGATGGATAAAATGTTGTGCATGCCAAAGAAGGGGTCATGAAGCTTGTGCAGGGATAGATAGCGACGATTCTGATGGATTCACATGTGATTTCTGTACAACAACACCAGTAAAGCGACGTTTAGAATTATAAAAGTATTTTTTTGAGTTTCATTTTGATCGTTTACTTTTTAAAAATAATTGTAAGAAATGTTATTTTTTTTTTACTATTTTTTCAAATTTTTTCGTTTAATGTTGATTATGGATGGAGAGCTTTATCATTTCAGTTATTATAGAAGATTATATTATTTTGTTAAATCTTTACTTAACGATTGATCTCATATGTGATGATTATTACCTATAAGTAATTTTGAGACTGACGATTAATTAATAAGGCTGGTTCATTCTACCTAAGTGATTGTCTGTAAGATACCTGATTTCGTAATTAAAGGCAAAATCTGATAAGTTATTTTTTATTTGATTCTACCAAAATAGGGGCAACATGATCCCTAGGATCATCTTGCCTCTACCGTAGGGATCTTCTTGGACACCGGGGTGTACAAGATGATTCTTTGGTAGTGTTTTAAAAATTGTGAATTTTAATAATAGAAGATCCAAAAATTTGACATTTCGAACAAGATAGCAGCTAGACAGATAAATTTACTATCAATAGATGCTTTTACATCTGCATTAAGTTGAATATCGCTTAAACTACAAGCATTCTCCCTTAAGGGTAAGTTGGAGGGACAGATCGATTCAGCGTGCGAAATTTATCAATTTTCAAACTCTTGTTTTCAGAAAGATATTGTAAGGGCGGAGGTAATAAAGCTCGGATTTAGGAAAATTTTGAAAATTACGTGATTTATTGGAAAATTTGGGATCCCATTTTCACCTGTTATTTACAGCTATTAAAATTAATTAATTTGACCGATAATTAGTATCAAAATATAGGAAAATCGATTTTCTTTCACGACCATATCATGATAATGAAAAATATTTGAAAATCTGTCCGTAGGTAATTTTCTTAACCAAGCGTGTTTGCGCTGCGAGACGTATTATTGTAGTAATGTACCACATCTATCCGGTTTATACTAGATATGCGGACTAAACCACACCGACAATACCGCTCGCAGCATAAACAAGACTTAACCTTTTATACGAAGAAAAAAATTTCCAGTCGGCATTTTTCCCGGGAATCGTACACCCATCCTCAAAGTAAGATCTTGAACCGAAATGCGATTCCCAATCCTGTATCCAATTTTAGAATACTTGCACCTGATGCTCCATCATCATCTTTCCCAACAGATTCCTTTACTGTGAAAAATGTTCCTAATACCTCCTCTGATCCTGTTATTTCCTCTCCGAATTTCCTTTCTTCTATTCTACCCAAAGCTTTTATTTCTCAGTGTACGAACTCTAGTCATTCGAAAGAAAGGCAGCTGATTCGTACACTGAGAAATAAGCAGCGATATATACGAGAATTGAAAAACAAGGCGAAACTATATAGAAGTCGTATTGCGGATCTTGTGAAAACAGACGAGATCACCATTATATCAAATAATTTATTAAAGAATGTCCCACCAACAACGAGGATGTTCCTGTTTTCACAGTTAAAGGCCGCCAAACGTCTTCCACGGGGTAGAAGATGGACAATTCAGGAAAAGGTTACAGCATTATCCCTTTTGAAAAAGAGTCCTGCAGCTTACGCCTTGCTCAGGAGATTTCTCGCTCTGCCCTCTCCCAAAACACTTAACCGTCTCCTGAGTACAGTTCCTTTTCAAACCGGGATAAATGAACATTTATTCCAATACCTTGGTAGGTGCCTCGCCCCATTTAAAGAAGAACGGATGTGCTCTCTTGTTTTCGACGAAGTGTCGATAAGGGAGCACAGTCAGTACAATTCTTCTTTGGATGGGTTCGATGGCACGGTAGATCTTGGAAGCTTGGGTAGGAGAGGCAAGACCGCCAATCATGCCCTTGTTTTCATGGCCCAAGGTGTTGTGCGGAAATGGAAGCAACCTGTTGCTTACTACTTCACACAAGGGAGTATTTGTTCGGAGGACTTGGAGCCCATTATTCGGGAGGTTATTGACTCACTGCACCATGTCGGTGTGCCTGTTATTGCTACCATATGTGACATGGCTGCAGCTAACGTCAGTACCCTTCGGAAAATGGGTTCGACCGTTTCCCATCCCTTTTTCATCCACGGAGGTAGTAAAATTTTTACTATTTTCGATCTCCCGCACCTTCTAAAATGCACTTGTAATCTTTTCCGAAAATATCATATCCAATTCGCTTCTACTGTTGCCGACTGCAATGTTGAATTAACAGCTCACTGGGCCCATATAAACAGTATTTTTGAATTAGATAAAAATCAGCAGCCAGGATTTCAAGTATAATATTCACTTATCTAGTGTTATATTTGATAGGTATAAATAACAATTAATCTTTATTTTGTAGGTACTTAAAAAATTAACAAAACAGCATATGGCGCCAGTGATGCAATCTGCAATGAAAGTATCACTGGCAGCTTAAGTGCTGAGTCAATCTGTGGCCGCTTTTTTAGAAAATCTAATTTCAGTTGGTAAGTTTTGCTACGAAAAGTTTACTGAAACAATCTAAATGAAAGGTCATTTGTAGGTTTTTTTGCCGGCAGAGGCCATCGGAACTTCAACGTTGGTGATGTTTCTAAATGATTTGTTTGACAGCTTCAATGGCAAAAGCTGTTCTTCATTGTACGGTGAGTTCATAATATTTTATACCAGTATAAAATTATTCAACTTTAGCTATTAATAAATTGCTTTCATAATACCTCATAACATAATTATTCTCATCGAAGTGCTGTTAGAATTTTGCTTATATTAGAAGAACATTTATACTTCTTTTTTTTTCTTACATATCATCAATACTTTTTATATTCTCTACAATTACGAATAAATATTAATTATGATAAATGTATAATACAGGATTTTTCATTGGCGACTGGACAGCTCTTATGGAGTTCCATATAAGTTGGCGAGCGATTCGAATAATGTTTCAAGGATTTGCAGGGTAGCCCTGGAGACCGTTTTATCCAAATGACTTTGAATGTCTGATGGATCCTCGTAACATCGATTTTTCCTTTTCTCCACTATAGCGAGGAATAAATGCGAAATATTTCTAATTTTATCAGAATACATGGTGATTCATGATCATGACCTGTTAATAGTAAGATTTATATAAGTTTATGAAGTTTTGATTAAAACTTTTGGTAAAATTCAGATTTAGATGTTGTTGTATTGAAACATTTGCTTCTTAGAATATATTACTATAACCAGAATTTCATGGGCCATGATCATGAACAACCCTGTACTAATGTGGATGCTTATCTGAAATAATTTTTCAACTTGTAGCTTTAAGAACATCGTTAACGGAGACCTCACCTCATTTGAAGTTCTGGGACGAGGCCTACAAATGTATTGAGAACTGGACATTTGTAGGAGCGACACGTCGGCCCCCTTTACAGGTTTTATTTAATTTTATAAATAAAAATTTGTTTTAGTATTACTATTGTTGTTCTTTTTAGGATGGTTGGTTGACAACAATCAACGCTGTTTAGGGGGTCTGGTCAACTGTCCGGCAAAAGGGGTTCAGTGAGCTGAACTTAAGGTCCTTAAATCAAGATCCTCTAGAAAACTTGTTTGGGACTATTCGTTCGGGATGTGGCAACAACGACAACCCCACAGTGCAACAATTTGCATCCTGTTTAAAAATCCAAATTTTGAATGGCTTGATTCGCGAGAAGTCGCATGGAACCAATTGCGAATCAGACGATTTGGAATTTTTAAGCAATTTGCAAAGTTTTTTTAATGTGGAACAGGAGGGAAACACGGCACAAGACGAGAATGAAATCACTAGCATGGGCATTTCGGAAAATGGTGAACATATTGTCAACGAAATTACACATGATGTTACAGTTGGCAGTATGGAAAGCCTTTCTGTTGCTTATGTTAGTGGTAGCATTGCTCGAAAGAGACTTGCTAAGGATAATTGCACAAAATGCAAAGACATTCTCACTTCTGAGGCTTCCCTTCCATGTAATCAATACATTGTATTGAAGAGATATCTATTGATCAGCCGAGACTAACTTATCCTTCTGAAAAGTTAGTTAGTGCGGTTGGTCATGCGATGTCTCTAATAGAGCAACTGTTACCAACTCGAATGCTGGATACGGGGCTTCGGAAGAAGTTAGCAACTTCACTTAGTGAGCAAGTTGATTTTTCGTGGTTTGAATGTGTTTTCCACTCTAGTACTGTTAAAAAGTGTACTGTGGACGCTGTTTGTTGTATCAGTCTGCCATGGTACTGCAAGCGCTTCATCCGCGATCTGAAGTCCCAAGCAGTTTCTAGACGGACGTAGCGAAAAGTTCGCATATTACAACATCAATAGCATCATTGTTATTGGTGTTGTAATATGTTAACTTTTCGCTATAGATATTTAGTTTTCAATTTTGTATTTAATTAATTATTTAATTTATTTATTTATTTATCAGATCTATCTGGTTTGTATCAGATTTATCGGTACATTGCCAACTAAATCACAATAACAACAACGATAACAACACAAACATGGTCGAATTAAAAAGAAAAATATAGACAGATATTCAAATATTTTTCATTATAATGATATGGTCGTGAAGTAGATAAAATTTCCGACATTTTCTTATCAATCATGAGACAAATCAATTAATTTTAATACTTTTTAATAATAGGTGAAAAAAGGGTTTAAAATTTCCCTCTAACTCACTTTATTTTCATTTTTTTTAAGCGAGCTTGATGTCCTTTAAGCTTATTAGCTTTCTAAAAACGAGAGTATGATTCTCCATCTTTAAAATTATGCTTGGCATCAATGTTCAATTTTTTTTTAAATTATCTCAAGCTATCGAAAAATAACAAACCTATCGGGAAAATTTTTGAAGGCTTGGAAAGCTTCTTCAATTTTTTATCAAAATCCGCTTGAAACTTATTGAAAATCAATAATGTTGGCTAAGTTTTAGCCAGTTTGAAGATTGAAAATTTTCAAACACCGTATCGACATTTTACCTACCAGAAAGGCTGTTTCCAAGTAACTTTGTTGCACACATTTAATTGCTCATTTGCATGTGTACGAGATTTTAGGCAACGTTTATTGTAAATATTTTTGTTGTTACTGTTCTATGTAATTTTAAATAACTGTATTGAAAATAATTTGTTGTTAATTTGCTTGTGTACTTAATTTTAAGCAATTTTGATTGTAAATATTTTTTGGTAAGCATAAGCATCTGCATTTTACCGTTTTATGCAATTTTAAATAACAGCATTGCACACATTTTATTGTTCATTTGCATGTGTAGTTAATTTTATGCAATTTTGAGAAAGATTACTGACTGTATATTTCATTGCTCCAAATAATTTTGAGAAAGGATATTCTACATGTTTTGTATTTTATTTGCACATGTAATTTCAAAGATTATTGCAGATTAATATGGTTTGAAGAACTGACATCTTTATAATAAACTATTATTAATTTTATGTAATAATAAGTGGGGGTATAGGAGTGTGAGGTCCATACTTGTCTATGGTACTGATTTGCAACATCCCGATTTTATCGGCGCAGAAATTACCGCCAAATTTTGTGAGTTCATCAATAATTTGTTTGATATTTTTAATACACGTAATTGGGCAGAGAAAACAAAGTATCGGAAACCACTGTCTCCACACACTCACAACAAAATATTTGAATATTTACAATTTTGTAACCATTATTTCTTACATTTAATACTCAATAACGTTCTTGTGTTACAAACAACAAGAAACTGGCTTTCTTGGGTTTGTCATAGCCATTTAACTAAAATGTATCAATGGTATGTTGCCACTGAGACTCCTCTTCTGAGATGCATTTTAACTTATAAAGTAACACAGGATCACCTTGAAATTTTCTTTAGTGCGGTTCGCAGTAAAGCTGGATTCAATAACAATCCTACATATCGACAATTTGCGGCAATTTATAAGCGTCTTTTACTACATACTGATATAAAAGGGGCGGCTTCAGGCAACTGACAATACGTCTTTATTGTATTGTTCCTCTAAAGTTCTAAAGTATTGACAGTAAATAATAATAATGAATATCTTGAGGACATATCGTTACAGTTATTCCTACAAGCTCTTGTTGAGCCCAATTATGCATTGGGTGTGCAAGTTGAAAATCGGCTCTGAAGTTGGTTGCATTGAAAAACATCTTGAACGCATCCAAATCGCCCGCATTTTGGATACATGAAGCTTAGTAATTGTTGTTTTTATTCCAACGGTCTCAGTCATTTACAAGCTGTCGTTCCGTATGTGTAATTTTCATAAGGTATAGAAGTTGATAAGCAACATTTACGCCATTGTATTCTAGACTGTTTTCAAATGAAAAAAAATGCTGCTAAAGCTTTACTTTAATTCCACCTTGAGTGAACATTCTGTGAATCAGCTAACAATAAAAAGGTGGCTTGCAAAATTTCGTGATGAAATTTTAATCTTAAAGACGATCCACGTCCAGGTGCGGTAAAAAAATTTGAAGACGAAAAACTTTAAGCGTTACTTGATGAAAATCCATGTCAAATTCAAGAAGACCTTGCAAAACCGTTAGGAGTTACTCACCAAGCAATATAACTTTGATTTCATGCAGAAGGCAGGAAAATGAGTTCCTCACGAATTAACGGAAGACAACAAAAATCTAAGATTTGACATCTGCATGAACTTGCTTACTCGGTACAAAAAAAAGAATTTTTTGCATAAAATCATTACGAGTGATGAAAAATGGATTTCCTATGACAATCCGAAACGCAGAAAAACATCGGTTGATCCAAGCCAGCCATCAACATCAGTTACAAAAACTAATATTTATACCAATAATGTGTTGTGTCTGGTGGGATAGTAAAGGGGTTATTTACTACGAACCTCTGGATCCTGGTCAGACTGTTACAGCTGAACGTTATAAGGCCCGATTGATCAAATTAAGTGATACTCTAAAGAAAAAAGGACAATTTAAGTTGCAAAAATCACGGAAAGTTATGTTGCTGCATGACAACGATCGTCCACATCCAACGAAATCCACTCAGGAACTAATCTTCTCCTTAGGCTGGGAAGTCATTCAGCATGCGGCGTATTCTTCAGACTTGGCGCCTTCTGATTGTTACTTATTCAGATCGACGTCATCATATTTAAAAGACCAGCAGTTCATGAAAGTTGAAGATGTGCGAAAACGGCTCGATGACTATTTTACTTCAAAACCTCCATGTTTTTATCACAATAGCATTCATCAGCTACCCGATAGATGGCAAAATGTCATAGATACTAATGGTGATTAATTCGATTATTAATATTTGTAACAAGTATCTTTTCAATAAAGTTAAATTAGTGTTTTCATAAATATTTGACAGACTCGTCATCGACTGCAAGTGGCAATGATGAGGCGGAACCACCTGTCAAGAGGCGGCGAAGAAAAGAAAATTCTTTCGAAAAATTACACCGTGTTGCGGTGGATAGAAACAGTGATTTCTTAACAAAACTTTTTGATTTTCAAAGAGAAGAACAGAAACAGCTGCTAGAGTCTATCTAGTGAGGTAGTATGAAGTTTTGAATTTACTGCCTGTAGGATGTAGAGTTATAAGTTATAAGAGTAGGGGAAATATCCAGAGAACACAGAATAAAGCAGTTAGAGTTCAGTCGTACAGAAGACTTGTCGTGTTTTATTAATCCTAGAATCTTCTAGAGTATTCTTGTTATATTCAAAATAATACATGGTGTCAGGTGAAAAAAGATTAGTATCGTTTGTTGATTCGCTAGTGAAAAAAGAAAAAAAAATGGAAAATTTTAGAACTCCAGACCCTCTAGTACTGGATGGCAATATTGCGCAACAATGGGATAAATTTCGCCAGAAGTTTGAATTATTCCTAGAAACGTTTCAACAAGGGAAATTAAATGATCAACGAAAAGTAGCAATGCTTCTAACCCTAATTGGGGATGATGGTCTTGATTTGTATAATACATTAGAATTTGATGCAGAAGAAGATAAAAAGAAATTGGAAAAAGTTTTGGATAAATTTGAAGTTAAATGCACCCCAAAAAAGAATTTGGTATTCGAAAGATATATTTTTAATAATATAGTACAAAAAGAAGGGCAAACAATGGATAATTTTATAATGGAATTAAAGAAAGCTGTAAGAACTTGTGAATATAATAAACCTGAGGAATTTGTACGTGATAGAATTGTAATTGGAATCCGAGATAAGAGTATTCAAGAACGATTATTGGGAGAATCAAAACTAGACCTTGAGACAGCAATACAACTATGCAAGATAACAGAAACAAGTAAAACACAGTCGAAGATATTGCAATCGGAGACGCTAGTTGCTGATGTTAAGAAAATAAACAAAACAACCACTCGAGAAAATAATAATCGGTCGTGTCGCGCTTGCGGGTATGCGCATGATTATGGGAAGTGCCCTGCGTTTCGTAAGACTTGCGCGAAGTGTCAAGGTAAGAATCATTTCGCGAAAATGTGTCGGTCGAAAATAGTAAAAGACAAACGAAAAGAACAGAAATCGAAGCAAGAGAACAAAACTAATAAGAAAATTATAGTGGTGACAGAACAAAACTCTAGTGATAGTGATGATAGTGAGAGTGCCACTAATATCAGCAGTGTATTTATGATTAATAGAGTCAAATCTGATCGAGATGAAAGCCATGAAGCATGGTATCAAGATGTGGAAGTTGATAATAAAATGATGACGTTCAAACTTGACAGTGGAGCTCAGATATATAAATATATATATATATATATATATATATATATATATATATATATATAAGTATATGAAAATTTTCAAAGATAGTTTGAAAATCAAGTCAAGTAATTGCAAACTAATCGCATATGGTAGTGACCAGTATAAAATTAAAGTCATTCGGGAAGTAACTTTAAGTTGTACTGTAAAAAATCAAACTTGTAATATCAATTGTGTAATAATCGATGGAAAAAATCAAATTCCTTTATTAAGTTTAGATGCATGTGTAAAATTGAAATTAATTGCACGTCTTGATAGTATTTATTAATGTAAAACTTACAACTATTGAGGCAATGATTAACAGTTATAAAAGTGTTTTTGAAGGACTAGGCAAGTTTCCTGGGGAGTATCGCATAGAATTACGAGAAGGTGTAGTGCCGCATGTATCAAAAATGAAGAACTTACCTTATAGTTTACATGAAAGATTGAAAACAAAATTAAGTGAAATGGAATCTAAAGGAATTATAAGAAAAATTGAGAAGCCAACCGAATGGTTAAACTCGCTTGTGGTAGTCGAAAAGAAAAATGGAGATTTGCGTGTGTGCTTAGATCCAAAACACTTGAACCAAGCAATTAAAATAGAAAACTATTTAATTTCAACAATTGATGATATTAGTTATAATTTAAATAATAAAAGAGTTTTCACAGTTCTAGATATGAAGGATGGTTATTTCCAAGTTCCGATTGATGACACGAGTGTTGACTATTACACTTTTGGAATTTGTTCAGCTCCTGAAATATTCAACGGAAAAATGTGGAGTTATTTGGTGATATAGAAGGAGTGCAGATATATTTTGATGACATTATAATTGTGGGATCTTTAGAAGAAAAACATGATATTAGTTTAATGAGAGTTTTAGAGCGAGCTAAACAATACAAAATTAAATTTAACAAAGATAAAATTCAGTTTAAAACTAACAGTGTAAGATTTTTAGGTCAAATATTTTCAAAAGATGGTATTAAACCAGATAGTGAATATGTTAAAGCGATTGTATCATTGAAAGAACCAAACGATCGTAGTGAGTTGTGGAGAATTTTGGGAATGGCTAAGTATTTAGCAAGATTTATACCGAATATGTCAAAAATAACAGCACCTTTAAGAGAATTGACTAAACAAGGTCAAAAATGGAAATGGAACAACCAACATCGAGAAGCATGGGGAGAGTTGAAACAAGTAATTTGTAATGCACCTTGCTTAGCGTGTTTCGATCCTAAAAAAAAATAGTAATACAAACAGATGCCTCTAAGATGGCTTAGGGGCGAGTTTAAGTCAAAATGGGCATCCGGTAACGTTTGCGTCACGAAGTTCGACACTAACAGATTAAAAGTACGCACAAATCGAAAAGGAAATGTTAGCCATTGTCTTTGCAGTGGAAAATTTTTATAAATTTGTTTATGGACATAGAAGTGTGACTGTGCAATCTGACCATAAGCCACTGGAAAATATATTGAAACCAGACCTTACTAAAGTACCAGCCAGATTACAACGTTTAATAATGAGAATTTTGCATTTAGACCTGAAAGTTGTTTACACACCAGGAAGAGAGATGTATGTTGCAGATGCGTTATCAAGAAATTTCTTAAAAATAGAAGATACAGATAGTACAGATATTGATTATGCAATTCATGCACTTGTTAAAAGTTTACCGATCGAGGAAGAACGAAAACAAAAGTTTAGAGAAGATATACAACATGATCCAGATTTGAGTCAAGTGTTGAAATATTGTAGAAAGAATTGGCCACATAGCTGTAATATTGTATCACCAAGTTTGCGAAAATTTTGGTCATTAAGAGAACAAATAACTGAATGTGACGGGTTGTTATTGTTGAATGATAAATTAATAGTGCCAAAAAACCAGCGTTATGAGATGATGAAGCAAATTCATGATGGTCATTTGGGAATCGAGAAATGTAAAATGAGAGCAAGACAGTTATTATATTGGCCGGGTATGGATAGTGATATATATAAAGATATAACATCGTGTAAAGTGTGTGAAAAGTATGGTCGTCAACAACAGAAACAGACATTGCATTCATATCCAATACCTGATCGTCCATGGCAACGAGTAGCAGCAGATATTTTTACGTTTAATCAAATTTCATTTTTAGTTGTGACGGACTCGTATTCGAATTGGTTGGAAGTGGTCAAAATAGACAACAAATCGTCAAATGAAATAATTATTAAATTAAAAGCCATATTTTCAAAATTTGGGATTCCTGATGTTTTGGTAACAGATAATGTGCCATTTTCAGGTTACAAGTTTCAAGATTTCGTTAGAGAATAGTGTTTTAAGTTGGTAACAAGAAGCCCTGAATATCCAGAATCAAATGGATTAGCAGAAAAGGCTGTGGGCATAGCGAAACAGCTGATCAAGAAAGCGATTGAAAGTGGTACCGACATCTTCTTATCATTACTACAATATAGGAATACACCGATTAAGTATATAGGCTTGAGTCCAGAGCAACTATTGATGGGTCGTCAGTGTAAAACCCGAGTGCCAACATCAAGTGAGATGTTAAAACCTCAAAGTCATGATCCGAATGAAGTTAAATTGAAATTAAAGAAGCGTCAATCATCTAATGAATTGTATTATAACAGAACAGCATCGAAAAAGATTGTTAATTTAAAACCTAATGATAATGTTATTATATTTGATCGTGATAAACATCATTGGTCTCCAGCTAAAATAAAGTGACATAAGTCACCGCGATCATATTTAATAAAAACCGAAAATAATAATATTATTAGACGCAATAGTAATCACATTAAACCATCAGTTAATGAACCAATGATTCAACCGAGTTATGACGATCAAATTATTGAATTAACTAATACTGAAAATGTTAATAATAATAATAATGTTGATAATGATGATGTTAATACGCCAAATGTGAGCTTATCACAGAAAGTGACTCGCTTTGGTAGACCAATTAAATTACCAGGGAAATATGAGGATTTTGAGCTAGGACAGGGGGTGTAAGATGTAGAGTTATAAGTTATAAGAGTAGGGGAAATATCCAGAGAACACAGAATAAAGCAGTTAGAGTTCAGTCGTACAGTAGACTTGTCGTGTTTTATTAATCCTAGAATCTTCTACAATATCCTTGTTATATTCAAAATAATACACTGTCAACCTTACAGTTCAACAACTATCAGCTTTCATATAGGAATCGGTAGTAAAATTAGCATCATTGTATTGGTGCCATTTGCACACTAAAAAGTCTACGCATTGTTTATATGTCAAAAAGATAACCACAATTTTTTTGAATTTGAACGTGTTGTATTTTCGCGATAAGACGCGCTGGTTGCTGATATGCGTATGTGAGTAAGCGGTCTATTTTCTGTGACAAGTCGCCACAAGTCGTAGCAAAACGCCGCGTCTCACAGTCGAGTTGCTTCGGAGGCAACTTAAACGCGCACGTTTTGCTCATCGCCATCTTCTTGAAGTTGTGTATAGTGTTAAATACTGTGCCTGTTGAATTTTTCCATATTATTATTATTTTAAAATATGGCGAAACATAATAATAAAGGTCACAGATTACGATTTTCAAAAGAAGAAGATGAAAGACTGATCAATGAGGTCGCTCAACATCCTGCTCTCTACGACCCTAAACATAATCTATATAAGGATCAAAATGTACGAGATAATACCTGGGAAGAAATTTCACAGGTGGTAATCAAAAATGGTTAGTATTTGGTGGATTAAGACGATACACGCATTCAATAAGGTCGTAACTTACGTTACGTTACGTCTTTGTTGCATGGAGTTTTTGGCAATAACGTTAGATACAACCGTATTGTTTAAAAAATATTTGAAAACGATACTAATGTCTTTAGTCTTGTATCAGCGGTTGATGCAACTAGATCAATAAAAGCCAATAAAACGTTATTGTATGGAAATGTTGAGAATTTTATAGGTTGTAACGTACATTACGTTTACATATCCAACAAAAAATTTATGTAACAAGACCGCAAGTCGCTTTACAACCATATTACCATAAAAACTGAAAATATTCTAAAACGTAACTAACACTAAAAACAAAATTTGAGTTCAGATTAATAATTTTTTTATACTGTCGTCTAGAGAAAGTTCCAAAGATGATCTCACACAAATTTGACTCCAGTAGATAAACAAATAATTCTAAAAAAAAAATATTCACTATAAATTTTCAACAACGTTTCCTGTAAAACTACATTTTGTTAGTTACTGCCTTATTGAATGGGTGTATCGAAGAGTCGATTATAAAATGAAATTAAAATATGTATTTTATATTTAAGTTGAGGAGTGCAAGAAGAGATAGAAAAGTTTGAAGGATCTGTATTGGAAGAAGAGAAAAGAAGGCAAACACAGAACTGGTGAAGCAGCCAAGCGAACCACCCAATGGGAACACATGGATGCGCTAGCTTTTCTTGATAGAGTGACGACATACAGACAGTATGAACACATACTCTGGTAAATTGTTGAGGTAACTGATTTTTATTGTTATTTTTTAGAACAGTAACTAATGTAACGGCAACAAACGAGGAAGATAAGAATTCATCGCAAGCAGCAGACGAAGTAGTTGATGAAGACGTGGTCGAAAATAGAGACGAAACGCTAGAAGGGGAAGTATCTCAAGACACTGAAACAGTGGACGAAATGGTAGAATCTCAATACCGTCAGTGTGGAGGGAACACAGTGGAATCAACTCAGTTCAGGCCACGAACAAAAAAAAAACAACTAACGAAAAGCTGTTGGACACTATCAAAAAGAGGGCAGAAGGTCGTTCAGTTTTATTCAAGAAATTGGAATCGGCAATTGAAGACAAACCTCATCCGATAAAACTGTTTTTTGCTAGTATGGCAGAAACTGTCATGCTTTTTCCGCCAGCACTTGCTGCTCGTGCTAAGATGCGAGTGATGGAAGTCGTCCATGAATTGGAGTTGGAAAATTATGGAGTCAGTTCTACGTCATCGTATGACTTCCTAAGCCGAGTGCCTACCCCTGCTACTTCTTTGAGTTCTACGTCATCGTATAACCCTAAAACGCGAGAGTCAGATACTACCACATCTTATGTAGACTCGTGTTATTCGGCACCAAGTTCGGTTGAGCCGCCTAGAGTTCACGAAGACTGTGCTGATTTATTCAGCAGCACAACTTCCCAGTAAAGACAATACGATCATATTTTTTTTATGACCTTTAATCGTTGCAATTGAGACCATGCCTGAACGAATTATCGCTGCATTTACTCGTAACGTTTGTTCGCTTCGATTAATCGCTGCAGATAGACCGTACCTTTAGAGTGTTTTTGGTGGTTTTTATATTTATTGACTATATTTTATTGACTTTGTAAGAAGTATCGACTCATAAACATTTTTGTGAATTGTAATATTTTTTCTTAGTGTTCGTTTATTTAGGGTAAAATTATAATTTACTTCGATTTCAGTTTTCAAGTTAAAGTATTTTATGACAATATCGTCAAATAATATGGATAATAATATGCATAATGATAATGATGCAGTAAGCATTCTTTATTTTATTTAATCACTTATATATCTTTGCTTATTTTAAAATATATTAGAGTACATCCACCAAAAAATGGAACCGTTTGGTTGTTTGCAATAATTCTGTGGCCCAAAAAATGATAGAAAACACCTACAACTTTTTTAAAAGTTCTAATTTACATTAGGATTACCCTATTGAGGTAAAATACGCAGCATTTTAAATGTTTTGAATATCTGATAGGAAAAATGATAACAGTTAACAGCAAAATGTTTGGGGGTGAGTATTATTCCGGTTAGTAAGTATAAAGATGGACCAACCGAGAACCAGGCAGTACTCCCCCTCAAATACAAAAGGCCAAAAAAGCCACGAAGACATGGACTACAACCAAAAACAGGAAGTAAGAAGTATTATCAATGGATTCTACAAAGACAGTAAGAACAGAGATATTATAGATTTATCGCTTTTGTTTGAAAAATAATTTTTTAGTTTTGATTTTATTTATTTGGGCCGATAAGTAGTAAGAACAGGGATATTGTAGATTTATCGCTTTTACTCCCAGAATTATGTTTTAGTTTTTATTTTATTTATTTTGTCAGTCCTTTACCTGAACTGCCTCAGAACGCTAACGGGAAGTTTCTATCTCACGTCAATACAAGTAATACAGATGATATTCCTTGTATTAGCAGTTTAGATAAAACCTCAAGCCCATTTGAGAAACATTTTTACTATTCAGGCATAAAAAATCAAAATTTAGAGAAGATGAAAATAGCAAAAGAAAGAATGCCCTCGATCGTATCTGGGAAGTTGTTCCAAGATTAAGGCAAGGAAATAGGGAAGAAAAGGCTACAGATAAATAACTTAAAGCATTTCAATCAAAACGAAAAAAAAGCTAAGAAAGCTCCACAATATTCATTAGAAAGTTCAGACACTAGCTATGAAATACCTGAATGTGTTGATAGTGATGATAATGAGGGTCCTTCTGTAGAAAATACATTAGAAAGGAAAGAAATATTAATGAACACGTTATATTTTTATACGAAGGTGAATATATTTCGGAAAAAATCCTTTGTGTAACTGAAGATACAGCACTTCTATGCAGAAATATGGGCGATTATGGAAATGGCCAGAAACTCCAGATATATTAGATTATGAATGGGAAAATGTACTTTTTTATATAAATGACCTTTCTAAAACGAGCAAAACGCGAAATATTTACTCTGTGCCTGAATTAGATTCGTTAGGGAATTAATTAACTACATTTTTGTTAACTTATACTTTTTATAGTATATCACGAAGAAGCTGATTTTTGAAGCCAAGGCTTCGTTTGATTTTTTTATACGATATCTTCTCTTTTGTTTTTGATGGCTATTTCTCATTTTCTACTAAGGTTTGTCTTTCTTTTCTTTATTTTGATGTAATAAACCTAGAATTACAATGTTTGCCCTGTCTCGAAAGGGACCAGGCGTCCACAAGAAGGAAATTTTATCTAGAAATCTTAGCAAAACTGGTAGTAACAACTAATTTACATGAGGCTCCAAAAATAATTCAAAGTCTGTTGATTACATGTAATAGTTTTTATGACGGTACTGATGATGGGTATGATGAATTACCTAGTGAAAATTGAAAATTATTCTTAGAAGAGCTCGTATCTGGTATGAGCGAGATTACAGTTGAAAAAGAAGAAAAAGAAGAACCACAATTTACTGACATGGAAGACGAATTGCATATGATGATAATGACGACCATGACAAGCGAACAGAACAAATAAATAAATGGATACTTCTATTATATGAGAGAGATTTAACGCAATACAAGGTGGAATTGCCCGATGCTCCAGTCACTTATCGAGAAAAACTTTATTATCTTCATATCTTTGCGGATTCACTAAAAAAATTTGTTAAAATCTTATACACTTTGATCAGGTATAATGACACCATTTATGCAGATAGATGATGCAAAGTTAACAACGTCTTCTGCGCTGATAGAAAGTTATTTTAGTGATCTTAAAAACAGAACTTTTTTAAATGATCGTCTACCCATTTGGGTAGATAAATTTATTCATAAACACATAAATGAAATAACAGCGATGATAAAGTTATCATCGTCAAATGAAAATAAGGTTTCGACAGCAACTGTGGAAACACTGAAAAAATGAATTATTTACGACAAGTCCTCTTTTGGAAAACCTTTTGAAAATTGGAAGCAAAAGGCAAGTGAATCTACACTCTGTTTCAAAACTAGGAGGAGTACTTTTTTCAACAATTATTATCAGTACTTTTCAGTGCTTTATTTGTATTTTTTGAGTTTGTTGGTTTGTATTTGTGCATTTATTGATTATTAATAATCTGTTTTTATTGTAAAACATTTTTCTTTGTAGAATTTGTATTACTTTTTAAATAATTATTGGTACATTTGTTTAAGTACTTGCTTTATTTTAAAGTATTATTGGTTGATAATTTCTGATTGTTCTTCGATTTGTACTTTTTTCAACAGTTATCGGTACAATATGAATCCTGCTACAGCGGGTTATTACCTGTAGGCCGATCAAAAAAAAAAAACTCAAATTGCATACAGGTCATTTATTATTATCAGAAAAACAGATAATAGTGAATCTGCATAAGAAATCTTTAAAGAATAAAGCAAGTTTAAAAATTGTAAAGTTTAAAATTGTATCTTAAATAGCATCTTTAGTAGTTAAGAAGTTAATGAGCAATTAATATACACTGAATATACATATGTACAGGATGAGTTTAAAGTAACGCATAATGACAATAACATTTTTATCTATGAGAATTTTGAAAAACGCCGAGACAGGTAACTTTTTATTTTTAAATTAAGTATGCGGGACGGAGCCAAAACGGCTCTACCAGTTACCATTGCGAAGAACTGCCATCATCAACATTTTTTTTCAAATGACAACCCCTATTTTTTATTGCATTTTCGGATAGGGCATATTTTTCTGCGTTCAGACATGTGAAAATCGTAGGGGGTTACATGAGAAAATTTTCGAGAAAAGAATTCTTAAAGTTTGCAAGATTTTCTGTCATCATTATAGCCTTGCATCAGCATAGATTAGGAAAAACACAACACCTTCGAATAAGCATTGCAAGCATTGGATTAAGTAGGCGTATGTAGAATTGTGACAAAACTATTGACAAATATGGCGGATTAAATTGTCAAAAATTAAATTGCAAATTTAAATGAAATTGGAAGTTTTGGCTACATGTAAACTGTTACATAGATCGCATACACTTCAACCTTGCTTCCCATTTTCTCCCCAGGAGTAACCACCCTTAAGATTTTCAGCTTTATTTTTGACAACTACATTCGCCATATTTAAAAATGATTTTAACAAATATTCAAAATACGTCATTCGTTCAAAGCATTGTGGTGGACAACCTGGAGTTTTTAAAACTTCTGATAAAGGAACAATGAACTGTGTACGACTAATAAGAGATATCTTTTCCTTTAAAAATGAGATTCTACCTTAAATAAGATTTTAACAGAGTTGAGAAGTCGAACAGATTTACTGACAACAATTTCCCGTTCATCGTTGTATAGATTTATGAAACAAATTAATTTTAAGTAGGTACAGAAGAAATATATTTATTTTCTAAGGTACCTGAAAAGAAATCGCAAAAGTGTTTTAATCGAACGCGATGGAGAGTGAAGTATTTGCATTCTATTAAAAAATATAGAAATGAAGGTAGACCAATTTACTATTTAGACGAAACCTGGGTAAATGAAGGACATACCAAAAGGAAAGTGTGGAGTGACCAAAATAGTAAAAATAATCGTAAAGCTTTTATAGAAGGATTATCCACAGGCTTGAAGAACCCTTCTAGAGAGGGAAAACGTCTTATAGTTTTGCACGCTGAATCCAAAGAAGGTTTTGTTAACGAATCTTCGTTACTATTTCAAGGCAAAAAGATTGGAGATGATCATGAGGAAATTAATGGAGAGGTCTTTGAGAAATGGTTTTCTAATTTTTTTTTAGAAAATAACCCGCTAATGCTGTAATCGTAATGAATAACGCACGCAAAAGGTTTAAATGCAGGCATGGTTACGATAAAAAAATATTGTATTTGGTGAGAATATGGTGCGATCTCAACTTCTTCATTTAATCCGCCAACATAAACACAACTAAACTTTATATGTAACGGATGAAATGGCTGAAAAAAGAGACATAAATTTTTAAATTTACCACCAAAACGATCTAGTATTTTTCTTCTGGTGACTTTTTGTGTGCAAACCCGGCTTCAATCATAACTTCTCTAGTTTAGAAGCAAGGTGTTGACGTATCAAATTACTCCCAGAATCAGATGAAATGAGAAAAAAGTAGGAAAGTGGTACGAAACGAAAAAGATGCGCCAATCCCAGAAATTTTACAGTTAGAGGAAGGAAAAAAAATGCAAATAGGTCTTCTAATCAATGGAAATCTGTTGAATCACAGTAAAGCAACAAAGATCAGCAACATTTTATATACTTTGACAAAAACTTGTCCATTTGACGCTTTGACACAAATGTTTGTTGCGGCGTACTGACATAGTCAACATTTTAGTAAATTATTTTCGAATACATTTCAAAATTATTGTAAATATGCGTAGTTTGTAGAACTGCTCGTAAGGTGTGGTACATGTATAACGTGACCAGACGTCCCGTTTTGAACGAGACTGTCCCTTTTTAGAGTTACGAGTCCCAGTGTCCGCGAAATGAACTCTGGGACGCAAAATTGTCCCGTTTTCTGACACCGCGTGAAAATTTGAGTAGTTGAGCCGACCGGACGCGATCTGTGTGGGAGAGCGAGACCGCGTGCTCGATTTACGCGACTGTAGCCGCGAGTGGCGAAGACGTCATCGCTCGCGCTTTGTTGACTAATTGTTCGCCCACTTCTCGATATTTGTTTTGTTGTTGTTTGATGCTCGTGTACCTAATAAATAAATTAAACTTCTTTCGTTTTGGATTCATAAGTTAAAATGCCGAAACGCAAGTGTACGTTCAATGTTAACTTACAAGCAAAATATCCCTTTATCAAGCAAATAAATTCTTCCTTAGATGTCAGATGTGAAAAGTGTCCTACAGAATGTAGCGTTTATCACGGTGGTGCTAGTGATATTGAACAGCATTTAAAGTCTGAAAAAAACACAAACGAGCCGATCGTGCCGCCACTTCGAGTTCTTCGATGTTAACCTTTTTCAAGAAATCGGACGCACCAATAACATAGGGGAAAGGTGTATGAGATGATCCGTTAAGGTTAGATGATCCTTTTTTATTACAGTAAAATTATTAGCGCCATTTAGTTGTTTTAATTGGTAAAACGTAGTCTTCGACACCCCCCTGCCACAGTGAATCGCTATAGCGCCGTGAGTGATAACCAAATTTTTTGTGGAAAAGAACAAAAATTACGTGATTTTGATCTAAGGTAAGGTTGACTTTAAGTTTATGTCAAATGTGTTATAAGTAGTCTAATATTGTAAAAGCTGTTGCATTAGTACCTACATTTATTGCTTTATTTTGTTTTTAACGGCATGGTACCATTTGAAAACATATAGGTTATTTTATCGAACATTGAATAAAAAGTTGATGTTGGGGTAACATGATTATGTTATTGGTGTACAAGATGATCCGTGCGAATCATCTTGTACCTACCACAGAGAATCATTTTTAACCATTTGTATGTTAACAGATTATGTTTTAACCAATGTATTTTTGCTTGCAAATAAAACTTAATAACCTGCATTCTGTAGTAGACTTGTATTCGTTTATTCAATCGATTTCTACTAAAAATATTTTACTAATACAAAAAATACTTTATCTTGTTTTAGACTATGCCGCGTAATTATAAAAGAAAAACTAATCGAGGTGAGTGGTCGGAAGACTCCATGATCAAAGCGTTGGATGCTGTAAAACAAGGTATGCCATATAGAACAGCAAGTAAACAGTTTGCAGTCCCTGTTATGTCATTAAAAAGACGGACTAAAGGCAAACATAAAGTGGCTGTTGGTGCAACCAAGTATTTAGGTGAAAAAAAAAACAGTTTTTACGGCAGAACAGGTAAGTGAGCTCGTGAAGCATATTAAAGATATAGAGACGAGGATGTATGGATTAACGCGGCAAAATGTTTAAACGTTGGCATATCAACTTGCAGTAAAAAACAAGATCACCCACCCTTTCCGCAGAGAAAAGCTGGATATAATTGGCTGAGAGGATTCCGTCAGCGGCATCCAGATATAGTAGTAGTAGAGAGGTTTTATTCCCTGCTAAAATCCATTCAAGAGAAGAAAAACCATCCATGCCATCGAATCTATAATGTTGACGAAACGAGCATTTCTACGGTACCCACTAAAAATACAAAAGTGTTTGCAGAAGCTGGACGTAAGCAAGTAGCACGAGTTACATCAGCTGAAAGAGGGGAAAGTACGACAGCTGTAATTTGTATGTCTGCTTCTGGAACTTTTATTCCACCCATGTTTATCTTTCGAAGGGTCGTATGAAGATAGAACTAATGGATGATGCACCGCCAGGGTCCACATGGGCATGTAATTCATCTGAATGGATGAATCTGGATGTTTTCAAGAGAGTATAAGTTATGCAATGTCAAAGATAATCGCGCCAAATGTTTACTCATTCCTCTAGATAATATAGAGAGTAATACATGCTCGGTATCATTTCCAATTGAAGGCCTTAGTGTGAAACAATGATAAGCCACATTATTGAAAAATATGAGTTAGTTGCATTTTCATCATCTGTAATAGTACAATAAGCCACAAAATAAATAGTAAAGTATAGCTTCAACAGATAGCGGCACAATGTTAACGTAATTATCTAGCTGTGTTTTGAAATACTGAAATCTTTGAGGTTATAGAGTGACAAGCCACATCATAATGGCGGTGCCTCTTTGTACAAGTTCCAGTGTTTCTGACTCTTTTAATGAGATGAACAGCAAAAACAGTGATTTAGATTCACCGGTCGATGACAGTGATGTTGATAAAGACTATTTACCTAGTAACATTGAAAATATGGCTAGAAATCAACAGGTAAACAATTTTTATTTATTTATGTGGCATGTTACTGTATTCCTTAAAATTTTTAATACATTAAGTTTGGTTGTCGTTGTGGCTTGTTATTTTATTGCGATTTTATTTTAGAGGGAAAACCTGAATGATTTCAGCGATGAAACGGAAAACGTCCCGGCAAAAAGAGTCAGGGCTGCAACGCCTGAACCTACACCTAAAAGTCGATGCCGAAAAAGGAATGTTGATGCATATGCCAGATAAAAAAAGAAAATAAGAAGAAATCGGGGACAAGAATATACTAGCGATAAAACTAAGGAAATTGTTGCAGGTCGAGAAATAAAACCTCCCTATGCCTGTAAACGAGAGTGTAGACAGAAATTAGATGGTACTGAAGCAAATGTTTTAAATGAATTTTGGAATTTGCGATCATGGGAATTGCAAAATGGCTACCTACTTGGCTGCATTGACATAATGAAAAAGATCTCCAAAGGCAGCAAGTACCTTATATAGCGAATTTTTTTATGTATCTACATGCTGAAATATTAAATGCAAAACATTCTTATGATACTGACAATTAATTAATATATTTTAATAACATTGAATCAACTAATCTTAAATTCATTTCCCGATGTTATTTTAATATTTATGATTTTTATTGAAAAATACTTTTAATCCACAAACAATAAGAAACATTAATAAAATTTCAAATTTCACTCGTTTCTAAGTTTGTTGTTTGTCTAATACGTCTAATCAAGGCCTGCTTGATTTTTTCAAGCGAAATTATTTAACAGGCCTTGCGTCTAATATTAACTGTCAAAATTAGCTGGCCTCTGCGATTATCAATTTCTTTTCTAATATCAATTGTCAGAACATATAGCCACCTGAGATATCCGATTTTACTGGTAATACTCCATAAAGAGATTTTTGCATTTTTCATGCGAAATAACGAACCGATTTTGATGATTTTTTTCTGGGTCATAGAGAATGGTCGGCTCTACTGTTATTTTAATTTTCATCAAAATCTAAGCAAACGTAATATTGAAAATGATTTTTATTAACATTTTTTCAGCTCTTATTCCAAAAGTGTTGGCCCTACCAGTCTGGCCAACGAACTCATCCAAGCTATCCCAAAGACCGATTTTTGTACCAAGTTTCATTAAGATTGGAGTATTTTTACGGCAGTTATCGTGGATATACATATATAAATATATAAATACAGTAAAACTTGTTTATAATGGAACCTGCTCAAAGTGGAACTCTGTTTACAACGGAAAAATATGTGAGTCCTTGATAAGATTTACGGAACATACATGTAAACAAAAACTGCATATAGTGGAACCTGTTCAACGTGGAAATGGAAAGTATATTTGTAACAAAAAATGAAAAAATCATCTGTCTATAACGGACTCATATGTTTTCTACCCAATGCGCAAACTCTACATCTGTGCAGGCTTGAAGTCTTGTAATATACTACACGTCTGCACAACAAGTTTTTCATGAAAATAGGTACCTAATGTAAATTAGTAAAATAAAACTGTTATCATTTTCCCCAAAATATTATGTAGCATCCCACCTGTTTTATCAGTGTATGATTCGAGAATACACTTGACATTAACAATAAGAGTATTTTTAGTACAGGATATTCGTGGGACACGTTATAAATATTCTGCTTTTGAAATCAGCACGTGCGCACTAGTGTGTCTTATCTTCGAGAATTTCCCCGAATTTAGACTAAAAACGTTGAGAACCTTTTCTCACTATCTCTCGCGTCGGTTTTTAGTTGTGCTAGTGTATGATAAAAAATGTCTAAACGAAAAAGTTTTATATTAAGTGAAAAGTTAAAAATCATAGATTTGCTTGAGACAAAAAATGCACTGTAAGCGATATACAGAAGAAATATAATTGTGGTAAATCTCAAGTATACAATATGTTGAAGCGAAAAAAGGAGTTGATAGAAGAAAGTACTCGAGGTACGTATGCACATATACAACAATAAACATTAATTGTTCGTTGTCAAATATCAATATCTTTATTTAGGTACAAATTTGAATTCTTAACGAAAAATACCTAAAAGTATAAATGAAGAGGTTAACTCACTAACATGGGAATGGTTTGTTGCAAGCAGAGCAAAAAATATCCCACTTTCTGGACCAATGGTGCAAGAACAAGCTAAAAAAATTGCAAAAAGATTGGGGAATACAACATTTAAAGGTTCTAACGGTTGGTTAGAAAGTTTTAAAGCACGCCATAATATTGTTTGGAACAGCGTATGTGGGGAATCAAACGATGTAGACATGAACATAGTAAACAACTGGAAGCAAAGCATTTTTCAAATGATTAAAAATTATGAACCACAAGACATTTATAACGGCGATGAAACGGGGCTATTTTTTAGAGCTATTCCTTCTAAAACTCTATCTTTAAAAGGAGAAGCATGCAAGGGTGGGAAACATTCGAAAGAACGACTTACTATATTTGTTTGTGCTAACTTATGTGGTGAATTCGAAAAATTACTTGTTATAGGAAAATCGGCAAAGCCCAAATGTTTTAAAAACTTATCAGTTTGAGATTTACCAGTTATCTGGAAATATAATTCTAAAGCCTGGAATACGGCTGCAATTATGGAAGAGTGGCTACAATATTTCAATCGAAAGATGAAGAATGAGAACCGAAAGGTAATTTTATTTTTGGATAATGCAACGTGCCATCCAAAATTACAACTTAGTAATGTTGAACTGGCTTGATTCCCTGCAAACACAACCACTATTACCCAGCCATTGGACCAAGGCGTTATTTACTGCTTAAAGCTACATTACAGAAAATTTTTGATGCAATCGTTACTAACAGCAGTAGAAACTGAAGACAAAGTGAGTGATATCATAAAATCGATTTCAGTTCTCGATGTAATCAATTGGCTCACAATGGCATTGAAAAAGGTCAAAAGAGAAACGGTTAAAAAGTGCTTTCAAAATGCAGGTTTTTTGTTCCACAATCAAGAAGTTATTGAATCAGAAATAAATGTAAAATTAGAAGAAAGTGAATTGAACACGATTGTCCACCTTTCAGAAGCAAACTTAGAAGAATTTGTCACAATTGATAATAATTTACTTATTTGTGATGATTTAGATGTCCTCGATAGAATAGATCAACAAAGGATAGAAGGAAATGAAGAATAGGAAGAACCAGTAGATCAAGAAACCGAGAATAATCCTATTCTAACGTACAAGGCCGCATTCGAACATTTAACGTTTTTGGAAGCTTTCTCATTAAATAATGGCGATTGTAGCCTGCTCGAAATGGTCAATACTTGTAAAAGCCATGTAGAGGGCAAAATTCTGTTCAAAAAAATGAAACAAAAAGTATCACTGACTTTTTGCGTCCGTAATTTATTATGTATTTTGCTTATTTTGATTTCAAGTTTCATAAATAAATATATATGTAGTTTGAAAGTATGTACTGTGTTATGTTATTTCGAATGAACAACTATAAGCAATAGAAGTTACCTAACCTGCCTATTGCGTGAATTTTATTAAATTTGTAACATTTTCCATTATAAACAACAAGCCCGCCTACAAAGGAAAACTGTTCATAATGGACAAAAATCTCGGTCCCGCGATGTTCCACTATAGACAGGTTTTACTGTATATATATATATATATATATATATATATATATATATATATATATATATATATATATATATATATATATATATATATATATATATGAGGTGTGGCTATTAAATAACGGGACTTACGCTGCAGTGGAACGAGTGCGCATGCGCCAACCGGTTTAGACCAGCAGCTGTTTAGTTTCATACTTCCTCTTCAGAATGCAGTTAGTCTCGTTTCTGTAAACAACATCGTTGAGTTGATAACCTTCATTTACGTTAGTGTTGTTATTTGGTTTTGCCGGAAAAATGGTTGGCGTAATAATTGAGCAACGAATTGTTGTTAAATTTCACTTCAAACTTGGAAAAACCGCTACCAAAACTTATAATTTACTAAAAGAAGTGTATGGCAGTGAATGTTTATCGCGGATTCGTGTTTTTGAATGGTTTAAGCGTTTTCAAGATAGCCGAGAAGACGTTGAAGATGATTCGCGGCCAGGTCGTCCTTTAACATCAAAAACGGATGACAATGTCGAAAAAGTTGCTAATTTGATTCGGTCTGACCGTCGATTAAGTATTCGTGCAGTTGCTGAAACTGTAGGCATTGATAAAGAATGTGTACGGCAAATTTTACGTGACACTTTGAACATGCGAAAAGTGTGTGCAAAAATGGTACCAAATATTCTCACGATTGAACAACAAGCAGCTCGCAAAAATGTTTGTACTGACACTTGCAATGCCATTGAAAATGACCCAAATTTATTGAAAAGAATAACATGTGATGAATCGTGGTTTTTTACTTATGATCCGGAAACGAAGCGCCAAACCATGCATTGGAAGACCCCAACTTCACCGAGAGCCAAGAAAGCAAAAATGAGCAAGTCAAAATTTAAAGCAATGATGATTGTTTTTTTCGATATTCATGGGATTGTGTACCTTCACTGGGGTACTTGGTAAACTACGTGAAAGAGTAAGAAAAAAACGACCCGAAATGTGGAAGGACAAATCATGGGTTTTGCACCAAGACAATGCGCCAGCTCATTCGGCGTTAACTGTTAAGCGGTTCCTGGCCAAGTACAGCATTCCACTGTTAGAACATCCACCTTACTCACCAGACCTAGCACCATGTGACTTCTATCTATCCCCTAAGGTGAAATCTGCATTGAAAGGTACGAGATTTGAATCCGTAGAAGCTGTAAAAGAGAAAGCGGCAAGAGTCCTGAAGGAGTTGACAGAAGATGACTTCCTGCACTGTTTCCTACAATGGAAAATTCGCATGGAGCGTTGCAGGGATAGAGAAGGGGTGTATATTAAAAGTGATAATAAGTAATTATGTATAAAATTAAAATAAATTTTTTTACAGCGTCAGTCCCGTTATTTAATAGCCACACCTCGTATATATATATATATATATATATATATATATATATATAAATTATAACGAATGGTGGATATGGGTTCCTGAGGTCCCAAAACGAACTTCTGTGCAAAATTTTTTCGGAAATTCAAAAGTGAGGATCTCGTCATTAGCTAATTTTTTTAAAAAAAATTCGCTAAAAAGATCTTACCCTAAAAAACAAAAAAGTCAAACTGTAACGGTTCTGATCGGTATGTTCGTCCACAGCTAATATTTCTTATTTTTGGGGCATAAATTGTCGTTGTTTGGTGTTATCTTCTATCTTTTGTAATTGTTATCTGGTTCGAGTTAACTTCAATTAGTGAATTTTGATTTTCAGAAATTAATTTTGGTAATGTTTCTAGTGGCGGAAACTCGTCACACAGAAATTTCAGAATCAAAGTTTTTCTGTATATTCGACTTAATTCTTATTAATACCAGTTAAATACCGGACCGGGCGTCTATTCTACCTCTTTCTGAATTGTTCCCGTGAGTACGTTGTGATAAAAGCCAGAAATTTTGGATATAGTAATTTATATCTAAACTCATCTTGAGAATCAATTCTGCTTTTATAATTATCGTTAAATATTTTGGATTTTGGTGATAAACCGCAAAATTATTGTAATTGTATGTTTATGTTTAAGATATTAATTAATTAGTAATTACATTTTCAGTACTGAAATATTGATATCAATAAGATCGATCAAACTTTCTATTTGTTTATTTAGTATTACAGTTATCGTTTCATTATCTTATTAAATTACGCATTTAATTATCGACTGACTAATTGATCGACTCTTTAATTTGCTCATCGACTAATCAGTTCATCGATAATTATTATTATTATTTATTGTTTGATTAATTCATTAGTGTTCATTACCATTTCGCTTATGGATACTCGATGTATCTATTTAGTATCTTCATTGATTATTATTCATCAGAATTGTTATGTTTATTTTTATTTTTGTAAACAATAAACGTTAAGTTTTCTGAATACTGTCAATACCTCACCATCCACACTCAAGCGTCGTCCAGTTCCGTGACTCTGGATAAAAGTTACGTGGCGCCCATATCGTATCGAAGCCTTGATGTTCTTGTGTCGTCCACCTTATCGAATCCCGAACCCCGACTGCTCCGAAAATCAACTGAGCACCGCAATTATGTAACATTCCCTTCCCTCCTTGTTATTTATTCGAGGTGTCGGTATTCGAATTATAATAATTTAGAGATGAGCAAAATGTTTTATTGAAAATATTGATTGTACAAACTTCGATGTTAAACTAAAAACTGGTATATGCGATAAGAATTTTTGATGCAGTCGTATCTTGTTTTTGAAAATTTGGAAGTAACTAGAATGACAGTGCCATCTCTTCTCATTAGGACATAATAACTCGCCACCACTTAACCGAATTGTTATAGGTTGAGTCTGACTACAGGCTTTCTCACTCGTTCAGATCGACGTAACGTAGTGTTGGGTTGAACTTGTCTAGTCTTTTCCTGTTGATCCATTGTGTTTTGTTTATTCGATTCATTAATCTTATTATCAATGTTGTCTTTGGAACTTGAGGTAGAAGTAGAAGGCTTCTCTAGCAGATTGTTTAACGTAGTCGTAGGTTTAGGCTGGACTTCTTCATTTATGATTGGCAATTTAGTTGGCAATGTCCATGTAGTATCAATTTGTCTTTTCGATGATTTTTCAACTTCACAAGGACGCAGTTGATTCAGATGACGTTTAATTGTATATCCATGATCTAGTTCAATTAAGTAATGCAATCTACCAATCCGTTCAACAACAGTTCCAAATTTCCATAACCCAGAATTTGAATAGTTTCTTGATTGGATTCGATCACCAGGCTGGAAGGATCTGATTCTTTGTGAGGGGTAATTTCGTTTAGGTTTAATCACAGGTTTTATTAAGTCGAGACGGGAACGAAATTTTCTGTTTAGGTGTAATTCAGCAGGAGTTCTTCCACAAGACAAAGGAGTTTTTCGATAATTAAATAGGAAAGATTGTAGTTTGTTGAATACATCACCAGGTTCGTTTAACATACATTTGAGTTTCTGTTTTAGAGTTTGAACGGTTCGTTCGGCTTGACCATTTGTTGAAGGGTGGTTCGGTGCGATGAATTTTTGTTGTATACCATTTTTTTGACAAAATTTCGTGAATTCTCCAGATTTAAAGATTGTTGCGTTGTCCGTCACTAATATGTGGGGTAGACCATTGCGAGCAATTATTTCATTTAGGTGGTCAATTGTTGATTTTGATGTAGGCGGATTCTTCGACATAATGACTTCAATCCATTTAGTTTTAGCATCTACTACAAGAAAGAAATAATATTTATTAAATTCTGCATAGTCGGCATGAATACGTTCCCAGGGTGAATTTGGTTCTTCCCAATTATGTAGTGGAGCTTTACTTGGATTTTTCTTAACCAGTGCACATGATTCACATGATTTAACCATACTTTCAATGTCACTATCGATTTTAGGCCAGTAACAATAAGATCTTGCTATTGCTTTCATCTTCACAATACCAATATGGGTCGAATGCAATTCTTTTAAGATAATTGGTTGAAGTGTTTTTGGTATAACGACTCGGAGTCCTCGCATTATGACACCAGAATGAAGACTATATTCTGAATTTTGGATTTCACCATTTAATAATTTATTTTTTAATTCTCGGAGTTCAGTGTCGTTATTAGTTTCTTTACGGATCGTGTCACAAGTAATGGGGGTTGAATTAGTTAGGTTTTCGATGATTATTTCATTTACTCGATAGGATTCTTCAAGAATGTTGATTTGGTTTATTTTTAATGGAACAGGATGTCGGGAAAAATAATCGGCATTGACATGTTGTTTTCCTGGACGATGTTTTATTTCAAAATCAAATCCACTGAGAAATTCAGCATATCGAAGGAGGCGGTGAGCTGAGATAATTGGCATCGATTTATTTGGATTGAAAATTCTTAATAATGGTCGATTATCTACTATTAATGTAAACTTCCGGCCGTATAAATATTGGTAACACCGTTTGATTCCCCAGTAGACTGCTGTAGCTTCTCGATCGAGTTGGCTGTAGTGTCGTTCGGCCTTTGTAAGAGAGCGTGATACAAAAGCTATGGGACGTTCTTCTTGATTAATAATATGTGACAAAACAGCTGATAGACCATGGGGACTTGCATCAGTTGCTAATGTAATTGGTAAATCTGGTTTCCATGGTATTAGTACCCGATCACTTGCTATTTCTTTCTTTATTTTCTCAAAAGCTGTTTGACATTCTTTTGACCATTTAAATTTAACATCTTTTCGTAGGAGTTGATTTAACGGGTGTAATATTGAGGATGCATCTGGGATAAATTTGGAATAGTATAATGCCAGACCAACAAAAGATCTCACTTCGTCGACATTGGTAGGAGGTTTAGCACGTAGAATAGCGTCTATTTTGTCATTAGATTTTTCTAGACCTCTTTCACTTATAACATGACCAAGATATTTGATTGATCGCGTAAAAAATTTGCATTTATTTTTATTAAGATGTAAATTGTTCTGTCTTAATTTTTTCAAGCAATTACATAATCTTTGATAACATTCTTCGTAAGTACTTCCTTGAATAACAATATCATCAAAATAAGAAATTGTACCAGGTAGATCTTGTAATATTTGATCAATAATTCGATGAAATTCATTTGGAGCGGTTTTTACACCAAAGAATAATCTGTTGACCTTATAAGTACCTCGATGTGTCGATATGGTTTGAGCTTGGGCGCTCTGCTCATCAACTTTTACGTGTAGATAAGCTTTATGAATGTCCAATGTACAAAAATAATTACCATTTCGCAATTTGTTGAAAAGATCTTCAATTCGTGGAATAGGGTATCTTGCATCTTCCAATTGTGGGTTTAAGGTTACTTTATAATCAGCGCAAACACGTACAGTATTGTCAGATTTGGGAATGACGACTAAAGGTGTTCCCCAGGCTGCATAATTAGTTTTTTCGATGACCCCTTGTTTTTCCAGTAAATCTAATTCATGGTTGACTTTGTTGATGAGAGAATATGGTACGGGTCGCGGCTTTAAATAAATTGGTTTCGCGTTTTCGCGTAACGGTAAATGGCATTTAATTTCTGGAATTTCTCCAACGACATTATCGAAAACATCAGAAAATTGGTTGCAAATGTCTTGAATATCAACATTAATACTTGCTATTTTCGCGTCAGATGCATTTTGGTTTGATAGTTCATTTAAGTTTAGTTTTAAATTTCGAATCCATGTCCGGCCAATAATAGAAGGATAATCACGATTTACGATGAATAATTCTTCTGTTGAATTAATGTTTTTATATTGTACCTGAACATGCGCTATTCCTTGGGGTTTGAATCTTTCTCCAGTGTATGTTCGGAAATATATGGAAGTTGGAGTTAAATGTATCGAGGATTGTAACTTATTAAATTCAGTTTTCGACATAATGGTTACGGCACTACCAGAATCGACTTCGAATGTAACTGGTATGTTGTTGATCAGTACAGTAGTGTAAAATTTTTTGTCGTTATTGAGATTATATTGATTTCGTTGACTTGTATTTGTCGATGGATGTATTGGGGTATCGATTTTTCGTATATCGATAATTTGATTTATGGAATAAGAATCGGAATCATCGCTTGAATCTTGATAATTACTTGAAGGGTAATCGTCTCGAACTAGTTGGACTGATCGTTTTTTATTATTCAAAAGGGTTGTTATACATACCTTTTCAATATGTCCACTTTTGCTACAACCTTTACATTTCAATTGTTTGGCTCGACATTCTTTTGCGATATGGTTTGTTTTTCCACATCGAAGACATACATCTCGTAACCCTAATTCAGCTATGATGTTTCGGCGTCGTTGATTTTTTGAGGTATCACCATTTGTCTTTGACCAATCTTTTTGAGGATGATTGATTGGACGTGAAGTTTGACGGTTGTAATTTCCCTCGCGTTGTTTTTTCGTTCTGATGTTCGTTTTGATTTGGTTAACTGTTGGATTTGAAGTTTGGTTCAAATATGCTTCTTTATTTTGTTTCTTCGCCGCTTCGATTGCTAGGGCAATTTCCAATGCTCTTTCGAAATTAATTTCGTCACCTTGTTGAAGTATTTTTTCTCGTATATCGACATCTTTTAACCCTCTAATAAATTGGGCTTGTAAGATTGACGGTATGGGTTGTTTACAAGTATTATTATGACATAACCATTTGCATGATTTCGACAATTTTTTTAGTTCGCTTACATATATTGTTATAGATTCGTCTGGTTGTTGTAGTCTGGATAAAAATTTATGCCTTTCAGTATGGACGTTTTGTATTGGGCAGAGGTATTTTTCTAATAATATCATTAATTCGTTGTAAGATTTTTCGCTTGGTTTTTCTGGTGCTGTTATACTTGATAAAAGATTGTAGTACTTACTACCCAAACAATTTATTAGAATTTTCACTTTTGCACTATTAGTTTCAGCTGTATTTCCTATCAGTTGTTTGATTTCGAAAAAATTTTCTAATCGTTCGCGATATGATTTGAAATCTTCTCGATTTTCATCGAAGGATTCGAACTGGATTGAATGTGATAACAATACATCTTGAACATTATATTTCGATGGAGTCGATTTTGATTGTAATTCTTGACAAACCTTGATTAGAGCTTCTTGTTGATTTTGAAGGGCTTCTAACACTTTTGATAAGTCAGTCATTGTTGAATTTCACTTTTTTTGATATTTGAAATGATGTAACTTGGTACTATTGCGTAGCACTAACGTTTTTTTTTTTTTAATTTTTTTTTATTATCCTCGTCGCCAATTTGTTATATATTCGAGGTGTCGGTATTCGAATTATAATAATTTAGAGATGAGCAAAATGTTTTATTGAAAATATTGATTGTACAAACTTCGATGTTAAACTAAAAACTGGTATATGCGATAAGAATTTTTGATGCAGTCGTATCTTGTTTTTGAAAATTTGGAAGTAACTAGAATGACAGTGCCATCTCTTCTCATTAGGACATAATACTCCTCCTTCACTTTTCACTCACCCCTCAAACCAACCACCTTTTTTTTGTTACAAGGTTCTTACTCTTCTCAACAGTTAAATGATGCTGCAAAGACTGTCCTTGAAGGAAAAAGTGTGAATGCCGCTGCTAAGGAATTTGATATCAAACGGAGTACTTTGATAAGGTTTATAAAGAAATTAGAGTCTGAAGGTGGTGTTTCATCAATGGGTTATGCAACACCGAGAAAAGTATTTTCTACCATGGAAGAGGATTCTTTAAAAAAATACTTATTACAAATGGCATATTCCCCGAAAGACGTTCGTCGCCTTGCCTACAAGTGTGTTGTTAAATTCGGTATTAAAATTCCAGCCTCCTGGACCACAAATAAGATGGCCGGAAAAGAATGGTTCACCATGTTTTTAGAAGGAAATCCTAAGTTGTCTATTCGTAAGCTAGAACCCACCAGCCTTGGTAGGACAACATCATTTAATGCTCAGAACGTCAAAGTCTTTTTTGACAAATTGGGTGAAGTCATGGATAAATATCGATTTAGTGCAGCACAAATATGGAATGTCGATGAAACAGGAGTGTCCACTGTATTAAGACCAAATAAAATTGTAGCTGCCAAAGGTAAGCGTAACGTCGGCGCCATGACTTCTGGGGAACGAGGTACTATAACGTTACAGTAATAACTGCTGTATCTGCGCCTGGAAACACAGTACCTCCTATGTTTGTGTTCCCCAGAAAAAAAATTAAAGAGCCACTTTATTAATGGTGGTCCCCCTGACTGTATAGGAGCAGGTAATGCTAGTGGATGGGTTACAGACGAAGAATTCTTTCAATTTATGCAACATTTTATGAAACATGTAAAGCCCTCTAATGAGAACCGTGTTTTGCTAGTATTAGATAACCACTCCTCTCATTTATACATAGAGACACTAAATTTGGCTAAAGACAACGGTATTGTTATGTTATCATTCCCACCGCATTGTAGCCACAAGCTGCAGCCCTTGGAAGTCTCAGTGTTCGGACCCTTCAAAAAGTATTGCTCTTCTGCACAAGATGCATGGTTAAAAAATAACCCAGGAAAAACCATAACAATTTACGATATACCAAAAATTGTCGCCGATTCGCTGCCATTTGCTCAGACAAGTATGAATATCGTGAATGGTTTTCAAAAAGCTGGAATTTTTTCATTTAATGCAAACATTTTCAGTAAAGATGAGTTTTCACCATCATTTGTAACCAATCGTCCAGATCCAGAATCTGTCGAACTGGGAAAGGATCCCCCAAAGTAAGTTAAAATGCATAACACTGAACTAGATCCTACTCCATCTACCTCCACCAGCCATTGTGAACACAAATCCGTGACAAGCAACAAAGAAAATGAAGAGCTCAATTCATCGCAAGAGTTTTCTCCAGAAATTGCGAGACCCAAAGGTCCAAGAAAGGTAGGCACAACTACCCGAAAAAAGAGAAAAGCTGCTATTCTAACAGACACTCCTGGAAAAAGGCATTGCAAGAGGAGCAAAGTAACGTAGAGAGGCCAAGGAAAAAGATTCATAATAAAAAAAATAGTGTTCCTAGAAAATTACTTCAATCAAGTGAGAAAAGCAACGAGGATGAATATGCGGGACTGGTTTGCTGCGGAGCATATTCAGAAAGTTTACCAGGAAAAAAGTGGATCCAGTGCCAAGTTTGCAAGGAGTGGGCACATACAAAATGTGTTCCGGGTGTTACTCTTACCTTTGTTTGCATTAATTGCGACAGCGACAACGACGATTAAGAGTGAGTTGCATCAGAACTGAATGCTACCAATTACATGTAATGTCCATAAGACAGTAAAACACATATTTGTCTTAAACGGTAACAGGTAGCGATCTGGAAATAGTTGATTTCGATTCCAAAGACAATTATCTACAAAATTGAACGAGTGGATTTTGGAAAATTTGACAGGATTTTCTCTGTATAAGGAAAAAGTAACTTTTCGTGCTGAAACGAGTGGTTTGGTTAAACACACATTCCAGTGTGTAAAAGTTGATAATTTTAATTATCACGGTTATAAAAATATCGAGCAAAGTTCACTCTACAAAATTGAACGAGTCGATTCTCTATTTTCTTTACCGGTTTTTCTAAATCTGCATCCAAAGTTATCTATCTTTTCCGAAATTATGTATTGAAATAACACGGACAGACACTCCTTAGTAACCCAACACACCAATCAGAGGATTCTATTCAGTGTAGATATTTGCCATGTCAAGTCACAAAGGTGCAACAAAGATGCAAGTAGTCTTTATTCTACATATGTGGTCGATGGGGTGTCATAAAAAAAAGATAAAACAACTGGCCGGAAACTGGTTTCGTTTGGTGAAATTCTAAAAAATATACATCAATTGGAATTGAGTTGAGAAATTATAGATTCAGAAAACAAGGAAAATAGTCCAGTTCAAATGGAATCTTTTATTAAAATACAATAATAATAAAAATAGATAAATAACAATAATAACAAATATTATTATTATTATTATTTATTGATCTTCACATTATTTACAATAATGGATGTAATTATATATGCCGAAAATATACCATATTTCTTAGGCATGATCTTCAAATTTTGTCTTAATAAATAACTTTTCTAATGATGTGTGCTGTTCTTAGCAGAACCGTTTTTTGTAGGATTTTGATGTTGTGTTGGCCAGGTACTTCATTAATAATTTTTGATAAATTTTTCGAAATCAATCCAGTTGTTCCAATTATGACAGGTATAATTTTGGTTTTCATGTTCCACATACGCTGGATTTCGATCTGTAGGTCTCTATACTTAATTCTTTTTTCGGCTTCTTTCTGTAAAATATTATAATCGGATGGTATAGCAACATATAATAAGACAATTGTTATTTTTCTTACCTTTGATTATAATATCAGGTTTATTTGCTGGTATGTGCCGATCTGTCTGTATCTGTGTATCCCATGTAACTCAATTTGCCCGGGTTGTAGCTGGTCAGAGAATGATAGGGTCGTTTTGCCACAGGTATCGGTTTCTCGGGCGCCACTCACCAACTTAGTGAGAAAAATAAGCACGATTAACCAGAAATAAAATGTATTCTTCCAAAACAAAAATAAACGGATTCCAAATAAATAATAAATAAATAAATAAATACAAATAAATAAACAAAAGAAATAATTCTACGAGAGACGGTTGTTGCCGCCGCAAAGCCACAACGAGGGACGGTTGTTGCCGCCGCAAAGCCACAACGAGGAAAGACACCACAGAGAACTCTTTAGTCGCCACTAGCCACCGTAAAGAGCATAGAGTGATTCTAGTCGCCTCAAAGCCACTTAGAAACGGTCAGGACGGGAATATGAACCAGGAATGCTTGCTTTTGGAGTCCGACGTTTCGATTTATATACATTTTTATTCTCACCAGTTCTAATCGGGCGTTGATAAGAAATCTTGACTGGTATCTTAATCAGGTTCTGATTGCGGTTGTTTTTGGCGGGCTGCGGCGCTCTTGCACAGTACTTTACTAAAGATCACTCGTCGGTTGACCGTCGGCCGATTGGTGTCGTTACACCCATAATATAGTCACATCTGATGTTTCAGTTACTTCTTGTGGTTGCTGTAAATACCGTTTATCCACTACTCCGATGTTGTAATATTTGCATATATTGTAGTGTAGATGTGCTGCTACTGCATTGTGACAATCCAAATATTCTTTTTTTGCCAAGATGTTACATGCCGATATTATATGTTGAATGGTTTCTTTTTCTGTTTTACATAGGCGACATTTCTCATCATGTGTTGTTTTTAGTATTCTTGTTGTAAAGTAATTTGTTGCTATAGCTTGATCTTGGGCTGATGTGATTAATGCTTCAGTTTCGCCTTTTAATTCACCATTTTTCAACCATTGCCGTGTAGATTTTTCATCAATGTGTTGTTTCTTTGTTTCTCGTAAAAATTGACCATGTAAAATTTTCTCTTGCCAAACAATTTTCTTTTCATTAATTAATCGATCTTTCATTTTAATTTTGATTTCTTTGACTCGTTCGGTTTCAGTTTTTGGTATATCGGTATTATGTATTGTTTCTTATTAAACTTGATCATATAAAATTTCATCAATTTTATTTCTATTATAAATGTATACCATATTTAGGAATTTATCAGATTCTTTCAATTTTATATATGCTGCTAGACTTTTAATTGTTAGATTGTACATCATTTCAATATTAATTAATCCTCTACCTCCTTCTAATCTTGGAACATATAATCTGTCTATATCTGCTCTCTGCTCTGCTCTGCTCTAACAATCCATGTATTGTTTGTAATTTTCTTGTCTTTGTATCTAACTTTCTAATTTTTTCTTTGGTCCATTTTATTATGCCTATACTGTATTGTATGACAGGTATGGCTAATGATGTTAATGCCATAAACTTATTTTTCGAGTTCAATTCTGCTTTTAAAATCATTCTAACTCTTTTACAATATTCGGCTTTGACTTTTAATTCCATCTGTTGGTCTTGTATTCCATTATTTTCATATTATTATTATTATTATTATTATTATTATTATGAATGTTACTGAAAATTTTAAAATAAAGACAATTGTAATTATTATTGATAATGATAGTAGAAGAAGTACATATAAAGATGAAGATAGTCAAAACAAATATTGCAAGTGTCTTGTTTTTCATGGAAATCTAAATTACTGCTGACAAGCAACACATACACATACACATACACAATTTGAATGTATATGTCTCACAGTGATTTGCTATCGCACTGTTTCTGTTCTTCTTCAATACATTATATTGGTTGGAAATTATTCATTTGTATTTGAGCTTTTGGTGCGATTAGTTAGTTTGGTGTGTTTCAGCATTTACTTTTATTGCTTTGTTTTTCTCAGTGTCTTATTATTTTTTCTAGTGCTTCATTTTCCGTACAGTAAATATATTTTCTGTCTTATTTGTATATTAGTATTATTCATTTCATTTTCATTATTATTATTTCAGTAGTAGTTGTAGTAGTAGTAGTAGTAATAGTAGCTGTTATTTTTTGGCAGAATTACAAAAAATTAACCATGAGGGTTTTGGGTGCTCCTTTTATGATATAGAATTTACCGGAGAAAATCGATCTGGTTTACAAACAACGCTAACCTATAAATGTAAGATGTGTAATTTAGAGAGAGAAGTAGATTGCCAACCTAAAGATGATCCAAATTTGATCGGTGCGGCAGTTATATCCGCAGTTGAAACGGGCATAGGATATACACAAATGGCCCAAAGTTGCGCTTCGTTAGATGTACCACCAATTGAAAGACATATGTTATCGCAAATAGAAAACGAAGTTTATGAGAAAATAAGAGAAACTGCTAACGACGAAATGTTGGAAGCAGGATAGGAGGAATACCGACTTGCAGTAGAAGCTGGGGATGTCGGTGAAGACGGAATTTCTACCATTACCGTTATTACCGATGGGGCATGGAGTAAGAGATCTTATAAAACCAATTATAATGCATCATCAGGTGTTGGCCCGATTATTGGGGCACGTACGAAGAAAGTTCTGTTTTTGGGAGTAAGAAACAAGTATTGTGCGGCATGTGACGCAAATAAAAGAAACAATACTGATAAGCCCCATGTTTGTTACAAAAATTTCAACGGGCCGTCAACGGCTACGGAGAGCGATATAATTGAAGAAGGGTTCAAAAAATCATTAGAGACACATAATTTACAATACGGATCACTAATTTCTGATGGCGATAGTAGTGTGTATTCAAGATTGTGTGATGCAAGTCCGTATGAGGAGGATTTTACAATTGAAAAAATCGAGTGTCGCAACCATCTTCTAAGAAGGTATTGTAACAAAATTAGAGAGTGTGCCAAAAGTTTACACCGACAAGCAGATCTGCGGCGTCTTCTGATACAGAAAATTATGAAATTCAGAAACGCTGTAGTGCGCACAATGATGTATAGGAAAAATGAAGATACGACGTTGCTAGAGAAAACAGTGAATTTGAGGAACGATATTTTGAATGGACCACGTCACATTTTTGGTAACCATATAGAGTGTCAACCATATTTTTGTAAACATGTAGACCAAAATGAACATGACAATTGGCAAGATTTCACCAAAACTTCAGTGTACGAATCATTTGATAGTGCTCTAGAGAGGGTTGCAAAACACTCGTCTACTTTGTTGTATGATGTGAATAATAATCCAGCAATGGTGAACAAAATGGTTGGTGGAAAAAGAATTGATTTTACAAAGAGAGGCGGATATGAAGCTCGATGTTATGCAGCTGTTATAAATTATAACAAAAAAAGCTCAGTTGTGCCAAAGATGATAGCAAAAATGAATAATGGAATGTACGGGCAAGTAACATCGTCATTCTTCGAGAAGTGTGGTAATACCGTGAGAACAACGCAGCACAAACGGAAACATTGTTTCGAAGATGAAGATGCTGAATATGGTGATAAACAACTCATTAACCTACAACCAGATATGGACAATAAGGCACTGCATATAGCGAAAGAAAACCGACTTCAAGTGATTTCGAATTGTGATGTAGATCAAATTCAAAGAAATACTGTAAATCAACGCCAAAACAAGCGATGGAAGGATGAACGACGACATCGCCTCACTGCTAGTAATTTTGGGAAGATTTGCAAGATGCGTATGTCTACTGATACAAAGAATATAGTGGGACAAATTCTGAAGTCACGTTACGACAGCAATGTTGAATCAAAATCAATGAACTATGGAAACAGACACGAAAAAACTGCAAAGAAGATGTTTGAAGAAAAAACTGGTTTAAAGATTCAAGAATGTGGATTGTTTGTTGATCGAGAAAAAAGATACCTTGGTGCATCACCTGATGGTTTAGTTGGAGAAAATGGCATAATAGAAATTAAATGCGTATATAGCGCACGGAGTATGACAGTACGGGAGGGCATAAAGTCGAAGAAAATTCTTCATTTAATGATTGATGCAAACGATAGAGTTTGTCTCAAAAGCGACCATCCACATATGTATCAAATTCAAGGACAGTTGCACATTGCCAAAAGAGCAAAATGTTATTTTGTGATATTTACAGACGTAGATCTGGAATGGCAGGTGATTCATAGAGATGATGAATTTTGGGAAACGAAAATGGTAGACACTCTAGACAGGTTCTACATGAGTTGTTTGTTGCCAGAGATTGTTGATTCTCGAAAAAGAAGAGGTCAACCAGTCCGTTCTATCTTGAGGAAGGATATATAAAATATATAAGGGTACCTATATAAAGAGTATTCAATCTAAATATGGTTGATTCTATGAAACTCTTATTATTCGACGAGCGATTCGAAAAATATTTTAAGAATTTGTAAGAGGGTCCTTAAAGAACATGTCAGCAAAATTAGAACCTCGTAGCACATTTGAAAGATGGCCAAAAAACGCTCATTTCTGACGATGTAGTGATTTTCAAGAACGAACTAAACATGCAAATTATATAATTTAAAGTTCATTTCTCTTATTTTGAAAGTTTGAATTTTTATACTTGTAATAAATCCCAAAGTCTTAATTCCAAAAATTAAATGATGTTTATTTTAATTTTAATAAGTTACAACCGTTTCGAAATTAAATTTCATCTTCTGAAGATGAAATTTATTTTCATTTAATTTTTGGAATTAAGACTTTGGGATTTCTTACAAATATAAAAAAATAAACATGCAAAACGACTTACAATTAGAATGACTTTAGGATCCTCCCAAAATTGTTTTTTTGGTTTTTCTCCATTTTATTCTAAAACAGGTTGAAATATTTCAAATTTTCTCTGGAATACAGAGGAGAAAAACGAAAAAAATCAATGTTGGAAAGGTCTCTGAGTCATTTTTAGTCGTTCTGCGATCATTTTTGACCAACTTTGAACTCAGCTGCGAGGTTCTAATTTTGCTAAAATATTCCCTAGGGGCTGTTCTACAAATCCTCAAAATATTTTTCGAATCGCTCGTCGACTAATAGGAGTTTCTTAGAACTCACCATACTTAGACCAAACACCCTGGATGTATATTACAAATAAATAATACCATGGAAAGTATAAACAATTGAAAATTGGAAAATAATGGAAGACTAGCCAACAATAAATCTGTGCGGCTTACAATTAGTGAAACTTGGAAATAACAACAATTGATCGAAGCAAGGACAACGAACCTTTGAAATCCTTCCTGAGGATTCTACGAGATGACAACAATCAGTTCATGTACAACTTCTCTAATGTATCACCCATTTTCGCAAAATTCATTGTCGCAATTAATCACTTGCTAGTAGGGTTTATATTTGTGGATATTCGTCTGTGGATGAGTTGCGTAGAGAAAATTTGTCGTTTGAGTTGGTTATTGTATATGGTTTTTTCTTTGAATATGTGTCTCGTATTATCATATTGCGTGCGATAAATGTGGACTATTCCCATTCACCTCTACTAAGCCATCATGTATTGAATGTAATTATCGTTCATCTTTATCAACAAACGATTTATATTCCGGAAAGCTTCAACCAACACTTCAACACCTTCTTTGCTTCTTTCTCGCAAAGTTATCTTCCATATTTCGTTGGTCTTGAATCTTATTGATGTTGTAATAAGGACTCATTTTTGTTTGGCAGTATTGTTTGTGTTCGGAAATTTGTACACTTTTTTAAAATCTTTTCAAAATTACCTCGTGTTTGGTCGACGTTGTTCACATTGCTTGGCTTCTTGGATGACGTCTACCTCGTTTTTCAAAATTTCTAACAGGAGTCGATCTTTTGCAGTGCAGTTTCTTCATTCTGTGTTCATATTTAGTGTGTAGGAGTTCACCATGCCAGTATCTTCATCGCCTTTGACACTACGTTGTTCGATTCACTGTGCCACATTTGTCAAGGAATGAAATCGTTATATTACCACCTTCTCTATCATTCATATTTGAAGTGATCTTTGCTTTTGTTGTAATTGATAATAGAGGCATGTCATCCCTTTTTATATGATGCTGGCATTGTGAAATTGATTTGTTTTTTTGTCTACCAGTTTGACCATAGTTGAATTACAAACCTCTGCTGTAATCTTATTCAGATTCTGCAATGAACTATATGCAGCACCGCAGTTGCAGTTTCTGTCAAAAGATTCATACTCAGAATAATTGGTGAAATATTTGTCATAACAAAAATATTGTTGGCAAAATATATGGCTTTCCCAAGGTTGTCGTGCAAAATTCATGATATCGTTCTTCACATTTGTATGCATGGTCATCAAAACAGGAATGACCGTTCCGCTCTTGTTACATATGCCAATATCTAAAACGACTCGCTCATTTTAAAGTAAAAGTAAAAGACTGTTCGCTACTAAATTCACTAGTACTTTGATAATTTTTTTCAATTATTGTGCCACTGCTGTTCTGAATATTCTGATTTTCTTTTAGAGACAGGTCCTTTAAACGTTTGGTACATTCCCGATTTTGTAACAACAGGAGAAGGTCTGTGTATTCGATTATAATCAAGGTAAAATCTGAACTCTATGCTCTTAAACCACACACACATTTTCTTGCCAATGGTCTGTATTGTAAATTGTATTGCTATGCAATACAATTTACAATTGGTTTCTTAAATCCTTTCATAGTCAAGTAATTCTCCATAGTTGTAGCATTGTCGAAATTTTTGAAAGATTTGTGGGGTTTCTCATTCTTCTATTTAGCGATCATGCTAAGTAATATGGCTTTTTCACGACCACAAATAAAAACTTTGTATGTGAACAACATCAGCATTGTAATCCGTTTTATAGGATCTAGGTAGGAATGTTGTCCCTCTCTTCTACACATATTACAGATCTTAGCTCATGTTGGAATCTACCTTTTCTTAACTTTTACATTTCCATCACGCAATGGCATTGTTTTCTCATAAACTTCCACGGCGGTACATCTTTCGTGAGTAAAATTAGCAAAACGAGGGATGAGTTTTGTCAATTAAAATTGTTGATGTAAACTACGTCTGCATATGAATACCTAGACGTTCACAAATTTGCTGATACGAATAAGCAATCTCATAAAAATGATCCAATAAGATAAGTGCTAAACTATAAAATAATAGCGCACATTGCAATATTTGAGCCAAAACCGTTCAGATGTGGGTGATTCTTGATTGTTTGGTGAGCTATTGTTTATCATTCTTCACATTTAATGTTTATAGAATAACGGAAATTGTAAACTGCTTCTGCAAAATTATAAATCGTACAAGTGGCATTCAAATCTGTGGTTTCTATTTTGTGGTGATTGCCATATTTGAAAGATGAAGAATCCGCAAATCTGAGGCCCCATTTTACGTATTTCTATTGTCAAAATTGCTTTTTCTTTTATGATTACTCATGCTCTTTCTTGACCCAAAATTATTGTTTAAGAATTTCACATTCTTCATATAATTTTGTTCAAGTAGTATAGTAATGCCGATTCTGGGCCACTTGTCAGTTGTGCGCATGCGCAAAGGCGGGAAATTCAAATTTCGAGATATCAGTGATACCAACTGAAAACAAGTATCAATTCTGGGCCAGTTGTTGGTTGTGCGCATGCGCAAAGGTGGGAAATTCAAATTCAGGGGATATCAGTGATACCAACTGAAAACAAATATCGTTTCCATGTTGGAAACTATAAATGTGATCCTTGTAACCTTTCATACCAGATGTAGAAAGCCTATATATTTTCGTATGTTATTCAATTACTAGGAAGCATATAAGCATATCTGTCGCTTATCGCTAGTGCTTATAATTTGAAACCTGTATTAAAAATGGGGAAAAGGTGGTTGTGGAATGTAAGGATTTCAAGACCATATTACCACATCGATTCACCGAAAAGTTTTCAGAAGAAGCAATTAACAACTTGAACAATGACTTTTCGAAAGGAAGAGTTATTCATTTGGTTAGCGAGGGAATGGTTGATGAAACCACAAATGTTATATTTGTTTTTAATAATAATAAAGACACATTCATTTTGAGAATTTATATCATTTTATTTATCTTAAATATGTAGTATCATACCAAATATAACTAACACAGGAAGAATAGATTTTGATCAATTATTTTATTATTATAGACTCAAAGTTGAAATATGATGTTGATCTAATGAAAAAGGTTAAATGAAACTTCACAACAACAATCTCAAGATAATATTTATTTTAATTCATTTAAATGTTTTATAATTAAATTAATGTTTTCTAATTTATTCCTCAGCTTGAGCAGACGTTCGCTCCGCTGCTTCTGTTCAGCGATGTGTTTTTGCTGAACACTCATAAACCAATTATCAGCATCTAGACTTTTTTTCTCTATCATGTCCATCTGTTGCTGGAGGCTTGGCAGTAGTTTATTATTAATTTGATTGATGATGTCATATACCACCCTATCTTGTGTGTTCGGAGTCTCATCATCATCATCATCATCATCATCTCCAAACAGCTCCTTGATGATTGCAAGGTTCTTTCCTCTGTAAAGATACCGATTATTTATTGAGGTGATCAAAAAGTAATCACAAAGTAAAATCATACTTACTGAGATCGTGGCTGACGAAGTTGTTGTTGTTTTCCTTCCTCTACCGCTTCATTTGTCTTATGCTGCTGCTGAGGCTGCGGCTTTTTTTGTTGTTGTTTGCGACGCTGCTTCTGTGGTGGTGGTGGTTTTATTGCTCCTCCTACTTTTTTAGTGGTTCTAGGGTCATTACATCTATGATAAATAACATTAAGTGATAAGATATTTACAATAAAGAGCTATAAGTCGTTAACTTACTTCCTTGGAACTGATGTTGTCCCAACAAACTCATCATCATCGGGCATCTGCTCATTGTTCTTTTTAATTAGGCTGAGCCTAGACATTTTTTGTGGTGGAGGTAGAGCCAGAGATTCTTGATGTGATGATGATGGTTGTGGAGTATCTAGCAGAGGTGTAAGCAGTTGAGGCATTTGTTGATTCCTATATCAAACACAGTTAATTACTCATTAATTAAATTGTAGACAATGATTTATTGCTAAATAACTCAACGTTATTCAGTTTATTGACATTTTTCGTGAACGTTGGAATCAATAGGCGGTAATTAACCTATAAATTTAAATGAAGCAATAAATAATAAGTACTTACTGGATCAAAGAGTTATATTCTTCACCATTAAACTCCATTAGTAATGTTGTTATGTCAATATTCTCTATAATATTTGCTTTTTCCATTTTTGTATGCACACTTGTAAATTACACACTTGTAAAAAAAAAAACCACAAAAGTAAATGATGAATAGAATGACAGCTCTTCTAGCTTTATACTATTTTTTCCGTATATTCAGCATTTTGTTTTCTATCTCTTTCTAGCACGCATGAATATCGTACTGTTAAGGCGTCCATACACTTCGTTCTTTTTTATCAGTTAGAACAAAGCAGGTAAAGACGAGTGTTTACAAGGGATTTTTGCAAAATGAAATTTAAATTGAACATTTATTGTTGAATAGACTTGACTTTATTTTATTACTTTAGTCATTCTCTTAGAAAAATCAACAGACTATAAGTTAGATAGAAAGCTGTTGACTTAGCAAAATCACAAATCTGTTGTAAAAATATTAAAATATAAAAATCTATCCGAAAATTGATAAAACTTATCATACAGTCACAAACATTGACTTTTTTTTAAATAAGTTTGGATGTTTATCTTATTACTTTAGTCATTCTCTTAGAAAAATCGATAGACTATAAGATAGATAGAAAGCTGTTGACTTAGCAAAATCACAAATCTGTTGTAAAAATCTATCCAAAAATTGATAAAACTTATCATACAGTCACAAACATTGACTTTTTTAAATAAGTTTGGATGTTTATTTTATTACTTTAGTCATTCTCTTAGAAAAATCGACAGACTATAAGATAGATAGAAAGCTGTTGCATGCTGTTGACTTAGCAAAATCATAAATCTGTTGTAAAAATATTAAAATATTAAAAAAATCTATCCAAAATCGATAAAACTTATCATACAGTCATAAACATTGACTTTTTTAAATAAGTTTGGATGTTTATCTTATTACTTTAGTCATTCTCTTAGAAAAATCGACAGAGTATAAGATAGATAGAAAGCTGTTGACTTAGCAAAATCATAAATCTGTTGTAAAAATTTGAAAATATAAAAAATCTATCCAAAAAATCGATAAAACTTATCATACAGCCACAAACATTGACTTTTTTAAATAAGTTTGGATGTTTATCTTATTACATTAGTCATTCTCTTAGAAAAATCGACAGACTATAAGATAGATAGAAAGCTGTTGACTTAGCAAAATCATAAATCTGTTGTAAAAATTTTAAAATATAAAAAATCTATCCAAAAATCGACAAAACTTATCATAAAATCACAAATATTGACTTTTTTTAAATAAGTTTGGATGTTTATCTTATTACTTTAGTCATTCTCTTAGAAAAATCGATAGACTATAAGATAGACTTGAAGACATCGCGACGCTGACGTCTTTTAATCATCGGTTCATTGATCATTGATTAATCTGCTGCGTCACAAATTAATGTAACTTGGTAAACTTATTTTGCAAATAGAGGAAGCGATGGAAATTTGAATATCTATCGAATAAGAATGGAAAATTTTATAAAAGCAAATTCGTTTACACAATTTGTATAGTCTATCGATTTTTCTAAGATAATGACTAAAGTAATAAAATAAAGTCAAGCATAATGAAAGTTCAATTGCAAGTAACACCTCATAAAATAATAAATCAAAAAGGATCAAAATTTCACCATCTGGTTTGTATTCAAACAAAGCAGGTAAAGATGAGTGTTTAGAAGGATTTTTACAAAATGAAATTTAAATTGAACATTCATTGTTGAATATACTTGACTTTATTTTATTACTTTAGTCATTCTCTTAGAAAAATCGATAGACTATAAGATAGATAGAAAGCTGTTGACTTAGCAAAATCATAAATCTGTTGTAAAAATAATAAAATATTAAAATATAAAAAATCTATCCAAAAATCGATAAAGCTTACCATACAGTCACAAACAATAACTTTTTTAAATAAGTTTGGGTGTCAAATTACAGATGTGTTTTACTTGAAAACCAATCGATAGATTTTAATGCAACAAACTTTGAAATAGAGTACAACTTTACAAGGGAATGTTGTTGTCTTTGAAAAGTTCCTTAAAGCCATATATACATATACAAAATTTTCCTGTTTTTTTTTTTTAATATCATCAAATTATAAACACAATTTACTATTTAACGGTGATGAATTGAGGAAAAATCGATATTTTTCTACAAACGTGTTTTACTCAAAAACCAATTAACCGATTTTGATGTGGTAGACACTGATCGATTTTGGAGCAAAGTCTCTAGCAGATGCGATGTAACTCAATATTATCATACCTACCCCTTTATTGGGGTGAAAAAAGAGAAAATTTTTGTTATTGTAAATTTCTCCCACTATAATGCTGTGTGGTGGGGATAATTCAATGTGTATATATATAAGCGGGCGCGTTGTTTGGTTTAATTCATACATATAAAAAGTGGATAAGCAGGTGCGTTGCTTGTATCAATTTACAGTGTGATAAAATGGGTAAGTGATATAATAAATACATTTCTTTCTGAAATAATTTACATTCGCTCTCTTTGTAGCTCAACAACAACAAACAACAAAAACGTACTTACAGGTAATTTCATTATGAAATCATATGTTTCCTAATTACTAAATAAACTTTATCTTTCTTAATAGAAAAGGAAGAAAATTGGGATGAAGAGATTAACCCCTGGTGCTTCGATACTAATAGGGGATGGTACCTCTCACAGGGTGAGTCTTACAAGATTTCAAATATTCAACATATTCATACATTTTATTTCAGAAGCCCTAGAGCGACTTGAATTTCATAAAAAGGAGGCTCTGAGAAGTAAGATGAAGAATTTATTCTACTCGTATTATTTCAAATCTATGATTTTATAAATTTTTAGAATTATCAAAAAGAAAAGCAGAAGCAGAAGAGCCCTATGAACAGTATAATGATGGTGATCCACTGCATGCGGCCACAAAATGGCAAAGATACTGGTGATGTGAAACGAACACACACACACACACACACACACACACACACACACACACACAGTTGTTGTAATATCATCAATAATAATAATAATAAACATAAATTTAATATATATATATATATATATATATATATATATATATATATATATATATATATATATATATATATATATATATATATATATATATATATAATTGCTTATATTGCGTTTTAATATTTCCTAACCACTATCATCCCTATAAACTAACATGTCCCTCCCTGATGCGACCTTTATAAATTCTCATCATTTTCATTTATCATCTTAGTCAACGTTGGTTATCTTGGTAGTGGTGCACTACATGTAACAACAAAATGGTAGATTGGAACACACACACACACACACACACACAGTTGTTGTAATATCATCAATAATAATAATAAACATAAATTTATTATACCGGGTGACAAGGCTACAAGCTGCAACTTTCTTAGTTATCGGTACATTTTTTCCAAATTCACAGAGTTGCTCAATGGAATAATTGCGCAGATTATGGGATGTTAATAATACTTGAGTCACTTCCGGTTTGACCGGAAGTGGATCTATATCTCTTATTTTAAATAGCGACCTATATATTTTTTGGTTTTGTCTTATTATACTAAGAATTAGCTTTCCAGGGACGTACGACAAGTAGGGGTTTAAAAAAGAAAAATGCCTAAAAATAGCATGAGATTGTCCAGACTAGTCAGCTCTGATTTAACGGAAAAACAACTAAATAAGACAAATTAAATAGTATTTCATAATAATAACAACAGAACAAATTTATCAGTCTCTGCGGTTACTGTTTAAATAATAATGTTCACTAGCTTCAAAGCCCCCTGTGTTCTTCAAATTTGCTTTAAATCACACAAGAGAGGATAAAATTTAGAAATTCGGTAATAATTTATGTTTATTCATTTAGAGACAAAATTTCAAAATGAAAATACAAAGTACTAATATGGAGCTTGAAAATAATGTAATAAAACTAGCATGTTCCTATTTTAGTTCTTGAGGAAAATGGATTACTTTATGCCGGAAAACCTCAAAAACTGTCAATTGATCATAAGACCACCAAAATTGATTTGTAAGCATTTATAACTAGTAAGGCTACAAATTGTGAGGTACTGAACGGTATCCAATAGTTACAATCACGTGTTCAGTTGTTTGGATCTTAAATCATGGATGACTAATTTGGACAATGTTCTGCCATTTTTAGGCGTTTTTCCACTTTAAAACCCTACTTGTTATACATTTTCGGAAAGCTTACCTTTAGTACAATAACACAAAAGCAAAAAATATAAAGGTTGCTATTTAACACAAGAAATGTATGTCCACTTCCGGTCAAACCGGAAGTGACTCAACTATTATTACCATTCAAAAATCAGCGCAATTGTACAGTTAACCAAGCCTGTGAATTTGGAAAAAATGTCTCGACAACTAAAGAAGTTGTGGCTTGTAGCCTGTTTTCATTGTCACCCGGTATATATATATATATATATATATATATATATATATATATATATATATATATATATATATATAATTGCTTATATTGCGTTTTAATATTCCCTAAACACTATCATCCCTATAAACTAACATGTCCCTCCCTGATGCGACCTCTATAAATTCTCATCATTTTCATTTATCATCTTAGTCAACGTTGGTTATCTTGATAGTGGTGCACTACATGTAGCAACAAAATGGTAGATTGGAACACACACACACACACACACACACACACACAGAGTTGTTGTAATATCATGAATAATAATAATAATAAACATAAATTTATTAAATATATATATAATTGCTTATATTGCGTTTTAATATTTCATAACCACTATCATCCCTATAAACTGACACGTCCCTCCCCAGTGTAATCTTTATAAATTCTCATCATTTTCATTTATCGTCTTAGTCAACGTTGGTTATCTTACAATTGCACACGTTCATATAATCGATAAATCAAAATGAAACTCATAGTTGTTGATATACAGGGCTTTAGCGTGCCCAATTTTATGGTGAAAGAGTTAACAATATTTGATGGTAAGAAGTGTGCACATTACTGCTTCAAGGCTGATAGACCATTCTCAGACGTATCTAGGACCTATCAACGACAAATTCGATACTTGGAGAATCATCATCATAGTGTCCCATATGATTTTGGTTACTTAGAACAAGAATATGTGGAGAAATTGTTAACCCTACATTTAGTGCAAGAGCAAACAAATGACATCATTGTTTACGTTAAAGGAACCATTAAGAAGCAATTCTTGATGACAACGCTAGGAAATAAGTGTCCACGTATCATAGACTTGGATGTTCAGCAAGCGTGCCCAAAGCTTCCGATTAATGAATATTTAGAATGTAAATTTCACGCAAACACGCGTGCTGTGTGCAGTTTGAATAATGTTAAACATATTTATAATTGGCTTTATAATTCTTTGACTGAATAAATGTTTTCATTCTAATTGTATTATTATTGTTGTTTTTCTACTTGAAGCGAATCAGATCCTAACAGAAATTTTGAAAATGAGTAAAACTTTGTTGTTATAAAACACAGAGTTGTATTGCAACCATATATTGCTATCTCTCTTATTCCAAACAATATATAAACTTCATGTATCATGATGAACTAAATTATTTGTCAAGCAAACGTGTACATCAACAAATCGAACTGTCAGTGAACTATGGCAACCGTGTCCGCCACTTGCAAGGATGTGCTTAAAGTAATTCAACTGTATACAACAAAAATTAAAACATTGGAAGAATTAAACAATCTGTTATCACATATCAATAAAACAATACATATTATACGAAAAGCAATAAAGAACAAAGTATATGAAGACAACGTTCATGAGAATCCGTTTTCGCTTGAATATAGCTTATCATATTTGAAGTGCTATCGCTATAAACTAAAGTGTATACGAGAGCGTGCATTTGTAAAATCGGGTCAAGGCTTAAATAGATATCGATATTCTAAAGTGTCATGGGAGGACACTGAAACTTGTTTCAATGGAAGAATTCGTACAGGCTTCATATCAAACGTAGATATTAAGGATCCATTACACTTTTTGGAGAGAGCATTTAGACCGTTCAAGTGTAAAGTAGAAAATGAACTAAAAAAGTCATTATTGAAAGTAAACGTGAGTCTTTCTGCTAATTTTATCAAGCCTCAAACTGGTGATATAGAATTAAAAACATTCGTTACAAAAAACAGTCCAATTGACCGCGTAACAAATATAAAACAGTGGTATCAAGAAAATATTATTCAGAAACTTAAGAAAAGATTGGAAGAGTTTGCTGAGAAGGATTCAGGTTGGGCACTACTAGAAATAATGGGTTTAAAGGTACATATTAACGAGTACGATTCACTCAAATTTGGTTACTCCACCTACACCAAAGTTCCATGCTTTATCAAAAACAAGAAAGCCGTGATTAATGTGCAGAATAATGATAAATATTGCTTTTTATGGGCAGTTGTCTCTGCTCTGTTCCCAGCGCGTCAACATTCATATCGGACAAGTTCTTATCCACATTTTAGAGAAGTTCTAAAGTATGAAGGAATGAACTTTCCTGTGACAATCAGTGAAATCAAGAAATTTGAAGAGCTCAACTGTCTAACAATCAATCTATATTGTATTGAGGGAAAGAAGATTTTACCTTGTCACCTCAGTTCTAATGGTTTAAACAATAACAGGATCATAAACCTTCTTATGCTACCTGTATATAACATAGAATCGAATGAGCCTATTTACGTCAGTGATCAACAACAGCTGTACCATTTTGTGTGGATAAAAGACTTGTCACGCCTGATTTCAAAACAAGTGTCAAACAATGGACATAAAGTGTTTATATGTGAGCGATGTCTGAACTATTTCTCAACAGAGGATTTGCTTCAGAAACATCAGTGTCTCTGTCATATCCAAAATAAGTGTTCTGTTAAGCTACCTAAGGAGACAGACAATTATCTCTACTTCAAGAACCATAGGTATCAAGAGAAGTTACCTTTTGTTATTTACGCTGATCTAGAAAGTATTTTAGAAAACTGTTCCAATGACAACGAAAGTGGTTCAAAAACGAATATCTTTCAAAAACATATTGCCTATAGTGTAGCATATTACTTTAAATGTTCTTACGATGAGAGCCTTTGCAAGTTTCGCTTATATCGTGGTAGAGATTGTATTCAGTGGTTTGTTGATGAGCTCAAATCTATAGCAACATTCTGTGATAACGTGTATAAAAATCAAGTACCGATTCAAAGATTTGATAACGCACAACTTGAACAATATAACAATGCACAACAATGTCATATTTGCGGAGGACCAATTCGATCAGGTCAAATACGTGTCCGTGATCATAATCATCAAACCGGTCTGTTTCGTGAAGCTGCACACCAAAGTTGCAACTTGAATTATAAAGACATATTTACAATACCTGTTGTTTTCCACAATTTAAGTGGCTATGACGCTCACTTCATTATAAGAGCTATATCAACTTCCATGGAAGGTCCAATTAAATTGCTACCAATCAATAAGGAGAAGTATATTGCATTCACAAAATATGTCTTAAAAACTAAGGTTAGCTTCAGATTTATTGATTCTTTTCGATTTATGTCACAATCACTTCAAAAGTTATCAGATAATCTAGGAGATGAACAGAAGCTAATTACAAAATCCAATTGTAATAACATAACGGAGTTCAGTCTGCTGAATCGAAAGGGAGTCTTTCCTTATGATTATATAGACTCCTGGGAGAAACTAGATGAATGCTCTCTACCTCCAAAGGAGAAGTTTCAAAGCCTTTTAACAGAAGAAGATATAACTGATGAAGACTACAATCACGCACTGAGAGTTTGGCATACATTTAATATCCAAAACATGGGGCAGTACTCAGACCTGTAATTGAAAACAGATGTTCTTCTTCTCGCTGATGTGTTTGAGGCTTTTAGACAGACCTGTATGAACACCTACAAGCTGGACCCGCTACACTATTATACAGCACCTGGACTAACGTTTGATGCAATGTTAAAGACAACAAACGTTCGACTTGAGCTTCTTACTGACATAGACAAAGTTCTCTTTGTTGAGAATGGAATTAGAGGTGGTGTCTCGCAGTGCTCGAACCGATATGCCAAGGCCAATAATATATACATGGGAGATAAATATGATCCAAATAGACCAGACTCATATTTAATATATTTCGATGTGAATAATTTGTATGGTGCAGCAATGTCAGAGTACTTGCCTTATGGAGACTTTGAATTTTTGAAAGAATTCAATATATCTGAGATCCTTAATACTCCAGACAATTCTGATGTTGGATATATGATAGAATGTGATTTGGAATATCCCTCAGATTTACATGATGATCATAGTGACTTACCACTTGCACCATGTCATTTGGTTCCGCCTACAGCTAAATCAAAGCTCAAGAAACTCCTCTTGACTCTATATCCAAAGTTCAACTACATTGTTCACTATAGAAATTTGAAAATGTACATTGTCAGCGGTATGAGGTTGACAAAGGTTCATAAGGTGTTAAAATTCAAACAGTCACAATGGTTGAAGGAGTACGTTGACCTGAACACTAAACTACGACAACAGTCAAAGAACGATTTCGAAAAGGACTTTTACAAACTAATGAACAATGCCATATATGGCAAATGTATGGAAAACGTGCGCAAACATAAAGACATTCATCTAGTTACGCAATGGGATGGCCGGTGGGCTGCACGATCGCTTATTGCAAAACCAAACTTTCACAGTTCAATAATTTTTGATGATAATGTTGCAATAATTGAAATGAATAAGCTGGAAGTATACCTGAATAAACCCATTTATGTTGGATTTGCTATTCTGGATCTGTCAAAAATATTTCTCTATGACTTCCATTACAACTATATCAGAAATACGTTTGGTGACAATTGCTCTATACTGATACTGACAGTTTGATATATCAATTCCGAAATCTTAACATTTATGAGTACATTAAACGAGACAGCTTTCGTTTTGATACATCAGAATACAAACCTGACAACGTCTTTGGTATTCCACTACTAAACAAGAAAGTACCCGGTCTAATGAAAGATGAGAATAATGGGAAAATCATGCTAGAGTTTGTTGGTCTTCGTTCAAAAATGTATGCATATACTGTTGAGGAAGATTCTAACAAACAGAAGTTTGTGAAGAAATCTAAAGGTTCCACAAAATCATCTATAAAAAGAATCACGATAGAAGACTATAAGAAGTGTCTGTTTGATAAAACAATATTTGAGGGCACAGTGAGGCTTATAAGGTCAAAGAAACATGATGTATATTCAATAAAACAGAATAAAGTGGTTTTGAGTCCGTATGATGACAAGCGCATGATCAGTTATAACCGTACCGATACAAGGCCGTGGGGATATCATGTGGTGGAGCATACAATACATATAATCCCACAGGAAGCAGCAACATCAATTCAATAGTTAATTATGGATCTTTGTGAAGAGGTAAAGATGCAAGCCTGTGCTGCTTCACAAGTGGCTTATGATTGTTACTTGAATTATGCAGCTGGCGCAGGCAAGATACTCTCCCAATTAATGAACAAAGAAGAATCCTTTCTGGTGTCGGATGATGTATTTACATGGATGGCGGAAGGGAGATTGGATGTTACAGTTGACTGTATCAAACAAGTGTTTTGTCAAAAATTGGGTATGGATAAGTACATTGACACACTCGTTTCGGTATGCAAACGAGAAAATCTACAATGGATGAGCATAGATATATTCAAAAAACTTGCGAGGAAGCATGACTTTGATGATGAAATACACTATAAAACGTTAATCTTCAATCTGCTTTCCAATGGTAACCTTCAGGGTGTTTCACATTTGTTCTATCCTGTTAAAAGGATTATCAACAACTATAAGAAGATTGATGCGCTCATCAATGACATGGTGTGTAAAGCAGCATATTTAGCGAACTCCAAGCCTCTCAAAAAGATACTGGAAACTATTAAAGCTAACGAAGACCTTGCATACTGTTTTTGTCCAAGTAGTAACGTTGAACACATGAGGATACTGGATTGGATACACAGCAACATAGTCAAAGGAGAGAAACATCCAGGTGCAAGATTGGGATGGACATGTGGTTCTGATTCCACGATATGGCCATCTACATGTTACCAAAACTATGTAGACACATTAGAATTGTTACATTCTATTTTGGAGCAATAAAATAGAAACAACTTTAATCATTGTTTTATTTAAAAACCTTTCATAATAAATTACAGATTTAATAATTCATCCACCTCAATAAAGGGGTACGTATGATAATATTGACTCAAATCGCATACTGTTTTGATCCGGTTTTCAGTTTTCGGTTTGCGTTCCGGTTTATTATCGGTTCGGTTCCGGTTTATTATCGGTTCGGTTCCGGTTTATTATCGGTTCGGTTCCGGTTTATTATCGGTTCGGTTCCGGTTTATTATCGGTTCGGTTCCGGTTTTCGTTCCTGTGAAAATAACTGTTTTGATCCGGTTTTCGGTTTTCAGTTCAGTTCCAAGTGACTCATTATCAAATTTTTAAATATAAACAATTTATTTTAGCCATAAATTAGAATAATAATATCAATAACAGTAACAGAAACAAACCAATCTGGTAGAGATGTTGCTCTAAATGATTTTTCCTCAATTTGTCACCGTTAAATAGTAAATTGTGTTTGTAATATGATTCCAATATTAAAAAGAAGAAAAACAGGAAAATTTTGTATATATTCGGCTTTAGAGGACTTTTCAAGGATAACAAGATTCCCTTGTAAAGTTGTACTTTATTTCAAAGTTTATTGCATTAAAATCTATCGATTGGTTTTCAATAAAAGATCTATTCTTCCTGTGTTGGTTATATATATATTTGGTATGATACTACATATGTATTTAAGATAAATAAAATGACATAAATTCTCAAAATGAATGTGTCTTTATTATTATTAAAAACAAAGAACAATGCTTATAATATGAATGTAATATTCAATTAAACAGCTTATTCTTCAACAAATATAACATTTGTGGTTTCACCGACCATTCCCTCGCTAACCAAATAGATAACTCTTCCTCTGGAAAAGTCATTGTTCAAGTTGTCAATTGCTTCTTGTGAAAACTTTTCGGTGAATCGATGTGGCAATATGGTCTTGAAATCCTTACATTCCACAACAACCTTTTCCCCATATTTTGTAGGAATCCTTTCAAATGATACAATCTCAAATTTGTCACCAGCTTTTAGATTTTTAACGTTTACAAATGGTTTCAAATGTAAAGAAACGTTAATATCTTGTAGAAAAGATGACATTATGCTTCAAATTTATCAATTTTGTATTCTAGATATGTTCTAGTCTGAACACAGAATGACTATTTCTACATTTCGCCCGAGAATATATTATGATGATGTTAATACGAATGTAGACATGCGCTCTAGCGATAAGCATCAGATACGCTTATATGCTTCCTAGTAATTAAATAACATACGAAAATATATAGGCTTTCTACATCTGGTATGAAAGGTTACAAAGATCACATTTACGGTTTCCAACATGGAAACGATATTTGTTTTCAGTTGGTATCACTGATATCCCCAGAATTTGAATTTCCCACCTTTGCGCATGCGCACAACCAACAACTGGCCCAGAATTGATACTTGTTTTCAGTTGGTATCACTGATATCTCGAAATTTGAATTTCCCGCCTTTGTGCATGCGCACAACTGACAAGTGGCCCAGAATCGGCATTACTATACTACTTGTTCACTCTGGATAATTATTCCACTGTACCTATATGTAAGTAGGTATGTCACCCATCTACTAGTAACAGTTTTGTGAAAAACTAAATCACATTTTACAGTATAGTCACAATATAATAGATATATAAAACGGATATATATTGTAACATGTAAATTTACATGTTTTCAGTTTGTGTTTATAGCGCTATATGTAGCATACATTTCCGAGTCAATTGTCCCTTCTTTGTATCTGTCTTATCGTGTCAAATTCCTGTTTTGACCACTCCGTGTAAATTAACCCTTGTGCAGATCAAAACTGGGGTGGTGTGATTTTCGTGCAGGTAATTTCATTCTTTCTTTTGTGTGATCTGAAACCGTATGGTCGGATTTGATCGGCATACTTTTCATCAGTTTTTCTAGGCTTTTTCAATCGTTGTTTAACAACCTCGCCACGTGCAGATTTTCGTCTTCCGTTCAACAATTGATTGAGGTGAAAACCCTTTATTAATTAAAGGTGAGAAATAAACATCAATTTAATTAGGAGGATTCTAATTATTTTTGTATGTTTAGGGTTTTTCGTTTTAGTGGTTTTTTTTTTCGTTGCGATTTTTCGTTCACGTATTAAGATTATCACTAATTAATTCTCGTCTCAAGTATTACTGTTATATTATACTTGATTTAGTAATTTTCGTTGGTATTATACTTGACTACGTCAGGTTAATTTCAGTCTACTGTATTATAGTAAATCAATCTAAACGATCGGTAATTTTTAGTAATTTTGAACATCTGTATGAATTGTATGAACAGATAATTCATTAAATCGTAGTTTAACTGTTAATTAGACGTTAACACGTCAAAATATTGAATTGTGATAAATTATCGCAATTATTGTTTAACAATTACAAACAATTAATAACAACGAACGATCCGTGTTCAGTACTGAAACTCGTTACTTTCATTTTGCAACGTTTTTAATTATTAAGAATACTTTTATCTATCGAACACTGTAATATCTGTTTCTTATCGAAATTACCGATACTCAGTCGTCTGTACATATTAAGAATTATTACTAATTTTGTATTAATTAATAGAATAAATATTGACTTTTCTTTTAACAGAATTGTAAATACTTTCCCCACTCACACGCAAATAAAAATCAAACAGAACAGTTCCGTAACTCTGTCAGAAAAGTTACGTGGCGCCCATCAAGTTGTTCATTTTCAGCTTTATAGTCTGCTGTGTTTCGTTGTTAGTTTACTCACGAGTCACACACCAACCCGAACCCCGACTGCTCCGAAAATCAACTGAGTACCGCGCTTATGTGCCAAAACACTCCTTTCCGTTTATTGGTCACATAAATTTGGCGCGTAACGTGTGGGGCGGCTCGAGTGAGTGCAGACTTGAAATTATTTTGAGAATAGGAAACAATTTGCGTGTGTGTGGAGAGTATTAGAAAACTCAAATATTAACGACGTTTAGAGCCGATTGATTTCGAATTAATTAGTATAATCATGGATAACTCATTTCAAGTAATACATTTACTAATTAAAGAATTAGATTATGAGCTTCGTATTAGAGGCGTAGTAACTGACAGAAGTCAAGATGAAAAACGAAAAATTTTAAATCGTTTTTTACAAAAAGAACGGCAATCCGGTGCCGATGTACTCAAGTTGGCTGACCCTGACTATGATTTCGATTCAGAAAAAACAGCTATTGCTAGTACGTTCGAGTCAATAAAAACTTTAATCAGTGAATTTGAGGGACCGACTTCAGATTCTTTATTTAGACGTATTAGGTCGCGATTAGCTCATGTCACGAATAGGGTTATGAGAAATAAATTATCAGATCCAGTCAATGAGGAATATCTTAAATATCGTAATGAGGCATACGCCACATGTATTGAGTTAGAGGCAGATCTTTATTCACGAGTTCGTGAATTAGATGCACGAGTACCGATCCAGTCATCTACTGAAATTCCCAGACGCGAAAGTCTACCAGTCCAAGACATTAGCAGTGTCTGTATGCATCCACAGTCTTCTCTTTATACCCCTGTCTACAAGTTAGGTGTGTCGTTTGATGGAAATTCTTCCAATTTGCTTTCTTCCTTGGAACGTGTTACCGAAATGGCACAAGCACGTCACATTAACAAAACTACTCTTTTCGAATCTGCCAGTGATTTATTCACATGTAAAGCTGTTTACTGGTATTGTCTCGTTAAATCTCAAGTTTCAGATTGGGATTCTTTAGTAATTAGGCTGAAGAATGATTTCTTACGAACCGATTTCGATGAAGGAATTTGGACGCAGATTAAATCACGTAAACAGGCTAGGAATTAGACAGCCATTCTTTTCATTTCGTACATGGAAAATCTTTTTAGTCGATTGTCTCACCCTCCTGCCGAGGTCACAAAAATCAAGTACATCAAATCAGGTTTAAATTATGGCTATCAATGTCAATTAGCCCTTCAAAATATCGAGTCCGTATCAGAACTACATCGTTTGTGCAAACGAATTGAGGATGCCAATATCCTTAACCAAGTTAAAATAAAGCAAAGATAACTGATAATTGATAGCGTATTTTCTGTAAACTCATCCAAGACAACGATACCGACTGGTATTCATGAATTAACGCCACTACAAAATCAACTAGTCACAAAGTTAATTAATTCATTTAACGTAGTTAGTAGTGACGATCGTTTAGGTCGAACTTCCAAGATCAAACTAACTATTGACACCGGCGATGTCAAGCCGATTAAACAACGTCAATATCCGTTGTGTCCTTATATGTTAAAGATTTTGAATGATGAACTTGACGAGATGTTAAAATTAGGCGTAGTAGAACCGTCACATAGTCCGTGGAATAGTCCCGTCTTGTTAGTTAAGAAAAAATCCGGTGAATATCGTTTTTGCTTTGATGGTAGGAAACTAAATGAGTGTACGAAACACGACAGTTATCCTCTACCAAGAATCGATCGAATTTTGAACATGTTACGCGATGCGCGTTATATATCTAGTATTGATTTAAGAAAAGCTTTCTGGCAAATTCCTTTGGATGATTCTTCTAAAGAAAAGACCGCTTTTAGTGTACCCGGTCGAGGTCTATATCAATTTAACGTCATGCCTTTCGGTTTATGTAACAGTGCGCAGACGCAACAACGTCTTTGCGATGCTCTATTTGGACCTAAGTACGAACCACATGTTTTCACTTATCTCGATGACATTATCATCACGTCTTCAACTTTTGAAGAACACGTTAGAATTCTGTCAGAGGTCCGCGATATCTTGTTAGAAGCCAATTTAACAATCAATTTAAAGAAATGCGAATTTTTCCGTTATTCTCTTAAGTTTGTTGGTTTTATTGTTGATCGCGATGGAATTCGTACTGATTCGGATAAAATTTCAGTAATGATAAATTATCCCCGTCCGACTATTACAACCGAAATTGAACGTTTTATAGGCTTATGTTCGTGGTACCGTCGTTTCATTAATAATTTCTCTACCTTAGTTGCTCCTTTAAACGACTTGTTGAAAGGCAAGAAAAAGAATCAAGAAATAGAATGGTCTATTCAAGCAGAGAGGCTCTTATTAAGATCAAGAATGCTTTAGTTTCCCGAGTCGAAATTTTAGTCCCCTTCTGATCCTAAAATGGATATTTGACCCTCTTTTGATCCTAAAAGGAGTAAAATAGACCTCGTCTCAACCTAAATGTTATTTATGGCCCTCGTTCCACCCTGAATGAAAAATTCGTGAACCTCATCTCGTCCTAAAAAGAATTCTATCGTCCTCCACTGTCCCAAATGAAATCTTGTAGGTTTATAATACTATAGTAGAGGACGATATTATAACACCGTCGTCTTCTAATACTAAAAATTGATTTACAACCACTGTCAGGTACATCTACCTGGTAAAGGTTGTGAAAACTTTTGCAATCATAAATAGATTTCCGTAAAACAAATTTTAAGTTATAGAAAATACGTTATTTTTTGTAAGTTTTTTAATAAATGAGTTAAACATTGTCTTTGTAGAATATTTTGTAATTCATATGGTTAGTAATATAATAATAATAATAATACATAGATCTTGCAAACAAAATAAAAGTTAATTCTATGCTCATTATAAAGAAGTATAAAATGTGAAGTAAATAATAAATTTCGAGTATAAATTTAGTCTTTATTCGAGTTCGTACAAATTAGTAGGTATCCCAATATACATTTGGTTATCAATATTCATATGAACACAAATAGTAATTATATTGTTAATTGATATTAATTCTATTGATTCACCTATGTGACATTTATGTAAAAAAAAGCACTATTATACATATACCTATCTCCATGGGCCAGAAAATAATCATCTGTTATAATTTTTTTGGTAACTGCATAATGATTACCGTTGCATAAACATAAATTTTTAGTGCAGTGACAGTTACAGATTTTAATAAAATATAAAATTAAACCTAAATGTAGCTGATAATTATCATCAATATATTGTATTGCGGAGGAATCTGTTTTCAAATCTTTTCGATAATGTGTAGATACATATAATTTACCATTTTTTAGAATTCTAAAATATTGCCGTATTGTTCTATTACTATGTAGTATCTGAGCATTATTCAAAACAGTGATCAAGTAATTAGGTACGTTTAAAAATGTATATCCACCAACAGAATAACAGCTTTCAAATATTTTTTCCGTAATTGTAACTTGTTTTTTTTTCTTCAAACAAAAATCACGAACTGGACCATCAGATAGTTGATCAGTTAGTCGTATCATATTTATAATACGATCATGCGATGTTGCAATTTGTGTATCAATGTGTCCGGTTCCATGAATTAATTTTAACAGTAGACCATTAAGATTTTCATATTCATAACATTGAGATGTCCATAAAGGTCCAAGTCTCTTTACACAATCTGGTAGATGAAGTAACTGATGAACGTTAATAGAGCAGAATCTCAAACCATATAATTCTTGGAAATTTTTCACGAATTTATTTAACAAATCTTCAGCTACCTCAATCATGTGTAGTGTAATTTGTTGTCCATTTAAGATGGTTACAGCTGTTATTAGAAGTAAATAATTATTAAAATATTTCTGGCGTAAAATACCTTCCAAAACAGGTATGGAATAGTAAGAGCACCACATTTTCAACTCTGACGCTTTCCAGTGAACAAGCTCCTCAACGCAACGTGGCATGCGATGAATAAACTTTGGTGGTTTTATTGATAATATCCGAGCATTAATTACATCAATAACTGGATGCAATGAAAACGGTTCTGCATTATATTCATTATCAAACATTAAATGCAATAACTTTTTGATAACACCACCTTCAACACAATGCATTCTATCAATTGACATTCCTTCAACAAAGTCTGGCATTAATAGAGACAAAGCTGTTGGACCTTTTATGCCCATTATAGGATTATCTGGTGATGCGTTTTTGGCCCATCTAATACAATCCTCAAATCTTCTGTGTACAATATTATTTGTATACGGATAAATATGAATTGACCCTCGTGATTCTAGTTCAAAACTTTCACCTTTAATGCAACAAGTTGGACAGCCATAATTACCATTGAATTGTATGATATTCATAAATTCATTTTTCTACTCACTGTACAGAAAGTATGATTTTGATCTGTCGTTTTAGGTAACAAAGTTGTCAATTTCTAACCGGCGGGAAGTAATTTTTATTGCCTCCCACGGGAGCCAATTTTATTTTGCTCCCGCTGTTGCATTCTCTGCAATTTAATTGGTCATTTTACTAATATTCTTGTTTTTATTTATGTAACCATGGATACCACATCAAAGCTTTTTTCTGATGTGGAAATTTGACAAAGTGTCATCATCATCACCATCACACAATCTTAACTATTTCCGTAACAAAATAGATAGTAATTTGATAGCATCTTAATTTTATTTTTCTACTCACTGTACAGAAAGTATGATTTTGATCTGTCATTTTAGGTAACAAAGTTGTCAATTTTCGGCAGCAAGTTCATTGTTGCCGAAGTTGCCTCTTCCAAAAGATCAGGTGGCGTACATTCCATGTAATCGGATTCTTCGTCGTTATTCATTTTGATTTCACAATTTTTTTTTAATAAACTAACAATAAGCACAATTTCAATAACGTTTCAGACTTGGAAAAAAATGTTTTTGTTTTTATTTATGTTGCTATGGACAGCATAGCAAAGCTATCTTGATTTGGAAATATGACAAAATGTCATCACACAATTTTAAGTATTTCCGTAACAAAATAGATAATAGTTTATTAATTTTTTAGTGTTTCAACATTCGTTCGAAGAAAAAATCATATATATATCACGGGAGCGAAGATTCATTTCCTCCCTTGCGTGTTTAATGCCCTCCGCTTCGGGTCGGGCATCAAACTTCACGCGCGGGAGGAAATGAATACTTTCGCTCCCTAGATATATAAATAACAATTTTAGCAAGAAGATCAGCTACACCTGTTAATAAAATTCCTCTTATTGTAATTGGATTCTCTTCTCCTGGCTTCATGATTTGTATACCTTCAGCAATTTGGTTTATTTCTGTCCTTAATTTCCGCAAAAATAAATTGACAAGTGGTTTTTTCCTTCCAAACCATAATCCCAGTAGTAAAGTATTTTCTTTTTTTTTTCTATCAATAAAAGGTAATTCATTAATTGTTAAATAAATAGGCCACATGCTAATTTGCGAAGATTTGAATACACGTACGCCATCGGTATACCAACTTAAAGAGAAATTATGAGGATTTCATAAAAAACCATTGTTCATCGAATATTGGTACACACTTCCGTCGTATATATCAGATATGATGTTGTAGTTTACAGTCCTTCGCAATCGTCCTTGTAAATTATCAAGAAAACCATCCCGAAGGAACATTTCCTGTAAGTGACCAACAACCGGTATTTGAATAAAATAAGAGTTTTTTGTCGTGGACAAGAATCGCAAATATCATTATCTGTCTGTAATTCACGTTGACAGGTAGTACAATAATAATGGCGTTTTGGCGTTACTTTTTTTAAAGGAAAAAAATTTTTAAATTTAAAAACATTGTTTTTTTTTAAACCACGAGGGATGCAATGCAAATTTATAACTTCTATAATATCAGCAAGGCATGACATGTTCACGTTATGATTTACAACAAGAGCGAGTATTAATAACATACTCTCTGTTACAGTCAATGGAGCACCTTGGTATAGAGGTTGATGATTTTCAATATTATCATGAATATTGTTTCTTTTTTCGTTGGTATCACCATTATTATTCTCATTTTCATCATCTTCTTCTTCACTTTCTTCCGTCTCATATTCAATATCGTGTACGTTATTTTCTGTAGGATCTTGTATTTCTCTAGTTAAGAATATAAATGAATAAAATTATGAACTATTAGTACCGTCAATTATGTTATCTTTCATTGAATAAAAACATTTGTACCTTTCATTGGCCAATGATTGTTGAAACATTCCGGTTGCCATATTAGCATCATTATCATAAGATGATTCATGAGAATTAAAAGCTTCATTCATGCGCTTGTACCATTGAGATTTTGAAAGGTCACGTATGGGTTTTCTCGACATTTATACTATATTATTAGATAACTCTTTTTAGGAAATAAGTTCAAATCTAAGATCAGGAAATTTGGAGGGTTTTACCAAACTAAATTTTCTAGATTTCTAAATTGGAAAAATCCCAGTTACGTCTGACCGACACAAAAATTCCAATTGTTTATAACTTTCAAAAAATTATAAACAATTTCCGGTAATAAAAAGAACAATTGTTATTTTCATTTTGTATCTATTGTACTACCTGGCCTGAAGCTTATTGCCGACATTACATTCTTTTGTTACCTACAGGTCCGAAATTTTTAATCCTCAAACGAAAGGTACACCGACTGATTTTGTCAACAATGAAACAAATTGTTCGCTCTCTCTTTCTCTGTTTCCTTCTTTCTTTTTTTACACAGAGTTTTATTTCATTGGCCCACTTTACATATCAATTTTCGTTATCTACAGGATTGTCACATTCTTATTCTCACCCTTGTTCAAGTCACATCTATCAGTTTTAAACTACGATTTGGATTATTTTTACACATATATTCTTAACATCATGGCAAAAAGAATTAAAAAATATGCTTTAATTTACTGGATTGGAAGCAATTATAAAGATGTAATTCCATTAACCGTCATTCCAAAAAATAAACGCGTAATTGGATCTGTAGTGCAGTTATTGTGGAAAGATTACAAGACAAATGAAAAATCAAAAGTGCTTGCAGAAATTGTGGATATTGATGGTAAGTAACATATTTTAGTAAAATTTAGTTGCATCCTTGTTTTGAATTTTTTTTAAACGTTTTGGTTAATGAAGTATTGTATTTTTCGTACAGATAAATTATTCTATTTTAACAATTCTCATTTAAAATTTATTAGGTATAGGTAGTTATAATCGTAACTAATTATAAATATCTAAGATTTAATATACTAACATTACATTCTTTTTACATACAGAAAATGAAAACAAGCTTCATGAAATGATTCTGATGGCAGACGGAAATGTAGCTGATTCATCACAATAAAATTTCACTCCAGAGGTGCTAAATAAAAAAACACAATTGAAAAAAAAACAATAAATTAATAGCGAATATTAAAAAATCAAATAAAAAACGGATAGAACAAAAGTTGAAGAAGGATCGCCCAGTCATAAACAAAAACGATTTTCCGGCAATTAAACCTCCACAAGAACATCATTCGATGGTTTCTTCTATAGCTTCACCATTAGTGTTTATTAATCAATCTCCAGTTAACCATCAACATATGTTAGGACACGATAATAGAAATGATATTGTGGTTTCATGTCAATTAACTCTGGCAGGAACAACTACACCAGTACAGCAAACTCCCACAACGTCGAAGAGTTTTATTGAAAATACATATCAACCTATACCGTCACCATCAGCTCATTTCACTCAACCACACCACGCTACGCAGTTATTATCGTATTCACAAGTACTAGAAAAAAACAATTCTAAATCGGAAAATCCTACAATTAGCAGTGCTTTTGATAATAAAATCAACTGTAATAATGAAAGTCATAATAATAGTAAAAAAAAAAAACAATATATTTAGAGCTTCGGATGAAGACATGGAAGTCGACGGTAATATTTTTTTTGGATTGTTTCCACAGCGAGGTACATTTTAACTCTTACAATTAATATTATGTGTTCTATGACACAATTGTCGATTTATGTATGTTATTAATATATAAAATTATTTTTCAGTCACTAAAGAAAACATTCTTTTTATGGAGCACTTGCTGAAATGCATGAAAAGAGTTTATGCAGCACAAAATAAAACAAACGTCGAATCTTTAGAAACAACATTGGTAATATTTTAGGGTTCATTTATTAAAAAAAGTACCTACTCATTTTATCTTTCAAATTACAGCTTTCTGATGTTTATACGACTCCAGGAGTTGGTGAGGTGAGTGTGATGAACTCATATAAAAATTGTACTGTAATGAATACTGATAACTATTGTTACAGATTGAAATTTCGCCAAATTCCGGATTTTATATCGATGTGAAAAAGGAGCGGTCACACGACAAAAATTCATCGCATACATTAACAAATGTGCATATAATAAAAGGAAAAGCCGAAAGACGAATATATCGACTAAACGATATTCGTACAGACTCTCTGGTAATTTTGCAGTCAAAAAAAATGCATTATGTTTAATGAAGTTTATTTTTTTACAGATGAAGATGATGACGATGATAATGATGATGATGATGCTGATGATGATGATGATGATGATTATAACAATGACAACAATGACAATAATAATGGCGAACGGCCATATGCATAAAAAATTACTACTATTAAATAATATTGTATATATAAATGTATGTTAGGTATATTAAAAAAAAAATGTACGCTAAAAATGTAAAAATCAATCATTTTATCGTTAAAACATACCTATATGTATATTTAAATGTATACATGAGAGATAACGCTGTGTGAGAAAAAAGAGAGTGAGGGAGAGAGAGAGTGAGAGGTAGGGGTGTATGAGAGAGAGAGAGAGCGAGGTAAGTGTACATGAGAAAAAGAGAGAGGGGTAAGCGTGTATGAGAGAGAGAGAGAGAAAGAGAGGTAAGCGTGTATGAGAGAGAGAGAGAGAAAGAGAGGTAAGAGTGTATGAAAGTGTGTGTGTGAGAGAGAGAGGTTAAAGTGAGAGAAAGAGAGGTAATAGTGTATGAGAGAGAGAGAAAGCAAGTGAATAAGACCAAATAGATTTTATGACTCATAAAATCTATTTACATTTATTTTACAACCCCATAATTTATAAGGCTGTCAAACTCGCCCCGAAAAATCTATTGTTCAATGATTCTCCTTTCAACCTATTATGTCTTGAAAAGTGGGTTTTGAGGATTGAAACGAGGGCTAAAATTTCGACTCGGGCTCCGCTCCAATTTTAATGTCGCCAGATTTTTCGGAACCGTTTGTCATTCAATGCGACGCAAGCGATGTTGGTATCGGTGGAGTACTTACGCAATTTATAGATGATGATAAAAGAGTTCTCGCGTATTGTTCTCGTACTTTGTCGCGAACCGAAAGTAACTATACCGTAACTGAACGCGAGCTATTAGCTTTAATATTTTATGTAGAAGGAACCAAATTTAAAGTAATTACCGACCATTATAGTTTATTGTGGTTAAATAATTTAAAGGATCCGGCCGGTAAGTTAGCTCGTTGGCCAGTGAAAATCCGCCAGTTCAGTTTTAAATTAATTCATCGCAAAGGTTCGGCTAATGTAGTTCCAGATACCTTGTCAAGAATTCCGGTTAAATCTTGCCCGAACACTGCATTAATTGATATTACCGTGGACAATAAAGATAAGTGGTACATTAATTTACGTGAACGTGTAAGAAGGAATCCTAAATCGTTTCCCCAATGGAAAATCGAGGATAACCTCTTATACAAATTTGTTTCCCGTACCGTACCGTTAGAGACCGTTGATCCTGAATGGAAGTTAGTCGAAGTCTCAACGTAACGAAATCATCAGTTCATGTCACAATCCCCCTACCGCTTCCCATTTCGGATTTTACAAGACCTTTTCGCAAATTCAAGAAAACTATTATTGGCCTAAAATGAGGGTTGATATTTTAAGATTTGTCAAGTCTTGTAAAATTTGTCAATCACAGAAACCTGCAAACAAACCTCGTTTCTGATTGGTTTTCAGAATACACGTTATTGCATCCAATGAAGGAGGCTAATTCTCCCTCTATTATCCGTTATTTAGAGGAGCAAGTCTTCCTTGTTTTTGGAGTCCCCCAATTCATTATTTGCGATAATGGTACACAATTTACCAGTACAAATTTTCAGACGCTTGTCGACACTTATGAAATTCAAAAGATTTGGTTCACACCCAAATATTCGCCACAGTGTAACTTTGTTGAACGTAACAATCGTACCATTGGTACAGCCATCCGTTCTTACGTCAAAGAACATAAAACTTGGGATACCGAATTGGCTAAAATCCAACAAGCCATGAATACCGCCAAGCATGAAGTGCATAATTTAGCACCGACCACATTAGTTTTCGGGAGATATATTCCGCTATCCGGTAAATATTTTGGAAAAGTCCCGGACATGCGCAATTTTGAATTGCTTCCCGGTAATCGTTCGGAATATGTAGAGCACGTCTCAGACGGACTTCAACAAATTTTCAAGAGCGTACGTAACAAACTTCATATTGCATACTCCCGTAACGCAAACAATTACAATTTTAGAAAACGAGACCACTGTTTTGAGGTCGGAGATAAAGTATGGAGGTGTAATAAGGTCCTTTTCGAGGCCTCGAGTCATTTCAGCGCCAAACTCGCCCCCAAGCGTGTGCTGTGTGTTGTCAGGAGGCGTATTTACCCGTTGGTGTATGAGCTGATTAACGCGGAAGATTCTTCGCCTGCAGGGCGATGGCATATTAAAGACTTAACTCCGTACTTCCCTTCGGATTCCGATCTTTCAACCAATCAGGTTTCCTCTATGTCTTTGTGATTGTCACTTTCTCTGTTTTATTGTCGCCGTTAATGACGATTTATACTACTTTTCCTCTGTTATTCCGATGTATGTTTCCAGTACAATTCGTTTTCTGTCTTGAATGTTTCCTATTGGTAGCAACCAGAACTAGAAATGAATATTAGCACGTTGCATCACTTTTAACGGTGGTGAAGTCATGAAATTAAGGCAAATAAATATGTCTTGTTTCGTAAGGCCCTTCTTGATGCTTTGTTGAGTCTTTTGTTTATCTTAGTGAATTATGTTATGATGACGTAACCGATTATGACCCCCTACCAATTCTATGAAACTCACTAAATTTGACTATCCCGATTTTGTCGCCTTCTCAGGACGTTTGGTACGCGTAGTTATCGACTTAACATAATTCCACGTCAACATCCTTTCTAAGTTGCAGTAATTCCACGTCAACATCCGTTCCAAGTTAAAGTAATTCCACGTCAACATCCGTTCCAAGTTGAAGTAATTTCACGTCAACATTTCTCTCTAAATTGAAGTAGTTTCGAACTAAAAAGTTTCTATTTAAGAAAGTTTAATACTAAAAAAGTCTCATGTCTAAAAAGTCTCAAATTAAAAAGGTTCAATACTAAAAAAGTTCCAATTGTCTAATTATGTTACTAATTAGATCAGTAGTAGAAGAAGGCTTCGCATGCCTTTGCGTCAACAAACACCTTTCCATTTTCTTTTGGACTTTGCTAGTCTCCTGGCTTCGTTTCCAGTTTCTCTTTGTTTGTTGTGTTTGATTCCCTAATCAAGCTGCATTGTCCTGTTTCAGTCTCTTTTTGAGAAATGTATGTCCTTTCTATTATCAAGTGTTGTCTGATATTACCTCTCTGTTATTGTCGAAACACAGTCATGCTCCGTGTCACAGATTCCCTTTCCGTTTAATATAGCGTCTCACGTGTACGCATTATTCTCACTAGTCTCCCTTTGTGAGTTGCCCTGAACTCGACCACAAGGAATGACTACAGTGCTTTTTGCCAGTCCTCAATAAAAAAAATAATTAATACAGTTGAGAGAGAAGATTCAATTATTAAGAATTTAAATTGAAAAAACTTTCAGCTCAAACAATCTTCTTTTATTTTATTATTCACAAACAAAACAATACATGTTTCGGCTAATTAGCCATCATCAGTTGTATACACTGCGCGATCTACGAAACAATTCACACATTTTATGTAATTACAAATCTGCTTCTATTAAAATTTTCTACTTACATCAATTCTACATAAAAACATATACAACAATCACAATCAAAATCATTAAACTTATTAGCGATAACAACAATATAGAATTCAATTTCATTTATTTGTTATTTATTATTTAGACCAACTTAATCATTGAAGTCACTTGCCAGTACTGATGTTTCTATCAAGCAACGAACAAACCCATCAGTTTTTATCTTAAATTCTCAAATGTTCATATAGGTGAAAATGGGCGCAAAATTTAAATTTACTTTATCATTCAGTAGATTATTGTTATTTTGTTGTTTAAATATTTCAAAGGCTTCAAGTAAAGTCAATTTTATGCCTTTACTCTCCTTGTGTAACACTTTTATATTATTATCGTCTGTGCTAGAATGATTATATTCAGTTAAATGTTGAAAAAATTTCGAACTATGTGACTTTTTGTGTTCTTTAGTTCTTACACGAATGCTACGCCCAGATTCACCTATATAAAAAGAGTTACAATTATCACATTTTATCTGGTAAACTCCAGAATAGTCTACATCATTATCTTTATCAACATTATTCGCTAACAAATTATAGACAACACCATGAGATTTAAATGCAGTTTTCAACTTATATTTATAAAAAATTGATGATAACTTTTTAGTGACTTCATTGTAACTGAACAATCTATATTCAAAACTTGAATTATCTTTACTCCTATCGTTACAATATAATGGGTCATATTTTATTTTAAATTTATTGTATAGTTTCCAGAAAATGTTATCAGGAAACCCATTGGTTTGGCTGAGGTAGTGTATTATGCCTAGTTCTTTTTTGAATTTTGATCTTGACAGTGGCAATCTAAACAATCGGTCTAGGAAATAATTAAAGGAAGCAATTTTTTGAGAAAAATGATGGAATGAATCATACCTAATCAAACTATTACATGTTGTAGGTTTTCTATAAATATCAAACTTAAAATTATCTATTAGTCTAGTGATTGTTATATCTAGAAAATTTATTTTATTGTTGTTTTCAATTTCTACGGTGAATTTTAAATTATTATTTATATTATTAATATAGTCTAAGAGTTTATTTACAATATCTAGATCTCTGTTTTTTCCGATATCTATGATTGCTAGTATATCATCTATATATCTATTCCACAGTTTTATATTTTTGTATGTGGGATTTTTGTCATTTAAAATGAGTTCTCTCTCGATGTGGTCCAAATAAATATTCGCAAATAACCCAGATGCTGGCATACCCATAGGTAGCCCATCTTGTAGTTCATAGATTTTATGATTAAATTGACAGTAATTGTGATTACACACTAGTTTTATTAATTTTATTAAATTTTTTGCATCATTATTATTTAAACGATCATTTAAATTTTGTTGCAAAATTTGAATTAGATGTTTTTTCGGAATACTCGAATACAAATTGGTGACATCGAAAGAGACCATAACCAAATTATCATAACCGCCACCGTTGCAATTCAATTGTGTTAGATTGTCTATTAAATCATAAGAAGTATTTATTGTATATTTAGGTTTACAATCAATAGTTTTAAATATTTTAATTAATGATTTTGCTATACGATATGTTGGTGATTTATAAAATGTAACAATTGGTCGAATTGGATAATCTCTCTTGTGTACTTTAATCAAAGAATACAATTTAGGAATATTTGGATTCATAAGCGTTAAATGTTTATGATTTATATCATATTTTTCTAGAGTTGTTTTAGTATTTTGTAAACATTCTTTAACAGATTTTATCATATTATTTAATGGATTCCCATTTATTAATTTATAATTATTATTATTAAAGAAATCGATAGTTTTTTCAATATATAATTGTCTAGGCAATATGACTATACCTGCATTCTTGTCTGCTTTTGTATAGACTGCATCGGCATTTTTAATTTTATTTTTGATAGATTTAATAATTTTTAAGTCATAGTTGACAGTTGGTTTAAATTTTTTGTTATGATTGCAACGGTGGCGGTTATGATAATTTGGTTATGGTCTCTTTCGATGTCACCAATTTGTATTCGAGTATTCCGAAAAAACATCTAATTCAAATTTTGCAACAAAATTTAAATGATCGTTTAAATAATAATGATGCAAAAAATTTAATAAAATTAATAAAACTAGTGTGTAATCACAATTACTGTCAATTTAATCATAAAATCTATGAACTACAAGATGGGCTACCTATGGGTATGCCAGCATCTGGGTTATTTGCGAATATTTATTTGGACCACATCGAGAGAGAACTCATTTTAAATGACAAAAATCCCACATACAAAAATATAAAACTGTGGAATAGATATATAGATGATATACTAGCAATCATAGATATCGGAAAAAACAGAGATCTAGATATTGTAAATAAACTCTTAGACTATATTAATAATATAAATAATAATTTAAAATTCACCGTAGAAATTGAAAACAACAATAAAATAAATTTTCTAGATATAACAATCACTAGACTAATAGATAATTTTAAGTTTGATATTTATAGAAAACCTACAACATGTAATAGTTTGATTAGGTATGATTCATTCCATCATTTTTCTCAAAAAATTGCTTCCTTTAATTATTTCCTAGACCGATTGTTTAGATTGCCACTGTCAAGATCAAAATTCAAAAAAGAACTAGGCATAATACACTACCTCAGCCAAACCAATGGGTTTCCTGATAACATTTTCTGGAAACTATACAATAAATTTAAAATAAAATATGACCCATTATATTGTAACGATAGGAGTAAAGATAATTCAAGTTTTGAATATAGATTGTTCAGTTACAATGAAGTCACTAAAAAGTTATCATCAATTTTTTATAAATATAAGTTGAAAACTGCATTTAAATCTCATGGTGTTGTCTATAATTTGTTAGCGAATAATGTTGATAAAGATAATGATGTAGACTATTCTGGAGTTTACCAGATAAAATGTGATAATTGTAACTCTTTTTATATAGGTGAATCTGGGCGTAGCATTCGTGTAAGAACTAAAGAACACAAAAAGTCACATAGTTCGAAATTTTTTCAACATTTAACTGAATATAATCATTCTAGCATAGACGATAATAATATAAAAGTGTTACACAAGGAGAGTAAAGGCATAAAATTGACTTTACTTGAAGCCTTTGAAATATTTAAACAACAAAATAACAATAATCTACTGAATGATAAAGTAAATTTAAATTTTGCGCCCATTTTCACCTATATGAACATTTGAGAATTTAAGATAAAAACTGATGGGTTTGTTCGTTGCTTGATAGAAACATCAGTACTGGCAAGTGACTTCAATGATTAAGTTGGTCTAAATAATAAATAACAAATAAATGAAATTGAATTCTATATTGTTGTTATCGCTAATAAGTTTAATGATTTTGATTGTGATTGTTGTATATGTTTTTATGTAGAATTGATGTAAGTAGAAAATTTTAATAGAAGCAGATTTGTAATTACATAAAATGTGTGAATTGTTTCGTAGATCGCGCAGTGTATACAACTGATGATGGCTAATTAGCCGAAACATGTATTGTTTTGTTTGTGAATAATAAAATAAAAGAAGATTGTTTGAGCTGAAAGTTTTTTCAATTTAAATTCTTAAAAAAAATAATGTTCCATTGTTTTTTTTCTTTTTCGGAGGAGGATGGTGTAACATGTAAATTTACATGTTTTCAGTTTGTGTTTATAGCGCTATATTTAGCATACACTTCCGAGTCAATTGGCCCTTCTGTGTATTTGTTTTATCGTGTCAAATTCCTGTTTTGACCACTTTGCGTAAATTAACCCTTGCGCAGGTCAAGACTGGGGTGGTGTGATTTTTGTGCAGGTATTTTCGTTCTTTCTATTGTGTGATCTGAAACCGTATGGTCTGATTTGATCGGCATTCTTTTCATCAATTTTCTCGAGTTTTAATTATCGTTTAATTGTTTGGCCATCCAGTGCTGATTTATCATCTTTTTGTAAGTATTTTCTGTAGAAATTCTCTTTTAGAGAATATTTTCGTAAAATTTCGATTTTCTAGGATTTTTCAATCGTTGTTAAACAACCTCGCCTCGTGCAGATTTTCGTCTCCCGTTTAGCAAGTGATTGAGGTGAAAACCCTTTATTAATTAAAGGTGAGAAATAAACATCAATTTAATTAGGAGGATTCTAATTATTTTTGTATGTTTAGGGTTTTTCGTTTTAGTGGTTTTTCTTTTCGTTGCGATTTTTCGTTCACGTATTAAGATTATCACTAGTTAATTCTCGTCATTGAATTTTCTGGTAATTATCGTCCTGTTTTACCGTTCACCAGAGGTCCATTATTGTACTTAGTCGTTTTTGAATGGTTGATCGTCGCCAGATTCAAATCCATTTGAATTGTCCTGGTTTATGGTCAAATTATCGTTTGGAGTACTGAAATAGTACATAATTTCGTGGTTTTATACTGGATGCGTGTCCCGAATTTCCTGCTATCGAAGGATAGGGTGTATTCAGCATAATTCCGTTATCGTCACTTATCTACGAACGCCATTTTGTATATGGTAGCTGCAACTGAAGTCAACTCAGCCGCCATCTTGACTACATCGCCGATTTCAAAGATAAGTCAAATTTTCGATTTTACCGTGTCATAATCGTGAATCGGATATCGATTTGTAAAATAATTAGTGTTCACGATTGTAGCACAATTTATTTCGTATTTTTCGTAATTTCATCAAGTATTACCAGGGCCGGCGTAAGCGGGCCTGCAAGGCCTGCATTGCAGGCGGGCGCTTCTTTAAGGGGCGCCAAATTGGCCTCTTTCAAAATACATTTTTTTATCGTCCGACAATTGTTGTATACTACTAACTTTTTTTTTTGTTTTCATTGGAATTCTTAAAATATTTTTTTTAGTTCAAATATAAGGATTAATAACAATTGTAGGCGCCCGATAGAGTTTTTTTTTGCTAGACTCTCAAGACTGCTTAGATAGTGTAGATTGTTTACATAGGCAGGCGTCAGTTATAAAAAAACAATACTATTAGTTACTTCTGATGTACAAAACAGTATTATGCGATAATGGAGTTTATTTGTATTTGTAAGGGCGGCATGTATAATCTACATTGGCTGTGTAAAAATTGAAAAATTAAATTACATTTCAGTTGATCGGTGGGCTATTTGCAGTTCAGTTCTTTCTGTTCTTTGTAATCGAAAAATATTCGTAAGTGGTGAAATAAAAATAAACATTGTTATTGAACTAAATATATAGTATATGTACAGGTATTTGTGCTTATTGACAGATATTTTTCGTAAGTACTTTTATTAATGTATTTTTGAAACGAATATGTTTTTACAATAATCTGAAATATATGTGGCCCCTAAAATATTGTATGATTAGGGTTACCAACAATGTCATTTTGACCCAAAGACTTCAGATTTTGCAATCATTTTACGGGCTTTAACTTTATTGAAATAAAGTTATTCAGGTTCACTAAAAATTTTGCTCATGTAGGTATAGACGGTATAGTGACCAAAATAATTTATCATATTTTTTTTTTGTCAATGCACAAAATTATTAGTAATATGTATTAATGTATTTCATCCACTGGACGTTTCTTCATGCGATAATTATTTAAAATAAGATTTCTTTGGGTCAGGATCGATTCAGTGTTTTCAACCCTATTTCTGATTTTAAAAAATCAAATTTCATTTTTAAATTTCAGTTTAATTTTAAAAATAAACAAATGGATACTAAGAAAAAGTTATCCGGTGCACAAAATCGAAAAAGAAAGGCTATAAAAGAAGCGCAAGCTCAAAAACAAGCTGGAGCTCTTATGCCCGTATTTATAAACCGATCTTGAGCTCGAGCTCGAGCTTGAGCTTGAGCTCGAGCCCGGATTGTGTTTTATAAACCAATCTCAAGCTGAAGCTGATGCTTGGATGCGAGCTTGGCTCAAGTCTGTGTTGTAGCTGACTTGAGACCGACTTGAGACGGACTTGACTTGGCGCCATTCGACATTTTACATTTGACAGTCTGTGTTGTGTATTAATAGACTGATATTGTGAAAAGTGTTGAAAACTTGCAGCGTTCAACATAGTTTGATTAATAATCAAATAATTATTTTTTTTTGTTTAACAGAATGTTCAACGACATGGAGGAATTTTTAGAATATATCGATATAGTTGAGGAGAACAACCCCGTCCGCGTGCCGAAGAGATACATTCGAGATGTTGAAAATCCATTGGAATATTTCGCCGCCGAGGAATTCAGAGCACGTTATCGATTCCACAAAGAAACTGTGATCGATACCATTTTGCCCCTTGTCATTGCAGGACTCGAAAAGCGCGATAACCGCGGCTTACCATTATCACCTATTATTCAATTAATTACATGTTTACGTTTTTATGCCACCTCAAATTTTCAGGTTGTATCAGGAGATTTACGTGGTATTAGCCAGTCTGCAATTAGTGAAATTATAAGAAGAGTATCAGTTCTGATAGCAGAACATTTAAATGAATTCATTGGTTTTCCCCGTACACAAGAAGAATTGCGGTCAAATTGCAGAATCTTTTATGGAGTCGCCAATTTCCCAAATGTTGTAGGGTGTATTGATTGCACTCACATCAAAATTTCAAATCCGGGTGGTGATAACGGGGAAGTGTTCCGCAACAGAAAAGGTTTTTTTTTCTTTAAATGTTCAGGTAATTGTATAAAATGCAGTACAATTGTATAGGAATAATGATATACATGAAAAGTGTCAGGTTGTTTCAGGTCCAAAGAGGGAAATTTACGACATTGTTGTACGTCATCCAGGTTCAAACCACGACAATGTTATATTCGACCGCAGTGCTGTACGTGTAAGAATGGAAAGAGGTGAAGTTCCAGGTTTATTGTTAGGGGACAATGGTTATTCATGCAGACATTATCTTCTTACTCCCGTGTTGCAACCAGGTAAAATGATAAAATTATTCATGTCATCAATATGTTTTGAAATTTCTATGTTGTAGTTGATGAAGCAGAGACTCGTTACAATAGATCCCATATTGCAACGAGAAATGTTGTCGAAAGACTGTTTGGGACATGGAAAAGGCGGTTTCCATGCCTTCAGCGCGGCCTCCAAACTAAATTGGAAACTTCGGTAAGTATCATCTGCGCGACGGCTGTTTTACATAATATTGGTTTAAGGGAACATGGGAATATTGAAGAAAACATCACTGATGAAATACAGGATGCAAGAAATGTTCCAGATGCTGCACGGGGATTAGATTTCAGAAGACATTTCATTCAGGTACACTTTGGTCACTAGGAGGTATAGGTAACAGTTTTTTATTTATTGTATATTATAATTACCTATTATGTATTTCATTGATTTTTCAATAAATAGGGTTTTTCTCTCACTGCGTTTAGACAGCTTTGCTTGTTTTTACTAAACACATGGAGTTTCCCTGTATACACATATAAGTGTGGTTTTTTTTAGTATTCATATATTTTGTAAAATTACTGGAAGAATGAAACACCCATTTCTTTATTGATATTTTATTAGGAATAAAGAAGTTCTTGTGAATCCAAAAGTCACATTTTCCATATAAAAAATATATTAACAGATTCTACTTATACAACCAACCTTGCTACATAAAACCACCACAACCATATACCACACCACCACCACCATGCAAGCCCCCATTTATTTACATTTATTTACAAATTTATAAGAATTCATTGACGATAATTAATACACTGATGATGAAGCATCATCAATGTATTAATATAATCAAGGAAAATAATATCGAGATTCGATATTTTTAAATGTGAGAGTTGATCGCTCAGTTACACAGAGGTATTATAAGAAAAAAAATGTGTTACAAAACAAACAGGTAAATAAAATTAAACAATTAAAACAAAATTACGTTAGTCATTAGCACCAAAATTCATACTATGACCAAAGTCAACACCGAACCAAAATTGTCACCACAACCAAGAATATGCAGTTACCACAACCAAAATCCTTACCCTGACGTCTAATAAAATTAGAAAGACAGAAAAGTTTTAAATAATGCTAAATATTCAAAAGAAAACTTGAAATATGCAGGTCTTTTCACCCGAGAATACTTAGCTCTAATTTTTCTAAAATTGTCTGCGGACTATCTTACAAATCCTCCCAAATAATGGGAGTTGTAGGCACTCCCGGGTAAACAGCCCCGCATAAAAATCATAGCGACCTCTTTTTTAAACTCCTCCAATTGTAGCCTTGCCAATTCGGCTTCAGCTGTAGCCTTTTGAAGAACCATTTCAGCTGTTCGCCGATTGAGGGTAGCCGTTTGCAGTTCTTCTTCAATTATTTTCAAACGGAGCCTATGGAGCTCGTCCTGCTGCTGGGTAGCCTCGGCAACTTTCTTAAGTCGCATATCCGCTTCTTTAACTACTGTGGCAGGACCAATCTTCCGGCTGCTTCGTGCCATTTGGGGAGCTTGTACTAAAAAAAGAAGTTGGTAAATCATCATTCTCATACATGAAAAGTAAAGATACTTGTACTACTCGAGGTGTCGTCTCTATTTGTTGCCTGTTTTTCTATTTCTTGGTCACCTAAACAAAAAGATGTGTTCATTTTGTATCATTGTGCATAAATAAAAAAAAAACTGTACCAACAACATATAAAGGAATCAGCTCGCTGCTTCCCTCCTCACTCTCTCTGAACTCAGCTTGTTCTAAAATGTAGATAAATACAGCCAAATATTAAAATTATGATATTGTGTTGTCTTTTTGAATTGATTGTCTCTAAAATTAAGTCAGACGAACCTTTTTCAAATACGGAAGTGCTATCCCAAGGACAGTCGATTGTGATATCCGAATTTGGGGCAGCCTCCTCCACAACCTGAAGCACTGGATCCAAATTTGGTTTCTTGGGGGGGCCGCCTCCTGTTGCCAACATGCTGTGCCGCTCTGCTGTTGTTTCTTTCCGTTTTCTACATAAAAATTTAATTAGTATTAACGTTATCCAAAACTGCTTATTTACAACTACCTACCTTTGTTTTAAATTACTCCATAGTTTTTTTAATTGATCGGCATTTCGTGGGATGCATATCTCCGGCTGGGAATTGTAAGTCTTACTTATCAATTCCCATGCCTGCCGTTTATCCTGCAACGAGGCACCATCGGTTCTTTTGTTCTCAACCACCCCGTTCTCGCGAACAAGCTGAGCCAACAGAAGCTGTTCTTTTGTCGTATACGCGACCGGTTTGCTCATTCTAAAATACAAATGAAGGTATAATTAACGTTTAATAATTACTGATTGATAAGCAATATTCGTATTTATTCTTATAATTGCACCTTATATTTTTACTACTTACTTTTATTGATAATAGTAAATATATCGATATTTTCAACACTCACAATCAGTTCTAATAGTTTTCTGTTAATTAAAAAACACGATCAATACACAATTTAAACACTTAAAACACAGCTTAACACACAATACACTTCCAACAAAACTTTCAATACAAAACAAATGAACTTATATAAATTGGCGCCAAATGTCAAACGTGATACCGACAAAAGTAACTAGAATTCCCCAAATTCCCTTGCTCAGTCCTGACCTCCGCCGAGAATTACCGAAGTACGAATTATAAAACAGAACTCCAGCTTGAGCTTGAGACCGTGCTTGGCCAAGACAGACTTGAGCTGGAGTCTGAGATTGGTTTATAAATACGGGCATTAATCATTTTATTAAAAGACTTAAAAATGCTCCTGATGACGTAAATCAATCAAACGAACCAGAAATCGATAATAGCGAACCCGGATCATCCACAAACTCTTATACTGATAAAGAAGATAATGAAATGCAGGGATTACTTGAGAAATGACTTGAAAAAGTAACTGACAATAGAGACAAGTTTTTAGCTTTTGAAAATTTAGACGATATAGGCAAATGGCCGAAACTTAATGAAAAAATACGTATATTTTTAATCGAAATGGGACCTATTCGAAAGAAAAATGTGCAATATCCTAGAGATATCATTGGGCGTCAATTTAGTGATATTTACTACAAAAGGAAAATGGAAAATGGAGAGATCGTTCCAAGAACATGGTTATCTTATTCTGAATCTTTAAATTCTGTTTTTTGCTTTTGCTGCAAACTTTTCGCATCTATGGAATCTAGCAGTCTTGTCGAAGGTTACAAAGATTGGCGAAATTTATCAAAAACATTACATAGACATGAAACAAGTAGAAATCATATGAAAAACTTCATAAAATGGAAAGAGTTAATTAAAAATTTAGAGAATAAATGTACTATTGACTGCCAGGAGCAAGTTATGTATGATTTAGAAAAGAAACATGGAGTAAATGTTTTAACAAGATTAATAGAAATTATAAAATTCTTAGGTGCTCAAAATTTAGCATTCCGAGGATCATCAGATAAATTACATACTAAAAATAATGGAAACTTTTTGAAATTAGTGGAATTATTTGCTAAATTTGATCCCGTTATCGAAAATCATATTGAAAGAGTTCTTAAAATAAAAAATAGTGTACACTATTTAAGTAAGGATACTCAAAATGAAATATTAGAAATTTTAGGTAATGCTATAAGAAATAAAATATTATTATCGATTAGAGAATCCAAATATTATTCAATAATTTTGGATTGTACAGCAGATGCTAGCAAAACAGAACAAATGACTATTATAATTCGCTTTGTTTCTTGTACTAATGAAAGTATCGAAATCAATGAAAATTTTCTAGGCTTTGTAAATGTTGATGATTCTACAGGTCGCGGTTTATATGAGATAATAACTGATCTACTGTCCAAATGGAACATTCCCATCGAGGACATGCGAGGTCAGGGATACGACAATGCTGCAAACATGAGGGGAAGGAAAAATGGACTTCAAAGTTTATTGTTAAGTAAAAATCCCCGGGCTTTCTACGCACCATGTGCTGCGCACACATTAAATTTAATGATCAATGATGCAGCAAAAGTAAATCCAGACATAATTAGTTTTTTTGCAACAGTCCAAGAAATATACAATTTTTTTCATCATCCCCAAAACGTTGGACAATTCTTTTAAAATTTATATCAAATTTGACATTAAAACAACCATCGGAAACCCGTTGGGAAAGTAAAATTAAAGCTATTCGCCCTTTACGTTACCAACTAGGAGAGATTTATGATGCCCTTTTTGAAATTCTAAATAATGATAGCTTCAATAATGAAGTTAAAAATGAGGCAAGGGTTTTATGTCTTAAAATCAAAGAATATAAATTTATCTGTTGTTTAATAATTTGGCACGATCTACTCAACAGAATTAATCCAGTTAGTAAAGCTCTTCAGGATAAAAACATGAATATAACACTAGTTATACAATCTATTCAGAATTTGAAAACATATATTTCAGAATATCGGTTAGATGCGAATTATAAAAAAATTCTTGTAAGTGCAAAACAATTAAGTGAAGATGTAGATGGAGAAACAGAATTCAAATCTATATTAGAAGTTCGACAACGAAGAAAGAAACGTCAATTTCAGTACGAACATCCGGACGAACAACCGCAAACGCCAGAAGATAAATTTAAAGCCAACGTATTTTATGCTCTTTTGGACACTGCATGGAGTTCTTTAAATGAACGTTTTGAACAACTCAAAACACACGTTGATAATTTTAGTTTTCTATACAGGCTGTTTGAAATTGATAATGACGATTTGCGAAAATATTGCGATGATTTACAAATGATTTTGACAGACGGTAACGATAAAGACATAAATGCCATTGAACTTTTTGACGAGATATTAACATACAAAGATATTTTTAACACCCTTCCATCAAAAATTGAAAACCCTGTGGATATACTTAAATTTATTGTTTCAAATAATTTATCTTTTCCAAATTTTGCAATAGTCTTAAGAATTTTGTTAACCATACCAGTTAGTGTAGCAAGTGGTGAGCGTTCCTTTTCAAAACTTAAATTAATTAAAACGTATTTAAGAACAACTATGTCACAAAAAAGGCTTGATAGTTTAGCTTTAATTTCTATTGAAAATGATATATGTGAAAAACTAGATATTAGGAATATAATAGACAATTTCGTGAATATTAAAACAAGAAAATTAAAATTTTCTTAGATAAAATATTTTAAACATCAGATCGTGTTATTTGTTTTCCTTTTTTATAAATTGAATTTTACATGGTTACGACAAAAAAATTAAAACATGAATAAATAAATAGCGTTTGGATTGGGGCGCCTATTTCGACTTTGCAGGCGGGCGTCTTCCACCCTAGCGCCGGCACTGAGTATTACTGTTACATCATACTTGGTTTAGTAATTTTCGTCAGTATTATACTTGATTACGACAGGTTAATTTTAGTCACCTGTAATTTAGTAAATCAATCTAAACGATCGGTAATTTTCAATAGTTTTTAACATCTGTAGATATTGTATAAACAGATAATCTATTAAACTATTAAACCGTTATTTAATTGTTAATTAGGCGTTAATACGTCAAAATTTTGAATTGTGACAAATTATCACAATTATTGTCTAACGATTTCAAACAAATAATAACAACGAACGATCCGTGTTCAGTACTGAAACGCGTTCAACTTTCCTTTGTAGCGCTCTTAATTAACTAATCATTAAGAACATTTTCCATCGAGTTTTATAATACCTCAATTATCTGTATTACCGATACTATACTGTAAATATTAGGAATCATTTTTGATTTTTTGTTTCATTTAAGAATAAATATTGAGTTTTCTTTTAAAATTTGTGAATACTTTCCCCACTAACACGCAAATAAAAATAAAAATCAGAACAGTTCCGTAACTCTGATAGAAAAGTTACGTGGCGCCCATCAGGTAAATTATTTTCAGCGTTGTAGTCTGCTGTGTCTTGTTGTTAGTGTACTCACGAGCCACACACCAACCCGAACCCCGACTGCTCCGGAAACAACTGAGTACCGCGCATATGTGCCAAAACCCACCTTCCCAAAAATTCGTTATAAAGCTGATGATAAATTAATAATCATCTGCGATGGGAGCTACGCACGTCATCGAAAGAGTATAACAACGAATATCAGAGGAAATCTTATTCAGGACAATAAAAGGTACCATTGTGTAAGCCTTTTACCATCTGTACCACCGATGGTTATGTGATTTATATTATGGGTCCTTACCTTTCAAACATGAATGATGCCGAGATTATGAAAAGTATTATAGATCAACCAAATGGTCTGTGCGCTTTAATGCGGCCAGGAGATATATTTGTGTTGGACCGTGGTTTTCGGGATGTAAAGTCGCATCTGGAAGCAAAAGGATTCAAAGTCCTGATGCCTGCTCTCAAAGGTCAACGGAAACAATTAACAACTGCAGAATCAAATAAATCACGATTTGTAACAAAAATACGTTGGGTTGTTGAAGCCGTTTATGGTATGATTAAATCAAAATATCATCTTCTGGACCATAAATTCAATAATAAAATGATGCACCATGTTGGAGCATTGCCTCGTTTCTTCTCAATCTGTTTGGGAAACAGTTAAATTCTGATGCTGAAATGTCAGCTCATATAATTCAGCGTATGTTGACACAAACACAAACTGATAATACACTGGCGACCGAGGTAGAAGAACAAGGATGGCTCCGAAAACAGTTACCATTTTAAAGTATTTCTAGTGAGGACTTATTGAGATTCCCAGAGTTAACAGAAAACGATTTGAAAATTTTATTGACTGGTACTTATCGATATTCACAAGCAATATCGTAGCAGAAATCTTAAATCAAGATGGGTCATTGAATGTTCAATTTGTTAAAGATCAATCGAATATATTGAAAATATTGGTGAAGTCCCGTCATATCTCAAGAAAAGTATATCGTTGCTTTGTTAAATATTCGCCTGATTCGACTGGATATAAAGCAATTCTTGGATATTGCTGTGAATGTGCGAATGGGAGAAGAACTGTTGGTTGTTGTTCTCATATTGCAGCTATAACTTATTATCTATCCTATGGGCGATATTTATCGAAAATTCCACGACCAGCAGAAAGCTTGAGCCGATTATTTCGTACTGACGGCATCCCAACTATTATTGACGATGACAGTGACAGTGATTAGATTTTTGAACTTTGTTCTTGATTTTACTCCTTCAGAATAACTTTTTTGACTACATTATATTCTTTTGATCGACTTAAATATAATAAATATATTTAATAGATTACTGTTTACATATATTATTTTAAAAAAAGCAACTGGTGGATGCTAGAAGAATTGAAATCAAACGAAAAATTGTAAATATTTTTTTTCACAGCTTTATGATAATTCAAGGACGATTCTAATTTTTTTTTTTTATCCACTGCATCATTTATGAGTTAAAATTATTAAATCCTACTTCAACAAAAGATACGCCAACTTATAGTATGATTACTCCGCTAACGTTTTTTGACTTAAGTTGTAAATAAGAATTAGTGGTTTTACACAATGGATTCAGAACTCACAATAGCCGGTTGGTGGATGTTATAAATCAAAGAGAGAATCAAGAAATTTATTTAGATGTGTATTGTAGCAGGTATACAAGGCAACTATTTTCAAGGGTAATGACTGTACCGTTATACACCTGTTTGTATAGAAATTTTAGGGTTGAAATTTATTTTTTTTTAGAAAGTTTCAATCCTTTCGTGGAAAGAAATCTTATTACAATCTGCCTGATGATTGGTGGAGAAAATATTCGCTATTAATATTACTTGAAGTCTTGCAAAAAATTGTTTTCATTACAATTTATACATAAGATTTGTTGATGTTTCATGTTAACGTATGTAATATTATTCAACAATAATTACATTAATTTCACCAAAATTGTAAAATAAATGTTTCTATTTTTAGAAATTTAATTGTTTAGAATTAATTTCTTAAAAAATTATAAATAGAAGTATACAATGAAACCCTTAAAAATACTTGTCCTTATATGTATACCTTATATACACATTTAAATGTGTATGTAAATAGATGGTGAATTTGCCGATTCTTTCTATGATTTAAAGCACCTTTTAACTGGATATTGTAAATTTTGCATCCATTGTGTAAACCACTAATTCTTATTTACAATTTAAGTCAAAAACGTTAGCGGAGTAAACGTACTATACAGCTATGATTTTAAAAACTTTTCGCGGCACAGCATTTTGCGTGATCTGATTGGTCGTCAGAAGCCGCGCGTGAATTCAAACCTAGATTTAAGTAGCGCGACCTTACATTAAGGAACATTTGAATTTTTTTACTTATCGTCTACTCATTCTATTGTTTTGGGGAAAAATATATGTTGTTGATCACTGTTTAAAGATCTTGTAGTTGTACCAGGCTATTATAATATTGAAAAGACCTTTCCAAATCAGAATCATTTTTTTTCTCAACGATGCAATTGTTTAATTTTATTATTAATTTCTTATTTCATGCATCTTAGTTGTATCAGCAACATATACTTTTTTCAAAAGGATTGCTCCAGTCGTTTGCGAGAAAAAAATAATGATGAACAATTTAAAAAAAAATATTACTCGTTATCACGTGAAGATTTAAGTTCAATAATTTGAGTATGTATACAATCAATCAAAAGTAATATGCAAAAAAAATATCAACTTCATATCTGCGGGGGCAGATCTACCATGCTTACCCGGCTACCACCTTTGTCAGATTGTGGAAGTTTCAGGAGGCAGCGGCGGCCATACGAAAGAAAATTTAATGCTAATGAAATAAATGTACTGGCTCAAATAGCAATTAATCCAGAAAATTCTAGTCGCAGAATAGCAGAGGAGTGTGGTATTAGTGATTATTCTGTGAGCAAAATGATAAAGAAACATAAGTACCACGATTATAAACTGAAACCTGTACAAACTCTGAAGCCTGGTGATAATGACAGAAGGTTCTAGTTTTGTAACTGGTTTCGTGATAAAATACAAACCGACTTTTATTTTTCAAGGAAAATATTGTACACTGATGAATCTCTATTCACAAATGCAGGAAAATTTAATAGAAAAAATCAGCACCACTATGCAACAGAGAATCCACATTTAATAAGAGAAGTTAGACCACAAATTAGATATTCTCTGAACGTTTGGGCGGGTATTTTGGTTAACGTAATTTTGGGGTCATTTTTTATTAATGGTTGCTTGGATGGACTTAAGTATTTGCATTTTTTACAAACCCACCTAGAAAATATGTTATATGACATACCACTATCAACAATTCGAACTATGAAATGGTTTCAACAGGATGGGGCTAGTCCACATAATGCCTTGATTGTGGGAAATTATTTAGATGCACGATTTCCAAATTCATAGATAGGCACATATGGTCCAGCACGTTGGGCGCCACGATCACCATGTTTACCGCCACTTGATTACTTTCTGTGGGGCACTGTGAAAGATAAAGTTCATTCCACTCCACCTGACAATGTGGAGCATTTACGCATTAAAATTATAAATGCATTGAATTCGATCTCGAGGCACAATGTCCGAAAAGCTGTCGATCAAATGAATTTGAGGATTGACTCTTGCATAAGGCCTAATGGCGAACACGTTGAACAATCCGTAACAATTTATTTGCTTATTTTTAGCGAATTTTTTTTTTTAAAAAAATTAGCTTATGACGAGATTCTCACTTTTGAATTTCCGAAAATTTTTTGCACAGAAGTTCGTTTTGGGACCTCAGGAACTCATATCCACCGTTCGTTAAAATTCTTATATACAGGGTGAGTTGAATGTATAGAACGCCTCAATTATCTCGGAAACGGCTTATACAATTTTTATAAATTTTTGTGTGCGAGGGTCTTGTGATACGGCCGGTATTATGGTAGTATTTTCGTTATTTTAACTACCCCCCTTATAGGGGGTAGTGCACCCTACTCTCTTATTTTAAATGGAATGGTATATTTTTTATTACATTTTTGAATTCTTTGATGAAATCTAAGTGGACTTTGATAACATGACCCATGGTCTAGCGCTGAAAGTTTTTCAGATATTGCAGCTTTTATTACAATTTTAAAATTTGCAGTGTTTGATTGAAAAATTCATATTTTTGAAGCTATAGCATTTGAAATGTTGAAACTTCAAATTTATGTTGTAAAAATAATGTGCTTTTTATCAATTTCAATAGAATTCAATTATCTTTCATTGTTTAGCTGAAATAAATTTGTCTTTGAGGCAATTTCCAAACTCTAATATCTTGCTTATTTCAAATGGAACATCATATTTTGGATAACTGAAAAATTATCAAAGATAGGTATAGGGAACGCCTAGTGGCCTATGCCAAACTAATTCAACTACTATGGTATGCATAGAAGGCTTAGCAAAATGACAAAATATCACAAATGACGTTAATATTGAATATTCAACATGTTTTTTCTACAATTTTAGGACATTCTATCTTCACAAAAAGCAAATGTAATAAATTTTATTCAATCAATTATCAATTTCTTCCATTTTTCTTCATTGAAATAGTGTAAAATTATTTAATTAATTTTATGTTAATTGTGACAATTGAGTTGAAAGTTGTTTTGCTAAGCCTTCTATGTTTTACATTTTCTTTCAGCGGAGAAAGTTAGACGAAATTGAAAATTTTGAATAACTTAAAAATTATCAAGGATAGGTATTAGGGAATTTTTTTCTCTATCCAACCATATAAAGAAAAATATGGTGTTCCATTTAAAATAAGCAAGATATTATAGTTTGAAAATTGCCTGAAAGAAAAAATTATTTTAGCTAAACGCTGGAAGATAATTCAATTCTGTTTCAATTTTTCAAATGTACATCATTTTTACTACTTAAATTCCAAATTTTAACACTTTAAATGCTATAGCTTAAAAAATATGAATTTTTCAATCACACTGCAAATATTAAAGTTGCACTAAAAGCTGAAATATCTGAAGAACCTTCAGCGCTAAGTCATAGGTCATATTATCAAAGTCCCCTTCGATTTCATCAAAGAATCTAAAAATGTAATAAAAAATATACCATTCCATTTAAAATAAGAGAGTAGGGTGCACTACCCCATATAACGGGGGTTGGTAGAACAACGAAAATATTTTCCAAATGTAGTTCAAGTGCCAGAACGGCCACATACCAAATTTCATAGAGTTTCATCAATTAGAACTTCTTATACTTTTAGGTGGACATCCTCTAGGCTCAGCCTGTATATATATACATATACAGGATGTAACTAAATAAGTGCAAAACATTTAAGGGGGTGATTCCTCATCGAAAAATAAAGAGGATCTTTCATAAAAGGAAACTTCATTGGAGCATCCCTTGTTAAGATACAGGCCCTTAAGGCTGTTGTCCCGCACTCCTAAAACGGTTTTTACAGCTTTACTCAGCTATTTTTTTAAATTAAAGCACAAGAATTTTATAGGGCATTTAAAAAGTAGAAACATATTGAGTTACGTCAAATTTTGTTCCAAAAAGTCCCTAAAAAGATTGTGAAAAAAAAACAAAAAAAATCTAAATTTTTATTTACTTTTTATTTAAATTTAAGCTCAATAGCTCAATGGACATTGATCTTTTAGATTACAATATTTTTTTCTTGTCAAAAAATATTCAAAAATTAACTTAGGATACTGTAAAAAAGTTTGAGTTATTTGCGACAATTTTACAGGAAACTTAATATGAAATGTGGTATGAACAGTCAAGTGGGTGTCGCCTGTTCTATAGTTATCACTAAAGGGCGGATATCAGCTCCATAGAAGGAGCAAGCCAAATCTAGTCTCCTGACAAATTCGTATAGAGCGTACTGGCCGCAGTCGTTGTACCTGCATGGTCTGTCTTGTCGGTGTGAAAGGTTTTTCTCTACCAATAGTGTTCGAACGTAGAAAAGCAGTTGAGCAGTTGAACTGCCAGCAAGACGTCGTGACGTTACGGCCAGAAAACAGGTATCTAGTTGTACCGACCTTCTAAGAAATTTTGGTCGCTCTCTCTCATTCTTCAAAAAGCAGCTCGTCAGGGACGGGAAAAATTAAGAAAAAAAACAATTCTTGACAAAAATAAAATTTAAAAAAAACGTTAAAATTATAAACACATTTTTTGTTTTTGTTCTACCTATCTTTTCATATCAATTTATGTAAATACATGCATTAAAATTTAAATTAATTAAAAACCAAGAGAATTAGAGCAGGCTTAGAATTTTATATCTAATATAAAATATAAATTATTTGTTAGACTAATTTGTGAGACAAAAATATTAATTTTTATTATTTGTTTGGGCAATAAGGTTATTTGTTAAATTAAATCAATCAATATATTTAATCTTTCCTTATTTTAATTTTTTATTGTTATATTTGCAAAGAATGAAAGATTAAATATATTGATTGATTTAATTTAAAAAATATTAATGTCTGTAATATTTAAAATAAAATATTTAAAAATTAATGAAAACACGGATATGTCCATTTGGTCATTTCTATATGCGGACTTGTATGGCAATGTCTAGTGAGACCACGGAGAGGCGGACATTTTCTCACCAGGAAAGGATTGGAAGGATATTTTTATGGTGAATGAATAATTAGTAGGTATACCAATTAATCGTTTTTTGTTATGTAAAATGTAAAAAAAAACTATAGATAAATAATAAGAGGTAACGGGAAATCGACTGCTTAATGGATAATCGACGAGATTCTACTGTATACGTGAATAACGTTCACTTTTAACTGATAGGTGCAGAAATGGAAAATAACTACGCCAATGGTGCATTCCGAGCGTTGTAGATCTCGCCAAATGACCTTGAATCCGCCCTTTAGTTATCACTTTGTAAGCAACATTACTATTGGTTCTTAGATAATCTATCACTAGCGGATAATAAAGATTTTGTTTCAAAATATACAGTGAAATTAAAACCGCAAAAGATTGTCTGAAAATGTGTGCTTTACAATATTATACAGGACGTTCAATCTAAATATGGTTGATTCTATGAAATTTCTATTAGTCGATGAGCGATTCGAAAAATATTTCAAGGATTTTTGGGAGGTTCCTTAGAAAACATTCCAGGCAAATTAGGCCCTCGTAGCTCATTTGGAAGTTTGTTAAAAAACGCTCGTATTTTATTATGGAATAGGTAAAAATATTTTGTATTTTCTCTGAAATACAATGGAGAAAAATGAAAAAAAATCAATGTTGGGAAGGACTTCGAGTTTTTTTGACCAATAGGAGTTTCATAGAACCAACCATATTTAAATTGAGCACCCTGTATGTAATATAAGGCAGACAACCACTTTGTTATCTTATAAACACTGTAAGATTTTTTGATAAATTTTGATCGGTGTACTAAAGTGAGTACATATTTTAGTTTTAGTGGAGAGTTCTACAGTAGTAGTGTTTGAAAAATTAGAGATCGTGTATTTTGTTTAAATTTTGATTATTGTGTTTATTGATATTATTGTTTAATTACGTGCGTTTGTGACTTCTATAAAATGCCACGTAAAGACCATAGTTCTTATCGCAAAAGAAGTATACGGAGTAGAATGAAAACGTAAGTATACTAGACCAGGAACGGTAAAATTTACTAATATTTATTGAAATTTACCTTGTTGAACATTTGTAGTATTCAAACCAAATAAAGAAACAAAAGCTAGATGTTACTAAAAATATTCAAATAGTTGAAGATACCTTATGTCCTAATCAAAGGTATGTGTGAACTCATTAAATTTGGTTTGACCTTGACTTATAAGTTTACTTTCTCACCAACTAACTCTTTATTTTTCAGTGAATATATTAAAGACAGTACTACTTCAGATAGGAGTATCTACAGCCTAAATGAAGAAGCTGAATCGAAAGAGCTGTCTTGTGCAAATGAAAAACTTAGTGGAAGGCGAATAATCGATGTACAACATTTTTTCAAGAGCTTGCAAGATATAAATAATCATGAGCCGTTTTCTTGTAATATAAGCAATATGTAGATTCCGAAAAAAGGGATGGCCTCATCAGTACGTTCATACTTGAGTGTTCATTTTGTAATGTTACAAAAAATATTACTACAGAACCTGAAACAAAGGAGCAGATGAATATAAATTTTGCGACAGTTCTGTCAGGAATTACTATCGGTGTCGGTCATACAGCACTTAATGAGCAGTTAGCGATTTGTAATGTACCTCCCTTTTCTAATAGACAGTACGCTAAGCACCATGTAGATGTTTCAAATGTAATATTGAAATCATCCTGGACTACCATGATTGAAGCAGGGAAAGAAGAAGCACGATTAGCAAGAGAAATTGGTGATGTTGATAGTGACGGAATACCTTGCATAACAGTCATAGCAGATGGAGCACGGTCAAAACGCTCTTATAAAGTTAACTACAACGCTTTGTCTGGAGTAGCATGTATCGTAGGTGTTAGGACTGGAAAATTGCTATTTATTGGGATTCGTAATAAATTTTGTCCAATTTGTGAAATTAATCATGCAAAACGTATTGTTCCATCACAACATAATTGCTTCAAGAATTGGACGGGCTCGTCCACTGGAATGGAAGCCGATATCATTTTAGAAGGTTTTAGACAAAGCATTTCGATGCACAATCTCAAATACACGAAGCTTGTTGGTGACGGCGACAGTAGTGTATTTAAGAAATTATGTGAACATAAACCATACGGTCCTACAGTATTGATTAGAAAAATTGAATACATAAACCACCTCCTTCGTAATTATCGGTCTAAATTAACAAAACTTACGACAAAACCAGTTAGTTTGGATAAAAAAAATGTTCCATCGTTCCTGAGAAAAAGACTAAATAGTCATATTCCAAAAATCACTAACAGCATTAGAAAGGCAATTGAATATTGGCGAAGTGAACAGTTATCACTAAGCGAACAAACATCTGAGGTTATAAAGGACATAAAAAATTGTCCAAAACACATATTTGGTGACCATGCAGGGTGTAGCAATTACTTTTGTAAGGGTCCAAAGGATAATGAAATCAATTTTATACCACAGATGATTGAATGTGGTCTTTTGAAGGAAATTGAATTTTGTGGTAATAGATTGATCCAAAACGCATACAGTCTTGTTTTAAACATGAACAATAATCTGGCAGAGACGTACAATTCTATTGTATGCAAATTTGTTGGTGGAAAAAGAGTAAATTTTTCAGCTAAAGATAGTTATTCAAGTTCCGTTATTTAAATGTCATTTATAAAACACTTGACAATATAAGTCCAGGGAAATTTACAGAAAAGCACATAGACAAAATGAAACGAAAACGGATCAGTAGACAATCACGAAGTGCCACTTCTTCCCGGTATAAGAGACGACAATTAGCGTCTGCTGACAAAGATTATGGTCACCTAACTGATAGTGATATAGATGATATACAAGACTCAGAAGAATTTATAAATAAAAAAAGTGAGGTATTAGATTTTATTTCTAAAACGGAAGAGGAAAGAAATAAAATTGAGGAAGACACTAGAGGACAAAGTAGTAATCAATTGTGGAAGGAGGAAAGACAGTTGAGGCTTACAGCCTCTTATTTTGGTGAAGTCTGTAAATTACGAAGCACGACAGACCCCAAAAATTTACCAAAAAAAATACTTAACACTGATTTTATTAACTCTGCAGCAATTCAGTGGGGTCACGAGAACGAAGAGCTGGCCATAAAACAATTTGCTGATGAATTTGATGTAACAGTTCAGAATTGTGGATTGTTTATACATCCAGAATTTTGCTTTTTAGGAGCATCTCCAGATGGTGTGATTGATAGCGAATCAATAGTCGAGATAAAATGTCCTTTTTCGGTAATATCACCCAAAGGAAGCTGTTTATTTAAATAAGATCAGCGATCTAACTCTCGATAAGGACAACAAAATAAAATTAAAACAGTCTCATAACAATTTTTATCAGGTGCAAGAACAGCTTGCTATAACCGGTAGAAAATTTTATTTCGTCGTTTGTACACCCATTCTATATGAATGTTTTATTACAAAAAATTATCACTAAAAAATAATTAATTAATTTATTCCAGTTTGCTTCTTGTAATTACTTTTTATAATTCTATTGTTTCATTTACCATCACAAATGTTGCAGTTTTATTTTCACTATATTTTGAAACAAGACCTTTATTATTCACTATATGATAGATTATTTAAGAACCAATAGTAAATGTTGTTTACAAAGTGATAACTATAGACTGAGTTTACAGTGCACCGCCCATAAAAATTCTCTACTACGCTCGAGAGGGACAACAGCCTTAAAGGGGGTACATAAAGTTTGTTTAACAATTTTTTTCACAAGCACTAAAAAGTTACAATACTGAAATTAACCTGACATTTTCTATTACCAAAAAGACACTTAGCCAGTAATTTATTTGGTTTACCCCATGGTTGTAAGGGGTGGAAAACGCAACCCCTAAACTTTATTTCCAATGTAACTTTTTGTCTTATTGTTTGTTTACCATTTAAAAATTTATTTCCTGTTTCATTCTAAACAAAAAATGTCTCTTGAATTTTTTGCCTAAAATAAAACCAATTCGCAGCAAAAAATTATTTTACGACCAAGATACATATCGCCATAAAACGAAAATACGAAACTAATTTATGTAGTAGGCCGCTTTTAGCGATAGTGACAATCAAATTGGTATCAAGCTGTCAGTTTTTCAAGTATTACTTCAATTTTTGAAATTGAAGTAATACTAATTGTGTATTGTTGTTCTGTTCTCAATTTGTTACTTTAATAATTCAATTGTTATAAAAATGGCATACACAAATGAGAAAATGGCTGATATGCATTACGTTTACGGTCTGTCGCAAGGGAATGGGTTAGAAGCTTCTAGAAGATATGCTGAAATGTATCCTCAACGGCAGCATCCTTCACATACAACATTTGCCCGACTTCATCAACGATTACGAGAATATGGTTCATTCGGCAAAAGAACGCAGGATTGTGGTCGTCATCGAGAAGTAGGAACACCACAGCTTGAGGAAGCAGTACTTAATTTGATTGAAGAACAACCGACTAGCAGTACTAGAAAGATTGCTTTCCAGCTAAATGTTGATCATATGACGGTATTTTTAATTTTAAAGGAACAACTCTTATACCCTTATCATTTGCAACGAGTGCAGGCACTGTTACCGCGAGACTTTGCGAACCGTCTTGAATTTTGCAATTGGATGCTGGAAATGATTAGAACAAATCGTGACTTTCTGAAAAGACGATAGAATTCACAGGCGAATGTAGTTTTGCTCGGGACAAGATTATTAATTCTCATTAGTACCACATATGGGCTGATGAAAACCCTCACGTTATTGTCGAAACTAACCATCAAGAACAGTTTTCTCTTAACGTGTGGGTCGAAGTTATTGGGGATTATTTAATTGGACCTAATTTTCTACCTCCTCGAATAAATGGTGAGGCATACGTTCAATTTTTAAGAGAAGTGCATCCCGTACTGCTTGAGGAAGTTCCTTTGGGCGTCAAAAGGGATATGTCTTTTATGCATGATGGGGCTCCCGCCCATTTTATTCAAGTAGCACGTCAGCATTTAACTAAAATGCTGACGTGCTGCTAAATATGCAAATCAGTGGATAGGTCAAGGAGAACCACAGAATTGGCCCGCTCGATCCCCGGATATCAATCCACTCGATTTCTCTATTTGGAGCCATTTACAGCATTTGGTTTATCGTACTCCTGTTCGCGATGAAGAGGACTTAAGAAACCGCATCATCGATGCGTGCAGGGTAATAAGAGAGACTCCAGGAATATTTGAGCGAATACGTGGCTGAATGCGCCGACGTCTAGGCGCATGCGTAATGTCTGAAGGTAGACATTGTGAACATTTACTATGATTTCTACATGTAGTATGTTTTGTTATTAATGAATTAGTTTTATTTATGACTTATATATAAAGTGATCATTACACTTGTGGTTTTTGTAATATAATGACCTACTTTATTATCCTAGGGAGTAAAGTAAACGAATATCCCTCTCATCAGCCAATCAGAAAATAGTATTTTAATTATAATTTCCGTCAAATGTAAACAAACCATGGTAACGACAAAAATAATTACCAATATTTTCAACAAGTAGGCCTAAAGTGGGCGTTTTCATGCAATTTTGAATAAAATGACATTTAATTTTTCTGAAATTTCGAACAAATACTTAGTTGTGAGAACATACGTTGTATTTACAATGGAAAATGGTAAAGAAGACGATTTTAGTAATAGATAATAGTTTCTGTTAAATGTAAAGAACCATGGTAACGACAAAAAATAAACAATAGTTTAAACAAACAGTTGTAAATAAGTAGTGTCAATTTTTTTTTCGATTTTAGAATCGAAAATGATAAAGAAGGTAAATATTCTTGTACACCACCAGTACCTGTACATGTAGAAATAAGTCGTAGATAAAGTATAGTATACAACTAGCTTATAATGAATGCTAATTATAACCTCGAATGACAACAACACTCGCTCGCTCCGCTCGCTTGTGTTGTAAACTTCATTTTCGGTAATAATAGCATTCATTATAGACTCTTTGTATAATATACTATTGTTTATTCCCCTTTAATCATTTAATGTAGGTAGTAACTACAAAATAACAATAAACCCAGTTCGCATTTATGACGATGTATCTCTGTAGTTGTTCGTAAAATATTTTTTTGCTGCGAACTGGTTTTATTTTGGGCAAAAAATTCAAGAGACATTTTTTGTTTAGAATGAAACAGGCTATCGGAAATAAATTTTTAAACGGTAAACAAATAATAAGACAAAAAGTTACATAGGAAATAAAGTTTAGGGGTTGCGTTTTCCACCCCTTACAACCATGGGGTAAACCAAACAAATTACTGGCTAAGTGTCTTTTTGGTAGTAGGAAATGTCAGGTTGATTTCAGTATTGTAACTTTTTTAGTGCTTGTGAAAAAAATTGTTAAACAAACTTTATGTACCTCCTTTAAGGGGCTGTATCTTAACAAGGGATGCTCCAATAAACTTTCATTATATGAAAGATCCTATCTATTTTTCGATGAGGAATCACCCCCTTAAATATTTTACACTTATTTAGTTACACCCTGTATATATATATAGGGTGTGTGGTCTAAGTATGGTACGTTTTAAGAATATCCTATTAGTCGACGAGCGATTCTAAAAATATTTTAAGGATTTGTAGGAGGGTCCTTGAAGAACAATTAGAACCTCGTAGCTCATTTGGAGGTTGGTCGAAAACCGCTCGTTTCTGACGATTAAGCGATTTTCAAAAACGAACTAAACACGCAAAACTACTTACAAGGAAGGTCCCTCAACCCGACCCCATCGATTTCAACCATTCTGTGATATGTTGTAGTACTCGAAAAAATAAGAGACACATATTTTTTTTATGTGCTGACATCCACTTTAAAGGGGTGAGAAGCACCCCTAAATTTTATCCCAGAAAATCGTTTTTTTATCATATCTCGGCTTCTAATTAATATTTTTTGTTAAAACAAAATGCAGAATATTTGTCAAAAGAAGCGTAAGATATTAGATGTGTTTATGGCCCAAGGCGATGCAACCCTTATTTTATATTTTAAAAAAATTAGATTTTTTTGTTTCTTCTATCTATGAAAACCAGGATATGAGCACAAAAAAATAAAATTAAGCACTTTCGTTTACTTTATCGAATATTTCAATTGACATGATTCATCATTTTTGAAGTTATCACCCCAAACATCGTAAACTACCCCTTACAATAATTAACCGCATGTAAATGACAAAAGAGAACTTTTTCACCCACGGAATAGTATTTTTTTTATCATACGAAGCTCAAAACTGATATAAAAGTCGCCGTTTTTGAGGTGAAAATGACAAAAAATTATTTTTTCTCAAAATTCATTACAAGTGGAAGCGGAATATTAACTATATCAAAAGTAACCATGTTATACATTTTTTTAGATGTAGTACCTAGTAAAGAAATAAGTAAGAAATGTAATAAAAAAAGCGTCACTAGAGTCACCCCTAAAAGTAGGTTATTTAATATAACTTGATGTTTATTGACAATTTTTAATGGAACTGATTAAAATTATTTTTTATTAGAAGACTCATTTGTCATTATGCTGCTTCCTTGGTATCTGTATCTTATTCTTCATATTGTTTACAATAATGATTTTCTTCAACGTTAAAGATTTAAAGCATTAAATAGAGACCTAAAGCTTTATCATTGATTCACTTAGGCCCGGTTCTTCTTCCCCCACTAAATCTCTCCTAAATCTAAGGTCGCCTTAATTCAAGAACAGCTTTAGGGTGTGAAATGCATTCTTTTTCGAAATTTGTGAGGAGACTTAAGTTAGGTGTCATGTGCGATGTTGCCGACGTTGAGCGCATGCGTATTTGACAAATAGGTCAGATTTAAGTCGGGGGTTTGTTTACAAACATCGTGTGAAATTCATAGGTGGTTGAAGTATTCGTTGTGAAACATCAAAATACTTATTGAATAAATCTTAGATATTATTTGGTGTTATTATTCTCTATTACTTTAGTTTTGTTATATTTTCTCCGGTAAGTAATTTAGAAACTGATTATTTTGTTGTTCCATTAGATAATAATAAAATATCATTGTACAGAAATAATGGAATCGAAGAAAAGAAATACTAATATTAAATATGATGAGGAATTAGGTTTGATGGCGTTGATTGATAAATACAAGAACATTATTGAGAATAAAAAAACTGACGGCATGTCAATTAATAAAAAACAGACCCGCTGGAAACAAATCGAGGTTTAACAGTAAATTTGGACGAACATTCCGATAGTGGAATTCATTGCGGAAAAAGTATAAAAATATGAAAAAAACAACCAAAAAAAATTCGCCAATGAAAAATGTTTGCGAGTTGGAACGGGACGTGGCCCTATGGTTAACATTGAATTTTAGGAGGTGGATAATAAAATAAAAGCCATATTGGGTTGTCGGCTAGAAGGCCTCTAATCAGAATTTGATAGTGATGCAAATTATATGATAAGTAAGTTTGCATTAGAGTTATTAAAGAATTATGTAATAAATTGTTCACCCTTAACACAAAACAGGTGAGTCTTTACCAGCGGTAAATGAACCGCCGCAAAGCCAGCCATCAGAGCCGGTAGAAACGGTTCCACTGCTACCTGGAGAAAAGGAAGAAGTCATTAATGATATTCGAGAGACACCACAACGACAAATGCAACAACATGAGCATTCAGGTACAGAGTTGTATTGAAAGTCTATACCAGATGAAATAACTTATGTATGTGTATGTATTTTGTTTCATTAGAACCTAGACCAGGATGCAGTTGGTGGTCATCGTCAAAAACAACAACAACAAAAAAAATTTCGTGCTGTACATCAGGTAACAAAATTGAAAAGTTATACTCATACTTGTACAAATATACATTGTGTATTCTTTTCAGACAGTTGTTGGCAAGAAAAAAATAATCGGTGGATTGAATTAAAAATAAAAAATGAAGAGCGGCAGGCGGAAAAACACGCAAAAGAAATGGAAATTTTGGAACTGAAAGCAGATGTCTTAAAATTAAAAAAACAAAAATTATTAAATAGTGAATAATAAAATTGCTTTTCTTATGTTTATTGTTTTAATAAAAATAAAAACATACATATATAGTAAAAACTCGTCTTTTATTCAGACAAAGTCAAAGTAATCGTTTATTAATTGTTGTCTTATAGTGTTATTGTCAGGTGGCATCTCTATATTCAATTCATCAGGTACATCATTGATTTGATCTATTTCCTCAGGTAAAGGAACCTTTAAAAATATATATAAATTGTGCAATACGGCCGCTGCTACAATAATGCCTTCTATTTTCAGTGTATTAAGGCATATGCCTAACGATAATATTGGAAAACGCCTTTTCCATATCCCAAATGTCCTTTCAATAGGATTTCTTGTTTTTGTAAGGGCATCATTGAAACGATGCTCTGCTGGGGTCTGCGGATTAGCCAAAGGCGTTATCAGATAATTTCTTGTGTGGTATCCACTATCCCCCAGTAACAGCATCCCATTATATTCACCATTCTCAAATTCTCTCCGTACATTAGAATTATCAAAAATTGTAGCATCATGAGCTCAGCCAGGCCATCTTGCTACGATATTTAAAAATCGACCGCGTGCGTCACATATAGCTTGTACATTAAAAGAAAAGAAGCCTTTTCGATTTCGAAACACTTCAGCTTAGTCTCCTCCAGGTGAAATAATCTTGAAGTGTGTACAGTCGACGCTCCCCACACATCTGGGAAACCTAGCTATTTGAAAAAAGTCGACAGTCACTTTATTGATGTCCTGTATATCACTCGGCATGTGAATATATTCTTTGCACAATTTGGCAATTTCTTTAGTAACACTCCAAATGGTACAACTGGCAGTTGTTTTCCCCACACCAAAAAAATCGCCCACAACTTGTTAAAAATTTCCGGTCGCATAAAATCGTAATGTAATTAATATTTTTTCCTCAGCTGTTAAGTAAGGTTTTCTAGAATATGCATAACAATGAATGTGTTTCCTAATTCTTTACAGCTAATTAATATCTTACCAAATACATCTTGGTTTAAGATTTGGCAGTTTCTCTACTAAAAAACGGACACACTCCTTTGGCAATCGAAAGCGTTGTTTGAATTCATGATCCGACCACTTTTGAAAATGATTCTCTCGCGTAATATACGCTCGCGTTCGTCGATGCCGACAAAAAATCAACAAATCAAAATCGTCTTCGTATTCGGTTAATAAAGTCAAAACGTTTTCCACGATCAATGAAGTCAAAAATGAAATAATTAAACAAATAACACAAAACAAATTAATTCAGAAGTAAATATGACCACCACAACACGCTGCAGATTATAAGCTAATATAGAAATTTTTAAAAAAGTATTCTATTATTGAACTTAACATAGTAAAAATGTTAAATACTGGAGATATCAAAATCAAAATACGTTTCCAGGCAAAATTTGCACAGATGGTATTTATGGGTTTTCATTTATTTCGCAAAAAGCACGTACAATTGTAAAATTTTAAAGTATTTACTACGTACAATATAATTTCTTCAATTTTTGTACAAATAAATTTACGCCTTTGTTCGAAAAAGACAAACAAAAGGACTTTTCCCCAAAATTTAATTTACATACATATGTATACTCATATCAACTTTCAATAGAATATCCTAATATTACTAAAATTATGACGATTAATTCTTAATTAACGATATCGTAATTATTTTAATATTAATATGATAATGATATTAATATTCAATAGTTTATGTACAGAAATTCGATGTCTATTTCCATTACATTTCGTTTAGCTTGAATTTAGTCGCGGATAAGCGCCCGATTTTGTCGGTTTAGTTTAGGCTTGAGTATGAGTGCGGATCTCCACCCTAACGTTTCAAGAAGAACGCAAAATCGATACTCAAGTGGACTCAATTCAAGGTCTCCCTATCCGAACACTTAAGTGTGTGTAGAAGAACCGGGCCTCAATGTTGAAAGTAAGATGCCAATAAGTGTTAGACTGATAATCATTTACACAAAACAAATAAGTAGCTTTGTATTATATCCTAAGGAGAAAAAAACTGCACAGACTAAATATTCACAAGTAGGTATTTGCGTAGACTAAGGGAAAAAAATTGTATCAATTCATATTAACAGAATTTTATTATACCATTTTCAATCGTTTGCGACAGTATTCAAATCGTTCTTTGAGGTAAGTAACGAAATAAGTAGTATTTTTTGATTTTATAATATTTCCATTTATAATCAGGAGTCTGAGATCTCAACATAAGAAAAATTAAATAGGCAATTGAGGTAGATTTACGTTTAGAAATTATACATTTTTGGTAGGTAACTAAAATTCACACTCTCTCGGTAATTTTTTAAAATTTTGTTGTTTGTTAATTGTGGGTTTTCAATATTTGGTATCGTTTTTGATTTCGCCATTATTTATCTTTATCGTCATCACCATCAGAAACTTCATTTTGCCATCAACGTCGTCATCATCATTATCATTATCAACATCAAATTCAAAATCAACATTGATCAGCATCATCGTCATCGACTTTGATATTGTTTGTATTTTTGACCAATATTTTATTTTTATTATTAATACCTACATAGTATTATTATTTTTATTATTATTATCATTTATTTATTATGGATAAGTAAACCAATGAAGCGAAATTGCAATGCATTAAATGGTATTATGGTGGCAACGCATGCCGCCGTATCCAAAACTTATATAAGGAAAAGTTCCCAAATAAAGCCTTCGCCTTCTGTGAAAACAGTGTATAGAATCGTGCAAAATTTAGAAAAACATTACTGTTTATCACCTCAAAATCATAAAAAGCCGTCTAGAGTATTATCTGAAGAGGAGGAAAACAAAGAAATAATGGTATGTGCAAGTGTTGAGGTAAATCATTTGCAGTCAATATTGGCAATGAATTGAACATTCCGGCCTGGCAAGTTCGTTCAATTTATAAAAAACAAAATATCAGTCATACAAATTAATAAAAAAAAAGGAAAATTTTCCCGCTGACTATGTAGCACGGATGGAGTTCTGCGAAAATGTAATGGAAGAGGCGAACAAAAACGATAATTTTATTAAAAATATATTGTTTACAGACGAGTCGTCTTTTCCATTACATGGCCGTGCAAACCCATCCATTGCACGCTACTGGTCACATAAAAACTTACATTTAGCGTATGATCATGGGATACAACATCCTCAAAAACTAAATGTTTGGGCCGGTATTCTAGGGGATCATATACAATAGGGCCATTTTTTATCGGATGGCACTTGACTGCAATGAAGTACCGCACATTCTTGGAGGAACAAGTCATGCCAGCTTTATTAGTAATCCCTGACATTAATTTAAACCAAATATGGTTCCAGTAGGATGGTTGTCCTGCTCATACCACTTCTGTTGTTATCCAATATTTGAACAGGTATTTTCAGGGGAGATTGTTAAGTAAAAGGGGGGGGGATACGCTTGGCCTGCTAGATCTCCGGATGTAGCACCATGTGATTATTTCTGATGGGGATATTTAAGAAGCAGAATTTATCGTTTCCAACAAAACAGAGCTACGAATTTAGACGAGTTGAGACAACAAATTCTTGACTCGGTAAATTCAATTAGTCCACGAATGGTAGATAATGTAAGACGCGCTTTTTATAATCGGCTTACGTACTGTCTCACAGAAGGCGGAGGTCGATTTGAACACTATTTGCGATAATTGTTTATTATTATTAATTTTGTTCGTCTATCGTCCTCCCAATAATTATCAATGTTATTATTTCAATCTCGGGTAATAAGGACCAACTCAGTTTCAGATTATTACTTTATTTTCAGAACATGCCAACGTTTCGCAGACTTTTTTCTGCTTCCTCAGGACTACAAAAGAGGAAATACAAAACGATCACAATAACAGAATTCAAAACAAAATAAAATAAATTAAACAAGTAGAACAGTCCACCCACATAAGTGGTCGACTTTGTTTCGAACAACAATAATTTCCTTTCTTAATAATACTAATGTAAAATAGCAATTATTACCTTATTCTTTACAAAGCAATACAATGTTCAACGATATTTTCAAAAATAAACTGTATTTCATGGAAGATACAAAATACAAATTTCATCCATCATTATAAAGGAAAGATTAATAGAATTATTGTCAATTTTCTTAAAATACATCAAACATAAAGCACAAGTCACACATTCAAACAATCAAATTAACAATGGCGTCTCTTTTTTTATCATACCTGCATAGCAGGAAACATAAACGACTTAAAATTAAAATCCCTAACTAGCCCTGCCGTATACAGGGTGTCCCACTCCACAGAGACCAATTACCAACCAATTGAAGATATCACCCAAATCTAATACTACATCATATAAATTTTAAAGAACTCCATAAAACCCCCATAGAGATTATCATTATTATTTAGGTAGTTAAATACCAACAATCCAAACCCACAGCTAACACAACCTCTTCAGTAAATAATTGTAAATGTGGCTAACACCACTCACATCCTCTCTATAATTTACTGCATTATTACACTTAATATATATCATTTCGCTCAAAGAACGTCTGAATGGATTGGATTCGATATCCAAAATTGTCACCTTATCAAAATCAAAATGATGTCCCGACTCAAATCTATGTTGTGCCAAGGCAGTCCTATACATCTTGTCACAGCTCTTACAATCATACATGTGTTGTTTAATCCTTGATTTTAAATAATGTTTTGTTTGTCCAATATAACACATTGGGCAGTTGTTGCATGGGATTTTATAAACAACACACGATTTCGATAAGCCCTCAACCCTATCCTTCAATTTAGTAAAATACAATTTGGCATTTGTCTTCATGTAAACCGGTACCAACTGCACATTATGTTGTTTCAATTTGTTTTTAATATTTTTAAGAATATTTTTATGGTTTTGGTTAATTTTGATTTGTGATATTTTTGACTTTGAATGAGATGTTAATGTTTGATATTTTTCTAAGTTTTGTAGTAATTTTATGGCTTCATTTCTTATATCCGATTCTGATTCGAGTCCCATAATAGCGACGTCTAAGTCACAAAATGATGCTGTATACACAAAAGCCGATAAAAATGCAGGCACAGTAATATTACCACGATCGTTATATATTGATAAAACTCTAAATTTTTTCGAAGAAAATAATTATAAAAAACTAAACAAAAACCCAATAAATCTTATCGTAAAAAACATAAGAAATTCCATAAACTTAAAAAAAGATTTTTTAAAACAATATAATATAAAATCCAACATCTTACCTATGAACCCAAAAATACCAAAATTATACTCCCTAATCAAACTTCATAAACCGGACAAACCAATAAGGCCCATCGTAACTTTTTGCAATGCTCCAACACAACATCTAGCAAAGATTTTTATAAAAATTTTTAACAACTTTGATTATAAACTAAAATATGTTATAAATAATTCATACGATTTTATTGATAAACTCAATCGATTAAATCTGTGTAATTATTCTAATCTAATTATGGTGTCTTATGATGTAACGAATCTATACGCAAACGTACCTTTAAAAGAAGTAAAAGATTATATACTAGATTTTTTGAAAACGAAAACCGATCAAGACACGGTAAATGATATACTAGAAATGTTGGACATTATTACACTAAACAACTATTGTCAATTTGATAATCAAATTTATAAAATAGATAACGGGTTACCCATGGGCATGGCCGCATCGGGACTTATTGCCAACATATATTTGGATAACATCGAAAAATCTTATATCTTAAATAACAAAAATCCGTATCAAAATAAAATCATACACTGGTCCAGATATATGGATGATATATTTATGTTTAGAGAGCGGATAATATGCACGAGAAAATTGAAATATATGTACATATATATGCAGAGATTTTTTGGAAAATATGCAGAGACTTAGGAATATATGCAATAAAATATGCAAAATTCAAGTAATTTTGTTCGATTTAGTACTCATTGTGAGACGGTAACACTAGTGGAAAATCGCAGTGACAACGACAAGAAGAGAATCTTTTAATAAAAGATAGAAAATATTTTGAAAACTACAGAAGAAATGAATGTACCCCCCACCATTATAACAAAAAGCAAGTGATTAAAAGGATTAAGTCGGTACTTCAAACGGTCCTAAATTCCAGGTACAAATAATTAGTAAACACGATGTATATAAAAGGTTTGTGATCTGTCCAGTTATGAGAATTGTCGGTGATTTGTGTGCAGTAGGTACCTGGAATTTCATAATCTTTTAAAATTCGATCACTCGACGAAAATTTACGAGCCGGAATTGCAAACTTCCCAAAATATGCAATTATATGCAACTTTTGCAACAATATGCAGCGAATGCCCAAATATGCAATATATGCAATCACTAATTAGCGTTAATTAACTCTAATCAGTGTAATTCGTCCACATTATTGACTATAGTTAAAGATATGCAAAAATTAAAATATATGCACTTTGCATATAATCCGCTCTCTATTTATGTTGTTTGATAACTCTAATACTGATGATCTACAAAATTTAACTGAATATATAAATAATATACACAACAATCTCAAATTTTCAATCGAAATAGAAAATAACAATAAACTGAATTTCCTGGATTTGACAATAATTAACAACAAAGCTAACAACACCATCAATTTTGATATATATATCGAAAACCTACGACCTGTGGAGCTCTAATCCCATACCAATCTGATCATGATATAACACATAAAAAATCAGCCTTTCATTATTTTTTCAGAAGGTTATTGAAAACACCATTGTCACCAGAAAATTTTAATAAAGAAAAAAACAACATATATAAGCTAGGTATCTTAAATGGTTACCCCATCGAATTTATTGAAAAAATCTTTAAAAAAGTTCAACTATCGCTGGACCCTTTGAACGATGATACTATGAATAATAGTAGAAGGGTCAACGTTGGGAGTAATAACGACGATAATAATAACAATTATATTTACAGATCTATGAAATACAACAAACACATTAATAATATTAAAGCAATTTTATCGAAATATAACATCAGACTAGCACCGAAATCAAAATATACAGTGGGGAGTATACTTTTTAACGGGATTGATAATGACGATCTATTAGATAATAACGGAGTATATAGTATCAAATGTGACGATTGTGATGCAATATATATAGGAGAATCCGGAAGAAGACTTATCACTAGAGTCAAAGAACACAGAACCTGTGATAGGTCAAAATTTAACCAACATCTGATCGAATATAAACGCAATAGTACATCAAACAACAACGTTAAACTATTACACAAATGTAGTAAAGGAAGAAAACTAACAATATTGGAGTTTTTCGAGATATACAGACACAAAAAGAAAAATTACAATCTTCTAAATGATCAAACATACCTTGCGTTTAACCCGCTGTTCACATTTCTTAATAAAATATAAATTCAAAATAAAAAATAATAAAATATAAATTATAAAAATAAAAAATTAATTAAAAATAGGATAAAATAAAATAAAAATCGGAATTAAAATATTTAATATGATTGTATGACGTCATGCAAAGAACGGTTCATACTGTTAAATAGTAATGTAAACCACCTATATTATAAAGTAATTATAGCAGTTTAACAGCTACTGCGCAAATTACACTACATGCGCATTGAAAAATGAAAAAATGTAAAGACAATATAACCTCACACATTAAATTACCACCATTTTACAAATTGACGTGTGGCGAGGTAACAAATATTATCTGTTTTCATCCGTTGGTTATTAACAATAAAACTAATATAGTTGATCGAAAATTAAATGAAATATTCCAAAGAAGGTTATATTGTCTGTATTGAATTGGTTGGTTGTTATATAAAATTAAGAATTGATACGAAATTTGATGTTGATTGTAGTTGTGAACCATTATATGTTTTCTTTGACTATGACGTAAGTTGCAAATTGTTAAAGTAAATCGTTTTTTAAATTGTAATAATTGTTGTTAAAAATATTCAGGAGCAGCTGAAGATGGGTTGGTAGAACCCGAAACTAGTACTGCAAAAATAAAAATCGAAATAAGGAAAGATTTAATATAGTCTATTTGTTTTATAAGTGAAAATAACCTTATTGCCTAAAGAAGTATTAAATATTTTAAATTTGTTTTGACGAATCTACGTTTTACTTGAATGGAACAATAAATCGCCACAATTGTCGTTACTGGTCTAGACATAAACCTAATTGGACACATACTGGATATACCCAATATCCTCAAAAAGTTAATGTATGGGCAGGAATGATTGGCCGGAAGATCTTTGAACAAAATCTAACTTCAGAGCGTTATTTAGAATTCTAGCGTAACGAGTTACTTCCAACTTTGACTACTTTATTCCCAAATGATAATGACGTTGACTTACCAAATCCGAACATATGGTTTCAACAAGATGGAGTACCACCACATTTTGGGGCAGCAGTGAGGATGTACCTAAATAATACCTTTGAAGCAAGGTGAATAGGATAGGAAGAAGAGGGTATATTGAATAGTCTCCGAGATTTTCAGATCTAACACCTTCAGATTTCTATGGGGCTACTTGAAGACTGACAATAAGGTATACTTAAATAGACCAAGAAATATAGATGAGGTCAAATCTATAATCCGTGAAGAGATAGAGATAATACCACCAGAAGTAGTTGAAAATGCAATTAGAAATGTTTACTTAAGAGTTGGACATTGCAAGTTGGTCAATAGAAAACAATTTGAACATTTACTCTACTGTTTTTAAGGCAGATAATGAGTAAGTAAAGGCTATTTTATTCTTAAAAGAAGCAAACAATCGGAGTGAATTATTAAGAATTCTGGGTATGGCCAAATATTTAGCCAGCTTCATACCAACTATGTCTAAATTAATAGCACGTTTGAGAGAATTAAGTAAAATCAAGAATGGCAATGGGAAAATCGACATCGTAAATCACTGAAAGAATTAAAAAAATTGCCTTCCAATGCACCTTGTTTGGCTCACAACACAACTTCACAACAGAAAAATATAAAGAAACAGATAGAGAACATCGCTTAGCCATTGAAGCCGGTGACGTCATTAACGGCAAACCAGTGATCACCGTTTTTGTCGATAGAGTCTGGAGTAAGAGATCACATAATAAAAATTATAATGCACTATCAGTCTTCGCCACAATTATTCGATCAAGAACAGAAAAATCTTCTATCTTGGTGTAAAAAATAAATTTTGTTTCATGTGCGAGAAAAACACGAAACGAAATATTCAAAAATCGCACGAGTGCTTCAATGATTGTACCTCTACGTCTACTTCCATGGAGTGGAGAGGAAGGATTTCCAAAATCCATATAAAGGCATGATTATCGCAACCATACAGTGTCTCTGTGTATCTTCATAAGATATTGTGTAGAAACCATCTCCTGCGAAATTTGTGCAATAACTTGCAAAGTTTAACGGAACAATGCGGCGGGGAAATACCGCTGAAAAGATTATTACCTGATAATATATTTAAATAGGATTAGAGTGTCCATACATAAAGCGATAGAGCATAGAAAAATTAAAGATAGACTTCACAACGATAAAGTTCTTGCACTTTGCCACCACATATTCGGCGACCGCATTTCATGTGCACAGAACTTCTGCAAAAATATTGTAAAAGTGAATCTGTCGTTACTGCACGCTTCCTTCCAAGGCTGCACATTTCATCCAAATTTTATGTTGATCTTAAAACCAATCGCTAATGTATCATCTACTTTAATATTTGAGGTAGATGATAATATCGTGGAATCTTTCAATAATATTGTTAGTAAAATGGTATTATTATTCAGTAAGTACATAGATAGTGTGTTTCTTTCGAGAAGAGTCAAACTTATGGTTACCGTTTTGATTTTCGGTTGCAAAGAAAAAAAGGCTGGAAAAAATGTTGTTTAGAAAAGTGTGAACAAGTGAACATTTTAAAAAAAATTAATAAAATGGTAAGTTGCACCTCAAATTTTTCTAATTTTTTTGTATTATCAAAGATTTTTCTTCCAGAAGGAAATCAACAATAAAAAAATTGAAGAAGAAAAAATGGAAGAACAAATCAATAATAATACTGAAAAAAAAACAAATAATAATGGAAGGTGACTCGAAGGTAGCGGCAGAGCCACAAAAGAACCAAGTGGTGGCAGTGGTGCTGCGCCTGCTGTAATTCCGCAGGTGCCGCTATCAACGGGTCACCCTGAGACAGCGATAGTGCATCAGCACATAAACATTGTAAATAATTATAGCGGTGTAAGTTTCAGTAATTTCCTTATTTCTTATTAATATTGGTGTTTTTTTTTTGTTTTATTATCTTGAAATAAATTTTATTTTCAGGTATAGTGCAAGACTCGTCCTAGTAGACCTGACTTTTAAGTCAAATTACTTAATGATATGATCCAACAATAGAGCTTGTCCACAGCAATTACTCACAATAGCAAGGAATAATTTACAACTTTTACCAGATATTGAGAGAGAGATCCGTCCGAATGCAGGTATAAATGGACACAAATAAAAGCGGTCAGTTTTAGCTTATTTTAAATAAATATTTTAAATAGAGAAACCATACATCTAATTAAATAATGGATTAAATATTTTAACTATCTAATGACTGTATCAAATGATCATATTTTCGTACATCTAGTAGTTGTCGCTATTGTAATGTAAATCTAGTCTGAAATTTTTAAAGTAAGCACTTAAATAAAATTTCCTAGAAATTCGTGGCCCCTAAGATTCCTTAACTACTGGGCAATTTTCTAAATTACCTGAATGTTTACATGAATCAAAGAAATACATTTTTTCTTTAATTTGCATTCGAAGTTTAAACTGTGCAGAGATCAAAAAATATTTAAAAATGTGGCAGCCGTGGAAAATATGGAAGAAATAGAAATTTCAAATGGTAATTTATACACGTTGAATGCACACATATACATATGTAAGTGTAATACAAGACCTAATAAATATATTTGCATAGTATTAATTAAAGTTTTTCTGTTTTCACCTATTTTTGAATCAAGTTTGTCTTCTTTAAAACTTTTATTCAAAATAATTGTTATTTTATTTGTACCTAACTACCTGCATTTCGGAAAGATCTCTCTTTCTCCACATTTGGTTAAAGTTGTAAATTATTCCTTGCTATTGTAAGTAATTGCTGTGGACAAGCTCTATTGTTGGATCATATCATAAAGTAATTTGACTTAAAAGTCCGGTCTACTAGGACGAGTCTTGCACTATAGAGAAAATAATAATTAACCATATTACTCAAAATAAAAGGAATAGCAGAGGTAAACGTAGGTGGAGAAGAGGAGTGAAGACATATGGTGGTGGTAGAGGTCGTGGGAGAGGTAGTGGAGATCGAGGGAGAAATGATGGAGGAGGAGGAGGGGTAGGCGTTGGGGAAGTGTGTAAGTTTAAAAATGGAGTGGTCGCATGATGTGACATTTGAAAATGAATCAGTTATATGGTGTGCCAAAACATGTTGAACCTAAAAATCGAAATGTTGCGTTCGACGCTTGGAAGAGAATCGAAGGAAAACTATGTATCCAAAAAAATCTTCGGTGACAAAATTTCGACCTTTAATGGAGTAAAGTGAAGACTACATCAGAAACGGGTACTGATTCAGAAAAAGTATACAAACCAACTTGATTTGCTTATAAGAAAATGGCTAGTCTTTTACAGCGAATTTGTAAAACTAGAAAGACTCAGAACACAGAGGTAAGTAGAAATAATACGTTTTATTATTTGAATATTATTATATTTTAACAATAACTGTCCTGCCATGGAACTTGTTCTGTGAATTTAAAAAAATTACGAAATAATTTTCTTATTTCCTTTGTTTCATGTCCAGATTTTTGAGGAAACAAACGGTATTAGAACTACTGAAGCATATATCCCTGCAGAAACTATTCCGACAACAGCACAAGCAGGATCAAGTAGTAATGATGTAAGCAAACAAGGAAGGTTGCTGATATAGTTCAAGAGCACATGGTCGAGGCTTACAAAACTTTTAAAATTGTGGCAAATATTGAAAAACCAAAAATTGGTTGTACAAAAGATGGAAACTTTGGATGAGGTTGAAAGAGTCATGAATGAGATTTATAATTTATTATTTCGGGCTACTATCAAACATATGAGCCGGTAGTCAAACACTTAATACAGTAAACAAATGCCTTACTATGGTTCTCAACCTTCATACGTTTCTTCACCATAAAATTCTTATCAAATACTACCAGAGTCGTTACAGTGCCGATCGTTACAATCTTTCCACTCACAATCAGATGCAACACTTTTAACTCTTTTACAACTACTAGTCTTGTAACCGACAACTTAATATTTATCAGTTATAAATGAACATTAATGTATAGTTTTATTTTGTTAAATAGATAAAAATTATCTTTAATTGATTGAAAAATATTACCTTTATGTGATCCTACAGAATATGCATTAAAGCATCACATACGTCAAAAACATACTTGGAAACTGTCTGTGGTGAAAATTTAAATAGATACGGCAAACCTTTAATACTATCACCAGTCACAAAAAATCGAAGTACAACAGACAGTCTTTCTTGAACAGCGATGGTTTTTCTCATTTTTGTATCAGCTTACTGTATCAGAGGATCTATTTTATTTAACCGGAACTCAAAAGTAAACGGAAAATATTCCAAAAGAAAATTAGAATTGCCTTAAAGGTTCTCGTTTTAGATCCTGTAATATCTAGGTGGCGCTATATTTGCAACAAAACAGTTTGAATGTTGTGTGGGGAAATACTTACACGTTTCTCACTCAAAATACTGTCGGGGGTCCGTTTTACGACATTACTAGTAACATGACTGGGCAATACAATGGTCTTCAAGCACACATACAAAAAATTGTAGAGGTCGCTTTCTATATCTCTTGTTTTGCCAATTCGGTAAATTTGGTGGGAGAATGTGCAGTTGACCAATACATTGAAACTGCAATTTTTTTTTTCTACAAAAATTATAGTTATTTTCGCCACCTCTATACATCCTTGGTATTTTTTATCACAAGATTTAGGTAAGAACTACACTGTGAAATTTCTCAGTACGACGAGATTAAGCTGTGGAGAATATGCTGTAAGAGCTCTGCTCTAATCACAATCTTTTCTCAAATAAACAGCCGTTTGAAAAAATCAGAAACTATTTAAGAAGCTGATAATGGAAACTCTTGTCATGACCTTCATTTGGAATAAAATTCTTGCGACACTTTAATGAGGTACTTCAAAAGTCAGGCGTCTACTTGTTATTTGCCAAAAATACAGTGGAAGGGATAAGTGCAACTGCTTTGTTATTCCAAGATCAGTTTTAAATATTCGAGCAACAAATTAAAGATATATTAAATAAGGATGTATCTGATACACACTAATATTGTATGAAAAGATCAAATCGACGAAAAAAAGTATCTAGATGAACTGCTTTTGAGTGGGAGAAAAATATTTCGAACAGAAACATTTTTAGTGATCATAAATAAATTGGTTGCTGAATTGCAACGTCGGTCTAAAGCATAATATGATAAAATAAGCAATTTCTTTGAATTCATTTTAAAATTAAATTCTGATTTTACAAGATTATAAATTAAAGAATTTTCACAGAAAATAAGATATGAATTTAAAGATGATCTAAATTCTAATATGACCAACTTATTGATACTTTTTTCGGAGTTATTGAAAAGATTAAGTATTGAGTCTGAAAACCAAGTCGAACTTTTCAAATATATTTAGGAAAATCAATCCATGGATATGTTTCCTAACGTATACACTTTACTTAGGATTTTTTTATCGTTACCAATTAGCAACTGCGAGCCAGAATGATCATTTTCAAAAATATTGTTCATAAAAAATAAATTTAGAACGATCATGCAGGATCTTCTGTGTCCTTAATGTGCACAGAGAGAGAGAGAGAGAGAGACGTTCTGAGGCAATTAAAATTTGATAACATACTGAGAAAACGTATGAAAAATAAATTGAGAAAAAAATGTTTTTAATCTGGGGCCCCTGTAGATTCATAATCCGCGGGGCTTCAAAAGCTCAATTTAGGCTTGGCAGTATCGTATACCAATATTCGTTTATTTGTCAAATACTCCAGTCGCATGATCCCGGGTTTACTCCACAACAATCACGTTAGGGAATCCTCTCCTTCACCCAAATTTTCGTTCTCCTACGGTTTTGGAGTACTCTTTGTCTTCGTTTTTACGTTATTAATAAGAGTACTAAGTAACAAGTAGCATGTCTTCATCGTTATCAGAATGCATTGTTTTCTGTCACAATCAATATCTACAACTTCATCGACAAAGTAACATAACATTCACTTTATGAAAATATCTACGAATGGCTATATACATATGTATTTTAAATTGATTAGTTGAAAGTTGCAGTGCCAGTTTTGCAAAAAAAGTGGCGCATTATGTGTGAATAGTCTTACAAATTGCCCGTATCTATAAACCGTACTTGAGGCGGTCTCGAAGCTTGAGTGTAAGTACGCGACCAGTTTGTGTTTTATAAACCAACCTCAAGCATGAACGGAAATTGGATGCGAGGTTGGCTCAAGGTTGTGTTCCAGCTAACTTTAGACGTACTTGAGCAGGCGCCATTTGACATTTTGCATTTGACAGTCTGTGTTGTGTTTTACGACTGATTTTCTGAAAAGTGTTGAAAACAAGCAAATTTCAACTTTGTTTGATCAATAATCAATTAAGGCTGACTTTTATTCGAACTCAATGCTACCAGTTACTACATGTAATTTCCGTAAGACAGTAAAACACATTTTTCTAGTAAACGGTAACAGATAGCGATCTGGAAATAGTTGCATTCGATTCTAAAGGCAGTCATATATAAAAATAGCTGCTTGAGTTTTTGAAAATTTTACAGTAATTAACCATGAGGGTTGTAGGTGCTCTTTTTATGATATAGAATTTACCGGAGAAAATCGAACTGGTTTACATATAACGCTAACCTATTAATGAAAGATCTGTAATTTAGTGGGAGAAGTAGATTGCCAACCTGAAGATGATCCAAATTTGAACGGTGCCGCAGTTATATCCGCAGTTGAAACGGGCATAGGATATACGCAAATAGCCCAAATTTGCGCTTCGTTAGATGTACTACCAATTACAAGACATATGTTTTCGCAAATGAATAACGAAATTTATGATAAAATAAGAGAAATTGTCAACGACGAAATGGTGGAAGCAGGAAAGGATGAATACCGACTTGTAGTAGAAGCTGGGGATGTCGGTGAAGACGGAATTCCTACCATCACCGTTATTGCCGATAGGGCATGGAGTAAGAGATCTTATGAAACCAATTATAATGCATCATCTAGTGTTGGCCCGATTATTGAGGCACGTACGAATTTTTTTTTATTTTTGTGTGTGAGAAACAAGTATTGCGCGTCATGTGACGCAAATAAAAGAAACAATACTTATAAGCCCCACGTTTGTTACAAAAATTTCAACGGAACGTCAATGGCTATGGAGAGCGATATAATTGAAGAAGGGTTTAAAAGATCATTAGAGACACATAATTTCCGATACGGATCACTAATTGCTGATGGTGATAGTAGTGTGTATGCAAGATTGTGTGATGCAAGTCCATATGACGAGGATTTTACAATTGAAAAAATCGAGTGTCGCAACCATCTTCTAAGGAGGTATTGTAATAAAATTAGAGACTGTGCCAAAAGTTTACGCGGACAAGCAGATCTACGACGTTTTCTGCTACAGAAAATTATGAAATTCAGAAACGCTGTAATGCACGCAATGATCTATAGGAAAAATGAAGATACGACGTTGCTAGAGAAAACAGTGAATTTGAGGAACGATATTTTGAATTGACCACGTCACATTTTTGGTAACCATATAGAGTGTCAACCATATTTTTGTAAGCATGTAGGCTAAAATGACCATGACAACTGGGAAGATTTCACCAAAACTTCAGTGTACAAGTCATTTGATAGTGCTCTACAGAGGGTTGCAAAACACTCGTCTAGTTTGTTGTATGATGTGAAAAATAATTTAGCAGAATCATTCAACGAAAAGGTGAACAAATTTGTCGGTGGGAAAAGAATTGATTTTACAAAGAAAGGCTGATACGAAGCTCGATGTTATGTAGCTGTTATAAATTATAACAAAAAAAGCTCATTTGTGTCAAAGATGATAGCAAAAATGAATGTAAAGGTCGGGCGGGTAACATCGTCATTCTTCGAGCAGTGTGGTAATAACGTGAGAACAACGCAGCACAAACGGAAACATCGTTTCCAAAATGAAGATGCTGATTATGGTGATGAACAACTCATTAACCTACAACCAGATATGGACAATGAGGCACTACAAATCGCGAAAGAAAACCGACTTCAAGTGATTTCGAATTGCGATGTACAGGGTGCGGCAAAAAGATAGGCAGGATTTCAAATAGTGGTTGCTTGGAAACAGGTTCTGCGCTTAAACGAAAATCTACTGGCCGACCAAGGACAGTAAGAACACCGCAAAATGTGAATGCAGTAAGAGTTTCCGTACAACAATCTCCAAGGCGTTCAGCTCGTAAGCATGCAGCTGCTTTGGCAATTTCCGATAGAAGTGTTCGACAAATTTTACACAAGTCACTCCAAATGCATCCGTACAAAATGATGGTAGTGCAGGAATTAAGTGAAAGAGATTTTGAAACCCGTACAAATTCATGCCGAGATATTCTTCAAAACATTCCCCGAGGCGCTGTATTTATGTCTAGCGATGAAGCTGACTTTCACCTATCGGGTACCGTAAATAAGTGAAATTTTCGTTATTGGTCGGCAAATAATCCACAGGAACTTCATGAGCGACCACTTCACAGTCCAATGGTTACTGTCTGGTGTGCAATATCTGAGTTGGGCGTGTGGGGGTCCTTACTTTTTCGAAGAAGATGGAATAACGGTAACAGTCAACGGAGACCGATATTTAGATATGCTTAACAATTTTCTACATTCAAAACTTAACATGTTGAACGATAATCAACGAGAAAACCTTTGGTTCCAGCAGGATGGTGCTACATCGCACAGCTCACAACGTTCACTTAATCTTCTTCAAGAAATGTTCCCAAACAAAGTGGTGTCGTTACGAGGTGATGTCGGCTGGCCGCCGCGTTCGCCTGATTTGTCGCCTTGCGACTTTTTTCTTTGGGGTTACCTCAAATCGAGAGTTTTTACACATCGTCCGCGGACTTTGGAAGAATTAATGGCAGCCATAAGACAAGAAATTGCCGCAATTCCCCAAGAAATGATCCATCGGGAAATGACGCGCAACAAGAGTGCATCGACAATAATGGCCGTCAAAAAAAGTATTGTTTTATGTGGTTTGGTTTTTATTGATATCCCAAATAGTACCTATCATTTTGCCCCAACCTGTATAATACAGTGAACATTGTATGTAAAGTCAATTTTGTCAAATGTCAGTCAATGTGATTATATTGAATAATACATTAATAATTAATATTACACATTACTTATGTCAAAATTGACTATATCGTATGTTCACTGTATTTTATATAGTCAATAGAATCAAAACATACATAATACATAATATAAATCAGGTTATTAGTTATATGTAACATTAATTACAATTTACATAGCATCACTTATCACATTTATCATTCGCTCCTGAAAAAGGCGTGCTTAACTCTTTGAAGTACGGTGGATTATAAAATAAACCACTTAGTTTTACATCTTCGTGGTACAGTGGTGCAAATTTTATCCCACTTTTCAAAGTTATTTTGTTGTGATGTATGTCGGTTTAAAATCTGTCCCACCTGCGCTAAGACTATATTGATATCTGAAGAGTTGATTTTTTTACTCCATCCCTGCGTCTGTCGCCTATGCAGGTTTTTGCAAGTTATTTCATTGTTGTGATTTTCATGTACGACTTTTTCGGCATAAACGATAGTTTTATCAAGTTTACCCGCATTCTTGAGTCTTCGACTTGTTAGCATCAGAATTCCAGTACTGAAGTGAAGGTAAGACACTAACAGTTTACTTAGAATTGCTTTTTAACTGGATTTTTGCTTCCATAAATGTAGAGTTCAAAAACTATACCACCGTGCGGTTATCACAATGAACACTCGGCGTGAACCGTTGCCGTTCAGATTGGTTGATATGACCACAGATGAATTTTATAAGGAAATAGATAAGCTATCTTATGATGTTGTTCCACTACCATCAGATTGCGGGTCAGACAATGACAGCGACGACGAAAATGATGTAGTTTCTGTATCCAGGGCCTGTCCAAATGATGTGGCATCCACTTCTAATTTTCAAGACCACGAAGATATTATTCTTTCTGCGTCAGAGGAAGATTCTGAAACAAAATGGGATGCAGAAGATGTCATTCCTCTAGCACAGCTGAAAAAATTTGATCGCTGCAGAGTCAACATCTTAGGGGGGAAACACTGCTAACGTCACTCCAGCTCCTTTTTTTACTGCTGAATCTGGACTTCCCCGTTTGTAAAAAATCTCGACCAGAAAAACCCACAAAATATTTTCAATATGCTTATCACTGATGATATTATCAATCACATTGTAATCCACACAAACCTTTATGCAGAACAAGAATCACTCAGAACTGGAAAGCCATATAAGAAAACTGATGCCAACGAGATTAGAACTTTTTTGGGGATGAATCTGTTGATGAGTATCAAAAAATATCCCAGCTATAGAGATCATTGGAGTATGTCTCAGGATCTTCATGATCCATACATAAGTAAGTTGATGAAGCTGCATAGATTTGGTTGGCTCCTCTCTCACATACACCTGAACGACAACAATGTAATGCCGAAACGTGGAGACGAAAATTTTGATAAACAGTACAAAGTGAGACCATTTTTAGATTGATTGAAAACGAGATTCCAAAAATGTCTTCAACCTCACGTCAATATTGCCGTAGACGAATCTATGATTAAATTTAAAGGCCGCTCCACCCTCAAGCAGTATATGCCTAAGAAGCCAGTGAAAAGAGGTTACAAAGTCTGGGTTCTAGCTGATCAGACAGGATATTGCTGGAACTTTGAAATTTATACTGGCAAATCAGCAAATGAAGTTGAAAGGAACTTAGGGGCAAGAGTTGTGAAAGGTCTCATAGCAGATATCGTTCTGAAAAACCACAAGATTTTTTATGATAATTTTTTCACTTCAGTTCCTCTCATGGAGCAATTACTAGATTCTAAGCTTTTTGCTTGTGGCACTGTGAACGTTTCGAGAAAAAACCTGCCAACATTCAAATCTGATAAGGTTTTGAAACGTGGGGAGTATGATTGGTTCACAAGTAACAAAGGTGTAGCAACAGTAAAATGGCGCGATAAAAGGTCAGTGCATTTGCTGTCCAATTACCACAACCCATCTGACAATACGGAAGTTAGAAGAAAGGAGAAAGATGGAAGTTTAGTGTGAGTTCCGTGTCCTGTCATGTTGACTGACTACAAGAATATGAATTTCGTTGACAAATTTGATCAAAAGCGGGCATGTTATGGTATAGATCGCAAAAGCCATAAATGGTGGCATCGATTTTTTTTTCTTCTTGATGCTGCCGTCGTGAATGCTTTTATAATCTACGAGCTTCTACAGGAGAAACCTCTAACCATGAAAGATTTTAGGAGAAATGTTTCCAGCGGTCTTGTGGCGGGGACTTTGGTCAGGATAATGTCAGGCCCCCTCAAGTCTTATGGACCGAATAGTCCACCTTGGAAATTAGTACTATCGATCAAGTTTAGATGGCGTTACCATCGAAAACTACGATATAAACTGACATCTATAGACCAGCAATGAAGATAAGTAATTTTCTATCTCTTTCTCTCAATCAACCATAGCGTCTATGACCATAGCTTTCAACAATGCTTATTTATTTATTGTAGTGTATTTTGTGTTAAATGAAAGCGAAAATTATAGATATTTATTTTCCTTAAACAGTGCTTAATGTATAAGGTATGTGTTTATATCCTTAATATTTTATAATGTTCATCAATCTATCCAAATTTAAATATTGGAATAAGATACTAAATCATTTGTATTTTTTTTAGGTTAGATGTGGGTATACCGAAATGTGTATTCTGCGGAAAATTAGAAGATTCCAACGTCAATTTTCAACGTTATCCAACAAATGTAAATAAGTAAGTCGTATTTTACAATAAATTCTTCTCAAAAATGAAAAATAAAAAATAAAGGGTGATTGTAGGGTTACAAGTTGTATGTATTTATATGAATAACTGTTTATATATATTTATCCTTTTCTGATATAAGATACTTTCTGTTACTCTTACTCTGTCTACAATTTTAAAGATTCCCTTTCCGGCTAATTATTAACAATTTTTTTAGTTAAAATTTACTCGACAAATTTAAAAGTTGATGTAATTTTTTTCTTATTCAACTTCTTATCTTATATTACAATGAAATGTCTATATTGACAATTATATCAATGGATGGAAATGCACTCTTTTGCTAATATTTGATTAAATTATAGTTTTTTTCTATTTATTGTTGATTAATTATTTATTCACTTTTAAATTATTTCCAGAATCACAATAATGGTGCAGAAAATTCGCAATAACTCCTGCAATCATGAATACGGAGTTACAATTAATTAATAACAATTTATATTAGATATGTATGTATATGCTTTTTATTCATTTTTTTAAATTATGTAATTTTTCAACAATATAGCATATATATACAAAATATTGTATTGTTTTATTGTTACAAGCCCGAGATTGAATAAATAATGTTTGGAAGTTGTAGACGATGTAGAACTTTAAATCAAACTCTTTTCTCGAACATTCATTGTCTTTATTTTTATTGTTTATTTCACGTTTCGATCCGATCAATACACCGGATCGAAACGTGAAATGAACAATAAAAATAAAAACAATGAATGTTCGAGAAAAGAGTTTGATTTGAATAAGTAATTTTAAATTTCCCGCAAAATTTTTGTAACATATAGGCTGGTTTCAAACCATTCATTACAGGGCCTCTGTAATTACGGACTCTGTCATCAGCGCCACCTGAATATTGACTTTGTTAAGAATTTGGGTGGGGGGTGGACTAAAATCGTCATGGTAGTTGGGGATCTATTTTATCTATGATAATGTCTCTTCCAATTGAACTGTCAGTTTCGGTAAGGAAACATAAACCGACGGTTTCCGAAAACATACGACTTAAAGAAAGTACCCATCAGCCAATCAGAACCACTAGAAGGCGATGCGCCTTTTGTAGCACAAAAAAACGAGATGTACGGACCAACTGGCAATGCAGTGTATGCAGAGTTCCACTTTGTCTGGGAAAATCAAAAAGTTGCTTCCAATCGTATCATCGTACTTGATGTGTAGATGCATGGTGGTACAAAATTTAAACCTCCCATTATTTTCCAAAAATACGGAAAAAAAATTATAAAAATATTTTTGTTTATTATATAAAGAACAATAATTCATAAGGAATTTTTAACAGCGTTATCTCCGCTATGCAACCAAGAAAAGTGTGGGACCAGGTGGGAATCGAACCCACGACCTTAAATGGAAGAACATCAGACCGGCAATCTGAAGGTCGTGGGTTCGATTCCCACCTGGTCCCACGCTTTTCTTGGTTGCATAGCGGAGATAACGCTGTTAAAAATTCCTTATGAATTATTGTTCTTTATATAATTAATTAAACCGTTGTTTACAAATATTTAATTAATATATTTTTGTTTATGTTCTTTTTCCATTTTATCTAAGTTTGAATTGTATTTTCTTAATTTAGAAATAAAATATATGTTCGTACCTCTAGGGTTTATTTTGCACTAAAATTTCCGTACCTGAAAAAGTTAAACTATTGTTAAAAAATGCAGTAAATTTTTCGCGAACTTGCTGTCCATCTTGTCGTTGTTGGCGTTCATTGCTGCATACAAGATTCAAAAACCTATTTTCCCGGCGCCAGTTGCCTTCTCGAAATGATGCGTTAGCAATGTCTTCATAATCTACACAATTGTTGGTAATATAGTTTGAAGATTTTTTCCTTAAGTAATTGTGTAGGGCGCAGCAGGCTAAAATTATTGTAGTCTGTAGTTGAAAACACGTTTTTCATACGATAAATTTTTATCTGGGAACGGTTTCAGCAAATTTTCGTTAATAGCAAATGCATTGTCGCCAACAAAAACAAAATGGAAAGAAACATTTGTACCAGGTAACAATGAAGGTTGTGGTAAATTCAATTCACCAGGCATTAATCTCTTATAAAATTTCGTATGCTACTTCGTACTTCGTACTTTCGTATGTTCCTTTGTAATTGAAAAATACAGAGCCACTTCCTGGTGGTTCTTGAATTAGAACATGCTTCTTATCTAGTGCGCCAATACAATTGTTAAATTGCCTCATTGTCTCAAATTGTTGTGCTATTGCTAACCACTCATTCACTGTTTCAGGCGTCTGCAACAGAAATTGAAATTCAGCAACCAACGCCAAGCAAAAAAAAGAGTTTGGTGTCAAAACAACAACAGCTGCTTGATTCAGCTCAAGCATTATTGACAACTAAAGAGAGCTCTGCCGAAACATATGGCCGATCCGTTGGTCAGCGGTTGGCCGAATTGAACCCGCTTCAGCGATGTATTGTCGAGAAGCTGATTTCCGATGTGCTATTTTAAGGACAATTGGAAAAATTAACTATACAGTCCTGTGTGACCTTAAATAATGGTCCGCAGGTGCATTATTATCACGGACCAGCACCAGCTGTAATACATCCTGGACCTGGACCTTCGACGTCACAAAATTTTCGTTGAATAGATAAAATGTAACTTTTAATATTATGTCAATTGTTGATTGTTTATATTTTCAATTATTAATTATTAATTGTATAGAATAAAACATTTGCTTACCTTGAGATACTTTTTTAATACTTTCACAAGGGCTGCACATGTTTCAGGTATAATTCGTGATAGCAATTGTGGTGAAATAATTGTAGTAAATTTTAAATCTGCGTATTCTCTACCTGTCGCCAAAAATCTTAAAGTAGCCACTAACCGCTCCTCAGCACTTAAAGACTCCCTACATTTTGTATTGTTTTTTGAAATCATTTGCTTTACTAGATTTAATATTTCAATACTCATCCTCAAATAATTACGAAAATCATCAGACTCCGATTCCTTTAATAATTTAATGTGGCTAAACCGTGCCCGTTGTAATAACCATTTTTTGGTCCATACTTTTCGATTTCTTTTCTTTATATTGCACGTTGCAACAATTACAAGCGCAATTTTTTGCTGTGTGATTAAAAACCTGCTCATTTTAAATACAAATCTGTTGTTACAAAAATCAACACCATATAAATGATTTGATTATTAACGATAGTTCACTAATTATCAAAATAATATACTGTTAATGCCAAATGTAGGGATTTGTATTAAAAATTAGACTATTTATCATCTATGCTATTTATTTCATAAACAAAAGTTTCTACACAAGATTCCGTCTGCGCATGTCATACATATGTTGTGTCGGGTGGTGTGTAGGCAATTCCGTTTTGGTCGGGCCAACTGTTGGGTCGTCGGTCGGTTGGGTAATGTGTAGGACCTTTTAGACTTTTCTCTTTTACATTCTATTGGGGGGGTGGGGTGAGAGTATTGGCAACAATGTCCGATTGTCGTCCAATATTCCCCAAAAAATTAAAATAAACTTGAATGCTGACACAGGCACTAGAGGGAATAATCAAGATACTTTGAAACTTGGTCGATGTAAAGACTGGGTGGAAAGAGGACAGAAAAGCACGTACGAAATGTCAGACAAGTAAAGGTTTTATCTGCCCAGAACATTAAGCTGCATAACTTAAAATAAAATATATCTATCTATACATACATTTACAATAAGCTTTTTGTTTTTTTCTATTAAATTGTTTATTTTTTTTTAATAAATATTGTGACTTTATATTAATTTTCTTGTATAGCACAAAGTGCAATTTCCATCCTACAAAAAATATTAACCCAGAAAGCACGAATTTCAGTCCTACTGGGTCCATAGACCACAGACGTGAGTCTGAGTTGAGGACAGTAGAAAGGTTAAACTTTTCTCTTTTACACCCTATGTCAATAAAAAACGATGGGGGTTTGAAGTGAAACATTCGAATATACAGTGTGTTCGGCTCTACTATGGAGAGTGATCATAACTCTCTTATTTAGATTAATATTAAGATAATTGTTATAAGAACTTGAAGGGGAACACCTAGGCTATCTCATGGAGGTGAAAGCGCCCTTCTACGATTATTGGAAATCGAGAAAACTGAAGTCAACTTTTTTAAATTACGTAATACTGTAAGAAAAATTACTACTTTCAAAAAATTAAAGTCAACTAAATACAAATATAATACTTTAGAGAAATAAACCTAAATTTTACTCCTAAAAATTCCTATTTGGAGCCCCGTTTAAAAAATTTACTCATTGGGTACGTTAGAGAAAAATTTATAACAAAACACAGAAGAGACGAGCCTAGTAAACATATAAAACAATATAGAGTTGAAAGCTATAAGGATCTATTAATGTATAATTATGCTAGTGATGAAGGTTTTGTTCGAAACCGCTTTTGAAAAAACTTACTTACCTATTGAGTATGTTCGCGAAAACAACAAAGAGACAAGACTCTTAAACGTATCAAGCAATATCGAATTGAAACTTATAAAGATCTATCAATGTATAGTTATGCAAGTGGCAAAGGTTTTGTTTAAAATAATAAATTTAAGACATAATAATTTTTTAATTTTTTTGAAATTTATACAGATAATTAAATTTTGGTCCCAAGTATACAGCTCAGCTGTGCAGTACATTTTGATCCCAAGTATACAGCTCAGCTGTTCAATACAACAACAACACCTGAGGTAAAAACAGCTCACGTGCTCTCCGTTAATGTAACAGATGAGGATGATGATGATGATGATGATGATGATGATGAGTCTTCATCACCTGAATCGGTAATGTTAACGACGACGAACATTACTAACAGTGGAAGAAGCGATCGAAAGTTTTCGTCAATCTTTAACGCGTAAAGGATTTTGAAGTTGGTGGTATCATTCAAAGCGCACATCCCTTCTATCTTCTATCGTCATTTTAAATTAGAATATGCTAATGGGGTAGTGTTAAATGTTGGTTGCACCTATAATGCTAATGATAGATAAAGTTACTTGAAAATCTCCTGCTATGAATATCGTGAAGCTAGTGCAACAATTATTTTAAGTAATGGAGAATCTGATCTAAAAGCATTGTCCCAAGTTATTGAATACATTGATATATCAGCTGTAAAACAATTATCTAACATGACTATTAACTAGTTAAGAAAAAAAAAATACGTTTAATTGTATACAATAGAAAAGTGCTTTTGCCTTCCATTACCCCAGTCTCTAAACCATTTTTACGTACCATGGTATGATCAAAAGCACATATCCTTTTTATCGACATTTTACATTAAAATATACTAATGGGGTAATGTTAAATGTCCGTTGTACATATGATCCTAATTATGGTGAACGCCATTTGAAAATCTCCTGTTTTGAAAATCGAGAATCGAGTGAATCAATCATTTTAAGTAATGGAGAAATTAATGCTCCAAAAGCGCTGCCTCATATTGTTGAATATGTTGATATATCAACGGTATAACAATTATTGCATATGCATATTTCAAAATAAATACGAAGCGTTCCCCAAATTATTGAATTACTATATATATTATTGTTTTATTATCATATTTTTATTAAAATAGAAGCTATAAAACATGAATATTACCTTGTTTATCAAATAAATACTTTTAATTGCATATGTTACCGGACAAATGCGAAATCCGGAAATTCTAGTTTAGACTAGGACTAGGCCAAATGCAAAGCTCCTGCTCTTAATAGGAGCATCGCAACTTTCCTAGGCCAATCGGGAAATGACAGATGAACTTAGGAACAATCTGCTTTTTAGATATAATTTCTAGTTTGTCCTGATATGTTCAGGAAGAACCAGTAGAGAATTAAATCACTTAGGTCGAACTACATATGATGGACACTATTGTAGGATAAACCCGTTCTTGGAGCTATGCTGTAAGTTGAAGACTGTTGTAGCTGTGCTAAGATTGTTTTGCAATGTCCGAACTAAAGTGGAAAGACAAATTTATTCAGACGATGAAAGATCGAGATGCTAAATCCCCTACACATCTCACGGTATTAACAACAGAACAGTACAACAATTTACTGGAAGAGGTATAAAAATTTGATTTGAGGTTAGGTTCTTTGTTACGCTACATTCCTTGCAGGTTTTGGATGCAAAGTCTGTTAAGAAAAAAACGGCCATGCAATATCGTCGAATCAAACGATTTGATGTAATAGAAATGAACGGAATTAAGAAACTGATAGCAAAATCAATTGAGAACGATATACGTTATTATTTGCCAATTGATGAAGTATTTGATGCTATTGACGCAGCTCATTGCGCCGTTGGTCATGGAGGAAGAGACAGGTTGCTTTCGGAAACTAGCAAAAAATATGCAAACATAACAAAAGAGATGATCAACGTCTTTTTATCGATGTGTGAAAGTTGCCATATGAAACGAACAAAAAAAAGAAGGGTTTAGTTTCCCGCCCAATTTTGCATAACCAAATGAATAGCCGTTGTCAAGACGATCTCATAGACATGCAGTCTCAATGTGATGCAGGCAAAAAATTCATAATGGTGTATCAAGATCACTTAACAAAATACGTCATTCTAAGAGGTCTTCAGACTAAAACAGCCGAAGAGGTGGCATATCATTTGGTAGATAGTATCAAGTTGTTTGGCGCCCCCTGTATCCTGCATTCGGATAAAGGGCGCGAATTTGTCAATAAAGTCATAAGTGAATTGACAGAACTTTGGCCAGAAATAAAGTTGGTGCATGGAAAACCTCGTCATAGCCAAAGCCAGGGCTCAGTTGAAAGAGCAAATCAGGATATCGAGAACATGATAGCTACTTGGTTAAAAGATAATAATACCTTGAAATGGACAAAAGGACTTAGATTTGTACAGTTCATGAAGAACAGAGCGCTGCATTCAGGTATTAACATGTCTCCCTACAAAGCCATGTTTGGCATAGAGCCTCGACTTAAATAATTTTATACAGGGCACGGAATCAGTACTAAACTCAACCTATTTTCAATACAACAACAATTTTTATAAACAAATATTTGGAATTGCGATGGGTAGCCCATTGTCTTCCACCATTGCTGACTTAGTGATGGAAGACCTCAAGGAATCGATTATTAACACGTTAACTGTCCACAACGTTGTAGCAGTAATTAATTGCCGAAGTCCTCCATAAGAACAGCTCATGTACCACATATGGTTCATGGGACTCTGTGGTCATCTTGTTTAGTGCGCAACGTCCAATGAGTCATATTTGTTTCATACATGTTTTTACCTGTTTATTCTTGAATGTCTGCATTCAGTAAATTGCATCCATCGTACCCCCTCAGTATTGTTTCTGTGTCCACATCTCAAATGTCTGGTTCCAAAAAACTTACTGATGCCGAGCTGCAGGACATTCTTGACAACCTCGGTGACATCAGTAGCGCATATGATGATGATATTGGTGACCCTGACTATTCTTCGAAAGATGCATCCTCTGGTGATAGTAGTTATGAAGATGACGACGACGATAATGAGAGCGTGCAGCGCTCATATTTATATTGTCGTGTAGCAAAAATTTTACTCTACCAAGTCCAAGTTATATCATTTCGAGAACATCTACAAGTCCATTAAATATCTTACATACAAATTTAGTGAATGTGTGAACCGTATATTGCCCATAGGACTTGGCTAAACCATCAAGTGTGAGCCATATATGGCTCACGGGACAGTGAACGTGTTAAAAATAACAACTTAAGCATCGGTTTTTTTAAAAGATACGTTGATGACTGTCTATTATCATGTAATGCCTCCGATGTTGATCATATTTTAAATTGTTTTAATATGTATCATCATATAACGAATGGTATACCACTGACTACTGCTAACCAATCGACTCATGTTTCCTATGCCGAACAGAAGATTTGGAGAAGAACGATGAATGCATCATACAGTCTTTTCTGGAAAACGAAAATAAATGTCCCACAATCACCGAGCAAATCAAACCGCAAATAGAGGAAATACAAAAAGACACCTTTCTATAGTAATAACCCAGAATACCACCATAGTGGAAGAAAACTACAAATATCACAAAAAACCAATCCCAATAGACTCAACCAACTTAATACAATTAAACAAGTGCAAAATGGTTTTATGGAAACAACATTATTACCTCACGACAGAAATTCCTGCCGATTCCATCTATAAAAGACACCCATCTACAAATAGAGCACAAACCCATCAAACTCGAACAAATAACGGTTCAGCACCTCCAATAGAAAATCAACACCTTACATCCTATTAACATTGAAAAGAACATCAAAAAAACAAGAACAACATAATATGGTAATGTACCTATTAATAATAACTACAATACTAATTATTATTATTTACATCGTATTTAAGAATAAAAATAAAGTTTATGTAAAACTCTTTCCTCAAAAAACAGGCGAAAAAGAGGATGTAACCCATTTTCAATCTCAAGGATGGAGGAGTTATAGGGTAAAACCGGACAATACGCCCCGATTGACAAAACGCTACACAGCTATATTTTTGTTTTAATAAATGGCAACGTCGCAACAACATCTGCGCACTTGTCTAGTTACTATTAGGCATTGGTAGAGAAAGTTGTGCTTAATTACGTTTTTCCAAAGAAATATAATAAAATTTCGATTTTCGGCAACCCGATAATTTTTGGTTAGTACCAGATAAATTCAAATTTTATCAGTATCATTTTGAAAATAAATATTTCAAGTACATATTTTGAAACCTGACTAAATAACCTTTCCATATCGATATCATACAAGATTCTCAATCGTGCCTTGTTGCCAAACAGGCCCGGTGACATTTTGCATCTACTAATTGATAAAATGCTCCGGGGTAATACGAACCATATAAAGTTATACCTATTCCTTAATATGACGTATTGTCTTAACCTTTAACAGATATGCCCCGAACATATACAAGGAAAACATTACGGGCGTCATGGTCCGAAGATCAACTTGCAGAAGCGATGGAGAAAGTTGAGAAAAAAGAATTAGGTGTACTTATTATTGTTGTTTTTACAGATCAAAGAATAATTTTACGTTATGTTTAGATTAGTATTATTTTGTTTTTGCTCTTGTATAAAATATGATTTTCTATATAGGGGCATTTTGTCATGCAGCCGGGCCATTTTATACTGCCTTTGTGTGGTAAAACGCCCCAGGTAGGTAAAACAAAAAAAATCAATTTTCAGTTACTTTTTGTAAAGTTTTCCTAAAACTAAAAATAAATTTATGGAGTCAATGGCAAATGTCTTGTGATTCAAGTGACCCGATGAAAATCTTGGAAAATGTACTTTTTATTGCGATTTCAATTTTAGTGGAGCGTATTGTCCGGTTTTACCCTATCCCGTAGCTAGTGGTGCATCTTATCATTTTAGATAGAAACCAACGTCCAATTATTATATAAGAGAGATCGCCCTAAGCGAGCCCCTAGTTTTTTCTTCATATTCGCGAATCAATAAAGATTGTATTTCGATTTGTAAACTGTGTAAGTGCAAGTTCGAAAATAAATTATTTTTTTCTGAATTCGAGAAATTACTGCATTTAACTTACACTCATAGCTACTCATAAAATTCATTTACGACACTGTATTTTATACGAATTTCAACAAGGAAGAAATGCCACAGAAGCATGTAGAAATTTATGGAAAGTGTTTGGTGAAGGTGCAGTTTTTAATAGGACATGCAGAAGATGGTACGAAAAATTTGAAACAGGAGATTTCGACCTTTCTGACAAGCCACGTTCCGGGAGACCATCTTTGATCGACGACGGTGTTGTTAAGGCCATGTTGGAGCAAGATCCTTTTCTGACAACATCGGAAATCGCAGAAAGGCTTAATTCAGCCCAAGATGGGTGCCACATGAATTAAGTCAGAAGAATTTGGATGATCGAGTTGTCATATGCACATCTCTGCTTGCTTGGAACGAAATCGAGCCATTTTTGAACTGGTTGATAACTGGGGATGAAAAGGGGATTACCTGTGATAACACTATGAGGAAGAGAATATATTGTGAACCCGGAAAACCAAGCCTTTCCATCTCTAAACCAAACTTGACTTAGAATAAGAGAATGCTGTGTATATGGTGGGACATTCAAGGAACAATACATTATGAACTTTTGAAACCGAACGAAAAGCTCAATTCGGAGAAGTATTGTCAGCAACTGGATAATTGAAAAAAATCTCCAAAGGCAGCAAGTACCTTATATAGCGAATTTTTTGATGTATCTACATGCTGAAATATTATTAATTCACAAACAATAAGAAACACTAATAAAATTTCACTCATTTGAAATTTGTTGTTTGTCTACATAGATCTAGTATGTTCATAATAACATACTAGATCTACCTATGTTTGTCTAATATTAACTGTCAAAATTAGTTGCCCCCCGCGATATTCAATTTTTTTTTCTAATATCAATTGCCAGAACACATAGCCATCTGAGATACTGGATTTTACTGCTTATACTCAAAAAAGAGATTTTTGCATTTTTCTTGAACCGATTTTGATGATTTTTTTTCTGGGTCATAGAGGATCGACGGCTCTACTGTTATTTTAATTTTCATCAAATTCTAAGCAAATGTAATATTGAAAATGATTTTTTTTAACATTTCTTCAGCTCTTATTCCAAAAGTGTTGGCCCTACCAGTCTGGTCAACGAACTCATCCAAGCTATCCCAAAGACCGATTTTTGTACCAAGTTTCATTAAGATTGGACTATTTTTACGGCAGTTATCGTCGATATACATATATATATATATATATATATATATATATATATATATATATATATATATATATATATATATATATATATATATAATTTTAACGAACGGTGGATATGGGTTCCAAAACGAACTTCTGTGCAAAAATTTTTCGGAAATTCAAAAGTGAGGATCTCGTCATAAGCTAATTTTTTTAAAAAAAATTCGCTAAAAATAGCGGTCCAAGAAAAGAGGCCGGCAATGTTCAATAGGAAGGATATCATACTGCATTATGATAATGCCAGGCCACATGCTGCTTTGGGGACTCGTCAAAAATTGCAGAACTACCCTGGAAAATTCGGTCGCATCCACCATATTCCTCGGACCTAGCACCCTCCGATTATCACTTGTTTTTGTCCTTACAAAGTGTTTTGACGGGCAAAAAATTCAAAAACAAAAAGGATGTCAAAGAAGCATTGGGTCAATTTTTCGCATCAAAAGACAAGACATTTTTCAAGAATGGGATATATAAATTGCCCTCACGCTGGCAAGAAGTCATTAATAACAATGGCAATTATATTACTTAATAAAGATACTTGACGGTAATAAAAATTTGCATTGCAAATGGCAATAGAAATGTCACATTCTGTGGACGTGGTTCTTTCAAAATGACTTCCACGTACTTGTCACTCTTCCTTTTTAGAATATGCTAAATTAAATTAAAATAGTTCCTACACACCTTTCTAATGTTCAACCATACAGGTGTAATGTAAAATAATACTCCAGTGACTTCTCTCAGTCAGAGAGCACATGGAAAATGCAAGACAACTGAAATAAAGTGTCTGTTCCAAAATATAATCCGAATCCTAGGATACTGATTTCAAAAATTTTGTTCAAATATTTGACTATAAAACACATCGTACAATTTGTACAGGATTATTTACAAATAACCCCGGCTCCACACTTTTTCCCATTTGGTTACAGAAATAGTGTTTGGTGTCTCCATTGCCCCGACGTTTTCAAAAATAACAGCTCCAATATCAGCCAATGTTTACGAACTTGTCCGGGGCAGAGTGTGGAGCCGGGATAAAGTATTTGTGTACTGCAGACAAAGAACTGATTATGCAATCAATTATGCAAGTACATTTATATCATTGCAAGGCGAAACTGTAATCAATAATATCTACCGCAGATATCCTCTCTATCCAATAAACAAATAAAGCTTGGAAAAGAGCTTAAAACCCAAAACTGATTGATCCATTCTAAACTGTAACAATATTAACAATTTCGGTGGTATCATCTGATTCTTAATAGAGGATGAGCAAGAAAACCATCCTTTAAAAGATTTTGACACAAAGTTGATGTGTAATAGTAATTTATATTGTCTTGTACCACAATCATTTCAATATTTTTGAGCGCGCTCATATTATTCGTTATTCAATAAGAGGTAAACGAAGAATTGATATAAGATCAATGACGCAAGTACATCGTTATCATAGCATGACCAAACTGCAATCTAAAAGTATCCATCGCAAATATCCTCTTAGTCCACTAAACAAATACAGCTTGGCATAAGACTTCGAAATTTGTTTGATTGATTTTAAGCTGTGACAACATTGGTGGTCTCGTTTGTTAAGAACAAAAAAACCACTCTTTAGAACATTTTGACAAAGTTGATTCGTAACGAAGAACCCGAGTAGGATTCTACGTATATTGTCTCGTACCTATGTTGATTCAACATAATGGAGGAGCACGCTCACATTATCCGTCATTTTATAAAAGGTACAGGGGAGCATTACATGAGTAAAACAAACCATTATGAAATACCAATATATCGGTATGTATCTCAGTGAGATGTTTTGGTTATCTGTCATGTAATTATATTAATGGAACAAAACAGACTGTCAGTTTCTTACATAACACCATCTGCCATATTTACCCGGTACTGCCCCTTTAAATTTCCATTTGTTTCAATCCATACAAATCCAGCACTTCAATTCATTCGAAGACATTAAAATATCGCTTAAATCGTCCTTCTACTTTTAAGCAAAACGTTGTGACCAACGATGGACAGTTTGTATTCACCAAAAGAATCGTCTATTTCTAATTTTAGTTTGCATCACCTCCATCAAGTCATTTACAGATGATTCCATGAAAATTATAAAAAAAGCCCTAATTTTACAATGCCTCTCGGGTTCGATAAGCATTTAAAAATAAGACCATCCCACTTGTTGGAATCACGGAAAACATACTTCACATTTTAAGATATTTACCAATGCTGATTTGAGCGTCCAGATCAACCAAAAAAAATTTAAAGACCTGCGAAAACAACTTGCAGAAACATGAATGGTCGCTCAACACTCAATGTCCGATCGATAATTAGTAAGAATTTAAAGTACGGGAAAATGGGTACCTCATCGTTTGAACAAGAAAAGAACCGGAAAGTCATCACCATCGAAGTGTTGCTCCTAAATTTTCTGGGTCCATATATCAGACCAGAATAATTAATTAGCTCGCCAGTACATTGCTATGACACCGTGACACAGTGGACGATCGTCGGTGTGTGTTTTTTTTTGCTGAAAATGCAAGCATGAGTGGAGATTTGGCAACATGTAATCTAAAAGGCAAACAAGAAAGTAAATTCCAATTAAAACGACGTCAAAAATAGTCGTCTATATGCCATAATAAACCATCCATTGCACGTTACTGTACACGGGAAAGAAGATTTTGTAATAATCATGCTACAAACTTGGTCCACAAAAAAAATCAAATATTTTGGTCAGAATATTAGGAGATAAACATCATTGGTCCATTTTTTATTTACGACATCTTGATTGCAACCAAATCTCAATTAAATGTGGCGTTCAATTTTCGTTGTTATCGAATATTTGAACAGTTATTTGAAGGGGAAATTGTTGAACAAATGGAGATAATACACTTGCGGCCTGCTAATTACATCAAACAGTTTCAAATATAACTTCCACGCACGATTAACAGTTGTTGATTCATAATGGGTGAAAAAAAACAACAAGTATAACAAATACAATGTAACAAAATTTAAAATATACGGAACAAGACATGCACCATAAACAAATAAGAAAACCAATCAGTTAAAATCAAATCGTAATAAATCTTAACATTCCCCTTGTTCTAGGAATCTTGAGTCAAGTACTAAAAATAAGAAAAACAAATATTCATAGGTGGGTACAAAAATAGATCATTGTGGTTTGACTGAGCAAAGTGATAACAAGTATTGATTGGTTCGTTTAATAAAATAATATCAATAATAATCATCTTATTTTGTGTTAAATTGTCTAATTCTAAGTTTCTGAAAATTGTAAAAGTGTAGATGTAATTTTTTTATAGACATATATCAAAATATAATTAATTTTAAAATCTATAAGTGCACATTTTGGTTAATTCTAAGAATAATTAAGGATGTAATCAAATGTAGAGATTTTGACGCCTTATCGAAGTGATAGTTTTAGTAATACTTCATGATTTAATGCTAATTTTTTAATTAATTTCGATATGAATGGGTGGGATTCTCTGAAATTAGTTTAGGGAATCCTTAATTTTTATATAGAGCCCAAAATCAAATAATACCGTGAAGAATGAAATTGAAATCATCATAGGAAGCTGTAAAACACTTAATGTTATTTGAAGTTGATCTCATGATGCCTAGATTGCGATGTTTCTTATTGCATTTGTATACAGGTACGGCATATCAAATAGATATAAAGTGATATACAATTACTCCCAAAAGTATTCGGACAAGCGTTGGAATCTGCTTTAATTAACTATTACAAATGCGTGCAACACAATAATTTACTCAAATAATATGTATTTTGTAGCCCATTGTTGTCCTTTTCAAACATACATTTCAAAAATACAAAATGTTTAATTATTTTCTGTTAAATAAATAAAAGGGCTAAGTGTGCAAGAATTACATACACAAAAATATTCGGACAGATTTTGAACGACGTAAATTATAGGGGAATGCCCCATTTGACTGAATCGTAATACCTGTGGAAGGCACATGCGCTGTATTCAGGTGCATATTTACAGTGCTTATGTGAAAACGACACGCATCACAATGAAAACAAAAGAAACAACTTTGGCTGAGCGTCAAATCATGATAAATCTATTTAAAAAGGGTAAAACTATTCGACAAATCGCAGAAACGGTTGGAAAAAGCCATTCTACGGTTGGATGCATCATAAAAAGGTACAAGGAGGAAAATTCAATTGAAAATAAACCGAGATCAGGTCGGCCAAGGATATTAACAGCAAAAGAGGAAAATCTGATAGTGCGAATTTGGTACCATCCGTAACAAATATGGAATGGAGGTGTGCAGGTTGGTGAAGTACATCATTAATTCTAGAAGAAAGCTGTCATCGCTTATCAATCGCAATATTTTCTTGTTGAGATGTAGATCTAACGAAGTGTTTCCCAGTCATATCGTGAATAGCATTAAAAATATATTTAATCTAATGATGGAAAGACATCCTTTTAAGTATAAAGTGGATAAAATGATGTTCAAGTTTAAGAGATCAATTCTAAATTTAGAGATAAAAATCACAATCTGGAAAAGGAGGCGGTTGTATGTTGAAATTGAACACTTAATGGATGATCTGTCAGGGAGGGTCACGAGAGAGGACTGGTTGATGTTTAGGGACGTAGAACGTGCATTATTCGTGAGAAGCTTTAATAACATAAAAAGTAAAGATATCAATAAACTGAACATGTTGATTAAAGAAAAGACACCGTTAAAAATCGAACCCAATAAAAAATTCTTGAAGAATTACACTGATATCGACATACCCGAGAAAGTAAAAACACTGTTGAGTTTGGGCCCGAAGTTTGTTTTAAAAGGAAAAACAGTACCCATAATAAAGTCAATTGCGCATTTGGAATGGGGTTTCACTAGACTCTCGATTGATGAAGATATGAGAGATGATATAAGATTAAAATTTGTAGAATATACAAGAAAATTTACAAGAAATTATATGGTTAATAAAAAGAAAAAAGTTGTTTTCCAAGAATATATTAGAGAGACGAAGAAGATTATAGGGGACCACCCTGAGATTATAATATCAAAGTCTGACAAGGGAAATTCTACGGTTATTATGTTTAAGAGTGAATATGATAATGAAATTAGAAAGATGTTGAATGATACTGAGACATATAGCCGGATTGAGTGTGATCCTACGAGTAAACTACAACGAAGAAGTAATACCATCATCGAGAAACTTGAAAAGCTGGAGACAGAACAAGAAGTGGGTTATAAAAAGTTAAGGTGTTATAAATGTTTGCCACCAAAATTATATGGTTTAAGAAAGACACACAAGAGCGAATTATCGTTGAGACCGGTAGTTAGTTGTGTTAACGCTCCGGGTTACAATATCGGCAGATTGGTACATAGTATTTTGTCCCAATTGTTGTCGACGTCAGTGTATAACGCAAAAAATTCATGGGAGTTGAAGAGAGAGTTAGAAAATATGGTGGTTGACGACGGGGTGATGATGGTTTCGCTAGACGTGGTTTCCTTATTCACAAAAGTACCGAAAGATCTGGTAATGGAACTGATAAAGAAAAAATGGTCGCGCATTCGGTGTTACACTGACATTCCGAAATGGTTGTTTATGGAGATGGCGGAATTTTGTTTTGATTCTAGTTATTTTGTATGGAATGGGTCTTTTTACAAGCAGATATATGGTACACCTATGGGTGCACCGGCCAGTCCGGTATTTGCGAATCTGGTTATGCATGAATTGTTTGATTATGTAATGGAGAGAAGATCTGGTGACATTCTGTTGGCCAAGTTGTATGTTGATGACACCCTGGTATTGTTGCCTAGACATATGGTCGATGAAATTGTTGTTGTTTTTAATTCATATCACCCGTCGATACAATTTACGAAGGAAGAAGAGATAGATGGGAGATTGCCTTTCCTTGATCTATTGGTTGTCAGGGATGAGGGTGCGCTGGTCACAGATTGGTATGCGAAGCCGTCCAGCTCGGGTAGAATCATAAATTATCTCTCTGATCATAATTACTCACATAAAATTAATGTAATGAATAACCTTTTAAGGAGGGCTATCTTACTCAGCGACGACAGATATCATGGTGACAATATTAGTAAAGTAAAAAACATCTTAAAATTGAATAATTATCCGATTAACTTAATCAATATGACTATAAGTAAGTTCATGGTGTGTCGTCGGGGTGAGGTAGCTCGTACGGAAAACAGTCGGGTTGAGGGTGGTGAGCCGGTAATGAGGGTTAGTTTTCCCTATATGGATGGTCTTTTTCACTTCACATCAAAATTGTTATCGCCATATAACGGCCTATTGGTCCCTAAGTATCTGTCCACTATTGGGAGTAGATTCTACACGAAATTAAAAGATCGTATTGATAAAGGAAAAATGTCAGATGTAGTTTACAGAATTCCATGCAAGAATTGTGATAAATGTTATATCGGACAAACGGGCCAAATGTTAAAACGTAGAATACAGTCACATAAAAGTGACTGTAAAACGATCGAAAAAATGAATAAAACAGCATTGGCTAAGCATAGGTTTGATCAGGGACATGTGTTTGATTTTGAGGGGGTTGAAATTTTGAAAAGTGATGGTTGCTGTGGGAGGCGCTGTATCAGTGAGATGCTTCACATTAAAAATAACAGGTGTGTCAATTATAAAGAAGATGTGAGGGGAATAAGTAATGTTTATGGTCTCTTCTTATCTGGTTCATAATTAATTGTTTGTAATGACGTTTTAAGTTGGGGTTGGGACAATATTTGGCGTCCTCGAACCATTATTCGAATTATATTTGATTGATATTCAAAATGTGACGTAGCAATAGAGGTTGGTCATGCGCAGTTAGGAATTTCTAATGCGCACGTCCAAAAAATTGGATGAAAAGACGCCATGATGACATTGTTAATTGTACGAATAATGTTAATGGATTTGTATTGTTTGGTTGTTTTTGTTGAGCTGCAGCCATTTGTATAGTTATATTGCGTTTGTTGAGCGGACGGTTTGTATGATATTGTTAGTTATTGTAATCAGGTTTTATTTAAGAAGACACTGACCAACTATTCCAGTTAATACACCTAAAATTAGGAATAGTTTACATCATTTTAAAATTTGGAATATATTTTTGTAAAGGGAATTTGGTTCAGTTGTTGAGGTAGGGTTTTTATATTATATATATATGGTGTATTTTAATAATTTGTATATTCTCAATAATTGTAGCCCTGATGAAGCAATGAAAATAGTTGCGAAACGTCGGTTAATGGTTAATAAAACAACGAAGAACCGTAACACATAGTATTATTGTAGTTGTCCTTTTCCCTGAAATTAACAACGTATAATTTGTCAAAAAAATTCACATCGGAGCGTTCCAAATATTGTTACAGAGCTACAAACTACCCACCAAAAAACAGTAAGTTGTGAAACAGTACGAAGTGTATTGAGAAGTCGTGGTTCAAACAGTCGAGTTGCTAGGAAGAAACCCTATGTTAGTAAAGTAAACAGACAAAAGCGCATTGCATTTGCCAAGCAGCACATAAACTGTCCACCTGAATTCTGTAATCGTGTTATTTTCTCTGATGAGACTAAAATCAATTTGTTTGGGTCTGACCGCAGACAAATGGTGTGGCGAAAACCAGGCACAGCCTTTAAGAAGGAAAATTTACTTCCGACAGTTAAACATGGTGGCTGTTCGATTATGATCTGGGGGTGTATGTCGGCGAATGGAGTGGGGTCTTTACATGGATCGATGGTATCATGGACAAACACATGTATATTTTAAAGCAGAATTTGTTTGATAGTGCCTCGAAATTGGGTTTAAACAATAATTATATATTTCAACATGATAATGACCCCAAGCATTCCGCTTTAATTGTGAGGGAATGGTTGTTGTACAATACTCCTAAACGCTTACATACACCTCCACAATCGCCGGATTTATCCAATAGAACATTTGTGGCTAGTGCTTCGGTCTCGCCGAGACGAGACGAGATTATGGAGGTCTCGGTCTCGGTCTCGCAAAGTCTCGATTGTCTTAGTCTCGTCTCGGTCTCGACGAGATTAAATGGTTGGGGTATCGGTCTCGGTCTCGACGAGACCGAGACCGAGACTAATTTAATTATTAAATGAATTAATTTTTTTATCAATTTGTCAACAAACGAGTTTCTTCTTTTACACCGAATACCGGTATTCGATGTACATCAAGTACACATCAACATTGAAATTGAATAAATTTAATATAAAATTGGTTTTACTCAAAATACAAAACTGCACAGGTGTCTCTATTATTGTTTTTGTTATCCTGATAATTCCAGGAAATTTGTGGAAGGTCAAGTCAACCCTTCAATAAACGAGCATATTTATACACTTTGAAACAGAAAATAAAATTTAATTCGATTGCTGTTCATTATTTTTTTCATATACATATGTAAATAAATAATATAATAGACACATTAAACTGTACCTACATATATTTAATTAATTGCAAAGATTTAATTTAATTAACATCGAATTTTTTTGTCTAAAATAGTTGTCTATTAATTTAAATAAATATGTTTATTTAAATTAATTTAACTAATACTCTTCTACATATTAAAAAAAATGAAAAGCTCGTAAATATTATTCCTAATATTTATCAAATTTCTCAATTTAAACGGTAATTCTTCAATTTTTAAATATAATTTAATACAATCTACAATTTCTTCATTTTGCGTGTCACGCCTATGAATTTCGAATAGTGGGGACTACAATCGATCGCCTGAGTTTTTGTTGTATCGTCACGAGGTTATGTTGAAGCTACGAGCGGTTGATTATATTGCCACTATAGACAAAGATTTGACCGGTTTTGATTAGGCCGTACAATTGTCAACAACGACTACAGAATCGCGCTGCCTTTGATTCTAGTATATGGAGGTGACGTCATCGTTCTCTAGACGATACAAACTCCCTAAGTCAAATTATAAATTATAATAATCAATTATTAAAGCTTTCTCCTCATTTTTAAAAGAGAAAAAAAGAAAAAAATTACGATTCATCAACACCTGTCATTATTACAATAACACTACACATGACACTGTATTCTTGTTTGTCATATGTACACAGTGGCGGATTGGCTTATTGGACGGGCGCCCGATGGGCCCTTAAATTGAGGGCTGGCTTGTCAAATCTTGCTTTCATGCTTCTTATTTGAGAATAGTTATTGCCAGTTAATAAAATTACTGAACATGTAAAACGATTTTTCGCTTTCGGCATTGTACACTCACGAGCACATAAAAGAGACCGACTCTTGACCCAGCAAACACACAAAAAGCGGCAAGTCGATGGGCCATTAACGCATCAGCTGGCATAATGCTGGCAACTTTTAGCTACCATTGGCCCATTTCTGCTTTAACGGTGTAGAATATGTACTAGAGAATTGTATTAATGGTAAAGTGCTGGGACAATGTCGGACATAGCTTATAATTTTGCCATTGGTGTACCATCAAAGGACCAGTACACGTAATAAGGCAATTTGAATTATTCAATGGTCAAGTGACGGTAAACCATTGGCATGTTATCATAGGGGTTGATATCGACACCGTCAACTATATTATAATATGTCGCTACTGTCGTTCCAATTCCCCCCATATTAGACGTATTGTTTCAGCTTGGCCGTTGTATTTATAAATATAAGAATAGTGTGGTTAAGTGTTCTTAAGTTAATAGAAGGTAAATAAAAAGTTTAATAGGTAATACATGTCGATATACTTTTTTTTGAATTTTTTAGATACAATCCGAAAAAATCCTTCAACCGTACTTCTAATGAGCAGATCGACTCTGTCATTAAACTGTGGTTTAGAGGTGCTGGAGACAGAGAAGAGGGACGTCCTAAACGAAATAATATTTAATTGTTTAATCTTGCATTTTTTTGATGAAGTTTTGCTGTTTGGTACTCAAAATATTATTTACTATTTTAAGAACATGCATTTTTGTTTTAATAGATAAGTATAATATATAAATACAATTATTTCAATAATTTTTATTTTATTATTGGTACTTATCCCACCGAATCGTAATTGAAACGAATAGTTTATGGGTAAATAAACGGCCCACTATTGTATTACTGCGAAGGTACACTGCCAAATATTCCTTAATTTAACGATGGGCCATCGAAAATACTTTCCGGTGAGAGACCGCTGGCCCTACAACGGGAACGTTGGCGTTGTATCCACTGAGGCGTATAAGTAACGGTCCTTCGTTGTTTTCCATTGCAGCGCCAACGAAGTCTGTGGTGGCTTACAGTTATTTTATCATTATTGGGCCAATGATTCGTGTTTGCTGGGGAGTGAGGAATATCATGTTTTTCGGTTCGTGTGCGTCAGGCTCCTTCTTTCGTCAGCGGAAGAAGGTGTAGAGGTAGGAAGTGCTGTAGCCAGTTTTCGCCATAGCAAATTTTGTAGAACCACCCTCTTTAGAGAAAGTTATAATTTACTAGCTGTTACCTGCCCGCTTTGCTATTCTATTTCCTGTCGAAATTTCGTAAATATGGAGAAGTAACAATAACTCCACCCCCCCCCCCCTGTTCCGATTGGACAACTCTCTTCCCAAATTCTGACCAGTTAAAATTGAGACGACTGCTCTTGAAAGCTGGTTTTACACAGTCGCACAAAAAGTGGTCTCTTTTATGTGCTCGTGAGTGTACCCTAGAAAAAATGCAAAACATCAAAAAATCAATTTTGGGCAGATCCTCGAGTTAATAAGTCATTTTACGTGTGTAGCTACATTTTCAAGACTGCAACATAGTTAGAGATGAGCATTTTTTCCCAACTTCCAAATGAAATTGTTTCGATGTAACTTTTTATCAGGGTCGCCCCGTGCGGGCGTGCAGGTTGTGCCCTACACAAAGGCGCCTCATTAGTGGGGGCGCAATTTCAGCTCTCATATTGATCATCAGCTATAATGTAAATAAAAATAATATTCTGAATTGCAAAATGCGATAAATGTTCCAAGTATTATTTTGCGTAATTTGATACTTTAACAATCAAAAAAAAGTCTGCTAGTTGAGAAAAGCGATTAAGATAAGAAGTGGTTGAAAATGAGGAAAAAAACGGATATCACAACACATTTCTTATAATTTATAATATGAGCTGACTCAATGGTTACTGTTTAGATATACATATCTAATATACAGGGTGTGTCCTAGCGTTGGGACATTAAAAGTATAAGAAGTTCTAATTGATAGATGTTTCTGAAATTTAGTATATAGCCGTTTATGCATCTGAACTACCCTTGGAAAGTATTTTCATTGTTCTATCAACCCCCGTTATAGGGTGTAGTGCACCCTACTGTCTTATTTTACATGGTATGGTACATTTTTTATTGCATTTTTATATTTTTTGATTAAATCGAAGGAGACTCTGATAACATGACCCATGGTCTATCGCTGAAGAACTTCCTATACTTTTAATGTCCTATCGCTAGGACACACCCTGTATATAAAAACATATATTCCATGGGGGCGGCTAAAGTTTATTGTGCGGGCTTCTGCTAAGGAGCCAATCCGCCACTGTATGTACATCAAAATCAATGGAATACATCTGATACCACTGCAATTCTCATTCTTTAGTTTGTTTTGACAATTAGAGCATCGTGTTGAACAGTGAAACAGTGAAAACAGAATAACAATGAAACGGCTTGTGCTCAAAAGAAAACGATTAAGCAATATTTCGTTAAATAATAGTAGTAGTAGTAGCGAGGATGAAGAAAACAAAAATGAGGGTGCAACTACTAGTAATACCGCTGAAGTTATGTTACCAACTTATTCTCTACCTCAACAACTGTCTACTTCAGCCACACTAATTTCCACTAGCAATAAGAACCAATCTGATCAATTAAAATCTTTGATTACATTATCCGATTATTTTGAATATACATCTGTAGACAATGAAAAAGTAGGAAAATGTCGATTATGCAAAAATTAATTTATTAAAATGAAAAATTCTAATACAAGTGGCTTAAGAAAACATCTGTCATGTGTCCATAAGGAACCATTTAAGAAAATTCATCAGCCTACATCACACATGACTAACCAATGCCGAAGCACAACTATTACCAGTCTTTTCAAAAAGGTATGCTAATAAGTCTAAGCACTATACTGTCAAAATATTATTTTCGAAATACTGAAGTACTTATATCATGAAGTAAGTACTTATACAATGATATTTAAAAGAAGACCCCATATGACATTTTTTAGCGAATAATAGTATATGTTATATTTAATAATATATTTTTATTTTTATTTATTATTATTATTTTTACAAAATTATTCTGATGTTATATTTTCAAATATTTATTTATTGTTATTATTTTTCTATACAATTATTCTTTATATTTTTATAGATACGTCCGTCTTCAACGACGGCCAGAAACCAAGTTCTCTTTTATTTTTCTAATTTCGAAACTAAGATTTAATAATTTTAGTTTCCCACGAGAACTCGGTTTCACGGGTGTTATTAAACACCACCCTTAATTTTACAACAATATAAAAAAACACGTATTAACTATTAAACAAATCGGCCGCCCTTTCTTCCAGTCCATTTCTTGAAAGCGCTGCTATTAAATCCAATCAGTTCCATTTTTTTTGAACCAATAAATTTTGAATTTATGAGAAATACATAAATTCCGTAAAAATAATTTGTAGAATGCAACATTGTAGAATCTAACACGGCCAGACTGACAAATAATTCGTTCTCGAATTATCTTCTTTATACAAGATTCCAACCATGTTGACCAGCATTTAAAGTTGATTTCTAAAATGAACAGAAGAGAATCTGGACAGTAATGATCCTTTTTTACTTATAATAATTGTTTATAGAAGGATTTACCTTCTCATCCTAATCATTACTTCGTTACTTTTTTTTTATTATTATTTAATGTCTATTTTTTTCAGAACCTTTTTATTTATTTTTTCTAACTACGATAGTTAACATTACCAAATTGTATCAATCTACAACAGCTATATCGATAACAATAGTAATTTTTTTTTCATATATTAGCTCCACCGGTGGGGATCGAACCCACGGCTCCAAACTTTATGTTTGGTGTGTTAGACGCTAGCTACACCACGGAAGAGACACTATTTTTTTTTTGTTTGCTCGACCGGTGGGGATCGAACCCACGGCTCCAAAGTTTATGTTTGGTGTGTTAGACGCCACACCACGGACGAGACTTTTTTTGCCGACAGAATGCCACCATCTTGTAGCAATCCGCAACAATTTCTTTTTTTTTGCCAATAGAATGCCACCAACTTACAGCAATCCACAGCATCATCATTTTTTATTTTTTTTAAGACTGCCAATAGAATGCCACCAACTTGCAGCAATCCACAGCAGTGTTTTTTTTTTAACTTGCAGACTTCACTTCCTTATAGCACCGATCCACAGAACTTTTATGGCCTACGCTCTATGAATCTTTATGTGGTGTACAAGGATCTGCAGTAGTCCTACAGTTACAGCCCTATGTACCGATCTACAGAACTTTTATGGCCGACGCTCTGCAGAACTTTATGGGGTAGTACATCAGGACCTGTAGAACCCAAACAAATTCCCCTTCTAAATTTTTTTTTTTTTTAATATATTTTTTCGGTTTTTTTTTACTATTGTCATCGCTATTTATTTAATTCATATCAATTAATTAATTCATATCAATATTATTAATAATTACTGTTAACTAATTATCAAAGTTATTAATATTCATTTCAATTAGTCGAGTTTATTCTCACCTGATATATTTTTCCCTTAGTCTTCTGAAAATTCACCAGGCCAAAGTCTGATCTTTTGCAATGACCTTTTTTCTATTTGTTGTTAAATTTTTAACTTCGTAGCGCTCTGATGGGAGAATTTTAGTAACTTCAAATGGTCCTTCATATTTATCATCCAATTTGGCCAAGTGAGAATTACCAGAAGGATGAAAAACAAAATCTCCAACATTTACAGTTTTGTTGTTTCGTCATTTTTTATCAAATAAATTTTTCGAATCGTCAGCTTGTTTTCTCATTCGTTCGTACGCTATTTGACGATCCCTCTCTAAATTACCTACTATATTTGTATCGTTTACTTTCGGAATGGAATCAGTAAGGGTTTTTATGTCGGGATTACTACCCTCATTACCCGTTAAAAGGTACACGGGAGAGAGCCCGGTACTCTTTTGTACTGTGGTATTAAGAGTACATTGTAATTTTGACAACGCGTTCGGCCATTCTGTTTTATCTTCCAATTCTGCGGTTAGTAGATTAAGTACTGTCCTCATATAGCGTTCAACTTGTCCATTTCCGCGTGGAGTACTTTTAGCAATTAGATGTTGTCGAATGCCAAGCTCTTGCAGATATTTTTAACTATTTTATCGGTAAAGTTAGTCGCAAATGAAAGTCTTGGTCACACCAAATAAGTTTAGATAGATTTTTAATGATTCACAGGTTTCTAACCCAGATAGGGTTTTAAGGGGTATTAAAAACGTAAATTTTGTGAATGAATCTACTATTACGAGGATATGTTTGTATCCTTCTGCTGAAGTTTTAAAAGGTCCTACACAGTCAGCATGAACGGTATGAAATGGCAACGGAATTTTTTCTATCGGGTGCAATAAACCTTGCTTAGGGCCTGTGTGTTTCTTGCCTATAATACATCGTAGACAATTATCGCAATATTTCTTTACGAATGCAGTCATGCCCGGGAACCAAAAATAATGATTTATTTTGGCAAATGTCTTTTCAGGTCCAATATGACATTGTTCATCATGGAACAAGCGCAATAATCCTAATCTACTACCTTTAGGTATAAAAGCTCGGTAAATAGGTGGATTTTCTCCGGTATTTACTTTTCTAAATAAAACATCATTTTGGCAAAAATAGTCTGAGGTTAGCTGTCCTTCTAGGAGCTTTTGTTTGATTTCCTGTGTCTCGGTATCTCTGGATAGAGCTATTTTTAACCAGTTATCTATGGTAATTGAATTTATTTCTATATTACGCTCTTTATTACTTAACTCTGGTGGGTTCCTACTGAAATAATCAACGTGTTGAATATATTTCCCCTTACGGTATTCTATCTCGAAATTGAATGATTGTAAATACAACCACCATCTAGCTACTCTTGGTAAAAGATCCTTCTTATTTTGAGACAATTTTAATGAATTACAATCGGTCACTAATTTAAAGTTAATACCTAATAAATAAACTCGAAAGTGTTTGACTGCATAATATACTGCTAATGTTTCCAATTCGTAAGAATGATATTTTGATTCAATATCGGTAGTTCTTTTAGAAAAATACGATATAACTTTTAACACTTTATCGTGTCGTTGAAACAGTATAGCGCCGAAACCAATGGTGCTGGCATCAGTGTGCAATTCTGTTTCTAAATTAGGATCAAAAATACTGAGTAATGGTCTTTTGCTTAAATAATCGCAGACGTACTGTTTTGCGATCTTTTGTTCTTCTCCCCAAACGAATTTGGATTGCTGATTAGATTTTGTTAATTTTGTTATACAGGCGGTGCGAGCGGCAAATTCTGGCACAAATCTCCTAAAATAGCTTGCTAAACCCATGAATTGGCGTACTTGTTTAACATTCTTTGGGTCAGGTGCTCTAAGAAGTGCATCAATTTTAATTTTACCGGGTGTAATACCTAATTCTGATACTTCTTGGCCTAAATATTCTATTTGTTTTTCAAAGAAGCGACATTTTCTTATATTTAGTGAAAGTCCTGCTTTTACTAGTGCTATTAGTACCCGTTCTAGCTTTTCCATTCCCTCTGCTACCGTTTTTGATGGAATTAAAATGTCATCTAGATATATTAAAGCGTCTTTATCTTTTAATGAACCTAGCGCATTACAGATTGCGCGTTGGAAAACTGCGGGAGCATTAGATAAACCGAAAGGTACACGTAAATATTCGTAATGCCCATCTGGTGTCACAAAAGCTGTTTTTTTCTATAGAATCATTGGCTATTGGAATTTGATGAAAACCGGAAGCCATATCAAGAGCAGTAAAATATTTATTTTGTCCCAATCTATCGAGTTGATCATCGATTCTCGGTAACGGATATCGATCTTTTATTGTGATTTTGTTTAATGCACGATAATCGACGCACAAACGACTAGTACCGTCTTTTTTATGTACTAATACAATAGGGCTAGCGTAAGGAGAATTGCTTTCGCGTGTAATGTTGTTCTTTAATAGATCCTTAATAATTGCTTTGACTTTTTCTCTTTCAGAAAGAGCCATACGATAAGGATGATAATTTTATTAATTTTATCCTCTTTCAATCTAATACTAAGTTCTGCTGTTGTTATCGCGGTCACGGAATTACCTGTAGTGATATTTTTTGAAAATCTACCTAATAAGTTCAGAAGACTATCGAAATCGTCACCCTTTATTGGTGTTTGTATATTAGCACAAGACGTAGTAAAAGAATTTATTGTTTTATTCTTCCCGGAATTATCGTCATAGCAAATACGCGTTCCTTGAGAATCAGTATAAATCCTAATTCCCTTATAGTTTAATAAATCCCTACCTAATATAGCATCATAAGTGATATCGGATCTATTTACAATGTAAAAATTCATTTCGAATGCAGTACCATCACTTTCAATATTAACAGTGGTTTTGCTAGTCACATAAATCGAATTGTTCCCTATGCCCTTCAAAGTCACGAATGCCGGTTCGATATGACAACTGAGTTTACCTACAATTTCATCCGTTAATAAACTACATTCTGCTCCGGTGTCAACTAGACAATTTACAGTGAGATCCTGAATTTTAAATTTCATACAAAAATCATTGTCTAATTTTACAGAAAAACAATTTATCTTCGATGTAGATGCTTCGTATTTCTTTTTGAGAAAACATTGTTCCGTTTTATGGCCCAATTTTTTGCAATAACTGCATGAAATGAGTGGACCCTTATAATTAAGATTTCGTTCATTTCTTTTATCGGTATGGGTGTTAAAGGTCGTAAATTTTGGACAGTCGCAACTTTTGTGCCCTTCTTGTTTACAGTTGTGACAGGTTATTGACCTATCCTTCATTGTAAATGGATAGGGTCGTTTGGGAGTGTTAAACGACCGATAATTAATATTATTATTATTGTAATTAACAGTATTTTTATAATCAACGTTTTTTGAATTTTTATTTAATGTATAATTGCTCAGCAACGATAATAAGTCACTTACTGATTCCAGTTTGCTATTAAACGCAGCTGTTTTAACCTGAATATCGGTAATATCGCCGATTACGATTTCAATTATTTGACTATTTGTCAAGTTAAAATTGAGGGCTTTTAAGAGAGAGATTTTCTTTCTAGCGTACTCACAGTAAGTTCCAGCGTCGTTACTGGTATATAAGCTGACTTTTCTTAACCTGTCGCTCAAATTTTTCTTTGGCGGATATAAGGTAACCAATTGTAACTTGAAACAATCCCAGGTTTTCTCAGAAGGTCTCCAGGACTCAAACCATGCTTTGGCTTCACCGCCTAACCCGCTAGAACCTCGAATTAACAATTCATATCCAGACCAATTGAACATTCCACCCAATTTCTTCACTTCTTCGATCCAAATGGACGCTCCATTATCATCCAAAGATGGATCAAATGTCGGTACATTAATTATGGTTGATGGTGTGGAATTTTACGTGGTATGCTCTTTGATACCTTGTAGTGCATCGGCTATTACCTGCGCCAATTGCTCCATTTCTGACGGTTGATTATTGTCTTTTACACCAATAATTTTCATTCACAACGATTTTTTTTTTTAAATGTTTTTGTCTCTTTTTATTTTAATTGTTTTCTTCTCTCTTTTTTTTTTACACAAAGCACTCGCCACTTTATAGCACACTCGTATTTTAGCGAGTTATACTCGCTGTCGCAAGCACTATCTGTTTTCGCAAGTACGATCTGTTGTCGCGAGTACTATCCCACTTCTGATGTTATATTTAATAATATATTTTTATTTTTATTTATTATTATTATTTTTACAAAATTATTCTGATGTTATATTTTCAAATATTTATTTATTGTTATTATTTTTCTATACAATTATTCTTTATATTTTTATAGATACGTCCGTCTTCAACGACGGCCAGAAACCAAGTTCTCTTTTATTTTTCTAATTTCGAAACTAAGATTTAATAATTTTAGTTTCCCACGAGAACTCGGTTTCACGGGTGTTATTAAACACCACCCTTAATTTTACAACAATATAAAAAAACACGTATTAACTATTAAACAAATCGGCCGCCCTTTCTTCTAGTCCATTTCTTGAAAGCGCTGCTATTAAATCCAATCAGTTCCATTTTTTTTGAACCAATAAATTTTGAATTTATGAGAAATACATAAATTCCGTAAAAATAATTTGTAGAATGCAGCATTGTAGAATCTAACATATATTATACAACGAGTTGTATAATATACTTTATCTACGACTTATTTCTACGTGTACAGGTACTGGTAATGTACAAAAATTTTACAAAAAAATTTTACAACTGCTCGTTAAAACTGTTATTTATTTTGTGCCGTTATTGTAGTTTTTTACATTCAACAGAAACTATTATCTACTAGTAAAATCGTCTTCTTGGTCACTTTCCATTATAAATACTACGAATTTTCTCACAACTAAATATTTGTTTGAAATTTTAGAAAAATTAAATGTCATAATTGCATAAAAACGCCTACTTTAGGCCTACTTGTTGAAATTACTGTGTTAATTATTTTTGTCGTTACCATGGTTTTTTAATATTAGAGAGAAAAATTAATTCAAATACTATTTTCTGATTGGCTTACGAGAACCATTAATCCCTAAGGGATTAATGGTCATTAATATAGGTCATTATATTGCAAAAACCCAAGTATAATGATCACTTATCACTTTATATAAAAGTCGTAGATAAAAGTTTTAATAATCACGCAGTTACGTTACCTTATAAAAATTTAGTTAGTTTTTGTATTTCAGATTGGAGATGTAAAACATGTCGAAGATGATCGGAAATTCGAAAGGATGCTGGTTGAATGGATGGCTAAAAAATACCTGCCCTTTAATTTTTTTGACGACAAAGACACTCAACTGTTTTTTGGATTTCTAAAGCCAAAATTGACGTTTCCAAAAAAAAGACGCAATGCGATCATTAGTCTTACTAACTTTCAAAGAATTGCAACAGAAAGTAATGGCGACATTACGAAAGTGTACCTCCAAGTTTTCTTTTACTATAGATGGTTGGACTTCAATTGCTTGTAAAAGTTATTATGGCATAACATGTCATTTTATAAACGAGCAATGGCAACTTCAATCTTTAGTAATTGACTTTGTGCCTTCCCATGGTCATCACACTGGTTATGATATCGCAACAATTTTTTTTGATGTGTTATGTGAATATGATTTGCAAAATAAAATACAAGGAATCACAATGGATAATGCTGCAGCAAATACCACGTTCATACAATATTTAGGGGAAAAACTAAATATTAGCAACGTCGATTTTGACGTTGAACAACAGCACTTTCGATGCTTCGCACATATATTGAATTTGGGCGTTCAAGAAGTGTTAAAATTGTTGAAATTCCCCATATCCGACAATGAAACCGACATAGAAGATGAAAATTCACTCGAAGATACATCTTCAGCTTCAACTATTGGAAAGCTGAGATATATAATTTTAAGAATAAAAAATTCTGAGCAATTAAGATGTAAATTAAAAAATTGTTGTGAAACAACCAATTTAAAATACATGTCGCCATCTATAGACATATGTACTCGATGGAACTCTACGTACGATATGATAAAACTAAGTCTGGATATGAAGGCAGCGCTAAATATTTTATGTGAAAATATTAGTATACTCAAAGACTTTAAGATATACGATAGTGAATGGGATCTTCTCGAAAGCATAGCTTCATTTTTGAAAAGCTTTAAAATGCTCTCAACAATGCTTTGTGGGGAAAAGTACGTAACTATATCGTCCGTTGTTGTCGCCTTCAACATACTTTTAGACAAGGTTGAAGCAACCATAGAAGAGTTGGATAATAAACAGGACAGAAGTGAACTAGATGTAAATTTAATTATGGCTTTTCAAGCAGGCAGGGACAAACTTCTTAAACATTACCGAAAGACTAACTGGCTATATTGTGTGGCACTAATATTAAACCCTAGACATAAATACGAGACTTTTGATCATTCAAAATGGGGTAAAGCTCTAAAAACAGAATCAATTAAAATTTTCCAGGACATATTCAAAAATAAATATTATATCAATCTATCTCCATCTCCAGAAAGTGATCCGACATCAAATGTTGCAGTTCAGGACATAATGAAGGATGCTACAATAGATTTTATGGCACTATTCGATACCACTGACAATACACTCGCCCCCTGGAAAACTGAAATTGATGAATATGTGGGTTGCAGGAGAGCTAACAAAAATGAAGATGTTCTGGAATGGTGGAGAAATCATGAAGCTTCTTTCCCGAATTTAGCTAAAATGGCTAGAGACTTTATGGCAATTCCCGCTACATCTGTGCCTGCGGAAAGATTGTTCTCTAGGGCTGGTTTAACCATTAGACAGCACAGAAATTCATTAAATGACGAGTCGGCGCGCTCTTTACTATGTTTAAATTCTTGGGTGAATTTGAATTTATAGCCCGTTTTTTTAATTACGCTATAGGTATACAATATACATACAGGGTGTTTGTGATCTAAATATGGTCGATTCTATGAAAGTCCTATTAGTCGACGAGCGATTCGAAAAATCTTTCAAGGATTTGTAGGAGAGTCCTTAGAGAACATTACAGCAAAATTAGAACCTCGTGGCTTATTTCAAAGTTGGTCAAAAACGCTAGTTTCTGACGTTGTAGCGATTTTCAAAAACGAACTAAATACACAAAAGGACTAAGAATGACTCGGAGATCTTCCCAACATTGATTTTTTTTCGTTTTTCTTCATTGTATTCCAAAGAACATACGAAATATTACCACCTGTTCCAGAATGAAATAGAGAAAAACAAAAAAATCAATGTTAGGAGGATATCCGAGTCATTCTAACAATAAGTCGTTTTGCGTGTTTAGTTCGTTTTTGAAAATCACTACATTGTCAGAAACGAGCGTTTTTTGACCAACTTTGGAATAAGCTACCAGGTTCTAATTTTACTGTAATGTTCTCTAAGGACTCTCCTACAAATCCTTGAAATATTTTTCGAATCGCTTGTCGACTAATAGGACATTCATAGAATAGAATATTTAGATCAAACATCCCGTTTATCGTTTCTGTGTATAATTTATTACATATTATTATAATGTATATTATAAGACTTTGTTACGTATCAAAATATTGAATACATACATTATCATTCTTGTTATAAAGTAATAATTATTTTCATTTCTATTCCCGAGACTCGAGACTTGCCGAGACTCTCGGTCTCGACCCAAAAGTCTCGGTATCGGTCTCGAATTTCGAGACGAGACGAGACGATACCGAGACTAGTCTCGGTCGAGACCGAAGCACTATTTGTGGCTAAAATTAAAGTCCAGAGTGCAAAAACATGGTGTTTCAAATAAACAAGAGTTAATTAATCGCGTACGGGAAGAGTGAAATCAAATTCCACCGACCGTGACCAGAAACTTGGTTAATTCTATGCCAAAAAGGTTGAGATGTTTTATCACTGCAAAGGGCTATTCGACAAAAACTATATATACAGTACGGAGCAAGTCGGCTAGGAACATTAGAGAAACTTTGGCCACGCCCATATCCCATCTTTGTCAAAATCACATGTTTCATGAATAACAGACAGAAATACCAAATCCACAAACCAGATCTGGTTATTGTTATCTTTTAAAATAGAAAGTTTTCAAGGTTCTTTCGTACAAAAGAAATTGCTGTGTTTGGTCAGAGGACTAAGGGTTGGGAATAATTTCCGCCACCATTTTTAATTTATAGACAACCCAAAATCTCTCTGTCTCTTTCTAACTAATATGTAAGTAGTTTAAATAGGCGTGGCCAAAGTTTCTCTAATGTTCCTAGCCCACTTGATCCGTACAAAAACAAAGTCTGTTAGTTACACCACTTATAACTCAAGAACGGCTGAACCGATTTTGATGATTTTTGCTTTGTTGAATTCGTCTCAGCCCCGAATAGCAGAATAGCTATTAAAATATCGGATAGATTAAAAAAAAATTCTAGCATAAATATTAAAATATCGGAAAGATTAATGTCAAAAACAAAAAAATGAAAAATAAAGTGTAACCATAGAAACGAATGAAAATAATAAAGTAGTCCCATTCATGAAATCGAAAATACTAAATGACAGAAAAGTTACTAAAAAGAACATATTTTACCACAAAAATCAAGTATGTCAGAAGTGTTAATTATTTCTTTGAATAAAACCACTTATTTTAATCTAAAATCATCACAAAACAAAAAGAAATACTGTTCAAACAATTTATAAATTCCAAATATTGAAGAAAAAAATGCGAAAGCACACGAATAAAAATAACAATAATCATAATTGAAATTTTAGGTTAGAAATGTTAGAAATTTTTATAAACAATAGCAAAAAATCTGGTAATACAGGCTTACCAGCCCATTTTTTGAAGGGCGCGCAATTCAAAATTTTCAACTTGGTCAGTAATAAGTACTACTATAATAATCGAAATTACTATCCTCAGATGGACACTGACACATATACATACATATATGTGTTTTGTGGACACTGGGCACTGACAAAAATAAGTGAAAATATTAAAATTATTCTTTGTAATTAATTTAATTAATTTTTTTAATCAATTGAAAGCGAAATTCTTGGAACATTATATTATCGCAGCCTGTTAGTTTGTTTTATGTTGTTTGTGATTTGTTTTAAAGAAAGCATATAAGGGAAATTGTTCGATTTGTTTATTTTGTGCGAGTGTCATCATTATGTATTAGTAAATATGTTGCGACCAAGAAGATCTACATAATCATTCCCAACAAACACGTAATGCAATTAGACTTAGTAACATTGCGAATCAATCTACTGAAGATGAACGAGAAGTCGCACAAGAACAGCGCTGCGTTAGTATGGCCCTACTCCGTAGTTTTCAAACATAAGGGTAAAAAGAGGCGGCCCGGAAATGGCTTGGTTGGCAATGAGAAATCGTCGAGCTAATTGCACAGATGAACAATGAGATAATCTTCGACAGGCGAAAAGAAATGCTTCAACTGTTGATTTGAATCGAGCAGCGTTTCTATATGATCGGACAGCTGATTACAGCTCAAATACTTTCGTTTGCATTGGTCAAATGGACGTTGTTTGTGAGCATTGTGGCGTATTACGATACTTAAAGGAAAATTCAAAGATGAAGAAGTTCTCATTCCGAGGAATCAGATGATTCTAACCGATATGCCCTTTGCGTTTAAACAAATTCAATTTCTGATTCGCCTTGCATTCAGCATGACGATTAATTAGCCAATCACCAGGCCAATCCTTGAGTGCTTATGGTCTGAATTTGAATTATGCATGTTTTTATCATGGTCAATTGTATGTAACATCTTCACGTGTCAGTAATCCATACACTTTATTTTTTTTGCATAATAACAAAACGAAAAATGTCGTATATCACAGTGTTTCAGTAAAGAGTATCAATCCAAGTGTAACCTATGCAGTAAAATTCATAAATTATATATACTTAGGTTGAGTTAAATAGTATAACTTGATTCATTGATTGTTAGGCGGTACAACGTTCGCCGGGTCAGCTAGTAGGGGAGAGTCCTCCAGTACTGGCCGGCATCCAGTACCGGCCAGTAGAAATTTCTGGTAACTTTCTATAGATGGCGTTGTGACTTACCGCCACTAGTGTAACACGTGCTCCCAATGATATATTTCCCGCGCGGCACCGACCTGTCGCAACCAGTTTATTGTCAGTGCAAAGATTTGTTTTGCGCGTGGCGGACGTAAGCTGCGGAATTAAAGTTTTGTGTGTGATTTTTGGTGTTTAGAGGACAACCTCAAAAGAAGTTATACCTGGTATGTATTGACTTTTTATATGGCTATTACAAAATATGTTTCAAATCAACCTTGGTACATACGTTTTTGTTTGTGATCTAACATAATATTTTATTCCGTTCCCTACAGTACCGGCCACAAAATATCTTCCAATACCGGCCAATGTTCAAGTTCATTTTTAAGTAGTTTAATTTGCTTATAGGTACGCAAAGATGCCACGTGATAAAAGCAATGGTGAGACGAAGATAAAGAAGGGCACGTGGAATCCTGCGAATATGCATAAAGCCGTAGAAAAGGTACTGTGTAATGAAATGAGTGCGCGCCAAGCTGCAGATCGCTATCAGGTACCACGGACTACATTAAATGACAGAATAAGTGCTATTAAACACAATAAAGAGATATCGATTGAGCCAATGATGGGTCGTTTTCACAATACCTTCTTACCTGAACACGAAGAAGTATTGGCAGAACATATCAAAGACTTGGCAAATAGGCTAATGCCTTTAAACAGACAAGAATTTCTACGTCTCGCTTATCAACTAGCGGAAAAGTTAAAATTACCTCACCAGTTCAACAAAGAGAAGAAGTCTGCAGGGAAAAACTACTATTATTCTTTTATGAAAAGACATGGTGACTTATCATTGCGGACTGCTGAATCAACAAGTTTGATGAGAGCTGTAGGATTCAATCGACCTCAAGTTGAGCAATTCTATGAAAAGCTTGCTAGTTTGATGCAAAAGTTTAATTTCACTGCCTATAAAATATTTAATTGCGACGAGACTGGCGTTAGCATCGTTCAGAAACACGCTAAAGTTTTAGCAACTAAAAATCAAAAACAGGTTGGAAAACTTACTTCCGCAGAACGTGGAAAGAACGTCACTGTACTTTTTGCAATGAGCGCTGGAGGTCAGTTCGTACCACCATATTTCGTATTCCCACGATCCCGTATGAATGGGAGACTTATGATTAATGCTCCAAATGAGAGTGTAGGTGAAGCTCAGCCAAACGGCTGGATGAATGCTGAATTATTTTTGAAATGGATGCATCACTTCGTGAAATATTCAAATCCAACAGCACAAAATCCGGTTCTCTTGATTCTTGACGGACATGCCAGTCATAAAGATTTAGATGTCATCGACTTTGCCAGGGCAAATCATATTCACATGTTGAGCACTCCACCTCATACGACACACAAACTACAGCCTCTTGACCGTACGTTCATGAAGCCTTTTAAATCTGCTTACAGTGACGCATGTGAGTTATGGATGAGATCAAACCCTGGCATCAGAATCAGTGAATATGAAATTGCAGGGTTTGTTGCTTCTGCTTGTAACCGTGTTTCTCGAATGGATATTGCGGTTAATGGGTTTCGCTGCACAGGCATTTACCCCTTTAATAAAAATGTCTTTAATGACTTAGATTTCCTTGGATCCGAAATGACTAATGTTACAGAAAATCAGTCCGAATCATCACTTTCATCTTCCCAACTGTTAGAGCCGACACCTTCAACTTCGGGACAGCCAATTCTGACAAATTTCAACACTCGGCAGCGAGAAATGACACCTTTAGCTTCTCAACAACTTGTATCTCGAACTACTGCCTCTGACTATGTACCCCAAAATACAAATTCTGAGCAATCCTAGTCTCAGACTGTCGCTACTGATTCCGAGCCTCAAATTGACTTGTCTCAACAATCCGAAGCTCAAACAAAAACGGGCATTGACCAATCCATTGACAGTTTAAAAGCAATAGTTACAGAACTCTCCCCAGTTCCAGATGCTTCAAAAAGAAGAGCTACTGCACGACGTCGTAAAGCTGAAAGAAGTAAAATCATAACAAGTTCTCCATACAAAAAGATGCTGGAAGAGAAAAAAGCGGGTCGAAGAAATATTGAATCAGCCAAGCGAGGCAAGAGCTTGCTTTCAGGAAAAGATGTTAGCAAGAAAGGTAAAAGTTTGGTTTCAGGAAGAGACGTTAGCAAGAAAACCAAGAAAAATGAAAAAGAGACAATTTGTCCTATGTGTCTTGAATCTCATGAAGAGGATTGGATACAGTGTGGAAATTGCAAGGTTTGGGTCCACGAAGCTTGTGCGAATATATCAGAGCTATCAAACCAATATATTTGTGATTTTTGCCTGGTATAAATGGTCATATATTTGCTGGCCGGTACTGGAGGCCAATTTCTTTAAGGCTGAATTTTCCTTATTTAATAAATACAATAATAAAGTTGATTATTTCTAAACATACCGGTATTTTATTACTTATATTTACAGCAGAAGAGTTCCTTTACACATATCAGGAGGTTTTATACATGTAGCCTAAGGTAATTTAATTCTATTGTTGATAAACCTTAGGGTGTCGGTACTGGGGGACTCTCCCCTATTGAATATAAAAGAACATCAAACTCCGCTAACTTAAACCAACTTGTCCGAATACTTTTGTGTATACAATTTTTGCACATTTAGTTCCTTTATTTATTTACCAGAATATAGTCGAATTATTTGTGTTTTTTAAATGTACAGGGTGGACCAAATTCGATGCAACTATAGGCTATCTCGGTAACCAGAAGACAGAGAAAAAAACTAATGGCACAACACAGATCTACTTTTTACCGACCAGTTTGATGATGAAAACAAAAATGAGCCATCTTCTTTTATTTTCGAGTAATAAGCAAAAAGTCAATATTTTGTCATTTCAGCAATCGCTCATATCTTGAGTACTATTATAGTTACAAGAAAACCAGTAGTACCTTCTACAAGCACTTTTTAAAGCGTAATTCAATGGTGTGTTGTGTTTTTTGATTATCTTAATAATTTAAGAATAATATAAAGTTGTATTTTTTTAAATACAAACTATATTTGAAAATTGGATAACCAAGGAGCTTAGTTTTTTCTAATTTCAGAAATATATACAATTATGGCTTTATTTTAAAAAATAACGAAGATATTTAATTTTTTTCAATTATTGATACAATTGCATGTGTATTTAGATACGTCAAGTTGGCTATAGTCGTCTAAAAATTGTTGTTAAACAGGAAAAGTTGTCAAAATTTTAAAAATATGGCAAATTTCCTATTTTTAAGCGACAGTGTTTCAATAAATTTAAAATTAATAACGGATACTTCACTGTCGCTTAAAAATAGGAAATTTGCCATATTTTTTAAAATTTTGACAACTTTTCCTGTTTAACAACAATGTTTAGACGACTATAGCCAACTTGACGTATCTAAATACACATGCAATTGTATCAATAATTGAAAAAAATTAAATATCTTCGTTATTTTTTAAAAAAAGCGACAGTGTTTCAATAAATTTAAAATTAATAACGGATACTTTTTTTACATTGCAGTCAAAGATACCTATGGAAACTTAACTGTGAACGTACCACAGTTTGTGATACATTTGCTGTATATCTATATACATAAGCTCAAATGCCAAACTATTGGTTGACAGTTCAGTGATACGTTCACAATTGAAATCTCATAGCCTTCTTTGACTTCAAATTTAAGAAACCACATTATAAATAATTAAAAAAATTAAAATCTCCATTATTTTTTAAAATAAAACTAAAATTTTTTATATTTTTGAAATCAGCAACAAATAATCTTTCTGATGATCTAATTTTCAAATATAGTTTGTATTAAAAAAAAATACAACTTTATATTATAACTCTTAAATTATCAAAGTTATCAAAAAACAAAACACACCACTGAATTACAGTTTAAAAAGTGCCTATAGAAGGTACTACTGGTTTTCTTGTATCTATAAAATTATTCAAGATATAAGCGATTGCTGAAATTACAAAATATTGACTTTTTGCTTATTATTCGAAAACAAAAGAAGATAGCCTATTTTTGTTGTCACCATTGAACAAGTCGGAAAAAAGTAGATCGGTTTTGTGCCATTAGTTTTTTTCTATGTCTTCGTGTTCCCGAGATAGCCTATAGTTGCATCGAATTTGGTCCATCCTGTACATCTGAACGCGACCACAATAAGCTACTAGATATAAATTGTTTAAATAAATTAATATATTGTATACGTTTGTAGTAATCAATTAAAGTAGATTCCATCACTTGTCCGAATACTTTTGAGAGTAACTGTAAGTCTAATTGTTTAATTTGATCTTATTTTTAGTTAAATGTACAACAGATATTTTCTTGAAAAAAAGACGGCTATCGTAACAAGCAACTGCATGTTCCTTGGATTTTATTTTAGACCTTTATGTAAAACTTAAGTGTGTTCAAAATGTTGTACTCAAATACTCCACTTAGTTGACGATTGCACAGGAACAAGAATTAGTAGAACCCAGAAATTTGGGGCAATCTGGGAATGGGAAAGAAATAATTATAAAAGATCAGGAAGAAAAATTAAGGCTACTTTACTCCTTACTTAATTTCTGAGTGAATTCGGGCAATTGTTTATGTAATATGTATAAAATAATCAACTATAAATATAAATTATAATAAATTAATTGCATTATTTATATTAAGAAATACATACAACAATTTATTAAACTCGGTATTAAACTTTTAATACATACGTTATTTTATGTATTATACGGTTTTATTGTACCACTGTATTTTACTAAAATTTGGACGCCGTCTATTATACAACATCAATTGTGTTATCTTCTATGATATATTGAGTGGTGATTTCATCACTACAGGCGACTATTTGTAGCTCAGACCGTTCAAATTATTACCATTTCTTCCATCATACATACAGCTCTGCGGAATTGGATAGAAACATTAGCAAAGTATATATCTACCTCCCACTTTCATCATTTCATTTCATGTATTTATTTGTCTTATCTGACTTATGGAAAATGGCTATGTTTCCACTTTTTATCCTTTTCCCATGAACTTTACTTAAAGAGAAACAGTAGACATTTTTATCCCTCTGATCAATGGAGTTAAATGAGTATTAGGTGGTGGAACAATATCCCGACTCAATTTGCTCGACCTCTTTCGAACACGTGTCAGAAAATGACTGCGGAAAGGAGAGAGATTATGATTCTGTAATGTTTCTATCCAATATTTTCTGTCAGTATATTTTCTAATTACATATTTATATTTTGCGTATACCAGCAATTATTATGCTCGCTTTATTATATTTACTTAAGTGAAAGGAGTAAATTCTAAGTATGTTTATTAAGCTACATCTATGTATTATAAATATGTCTATAATCCATAAACGGACGTTTATTAGTACAATAATTTGTAAAAAAACGTTGGTTATATTCGAATAATTAATTTTTCCTAATAAATGTGCTCATATTATTTTATTCTGTTTTTGTTATATTTATATTATTTTTTTTTCTTGTTTTATAAGTTTTATTAAAATACCAGATCTGTGGTAAAAAAGTTAAAAGGGATAAGTCTACATATCCAGCAATCATTATTTTTGAAGCAATATCTTCCTGGTTGGCATTGTTCTGCAAAAGGAGGTAAGTCTAATTACACAAACAGCAATTCTGTAGGTCGAAAACATAAGAAGGTAAGTGGACTTAACGCCTAAAACTTTTGGATATATTCTAAGATTGTTCCAATATCACCAAGCAGAAAGCGGTAAGAAAACTTATCCTCATCCTCTTTGACGATCTATATTTTTTTAATGTAAGCAAAATGTTATATGTCAACTTATCCCTTTTTACTCGTGCAAATGCTGGATTTTGTTATCTTTACTATTGTTTCTTATGTGCACTTAACGCCTTATTCGTTAATTTCTGTTTATAATATTTGGCGCCAGACAAAAGTGAGCTTCGAGAAAATGTGGATTCAACAAAGTAGAGGTTTTTTAATGGTACAAAAAGCATGTCTTGACTACAGTGCAGCTGGTAAGTAATATAACATTAAATATTATTTAGTTAGTGAGAGCAATAAGTATGCATAATTATTCTAACCTCACTTTTTTAACTACAGCCTTTATAATGTTGATTTTGTTAATGTTAATTTTGTAATCTAATATACTGATTAAATGATATAAGAACCAAGTTTTTAAGTAAAGTACATGTATTATAAAAAAGTAGAATCTTCAGTTGATAGGAATTTTTACGTATTTAACGTTTGTGCTATAGTCAGATTTTATTTATTTTTTCATTTATTTAACTATATGCCTATCTCTTTCAACACATTGTTGTTAGGGTTGCCAACTGTCCTGAATATTGCAGGACATCCTGGATTCACGCTCACTTGTCCTGCGTCCTTTTACTACTTGTTTCAGGACGCCAAATATCCTGAATTTTGTAACATTCCGCTTTTTCCATTTTGCGTATATAAAATTTTGTAAACGTGGCAACTTCTGAACTGAATCTGTAAATCGTGAACACGACAGGGGTTGGCAACAGAACTCTCACTGTTAGGGGCCTACTCACTGTCGAATGGCAAGACTGATTGGCGGTATATGTGTTGACAGGAAGCTTTAGCCTGCGTAAAGTACAGAAGTTGAAGAACGATTCATTGTGATGTTATGTAATATATAAAATTAAAAACAAAAGCATTTATATTTTTATCAAATAGTTTAAATAGTGTAAATAGTGATCAAGATACATATGTGGTAGGTTTTGAAACAATAGATATTTATTTAATATTATACTTATACTATTATTCTTTATTTCTATTTCTTCATACACTTAGTTTAAAAACATGGCTTCAACTTCAAGCAACCCAGATCCTGAAACTCCACCTAAAAAATGTAAGCGAATGAGTATGTATAGAAAAGAATGGGAACAGGAGTTTTCTTGGCTCGTTGAAGAAAAAAGCTCATGTGGTTTATCAAAAGGTTTCTGCAAGATATGTCGTAAATATTTTTCAGTAGCATATGGAGGGAAAGGTGACATACGAAAGCATGCAATGGGAAAAGAACACAAGAAAAACATCTTGGTGAAAAAACAAAATCAAACAATGTTACTATTCGTCAAATCTGATGTTATTGATTCAGCCCAAGAACAAGTTATTGCCGCTGAGATTTGCAGTGTTTTTCACACAGTCAAACATTCGCATTCTTATAATTCATTAGATTGTACAACTAGTCTTGCAACTACTGTTTTTAGCGATTCAAAAATCGCTAAAGATATGCATTTGGGGCGAACAAAATCTAGCGCCATAGCATACAATGTATTAGGGCCAGCATCTTTGGAAGCACCAATGAGAGATCTTAAGAAAGGAATTTATTTTGGTTTGTCAACCGATGCGTCTAACCATGGTTTTCATAAAACGTTTCCAATTCTGTTGAGATATTATATTCCTGCAGAAGGTATAAAATTATGTCTATTAGACTTTTTCGAGGATTCAAATGAATCAGCAAATGCTATATTTATAAATTTAAAAAATAGAGTTGAACAGTTCGGACTTAATCTAAATCAAATATCTAGCTACTCTGCAGACAATGCTAGTGTAAATTTTGGTCGTCACCACTCTGTTTTTCAATTATTACGCCAAGAAAATCCAAATATATTGCCGAGTGGCTGTCCCGCACATATGGTAAGCAACAGCGTAAAATATGCTTTAGATAAATGTGATTTCGACGTTGAGAATTTTGTTCTTAAAATTTACAGCTATTTTTCCTCACAAGCGAAACGCACTAATGAACTAAAGACTTTTTTTGAATTTGTTGACATAGAATACAAATCTATTTTACGTCACGTATCAACTAGATGGTTGTCTCTGTATCCTGCAGTAGAAAGACTGATGAAGGTATTTCCAGCAATAAAAAGTTACTTCGTGTCTCTTGGCGAAGGTTGTCCTGTGAAAATTGGCAGGTTTTTTTGCATAGAAGAAAATAACTTTCAAAATATAATAACAGAGTGTAATCTATCTTTTTTTCACAATGCACTCAAAGTTTTTTATGAAGTAGAACAGCAACTTGAAGACAGCAATCTCTTATGCTTTGAAGTATACGAAATTCTAGAACAGTTGCGAAATAAACTGCTACAAAGGATTGAAGACGAATTTTTAGGATTTGCTTGCACAAATTTACTTGAAGATCTTCCAGTAACAGTTCAACAACATATAAAAATTTCGTGCATAAATTTTTATAAAAATGCTCTTAATTACATTGAGTCCAAATTTGATTTTTCTTCAAGTAACTATATGTTGAAAGTCCAGGCTTTTTCCTTAGTCAAGTCCACAATATCTTTTAAGGACATTTGTCAAGTTGTGTCTGAATTAAACTTGAATGATAAAGTAAATATGGATCAATTATATGAGGAATTCTGCCAAATAAAACCAGCCTTAGAAGTAGCTCATTCTACAAACAAAACTGCCTTGGAGAAATGGAACATAATATTTAAGACTAATACAGAACTATGTAATTTGGTCGTGATTATGCAGTATATATTTTCAATTTTTGGATCGAATGCGGATGCAGAAACAGTTTTTTCACTATGTGAAGCATCTTGGACGAACGTAAGGAATAAATTATCTGTTGATCACGTCAAGGCGGAACTTCAGATAAAAGTGAACTTCAAGCAAAGCTGCAAAGAGTTTTACAATGTGTAAAAACTAATAAAAAGCTACTGGTAGCGGCGAAATCGCAGAAGAAATACGATTTTAAGAATAATTAAATATAGGATGGCATTTTGAATTTTTGTTTTTACAACCATCCATGATTATATCTTCTGTTAATTAACTATTGTTTGAATATTATAGTTTATTTATCCAAAAATATATCTATAGCGGTATTGTTGCTTTTTCTTTAGAGATTTATATTAAAAAAATAGATATTGTTTTTGTTGTGTTTAGTTTTCTTGTTCTATCGATATATGTATACTACATATTAACTTAATATATTTTTTGAGTAAAAAAATAAAACTATATTATTATATGTCTCTTTAAAAGAGGTATATTTATTTTACAGTGAAATTATCAGCAAAAAAAAGTTCTGAATTTTTTATTAATGTCCTGAATTTTGAATATCATTGTCCTTAAATTTACGAAATCAAAGTTGGCAACCCTAATTGTTGTATACGTTGCTAGGTAATACAGCTTACGTGTTGAAGAGATACAGGCGGCGGTATATAATTAAAAATCTGGGTTTATCTTGTAACAAGATATTAACACAGTGTTTTGTTGCAGATGTAGATGAAATTGATGAAAATGCTGCGTTATCGTCAGAAAAGCAAGAATTATTTTCAGAATCTGGTTACGGTTGTCCATTGATCATTGATGAAACAATGGATAATAATTGCAGCAGCAAGAACGACGTTGTTGAAAATATTGCAATGAATATTATTGAGAAAGAAACTCTTGATAACATCATGGACATCGAAAATATTCCAGTTGTCTTTGAAAACAACATAGATCATATTATTTCGGATGTAGTTCCCTTAGCAACAACTTCCGCAATAAACACTTCTTGTCTGAGTTTTGGCTTGACAGAAAATGTTGAAGTAAGCTAGAAGGAAAGAAACATAAAACGAGGCAATATTCGTACACATATAATTTAAATGTGAAACAATCACGAATTTCAGTATGCAAAGAGTTTTTCTTGCGAACACTAGATGAAACTCCAAAATTTATAGAATATTTAATGAAAAACAAACTGCAGACGACTTCAGGTGTAACAACATCAGATCAAAGAGGACGTCATATTCCTCCAAACAAAACGTCAGAGAATGATTTGGAAATAATCAAAACTCATATAATGTCATTTCCCGCTTACGAATCACATTATAGTAGACGTCACACACAACAAAAGTATTTAGGCTCTAACTTAAATTTATCCTTAATGTACCAGCTTTATACAGAAACTGTCTAATCCTAAATCTTATCAAATTTACTCGCGAGAATTTAACAAACTAAATCCTAAATTTAAGAAGCCTGCTTCAGATACATATACTACTTGTGATACTCTTCATGCTACTATAAAAAATGCAGACGATGATGAACAGAAAGGTAAAGCTGAAGAATCACTACGGGTTCACCAAGAAGAAGCTGATCGACCATATGACACAAAAAAAGTCGACATAGAACGAAGTAGACAACATAGAACACTGAAGGTGCTGTGCTTCGATTTACAACAGGTCTTACCAGTTCCACATTTAACAAGTGGCAACGTGTTTTATAAGAGACAACTGAGCATGTATAACTTAACAATTCATGACTGTCAAACGGGAAATTCAACACACTGTATGTGGCACGAGGCAGAAGGCATCAGGGGAGCGAATGAAATAGCTTCTTGTCTATATAAATATATTTTAGACCATATCGACGAGAAAATAGAACATCTCATATTGTACTCTGATACATGCGGAGGACAAAATAAGAACTCTATTGTGATCGCAATGTTCACGTATGTTTTGCACATTAAGAAGTCCATTAAGACAATAGAACATAAGTTTCTGATCCCCGGCCATACGCACATGGAATGTGATGCAGATCACAGCGTTATAGAAAAGAAATCAAAAAGAAGTCCGTTCCCTCTTCATCGTCCCCGAGATTGGTGCCAACTTGTAAGATTGTGCGGAAAGAAGAATAAATTTCATGTAATTTCCATGAACCATAAAGACTTTTTCAATTTTCAACTTCTTTTAAGCAAAAAGGGTGTTCTACAAAAAAAAAACGACTAGACTATAATGGCAACATTTTTGAATTTAGAAAAATGAAGTGGTTGAAATTTGAGTCTAATTTTGGAATCGTATTGTATAAAAATTCTTTGAGAGAAGAAGATCCGTTCTTACAAATGAATTTTAATAAAAAACAACGAACAGGAGTTGAATTGATTTTATTAGAAAAATGTTATAATGGACCCTTGCCAATAAGTTCTAAAAAGAAAGAGAACTTACTATCACTGTTGCCACAGATTGACAAGGATGCGCACAGTTTCTGCGAAAATTTAAAAACAAAAAGCGATGAACGGAATACCGATACATACCGATAAATATATATATATATATATATATATATATATATATATATATATATATATATATATATATATAGGATGAGCCAAGAGGATGGAACCCCAAAAGTATAAGAAGTTCTACTTGATGGAACTTTATGAAATTTGATATATGGCCGTTTTGGCACCTGAACTACCTTTAGAAAATATTTTCGTTGTTCTAGCTACCCCTCTTATATGGGGTAGTGCACCCTACTCTCTTATTTTAAATGGAATGGTATATTTTTTATTGCATTTTTGAATTCTTTGATGAAATCGAAGGGGACTTTGATAACATGACCCATGGTCTAGCGCTGAAAGTTTTTCAGATATTTCAGCTTTTATTGCAATTTTAAAATTTACAGTGTTTGATTGAAAAATTCATATTTTTCAAGCCATAGCATTTGAAATATTGAGACTTGGAATTTAAGTATTACAAATAATGTACTTTTGATCAATTCAAACAGAATTCAATAATCTTTCAGAGTTCGGCTGAATCACCCTGTATATATATATATATATATATATATATATATATATATATATATATATATATATATATATATATATATACCTGGTGACAATGAAAACAGGCTACAAGCCACAACTTCTTTAGTTGTCGGTACATTTTTTCCAAATTCTTAGGGTTGGTTAACTGTACAACTGCGCAGATTTTTGAGTGGTAATAATAGTTGAGTCACTTCCGGTTTGACCGGAAGTGGACATACATTTCTTGTTTTAAATAGCAACCTTTATATTTTTTGCTTTTGTATTATTGTACTAAAGGTAAGCTTTCCGAAAATGTTTAACAAGTAGGGTTTTAAAATGGAAAAACGCCTAAAAATGGCAAAACATTGTCCAAATTAGTCATCCATGATTTAAGATCCAAACAACTGAACACGGAATTGTAACTATTGGATACCGTTCAGTACCTCACAATTTGTACCCTTACTAGTTATAAATGCTTAAAAATCAATTTCGGTGGACTTATGATCAATTGACAGCTGTTGAGATTTTCCGGCATAAAGTAATCCATTTTCCTCAAGAACTAAAATAGGAACATGGTAGTTTTATTACAGTAATTTCAAGCTTCATATTAGTTCTTTGTATTTTTATTTTGAAATTTTGTCTCTAAATGAATAAACATTGTAAGGGACACAATCTATTAATCTCGTATTTTTCAATACTAAATCATAAAGGGTCCAACAAATAACGATAATCAATGATCTAGTTGCGATGAACTATGAAACTGAAGGATAATCTTCAAAGAAAGTAAATACGGTACAAACCACAATGAACTAATAATAATCACGAAATGATTTATTAAAGTGCAATACAAAGTACGGAAAAAATACTTATTAAACGAATACAAAATCAATCAATCAATCAATAACTTTTTATAAATTTGACAATACTAGTTGTAGACAAGTCTACCAATATTTTGGAGAGTTAAATCTCTTAACTATCTCGATCTGCTTAGCAAGAAGGTCCACCAGGGAGCACAGTCTTTAATAGCTTGATCGCTGTCGTTCTTCTTCTGCTGCTGGGTGATGGGTTATCACTCCACGGAAGGTACGCACTGGTCATGAGTTGTAGGCCGCACGCCCTCTGGCCAGTAGTAGGGCAAGGGTGTATGTAGGTACTATCGGCACCTGTATACGGGGATGTTCTTCTGTATTAGGCGTGGTGTTACAACATGAATTATTACCGAATTGCTAAATTTTATCCTCTCCTGTGTGATTTAAAGCAAATTTGAAGAACACAGGGGGCTTTGAAGCTAGTGAACATTATTATTTAAACAGTAACCACAGAGATTGATAAATTTGTTCTGTTGTTATGATTATGAAATACTATGTAATTTGTCTTATTTAGTTGTTTTTCCGTTAAATCAGAGTTGACTAGTCTGGACAATCTCATGCTATTTTTAGGCAATTTTTTTTTTAAACCCCTACTTGTCATACGTCCCTGGAAAGCTAATTCTTAGTACAATAAGACAAAATCAAAAAATATATAGGTCGCTATTTAGAATAAGAGATATAGGCCCACTTCAGGTCAAACCGGAAGTGACTCAAGTATTATTAACATTCCATAATCTGCGCAATTGTACCATTGAAAAACTCTGTGAATTTGGAAAAAATGTACCGATAACTAAAAAAGTTGCAGCTTGTAGCCTGTTTTCATTGTCACCCGGTATATATATATAACTGCCGTAAAAATACACCAATCTTAATGAAACTTGGTACAAAAATCGGTCTTTGGGATAGCTTGGATGAGTTCGTTGACCAGACTGGTAGGGCCAACACTCACTTTCGGAATAAGGGCTGAAGAAATGTTAAAAAAAATCATTTTCAATATTACATTTGCTTAGATTTTGATGAAAATTAAAATAGCAGTAGAGCCGACCATTCTCTATGACCCAGAAAAAAAAATTATCAAAATCGGTTAGTTGGATCGCAAGAAAAATGCAAAAATCTCTTTTTTGAGTATAAGCAATAAAATCCAATATCTCAGGTGGCTATGTGTTCTGTCAATTGATATTAGAAAAAAAATTGAATATCGCGAGGGGCAACTAATTTTGACAGTTAATATTAGACAAACATAGGTAGATTTCAAACGAGTAAAATTTTATTAGTGTTTCTTATTGTTTGTGAATTAATAATATTTCAGCATGTAGATACAGCAAAAAAATTCGCTATATAAGGTACTTGCTGCCTTTGGAGATTTTTATTATAATTAATTTTGTTGGAGATATTATTATTATTATTATTATTTTAAAATAATTGTTTAGGTAATTAATAGTTTATGGAAGGTATGACCATATATGGGCATATATTCGTAAATTTTAATTGAAACTAACGCAAAGTGTGCGTTGAATAAATCGATAAATTTTAGTAGCAAAAAATTGTTTTTCGAATAAAATAAGTAGATATATATTTTAAAATTAGTATTGTTGCAAATTGCAATCTGTGCACTTCGTTTTATCAAAACAAATTATTCCAACATTTTCTAATCATAAACCAACAATAGAAAAAATGAAAAATAATTTTTCGGCTATTAAATAGAGATGGCACAATTAATTATGTATAATAAAACTGTTGTTGATGGATCAAAGAAAACAATAGTGTCGAAAAAGGTGCTGAAAAGTAGTACAAGAAAACAAAAAAAACTGCTAAAGTTTGCATTGCTGGTGGTTACCACCGTGGTGTGAGTATTATATGGTGGAATGGCGCGTGGAACGTATTTTGGCATATACCGCGCATGACGTCATCTTGGTCTGAAAACAGTGACATTTCAATGTAAGCCGGTGTTTATTATGATGTGCCTATATTTGGTTATAATAATTGGTTGTTTATAAATAATTGCAATCTTTTAATTAATTAATAATTGTTGTTTTAATTATTGTAATATTCATTTTAATAAGTTATTTTTAAAATGCCACCGTGCTCTGTTTTTGGGTGTAAAAACTTTTCAAACAAAACGAAAGAATTGAAAATTAAGTATTTTAGTTTCCCAAAAGATGGAATTTTATGTAAAAAATGGGTTTTTGCATGCAAACGGAGAGATAAGTTTAATACTAAAAATGGTAAGTGAATAAATTAAGTAAAAATAGATAAAGTAATTCATGCAGATTTATTGTTATTTTAGCTCGTGTTTGTTCTGTTTACTTAACCATTGAAAATTTTTCGTACCACTTCGTCAAAAACTGCTGACTGCTAAACTATACACCGCGGAATTGTCGAAATTTTAAAAATATTGCCATTCCAACACAATTTTTACCAATGAATACATCGAAAAATAAAACACAAACATCTGTTGAAAGAAAAGAACTAATGCACCAAAGAAGTAATCATCTTTAATAAAAGCTTTACTAAAACAAAACCAAGATACTACCCAACAGTTGGAAGAAATAGATCAAATAGATATGGATTGTATTCCTGAAACTTCAGTTGGACATGACATGTAAGTATTTAAAAAAATTCATGATTATAGAATTAACTTTGATTTCTGTTTTTCACGTCTAAATGGTAATCAACACACTTGAATTGTGGAGCATTGTAATAATAAAACTTGGAGCGCATCAATTTTGAAAACAGTGATTTACTTTCTGATTTTCTTATATTTTACTAGCTGACCCGGCGAACGTTGTACCGCCTAACAATCAATTAATGAAGTTATACTAACTAGCTAAACTTAATTTATTATTTAACTACATGGATTACACTTATATTGCTGAATGCCATAGGAATCGGAAATTGAATTTGTTTAAACTCAAAAGGTATATCAGTTAGAATCATCTGAATCCTCGCAATGAGAACTTCCTCACCTTTGAATTTTCCTTTAAGTATCGTAATGCGCCACAATGCCACAAACAACGTCCATTTGACCAATGCAAACGAAAGTATGTGAGCTGTAATTAGCTGTGCAATCGTATAGAAACGCTGCTCTTGCACGTCGAAGATTATCTCATTGTTCATCTGTGCAATTAGCTCGACGATTTCTCATCGCCAACCAAGCCATTTCCGGGCCGCCTCTTTTTACCCTTATGTTTGAAAACTACGGAGTAGGGCCATACTAACGCAGCGCTGTTCTTGCGCGACTTCTCGTTCATCTTCAGTAGATTGATTCGCAGTGCTACTTTAAGACCTCATTTGAACTTTCTTTTATATTTAAAAAAATTAATTAGCCAAAATGGTCTATCCTTTCTTTGTTAATGTTGTTACCAACAATCTCAGGAATTCATTTTTGTTTATACAGGATGAGTCAAAAGTAAGGCATAATCGCCATAACTTTTTTATTTATGAGAATTTTGAAAAACGCCGAGACAGGTAACTTTTTATTTTTAAATTAATTAAGTGGGACAGAGCCAAAACGGCTCTACCAGTTACCATTGCAAAGAACTGCTATCATCAACAATTTTTTTAAATAGCAACCCCTATTTTTGATTACATTTTCGGGTAGGGCATATTTTTCTGCGTTTAGACATGTGAAAATGGTAGGGTGTTACATAACAAAATTTCGATAAAAAAATTATTAAAGTTTCCAAGATTTTCTGCCATCACTATATCCTTGCATCAGCATAGTATACGAAAAACTCAACACCTTTGAATAAGCATTGATTTATAGTTGAATTCAGTAGGCGTATGTAGAATTTTGACAAAATTATTGGCAAACATAGCAGATTAAATTGTCAAAGAAAATTGCAAATTTAAATGAAATTGGAAGTTTTAGCTGCATGCAAACTATTAAATAGACCGCATATACTTCAACCATACATCCTACTCTCCCTCCAGAAGTAACCATCTTTAAGATTTACAATTTAATTTTTGACATTTAGGTCCGCCATATTTTCTGATAATTTTGACAAATTGTCAATATATGCCTATTTAATCCACTAATAAATCAATGCTTGCAATGCTTTTTCAATGGTGTAGTGTTTTCTGTATATCATGCTGATGCATGGATATAATGATGACAGAAAATCTTGCAAACTTTAATAATTTTTTTCTTCAGAATCTTCTTATGTAACCCCCTACTATTTTTACATCTCTAAGCGCAGAAAAATATGCCCTACCCGAAAATGCAATAGAAAGTAGGGGTTGCCATTTAAAAAGATTGTTGATGATGGCAGTTCTTCGCAATGGTAACTGGTAGAGCCGTTTTGACTCCGTCCTACTTAATTAATTTCAAAATAAAAAATTACCTGTCTCGACGTTTTTCAAAATTTTCATAAATAAAAAAGTTATAAATTCTTCATACAAAAATACCAATATCGTCATTAAAAAATTACGGGATAAATGTAGGATGGTGAAAATTTGGGGTTATAAGCATTTTTTGATGCCAAATCAAAAAAATAAAATTTAAAAAATTGTCAAAAAATTGAAAAAAAAATCTTCAGTATACGAAGACCCTAATGACCTAGAGGGATGAAATATACCTTACGACCTATTCTCATACCTATCAAATATACATAAAAAATTTCATGAGAATTGGTCAAGCCGTTTCGGAGGAGTACGGTAACAAACACTGTGACACGAGATTTTTATATATATAGATTATTGTTATTTTATCAATAATATTAGAAAATATTTCGGCTTGTTTTTTTTTTAATTTAATACATTAAATAAATTAAAGAAATCATTATATTAATACAAAATTTTGAACTATTATACCCTGTTGATTTCAAAAATTCGACCAAGCTGACGTCACAATTGTGCGAGAGAGATGGAAGATCATGCGCACCGGCACACCATATAATATTCACATCACGGTTACCACGATAATTGCAATATCAATTACACAATTCCTCCAATCCTCCATATTTAAATTTTCATCACCAGCACCGTTATCGCAGAAATGTATAGAAGGAGAAAGACAAAAATCTATGTTATCAACAAAAAAAGAAGAAACGGGAAAGAACAATTTTTTTTTGTTTACTATAACGTTAGAAGAACTTCACCTTGAGGTAAACTTCAACTTAAGAACTCTGTATAAGGAGGCGATTCGCCTCCTGAAGGTACATATTGCCTATGTAATTGAGAACCTACTACCAAGAAACAGCACTTACATGGGGATACCTGTCTTAAAAAGCTTTTTGAAGGCCTTTTTCCGCTAGGGTTCCGATGACCGGATTTTAAACGTAAGTAACTTAAACATTTTATTGATATATGAAAAAAATTGTCTCATCTGATTCCATTATTTGCAGGGACAAGGCATTGCTATCGACTGCAAGCAAAGAGTATAAGAATATATTTTTGATTATTTACCAGTTTTATTGCCATCGAATCGCATTTTTATTCAACAATAATTAATTTATGTTCAATTATTTTTATATTGTAAATAGACAAATTAAAGTAAAGCTTAAAATCCACTTTTTTAATATACACAATACATGTTTCGGCTAATTAGCCATCTTCAGTTGTATACTGAGAAGATAAAATCACAATCAATACAATGTTTAAATAAATTGAAATTATAAAACTTACGTCAATTATTATACGTTAAAACGAAGAAGATCAATTTTTATCACTAAAAGCAATTACAGATTGTGAAAAATAAATAATTTACACAAATCAATCAGAAGAACAAAATTAATCACAATATGAATGTTCAATGTCAATAGAATACAACAGAATGAAGGTTTAAACAGCCCCGGTGCACATCTTAACAAAGTTTTTATCAAAAATCGATTTAAAGATAGGTGAATATTGGCGCGAAATTCAAATTAGTTTTGTCGTTCAATAAATAGTTGTTATTTTGTTGTTTATAAATTTCGTAGGCTTCCAATAACATCAATTTTTTACCTTTACTGGCTTTATGTAAAACTTTTATGTTGTTTTCATTATTGAAGCCATGATTATGATTTTTTAGATGTTGGTAAAACTTTGATGTGTGAGATTTTTTATGTTCTTTAATTTAGAGGAATCCAAACTATTATCTTTATCAATGTTATTAGCCAACATATTATACAGGGTGAGTCGGGAGGAACATACCAAACTTCAGGAGTGTGTTGTACACGTGAAAATAATTTGAAAAAACTCATATATTGTTATTAGATTTTTATTTGTTTTCAAGTTAAAGACTTATTACAAAATTTTGTACTTCAACATTGTTTTAATCAGCGTTCTTGTATTAAAATTTCAAAAATATCGTCATTGTAAGGTTTCCAGAGCGTCTGATTGGTCGCGGTGGTCCTGCAAGATCTCCAAACATCACACCATTAGACTATTGTTTGTGGGGCTGGTTCAAAAATGAAGTATACAAAGTAAAAATCGACACTCGCGATATACTAATTCTACGTATTAGAAATACTGCAGCTACCTTAAAGAAATGCTTGAAGCAATCAGAAGAGCAACATCTAAAAAATCATAATCATGGCTTCAATAATGAAAACAACATAAAAGTTTTACATAAAGCCAGTAAAGGTAAAAAATTGATGTTATTAGAAGCCTACGAAATTTATAAACAACAAAATAACAACTATTTATTGAACGACAAAACTAATTTGAATTTCGCGCCAATATTCACCTATCTTTAAATCGATTTTTGATAAAAACTTTGTTAAGATGTGCACCGGGGCTGTTTAAACCTTCATTCTGTTGTATTCTATTGACATTGAACATTCATATTGTGATTAATTTTGTTCTTCTGATTGATTTGTGTAAATTATTTATTTTTCACAATCTGTAATTGCTTTTAGTGATAAAAATTGATCTTCTTCGTTTTAACGTATAATAATTGACGTAAGTTTTATAATTTCAATTTATTTAAACATTGTATTGATTGTGATTTTATCTTCTCAGTATACAACTAAAGATGGCTAATTAGCCGAAACATGTATTGTGTATATTAAAAAAGTGGATTTTAAGCTTTACTTTAATTTGTCTATTTACTATTTAAATCAATCCTCGTCTCTTCATTATAATATTTTTATATTGTTTAATTTTACTTTATAATGTCTGTGATCATATTTGTAAATTGAATGATTTAGAATTATCTTTTGTTTTTATTAGAAAATTATTTTATTTATTATTTATTTTAACAAAAGAATATCATTTTCTAATTTTAAGTATTTTATTTGATTTCATCATTATCTAATTTTTTACTATTGTTTAACTTTTAACTATTATCCAAAGAATTTTTGATTTTATTGTTATATTTTTTTGACTCAATTCATTTATAATCAATTTTTGCTTTTGTTATTAAATGCAATACAGTATAAATATTTTTTTTAAACATTAAATGGTTTTTCTTGCCCCTTAAATAGTTTCCATTAAACATTGTATTTCCTTCATTCTTAAAATTTACATGTTACATATGGTAAAATCTATTTCCATTAAAGCTCTAAAGTTAGATTGTCAGCAAGTTAATAATATAACAATAATTGTTAATGTCCAATTTCGCTTACGTACAAGCAGTAACATTATCCTATAAGTGTAGCCTATTAATAATAATTATACATTTTATTTCTATACGTCTTACTGCTTTTATACTTTCATTAGATACTATTTTATTTATTGGAAATATTTGTGTATAGAAACCAATTTATAAAATAATAAATTTGATCGATTTGGACAGATGGGAAGATTGTTAATACATAAATTATTGTAACAACTTTTTTCCTGTGCTATTAAGAAGGACGTTTAGTTTATTCTTCACCCGGCAAGTAGCATAAGATGTTAAGTTATCTTCTCATATTATATAAATAATTATGTATAGATAAACATTGAAAATGTATTGTTGTTAGGTATCAATAAAGTTTGTTTTCAAATTAATATAATATTTTCCTACATTGTTACGTATACTTATTTCTTTTCACCGCATGTTGCTCGCTTGAGAAGATACAACAAACTAATTTGAAATACCACTTAAGTATACTTACCCCTAATTACCTAAACATGTCACAGCTGATATTTAATTTTTTTAAGGATAAGTCACAAAGAATAATAAATTACAGTTGTTATGAGAAAGCGATAATACCATTTACTAAATATAATATATTCTGAAACCTATTCTGATATGAGCATATATTTTTTAACTTCCCGCTAAGAAAATTGAAAATTTTCAAAATTTCGGGAAGTTATTGGTTTCACCCCGATTTTCGAAAATTGAATTTTCAGCAGATCTCGACGTTTTGAGACTAGGAAGCTATTTTGACTATTTTTGCGAGGGTGTCTGTATGGCTGTATGTGTGTGTGTGTGTATGGTAAGACTATGTAAGCAGCTCATAACTTTTGAACGGATTGACGTATTGAAACGCTCTGTACGGCATTCGAAAGGGTTCCACCAAACTTAAAGTTTGAACCGATTCGGCCCGATAGATTTTGAGAAATTACAAGAAAACCGAAAAATTTCTTTTGTTAAAATCATGTTTTTTCAAAATAACTATTAAGCTGCTTTACCGATCAATTCCGTAATATAATCAGCTCTTAACCTTAACTAAGGACGTCGAATTCCGTTTGAACGATCAAAATCGGTTGATTCGTTCACGAGTTATCGTTGTCGAAAAATATCGAAAAAAGTGTTTTTTCAACATAACCTCAAAATTATTCAACAAATCAAATTTGTACCTCGCACAATAATTTTAGAGCTTAAGAAACTGCGTTGAGTGCCGCAAAACTCGTCAAAATCCGTTGATTCAATCACGAGTTATCGTTGTCGAAAAATATCGAAAAAAGTGTTTTTTCAACATAACCTCAAAATTATTTAACAAATCAAATTTGTACCTCTCACAATAATTTTAGAGTTTAAGAAACTGCGCCGAGTGCCGCAAAGCTCGTCAAAATCCGTTGATTTGTTCGTGAGATATCGTTGTCGATAGATTTCGAAAAAGCGATTTTTTAACATAATTTTAAAATTACTCAACCAATCAAATTTGTATACCTCACAATAATTTTAGAGCTTTCAAAACTGCGTCGAATGACGCAAAGCTCGTCAAAATCCGTTGATTTGTTTGACAGATATCGTTGTCAAAAGTTGTTGAAAAAGCGTTTTTTCAACATAACCTCAAAATTCCTTGACCAATCAAATTTGTAGTCCTCACAATAATTTTGGAGCTTTAAAAACTTAGCGGGAAGTTTCAGGAATGGCCTGCAGGGTCAATCCCATTCCAGATTTTTTTATTAATGTTTTGTTGGTAATTTATTTAAAGTAGTTTTTTTCTGTCTCACCAAAAGTTTGCAAATTTAACATATCCCTTTTTACTTTTTTACCACAGAGATGTTAAGACCAACGTAACGCCACTGTTAATACAAGTACCGATATTGTATTGTGTTTGTTTACATGCTAGACAAGGATGGATATTGAAAGCGTTAGTGCTTGCTTACTATGCTCGAAGGGCGGCTCAAATTAATTTAATTTTGATTTTTGTATCTGTTGTTTTTTAAATTTAGTTGATTTATTTTTGGTTTCGTTAAAAATATTGGAGGGCAACCATGTTGAATTCTGTACACAGGAGACTGTATCCATAGGGACGCCAATTGTTTATATTGATAAAATTTCGGCGTACGAATATCTTTTTCATGATTGATCATTTCTCTTATCAAATAAGGAATTCTTTGTTTTCATTATCAATATAACCATGATCCAACAAATAAGCAATCAAGACATAATCACCGAAACCCAACCACTATAATGAGGATGTAAACCAATTTTTTTTTCTGTGCTTAAAATAATATTTTGGAAAATTGAATAATAACCGTGAAAATTTTTTTAAGATATCTTGAAAAATGGGCGAGATACGAATTTTTAAAGTTGAGGGTGTTAAAAACGGTCCGCCGCCAGATCTAGCTCTCGTGACGTCATCAGACCCGTCGCGCTTCTATACATCTACATACTCTGTGTTTATAAGTATAAACATACAAATGTAGATATTTGTGAATTAGTATCGTTTTAAATTTTGCGTACATATTTACAAAGTTTTACAATTAGTGCTAAGCTTGCATAATTTTAAATAATAAAATTAAATATTCCAAAAAAGTGCAATTAAAAATATTTCATAGTTCCTCTATGTAATATAATAATACTAGCGTATCGACACTCAATAAAATATTTATTAGTGTCCCTAAACAAAATGGTACATATAGGGAAAAACTGGTGTCTAGTCATTTGATTGAATGGATTAGTAATTATACAAAAGATCTCACGTAGATATAATGATAATCCTAAGAAAAATTCGTTTGAATGAGCCTTATTCAATTTTACGTGTCCAGTCAGCCTGTTCTGTAGGAAAGACATTTAGAAGTACAGTACCTTTAATCGATAGTTATATGAAAGAATTAATATTTATTTCATCAAGTACAAAAGTCCTGTTGAATCTACCGATAGCATTTAGGAAACGGTTTACAAGAATTCAATACATACTTACTTGACTGTTTCGAACTAGAAATTAAAAACGTAACAAACTAATAGAAGAAGCTTTGACTTGGTCTGAATATAAAAATTGGAATATGTACAATCAAATATCTTGTATCCATTACTCCGTTGGGCTTATAAATTTTGTATCTGACTGTTGATGTGGAAGAACGTCAGATTCTTTAATTTTTGGAGACTGCGGCACCTTATATAAAATCTTACCTGATCCAGTAATTTTTGCTAATACGATGATAGGAGCTCGAGAATATAGCACATGTATTGGAAAAACAAAAATGTAGCCTCTTAAGACCACCAAGTGTAAGTTCTAATATGTAATCTACGAGACTGTTATGGAAACAAAAAGAATCTCGGCAGTCCAAGTGGACGTTGAAAGAGCGATAGGAAGATTGAGAGATTTTAACATTATTTCTAATCTTTTGGACAATGTCCTGATTTTCAAAAACAAGGTAAACATGTAAAACGATCAAGAATAAAATGGAGACAAACGAAAAAAATCAATGTTGGGATGATCCTCGATTCTCTTAAACAATAAGTCAGTTTTTAAAAGTCGTCAGAAGCGAGCGTTTTTCGACCAACTTCCAAATGAGCTTACGTGGTTCTAATTCTGCTAAAAAGTTCTTAAAGGACTCTGCTATAAATCCTTAAAATACGTTCCAAATCGCTCGTCAATTAACAGGAGATTCATAAGAATTTAGTACATTTAGATCCGATACTGTATGTCTGTAGATAACGGACGTATACTATAGTATACCTATTTGTAGGTACAACTTATTGTTAGAAATTACATAAAATTACATACGTGAAACGTTAGAAATTGGAAAAATATAAAATATGAAAAGATTAAATTAGTATTGGGAGGATTAGGGAATACTAGATCATTCAATTCTGTAAGATTTGTATTCTCACATACAGTATACAATGCGCCGAACGGGTCTGGTGACGTCACACAACCCGGTTGGTTAGAGCACGGCGTTTATAGGAGGTTACAACTTTAAAATACCATAACTTTGAAACTATTCATTATTTTTGAAAAATTCAAAAACTGTCGTAATCAGAATTTTTTTTACTACTTGTTTCCCAAAAATTACCGAAAAAGAAATTTTTGGACACATTCTCATTATGTATAAAAAATCTCCAAAGGCAGCAAGTAGCTTATATAGCGAATTTTTTTATGTATCTACATACTGAAATATTAATTGCAAAGCATTCTTATGATACTGACAATTAATATATTTTAATAACATTGAATCAACTAATAAATTCATTTCCCCGATGTTATTTTAATATTATTGAAAAATACTTTTAATCCACAAACAATAAGAAACACTAAAAAAAAAAAATAATAATGAAGTTTGTTGTTTGTCTAATACGTCTAATCAAGGCCTGCTTGATTTTTTCAAGCGAAATTCTCTAGCAGGCCTTGCGTCTAATATTAACTGTCAAAATGAGTTGCCCCCCCCCCCCGCGATATTCAATTTTTTTTCTAATATCAATAGTCAGAACATATAGCCACCTGAGATAATCGATTTTACTGCTTATACTCAAAAAAGAGATTTTTGCATTTTTCTTGCGAACCAACGAACCGATTTTGATGATTTTTTTTCTGGGTCATAGAGAATGGTCGGCTCTACTGTTATTTTAATTTTCATCAAAATCTAAGCAAATGTAATATCGAAAATGATTTTTTTTAACATTTCTTCAGCTCTTATTCCAAAAGTGTTGGCCCTCCCTGTTGAAAACATCCCATAGAATACAACAGATTACCATAGGAATTGTATGGGTTTTTATATGGTCTATTTGGAAGCGCAAAATTCCAGATACACGAGATATTGGGATCAGTAGGAATCTATGCGTATGAGCAGTGACGTCGAGGTTGGTCTCGGAATCTATGAGAATCTAATGTTTTTTAACAAAGTATGGATTTAATGTGGATATGACATATAGTATTGTATTAGATTCTATCATGAAACTGGTTATATCTGTGAAAGATATCTGGAATTCCTGTTACAGTTGATTTTTTTTATATGCAACAACGTAGCTAATCAATAATATGTTTTAAATACGTATCTGCCTATTAAGGCAGTTTGAAAATTGTAAGGCATTTCCAAGCAAGTTTATCACCAGTTACTTATCAGGAATTACCACTATAATTAGTACTTTTCTATTAGATTTTATTGGGAATAACAATATGAACACGATAACCCATTTTAAGGAATCATTTTGGAATTGCTGTGTCAAAAACACATTAGAAAGTTGTAATCAATCCGGTATTCCACACAGAACGCACCGCATAGAATATATGGGGGATGTCAGGAATTCCATCTGACATGAACATCCTGTGCATTCCTAATGGATTTTATTGGGAATAACAGTATGGATTTTAAAATCCTCTTTAAGGAATCATTTTGGAATTCCTGTGTCAAAGACACATTAGAAACTCTGTAATCAATCAGCCATGCCATATACGTACGGTATAGAATCTATCGGGATGTTGTGGATTCTGTCCTAATGTATTTTATTGGGAATAACAGTATGGATTTTAAAATCCTCTTTAAGGAATCATTTTGGAATTCCTGTGTCAAAGACACTTTAGAAACTCTGTAATCAATCAGCCATGCCATATAGAACGTACGGTATAGAATCTATCGGGATGTTGTGGATTCTGTCTGACATGAACAATCAGTACTTACCGTTGAATAACAAACAAAAAAACAGTTGTATAAAAATTATTTATAAAAATCATAAAAATTTTAAAATCATAATTTACAGTGTTTGAACACTTTCAATTTTTTTTTTTTTTTAAACTCAAAAACTACTTTTAACCCCCAATTAATTTCAAAAATATTTTTTAATCCGATTTTTTTCTTATTATAGTTAAAATTGTTTTAGAAATTTCAAAAATGTTTCAAAACTTTTTTCGTAATTTTTAACGATTTTTGAATTGCTTCAATTCTCTGGTAAATTTTCTTTTTTGAAAACTGTTTTCAAAATGTTCAAAATAAAACAGATGCTTAGCTTTCAATTTTTGTTCACCAACATATGTATGAATACAATTGCAAAATATTTACTTAATTGTAATGCAAAGTTAATTAATAAATGTGATTTTTTCAAAATTGTATTATAGTACGTTTTTTCCCCTACACATACATACATATAAAAACTGACCAATAACAAGTTTAAAGATTTTCCTCTGTAATTCAGAATTTTCCAAATCAGAAAACACCTTGGTATTCACCGTGACATGCTCTATTCAACGGTGATTGGAACTTAGATATAATTAAATTAAGTAGCCAATCAGGTACTCTCTTAGTTTGAACAGTTGTCGCGCCCGCCTGCTAACTGGTCTGCTTTCCATATCGCACCATCAAGATTCTTTCTTTTTATCGCTATAGTGAGTAGCCGATTGGCTACTTAATTTGATTAATTAATTAATTAATCACTAATTACCTGTGCAACAGGTTAAAAAATGGTGCAGGACTTTTTGTCTTAGAATTTTATCTTCTATTTGCACCTAAGATATTGTGTGAGACCTATGGGTTATATAGACGATTAAAAATTGGCATTTTTTTCGGACACCAAGTATCGTTTATTGTTTTAAAGATGATTTCAATTCTTATTTGTAAATAAGTTACATGTAATAAGATTTATATGAAATATGTATAATGAATTATTCGATTAAATTTCAAGTCAAAGTGAAATATGAATATTTTGTAACAGTTCATAATCATGTTTTCTTTTTCATTTATTCCAATTTCAAATAATATTTCGTGAATATTCCTTTTCCATGGAATCTTGTTTTTACGGTTCTTATTTAACAACACCCTTTTACAAAAGTCCCAAATACATACATACATACATGCATGAGCAATAAATAAGTCAACCCTTTTTAACGTCACTGGAAGTATTTCTTGGAAGATTTTTTAAAACCAATTGGTTACATTTACTTTAGAAACAATAAATTTTTATATTGGAAAATCCTAGCATGATATTCAAATTATTAAAATCTTAGATAATTTCAATAATTATTATTAAAATAAAGTAGAAATTAAATATGAGATAAAAGTTGCAAGCTTTTCAAATGAATGATTATAAACTGATCCAAATATCAAGACGGCTCTACTCTACCAGTTACCATTTTATTTTCATTGCATTTTTAGGTAGAGATTTTTTTCTACGTTGAGGGATGTAAAAATAGTAGGGGGTTATCTTGGAAAAAAATTAAAAAAAATTCTTAAAATATCCAAGTTTTTCTGTTATCAGAATATACAGGATGAGTCAAAAGTAACGCATAATTGCCATAACTTTTTTATTTATGAAAATCTTAAAAAACGCCGAGACAGATAACTTTTTAATTTTTAAATATTTATTTATGACTAAGTCAAAGCGGCTCTATAAGTTACCATTGCGAAGAACTGCCATCATCAACAATTTTGTTAAATGGCAACCCTTATTTTTTTATGCCATTTTTGGATAGGGTATGTTTTTCTGCGTTCAGACAGGTAAAAATTGTAGGGTGTTACATAAGAAAATTTTCGAGGAAAAAATTATTAAAGTTTGCAAGATTTTCTGTCATCATAATATCCATGCATCAGCATAGTATACGAAAAACACAACACCGTTGAATAAGCATTGCAAGCATTGTTTTATTAGTGGATCAAGTAGGCATATATTGAACATTTGTCACAATTATCGGAAAATATGGCGAACCTAAGTGTCAAAAATAAAATTGTAAATCCCAAGGATGGTTACTTCTGGAGGGAAAACAGGAAGCATGATTGAAGTATATGAGGTGTATTTAACAGTATCGATGCAGATAAAACTCCCAATTACATTGAAATTTGCAATTTTCTTTTTGACAATTTCATCAGCCATGTTTGCCAATAGTTTTGAAAAAATCTACTTACACCTACGCAATCCAACAATAAATCAATGCTTGCAATGCATATTCAACGGTGTTGTGTTTTTCGTATACTATGCTGATGAAACGATATAGTGATGACATAAAATTTTGCAAACTTTAGGAATTTTTTTCTCGAAAATTTTCTAATGTAATCACCTACTATTTTTACATGTCTGAACGCATAAAAATATGCCCTACCTAAAAATGCAATAAAACATAGGAGTTGCTATTTGAGAAAAATGTTGATGATAGCAGTTCTTCGCAATGGTAACTTATAGAGCCGCTTTGACTTGGTCATAAATAAATAATTAAAAATTAAAAAGTTACCTGTCTTGGCGTTTTTCAAAATTTTCATAAATAAAAAAGTTACGAATATTATGCGTTACTTTTGACTCACCCTGTATATCCATGCTTAAACACACTCTACAAAAAACAACAATTTTAATTTATCCCGTATTTGTGATATGGGGTTTTCGTTTTCCAATATAAAGATTTATTGTTTAAAGAAGAGTGTAACCAATTGGTTTTAAAAAATCTTCCTAGTTGACTTATTTATTTGTCATGTATGTATGTATAGTCGCAACGGAGAAATAAGAGATTAAAGTCAAATCATAAAATTTGTTCACAATAGATTTGGTATAGTAATTTCGTAATTTTGTTGGAGACAGGTAGGTATAACCAGATGTTTTTGTAAAAATTTGCAAACGGGTCGGTCTTCCCACAAAAGCGTGGTGGCAATATTTCGACTTTAATCTCTCATTTCTCTGTTGCGACTATATTTGGTCTTGGTCTTGCGTTTGCTTTCTGTCAGCCCTTTCAATTGTAGAAAAATCTCAAATAAATCTGTCTATGGTTTTTTATTATTTCTCTTGCACCGTCCATGGTTCATCTCCGTCAGTCGTTCATTAGAACTTATTGTGAGCAGTGAGCAGTACCTATTGTATTTGTGTCTCAAAATTTTTATATCAGTGTTCGAATATTCAAAAGAAAAACATTTGTAGTGTGTGTGGATTAAAATAGTTTTCAGCTGGCCCATTTTTTTATCTTATGTAAGTTTTCATTCTTATTGTTTTTCAAATATGTACATACAAACAACTTTTGATAAATCTGAAGGTACCTTTTTCAGATGTTTTAATAATATACTTGAAAGCTAACCGATATAATACTAATTAACCTTTTGGAATTGCTTTTATTATTGACATTTACATAAGTTATTCTTACACTTTGAGAGTTCATTTATCATATTTTATTTACAAATAAGGATTCCATAAACCGCAAATTATTGAGACATTATGAGATCTTCTTAAAAAAAATCATGGAAAATTCGAATTCAATGTTTTAACATGCTAGTAATTTCAAATCCACAATATAAAATAGTTTTCAAATTATCCACTTACACTACCACATCCATGTCCACGTGACCCTCGAGTCGGCCACTCTAGAAATTGAAAGAAAATGGAAAAATTTACGCCATAAAAAACTTTTTCATTGCTTACATTTTTTTTTGTTTTATTCCTTTCTTTGTCTACTTTGTAATTATTTTCTTTTACTTCTTTTTATTATTTATATTCGTTGGTCTGTTTTCTTTCTCAGCAAATTGCAGAAAAAAACAGGCCGACAAATATAAATAAAAAACAAGAAGTAAAAGAAAAAGACAAAGTAGAGAAAGATAAGGGGAAAAACAAGAAAAAGAAGTAAGTAATCAAAATCCTTTTTCATGGAAATTGTTATAAGTCATATAAGTATATCTTCAACTTTCAGGGTGGCCGACTTGACGGTCATCGCGGCGTGAATCAGGGCCGAGTCTGGCGAGGGGTGCAACGCGTGCATCGTACGCGGGTGGCCGATATTGAGGGCGACCGCGCGTTTACCTTTGCAGGGTTTTTGTTTTGTTTTTGCCTAACGAAATATTAAAAATTAACAATATTTGAACAATTTGCTCAAAATGTTTTTGATTGTTGAAGAAAACGTTGGTTTGACGGAATTTCATGACAATTTTAAATTTATTGTTGGCAACGCTGATTTTTATGTGAAACATAAAAGTATTTAGATGAATTTTCAAAGCCTGCTAATTGGGGGTTGCAGCGGGATTATAAAAAATTCTAGTCCTCACTGTTAATTTTGTATGGAAACTGATTTTGAAGTGTAGATATTTTTATTAGATATAATTTCTCTGTCTTTTCTCAATTTTCAGTAATTGATTGTAATTCAAACGTTTCGATGTTTGCATACATCAAACTTATTACACCCTATAATTATTTTGATACGGTCGAAACATCACGGATTCATAAATATCGCACACCGATAGACAGGAAGAAACATTACAAAGTGGCTTATGGGGATACATTTAGAAAAGCTATTATTGTTTATGTTGAAGGTAAATGATATTTTTAATACTATATGAATCTTAATTCTAAAAATGCAAGTTCATTATAGCCTGTGGATTTTTCTAAGGGAATGACTAAAGTAATAAAATAAAGTCAAGTATGTTCAACAATGAATGTTCAATTCAATTGCAAGTAAAAATCCCTTGTAAACACTCGTCTTTACCTGCTTTGTTGGAAAACTAACCAGAAGGTGAAATTGTCGGCCCATTTTTTGATTTACTATTTTATGAGGTGCTATTTGCAATTGAACATTCATTGTTGAATATACTTGACTTTATTTTATTACTTTAGTCATTCCCTTAGAAAAATCGACAGACTATACAATCGATTTTAAACCTCAATTTTCCCATACATATTGTACAACTAAATATTTTGACTAAATACAATGCATTTATAGTTTCATTTCAATTTTTTTTTATTTATATAGAGACTTTAGAAGTCCTGAACGAGAGAATATCCTCAGAAAGGCCTAAGGTTCCACCAGTATATCTACAAGAGTCATTTACTGAAGAAAGTGATCTTGATAATACGATTTCTACGAAACGTGTAAAACAAAACACAGAATCAACATCAACCGATATCAAAACTATTCTGGAAAAAAAACTTGCCGTGAAAGATCGGGAAATATTGCTGAGTTTACATACAATTTATTTCTTATAGTACTTCATTATTTCGGATAGGAATATGAATATAAAACAATAATTGGATATACGACAATTTCGGATACTATTTCGGTTTCAAATTTTTCTCAATATTTAAGCAACAAATAGTCAATTCAAAGTCACAACTTTTTTATTTAGATGAGAATTTCGAAAAATGTCCTGACAGGTAATTTTTTATTATTAAATTAATTAATTGTGACTGCCCCAAAACGGCTCTACCAATTCCCATTGCGAAGAAATTACACGATCATCAATTTTTTTATATAGCACTCTCTATTTTTTATTGTATATTCGGGTAGAGAATTTTTGCAAATCTTGCCAAAGTTTAGGGTTTTCTCGTAAAATTTTCGGCGTTTTTCGAAATTTTCATAAGTAGTGACGATTATGCGTTACTTTAAACCCAGTCTGTATATCTATTGTACAGTAGAATTCAGAATTTCGTGAAGTCGTAAAACGCCCACCTTAGAAACTCAATAATAATAATTTTACAATTCTGTCAATTTCCACAAATAAAATCCAAAAATTTGTTATTTCTTAGAAAACAATGGTACCTAATAGAAAACAAAGAGTTAATAAACAATATTTATTACCTAATTCTAATCCATTACGAGTATCAAGACGAACGCGGCATCGATGGGACCGCACTTCACAGCTGGCATTACAAAATTGTGTCAGTAAGAAAGAGGAAAATAATAACTGTGAAACCACCTCTAAAAAGTTATTATTTACGGAAAGTAATAATTCTAACAGTAGACCTAATAATAATTTCGATAGCGGTTCGGAAATGGATTATTGTAGTTCATACGACTACGAGAGCAGTGATTCATTTGATTGTGATAGTGATAGCTCGTCTGCTGATGATACTATTCAAATGCCTAACGATAGTTCTGATAGAAACTATAATAACGATTTGAATAATATATCCAATATTCAAGCACAGTTTAATACTGACCATATGCATGGTAGTACAATGATGTTTCCCCAATCACAACTTAGAATATCAGACGTCTTGTTAATGATTACAGTGTTTTCTGTAAAAAAAAAATTAACAAGACGGGATGAGGATGATTTGATAGATTTTGTTAAGGTGTTGGCTGGCCCGGAGTTTGAGTCATGGAATGCATCACACTATGCACGAGGAAAAACGTATGATCCCCCAAAATCGAAAATAAATAGTCATTTCTATAGTGAAACCTGTAATCTATTACTAAAAACACACAATAACAATCAAATTATGGAAAAAGCCTCGGTTATATGTAAAAATTGCCAAACGAACTACAGATTAACATCTGACAGCTCCAACCAATTTATGATCGTTGATTTACAATATCAGTTAGAGATACTTTTAAACGAAAATAAAATACAAGAAGAGTTACTGAAAACATTAGACGAATGTAGCAAAAGACCGAATGACGGAATAATTCGTGACATTTATGATTCCCATCTATATAAACATATACAACTTCATTCCCCCAAAACATTAACGTATAATCTTAACACTGATGGTGCACCACCATTTAAAAGTTCGAATTTTAGTTTTTGGCCGATACAATTATATATAAATGAACTTCCGCTAGCAATTCGAACAAAAAATATGATTCTTGGTGGAATGTTTTTAACAGCGAAGGAACCAAGTCCGGAATTAATGACACTTTATTTGTCAAAATTTTTCGAAAATGCTGAACACCTCATGACACGCGGATTAACTTTGAATTTGGGCATTACAAAAGTATCGAAAATTTTTAAATTTCATTGTCTTCTAATATGCGTGGACTCTGTTGCTAGACCGGTTATACAAAACCGTTACCAATACAGTGGGTATTATGGTTGTAGTTGGTGTTATGCTCATGGAGAGTATCATAGCTCAGCCGTGCGATATCCTATCACTATAAACGATCCACCTTTAAGAACTATCGAAAGCCATATTGAGGATGTTAATAAAGTCGAACATCTGAATCAGCACATCAACGGTGTGAAAGGACGTTCAGAATTGCTTCGACTGAAACATTTTGATTGTGTGTGGGGTCTGCCTGTTGATTATATGCATGGTGTTTTGTTGGGCGTTACACGACAATTATGGTCTATATGGACTAAGGCAGATACTCCACATTATTTGACTCGGACTGATCGCAAGGAAATTAACAAACGCTATCTGAAAATAAAAAGACCACATGAAATCCATAGATTAGTAAGGCCTATTAACACTATGGCTAAGTGGAAAGCCTCCGAGTGGGAGTCGTGGTTATTATTTGATAGTTTACCTTGTATCACTGGCATTCTGAGAAAAAATTATTTTGATTCATATTGCTTATTTGTTTCAAGTATTTTCAAATTATTATCCGGGAATATAAATCAAAGAGATATTATAGAATGTGAATTTAATTTATTAAAATTTGTTGGGGAGTGTCAACAATTTTATGGGAAATCCGTTATGACATTCAATTTACATTCTTTATTGCATATCGGAGAGTCAGTCCGACAAAGTGGACCGCTGTGTTCAAGTAATACATTTTCATTTGAAAATGCAATTTTTCATTATAAACGTAATATTAATGCAGCCCATGGTGTTTCTCATCAGATTATCACATCTACTTTAAAAAAAAGTTTTATTCAAAATAACATAGAGAATTGTAGTCAATCGATTGTTTGTCAAAATTATTGTAAAAAAATTTTTCTTACAAAGAATTTGACAAATTGTATATGCACGATCAATGATGCAACACTCATCGGTAAAGCAAACGATCCAAATGAAATAATTAATAGTTTTGTTCTCCAACTAAATACAGAACTAATACACTCTGCCAAAGTCTTCAGCAGGTGTATTTTTAAAAACATGATTCTTCGTGGTATTAAATATACTCGTTAAATATACTCGTTAAATATACTCGTTCAAAAAAAACAGATGACACTGTAATACAGTTGGACTCAAAAAGAATTATGCAAATTCATGATTTTGTGGTCGTTAATAACACTTGTTATTTATATGGTCGTGAGCTTTTGCTGACTGCAGCAGAATTCAGCACTCCACACTTGAATCACATTTTTGAAGTAATTGATTGTCAAGGGGAAGAAATATTTGTTAATGCAGTCTGTGTACACGCAAAAGTAATTTTCTACACAACTGGGATGAAAACCTACATCTCATCATTACCGAAACATTTAGGGATATAATAAGGACAATTTATACGTTTTATCGATCAAAATACTTACATATATGTATATACATATCATAAGCTGCTCGTTCTGATCAAAATACCTGTGCCTATACAATCAATATGTTCATAAGTAGGTGAATATTATTTGATGTGCGACAATATAAATATTGAATAAGTTTCAAGAAAAAAAACAACAGACCATAACAAACAAGACAAGGATAGATGTAAGTATAGATTCGCCAACTATAGAAAAAGAATAAATCAGTTACCTAATTTTATTTTAATCAAATGTTACACGCATAGGACTCTGCTACTCGCCTATAAATTCTTTATAAATATGATTTTATTACCGAGAAAAGCAAATGCAAAACGCACACTAGAGCTAGAGGTGAACAACTATATAGAGATGATTTAAGATAATATGAAAATAAGCAAAACAATTTAGATAATATAATTGACGATTATTTTTGAATTTCACGTATGTTTTCAATCCGGTATAGTTCCAATTTAATAAATTAATAACGTTTGCTTTTGTTTTTAAAACTACTTGGGTCTGAAATTGTTAACAGTTTTATGTATTAATAATGAAATAATTTTATTTTTCGAGAAGTTTTATTCTTTGGCGTTCAACATTTTTACTTTTACCCTATCGATAATCAATTCATTAAACTTTACTAAATAATAACCGTATTACAATTTTCATTCAATTTTCCCACAGGAAATGGATAACATCGACTCGAAAGAAAATGATGGTAATTCAAATATTATAGAAGACAATCACAAAACATTATTGCAGAGTGCTACTAATATTGAAAAGGGTCGAAAAGTTGATAAAGAGTTTCAAAAATATGATAAAAAGGTGTGTTACCTTTCTTATATTTTTATATATTTTTTTATGTTTCATTGATTTTATTGGTGTTTCAGAAAATAAATGTTTTGCAAGATACGCTATTAAGCAGTAAATTTAAATTAGCATTAATTGAAATGTCAAAAGTAAGTAGAAATTTATTAAAATACCATAAAATATTAAATTAAAAATTGAAAATTATATTTTTTTCTTAATCTACGAATTTAGCAAAAATCCTGTGAAACAACTGTAGCAAAAGTTGAAAGTTTACCTACGTCCCAGTGTGATAATCTACAAAAACAACAAAATTTGCAATCTCAAGATTGCCCAGGAAATAATGATTTGGGCTTACCTATTGAAAGTGAACATTCAAAAGGTTCCGGTAAAAAACGGAAAAACTCTGCAAAAATAAAGGAGCCTAAGACTAAAAAAGTAAGTTACTTTATTAATAGTGTAGAATAGATCATCAACTAAATATTTTTCGTTACTATACAATTGATTTGCTTGACACAGGCAACTTTTCAAATTTTACGCTATAAAACTTTTTACATATTTTTCTTCATATCTATATTAGTAAAAAATAAAATATGATATTATACTTACGCGTCTATATGTATATGAGTTTCAAAAATTATTATTACTATTATTTGCTTTCCTCCTTATTATCAGTTTAATTTTGTGTTATTTTTGTACTAGAGCCAGCAAAGTGATTTGATCGTAAGCAAGCAACTCTTGGAAATGAATGCAACTATGTTAAGCTTACAAAAACGAGTAATAGATCTGCCTACGTTTGTTATAGAGAAGCTAACGACCAACGACGAGAATTGGAAACAATTGAAAAGTAAGTGAACGTTTTTGTCTAGATACTATAAATATTCAATTGAGGACTTGAAATATTTTTCCATTTTTGTTTGTTTTTCAATATTTTTCCGGAACTAAAGATTTCAAACAATAAAGTAAATAGTTCAAGTCCGCTCATTTCAAAATAGTGTTATAATACAATTTTATAATTTTTCGATTTTTTTTAGATATACAATCAAAATCAAAAGATGAAAGCACCGTGGATTTGATAGATATTAATCGACCTCCTGATGTGGGATATATTCGACTTGACTCTGATATGGTAAGACAAATTTTCTGTTGATATAAAATTTCTTCATAAACTGAAGCTAACCAGAAAAGTTGCTCCATTATAGTTATTTTAAAGATACGATTCCCTTACCCTCACTATCTTCAATTTACAGCAACAGTTTGGATAATTTGGAGAACTAAGTATACACACTGCGATTAAAAAAAAGAGACCACTCCACTTCTTGTGCGGCTGTGAAAAACCGGCTTCTGACGGCGGTCATCACAGTCGGATTTCTGGTGCCATTTTGACTAATAATACTAGTAATACTTTCTACAAATTTGGTATGATGGTAATTTTTTCAACACTTCCTACCTGATATCCAGCTCCTTGTCTTCACGCGAGAAACAGCCTGAGCCACACAAACAACAATCTGAAATTCTTGCTCAAGAGTCGGTCTCTCTTTTTAGATCGCCAGTGTATATCTATTTATGTTATTCATTCTGTTATTTTTTTCAGATACACTTAGGTGAAGGTGTATGGTTGCCTAAAGCAACGTATGATAACGCCGTATATAACGCGAGTTCTAATGCCATGTTTGTTAAAAATATTGCTGTGGCGGTGTTTGGGGACAAGTATTTAAAAGAACACAGTGTAAAAGGAAAGGCTTGCAACAAAACTAAAAGTACTCCCAGACCTGCTATCGATTCTACCAAGGCACTCGCTATTTACAGTAAGGATAATTTATTTTGAATGTTTTTAATACTTTTACATCCAAAAAGTTTGAATCATGCGTTAGCTCCAGTAATATACAAATTGTTGAATTTTCTTTAAACTATGAGTTGTTTATCCGAATATTCATATATCACTCATCGCTTTTTTGTGTTTCGTACAGTCCCACTGCGTTCAAAATGTCCTTTTTCATATTTTTTTTATATTATATAACAACAAAACAACTATAGTGCTTTCTTTCGTCGTGATGCGTTACTTTTGACTCACCTATTGAACATCATCTACCTAACTATATCTATTAGATATATCTATCTATATTTTTTATTATTATTATTATTATTATTATTATATATACCTGTCTGTATCTCTTTATAGAAATTTTCAAGTTTTATTTAGAAGTCAATAAAAATATGGAAGGCCAACAATTATTAGATGAGGCCGCATTGTATGAAGAACATATTCGAGAGAAAATTTCCGATTTGCTTCGACCACCAAGGAAAGCTCAGAAGAAAGGTATATAAATTTCCTTTGTTGTGATATCTATTATAATACGTTTTTTTTTAATTGTATCTCATTTTCTAAAATTTTATAAATCTGAAGATTTATTCTTGAATGTGGTAGACGACGGATTGTTAATATTAAAAAATTTATTTTGGACTGTCATCGTCTTGATTAATTAATTTTTTTATTTTGCATCTCTGTATGTAATAGATCATAATGAAGACGATGACAGTCCGAAATAAATGTTTTAATACTTAAGATTTATATTTTTATAAATTCATAAAAATGTTTTTCAAATAATAATTTATTTTACGATATTGAAAAAAAAATTTTGTTTGTATAAAATTAATTATTCTTAATTAAAGCAAAGTAAAATTTAAAGTTTTGCAAGTAGTTATTAATTTTATGAAATATTTAAAATTAATTTGTCTGAGGTCTTCGTATTAAATTTGTAATTTGTTACAGGAACTGCTAATCTATTGGATGTGAAAGTAAAGACGTCAAGTGGAATTGAATCTCCCATATATACTACTTCATCTAACAGCTCATCAGCCGAGTCAGATTCCTCGGATGAAGTGTAAAGTGTAAATGTAAATTGAAAAAATAAAATAAACGATCTTACAATTAGTGTCACATTGGATAATTGTTTTCTTTTTTCTTTCATCATATTGACTAACATTACCTATTAATAAAACAATTTTTTACGATATGGTTGATGAGTAAGTAGAGCAAAAGGCTCTGGATAATCTGAATTTAAAAGTCAATGTCACGATGAAATCTCAGTGATTTGGTTGAACTGTCTGATAGAAACCAGCACTGAAAAGTATAATTTTTATCTTGGATGCTCTGATTTCATCCCAATCAGTTTACTTCCAGGTCAGTTTGGAATTCCCAATAGAAAAAACAAGTATACAGATATAATTTTAGGTGGCTATTCCGGTTACTTTTCATCAGGTAGTTTTCATAATATGACTATTACGTATTTACAGATAAATACTCATAGAATAAATCTTACTCATTTTATGGGATATTCCAGTTAAATACCAATGATATTATTTCATAATGTATTTTGCTGGTGGATTTCCCGATAAAAGCTTTTAGCGCCAAGCACTGGTAATCCGCATAGAAAATCGATTACTTCTTAAGAATTTCGTCTTTCCAAATAGAAACCAACGTTACATACAGATTCCAATAGAGCATCCTTCTACTTCATCTAAAATTTGTATTGGTATAGTTGGAACGGTCGAGTAAGAGATTAAAGTCAAATCATAAAATTTGTTCACAATAGATTCGGTATGAAAGAACTTGATGGGTTGCTAAAATATTGCCACCAATAAATTTCGTAAATTTGTTGGAGACAGGTACGTATAACCAGATGTTTTTGTAAAAATATGCAAACGGGTCGGTCTTTCACAAAACAGGTAGTTTTCCCACAAAATCCCCTTAGGCTCTCTACATTGTTTGGGGCTAAGCTAACCTGGTAAAAATTAATGTAAATTCCTTTACAAATAATACAACCCTTCTTAAGTCAAATATTCGCATTTCATTTGAAGTCATAGGAGAGTGAAGTAGTCAGTCGTGTTTGAAATAATATTTTTTAAAATGTGGAGACCTTGGCATATGGATGATGAAGTTTTGGATAATGATGGCGAAGGTAATTAATATAATACATACATTTTATCACAATTAATATTAATTATGCAATTTATAAATAGAAGCACCCTTGTTGATCCAGGAAGAAGAGATGGAAGTTGTTCGCAACAATAATGATGGTTAGTATAATTTAAAATACATATTTTTTAAAAATACCTCTTCTCGTTACTAATGATAATAATAATAATATTCATTAGGACATGCAGTTGTAAACATAATGGAAGAAGACCATTCAGTCAATCATGGTACGTATGTCGAAATTTAAAGGTAACAATAATTAAAAACATGCTTTTTTTTCTTTTAAGCTTTTCGAAGTAGAAATCACTACTGTCTAGAAGTCAAGTTACTTTTAAAGAAAATTTATAATCGATTGCTCGAAAGAGGACATACAACTCCCATAGATGAAGTAGCTGATTTGACTGGTGTTCCACGGAGTACCGTTGGAAAAATTTGTAGTAAAACTGAGGACAATTTGAAAAGAAAAACAAAAGAGCGACTATCCGCAGTGGAAAAAGTAGGTGCAGAGCAGCTGAGGGAACTGAAGACTCTCATTTATGACATGTACAAAAACAATGACGTACCAACTATAAAGGAGATACAATCTAAATTAAAAGAGCGTAATCTTCCATTACAAGAATACGGTACGACTCAATTAAGAGTTGTGCTGAATAAAATTGGTTTCAAATATAAACGGTTGGACAAGCGACTGAGTATAATGGAATCGCATCGGCTTCGTACAATGAGAAGCGATTTCATTGACCAAATTAGGCAGTATCGCGCGGAGAAGCGAAACATAGTCTATTTGGACGAGACATGGTTCGATACTCACGACGTTGTGAAAAAGGGGTGGGTTGATAACAGTGGCAATTGTCGTTTAGAGACTCCTTCTTCTCGGGGAAAACGGGTGGTAATTTTACATGCAGGCAACGAAAATGGGTGGGTACCAAACTGCCTTTTGTTGTCTGCTAAAAACATCGCAAATTGTTCAGCCGATTATCACCAGGACATGAACGCGGAATTATTTGAATCGTGGTTCAAAACACAACTATTGGTTAATTTGCCACCTAGTTCGGTTATTGTTATGGACAATGCTCCATATCACTCTCGACAAAGTGATAAGTGACCTACAATGGCAATGAAGAAAGGAGATATCATTAGATTTATGGAAAGCCATGATATGGAAGTTCCAACTAAAAAAACGAAGAAAGAATTGTTGGATATAATATCTTCTTCCAACATAAATAAAAACAAAAAATTTGTTGTTGATGAAATAGCAAGTAAATATGGGCACATGGTTTTAAGACTGCCGCCGTACTATTGTGTATTGAATCCCATAGAATTAGTGTGGAGTCAATTAAAACACCATCTGAGGAAAAACAACAATGCTCCTCATTTGTCTGGCGCTGTAGTGGATAACATAAGAAGAGAAATTGATAAAATTGATCATTTGTTGTGGACCAAGTGTATCAAGCATGTAAAGACCATTGAAGCCAGTTATTTAAGTGAAACACCACCTCCTCGTATTATTATAAGCACAAATGACAGTGATAGTGACACTAGTAGTGACGATGAGAGTGAGGGTTGAAGGTGAGTGATTAATTCATTTAACATTATAAATATGAATTTTGTTTTGTTCTTTATAGGTTTCCTACATAAGAGACATTAAATATTTGACTTTAGAATTTTTGACTGTTTATTTCTTAGAAAATTTTTATTAATTTTTACCTGGTTAGCTTAGCCCCAAACAATGTAGAGAGCAAAATACAGGAAAATGTAGAGAAACTCGTTTCAAACGTATATTATTAAATTTAAATCAAGTATTTTAATTTATTTGATGATGTACGTAAAAAAAATGTATTGGTTATTACTTTATTACAATTATATATGTTGATCCATTTAATGTAATGTTAATATTACACTAGAATGTGATTTAATCAATCAATCACGATGTAATATTTTATTTGTTTAATTACAAGTTTGATATTATTTTTATTTTAAATAAAGCCTAAGGGGATTTTGTGGGAAAACTACCTGTGTTGTGAAAGACCGACCCGTTTGCATATTTTTACAAAAACATCTGGTTATACGTACCTGTCTCCAACAAATTTACGAAATTTATTGGTGGCAATATTTTAGCAACCCATCAAGTTCTTTCATACCGAATCTATTGTGAACAAATTTTATGATTTGACTTTAATCTCTTACTCGACCGTTCCAACTATATCTATAGGGATTTGCTGTGTCAAAAGCACATCAAATTCCCATAGAACCTTTTTTTATCGGAATCTATGGGATATTTTCAACAGGGCTACCAGTCTGGCCAACGAACTCATCCAAGCTATCACAAAGACCGATTTTTGTACCAAGTTTCATTAAGATTGGTGTATTTTTACGGCAGTTATCGTGGATATACATATATATATATATATATATATATATATATATATATATATATATATCGCACACAAATCAAAATTTGGGATTTTTTAGTTAAATGCAGTGCAATATTACAAAAAGCAAGAATTTTCATCTAGAAAAGTGGCATAATTCAGTCTTTAATAATTGACGGATGGTGGCGGTAGTGTCGCTTTGCCACGGGCAATAATGATAACAGTTCTTTCAGAAACAGTGACACTTCCGATCTCGTTGAGTGCGTTGGCTTATTTTTAATCAAGCAAACCGTCACAGGTCAAAAAGTGTCATTTTTCAATACTCAGGTTGGCTTCTTTATAATCAAGAAAACGTCATAAGTAAAAAAGTGTCGTTTTTCAATAATCAGGTAAGTTCTTATTGCTTCCCCTTTTCTGATGTAAAGTGTCATAATTTTAAATTATGACGCTGTTCTTGACATAGTAAGAACCAATTTCTTAAGCTAAGTCACTCTCGTTCAAGTTATGACATTGTTCTTGATCATTTGAGCAACAATTTGTAAAGTTCTGTCGCTTGTGTTGAAGTTGTGACAATATTCTAGAATAAAAAATCAACTATTTTGGTTGTTATGACAGAATTCGTTGTAGATCTTTTGAGATAAGTATCCGTTTTTTCTGTTACAGTATTAGTGCGAAGAATGGCTTCTCGAAAAAAATTAATGGTATTAGAAGCCCAGAGACAATATAAAGAACTACGTCAGGGTTCAGAGGAAATAAAAACGGTATTAACTGAAAAAGTGAACACAGAGAACTTAATTAAGTATACTCAAAATCATTTCAACGAACTGGCAACCACTGGAGCTGCTGTTTCAACGTCCGGTATAAACAGAAGTCCTACCACAGAGAGCATAGAAGGTGAAAATAAAGAAAATATGGAAGTACTAACAATTTTTGCAGAAAATTCGATTTGCGAAAACCAAGGTTGTACAAGCAATATGCCGAAACAAACAGAAGATCCAGAAGAAGAAAATCCAGTGAAGAAACCAATTAAAAAAAGATATGAATGGTTACCTGAAGCAACAGATTGTGGTACCAAAATGAAGCTAATTCGAGTGGAAGCACCAAGAGATGATAACTCTGACTCAAGCACATTATTCGATGATAATGATGCAGATCCACTCTATGAAGTGGACAATACATCGTCAAGCGAAAGCGTCGGCGATGACGAACGAGATGTAGCAACCAAAGTAGACCCACAAGACGATAATGTAGAACCATCGGTACGCAAGGGTAAAAAACGAACTAGTAACTCAGCGGAATGGTTGAAGAAGAAAGCAAAACAGTTAAGAAATTCTGGAAAAAGCTATACTTCGGTATCTAAAAGAGCAAAAAAAATTGAGGCTCGTCAATTGCGTGAGCCTTGTGGAGAAAAGTGCCGCCTGAAATGTAGATCAAAAATTGCACAAAATACGCGAGAAGCCATTTTTGATAAATACTGGGGTTTGGGAGACCTTGCCAGACAACGAGATTTTATTTCCAAGAGTTTAGAGATAATCAAGCCAGCTTATCGCTATACAACAACTGAAAAAGGACGTCGCAACAACAATGCATTTTACTTCGAAATTGACGAGCAACGTGTGAGAGTGTGTAAGGAGTTTTTTAAAGCAACGCTTGATATCAACGATCGTCCTATACGTACTGTTGTTGCCAAAAAAGACACGGGCTTTGTCTCAGATGATCTAAGAGGCAAACACGGCAATCATAATAAAATTGATCCTGCCATCAAAGAAGGAGTTCGTAGTCATATAAATTCAATCCCTCGTATTGAAAGCCATTATCTTCGTCAACAAACGAGTAGAGAGTACATTGATGGAGGAAAGACATTAACAGATCTATTCAGAGATTATAGAAACGACTGTATTTCTAGAGACCAACCACACGCCAATCTTGTCATGTACTCGAGAATCTTCAATTCTGAATTTAACATTTCTTTTTTTGTACCCAAAAAAGACCGTTGCGAATTATGCGTCGCATATGAAAACTGTGATGACATGGGTAAAGAGGCTTTACAAGCGAAATATGATCAACATCTCATAGAAAAAACTCTATCGCGTACAGAAAAAGAAAATGATAAACAAAACATCAGCGCTAACTATGTGGTTGCATGCTACGATTTACAAGCTGTCTTGCCAGTTCCACGTGGTGAAGTTTCCGTTTTTTATTACAAGTCAAAATTAAACTCGTACAACTTTACAATCTCCGAATTGTGCTCAGAACGAGTGGAATGTTATTTCTGGCACGAGGGTCTGGGAAAGCGAGGTGCAAACGAAATCGGGACTTGCGTCTACAGGTATCTTGAGGAGACAGCGAGATTAGCAGATACGGAAGATTTGGAAATAATATTCTATTCCGACAACTGCTGCGGACAGCAAAAAAACCGATTCATTTTTACCCTTTACAAATACGCCGTTGAGCACTTGAAAATTAAAAGCATCACTCACAAATTTCTAATCAAGGGTCATACCCAGAATGAAGGTGACGCTGTACATTCAGTGATAGAAAAGTCTGTTAAAAAAACATTGAGATCTGGACCTATTTACGTACCGTCGCAATACGTTACACTGATTCGATCGGCAAAGAAAAAAGGAAGTCCATACAAAGTTACAGAATTGGATTATGAAGATTTTCTAGATCTTAAGGATCTAGAAAGTCAATATGGCAACAATTTCCTCAAGTCCATGAGCGACGATCATGTAGGGGACATTAAAGTCATCAAGATTGAAAAAGAAAATCCCTCAAGATTTTTGTACAAGACGTCGTATTCAGACAAAGATTACAAAGAAATTAAAGAAAAAACGAAAAGGACATCTACAAGGACTGGAAATAATCGTATTCATCTGAAATCCGCTTATGTAAATAGTATACCGCTGAGTGACAAAAAAAAGCAGACCTTCTGAGTTTAATAAATAACAACCATATTCCAAAAGTCTACGCGAATTTTTATAATTCACTTTAAGTTTCACTATTAAAAGATCACTTTTTAGTTATTATTGTTTTTTGTTATTATTTTTTTTTTTGTGTTAGTGAGTAAGAAATTTTGTCACTTATCAAAAAGAATTAGAATTTCATAAATTTCCGTTGTTTTACTTATGTTTCAATAAATATTTTTGTACAATATCACGATTTGTTTATTCCTTGTTACTTTAAGAAAGTGTCATAACTCACAAGAAAATTTTCAATTAGCACGAATCCAAAGTGACATAACTCAAAATAGGGGTTGAAATACTACCCCTAACACTCTTGATGGTCCTCTGATTAAAAGTACCCCATTTATTCCCACGTGGTACAAAAATTCCACCTCATGAGTACAGAAATTGTTGAAGCAAATGTTATTATTGTAAAATGCACTTTTTTCAAATCGTTTTTTGGGAAACTACCTTTTTTGACTTAAGTCACTTTTCTCGCGGGGGTGCGATATATATATATATATATATATATATATATATATATATATATATATATATATATATAAAAAAAATTAACGAACGGTTGATATGGGTTCCTGAGGTTCCAAAACGAACTTCTGTACAAAAATTTTTCGGAAATTCAAAAGTGAGGATCTCGTCATTAGCTAATTTTTTTAAAAAAATTCGCTAATAATTTTTTTAAAAATTTTTTTAAAAAAATTCGCTAATAATTTTTTTAAAAAAATTCGCTAAAAAAATGTAGAAGACAGCCATGTTGTATTTTGCACACATGCGGCAGAATCCAAATGAACGCCAATTGTTTTTTATTGATAAAATTTTGTTGTACGAATATTTTTTGCATGATTGATAAGTTCTCTTATCAAATAAGAAATTGTTTTAATTATCAGAATATTCATAAATCAACTATTGAACAATCGAACCAAAATGGCCGCCGCCCAACCTGCATCTGTCAAACATTGTAGATTATTATTTGAATTATACGCAACATTTTTGCAATTATTACTCAAATTAATAAAGATGAATGAATGTATATTGAAATAAAAACAAATTATAATAAAACAGAGAAAAAATACGCGCTTACCAACAAGATGACACCTCTGTAGAGAACCACACAACTGATACAACACTAGACACAAAGACACAAAAACACAACACAATGGAAGCTAAATGCGAACACGCTTACTTTATATACCCAACACAATGTTGCCAGATTTGGCTATTAATAAAGCTTGAGAAAATTGTCACAAATCACGATTGCAACAATTTCTATTTTTTTAGAGAAATCATGGGTGTAGTTCACAATTTACGGATTTTCCACATCGATTTCTACATATACCCTAACTCGACTATTTCAATTTAAGATACTGATAGAAAAATCAAACATCGGCAACAGTGCCTCTTGCAGAGGTACCAACCAAGAAACATAACCAAATATACAGGCTGTACCATGGCAGACATCGACCTTGTTGGAAATACACATACAGAGTGTGTCCTAGCGATGGGACATTAAAAGTATAAGAAGTTCTAATTGATGGATGTTTCTGAAATTTGGTATGTAGCCGTTTATCCACCTCAACTACCTTTGTAAATTATTTTCATTGTTCTATCAACCCCCGTTATATGGGATAGTGCACTCTACTCTCTTACTTTAAGTGGAATTGTACATTTTTTTTTGCATTTTTGTATTCTTTGATGAAATCGAAGGCAATTTTGATAACATGATCCATGGTCTAGCAGTCAAGGTTTTTCAGATATTTCAGCTTTTAGTGCCATTTTAAAATTTACAGTGTTTGATTGAAAAAATCATTTTTTTCAAGCCATAGCATATATGCATAGAATATGACTTAATCAATCAATCACGATGTAATATTTTGTTTGTTTAATTACAAATTTCATATTTTTATTTTAAATAAAGCCTTTTGTGGGAAAACTACCTGTGTTGTGAAAGACCGACCGGTTTGCATATTTTTAGAAAAACATCTGGTTATACGTATAGTCTGTCGATTTTTCTAAGAGAATGACTAAAGTAATAAAATAAAGTTAAGTATATTCAACAATGAATGTTCAATTTAAATTCCATTTTGTAAAAATCCCTTGTAAACACTCGTCTTTACCTGCTTTGTTCGAATACTTACCAGATAGTGAAATTGTCGGTTCTCTTTTTGATTTATTATTTTATGAGGTGCTACTTGCAATTGAACATTCATTGTTGAATATACTTGACTTGATTACTTTAGTCATTCTCTTAGAAAAATCGACAGACTATACAACTAGATACAGAAAATCGGTAGTGGGGGTAAATAAAAACCATGCCATCCTACAGAAGCAGTGTAGTGACAATGTCCTGTGTTGCATTAACAATATTGAGCGGGATAAGAAAAATTTTGATTATAAAAATTTCGTTATATTAGTCTATTGATGGCTAAATAGAACAATTTTGTTAAATTGTTGCCTTATGTTATGAGTTATGACCTTTAATTTTTAAATTAAACATTCGATTTATATGATGTAACCTAATTGTTATATATAAAGAAATAATTTTCTTTATTAATATAAAATTATGATTATCCTCGAAAGTTTCGAAGTCTAGAATATGTTGATCAATATTGTTGAATATAAATCGAGGTAAACTCGAAAATACGCAATTTGTTAAATGTTCCACAGAAATATTATTTAATGATGAAGGTTCATCATTAAAGCTGTGTATTACTTTACGACACGTAATTTCTGTGATTTTGCAAATTTTTATAACATCAATGGATGGAATAAGTAGTCCACCTTTATTTTTACATTCAATTAAACTAAATTCTTCTCTCTGTGACGTTAAACAACTTGCACAAATGGAACAAGATAATGTTTTTAAAATTTTCTTCACTACAAATCCCGATATATTCAACACCACTGTCAACATATTCAGATATGATAGGTGTATAAATTTTACAATAATCATGTTCTACATAATCCTGCTCCTTATAGAAGAAAAGAATAATTCCAAATGATCTTGACTGCATTTATACGTTAGAAAATACCTATAAATATGAATTATGTATAATTATTTCGAAATCATGTATGCATTTTTATATACTCAAGTTCTGATTCTGCCTTTACAAATCGATCAAAAATTCTTTTAAAACCTTCTATGAAGCACAAGAATCCTATGAATCCAATTTTTCTCGGTGAATGTATCAAAAGAGTACCATCTAGAGTTTTTAAACTTCTTATATAATTAAGCGCTTTGTCTAAATAAATATGGGCGCCAGAAATGTTCATTGCCTATCCGTAATGGTGCCTTATAACCTTTGCCTAAAATATGTCTACTATTCCCATAGTCAAATAGTCTAAAACATAAGTAACAATATGAATAAATATATTCATGATGATGTTATTTAACAAGTAACCTATCAATGTATCTTATAAATTGTGTCGTTGGTTTAGAACTTTTGAATTGTGGTAGCAATAGGGACTCTCCACAAAAATCTATTGCGTCAGCCACGTTTGCGGTTAAAAGTTGTACAGCTAAGCGTACTTTCATGGGTTGTTTTTCCCAATTTACATGTGCCATCGTTAGTTTATTACAAAGTCTTAACCCCTGTTCTTCTTGTAATTTCTGTAGCAGTATTATATATTTTATGTTAATTTCCTAAAATTGAGAATTAACAACTTATCTACTCAGTTCTAAACTACCTACGTTTCCCTCATCATCTAAAAATCTTTGAAGCTTAAAACAAGCATTTCTTATTAATTTTACCATATGACATGGATCTAAAATAAAATTTATTTCACTACCATTTACATTTATTGTTGTATTGAAATTCGAAGTTAATAAAGAGACTCCTAATATTCTCGCCATACTCAAATTTCCATCACATGTAACAGAAGCAACTTGAATATTCATATTAAGTAATAGTATAATAATCCTCTTTAATATATTTGCTTTCTCCTCTGCCCTAATATTTTTTATAAAATAGTAAGCAACTGGAATTTTCCAGTTGCCTTTAAGTGGAACTACCATAAACACCAGAGCATATTCTGCTACTGGTAAGTTAAAATCAGTAGGAAATGAATGCTCCATACCCAAGTCGACGAACCCAATATTTTTCTCACCGTCAAAATCTATGTGTCTTCTAATTGTCATCTCATTAAAACTAATTGCAACGATTTGTGATTCGTTGTCCTTTAAAGCTTTCAGATGAATAGAATTTAAAGCTCCTTTACAAATACCAGGTTCCCCATTAATGTTGAGATACCACTTTTGTAATGTGGTCGAATGAGGAAGGCAATTATTGAATACTTTTCTAACATAGCTGTACACTTTGGGAGATAAAAAATTGAGTGTTAGGGCAAATCTACGTAAGTTTTTGGAATAATCCCGGTGATTAACATCCTTAATTTTTGAACAAAGAGAAAATATATCCCGTGGAATGCCTAAAATCAAGAAACATGTTCACATATCATAATTGTAATGTGCATATAAGTACCTTCTGTGATGTTTTGTAATAGAATTTTTGCATCATTACTTAAATAATTTTTCTTTTTTAATAAAGTCAATGTTCTAGAGATGGATTTAATTTTTATATTTCGACGTCTCAGTTTCTCATATAACATTTTAATTTGTTTTTTACATTTTTGGTTCAGTTTTCTTAGTTTAAAATAATTTTCTTTAAATATATCGCCGTCATTATTCTCTTTAGCGTAACAATGTTCTTTTTTAATGTTTTCAACTTAAAAAAAAATACAAAATAATTTAGGTACTTTACTGATACAAAATTACTTTAGCTTTTACCAAACAACAGTTTTCACTATCGTATTCATGTAATAAATTACGTTTTCTTTTCAAGATTGTACATGGATATATATTTTTACTTTTGCAAGTACAGTGATCATTTTGAATTATTAGATACTATGGAGTTTCTACGTAATGTTAGAAAAAACACACATTGCATTTTAATCTTACCAAAGTTGGACATGCATTTTTCTTTAATCTTCTTTTGTTATTATTTATAAAGCAATGTTTTTCAAAGTGGAGAGAACATATTCTTGTCCGTGGTCCTCCTAAAATATTGTTTGTACCTATGACATTCAACCATTTCTCCAATAATGGGGGATTTGTAAGAGGTAAACTAAAATTGTGTTAGTGATAAATAATCACATAATTATATACTTTGATTTATTACTTACCGGTGGAAACTGATGCCAGGTTTAGTATAATCTGCTGGATTGCACGATTTTATATAGCACCTTCCCATTATTGAACGTAAGGGTGATTACAAATTAAAATAAAATAATGATTGTTCAACTTAAAAATTGAGACTTATCAAAAGACAGCAATGTAGGAACAAAATAATAGAAATAGAGTTATACCAGTATAACACACACACACCAAAGTTTTAAACAGAACTAATGGCAAATATAGGGATATTCCGATACTAGTAAATACGAGTAGGTACTCGATACTTTTGATTCGATACCAAGTATTTATAGCATCGAATCAATCTTTCGATACATACTCGGTATCGAAACAAAAGTACTTGGTATCAAATCGAATCAGCAGTATCAGCACCACCATTTAAAAAATTTAAAATTTCCGAACGCATCAGACAGAATGAGAGAGCAAAAGCCTTCTCACTCGGTTACCACTTAACGGTATTCATCGCGTGGCTTGCGCGCGCCATCGCCATTTAAGTTGTCATTGTCAACATAATTAATTATCAAACTGTTCAGTCCAGATTTAATTTGAACATACAAGTGATAATTTACGAGTATATTTATTGTAATCATCGGCTTCTTATTCCAATGTTATCGTGGCACCACCAAAATCTATAATATGGGCACATTTTACCAAAACAAACGAAACAATTGCAAAATGTAAACAATGTTTTAAGTCTGTGAAGTATTGTGGCAATACGTCCAATTTATTCAAGCATTCTAGAACTCATGGAATTACTGTGGATCACAATGGCAAATTACAGAAAAAAGCAAATAAAGGGAGCAACGAAAGGTAGGATCCTACACTTTTCTTTTTTGCGACTGCTTTCCTAAAATGTAAAATAAAATAGTAGATTAGATCCTTTTTGTATAAAAATTAAGTTTTTTATCCAGCAGTGGCACTGTGACCGTCTATATATTGATAATATATGACATGATTTGATGACGGACGATGAGATAATTCGTTTGTATGCATACGATTTATACAAACGTTATGTGTTTGTTATTGTTAAGTGGCTGTAGTGCTGGGACTGTTGGGGTTGGGATTATCGATACTTTGCAGATTATCGATCTATCGAGTGTTACTTTTTGTTCTTATGTTTCAGTTCAAAAAAGACAATAACGTTGGCCAGCTCAAAGCATTTAATGGAAGATGATCAAGATCAATCCCAACCATCAACATCAAAAATTTCAGAAGATCACGATGATGGTTCTAGTGTAACCACATTAACTAGTATGGATACGGAGACTGGTAATGAGCTTTTTGTGAGCAGTTCAATAAAGGATGCGTTTGATCGAATTTCATCTAATAAAGGTAAAGAAATAGATATTTAATTAAATATTAGCAAAATAATATTATTATTTAATATTACATATATTAAAATAAGTTTTTTTTTCAGCTGGTGGTACGAAGTATAACAGAATTGTTCAAGCATTGATATTTTTTATCTGTAAAGATATGCGTCCATTTAACATAGTTGAAGGTGAAGGCTTTTTACGACTTGTAAAAGAACTCGAACCTACTTTTAAAGTTCCTAGTGCAAAGTATTTAAAGAAAAGGACTACTGAAAAGTACGAAGCTTGTGTTACTATTTGTAAGTCCAAATTATCCAAGATAGACAATTTCTCTTTAACGCTAGACATATGGACAGAGACAATGAATGAAGTAGGATTCATGGGCGTCACCATACATTTTGTAGAAAATGGTAAAATGTGTATGTATTATCTTGCAACTCGTGCATTAAGCGAGCGACATACAGCTGATTACATATCGGAAAACCTGCTTGATATTTTGGAAAAATGGGATATTCCACTTACCAAAATTCGTGCAGTTGTAACAGATAATGCCAGTTCAATGTTGGCTGCCATACGAATGTCTATTGGCGAAAATAGACATTTACCGTGTTTTGCGCACACTATAAATCTTGTAGTTGAAGAGGCACTAAAGTTACCCAGGGTTAAATCAGCTGTTATAAAAGTACGAGAAATTGTTAATTGGATAAAAAATAGTGTTGTGCAGTCGGATAAGCTACGAAAAATCCAAATGCGTAATAATGTTTCGGAAGAATCAGTTTTAAAACTTATTGCAGATGTAAGAACTAGATGGAACTCAACTTTTTTTATGTTAGAGCGATTCCTAAAGTTGAGAATAGTAATATCAGAAATTGTAATTGAGAGTGTAGTGGCTCCAAATTTCCCAAGTGCTGTGGAAATGGAAACCTTGAATGAACTTACAGCTGTACTGAAGCCTTTTTAATACGTAACAAGAGAATCATCGGGCCAAAAGTATGTAACAATCTCCAAAATTATACCAATGCTTAATTGCTTAACTACAGAACTGAATAGTATCACTCCAAACTCTGCTATCGTTAAAGAATGTAAGGATGTTTTATTGAGAGAGCTGAAAAAGAGGTATGGGATGATTGAATTAAACGATCATGCAGCCATTGCTACACTTTTAGACCCAAGGTTTAAAAACCTGCATTTCCAGGACCCCTCTGCATGTGGAAGGGCTATTCAAAAACTTAGAACTATGGTTGTTGGACAACTAAGTAGCCCAAGTGAGTCAGAAGATGATGTCTCATCTACTGCACCACCTGAATACGATTTTTGGAAACATCATAAGGAGTTAGCACATGGACACAAGAAGAAAACGAAATCTCATCAGGGAGATGAAGTTTCTCTTTATTTATCAAATCCAGTAGTTTCTCTTAAAAGTAACCCATTTGCAGAATGGGATGACATGAAGTTTGTATTTCCTTGCCTGTACAAGTATGCACATCAATATTTAATTGTTGTTGCAACATCAGTTCCCAGCGAGTGCCTTTTTTCCAAAGCCCGTCTAACAATGTCTCAAACAAGGAACAGATTGTCTCCAAAATACCTCGAACAGTTACTGTTTTTGGGCAATCTTGATGTTAAAGAGTTTTTTGTTTAAAGTAGGTACTTAACGTGACGCAAAATGTTTATAATAAAAGATATTTTTTTTCCTTCTCAAGTTTGTTTTAATTATTGTCCTTCAACGTTCATTGTTTTTACGTTAGTTTCCTCAAAATAAAAAATAATAAAAAAAAGTGCTGAAAGTATCGATATCAGTAAGTATCGATACTTTAGGAGTATTTATTTAAGTAGTATCGAAAAGAGATTTGAGTACTATCGAAATGAGTAGGTATCGATACTTCGATGGTATCGGAACATCCCTAGGCAAATATACTGATAAAAAATGAAACTCAACAAAAATCAGATCATGACTCATGACCACCCTTGTAGTCTTTCTGGATAACACTCTTGAGCACTTTAGCATAATTATGCTGATAAAACAATATCGAAGGGGCTTTGAGACTTAATCGTTTCTTAGTATTTACAAAAGCAATAAATCTTGTGAAATCTGATATATAGATATATATGAGAAAATTCTTGCGACATACTAAATGTTATTGGTACTGTACGTAGATGAATAAATGGACTGCCCGGGGCGGCACCCTACCGTTGTCGACCGCAAAGGGACAGGTAGTAAAATTTATGACAGGATAGATAGTTGTAAGAAGCTTAGGGGAACGTAATGTAAAATTTCAGGCCCAAGTTATAATTGAAGACCTCGGTGCAAGAACCGGGCAACTCCATTTTTCACCGAAATTCAGTTATTGTATTTAACATATAGAATTTGATGTTGCGCATCTTCTGGTGCAAGAATCAGGCAGATCCAACAATACCCTATCAAGTTATCACGGGAAAGGATTTGTCTGATAAGCCATTTCGGTGCAAGAGTCGGGCAACTCCAGGAGTTACCTGATTTTAGCACCGAAATGTATGCATGTAGTGGGAGATGTCGGAGTGGGGATATTGACTACGAGCCTTTTCGAGTCGTCCATTAGTCCATTTTATGTGTGGTGTGATTAGTTTGATTTATCGTTTCATGCAATACGTTGTAATGGCGTCAGAAACTGAAAGTGAACCCTTTCAAGAATCGGGTAGTGAATATGTTCCAAGTGATTTGGAACAACCCAGTACAAGTGGAGCATCGGTTGAACGTCCGACTGGGACAAAAAAAAGCGCGTTCGCAGAAGTTTGGATGATGGGGCGACGACGAGAGGGAAAAGAGGTAGAAAACGAGTGAGAAATGAAAGTGGCTGGCAAAGAAATGTAAGGAAAAATTTGAAAGCCTGTGGTGAAGAGCATGTAAATTCAGTAAAAAAGGTTATACCTAAAAGAACAGTGGGAGCGTTTTGTACTTGCCGGCTCAAATGTTTTGACATCATTAATGAGGCACAAAGAATGTCTATTCTCACTTCTTTTAACCAACTAGGAACGAAAGAGAAGCAAGACTTATATTTGGGTGGATTGATTTCTTCAAAGCCAGTGGAAAGAAAGCGACCAAAAACTGGACAAAGAAATGCAAAGGAGGTCTCGTTTCATTACAAGGTATATCTTATTAGGTAATAATTTCTATGAATTGTATTAGTTTTTTATTCCTATGTTTTTGTTACAGATCCGCTTTGGATTAACTGAACATCAAGTCTGCAAAAAGGCCTTTTATGGGATTCATGGCGTAACAAAGCATCGTGTCGATCGTCTTGCCTCTTCACTGAAGACTGGAATAGCCGCGCCCCCTGATATGAGAGGAAAACACATAAATCGCCATAATAAGATGCCAGGCGAAATATTGAAAAACATAGAGAATCATATCAACAGCTTCCCAAGAAGGAGTTCTCATTACAGCCGGGACAAAAATGATCGCAAGTTTTTTTTGCCTGCAGAGTTAAATATCTCGAAGATGCATAGGCTGTATTTGGAGAAGTATGAAAATGAAGTTTTCCAGGCACTTCAAAGGGGGGAAGACGCTAAACCAAAAGTTACGTACGACTTCTACAATCGCAGTTTTGTATTGAACCACAAAATCAGTTTTGGAACGCCAAGGTCAGACACATATCAAACCTGTGACAGGCTACAAAATCTTATGCTTGCCGAGCAAGATCCTGAGATTAAAAAAGGCCTTCAGACTGAAAAAGAGCTCCATATTCGTAAATCTGAAATGTTTTACAGAAAATTGAAAGAAGTCACGAATCTCAGTAAGGAAGATGAGACCACGGAAGTATTATGCTTTGACTTCCAGCAGAATTTGCCGCTACCCCATGTACCAGCAGGAGATGTGTTTTACAAAAGACAACTTTGGGAATATAATTTTTGCATTCATTCAGGAAAAATGGGTACCTCAACTTTTTACATGTATGATGAGCATACGGCTAAGAAAGGAAGTAATGAAGTTATTTCCTTTCTTCATCATTACATACAAACATATATGCCTGCATCGGTAAATAAGCTCTACCTTTTTTCGGACAATGCGTTTGCACAAAACAAAAATCAAACTTTGATGAAATATTTATTCACTATGGTAAATATAAATGGCAAAATTAGTGAAATAGTTCACCACTATCCGGAACCAGGACACAGTTTTCTACCATGCGATAGGTCATTTGGACTTATAGAAAAGAATAAAAGGAAGAAGGAAAGAATATACCTACCGTCGGAATGGATAAAGTTAGTACAAGAAACTTCGAGAAATAATTTTAGGGTAGTTCCTGTAGAACAAGACATAATACTAAACTTTTCGGACCATTTTAAACAACTTATCAAATCTGCCCCTAAAGGATCAAAAAAGGAAAAATTTGCTATATCAACTTATAGGATAATGAGATACACCAAGAATAACAAGTTTATTGAATGCTCTGTGAGTACGGGTTTGCAAAATTTTACAAAATTTTCTATTAATGAAAAAGAAAATATCCCACTCTCAATGCCGAATAATAAAGCATACTCCACACCTTTGGAAATAAACCCTAAAAAGATAAAAGATCTAAAAGATCTGGTACAAAAGTATGTACCCTTAAATGATCAAGGTTACTATAACCGCATGTTCGAGAAGATTACCTTTGACGATGAGGGTCCAAATTCTGGGGAACTTAAAGAAGATCAAGAAGCGGCAAACGTCAGTGACTCTTCCTATGTTTAATATATTATTTGTTTACAATATTTCTAATGTCATATTTCATTTTCAATAAAAAAATATTAAATTATTACATGTGTTTTGACTCTATTTCCAAAACTTTGTCTTTTCGGGGCAAGAAACAGGCAACTCCATTTTTTCAAACTTCTTTTTTAAGATCTACAATGTGAATGAAAAGCAGTATCTAGGTAAATAAAGCTTATCTAATATTACTCTAGAGAACTCATACCATTAAGCATAATTTTTTCTAAATGTCTCGAAAATATTATGTTTTTTTCGATTTCCCAACATTGTAAAAAAGTGGAGTTACCCGGTTCTTGCACCGAGGTCTTCAATTAGAAAACACTTTCTCAACCGTAATAAGCAATTTTTTGAACATTTATAACGAACATTGCAGAATTGTAAGATTATATTTTCAACAGTTTTGTCTTATTTACATCGGCTCTTTTCAGAGCCACCAAACACCGCAAAGAATTCCATTGTGATATTTTCGAATGAATTACAATTAAAAAGTGTCCTAAAATATCTATGTTAAATATTTTCAAATTTTCAAGTACGGATCTGTCTGAAAATTTGTTTTATTGGGGTCTGACCGCAAATCTAATGCAGCGTGAACAAAGTCATTTTTAACGAGGTCCATTTATTTATCTACGGACTATATATAGAATACATTATAAGACTGCTATGTATTGTAAAGGGCCTGCAGTAGGGCTCTGGTCAAGAAAAGCATGCAAGGCCCCTTAGGAGACATACATGTATCATGTATATCTCTGTGTAGAATAGGTAGTACAAAAAAACATTAAAACCATTTTATTTCAAATATCTGATTTTATTTCACCTTAATGTAATATAACTTAACATTATGGTTTATCTTCTGTGATTTTTACCCTTGCCAATACTTCAATTACAGGTATTGTTAACATAATTCGTAATGATGTTAATATCAGGACCATCTGCGTGAAAAATAACATTCGCCGCCCTAGGAACAATAATAATACCAATACCTATATAAATAATAATAATATGTTTTATTTATTAGTCTTAATAGCATACAGTCATGTACTAATCAGACAAGTTAGTTAAGAGTAAAATAAAACTAAATATAGATACAATGGTGAAATACAATCTATCCTAATTTATGATAGACTCCTTCTAATTTTCTCGATGCTTCAATTTTCCCTCAATAATTCAGTGAGAAATCTAGAGAAATTTAAGCTATTTTTGGTGACAAGAATTAAGTTGGCAGCCATTGTGTCACCCGTGCTGTCAACCAAATTGTCCATGAAGTGGATTTGGATAGTCGGTATCTAGTTGTATATATACATCATTGGTCATCTGGTAACAAGACTCTTGACGTCACACCTATTTAGCGCCATCTTGAAATTTAAAATTACCCGCCATGTCAATTTACACCGTCGCCATCTTGAAATTCAGCGCCATCTTATGAGTGACACCTCAAAATATAGCGCAAGTCACACGCGAGAGGGTAGGCAACCAGATATACATAAAACGCAACTTGACTTCCTGTCGAAAATCGGCACATATATACTACTCGTAATTTTCAAAATTTTCTGAAAAGCAAGCTTTATCCCCTCCGCCCTTACAATATCTTTCGAAAAACAAGAGTGAAGTACTCTATTTTTAAAATTGTGCCCTAAATCACGGATCAAAGCAAAGAACATGGAATAGATTTCAACGAAACATTCAGTCCTGTTGTAAATATTGGAGCATTGAGAATGTTATTAGCTCTTGGAGCATCTAGAAATTATGTGGTATATGGTTTTGATATAAAAACAGCGTTCTTATATGGTAAATTGGATGAAGAAATTTATATGGAAATGCCAAAAGGGTTTAATGATGGTAAAAATAAATATTGTAAACTAAATAAAACTTTATATGGTTTAAAACAATCTCCGATGAAATGGAACGAAAAATTCACAAAAACTCTAAACACATTCGGTTTAGTAGAAACGATGGTTGAACGGTGCATATTTAAAAATAAAAATAGCTCTTTATTTTTAGCAATTTATGTTGATGATGGTATAATTATGGGGAAAAAAGAAAACGAAATACTAAATTTTTTAAGGAACATGATGAATGAATTCGAATTAAAAATTGATCCAGAATTTACATCATTCATTGGAATTGAAGTAGTAAAAAGTGAAAAAAATTGGTCACTCAATCAAACTGGATATGTAAATAAATTGTTGGAAAAATATAATATGTCTGATTGTAAACCGGCCGACACACCAATTTCAAAAAAATCGAATATTGACACAAAAGAAAATGGAAAGAAGACAATTAAATTTCCTTACAGAGAGTTGATTGGAAGTTTGTTGTACGCATCTAATAAAACGAGACCCGATATATCTTTTGCAGTAAATTATGCAAGTCGTTTTGTAGAGAATTTTAGAAATGAAAATATAAACGACATAAAAAGAACATTGAAATATCTAAATGGTACAAAGAATATTGGTATAAGTTACTTCAAAGATACAAACGTTTACAAATTGGAAGCGTTCAGTGATGCTGATTTTGCGGGTGATACAACTACACGAAGAAGTACAACTGGTTATATAATTTTTTATTGTGGAGGACCGATCGCATGGAGTTCAAGAAGACAACCGATTGTCGCGTTATCAAGCACAGAATCCGAATATATTGCAGCTGCAGAATGTAGTCGTGAACTGTTATATTTAAAAGAATTGTTGATAGAACTGTTAGGTGACGGGAAATTAGACGTTGACTTAAATATAGATAATCAAAGTGCAATTAGTATCGCAAAAACAGGGACGATGAATAAAAGAAGTAAACACATTGATGTCAGGTATAAATTTATAATTGAAAAAGTAAGAAATAATGATTTTAAAATTAATTATTGTTCAACTGAAAATCAAAAGGCTGATATTTTAACAAAACCTTTAGATAAAACAAAATTTGTTAATCTTCGGAAAGAAATCTTAATTTGATATTTTTTAAAATTAATTTTTTGAATTTAATTTTTTGTTGTTTGTAATTGTAGTATAAAAGAGAATAATTGATGTTTAGGAAAAGGTGTTGAGTTATGTAACCAACAATTATTCTCATATCGGTATAAACAAGCAGGCGTAGGAATAAAAACAAAAGATATCATATATATTAAAGACATACAGGGCAAGATATTAATTAGTCGCCATTAGTCGTATAAAGCATATAATTAACACATAGTAGTTAGAGTGTTTGTATTGATTAGAGTTGTTTAAATTAGTTTGTTCTTAATATTAATTACTATTATTAATTGTTATTGTGTTTTTCTATTATTATTATTATTATTATTATTATAATAAATATTTGTGGTATTGGAATCTTTCTGGTATTGGCAAAATCCGCGACCTTTAACAGTTTCCCCTTAAACATAAATGATAAACGAGTTTTGGGATTAATAAAAAAAATCGGCACCAACATCTTGCTGTTAAGAGAAGCTTCCGGGCCTGAAGGATGGGAGGACTTTACTTCAACAGAACAGCTCCTAGAGCTCAATTTATAATCCACAATAAAAACAACTACAAATAGAAATCGAAGCCACCCGTCGTCAATTATATATTTAAATAAATAATCATAGTTATTTATATATCTAGGGAGCGAAAGTATTCATTTCCTCCCACGCGTGAAGTTTGATGCTCGACGCGAAGCGGAGGGCATTAAATACGCAAGGGAGGAAATGAATCTTCGCTCCCGTGATATATATGTATATATATATATATATATATATATATATATATATATATATATATATATATATATATATATATATATGATTTTTTCTTCGAACGAATGTTGAAACAATAAAATATTATTAAATTATTATCTATTTTGTTACGGAAATACTTAAAATTGTGTGATGACATTTTGTCAAATTTCCAAATCAAGATAGCTTTGGTATGGTGCCCATAGCAACATAAATAAAAACCAAAACAATTTTTCCCAAGTCTGAAACGTTATTGAAATTGTGCTTATTGTTAGTTTATTGAAAAAAATCGTAAAATCAAAATGAATAACTGGAATAACGACGAAGAATCCGATTACATGGATTGTACGCCACCTGATCTTTTGGAAGAGGCAACTTCGGCAACAATGAACTTGATGCCTGCTAAATCGAAGGAAAAGTACTTGAACGAGTACACAATGTTTAAAAAGTGGTGTGATCAAAGAAAAACGAGAAAAATTAGTGAGAGCATAGTCCTTGCTTACTTTTCTGAGAAATCAAACGTATTAAAACCTCCATCTTTATGGCCAAAATTCTCCATGTTAAAAACAACATTAGCAGTTAAAGATATTATTGATATAAAATATCCAAAGCTAATAGCTTTTCTTAAACGCCAATCTGCTGGCTATAAAGCAAGAAACTCGGACACATTCACTAGAGAAGATATTAATAAATTTTTGTTAGAAGAACAAGATGAAAAGTTTTTAATGATAAAGGTGCCATATACCTAAGCCATATATTTCGCAAATTATTTGGTTTGTTGTAGGTTGCACTGATTATAGGCATCACAGGTGCATGTCGCTGTGATGAATTGGCGAAGATGACTATTGATGATATTGAAGACAATGGTTCAATTCTTATAATTAGGATTCCTGATTCAAAGACTAAAATTCAACGTACATTTGTAATTGATGGAAAAACAACTAATAAAATAAATATTGTAGACACTTGCAGAAAATATATTGCTCTGCGTCCAACAAAAACCAATCATCGACGTTTTTTTATTGCCTATAAAAACGGCAAGTGCACAGTTCAAGTTGTTGGCAAAAATACTTTGGCAAAAATACCTGCTGTTATAGCAAAGTTTCTGGGCAAAGAAAATGTTGATACCTATACTAGTCATTGTTTACGAAGAACATCTGCAACGTTGTTAGTGGATGCAGGAGCAGATATTCTTAGTTTGAAACGTCATGGCGGCTGGAAATCAACATCAGTAGCAGAGGGATATGTTAATGATTCTATCGAAAATAAAAGAAGAGTCACAAACAGAATAATTGGAGGAGAAGAGTTAATGAGAACGAATGATAGTGAAGTTGTAGGATGTTCTAAAGAACACCCTGTAGTGTCTACATCGGCAACTACTACCAATATCCTGAAAGATATTCAGTCGACTGTTGGATCTGATTTTCTTTTAAATACTGCTGTTACTATAAAGAACGCTAACAACTGTAGTTTTACTATAAACAATAAACATACATAAATAAAAATATACTGTAATTTAAAAAATAAAATTAAACTGCTACATAAATAAAAAAAAATCTCCAAAGGTAACAAGTACCTTATATAGCGAATTTTTTTATGTATCTACATACTGAAATATTAAATGCAAAACATTCTTATGATACTGACAATTAATATATTTTAATAACATTGAATCAACTAATAAATTCATTTCCCGATGTTATTTTAATACTTATGATTTTTATTGAAAAATACTTTTAATCCACACACAATAAGAAACACTAATAAAATTTCACTCGTATGAAGAAGTTTGTTGTTTGTCTAATACGTCTAATCAAGGCCTGCTTGATTTTTTCAAGCGAAATTCTCTAGCAGGCCTTGCGTCTAATATTAACTGTCAAAATTAGTTACCCCCCGCGATATTCAATTTTTTTTCTAATATCAATTGTCAGAACACATAGCCACCTTAGATACGTGATTTTACTGCTTATACTCAAAAAAGATATTTTTGCATTTTTCTTGCGATCCAATGAACCGATTTCGATGATTTTTTTTCTGGGTCATAGAGAATGGACTGCTCTACTATTATTTTAATTTTCATCAAAATCTAAGCAAATGTAATATTGAAAATGATTTTTTTTAACATTTCTTCAGCTCTTATTCCAAAAATGTTGGCCCGACCAGTCTGGCCAACGAACTCATCCAAGCTATCCCAAAGACCGATTTTTGTACCAAGTTTCATTAAGATTGGTGTATTTTTACGTCAGTTATCGTGGGTATACATATATAAATATATATATATATATATATATATATATATATATATATATATATATATATATATATTTATATATATATATTTATATATATATATTTATATATATTATATTATATATATATATATATATCCACGATAACTGCAGTAAAAATACACCAATCTTAATGAAACTTGGTACAAAAATCGGTCTTTGGGATAGCTTGGATGAGTTCGTTGGCCAGACTGGTCGGGCCAACATTTTTGGAATAAGAGCTGAAGAAATGTTAAAAAAAATCATTTTCAATATTACATTTGCTTAGATTTTGATGAAAATTAAAATAACAGTAGAGCCGACCATTCTCTATGACCCAGAAAAAAAATCATCAAAATCGGTTCATTGGATCGCAAGAAAAATGCAAAAATATCTTTATTGAGTATTAACAGTAAAATCGAATATCTCAGGTGGCTATGTGTTCTGACAATTGATATTAGAAAAAAAATTGAATATCGCACAGGGCAACTAATTTTGATAGTTAAAATTAGGCGCAAGGCCTGCTAGAGAATTTCGCTTGAAAAAATCAAGCAGGCCTTTATTAAACGTATTACGGTAAATGAATCTATTAGTTGATTCTATGTTATTAAAATATATTAATAGTCAGTATCATAAGAATGTTTTGCAATTAATATTTCAGTATGTAGATACATAAAAAATTCGCTATATAAGGTACTTGCTGCCTTTGGAGATCTTTTTTTATATCCTTTACATTATTAAAATTACACGCATCTAGTCCTCGAAAAATATTTTTTTCGGCAGAGCCATCACACAAAGAGCATATAGTACATCATCTCTAAAACCATATCAAATAGCCGAATGATTTGAACGTTGTCTTTGCGCACACAGCAGCCATCTTGCCATTCAAGGATTATTTATTGGCAATTTGTAACAAATTTTATAACAAAAACATCAAAAACAGTGAATTAACAAAATCTATCATAAAAAGAAGAAAGTATGTAGATCCGTCGAAGCACACCTTGCCATATCAACGTATGGAATTTTATAATGAACTTCCTCCGATAAATAATTGATTTTATTGAAAATAACTGCAAATCTTGATAACAGAAAACAACAACCCAAATAAAACCAAAAACAAAGCACTGAAAGAAAAAAAAAGAAACCAATATAAAGGGAACCCACCCAAAATGAAATCTTCCATCAGCAACAATTAAGGCAGGTTTTAGATTGCATTTTCCTGTCATTACAAGAATTGAAAAAACACAAAAAAAGAAAAAAACACAGACAAACCAACTCTTTAATTGTAAAATGTAGACTTGCATATCACTATTATGTTCATTTAAATGTAGGTTCGTTGTGAACGGGAACATTTATTGTTAGTAATTAAATTAAAAATTTTACTGTAAAAATTCTGTATACTAAAAAGGTATTAATAAAAATCTTTGAAATCAAAAATCAATTTTTGCACACACAAAGTACAGCGTTCAAATCCCAGTACAGTCAACAAAAAAGTTTTTTTCCTCAAAGAGCCATCACACACACACGAGCTCACACAGGAGCTCGCCTCCTCCTCCTCCTCCTCCTACTCCTCACTGTGGCGACGTCTCTTCCCAGCCTAACCTCACCCCTTTCCAGCCAAATCTCAACCCCCTTTCCAGCCTCTCCCCACCCCAACCCCTTAGCAGAAACGAAAACCGAGAAGCGACCGTGGCGCCATCAGCGACAGAGACGCTATCTAGCGGCGGTTCCTCGAAGTGGTGATGCTCAATGCCCATATTTATACTACTTATAGGAGAGTTGACGCTTTTTTTCTTATCAATCGTGACATTGTTAAAATTGACACCATATGTGGACCTCGTGTGTAAAACTATCTATCATTCTGTCGAAAAACAGATAACTGTTTTTGTTTTTTTTTGTTTCTTTGATAATAGTTGTTGACCAACTTTATTTTGATAATTAAACGTAAGACATTGTCACGAAATAAAAATACATTAAATAAATTGTGCGTCATTTATTATTAAGACATCATTGACAAGTTATTAATTAGCAAAAAGCCCTTTGTAGATCTCCCTCATTATTCTTATTATGTCTAAAATATTGATAACAAGTAATAGTGGAAATAACCCGGATCTTCATCTTTGTACTCGACAAATTAATTATACGCAATAGACGGGGAACGGATGCATCGCCACCGCCCTAGTCAAATCTTATAAAAGCTAAAGATCCGTTGTCTAACGAGTTAGTCAAATGTCAGTTAACTTGTTCGTCAGTGTGTCCGCCAGTCTGTTATCAGTCAATGTTAATTAAGATGGCTTTCAGTAGTGTAGATCTACCCGAGTTTCTGTAAGTACCACAGCATTTCATGATTAATAAATTGTTACCTTAGAATACTATGATCTTACTCATTTTAACAAAACGATCCCCTCACTTCTGCACACTCTAAAGCCCGTAATTATCGCTCTACCTATCCTAGTGTGTGATAATATTTCTGTAATTTTGGAACAATTTTTGAGATTGCATCATCTGTGAGCCACGTGCATATTTTTTCTAATTTCTTGTAATTTTTTTAAGACATTTCCGTAATTTTGAATCAAAATTTTTGATTTACTTATCTGAGGTCCTTGTGTATACTTTTTTTAATTTTTTATCACTTTTTGAAAACATTTGTTTTAATAATAGCTGGTCCAATTTTTTAGATTAAATGGTCACAAGACAAGCGAGTAGGTACCGACATTATGGATTTGGAGGAAGCACCGGGACCGCAAAAGTGGGAAGAGTTTCTGGATTACAATTCGACACCTCCAGGAAAACAAAATTTATAATAAATATTATATTTTATTGAGTATTTTTTTTCTTATATATCTTTAAATTATTAAAATTGTTGTTTGAATCAATAAGCAATGATTGAAGCCCTGATGCGGTCAAAACACTTTTTTCCTCCCTCCCATCATTCACAATAAATCATCATCATCATCATCATCATCATCATTACAACATAGTACATCATCTCTAATACCATAACAAATAGCCGCACGATTTGAACGTTGTCTTTGCACACACAAAGTACAGCATTCAAATACCATTGCAGCCAACACACATTTGGGAAATTTTTTAGAAGACGATAAAAACGTTTCACAAATGAAAGTAAACTAGTATTTTTTTTCTGAAGTTTGTTTTAATGCATAAGTAGTGATAATAGAAGTAGAAGAATTTTTTCTATAAATTGTTTATTTGATATGTGGGTTACGACATATTGACTGCTGCTACCTATTAATTAAAATTATTAATTAAAAACAAAGCAAGGAGCCATGTCTAACATTCCGGTTATCGATGAAATTCTTCATGCTATAAAAGATAAAAAAGCATCTGAAGTCAGAGGATTAATAACTATGTTGGCAGACATTCTAATAATAACGACCTCACGCCAAGCTCACAGATTGTTCTTTCCCATAAATATGTTATATCGCATGTGGGCTTTACCTGTGGGAGTCAATGGAAAACTAATCGGCCCTGATGGAAAAGAACTGAACTTAGTAGGAAAAGATGCTATTCTTAGCAATTTTACAGTTTTAGGTCCTGGTGGCTTTTACTTATACAAATTGAGTTGGCTCTTGTCGTTGTTGTTGTTGTTGTTGGTATTGTTGAATACCAACCCATTCATTGTGGAAACCATCATACCAACATACTGTCACGAAATAAAGCCTTATTTACTTAATTGATGTTTATTCATTTAATTACCATACTGTATGTAGCGTTCATTAACGTTTCTGAAAGACAATGAAAGTCAAAGATCGGTCAGTGCTGTCTCATCTATTGCTAAAAATATGCAGTAAACAGGATGCACTACTGATAAGAGCAGACAAAGGAACACCTAGTTCCAGGTGTTACTTTAGGATGATAATTATACCACTATTTAGGGCATAATTTACTGAGCTAAATGATACTAGTTTCGTCTATCAAATCATATACCTTTATTGATTAATTCCAATAATTAAGTCGTAAACAAGATAGATAAGACAAGATAGATGACCACAATGTTGGTTGACAATCCCAAAGGCAAGGGGGCTAGCCGGGGATTTGTCCTCGATCGAATAGACTATAAAAAGAGCGCATCTCTGCACATCAATATTCATTAGTATTCATAATTTGTTAGTGGTACTAGTTGTTGTTATTTACCCTTAAGAAGATGGCATTTAGATTGACGGCTGTTCCTGACCAGTTGTAAGTTACTTATATATTAATAAACCTTTATTATTGTGATTCTGCATATTTCTATTCACTAATGTCCTATCCCAATGTTAAAGAACTGATTGTCCTAGTCTGGGTTGAGGACTAGAATAAAGCCTAAATTGCTCTACCGTTCTGGGGTAGTGACAATATGGTGGAGGCGCCGAATTTAATTTAATTTAATTTAATTTCATTTATAACTTTGATTTCTTTCGGAAAAAGTGAAAATTTTTAGTGAATAGAGATGTGTAATGCCTCATCCCTATAACCTTAGAAAAACAAATAGTAACAGCTTACTAACACCCACTTCATCCACTCATACGCCATTACGTACGAAAGTTGATAAAAAACCAACCACTTTGAAATTTGACGACATTAAAAAAGGGGAAACCATAAATAATTCGAAAAATCTATTTGGTTCTGATCCTGAATTACACACGTTGTTTCGCGAAAACAATTCAAAATGGCACCAGAAAAAGGAGAACAACCAAAAATTAAAAATCCGGAAAATACAATTGAAAATCCGGGAGGTAGTGGAACAATTCGCTCAGATAGACGTCGATTTGAACCCCTATTACCGAAATATAGGGCGCCACCAACTTTTGATCCAGCTACCGATAATCCTTTAATTTTTATGGACGATTTCGAGAAAACCGCAAATTTTAATCGTTGGGACGACTCGTACAAAATCGAATATTTAGGCGCGTACTTGAAAGGGGAACGAACTTATGGTAAACCATGGGACGAAGTGAAAGCCGAATTCTTAGCTGAGCATGGAGAAGCTGAAGCTGTTGAGGACCTAAAGGAAAGGTTAGAATCGCGTAAACAAGGTGACCGGGAAAGTCCATTGGAATTTTTTAATTACATTATCGGTCTGTGTAAGTTGTTAAATAGGAAAATGTCGACGACTGATATCAAACGAATAATCAAACGAGGATTAACTCAAGAATGCCAAAAATTGTATCTATCTTTAACAGATGGAGATGAAGATTTAAACGATTTAAAGAAAATTTTAAAGAAAATGGACAAAATTTTAGCTGTTTCAGTGGATAAAAAACAACGATATGATACGCCACTGATGACATTCGATAAACCGACGAATAATAATAACAAACAGATATCAGGAAGAGCGAGGTCAAATAGCTTCCGTCGACGTATTTTTAATACGCGCGCTCCAGACACACGACCAAAATGTTATGCGTGCGGTAAGACAGGTCATTTAGCCCGGCCATGTCGTCAAAATAATAATCAGAGAGGGCGATTTAATCAAAATAGAGGACGCGGAGTCAATATGCGAGGACGCGGAGATCGTCGAGTTACATTTGATACTCGACCACCACCAAATAATTGGGAACGGCGATCACCAAGACAACGGTCGGTGTCACCAGCCAGTTCCACCAACGACGACAGAAATTTAAACTAAATCCAGCACCTGGTGAAAGCCCCACACCAGAGGTGCATCAAAATTGGTTTTTATTAAATGATTCAGAATATTCATTATTAAAATTAAGAATAAATATAGAGAATGATGATAATCATAATATAATAGATGCTATTATCGATACAGGAAGCGTTGATAATATAATACGATCGGGTATAATTAGTCATTTTAATAAAAATATAGTAGATTCTAATTTTCTAATATCGGCTAGTGGACATGGAATAAGTATAATGGGCACTACGGTTATACGTGCCAATATCAGGAATAATCATATAAATATACCTGCTTTAGTTATTGAAAAGTTATCATATCCGCTTATTTTAGGAATTAAATTTTTACTTGATAATGATGTAGATATTAATTTTGAGAAGAAACTATTAGTCATTAATAATGAAAGCTTGCATTTCGAACAATTTACCTGTGAAAATAGATTACATTTCCTCGAATGCGAGCCAATGAAAGTTATTGATGCCGAAACTACTCAATTAGAATATAATAAATTGAATATAGTACCCATAAAGTTTAAGTTAGGAGAACAAATAATCAATACAATTAATCCAAAATCAATCATTACACCCAAGAACACAGTAGACGGTAAACAGGGATTTGTCATTCATCCGGAACTAGAAAATCACAGCGCGATTATAGAAATACGAGGTAAACGAAAACATAAGTTGTTTGAAGATACAGTTCTCGGATATGTTGAAAATAAATTCGATTTTGCACCCATCATGGTACTTGATAGAGAAAAGGGAGATATAGAACAAAAATATAACATAAACGAAGATTTAACCAAAGAAGAGCAAAACAAAATACAAGCCCTTATAGACGACTATCGTGACGTTTTTGCATTTGAAATAGAAGAAATGGGAAACAGATATAGTTCGCCACGTTATAGATACAGGGGATACTAATCCTGTTCATAGTAGGCCTTATAGGGTGTCACAGAAAGAAAGAGAGATTATTCAACAGCAAGTTAATGAAATGCTGACCAATGGGGTAATCATACCCTCAACGTCGAGTTGGTCATCACCGGTGGTCCTAGTAAAGAAGAAAGATGGTGAATATCGATTTTGTGTGGACTATCGTAAGCTAAATGCAGTAACAAAGAAGGATGTTTATCCCTTACCGGTAATCGACGATATACTAACATACCTAGGAGGTGCGAAATATTTTACAACCCTTGACTTGTTTAGTGGTTATTGGCAAGTCTGTGTTGATGAAGACAGTAAAGAGAAAACAGCGTTTATCTGTCCAGATGGTTTATTTCAATTTGAAGTATTGCCCTTCGGCTTATGCAATGCACCCAGAACTTTTCAGAAATTGGCTGATATAGTGTTTCATGGACTGAAATGGAAGGAAGCTTTGGTCTATCTTGATGACATCGTGGTTTTTTCTAATACTTTTGAAGAACACCTACAACGATTACGGCACACCTTTCAACGGTTACGACAAGCGAAACTCACGCTGAAACCTAGTAAATGTTTCTTTGGACAACGTGAAATAGGACTTTTGGGATATAAAGTCAATCAAAACGGGATTTCACCCGACTCTGCTAAAATTGAAGCAATTTCAAAATTTCAAACACCTACAACAGTTAAACAAACACAATCATTTCTCGGTCTTTGCAATTATTATCGTAAATTTATTTTGAATTTCGCTCAAATAGCACGACCGCTTTATAATTTAACGAAAAAAGAAGTTACCTTTAAATGGGAAACGGAACATCAAGCTGCGTTTGAAACTCTTAAGTTGTGTTTGCAACAAGCACCAGTCTTGGCTCACTACAATCCAAATAAAGAAACCGAACTACGGATTGACGCCTGCATCGATGGTATTGGAGCCATCCTGTTACAGAAAGGGGATGATAACCAGATGCATCCTATCGCATATATATCACGTAGTCTAACTAAAGCCGAAAAGAATTATACAATTTCGGAGATGGAAGCATTAACTGTTATCTAGAGTTTAAATTATTTCCGACCTTTAATTTATGGTAAAAAAGTCACAATAGTAACCGACCATCATGCCTTATGCAGTATGAAAACATTGAAGAGTCCGACAGGTCGACTAGCAAGGTGGGCAATTAAGTTAGCAGAATTTGAATATGAGATCATACACAAGCCAGGAAGAAAACATGGAGATGCAGATTGCTTATCCAGAAATCCTGTATGGCAAGGTACTTTTCAAGATGAAATAAATGCTGAGGAAATACCAACATACCTGCTAGAAAACGTTGATATACAAAAATTACAAGAAGAAGATCCATACCTCCAGCCAATTATTGATTTGTTTAAAGAAGAAAACGATACTCAATTAACCACAGCCGAACGTCGTCGAAAAGTTACATATAAATTAAAAGATGGAATACTGTACAGAAAAAACTTAACGAAAGACGGTCTAGAAGATTTACTTGTAATACCAATGGATTTACGACAAGAAATTATGTACAGTCTTCATAATGAACCACTTGCAGGACATTTAGGATATGCGAAAACATATCATAAGATCAAGCGACGATTTTATTGGGACAATATGCAACGAGATGTTGAGAAATACGTTAAGGGGTGTCCAGATTGTCAATCGAGAAAAGGGCCTCAAAACTTGAAGCCACAAGGTCTATTACAACCAATTGATGTTACCACAATAAAGCATCCATTTGAAAAAATTGGTATTGATTTATTGGGACCATTTCGAAAATCAATTAGAGGACGGACAGTAGTTGCCACCGTTTAACTCAACGATTTAATAAAACCTTGGCTGATATGCTTAGTTTATATACTAATTCACGACAAACTGATTGGTGTCTTTATATTCAACACCTGACCTTCGCATATAATTGTACACGCCAGGATACAACTAAATTCACACCGTTCCAACTAGTCTATGGACGTGAACCAGTTTTACCTACAGAAGCTAACCTTTTAGCAAGAACTGGATTCAATGTACAACAATACTTCCGAGAAATAGAAGAAAAGAGACAACATCCGATTACAAATATCGCGAATAAACAAAAGATTGATAAAGTTCGATATGATGGTAAACATCGACATACCTCTTACAACGTTGGTGATCAAGTCAAAGTCTATATCCCTAAAGGTGTCGTTGGTCTTAGCGATAAACTAATTTTAAGATGGCACGGGCCATACGAAATTATTGCAAAAAGAGGTGGAGTAAATTATGTAGTAAGAATGGGGACTAAACGGAAACCTTTCGATGATGTCGTGCATGTCAGTCGCATTTTACCATATAACGCTCCATGGTCTGATGAAAATTCAGCTATAGCTCGCTTAACAGATCCTAGCGATGAGCCAAGCTCTGCTAATGATCCTGATGCTTCCTCCCAGGATATTTAACGGGCTATTAACTTAAGTTTCGATTTCCAGACCCCTTAGAGGTACAAAAAAGAGGATTGCGCTCAGAATGTTGAGCGCAACCGAAATTATCAAGGTAGGGGAGATGGAACGGGCAGCCGACACTCCCTTCGCCAAAATAATTTACCAGACCTTAGAGGGATTCTTAAAGACGCAAAACCTGGACCCTAATGAGCCGCTCCTCTTTGAACACCCAAGGCAGGAGTTTGAGGAAGCCTTTAATCGGGTGGCGCTGCGAAGGATTATAATTGAAATGGGGCACAGCTTCCTCACAAGCTATTTACCAAAACACGACCACCCGGGGTATATGGGCGCCATGAGGCAATTTGGGGAGGCCCTCGAAAACCTCGGGTGGCTAATTAAAAACGAAGTAGGCCGTGAAAACGGCCTATCCTTGGAAGAGGCACTGAGGGAAGCTGAGCCCCCAGAACATATGATAACGACGATGGCGGCCTCATCCACAACATCAATCTAATAATTTATTATTTTTTTTATATCAATATATATTCTGTTATTGAAATTGACTTTCTTTTTAAAAATACTATCTTTCAAACAAAAAAAAGTCTTCATAGAAAATCCCAGCATGAGCTTTTCTTTTAGATTCTTGTTTCTACTATTGGGAGTCGTAACACCAATACCCGTTTGAGTAACCCCTGGAGCTTACTGGAAACCATTACCCGAAACTATTGCGTATGAGGCAACTATCCCTCTTACGTATAAAACACCTTGGCTTATCCCCAAACAACCGGAAATTCCAGCAACACGTCGTGCTTCATACAATTTTTGTTATGTTTATGATGACAAACCAATCTGTTTAATGGGAGTACTCTTAAATGATCTACATAAATATTTTGATCAGCATATAGACCGCATTGAGCAAACCTTAAATCCTCCAACCTTTACGAGCCTAACTCCGTCTAGCGTTGGAGAAGGATACGCAGACGACCATTACCTATTCCAACCTTGGCCAAATTCCGAAATCATAACCAATCAAACAATCACACCAAGGCGGGATCCACCAGCTATTGAATTTTTTGGCAATGCACTAAATTGGTGTTGTGGAGTAGCAACTCAAAGAAAAATGGACACGCTCACAGCTAATCAACGAAGTTTCCAAACGCAACTACAACGAATTAATTCCGAACTACGTCATAGTTTACAATTTCTTTTGAATGAATCGAAAACGTTCAAAGCTTATAATGTGGAAGTTGCAGACAATTTTCATAAGATCGAGGGTACAATGACAACTATAATTGATCATGTTAACAAATTTCGAAACACCGTTCGACGGCAAAATGAAGTAGTTCAAGATGAAATTGTCGAAATCATTCATCACCTAGTCTTAGAAGCTCGTCATTCGGTTCGTATAACTCAAGCCTTACATAATTCTGAAGTTATGCAGGATTGTAGAGCTCATCATATACCAATGTTGGTAGTACATCCTAAAATTTTGAAAAGCGACCTACTACAACTACAAGATCAACTTCAACGCGCTAGTTATGGGCTAGCCATACCTCTTTCTCAACTATCAAAATACTATAAGTTGGCAATTGCCGATTGTGTAGTCGTAGAAAAAGATCTAGTTGTCCAAATACGTGTTCCAATCACACAATCTGGAATGTTATGGTCATTATGGGAACTGCTAACTACACCGTTCGCATGGCATAATGATACTTGCGTCATCATGCATGATACAATGTACATTGCTATGAAAAAATCTACGGACGACTCACCAATGGAATCAACCCTTCGACCAATCACTGGTTCTAGTTTACATCACTGTAAACCATATGATACAAAGTTGTGCTACATTCCACGTTTTTCGACAAATGTGACCTATGGTCCACAATGTGCTTATAAAATGCATTCAGGCGCCACAGTTGAAGATTTAAATAATCATTGTGCTTTTCGTTGTCATCAATCCAAAGCAATGGTAATTTCTGAAATTAGACAAGATGTGTATGTCGTGACGCATCCACAACGAATAACTACAATCATATGTGAAGATAACATTGAAGCATTAGAAGAGCATATCTATGATCAACCCGGAGCATTAGAAATCCAATTACCTTGTAATTGTCGACTAGCTATTAATAATTCTACAATCATACCTACACGATTTCCGTGCACCACATCGAAACGACGAACAGGTCTTATGCATGTTCTACCCGCAACTTGGTCTACTCTCAACTCTTATCACATTCATCCTCTACAACATGACACACACCCAGTTTTTGGAAATTTTACGGAATGTCTTAACCGTAATTGGACGTTAAAAGTACCTCATCTAAATTTGTCCACAACACAAATTGAAACAGACATTGTCGAGTCTGTTACAACGACAGTCCTTGGTACAATCAATTCGATTGATGCTGTTGAAATTCATCATGACCGCCTACTAATCATTTGGAATAGTATTATTAGTATACTGTTGATTTATTTAATACTAAAAAATCGAAATATAATCCCACCTGTAATGGGATCAGTCACGATGGCACGCGCAGAAAAAATGTCTACTGAATCATCTCATAAAGAAGAAACCCTTATTTGTATCATATTGGCATTAACGTTATTTATTGGCTTTCTTGCTATTATGTTTGGAATTTACTGTTATAATATATATAAAGAATTTCTAGAACGAAGGAAGAATCGAAATAATAAAGAAGAAGAAGATTTTGAATTGGATACCGTTCCTCAAGGAAATTTTGGAAGAAATCTATCTCAAAAGTTGCATTCGGTTATTTGCCAACCAAGGATTTCCCGTATTGACGGAGAAGTAAGGAGTACCACTTCCCGCTAAAACAGACGTCTGTACGACCCTTACTAGGATTTAACCAGTTTCCACTGGGCCCAATTTTTGGGAAGCTGAGTTATCTCGAGGGTCCTCGGTTTTTCAGGAGGGGGGAAGCGATGTAAGTAAGTAAAATAAGTAAAATAGATAAACTATAGGAATATTAAGGATATAAAGGAACATATTAAAACTAGGTTATAAGTAGTCTACCGCGAGGGTATCAATATCAATTGTAAGATACAGAAGAAGGAATACGACTTATAAGATATAGAAAATAAGTATAAGATAGAGAAAAATTTAATTAGATACGTGCACAGTTGACTTTTTAGAAAATTTTAAATAGTAAAGATTACTTGAGATAGAAGATTAGGAAGATAGCAGATTAGAGATAATAAATTAGGAAGATATAAAATTAGGAATTAATTATTAAAAATATACTAAGAAGGGTTAAATATAAGAAGCTTTAATAGTTTAATAATCTTGGGAAAAAATTACACTTGTTAAAAAATGCTTTGTACAATTTATATATTTGTTCTCGCTTTATGGTATGGAATGTTAAGTATAGTTATTAGTTATATTCTTTCACTAATCATTGAAGAATTTATACATTTAAGAAATCAATAATAGTAGATAATAAACAGTTAATACGTATAAAGAAAATAACTGATTACTATGGATATTTTTAAGCTAATAAGGATCTTTCTAATAACACTAATAAGTCGTTATTGTGTTAGTTTGCAAATAACGCCAGGAATCTATTTAGAACGATTACCTAGAGTAAGTTTATTTGAAGGAACCTCACCTCTAATATTTTACGTAGATTTTAATGTATTACCCCATAATGAATATTGTAAGAAGTGTCCAGATCCAATATGTAGTGATCTAGGTAAGATAGGTCAAGTGTATCAAGCTGAAGGTACATGGAACAATGATCCTAGACTTTTGGACGATGACGGAGAAAGTGGAACCTACCAATTGTTAACGCGTACTCACGTAAAAAGATTTTTTACAGACGAAAAAGAACTAAATGTGTTGATGAAGGAAATAGTTAACCGGAACATAACTATTACACCGTTAACAATTGCTGCTGAACTGCTTAATAAACAGAAGAATATAACCTGTGGTCAAACGCACGAAAAGGAATTTCAATGGCAAGTAAATTTACTTCGTGAACGATTAACTACATTAGTGCAAATGTGTCAAATGCGAATTTTACACCCGCGAGTGGTTACGCAAAGAACTTTACTGACTGTGATGAATAAAACTACGAAAATATGGCGTACAAATGGGTACACACCTACTCTTACGGAACTATCCAAATACTACCAGCTGTCTTTGGTGGAGTGTACAGTAACTCCTAAAGCAGCCTTAGTTGGAATACACATTCCACGGGAATCGGGAATTAGAAGTTCGAAAAATAGTCATACCAACTTTTTCATGGAAACAGTATATTTGTACAATCGATATAAATCTAGATGTAATTGTTGTACCTACACAAGTAGAAGACGCTACAATTTTAACACCAAAGTGTGATCCACTAAGAGAAGAGTTGTGTTTGCTCGGAGAACCAACTACCAACCATATGGCTAATACTGTATGTGTTAGTCGTGTTCTAAAAGGTGCTACCGTCGAAGAAATTAGTAAAGTATGTCCTATGAGATGCAAGGAGACAGGTAATTCCGTTCACTATCTAACAATATTACCAAACCGACAGTATTTTGGCAATCATACGGAGAAACCGCTGTATGTTAATTGTGGAAACAACATTACAACCCTCCAGTCACAAGGAACCATTGGCATGATAGCAGTGACGCTGCCTTGCAACTGTACTCTATACCCAATCAACGGTCTGGAAGTAAAACCTCATAAGCAGTGTTCAACTAATGGACATGCGATGTTATCTTACCGAACTGTACTTCCGGCGTTATGGGTAAACATCCGAACCCTACGAGTTCCACGGTTCAACGAACAAATGCCTGTTTTTGGGACCCTACAAGAATGTCTGAATCAGCAATGGTTGGAGAATTACTTAATTACGCAAAACCCTAGCGTACATCATTACCATTACCTTACTGTTCTTATAGATTTGTTCCTATTAGGATTGGTTCTAACATGGATTTACTATACCTATAAGCCCGCACCTTTCACAGACAACCTTCGTTTTCACGAGCAAGATTAGAATTAACCCCGTCACAACCTTCTACGGACTCACCACCTACCGTTTCTTCAGGAACGTCATCTCCACTAAATTATGGTGAACAAGGAGAAGACGACACAGGATACGTTCGAATGGAAGGACACTATTTATTACCAGTAGTACCCGCTCGCCCGGTAGTAGTACAGTAGAAATGGCCTAGGTACGGGATCTCTCTCATACGTACCAACATGCTTGGATCGTATAAGTGAGACTTCATACTAAGACCTAGATAAAGTATGTTATATAGTTTAAATTCACTTTTCATAGTTATTATGTAGTTAACACTTTAAGAGAAACAGTCATCGACCACACCCAAAGTATAAGATTGTATGACAGGAAGTATATATCCCCCTGCCTCTGCAGAGATCTCGCTTGACAGTCGCTTCCAAATATATGACTGTTAAGGGATGATCTCAGCAGAACCAGAGGTCAAATTGAAATCAGCAGTTCTTCATTTCCAATCAATTGTTTTTGAAAACGCGGATAATCACGACTTGTTACTAGTACACAGAAAACTAGACTAATTGTAATTGAGACATAACTATTCATAGTAGTTAAAGGAAATGAAAAACCGCAGTTGCAACATACTTCCTTATGATAAGTTTTAATATTAAGAAAGTGCACGGATGCAAGCTCTTAAATCGCTAGCAAGGTGAACGAAGGCAGATTTCGCCCGGAGAAGCGAATTTTAGGCGCCGGGGAAATTGTCACGAAATAAAGCCTTATTTACTTAATTGATGTTTATTCATTTAATAACCATACTGTATGTAGCGTTCACCCTGTATAGGATTAACGTTTTTGAAAGACAATGAAAGTCAAAGATCGGTCAGTGCTGTCTCATCTATTGCTAAAAATATGCAGTAAACAGGATGCACTACTGATAAGAGCAAACAAAGGAACACCTAGTTCCAGGTGTTACTTTAGGATGATAATTATACCACTATTTAGGGCATAATTTACTGAGCTAAATGATACTAGTTTCGTCTATCAAATCATATACCTTTATTGATTAATTCCAATAACTAAGTCGTAAACAAGATAGATAAGACAAGATAGATGAGCACAATGTTGGTTGACAATCTCAAAGGCAAGGGGGCTAGCCGGGGATTTGTCCTCGATCGAATAGACTATAAAAAGAGCGCATCTCTGCACATCAATATTCATTAGTATTCATAATTTGTTAGTGGTACTAGTTGTTGTTATTTACCCTTAAGAAGATGGCATTTAGATTTACGGCTGTTCCTGACCAGTTGTAAGTTACTTATATATTAATAAACCTTTATTATTGTGATTCTGCATATTTCTATTCACTAATGTCCTATCCCAATGTTAAAGAACTGATTGTCCTAGTCTGGGTTGAGGACTAGAATAAAGCCTAAATTGCTCTACCGTTCTGGGGTAGTGACAATATTTCTACCTACTGAATTATTAATTTGATCTTTTGTGGTAAAATTTTTATATTACGCATTGTTAATTCACTTAAAAATTTTAATTCATCAAAACTACGTTCCCATTCAATTTCATCTTTTAATTTCTTTTCATCTATTGTTAAAATTATATTTGGTTGTAGTAAGATTTTTTTTTAAAATTTTACATATTGAACATTTTGTTTTGCTAATTTTAATAAATCATTAAATGTTAATTGGATAAAAACAATAAATTGGATATAACCTCCATGATTTTGGACTTTCTTTTATTGTTGTTGATGGTTTATAACGACGATAACTACGTAAAAAATCTGGAATGGGATTGACCCTGCAGGCCATTCCTGAAACTTCCCGCTACGTTTTTAAAGCTCCAAAATTATTGTGAGAAGTACAAATTTGATTGGTTAAGGAATTTTGAGGTTATGTTGAAAAAACGCTTTTTCAAAAACTTTTGACAACGAAATCTCGCAAGCAAATCAACGGATTTTGACGAGCTTTGCGGCATTCGACGCAGTTTTTAAAGCTCTAAAATTACTGTGAGGGATACAGATTTGATTGGTTGAGTCATTTTGAAATTATTTTAAAAAATCGGTTTTTTTTCGAAATCTATCGACAACGATATCTCGCGAACAAATGAACGGATTTTGACGAGCTTTGCGGCACTCGACGCAGTTTCTCAAGCCCTCAAATTATTGTGAGAAGTATGAATTTGATTGGTTAGGTAATTTTGAGGTTATGTTGAAAAAACACTTTTTTCGATATTTTTCGACAACGATAACTCGTGAACGAATCAACGGATTTTGACAAGCTTTGCGGCACTCGACGCATTTTTAAAGCTATAAAATTATTGCGAAAAGTACAAATTTGATTGATGAAGTAATTATGAGGTTACATTGAAAAAACACTTTTTTCGATATTTTTCGACAACGATAACTCGTGAACGAATCAACCGATTTTGATCGTTCAAACGGAATTCGACGTCCTTAGTTAAGGTTAAGAGCTGATTATATTATGGAATTGATCGGTAAAGCAGCTTAATAGTTATTTTGAAAAAACATGATGTTAACAAAAGAAATTTTTCGGTTTTCTTGGAATTTCTCAAAATCTATCGGGCCGAATCGGTTCAAACTTACACGAAATCTAAGTTTGGAGGAACCCTTTTGAATGCCGTAAAGAGGGTTTCAATACGTCAATCCATTCAAAAGTTATGAGCTGCTTACATAGTCTTCCCCCCCCACACACACACACACAGCCATACAGACACCCTCGCAAAAATAGTCAAATAGCTTGTTAGGGTCCCAAAACGTCGAGATCTGCTGGAAATTCAATTTTCGAAAATCGGGGTGAAACCAATAACTTCCCGAAATTTTGAAAATTTTCAATTCTCATAGCGGGAAGTTAAAAATAGGGCAAAAAACATGTTTTTTCACTTTTTTTTTAAAATTTGGTATAAGTAATGCTTAGACTAATAATAAGTTCAGGTAATTTTTTAAAAATTTTTGAATATCACGTTTATATTTTGATCCACTGAAGTTCGACCTTAATAACGCTTTTTTCTTATCAATTGTGACATTGTCAGTTACACTATCTGTGGGTCTCGGGTGTATTTTTCAATTTCTTATCATTCTTTCGATAAACTAATTGTAAGACATTTAAGTAATTTTGAAACAATTTTTTTGAATTACATCATCTGTGGTCCACGTGCATTATTTTTTTAATTACTTATCATTTTTTAGAAACAAAACATATCTGTTTTTATAATAATAGTTGATTGAAATTTTTGTAGAATTTTCTATTAATTGATCATAAGACATTTACGTAATTTTGGTCTAAAATTGCTGATCGCATCATCTGGGGTCCTCGTGCATATTTTTAACTTCCCCGACCAGAGGGTAGGGAAGTTATTAGTTTCGGACCAAAATTTCGAATTCGAAATTTCACCAGATCTTTACGTTTTGGGGTCCCCTGAACACGTTTTTGAAGTTTTTACCATGATGTCCGTGTGTGTGTGTGTGTGTGTGCGTCTGTCGTTTCTCCAACGATTACTCAAAAACGGCTTAACCGATTGCGTTCAAATTTGGCCAGCATCAACTATTCCGTGGACTTTCGAGTTGATTAGTTTTTGGTGCCAATCGGACCACGGGGGTGGACGGGGGAGGGGGTTGATTGAAAAAAATGTAAGATAACGTATTAATTTGATATCACCAATCGAAAGGGCATGTGCTTTTATGTCAGAAATAATACCCATCATGTGCGATATTTTTCAATCTGGCGACTTATAATGATTAAATTAATTAGATGGACAGTGATTCTTTACTAATCAAGTATGTACGCAAGACAAAAGAATAAGACATTAATATATCAAATATAAATCAGGATTTACGGCCGTTGTCTAGCAACAAGACTGTTTCGTGAAAGATCGAGTAGGTGTAAATAATTGCGTTGTTTTTTTTAAATTTCGGTGCTGATTTTGACATCTTTGGTTTTGTTAAAAGCTTTACTGGAATATTTGTTTAATCTTTTGTTGTGAATTTATTGTAATGGATAACATAATGAGTAATAATACTTTTACTATCCATAGAGGCAGTAAGTAAACTAAAGTTTTCTATTTGTTAAGAATAAAATAACAAAATAGTAAAGATGATTATTTCCATAATTGAAAAGAAAAAAAATAAAGTTATTCTGGCGAGAATTGAACCCCGTAGCAAACAGATGTCAGGCGAGAGCGCAACCACTGTGCTTTTCGCAGAAATTTGACAATTTTCTCTTGATCGTAGAAAAATTTTTTTCTAATTAATGATTAACTACTGGGACTGATCAGTCGGGGAAGTTGCTAGGCCGGGTCTTCTATTCGGCCCCTTTTCCAACTCGTTTTAATTTTTTTATCAACTTCCTGGAAAACAGATATCTGTTTTAATAATAGCCAAAATTTTTGATTGCATAATCTGTGGTCCTCCTGCACAAATTATTAATTTCTTATCATCACTAATTTCGATAATGTATGAAGGGATTGAACAGTTATAATAGAACAGCTTCTGCAACATCAGTTAACAAAACTGCCTATTTTTGTGCAGTGACGAGACGCAGACGCTGGACGCAACAACGAAATCACACCTTAATACAACCCAAACTATTGTATGTACCTGTAGATTGATTATCTTCCCGTGACACCACGTTCGGCAGCCAACGTTACGAAAATGTATAAATTTAAACAAAAGTTGCTGTACCCCAGAAAAATACTGTCATGTGATTGATGGTACGCTCAATATTAAAATAATACATGATAATGTCACGAAATAAAAAATAAAAGAATCTTAATTATTATCTTAATAATTTTATTTGACCTCCAGTATATTTCTTTATCGTTTATTGTCTCTACAATACTAGGAGGCGCAAAATTGATCCCTCTATCGGAAGAGTTGTAACTATTGCAAATGCCGTCGTACGGCAATCATATTTGACAGTTGTGAACGAAACAGGTGCAGAATACAAACCGTCAAGCAATGGAGCGCTATACACCGCACGAACGTGGAATAATTGTGTCCATTTTTTTTGTGAAATAATCAATCTCACAAACGAAGAAAACGATTTTCAGTCAAAAATTATTATGAGCGACGAGGCGCATTTCCATTTAAGCGGGCATGTCAATAAGCAAAATCTCCTTTTCTGGGGAACTAAAAATCCGCATGTCATACAAGAAGAGTGGTTACATCCACTTAAAGTTACTGTGTGATGCGGCGTTCACGCGGGAGTAGTGATCGGGCCGTATTTTTTTGAAAGACTTCATTGGCAATACGGTAACTGTTACTAGTGAACGCTAGTAGTATAAATATGGGGATTCTCGACCGAGAGAACATTATGACTGATGGAATCGTAAGAAAGTGGGTGGGAGCATTTAAAGATGGCCACACAAATGTGCATAATGCAAGTTTGGTGCAGAAAGTGGACAAGAAGGTTAAAGAAAACAGACTCTTTACGGTTTTCTCTTTGTGGGATGACTTTCCTTGAGCGGTACCACAACGACGGTGATGATTTCTTAAGCCAAATTGTTACGGGTGAAAAAACATGGGTAGCCTACGTCACACCAGAATCAAAGCAACAGTCCATGGAATGGAGGCATTCACATTCACCCAGAAAAGAGAAGTTTAAGCAAACAATTTCTCCCCGGAAATCATGTGCACAGTTTTTTTGGGACAGAAAAGAAGAATTTCTGCCTCGTAAAGAGACAATGAATGCAGCAGCTTATTGTGAGACATTGCACAATATGCGTCTTTCAATACAGAACAAAAGACAAGGTAAGTTGAGCAAGGGCATCGTTTTGCTGCATTCCGATGGGAAACTCTAGATCATCCTCCATACAGCCCTGATCTGGAGCCCAGTGACTACTATCTGTTCCTGGACTTGAAGAAACACCTGGGCGGTCAGCGTTCTCAAGACGATGACGAAGTCAAAACAGTTGTGATGCAGTGGTTAACAAGTCAAGCGGCAGACTTCTATGAGGAGAGTATTCAAAAACTGGTACAACGTTATGACAAGTGCCTCAATATTGACGAAAATTATGTAGAAACGTAGATTAAGGTACAGGCTTTCATGTAAAAATAAAATTATTAAGATATTTTAGCACGTCTTTGTTAGATTTCAAAACGGTATATTTAAAAAACACGCCTCGAACTATGCAGGATGGACAAAGAATGATAAAATTTCACCTACAAATGGGCGCTTCAATTTTTGTGTTCCACTAAGATTACTATTGGGATTTGATGAAAATTATAGTAGTACAAAAATAATTGCAAATGCTCCACACGAATTGGATACATATTTAAATCTGGCCTTAACAACAGACCGCTATGCATTATTGTACGATGTGTATTTCCGTTTTCAAGCCTCCTACTATGGTCGTTAATATGCTCAACCGATGCTAACATGGGCGGAATTCAAACAAAAAGCTCCGATTGTAGTGATTGATTGTTCACGACAAAATGAAACAATTAAAAATTGTCCGGTTGATGTTAGAATTGAGTTGGAAACAGAAGCTGATGGAATTCCTGATAACACGTCAGCGTTTTGTTTGCTGATTCATGACCGTATTATAGAGTATTCGCCTTTAAGTGGGGGGAGGTGAAGAAAGTAATATAAATACAACAAGTGCATGTCAGCTATTATCAGAATTTATCATGTTATCATACTTAATAGTCGATGTACAAGGCTTCAAAGTCAATAATAAATTTCATGTCAAAGAGTTGGCGATTTCCTTTAATACAAGTGAATTTCAACGGTTTTTAATAAAATCACCATTTGAATATTCGCGATTGTCAAGTGAGGATCAAAAACAAGTGAAATGGCTCCAAAGAAATCATCATGGTCTGACTTGGGATGAAGGTAGTGTAACTTTCAAAAGTGTGCGTAAATTCCTGTTGGAAAACTTGAAAAACACCAATCGAATCGTATATGTCAAGGGAAAGGAGAAGACCAAATGGATCGAAAGTATGTTACAACTCACACAGCAGCAGCAGCAGCAGCAGCAGCATACAGTTTGTAATTTGGAAGATGATTTTCCCAAAATACCAACTTTGAGAAGAATAAAAAAAACAAGTATTACGAAACCGCACTGTCCATCGCCTCATCCACATTGTGCTTTAGAAAATGTATATCTATTAAGAAATTATGTAGATAAATTAAAGGTGTAGTTAAATAAAAAAACCATTTAATTTAAAAAAACATTTATTTTATTAACAAAAATTCTCCAATCATTATTAATACAATTTTATCCCCATTTTATATACACATAAAAAAATCCCACTTATTTTAACCCCGTTTAATATATACATAAAAATACATAGATTAAAACAATCACATGTTTCCTACTTGATCAAACTCCTCCCCTCCCTCCTCAAAACAAATTGCAAAATGGCCCCAAGCAAAAGTTGAAATACCATCCTGTCTAATGTATCTCTTATCATCACTACAACTTATTGCTATTTTATTAAGATTTAACGTATATATCTCATGAACTTTTGACCTAAACACTAACATATTTCTATATAACACATTTTTATTATACAGGGTGCCCCAGGGGTACGTGCAAGCTTCATAATTCCGTTGCTAGAAGACATATCTGTTTACATTGATAAAAAGTACATTATTTGGACAACATAAATTTGAAGTTTCAACAATTTAAATGCTATAGCTTCAAAAATATGAATTTTTCAATCAAACACTGCAAATTTTAAAATTTCATGAAAAGTCAAAATATCTGAAAATCTTTCAGCGCTAGACCATAGGTCATGTTATCAAACTATCCTTCGATTTCATCAAAGAATTCAAAAATGTAATAAAAAATATACCATTCCATTTAAAATAAGAGAGTACCCTCTATAAGAGAGGAAGTTAAAAGAACGAAAATAATTTTAAGTTGTACAGAATGTCTGTAGCTACTGTTTAAAAAAAAAACCGCAAGTCGATATGTCTTATAACAACGGAGTTATCGAGCTTGCACGTACCCCTGGGGCACCCTGTATTAACAATCTCGATAATTATTTAAAGTCAACTCATTTACAACAGTCCGTTTAACACCTTTTGCTTTTTTTATTGTCCTATCCTTTATGACATCAATGGAATACATTTTTGCACGCAATTCTCTCATAATACGACCATTGTTCTCATCTTTCATTAACCCGACAATTTTCTTATTTTTTAAAGGAATGTTATAGGGGTTATCACTAGCATACTCTGACGTATCAAAATATTGATCAATATCGTCTTTGATGTCATTATAGAAATCTTCCGTTTGAATTGTATAAATAAACGAGTCTGTATCTATATAATTCAAACGTAAATTCTCCTTGTATTTTGGCTTCATATAATCATAGTGGAACTTGTACATGAGATTTTTCGAAAGCTCCAGTACGGTGAACCCCAAATAAATTGGTTTATTATAAAACGTCCTTACACGATCCATTTGAATGGCCACCATATTGGGGGTGAACTGTGTGACGCTATGACAATTAGGTTTTGCTATCAATGCACGAGCTCCCAATCGTCGACCTTTACTCTCCCATTTTATTACAATTTTGACATCTTTTCGCTTATCGACATTTTCCATTGTCTTTCCATAAACAGCATTGTTTAATAATTTGAAGAAATTTTTCTCAAAAGTATTACGTGCTAATGTACGATGATGTGTATTTAGATCAATGTATTTCTTCAGCCAACAGGATTGTCGAAACTTGAGAACACGATGGATTTTTCTTAAAATCAAACCATGTTTCAAACATTGTTGAAGATTTCTATAATGAATCACATATCGTTGTTTATCAGTCAAATCGGGTATTAATTTTGCTAGTTTGCTGCCCGGGGGAGCTTTATTTTCCGCACAAAAAGGTAAATCATTATGAGTGCAATGCAGGGTTTCCGGATAATATAAATCCACCTCGAAAATGTATCCAATTTCCGATAAAGGTTCAATACTCATTATATCCAAATGTTCAACGTTTTCAACCCATTGGAAATCTGCATAGGGCATTGGTTCTGACATGGCCCATCCATACAAATTATTTGCATCTAAATACATTAAAAATGAAGATGGTTTCGATGCATCATAATCTTGCATGTACCGATTATTTGCCACCGAATTACACAATGAACATTGCGTAATACCACCTCGAATTCCCCGTTTAATAAAAATATGCATCTCATAGTCCGTTAACAATTCTAATTTAATATTTGTATATTTCAACATTGCATCCCACGATAGTCCTGGTGCTGTATAATATTGACAAGGATCCAACTCATATATTGATTTGCATACTTTACGAAAATTTTCAAAAATATCAGTTAATAATTAATACATCAATGGTCAAATATACTTTTAAATAATCCCAAAATGTTCCACAATTAAACTTTTCTCAAACAACTTGTGCGAACTGATATTCTGCATCCGTACACTCTTTATTGGTTAATTTATTATAAAAGCTTACCTGTGGCGGTAGACTAGTTTCAATCAATTTCTCAAAACTATCTAGATATTCGTATGGAAACACCCCCTTTCTGGTAGCTAAATCAAATTTTTCCTCATCAGGGAAAACTTTTCGCACAGTATGGAAATCGTCTGAAGTTAAATTATTTGCCAACGAATCAAACTTGATTGCATAAAACGAGCAGAATCTAAAAAGCGTAGATCGATTGTCTCTTTACCTCCTAACACTGGTATGCGTTTCGATAAACAAATATATAATTCTTTGTTGAGCAGTATCAAGTTTATTTCACCTTCCACGACCTCCAATGCTTTAACAAACAAATGACAATCGTAACCGGAAAAATTGTGAAACAAAATGGGAAAAAATTTCGGTATGCGGAACTTTAAATTACAATCGTTATGAGCTGGACCCCTGTATTGCCCAGTGAAATGACAATGATCGGCCACCCTCTCCCTTCCCAAATTTTATTTGCAAATATGACATTCTGTTGATTGTTGTTGTCGTATTCGTTCATTATTGTCGAGCGGTTTCATGGGTTTTGGTTGTAAAATGATGTTATAGTACAAAGTCTTTATTTTGTTCGTCAAATCTTTGATGAATTCTTGTGCGCAATCTTGGCCCTTATACACTCTCAACTTATCCAATGATGGGTCAAAAGAACATTTCAAATAATATGCAAAGGCACAAGGTGTGTGTTTTTGTATGATTGTTGTTGTTGAAATTGTCGGATCAGGTTGGCAGGTATCATATTTTTCCAAAATGCATTCAAAATCAGCATATATTACAAAAGGTACATCCAGTTGTCGTTCATAATTAGTAAAGCATAATTCTTTCTGTTCTGGTGTGGGGATCACGGTAACTATTCGATTGCATTCGTTTTTATGTTGAACCAACTTGTTTACATCATGGAAATGCTGTAGACAATTATAACATAAGTTAATTTGTGTGTGATGTTTTGTTATTTGATTACGAATTAACCGAGAGATGTTTTTTATCTAGACATAATGACTCTTTTTTTCATTTTGAAGTAACAGGAGATTAATATGTGTATATCTTTCTCTTTTGGTACAATAATATGGACCAACAATGGTACCCCCCTCTAACCCGAAAACATTTACACTTATTTCAGGGTTGTTTCGTTCGAAAACTGCCACATCCTCAACCTTCAATGGAAATTCCAACTCGGTAAAATTTAATCGGGTACCATTTGGTAAACTGATTTCATCACTTGTAATGTCAGCGATCTGATATGATCCAGGTCGTTGAGGATGATCGACAACTGGATGCACCGCTGATATGATGGCCCACTTAAAACAGTATTGATCAGCATTTTGAATGCTAATACAGGCCTTTCTTATTGTGATATTCATTGGTAATGGTATATATTGTGACCCCTTAATTGGACGATACTCGTTAATGTTCACTTCCAGGTGGTTTATTGAAATCAGTGCCCAGCCACTATCACGCTCTTGAAATTCCCCCATTTTGGTAATAATTGTTTCAATCATTTCCTCTAATGCCCTTCTCACATCGTCTTCGTTGCGAGCCACCTGCATTTTCGTATTGAATGATTTATTGGAAATCTCTTCATCATCCTCTGTCATTTTAATATATTCTCCGCTCAGCTCCAACATAAATTTGATTGATACATGTTCTTCTATTTGCTTTGTTAATTCAGCTTCAATTACCGGTCGAGCTTCATTCAAAAAGTCGTGTACGTTTAAATTTTCAGGGTTGACATTTTCATATAAGAGTGTTTGAACTCGTTGGTGAAAGCACGATTTTACCACCTTTAAATTACCTGACAGAACCTGAGCACTGCCCCAGTTATGCTTGAGTGTACGTACGTGATACATCCATTCGTTCAATGTCATTCCCTCAATTTTACATTGTTCGCAACTTTTCTTCGTTCTGTCGTCGGCACTGGTTGACGGAATTGGATTATTAATTAATGATGATGATGATGATGATGATGATGATGATACTCTTGCTTTCTTAAGTGTTTTTTGTGTGCTTCCACACCTTGGCATATCTAATAATTTGATCAATAATCTTTTTTTTTGTTTTTCTTAATAATAATGGAAAAATGACTTACCTTTTGAGTTAGAATGTACCGTTGCAAGATGTCTTTTCAAATTGTATTGTTTTGCAAACGTTTTATTGCATTTCGGACAACTATATGCACTTTTTGTACCTTCCATTTTTTTGTTGTGGATAATAACGTAGTTATTCACGTATTACTAATTTATAAAGATTATCGAAATTATTTGCTCTTTATATAGGTGAGCTAATGACGCTTTTTTCTCATCAATTGTGATATTGTTAAAAATTGACAGTTACACCATCTGTGGGCCTCGTGTGTAATTTTTTCAACTTCTTATTACTCTGTCGAAAACAGATATAACCAATTTTTTTAATAATTTCCGTATTTTTGGAGATTGCATCATGTGTGGTCGACGTCCACATTTTTATTTTACTTATCTGGGGTCCTTGTGTATATTATTTGTTTAATTTCTTAAACTTTTCCGTATTTTTGACCCAAACATTTTTTCCATCGGTGGACCTTGTATGTAATTTTTTCAACTTCTTATTACTCTGTCGAAAACAGATATAACCATTTTTTTGATAATTTCCGTATTTTTGGAGATTGCATCATCTGTGGGGCACGTCTAAGTTCTAAGACAATATCATAATTTTGGATCAAAATTTTTAATTGACTTATCTGAGGTCCTTGTATACATTTTTTCAATTTCTTATTATTTTTTTGAAAACTTTTCCGTAATTTTGAATCAAACATGTTTTTGATGGCATCATTTGGGGTGTCCGTGTATAATTTTTTTAATTTTTTTTCACTAGGAATTTTAAAAAATCTACGGGGAGATTGGGCATATAAATAAGCAAACACAGCTCCTGTAGAATCAGTTAACGCACCAAAATAAGCAAACACAGCTCCTGCAGAATCAGTTAACGCACCATTAATTCATCAATTTAAAATAGTTTTTTGTGCCAATGTATCTCACTACGAAGCCTGATCCAGATGACCGGGTGGTATGCCCGTTCGAGACGCAACATTACATCGCGTATAGAAATATGGCGAAACACATAAGGAAGTGTCACCAGTCGGAGGTGTGGAGACAACCACCAACCACCTGGATGGTATTGACCATCCACGATGAGAGGCTGCTAGGCCTGATAAAAAGAGTCGGCACGGACGTAATGAAGTTAGTGGAAGCGCCAGGCCCGGAAGGATGGAGCAACTTCCTCGCATACAACTCAACACCTCCTGGGAAACAATTTTCCCAGGAGAAAAGGCAGCAGCTGCTCCAGCTGATTTACAACACACATAGTAATATGTATTTACAATAAATATTATATTTTTCGCATAATTTTTTCTTTTATATCTTTCAATTATTGTTTAAATCAATAAGCAATAATTCAAACCCTGATGCGGGTAAAACACTTTTTTCCTCCCCCCCGCACCATCTACATCATCATTACAACATAGTACATCATTTCGAATACCATAACAAATAGTCGAATGATTTGAACGTTGTCTTTGCACACACAAGGTACAGCGTTCAAATCCCAAAAAAATTTTTTCCCGTCAAAAGAGCTCCTCCTCCTCCTCACAGTGGCGACGTCTTACGTTGTCTTTGCACACACAAGGTACAGCGTTCAAATCCCAAAAATTTTTTTACCGTCAAAACAGCTCCTCCTCCTCCTCCGTGACGTCTTGCGGCGGCTCCAGCCACTTCCCAGCCCCTTCCCAGCCAAATCTCACCCCTTCCCAGCCAAATCTCACCCCTTCCCAGCCCCATCCAGCCCCTTCCCACCCCCATCCAGCCCCTTCCCACTCCAATCCAGCCCCTTCACACACCCCCACCCCATCCCCCCTTAGCAGAGACGCAAACCAGGGGCGCAAAACCACTTAGCAGGGACACAAACCGCGACAGTGGCGCCAACTAGCGGCGGCTCCTCGAAGTAGTGGCGCTCAACATACATATTTATACTACTAACCTTGCTTCCCATTTTCTTCCTAGGAGTAAGCACCCTTAAGATTTTCTGCTTTATTTTTGACAACTACATTCGCCATATTTAAAAAGAATTTTGACAAAGAATCAAAATACGCCTACTTAATCCAGTAATAGGCCAATGCTTGCAATGCTTATTCAAAGGTGTTGTGTTTTCGAATATTATGCTGATGCATGGGTATTATGATGACAGAAAATCTTGCAAATTTTAAGAATTTTTTTCTCAAAAATTCACTTATGCAACCCCACATTATTTTTACATATCTGAACGTAGAAAAAAATTCTTTAGCTAAAAATGCAATCAAAAATAGAGGTTGCCATTTAAAAAAATTGTTGATGATGGCAGTTCTTCGCAATGGTAACTGGTAGAGCCGTTTTGGCTCCTTCCCGCATACTTAATTTAAAAATAAAAAGTTACCTGTCTCGGCGTTTTTCAAAATTCTGATAAATAAAAAAGTTATTGTCATTATGCGTTACTTTAAACTCACCCTGTACATAAAAAATACATAGATTAAAACTAATTACCTAAAACAATCACATGTTTTCTACTTGATCAAACTCCTCCCTTTCCTCCTCAAAACAAATTGCAAAATGACCCCAAGCAAAAGTTGAAATACTATCCTGTCTAATGTACATATCTCTTATCATCACTACCACTTAATGCTATTTTATTTAGATTTAACGTATACAGAGCTGAGGAAAATACTAGACACATAGCAGGATCTATCTGTTTCCCTCCCACGATCATTTCGTTTCGTATGTTAGAAAGAGGTCGAGCGAATTAAGGCGTGATTAAGGAGGAGCGGTGGTGGACCCAAGTCTGCTTGTTGATACCACCACTATACTATCTTCGAGCTCATTTGACTCTATTGAATAGACAAAGAACGGTATTTACTATCTTTTTCTTAATTCTTTCAAGTGGGAAAAAGATAGATAGTGGAAACATACGGACGTCTGTACGTCAGACAAAGATTGAATTATTCTGCATACGGTGTTTTGTTTTCTAATTGTTGAAATAACAGAATAATTCATAAGACATTTTCGTAATTTTGGGGCAAAATTTTTAATTTACTTATCTGAGGTCCTTATGTACATTTTTTAATTTCTTATTATTTTTTGAAAACTTTTCCGTAATTTTGAATCAAACATGTTTTGATGGCATCATTTGGGGGTCCTCGTGTATAATTTTTTAATTTTTTATTACTACGAATTTTGAAAAATCTATAGGGAGATTGGGCATATAAATAAGCAAACACAGCTCCTGTAGCATCAGTTAACACACAAGTAAGTCTTCAACGTAAAAATAGTTTTTTTTGTGCCGCAGTCGATGTATCTCAACACGAATCCAGATCAAGATGACCGGGTGGTATGGCCATTCAACCTGTACCATTATATAGCATACCGAAATATGGCTAAACATATGGATAAGTGTCACCGGTCGGAGGTGCGGAGACCACCACCAACCATCTGGATGGTATTGACCATCCATGATGAGAGGGTCCTAAAATTAATAAAAAGAGTGGGCACCGACGTAATGGAATTAGAAGAAGCGCCAGGGCCCCACAAATGGGAGGAGTATTTACAGTATAATGCAACACCAAAGGGACCACTATTCAGTGAAACAAAGCGGCAGCAGCTGTTGTCGCATATCAAAAACACGCATAGTCAAGTGTATTAATTTATAATAAATAATAAATATTTTCTTCAGTATTTTTTTATCTTTAAATTATTAAATGATTCAAACCCTAATTCGGTCAAAACACTTTTTCCCCAACATTCACAAGATCATCATTACAACATAGTACATCATCATTTCGAATACCATAACAAATAGTCGAAGGATTTGAACGTTGTCTTTGCACACACAAGGTACAGCGTTCAAATCCCAAAATTTTTTTATCCCACCCCCATCCCATCCCCATCCAGCCCCTTCCCAACCCCATCCAGCCCCCATCCCCCTTAGCAGAAACGCAAACCACTTAGCAGGGGCGCAAACTCCCTTAGCGGGGACACAAACCGAGGAGCGCGACAGTGGCGCTAACTAGCGGCGGCTCCTCGAAGTAGTGGCGCTCAACATACATATTTATACTACTGTTGTGTATTTATGTTTCTTTATCAATATATTTACTTAAATTTAACCTTTTGGTTTTTATTTCCCTTGTAAACGTAACTATATGTATGTACGTATGTATATAGAATACGTACTGAATGACGTAATATATACGTCACAGGGTATATGTCATTCAAAAATGCGGTTTGAGCGCCACCTAAGAGCGAGGTATTGAACTACATGGTTGGCGGTGGTGAGGGAAGTGGAATCATCAGCCAATAGAAGTTACTAGCACCTGGTCCATATTTATACTACTCACGGGCACGTCTAAGTTTTAAGACATTTTCGTAATTTTGGGCCAAAATTTTTAATTTACTTATCTGAGGTCCTTGTGTATATTTTTTTAATCTCTTATTATTTTTTGAAAACTTTTCCGTAATTTTGAACCAAACATGTTCTGATGGCATCATTTGGGGTCCTCGTGTATAATTTTTTATTTTTTACCACTACGAATTTTGAAAAATCTATGGGGAGATTGGGCATATAAATAAGCAAACACAGCTCCTGTAGAATCAGTTAACAAGTCTACAATTTTCGTAATACAAGTGAAAGACAGTTAAAATGTCTTTAACATCAAAAACTGATAGCGACGCGAGGGTAGTTTGCCCGTTCAACAAACAACATTACATTGTGTTTTGCAACATGTCCAAACACCTGGACAAATGTCACCAATTGGAGGTACGAGCACCCATAACAAATTGGATAGTACTAACTATACACGATGAAAGGGTGCTAGGTCTCATTAAGAGAGTGGGCACCGACGTGATGAATTTAGTGGAAGCGCCAGGGCCTGAAGGATGGAACAACTTCCTAGACTACAACTCAACACCTCCTGGGAAACAATTTTCCCAGGAGAAAAGGCAGCAGCTGCTACAGCTGATACAAGAAACACATAGTAATATGTATTAGTAAAAATTTACAATAAATATTATCTTTTTATTCAGTATTATTTTTTCTTTTATATCTTTCAATTATTGTTTAAATCAATAAGCAATAATTCAAACCCTGATGCGGTCAAAACACTTTTTTCCTCCCCCCGCACCACCATCATCATTACAACATAGTACATCATCATTTCGAATACCATAACAAATAGTCGAAGGATTTGAACGTTGTCTTTGCACACACAAGGTACAGCGTTCAAATCCCAGTGCAAAAATTTTTTTACAGTCAAAAGAGCTGCTGCTGCTCGCTCGTCCTGCGGCAGGAGCTCCTCCTCCTTCTCCTCACAGTGGCGACGTCTTGCGGCGGCTCCTCGACCCAGCCCCTTCCCAGCCAAATCCCACCCCTTCCCAGCCAAATCTCACCCCTTCCTAGCCCCTTCCCACCCCCACCCCCTTAGCAGAGACGCAAACCACTTAGCATGGACACAAACCCCCCTTAGCAGGGACACAACCCGAGGAGCGCGACAGTGGCGCCTATTAGCAGCGGCTCCTCGAAGTAGTGGCGCTCAACATACATATTCATACTACTTCTATTTTTTTTATTATTTTTTTATCACTACGAATTTTGAAAAATCTATGGGAGATTGGGCATATAAATAAGCAAACACAGCTCCTGTAGCATCAGTTAACACACAAGTAAGTCTTCAAAGTCAAATATTTTTTGTACCGCAGTAAAAAGATGTATCTCGATACGAACCCAGATAAAGACGACCGGGTGGTATGCCCGTACAACATTCACCATTACATAGCCTACAGAAATATGGTCAAATCTCCTCCCCCCACCGGAATTCGTCATACCACATCACGTGTAGTAATCCAAGAATTATGATCGTTTGAAAAACCTAACCATTTTACAAATATCCTATTACCTTTTCGTTTGAGAATTTTTTTCAATAAGGTAAATGTTAGGATATTTTGCTTTTAATAATTCTTGCTGATAGAATCCACCTTGTATTGGTTTCCCTTGATAATCTTCCAATAGATATGTGACGGGGTTTGTTTTCTTCACTTTTCTAATTCGAAATACCTCGGTAGTCCAATTAGGGGTGTATCCTTTTGCAAAGAGATGTTTATGTTTGCTAATACGTAGAGTATCTCCCACTTTAAACTTTGGTAATGGGAATGTTTTCAATTTACTGTAGACAGTTTTCAATAGATCTTGCTCGTTGTCAGCATTCACATCACAAGGACGCATTTTTATTGTTCGATGATAAGAATGATTGTATTTCTTGAGCAAATTTTCAATGTTATCTACCCACCGAGAAGATCCCTGCATACTGAATTCTTTCCACATCCAATTTTTTAATGTACGATTAAATCGTTCAACAATGGAAGCTTTCAAGGTGCTATAAGTGGAGTAATGATTGATTCCATATTTCTTCATCAACTGTTGAAATTGAGCATTGTAGAACTCTTTACCATTATCCGTTTGTAAGTTGGTTGGTGTTTGTGTTTTTAAAATTGTAGCCATTGCTTGAGTTACATCATGAGCAGATTTAGTTTTAACGGGCACAGCCCAAGCAAACTTGGAAAATGCATCGATGACAGTTAGCAAATAATTAAATCCTTTATTGTCAGCAGCATAATCTCTCATCTCCACCAAATCGGCTTGCCAAAGATCATTGATACCTTTCAGAATAACTGTACGCCGTTGAAAGTTTCTACGTGCAGGTGTATGTAATTCATTCACTAATTGTTGCTTACTCATTATCACAAGAAATTGTTTTAACCAATTTGCATGTTGTCCTTCTTCGCTTTTATCTCCGGCATTACTGACGGTTTTACACTTGGTGCAGGTTTTTTAAGGTGAGATGCTGACGGAAGAACTAGAATCGGTTGAGAGTCGTTCTTACGCGAAAAGGTAATAACTTCTTTCAGATCACTGTTTAATTTATCTATAGATTCTTCTAATTTAGTTACAGATGATGAAATTGTCGATAAGTCATTATTGAATTTCAATATACCTTCTTTAAGTTTTCTCACATCCGATGTGATTGGTACAATTTCATTTCGTAAAGTCACCTTCATCCCATCAACATATTGTTTGGTAGCTCCATCAGTAGGTTGTAACGGTTGATGTAGATTAATTATACGTTTTTTATCAAAATCATAATTGCCATGTTCCGTTATTATCAGTGGAAATTGCAAAGAAACAAGACTTTTATGACTTTCGTGTGTATAGGATGAGAATCGTCCAAATTTATCGATGCTCATGGTAGTAAAGTTAAAGTATAACTGACCAGTTAATAAATAATACCTGCTTCTTTTAATTCTTCAATAATTGAGATAATCTCGTTATTATGATTCGTATGTCCGGCATGTTGTGATGCAATCAACAAACGTAAACGTTCAACGAGTTCATTAGGATCATCCCAATATACATAATCTAATTTTCTTTTGGATAATTTCATTAAACCAGATCCTTTATGGGTAGATTTTGCTTTTTTTTGTAAGCTTTCAATAAACTTATATTTTTCATTATATTGATCATGAGCTAATCGTTTCTTAGGATCATTATCATAGTGAATTGCATTTGTATTATCAATAATCTCTAAATAGTTGTTAATGTCATCATTGGTGTAGACTTTAGGATTGGGATTGTTGAGAAATAACAATTGCCCTAGACCAGGTGTAAGGTCATATCTGGTTTTATCAATAAAGACTGCGTCATTGGTCATTTGGAAAGGTAAGCCTCCCATTTTCCAAATATGCTTCTTGTCATCAAGCCGAGATCCATACTTCAAATCGATTTCATCTTTATTCTTTGCTCCAATAAGGTTCTTGGCATATGTGTCAGGAGAAATTGAGTCAGAAATAGAATCTTCAAACACATCATCCTCCTCCTCCTCCTCCTCCTCCCCCTCCTCCTCTTCCGGATCCTCCAGATTTTCACCTAGCCATGTTGTAGTCATGGTTTTTGCAACATTTTGCTTTTTGTCTTCTTCTTCTTCTTCTTCTTCTTGTTTGACTTTGATGGCTTTCACTTTTCTTTTACGCTGCTGTTGTTTTACAGTTGTAGGGGGTGGTGGTGGTGGTGGTGGTAAAGCGAGATTCTTCAACGGTTTTGTAATGGGTTCAAAGAGTGTTTCCAATTGCGTCTCTGTTCTATTTCGATCGTTTTTCAATTCTTGATACTTCTTACAAATGACTTTTCGCGTTTCCACTAAGTCCTTGATCAAGTTCTCATCCATTGTTTTAACTGAATGTTATCCAGGTCAAAAGAGAACTAACAATACAAGAACTATAGCGCTGGTATTTATAATTTAATAAAAATATCAAAACCTTTCCTATATCGACCATTATCAATCTCACAATCTTTATTAATAACTATACATCCATAAGAGTCCTTCCAGCATTCCGAACAAATGGTGCGAAATTCATCAAACGTCATGTCAGTATTGACATGATCATCGTACACATGTTTCAAATTCATAAAGTCTTGTTTGAATAGCACCAGTAAGTTAGCATTATCGCGTATTAAATGTTTTGGAACACGCGTATAAGTTTGGCATAAATAAAAACTATCCACATCCTTGTGACGTCCCATACAAAAGAAATTTTTCATATTGTTCTGTTTTTCGGTAGCCACATCATCAAAAATAAACACTGAATTGCCTTTAGCATCATTCGGAGCTATTACCTCATCACCATCAGCAAACGTGTAATAGCCAATGCCTTTGATAGGAGCTAAGAGTTGTCTAAGATACTCATATTTTGGTTGAATATACATAAATATTTTCGAATTTCAAACCGTTGGAATGTTTAATTAAACTTAACATTAAATTGGTTTTCCCACGCACGAATACTGTTAGGTAATAATGAGCTGTGTTTAATCTTTTTATTATCACTGCGAATATCTAAATTGTTAATTACAAGTGACTTGTGTTGCTTTATGAATTTCATCTTGATAACTAGAGGCAGGTATATAATGCGTGCACTTTTATAGTTTTGCATTAAATGCGCTTGTGCAGTGATCGAAATAACAATAAAATGTTAATGCATGGTAAATATTCAATCAGTTCTAAAGGAAAGCACAAAGGTAAAGGATTGTTAAACTCTGCCATCAATAAGCTACCATTTGAGGTACACCTTCCTGGATATCAATTTTGTGGACCTGGTACAAAACTTGCAGACCGTTTAGCTCGAGGTGATAACGGGATTAACGGCTTGGATCGGGCTTGTAAGGAGCACGATATTGCCTCGTATTCTATACATAAAGACAAAAAATTACGACATTAAGCCGACAAAGTCTTGGCTGAACGAGCTTGGGAACGTGTAAAAGCAAACGACGCCAAACTTGGTGAACGTATCAATTCGTGGTTGGTGACGAATGCCATGAAGACTAAAGTGAAATTAGGAATGGGATTAAAGAGAAATAAGAACCAGAGGAAACGGCGGCGATCATCTGCTATCGTTAAAGGTAAAAAAATCTTCCGCGATTCAGTTGCATCTGTACGTAAGACGATAAAAACAAACAAACCAACGAATATGGAAAGTGCAATAAAGCTAGCATTAGCGGCAGCAAAAAGTGTAGTAAAACGAAAACGCATCCAACTACCGCGAGTAATTCCCGTACCGAAGACTGGTGGTGTTTTGCCATTTTTAGTGCCCTTATTCGCTGGATTGTCTGCTGCTGGCGGCCTCTCTGGTGGGGTGGCGTCTATTGTGAAAGCGGTCAATGCCGCTAAAGAAGCTCGAGAGCAATTATCGGAAAATCAGCGTCATAATAAGACAATGGAGGCCATAGCAATGGGTAAAGGATTGCATTTGAAACCATATAGGAAAGGTCTTGGTCTCTATTTAAATCCAAAAAACTCATGAAAATGCTACCCGAGCGACCACTCAACGAAATGGATTTACGAAAATTTGGTAAAACAATTCCATGGTTTCGCGGCGTCTTTATGTTGGATAAATTACCCAAGAAACCACCACGTAAACGGGAATGTGGTATTGTAAATTTAGATAAATCCGATGGTCCTGGTACTCACTGGGTAGCATATTTTAAAAATGGAAAACAAATTGAATATTTTGATAGTTATGGTAATTTAAGACCACCCAAGGAAATTATCAATTATTTAGGTGATGACATTACTTATAATTATAACAGATATCAAAATGATGATTCATATATTTGTGGACATTTGTGTTTGCAATTTCTTCATGATTGCGTCAATAAAAAAGCAGTTCATTAAACATAATGAGTCAGTTTATTATTAACCTTTAACATGTCAATAACGCTGACCTTAAGCGATAACAAATCAACAATTACAACGGATTTCTTTCCACCGATTGAATTATCTCAAAAATATGAATGTGGTTTAATTGATTTACACACATATAATTCAATTCCAAATATTGATGTCGATAATAACCTATTCCATGTAGGCAACGAAATTATACCAATTCCAGTTGGATCATATAAAATTGATGATATTGCCAACTATATTAGTGATTATTTAAAAACAAAAAAATCGAAAACAAAAGTTGAATTGAAGGCCAACAACATTGCACTGCAAACGGAAATTAAGGCTTCACAACCCATCGATTTTCATCAGGATCGTTCCATTGGACAATTGTTGGGATTTAGCAGGAAAGTATTGAGTCCTAATGTCGTGCATGTGTCCGATTTACCTGTCAATATTATGAAAATAAATGCTATAAGAGTGGAGTGTAACATCATGACAGGATCATACATCAATCAACTGTGTGCCCACACAATACACGAATTCTCACCAAACGTAGGTCCAGGGTATAAAATAGCGGAAGTTCCAAAGAATGTCATCTATTTACCTGTGAACGTGCAACGCATAACATCATTAACTATCAAACTTGTTGATCACAACGGTGATTCAATTAACTTTAGGGGAGAAACGATAACCCTAAGATTACATTTGAAACCATGTTAGTTTTTTCGAATGCTGAAAAGGATAAATATCCGGTGAATCGAGACCAGACAATTAGTTTATCGAAAGCTTGTAAACGAAGAAGATCTCCAAGTTCTTCTCGTCCTCGTAAACACCTTACCAAGAACAATAAACAATTTTTAAAATCAATTGGATTAAAATTGACATAATGACAACTGATATTCTCAATATTACATCATCTCCCCGGTTTGATGATTCCATAACAAAGAAGGAGTACCATACATATGCACCATTCATCGAGTCTTTTAATAATAGTGATCAAATTCGGATATCGATTCAAAATCAAGATTTGTGTGTACTTCCAAGTGCAAGTTTTATTTACATCGAAGGCACGCTAGAAACGGTTCGAAAACCTAATGACAAAGATCCAGTCATTCCGACTGAGCTATGCAATAACTGTGTAGCATTTTTATTTGATGAAATTCGTTATGAATTGAATGGAGTGGAAATTGATCGTTGTCGGAATGTGGGTATCAGTACATCATTGAAGAACTATGTATCAGTGGATGCTTCGAATAGTCTCACTTTATACTATGCAGGATGGAAAAAGAGTGGTGAAATTCCACCTACATATGGACAGTTCAATTTTTGTGTTCCATTAAGATTATTATTGGGATTTGCTGAAGATTATACAAAAATAATTGCAAATGCTCGACACGAATTGGTTTTAACTCGTGCTAAATCTGATCATAATGCAATTATTACAAATGCAGATGACTACAAGTTAACTATCAACAAACTATTATGGAAAGTTCCACATATTTATGTAAATGATGCGGAACGCTTACGACTATACAAAATTATTCAAAGTAACAGATCAATTCAGATGGCTTTTCGTAGTTGGGACTTGTATGAATATCCAAATGTTCCCAAGACCAATCACCTGGTTTGGACTGTGAAAACTTCTACGCAACTGGAGAAGCCCCGTTATATTCTTCTTGCTATGCAAACCAACAAAATGAATGTGAAAACTGCCAACAGTAGTGAATTTGATACGTGTAAATTAACAAATCTGAAAGTGCATCTCAACTCTGATACATATCCTTATGATAATCTAAATCTGGCCTTAACAACAGACCGTTATGCATTATTGTACGGTGTGTATTTCCGTTTTCAAGCCTCCTACTATGGTCGTTAATATGCTCAACCGATGCTAACATGGGCGGAATTCAAAGAAAAAGCTCCGATTGTAGTGATTGATTGTTCACGACAAAATGAAACAATTAAAAGTGGTCCGGTTGATGTTAGAATTGAGTTGGAAACAGAAGCTGATGGAATTCCTGATAACACGTCAGCGTTTTGTTTGCTGATTCATGGCCGTATTATAGAGTATTCGCCTTTAAGTGGGGAGGTGAATAAAGTAATATAAATGCAACAAGTGCATGCCAACTATTATCAGAATTCATCATGTTATCATACTTAATAGTCGGTGTACAAGGCTTCAAAGTCAATAGTAAATTTTATGTCAAAGAGTTGGCGATTTCCTTTAATACAAGTGAATTTCAACGGTTTTTAATAAAATCACCATTTGAATATTCGCGATTGTCAAGTGAGGATCAAAAACAAGTGAAATGGCTCCAAAGAAATCATCATGGTCTGACTTGGGATGAAGGTAGTGTAACTTTCAAAAGTGTGCGTAAATTCCTGTTGGAAAACTTGAAAAACACCAATCGAATCGTATATGTCAAGGGAAAGGAGAAGACCAAATGGATCGAAAGTATGTTACAACTCACACAGCAGCAGCAGCAGCAGCAGCATACAGTTTGTAATTTGGAAGATGATTTTCCCAAAATACCAACTTTGAGAAGAATAAAAAAAACAAGTATTACGAAACCGCACTGTCCATCGCCTCATCCACATTGTGCTTTAGAAAATGTATATCTATTAAGAAATTATGTAGATAAATTAAAGGTGTAGTTAAATAAAAAAAACCCATTTAATTTAAAAAAACATTTATTTTATTAACAAAAATTTTCCAATCATTATTAATACAATTTTATCCCCGTTTAATATATATATAAAAAAAATACATAGATTAAAACTAATTACCTAATAAAACTTGAGAACACGATGGATTTTTCTTAAAATCAAACCATGTTTCAAACATTGTTGAAGATTTCTATAATGAATCACATATCGTTGTTTATCAGTCAAATCGGGTATTAATTTTGCTAGTTTGCTGCCCGGGGGAGCTTTATTTTCCGCACAAAAAGGTAAATCATTATGAGTGCAATGCAGGGTTTCCGGATAATCTAAATCCACCTCGAAAATGTATCCAATTTCCGATAAAGGTTCAATATTCATTATATCCAAATGTTCAACGTTTTCAACCCATTGGAAATCTGCATAGGGCATTGGTTCTGACATGGCCCATCCATACAAATTATTTGCATCTAAATACATTAAAAATGAAGATGGTTTCGATGCATCATAATCTTGCATGTACCGATTATTTGCCACCGAATTACGCAATGAACATTGCGTAATACCACCTCGAATTCCCCGTTTAATAAAAATATGCATCTCATAGTCCGTTAACAATTCTAATTTAATATTTGTATATTTCAACATTGCATCCCACGATAGTCCTGGTGCTGTATAATATTGACAAGGATCCAACTCATATATTGATTTGCATACTTTACGAAAATTTTCAAAAATATCGGTTAAAATTAATACATCAATGGTCAAATATACTTTTAAATAATCCCAAAATGTTTCACAATTAAACTTTTCTCAAACAACTTGTGCGAACTGATATTCTGCATCCGTACACTCTTTATTGGTTAATTTATTATAAAAGCTTACCTGTGGCGGTAGACTAGTTTCAATCAATTTCTCAAAACTATCTAGATATTCGTATGGAAACACCCCCTTTCTGGTAGCTAAATTAAATTTTTCCTCATCCGGGAAAACTTTTCGCACAGTATGGAAATCGTCTGAAGTTAAATTATTTGCCAACGAATCCAAACTTGATTGCATAAAACGAGCAGAATCTAAAAAGCGTAGATCGATTGTCTCTTTACCTCCTAACACTGGTATGCGTTTCAATAAACAAATATATAATTCTTTGTTGAGCGGTATCAAGTTTATTTCACCTTCCACGACCTCCAATGCTTTAACAAACAAATGACAATCGTAACCGGAAAAATTGTGAAACAAAATGGGAAAAAATTTCGGTATGCGGAACTTTAAATTACAATCGTTATGAGCTGGACCCCTGTATTGCCCAGTGAAATCACAATGATCGGCCACCCTCTCCCTTCCCAAATTTCCTTTGCAAATATGACATTCTGTTGATTGTTGTTGTCGTATTCGTTCATTATTGTCGAGCGGTTTCATGGGTTTTGGTTGTAAAATGATGTTATAGTACAAAGTCTTTATTTCGTTCGTCAATTCTTTGATGAATTCTTGTGCGCAATCTTGGCCCTTATACACTCTCAACTTATCCAATGATGGGTCAAAAGAACATTTCAAATAATATGCAAAGGCACAAGGTGTGTGTTTTTGTATGATTGTTGTTGTTGAAATTGTCGGATCAGGTTGGCAGGTATCATATTTTTCCAAAATGCATTCAAAATCAGCATATATTACAAAAGGTACATCCAGTTGTCGTTCATAATTAGTAAAGCATAATTCTTTCTGTTCTGGTGTGGGCATCACGGTAACTATTCGATTGCATTCGTTTTTATGTTGAACCAACTTGTTTACATCATGAAAATGCTGTAGACAATTATAACATAAGCTAATTTGTGTGTGATGTTTTGTTATTTGATTACGAATTAACCGAGAGATGTTTTTTATCCAGACATAATGACTCTTTTTTTCATTTTGAAGTAACAGGAGATTAATATGTGTATATCTTTCTCTTTTGGTACAATAATATGGACCAACAATGGTACCCCCCCCCCTCTAACCCGAAAATATTTACACTTATTTCAGGGTTGTTTCGTTCGAAAACTGTCACATCCTCAACCTTCAATGGAAATTCCAACTCGTCAAAATTTAATCGGGTACCATTTGGTAAACTGATTTCATCACTTGTAATGTCAGCGATCTGATATGATCCAGGTCGTTGAGGATGATCGACAACTGGATGCACCGCTGATATGATGGCCCACTTAAAACAGTATTGATCAGCATTTTGAATGCTAATACAGGCCTTTCTTATTGTGATATTCATTGGTAATGGTATATATTGTGACCCCTTAATTGGACGATACTCGTTAATGTTCACTTCCAGGTGGTTTATTGAAATCAGTGCCCAGCCACTATCACGCTCTTGAAATTCCCCCATTTTGGTAATAATTGTTTCAATCATTTCCTCTAATGCCCTTCTCACATCGTCTTCGTTGCGAGCCACCTGCATTTTCGTATTCAATGATTTATTGGAAATCTCTTCATCATCCTCTGTCATTTTAATATATTCTCCGCTCAGCTCCAACATAAATTTGATTGATACATGTTCTTCTATTTGCTTTGTTAATTCAGCTTCAATTACCGGTCGAGCTTCATTCAAAAAGTCGTGTACGTTTAAATTTTCAGGGTTGACATTTTCATATAAGAGTGTTTGAACTCGTTGGTGAAAGCACGATTTTACCACCTTTAAATTACCTGACAGAACCTGAGCACTGCCCCGCTTATGCTTGAGTGTACGTATGTGATACATCCATTCGTTCGATGTCATTCCCTCAATTTTACATTGTTCGCAACTTTTCTTCGTTCTGGCATCGGCACTGGTTGACGGAATTGGATTATTAATTAATGATGATGATGATGATGATACTCTTGCTTTCTTAAGTGTTTTTTGTGTGCTTCCACACCTTGGCATATCTAATAATTTGATCAATAATCTTTTTTTTTTGTTTTTCTTAATAATAATGGAAAAATGACTTACCTTTTGAGTTAGAATGTACCGTTGCAAGATGTCTTTTCAAATTGTATTGTTTTGCAAACGTCTTATTGCATTTCGGACAACTATATGCACTTTTTGTACCTTCCATTTTTGTCGTGGATAATAACGTAGTTATTCACGTATTACTAATTTATGAAGATTATCGAAATTATTTGCTCTTTATATGCGCTAATGACGCTTTTTTTTCTTATCAATTGTGATGTTGTTAAAAATTGACAGTTACACCATCTGTGGACCTCGTGTGTAATTTTTTCAACTTCTTATCATTCTGTCGAAAACAGATATAACCAATTTTTTTAATAATTTCCGTATTTTTGGAGATTGCATCATGTGTGGTCGACGTCCACATTTTTATTTTACTTATCTGGGGTCCTTGTGTATATTATTTGTTTAATTTCTTAAACTTTTCCGTAATTTTGACCCAAACATTTTTTCCATCGGTGGACCTTGTATGTAATTTTTTCAACTTCTTATTACTCTGTCGAAAACAGATATAACCATTTTTTTGATAATTTCCGTATTTTTGGAGATTGCATCATCTGTGGGGCACGTCTAAGTTTTAAGACAATATCGTAATTTTGGATCAAAATTTTTAATTGACTTATCTGAGGTCCTTGTATACATTTTTTCAATTTCTTATTATTTTTTTAAAAACTTTTCCGTAATTTTGAATCAAACATGTTTTTGATGGCATCATTTGGGGTGTCCGTGTATAATTTTTTTAATTTTTTTTCACTAGGAATTTTAAAAAATCTACGGGGAGATTGGGCATATAAATAAGCAAACACAGCTCCTGTAGAATCAGTTAACGCACCAAAATAAGCAAACACAGCTCCTGTAGAATCAGTTACCGCACCATTAATTCATCAATTTAAAATAGTTTTTTGTGCCAATGTATCTCACTACGAAGCCTGATCCAGATGACCGGGTGGTATGCCCGTTCGAGACGCAACATTACATCGCGTATAGAAATATGGCGAAACACATAAGGAAGTGTCACCAGTCGGAGGTGTGGAGACAACCACCAACCACCTGGATGGTATTGACCATCCACGATGAGAGGCTGCTAGGCCTGATAAAAAGAGTCGGCACGGACGTAATGAAGTTAGTGAAAGCGCCAGGCCCGGAAGGATGGAGCAACTTCCTCGCATACAACTCAACACCTCCTGGGAAACAATTTTCCCAGGAGAAAAGGCAGCAGCTGCTCCAGCTGATTTACAACACACATAGTAATATGTATTTACAATAAATATTATATTTTTCGCATAATTTTTTCTTTTATATCTTTCAATTATTGTTTAAATCAATAAGCAATAATTCAAACCCTGATGCGGGTAAAACACTTTTTTCCTCCCCCCCGCACCATCTACATCATCATTACAACATAGTACATCATTTCGAATACCATAACAAATAGTCGAATGATTTGAACGTTGTCTTTGCACACACAAGGTACAGCGTTCAAATCCCAAAAAAATTTTTTCCCGTCAAAAGAGCTCCTCCTCCTCCTCACAGTGGCGACGTCTTACGTTGTCTTTGCACACACAAGGTACAGCGTTCAAATCCCAAAAATTTTTTTACCGTCAAAACAGCTCCTCCTCCTCCTCCGTGACGTCTTGCGGCGGCTCCAGCCACTTCCCAGCCCCTTCCCAGCCAAATCTCACCCCTTCCCAGCCAAATCTCACCCCTTCCCAGCCCCATCCAGCCCCTTCCCACCCCCATCCAGCCCCTTCCCACTCCAATCCAGCCCCTTCACACACCCCCACCCCATCCCCCCTTAGCAGAGACGCAAACCAGGGGCGCAAAACCACTTAGCAGGGACACAAACCGCGACAGTGGCGCCAACTAGCGGCGGCTCCTCGAAGTAGTGGCGCTCAACATACATATTTATACTACTAACCTTGCTTCCCATTTTCTTCCTAGGAGTAAGCACCCTTAAGATTTTCTGCTTTATTTTTGACAACTACATTCGCCATATTTAAAAAGAATTTTGACAAAGAATCAAAATACGCCTACTTAATCCAGTAATAGGCCAATGCTTGCAATGCTTATTCAAAGGTGTTGTGTTTTCGAATATTATGCTGATGCATGGGTATTATGATGACAGAAAATCTTGCAAATTTTAAGAATTTTTTTCTCAAAAATTCACTTATGCAACCCCACATTATTTTTACATATCTGAACGTAGAAAAAAATTCTTTAGCTAAAAATGCAATCAAAAATAGAGGTTGCCATTTAAAAAAATTGTTGATGATGGCAGTTCTTCGCAATGGTAACTGGTAGAGCCGTTTTGGCTCCTTCCCGCATACTTAATTTAAAAATAAAAAGTTACCTGTCTCGGCGTTTTTCAAAATTCTGATAAATAAAAAAGTTATTGTCATTATGCGTTACTTTAAACTCACCCTGTACATAAAAAATACATAGATTAAAACTAATTACCTAAAACAATCACATGTTTTCTACTTGATCAAACTCCTCCCTTTCCTCCTCAAAACAAATTGCAAAATGACCCCAAGCAAAAGTTGAAATACTATCCTGTCTAATGTACATATCTCTTATCATCACTACCACTTAATGCTATTTTATTTAGATTTAACGTATACAGAGCTGAGGAAAATACTAGACACATAGCAGGATCTATCTGTTTCCCTCCCACGATCATTTCGTTTCGTATGTTAGAAAGAGGTCGAGCGAATTAAGGCGTGATTAAGGAGGAGCGGTGGTGGACCCAAGTCTGCTTGTTGATACCACCACTATACTATCTTCGAGCTCATTTGACTCTATTGAATAGACAAAGAACGGTATTTACTATCTTTTTCTTAATTCTTTCAAGTGGGAAAAAGATAGATAGTGGAAACATACGGACGTCTGTACGTCAGACAAAGATTGAATTATTCTGCATACGGTGTTTTGTTTTCTAATTGTTGAAATAACAGAATAATTCATAAGACATTTTCGTAATTTTGGGGCAAAATTTTTAATTTACTTATCTGAGGTCCTTATGTACATTTTTTAATTTCTTATTATTTTTTGAAAACTTTTCCGTAATTTTGAATCAAACATGTTTTGATGGCATCATTTGGGGGTCCTCGTGTATAATTTTTTAATTTTTTATTACTACGAATTTTGAAAAATCTATGGGGAGATTGGGCATATAAATAAGCAAACACAGCTCCTGTAGCATCAGTTAACACACAAGTAAGTCTTCAACGTAAAAATAGTTTTTTTTGTGCCGCAGTCGATGTATCTCAACACGAATCCAGATCAAGATGACCGGGTGGTATGGCCATTCAACCTGTACCATTATATAGCATACCGAAATATGGCTAAACATATGGACAAGTGTCACCGGTCGGAGGTGCGGAGACCACCACCAACCATCTGGATGGTATTGACCATCCATGATGAGAGGGTCCTAAAATTAATAAAAAGAGTGGGCACCGACGTAATGGAATTAGAAGAAGCGCCAGGGCCCCACAAATGGGAGGAGTATTTACAGTATAATGCAACACCAAAGGGACCACTATTCAGTGAAACAAAGCGGCAGCAGCTGTTGTCGCATATCAAAAACACGCATAGTCAAGTGTATTAATTTATAATAAATAATAAATATTTTCTTCAGTATTTTTTTATCTTTAAATTATTAAATGATTCAAACCCTAATGCGGCCAAAACACTTTTTCCCCAACATTCACAAGATCATCATTACAACATAGTACATCATCATTTCGAATACCATAACAAATAGTCGAAGGCTTTGAACGTTGTCTTTGCACACACAAGGTACAGCGTTCAAATCCCAAAAAATTTTTATCCCACCCCCATCCCATCCCCATCCAGCCCCTTCCCAACCCCATCCAGCCCCCATCCCCCTTAGCAGAAACGCAAACCACTTAGCAGGGGCGCAAACTCCCTTAGCGGGGACACAAACCGAGGAGCGCGACAGTGGCGCTAACTAGCGGCGGCTCCTCGAAGTAGTGGCGCTCAACATACATATTTATACTACTGTTGTGTATTTATGTTTCTTTATCAATATATTCACTTAAATTTAACCTTTTGGTTTTTATTTCTCTTGTAAACGTAACTATATGTATGTACGTATGTATATAGAATACGTACTGAATGACGTAATATATACGTCACAGGGTATATGTCATTCAAAAATGCGGTTTGAGCGCCACCTAAGAGCGAGGTATTGAACTACATGGTTGGCGGTGGTGAGGGAAGTGGAATCATCAGCCAATAGAAGTTACTAGCACCTGGTCCATATTTATACTACTCACGGGCACGTCTAAGTTTTAAGACATTTTCGTAATTTTGGGCCAAAATTTTTAATTTACTTATCTGAGGTCCTTGTGTACATTTTTTTAATTTCTTATTATTTTTTGAAAACTTTTCCGTAATTTTGAACCAAACATGTTCTGATGGCATCATTTGGGGAACTCGTGTATAATTTTTTATTTTTTTACCACTACGAATTTTGAAAAATCTATGGGGAGATTGGGCATATAAATAAGCAAACACAGCTCCTGTAGAATCAGTTAACAAGTCTACAAGATTTTTCGTAATACAAGTGAAAGACAGTTAAAATGTCTTTAACATCAAAATCTGATAGCGACGCGAGGGTAGTTTGCCCGTTCAACAAACAACATTACATTGTGTTTTGCAACATGTCCAAACACCTGGACAAATGTCACCAATTGGAGGTACGAGCACCCATAACAAATTGGATAGTACTAACTATACACGATGAAAGGGTGCTAGGTCTCATTAAGAGAGTGGGCACCGACGTGATGAATTTAGTGGAAGCGCCAGGGCCTGAAGGATGGAACAACTTCCTAGACTACAACTCAACACCTCCTGGGAAACAATTTTCCCAGGAGAAAAGGCAGCAGCTGCTACAGCTGATACAAGAAACACATAGTAATATGTATTAGTAAAAATTTACAATAAATATTATCTTTTTATTCAGTATTATTTTTTCTTTTATATCTTTCAATTATTGTTTAAATCAATAAGCAATAATTCAAACCCTGATGCGGTCAAAACACTTTTTTCCTCCCCCGCACCACCATCATCATTACAACATAGTACATCATCATTTCGAATACCATAACAAATAGTCGAAGGATTTGAACGTTGTCTTTGCACACACAAGGTACAGCGTTCAAATCCCAGTGCAAAAATTTTTTTACAGTCAAAAGAGCTGCTGCTGCTCGCTCGTCCTGCGGCAGGAGCTCCTCCTCCTTCTCCTCACAGTGGCGACGTCTTGCGGCGGCTCCTCGACCCAGCCCCTTCCCAGCCAAATCCCACCCCTTCCCAGCCAAATCTCACCCCTTCCTAGCCCCTTCCCACCCCCACCCCCTTAGCAGAGACGCAAACCACTTAGCATGGACACAAACCCTCCTTAGCAGGGACACAACCCGAGGAGCGCGACAGTGGCGCCTATTAGCAGCGGCTCCTCGAAGTAGTGGCGCTCAACATACATATTCATACTACTTCTATTTTTTTTTATTATTTTTTTATCACTACGAATTTTGAAAAATCTATGGGAGATTGGGCATATAAATAAGCAAACACAGCTCCTGTAGCATCAGTTAACACACAAGTAAGTCTTCAAAATCAAATATTTTTTGTACCGCAGTAAAAAGATGTATCTCGATACGAACCCAGATAAAGACGACCGGGTGGTATGCCCGTACAACATTCACCATTACATAGCCTACAGAAATATGGTCAAATCTCCTCCCCCCCACCAAAGCGAGATTCTTCAACGGTTTTGTAATGGGTTCAAAGAGTGTTTCCAATTGCGTCTCTGTTCTATTTCGATCGTTTTTCAATTCTTGATACTTCTTACAAATGACTTTTCGCGTTTCCACTAAGTCCTTGATCAAGTTCTCATCCATTGTTTTAACTGAATGTTATCCAGGTCAAAAGAGAACTAACAATACAAGAACTATAGCGCTGGTATTTATAATTTAATAAAAATATCAAAACCTTTCCTATATCGACCATTATCAATCTCACAATCTTTATTAATAACTATACATCCATAAGAGTCCTTCCAGCATTCCGAACAAATGGTGCGAAATTCATCAAACGTCATGTCAGTATTGACATGATCATCGTACACATGTTTCAAATTCATAAAGTCTTGTTTGAATAGCACCAGTAAGTTAGCATTATCGCGTATTAAATGTTTTGGAACACGCGTATAAGTTTGGCATAAATAAAAACTATCCACATCCTTGTGACGTCCCATACAAAAGAAATTTTTCATATTGTTCTGTTTTTCGGTAGCCACATCATCAAAAATAAACACTGAATTGCCTTTAGCATCATTCGGAGCTATTACCTCATCACCATCAGCAAACGTGTAATAGCCAATGCCTTTGATAGGAGCTAAGAGTTGTCTAAGATACTCATATTTTGGTTGAATATACATAAATATTTTCGAATTTCAAACCGTTGGAATGTTTAATTAAACTTAACATTAAATTGGTTTTCCCACAGTTTGATGGACCGACAATTAACGCACGAATACTGGTAGGTAATAATGAGCTGTGTTTAATCCTTTTATTATCACTGCGAATATCTAAATTGTTAATTACAAGTGACTTGTGTTGCTTTATGAATTTCATCTTGATAACTAGAGGCAGGTATATAATGCGTGCACTTTTATAGTTTTGCATTAAATGCGCTTGTGCAGTGATCGAAATAACAATAAAATGTTAATGCATGGTGAATATTCAATCAGTTCTAAAGGAAAGCACAAAGGTAAAGGATTGTTAAACTCTGCCATCAATAAGCTACCATTTGAGGTACACCTTCCTGGATATCAATTTTGTGGACCTGGTACAAAACTTGCAGAACGTTTAGCTCGAGGTGATAACGGGATTAACGGCTTGGATCGGGCTTGTAAGGAGCACAATATTGCCTCGTATTCTATACATAAAGACAAAAAATTACGACATTAAGCCGACAAAGTCTTGGCTGAACGAGCTTGGGAACGTGTAAAAGCAAACGACGCCAAACTTGGTGAACGTATCAATTCGTGGTTGGTGACGAATGCCATGAAGACTAAAGTGAAATTAGGAATGGGATTAAAGAGAAATAAGAACCAGAGGAAACGGCGGCGATCATCTGCTATCGTTAAAGGTAAAAAAATCTTCCGCGATTCAGTTGCATCTGTACGTAAGACGATAAAAACAAACAAACCAACGAATATGGAAAGTGCAATAAAGCTAGCATTAGCGGCAGCAAAAAGTGTAGTAAAACGAAAACGCATCCAACTACCGCGAGTAATTCCCGTACCGAAGACTGGTGGTGTTTTGCCATTTTTAGTGCCCTTATTCGCTGGATTGTCTGCTGCTGGCGGCCTCTCTGGTGGGGTGGCGTCTATTGTGAAAGCGGTCAATGCCGCTAAAGAAGCTCGAGAGCAATTATCGGAAAATCAGCGTCATAATAAGACAATGGAGGCCATAGCAATGGGTAAAGGATTGCATTTGAAACCATATAGGAAAGGTCTTGGTCTCTATTTAAATCCAAAAAACTCATGAAAATGCTACCCGAGCGACCACTCGACGAAATGGATTTACGAAAATTTGGTAAAACAATTCCATGGTTTCGCGGCGTCTTCATGTTGGATAAATTACCCAAGAAACCACCACGTAAACGGGAATGTGGTATTGTAAATTTAGATAAATCCGATGGTCCTGGTACTCACTGGGTAGCATATTTTAAAAATGGAAAACAAATTGAATATTTTGATAGTTATGGTAATTTAAGACCACCCAAGGAAATTATCAATTATTTAGGTGATGACATTACTTATAATTATAACAGATATCAAAATGATGATTCATATATTTGTGGACATTTGTGTTTGCAATTTCTTCATGATTGCGTCAATAAAAAAGCAGTTCATTAAACATAATGAGTCAGTTTATTATTAACCTTTAACATGTCAATAACGCTGACCTTAAGCGATAACAAATCAACAATTACAACGGATTTCTTTCCACCGATTGAATTATCTCAAAAATATGAATGTGGTTTAATTGATTTACACACATATAATTCAATTCCAAATATTGATGTCGATAATAACCTATTCCATGTAGGCAACGAAATTATACCAATTCCAGTTGGATCATATGAAATTGATGATATTGCCAACTATATTAGTGATTATTTAAAAACAAAAAAATCGAAAACAAAAGTTGAATTGAAGGCCAACAACAATACACTGCAAACGGAAATTAAGGCTTCACAACCCATCGATTTTCATCAGGATCGTTCCATTGGACAATTGTTGGGATTTAGCAGGAAAGTATTGAGTCCTAATGTCGTGCATGTGTCCGATTTACCTGTCAATATTATGAAAATAAATGCTATAAGAGTGGAGTGTAACATCATAACAGGATCATACATCAATCAACTGTGTGCCCACACAATACACGAATTCTCACCAAACGTAGGTCCAGGGTATAAAATAGCGGAAGTTCCAAAGAATGTCATCTATTTACCTGTGAACGTGCAACGCATAACATCATTAACTATCAAACTTGTTGATCACAACGGTGATTCAATTAACTTTAGGGGAGAAACGATAACCATAAGATTACATTTGAAACCATGTTAGTTTTTTCGAATGCTGAAAAGGATAAATATCCGGTGAATCGAGACCAGACAATTAGTTTATCGAAAGCTTGTAAACGAAGAAGATCTCCAAGTTCTTCTCGTCCTCGTAAACACCTTACCAAGAACAATAAACAATTTTTAAAATCAATTGGATTAAAATTGACATAATGACAACTGATATTCTCAATATTACATCATCTCCCCGGTTTGATGATTCCATAACAAAGAAGGAGTATCATACATATGCACCATTCATCGAGTCTTTTAATAATAGTGATCAAATTCGGATATCGATTCAAAATCAAGATTTGTGTGTACTTCCAAGTGCAAGTTTTATTTACATCGAAGGCACGCTAGAAACGGTTCGAAAACCTAATGACAAAGATCCAGTCATTCCGACTGAGCTATGCAATAACTGTGTAGCATTTTTATTTGATGAAATTCGTTATGAATTGAATGGAGTGGAAATTGATCGTTGTCGGAATGTGGGTATCAGTACATCATTGAAGAACTATGTATCAGTGGATGCTTCGAATAGTCTCACTTTATACTATGCAGGATGGAAAAAGAGTGGTGAAATTCCACCTACATATGGACAGTTCAATTTTTGTGTTCCATTAAGATTATTATTGGGATTTGCTGAAGATTATACAAAAATAATTGCAAATGCTCGACACGAATTGGTTTTAACTCCTGCTAAATCTGATCATAATGCAATTATTACAAATGCAGATGACTACAAGTTAACTATCAACAAACTATTATGGAAAGTTCCACATATTTATGTAAATGATGCGGAACGCTTACGACTATACAAAATTATTCAAAGTAACAGACCAATTCAGATGGCTTTTCGTAGTTGGGACTTGTATGAATATCCAAATGTTCCCAAGACCAATCACCTGGTGTGGACTGTGAAAACTTCTACGCAACTGGAGAAGCCCCGTTATATTCTTTTTGCTATGCAAACCAACAAAATGAATGTGAAAACTGCCAACAGTAGTGAATTTGATACGTGTAAATTAAAAAATCTGAAAGTGCATCTCAACTCTGATACATATCCTTATGATAATCTAAATCTGGCCTTAACAACAGACCGCTATGCATTATTGTACGATATGTATTTCCGTTTTCAAACCTCGTATTATGGTCGTCAATATGCTCAACCGATGCTAACATGGGCGGAATTCAAAGAAAAAGCTCCGATTGTAGTGATTGATTGTTCACGACAAAATGAAACATTTAAAAGTGGTCCGGTTGACGTTAGAATTGAGTTGGAAACAGAAGCTGATGGAATTCCTGATAACACGTCAGCGTTTTGTTTGCTGATTCATGACCGTATTATAGAGTATTCGCCTTTAAGTGAGGAGGTGAATAAAGTAATATAAATCCAACAAGTGCATGTCAGCTATTATCAGAATTTATCATGTTATCATACTTAATAGTCGATGTACAAGGCTTCAAAGTCAATAATAAATTTCATGTCAAAGAGTTGGCGATTTCCTTTAATACAAGTGAATTTCAACGGTTTTTAATAAAATCACCATTTGAATATTCGCGATTGTCAAGTGAGGATCAAAAACAAGTGAAATGGCTCCAAAGAAATCATCATGGTCTGACTTGGGATGAAGGTAGTGTAACTTTCAAAAGTGTGCGTAAATTCCTGTTGGAAAACTTGAAAAACACCAATCGAATCGTATATGTCAAGGGAAAGGAGAAGACCAAATGGATCGAAAGTATGTTACAACTCACACAGCAGCAGCAGCAGCAGCAGCATACAGTTTGTAATTTGGAAGATGATTTTCCCAAAATACCAACTTTGAGAAGAATAAAAAAAACAAGTATTACGAAACCGCACTGTCCATCGCCTCATCCACATTGTGCTTTAGAAAATGTATATCTATTAAGAAATTATGTAGATAAATTAAAGGTGTAGTTAAATAAAAAAAAATCTCTAAAGGCAGCAAGTACCTTATATAGCGAATTTTTTCATGTATCTACATGTTGAAATATTATTAATTCACAAACAATGAGAAACATTGTTTGTCTACATAGATCTAGTATGTTAATATTAACATACTAGATCTACCTATGTTTGTCTAATATTAACTGTCAAAATTAGTTGCCCAGTGCGATATTCAATTTTTTTTCTAATATCAATTGTCAGAACACATAGCCACCTGAGATAATCGATTTTACTGCTTATACTCAAAAAAGAGATTTTTGCATTTTTCTTGCGATCCAATGAACCGATTTTGATGGGTTCCTGAGGTCCCAAAACGAACTTCTGTGCAACAATTTTTCGGAAATTCAAAAGTGAGGATCTCGTCATTAGCTAATTTTTTTTAAAAAAATTCGCTAAAAACCATTTCATTTAAATAAACATTTATTTTATTAACAAAAATTTTCCAATCATTATTAATACAATTTTATCCCCATTTTATATACACATAAAAAAATCCCACTTATTTTAACCCCGTTTAATATATACATAAAAATACATAGATTAAAACAATCACATGTTTCCTACTTGATCAAACTCCTCCCCTCCCTCCTCAAAACAAATTGCAAAATGGCCCCAAGCAAAAGTTGAAATACCATCCTGTCTAATGTATCTCTTATCATCACTACAACTTAATGCTATTTTATTAAGATTTAACGTATATATCTCATGAACTTTTGACCTAAACACTAACATATTTCTATATAACACATTTTTATTATACAGGGTGCCCCAGGGGTACGTGCAAGCTTCATAATTCCGTTGCTAGAAGACATATCGACTTGCGGTTTTTTTCTTACAGTATCTATGGACATTCTGTACAACTTAAAATTATTTTCGTTATTTGAACTACCCCCCTTATAGAAGGTAGTGCACCCTACTCTCTTATTTTAAATGGAATGGTATATTTTTTATTACATTTTTGAAATCTTTGATGAAATCGAAGGGGACTTTGATAACATGATAACATGGTCTAGCGCTGAAAGTTTTTCAGATATTTTGACTTTTCATGAAATTTTCAATTTTGCAGTGCTTAAATAAAAAATTCACAACATAGAAACTATTGCATTTAAAATGTTAAGATTTAGAATTCTGATAGTACAAATAACGTACTTTCTATGAAACTGTAGAGCATTTAATTATCTTTCAGCGTTTGGCTGAAATGAATTTTTCTTGCAGGCAATTTTCAAACTATAATAACTTGCTTATTTTAAATGGAACCCAATATTTCTCTTTATAGGGTTAAATAGAGAAAAAAATTCTGCATCGAACTGTATTACCATTCTCTATACCTATCTTTGATAATTTTTCAGTTATTCAGAATTTTCAATTTCGTCTAATTTTCTTTCCTGAAAGAAAATGTAAAACATAGAAGACTTTGCAAAACAACCTCCAATTCAATTGTCACAATTAAGATGAAATTAATTAATTAAATTTGGACTATCTCAATGAAATAAAATGGAAGAAATTGATAATTAATTAAATCAATATTTATTTCATTTGCTTTTTGTGTATGTAGGATGTCCTAAAGTTGTAAAAAATACAGGTAAAATATTCAATATTAACGTCATTTGTGATGTTTTGTCATTTTGCTAAGCCTTCTATGCATTTTATTATAGTTGAATTATTTTGGCATAGGCGACTAGAAGTATTACATTTTGCTTCAAGGGAGGTGATTGAACGAAATTGAAAATTCTGAATAACTGAAAAATTATCAAAGATAGGTATAGGGAATGTTAATACAGTTTGATGCATATTTTTATTCTATATCCAACCATATAAAGAAAAATATGATGTTCCATTTGAAATAAGCAAGATATTAGAGTTTGAAAATTGTCTGACAGAAAAATTTATTTTAGCTAAACAGTGAAAGATAATTGAATTCTGTTTACATTGATAAAAAGTACATTATTTGGACAACATAAATTTGAAGTTTCAACAATTTAAATGCTATAGCTTCAAAAATATGAATTTTTCAATCAAACACTGCAAATTTTAAAATTTCATGAAAAGTCAAAATATCTGAAAATCTTTCAGCGCTAGACCATAGGTCATGTTATCAAAGTATCCTTCGATTTCATCAAAGAATTTAAAAATGTAATAAAAAATATACCATTCCATTTAAAATAAGAGAGTAGGGTGCACTACCCTCTATAAGAGAGGAAGTTAAAAGAACTAAAATAATTTTAAGTTGTACAGAATGTCTGTAGCTACTGTTTAAAAAAAAACCGCAAGTCAATATGTCTTATAACAACGGAGTTATCGAGCTTGCACGTACCCCTGGGGCACCCTGTATAAACAATCTCGATAATTATTTAAAGTCAACTCATTTACAACAGTCCGTTTAACACCTTTTGCTTTTTTTATTGTCCTACCCTTTATGACATCAATGGAATACATTTTTGCACGCAATTCTCTCATAATACGACCATTGTTCTCATCTTTCATTAACCCGACAATTTTCTTATTTTTTAAAGGAATGTTATAGGGGTTATCACTAGCATACTCTGACGTATCAAAATATTGATCAATATCGTCTTTGATGTCATTATAGAAATCTTCCGTTTGAATTGTATAAATAAACGAGTCTGTATCTATATAATTCAAACGTAAATTCTCCTTGTATTTTGGCTTCATATAATCATAGTGGAACTTGTACATGAGATTTTTCGAAAGCTCCAGTACGGTGAACCCCAAATAAATTGGTTTATTATAAAACGTCCTTACACGATCCATTTGAATGGCCACCATATTGGGGGTGAACTGTGGGACGCTATGACAATTAGGTTTTGCTATCAATGCACGAGCTCCCAATCGTCGACCTTTACTCTCCCATTTTATTACAATTTTGACATCTTTTCGCTTATCGACATTTTCCATTGTCTTTCCATAAACAGCATTGTTTAATAATTTGAAGAAATTTTTCTCAAAAGTATTACGTGCTAATGTACGATGATGTGTATTTAGATCAATGTATTTCTTCAGCCAACAGGATTGTCGAAACTTGAGAACACGATGGATTTTTCTTAAAATCAAACCATGTTTCAAACATTGTTGAAGATTTCTATAATGAATCACATATCGTTGTTTATCAGTCAAATCGGGTATTAATTTTGCTAGTTTGCTGCCCGGGGGAGCTTTATTTTCCGCACAAAAAGGTAAATCATTATGAGTGCAATGCAGGGTTTCCGGATAATCTAAATCCACCTCGAAAATGTATCCAATTTCCGATAAACGTTCAATACTCATTATATCCAAATGTTCAACGTTTTCAACCCATTGGAAATCTGCATAGGGCATTGGTTCTGACATGGCCCATCCATACAAATTATTTGCATCTAAATACATTAAAAATGAAGATGGTTTCGATGCATCATAATCTTGCATGTACCGATTATTTGCCACCGAATTACGCAATGAACATTGCGTAATACCACCTCGAATTCCCCGTTTAATAAAAATATGCATCTCATATTCCGTTAACAATTCTAATTTAATATTTGTATATTTCAACATTGCATCCCACGATAGTCCTGGTGCTGTATAATATTGACAAGGATCCAACTCATATATTGATTTGCATACTTTACGAAAATTTTCAAAAATATCAGTTAATAATTAATACATCAATGGTCAAATATACTTTTAAATAATCCCAAAATGTTTCACAATTAAACTTTTCTCAAACAACTTGTGCGAACTGATATTCTGCATCCGTACACTCTTTATTGGTTAATGTATTATAAAAGCTTACCTGCGGCGGTAGACTAGTTTCAATCAATTTCTCAAAACTATCTAGATATTCGTATGGAAACACCCCCTTTCTGGTAGCTAAATCAAATTTTTCCTCATCAGGGAAAACTTTTCGCACAGTATGGAAATCGTCTGAAGTTAAATTATTTGCCAACGAATCAAACTTGATTGCATAAAACGAGCAGAATCTAAAAAGCGTAGATCGATTGTCTCTTTACCTCCTAACACTGGTATGCGTTTCAATAAACAAATATATAATTCTTTGTTGAGCGGTATCAAGTTTATTTCACCTTCCACGACCTCCAATGCTTTAACAAACAAATGACAATCGTAACCGGAAAAATTGTGAAACAAAATGGGAAAAAATGATGGGTCAAAAGAACATTTCAAATAATATGCAAAGGCACAAGGTGTGTGTTTTTGTATGATTGTTGTTGTTGAAATTGTCGGATCAGGTTGGCAGGTATCATATTTTTCCAAAATGCATTCAAAATCAGCATATATTACAAAAGGTACATCCAGTTGTCGTTCATAATTAGTAAAGCATAATTCTTTCTGTTCTGGTGTGGGGATCACGGTAACTATTCGATTGCATTCGTTTTTATGTTGAACCAACTTGTTTACATCATGGAAATGCTGTAGACAATTATAACATAAGTTAATTTGTGTGTGATGTTTTGTTATTTGATTACGAATTAACCGAGAGACGTTTTTAATCCAGACATAATGACTCTTTTTTTCATTTTGAAGTAACAGGAGATTAATATGTGTATATCTTTCTCTTTTGGTACAATAATATGGACCAACAATGGTACCCCCCTCTAACCCGAAAACATTTACACTTATTTCAGGGTTGTTTCGTTCGAAAACTGCCACATCCTCAACCTTCAATGGAAATTCCAACTCGGTAAAATTTAATCGGGTACCATTTGGTAAACTGATTTCATCACTTGTAATGTCAGCGATCTGATATGATCCAGGTCGTTGAGGATGATCGACAACTGGATGCACCGCTGATATGATGGCCCACTTAAAACAGTATTGATCAGCATTTTGAATGCTAATACAGGCCTTTCTTATTGTGATATTCATTGGTAATGGTATATATTGTGACCCCTTAATTGGACGATACTCGTTAATGTTCACTTCCAGGTGGTTTATTGAAATCAGTGCCCAGCCACTATCACGCTCTTGAAATTCCCCCATTTTGGTAATAATTGTTTCAATCATTTCCTCTAATGCCCTTCTCACATCGTCTTCGTTGCGAGCCACCTGCATTTTCGTATTCAATGATTTATTGGAAATCTCTTCATCATCCTCTGTCATTTTAATATATTCTCCGCTCAGCTCCAACATAAATTTGATTGATACATGTTCTTCTATTTGCTTTGTTAATTCAGCTTCAATTACCGGTCGAGCTTCATTCAAAAAGTCGTGTACGTTTAAATTTTCAGGGTTGACATTTTCATATAAGAGTGTTTGAACTCGTTGGTGAAAGCACGATTTTACCACCTTTAAATTACCTGACAGAACCTGAGCACTGCCCCGCTTATGCTTGAGTGTACGTATGTGATACATCCATTCGTTCGATGTCATTCCCTCAATTTTACATTGTTCGCAACTTTTCTTCGTTCTGGCATCGGCACTGGTTGACGGAATTGGATTATTAATTAATGATGATGATGATGATGATACTCTTGCTTTCTTAAGTGTTTTTTGTGTGCTTCCACACCTTGGCATATCTAATAATTTGATCAATAATCTTTTTTTTTTGTTTTTCTTAATAATAATGGAAAAATGACTTACCTTTTGAGTTAGAATGTACCGTTGCAAGATGTCTTTTCAAATTGTATTGTTTTGCAAACGTCTTATTGCATTTCGGACAACTATATGCACTTTTTGTACCTTCCATTTTTGTCGTGGATAATAACGTAGTTATTCACGTATTACTAATTTATAAAGATTATCGAAATTATTTGCTCTTTATATGCGCTAATGACGCTTTTTTTTCTTATCAATTGTGATGTTGTTAAAAATTGACAGTTACACCATCTGTGGACCTCGTGTGTAATTTTTTCAACTTCTTATCATTCTGTCGAAAACAGATATAACCAATTTTTTGATGGTTTCCGTATTTTTGGAGATCGCAGCATGTGTGGTCGACATACACATTTTTTCTAAGTTTTAAAACATTTTCGTAATTTTGGGCCAAAATTTTTAATTTACTTATCTGAGGTCCTTGTGTGCATTTTTTAATTTCTTATTATTTTTTTGAAAACTTTTCCGTAATTTTGAACCAAACATGTTTTGATGGCATCATTTGGGGTCCTCGTGTATAATTTTTTAATTTTTTTTCACTACGAATTTTTGAAAAATCTATGGGGAGATTGAGCATATAAATAAGCAAACACAGCTCCTGTAGCATCAGTTAACGCACAAGTAGTTCTTAAACTTAAAATAGTGTTGTTTTTTTGTGACAATGTATCTCGATACGAATCCAGATGTAGATGACCGGGTGGTATGCCCGTTCGACATGGGCCATTACATCGCGTACCGTAATATGGCTAAACATATGTGGAAGTGTCACCGGTCGGAGGTGCGGAGACCACCACCAACCACCTGGATGGTCTTGACCATCCATGACGAGAGGGTGCTACACCTAATCAAAAGAGTGGACACCGACGTCATGGCGTTGCAAGAAGCACCGGGGCCTTGTGGATGAGAGGAGTACCTGCAGTACAACACAACACCGCAGGGGCCTCTATTTACGGAAGCAAAGCGGCAGCAGCTGTTGTCGCATATTGCAAAAACACACAGTCAAGTGTATTAATAATAAATGTTTTCTACAGTATTTTTTTATCGTTAAATTATTAAATGATTCAAACCCTGATGCGGTCAAAACACTTTTTTCCCAACATTCACAAGATCATCATTACAACATAGTACATCATCATTTCGAATACCATAACAAATAGTCGAAGGATTTGAACGTTGTCTTTGCACACACAAGGTACAGCGTTCAAATCCCAGAGCAAAATTTTTTGTCGAGCCGCTGCTCCTCGCTCACAGTGGCGACGTCTAGCGGCGGCTCCAGCCACTTCTCAGCCCACCCCTTCCCAGCCCCGCCCCAGCCCACCCCTTCGCAGCCAAATCTCACCCCTTCCCAGCCCCGTCCCGGCCCCACCCCCACCCCCCTTAGCAGAGACGCAAACCACTTAGCAGGGGCGCAACCCCCTTAGCAGGGACACAAACCGCGACAGTGGCGCCAACTAGCGGCGGCTCCACGAAATAGTGACGCTCAATGCCCATATTTATACTACTCTTAATATTCCAATAATACATGATAATGTCACGAAATGAAAGATAAAAGAATCTTAACCCTTTCCAGCCCAATGATGCCATATGGCTTCATGTGATTCCCCCTCTCATTTAGGCATATGCGAGTTGAATATGTGAAGTAGATTTCTACAAAACCACTTTCACTACTCTTTCATAGAGGTCTCTGCAAAAGTAGGGCGCTATACTTGCATGCTTACATTTGTATTCCCGCTAGTTTTGATTCTCGTGCAAACAACATTTTTTTTAGAATTTGTGCACTTCAGTAAATATTGTTCCAAAAAGTGTTCTTTTTTGGTTTATTAGAAAATTTTCGTTAGACAGGTAAGTACGAAGAGGTAATTATAATATTGGTAGTTCATTGTAACAATATGAATGAATCCCGAATTTGTTAATGATGCCATTTGGCATCAAACCTCCAGTTGGAGCTCATTTTGTGCATGAACAACGTATCGTTTTACATGACAGTAAAAAAACGTTATGACTGGATTTTTACTTAATTTTCAGACATGTCTCGACAGGGCCTTACAGAGACGGAAGAAAAGAATCTGTTGCTTCTTCTTGAAGATGATATCTCTGATATCGAACTCGAAGAATCTGAGAACGAAGATGAAGTGGAAGTCTCTGATTTAGATAATATTCTACCTGATACTGTTCTTGCTGTTTCAAAGACTCTTCCCTTACAAGTAGAAATTGCTAACCAGAAAGATGACGAATTTGATTCCGAAGATGAATTGCCATTATCTTATTTCCAGCAGCAAGAACCCAGACAACAAAAGCAAAAAACATACCAATGGCGGCAAAAGGATTTGGACAATGTTCCTTGCAGGAAGTCATGGAAAATATAATAAAACGGGCACAAATATGTATCAACATTTGGCAGAAGAAATTGTAAAGGTCTAATATTTTCTATTTATTTAGTAAAAAAGTTATACAGAAACAAAATTGAATGATTAATTTTAATCTAACAAAGAACAATTCCTTTGTTAGATAACAATAATAATAATATGTAAGAAAATAGCAATAATCTTTGTACCCCTTAATACTAGTAAAAATATGACCAAATATGTGAAGACACCGCCCAAGCTAGATAGTATATCTCTTTTTATCGCTATAGCTGGCATCTGATTCGTGACTTGTTTTAATTAATTACTCATTACCTGTGGGTCAATCAAAAAATGGTATAAGACTTTTCGTCTTAGAATATCATCCTCTATCTACAAGTATCAGGAAGGGCGCCACTTATGGGAAACCGTGTATTAAAAACATTTATCATTGCAACATTGTATCTGTTTAATTTAAATGAATAAAATTGACAAAAAAAATGCAGCTGCACCTGCATTTATGTATAATTTTCAGACATAACAAATGAAGTATAAAGTTTACTTGTTATTGAAAATGAAATTACACTGCAACATTGTAACTGGTAAAAAAAAATAAACAAATTAAATTATATAATTCGAAGTTCATTTTTCTCTTATTTTGGATGTTTTAAATTTTTTATATATATTTATTCAGTCTCAAAGTCTTTGTTCCAAAAATTTTTAAATGATCTTTTATTTTAAATTGTAACAGCTGTTTCGAAATAAATTATTTCATCTTCAGACATGTAATTAATTAATTTTATATAAAAAATAATTACATGTCTGAAGATGAAATAATTTATTTCGAAACAGCTGTTACAATTTAAAATAAAAGATCATTTAAAAATTTTTGGAATAAAGACTTTGAGACTGAATAAATATATATAAAAAAATAAATAAATTGTTTAGAAATTTTAAGAGAACGTATAACATGAGCTTTTGAAAATAACTTTAGTTCAGTCTAGTTTAAATGTTTAGGAGGTTCAACAACAGTAATCAATAATGGGTAATTCATGATATAAAAAAATTATCTAATAATTATTAATTATTTTCAATTATTTTGTATTAGCCGCACCAACAACAACAATAACAACTATTAATTCTGGAGTCATCAGATCAATTGAATTAGAAAATGCCCCAACTCAGCCTGTTAGTTGGGATAATGAAATCGAGTGGTGGCAGAGTAGTGACTCTTAACAGTAGACATCGTTAGAAAAACAATTTTAGTGTTACATATTTTAGAAAACAATAATGATAAGATCGAAAGGTGTGTAATATTAATGTACGATCCGATGGAAATGAGTGACATGGTTTTTATTAATGGCAATTTTCAAATAACACTAAAAAAAAATAAAGTGAAAGAGTGGCCTTTTTTCTAAATCATATGGGGGAAAAAAGGTTTTCATTTATCAAACATAAATTTAGAATTATTTAAATTTTTTAATTTTAGTCATTTTTTACTTTTTTACTTATATATTTGCCTAGGTTTTTAATACTTTAATTTTAGTCATTTTTTAATTTTTAATTTTTGTCATTTTTTTACTTTTTTGAATCAAGAGATGTCGACGAAGTTCAGAAATCACAACTTCTTCCAACGATTTTAAGAAATTATGCACATTCAAATCACATTCATCATTTTCAAAAACATGGATCGGACACAGCTCAGTCGGTAGTGTAATCGACAAGTACCTCAAAAATCCCGCTTTCGAAATACATCCGAAAGCAATGCAATTTCTATTTGCTGCTAATCGCTGGGAGAAATTTCAAGAAATGTGTGATTTGTTAAACAAAGACATAACCTTAATTGTGGATCGATACTCATTTTCTGGGATTGTGTATTCATCCATTAAAAACGGTAAGACACACTGTTTTTTCGATTTTCTTGTTTCGTTAGCTTTACAATAAACATGTTTTTTTATGTCGTTTTGAAGATTTGGATCTGAGTTTTTGCACCCAACTTGAAGATGGTTTAATACAACCCGATCTATTGTTTCTATTGGATGCACCTGTAGACCAATTATCATCCCGTGGCAGCACGTTCGGCAGTGAACGTTACGAAAATGTAGAAATTCAAACAAAAGTTCTTCGACGATTTCGAGAAGTATGTACGGCGGAAATCTATTGTTATGTGATTGATGCTACGAAGGATGAAGTAGAAATGCATGGGGATATCACGCAAATAGTATCTGAAACGTATGACAACATGTATAAGGAACCAGAGGGCTTATCATTTCTTAAGTTTGAGTAACTGTTGTTGAATATAATTTTAAATGAAAATAAAAAAAGAAATTTTTTTGTATATTTATTGTTATTAAAGAGAACAAAAAAAATCATAATCAATTTTGGACTTATTGAATTATTTCACTCAAACCACTTAGCAGGGACACAAACCGAGAAGCGCGACAGTGGCGCCATCCAACGGCGGCTCCTCGAGGTAGTGACGCTCAATGCCCATATTTAGACTACTCATGGATCAAAATCAATGGTTATAAAATACCAATTCCCAAATGGCTGATTTGAAATTTGGAAATCGTTTGCAGATGGAAATCAACAAGCAACACAGATTGTACCTGGCAGAAACATTTAGTGCTACTACACCTGTGGTAAGTATGAAATAATAAACTGCAGTAAAGACGAAAGTTCGTATGATTAAAGGACATAATTCTAACAAGTCTTAAGAAGTTGGTATAGTTTAGACCCGGAAAAAAATACATAATATTAAGTGATTTTTAGCATACCATAAGGAGTGCGGAATAAGTATTTAAGTCGTTGTTCGAATTCGGAAGGCAGTAAATTAATAGTGTTTGAACACACACATAGTCAAAAGTTGTTGTTGTTATTGTTGTGTCAGTAATAATGGAAGGTAAAATCATAAAGCCACCAAGTCCTACATTAAAGAAACAAACAAAAAAAACAAGTTTCTGGAACGCCTTCATTTCTTGGCCAGTAAAATCTGGATAAATTTGGATATCATGGATAAGAACCAATGATTGAAAATCACCAACGCCCGAATGGCTGAGTCTAAATTTGGAAATCGTGTACTGGTCGAACTCAACAAGCAATACAGATTGTACTTGCCGGAAAAAATTACTGCTGCTACATCTGAGGAGATAAAAGAATTGGCCAGTGGCAAGTATGAAATGATGAATTGTGGTGAAGATGGACGTTCGTATGATTTGAAGTTTCGAGAAACGCCAGCAACGAAAACAGCATCATCACCACCTAAACGATCTACAACTATAATACCTATTTCGGATAATGTGGATGATGAGACGTCATCGTTAACTATAGATAGAGAAGAAGAGTATACTTGTGTTATAAACGCGTCACCGGATTTCTATCAAAATTCACAAATGTTTTGAATTGTATTTAGAAAATGTATATAGGATATAAAAGGAAATAAAAAAGACCGGATAAAAAAATTTTGATATTCTTTTATTTTACCATAATAAATTCGTAAATAAAATAACATTAATTTTTCTCTTTATTGAGGCGTTGTTAGACATGGAAACAATGACACGTGTCAGGGCCATTTTGTGTGTGTATTTGTGTTCAAGAATTATTCTGGGAGCGACAGTCAGATTTGGATCAACAGATTCCTGATGAAATTGAGAAAAAATTGATTAACTTCAGAGAACAATTGTTGTTAGTTGAAGAAATTGTGATTCCGAGATGAATTAAGGTTCATACCAACAAACCTTTGAATCTTGAATTACATGGATTTTGTGTTGCGTCCGAAGAGGCAAACGGTACTGTCATTTATATCAAAGCGAAACAACAGTCCCCAGGATATCATATACAATTACTAGTTGCAAAATCAAAAGTTGCATCAATAATAAGTCAAGGAAAACCTTACCGAGACTAGAACTATGTGCTGCATTATTGTTGGCATTAATAAAAAGGAAACAGACTACCCTTGAATTGGAAGATATTCTACTGTTCGCATGGGCAAATTCGATGATCACACTTGCGTGGATCAAAGCGGAGCCTTGTAAATGGAAAGCATTTGTGGCAAATATAATCGCAGAGATTCAAGAATTATTGCCAAATGCTACATGGGCTCACGTCAAGTCAGAGGATAATCTAGCTGACATTATTTCGAGAGAAATAAGTCCTTCTCACTTTTTGTCCTCGATCGAATAGATTATAAAAAGAGCGGATCCCTGCACATAATTAATTAGAAGTATTCATAATTCATTAGTGGTACTAGTTATTGTTAATCACCCTTAAGAAGATGGCATTCAGATTGACGGCTGTTCCTGACCAGTTGTAAGTTACTTATATATTAATAAACCTTTATTATTGTGATTCTGCATATTTCTATTCACTAATGTCCTATCCCAATGTTAAAGAACTAATCGTCCTAGTCTGGGTTGAGGACTAGGTAAAAGCCTAAATTGCTCTACCGTTCTGGGGTACTGGCAATGTGGTGCAACATCCAAATCATTTAACAATATGGAAGACATCATCGTCAGGAATGTCAAAAGTTTGGCTTATCGGTATTGCATAGTTGGATTCGCATGTTCGAATGCCTCTTACATCTTGCATATAAATTGCCAAAAAAAAGATGGCAGACTCAAGTAAGCGACAAGGATATAGTGGCTGCAAATAAATCCAGAATTCAAAAGGAATTTAGAGAAAAATGTGGACTAATTATTGATACTCCTAAGCCGGGATTCGGAAATACCAATGACAGAAATACTGCAAGGAGATTTTTTAGAATTGATAAAAAAAATCCATACAATAATGATAGTTGTCGCTAGAGGTCATGGTATAGATGTAGAAAAGTTCCGGTTCTTTGCTCACGACACTGCAAGGTACTTTTGTACAATTGTATTGGCACGAAATAAAGCCTTATTTTCTGAATTGATGTTTATTCATTTAATAACCAAACTGTATGTAGCGTTCACCCTGTATATGATTAACGTTTCTGAAAGACAATGAAAGTCAAAGATCGGTCAGTGCTGTCTCATCTATTGCTAAAAATATGCAGTAAACAGGATACACTAGTGATAAGAGCAAACACTAGTTCCAGGTGTTATTTTAAGTTGATAATTATACCACTATTTAGGGCATAATTTACTGAGTTAAATGATACTGATTTCATCTATCAAATCATATACCTTTATTGATTAATTCCAATAATTAAGCTGTAAACAAGATATATAAGACAAGATAGATGACCACAATGTTGGTTGACAATCTCACAGGCAAGGGGGCTAGCCGGGGATTTGTCCTCGATTGAATAGACTATAAAAGAGCGCATCTATTCACTAATGTCCTATCCTAATGTTAAACAACTAATTGTCCTAGTCTGGGTTGAGGACTAGATAAAGCCTAAATTGCTCTACCGTTCTGGGGTAGTGACAGTATCCGTGGTACAACATGTCACCAACTGTGCATAAATATCTTATACATGGCCCAGAGATAATATCTTCGGCGCCGCTACCTATCGGGCAATTAGATGAGAAAGCCCAAGAAGCCTGCAATAAAAATTTCAAGCGATATAGAGAGCATAATGCGAGAAAGTGCAGCACTTCACAAACCATCAAAGATATTTTCCACTTTCTTTCCGTTAATCATACACAAACGCAAAAGAAAAAGAAAAAAAACTGAACACCTTCCAAAGAAAGTCATTCACCTGTTAACCCTTAACTGGTATTGTTGGGTCAAATATGACCCACAGCATTTTAAAATCGTCACATTTAGGCGAGCAAACCCAATATCTCCCCACCCCGCCAAGTATTCTCCTGACGAGTTGTCATCTTCCTTGCGCAGCATAAGTGCTTCAGTTGTTGTCTAACGTTTTGTCGATACGCATGTTTTGGGTCAAATTTGACCCAACAATACCAGATACGTGTACCTTCTTAACAAAGAACGTTTTCCTAAAATGAATCAATATCTAACCGAAGCCGAACTGGCCGACATTATAAACAATTTAACCGATGTTAGTGATGATGAGGGACCCCTGGAAGACGAAATTCAAGAGAACGACAATGACTTAAGTGATGCAGAAGTGATAAGTAAACATTCTGATGCAGATTCAGAATGGGAGAGTGGAGAGGATGAAGAGGGTGATAATGGTGAACAGTCTTCCCCCAATCAAGGACAGTACTTTTATGGAAAAAACAGGTATAAGTGGTCTAAAGTTCCCCCTTCAAGTTCAAGAACAAGAGCTGAAAACATCGTTTTACGACTTCCCTGGCTGACAGGATCTGCTGCAGCAAACCCACCTACTTCGCCATACGAGGCATGGTCTCTTCTAATAACGAAGGAAATTATTGACATTATCGTGGAGCATACTAATCGAAAAATATCGGATGAATCTTACAAGTATGGAAACACTGCTACCTTTGTAAATCACACAGATAAAATAGAAATAAAAGCACTGTTTGGTTTATTATATCTAACTGCAATTTTCAAGTCAGCGCATGAAGATGCCAGTAGTTTGTGGGCTACTGATGGTACAGGACGAGACATCTTCAGGTTGACAATAAGTTTGAAGCGATTTCTTTTTCTGCTTTCAACTATACGGTTTGATGATCCCGATACGAGAGAAGCAAGGAAAGCTCGCGGTGACAAGCCTTCTGCAATATCCGAGGTTTTTAACAGTTTTATCAACAATTGTAAAGCTAACTACAATTGTGGTCGATATGCGACAGTAGATGAGATGTTACTGGGATTTAGAGGGAAATGTAGTCTTCGTGTCTACATAAAAAGTAAACCGCAACGTTATGGTATCAAGATTATGTGTCTTTGTGACTCAAAAACACACTACTTGCTAAACGCATTTGTGTACACCGGCAAAAACCCAAATATTGTAAATCCTAAACATCTAGCCATACCTACGCTTTCAGTTTTAGATCTGGTTGCACCAATAGCAGGAAGCAATCGCAATGTAACAGGCGATAACTGGTTTACATCTATAGAACTTCTGCAAGAGCTAAGACACATCAAATTAACATATGTTGGCACGATTCGGAAGAATAAGCGAGAAATTTCTTCGAATTTTTTAGCTAACAGAAAGCGAGAGGTATATTCATCAAAATTTGGTTTTACACGAGATACTACTTTGGTCTCTTATGTTCCTGCCAAAAACAGAAGTGTGCTGTTAGTTTCCACTTTACATCATGACAAAACAACATCGGCGGATCCAACCAAAAAACCAGAACCCGTGCTTTTCTACAATTCAACAAAAACTGGTGTCGATTCTCTAGACCAGAAGTGTGCTGTGTTTTCGTGTAATCGTAGAACAAGACGATGGCCACTTGCTATTTTTTATGCAATACTGAATATAGCAGGTGTGAATGGTCACATTTTGTTGAACTTTGCTGTTAGAGGTTTGAAGATGAATAGAAAACTTTTTATAAAAAACTTGAGTATGTCTTTAGTCGATGAGCATCTGAGACGACGATACAATAATCAACATATATCAAGAGAAATAAAACTGAAAATCAAGGAATTCTTAAAAATTAGCGAAAATGCTCCGGCAGGTAGAGAAGAGCAGAAGCCTCCCCAAAAAAGAAAACGATGCAAGGACTGTCCAAGCACATTGGATCGAAAACACTCTACATTTTGCTATAAATGTTACAAAACAATTTGTAAACAGCATTCAAATCAAAAGATTTTATGTAATCAATGTAAGGCTGCCGAATAAATCATTTTTAGTTGCAAAAAATTAGAGAACAAAAGCCATTGTTAGTTGAAACTACATGGTTTCTACAGGCTTTTTCTTTGATTAAGTAGTTAGTTTATACCTTTTTTAAATAGTTTTTAAGGTTTATCTTACATTTGAAGTGTTAATTATTTTTGTTATTGCCAAAAAGAATAAGATTATTTTTTTAATGTTATTTCATTTTAAGAGTTGTGTTTTTCTGTTATAATAAAAAGTTTTTCGATTTTTTGTCATAATGGTATTTATTACTACCTACACAAAGCATTCATCCGCTTCAGCAAAAAAAAAATATTCCCCCTCCACATAAAATAGGGGTGGGTCATTTTTGACCCAACGATACTAGTTGTGTGACTCGGAAATCACCATACCACTTGGGGGTTAAAAGCTCCTAATGTGGAAGTGGCTGGGGATGACGCGGACACTGAAGAAAACGACGAAGATACTAGTTCTGATGATTCTGACACATAATTTATTCTTTTGAATGAAATTTGAATTTATCTTATTGTTAGTTTGGTCATGTGATTCTAGTTATTCTACTAATTTCATTACAATATAATTATAATAGATATCAAAATGATGGTTCATAAATATATTTGTGGACACTTGTGTTTACAATTTCTTCATGATTGCGTAAATAGAGAAACAGTTCATTAAAAATAATGAGTCAGTTTATTATTAACCTTTAACATGTCAATAACGCTGACATTAAGCGATAACAAATCAACAACTACAACTGATTTCTTCCTGTCGATTGAATTATCCCAAAAATTTTAATGTGGTTTAATCGATTTACATACGTACGATTCAATTTCAAATTGGAATTGTTAATTATTTAATTAATTAATTAATTACCTAATTACCAACATGTAATTCGATTATAATCTAATTACATCTAATTATAGCAATTCCTGTTGGTTCATATAAAATTGATAATATTGCCAACTATATTGTCTACTGATTATCCACAGGAACTAAAATCTAAAACAAAAATTGAACTGAAGACCAACAAAAATACACTGCAAACAGAAATTAAGGCTTCATAACCCATCGATTTTCATCAGAATAGTTCCATTGAACAATTGTTGAGGTTTAGTAGGAAAATATTAAGTCCCAATGTCGTACACGTGTTCGATTTACCTGTCAAGATTACGAAAATAAATGCTATAAGAATGGAATGTAGTATCATAACAGGATCATACATTAATCAACGGTCTGCTCACACAATACACGAACTCTTGCCAAACGTAGGTCCAGGGTACAAAATAGCGAAAGTTCCAAGGAATTTCATCTATTAACTTGTAAACGTGCAACGCATAGCATCATTAACTATCAAACTTGTTGACCAGAACGCTGATTCAATTAATTTTAGATGAGAAACAATAACCGTAAGATTACATTTGAAACCATGTTAATTTTTTCGAATGCTAAAAAGAATAAATTAACCGGTGAATACAGACCAGACAAGATTGTAAAAAAAGAACATCTCAAAGTTCTTCTCGTCCTCGTAAACACCTTATCAAGAACAATAAACAGTTCTGATTCTTCCTTATTTACGTTGTGTACTGAGTGTTTCAGATGCCTCCGATAATCGTGAGTCCCGCCGACTGTCAAGTACGGGCTGTTATAAGATTTCTCAGTGCTAAAGGCCTAAAACCGATCGCTATTCATTGTAAGATCTGTGCAGTTTACGGAGAGAACATGACTGATGGAATCGTAAGAAAGTGGACAAAAAGGTTAGAGAAAACAGACTCTTTACGATTTCCTCTTTGTGGGATGACTTTCCTAATGTTTCTCGTAGTGTTTTGTATAACATTGTGACTGAGCACTTGAATTACCGAAAATTTTGACTTTCCTTGAGCGGTACCACAACGACGGTGATGATTTCTTAAGCCAAATTGTTACGGGTGATAAAGCATGGGTAGCCTACGTCACACCAGAATCAAAGCAACAGTCAATGGGATGGCGGCATTCACATTCACCGAGAAAAGAATTGTTTAAGCAAACAATTTCTGCCCGGAAAATCATGTGAACAGTTTTTTGGGGACAGAAAAGGAGAATTTCTGCCTCGTAAAGAGACAATTAATGCAGCAGCTTATTGTGAGACATTGCACAATCTGCGTCTTTCAATCCAGAACAAAAGACGATGCAAATTGAGCAAGGGCATCGTTTTGCTGCATGACAATGCCCGTCCGCATGTGGCTAATCAGACTAAAGATCTCATCACATCTTTTCGATGAGAAACTCTAGATCATCCTCCGTACAGGCCTGATCTGGCGCCCAGTGACTACTACCTATTCCTGCACTTGAAGAAACACCTGGGCAGTCAGCGTTTTCAAGACGATGACGAAGTCAAAACAGTTGTGATGCAGTGGGGTTAACAAGTCAGGCGGCAGACTTCTATGAGGAGAGTATTCAAAAACTGGTACAACGTTATGACAAGTGCCTCAATATTGACGAAAATTATGTAGAAACGTAGATTAAGGTACAGGCTTTCATGTAAAAATAAAATTATTAAGATATCTTAGCACGTCTTTGTTAAATTTCAAAACGCTATATTTAAAAAACACGCCTCGAACTATGCAGAATGGATAAAGAATGGTAAAATTTCACCTACAAATGGGCGCTTCAATTTTTGTGTTCCACTAAGATTACTATTGGGATTTGATGAAAATTATAGTAGTACAAAAATAATTGCAAATGCTCCACACGAATTGGATACATATTTAAATCTGGCCTTAACAACAGACCGCTATGCATTATTGTACGGTGTGTATTTCCGTTTTCAAGCCTCCTACTATGGTCGTTAATATGCTCAACCGATGCTAACATGGGCGGAATTCAAAGAAAAAGCTCCGATTGTAGTGATTGATTGTTCACGACAAAATGAAACAATTAAAAATTGTCCGGTTGATGTTAGAATTGAGTTGGAAACAGAAGCTGCTGGAAATCCTGATAACACGTCAGCGTTTTGTTTGCTGATTCATGACCGTATTGTAGAGTATTCGCCTTTAAGTGGGGAGGTGAAGAAAGTAATATAAATACAACAAATGTATGTCAACTTTTATCATTCTTCATCATGTTATCATACTTAATAGTCGATGTACAAGGCTTCAAAGTCAATAATAAATTTTTTGTCAAAGAGTTGGCGATTTCCTTTAATAAAAGTGAATTTCAACGATTTTTGATAAAATCATCATTTGAATATTTGCGATTGTCATGTGTTGATCAAAAACAAGTGAAATGGCTCCAAACTAATTATCATGGTCTGACTTGGAATGGAGCTAGTGTAACTTTCAAAAGTGTACGTAAATTTCTGTTGGAAAACTTGAAAAACACCAATCGAATCGTATATGTCAAGGGAAAAGAGAAGACCAAATGGATCGAAAGTAACTTTGAGACAAATAAGAAAAACAAGTATTACGAGACCATACTGCCCGTCGCCTTAATATAGGAGAGTTGATGACGCTTTTTTTTCTTATCAATTGTGACATTGTTAAGATTGACAATGACACCATCTGTAAACCTCGTGTGTAATTTTTTGAACTATCTATCATTCTGTCGAAAAACAGATATCTTTTTTTTGATAATAGTTGTTGACCAATTTTATTTTGATAATTAAACGTAAGATATTTCCGTAATTTTGGATCCAAATTTTTTATTTACTTATCTGAGGTCCTTGTGTATACTTTTTCAATTTTTTATCATTGTTTGAAAACAGATATGTTTTAGTAATAGCTGTTCCAAATTTGTTAGAATTTTTTTTGATTAAATGGTCATAAGACTTTTCCGTAATTTTGAACCAACATTTTTTTGATTGCATTCATTTGGGGCCCTCGTGCATAATTTTTTAATTTTTGATCACTACGAATTTCGAAAAATCTATGGGGAGATTGAGCATATACATAAGCCAACACAGCTCCTGTAGCATCAGTTAACACAAGTCTTCAAAGTCAAATATTTTTGTGCAAGTAAAAATGTATCTCGATACGAATCCCAACAAAGACGCAAGGGTGGTATGCCCTTACAACATCCATCATTATATAGCGTTTAGAAATATGATCAAGCACGTAGAGAAGTGTAACCAGTCGGAGGTGAGAGGACCACCAACAATGAGGATGGTATTGACCATCCATGATGAAAGGGTATTACGATTGATAAAACGAGTGGGCACCGACATTATGGCATTACAAAAAGCACCGGGGCCCCACAAATGGAAGGAGTTCCTACAATACAATTCAACGCCAAAGGGCAACCAATTCAGCGAAGAAAAGCGGCAGCAGCTGTTGTTGTTAATTCAAAAAACACATAGTCAAGTGTATTTGTAAATACATAACTGATAATAAATATTTTATTCAGTATTTTTTTTTCTTTTATATCTTTAAATTATTAAAATTGTTGTTTGAATCAATAAGCAATGATTCAAACCCTGATGCGGTCAAAACACTTTTTTCCTCCCATCATTCAAAATATATCATCATCATTACAACATAGTACATCATCATCTCTAATAACATAACAAATAGCCCAATGATTTGAACGTTGTCTTTGCACACACAAGGTACAGTGTTCAAATCCCAGTGCAGCCAACAAAAAAAAATTTTCGTCAAAGAGCCGGAGTTCGCTCACAGTGGCGACGTCTTGCGGCGGCTCCTCGAAGTAGTAGCCGGAGATAGAGTAGGGGAGATTGAGCATATAAATAAGCCAACACAGCTCCTGTAGCATCAGTTAACAAGTCTACAAGATTTTTCTTAATACAAGTGCAAGTACAGTTATCATGTATTTAACGACAAAACCTGATAGTGACGAAAGGGTCGTTTGCCCCTTCAACATACAACACTACATTGCATTTCGGAACATCTCTAAACACCTGCAGAAATGTCACCACTCGGAGGTGAGAGCACCTATAACATTGTGGATAGCACTGACCATACATGATGAAAGGGTGCTAGGTCTCATTAAGAGAGTGGGCACAGACGTTATGAATTTGGTGGAGGCGCCAGGGCCGGCAGGGTGGAAAAACTTCCTGGAGTACAACTCGACACCTCCGGGAGAAAAGGCAGCAGGTGCTACACTTAATACAACATACATATAGTAATATGTACTGATAAAAATTTATAATAAATATTTTTATTCAGTATTATTTTTTTTAAGTTATTGTTCGAATATTTTTGTGCAAGTAAAAATGTATCTCGATACGAATCCAGACAACGACGCCAGGGTGGTATGCCCTTACAACATCAAACATTATATATATACATATATACAGTGAAATCTCCTTTGGACGGACACCAACGGGACCGACTGAAAGTGTCCGTTCAAGAGGGGTGTCCGTATAAAAGAAATACAACAAAAAAATCGTGTTTTTAATGAAAAATGAATATATTAAAGAAAAAAGGACATTTCAAACGTATATGTATATGTATACAAATGTCTTCAAAATGAACGAAAAACTTTAGAGCTAAAAGAAAAAAAACGGTTTGTCACCTGTAGATATATGTAAGTATGTATATGTAAGTATGTATGTACAGTCATCGCCAATACTAATTGTAAGTGACCGAGTCTTGGACTAGAATATCACGCTTATTCGTTTGTGTGAGTCAGACTGTTTCTCCCGTCAGGGTAAGATGGGGAGGTAGGGAGTGTTAGAACAGGTAAATCCCCAAAATTGTATCATTAACCCCACCCCCTTCTTTTGGTTGAATATCTTCCTTTATAAATTCTGACCTGTTAGGATTCTGTTACATTGTGATGACCGCCCTCATAAGCCTGTTTTACACAGCCGCACAAAAAGTGGTCACTTAGTTTTGCGATGACTGTACCTACATATAGGTAAATAATATAAATGCACCAGATAGGCTGCGTTTAAAGCCGGTGAATCCCCGGCTTACTCGAGAAAATTCTAGCGAAGTTGGCGCGCGGCGCGTTTCAGAAATGCAATAGCGATACTCCTAAACAGAAAAAATAAGAGGGCGTTTCTGTTTTTTTTTTGTCTGGTTAAGAGAACATTTTCTCGTGTCCGCGTCCGTTCAAGAGAATGTCCGTCCAAGAAAGAGTTAATACAATGCAAATTATATGTGCGTTGGTCGGGACTATGAAAAACTGTCCGTTTAAGGGAGGTGTCCGCGAAGGGGAATTTCACTGTATATATATATATATATATATATATATATATATATATATATATATATATATAACAATGTAGATGGTATTAATCATCCACGACGAAAGGGTTCTGGGTCTGATCAAGAGAGTGGGCACGGACATAATGGTATTCTAGGAAGCACGGGGGCCATATAAGTGGCAAGAGTTCCTGGAGTACAATTCGACACCTCCAGGAAAAGAATTTTCCCAGGAGAAGCGGCAGCAGCATTAACGATTGGTTTTAGACATATGATGCCTTAGAACTTTTTGAAAGACTATTTAACCAGGTATCCAGAAATAATAAAATATACAGGGTGTTCCATTTAAGAAATTAAAGTTGATGCCACTTCCGGTGAAACAGGAAGCAGCATTGATTTGAAATCTATCCCAAAACATAGATGATAATAAACTGTGCAACTTTGTTCCAAGGAGTTTTGTCATATCTTTAAAAATAATGGAGTTATGGCTTGTGGCCTTTTTTATAATACACCCTGTATGTGTATATATGTATATATATATATATATATATATATATATATATATATATATATATATATATATATATATATATATATATATATATATATATACATATTATATCATTACAACATAGTACATCATCTCTAATACCATAACAAATAGCCGAACGAATTGAACGTTGTCTTTGCACACAAAAAGTACAGCGTTTAAATACCAGTGCAGCCAACAAAAAAAATTTTCCGTCAAAGAGCCATCACACAGGAGCTCGCCTCCTCCTCCTCCTCCTCACAGACAGTGACGACGCCTCTAGCGGCGGCGGCAGCTCCTCGAAGTAGTGGCCCACCTCTTCACAGCCAAATCCTGCCCCTTGCCAGACAAATCCCACCCCTTACTAGCCAAATCTCACCTCTTCTCAGCCACATCTCATCCCTTCCTAGCCAAATCTCACCCCTTCCCAGCCTAATCCCACTCCCTTTTCCAGCCTCCAAGTAATAAATACAGTTTATTTAAATAACTATTTTTTTTTTAAATTGTGTGAGTTTTTGGTCTAATTTGTTTCTTGAGGTAAGATATACCTATACAAATTTTTCAAATTAACGCGAAATTCCCCAACTCTTCAACCAAATCTCAGTTCAAACATGGGGCGAAATAATCACTACTCCCTAGAAAAGAGGATTGAGATTTAACGTCTTAGGGCTGACGGTTACTCTCTCCGCCAGATAGAGCAAGCTGCTCACTGCTTCTTGGGAATGATCCAGAAAGCTCTAAGGAAGGATAATATAGAAAATCGAGAGCGACCAAGGAAAACGAACCCAGTATTGTATAGGAGAATCGTGCGAGTTTGTAAAAAGAATCCAGTTGCGTCTTCTTCTTTGATTCTGCGTGAAATAAATGCTGATGTTAGCGCAAGGACAATTCGTCGAAAATTAGTAGAGGCCAATCTTCCCGCCCGTACAGTAAAAAAAATTTACGGAACCGACTACATTTTGCAAAGACACATTTATACTGGAGCGGAGAAGATGAAAAGAAAAAGTGGCGTAATATCCTGAGGTGTAACGAATGTAAATTTAAAATCTTTAAATCAGACGGACAAGAATATGTGAGGCATTCTCCAAACAAAGCCTTTGATCCACAATACACCAAAAAGACTGTTAAACATGGAGGAGGAAGCATTATGGTATGGGCTTCATTTTCTTGGCACGGCGTAGGTCCAATACATTTGATTGACGCAATTATGACCAAAGAGATATACTTGGACATCTTGGAAAACATCATGTTACCTTTTGCAGAAGATAATATGCCGCTTCAATGGATTTTTCAGCACGATAACGATCCGAAGCATACTGCGGGGATAGTAAATGATTGAATAAGGCATAAACAAATTTCACTTCTCGATTAGCCAGCACACTCGCCAGATCTCAATCCTATTGAGAACTTATGGAAACAAATAAAGGATAAGGTTTATCAACATAAACCACGAAATAAAGCTGAACTGTGGACTGCAATTAGGAGAGAGTGGGAATTAATACCAAAAGAATGTTGTCTACAGAAAGTCTATTTTGTTGTGGGTAAGAAACTTTAGAGACTGGTTCTGTTATGAAAAAAAACGGATGAAAGACCACGTAGTGCCCGTACACCTGAAAACATCAGTGCGGTCCAACAATCAGTTTTGCAGTCTCCTCAAGGAACAGCTCGTAAGCATGCAGCCGCCCTTCAAAGTTTTCGTCGAATACTACACATGGATCTTTATTTCCATACGTACAAGATCGTTGTTTTGCAAGAACTGTCACAACGTGATTGTTAGAGTCGCACGAGAGCATGTCAACTCAACTTGGAAAGTCTTCCACCAGGCACCATTGTTTTTTTTCGTTGACGAGGCACATTTTCATTCGTTTGGCAAATGTGAATAAGCAGAAGTTTCGTTATTGGAGTGAAAACAATCCATGTGAAATTCTCCTCTTCGTAATGAGCGTGTAACTGTGTGGTGCGCTATCTCACGACTAGGAACTCCAACAGATATGCCGACATGATTCACAATTATTTAAAATCAGCATTGCAAGAGAGGGCTTTCGAGCATGTATGGTTCCAGTAATGGTGCCACATCCCATACTGCTCGGGTGACAATGAATGTTTCAAGGGAAATGTTTCCATGCAAATTGATTTCTCGGGGAGGGGACATAACGTGACCAACACGATCCCGTGACCTAACGCCTGAGGTGTTCAAACGTCGCGCCAGAAACCTGCTAGACCTGAAAGAAGCAATTCGCGAGGAAATTCAGCGCGTACCTCAAGCGATGCTTGAGAGAGTCCACGAGTGCTTCAATGTTCGCTTGCAGCAGTGTATCAACAACCACGGCCACCATTTGACAGATATTCTTTGGAAAATCAAGTAAAAGAAACTTCCCGTGTTAAATAATAATTTTTAATAGGGAGGTTATTTTGGCGCACTCTGTATTACTGTTTCAAAGTACTGCAAATGCTTCATCCGCAATCTGAAGTCCCAAGCAGGTTTGAAAAGGGGTGCAACAAAAAGTGCGACGTTACATCAATAGCAACTTTGTTATTTTATTTTCTTCCATTGATTATTATAACCAGAAAAATTCTTGTCTCTCTCCTCTTAAATGATTTTTTTTTAACGGCATCACAAGGACGTTGCGTACTTTCAACCATATTCATTACTTGGCAATGGTGGTGGGAATTTATTTCAGATTACCGCGCGACTATCGTCAGCGCACACCATAGATGTACGTGACTCTCGATGCTTATTATCGTAATATTTATATTTGTATATCACAATGTACTTGAACCCACCTATACAATGCGCTCATAAAAATCCAGCAAAAGAGGGGCAAACATCAGCTACAGTAGACCTCATGTTTATTGTTTGACGTATAAATGCTTAATTCCATTGAGAGGTCAATGGAGACAGCGGTTATATTAAATTTAGTTTAGAAAAGTCACGTGATGAGCACGCTGAAGCATGCAAAACCCGCTGTTAATTTATTACTCATCTATGGCACTATGTAAGGTGATTCATATTAAATTTCAAAGGAAGACTCATACCAGGAACAAAGTCAATTATAGAATACAATTTATATAACTTGCATATATCTCTCTGAGATACATATTTGAATATCCCGTGAGTCATATCAGTCACTATTAAACATATGTGGTGATCATAAAAAGTTACTGTTAGTGTAGTATGGAGTGACACTGTCAACTATGTATAGAGGAGCACCTTATTGACGTAACATGACGTTCCTCCACTAAAAGACCTCACAGATGTCGTAATCAGAATTGTCTCTACTATTAACAGCGTTAGTTTACCTTGCCATCAAACATACTGGTAATGCTCGTGAACTATTCTGGTTCTAAAGCCCTTGTAGGCATTAATATTCACGATATGATCGTTCCAGTTTACAAAGAGACTACAACTAATTTTTACGAAATAGCAAATTTTACAGGCACCTTCTAAAATTGATTGCGCAACCAAAATATCCACAATATACAAGCAGATGCAACATCCACATTTAATGAAGTAATTCAACGCATCGCTGCTGAAAACACATACCTCATGGTCACCTCTAGCATCTCATAGTTGTACACAGCTCTCTATAAGTCACCTTACAACTGAGACGAACCACTTTTTCGCGCATAGATTTCAACGCTGAAGACAAAAATAATAATTTGGCCCTATTAGTCATGGTAACGCAGCACTAGTTAATGAGGGTGAAGAATTGTTGGATTTATCGTTGTTGTCATAAAATCGTGAGCAAGACCGTTAACTGAAGTGGTAAAGACAGAAAAATCGGAAAGCATGTGTATTTGAGTGGACATCAGATCTGAAAATGCTTGAATCTCAATAACAAGTCAAAAACATCAGCGCATATTACAAGCTGGATGAAGTCTTCGGATAACAACCAAGGCAAATCTATCTTCCTCCTATGTCAACGTCATCGTGGTTAGGCATGAGTTTTCAAAAATCAACTGACGATACAATTGTGACTACTGTCAATGCAACATAATGGTTTGCAAGTTATCAATGATGCCAGGCCCTTTGTAAGTTACTTATTTTAAATAACCTATTATTGTCTCCAATTGTCCACCCCACCTACAGTGTGAGTAGTCATCATTCATCACTTACAGGATGGCATCTTCAACATCAGTTTCTTTGTCTGTAGAATTAGAACCAAAGTTCCAACCGTTGTAGAAACAACATACCAGAATAAACAAAATATAAAAGACTATTTAAACACTATTAATCTCCAAATATTCTGGTCCTCAAAATTCTCCAAACAATCATTGCTATTCTTCATATTTCCATTGACTAATCTCCTATCCCAATGATAAGGGACTTGTAATCGTAGTCTGTGAGTAGAAGACTAGAAAAACCGACCACAACGTCCATTTTATGATTCCATAGGCGAAGGGCGCTAGACAAGGAATCTAAGCCAAATATAGTCATCATCCTTAAAGATTATCTTCAAAAAATTTGTGAAACGGCGTATAACGTCCGATCAATCAACACGGGGGACGCGTTAAAATCATTTGGTTGTTTATGGCAACTTTTTTGTGATTCAACTTTCTTAAGTACGTTCTGAAAATTAGTGTCATCAATTTCCAGCAATGGTGTGCTATCAGGTTTTACTTTAGAGTCGGCCACAATACAAAGAACTTTGCAGAACTTTGCTAGGTCAACGAAGGCAGTGTTTTGTCAAGGTCCTAGGTTTTTTTGTTGGTTTATACTTTATAGCGTTATCAATAGTGAGAGTCGACTGAGAATGAACCACCCAGCAGAAAGCCTTTAATTTATAAACAACTAATACGGATTCTTGTGTGTTAAGATCGTCGGTTAACAATCAAAATGATCGGGGATAAGTTGCGAGTAAAAAAAATCTGGATAAAAATGATTCCAAACAAACTTTCGCATGACCAAAAAAACATCAGAAAAAAAATTCAACACGACTTTTTGAAGTATATTGAAAATGATCATTTTCTAGAACCCCATAATCGAATTTTTGTCCAGTAGAAACAACTCTGTGACTTCTTGAGCTTTAATTTGATTGATTTTAGTGATTCTTGCGACTTTTTCCACTACGAGATTGAAAAATCAGGTCAATGGACGTTATTTTAGGACACGAAAAACACTGAAGAGCGCTGTGTGGCTTCCCATGTAAGTTATTTATAACAGACAATATCGAATTATAACTTTATTCGATTAAAAGAATTTAAAAAAGTTTAATTACTTAATTTACACATTCCATAAATTGATTGATACATTACTGAGTCTGTTAATTGACAAAGGGGAAAAGTAACATTTTGTTTTCTAAAATATGGCTAGACTAATGCCACACTCTTCATATAAAAAGGTTTCAGTGCTAATTGAGTCTAAGTAATTTATTTTTAACAATGATAATATAATAATGAGACTTACCGAGAGGCTGGAAGTGAACATCTTTTAACATGTTTTGATAGGAAAAGGCGCACCTAACAATAAAAAAGAAAGTGAACGTGTAATATAATCCGAAATGAAAACATTCATACCATGCCTTTTTCTTCAATTGCAGCTGGAAAACTTCCACCAATTCCCATATAACATTATGGCACCAACGACAACAATGACGATTGAAAATGGAACGAATGAAACATGAGACAATAACAAAATTCCTATAAAAAAACACAAATATTTCAATTACTGATATTACTAACCCCGGCTCCACACACTGGCCCAATTGTTTACACAAACAGTGTTTGTCCAATGTATGGTCGGTGGAAATCGGTCTGGCGCCGATGGTGTCTCCATTGTCTCGACGCTTTAAAAAAAATTATTCGTTCAACATGAGCCGATGTTTACACCATTGTTCAGGCCAGTGTGTGGAGCCGGACTTGCATTTATTTGAATGTTTACACAAACTTGACTAACAATAAATATTGCTACACAAAATTCACTATTTTAGTTTAAGATTGTCGTTATTTTTTCGTTTTCTTGAGTTATTCTTCAAAGAAATATTTAGGAATTCTCATTTTAATGTTAATGGAAATTCAAAATAATTAGTTGGCAGAATTTAATCAACACTTCGCATTAAAAAATTAGATCAAATTACACTTCTGAAAATTTTCCAAAAAAGAAATCAGAATTAGGGTTGGTATTAGGTAATAGTTATGAACATCATAAGTCTGAGCACTCAAAATTTACAGTTCGAGTGAGATTTTTAAAGACGAGGTGACGAAGAAGCCAAGTTTTGAATCTCGAAACGAGTATAGTACGTTTACTCCGCTAACGTTTTTGACTTAAATTGTAAATAAGAATTAGTGGTTTACACAATGGATGCAAAATTTACAATGTCCAGTTAAAAGGTGCTTTAAATCATAGAAAGAATTCACCATCTATTTACATACACATTTAAATGTGTATATAAGGTATACATATAAGGACAAGTATTTTTAAGGGTTTCATTGTATACTTCTATTTATAATTTTTTAAGAAATTAATTCTAAACAATTAAATTTCTAAAAATAGAAACATTTATTTTACAATTTTGGTGAAATTAATGTAATTATTGTTGAATAATATTACATACGTTAACATGAAACATCAACAAATCTTATGTATAAATTGTAATGAAAACAATTTTTTGCAAGACTTCAAGTAATATTAATAGCGAATATTTTCTCCGCCAATCGTCAGGCAGATTGTAATAAGATTTCTTTCCATGAAAGGATTGAAACTTTCTAAAAAAAATATAAATTTCAACCCTAAAATTTCTATACAAACAGGTGTATAACGGTACAGTCATTACCCTTGAAAATAGTTGCCTTGTATACCTGCTACAATACACATCTAAATAAATTTCTTGATTCTCTCTTTGATTTATAACATCCACCAACCGGCTATTGTGAGTTCTGAATCCATTGTGTAAAACCACTAATTCTTATTTACAACTTAAGTCAAAAAACGTTAGCGGAGTAATCATACTATACTGTAAATTGTAAAGTGTTCACGGACAAATGTCGTTATGTATTCTATTTCATCCTGTGTCAAATTTCGTTTTAAAAAAACATTGAAATTAATTCTAAAATAATTTAACGAACGCTTCATTTCTAGTTACATGATTAGCGACAGCTGTTTCGCAATTGTTTAATTTGTTGATTTAGTTGAAATAGTAACTTTCCATGCCAACTAAGAATCAAGCCTTCTTTTCAAATAAATTTGGAAATTACAAATATTTTTCAATATTATTTAAAATGGTTTTGTGTTCAATGTTGGATAAAATCTTGTATACAACTCTTGCGTTGAAGGCCAAATAAAACGCTCCAGAAAATTACTCTACTCGGCTCATGCCTCGTGGGTGGTAAACATTTTCTCTCGCGTTATATTTGACCCCTAACGCACTTTGTGTTATAAATAGCTATTAGTAATTTTTTATAGCACTTAACAATCCAAAGCACTACAACTACATATATCATATGAAACGTCAAACTGTAATTAATACTATTTTCTACCTTTCAACTGAAAATTAAGAGCGGCACATTTGATTCTACATTTTGTGGCCTACATTAAAAACCTAAACCTGGGATGTAGGGCGAAATAAGGAACTCCGAATTGAAAAATTTTCTATTATAGAAATATCGCTATAAGTGCTTATGTATGTCTAAACGTTTTGCAAAGAAAAATATGCGGATTTTCAATTATTTTATTAATTTTTATAAAAAAAAAGTGCATCAAAAACGCGCTTGGCAACATTGTTTATGAAACAGTAAATCGCGCGTTATTTAAGCACGCTCCGATATTATCCCGTCGACCTCTTAACGCTCGCGAAAATGGAAAGCCATTTACAAAATAATAGTATATTATACAACGAGTCTATAATGAATGCTATTATTACAAAGTGTAATCATTCGAGGTAATAATTAGCATTCATTATAAGCAAGTTGTATACTATACTTTATCTACGACTTATTTCTAATTGTACAGGTAGTGGTAGTTTACAAGAATATTTCCCTTCTTTATTATTTTCGATTCTACAATCGCACAAAAGACGAACACTTATTACAACTGTTTGTTGAAATTGTTATTTATTTTTTGCCGCTACTATGGTCTATACATTTGACAGAAACTATTGTCTGCTACTAAAATCGTTTTCTTGGTCAGTTTCCATTGTAAATAGTACAAATTTTCTCACAATTAAATATTTGTTTGAAATTTCAGAAAAATTAAATGTCATAATTGCATAAAGACGCCCACTTTAGGCCTATCACTATTTTCTGATTGGCTTACGAGAATCATTAATCCTTAGGGAATTAGTGATCATTAATCCCTTAGGGATTAATATAGATCATTATATTGCAAAAACCACAAGTATAATGATCACTTTATATATAAGTCGTAGATAAACGTCATTATTAAACAGTTTTTTGAGTATCAACTTTAAGTGTAGTTTTCCTAAACCTACAAAAAGTGGATATTGAACAAATAAGTATTGAGGCGACGGTGTATTGAATGGTTCTAATGCAACAACACCATATCGTTGCCATCACAACTACGAACAATGTGAGATGAGCACAATTTCGGCAATTAAAATTGGTGTTTTTTTTTTTTGAAATTCAGCTAGTATCGATACAAGGTATTCTCTATGTTTAAAGAAAAAACGTTTTAAAAATGACGATATTTTGTACGTTTCATGTCCTTATTGTTAGTGTCTATACATATGTGTACTGTGTTTATATTTGTATAACAATAAATTTGCTTAGATGTAAGTAACTTTCTTGTTTGTATTTTCCGATCAAATCAAATTTCATATTAAATATATAGCATAATATATACATATATGTCATCTGTGACGTCATTCAAAAATGCGACTTGAACGCCACCTGCAAACCAGTATACATTTTAAGAGGGTGGGGGTAAGGGACCCGTTTGACAATAGAAGTTAAGGGCACCTGTATATGTATTTAGGAAAATATTAATAAAAAAAAGATATTTTTATGTATTTAGTGACTGTAAACCTGAATACAGTCACTAAATATATACAGTACCGCAAATGACCGCCATTTTGGATAAAAATTTATGGGGACATTTGAATTTTAAACTATAAGTTGGTAACATTGAGAAGTAGAATTTAACATCAAGATATCTGACTCCATGACAGATTATTGAGTATAGTCAATAGTATGACATATTATTACAAATGCCGCCATTTTGGATAAAAAAATTTGCTTTCTCTCTCTAACACGTTGGCCCATACCATTGCGGTACTGTGTATAGTATTTAGTGACTGTAAACCTGAAATATTGAGAGCGCCATCTATGGGAAGCGAAATAAAAATAAATGACAAACTGGCAACGTTGCACGTACCCGTTATACAATATACAGTGAACCATGTGCTACAAGGATTAATGGAGATTCAATTATTTTTATCTTATTTTTAACTTCCCGCTAAGAAAATTGAAAATTTTCAGCAGATCTCGACGTTTTGGGACCCTAGGAAGCTATTTTGACTATTTTTGCAAGGGTGTCTGTATGGCTGTATGTGTGTGTGTGTGTGTGTGTGTGTGTGTGTGTGTGTGTGTGTGTGTGTGTGTGTGTGTGTGTGTGTGTGTGTGTGTGTGTGTGTGTGTGTGTGTGTGTGTGTGTGTGTGTGTGTGTGTGTGTGTGTGTGTGTGTGTGTGTGTGTGTGTGTGTGTGTGTGTGTGTGTGTGTGTGTGTGTGTGTGTGTGTGTGTGTGTGTGTGTGTGTGTGTGTGTGTGTGTGTGTGTGTGTGTGTGTGTGTGTGTGTGTGTGTGTGTGTGTGTGTGTGTGTGTGTGTGTGTGTGTGTGTGTGTGTGTGTGTGTGTGTGTGTGTGTGTGTGTGTGTGTGTGTGTGTGTGTGTGTGTGTGTGTGTGTGTGTGTGTGTGTGTGTGTGTGTGTGTGTGTGTGTGTGTGTGTGTGTGTGTGTGTGTGTGTGTGTGTGTGTGTGTGTGTGTGTGTGTGTGTGTGTGTGTGTGTGTGTGTGTGTGTGTGTGTGTGTGTGTGTGTGTGTGTGTGTGTGTGTGTGTGTGTGTGTGTGTGTGTGTGTGTGTGTGTGTGTGTGTGTGTGTGTGTGTGTGTGTGTGTGTGTGTGTGTGTGTGTGTGTGTGTGTGTGTGTGTGTGTGTGTGTGTGTGTGTGTGTGTGTGTGTGTGTGTGTGTGTGTGTGTGTGTGTGTGTGTGTGTGTGTGTGTGTGTGTGTGTGTGTGTGTGTGTGTGTGTGTGTGTGTGTGTGTGTGTGTGTGTGTGTGTGTGTGTGTGTGTGTGTGTGTGTGTGTGTGTGTGTGTGTGTGTGTGTGTGTGTGTGTGTGTGTGTGTGTGTGTGTGTGTGTGTGTGTGTGTGTGTGTGTGTGTGTGTGTGTGTGTGTGTGTGTGTGTGTGTGTGTGTGTGTGTGTGTGTGTGTGTGTGTGTGTGTGTGTGTGTGTGTGTGTGTGTGTGTGTGTGTGTGTGTGTGTGTGTGTGTGTGTGTGTGTGTGTGTGTGTGTGTGTGTGTGTGTGTGTGTGTGTGTGTGTGTGTGTGTGTGTGTGTGTGTGTGTGTGTGTGTGTGTGTGTGTGTGTGTGTGTGTGTGTGTGTGTGTGTGTGTGTGTGTGTGTGTGTGTGTGTGTGTGTGTGTGTGTGTGTGTGTGTGTGTGTGTGTGTGTGTGTGTGTGTGTGTGTGTGTGTGTGTGTGTGTGTGTGTGTGTGTGTGTGTGTGTGTGTGTGTGTGTGTGTGTGTGTGTGTGTGTGTGTGTGTGTGTGTGTGTGTGTGTGTGTGAAGACTATGTAAGCAGCTCATAACTTTTGAACGGATTGACGTATTGAAACGCTCTTTACGGCATTCGAAAGGGTTCCACCAAACTTAGATTTCGTGTAAGTTTGAACCGATTCGGCCAGATAGATTTTGAGAAATTCCAAAAAAACCGAAAAATTTCTTTTGTTAACATCATGTTTTTTCAAAATAACTATTAAGCTGCTGTACCGATCAATTCCATAATCTAATCAGCTCTTAACCTTAACTAATGACGTCGAATTCCGTTTTAACGATCAAAATCGGTTGATTCGTTCACGAGTTATCGTTGTCGAAAAATATCGAAAAAAGTGTTTTTTCAATATAACCTCAAAATTACTTCACCAATCAAATTTGCACCTCTCGCAATAATTTAAGAGCTTTAAAAAATGCGTCCAGTGCCGCAAAGCTCATCATAATCCGTTTATTCGTTCACGAGTTATCGTTGTCCAAAAATATCGAAAAAAGTGTTTTTTAAACATAACCTTAAAATTACTTAACAAATCAAATTTAAGCCTCTCACAATAATTTTAAAGCTTTAAAAAGTGCGTCGAGTGCCGTAAAGCTCGTCAAAATCCGTTGATTTGTTCGCGAGATATCGTTGTCAAAAGTTTTTGAAAAAGCGTTTTTTCAACATAACCTCAAAATTCCTTAACCAATCAAATTTGTACTTCTCACAATAATTTTGGAGCTTTAAAAACGTAGCGGGAAGTTTCAGGAACGGCCTGCAGGGTCAATCCCATTCCAGATTTTTTTCTCAAAATTTTCATAAAAAAACGCTAAAATTATAAAAATAGACATTTATTCTATAATTATTATTAATGAAAATAATAGAAATAAATCTTTTTTTCTAAATTATTGATAAATTGCTATGTAATTAGAAGTAAAACGTAATTTTTATAATTTGTTGATAATTTTGCAATAATCCGAATTTTAACAGTTATTTTTAAGGATATTTATCGACCGATTTCCATAAAAAAACAATTGGAAAAAGTTATTATTTAGGGGTGCATTTTCCTTCGTATGCACCAAAAACTTCCTCAAAATTTTAATATTTAATGAAAAATAAACATACCTTTATAATCATAATCATAACACACTAAATTATTGTAAATTTAAACAAAAAGAATCACGGACATTCACAAATAAGAACCAACAACTTAAAGTGGAAATTTCCAGAAATTTCTAGGATGCTATGAGTTTATATACATATGCCCCCACTCTAAACAATTTCTCCCTCTCTTTCTACAGAAAAAACGTTGGGCAAGGGTGTGGCACAGGAAAATTACAGGGAACTGTAACTGTCGTTGCCGGTTTTTTTTAAAAAAAAAGATAACAAAGATCAATACAAACAACAAAGTCAAATTTAAATCATACAATTAATTGATTTAAATAATTAAATTCGCAGTGGCGTAACTATAAATTTTGGGCCCCCTGTAAGGTATGACAACCGGGCCGACTACCACACCATCAACTATGATTTAAGGAGCCGTTTGACTTATTCTTACTAGTCTTATTACTCGATTCAACACGTGCGAAATTTATCAATTTTCAAACATCGATTTTTCACTTATTCTTTAAGATATTGTGTTATTTAAACGTGCGTTGGATAGAGCATTTCATTCCTTGAAGCTTTCTATTTAAGAAAAATATGATAAAATTTTTAACGGCAGAGAAAACTGTATAACCCTGTTTTTTCGTACATTTTCCTTTATTAACTGGTGAAGAAATAGTCAATATTATTGATTTTTATTTTTTTAAAAAAAAAAGCGAGAAATGGTGGGTCGAACTTTCACCTTTTTCGTAAAAAGTACTCTGTCGCGCCCTTAAGGAGTCTATTCATGGGTCCATTACCAGGCGTCCCGAGAAATATTTGTGGTACGTTTCTTGGAAAATTTATGCATAGATCCCCTCTTAACGTTTCTGCCAGACCCCCACGTTGAATCTGTCGCCATTTTTTTTTCAAATCATAATAAAAAAAATCGGCTCCGTACAACAATAACTACATTCATATGGATTATATTATGATGCAATTTAGATTATATTTTTCAGATTTCAGATGATCCATTTTCGAGAATTTGATGCGATCATGGAGGGGGATATTTTTTTGGGGTGTTGACAGGAATGTAAATAAATAACTGTGAAACAATTTGATATTTTTTGGCAAAAATTTAAGATAATAATCTTCAATGTACACATAATAAAACAAAAAAAAAATCGAACCCAAAAATTTTCTATTTTCCCGATCAAAGACATTTCCCACATTTTTTGAAATGTCACAGTGGCTATCCCCTTAAGTGACAATTATTTTATAGTTCACTCGTTGGTCTTTGCGGATCAAGGTTATTTAGCAACGCAATGGAGAATATTTTTGATCAACAATATTTTTTTCTTCTTTCGTAACAAGGCGATATTGCCAACAATGTCATCTTGACCGAAAGACTTAAAATTTTGCAATTGTACTAGGAGCTTCAGATTTTGAATAATGTCATTCAGGTTGATTGAAAAATAATATTTTCTACCTATATTTTCCTTATTAACTATCAGCTTTTATAGCAAATTTTGCTATCTGACTGTAAAAAAGGGAATTTAAACAGGTTTTTTTTTCACTTTCGGAACTAAAACAGCATTTTAGTCCGTCAAAACAGAAACTAAAGTAACACTTTTAATCCCTAGGGACTAAAGTAAAAATCCACAATTTGTTTCTATAGCAACATTAGATAAATGTCAAATTAATAGATCCCTCATTTCATTCATTCATTCATTATCCATTTGTGAGAGGTTCTTCCCAGACCCTCTCACCCGAGCCGTGGTTCGTACCCCACTGTACCCCGGCCTTTAAGGCCTTTTGTACGCTCGTTAGTTCTCCTATTTTGGGTTAAGTGTCTTCCCCCAGTAGTCTAATAGATCCCTTGTCAAATTAATAAGTATATAAAATTTTCTCATTAAATATGTACGAAAGTATAAAAAATAGCGTATATAACTTTTGACTAAAGTGCTTTCTTTCGTCCCTGGAGTAGTTTATAATAAACTTCTACCCTGTCGTAAGCAAATCAGAAAATAGGTAGTATCTGAATCACTATTTCTGTCTAATAAATAAAACATGGTAACGGCCAAAAAAATAAAACGACAGTATCAATAACCAGGCCTAAAATGGCCGTTTTTGTGCTATTTTGAATCACAGTTGCTGTAAAATGCAAGATTGCCATGGCAACGAGAAGAAAATAAATAAAACGACATTTCAAACGAATACTTAGTTATGAGAATATACGTTATATTTACAATGGAAAGTGACCAAGAACACGATTTTAATAGTAGATGATAGTTTTTGTTAAATGTAAAAAACCATGGTAACGACAAAAAATAAATAAAACGTCACTTTTAATCAACAGTTCTAAAATGATTAAAAGGTAAATATTCTTATACACCATCAGTACCTGTAGGTACACTTAGAAATAAGTTGTATATAAAGTAAAGTATAAAACTCGCTATAATATGTGCTATTCTTACCTAGAATGATTACTTCCATTATCGGTAGTAATAGCACTCATTATAGACTCGTTGCATAATAAACTATAAAATTTTTGGTCTATTTTTGACCTAAATTATTGACCTATAGTTTACGTTTTCAAAACCAATATTTGCCTTAATTCATCCATTTTTTAGCGACTTTTTGTAATGAATTTTGAAAAAATTATAATTTTGTCACTTCTAATCAGGGCTTCGTACCAGAAGTGACTCGATAACCGATAACCCTTTGTTCAGTTCAAACATACCATTTAACACGACTTTTTTTTCTTTTAATCTCCTCTTTCCTATCTCCCTTGAAAATGCGTCAACAGCAATTCAGGGCCCCTAACACGATCTTATAACTTATAAGCAAGCCACTCGAGGTCGAAACTCTTGATATCGATGATTTTTGGTGTGTACAGTGGCGATCAAAAAAAAGAGACCGCGTCTTGAGCGAGAATTCCACATATATTTCGTTAGTGTCAGACAGTTTGTTTCTCTCGTGAGGGTAAGAAGGTGGATAGTTCGGAGATGTTGGAGTTTCAGCCATAACAAATTTGTAAAAAGTATCATTCTATTCATGTAAATACCCAAAATAGCATCAGTAACCCTACCCCCTTCTTCTGATTGAATATCTTTCTACCCAAATTCTGGACTGTTAAGAGTCTGTTACATTGTGATCACCGCCTTTTTTACACAGCCGGAGAAGAGTTGGTCTCTTTTTTTTGATCGCCACTGTACATAGTTCATTCCACTATTATAACGGGTGCGTATTATGTCGTCCATGCCCATACTCAAGCTCAAGGGAGATGATGGAGTTAAAGTTACCCTGGCAAAATTATTTTTCTTCAAACATTTTTGGAATGGCTCAGTACTTTCTAGTGATTTGAAAACTAGATAATGGAGATTTGTCAGGGCTATCGAAAGACATACGCCGCGTTTTAATCCCTTGTTGGGGTTTGGGGTTGGAGTTATATGTGATTATGTAATTTTTTACATTTTTTTGCAATTCCCCCTCCCCCCACGATAAAACATATCAACGTTAAATTTCTTCTGCTAATGGAAAATTACAAAATAAAAGTTACGTGTTCAAGGATTTTTTTTGTATTTAAGATAGTTACCCTGTAAATATCTCTCAGGGGTTGTACTTTTAAGGATAAAATTCAAGCATTTGTAAATTAATCATTTTAAACCGAAAACCAAAAAGATTGTAATTCTTGCAAGAACAAAAAGCTGAATTGAAAACCGAAAGAAAAAATAATGGATCCAAGTCCCGGATTTTAGAGCTACACTCTCAACTTTTAACCAAGATCTTTAGAGGTTTTCATCTAAAATAATCGGTTTTAGCACAATTTTATTATGGAATCATCAAAAGAAGAAGATTTATTCTATTTTAGTTCATTTTCAAGCTGAAATATGGAGTTTTTCTACTTTTTTTCTTAATTTTTTTAATTCAAAATTAAACCTGTTATGTTAGACCACTGGTTATATTCTAAACAGGGTTATTTTTTCTAATAATCTCACACAAATGAATACTTTTATTTATAATGTGTCTTCAGAAAAAGAAAATAACTACATACACCAATGACGGATTTGGTACTTTGTAATAATTATTGTTATCATTTAACCTTTTATCTGACCTTTAGTAGTAATGAATAGAGATAATGTATAAGGATGTAGTAAACAGGAATTAAGTTTGGAACATGGAAATATTTAAAAATTATTAGTTTTTCTAACCTTTAACTGTCAAAGGAGGCCAAAAGTAATCAATTATTGTATTTTTATGTGATAATAATTTGACAATCTTATTAAAGAGAAAAATAATGAATTATGTGTTTAATTCAAAGAATGGTTTATAATATCGACTAGACCGAGCAGGATCGGTGTAAGGTCGGGCATCCATTTAACATAGGTGCCCCCTTATGATAAACAATAAGAATACTAGATTGTGATAGATGATTTATATACAGGATGCTTCAAGAGGATGGCCCATTAAAAGAATAAGAAATTCTAAATGATAGAACTTGATAAAATTTGGTATTTAACCGTTATGTCACGTAAACTTCCTCCAGAAAATATTTTCATTGTTTTAGCAACCCCCGTTGTATACGGTAGTAGGCTCTGGTAATTTTTTGAAAATTTTTGAATTTCATTTGTGTTGTTAGTCCAGTCAAGAGAATGGCCACCTAAAAGTTCTAATTGATGAAACTCTATGAAATTTGGTATCTGGCCGTTATGGCACTTGAACTACCCTTGGAAAATATTTCGTTGTTTTAGAAACCCCCGTTATTTGGGGTAGTGCACCTAACTCTCTTATTTTAAATGTAATGATATATTTTTTATTGCATTTTTGAATTCTTTGATGAAATCGAAGGAGACTTTTATAATATGACCTACGGTTTAATGCTGAAAGTTTTTCAGATATTTCAGTTTTTAGTGCAATTTTAATATTTGCAGTGTGTGATTGAAAAATTCATATTTTTTAAGCTATAGCATAGTGTTAAAATTTAGAATTTAAGTAGTAAAAATGATACACTCTTAACCAATTTAAACACAATTGAATTGTTTTTCAGCGTTTGGCTGAAATGATTTTTTCTTTCAGGTAATTTCTAAACTAAAAATTTCTCTACTAAAAAGAGAGTAGGGTGCACTACCCCGTATAACGGGGGTTCCTAAAACAGTGAAAATATTTTCTAAAGGTAGTTCAAGTGCCAAGACGGCCATATACCAAATTTCACAGAGTTATACCGTTATAGCAGGCTGGCGCTAGATCCGTTTAAAGTAAGAGAGGACCTGATTGGCTACTTGATTTAATTAATAGCTAATTACCTGTACGTCAGATGAAAAAATGCTACAGAACTTTTTATCTTAGAATTTCACCCCCTATCTGCCCCTTAGCAGGAAATGCGTGACTTACGGAACATTCTGTATATGTTAGGAGCTGGCTAACGTCACAACAACAATCATTGAAAATTATTAGTTTTAATTCAAATGTATTATTACTGTTGTTGATTTAGCAGTAAATACCTAAATTTGTTTAATCTGTATATTAACTCCTTTCATTCAAGTGATATAAATAAATTAAACTAACATTGTAAAAACAAAAATTGTACTTACTCCAAATTCCAAATATAGGAAGCGGTTATAGTCACATCCAAAATCCATCATTTTTTTTTCTAGTCATTGTTTGAAAATTGTTTATGATTTTAAGTTGCATAGTTGAATTTATTTAAACAAAGCGACGTCATCGAATTAATCCGGTATATTTCTTAAATACATTTATCGAATAGATTTTATTAAATTATCAAAATAACATAACCTCAATTTGATTCTGATTTTAGGTAAAGAAAAGACACCAGAGGAAACAATAACAGCAACTAAAATTGATAATACATCCGGTGCTAATAATGATAATGATGATGAGAATGTTATTTAGTTAGTTCCATGATATCCACGTTAAGTGCTGTTGCAATACGTTATTTTTTTAAAACAAATAACAGGTTACAACTGTTACGATTCAATAACTGTTGTAAAATAAAAGAACAACACATCCCTAGGGACGGGACCCTCACTCTATTTTCACTATAAATTGACGTTATGAACAGAAATACAGACTTCACTAATCAACCATTTCTTAATTACAGTGCAAAGTCATCATCTCAGCGTAATGTAAATTGATTAATTACGTTTTTATTTAATTTAAATTTTAACACTATTATTTTTATAGTGGTTGCCACAATGTAATAGCCAGTCCGATAAAGTTAATGCTGGTAATGAAGATAGTAGATCATTAGTAATAAAAGTATCAATATCTGTATGTGAAGATTTGAAATTACATGAAACTGAAAATCCATGGAAACCAGCTAGATTTATAAATTATGATAATATATCAGATGATGAACTTAAAACTTATTGGTTATATAGAAAAGTACGTTGTATATTGAATAAATTGACACCACAAAACTTTGATAAATTAATTGGTCAAGTACGTGAACTAGAAATTGATACAACTGAACGTTTACAAGGTGTAATTGATTTAGTTGTTGAGAAAGCTATTGATAAACCAATATTTTCTTTTCTATATGCTTTAATGTGTCGTGAACTTGCTATGATGCATGTGTATGATAAAGAAAGAGAAACCAACGGTTTGTATTATCTTTATTATTATAAAATTCTTTTTCTAAGATCGAACGGAAAATGTTAGTTTTTTCAATCATATTTGATGGGTAGGAAGTGTCAAATTCAAGTAGAGTTGATCCGTTGCGTAGGCAACGTTCAAAAAAAGTAAATACTGGTTTCTGATTGGTGATTTTTTACTTTTCCACGTTAATACATGGAAAAGTGAACATTTCCATCCTAGGGTGGAAGCTAGTCCCTTTTCGCACGCTGTTTAATTGTTTTTCTAATTTGCTAGTAAAACATTTTGCAAGAAGAAACTTACATTTTTTGTTGTTTTATAATCAGTGATTCTTTTATAGGCTTTTTAATATTTTTGCCTTGATTTTTGAGGTGGAAATGTTAACGCTACCTCCTTCTCAGTATCTGTTATCTCTGATGCTTTACCAGGTTCTTCTTCAATTTCCATTTTTTCGGCAATTATTCGCGCAATAAACAATAAATACTTTTAATAATTGCTTACATAAATGCTAGAAGTAACAAATGTTGTTGTTGTTTGACAAATTATTATTGTTATTATTAAATGGTTGTTACTCTGTTGGCATTAGAGTCTATGGCATTAGTTTACTAAGATACCTTGATTTCGTTTTTCTATGTAAATGTCAGGAATTATAAAGTGTCAATTTTATTGAATTTATTGTAATAATAATCAATAATTATTTAATTTGGTGGATGAATTTCGAAAGAAACAGTATCCGTGTATTGTTTCCAATCGATCGTAAAACAAATAGTGTTCGATATTCGGGTGGAAAAACGTTTTTGCGAAACTCGGCTGATTGGAGCACGAGCGTTAGCGAGGCGTACAGCCTCGTTTCGCAAAAACGCACTTTCCACCCTTATATCGAAAATAACTATTATCCCACACTAATAATTAAGTAATAAAACAAATCCGTTTACAGTTAACTTTAGAAAATTGCTGATAACACGCTGTCAGATGGAATTTGAGAAACAACCATTTGATGAATCTGTCCGTTTAAAAAAAATTAAAGAAATTAATGAATGTACAGATAGTGTAAGTTTACTTTTACGTTTATATTTATTTGGGTTTTGTTAAACTCAGAATTGATGAGCTGGCTGGAAATAGGCTGAACTCCAACTCCAATAAATGTTTTTGTGACCGTCACCGTTAAATATAAACATGTACTTCAAAGATTTGAGTTAGTTACAGCTTTGCAGTAATGAAACTGTAACTGCAATAGGTTCAAAATAAGAAAAATATTTTTATCAGTATTTGTTTGGCGTAATCTCTGACTTTTTCTCGCTCTATGGGTTATGGATGACAATAGAAAAGGTTCACTCGGTTAGTAACTAGAATAATATTTGAAGGATTTTCGAGTAGCACCTAAAGAATATTTTACCAATTTTATAACCCTGTAGTACTTTGCTGAGTTTGAGCATTTTATACATATACAGGTTGTTCGATCTAAATATGGTCGATTCTCTAAAACTCCTATTAGTCGGCGAGCGATTCGAAAAATCTTTTAAGGATTTGTAGGAGGGTTTTTAGAGAACATTTCAGCAAAACTAGAATTAGTTGGTCAAAAAAAAACTCGTTTCTGACGATGTAGCGATTTTCAAAAACGAACTAAACACGCAAAACGACTTAGAATATTTCTAGGATCCTTCCAAAATTGAGTTTTTTCGTTTTTCTGCATTATATTCTGGAACACGTGGAGATATTTTGTATTTTCTCTGGAATACAATGGAGAAAAACAAAAAAAATCAATGTTTTGAAGGACTCCGAGTCATTCTTAGTTGCTTTGCCTGTTTAGTTCGTTTTTGATCAACTTCGAAATGAGCTACGAGGTTCTAATTTTGCTAAAATGTTCCCTAAGGACTCCCTTACAAATCCTTGAAATATTTTTCGAATAGCTCGTTGACTAATAGGAGTTTCATAGAATCAACCATATTTAGATCGAACATACTGTATAGTGGCACTCTTCATAACATATGAAAATGAAGTCAAATGATCAGCAACCGAAGCCAGTAGAAGTTTTAATGCTGCCAGTTCTAGCTTCGGCTTCACTGAATTGTTATACAGGAGCTAGAGCTAAGCTTCAGCTCCTTGAAAATTGACTGTCTACATGGCTCCTAGCTACGATTCCGACTCCGGCTTGTCAGCCATGATTAAAATCTATTGAAAATTTTCCAGGCTAATAAGAGAGAATTACAATTAGAATTAGAAGAATACGATAGAAGAGTTCGAATGAAATCGGTTGGAAACATTCGATTTATTGTTAGGTGTTTCATTGTTATTTTTTGTAAATGATGTCTAAAGACCTAATAGACCTAATTTTAATTAAGGATAATATCTAAATAAGTTGACTCAATTAAACATTTTCACTAACAAGTTTTTCTGTTGAATTTAAAATTAATTTCTTTCTTGTGCGTGTTTTTAGGTGAACTTTTCAAACAAAGTATGTTGACAGTGAATATTATGATAAGATGTTTACAAAATTTATTAGAGCATAAAGATGAAGAAAGCTTAGAATGTTTATGTACTTTATTAAAAACAATTGGTAAAACATTAGAAATACAAAAGAAATTTGATTTGTCACAAATATTTGGTGTGATGAAAGATTTGGCTGATAAAAAATATGGAAAAATTAGTGGTAGAATACGTTTTATGTTACAAGATGTTATCAATTTAAGAAACAATAAATGGGTATCACACCTGAAAGATTTAAATCCAAAAACAATTGATCAAATAATAAAAGAAGCAGAAACTGAACAATTTTATTTACAAACAGTGAATAAATCACAAATAACACCAAATCATACAGATGATAGTACCACTACTACAACCATTAATAGTGGATTATATAGTGAACGTAGTAGTAAAAGTATTGTTTCTGATAATAGTTGCACAATCACATTTAGAAGCCGTAAACAACCATTTAGTGGACAGAGTGATAGATTTGAAATTAAAGCTGTAAGTCTAATTTATATCATCTACTTTTTTATTTAAATATTTAATTTTTTTCCCTTAGCCCGTTAATTTTAATGAATTGTTTGGTTTGAAACAATTGTTCGATGATTGGAGTCAAGATTTAAATATAAAAAATGAACCATTGATTGATGCAAATGATTGTATACAAGGTGTAATTGATTTTATATTTGAGAAAACTGTAGATGAACCAAACTTTTGTGTTGCATATGCTCTAATGTGTGGTAATCTTGCTAATATGCGCGTATATGATAACAAAAAAAAACCTATTGGTTTGTATTATTTTTATCAATATATAATTTATTACTCTATATAATAAAAGCAATCCGTTTATACAGTTAGCTTTAGAAAATTGTTGATAACACGGTGTCAATTTGAATTCGAGAAACTATCATTTGATAAATCTGTCCGTTTAGAAAAAATTAAAGAAATTAATGAATGTACAGATAGTGTAAGTTTACTTTTAATTTATGTTTATTTAGATTCGTTAATATCTATTACAAATTTTCTAGGAGAAACAGACAAAATTACAATTTGAATTAGAAGAATATGATAAAAGAATTCGAATGAAATCTCTTGGATATACTCGATTTATTGGTAGGTATTTTAATGTTTTGTCTTGTAATTACTTTTATGTAAATTTTAACAAGAAAATAGTAAACATAAGTTTAATTGAGGATAACATTTTAATAAGTTGATTCAGTCAAAATTTTCTAGTGCAGTAGAATCCCGCTGTAACTGGATGTCAACGGACAAGGAAAATTACTTGTTATAAGCGAACCCTCGTTATAAAAAACATGCTGTGTTCATACATATTTTATTCGTTTTTTTAAACAAAGTTTAATGCTTACTATGTAATGCATATACATAGAGGTGTACTATGTACAGCCAAGTGCGGAAGAATTTTAACGACTCTTGGTGCGAATTTTGGCCTGTTTTGTATAGATTGAACCGTTCGTCCACCATTCTTGGTATTGGGGATGGACCGAAGCTGCTTTGTTGCTTTACCTGTTTTAGCGAATAGTAGCTGTTGAAGTTGAACCATAAGTAAGTAGAGGGTGGCAAATTACCTGATCCGTTATAGGGGGTGGTGTTTTGCTTTATACAGGTACATGAACAAATCGTCCCCTTTTCTCTCACGATATCCAATAGTATGTTTGTTCTCTTCAAACGAAAGTCTGGTTTACACTATACAATCCTAACCGTTAAAATTCTTCCGCACTTGGCTGTACATATGTACAATGGCGATCAAAAGAAAGAGACCGAGTCTTGACCGCTTTCACGTATTTTCGTTAGTGTGAGTCAGGTTATTTCTCTCGTGAATGTTAGAATGTGGGTAGCTAGGAGGTGTTTCAGCCATAACAAATTTGCAAAAAGTATGTTTCTATTCAGGTAAATACCCAAAATGGCATCAGTAACCCCACTGCCCTCTCATAGGCGTAGTTACTACTTGGTAGTTAGTACTTGGGGGGTGCAAAACACTCACAATATCTAAATTAGCACCCCCAGAATAAGTTACAATGTATAGGCTGCTAATTTAAAAAATAACCTATTTTTAAAACTCATTAACATAAACGTCGCCTATTTTTATATACCGTGTGTCTTTTTCAAATGTGGTCGTTTTTTATAAAATTCGAATAATACTTTAAAGTTGTGCAGGGTAATCTCTAGAGAAGATTCCAACAAAATTGGAACCTCGTAGCTTATTTGGAAGCTGCACGCTTAAAACGATTAGAAACGAATCGAAGACACTCACAGCATTGATTATTTTCGCTTTCCTCCATTGAATTGTAGAAAAATGCTAAACATATTCACCTACCCCGGAATAAAAAAACAACGAAAAAATCAATGTCGGTAGGATCGTCGGTTCATTCTTAGTAATTTTACGTGTGTGACAAGCTTCCAAATGAGCTACAAGATTCTAACATTCTAATTTTGCTTAAATCTAATGCACTTAAAAAGGCACCCTGTAAATGCGTGCAGTTAGTATTGAATGTTGCATAGTTCTCTTTTACTTTTTTTTATGTGAATTACCTGTTTTGTTTCTACTTTTAATTATATTGCAATTAAATAAATACACAATCTGTTCTATTTTTTTTTGGACTTCAGCACCCAGAATGTTGAACTTCTAACTACGCCTATGTGCCTTCTTCTGATTGAATGTTTTTCTTTCCAAATTCTGACCCGTTAAGATTCTGTTACATTGTAATGACCGCCCTTGTAAGCCTATTTTACACAGCCGCACAAGAGGTGGTCTCTTTTTTTTATCACCACTGTACTTTAATTAGTGTTCGGAGCTTAAAAGTTCAGTCTAGTTTACAATTTGCGTAACCGAGCAGAATTTTAAGAAGGGATCTCGTTTTATCCGTTTATATGGATTGCAATTTCTTGTTTGATCTGGTAATAACCGGAACTTACGTTTTAAAAAGGGTCTCGTTATAACAAAAAATTCGCCAAATTTCACCATATTTCTGCGCGGGACACAAAAATATCTCGTTATAGAGAAAATCTCGATATATTCGACCTCATTATAGAGGGATTCTACTGTAGTATCAACAAATTTTGTGTTATTTTTTTTAAATTTCGTACGTGTTTTAGGTGAACTCTTCAACCAAAGTTTGTTGACAGTAAATATTATAATGAAAATTTTACAAAATTTATTAGAAAATAAAGATGAAGAAAGTTTAGAATGTTTATGTACATTATTGAAAAGAATTGGTAAAGAATTAGAAATACAAAAGAAAATTGATTTGTCACAAATATTTGGTGTGATGAAAGATTTGGCTGATAAAAAACATGGTAAAATTGATGGTAGAATACGTTTTATGTTACAAGATGTTATCAATTTAAGGAAGAATAAATGGGTAAAACGCCGGCAAAATTTAAATTCAAATCTAATGGTAGTAGTAGCAGTAATAGTGGTTCTTGCAGCAATAGTAAACGTCGTTTACAATTATTAAGTGTACAGGGTGAACCAAATTCGATGCAACTATAAGCTATCTCGATAACTAGAAGACATCAAAAGAACTAATGGCACATTACCGATCTATTAGCGAATTTTTTTTAAAAAAAATTAGCTAATGACGAGATCCTCACTTTTGAATTTCCGAAAAATTTTTGCACAGAAGTTTGTTTTGGGACCTCAGGAACCCATATCCACCGTTCGTTAAAATTTTTATATATATATATATATATATATATATATATATATATATATATATATATATATATATATATATATATATATATATATATATATATATATATATATATATATATGTATACCCACGATAACTGCCGTAAAAATACACCAATCTTAATGAAACTTGGTACAAAAATCGGTCTTTGGCATAGCTTGGATGAGTTCGTTGACCAGACTGGTAGGGCCAACACTTTTGGAATAAGAGCTGAAGAAATGTTAAAAAAAATCATTTTCAATATTACATTTGCTTAGATTTTGATGAAAATTAAAATAACAGTAGAGCCGTCGATCCTCTATGACCCAGAAAAAAAATCATCAAAATCGGTTCATTGGATCGCAAGAAAAATGCAAAAATCTCTTTTTTGAGTATAAGCAGTAAAATCACGTATCTAAGATGGCTATGTGTTCTGACAATTGATATTAGAAAAAAAATTGAATATCGCGGGGTGATAACTAATTTTGACAGTTAATATTAGACGCAAGGCCTGCTAGAGAATTTCGCTTGAAAAAATCAAGCAGGCCTTGATTAGACGTATTAGACAAACAACAAACAAATGAAATTTTATTAGTGTTTCTTATTGTTTGTGGATTAAAAGTATTTTTCAATAAAAATCATAAATATTAAAATAACATCGGGGAAATGAATTTATTAGTTGATTCAATGTTATTAAAATATATTAATTGTCAGTATCATAAGAATGTTTTGCAATTAATATTTCAGTATGTAGATACATAAAAAAATTCGCTATATAAGGTACTTGCTGCCTTTGGAGATTTTTTTTTTCGACTAGTTTAATAGTGAAAACAAAAGTGGGCTATGTTCTTTTGTTTTCAAGTACTAAGTGAATATTTCGTCATTTCAGCAATCATTTATACCTTGAATACTATTGTCTATTATAGATAGAAGATAACCAATAGTGTCTTCTACAGACATTTATTAAAGTATAATTCATTGGTGTGTTTTGTTTTGTTGATTTAGCAGCGGGATTTGCACGCTCCTCCGTGTGCATGAAGTCATTGCTCTGAATTGGGGGGTAAACCACTGACCAAATTTTGTACACTAGATTTCTATATTGACAAAAATTTCTAGCGATATCTGTAAGATTTCTAAAGACTTCTGAAGATTTCTAAAGATTTCTAAAATTTTTTGCAGATTTCTTGAAATTTTTTTTCAAATAGTAACAATAATTTTAAGATAATTATAATAAATTTTATTAAAGAAAGTTAACAGAAAAACATTACATATACATAAACTAAAAAAAAAATGATGTCACAAACAAAACATTATAAAAATAAAAATAATAGTAAAATTTATTAACTGTGTAGGTACATACATACTTATTATACCTACATACATAAGAACATACCTAATCATCTAATGAGGGCAATATAAGTAATCTTGGACTATATTGTTAAATAAAAGAGCCCCTCTTCTTGAGATTTCTGGGGTCGGGAGTTTTCGAATTATTTCATTCTTGTCCACTTCAGCTTCATCTGGTATCGATGGGTAGACAAACATGTTTTTAGTTTTTAAAGCTGGTTTTAAGAATGTGCAACGATATGGATTTAACGCTAATATTTTTGCCACAAAACGTTTTTTGTGACCCTTCAATGATGTCAGCTCAACTATTACATAGTCTTCCATTTCTATTTCTTCAAAATTATTAATTGATTCTTTAGTTTCACTTTTTATAGTCTCAACAGTTTCAGTTTGAGATGAATCTGAGCCGAACTGTTCTGTATCAGTACTGTCGTCTAATTCAATTGTCTCATCTTCAGAGGTACTTTCACCTGAACTCATTTCTTTGTTGTTGTTTGTTTTTTTACGACTGGTACGTGATTGTCTTCTGCTGTTGTTATCTGTTTTTTTTTTTTGAAAAAGTTACTTGTTGATTCGGTTTTTCTAAGAGAATTACTTTAGTTTTACTATTCTGGCGGATAAATCTTCGCAACCGATCGGTACTCACTCTTTCTTTTGAATCAAGTAGCCAACATAATGATGATTTTTTTATCACTGCAGTTTTTCCTTCACCAATAGAAACTCTAACCAAATTTTCGTTTTCAAGTAATAACTCCGTTTTTTCACTCGAATAATCTTTTAGTTGTAGATTCTCACCAAAAGATTGTCCAGATCTATTAAGCAAATCAGATGATAAATCTAATCTCTCATCGCTGCTTCTTTCATCATTTACGGTTTGGTCTTTAATAATGCGAATCGTTAAGTCACATAAAACGTCTTCTTTATTTTCTATGAAAACAAGTTCGTTGTTCATTTGAGTTTCATTTAAAGGTTTATCTTCTGCAACTATGTCAGGTTCATAATTAACCAGAGGTAAGGTCACTGTGTTCCAGGAATTATCCCGTACATTTATTCCCAGATTTTTAATATCTGACAAGCATTCTGCCAAAGCTCTTTCAACTGTAAGTCTAATCTTTTCATCAGAAATTGAATTTACATCGTATTCTGTATGTATGTCGTAATTTATTTGATCGACACCGTGTTTCCTTTTCTCTCTTGGAAAAGTAATAGTGTTTCCCAAATCATTAACTATATTATCAATCATTTGAATTCTATCTGTGCGACGTAAAATGTCTTTAATGCTAAAATTGACAATAGTAGAAAATGTGGATGATAAAGATCTGGTAGCTCTGAAATGTTTTTCACAAGTTTGGCTACTATAAAGCCAAGGAAGGAACATATTACTTGTCATAGCTTTATCTTCGCGAAGTCTTCTTATCACTAGTATCAGACTATGAGCATTTAATTCAATGCATGAATAACAATTTGAGGACAAAAAGTTTTCTGATAGTTTCAAGTTTTGCTCTTTGATCCACCACCGCCAAATTCTTAGAAAGAAAGTTGTATACCATATCTTATAGGATATCATTTCCTCTACAGATATGTTTTTATCTACAAAAGCTGATATAGTAAAGTTCATTATTTTTAAAAACGCAACCGTTCCTTGACTATCTGATATGTTTTTTATCAAAAGTTCTCTTACTTTATCAGAGCACATCCTTTCTGCTGCTTGAAAGTTCATTTTATCTTCGCCATTAAGATCCGATGCAGTAAGTAAATGCTGATCTTTCGTAAAAGTTTTGACCAGAAGGTCGAGATAACTCACAGAAGCCGTGTAGTTGCCGACAGGTAATATATATTTTTTATCATCTTTTTTCAATAAACGTGTTCTTAGTTTTGTTGCTATGTGATAGGTATCTTGAGTAAATATAAACTGATTTTTTCATCATCAATTTTAAAAAATTCCCAGTTACTTAGTGAAATTCTATTTTCAGGACTAGGAAGGTATGCACTCTGACGCATTGCCTTTAGGAGTCTAGGATCCCCATCAGAAGAAAAACCCACAATATTTATACCAAACTCGTTTGGCTTTTTTGCCATAAACGCCCATCTTTCTTTTACATCTTCAGATGTGAATTTGTTGTCCGTTCCAAATATAGTTAGACAGTATGGTGGAGCAAATTCACATAATGATTGTGCCATTACAGCATAAGCATAGTGAGCTTTCGTTTGGTATAGAAAATAATCTTCTATTGTCATCTACCCTCATAGTAATCATGTCCATCTTTTTTTTTTAAATTGATCCAAGTATATTTCTTTTATGGGGAAGGACAAAAACTGCCGGATGTTCTTATTCGATTTTATTTAACTTTCAGCCGACGTTTCGCCACCGATCGTGGCTTCTTCAGGGCTAGGGTTCGAATAATATACAATTGAATTAATTAAACATTGTTATACAAATTATTTTTACCTTTCAATAAACAAATCGAACCTCTACTGTGTTATATCGCTTTTTTGCGAAAACCGCTATCATTACACAAACCAACTTATTCTTTTAATACAACCAATTAATTAAATGATACAATATTACAATCATAAAACAATTATTCGCTAAAATCTGTCCAATTAACAAAATCCAAGACTTACAAAGACAATACTACTAACATACACCATAACAAAATGGAGTCAATATTAACATGATTTAGCAAATTATCCGATCTTTTTTGACAGACGACATACATCGTGCGCACATTTGCGTATTATCAAAGAACTACAATAATCAACTAAGTAAGGGTATGTATACACTGGTTACCCCGTACGCCTCATCCTTTGAATTCACGGTGTCCTTCAGTCTAATGTAAATTGACTCTGACAACAATCTTTTTGACAGTTTCTTTTCAAAATCCAATATTTTTACATCAATAAAATCAAAATTGTGCCCTGTCTCGTGATGATGGACAGACAAGGCAGTGCGATCTTTTTTCTCATAATCGTTACAATCATATCGATGTTGTTTCATTCGATTTTTCAAACACTGCCCCGTCTGCCCAACATACGTCTTATTACAATCTCCACATGGGACCGAGTACACCACACACGACCTATCATCCAACCCAACATCATCCACCAACTTTGTATAAAACAACCCCCCCCCCCACCATTTTATTATACCACGGTACCTATGTGACCCCCTTATTTTTCAATAATCTCTTTGTCCCATAAAAGATGGGAACCACATAAGGAAACGAGCAGAAAACACCGCCCTCCACATCAACCAACCTTCTCTGCTCCGTCCTACTCATCCAATCATGTATGTATCGATTAATTAGGTACCTAGGGTAATTATTTTTACTCAATATTTGTTTAACAATCCCTAAATTATCTTTATGAAACTCAACGTTACTCAATCTAATTGCCCTATACAATAAGTTAGATATGATATTTAATTTATGCGATATCGAGTGATTAGACAAAAAATTCAAAATTCTATTCGAGTAGTATGGTTTTCTATACCAATTCGTTATCACCCGATTACCTTCTCTAATAATCATCAAGTCCAAAAACGGAATACGATCATCTTTCTCCATTTCAATTGTAAATTTCAATGATGGATGATATGCATTAAAACCATTAAAGATGTCTTCAATCGACTCTTCTTTTACCAAAAATATGGAGTCATCCACATATAATTTCATAAACTCAATATCTTCCCCATACTTCTCTTTCATCTCGTCAAAAATCTTGTGCATTACCAAATTAGCCAATGTGGGACTCTCTGGGGCTCCCATCGGTGTACCATTCAGTTGTTTATACAATCTACCATTCCATGTAAAATAACCTGAGTCGAAACACAGTTCAACCATTTCAATAAATTTTCTTTTTGTGATATCGGTAAAACACGAAAGCCATCTCCATTTTTCATTAATTATATCAATCGTCATTTTCTTCGGAATGTTGGTAAAAAGTGATGTCACGTCCATGGATATGAATTTATAACCATCTTTAATAATAGTACCATCCAATAGTTCTTTCACCTTTAACGAATTCTCCACGTTGTATCTCGATGTTGATAACGTTTTTGATAATATTCCATGGACCACTTTCCCAATATTATACGAAGGTGAATTAATGGTGTTAACTACTGGTTGTAATGCCAAATTTTCTTTGTGTATCTTTCTTAAACAATATAGTCTAGGGGCAATCGAGTTGTATTTTCTAAGTCTACTATAGGTGTAATCGTCTATACCATTTTCCATTCTAATCATCTTTAAAAGTCTATTGCTTCTTGCTTGGATGCTCGTTGTCGGATCTTTTCTTATTACCATATACGTATTATCATCTGTTAACATCTTCTGGACCTCACTCATGTATTCGTTTTTTTCCATTATAACTGTGACATTCCCCTTGTCCGATTTACTGACTATTAGTTCAGGGTGTTCATCAATGAATCTCTTCGTCTTTTTTACATAATTATATATTGTTATGTTCTCTGTTTTCTTTCTGTTGGTTCTACTTTTTGATTTCTTAACCATGTCCACCCATTTGTATCTCACAGCTGTTTTTTCCTCTTCATCCATTGTTGCATGAGCCAATATTTCTTCCATGCATTTTATCATCTGGATCATTGGTATCTTATTCTGATGTAACGTGAATTTAGGTCCAGCACCCAACAGTGCTCTCACTTCAAGCGGTATCTCGATATTCGTGTAATTTTTAATAAATGAATCTACAACTGTAATCGTAGTTGGGGCTCTCCGTCCCACCAATTCTCTGAATTTTCTTCTGTTATTCTTCTTAACCTCATGAAACACTTGATTGTATATCCTCTCTTTTATTTTTTCGATCATATAAAAATCACCCATATTACACTTTCTCTTCAGATTGTCTCTTAAATATTGTATTGTTTTCATCGTATCACCGATCTTCCATATTGTGATTTCTATCTCAATGTTCAAAATACTCTTCTGAAAACTATATTTTATTTTCTGTACCTTTCTCTTATATGGATGTTGATCTATTAGCAATTCAAAAACATTCTTCAAATTCTCCACAATGTGTGCCGGAAACACTGCATGTCGTCTACATTTCAACAGAAAGAACCTTCGGTTGTAGCTGGACGCCAATTTTTTGTGCAGGTTCATGTAAGACTTCACCATTTTCACAAACGATACACCATAAATATCAGTTAATGAATTGAAATAACCCCCTCTAGAATTATTGTATCATTTAATTAATTGGTTGTATTAAAAGAATAAGTTGGTTTGTGTAATGATAGCGGTTTTCGCAAAAAAGCGATATAACACAGTAGAGATTCGATTAGTTTATTGAAAGGTAAAAATAATTTGTATAACAATGTTTAAATAATTTAATTGTATATTATTCGAACCCTAGCCCTGAAGAAGCCACGATCGGTGGCGAAACGTCGGCTGAAAATTAAATAAAATCGAATAAGAACATCCGGCAGTTTTTGTCCTTACCCCATAAAAGAAATATACTTGGATTAATCTTCTATTGTTTTTGCTGATGTAGCAATAAAAGCGTCGACTTTCGGTAACCCATGTTCTAACGGTAAAACAAATCCCATAATTTTGTTACTCATAGGATCGTATTCTATTTTCCCCGTTATGCGTGTTCCATCTTCACTTACCCATATATACAGTGGATACTTACGCTTTTCTAGAAATGATTTTAATCCATCAAAATCAAAAAAACCTTCTTCAGCGTTTCGTTTATATTTAGCTGAGAATCGATTTAAGGATGATATTGATGGCAATGTGTTTTTCAAATTTGCATGTAATGTTTCATACAAAAGGCGTCCTCCGACATAATAAAGATAAAGTGCAAATTTCTTCAGCGGATTCTCAAAATTGTTTTTTTTTTTATCTGAGACTTTTGAATTTTGCAAAGAAATTTCGTACAATGTCTAAATTAGTTTGTTGGTAATATCCTCATCTCCATCTTTTACCTTCAAGTTTTGTGTAAGATGTTTCTTCATTTCTGGGCACTGATCCATAAAGGCTTGAATTTTTTGTACAAGGGGAAAAAAGTTGTTATTACTTGTTGTGTTTTATCCATTTTTTCTCTTAATCGTTTTCGTCGCTCACGTCTTTGGTATTTGCAGGTTTTCCATTTCTGGACTGATAAAATATTTTGGGACAGATATTCAGGGCAGGAACTATTTGTCCCCGTGATAGTCCTGCTCTGACAAAAATTTTGTGTTTCTTCATTATTATCTTCTGTTGGTGAATTATTGTTCCGCACTAGTGTATGGTCTAAATATTTTGAATCCCATTCTGAACAATTGTCTAATCCAGAAGATGATTCCGTCTCATTGAAAATTCTATGGATAGAAATATTAAAAATAAATTCGTTCATATCTGTTTATATACTTACGGCTGGATAATATTACTTTCACTTCCATTATCTTCTATTTGTGAACTGTTATTACATGAGACAGGTTTTATTTGGCTGTGTAAAGCAACATCAGAAATTATATTTATCTTAGCTATTTTTTTCTGATGAGTATATTTTTCAGGTTCTTGAGTCACTTTATATAGATAACTGTCAATTTTTCTAGAAGATTCTTTCTTCCGCTTTCTTGTGTCCGCAGCTTCGGCGCTATGTTTTTCAAAATGGCAACTGTTGATGTGTCTGTGTATATTGGAATAAATCCACCGTGGGCGGTAATTGTTCTTTTCCGCTTTCTTAAATATCTTGAAACGTGAATTGCAAAAACATTTTATAACGCAAATCATGCTATCACTATCAGTCTCTAATTTTGAGTTATATTCAATTTCATCAAGCTTGCTATTAAAGAAAGTCCACTGTTTAGGATCGCACTTACTTTTTGCCCAGTTTTTCAGTACTTTTGCTATTAATTTATTTTCTTCAGTAAGGTCAACATTTAGATTTGTTTTTAAATTATTATCAGAGGAAGAGACTGAAGTTTGTTTGATAGAAAGGCTTTTCGGAGTTTCATTTGACAGACTTTGTGGTAACTGAGGTGGTATCAAAGAATGGTTATTCCGAGATGTGTTTTTATAAAACTGCGCTATTAAAAAAATTAACTTTCGATGGCCACTAACAATCTTAAATTTTTCGATGTTATTGGAAAAGAAGCCATAGTACAGATTTTGTTCATTTTCTGATATTATACTTGGTAAAGTTTCTCGTGCGAAAATTTCAATTTCTGTCAAGTCGCTTTCAGAAATATTTGCAAAAACCTCTTTATTGTCATATCCGTTTATAATTAATGATTTCTTCAAATAATCCGGAATTTTTACATTCAAAGCTTGCCCAGCCAGCGCAAACATATCTTCATTTTTAGGGTTTTGTTCATTAGTCATATCCGCTGTAAATGACATCGCAACTGAGAAGCACTGGACATTCTAAAAGAATAAGAAAAAAAAATCTCTAAAGGCAGCAAGTACCTTATATAGCGAATTTTTTCATGTATCTACATGTTGAAATATTATTAATTCACAAACAATAAGAAACATTGTTTGTCTACATAGATCTAGTATGTTAATATTAACATACTAGATCTACCTATGTTTGCCTAATATTAACTGTCAAAATTAGTTGCCCAGTGCGATATTCAATTTTTTTTCTAATATCAATTGTCAGAACATAGCCACCTGAGATAATCGATTTTACTGCTTATACCCAAAAAAGAGATTTTTGCATTTTTCTTGCGAACCAACGAACCGATTTTGATGATTTTTTTTCTGGGTCATAGAGAATGGTCGGCTCTACTGTTATTTTAATTTTCATCAAAATCTAAGCCAATGTAATATTGAAAATGATTTTTTTTAACATTTCTTCAGCTCTTATTCCAAAAGTGTTGGCCCTACCAGTCTGGCCAACGAACTCATCCAAGCTATCACGAAGACCGATTTTTGTACCAAGTTTCATTAAGATTGGTGTATTTTTACGGCAGTTATCGTGGGTATATATATATATATATATATATATATATATATATATATATATATATATAAATATATAAATATATATATATATATATAAAAATTTTAACGAACGGTGGATATGGGTTCCTGAGGTCCCAAAACGAACTTCTGTGCAACAATTTTTCGGAAATTCAAAAGTGAGGATCTCGTCATTAGCTAATTTTTTTAAAAAAAATTCGCTAATAATAACACAATGTGATGAAAAATGTTCAGATGATAGCAGTGGCGGCCCGTCAGGGTCGGCCGGGTCGGCCCGGCCGACCCATTTGGAATGACAACAGTAAAGCTATAATAGACAATAGACAATGGTGTTTTTTTTTACAAAATGGGTCTTTTGTGTTCGTGGAACGATACAGTTCTTACCCCATGTATATTGCATTAATTGATTTAAAACGTAAAAAAATTTTAGAGTATAAAAGCCACCAGTTCCGCATGCCGATTCGATTTTAAAAATACAGTGCGTCATAATAATAATACAGACGGCGCTTATCATGCGGCTGAACGGCTTGAGATTTTGCCGTAAGCCATACCATAACAGAGCCGCAGGGACGGCCAGCCGATCCAGCCGCTGCGCTGTGATAATAGTAACGGCAATACATAATGAATTTTTTTAATTATATTCATCTGAATTAGCACCAAACAGCAAATAAAAATAAAAACTATTCATCAAATAAATACTTATACATTCATTTACAGCAATATTATCCTGATTTAATTTTTTTTATAGGTAATGTACTTAGTAATTAAATTACTAATTACTAATAAAGGCACAGTACAATATATTATGTACGTACATCAATAACTAATTTATAACATTTCGAAATATTACTTGGTACTTAATAATGACTAATGACAGAATTTTTTTTCTTTTTTTTTGTTATTTATTACTCATTAATCAGAAACTATAATGAAATTAATTTTCACAATTAAACATATATATATAGGTGGGTAAAGAAAAACTATATACAACATCGAGCCCTGGCGCCCAGGTCCGGCCAGCCGTACTTATCGTACACCGTCTCCCTCATTCTCTCTCTCTTTTTTTCCTTACAGTGCTCGGTCGCAAATGGCAATGTTATTGTTTAGACTAGCAAAAATGATGATTAAGATTTTTTCACTTCTGTTTGAGTCTGTTTGTATCGCCACAAAGTGTATTTTGTGTGTTCGTGTAGTTATTTCCGTTGTTTTCAGAGATTTTGAATTTTATAACAGTTTTATATTAGTGCTTTTTCTTGTGTTCTCTGTTATTTGGTATTTGGTAAGATGTCTAATAATTTAGAACTACGTACAGCTTTGGTAAGTGAAAATGTGGACATATTGTCTTGCATTCTAAATGTTGACGTCGATTCATTAACATACGACGATAAATTGTTTTTGAAAAATTTAAAAAGGCCTTGTCCCCGTCTTGATTTGATTCAATCATCATCTCAACGTAATAGATCTTTTGTACGAAAAATGTGAATGGCTGACTGCGAGCTCCGAGAAAAAAAAACTTTTTTGTTGGCCTTGTGTTTTATTCCCTGTAGATCGAAAAAGCCCGTGGAATAGTTGCGGTTTTGACAATCTAAAAGAATTGAGCAGATCAATTCAGAAACATGATGTTTCTAAATCTCATAAATTTTCAATATTAAAATTTCGTTTGTTTGGGAAGCAGCTGAATATACATACAGCTGTCGACCATGGGCATCGCGAAGCAATTCTTAGGTATAATAGTAAGGTTACCGAAAATAGAAAGATTATGGAGAGATTTATCGATATGGTGATTTATTTAAGTTTACAAGAACTGACATTTCGTGGACATGATGAAACAAGCAGCTCTCTAAATCAGGGTAACTATAAAGAATTGGCTATGTTTCTGCAAAAATATGATCCACAATTCAAGCATTTTTTGGATGAATCTTCTGTATTTAGTGGGTTATCAAAAACTATCCAAAATGATCTTATTTTTTGCATTTCTAAAGTTGCCAAAGAGAAAATTGAAAATGAGTTATTGGCTACGCCTTGTTTCTCATGGGAAGTGGATGAAACCATTGACGTAAGCTGTTCTGCTCAATTATCGATTGTAGTAAAGTATACACATTGCGGTGAAGTAATTGAACGTTTTATGGGTTTCTTTGATGTGTCAGGTGGGCGAAGAGCTGATAATTTGTTTACCTTATTGACATCAGTTTTTGAAAAATTTAACATATCTCAAAAACTAGTTGGTCAGACTTATGATGGAGCTTCTGTTATGACAGGAGAACTAAATGGTTTACAAGCAAGGGTAAAAACTGTAGCCCCACAAGCATTATTTACACATTGTTATGCCCATAAATTGAATTTAGTTTTACAAGATGCTGCCTGTAAAATCCGTGAATGTCGAGTTTTTTTTGCCACTCTAACAGGATTTTCTACTTTTTTTTCGAAATCATCAAAACGAACCAATGTTTTGAATAAATTTAACACAGGAAGATTACCCAGTGGTTCAGATACACGGTGGAATTTTAAAGGTAGGCTCACAAACGTCATTTTAGAAAATAGGGAGCAACTGATTGATGTTTTTGAAGAAATTTCATCTAGTGATGAATTTATGGGAGATAATTGTTCTATACGAGAGGCAGAAGGGTTTAAAAGAATATTGAATGATTTCAGTTTTCAGTTCTTTCTTAAAGTCTTCAACATAATATTTGACCACACTAATAAAATTTACTCAATCGTTCAAAGTAAATTAACAGACATATCTTTCTGCAAAGAACGAATTAATAACCTGGTACTAACAATGACAAAATTAAGAAGTGAACTGGAATTTGAGAAAACATTTGATGATATAGTTGATGTTGTAGGTGTTCCCCCTAAAAGACGTCGAATTAATACCGGAGAAGATGATAAAATTTATTATAGACAATTATATTATGAAATTTTTGATATTGTTATTAATCAACTAACTGACCGATTTGGTTGACTGGAACAGTTAGCATTTTTTAATTTGCTAGATAAACAGAAGTTTAACGAGTACAATAAAAGCTTTCCAAAAATTTTGATTGAAAGCTTAATATCAAGCTATCCTAATTTTTTTAATAGGTCAAATTTGGAAAATGAACTAACGGTTTTGTATTCCGATCAAACTCTTCTAGGAACATCGCCCAGTCTGGCAGATACATTGAAATTTATGTTTGACAATTCTCTTGAAAAAGATCTACCAGAAACTTACAAACTGCTCTGTTTAATTTTGTCATTACCACCCACTTCAGTTTCAGTTGAAAGAAGTTTTTCGGCGCTTAAACGAATAAAAACGTATGCAAGAAATTCCATGTGTCAAGAGCGATTGAGTAGCGTTGCAATTATGTCAATTGAAAGAGGACTTATTAAAAAGTTTCAAGTAGAGCAAGATTTTTATAATAAAGTCATAAATATATTTGCTACTATGAAGGACCGTAGGATCGACTTAATATATAAAAACTTGTAGTCATACTTGAGCGAACACTATCACATTTATTTTTCACCTATCAATATTATTATTACCATTATCAGGTAGTAAATGTTGAATTTTCGACTGGCCGACCCTACTTTCAAAGACACGAGCCGCCACTGGATGATAGCGTCTCCCAAAACACAATGTGTCAAAGTTAATTTAAAGTATAGAACGAGAACCTTCTGCTTTAAAGTCTACCCATAATAGATATTCAAGTTACTTACCAATCAACGTTGTAGGTAGATATTTTATGTTTTATAATATCTATGGCGAAAACTGGCCAAAACGGTAAAACAATCTCGCAAATAAAAGCGCATGCGCACAATTCTCTACAACCTGTGATGATTTCTTAGATTTCTTTATGATTTCTTTAAGATTTCTAAAGATTTCTGAAGATTTCTAGAGGTTTCTAAAGATTTCTGACGATTTATAATAAATTTCTAGTGATTTCTTTGAGTGTGTACACTAGATTTCTGCAGTGGTTTACCCCCCACTCTGAATTAAATTTAATATTGTATTCGCTGTCTAGTCACGCTCGATCTTCATCGATCTCTCAATGGAGTTATACGTTTATTTTTTGCGATTGAAGCACCAAAAACATTCAACAATAAACTACTGTCGATGATTTTTGTTTCTCTCTTGCTGAATTTTTATGAGCGCAGACAGTAGGTGGGTTCAAGTTTATGGTGAAATACAAATTACGATTATAGTAAGAATAAGAACAGAGAATCACGTGTGTATGGCGTGCATTGGCGACAGTTGCTGAGTTAGCAAAAAATAAGCTCCTTGATCGTTAAATTTTCGAATTAAAAAAATTCAACTTTGTATCATAACTTCGAAATAATCAAAAAACAAAACCCAGCGCTTAATTATATTTTAAAAAGTGCTCGCATAACGTACTATTGGTTTTCTTGTATCTATAATATTCAAGATAAAAGCGATTACCGAAATGATGAAATATTAATTTTTTGCTTATTACTTGAAAACAAAAGAAGATAGAGTCCACTTTTGTTTTTTACTATGAAAATAGTCAGAAAAAAGTGTATCAGTATTGTGCCATTATGTTTTTTATGTCTTCTGGTTACCGACATGGTCTATAGTTGCATCAAATTTAATGCACCCTGTACAAAGTGATAGAATGAAAGCTGTTAGTTTTATTTATTTCTTCTTCTTTTGTATTAAAATTATAATACAGGAAAACCTCTCTAGATTGGACACTCAAGGAACTACTTAAGGGTAAGTTGGAGGGACAGATCGATTCAGCGTGCGAAATTTATCAATTTTCAAACAACGATATTTCGTTTATTTTTTAAGATATTGTGAAATTTATACGTGCGTTGGATAGGGCATTTCAAGGTGCATGTCCTGAAGCTTTCTATTAAAGAAAAATCTGATAAAATTCGGAATGATAGAGAAAACTGTTGGACCATGTTTTTTGTACATTTTCCTTCATAATTGGCTAAAAATTGGCCAATATGATTGATTTTAAATATCTATTGAGTGATTTAGATGGAAAATGATGAGATCTTTCCAAATATTCAAGAATTTTCCCGATACGTTTGTTAGTTTTCCCAATTTTGAAGAAAATTAAATGACCTTTGATCCAAGATATAGAGCACAATTTTAAAGATAGAATCTTCTACTCTTGTTTTTAGAAAGATATTGTAAGGGCGGAGGTAATAAAGCTCGGATTTAGGAAAATTTTGAAAATTACGTGATTTCTTGGAAAATTTGGAATCCCATTTTCACCTGTTATTTACAGCTATTAAAATTAATTAATTTGACCGATAATTAGTATCAAAATGTAGGAAAATCGATTTTCTTTCACGACCATATCATAATAATGAAAAATAATTGAAAATCTGTCCGTGGGTAATTTTCTTAACCAAGCGTGTTTGCGCTGCGAGACGTATTATTGTAGTAATATACCACATCTATCCGGTTTATACTAGATATGCGGACTAAATCACACCGACAATACCGCTCGCAGCACAAACAAGCTTGGTTAAGAAAATTACCCACGGACAGATTTTCAAATATTTTTCATTATTATGATATGGTGGTGAAAGAAAATCGATTTTCCTATATTTTGATACTAATTATCGGTCAGATTAATTAATTTTAATACAGTAGAACCTCGATTAACCGAGCTTCGATTAACCGAGGCAATAACGAAATAATTTTTTTTTATTTTTATTTCTATTTTCCGAAATATTATTATACACATGTATAATAATATTACACCCTGAAAAGACAAAATATTTTCTTGAGATTTGTATTATTTTTGAAAATGCTTCTTCCGATATTTAGCTAAGTATAGTTAAAAAAATACCATCTTACTTTTTAAAATTTACTTTACTAGAGTTGATTCCCTTATTAAATCTTTTTACCTGTGAAACATGAGTTCATATATGTTTATTTATATTATTTAAAAAACGTTGTATTGTTTTTTACTTTAAAAGTTAGTTAAAGTCGCAAGCACGGAAGGTTTTTATTCATGGTTTCTATTAACCGAGATTTCCGATATCCGAGGTACTACCGGTCCCAATTAGCTCGGATAATCGAGGTTCTATTGTAGCTGTAAATAACAGGTGAAAATGGGATTCCAAATTTTCCAAGAAATCACGTAATTTTCAAAATTTTCCTAAATCCGAGCTTTATTACCTCCGCCCTTACAATATCTTTCTAAAAACAAGAGTAGAAGATTCTATCTTTAAAATTGTGCCCTATATCTTGGATCAAAGGTCATTTAATTTTCTTCAAAATTGGGAAAACTAACAAACGTATCGGGAAAATTCTTGAATATTTGGAAAGATCTCATCATTTTCCATCTAAATCACTCAATAGATATTTAAAATCAATCATATTGGCCAAGTTTTAGCCAATTATGAAGGAAAATGTACAAAAAAACATGGTCCAACAGTTTTCTCTTTCATTCCGAATTTTATCATATTTTTGTTTAATGAAAAGCTTCAGGACATGCACCTTGAAATGCTCTATCCAACGCACGTTTAAATTTCACAATATCTTAAAAAATAAGCGAAATATCGTTGTTTGAAAATTGATAAATTTCGCACGCTGAATCGATCTAACAGTCCAACTCCCCCTTAATAGTGTTCATGTTGGAGGGGTAAACTCTTTTGAAGAAGTTCTGAAATACAAATATGCTACCAGTCTTAAAAAGTTTATTAAGCATAAACATGATTATACATAGACATACATATACATATAGATACCATCCATACATATCTATTGTTTATACTTATGAAAAAAACTTGTCATTAAAGTTTGTCGTTTATATAGGTATTGCAATTTTCATACGTTTTATGTTTTTTCCTGTTTTTTGAAAAACTTATGAGTAGGCATGTGGAAAAAATCGATTAATCGATTCAAATCGATTCATCGGGCAAATCGATTCGTCGATTCAAAATAAAAATCATAAATCGAAAATCGAGAATCGATACGATTTTGTTAAATTGATTAAAATCGAACTCTGTTGTGAATCAAAAAATCGATTCAAAAGCGACAATTAAATTAGACAATGAATGGACTATAAAATTGACTAAATTATAAAGAAAAATTACAAATTATCAACACATTGTTGTTAGGACGCGTAAGAATACGTTTTCCGCAAAGGTGAGTTGAGCGCGGGTCGCGTAGTTATACGTTTTACGCAGTTATATAGAAAGTGCCTTTATTTATTATAATAACGATATTGTTCGGGCAGCTCCTTGGTAGGGAGGAAAGAGGAGATGAAAAGAAAAAAGAGATCGTGTTACGTGGTATGGTTGAACCGAAAAAAAAAGTTTTTGCTTTAGGTTCAGCTCCGGATTTCGCTCCGGCCAAAATTTCGTTTAATTCCGGTTTTCGGTACAGTTTGGGTTAGATGCTCTGGTTTGAACCATTTTATTAAGATTAAATAGATTCAGTTTCAGAATTTAACCAATTCATGTCGATTCGAATCGATTCGTTGCGATAGAAATCGATTCAGACAATTTCCGATTAATCGGAGTGTATCGATGTTTTTTGCAAATCGAAAATCGATTCGAAAATGGGCGAATCGCACACCCCTACTTACGAGTTAGCAACGGACCTTTTATACCGTACGGGAGCGATGAGATCATAGCTCTGAACTATCACACATGTGAGCCCTCTACAGTTACAAATCGATATCTCTGGATCTGGATCTCTCTACACAATTATATGGCAATCTTACATTTCACAGCAACTATATGATTCAAAATTGCATAAAAACCCACACTTTAGGTCCACTTGTTGAAACTAGTTTTGTCGTTACCATGGTTTGTTTACATTTGACGGAAATTATAATTGAAATACTATTTTCTGATTGGCTGATTATAAGGGAATTTTATTTATTCTAACTCCCTAGGGAAATAATGTAGATCATTATATGAAAAACCACAAGTATAATGATCACTTTATATATAAGTCGTAGCTAAAGTAATTTTATACTCCTAAGCTAACTGTTGATCTAATAAATATCAATATTTTTTGACTTGAGTTTTCCTATTTAATTATTAACAAATATTTAGGCTCACATTGTATGCACATGAATTTACTTATTGCGTGTCCTAGTTTCGTGTTAGATTTGTCAACAATAGTGAATATTAATAAACAAAAATTAATAATCGTAAACAAGAATATTAATGTACATAATACAATATACAATTACATACATATGTATATACCATATATTAAAAAAATTGCCACAAGCAAAAAATTTTTATACAAGTTTTATTACAAATGCATCATTATCAATATTATTCTATTGTGTTTAATGGTGAATCATATGAACTCTTAAGCGTTTGATTTCTTCCGCATAACTTTCTTCTCCTTCACTTATAAACATTTATATTTTTTTTTTGAATAATTCTAAAATCTTTAAGGGGAGCTTGGATTGATTACGCGATTCGGCGTGCGAAATTTATCAATTTTTAAACATCGATATTTCGCTTATTTTTTAAGATATTGTAAAAAATAAACGTGCGTTCGATAGAGAATTTCAAGGTGCATGTCCTGAAGCTTTCTACTAAATAAAATTTATATAAGATTCTGAATGGCAGAGAAAACTGTTGGACCCTATTTTTTTCATACACTTTCCTTCATAACCGGCTAAAATATAGCCAATATTATTGATTTTATTAATTACCCGGTTAATTTAGATAGCAAATTATAAGAGCCTTCCAAATCGTGAAGAATTTTCCCGATACGTTTGTTAGTTTTCTCATAACTAGAGCAAATTAAAAAAAAAACAATTGAATAGTGATGCTGTACATAATTTTAAAGACAGAGAATCAGGCTCATGTTTTTAGAAAGGTAATGCAAGAGGGATGGACATGAAGCTCGCTCACAAGAAAATTTTGAAAATTAGAGATTTTGACGAAGTTTTTAAACCCGCTTCATCTTTCTAAAAACAAGAATATGATTCTCTATATTTGAAATTATACACAGCATCTCTGTTCAATTTTCTTTTTAATTTGCTCCAGTTGTGCAAAAACTACCAAACGTGTCAGGAAAATTCTCAAAGATCTGGAAAGCTCTTTTAATTTGCTATTTAAATTCACCGGGATAATTTAACAAAATCAATAATATTGTCTATATTTTAGCCAGTTATACAGGGTCTAACAGTTTTCTCTGCCATTCAGAATTTTATCACATTTCTTTTAAAAAAGAAAGCTTCAGGACATGCATCTTGAAATGCTCTATCCAACGCATGTTTACTTTTTACAATATCTTAAAAAATGGGCGAAATATTGATGTTTGAAAATTGATAAATTTCGTACGCCGAATCGCGTAATCTATCCAAACCCCCCTTAAGCAAGTGTTGAATTATTTATTTCAATGTTATTATATTCAAATTTGTTGAATATGTAACAACTGTAAATATATAAAGTCTCTTGAGGATTTATTTGGTTGGTAATACAATTTGAAATTAGAAAAGATGAGTGACAATAATGATAAAAATTGTTTAAAATCGAAAATAGATGGCGGCAGTGTACAAGAAAAACCATCATCTAAGGCAGATGAAATCGTAATTACCGGTATGTAGACAATAGTGTAAACAGAGCCGTCAGAATCTCATAGCTCATTTGAAACTTGGTCAAAAAACCCTAGTTTAGGACAAAATTACAATTCTTGCAAGTAAGCTGAACACGTAAAACGACTAAGGATGACTCGAAGACCCTCAACATTGATATTTGTAGTCTTATTTTATTGCATTGTACAAAAAATTGGAAACATTTCCACCTGTTCCAAAATGCATTGTGTGAAAACAAACAAAATCATGTTGGGAGGATCCTCCAGTCACTCTAATTGTAAGTAATTTTAAGTGTGTAGTAAGATTTTGAAAACCATGACGTCGTCAGAAACGATGATTTTTTGGTCAATTTCCAAATGAGATACGAGATTCTAATTTTGCTAAAATTTTCTCCGTAAGCCCCCACAAATCTTTAAAATATTTTCCAAATTTCTCATAGTACCGGCCATATTTAAAATCGACCCCTTGTATATCACATTTTTTAATCATCTTCTCTTTGAGAAATTTGAAAAAAAAAATTTATCCAAATTTAAGGGTACTACGTATAATTTCCATCGCAAGTCTTAACGGGATTTCCCTCTTGAGTTTAATATGGTTTAGCTAATTCTTACGCTAGAATCTGTGTTTTTGGCTAAGTTTCACCAACACTCAAAAATCATCATTTTTTTTTCTGCTTTTACTGTAACGATAGTTAAAGGGGGGAATTTCAGATATTTCTAGTTGATTTTCAGATTTTTGTTCCAAGTCGTCAGTTTTTAACGTATTGTGCTAGTGAATTATCTAAAGGAGGCAATTTAGACTTTTTTAATCGTTTTTTGAGAAAGATTCTTAAGCCTACGTTTGAGATACTTTTGGCCGAAATAATAGTTTTTTTCAGTCGAGGCTTACTTTTAAGGGGTAGATGGAAAATTTAAAAATAATTTACTTCTTAATTTGTAGATTTAACTGTAATCACAAGTTATCAGTTTTAACTAAATTTTTGAGCTAAATTTTTGACGCTTAGTTTTGATTAAATCACTACATTTAGTAAGTTTTACTAATAAATTATGAAAAAACTGAAATTTGGCCACTTTGGATCAATTTTCAAGCTGAAATTTTGTTTTTTGATGGTAATTAACAAATTTTATTTTCAAATTACAATTTTTTAATAGAGTTTGTTACTGAATCGTTAAAAAGAGAAGATGGATTTTATTTTGGTTGATTTTCAAGCTGTATTTTTTCTATTCTAGTCAATTTTCAAAATATTCTATTAAGACTCGTTTGTCTAATTTTTAGGCTATAATAAAATCTAGATCTCTTGACTAATTGTAAGCTTTAGCAGATTGTTATCCTAAATCATCATTTTTCTTTGCAAATTACACTTTAAATGTGAATTACAAATATTTTAAGTTAATTTTTAAGGACAAATATTTGAGATTTTAAGCAGTGGCTCAACGGAAAATCGCCCGGAATAAAAAGGTTTCTCTACTCATTAATATATTTCTTTATGACTTACTTAGGCTTTGAACGTATATCATTCATTAGGAGACATTAATTGCATTATTGAGCTAAAATATTTCAGAACAAGAGATTTAAACTTTGCTGAGCCCACTTTGACACTGGTCACCTTCTGACGCAGCATGCCATGACACTGCGTGAGTTACAGGTGTGTACTTTACGATTTTAAGACAAATGTCTTTCAAAAGATGAGTTCTTAACTCAGTTTGCTTGTAGATAGTTTTTTGAGAACGATTTTTAAGTTTAAGTTCTAGTTTTGAAAAACGCTTGTCCTAAGTTACAGAATTTCAATCAAATCTTGCTATTATAAGGTGGAAATAAGAAGAATGTAAGTAATTTTAGTCTCAATTTTTTTCCCGGTTTGCAAAAACCGCTGTTCTAAAATTCTAAATTATGTTTCAAAAAACTTTCGGTAGTAAGTTTTGGAAATTGAACGATACGGAAATTTTCAGTCTATTTTTGAGCTAAATTGATCAGTTTCTATTAAATCATGAATATTTAGCAAATTTTACTGATGACTTCTGAAAAAAAATATTGAAATTTCTTTCTCAAAAATAGTTTTAGCTAAGTTTGTTATTGAATCGTCAATCGTCAAGAAGAGGAAACTTAATTATTTGATTTTCTAACCAACAGTCTCAACGTTTTAGCTGAGTTTTAGTAAATATTATGTTTTTATTAAAAATTCTATTTTTGAGTCGTCAAAAGTGGGAATTTCAGACATTTTAAATCGTGCAAAAGACACAAATTTTACGTAATCGTTCTTTGAGTAGAGTGTTTCGTTTCTAAATCAAAATTTCTGAGCGCCTTAGCTTAAATTCATTAATTTTCATCGAAAACTGTTCCTACATGCTGAAAAAGAAGCGGCATAGTCTTAGTTTTAAGCAATTATCCTCCTAAATCATCAGTTTTTAATGAATTTTGGCATCAACTTTTGAAAGATTTTAGAATCCTGTAGCTGAATTCGTGGTTTTGGTTCTAAGTTGTCTTAAATCATCAATTTTTAATGATTTTTTCATCCATTTTAGATCTTGATCTATTGTTAATGATAATAATGATATTAAATTATCATCTTCCAACGAGGTTTTTTTTTGTTTAATCAATAATAGGAGGAGATTTCCTTAATTTTAGTAAATTTTTGCACTAAACATACTGTTCGGTTCTATTTATGAAAAATTATGTTGCAGTCATTGCTAAACCTAGGTGACCACTTTTTGTTCGGCTGTGTAAAATAGGCTTACGAGGGCGGTCATCACAATCTTTCTTCTTTCTTTCTTTCTTTCTTTCTTTCTTTCTTTCTTCTTCTTTCTTTCTTTCTTCTTTCTTTCTTTCTTTCTTTTTCTTTCTTTCTTTCTTTCTTTCTTTCTTTCTTTCTTTCTTTCTTTCTTTCTTTCTTTCTTTCTTTCTTTCTTTCTTTCTTTCTTTCTTTCTTTCTTTCTTTCTTTCTCTTTCTTTCTTTCTTTCTTTCTTTCTTTCTTTCTTTCTTTCTTTCTTTCTTTCTTTCTTTCTTTCTTTCTTTCTTTCTTTCTTTCTTTCTTTCTTTCTTCTTTCTTTCTTTCTTTCTTTCTTTCTTTCTTTCTTTCTTTCTTTCTTTTCTTTCTTTCTTTCTTTCTTTCTTTCTTTTCTTTCTTTCTTTCTTTCTTTCTTTCTTTCTTTCTTTCTTTCTTTCTTTCTTTCTTTCTTTCTTTCTTTCTTTCTTTCTTTCTTTCTTTCTTTCTTTCTTTCTTTTTCTTTCTTTCTTTCTTTCTTTCTTTCTTTCTTTTCTTTCTTTTCTCTTTCTTTCTTTCTTTCCTTCTTTCTTTCTTTCGTTCTTTCTTTCTTTCGTTCTTTCATTCTTTCGTTCTTTCATTCCTCCTTTCTTTCTTTCTCTCTCCCTTTCTTTCTTTTGTTGTTTGGTTCTTTCTTTCTTTCTTCCTTTCTTTTTCTTTCTTTCTTCTTTCTTTCTTTCTTTCTTTCTTAATCTTGATAGGTCAGAATTTGGAATAAAAAGATTTTCAATCAGAAGAAGGGGATGGGGTTACTGATGCCATTTTGGGTATTTAAAATTTTCCGTAAAGAGGATGGTTCTACAAATTTGCTATTGCTGAAACTCGTTCCAACACTCCCTACCTACCCACCTTCTTACCCCGACGACAGAAACAGCCGAACTAGAAAACGTGATTGTCTCGTTCAAGACTCAATCTCTTATTATTGGCGATTATTGTACATCACTGAGTGTAAACAAATCCTTTAAAAGGTATGTCAGGAAGGTTTCCCGAATCTGAGAATGTTTATCAATTACGGGATCATCTCCTCAATAAAATCAATATGGTGACTGATGGTAACCGAAAATGGCATCGTAAACATCAGAAACAGTCCATACGTTCCGGTAAATTGTTAAACATCGATAGATTCGATGCTGGATTTTTTGGTAAGTGAAAATAATAAAATAACTACGACTACATCACTAAATGCTTGTTTGTTATTCTACTTTTCGGTTGCCAAATTTAATAGGCGTGCACTATAGACAAGCGATAACAATGGACCCAATGGTACGTCTAGCATTGGAAACAACTACTGAGGCTATCATAGATGCAGGTTATCATCCTTCTGAGTTAGAAGGTACAAAAACTGGTGTTTTTATTGGTGCGACTCTATCAGAAACGGAAAAGAGATGGTTTTTTGATGATTTGAGGGAACAACATTTTGCTGTTACAGGGTATTTCCACAAAATCTAAATCATTTATCCTCTAAATAATAAAAACTATTTCTTCACAGATTAACAAGATCAATGTTAGCAAATAGAGTCAGCTATTATTTAAAATTGAATGCACCATCTTATACTGTAGATACAGCTTGTAGTGGTTCATTAAATGCTTTTGTCAATGCCTATAAAAGCATCAAGAATGGAACAATTGATGCAGCTATTGTTGTAGGTGTACATCTTTGCCTCAACGAGATGACTACTCTAGAACTCGCTCGGTAATAAGTGAAGCTGAAAAGTCTAAAACAATGTTTCCCAATCTCCCGTCAGCAAAAATACTTTAGCCCATCCTCACCTAAAATTTTTCAACTTATAGTAAAGAGAAATTTGTGTTTTTTTTTATTGGCAAAGTTTGCGAAACACTGATAAAAAATGTGTTTATTAAAATTGTTTCAATGATTGAAGGGTGTTTACAAAAGTGTTTGAGAAATAGGGTGAGAAGATTGAGTCTTATAATCTTACAATGCCAGTGCTAATTTCTTTCGAAATTTTGTATTAGGGTTTTATCAACTTTTAATTAAAAATTGTCTGAATTCGAAATTCTTTTTATTAAAAGTGTAGCTGTACTCAAGCCTCGATTGGGTGTCCAAAAAAGTGGCAAATTTTAATCATCGATTTCTAGCTTCTTCTCTTGTGAGATATTGAAACGCTGTAATCAGCGTTGAATTTGGGGTTTCACGGTGCATCCGATGGAGTTTTCTACATTTTGGAAAACTTTCACTAAATTCTGAAGTTTCCCAAAAATCCAGTTTTGGAAAATCGAAAAAGTTAGATATTTTTTAATTTTTTCTTCAATAATTTCATTGATTTCACAAAATTGTTTTTTTTTGGGAACCGTTAGCCTTCCGCCCATAGATAGGCTTTCTATAAAGCATTAGTTATGTTTTTCGTAAGATTGTAGCCATGGAGAGATAAGAAATTTTTGACATTTTTTGCCCGGGCTTATGCTGGCCAGAGAAGTGTTTGTAGGAAGTAGGGTCGGACGCTTCTCGGGCGCCACTCACTGATGACAGTGAGAAAAAGACGGCACAAACGGGAATACTATGTACAATACTTTATTTACACTATTTACAACTAGACAAAATAAATAAAATAAACAGTTATTGTAAAGTAGGGGAACGGTTGATCCCGGTCGCCACCAGCCACAGTAGAATCGGACGTTCGGTGTTACGATACGGTACAGGGCGGTTGATAGTTCCAGTCGTCAGAGAGTCACTGCGAAACTGGTGGTACAACGGATTATTCCAGGTTGCCAATATCCACGGACGGAATCGGTAGAACAATACAAACAACGGATTATTCCGGGTCACCACCAGCCACAGCCGGAATCGGTAATACAACACAAACAACGGAATAATCCGGATCGCCGATAGCCACAGTCAGAATCGATAATTCTATAGGTCGCCTATAACCACTGCTAGAGAGGTTTGGATTAGGTGGGAGAGCCGGATGGAAGTCGAGTTGTCGAATGGTCGAATAGTTGGGTGAATGGATGCTTCTACGGCTGGACAGTCGGTTTATATTCTTATCGTCCTGACTCGGCGTCTTGTGCGTTAGCACGCTCCCCTACTCTGAGGATACGCGCCGGACCTTGATGTTGTAGTCCTTCGCCGGCGGCCGAACGGGACGCTTCGTTACAACATGCTTCGACATTTTTGCACTAGAGAATTTTGTGATTATTTTTCGAAAATAGAAAACTTTATCAGATGCACTGTGAAATGCCCGATTCAACTCTGGTTACGGCATTTGAATATCTCAGAAGACAAGCGAGAAATAGATGATTGAAAGCTCTCACTTTTTAGAAGCCGAATCGAGCACTGACTCCAGCTTTCCCTTAACATTGATTTATATGATTTTGAGACAAAATTTAGAACAACGTAACATTCTTATTCCAAAGTTTTTTTTCAAAATATTTAGCACTTTTAGTCCAAAATTTCTCGATTTTAATGAGGTTTGCTTAAAATCAAAAATATTAAGCCACTTCATATGATCATAATAAACAATTAATAAAATTATCAAGAATCTAGAGATTGTATGAGAAGTCTTGCCTTATATCTAAGTTGATTGATTCTAACACAAAATTTGAAAAAAATCTAAAACTTGAAGATCTATTTATAGTATAGATACTTTATTTGATTTAAATACAAGATTCTGAATAATTTAGTACCTTAAATCCAAAATTTGCAGATTTTTAAATAAATTTTGTTTTAATTCCGATACCAGTTATAACTTCAAATAATCCAAATATGAAATGTTTTTAAAAAAACTTGCACTGCAAAAATTAAATGTTTTATGAGAAGTTTTGCTTATATCTAAAATATTTCACCACTTTATGTTGTAACGAAGCGTCCGCTGCGGCGGCCAGCCGACGACTGATATGCCGGGAGTGAGCGCGCAACCTTGGAGTGGGGAAGCGTGGAAGCGCGCAGGTCGCTAGACAACAGTGATAACAGAGCACCGACCGACCGGCCGTTGATTCACCATTCATTGGACTTCCCTTCCCGGCTTCCAATCTAGACCTCTCTAGCGGTGGCTCTTGGCGACCTAGAGTATTCCAGCAGTTTTCCGATTCCGGCAGTGGCTCTCTGGCGACCCGGAATAATCCGCTCGTTTGTATTATTGTTGTACCGATTCCGGCAGTGGCTCTTTGGCGACCCGGAATAATCCGCTCGTTTGTATTATTGTTGTACCGATTCCGGCAGTGGCTCTCTGGCGACCCGGAATAATCCGATCGTTTGTATTGTGGTATTACCGATTCCGGCAGTGGCTGGTGGCGACCCGGAAGACTCCGATCGATCATCCGTTTTCCGATTCCGGCAGTGGCTCTTTGGCGACCCGGAATAATCCGATTATTGACTATACCGATTCTGGCCGTATCTAACCGCCGACCGAACTACCCGACCAGGATCAACCGTCCCGGAAGAATATCCGATTCCGTGTACATATTGTAAATAGTTGTAAATAAAGTGTATATAGTATCCGTTTGTGCCGTCTTATATTATCTCACTGATTACTAGTGAGTGGCGCCCGAGTCCCGACCGAACCTGTCCCAATTAACACCTCAACCCTGATATATCTCTGGTCAGCTATAACCCGGGCAAAAACCACACATTCTAGGTTACAATGTGATCATGATCATAGTCCACATTAAAAAAAAATATCACTCTTGATGTAGAATTTTAGAATTTGTATGGCAAATTCTGCCCTATATCCAAGAACTTTTACTATTTTTTGCACTTACGGGACTAAAGTATCACTTTTAATTCCTAGAGACATAAAATTCATTATTTCTCTAGGGATATAATGAAAAATAAAGAATTATATGTATGTGTAGCAACAAATGTAAAAATATTGTCAAATATTTTTCTTATATTATTAGTTGTTATTATTTTACCATATTATTGATGCAGTAATATAAAAATATAGAATTAATACAATTTTGTCAAATTAATGAACATTCTTGTCAATATCAAAAGATTTGAATTTTAATCCCAAACAATTCCGAAAGTGCAAAATATTGCGTATATAACTAGCGACTAAAGTGTTTTCTTTCGTCCCTCGAGTGGTTTATTGCCTGAGGGGCGCAAGCTTCCACTCACGGAACGAAATACCGTACTTTAGACCATTGTTATATAATATACTATTTTGCATTTCCGGGACTGAAACAGCATTTTAGTCTCTCAAAACAGGGACTAAAGTAGCACTTTTAATCCCTAGGGACTAAAGTAAAAGTACACATGTTTCTATAGCAACATTAGATAACTGTCAAATTAATATATCCCTTGTCAGATTAATAAATCTATGATATATATACGTAAGTTCAAAAAATAGCGTATGTAACTTGGGACTAAAGTACTTTCTTTCGTCCCTCGAATGGTTTATTGCCCTCTGGGCTAGCTTCCACTCTCGGGACGAAATGTCGCACTTTAGTCCCGCTTGGAAAAAGGTTGAGAAACACTGGTGTAAGATGTTGTTACTAATTTATTTTTCTATTTAGACTTGGTATTGTAAGTAAATCTGGTGTTAATGCGGCTTTTGATGCTAATAGTGATGGTTATGTCCGTTCAGAGGCATGTAGTGCAATATTTTTACAAAAATCAAAAGTTTCTAGACGTATTTATGGCAATGTAGTCCATTGCAAATCTATGAATGAAGGTTTTAAGCAAGAGGGCATTTATTCTCTGTCTGTTGAAGCGCTATCAAATCTTTTGAATGAAGTATACGACGAATGTATGGTGCCTACCAAAGATATAAGTTATGTAGAAGCTCATGGAACCGGTTAGTGCTCCATTTCCATAAAATCAAAAATTTAGTCAAATATTTATTTGATGTTGTAGGAACTATCGCTGGTGATCTAGCTGAAGCTAATTCTATAGATGCAGTATTCTGTAAGGATCGTCAGAATCCTCTATTGTTAGGCTCAATAAAATCGAATATGGGTCATACTGAGCCTGCATCTGGAATTACCGGAATTATTAAAATTTTATTATCGCTAAATGAAGGGGTGATTCCACCTAATTTAAATTTTAACCAACCTCGACTAGAGATTGAAGCTATAGCGAAAGGTCGTATGCGTGTTGTTACAGAAAATACTCCCATATCAGATAATGATAATTATTTTTGTAAGTGAATGCTAGCTACATTATCAACTTATGCTTAAAGTTACCAAAAATTTAGCCATCAACAATTTTGGCTTCGGTGGAGCAGTTTGCCATGCTCTTCTTAGAAGACCTAGAAGAATCAATGTAAGTTCTCACTTGAAACAAGACGATCTGCCCAGATTAGTTTGCGTAAGTGGACGAACTAAAGAAGCAGTGAAGACTATTTTAGAAGCATTAGAGAAATACAGACAAAATCGAGAATATATTCGTCTGTATCATCAAATTTTTAGCAAAACTTTTGTAGAACATAATTATCGTGGTTATATAATTTTAACAAAAGAACAACCAATTAAAAAAAGTGTTAATTTCCAACAACGAATCAAGCCACCGTTACATCTTATTTTTAGTGATTTTTCAAATCATTGGATCAAAATTTATGAAGAACTAAAAGATTTTCCAATTTTTTCAAAATCAATGAAAAATGTAAATAAAATTTTAATGACGAAAAATTTGAATTTAGGAAATATCCAAGGACATGACAAAATGAATCAAATTATTGGAAATTTAGCAGTTCAAATTGGTTTAGTTGATATGTTGAAGGCAATCAATGTTCAAACTGTAGCTACCTTAGGCCTAGGCTTAGGCGAATTTATTTGCAGTTATTTCGAAGGTTATTTGACACTTGAAGAAACTGTTAGATGTGTCATCCAAATTGCATCAATTTTTCAAAATCCAATCGCTTATTCCATTGAAACTGTGATAAATGAGGTAGGTAGGAATTTGGAGAGGACCTTTTGCAAGTTACTACTCGGGTAAAGACTTCTAATTTTTTTTACAGAATCCCGACTTCATTAGACATACAGATGAGTTGATAGTAATTGGGCATAAAGAAAATTTGTCAAAATATATTGTTGAATTGAAGAATCAAGGAATTAGAGTGAAAAAAATTTCTATTCTAGAACGCACCGAATTTAGCAGAATCAGTAAGTGTGCATATTGCCAGCGTACCTCAACCTTTTTCTAACCGCTAACTCGATGATAGCCTTGTGAGTTAGAAACTTGTCCTTGCGATCGCTAGTTGAGAAACCCTGACTTACAATTAGTCAATTCATTTGGAGCTGAAAAAAATTTGCTTCTTGCTTCAAAATTCTGAATCAATTAAACATGACAAATATTTTCTGCTTTCATACTTTTCAAAAAAGGTAAGGGAAAAAGGAAGTTAAGACTAAAACTGTTACACCCTTCCAAATTTTGTATCAAATTGAATAAAGTATTCAGAGCTCTTCGAAATAATTTGAAAACTTTCATAGAAACTGTTAAATGCTAAATTTTTCAGAAGTTTGCATTTACATCATATGAAACCATTGCAGATATAGCAAATAAAGCAAAATTTTTATTCCTTTCTTCCTTTTTCTTCTGTTTTTACTTTTTTCTATCCTGTCTTTTTTTCTTTCTCTTCTGACTTTCTCTCTTTCTTCCTTTCCCTATTTATTTGTCGCTTTCTTGGCCGTTCTCCCCTTTCCTTTCGTTCTTTCTTTTTCTCTTGTCTTTTTTTTCCTTTCTTCGTTTTTCTTCGGTGTTTTTACTTTTTTCAATCTTGTCTTTCTTTTTTTCCCCTGCCTTTTATCTCGCCTCTTTTGCTATCTCTACTTCCTTCCTTCCTTCCTTCCTTCCTTCCTTCCTTCCTTCCTTCCTTCTTTCCTTCCTTCCTTCCTTCCTTCCTTCCTTCCTTTCTTTCTTTCCTTGTTTCTTTCATTCTTTCTTTCTTTCTTTCTTTCTTTCTTTCTTTCTTTCTTTCTTTCTTTCTTTCTTTCTTTCTTTCTTTCTTTCTTTCTTTCTTTCTTCCTTCCTCCCTTCCTTCCTTCCTTCCTTCCTTCCTTCCTTCCTTCCTTCCTTCCTTCCTTCCTTCCTTCCTTCCTTCCTTCCTTCCTTCCTTCCTTCCTTCCTTCCTTCCTTCCTTCCTTCCTTGGCTACTTTTATGAGACCGTAGTACAAGGTAACAAAATTCTCACTTATAGTAAAAAAATTTACAATTGCACACAATTTTAGCATTAATTTTTCTTTATTTTGAGCATTTTGCACTATTTGATAAAATTTTAAGAATATAGCACCGTTACTGTTAGATTTTAAGATTCTATCTTCAAATTCACTTTTCAAACTTCTCTAACACTCTTCCTAGCACTCTTTAATCACTGAAACAATTTTAAGAAACACAATTTTGTATAAGTATTTTTTAAACTTCTTCCTACAAAAAGCAATAATTTCCATTTATTGTGACTCAGAATTCATTGGGATCCGTCACATTTTTTGCGGTATAGAGGTTGAGAAACACTGGTATACTCCATGAGTACTCATAAAACTTATGCATTTCAGGACTAAAATCTGCAAAATTTTTATCAAGGACTTCAAATAAAACCAGATGGTCTTCATCAGATGTTAATGTGTTAACTTCAAATGATTTTGTCTTGGAATTAATTGATCCGTCAGTCTTGCTTTCAAATTTTCTGCAAAAAAATTCAATAGCTTTCGAAATTGGCACCACTGCTAATTTGATTGATTTTTGTAAGAAGAACACCATACCGATGACTTTTAACAAAATTGAATCTACCACTGGAATGTTCTCATTATTTGAAAAATTAGGCCAATTACATAATTTCGGCTTCACTATGGATCTAGCAAAGATCTATCCAAATGTTGAATATCCAGTTAGCTTAACGACACCAATGATTTCGCCATTTTTCAAATGGGATCACTCAAAATCGTGGTTTGTTGAAGAAAATGAAGAAAAACAATTCATACAGACAAATATAGGAATTGATATTAATTCAGATATACATTGTGATTATGGAGGATATGTTGTAGAAGGTAAGATAACAAAATAGTATGCTTCAGGGGCGATTCGTCCATAAGTATTGAGGGCACTGCAGCACACCCAATTTTGAGTGAAAGCAATATATCTTCTCTGCTTTTCTTTACTGTCTTTTTCTTTTTTCTCTTATATCCTTCTGTCTTTATTTTCCTCCTGCCTTTCTTTCTTCCTTTTTTCATTCCTATATTTTCTTCTTCTGTCTTTCTTTATCGCCTGCCTTTCCCTTCCCTTTCTATTTTTTTTCTTACTTTCTTTGTATTCTTTCCTTCCTTTTTTTGTATTTGTACTTTTGACTACCCTGGTTTTTTTTATCTCCTACCTTTTCTTCTCTCTTGTCGCCCTTTTTCTTTTTGTTCTGACTTTCTCTCTTTCTTTCTTTCTCTATTTTTCTCTTGTCTTTTTTATCCCTTTCTTCCTTTTTCTTTTGTGTTTTTGCTTTGTTCTATCCTGTCTTTCTTTCTTTTTCCCCTGCTTTATCTTTCTCGCCATTTTTTCTATCTCTTCTGACTTTCTGTCTTTCTTTCTTTATTTCTTTCTCTCTTTCTTCCTTTTCTTCTTTCTATCTTTATTTATTTCTTATTCTTTTGTCAGGCTTTATTACTTTCTTCCATTTTCTTCTATTTCTACTTTTTTCTATCCTGACGTTCTCTCTTTCTCTTCTGCGTTTCTTTCTTTCTTTCTTTCTTCCTCTATTTATTTCTCTCTTTCTCGCCTATTTTTCCCTTTCCTTTCTTTCTTTCTTTTTCTCTTGTCTTTTTATCCCTTTCTTCCTTTTTCTTCTGTGTTTTTACTTTTTCCTATCCTGTCTTTCTTTTTCCCTATTTTGACTTTCTTCCTTTCCTTCTTTTTCTCATGTCATTTTTTATTCCTTTCTTCCTTTTTCTTCTGTTTTTACTTTTCTCTATCCTGTCTTTCTTTCTTTCTTTCTTTCTTTCTTTCTCTACCTAATTCTCTTTTTTGTGCCTATTTTTCCCTTTCCTTTCTTTCTTTCTTTTTCTCTAGTCTTTTTTTTATTCCTTTCTTCCGTTTTCTTCGGTGTTTTTACTTTTTCAATCTTGTCTTGCTTTCTTTTTGCCCTGCCTTATCTCTCTCGCCATTTTTCCTATCTCTTTTTTCTCCCCTCCTTCCTCCCTTCCTTACTTCCCTACTTCCTTCATTTCTTCCTTCCGTCCTTCCGTCCTTCCTTGCTTCCTTCTTACCTTCCTTCCTTCCCTTGCTTCTTTCATCCTTCTTTCCTCCCTTCCTTCCTTTTTCTTGTTTCCACTCTGGAACCTTTCTTACTTTATTCTTTCTCTCCTGCCCTTCATTTTTCTTTCTCTTTTATCCCTCTTTTGCCTCCTTTCTCTCTCTTTCACCACCCTGTCTTTTTCCCCTTTCTCTTCTGTATTTTCTTTTTCTCCTATCTTCCTGCCCTTATTTCTATCTCTTCTTTCTTTCTTTCTTTCTCTTCTGACTTTTTTCTTTCTTTCTTTTTCTCATGTTATTTTTTATTCCTTTCTTTCCTTTTCTTTTGTTTTTACTTTTTCTATCCTGTGTTTCTTTCTTTCTCTTCTGACTTTTTTTCTTTCTTTCTCTATCTATTTCTCTTTTTCGCGCCTATTTTTCCCTTTCGTTTCTTTCTTTCTTTTTCTCTAGTCTTTTCTTTATTCTTTTCTTCCTTTTTCTTCGGTATTTTTACTTTTTCAATCTTGTCTTGCTTTCTTTTTGTCCTGCCTTATCTCTCTCGCCATCTTCCTGTCTCTTTTTTCTTCCCTCCTTCCTTCCTTCCTCCCTCCTTCTTTACTTCCCTACATCCTTTATTTCTTCCTTCCGTCCTTCCTTGCTTCCTTCTTTCCTTCCTTCCTTCCCTTGCTCCTTCCATCCTTCCTTCCTTTTTCTTGTTTCTACTCTGGAACGTTTCTTATTTTATTCTTTCTCTCCTGCTCTTCATTTCTCTTTCTCTTTTATCCTTCTTTTGCATCCTCTCTCTCTCTCTCCCTCTCCTGCCTTTCTTTTTCCTTTGTCTTCTCTATTTTCTTTTTCTCCTATCATTTTGTCTCTCGTGTCCTTTTCTTTATTTCTCTTTCTCTTTATTTTTCTTTAACAATAACGTTCTTCGCATGTATCTGTGTGAGACCCATCTCCCCACTAATTCAAATCACGAACCGTCACTAGTACGTTTTTATAAATAATTATTTCAATAAAAAGGTAACCGCCTTATTCCAACAATGGGCTATTTATTCCTTGTTTGGAGAACTCTGACTGCAAATTTAGGAGATGACATGGATAATAAACAGATTACTTTTGAAAATTGTTATTTTATGAGAATAATAAATGTTACAAATGATAAACTTACAAAAATAACTGTTACATACAAGTTTAGACAAGGATATTTTGAAGTATGTAAATATGTTAGTGGCTTTCTTTGAATTCTTTCAATCCTCAACGGCATTTTTTCAGGTACTTGAAAGTGATTTAGTGGTAGTTAAAGGACAAGTTTTCATAAATGATAAGTTTGAAAAGTATCAAATACATTCTCCCGTACTTTGTATAGAGAACGATCGAATTCCTCTTAAATCAGAAGATATTTATAAAGAGTTACGTCTTCGAGGACATACATATTCGTAACTAATTTTAATTAATTAATTGCTTTTTTTTATACAAAATTATTTAATAATTTTAGAAATAATTACCGTAATCTTGTCGAATGTACTCACGATATAACAATTGGAAAAATCCAATGGACCAGTAATTGGATTACATTTATCGAATCTATGATACAAATGAGTCTGTTACAAATCGATACTTGTAACCCTTGTATTCCTAATTATATTCATCGATTGACGATAAATCCACTTCAACATCTGCATCATGTAGAAAGTTGTGGCGGAGCAAGAGGTGTATTCGTTTACAATTTCAAAGCTAGTGGCATAATTAAGTATTTCCTATCGCTTATATTAAAAACTTTGCATCATATATAAGTTATAACTTTAAATAGGTGTGGTGGTATTGAAATGAGTGGCTTAAGAATGGAGCAAATTTCCAAAAAATCTATAATTGAAACTCCTATTTTGCATAGATTCCAATTTGTACCGTTTGAGTCTTGTTTAAATGTACAAGAAGCTGTTTTGGTTAATATTCAATTAGCTTTGGAAAATACACCTGTCGACAATGCTAAAATTGTTGAATTAATCGACGATAAGACAAATCGAGATTCTGAACCAATAGCGATAGTTATAAATGAAATACTACCTGATTTACCGTTGATTCAAAGCGATATAACTGTTTTCACTAACAAACAATTAAATTTGAATAGCATTAAAGTGGAACATAAGAGTGCAGTAAATGGTTGTTATCTAATTATTGGAACGAGTCTTTTAGGGCGACATTCATTGTTGGATCAAACAATTGTGTCACTTTCTAAAGACGGTTATTTATTATCACGTGAACGATTAGATTTCGATCAATCACAATTCAATCATCCTTACATCAGTATATTAACAGTTTATAAAAATACTACAGAAAAATTGATTTTTTGTCGAAAACTTATTAAAACTCAACAAACACCGATATGTATGAGAGTTGATGATTTAGTTACATTTGAATGGTTGACAGACTTACAAGAATCGTTGAAAATTAATAAAAATATTATTATCTATTCTGAAAATCAACGTGAAAACGGCTTATTGGGATTAATTAATTGTATACGCAGAGAACCAGATATTGACACTACACGTGCTGTATTAATTAATGATGAGAATGCACCGAAATTCAATATTAACGATCGATTTTATGTGCAACAATTGAACAAATCATTAGCGATAAATGTTTATCAAAATGGCCAATGGGGCTCTTATCGACATTTAAGAATTGAAAAGTTCAATGATATTGAATGTGAGCAGTGTGTCGTCAACACAGTGATCGATAATGGTTCCTCCAATCTAAGATGGATCGAAGGGTCTTTGAAATTTGATACAAAATTGGAGCCGGAACAGGAACTCGTTCATGTAAGCGAAGAGAATTTTTGTTAGCATAAGAATATTAAAGTGTGTAATTTACAGGTGTACTACACGTCGCTCAATTTTAAAGATGCTAATCTTTCATCAAATTCACAAATTTTGTCGTTTGTGGGACGAGATTCTACGTAAGTACCTCAAATGGCCTAACGATTATTGTTAAAAGTTATTTCTGTTACAAGGATCGTATCCTTGATCATTATGGTACAAGTTGTGAAGTTTATCGGACGAGGCGAAGACTGAAGCCCATAACATGACATGTACCATAATAGTTAATTACGATCTGTGTAACATACAAAATTTTATGTGCTAGCTTAAAAAAGTTAAAGTAAAACTCAAAAAGGCTAATTTTATTTTGAAAATATAAAAAGTCCGTTTTCTGTCCGTCTCCATAGTAATCTCTTGTTTTTCTGCTTCATTTTAATGAAATAAATCTCATTATAGTACTCACCATAGATCTAGTATGCTCTGTGGATAGCGCTTTTCCCGGTATAGTGAGGCAACCAAAATTTCTACCATTTGTGATGACGCTTTAACTCTATCAAAAAAAAAAAATACCCAAGTCGTCGCCAAATAAATTTGATCTCCGGTCACCTTTAAAAAATGTATGAACTAAGATGAAAAATGATAAGCATGCATTTGTATTGTTCTCTTTTGTTTTCGCACTCAAAACATTCTAAACAAATTAATTACAAATTGTTGAGCCTAGAATCTTCAGGCATTTACCAGATAATCGTAAAAAACCGTGGCTCAAAATCATTTAAAAATTTCAAAAACTTCAACACTATGATAAATATTGGTTAAATTCACTACCGTGTTCATTTTTGACTAGTATGGAAAGCGAAGACAAGATAATGTTTACCTATCTTTGTCTTGTGCAAAGGATTAGAAAAAAAAGACCGCTTGACATGTAAGGAGTCATAACTCATTATCTCAAGACAGTACTTCGATATTGGCATTTTTGTCTAACTGTTCAAATTTATAATGTGGGATCTATTTTAAGTGACAATTATTAGTTCACTCGTTAGTCTTCGAAGATCAAAGTTATATAGCAACGACTACAGTATTTTTGTTAATAGCATTAAAGGTTACATGCATTTTTGTTAAAAATCTTGTGATTACTAGGGCTTACGAGAGGGAATAATGACCTATTACTCCCTTTCTTGTAAGCCAATTAAAAAATTTGAATCATTCTTTCTGTCTCATATAAAAACCATGGTAGCAATAAAAATAAAGAAAATGACAGTTTCAACTAGTGGGCCTAAAGTGTCCGTTTCTTGTGCGATTTTAGAATCGAAATTGATGAAGAAGGTAAATATTCTTGTACACTAGCAGTATCTGTACAAAATTGTAGTTTTGAATTTTGAGGAATTTGATGGGAGTTGATGTTAATAATAAAACAATTGAACAGCTCATAGATTGTTTGATTGATATACCGTAGTGGTATACTTAATAGATACATGGGAGAAACATTAGTGCCGCCATCTGTACTATTTACATATTAGTTTGAAAGAGAAAGAGACAGAGACAGCGTAGATGGTCTAGAAATTGAAAATGATGGCGGATATTACCATCCACCTTTAGTCCTTTGACCAAACAAAGCAATTTCTTTTGCACAAAAGAACCTTCAAAACTTTCTATTATAAAAGATAACAATAACTAGATGTGTTTTGTGAATTTGGTATCTCTGTCTGTTATTTATGAAACATGTGATTTGACAACGAAGGGACATGGGCAGGACCAATGTTTCTTCCATATATCTATTCAGAATACCACTACGGTATAATGATCTCTGTTATAGTAACCAACCATTCGCTGTTTATGGTTTCATTGCAAGGTTGTCACATTTTCGTTCAGATTTAAAATGTTTACGATTGCCACCCGTACCAATTTTGGCGGAATTTTTGCAAATAATAATTCAAGTGGGACGCAGAAAAAAGGACTAAAATTCGGAAAATCCGGCAAAAATTGGTACGGATGGCAACCTTGTAACTATCTGCAGAAGAATTTTCATGTTGATATGCTATACCATAGGGCAGAAAATTGCAAAAACTGATGAAAAAATGGCATATAATCATCTAAGGCTTCAACCCCTAGCAATAAATGAAAACGCAATTTAAGTTTTCTGATAACCCTAGTAAATCTCCAACATCTAGTTTTTGAACCACTAAAAAATACTTAGACACTCCAGAGATATTTGAGAAAACGGATTTTGGAGGGCTAACTTCAACCTCCAATGTATCAATTAAACTTGGCTATCGCCACGAACGTCAAAACACGCATCCCTTAGAATAGAATGAACTACGAGAGTTTCAACCTCTGGTGGTTCAATTGTCAGTACCATAATGTAAATATTGTGATCCTCAGACCGATAAAGTCCTCAAATTAGCCTATATAATGTTACTTCATGACACGCTGACATAAATATTTTTATTTTATCTAGTGGTCAACGAGTTATGGGTATGTTAAATCATGGAATCTTATCAAATCTTATCGTAGCCGATAAGTGTATGCTCTGGCCAGTACCTGATCAGTGGACAATGGAGGATGCTGCTACAATACCTGTAGTTTATAGTACAGTAATCATGGCATTGTTTCTGGTAATTATAGTTCTTATGGCAGCAGGAAAGGGCTACATTTTGCTCGGAACTTTGCAAAATAATGAAGCGAAGCCATCCTTCATTTGAAAACATTCTCAGGTGTCCCTCTCCGATTTCAATTAGACTTAGACACGTTGTTCTTCATTGAAATCTTACGATTTATGTTCATTAATCGATTTTATATCCGAATTCATCTCGGATCCTAGATATTTTCATCTTTACATTAAGATTTGAGTCAATTACATGTGTACGCAGGCGCTAAAATTTAAAAATCGTTGATACCATAGACAAGTTGATACTAAACGACCCCCAAAAATCACGCCACCACCATGCTAACTCATTGTCAGATAAAAAAATTAGAATTAAAGTCAGGAATGTAACTCAAAAATGTTCTAAATTTTTCATTACTAAACACTAAAGTTCACTAAGACTGAATTATTTAGGATCAAAAATTTCTGAGGAATTAAACTCAAAAATCTATCAAAATTTATTATCTGACGATTTGATATTAAGAGAATTTGTTAGAAATTCTGATTTAGGAGGAAAATGTCTAAACATCCTAATTAGAATTAAATTCATTACAAATATTCGCAAAAAATCAGTGCGTTATAATTTTCTTAAAACCACAATTAACAATCAAGAGCTTAGCTAAAAAATAGGCTAACAGTTTTGCAATCGTCTCCTTTTTACAGCTCAATACCAAAATTTTTTAGGATGATTTGTGACAAAAACGACTTAAGATCTAGGCCAAAAATTGGGATTATATTTGCCTACATTGTTTCCCTTTAACTACTTAAAACCAAAATGGAATGAAAACTGACAACCCAAAACGAATGTGGCTCAGAACCTAACTTCAACTCGAAAATCTTCAACAAACAATTAAAAGTGTTTAAATCGTCCCTTAAACACGATTCACAAGCAAAATTCAATAAAACTGACGATTTACCATAAAAATGTCTGTAGATTTCAAAAATTCTGCTCTAAAATTTAAATGTGCAGACAAACCCAAATTTTAGAATCTTCGGGGACCAATGCTGATTCACATTTTGCACACTTATTTCTCTGGCCCTGTATGTGCGATATAAAAGTAACGATCATGTCTTTTAGAGATCGTCATTAAAATCTGGTGATAGTATTTTGATTCACTCTGGTACTAGTGATATTGGTCAAGCTGCTATCAATTTATGTCTATATTATGGTTGTAGAGTCTTCACAACAGTTGAAACTCCAGAACAACGTGAATTTCTAAAGAAACACTTTTCCAAACTCTCAGGTAACTATTTCATCCACATTATCTTTGTCATTATGATTATTATGATTGATGATTAATATATAAAATTTAATGTTTTAGAAAATGTTATTGGTAACTCACAGGATACAAATTTTGAACAAATGATTGGCCGTGAGACGAATGGTCGCGGTGTTGATTTTGTTTTAAATTCATTATCTGGTGAAAAACTTTTAGCATCAATACGTTGTTTAGCAGTTGGTGGAGAATTTTTGCAGATTCAATTTGATATTGAAAATTTTAAAACATTACAATTACTACCAATAGCAAAAGAATCAACTTTCATTGGTGTAAATTTGGATCATATTTTCTCATCTTCTTCAAATAATAAATTGAAATTAAATCGATTATTGCTTGAAAATATTGCTAATGGTTCTGTACAACCGTTGGTTAGAATCATTTTTGAGAAAGACAACATCGAAAGTGCACTCAAATTTATGATGTCAAATAAAAATAATGGGAAAATTTTATTGAAAATACGTGATGAAAAAGAAGAACCGATAAAAATGAAAGGCATCCCAAAGTAAACACTTTTTATTATTTTGACTCAATTTTAAATTCATTAATTTTGACTAAATTCAACTGAAAATATTTGAGACACCGTAATCCACGTTAAACACACTACATTATGTATATCTAACAATAATGCCCGTATTTATAAACCGATCTTAAGACAGTCTTGAAGCTTGAGCTTGGCCTTGAGGCCAGACTGTGCAACCAAGCCAAGATTTGGTTGTAGCTGCCTTGAGATAGACGAGCTTAAGTTTTGCAGCAGGTGCGCATGCGCGTGCGCACAGAAAAACGTGACTGTCAAAAGTAACTAAAAACCAGAACTCTTGCTTGGAAGGTTAGACTTGAAACCAAGTCTGAAATTGGTTTATGAAAGAAAGAAAGGAAGAAAGAAAGAAAGAAGAGAAGAGACGAAAAGAAAAGAGAAGAGAAGAGAAGACGAGACTTATCTCCCTATTTATAAACCAATTTCAGACTCTATCTCAAGTCTAACTTCCAAGCAAGAATTCTGATTTATAAGTCTAGCTTCGGGAATTTTCGGCAGAAGTCAGGATTGAGTATATGGAGGGTTGAGAATTTGGCGAATTCTAGTTACATTCTACAGGGTCACGTTTTTCTTTTTGTGCGCACGCGCACTTTCTGCAAAACTCAAGCTCGTCTCAAAGCAGCTACAACCCAATCTTGGCTTGGTTACAAATTCTGGCCTCAAGGCTAAGCTGAACCTCCAAGGCGATCTCAAGATCGGTTTATAAATATGGGCATTAAATATAACGAAAGGTCACTGATTCAATTCCAGCTCAAACATTTTCGGTTTAAATTGATTAGCGTTAAAAACCATGATTAAGGGCGCGCAGTCGTACTTCTTACGAAAACGGTGCAAATTCGATGCACGATTTCTTATTCCTATTTTCAGATGTAGAAACGCGCGATAGCGTTATCGAAAGAGCGTTTCATAGTCCAGGGGAAGGACGATTCTGAATTGGAAAATTTTGAGAAAATTCTGAATTACAGTCAATTTATTTATATTCAGCAATAATAATAATAGTGGTGGTTGTTCGTGACTTTTACGTGTCCACCACCACGTCCACGTCCACCACGACCACCACGTCCACGTCCACCACCTCCACGACCACCACCTCCACGATCACCACCTCCACGATCACCACCTCCACCTCCACGTCCACAACCACCACAACGTGGTGGACGTGGTGGTGGACACGTAAAAGTCACGAACAACCACCACTATTATTATTATTGCTGAATATAAATAAATAATTTTTTAAAATATATATTTATCTGCATATTATTTCCTCATTCTATTTTTTCCACAATAAATACCAATTATCATCATTCTGAAATTCGTTTTCTGTCTTTTTCCGTTTTTTACGTATCTATACTTTATTATTGACAAATATTCAAATTGTAACAGCAAGAGAAGGTGTCTATTTTGAAACTTTCTTCACTAGAAGAATAAGACGTGGCCTCATTAGGGGCGCTGCCACCATTTTGGGAGTCAAAGAATAAAAATCAAATAAAAATAAATACTTATAATACAATAACATATATTTTATAGCAAAACACGACAAAGTTAAAAAATAAACAAACGAACCAAAGAACGCCCTGATCATAATTCACAGCGGACGCAGAACAAACGCCTAAAATTCTGAAAATCCTGCAAAAATTAGTACGGGTGGCAACCGTAAATACATATTGCAAATCTGAATGCAATTGTGACAACGTGACAACTTTGCAATGAAACCACAAACAGCGTTGGTCGAGTCATGATAACCAAGCTTAGCATATGTGATTTGGCCCGTATAAGTGTAGATAACACAACTTACACATGAAATATGTAAAATCCTTATAATCTCAATTTTCACAGGGAAATATATAAGTTTTTCCGACAAAAATATTATCTTTAGACAATTGTATTACGAACATATATTTTTTAATAGATAAAAAAGACAAATGAGCTTTCCAAAAATTTTCCAAAATTGGATTTTCCACGGACGTCACGTTTCCCTCACGGACGATTGTTTTCCAATAAGCAATCGTCCGCTTGTCCACCTTTAAAACTGTAGAAAAAAAGTTCTGCATGAGCCTACCCGTTTTTATTAAAATTACGGAAAACTAACATGCCGATCGGAAAATTTCTTAAACATTTGAAAAGCCCTTTAAATTTGTTATATATAATAAAATTTTCATAATCAAATTATCAACATAGGCCGAGCTGTGGGGGAAATTGTGAAAAAAACATGGTCCGAGACAATTGACTGTAATTCAGAATTTTCTCAAAATTTTCCAATTCAGAATCGTCCTTCCCCTGGACCATGAAACGCTCTTTCGATAACGCTATCGCGCGTTTCTACATCTGAAAATAGGAATAAGAAATCGTGCATCGAATTTGCACCGTTTTCGTAAAAAGTACGACTGCGCGCCCTTAAGAAAATCCCCTTTCTTCCATAATTTTTTTTGCAGATACTTATGTGATCCTAATAAAGTAGTAATAATTTTGGGTGGTTTGGGTGGCTTTGGACTCGAGCTAAGTACCTGGTTGGTTGGACGTGGTGCTAGAAAATTGATTCTCACATCCAGAAAAGGTATTCGAACTGGTTACCAAATGCGCAAGATTAGGTAAGAAAAGTGATAAAATACAATAATTTTACAAATACAATAATTTTTTACATTGAATAATTTCCTTACAGATCATGGCGTTCTTTTGGTGTGACCGTTTTAATATCAACAACTGATATCACAACAAATTCCGGTTGTGAACAGTTAATTGAAGAATCTGAAAAATTAGGTCAAATTCAGTCAATATTCAATTTAGCTGTAGTGCTACGCGATGCGCTGTTGAAAAATCAAACTCTAGAAAGTTTCCGTTGCGCATTTCCACCAAAGGCGTATGCTACACGTTATTTGGATAAGATAACCCGTCGAAAATGTCCACAATTACGTGATTTTGTCGTTTTCTCTTCATGTACATGTGGAATAGGTAATGCTGGTCAAACAAATTACGGCATGGCAAATAGTGTTATGGAGCGTATTTGTGAGAAACGTAAAGAAGATGGTTATGCAGCTTTAGTGATTGAATGGGGTACGATTGGTGATGTTGGTGTTTTTGCTGAAAATCCCACTGATACAATTCTACGTACAACTGGAATCGAACAACAATCAATTGCTTGTTGTTTAGAAGTTCTTGATACTTTATTGTTACAAAATTATCCAATTGTTGCTAGTTTTGTGATTGCTAACAAAGAAAATAATGTTAATGTTGGTGGTAATATTATCGAAAGTGTTGCCAAAATTTTAGGTTTAAAAAATTTGAAAGCAGTCAGTTTGTATTCAACCTTGGCTACATTAGGTGTGGATTCCTTAAATAGTTTAGTAATTAAGCAGATCTTGGAGCGTGAATTTCAAATAATCCTGACATCGTCAGAAATATATAATATGACATTTGCGAAATTATACGAAATACAGAATGATTTAAAATCTAAGCAAACATAATTAATACAAATTGATAATTGGATGGATAAATTCAAGATTTTATCTAAAGGGTTTTAAGAATATGTAATTTTAATTTAAAATAAATACTTTTTGGAATCCTAAAATGAAAAGATGATTCAGAAAATTCTACCAAGTTAATATTTTTGCTACAGCCAATTATCCACTTCTAAGGCAGTGGCGTCTAATGTATGCAAGAAATACGAGCTGTCAAATCTTTTTGGCCTTTTTACATCCAATCATCCGACCAATTTCTCCACGGTGGCTTGTGGCGACTGGAGAATCCGGAAATCCACTTGTATTCCGCTGTGGCTCTGAGGCGACCGGAACCGTTTTGTATTGTCTGAAAAACCTCGTAGAAATCTTTATTTTATTTTTAGTAGAATTTATTTTGTTTATTTTTGTACATATTTATATACCGTATCAAGCATCTCTGATTTTTCTGGCCAGCTATAACCCGGGCAAAAATACGTTACAATTGTTCATTAAAATTTTGTGAATTTTTTTTTGTTTAAAGGGTGACTTAAAAGCCGCTTAGATAGGAGTGGCCAAAATTCTAAGAACGCCCCTGGTCTTTCTTTCTTTCTTTCCAATTTTCTGTCTTTCTTTATCGCCTGCCTTTCCCTTTCCTTTCTATCTTTTTTTTCCTCTTACCTTCCTTTTTTTGTGTTTTTACTTTTGACTTCCTGTTTTTTATCCTTTGGCTTTTCTCTCTCTCTCTCTTGTCGCCCTTTTTCTTCCTCTTCTGACTTTCTCTCTTTCTTTCTTTGTCTATTTTTCTCTCTTTCTCGCCCGTTCTTTCCTTTACTTTCTTTCTCTCTTTTTCTCTTGTCTTTTTTATCCCTTTCTTCCTTTTTCTTTTGTGTTTTTGCTTTTTTCTATCCTGTGACCTGTCTTTCTTTCTTTTTCCCTTGCCTTATCTTTCTCGCCATTTTTCTATCTCTTCTGACTTTCTGTCTTCCTTTCTTTCTTTCTTTCTTTCTTTGTTTCATGAATAAGAGACAGAGATATCGTACCAAATCCACAAAACACATCTAGTTATTGTTATCTTTTAAAATAGAAAGTTTTCAAGGTTCTTTCGTACAAAAGTAATTGCTTTGTTTGGTCAAACGACAAAGGGTGGGTGGTAATATCCGCCATCATTTTTAATTTCTAGACCACCTACGCTCTCTCTGTTTCACCTATGTGTCTATACGAACAGCCTTTGCTGCATAATACCTAGATGATGAATGGATGGAAGTGGGGGGTACATAAAATTAACTACGAATCAACGACGTCATATCAATAGACCGGGCATCAACTCGGTTTGTTTGTAACCAACATGTACGGTGGGGGAAGAGGAACCTACACTTGCTACGCGATTCTGACCCTTATGGAACACCCGCTCTCATTGGTTGATGTAACTGTTTCGTGTAGATTCGCCTCTTGACGTGCTGTAATCGTACAAAACATGGTGGTGTTGTTGCAATAGTGCATATGTGTTTTGTTAAAATTATAAATAAAACGTGTTCTACATTTTATCGAAAGTGTAAAAAAGTACTCTGAAACTTAATTTGAAAATTGGCAAAATATTTTATTTGTGTTTATTTATTTATTTCGAGTACATTTTCACGAGCCGTCACTGTTCCGGGTGTAACATCCTCTTACGTCCCTCGTCCCTGATCTTTTGATGTTGGCTTCAAACAAACTGCCTACATCTAAGTACTATGCCGGCAACGATTATGAATTCTTACAAGGATTGCTCATGAACCACATTTTTTCGGCATCCCCACTCTTGTCGTCTCCAGTGACGTCATTCGCGTACATACAGATACGGATAGACATCGATAGAGACAGGTAGCTATGCCCCTCTCTAACATGTATATGTAGGTATGCTAACTATCCGTCAATGACGTCAAATATTTGGCTTATATGGAGAGTATAGGCAATGAGCAATCATTGTAAGTTTACAATCGTTGCTATGCCGGGTCTATTGATATGACGTCGGTGCTACGAATAGCCATATTCGCCATACTCCCAGAAGTGAAATCTGGCAACCAGTAGTACATGTCGAAAAATGGTTGCCTATTTCGTAGACTGTAAAAAAACCATGCTCCAAATGTCGTGCAACTTGCGTAAGCGAAATTTAAAATTTAGACTTTATAGATAACGTTTTGCTAAACGAGTTTGAAGTATAGTTTGTACTAATATTGAAAGAAAATCCCTAAATAATTACAAAATGAAGCCTGTTAACACAAAAGATATAGTGTTACGCGTATCATTTCAATTGAATAAAGCGTATTATTTTCACAAAAAAAGATGGTATTTGAATATCTTTGAATTAAATGCAACTGATGAACTGACTGGGATTGTCGAGAGCGAACTAGGGCTCCACGGACAATATTTGTTGGCGAACCCCAATTACAAACGGAAATATGAGGGGAAAAAATAAATGACCATTAAATTAACAAATAGTGTAAAATGTATTATTAAAAATACAAAAAGCCAAAAATTACACTAAACAGTATATTGGGTGCCAGTATCAAGCACCACACCCCCTGAAGTCTCCGCTTCACTCACCTTTTTTCATCCGGCCTGGAATTGACAACATACTTAGAAGATTCTGAGACGGGGGGTGGGGGGCAATTTCATCTGCAATTAAGTAAACTACCGTCTTTGAAAGACGAAAGCTATCTTATAATTGTTTATCATTATCATCCATATAATTCACCCATGTTATGAAAGTTTTTAGGACTCTTGTCTTGGACGTACATACAGCTCAATTAATTGTATAAATTCATCGTCGTCTGTAAACTCGTCCAAATAATTATTTGTTTTAAATTAAAATTTTATAAACAGAACACACGTTATAGCCAGAAAACTAAGGTTCGCTTTAAACTACCTTTCAACGAGACTTGAACGACTGTGGATCGCCGTTTAACTTGATCGTCGCTTAAACGTCAGTTTAATTTTAAACGCACTTGATACAACACTATTTTTCTGTTAAACGAGGTTGGAACAACCGGGTTTTAAGAGTATGTATGTACGTAAGCAGGCTGGGAGGCGATTTCATCTGCAATTAATTAAACTACCGTCATTGAAAGGCGAAATTAATCTTATAATTGATTATCATCCACATAATTTACCCATGTTTTGAAAGTTTTTAGGCCTCTTGGACGAACATACAGCTCAATTAATTGTATAAATTCATCGTCGTCTGTTAACTCGTCCAAATAATTATTCATTTTTAATTACATTATTATAAACAGAACAAATATTTGTAAAGATTAAATTTTAACTCATTGATTTGAGAAAACTCATTTTCAATGGCGACGTACCTACATTTAAACGAAAACACAGCCTGGAATACAAACAAGATTTTCAATTAACTTTTCAACTTCAAATTGAGAATAATCAAGTTCAAAATGGGAATAAGCAACTTAAAATTGAGCATAATTGTAATAATTGTATAAAATATAATGTCCTTATTCATGTGCGTTAAATATGATCAGTATGACTTTTTAAGCTTACATAAAATTTAAAATATTTGCGTTTTCACTCATTTCAATTCATATGCATCCTTGTTATTTTCCTATTTTTGTTAAATATTATTTCTAAATTAAAACTTTTCATTATATAAAATGTTTTTTATTTTAAAATGTAGCTTTGGGTGCCAATTTTTTGTCAATTTGATATGATTTCTTCATCAAATCGTTTACTCTCAAATTGAAATTATTTATTATCAATTTGGAGTTGTTTAGTTCCATTTTGAAGTTGATTATTCTCAATTTGAAGTTGAAAAAATATTTATAAATTATTAAATTTGCTTTTAAGGAAAACTTTTTATCACAAATGTTACACTGAAATGGCTGATCACCAGTATGTTTTAATAAATGATATTTTAAGCTAATTTTATGATTAAATGTCTTGTCACAAATATCAAACTGATACTGTTTTCCACTTTTATGTTGGATTAAATGCTGTTCAAAATATGACTTTGTTTTAAACCTTTTATTACAAATGTTACACATGTATGACATGTAGGTTTTTTTGTCTGTAAGTGTTTACCAATGCTGTTTTAAATTTGATGTGTTTGTAAAATTTTTGTCACAAATATCACATTGATAAAAAGTTGTATCAGTGTGTTCTTCATTTAACACTATTATATTTTTATTCTTTTTACTGTATTTCCTTTTCTGTTGTCCACCATCTGATTTATTTGAAAATTCACAATTTTTATCAGAACCAGTCACTTTATGAAAATATAAAATTCTAATTAATAATCTAATAAATCAACAAGTAATTAAATCAACCCTCACAGCCATGAATTATGGAACGTATAGCGTAACTTGATGCAACTCGTAATAAAATACACATTAGTTTTTAATAATTTAAGTTAAATTAGGATTTGTTTTATACAACAATTAAGTAGTGTCTCGAATACATAGTGGTTTTAATTATAATAATAATAATAATAAAAAAAATCAATATACCTAATATGAAAATATTGATTGCTGATAATTTGTTTGAACGACATACGTTTTAATTCAAACACTTTGTACACAACACAATTGAGTACATTTTTAATCAATTCCATGCTTTTGATTCTTTTAACACGGATCATGTTATAGAAAGGTTTATGTTTATATTACTACTATTATTATTATAATTCTTACCAATTGTTGAAGACAATTCATCATTATTTGAGTCATTTTCTATAATATTAAAAGAGCTATTTTCGTGAATACTTTCATCATTATCATCAATATTTGTTATCTTTCTATTTTTACCAATTATTCTGCTTAATTGCACATTGTCTTCATCATCCGAATCACTCCCTAAAACACGCCATCATATAATTTTTTTAGCATAACGATTAAAAAATCAAAATAAAAAATCAGGTCTCTAATAACACGAACTATTTAGCACGAAATATGTTAAAGGTAATTATTATTACTATTATTTTATTATTAATAGTAGTAGGAGTAGTAGTAGTGCGAGGTGAAATTTCGTTGTACACCATGTATAAATATTCAACAATTGAAAAGTATAAATAAGCCTCTCACAACACATAAATAAACAAGAAAAAATAAAATAAATAAACAAGAAAACGAACAGAGAAAAAAATCAAAAAAAATTAATTCTCAAACTATTCAATCGAAGCAGGAGGCGTGGTCTCATGTACCTTGAAATGCTTTACCTAACGCAAGTTAATTCTTTTTCTTTTTCGAAATCTGAAAAAAGCGAAATATTTGTCTTGTAGACACTTGAGTTTCAACGTTGATTAAATTATACAACAATTATTCTTTCTTACCAATTTTCAAGATTATTTCCTCAATATAAATTTCATCATCTGTTAAACAATGTGATCCTTCAGTACATAATATGTTTATGTTCAACTGTTGATTGTCCTTATTTTCATCAACCTTATCATCATCATCATCATCATCATCATCAACTGGTATACTTGGAGGATGATGATTATTTGCATATACTTTTTGGCTTTCATCATCATTAAAATAGTTCTCTACAACATTAATATGTACTTATTTTACAAGTATTTTCATTGCATGAGTTTCATGAAAAATATGAAACCCCTTTTTCATTTATTATTTATTAATTTACTTTAAAATTAATATGAAACTGTTGAAAATCTCATCTACTTTATACGGCCACATGATTATAAAAAAAAATGAAAATCTCTCGGTAACTACTTTTCGTGTTAGACCGTATTTGTGTTTATTGTTTATAAATGAGACCACACCTCCTGCTTATAGCAGCCGCTAATACATTAGCAAGAACATTAACCAGTCAAAAAATAATTGAAATAAATAAACAGTATGGACAATGAACGAAGAGGAAAAGAATCGGAAAACAAAACACATTATCAAAATGTATTCAAACGAAGCAGGAGGTGTGGTCTCATGTACCTGGAAATACATTTATCTAACGCACGCTCAATTTTTTTCAATATTCGAGATATTTGACTTTTAGGCCCTTAAGTTTCAATATTGACTAAAGTATAAAACAATTAATATTTCTTACCAACTTTCAAGACTGATTCCTCAATATCAATTTCATGTTTTATTAATTCATGTGATTCTTCAGTACATAAAGTGTTTTCATCCAACTGTTGATTGTCCTTATTATCATCAACATCATCAATCGACATAACTAAATGATGATTCTTTTTATCAATTGTTTCAACTTTATCATCCCACACACTCCCTAAAAAGATATCATTGTTAATATGTACAGTCAAATTATTAGAAATGAATTAAACCCTCTCATAACACGGTTCATTTCGAATACAACACGATTTTCAAAAAAAAAATCTCCAAAGGCAGCAAGTACCTTATATAGCGAATTTTTTTATGTATCTACATACTGAAATATTAATTGCAAAACATTCTTATGATACTGACAATTAATATATTTTAATAACATTGAATCAACTAATAAATTCATTTCCCCGATGTCATTTTAATATTTATGATTTTTATTGAAAAATACTTTTAATCCACAAACAATAAGAAACACTAAAAAAAAAAATAATAATGAAGTTTGTTGTTTGTCTAATACGTCTAATCAAGGCCTGCTTGATTTTTTCAAGCGAAATTCTCTAGCAGGCCTTGCGTCTAATATTAACTGTCAAAATTAGTTGCCCCCCCGCGATATTCAATTTTTTTTCTAATATCAATAGTCAGAACATATAGCCACCTGAGATAATCGATTTTACTGCTTATACTCAAAAAAGAGATTTTTGCATTTTTCTTGCGAACCAACGAACCGATTTTGATGATTTTTTTTCTGGGTCATAGAGGATCGACGACTCTACTGTTATTTTAATTTTCATCAAAATCTAAGCAAATGTAATATTGAAAATGATTTTTTTTAACATTTCTTCAGCTCTTATTCCAAAAGTGTTGGCCCTACCAGTCTGGCCAACGAACTCATCCAAGCTATCACAAAGACCGATTTTTGTACCAAGTTTCATTAAGATTGGTGTATTTTTACGGCAGTTATCGTGGATATACATATATAAATATATATATATATATATATATATATATATATATATATATATATATATATATATATATATATATATATATATATAAAAATTTTAACGAACGGTGGATATGGGTTCCTGAGGTTCCAAAACGAACTTCTGTGCAAAAATTTTTCGGAAATTCAAAAGTGAGGATCTCGTCATTAGCTAATTTTTTTTAAAAAAATTCGCTAATTGTACGAATAAATAATTATTTTGTTCTTATATTGAATAATATGTGCTATTGAATTTACTATGTCAACAACTCACCAAATTGTATGAGAGAAAAAGAGATGCAACTATATACTTCAAGTTGGTATCACTGGCGATATGAATGGACCAATGGCATAGTGATTTCATTCGGCAAATTTTGATCTTGACCAAGACAATCTTATCGAGATGCTCCAACCGATTGCAGCTGAATCCAATATCATTCGAGAATGTGACGTTACAAATAGGCTTTAATCAACGTGACACAGTATGAATCAAAAGAAGTGTTATAATATTTCATATGAAAATTTGATAAACTTCGAGTCAGGTAACTTTTTTATTTTTTTTATTATTTAATTGTAGCTATATACACAAAAAACAAATGCAATAAATATTGATTTAATTATCAATTTCTTCCATTTTCCTTCCTTGAGATATCTTAAAATTAACTAATTAATTTGATCTTAATTGTGACAATTGAAATGAAGATTCAGATTGTTTTGCTAAGCCTTCAATGTTTTAAATGTCACATTGATAAGATTTCTTACCAGTATGTACTATTAAATGATCATTTAAGCTTGCCTTTCGAGTAAACTTTTTGTCACACATATTACACTGAAAGGGCTTATCGCCCGTATGTTGTAATAAATGGCGTTTTAAGGTAATTTTCTGACTAAATGTCATGGCACAAATGTTACACTTATGCGGCTTTTCTCCTGCATGTATTAACAAATACGTTTTTAGACTTGATTTGCTTGAAAACTTTTTATCACAAATGTTACACTTATGCGGTGTTTCTCCTGTATGTATTACCAAATGTCTTTTTAAAGTTGATTTGAATAAAAACTTTTTATCACAAATGTTACACTGAAATTGTTTATCACCCGTATGTTTTAATAAATGATATTTTAGGCTAATTTTATGTTTAAATGTCATGTCACAAATATTACACTTATGCCGTTTTTCTCCTGTATGTATTGACGAATGTGATTTTAAATTTGATTTACATGAAAACTTTTTATCACAAATATCACACTGATAACGTTTGTCATGTATGAGTAAATGTGTCCTTAAATTATATTTGTTGGTATTCTTTTTGCCACAAATTTTACATTGATAAAGTGTTGTCTCCATGTGTTCTTTATTTAACACTATTATATTTTTACTCTTTTTATTGTATTTCCTTTTCTTTTGTCCAATATCTGATTTATTTGAAAATCCATAATTTTTATCAGAACCAGTCACTTTATAAAAATATAAAATTCTAATTAATAATTTAATAATTAACAAGTAATTAAATCAACCCTCATACAACACGATCAAACAGTGTTAAAATTACTACATGTTGTTATAACTATTTTCGAACAATGTAAGCCATGAATTGTGGAACGTATAGCGTAGCTTGATGCATCCAGCAAAATAATTCACATAAATTCCCAATAATTTAAATGAAATTAGAATTTGTTTGATACAATAATAAATTAGTGTCTCTCTAGTGGTTTTAATAATAACAAAAACGTAAAAAATCAATACATATGTCTAATATGAAAATATTGATTGTCAGTTTGTTAATAATTTGTTTGAACGATCTAAGCAACGACATACGTTTTCATTCTGACCATTAACACGCTTTTCATTATTTTAACACAAATCGTGTTATAGAAAGGTTTATACTATTACTATTATTTTTATAATTATCAATTGTTGAAGACAATTCATCATTATTTGATTCATTTTCTGTGATATTAAAAAAGCTATTTCCGTGTAGACTTTCATCATTATCATTAATATTTGTTATTTTCTTATTTTTACCAATTAATCTGCTTAAGGGCACATTGTCTTCATCATCTGAATCACTCCCTAAAACACACCATCATATAATTTTTTTGGATTTAAAATAAAATGTTTAAAAAAATCATAGTCAACAATCAGACTCTGATAACACGGACATTTTAACACGAAATGTGTTACAGAAAGGTTGATATTATTATTATTATTATTAGTAACAGCATATAAGCCAAACTACAACGCTACGTAACCAATTGGCCAAGTGCAAGGTAAAATTTCGTTGTACACCATGTATAAATTTAACAATTAAAACGTACAAATAACCCTCTTACAACACGATTTTAGTATATACAGAAATAATATTACTTTTAAATAAGACGATATGACTGATTTTAAACAACAAAAAAATGGTGTGTCAACTTTCATAAAAAATGACGTATCCAATTTTTTTTATTATAAATTCTAAAATGGTGTTAATAATACAGAAAAACCGTGTTATAAGTAGGTTGAAATTATTACTATTGTTGTACTTACCGTTAATTGAAGGACATTCTTCAATGTTTGGTTCATCATTTATAATATCACAGTTAGATCTATCAGAATCTTTATCATTATAAATTTGGTTAACATTACTGATTGTTTTATCATTATTATCGTCTCCATCATCATCAACTTGTATACCTTGAAGATGATGATTATTTTCATATATTTTTTGGCTTTCATTATCATTAAAATCGTTCTCTACAACATATTTAAAACATGAATGCTTATTTTTTTTAAATATTGGCATTGAATGAGTTTCATGGAAAATATGAAACCCCTATTTCACCTATTATTTAGAACTATTGAAATTAATTTGCTTAAAAATTAATATGAAACTGTTATCTACTTTATACGACCACATGATTATAAGTTGATTTTTTTTTTGAAAATCTATCGGAAAAACCTTGTCAACTTAGACCGTATTTGTGCTTATTATTATTATTATTACATTAATAAATAAGACCACATCTCCGGCTTATAACAGCCGCTAATACATCAGCAAGAACATTAACCAGTGAAAAAATAATTAAATGAATTGAAATAAATCGAAAAAAATAAAAACATTTTCAAACTGTATTCAATAGAAGCAGGAGGTGTGATCTCGTGCACCTTGAAATATATTTATCTAACATACGTTTGATTTTTTTCAATATCTTAAAAAACAAGTGAGATATCGATGTTTGAGAATCGACAATATTTACACGCTGAATTGAGATATTTGACTTGTAGGCTCTTAAGCTTCAACAATGATTAAATTATACAACAATTATTCTTTCTTACCAACTTTCAAGATTGTTTCATCAATATCAATTTCATCTTTTATTAATTCATGTGATTCTTCAGTACATGAAGTGCTTTCCTCCAACTGTTGGTTGTCCTTATCATCGGCATCATCATCATCATTTTCAGTTACGCAATCATTATCAATAGACAAATTTGAATGATGATTATTTTTATCAATTGTTTGAATTTTATCATCAAACGCACTCTCTAAAAACATATCAATGTTAATACGTACAGTCAAATGATTAGAAATGAATTAAACTCTTTTATCTACGACTTATATATAAAGTGATCATTATACTTGTGGTTTTTGTAATATAATGACCTACTTTATATCCCTAGGGAGATAAAGTAAATGAATATCCCTCTCATCAGCCAATCAGAAAATAGTATTTTAATTATAATTTCCGTCAAATGTAAACAAACCATAGTAACGACAAAAATAATTAACAATAGTTTCAACAAGTAGGCCTAAAGTGGGCGTTTTCATGCAATTTTGAATAAAATGATATTTAATTTTTCTGAAATTTCGAACAAATACTTAGTTGCGAGAATATTCGTTGTATTTACAATGGAAAGTGGTAAAGAAGACGATTTTAGTAGTAGATAATAGTTTCTATTAAATGTAAAAAACCATGGTAACGACAAAAAATAAATAACAGTTTCAACAAACAGTTGTAAATAAGTGTCAATTTTTAGTGCGATTTTAGAATCGAAAATGACAAAGAAGGTAAATATTCTTGTTCACTACCAGTACCTGTACATGTAGAAATAAGTCGTAGATAAAGTATAGTATACAACTCGCTTATAATGAATGCTAATTATAACCTCGAATGATTACAACACTCGCTCGCTCCGCTCGCTTGTGTTGTAAACTTCATTCTCGGTAATAATAGCATTCATTATAGACTCGTTGTATAATATACTATTATAACACGGTATATTTCGAATACAACACGTTTTTCAAAATAGTACGTATAAATACTTATATTGTTCTTGTATTGAATACGTTTAAAATTCAACCAATTCATTCAAAAGAATATTTCAACATTATAATACTATAGTAGTACAATAAAAAACCGTGTTATAAGAGGAAAATTGAATCACTCTGCATCTTTATACGCATATTATAAGGATAGCAAATGGTTCGCTTGATTGTATATTGTATAATTATATAATTTTATAATAATTTACCAAGCATTACATGATTTTCTGCATGAATATCATTAAAATCATCATCTGGACGTCCATCACCTGATTGTCCATGAAAATTTTCATCATCACCATCATTGAGACTATTCTTAAATGCAATATCAATGAATAATCGTTCGGTTTGTTGGATTGTTTCACGCCAATGATAGAAAAATATCAACATATTGAAACAATTCAAACAAGATAGTCTCGTATATGGATCAGATTCATTTAGCTTAAAATATAAAAATAATAATAACATTAATAATAATAATAGTAAGAATAGTGAAGTAACAGTCTAAGAACGGCATGTCACGTGACAAATAGATGCGGCAAGCGTGACGTCACACCACAGATCAGTAACGTTTCTCATTCAAACAGAATAGGAAACCATTTTTGGGTCGAAAAATATTTGATTAGACAATTCAGTTCTAATATAACTTACCTTAATAATAATGTTATCAAAAAGAAAGCTCGATTGTTTAAATACTAATGTGTAAATCACAAAAATAACCTAAAATTTGCCAAAACAAAAGCACATGGGCAACCACGAACGCCTGTGATAGAAAGCTTCCAACCCCGACAATTGGAAAGTGGACTCGTCCGACGTAATTTGGTCGACTGCGCAACCAGGCGCAATTGTTTCGGTGTGGCGTTCTTAGACCGTTCTTACTATAATATAATATTTAAAAAGATTATAATGATTATCATGAATGCACGAGCAAGAAGATTCCGACATGAGCCGAAGACGAGTCTCGGAAACATGCAGGAATATTCAAAGTCATTAAAATAAAAATAATGTTCAAAGTTAAAATCGAAATGGAAAATAAGAATTTGAAATTTTCTCTAATTTTAAGCTTAAATAATAATATTTTATTTGTTTTTTCATATATAAATGTGATATGCAATGTAGTATCTGATCTCGACAATTTTTTATTACGGTATTGAATACCGTATAATACGGTGTAATAAATATCGATTGTATCTACCACGGTATTTTCTCTCGCAGTTGGCTTGACTATGTTTTTGCTGACGTAGTATCATAACTTGGTTCATAATTGACGTCTGTTAATGCATTTTTCAAATGGCCGAGTCAATTTACGATACTACGTCATACGTGATCAAACGCACAGCTAACTGCGAGAGAAAATACCGTGGTACACCCTGTATATGTATTGTACATAAAAAAACCATAAATTAACATCACTAAATGCTTATTGTTAGTAAATAATAAATAAAAACATTTTGTATACCGTTAAATGTGTTAGCATTTCAACAATTTTCGGTATAGTTGGATTCATTTGTTCATTGTTGAAAATATCTTTACACAATTTTTCATTTTTTTCAACAAAACAAAACCTACATCGCACCATTTTTATTATTAATTTATTTTTAATTAAATCAAAAAAATTCTTAATTTAATCCACGTGTATTAAACAGTAAATTACACACGCTTTTGTTATTTAATTAAAACGAAATGTTTTAATTCACCAATAAACTTACAATTAGTAATAAATAATACATAAAACACGAATAATTCATCTTAACAACTGACTGTTTTCGATAAACACGTGCTACTGAAAGCATTTATAGCACCCACCAACTCACCAATTTGTATGAGAGAAAACGAGATGCAACTATATAACTCAAGTTGGTATTACTGACGATACGAATGGACCAATAGCATAGTGATTACTTTTGTAAATTTTTAACCTTAGACCAAGACAAGCCGATAGACATGCTACGAGCGATTCCTCTTCCAGCCAATATCATACGTGCGTGTGACGTCACAAATTTGCATTAAACAACGTTACACAGTATGAATCGGAAGTAATGTATAATATTCCTATTTTTTTTTTGTTATTAATGAATATTTTGTTAAACGCCGAGACAGGTAACTTTCAATTTTTCAATTATTTATCTGTGACCGAACCAAAACTGTTCCATCAATTACCATTGCGAAGAAATGACATCGTTTTTTTTTTGGATTCCATCCTTTATTTTCAGATACGTAAAACATAAGGAGGTTACTGAGGGAATATTATTACATGATTATTACCCTCTAGTTACAGTGGCGCCCTCTTAATTTTATACGAATTCGTGAACAATATGTCATATTATCGTCCTCTTTATCGCTCTATTCCATGGATATAAAGGATCAACCAATGGAGTATAGAGGATAAAGGAAGATTATTTTATTGTTTAGTAAACTATCCACAAATATGTATGAAATTAGAAAAACGCCACTGTATTTAAGAGATTAAAATTTGAACGCATGCGCCATAACTTGTGACAAAATTAGAAAGGGCGAGAGCAGAGCCATATGATACCTCTCTTTATCTCTACGCTCTGTGGATCAATCATTGCGCTTACACGCTAGCTACAATAGCGCCATTCTGGCCATTTATCAAATCCTTATTTCATACATTTCAGTGGATACTATTTCGATTGATGACTCATATCATCTTATGAGATAGTCCTTTAATCTCTGTATATTGGATGGATCAACCTTATATTGAAACTTGCAATATACCTGGTTGCCTACCGTCACATCAAATTTGTAATGTAATTTTCTTAAAATTGTGTAAATTGGATACTTAGGAGATTATAAATATTAGAAATAAGTATAAAAAAGTTTTTCACTTTTATGTATTTTTAAATGCTGTCTTATATTTTTTAATTTCTGTTACAAAAGTTACACGGATATACATTTTGTTTTGAATGTATTTCTAAATGCTGTTTAAAGGTTCGTTTCCATCTAAACTTTTTTTTACAAATATTGATAAATGATCTATTAAGGTTGACTTTTGTGTAAACTTTTTGTCACACATATTACACTGAAATGGCTTATCACCCGTATGTTGTACTAAATGACGTTTTAAGTGACTATTCAGTCTAAATCTCTTATCGCAAAAGTTACACTTATGCGGTTTTTCTCCTGTATGTATTGAGGACGCGCGTCAGTAGTTTTTAGGAATTTCAATCCACTATTTCTCGCTTCTTTTTTAAGATGTAGAAACGTGCGATAGCGTTATCGAAAGAGCGTTTCAAGGTCTAGGGGAAGGACGATCCTGTATTGGAAAATTTTGAGAAAATTCTGAATTACAGTCAATTGTCTCGAACCATGTTTTTTTAACAATTTTCCCCACAGCTCGGCCTATGTTGATAATTTGTTTTATGAAAATTTTATTATATATAACAAATGTAAAGGGCTTTTCAAATGTTCAAGAAATTTTCCGATCGGCATGTTAGTTTTCCGCAATTTTAATAAAAACTGGTAGGCTTACGCAGTACTTTTTTTGTACAGTTTTAAAGGTGGACAAGCGGACGATTGCTTATTGGAAAGCTTATCCATATGAGGAAAAGCTGACGTCCGTGGAAAATCCAATTTTTGAAAATTTTGGAAATTTTTTGGAAAGCTCATTTAAAATATGTATATATTTATCTGCATATTATTTCCTCATTCAATTTTTTCCACAATAAATACCAATTATCATCATTCTCAAATTCGTTTTCTGTCTTTTTCCGTTTTTTATATAAATTCGTAAATCTATACATATACTTCCTTATTCACAAATATTCAAATTGTAACAGCAAGAGAAGGTGTCCATTTTCAAACTTTCTTCACTAGAAGAATAAGCCGTAGCCTCATTAGGGTTGCTGCCACCATTTTGGGAGTCAAAGAATAAAAATCAAATAAAAAGAAATACTTATATTACAATAACATATATTTTATAGCGAAACACGACAAAGATAAAAAATAAACAGACGAACCAAAGAACGCCCCGATCATAATTCACACCGGACGCAGAACAAACGCCTAAATTACATATTGTAAATCTGAATGCAATTGTGACAACGTGACAACTTTGCAATGAAACCACAAACAGCGAGTGGTCGAGTCATGATAACCACACTTAGCATATGTGATTTGGCCCGTATAAGTGTAGATAACATAACTTCCATATGAAATATGGAAAATCCTTATAATCTCAATTTTCACAGGGAAATATATAAGTTTTTCCAACAAAAATATTATCTTTACACAATTGTATTACGAACATATATTTTTTAATAGATATAAAAGACAAATGAGCTTTCCAAAAATTTTCCAAAATTTTCAAAAATTGGATTTTCCACGGACGTCAGGTTCCCTCACATGGGTAAGCTTTCCAATAAGCAATCGCCCGCTTGTCCACCTTTAAAACTGTACAAAAAAAGTTCTGCATAAGCCTACCCGTTTTTATTAAAATTGCGGAAAACTAACATGCCGATCGGAAAATTTCTTGAACATTTGATTCTAAAATCGCACAAAAAATTGACACTTATTTAGAACTGTTTGTTGAAACTGTTATTTATTTTTTGTCATTACCATGGTTTGTGTACATTTGACGGAAATTATAATTAAAATACTATTTTCTGATTGGCTGATGAGAGGGATATTCATTTACTTTATCTCCCTAGGGATATAAAGTAGGTCATTATATTACAAAAACCACAAGTATAATGATCACTTTATATATAAGTCGTAGATAAAATGTTTTTTATTTTAAAATGTAGCTTTGGATGCCAATTTTTTGTCAATTTGATACGATTTCTTCATCAAATCGTTTACTCTCAAATTGAAATTATTTATTATCAATTTGGAGTTGTTTAGTTCCATTTTGAAGTTGATTATTCTCAATTTGAAGTTGAAAAAATATAGAACTCCATAAAGCCGGATTTCCACCAAAGAGATAAAACAGAAAACACAAACAAAAACTGTTTTTCTCAACAAAAATACCCTGTTTTTAAAAACTAAACAGTCCTAAAAACAAATTTGTCCGAAAACAGTGTTTTTCGTAAACAAAACACTTTCCCATTTCGAGTCGGTACACCAAAGGAAAACAAGTTTCTTCGACAAAACTACCACTAGCCCCACGGTTTTCTTAAACAGTCTCTCTGCACTTGCGAACGAAACAAAAACAAGGTTTGTTTGGTTTTTTGAAAACAAAACTGTTTTTTAAACAGTCTGTTTGGTGGAAATCCGGCTTTAGGTACTTGGCTACTGGGGATAGTTTTCATTCGCTAAAATATTTATTCAAAATGTCAACGTCTTCTATATCGCGAATTATACCAAATGTACAATTACGGTACAATTCAATTAGATTGCTACACTCATCTTTAGTCCATTGCTTTTTATTTTTAGAATCCATGGCCTGTAAATGAAGTACAATCGAGAGTAAAACCTACTGTTTTCAGATACATAACTAATTATAAACTTATTAATAATTATTATTATTATTAAATTATAAACTTATTAATAATATAAACTTATAAATAATAAGAGTGGTACTTACGTTGCATTGACACATGCACTCATTCCAATCACAGATTACACTGATTCTACATGTCGTAGATATTGTAAAAAAACACCTAGGTACATAGTTCGAAAGGGTGTTTCAATCAGACAGACTAAACAAGTCGAAGAAACTTGTTTTCCTTTGATGTACCTACTTGAGACGGGAAAGTGTTTTGTTCAGACAAAACACTGTTCTCGGACACTGTTCTAGAACTGTTCAGTTTTCATGAAACATGGCTATTTTTGTTGAGAAAAACAGTTTTTGTTTGTGTTTTCTGTTTTGTCTCTTTGGTGGAAATCCGGCTTAAAAAACAGTTGTGTTTTCAAAAAACCAAACAAACCTTGTGTTTGTTTCCTTCGCAAGTGCAGAGAGACTGTTTAAAAAAACCGTGGGGCTAGTGGTAGTTTTATCGAAGAAACTTGTTTTCCTTTGATGTACCGACTCGAAATGGGAAAGTGTTTACGAAAAACACTGTTTTCGGACAAATTTGTTTCTAGGACTGTTTAGTTTTTAATAACAGGGTATTTTTGTTGAGAAAAACAGTTTTTGTTTGTGTTTTTTGTTTTGTCTCTTTGGTGGAAATCCGGCTTAAGAGTTACTGCCAAGCGTTCCTTTACCGAAATTGCATCCCGGTAATTTGTATTTTTCTTAGTTATTTTAGGCCCTACCAGATTAATTAACAGTTCAAAATCGGTACTTGACATTCTGGTAAAATTGTGGAAGGAAGATCTCAATTCTCCATTTAATCCAACATCGTCTCTACTTAAAGCAGCCAATAATTCTTCTACACCTTTAGTACCTCTTTTTCTTAATAGGGAACTGACCCAATATCTCGGATTCCTTCTTTTTCGACCATTCATTATTAAAAACCAACCACAGCTCATTATAAATGCATCGTCGTTCGTGAAAGACATTTTTGCGGAACTAAACACAATGGGAAATAGAGAACAACCACTAGAAACAGGTTTTTTTAAACAGTCTCCCTGCACTTTTGAACAAAACAAAAACAGTTTTTGTTTTGTTTTTTGAAAACAAAACTGTTTTTTAAACAGTCTCTTTTGTGGAAATCCGGCTTTAAACAGTCTGTTTATCGAAGAAACTTGTTTTCCTTTGATGTACCGACTCGAAATGGGAAAGTGTTTTGTTTACGAAAAACACTGTTTTCGGACAAATTTGTTTCTAGAACTGTTTAGTTTTTAAAAACAGGGTATTTTTGTTGAGAAAAACAGTTTTTGTTTGTGTTTTCTGTTTTGTCTCTTTGGTGGAAATCCGGCTCAAAGATTACTCCCTCCAAGTATTACAAGTAACAATTGCCAACTTGGTATAACGGAATAAAAATATGTATAAATGTCTGGCCTTAATCTGAAGGCTAATAAGGCTAATTACATATATTTTAATGAAGTTATAAATATGACCTATATATACAGGGTGAGCCAAGAGGATGGAACCCTAAAAGTATAAGAAGTTCTACTTGATGGAACTTTATGAAATTTGCTATATAGCCGTTTTGGCACCTGAGCTACCTTTAGAAAATATTCTCGTTGTTCTAGCTATCCCCCTTATATGGGGTAGTGCACCCTACTCGCTTATTTTAAATGGAATGGTATATTTTTTATTTCATTTTTGAATTCTTTGATGAAATCGAAAGGGACTTTGATAACATGACCCATGGTCTAGCGCTGAAAGTTTTTCAGATATTTTAACTTTTCATGAAATTTTTAATTTTGCAGTGCTTAAATAAAAAACTCTCAGCATAGAAACTATTGCAGTTAAAATGTTAAAATTTAGAAATCTAATAGTACAAATAACGTACTTTCTATCAAACTGTAGAACATTCAATTATCTTTCAGCGTTCGGCTGAAATGAATTTTTCTTTCAGGCAATTTTCAAGCTACAATAACTTGCTTATTTTAAATAGAACCCCATATATCTGTTTATATGGTTGTATAGAGAAAAAAATTCTGCATCGAACTGTATTAATATTCCCTATACCTATCTTTGATAATTTTTCAGTTATTCAGAATTTTCAATTTCGTCTAATTTTCTTTCCTGAAATAAAATGTAAAACATAGAAGGCTTAGCAAAACAACCTCCAATTCAATTGTCACAATTAAGATGAAATTAATTAATTAAATTTGGACTGTCTCAATGAAATAAAATAACAGAAAATAGTAATTAATTAAATTAATATTTATTTCATTTGCTTTTTGTGTATGTAGGATGGGCTAAAGTTGTAAAAAATACAGGTAAAATATTCATTATTAACGTCATTTGTGGTATTTTGTCATTTTGCTAAGCCTTCTATGCATATTATTATAGTTGAATTATTTTGGCATAGGCGACTAGAAGTATTATATTTTGCTTCAAGGGAGGTGATTGAACGAAATTGAAAATTTTGAATAACTGAAAAATTATTAAAGATAGGTATAGGGAATGTTAATACAGTTCGATGCAGAATTTTTTTCTCTATCCAACCATATAAAGAGAAATATGGGGTTCTATTTAAAATAAGCAAGTTATTATAGTTTGAAAATTGCCTGAAAGAAAAATTCATTTCAGCTAAACGCTGAAAGATAATTGAATTCTGTTTAAATTGGCAACAAGTACACTACTTGTACTACTTAAATTCTAAGTTTCAACATTTCAGATGTTATATCTTCTAAAATATGAATTTTTCAATCAAACACTGCAAATTTTAAAATTGCACTAAAAGCTGAAATATCTGAAAAACTTTCAGCGCTAGACCATGGGTCATGTTATCAAAGTCCCTTTCGATTTCATCAAGAAATTCAAAAATGTAATAAAAAATATACCATTCCATTTAAAATAAGAGAGTAGGGTGCACTACCCTATATAAGGGGGGTAGCTAGATCAACGAGAATATTTTCCAAAGGTAGTTCAAGTGCCATAACGGCCACATACCAAATTTCATAGAGTTTCATCTATTAGAACTCCTTATACTTTTAGGGTACCATCCTCTTGGCTCACCCTGTATAAATAATTTATTTCCGCGTAAACACTCTCCTGATCGAACAAAGTACTTTTTTGTTTATATCTCTTTACAGTTGAATAAATTTAGAGATCGTAAGGAATCCAACAGTAATCATAGTGGCGATAACCTCAAAAAATGAGATATTTGGTGTTATTATTAAAATTATTATCATTAACAACATTATACGAGGACAGAATTCATCTCTTCTTCTCATTGACTTTTTTCTCGGATACATACAGGGTGTTGGATCTAAATGTAGTAGATTCTCATAAAACTCCTATTGATTGACGAGCGATCCTAAAAATACTTTATAGATTTGTAGAAGAATCCCCAGGGAACATTTGAGCAAAATTAAAACGTCGTAGCTCATTTGGATATCGGTCAAAAACACTCTTCTGACGATATCACGATTTTGGAAAACTTACTACAGACTTAAAATGAATAAAGACCAGTTCTTTTTCCCATACTATAACTCTTCTAAGTCTAAAGTCGACTTAATTTGAGAACAATGTTAGACTATGGATTTCGCCCTTCTTTTTCGAAAATAATGGCGACACTTAAGGGGTGTGCCAGACCTTTTAAAGCCTGAGCCTTACAACAGAATTTGTTGAAGAGCGGCATATACATACATATATACAGGGTGTTTGGTATAAGTATGGTGAGTTCTAAGAAACTTCTATTAGTTGAGGAGCGATTCGAAAAATATTTTGAGGATTTGTAGAGGAGCCCCTAGGGAACATTTTAGCAAAGATAGAACCTCGTAACTCATTTCAAAGTTGGTCAAAAAAGGATAGTTTTGGACAATGTCAGAATAAAAAAACGAACAAAACACGCAGAACGACTAAAAATGACTCAGAGCCCTTCCCAACATTGATTTTTTTCGTTTTTCTCCATTGTATTCCAGAGAAAATACGAAATATTTACACCTGTTACAGAATAAAATGGAAAGAAACGAAAAAAATCAATGTTGGGAAGGTCGTTTTGCGTCTTTTATTCGTTTTTGAAAATCACTACATCATCAGAAATGAGCATTTTTGGCCAACTGTCAAATGAGCTACGAGGCTCTAATTTTGCTGAGATGTTCTTTAAAGACCCTCCTACAACTACTCGACTAATAGGAGTTTCTGAGAACTGAACTCACCATACTTAGACAAAACACCCTGTATATACATATTTTTATCTACGACTTATATATAAAGTGATCATTATACTTGTGGTTTTTGTAATATAATAACCTACTTTATATCCCTAGGGAGATAAAGTAAATGAAGATCCCTCTCATCAGCCAATCAGAAAATAGTATTTTAATTATAGTTTCCGTCAAATGTAAACAAACCATGGTAACGACAAAAATAATTAACAATAGTTTCAACAAGTAGGCTTAAAGTGGGCGTTTTCATGCAATTTGGATTAAAATGACATTTAATTTTTCTGAAATTTCGAACGAATACTTAGTTGTGAGAATATTCGTTGTATTTACAATGGAAAGTGGTAGAAGACGATTTTTAGTAGTAGATAACAGTTTCTATTAAATGTAAAAAACCATGGTAACGACAAAAAATGAATAACAGTTTCAACAAACAGTTGTAAATAAGTGTCAATTTTTGTGCGATTTTAGAATCGAAAATGATTAAGAAGGTAAATATTCTTGTACACCACAAGTACCTGTACATGTAGAAATAAGTCGTAGATAAAGTATAGTATACAACTCGCTTATAATGAATGCTAATTATAACCTCGAATGATTACAACACTCGCTCGCTCCGCTCGCTTGTGTTGCAAACTTCATTCTCGGTAATAATAGCATTCATTATAGACTCGTTGTATAATATACTATTATCTACGACTTATATATAAAGTGATCATTATACTTGTGGTTTTTGGCATATAATGACCTACATTATTCCCCTAGGGTAGGGGTTGGCAAACTTTCATAAGAGAAGAGCCAAATTGTCAAAACAAAACAGGAAACGAAGGTATCAACGAGCCATATACAGAGTGTAATCTAAGTTATGAACAATTTTTAAACCTCACTATCTCTATTTGGATTGGAGTTCAAGAAACATATTTTGAAGGATTAAAAAAAAGAGAAAAAATGGTTGAAATTGATCAAATTTTGAACCATTAGGTATTTTGGTAGGTCCATAGAGTCGCGCCTGCAGGTTCACGGACTCGGGTCTGCAGCTATTCGATATTTTTATCGGACTGGGCTCTGAAAATTCACTAATTGTTTTGTCTGGTCCCACAAAAATAGACAAAAATTTGAAAGTTAATACTCAAAAAATTATAAGTCTGCAATTATCCACCTACCAACCTATGTATGTATAAATCGGTACAGTTTTTCGGACCCTACAGGTAGTTTGAAGATTGTTACTGATTTTGATTATACCCTATATATACCTATACATTTTAGCAAAATTAGAACCTCGTAACAGTTAATGACAAAGCCACAATCAATAGGCCAAAGAGCCCTGCCCTAGGGAATAATGCTTCATTATTAACAAATGAGTGCGGTAAGTTACAAGATAATTTTTGGTAAAAAAAATCTGGAATGCGGTTGACCCTGCATGCCATTCCTGAAACTTCCCTCTAAGTTCTTAAAACTCCAAAATTATTTAATTTCAACTAAATAAAATGCACCAAATCTTTCCTTCCAAAATTATTGTAAGGAGTACAAATTAGATTGATTAAGGAAATTTGAGGTTATGTTGGAAAAACGCTTTTTCAAAATTTTTTGACAACGATATCTCGCAGTTTTTAGCTCTAAAATTAGTGTACGGGGTACAAATTTGATTGGTTAAGTAATTTTGAGGTTATGTTGAAAAAACGTTTTTTCGATATTTTTCGACAACGATAACTCGCGAACGAATCACCCGATTTTGATAGTTCAAATGGCATTTGTCGTCATTAGTTAAGGTTAAGAGCTGAGTAGATTATGGAATTGATCAGTACAGCAGCTCAATAGTCATTTTGAAAAAACATGATTTTAACAAAAGAAATTTTTCGTGTTTTTTTTGGCATTTCTCAAAACCTATCGGGCCGAATCGGTTCAAATTCACGCGATATCTAAGTTTGGTGGAACCCTTTCGAATTTTGCAAAGAGCATTTCAATCCGTCACACACACACATACAGCCATACAGACACCCTCGCAAAAATAGTCCAAATAGCTTCCTAGGGCCCCAAAACGGCGAGATCTGCTGAAAATTCAATTTTAGAAAATCGGGGTGTAACTTCCCGAAATTTTGAAAATTTTCAATTTTCTTAGCGGGAAGTTGAAAATTCCTTCGACCCTTCAAAATATGTTTATTATTGCACTCTATGTCACATTGGGATGTTGTAAGTTGTAAGTAATTTTGTTTACACCCTGAATATTGTATAAGAAGTGTTTTTAGTTGCAGTTGCCAGCGTAGTATACTGAGATAAAATAAACCAAAATATTTTGTCATGAGATAAAAAAAGTGGAGCCAAAATATAAATAATTTGCTTTCAAGAAGAAATATTAATTCCTCAGTGTTTGTTATTGTAGTAGTGCTAGTGATAATCTTAAAAAAATGAGATATTCACTGCTATCTTCGCTAATATTTTCAATAGCAATGACTTTAATTAATTGTAAATTAAATTAAATATAATTTTAATTAATTACAATAATTAACCAATTAATTACAAATTAAAGGTGATCCATTGATTGAAATACCATCATTGGGTAAACTTAAAGGTACCATCGATCATAGTTTAAATGGACGTTTGTTTAATAAATTCGAAGGTATACCATATGCACAACCACCAATTGGTGAATTGCGATTTAAAAAACCACAACCAATAAAATCATGGCAACCGGACATATTAAAAGTTAACGTACAATATAAATGCTTACAATACAATCATTTTACACCACCTGGAGCGGATTATATTGTCGGTAATTAATTTAAATAATATAATTTTAACAATAAATTTAATTAATTATTGGGGATGGTGGGGATTATTTTACAGGTGAAGAAGACTGTCTATATTTGAATGTGTACACACCAACTTTAGATCAAAATGCACGATTAGATGTAATTGTTTTTATTCATGGGGGTGCTTTTATGTTCCATAACCCTACAGTCTATCAACCTCATTATTTAATCGATAAAAACGTCATTGTAGTTTCCTTTAATTATCGTGTAGGCCCTTTAGGTTTCCTAAGTACAGAAAATGAGATTTTACCTGGTAATAATGGATTTCGTGATCAGATAATGGCCTTGGAATTTATCAAAAAACATATAAAATATTTCGGTGGTAATTCTAATTCTATAACAATTACTGGTTTATCAGCCGGTGGTGCTAGTGTACATTTACATATGCTTAACCGGAAATCACGTGGTTTATTTAATCGTGCAATATCACAAAGTGGTTGTGCTTTAAATCCATGGGTATTAATGGAGAAACCTTTAGAGAAAACGCAAAAATTAGCCAACTTGGTTGGTTGTAATTTACATAACATACAAGATTTAGTTGAATGTTTACGTCGACGTCCTGGTCGACAAATTGTACAAACTGTTAAAGAATTTCAACCATTCCTTTACAATCCATTCTCACCATTTGGTATGGTAGTTGATGGTGATTGGTCTAGTAAGGATCCAATATTAACCCAACATCCATTAAAATTGATACTTAACGGTGATGCTGCGCCTGTGCCATGGATTGTCTCTCACACAAGCGCAGAAGGCTTATATCCCGGATCTGGTAAGTTATATCCATGGAGGTATAACGTTTAAGGTTTATACGTCCATGGTTATATCATATGACTGCGCATGTAAAGGATGTCCAATGCTTGTTCACCTTGCAGGTGGCCATGCTTTTGGTAACATAAGACCGTAGCTTGGTTCAGCCGCTTTCATTGAAAAATGTCAAATGTAATGAAGTATAAACCAAATTACGGTCGAACGTGACCAAAGGCATGGCCAACTGCAAAAAGAAATAGTGCTGTACATCCTGTATATTGCCATATCACTAACACAGGGGTCGGCAAACTGTAGCTCTTTGGCCCGTTAAGTGTGACTCTGATTTTGCTAAAATGTATAGATATATACAGGGTGTAATCAAAATCAGTAACATTTTTCAAGCCACGTATAGGGCCCGAAAAAACCATTTGTAGATACCTACTTACACTTACACCAACCTTCCTAGAGCTACTAGAACAATTGACAGGCGTAATTAATACCTCTCGGTTGCGATCAATCAATGTTCAGTATTCAATTGCGAGTGCAACGGGAACGCTGATTGTGGATGATTATTTTTTGTCTACTTTCATATTTTTGACTATTTTTTGTGAGACCATTTACGAAACAATTGGTGTATTTCAGTACCGGTTAAAAATCTCAAACAGCTGCAGACCTAAGTTCACGTTTCGGGAGCTACCAAAATGTCCAGCGTCCCTGCTGCGAAGATGAACAACTATATTTTGAACAATTTTTGTAATTTTATTTTCTTTGGCCCGTTAAGTGTGGCTCTGACGGTTCTGATTTTGCTAAAATGTATAGATATATACAGGATGTAATCAAAATCAGTAAGAATCTTCAAGTCACGTGTAGGGCCCGAAAAAACGATTTGTAGATACCTACTTCTCTAAAATATATTAGCCGTTCAGTATAATCGCGATTTCGAGAGACAAAGGCTTTGAAAATTTCACCAACCTTCCTAGAGCTACTAGAACAATTGACAGGCGTAGTTGATACACCTCGGTTGCGATCAATCAATGTTCAGTAGTATTCAATTGCGAGTGCAACGGGAACGCTGATTGTGGATGATTATTTTTTGTTTACCTATCAACTTTAATATTTTCGACTATTTTTTGTGACACCATACGAAACATTTGGTGTATTTCAGTATCGGTCAAAAACCTCGAACAGCTGCAGACCTTAGTTCACGTTTCGGGAGCTACCAAAATGTGCAGCGTTCCATGTTGCGAAGAGAGAGGAAAACAAACGACTACATTTTGAACAATTTTTGTAATTTTATTTCTGTTTTAAGTACTTCATTTTTACAGTTTTTAATCAAATATCTTGTGTCTATGATTGATTAATAAGTGGATTAGTAAGATTTTCGTGCGTAATTCATGTAAATCTCAGACGTGTTATGCTAACAGCTGCTTTCTTGCCAACCATTTTTTTCCTATAAAGATAATAAGGTTTAAAGAAGACCATAACTTTGATTACATCCTGTATATGGCTCCTTGATACCTTTGTTTCTTGTTTTCTTTTGAAAATTTGGCTCTTCTCTCTCGAAAGTTTGCCGACCCTTGCACTAACACATCAATATTATTCATATGACTAAACCGCGAGCCATAATAAAAGGACATCCATGAAATGAGGCACGTACAAATTCACAAGAATGTCAGTTAAATGTAAATTACCTCACTTATTGAGTTATTATTATCAGTAAAAAATTAATATAGAAATGTAATGTAATTTAAAAATTAATCTAAATAGTTATTTGTTTAAATACACTGGTTGTTTAAATACAATTTAAACTCCACCGATTAGGCGTGGCTAGAGACGAATGTGCTTTATCTCAACTATGTCCTTTAATTCTGTTTTACACTCTAGTTCTACAACTTTCTTTGCACGTTATACAAATAGTAATGAAAGATTAATCAATTGTAGATTTTTATGATGATGTGTTTTTGGAGGAGATAGATACACGTTGGGACGAATTAATGCCATTTATTATCGATTATAATCATACAATTAATCCAAAATTACATAATTTTATTTCTAAACAAGTACGTGATTACTATCTAAAAGATGATCGAGTTAATAAAACGACTTATTTAAAATTAATTGAATTAATTAGTGATCGTATGTTTATTGATGGTTTAATAAAATCAGCTCGTTATCAATCATCAACTGTTAAAACACCAGTTTATTATTATTATTTTACATATCGTGGCCAACATAGTCATTCTGAAGATAAACGTGGAACAAAATTGGATTTTGGTAAGTTTTTTTTTAATTAAATTAAAAACTTGTTGATTTTTATGAATGAAAACGAGAAATTTTAGGCGCTTGCCATGGAGATGATACGAGTTACATTTTTAAAACAAATCTAGATACGACAAGCGATCAAGATGATAGAAAAATGGTTGATTTATTATTAGAGATGGTGACAAGTTTTGCTAAAGATGGGTAAATTTTTCAAAATTTTCTAGCTTATAATTTTTTAATTCTTACCAACTTTTTTCGAATAATAAAGGAAGCCAAAAGTGCCTAAAGTTGAATGGTTAACAGTATCGAAAAATCGACAAGATCCGTTACGTTATTTGAAAATCTCATCACCAAATCAACTTGAAATGTTGGTGGACAATGATGATAGGCTTGGTAATCGGAAATTTTGGTCTAATCTAGCGTTTAACGAGAATGAACTATTATTTCCACAAAAAGATGAATTGTAAAAAACTCTATCTTATTTATTAACTAAAACAGAGTGGCAATTGTAATTAGAGAAACAGTTAGCAACAGAAAGGCAGTATGCAGTAATGGCGTTTCAAACAGTTACATATAGAAAGTGATGAGGTTTAAAGAGAATATACAGGATGTCCCCTAAGTCGCCAATTTCGTCATAAGGGACAGATAGGGGATGCAATTCTAAGACGAAAAGTTCTCTATCATTTTTTCATCTGATGCACAGGTAATTAGTAATTAACTAAATCATGTAGCCAATCAAGAGCTCTCTTAGTTTTAAGGGCTAGTTTTGCACCAGTCTGCTAACTGGTACGCTTCCCACGCCTCACCGTCAAGACTCTTTCCTTCTCTCTTTTTTTTCACCGCTATAACAAGCACCTGATTGGCTACTTGACTTAATTAATAACCAATTTGCTGTGCGTAAGATGAAAAAATGGGGCAAGACTTCATTTTAGACTTTAATCCCATATCTGCCCTTTCGGAGGACTTACGGGACAGCCTGTATAGTAACTGTATATCAAATAGGTGCATGTGAAGCATCTCTCACACTCTCTATGTCTCTATTTCCATTTATATGTAACCATTTTAAATGATTTAGTTGTATTTGGCCACATACAGGATTATTCACTCGAACTAAAAGTTCTGATGGCAACTCCCATTATTTGGCGCGCGATTCGAAAAATATTTCAAGGATTGATAGGAGGGTAGCTGAAGATTACCTTAGCAGAAGCAAACTTAAGATGCTAAACGACTTAGAATGACTCTAGGATCCTCTCAACACCGATTTCTTCGTTTTTCTCATTTTTATTTTGGAACAGGTGGAAAAACAAAAAAAATCAATGTTGGGAGAGTCTCTGAGTCATTCTTAGTCGTTTTGCGTCTTTAACTCGTTTTTTAAATCGCAACCTTGTTCAAAACGAGCATTTTTTGATCAGCTTCCAAATCGGCTACGAGGTTCCTAATTTTGCTAAAATGTTCTCTAGGGACCCTCCTATAAATTCGTGAAATGTTTTTCGAATGGCTCATCAAATAATGTCCGACGTGAATAACCCTATATAGGTATAGCACTAATTTAAATTGGAACTTTTGTTTGCCTATGTTTTATTGTGATTGTCTGCTCTGCTTATCAGTGAATAAAAATGAATGCAAGATAAATTTCAATGTAAATTTATTTACAGTGACGTACTGAGCATGTTTCCGTTTGTCCCATTTAACACGATCAAATATTGCGTTAGGCGCTTATTGTAAAAAGTATTTATACAAGATGTCCCGTAAGTCACGCATTTTCTACTAAGTGCCAGACCGAGGATGAAATTCTAAGGTGAAAAGTCCTATATCACTTTTTCATTTGACACACAAATAATTAATTAATCATCCAGCCAATCAGGAGCTCGATATAGCGATAAAAAGAGAGAAGGAAAGAGTTTTGACGGTAGCATGTGGGAACGGGACTAGTTAGCAGGCTGGCGCGACAACCATTCAAAGTAAGAGAGTACCTGATTAATTATTTAATTTAATTAATTACTAATCACCTGTGGGTCAGATAAAAAAATGTTACAGCATTTTTCACCTTAAAATTTCATCCCCTATCTGCCCCTTAGCAGGAAATGCATGACTTACGGGACATCCTGTATAGCGCAGTTGCACTGATACATTTCCTCGACACATCTACCTACTCTTGCATCAGTACTTCAGCCCATAAAATTTTATTATATTACACATGACTAATCCCATGGCATAACTGCACCAACTGCGCTTACATTACTTACTCATTGTATTAGGACAAATGGTCAGATTATATGCAGCATTGTAATTTTCTAAACAGTTTTTGAAAGTGCTAGACTTAAGGCGTTTGAGGCCTTAAGTTAGGAAGCTTCTTCAGATGATAACCAGAGTTTTACATTATTTTAACAACTTCATGGATTTTTTGATTTGGAGATCGTATAGTTTATGTGTATATCCGATCTGGTTCTTACTTATTTAGATAAAAGATTGAAAAGCTTTTAGGGAACACCAAAGAAAGCGCTTAAGGTTGAACAAATATTACCTACATTATTATTATTTTTTTTTTTAATATTTTTGTGACTTGAACAGTGAAAAATAAATCTTAACCCGGCACCATACTCTTGGCCCAGACAAGTTCGTAAACATTGGCTGATATTGGAGTAGTTATTTTTTTATAACGTCGAGGCAATGGAGACACCGTGGGCGGCAGATCGATTGACGCCGACCACACGTTGTACAAACACTGTTTCTGTAAACAATTTAGCCAAGAGTGTGGCGCCGGGGTAACACTTACAAGCAAACCGGCCGAGGTGTCCACCTCCGATTTTTGATATGTTGTAGAGGATCGAAAAATAAGAGACAAATTTTTCTTATAGGCCCAAATTTATTATAAAGGGGTGAAAATCGCCCCTAAAGTTTATCCCCGAAAACAATTTTTTTTTAATATTATAAGTTCTAATTAATATTTTGAAATGAAACAATTTGCACTTTAATTTTTTATTTTAATCTCAAAAATAATTTTTATAATTTATTAACTTTATTGCAAAAATTATATTGAAAAAATAGTTTAAAAAATTAGGTTTTCTGAAATAATAAATAAGGGTAGCCACCCTTAGAAACCAAACTATACTTGCTAATTTTTCCATGCAAATAGAAGTATTTTCCAATTTGTTTCATTTCAAAATATTAATTAGAACTTATAATATTAAAAAAAAAAAGTTTTCAAGGATAAACTTTAGGGGCGATTTTCACCCCTTTATAATAAATTTGGGCCGATAAAAAAATATGTGTCAGTTATTTTTTCGATCCTCTACAACTTATCAAAAATTCAGGAGAATTGGAGGCGGACACCTCGGGCGGTTTCCTTGTTAGTATTATTTTAGACATCTTCAGCAGAACATATTTCTGTTTTGGTGATTAAATTAAATATAGAGAAGTGGCCACATTACCAAATTTACTTTATTTTGTAACAATATTTATTTCCTTCAACATTTGTAACTACATATTTTAATTCGCACATTTATTAACATTTTTACTACTTGTTTCAGCTTCCTTCTCTTCTTCAATTGTTTTCAGTTCTTTCTCACGTAACTCTTTCAATTCATCCTGTAAAATTTGAAAGAAAATAGAAAATTAACAATTTTATCAAAATATGAAAATTGATAAAATTTTATCATATCAATTAGGTAGAATTATGACTTTAAGCTTTTAGTTTTTGACAATATTTAAAAACATTCTCGCACCAAAACATCAATTTTATTTAATTCAATGTTATTCCATTGTCTAAAAGTCAATGATAAGAGTACGATTTAGAATATTTTTGAGCTTCTTTCTCAATTTTAATTCTAGATTTAAAAAAACTTCCTCATAAATCATCCGTTTTTCTCAACAAATTTTGATATAGAAGTTAATCTTTCAATCTACATTTTTGGGCAGAATAGCCCTAGATCATCAATTTTTGAGCAGTAAAAAGACTTACTATATTAGAGGCTTTTGAAACCAACAGATATATCAAGTAGATGAGAATTTCTTGGAATTGCAAGTATCTTTCGTATGAGATAAATCTTTCCCCCTCAACCCTCCCGTTACATCGCTCTGAACAGGGTCCCTGAAAAATATGGTGCCGGCCCTGGCTTTAGAACATTTAGAACATAGGTAAGAAGCCTATGAAAATTGCTGAACTTCTCCTGTTTCCCAACCAACCATACTAAAATACTCTCCAAAACCTACCCTAAACATCTTCAAAAACCGTAAAATTATACTAGATACAAACCCCTCAATTGAAGAATAAATAAAATTTCTTACCCCCCATCCAAGTTTATCGGCTAATAATTGACAACCATCATCACAATCACCTAACCAGGCAACATCACGTGTATTATTTTTACCATCAAAATCAAGACCACCACTACTAATACCTAACATTGACATTAATGTAGATCGTTGGCCGGCTTTTTCACGATTAATTAATAATCTTGGACATGTTTCTGGTACCCTACAAATTACAATAATAAAATTGAAAGAAACAAGAAAACAAAATTAAATAATATAAAATATTCACATATCAACTAATGAAGCAAATGGTTGTACAACTAATGATGATCCTAATATTATTAATAGATCACATTTATCGAAATCTTTTTGTAATAAATAATGAAAACGTTTAGGTAAAGATTCACCAAAAAATACAATATCTGGTTTAACAATACCAATTTTACATTTATTGCATACAGGTGGTATTTCATCATTAAAAATCTTCTCTTTCATCCATTTTAATGGATATTCTTTATGGCATCTTAAACAATGTCCTGTATAAAATGTACCATGTGCTTCAACTAATTTCTCATCCGGTATACCAGCTATACGTTCTAATGTATCAATATTTTGTGTATAATGACGTAATAATAATTTTTTCTCTAATAATAAACGTATAAAATAATGTGCAATTGTTGGTTTAAATTTACCCGGATATAATTCTTTTGCTAATAGAAAAAATGGTACAGGATTCTTATGAAAGAAATCCAATTCAAAAATAGCTTGTGGATGTGGTAAATTATATTTTTCTAAATTATCATATAGACCACTATTTGGTGAACGGAAATCTGGTATACCAGCAGCTAAAATTACAATTCAAGTAATTAATTAGAAAACATTTTTTTTTTCTTAATTATTTACAAGTTGAAATTCCTGCTCCTGCCATTGTTATAATATTTTTACATTTCTTCTCTTTTATATATTGCACTATACCATCTATAGAGACGGAATCTAAAACCTGAAAAAAAATTAATTTTAATACACTAACGTCAGTTAAATTTTAACGAAAAAAATAAGTCATAGAAACAATTTCTATAAGCATAACAACAATTGTTTCTAACTGATCGTAAGACTTAACTGAAGTTGATGAAATCGTCCCTAAGGGTCAATTTCATCAACGTCTGTTAAATTTTAATGAAAAAATAAGTCTTAGCAATGATTGTTACTAACTGTTTATTAAGCTTAACTAAAGTTGGTGAAATCGGCACTAAAACATTTGTAATAGAATTCTTTGAACACTAAAAACAATTTTGGTATGGCTATTTTATCGGGTTCTTTTCTTCACGGTTGGTAGAGCGTGTAATCTTCTTACAATTTGTCAGTAAAATTCACCAAATATGAATGCTTGAAGGCAAACATTGTTCAACACCTACAGTAAAAATCGAAAATTGATTTCAAGAACAGACCAAAATTCGAAAATCCCCTCAAAACGAATTAGTTAAAATCATCTCTCTTCTGTAAGATTTAAAAGAAAAATTCCACAAAATTGATAATTCGGAATACAAATATCTTAGTATCTAAAAAAATTGATTCTAAAATTGAGCAGAAATCTTTGAATTGCCTCAATTTGACGACTTCAGGACAGGATTTATAAAAAAAGAAATTATAATTTAGGATGAAAACTTACGAAATTCAAGACTAAACTCAAGAATTTAGCTAGAAAATTAACAAAAAGTAACAGCGCTTTCCAATTTAGCAAGAGAATGTGTTAGGGCAAGAAAATTCAATTGAAAGGCGACTAAATGTTTAAATTGACTCTCCACACAACCATATAACAAAATCCGATGAAAATTGATAAATTATAAAGAAAATGTCTTTAAAAATTGATTATAAGTCAGGAGTTTATTGCAAAAAATTAACTAAAAGTATCTGAATCAGCTCATTTCTACGATTCGATAACAAAATTTATTAAAAAACTCGAAAATTCTCCACAAACAGAAAAAATTGTTAAAACTGCCCAAATAATAATTTTTTCATGATTAAGTAGCAATATTATTAACCTTAAAACATAAGAGTTATCTTAAAATTAATAATTTATAGGTAAAAATTCCTCAATCATTATTGGAATGATGCACATAGAGTGCCATGAAACAATTGCTACTTGCCAACTGGTGTTACTTTATATATCTATATAACTATTGTTTCGTAGCACTCTATGTTCATCATTTGAATAAGGAATTTTTACCTATAAATTATTAATTTTTCAAATAATTCTTATATTTCTGAAAATAAGTAGAACAAATCATATATATTTGTAATCAAAAAAAGGTTTGCTATTTAATGAACTAAAAATTTATATATGGTTCCATTTAAAAAAAAAACACAAGTTTGTGTTTTATCTTAAGAATGCCAAAACTTATTAAAAATTGAATAAAATAGATAAAATCTGCATTAAAAACTGTGTTAGAAACAATCAGAAAAAGTTTCATTTTCTTAAAATACTATGAGATAAAGAGTGTCTTCGAAATAGTGAAAAAATAAAAAAAGTTTAATAATTCGAAAACAAAAGAACATAGCCAAAATCTAATTACACGATCGGATTAGCCACGAAAAAGTAGCACGGGAATGTGTTATCAGTTAATTTGTTTCATCAATGCTTATATGAGATATCCTCAGATACCATCGAAAATGGTCCACCCTGTACTGTGAGTGTGACTTTGTTATATGCAGTCGTAACTTGATTGATACTTTACAACAATTGACATTAATCAATGGAAAAACAAACGGCCAAATTAAGTTACGACACTAATTGCAAATACCTAAAAGTATGGCCAACTACGCAGTGAAATAGCTTTGTACACTCTGTACATCAATGATAGCAAATTTCACATTGAAGATAGTTTTGAAATGCATGTTTTAAAACTGTTTTTAGTGTTTTCAAAGTCATTTTAATAAATGAGAGATAAGCAAGACGAGAATCTGCCAACTAGAATTTTCAGTTGTTCTTACACATCAATGAACAAAATCGTTTAAGCCCTATTAATAGATTTTTCGTTAACAATAGAAAAATTAACGTAAATAAGCAAATAGAACAACGAAGCTCGTACATCACCTTGACTTTTCCCTCATCATCATCATCATCATCATCTCGATCATCGGTACGAAAATTTAATTTCTCAGCTAATAATTTACCAAGTGATTGAACATTTGGTAAACTCCTTCCCGATGTACTTGTTGAACTTTCTTTATCATTCTTATCATCATTATCATTATTATCATCTGATGTTTTTGTTTTAGCAATTTTCGTAGCTGTTGTTGTTGTTTCCTCTGGTGTCTTTTCATTATCTAAAATCAGAAACAAATTGAGGTTATGTTATTTTAATAATTTAATAAAACCTATTCGATAAATGATCATTTGTCTTAAACGATAAAAGTATTTAAGAAATATACCGGATTTATTCGATGACATCGCTTTGTTTAAATAAATTCAACTATGCAACTTAAATTTATCATAAACACCAACTTTTAAACAATGACTGTCAACTGTCAATGACTGTATCAACTGATGGACGTGACTATAACCACTTCCTATATACCGGTTGTACCACGGTATTTATTCACGCAGTTAACTGTACTTTTGTTTACGTATTATCGTAATTTGATTCGGCCATTTGCAAAATACATTAACAAATTTCAAGTGTGAATCACCCGGTGTAGAGTATCCAAAATTTTTGTTCTCACGATGACTGTTTAAATTATTTATTTCACTTGAATAAAAACAGTTTATATACAGTTTAAACAAATTCAGATATTTTACTGTTCAATCAACAACAGAAACAATACATTTGAATTAGAAGTAATACTAATAATTTTTAATTATTGTTGTTGTAACCTTAGCCAGCTCCTACTGCAACACTATTGCCAGCGTTTTGTGTATACACTACGGTCATGTACGGTCTTTCGCCGCTAGGAACATTGGAGAAACTTTGGCCACGCCTATTTAAACTACTTACATAGTAGTTAGAAAGAGACAGAGAGAGCGTAGGTGGCCTAGAAATTAGAAATGATGGCGGATTTTACCACCCATCCTTAGTCCTTTGACCAAACACAGTAATTTCTTTTGTACGAAAGAACCTTGAAAACTTTTCTATTTTAAAAGAAAACAATAACCAGATCTGGTTTGTGGATTTGGTATTTCTGTCTCTGTTATTCATGAAACATGTGATTTTGACAAAGATGGGATATGGGCGTGGCCAAAGTTTCTCCCATGTCTCTATTGAAATGGAATTTACCTGGATGACTGTATCAACTGATGGACGTGACTATAACCACTCCCTATACAATACCGCTTATCCATCAACAAGTACAGCAACACTTCCCATGAAAACTTGTAAACTTTACGCCTTTATACAAAATTAAATACTATCCAACTATTTGAAAGGATAAGAAGAAAAAATACCTATAGGTATATATTTGAAAATATCGAATGAATATGTGTATCGTGTGAAGAACAGCAGTGGAATGATGATGAAAAAGAGTAAGGCGAAGGTTGGTGTGAATGACAAGAGGGTGAAATGTGGATCGCTTTCACGCGGACTTGCACTCTCCATCCTAGCCACTGATCCTTGCTAGGTTTGAACGCCTGTTAATGGGGATTGGCGTCTCCGTAAATAGAGCGGCATTGAGCCTTCTTACCAGATAGATTTCTCTAAAATATCTGATCGAGATGTTGTAGGTAGGTATACGATAAAGTATGTGACGTTCTCGTATTGCTTGGCTAACTTGGTATTATTACAATATTGATGATGGCTTTGTAGAGGGTGCGTTTCTATATACCTACAAATATCTACGCCAAAAGGATTTCCATTCAAAAACGTAACCGCATAAAATTTCTTACTTTCCATTGATACTCATAACTTTTTTCATTCTAATGAAAAATATCGATACAATCATGTTACATTCTATTGTCGTTGTTTTTTTAATTACCAACCTATCTGTTATATTTACAACAACAGCTTGAAATCGTGCATATAACCAATTTACAATAGTCTGAGAAGCACCCTCGTCTCTCTCTTTTTTTTTTCTCTCGTTCCCTGTATATCTTTGTGCGTGTCTGTCTGTCTGTTCATTCGCCAAAATCACCTACGTGTTGTGCGGGTGGGATTTCTAAGGGGTGAGAGCATCCCTGCTGGCCCTAGCTGGAGGCAGCAGGAGCTTGTGAACTTGAAGCTGTGCGCATCAGCCCCGCTCATTAATGATGATGTGCTATCATCGGCTTTAAGACTACTTCACTTCTCGCTACACACCGTTACTAGTCGACACAAGGCCAGTGGGTGAAGAAAAAAAAAACTGAAACGGGATAATAAAGGATCCGATAAATCTTCTTTCTTTTGAGGAAAATTGCCTTACATAAAAACATCACCCCCTAATCACATTAAAAAAAGGTAATTTTGACGGCTCGATAACATATGACGGAAATTCAGCATTAAATTTACGAGATGATTCAATATAAAAAAAATCTCCAAAGGCAGCAAGTACCTTATATAGCGAATTTTTTTATGTATCTACATACTGAAATATTAATTGCAAAACATTCTTATGATACTGACAATTAATATATTTTAATAACATTGAATCAACTAATCTTAAATTCATTTCCCCGATGTTATTTTAATATTTATGATTTTTATTGAAAAATACTTTTAATCCACAAACAATAAGAAACACTAAAAAAAAAAATAATAATGAAGTTTGTTGTTTGTCTAATACGTCTAATCAAGGCCTGCTTGATTTTTTCAAGCGAAATTCTCTAGCAGGCCTTGCGTCTAATATTAACTGTCAAAATTAGTTGCCCCCCCGCGATATTCAATTTTTTTTCTAATATCAATAGTCAGAACATATAGCCACCTGAGATAATCGATTTTACTGCTTATACTCAAAAAAGAGATTTTTGCATTTTTCTTGCGAACCAACGAACCGATTTTGATGATTTTTTTTCTGGGTCATAGAGAATGGTCGGCTCTACTGTTATTTTAATTTTCATCAAAATCTAAGCAAATGTAATATTGAAAATGATTTTTTTTAACATTTCTTCAGCTCTTATTCCAAAAGTGTTGGCCCTACCAGTCTGGCCAACGAACTCATCCAAGCTATCACAAAGACCGATTTTTGTACCAAGTTTCATTAAGATTGGTGTATTTTTACGGCAGTTATCGTGGATATACATATATAAATATATATATATATATATAAATATATATATATATATATAAAAATTTTAACGAACGGTGGATATGGGTTCCTGAGGTTCCAAAACGAACTTCTGTGCAAAAATTTTTCGGAAATTCAAAAGTGAGGATCTCGTCATTAGCTAATTTTTTTTAAAAAAATTCGCTAAAAAAGAAGACTAGCAATAAGTAAGTAGGTAAGCTTTAGGTGGTACCTTTGAATGGTCATAGACAACTTTGAAAATGCTATTTTTTTTGTGAAGATACAAATTACATATGGTTACCAAAGGAACTAAATATTTACTATGGTTGCTAATAATCTTATGCTATGTTGTCAAAATAATTGTTTGTACAAATTTATCGTGTCGTTTTCTTAATTTTTATCAAATATTTCGATTAAGATTTAATTTATGCTATTAGAAGAATTTGTGGTTAATTTCTTACGTAGATTTTAAAAATATAAAGGTTTGTTCTTGTATTTTAATGAACGAAAATTGGCAACATCCAGTACCTAACTGCACGTATCAATTTTGAATTAACCAATACACCAAATTGTGTCCTTTGATCAAATGTGTTGTTTTTAGTAGATTGTTAAAAAAGTGGCCCGGCATTCGGCAATTTGACTGATAAGTCTTATCAAAATTTTCAGTATTTTATGAAATAAATCATCAAAAATCTATTAAATCTACACCCATTTTTTGGTAAATTATTCAATTTATTTAAACGTTCTCTTGTTTTCATTTAGAAAACATGAACAAATCCGTTATTTTCGTACTTTTGGTCTTGTACAATCTAACATCTGCTAATCATAGTGATAAGAATAATGTTACAATAGCTAAAAGTAAGAATATTTCGTTTTATTGTATAAATTCTATTTAAAAATTGTATATTTTCAGTATCTGAACCTGCCCCTTTTTGGAGTGCTAAAGGTGTTTTGGGTGATCAAATTAAAGATTTCAAATTAACTGATTTTAAAGATAAATATCTCGTATTCTTCTTCTATCCATTAGATTTGTATAATTACTAACAATTTCTAATACAAAAAAACACTAACTTTTGTATTAATTTCAGTACATTTGTATGTCCAACTGAAATTACAACTTTCAGTGATCGTATAAAAGAATTTAAAGATTTAAATGCGACAGTTATTGGTGTTTCTGTTGATTCCGAATATACACATTTAGCATGGGTGAATACACCAAGAAAAAAAGGTGGTATTGGTCGTGTTGGATTCCCTCTAATTTCTGATTTAACACATGAAATATCGAAAGCATACGGCGTTTATTTGGGAGATTTAGGACATACCATGAGGTATATAAATGTGATTTCTTATATTAATATGAAATGATTTTAAAGAATATTTTAGGGCATTATTTATAATTGATAAGGCTGGTATTATTCGACAAATTACAATCAACGATTTACAAGTCGGTCGAAACGTTGATGAAATTTTAAGATTAATACAAGCTTTCCAGTATACAGTAGATCATAAAGAAGTTTGTCCAGTCGAATGGAAACCAGGTGATGATACTGTAAGTGGTAGAGATTTTAACACATTCTTATCTTATAATAATGCGAAATTTGTTTTGTTTTATAGATTAATCCTATCGCTAAAGATAAAAATTAATCAATCGAGTAAGTAGATTTTCTTATTATAAAATATCAAGCAATAAATTTCGATTATGACATACTATTACGATTCTTTAAAACAAATACTCAATGGAGAGAACAATAAAGAATGAATAAAATTTTATTAAAAATATTTGTTTTTACCTAAATACTACAAGACGAGAATAATTTAGAGAAATTCTTTTAATAAAAAATAAAAACATATTCAGACTTACTTCATTTTTTCTTTTTATGCTTAGTGTTGTTAATGGAATTCTTCTTTTTGTTGGCAGAACTATCTTGTTTTCAATATTTGATACAATTTCCTCCGATTTTTTACAATCGCCATCAATTTTATTTGTTTCTAATTGATTTTCATTAATTATTTTATCATCTTTATCATTATTTTTTTATGATCTACTTATAGTTTCATCTATAGTCACGTATTCGTATTTTTTACAGTCGCCATCAATTATTTCTAATTGATTTTCTTTAATTATTTCATCCCGCTTATCATTATCATCATCTTTTTTGGAGATCGATATTTTCAACTTTTTTACAATCGCCATCAATTTTATTTGTTTCTAATTTCTAATTGATTTCTTTCATTATCATCATCATCATCATCATCATCTTTTTTATTATCTACAGTTTCATCTGTAGCCATGTATTCGTTTAAATGTAAACTAAAATCTTCAGTTTCATTATTTGAAACATTTCCATTTATTTGTTCTCTTATGTTTTGATTTTCTTTCAATTTCTCAACATCATTTTGACAGTTCCAAGCATCACGTGCTCATCTAAAACAATTACAGGTACTGTTTCTTGATTAGATTTCTCTAATTTTTGTTGTTTCCCTAATGATGTTGTTGGTGATGGTGTTTTCAAGAATGTTAACAACGAATTTTTCTTCGGTGTTTCATTTGAACTTTTTGATTTCTGTCGTACAGCAATTAGTTTTGCTTCATTCTTTAAATCTGTATCATTATTTATCGTTTCGATTAGAATCAGTTGAATTCTTCTTATTTTTTTATTGTCTAATGTTTTAGGGACAGTATCTTCAGCATGACGACCATCAACACATTTTTTCGCTGTTTTAATCGTCCACGTTTCTAATAGACTTGTTTTTTTCGGTTTTAATTTATCATTTTCTGTTATTAAATCAATACATCCGCTAATATTCAATGAATTATCTTCAGGTTCGCTGTCTTCTTTAACGTATTGTACGCCTAATTCATTTGGTTCGAATGTGATTATAGCACAAAAACCATCAGTCGAGGATGCTACCAATAATAATTCATCTTTAGACCATGTTAAATCCTGTTTGAATCGGAACAGTGAGCGCGAAAAGTGATTAAGATTTTAAAGAACCTTGAACACTTTCTATTAGCGAATTTTTTTTAAAAAAAAAATTAGCTTATGACGAGATCCTCACTTTTGAATTTCCGAAAAATTTTTGCACAGAAGTTCGTTTTGGAACCTCAGGAACCCATATCCACCGTTCGTTAAAAATTTTATATACAGGGTTTCTCACCGTAGCCGTTCGTTAGAAGTTTTTGGGGTTACAAAGAACTTAGAGATTTGAAACTTTGGGACTTGGGGTAATTCATATTTTCCTTTTATTATAAAATATTTTCAAGGTCGCGCCACTTCCGGTTATACCGGAAGTTGTCATTAACTTCCTTATTTTAAATGGAACATCCTGTATGTTATTTCATTTTAGGATTTCTCAGGAGATTTTATGATGAGTTTCATTAGGATTCCCTATACCTATTTTCAACTGTTTCTCAGATATCTTGATTTTTTGGAAAATTTCTACAGATTTACCATTATTTCTAACAAGATGCATTTCAACCATTTTTGATTGGTGATAAACACTCTTGCGGTAAACTGAAGCAGGAGAATAGTACTTTCGAAATCCATATTGACAATTGATTTATCGCATACAGGGTATCCAAAATTTGATAACCGATTAGATTATCTTCAAAAGTGTAAAAGTTCATTTTATAAAAATTTATGGTTGTAATGATATGTAGAACCATTATCAGGGAGATCTACATGGCAGTGGTTGTAAGTCAATTTTTACTATTAGAAGAGGACGGTGTTATAGTATCGTCATCAACTATAGTATTAAAAACCTACAAGATTTCATTTAGGACGAAATGAGGACCATAGAATTTTTAGGACGAAATGAGGACCATAGAATTTTTTTAGGTCGAAATGAGGACCATAGAATTTTTTTAGGTCGAGATGAGTTTGACGAATTTTTTCATTTAGAGTGAAACGAGGACCATAAATAATGTTTAGGTTGAGACGAGATCCATTTTACTCTTTTTAGGATCAAAAGAGGACCAAATATCCATTTTAGGATCAGAAGAGGGCTAAAATTTCGACTCGGGTAAGTAGAACGATTTCGGCCATTGCGCTTTATTAAAATTTGTTATAACAGACTATTTTACGGTTAAAAAATAATAATCTATTATTTAAGCAAATAAAACAATTTTTTCTCTCATTTATTAGAGGGGAAAACGATATGAAATAAGGACTAACAAGAGCTCTTAAATTTATTTTACTTCTTCATTTATTCTACTTCTAATTTCTATTTCATATAGTTTTCATTAATAAGACAATAAACAACAATAGTGTAATTCTAATCTTCAGCATTATCTTCCTCTTCTAATATCTTCTTAAAACTGAACGGTTGGAATGGATAACCTAACCCGCTATAAAATTTACTCATAAATTCTATCCAATGTAAACGTAATGTATGTAAAAATGCTGATAAACCTTGCATTAATACTAAGATTGATACTGTTAATAAAGCCCAAGGTGAAAAAAATACAAAAGTTGTAGCTGCACCCACATAACCGAACATTACTAAACCTTTTTTAAAAAAATTATTAATAATTTTTAATTGTTAATTACTAATTTACTATAACTACTAACGTGCATGAGCTAGTGATAAGGCCCACAAACGTAGATAGGAAGCTGTATGTGAAACAGTACTCAAAACGTATTCAATTCTATGAATAGCTTGAAGAATGAAAACCTCACTAATTGGTTCTTCTTCTTCTTCTTCTTCATTACCAACACTTGTATTATTCTCATGTGAATTTGTTGGAACTACAAAATTTTATTGAGCTTCAAGCATATCATTTAGTTCCATCCCTTGATTAACATTACCATTAGTCTTTGCTTGTAGCTTATGCTTCCTTTGTGATTTTATATAAAACGGTTTACCCAACAAGATTATTGGAATACAAAGTAATGCACAAACCAATAAGATCTTCTCTAAAACCGGTTGAAATTCAAACATATAAGCATCTTTCAATAACATCACATTGATAAAATAGATTAGAACTGATGGAGCACAAGATGTACCATGTTTAGGATCTGTAATAAAACAATTCAGGCTATTTGGATGCGGGCCTCGTTTTATTGTCTGAAAAAGTGACAATTTTTAATCATCAATTTCTCGGTTATTTTCTGAGATATTCAAACACTGTGACCAGCATTGAATTGGGCATTTCACCGTGCACCCGACAGACTTTTCCATTTTGGAAAATTTTCACTAAATTTCAAAGGGCAGAGGAAAATGTCGAAGCATATCAAAAAAATTCAATACAACATATTATCTACAATTTTAAAGCTAAAAAATCGTACAGCAGCTGATTTGAAAGCTTATTCATGTGCAAAGGTTATATAGATTCCCAAAAATCAAATTTTAGAAAATCAAAATGTTATTGAATAAAAATTTAAAAAAATTTTGGAATGCGATTGATCCTGCAGTATATTCTTGAAACTTCCCGCTAAGTTTTGAGAGCTCCAAAATTATTGTGAGGAGTACAAATTTGATTGGTCAAAGAATTTTGAGGTTATGTTGAATAAACGCCCTTTCGAAATTTTTCGACAACGATATCTCGCGAACAAATCAACGGATTTTGACTATCTTTGCGGTATTCGACCCAGTTTTTGAAGCTCCAAAATTATTGTAAGAAGTATAAATTTGATTGGCTAAGTAATTTTGAGGTTATATTGAAAAAACACTTTTTTCGATATTTTTCAACAAAAATATCTCGCGAATAAATCAACGGAATTTGACGAGCTTTGCGGATGAAGACCTGGCCGGGCCAGGACCATTTCTTCACTACGAAACATGTCCCCCATTTTTTTTCTTCTTCTTTGAAATAAATCAACGAATAAAACACAAAAACTAGATTAATTTCTAAAAGGATACACCTTTTGTAATCTAGGTAGATAAAAAGTACTAGTCACGAGTTCTTATCAAGGATGATATTTTAAAAATTAGACTTTTTTTGTAATTATCATCATATAAATCAGTACAAAAATGGAAATTGATATTGTTGTGATAGTTTCAATGTAAATTCAGTATCATCTCGGGAATCCGGCCCTTCGATAATCCGGCTGTTCGCTCTATAGTCCGGCCATTTCTGGACAGTCCTAAAACAGAGCCTCATGGGTGGGGGGAATTGTGTAAGCAACACGTTGCACTCTGGTTATAGTTATGGTCAAGACGATCTTGAGTGAAGTACCCGTTTTACATCCCATTGCAATAATACGGCCCTGCAGTAAACGCAGTAGCGTAACTTGAAATTATGCCCCCCCCCAAGATTTTAATTTGGGCCCTTGTAGATTTTTTTCTCTTAAAATAAATAAATGTTGGACCCTTGGAGGGTCTGGACCCCGAATTGCGGGCGCGCGCGTGTGCCTAGTTACGCCACTGAGTAAACGGCTGCAAATTGAATTGTGCTTGTGTCAGATTATGGAGATTTTACAGTAATAAAAAACATGTAATAACAAAAATCGATTACATTTAAATCAGGGTTGAAAAAACACATGTTTTTTTTATTTAAAACAAAACAAAGTCTTTTTTTGTTTTACACTTTTTTGAGTTTAAAACACGTTTAGTGACTGAGATATTACGACTGATTTTGTGAAACGTGTTGAAAACAAGCAGCTTCCAACATTGTTTGCAGGGGATCGAACCGTTACTTTTTCGTTCCGGTTATCGTTCCGGTTCAATTATTTTTTTTTGATCGGTACGGACGGTACGGTTCCGGTTTTTGCTTCTGCGAAAATAACGGCTTTTTCGGTTTTTGGTTCAGTTACAAGTGATTTAATTTTGGACATTTTTCTATCAATTTTTAAGCAAAACAATTAATTTTAATAGATCTAAAAGATAGGTGAAAATGGCGGCTCAAATTTTCAAAAATGGATTTTAAGGGAACTTCATGTCCTTTCCTCTTACATCAGCTTTCTAAGAACGAGAGTATGGTTCTCTATCTATAAAATTACAGAAGACATCAATGTTGGATTTTTTTTTAATTTTTTTCAGTTATCAAAAAACTAATAAACCCATCGGCAGAATTTTTGAAGATTTGGGAAAACTCTTTCAATTTGCTATCCAAATCCGCTTCATAATTATTAAAAATTAATAATATTGGGTAAGTTTTGATCACTTATGTAGGAAAACGTACGGAGAAACACGGTGCAAGAATTTTCTTTGCCATTCAAAGTTTTATCATATTTTTCCAAAATAAAAAGCTTCAGAACATGCACCCTAAAAATGCTCTATCCAACGCACGTAATCGATCTTTGAAAATTGACAATTTTCGGACGCTGAATCGAGTAATAAGTCCAGAATTCCTTCAAGTGCCCTGAAATATTACTGTCTCAATTCCTTTGCAGGAAGGAAAGGGTAGATGAAAAGAAAAAAAAAGAGAAAGAGATCGTGTTCAGTGGTATCCTTGAACCGAAAAAAAAGGTTTTTGTTTTCGGGCCTACTCCGGATTTCGCTCCGGTCAAATTAAAATATTAATTTTCATTTTAAATAATCATCCTATATTTGAAAATGGATTTTTGCTTTTCCAAAACAATAACATTATTCCAAATTCTTATGTGGAAACCGATTCTGATGACGAGCAAATCGAAGAAACTACTCATCAGAGTAATATTTTTTCAACAGAAACCATGGAAAAAAACAATTTATAAGTTTCTTGAAGACCTTGAAGAAAAACTTTCAAATACAAAGACACTGAAAACTGAATTTTCATAGTTTGAGGCAACGAATAAAAGAACAAAAAAGTTCTGGCTTATAAGTCTTACTTCGGGAATTCTCGGTGGAAGTCAGGATTGAGTATATGGAGGGTTGAGAATTTAGCAAATTCTAGTTACTTTGGTGCGCACGCGCACCTTCTGCAAAACTCAAGGCAGCTACAATACAATCTTGGTTTGGTTACATGGTTACATAGTCTGGCCTTGAACCCAAGCTGAAGCTTCGAGACTGTCTCAAGTTCGGTTTATAAATACGGGCATTAGTGTTTAATCAGGTAAAGCTCGGTTATCTGAAGTCAGAATTTAATTTAATTGAAATGTAACTAGAATTCGCCAAGTTCTCAACCCTCCATATACTCAATTCTGACTTCCGCCGACAATTCCCGAAGCAAGACTTATAAACCAGAACTCGTGCTTGGAAGTTAGACTTGAGACCAAGTCTGAGATTGGTTTATAAATATGGGCATAGGTGTATTCCATAAAGGTATCTTATTCAAAATAAGTAAATAGGTAGCGAAAATGTATGTCAATATGAACCAAAAAGACGAAGTAAAAAACATTTTTTTTTCTTCTAAATTGTTTTATTTGTTTTTACTTAAATGTTCAACCACTTGTTTAAAATCTTCAACACCTTTACCATTAGCTGCTTCATAGCCAGGTACTTCAGCTTTCAATTTTGCCACCCATTTTGTTACATTTTTATATGGAGTTAAATCAATATTAAAGGTTTCGATTGTTGTAACACAAGCTAATAATGATAGATCAGCAATTGTTAATTGATTGCCAGCAACATACTTTTGACCATCTAAGAATTTATCCAAGACATTTAATGCTTCTTTTATTTTATCCAATTTTGCTGAATCATAACTGGCATTACCAAATACTACTGGTAACTGGATAAATAAATAAAAATAAATAAGAATTATTCAATTGTAGATTGTTAGTAGGTATATCTTACATAATAATCAATTAATCGTCCATACAAAGTACCAATATCGAAATATAATCGTTGATTGACTAGAGCCCTCTTTTTTGGATCTTTTGGATATAGGGAATCATTTTTGCCATATTGATCAACTAAATAGCCCATAATTGCACGACTTTCGCTTAATTTAAAACCATTATCATTCATTGTGGGTACTGTATGTTGAGGATTCATCTGTCAAACAATAATAATAATAATAATAAATATTCATTCATTGTTGAGTTATTAAAAAGAAAATATACCTTAACGAATTCGGGTGTTAAATGTTCACCTTTCATCATGTCTAAAAATTTCAAATTCAAATCAACACCGATAGCTTTGGCGGCCAAAATGACAGCACGGCATGGGGCGCTTTGTGGTATGTAATATAAATCGATCGGCATTTTCTTCTGTAAATAAATTAATAATATTAATAAATAATCACTGAATTTAAAGTTAGAACGGTTGGCTAGAGGTTTATCCAAGAAATCAACAGATTCTCACGCGTCTAGCGTAAATTTTTGAGGGACGCAAAGTTTTCCAAACATTTTTGCACACAATCAGTTAAACATACAGTACGTTGCAAGTCGGCTAGGAACATTAGAGAAACTTTGGCCACGCCTATTTAAACTACTTACATATTAGTTAGAAAGAGACAGAGAGACTTTGGGTTGTCTATAAATTAAAAATGATGGCGGAAATTATTGCCAACCCTTAGTCCTCTGACCAAACACAGCAATTACTTTTGTACGAAAGAACCTTGAAAACTTTCTATTTTAAAAGACAACAATAACCAGATCTGGTTTGTGGATTTGGTATTTCTGTCTGTTATTCATGAAACATGTGATTTTGACAAAGATGGGATATGGGCGTGGCCAAAGTTTCTCTAATGTTCCTAGCCGACTCGCAACGTACTGTATACTTAAACATAAGATTTTTGAGAAAAATTCAACTTTATTGAAAAGAAAGTAAATCATCAGCACGAGTCTTATTACATATTTATGTTTTTTTTATAAAGTGTAATCACCGCCATTGTCCCTGTTTTTCCTAAAACTTATGCCAAAATACAAGGATTCTGTATTTTGTATCTTGCTACAAAGTTTCATCAAATTAGCATAATAATTCAGGAATGAATCAAGATATCCAAACTTTGTATACAGGATGAAATTTTGATCTAGGCACATAGGAGATTCCCACCCCTAATAGTTTCCACCCAATTTAAGTGAAATGAAGAGACATTTGAATGAGATAGAAATATACTGGGTTGGTAAGTAGCGAGAAATGTTATAGTAATTGTGACCACCCACTCTTAACCCCTCTTTTAAAAGGCATAAGAAACGTATTTTAAGAATTTTGTGTAGAAATTTTCTCCAACATCATATGGTACATGACGACCAAATGTATCAGACAGAGAAGGGGAGGGAAAACGATGGAGAGATATTGGAATAGTTTTAAATGTACATAAGGTTCAAATTTCAAATTTCTACATCCAGACGGATTTGTAATGCTTGAAGAACGGCCAATTGAAATATTTGAAAATATACAGCGGCTGCCATTTAAAAAAATTAAGTTGAATGTGACCCTGCAAAAATGGTACACCCTGTATATGGAAAAATAATTTTACAAACTGCAATTTTACCTCCCATTTGCTACGTAATTAGGTTCATTTCAATATCTTCAACGGTGTAGGTACAATCGAGCTTTGCCTATTTCAACGGCTCACCCTGTAAATCTGATATGATTGCGTAATGGGTGTTTATTTGTAATGTTTATAGAAAATTCTACGACAAACGAATATTTTTATAGAAAATACTTAATAATTTTGAAACGGCTGACGCGAATTGGAAAAACCAAACGGATTTATAATGCTTAAAAAACGGCAAGTCTAAATATTTGAAAATATACAGGAGTTGCCATTTCAAAAAATTAATTTGAATGCGTATATCTGATTTGAATGGGCCGTATTCTCTCCTTTCGATTAACGTTAGAGACATCAATTACATTCATTAATAGATCTATTAAAACTTGTCGATTCTTTCCTATTGATTAAGACGTCTATCAATCAAAATTTTAATAGACACCAAGTAGTATTTAAAATATTCTCTAAATTGCTAGGTGTCAATTTGACATAAATATTGTAAAAATAATGTTGAGTTAACACAAAATAATATGAATTATAATATTCTTGTTGATAGAATCTACAGTAAACGTCATAATCCGTTCGAAGAAATAATTATTTAAGTTGAAACGGGCCAAACTACATTAGACAAATTTCAAAAACCGGACTAATGACATCCACTATCTAACAAATTGTCAAAATAAAGGAAAGAAGGGCATCTATTAAAATTTTATTTAAAACTTCTATTACTATTGATTGATTAATTTAGTTAGTGAATGCCTTATTAATATTTCAATCAAAGAGGGGGAATACAGCCCATTGTGTTTACTTGTAATGTTCATGGAAAATTACCGGAAAAAATTTTGTTTTTTAATTTGATAAAATCGCATTGGTAAATAAACTATTTTTATAACAATTGTTGTCAACTCAAAACAGAATCATGAAAACAAAACAAAAAACGTTTGTTTGACTAATGTTTGATATGAAAAATTAAAATCTGAAGTCAAATATGCAAATTTTGTACTTACATTTTGCTGGTGGAATCCGCCTTGATCTTCTCACTGAAATTCACAACTAAAAAAACAACACTAAACTAAATAATTAACTAACAATAAATTAACAAATATTGAACTTAAATAATTTACAATTCAGACTAATAATAATTATATTTTATGTGTATAGTCTTATGGAATTCTTTGATGTCTTGAAAAAGACAATAGATTGTATATGCAAAAGCGATCGAATAGAATGGATAGCAAATGAGCATCTACACAACTCGGAGGCTTCTATAAAAGTGAAGCTCTGGGGCTGGGGGCTGGGGCTATTTCGCCGATTTTTATAGTTACCGGCATACAGCTTTGCGCAAACTACGATTCGTTTGCCACAGTAACACGCGGGCCACGCCTGTCTAGCATTGCATCAAAAACAATATTTTCTATTTAATTTTTCTTCTATTTTATTTTTTATTTATTATTTATTTATTTATTTATTATTTATTATTTTTTTTTATTTGAAAAAAACCGTTTTTCTATTTTATTTTTCATCTATTACTTATTATATGGGAACATGGGAGAATATGAATATGAAAAAACTGAGTTTGTAAGTTTAGCCGTTTTGAAGTAGTGATTTTTCAAATTATGTGTATGAAATTTTAAGAAAATTGGAAATTCCAAATTTGGAAAAATCTCAATTATTTCTAACCAAAAAACAGAAAATCGGGCTCCGCTACACCTCCCGAAATTTTCTTGGCTTTCCATCAAAAAGAATATGGTTAGCTTCATTTGAAAATTGTAAACGTATTAAAGTAAAAATGCTTTTTTCATCATAACTTCAAAATTATTAAGCCTATCAAATTTATACCCCTTACAATAATTTTGCAGCTCTAAAAATTGCGTCAAATTTCGCTAGGATTATTAAAATCCATTGATTTATTCGCGATATATAGCTGTTGAAAAATTTGGAATAAATGTTTTCTTTATCATAACCTCAAAATTATTCAATCAATCAAATTTGTACCACATACAATTATATCGGAGCTCTAAAATCTACGTCAAATTCGGTAGAGATTATTAAAATGCATTTATTTATAGTCTCGGATCGTCAATTCAACTTGTTTAAGGCCGTTTTTGATGTGTCAGAGCCGAAAAGTCACTAAAAAAGGCATTTCGCATGGATAACTCTGAGGTTCCCTTTATTTAGTCTCGGATCGTCAATTCAACTTGTTTAAGGCTGTTTTTGATGTGTCAGAGCCGAAAAGTCACTAAAAAGGGCATATCGAGAAACAACGACATGGATTACTCCGTAGTCCTCTTTATATAGTCTCGGATCGTCAATCCAACTTGTTTAAGGCTGTTTTTGATGTGTCAGAGCCGAAAAGTCACTAAAAAAGGCATTTCGCATGGATGACTCCGAGGTTCCCTTTATTTAGTCTCGGATCGTCAATTCAACTTGTTTAAGGCTGTTTTTGATGTGTCAGGGACGAAAAGTCACTAAAATTTTGGCAGGATCAATTACAGATAGATCCTGAGATTTCCTGAAATTTTCATCGGTCTGGCTTAATAGCAACCCTATTTAATATAGGGAAAATGTAGGGGTAAGATATACCGTATATGGTGTGGAGTGAGATGAAATATAGAAATTCAATGGTAGAGTAGAGGATACTTATGGCAAAAATTGAAAATCTAGGCTTGCATGTGTTTTATTTTAATTTTTTACTACATCTGTATACAAGATGACGCGTAAGTCGTGCATTTCCTAATAAGGGCCAGATAAGGGATGAAATCTTGTACCACTAACGCACAGATAATTAATAATTAATTAAGTTAAGTGGCCAAAATAGGTGCTTTCTTTTTGTGCCAGCTTGCTAACTAGTCTAATTCCCACGTCCCACCATCAGGATTCATTCCGTCTCTGTTTTTATCACTATATAGCGAGCACCTGATTGGTTGGACTTAATTAATAACTATTTACCTGTGCGATAGATGAAAAAATAGTACAGGACTTTTCATCTTAAAATTCACATCCCCTATCTGCCCTGTTTGGAGACAATGCGTGACTTACGGGACATCCTATATCGTACGGGACCTAGAGCTAGGAACTTTGGAGAAACTTTGGCCACGCCCATATTCCATCTTTGTCAAAATCACATGTTTCACGAATAACAGACAGAAATACCAAATCCACAAACCAGATCTGATTATTGTTATCTTTTAAAATAGAAAGTTTTCAAAGTTCATTCGTACAAAAGAAATTGCTGTGTTTGGTCAGAGGACTAAGGGTTGGGAATAATTTTCGCCATCATTTTTAATTTCTAGACAACCCAAGGTCTCTCTGTCTCTTTCTAACTAATATGTAAGTAGTATAGAAGAACAAAAGAAAAAAAGAAAGAAAGAAAGAACAAAAGAACTGATACATTTAGGATCAATTTCACCAACGTCTGTTAAATTTTAACGAACAAATAAGTCATAGAAACGACTTTTATAATTACAGCAATGGTTGTTTTTAACTGTTCATTAGACTTAACCAATGTTGGTGAAATCGTCCCGTATGTAATGTAATGATTAATGAATGACTCACCTATTAGAAATTGTAATTAACAACAATATCAATCAAGGTACTATCGTGAAGTTTTATTGTAAAATGCATGCCGGCTTCATTCTCAGTCGCTTTTATATTATGTAATACATCATGCGCATTGAATCTCCTCATCCTTATCCAACATGAACTTTCACAATGAGAAGAACAAAGATAATAATTGTATAAACAATAGTAATGTTTTATTAAATTAAGATTACATATTGCTTTTTGCTATGATAAATTTCCGATGATTAATAGGTATGATTTAGCAAAATTAAATTACGATAAAAACATGATGATTTGACACAAAAAAGTCAATTCAAATACGATGATGATATAAGTTTGACACTTTTTTCTTATTTATTTGAAATTGAAAATACAAAATCATTTAATAGTTTTAAAATTGCAAGTTGTATTTAGACTATTTGGTTTACATGAGTAAATATTTGAGTGTCATATTATATACAGGGTGATTCAAGAGGATGGGCCGTTAAAAGTATAAGAAGTTCTAATTGATGAAATTTGGTATACGCCCGTTAAGTCCCCTGAATTTTCTCTAGAAATTATTTTCGTTGTTCTAGCTACCCCCCTTATATGGGGTAGTGCACCCTACTCTCTTATTTTAAATGGAATGGTATATTTTTTATTACATTTTTAGATTCTTTGGTTAAATCGATGGGAACTTTGATAACATGACCCATGGTCTAGCGCTGAAAGTTTTTCAGATATTTCAGGTTTTAGTGCAATTTTAAGATTTGCAGTGCTTGATTGAAAAAATCATATATTTGAAACAATGGGCCGTATTCTCTCCCTTTGATTAGCGTTAGAGACATCAATTAAATTCACTAATAGATCTATTAAAATTTGATCTATTCTTTCCTATTGATTAAGGATTTAAAGACGTCTATTAATTAAAATTTTAATGAAAGTTTTAATAGACGTCAAGTAGTGTTTAAAATATTCTCTAACTTGATAGATGTCAAATATCAAACAAATATCATCAAATATCGTAAAGATGGATAGGTAGAAATTTATTAGAAGCAAAGACGGGGCTCCCTGTCTTATTGTTGGTTTTCTTATTAGTAATTGGAATTTTTCAATATTCAAAAATTTTTCAATAGGAAAGATTTTTTTTAACGTTAGTCATTTTACATAATTTCAATTCTTCCCATTTTCAAAAATTTCAGAAGGACATTTTTGCTTTTAATTTCTATGCAGACTATAGATGTTCCCTTCAAGTTGTTTATAACAATTATTTTATTTTTAACATAAATGAAAGAATTATAGGGAATTTATTGCAACTCCCTATATTTAGTTGAATAGAACCTATTGAAAATTTCATAATTCGTTTGAAGACTTATCCTAACAGCTCTTAAATTTTACCCTTGTACATAATTACTGCAATGTTTTCGCGTTTGGAGAGGTACCACTTTTTTTGCAAACGTGTGTATCCAAATAGGTGATCTTCATGGGATATACATACTTAGGTAGATCTTAAGCTTCAGCAATTTTTATTTATATTTTTATATTTATATTTTTATTTTTTATCTATATTTTTATATTATCTACTATATCATATTATCAAAAGAATCACCTATTAATTACTCTATTATACAGTTCTGTACTAAAAATGGTATATTAGTAGGTATATTGAAGAATAAAAATAAATCTGATGATCTCAAATGTGCTCTCTGGAATTGTAGCAACATGTGCAAAAAGCCCAAATTACATTAAACAAATTTCAAAAACGACACTAATGACATCCACTAACTAATAGATTGTCAAAATAGAGGAAAGAATAGGGCATCTATTAAAATTTTGTTTAAAACTTCTATTATGATCGATTGATTATTTAGTTAGTGAATGTCTAATCAATATTTTAATCGAAGGGAGAGAATACGGCCCAATAGCATTTGAAATGTTAAAACTTGGACTTTAGGTAGTAAAAATGATGCACTTTTAACCAATTTAAACAGAATTCAATTATCTTTCAGAGTTTAGCTGAAATAATTTTTTCTTTCAGGCAATCTTCATACTATAATATCTTGCTAATTTTAAATGAAACACCATATTTTTCTTTATATGGCTAGATAGAGAAAAAAATTTTGCATCGAACTGTATAAGAATTCCTTATACCTATCGATGATAGTTTTTCAGTTATTCAAAATTTTCAACTTCGTCTAATTTTTTCCTCTGAAAGAAAATGTAGAACATAGAAGGCTTGGCAAAACAACTTCCAATTCAATGGTCACAATAAAGATGAAAATAATTAATTAATTTTAGAGTATTTCAATGAAATAAAATGGAAGAATCTTATAATTCATTAAATTAATATTCATTACATTTGCTTTTTGTTGAAGTAGAATGTCCTAAAGTTGTAAAAAAAACATGTAAAATTTTCAATATGTATTAATATTTAGTGACTGTAAAGACGTGGTGGATGAAGCGCCATCTAACGAGTGCGGTTCCGGGTGTTTCTCAACCTTGAATGACTGAATTTCGAGATATTCGGTTCTAAAAACTTGAAAAAGACGATTATTTTCTTGCATTTTTTGGTAGATGTGCTCTCTATCGTCTCTACCTTGGGAAATTCAAAATTATTTGTTTAATCTCTAATAAAATAAATAAGCACTGAAGGTTGAGGGGGTGAAAACACGCAATTTTTCTTCAAACAGCCGCCACTTGTTGAAGTCGTTTCTCTTTGGTACCTGTCATAACGATTTTTTTTGACTTATGAAACGGTTGAAATCATACTGACATATCTTTTTTACAAGTCAGACCAAAAAACACTTCAAATTTTCACCTACATATGTGAAGTGATATGTGCTTGTACAGTATTTTCTTGATCATACAATATAACGGATTTTTACGTTATAATTTATAACAATTTTATAACTTATAAAATTGTCAATTTTTTTCACGGAAAAATTTGTTAAAATGTTGTCCCATAGAACATCTGGGGAACAACCAATTCTGGAATAAGTTTGGCATATACTCGACCCGAAATACGAAAATTTATCTGATTTCTGTATTGCAAATGAAATGTGCCTTAAAATCTGTCACAAGTGTAATCACTGCAACAGAGATCTGCCCACTAAAACGAGCAGATATCTGCCTCTTTGCCAGATCTTCTATGAGCACCTACGAACTCAAGTAAAGAGAAGAGAAAAATTGGGCCTTAATATGTCTGGCATTTTTAGCATGATGGAATGTCTTAATATGTCATAAAATATATTTTTTGTGAAAATAATAACATATAATAATCTACAAGAGTTAACGTTGGCAACAATGTAAGAAAAAAAGGAGAGACAGCATTTTTGCGAGTTTGTACATGTTTATTTGCAGGGTTGGAGAAACATGTTTTTTCTTTTATTTAAAACAAAATAAACTGTTTCCTATTGTTTTAAACGATTATATACCATTTTTAACTTCCCCGACCAGAGGGTAGGGAAGTTATTAGTTTCGGACCAAAATTTCGAATTCGAGATTTCACCAGATCTTTACGTTTTGGGGTCCCCTGAACACGTTTTTGAAGTTTTTAGCATGATGTCCGTGTGTGTGTGTGTGTGTGTGTGTGCGTCTGTCGTTTCTCCAACGATTACTCAAAAACGGCTTAACCGATTGCGTTCAAATTTGGCCAGCATCAACTATTCCGTGGACTTTCGAGTTGATTAGTTTTTGGTGCCAATCGGACCACGGGAGTGGACGGGGGAGGGGGTTGATTGAAAAAAATGTAAGATAACGTATTAATTTGATATCACCAATCGAAAGGGCATGTGCTTTTATGTCAGAAATAATACCCATCATGTGCGATATTTTTCAATCTGGCGACTTATAATGATTAAATTAATTAGATGGACAGTGATTCTTTACTAATCAAGTATGTACGCAAGACAAAAGAATAAGACATTAATATATCAAATATAAATCAGGATTTACGACCGTTGTCTAGCAACAAGACTGTTTCGTGAAAGATCGAGTAGGTGTAAATAATTGCGTTGTTTTTTTTTAAATTTCGGTGCTGATTTTGACATCTTTGGTTTTGTTAAAAGCTTTACTGGAATATTTGTTTGTTAAAGGTCGCGGATTTTGCCAATACCAGAAAGATTCCAATACCACAAATATTTATTATAATAATAATAGAAAAACACAATAACAATTAATAATAGTAATTAATATTAAGAACAAACTAATTTTAAACAACTCTAACCAATACAAACACTCTGACTACTATGTGTTAATTATATGCTTTATTACGACTAATGGCGACTGACCCATTTTCTTGCCCTGTATGTCTTTTTAATATATGTTATATCTTTTGTTTTTATTCCTACGCCTGCTTGTTTATACCGATATGAGAATAATTGTTGGTTACATAACTCAACACCTTTTCCTAAACATCAATTATTCTCTTTTATACTACAATTACAAACAACAAAAAAAAAAAATTAAATTCAAAAAATTAATTTTAAAAAAATATCAAATTAAGATTTCTTTCCGAAGATTAACAAATTTTGTTTTATCTAAAGGTTTTGTTAAAATATCAGCCTTTTGATTTTCAGTTGAACAATAATTAATTTTAAAATCATTATTTCTTACTTTTTCAATTATAAATTTATACCTGACATCAATGTGTTTACTTCTTTTATTCATCGTCCCTGTTTTTGCGATACTAATTGCACTTTGATTATCTGTATTTAAGTCAACGTCTAATTTCCCGTCACCTAACAGTTCTATCAACAATTCTTTTAAATATAACAGTTCACGACTACATTCTGCAGCTGCAATATATTCGGATTCTGTGCTTGATAACGCGACAATCGGTTGTCTTCTTGAACTCCATGCGATCGGTCCTCCACAATAAAAAATTATATAACCAGTTGTACTTCTTCGTGTAGTTGTATCACCCGCAAAATCAGCATCACTGAACGCTTCCAATTTGTAAACGTTTGTATCTTTGAAGTAACTTATACCAATATTCTTTGTACCATTTAGATATTTCAATGTTCTTTTTATGTCGTTTATATTTTCATTTCTAAAATTCTCAACAAAACGACTTGCATAATTTACTGCAAAAGATATATCGGGTCTCGTTTTATTAGATGCGTACAACAAACTTCCAATCAACTCTCTGTAAGGAAATTTAATTGTCTTCTTTCCATTTTCTTTTGTGTCAATATTCGATTTTTTTGTAATTGGTGTGTCGGCCGGTTTACAATTAGACATATTATATTTTTCCAACAATTTATTTACATATCCAGTTTGATTGAGTCACCAATTTTTTTCACTTTTTACTACTTCAATTCCAATGAATGATGTAAATTCTGGATCAATTTTTAATTCGAATTCATTCATCATGTTCCTTAAAAAATTTAGTATTTCGTTTTCATTTTTCCCCATAATTATACCATCATCAACATAAATTGCTAAAAATAAAGAGCTATTTTTATTTTTAAATATGCACCGTTCAACCATCGTTTCTTCTAAACCGAATGTGTTTAGATTTTTTGTGAATTTTTCGTTCCATTTCATCGGAGATTGTTTTAAACCATATAAAGTTTTATTTAGTTTACAATATTTATTTTTACCATCATTAAACCCTTTTGGCATTTCCATATAAATTTCTTCATCCAATTTACCATATAAGAACGCTGTTTTTATATCAAAACCATATACCACATAATTTCTAGATGCTCCAAGAGCTAATAACATTCTCAATGCTCCAATATTTACAACAGGACTGAATGTTTCGTTGAAGTCTATTCCATGTTCTTGTTGACTACCACAAACAACTAATCTTGCTTTATATTTTCCATCATTTTTGATTCTAAATACCCATTTGTTATTCAGAATCTTCAAATTTTTACATTTATTTTTATCCACTAAATCCCATACATCATTTTTCATTAAAGCTTCCTTTTCTTCGTCAATAGCTTTTTCCCATTTCTCTTTATCATTACCCTTCAACGCTTCTTCATACGTCAATAACACGTAATCTTGTAAGTAACTCGGTAATTTTCTTGTTCTTTTTTGATCTTTATTTTCTTTGTTATTTTCCATTAATTCATCATTTTCACTTGTTAAGTTTTCTTCTTCAATTTCGGTTTCAATATTATCATTTTTGTTTAAATCTTCTTCAATTATATCATTTGAAATTTGTTTACATTTAATTAAATTGTGATCTTGATTGACTATTTCTTTTTCGTTTATGAATTTAACATCTCTTGATATTATTATTTTACGTTTATTTTTATCCCATAATCTATATCCATTTAAACCATATCCAATAAATATTAATTTTTGTGTTCTTTCTTCTAATTTTTTAATGTTGTCCAATTTTTTTCCATACGCTGTTGAACCAAATATTTGAATGTTTTTCAAATTAGGCCTTTTCCCAAACCATGATTCGGCAGGTCTTTCAGTATGCTTATCAGTAGGACTTCTGTTGTTTAAATACGTAGCAACGTACAAAGCTTCACCCCACATTTCTTTTTCTAAACCGGATTCCATCAATAAAGCACGAACTTTTTCGATTAATGTTCTATTTAGACGTTCTGCTTTTCCATTTAGTTGCGGTGAATGTGGTACACTATAATCCATTATTGTACCTCTGTTACGTGCCCAATTTTTAAGCTGTATACTACTGTATTCGCCACCATTATCGCAACGAATTTTCGCGACTTTCATGTTCCATTTTGTTTCCATTTCAGCTACAACTTGTTTTAAGACATTAAATAATTCGAATTTACCTGTTAGCAGTTTCACTATGGCGTAACCAGTGTTGTCATCAATGAATGTTGCAAAATATCTGTAACCATCCCAAGTTTTCTCATCAAGCGGACCACAAATATCGGTGTGTATAATTTCCAAAGGTCTGTCTGCTTTTGTTCGAACGGTATTAAATGGATTTCTTGTTTGCTTAGATTTGATACAAGTTTCACACACTATATTGTCACTATTTTCAAAATCATGTTTCAATAGATTCATACCATCTACCATATTGTTTAATTTTTCAATGTTTTTGTAGCTTAAGTGCCCTAATTTTTTATGCCATTCGTTTAATTTATCGATGCTGGTTGATAACAAAGCTTCGCTGCTTTTATCTATATTTACCATGTATAGACCATTGGTTTTGTTCCGATACCCTTGAATTATCATTTTGTTGTCTTTGAATATCTCGACTTTATTTTTAGTAAACAAGACTTCACCATTATTTTGAGTGATCGAATTTACAGATAGTAAATTTGTTGTTAGACCGGAAACATAATATACGTCTTTTAAGATAAAATCTTCTGTCTCTATTTTACCAACTAATTCTGTGTGAATGTGTTCATTTGTTTTTACTGTTCCAATCGACTTTGTATATTTTTCTGTTTCTATTAATAGATTTTTATCATTTACTAAATGCGATGTAGAGCCTGAATCAACAACCATTTGCAATGTTGCAGTTTTATTTGCCAACAATGCCACTTTGTTATTCTCGCCACTCTTATATTCGTTATTACGATTTTCCAGTGAATTCTTGTTTTTATTTAATTTATTATTTTTATTTTTGTTAAAGAAACAATCTGAATCATTGTGGTTATTTTTTTTACAAATTGAACAAGCTAGAATTTTCTTTTTTTTACAATCTTTTGCTATATGACCAAACCCACCACAATTATAGCATTTTATTGAGTTTTTACAGTTTCTGGCTGAATGACCGTGTTTTTTACATTTTTCGCATTTTATTTTTTCGCTTACTTGTAAGGCTACATTATCTTCGCGTTTTATCATTCTTTCTTCTTCTAACATTAATCTCGTTATCAAATTCTCTAAATTTTTTGAATGTTTTTCGGTTGAGTCCCATGCGCTCAAAAAATAATTATAATGCTCTGGTAGAGTGTTTAAAATTTTTGATATTATCATCTCATCGTCTAATTCAGCTTTAATTGTTTTTAATTTTAATACAATATTTTGAATTTTACTCACATATGTAGAGATATCTTCTCCTTTTGTGTAATTTAAATTGAAAAACTCTTGATACAATAAGCATTTGTGTTGCTCCTTATCACGTTGATATATTCCTTTCAATTTTTGATACATTTCATTTGATGTTTTACATGTTAGTAGATGGAGTTTTGGCCCTTTTTCTACGGTTGCTAGAATCAATCTTTGCGCTTTTGCGTCACAATTTGTCCACAAACACTTTGTATCACTTGTAGTTGCTTCATCATATTTTTTTGTACCATTTACAACATCGAAGAGATTTTCTGATTTCATTATAATATCTAACTGGAATTTCCACATATCATAGTTTTCGTTGTTTTTTAGTTTTTCAACTGAGATGATGTCGTTTTCATAAGATTTCGCCATTTTTTTTTATTTTACTTTTTTTTTGTTCGCTTTTACTTTTATAATTGCTATCTAACTATTAGATTTTTCTATTCTTCTGGGCCCATAACCTGTTAAAGGTCGCGGATTTCGCCAATACCAGAAAGATTCCAATACCACAAATATTTATTATAATAATAATAGAAAAACACAATAACAATTAATAATAGTAATTAATATTAAGAACAAACTAATTTTAAACAACTCTAATCAATACAAACACTCTGACTACTATGTGTTAATTATATGCTTTATTACGACTAATGGCGACTGACCCATTTTCTTGCCCTGTATGTCTTTTTAATATATATTATATCTTTTGTTTTTATTCCTACGCCTGCTTGTTTATACCGATATGAGAATAATTGTTGGTTACATAACTCAACATTGTTTAATCTTTTGTTGTGAATTTATTGTAATGGATAACATAATGAGTAATAATACTTTTACTATCCATAGAGGCAGTAAGTAAACTAAAGTTTTCTATTTGTTAAGAATAAAATAACAAAATAGTAAAGATGATTATTTCCATAATTGAAAAGAAAAAAAATAAAGTTATTCTGGCGAGAATTGAACCCCGTAGCAAACAGATGTCAGGCGAGAGCGCAACCACTGTGCTTTTCGCAGAAATTTGACAATTTTCTCTTGATCGTAGAAAAATTTTTTTCTAATTAATGATTAACTACTGGGACTGATCAGTCGGGGAAGTTGCTAGGCCGGGTCTTCGATTCGGCCCCTTTTCCAACTCGTTAATGTTTATTTGCGATTTTGTACGTTATTTTCAAGTGCCCATAAAGGAGCCCCCTGACATGAACGGCGGGGCCAAGCTTGGGTCAGTACTGGGCAATGGAGCATCGGCTCTTCGATGTTTGCCCAAGCTTGGTTCAGTACTGGGTAGTCCAGCCTCGGCTTGTCAATGTTAAAACATGATTGGTTCTACACAGGGTAGCTAAGCCTCCGCTTTTCAATGTTTGCCCAGCATTGACTCTGTACATACAGTGTAGCCCAGCCTTGGCTATTTAATGTTTACCCAAAATTGGTTCAGTATCGGGTAGCCCAGTCTTGGCATTTTAATGTTTACCTAAGAGGTTAACAAGAAGGGCCAACTTCCAAATGAGCCACGAAGTTCTAATTCGCGAGAGAGCGCGGAATAATCAACCAGTGGCGGTTCGTTTTGATAAGCTTCGTTGTTTATTATAATCTATATTTTTCAAATAAAGTAAATAATCACTTATACAGTATGTTCTTTGGTCGCTAGAAAGATTGGAGAAACTTTGGCCACGCCTATTTAAACTACTTACATATTAGTTAGAAAGAGAGAGAAAGAGAGATTTTATCAAAGTCCCCTTAGAGAGTAGGGTGCACTTCCCCATTTAACGGGGGTTGATAGAACAATGAAAATATTTTCCAAGGGTAGTTCAGATAGAAGAACGGTTGTATACCAAATTTCAGAAACTTCTATCAATTAGAACTTCTTATGCTTTTAAAGTCACATCACTAGGACAAACCCTGTATATGCGCCAAATTTCTTTTGTATTACTTATGTCTGTTATTACTATTATACGAACAAAGCATAGATATAAAGGGTTGCATACATCGATTGAAGTAACAAACAAGCAGTTAGAGGCTAATTAGACGAATAATATAATAACATATTACAATTACTAAATTCTTTATTAATAAAATATAAAAAAATGATAACACCAATTATAAAGTAATCTGACTTTTCTTACAAGATTTACAATTCCAACGATTGTTAACTGAAGCATTCATAATCATTGTTACAATTACTCTGTTGTTTTTGATTATCTGGTTGCCTATACCATGGTTGAAGTTTTTCTTCTAAAAATCTAGGGTAAATTCGAGTTTTTCAAGTTGACGTTGCGCAGCAGTTGGCAATTCTGTTGGGGAATTCATTAAGAGCTTTGTCTTGACGAGTTTGACGACGTGTAACATTCAGTTCCATTTTCTTTGTCTTTCGTTGTAAATTTACAAAAATGCCAGTACCAGCTGTAATTATTGTTAAGACTATTGCAATTGTTGCTGCCTTAGGTATTGGTGTATTTTCTGCATATCTTTTGCATCGAAGACGGTTAACAAATTCGCCACATCATCATAATAATAACGATAATGATCATAATGAAATTGTTGAACAATTACTTAAACCAAAAACAAGGTAAGTAAATTATTTTTCGTAATATTTGTTGAATAAATAAAAAATTACAAAAAAACATTTTTATTATAGCAAGAACAATCCGGAAAAGAACAATAGAAATTCGATAAAATCATCAACAAAATCAAGGTAATATTTTACAGTTAAATCAAATATACAGGGTGATTCACGTCGGACGAAAATTTCTTATGGTAACTCCCATTATTTGGCAAGCGATTCAAAAAATATTTTGAGGACTTATAGGGGAGTCTCCAGATAAAATCTTAGCAAAATTAGAACCTTGTAGCTCATTTGGAAGTTGGTCAAAAAATGTTCGTTTTGGACAAGGTCGCGATTTATAAAAACGAGTTAAAGACGCAAAACGACTAAGAATGAGTCGGAGACCCTCCCAACATTAATTTTTTTCATTTTTCTCCATTGCATGCGAAATATCTTCATCTGTTCTAGAATAAAATTAAGAAAAACAAATAAAAATCAATGTTAAGAGGGTATACGGGTTATTCTTAATGGTTTTGTGTGCTTTTCTCGTTTTTGAAAATTGCCACATTGTTAGAAACGATCGCTTTTGACCAACTTCCAAATGAGCTATAAGGTTCTAATTTTAGCGATTTTTTTTAAAAAAAATTAGCTAATGACGAGATCCTCACTTTTGAATTTCCGAAAAATTTTTGCACAGAAGTTCGTTTTGGGACCTCAGGAACCCATATCCACCGTTCGTTAAAATTTTTATATATATATATATATATATATACAGGGTGAGCCAAGAGGATGGAACCCTAAAAGTATAAGAAGTTCTACTTGATGGAACTTTATGAAATTTGCTATATAGCCGTTTTGGCACCTGAGCTACCTTTAGAAAATATTCTCGTTGTTCTAGCTATCCCCCTTATATGGGGTAATGCACCCTACTCCCTTATTTTAAATGGAATGGTATATTTTTTATTACATTTTTGAATTCCTTGATGAAATCGAAAGGGACTTTGATAACATGACCCATGGTCTAGCGCTGAAAGTTTTTCAGATATTTTAACTTTTCATGAAATTTTTAATTTTGCAGTGCTTAAATAAGAAATTCACAGCATAGAAACTATTGCAGTTAAAATGTTAAAATTTAGAAATCTAATAGTACAAATAACGTACTTTCTACCAAACTGTTGAACATTCAATTATCTTTCAGCGTTCGGCTGAAATGAATTTTTCTTTCAGCAATTTTCAAGCTACAATAACTTGCTTATTTTAAATAGAACCCCATATATCTGTTTATATGGTTGCATAGAGAAAAAAATTCTGCATCGAACTGTATTAATATTCCCTATACCTATCTTTGATAATTTTTCAGTTATTCAGAATTTTCAATTTCGTCTAATTTTCTTTCCTGAAATAAAATGTAAAACATAGAAGGCTTAGCAAAACAACCTCCAATTCAATTGTCACAATTAAGATGAAATTAATTAATTAAATTTGGACTGTCTCAATGAAATAAAATAACAGAAAATAGTAATTAATTAAATTAATATTTATTTCATTTGTTTTTTGTGTATGTAGGATGGGCTAAAGTTGTAAAAAATACAGGTAAAATATTCATTATTAACGTCATTTGTGGTATTTTGTCATTTTGCTAAGCCTTCTATGCATATTATTATAGTTGAATTATTTTGGGATAGGCGACTAGAAGTATTATATTTTGCTTCAAGGGAGGTGATTGAACGAAATTGAAAATTTTGAATAACTGAAAAATTATTAAAGATAGGTATAGGGAATGTTAATACAGTTCGATGCAGAATTTTGTTCTCTATCCAACCATATAAAGAGAAATATGGGGTTCTATTTAAAATAAGCAAGTTATTATAGTTTGAAAATTGCCTGAAAGAAAAATTCATTTCAGCTAAACGCTGAAAGATAATTGAATTCTGTTTAAATTGGCAACAAGTACACTACTTGTACTACTTAAATTCCAAGTTTCAACATTTCAGATGTTATATCTTCTAAAATATGAATTTTTCAATCAAACACTGCAAATTTTAAAATTGCACTAAAAGCTGAAATATCTGAAAAACTTTCAGCGCTAGACCATGGGTCATGTTATCAAAGTCCCTTTCGATTTCATCAAGGAATTCAAAAATGTAATAAAAAATATACCATTCCATTTAAAATAAGGGAGTAGGGTGCACTAACCCATATAAGGGGGATAGCTAGAACAACGAGAATATTTTCTAAAGGTAGCTCAGGTGCCAAAACGGCTATATAGCAAATTTCATAAAGTTCCATCAAGTAGAACTTCTTATACTTTTAGGGTTCCATCCTCTTGGCTCACCCTGTATATACAGGGTGATTCAAGAGGATGGGCCATTAAAAGTATGAGAAGTTCTAGTTATTGGAAGTTGATTTAGTTTGGTATGTAGCCATTATATCCCCTGAATTTTCTCTAGAAATTATTTTCGTTGTTCTAGCTACCCTCCTTATATGGGGTAGTGCACCCTACTCTCTTATTTTAAATGGAATGGTATATTTTTTATTACATTTTTGAATTCTTCAGTTAAAACGAAGGGGACTTTAACAACATGACCCATGGTCTACCGCTGAAAGTTTTTCAGATATTTCAGCTTTTAGTTCAGTTTTAAAATTTGCAGTGTTTAATTGAAAAATTTATATTTTTGAAGCTATAGCATTTGAAATGTTGAAACTTGGATCCTAAGTAGTAAAAATAATGTTCTTTTTGCCAATTTAAACAGAATTCAATTACCTTTCAGCGTTTAGCTGAAATAAGTTTTCCTTTCAGGCGATTTTCAAACTATAATATCTTGCTTATTTTAAACGGAACACTATATTTTTTATTATATGGTTGGATAGAGAAAAAAATTCTATATCAACCTGTATTAACATTCCCTATACCTATCTTTGATAACTTTTCAGTTATTCAAAATTTTCAGTTTCGTCCAATCACCTCCCTTGAAACGAATTCAACTATAACGAAACGTATAGAAGGCTTAGAAAAAAATCAAAACATCACAAATGACGTTAATATTGAATATTTTACATGTTTTTTTATAACTTTTAAGATATTCCACATGCATAAAAAACAAATCCAATTAATATTGATTTAATTAATTATGAATTTCTTCCATTTTCCTTTCTTGAGATATTTTAAAATTAATCAATTAATTTCATCTTAATTGTGACAATTGAATTGAAAGTTGTTTTGCTAAGCCTTCTATGTTTTATATTTTTCTTCAAGAGAGAAAATTAGATGAAATTGAAAATGTTGAATAACTGAAAAACTATCAAAGATAGGTATAGGAAATGCTAATACAGTTCGATGCAAAATAATTTTCTCTATCTAACCATAAAAATAAAAATATGGTGTTCCATTTAAAATAAGCAAGATATTGTACGTTGAAAATTGCCTGAAAAAAAAATTTATTTCAGCTAAACGCTGAAAGATAATCGAATTCTGTTTAAGTTGGGTGAAAGTATATCATCTTAACTACATAATTTCAACGTTTCAACATTTCAAATGCTATAGCTTCATAAATATGAATTTTTCAATTAAACACTGCAAATTTTAAAACTGAACTAAAAGCTGAAATATCTGAAAAACCTTCAGCCCTTGACAGTAGGTCATATTATTAAAGTCCCCTTCGATTTCATCAAAGAATTCAAAAATGTGATAAAAAATATACCATTCTATTTAAAATAAGAGAGTAGGGTGCACTACCCCATATAAGAAGGGTATCTAGAACAACGAAAATAATTTCTAGAGAAAATTCAGGGGACTTAACGGCTATATACCAAATTTCATCAACTTCCAATAACTAGAACTTCTTATACTTTTAATGGCCCATCCTCTTGAATCACCCTGTATATATAAATATATATATATACCCACGATAACTGCCGTAAAAATACTCCAATCTGAATGAAACTTGGTACAAAAATCGGTCTTTGGGATAGCTTGGATGAGTTCGTTGGCCAGACTGGTAGGGCCAACACTTTTGGAATAAGAGCTGAAGAAATGTTAAAAAAAATCATTTTCAATATTAAATTTGCTTAGATTTTGATGAAAATTAAAATAACAATAGAGCCGTCGATCCTCTACGACCCAGAAAAAAAAATCATCAAAATCGGTTCATTGGATCGCAAGAAAAATGCAAAAATCTCTTTTTTGAGTATAAGCAGTAAAATCGATTATCTCAGGTGGCTGTGTGTTCTGACAATTGATATTAGAAAAAAAATTGAATATCGCGGGGTGGTAACTAATTTTGACAGTTAATATTAGACGCAAGGCCTGCTAGAGAATTTCGCTTGAAAAAATCAAGCAGGCCTTGATTGGACGTATTAGACAAACAGTAAACTTCAAACGAATGTATTAGTGTTTCTTATTGTTTGTGGATTATAAGTATTTTTCAATAAAAATCAGAAATATTAAAATAACATCGGGAAATGAATTTATTAGTTGATTCAATGTTAATAAAATATATTAATTGTCAGTATCATAAGAATGTTTTGCAATTAATATTTCAGTATGTAGATACATATTTTGCAATTAATATTTCAGTATGTAGATACATGAAAAAATTCCCTATATAAGGTACTTGCTGCCTTTGGAGATTTTTAGCGAATTTTTTTAAAAAAAAATTAGCTAATGACGAGATCCTCACTTTTGAATTTCCGAAAAATTTTTGCACAGAAGTTCGTTTTGGAACCTCAGGAACCCATATCCACCGTTCGTTAAAATTTTTATATATATATATATATATATATATATATATATATATATATATATATATATATATATATATATATATATATATACAGGGTGTCCCAGGGGTACGTGCAAGCTCCATAATTCCGTTGCTAGAAGACATATCGGCTTGCGGTTTTTTTCTTACAGTATCCATGGACATTCAGTACAACTTAAAATTATTTTCGTTCTTTTAACTACCCCCTTATAGGGGGTAGTGCACCCTACTCTCTTATTTTAAATAGAACGGTATATTTTTTATTACATTTTTGAATTCTTTGATGAAATCGAAGGAGACTTTGATAACATGACCCATGGTCTAGTGCTGAAAGTTTTTCAGATATTTTGCCTTTTCATGAAATTTTAAAATTTGCAGTGTTTGATTGAAAAATTCATATTTTTGAAGCTATAGCATTTAAAATGTTGAAACTTCAAATTTATGTTGTACAAATAATGTACTTTTTATGAATTTAAACAGAATTCAATTATCTTTCATTGTTTAGCTGAAATAAATTTTTCTTTCAGGCAATTTTTAAACTATAATATCTTGCTTATTTTAAATGGAACTCCACATTTTTTTTACATGGTTAGATAGACAAAAAAATTCTACATTGAACTGTATTAACATTCCCTATACCTATCTTTGATAATTTTTCAGTTATTCAGAATTTTCAATTTCGTTCAATCACCTCCCTTGAAGCAAAATGTAATACGTCTAGTCGCCTATGCCAAAATAATTCAATTATAATAAAATGCATAGAAGGCTTAGCAAAATGACAAAATATCATAAATGACGTTAATATTGAATATTTTACCTATATTTTTTACAACTTTAGGACACCCTACATACACAAAAAGCAAATGAAATAAATATTAATTTAATTAATTATCAATTTCTTCCATTTTAATTCATTGAGATAGTCCAAATAAAATTAATTAATTTCATCTTAATTGTGACAATTGAATTAGAGGTTGTTTTGCTAAGCCTTCTATGTTTTACATTTTCTTTCAGGAAAGAAAAATAGACAAAATTGAAAATTCTAAATAACTGAAAAATTGTCAAAGATAGGTATAGGAAATGGTAATACAGTTCGATGCAGAATTTTTTTCTCTATCCAATCGTATGAAGAGTAATATGGGGTTCCATTTAAAATAAGCAAGTTATTATAGTTTGAAAATTGCCTGAAAGAAAAATTCATTTCAGCCGAACGCTGAAAGACAATTAAATGCTCTACAACTTGATAGAAAGTACGTTATTTGTACTATTAGAATTCTAAATTTTAACATTTTGACTCCAATAGCTTCTATGTTGTGAATTTTTTATTTAAGCACTGCAAAATTAAAAATTTCACGAAAAGTCAAAATATCTGAAAAACTTTCAGCGCTAGACCATGGGTCATGTTATCAAAGTCCCCTTCAATTTCATCAAAGAATTCAAAAATGTAATAAAAAATATACTATTCCATTTAAAATAAGAGAGTAGGGTGCACTACCCTCTATAAGGGGGGTAGCTAAAATAACGGAAATAATTTTAAGTTGTACAGAATATCCATGGATACTGTAAGAAAAAAACCGCAAGTCGATATGTCATCTAGCAACGGAATTATGGAGCTTTCACGTACCCCTGGGACACCCTGTATATATATATATATATATATATATATATATATATATATATATATATATATTTATATATGTATATCCACGATAACTGCCGTAAAAATACACCAATCTTAATGAAACTTGGTACAAAAATCGGTCTTTGTGATAGCTTGGATGAGTTCGTTGGCCAGACTGGTAGGGCCAACACTTTTGGAATAAGAGCTGAAGAAATGTTAAAAAAAATCATTTTCAATATTAAATTTGCTTAGATTTTGATGAAAATTAAAATAACAGTAGAGCCGACCATTCTCTATGACCCAGAAAAAAGAATCATCAAAATCGGTTCATTGGATCGCAAGAAAAATGCAAAAATCTCTTTTTTGAGTATAAGCAGTAAAATCACGTATCTAAGATGGCTATGTGTTCTGACAATTGATATTAGAAAAAAAATTGAATATCGCGGGGGGTAACTAATTTTGACAGTTAATATTAGACGCAAGGCCTGCTAGAGAATTTCGCTTGAAAAAATCAAGCAGGCCTTGATTAAACGTATTACGGGAAATGAATTTATTAGTTGATTCAATGTTATTAAAATATATTAATTGTCAGTATCATAAGAATGTTTTGCAATTAATATTTCAGTATGTAGATACATAAAAAATTCGCTATATAAGGTACTTGCTGCCTTTGGAGATCTTTTATTTTTTAAATACTCTTTGATGATCCCTCTTCCATAAATTCTTGAAATATTTTTCGGATCGTTTTAGTTGTGTAGTCTTTTAATTACCTACTAAACTAGAGTGGGATAGATACAGTGGTGATTAAATAAAAAGAGACCGAGTCTTGAGAGAGATTTTCACATATTTTTGTTAGTATGATTTAGGGTTTCCCTCTGGAGTGTTGTAGAGAGTTTATTTTTGAATTTCTCAAAATCTATCGGTCCGAATCGGTTCAAATTTATACGAAATCTAAGTTTGGTGGAGGTCTTTCGAATGCCGCAAAGAGAGTTTCAATCCGTCAAGCTGTTCAAAAGTTATGAACTGCCTACATACTCACACACACATACAGTCATACAGACACCCTCGCACAAATAGTCAAAATAGCTTCCTAAGACCCTAAAACATCAAGATCTGTTGAAAACTCAATTTTCGAAAATAGGGGTAAAAACAATAACTTTCATTTTCGATTTTCTTAGCGGGAAGTTGAAAATAAGTCGAAATTGGAGCGTTATAACCGGGAAATCAGAGCGTTAAAACGAATAACATTGTCATTGAAATATTATTCACAGGGCGGCCGGGACCGACGAAAAAGAGCGTTATAGCCGGAAAAACGTTATGAGCGGGAGCGTTATAACAAGGTTTTACTGTATTTGTTAAAATAATAATCAACAAAGTTAAAATAACAGTCAACTATGTTAAAAAGGAAATCAGCAGATATAGCATTTTTCCGAGTAAACAAGAAAACAAGATAACATACATGTTTATTATTATCAGTTTAGTCTATAAGTTGATATTGTAAACACAAGACGTATTTTATCGTTCACTTGAATTTGTTTTCTTACTTAAATAAATCGTTCTAATTCACAATTGCATACTAAAACATCGATTCCACTCTAATAAAATCCCAACACTATTCTCGTTCAAGACTCAGTCATTTATTAGTATTGGCGATGACTGTACATATGTATAGTGGTTCTATTCAAGATAAGCAAAATACTATTGTTAACGCACACCGATTTTAATAAAACAATCAATCAATAAAATAATCAAATTAATATGGCAGACCATGTAACAATAATAAGAACAAACGATCAATAGTGTAATCAGTTCAATAATTAGAATAATAAGAATGATGTCGACTGCGTTCTACCGCTCGCCTGAAGCTAGCCTCTCTCTTCCCCTCACTCTAACGTGCTGTTGTATCTCGGTACTTCCCCGAACTACACCGTGTGGGAAGATGGAATGCCTGATTTCATCACTCATCACATTCCAGAATATTCCGTTTAACACTATTGTAGTTTGAAAATTGTCTGAACGAAAAATTAATTTCAGCTAAAAAATTAAAGGCAATTAAAACTAAGATTTTATGATGAGTAGGTACACTCACGACTCACGAGCACATAAAAGAGACCGACTCTTGAGTGAGGAATATCATGTTTTTCGGTTCGTGTGCGTCAGGCTCCTTCTCTCGTCAGCGGAAGAAGGTGTAGAGGTAGGAAGTGCTGTAGCCAGTTTCCGCCATAGCAAGTTTTGTAGAACCACCCTCTTTAGAGGAAGTTATAATTTACTAGCTGTTATCTGCCCGCTTTGCTATTCTATTTCCTGCCAAAATTTCGTAAATATGGAGAAGTGACAATAACCTCCCCCAGTGGCGCAACCAGAAATGTTTCTTGGGGGGGGCTGATCATAACGATATGTAATAGGTATCTTTATCTATACATACAGGGTGTTTCACTAAGAACATTGATCAAGGTTATATACATCCATACATATGTCTGAACATTAGAAATTCCATTTAACGAACCTTATAGTGAAAAGTTTTAATCTATTGAGTCTACCAAAATAACAAAACAAAATGACAAAATACTTTTTTATTTTTTAAATACACATGTATTACAAAACGAAGTCTAATTTTCTCTTATTCTTAGACAAAATATCTAATATCTCGTCTTCATTTACATTTAAATCTTTGTATATATATAGTAACGTTAGACCATTTAATCTTTCCTGTGTAGTCGAATTTCTTAAATAATTTTTAAGGTATTTTAAGGTAGAAAATGATCTTTCAGCACTACAAGTTGTCACTGGTATAGTTGCGAAGATTTTTAGAAGTGCATATATGTGTGGGAAAATTTCATAATTACAAACTGACAAACTATCCATTGCAGTCTTTGGTATTAATTCAGGTGTTAACGTATAAAATTTCCTCTGCCACAAATCATATTCGGCAATCAATATTTCTTCATTAGTGTCTTCTAGATCGACAGAATATCTATGAAGTAAAAGTTGCAATTTTTCTTTATAATTGTTATCTTTTTTGCCAGGAATTAAAACATTAAACGACTGCAGTATTTCTTTATGATTAATAAATCTCTCTTGTAAATGATTAATTACTGAATCTAAAAAGGGAATAAAAATAGAAACTTTAAAAAATATTTCTGGTGATTCACTTTTGTAATTAGACCGATGCATTTGCCGACTGATTATACGTGGTAATGATATTTGAAAATTCTCATGAACAATTTTTCTAAGAATTATTGAACAATCGTCAAAAATCTGTGAAAAAAATTCTGTTGCATTATTTCGAATGTTTTGTAATTCTTCCATAGCATGTTCACACTGTTCTACGGCATCAGTTAAATCAAACGACTCGGATTGTAATATTCTACTTAATGGCAACGTATATGAAAAACATTTTTCAACTATTAATAATGAAATTATAAATGTCGGAGTTTTTATTGAGTTTAATAACATGCATGCACCTGAAGAGGAATCCTTGTCGTCCCACATTTCAATTATTTCAAGTGCAGCCACTAAAGGTAAAAGTAAATCCTTCATGATCATTATAGATTCGTGGCGTTGAATCCAACGTGTGGGGCACATTTTTTTAAGGCGTTCTTTTTTTGATGATGGACACATTTCAATTACACAGTTTTGTAATACCGCATTTCTTTTTGGTGTGTTCATGAAGGAATAACATTTTTCAACAATTCCCATACAATTTCTAACTTCCTTAACTTGGCAAGCGTCTGATATAGCCAAATTCAGGCAGTGTGAAGCACAGTGAACATATAAAGCGTTTGGAAATTTTTCCTTGATTTTGGCTTGTAAGCCCTTAAACTTACCCGACATTGCAGCCGCACCGTCATAACACTGTCCTCTTATGTAATTAAGATTAACACCTATTTTATTAAGAAAATCCACAAGAGTGTTCGCTAAATCTTCACCAGTGGTCGACGTTACGGCAAGAAAATTCAAAAAATATTCTACTAACTTTTTACTATAATCATCTACAAACCGAACACATACTGAAAATTGTTCCTTCATGGATACATCAGTTGTTTCGTCTGCAAGTACAGCAAAACATTTACTGTTGTTTATTTTTTCCACGATCTTTTTTAAAATAATTTCATTACAACAATTTATGATTTCGTTCTGAATTTTCCACGAAATATACGTTGCGTTTGAGGATGCGTTATCTAAATGAGCTTGCAAAGCTTTATCACCGGCATCAATTCTGAATCGTAACAATTGTCTAAAATTTCCTTCACTATGTTCTAAATTTGAACTTATGGGCCCTGAATCTCGATGTCCCCTCAGTGGTAAGCCGTTACGCCCACAAAATATAACAGTTTTAATGATAGGAATTAATTTTCCTCTATTTTCTTGTATTTGGTTATAACGAGCACTATCAATTAAATCTATAACTGACTTTTTTTGGTTTTTGCAAATGTCTCTTAAATTATTTGCACGTAATACACTAAACTGATGATAATTACAACCCTGATGATCTTTAAATCGTTGCACTGCATGTTTCCATTTTCGAAAAGGTTCATTTACAAAATGTCCTAAAATTTGACTGCTTGACTGACCCGCAAATAGAGAAGCAAACAAAATACAATATTTGCAATATACACCATCTTCTATCTTAGAATATACTAGCCACGGAAAATCATTTAACCACTTACAATTAAATTTTCTTCTAAATGTTTCATTACCAAATTTTGTACTTGGAAAACTAAAATTTTCAGGGGGCTTCCAAAAATTGTCTATTATTTGAAGTTTTTCATCGTCAGAAATACACTTTTTTGCAAAATTAGATACATCGTACTGATCACCTGTCACAGGGATATCGCCTATTTTTTCAAATTCTTGAGAACTGGAAAATGTTTCTACTGTCTCAGATTTGTTTGATAACGATGTCAAATTCTCTTCTTTTCGTGGTTGTTTTATAAGATAATTAAAGATACTCTCTTGCTTACGTTTATTCATTGTTTATTTTGTTTATATCACATCGAAAACTATAACTTCGCAATACCGTTACAATACAAAAGATAAATCACAATTACTGTATAACAGACTGGTTGAATTAAAAAAATGAAGTTGGAATTTGTATTATTATACATACAGGGTGAAATTTTGATCTAGGCACATAGGAGATTCCCACCCCTAATAGTTTCCACCCAAGTTAAGTGAAATGAAGAGACATTTGAATGAGATAGAAATATACTGGGTTGGTAAGTAGCGAGAAATGTTATAGTCATTGTGACCACCCACTCTTAACCCCTCTTTTAAAAGGCATAAGAAACGTATTTTAAGAATTTTGTGTAGAAATTTTCTCCAACATCATATGGTACATGACGACCAAATGTATCAGACAGAGAAAGGGAGGGAAAACGATGGAGAGATATTGGAATAGTTTTAAATGTACATAAGGTTCAAATTTCAAATTTTTGAAAATCTACATCTGTTTATTACACAAAAATTCCAGCTTTATGAGTCTGTAGACGAAGGACAAAGTAGTAAAAATACCTAACAATTGATCGGTGTAATAAGGGCGAATTTGTTGTTTATACTTATGTTGTAAAATCTGTTTATTGTTGTTCGAAAAATGAACAATTTTTAAAAACGGAAATGTTTGTATCATAGGAATTATTAAATTTTTTAATAATTTTTCACTTTTCTAATTTTCACATAAAAATGCCTTTTATACCAATTTGATTTAAATGAAGAACCTACAAATATTTTAGAATGTAAACAAATCCATTTTTTCATGTATATTATTGTTGTTTTCAATAATACTTCTGTAATTAATAAACAATTTATTTGAATGAATGTTGAAATCTTTATAACTTATTCACATAATGGTCCAAACGTATCAAAACTTTCAAATAAATCGATATCCCAAAATAATTGATGTTATCCGTTAATGGTAAAAATTAAAAATAATTAAATTCATTATTGTATTATAAAGTAAAAAAAAATAAAAAGAACGGAAAAAGATCACTGAAATTTGAACCTTATGTAATAACTAATAACGTATTATTTTTCTAAATTTAATGTTGTAAGTCTTGGGGGGGGCTGCAGCCCCGCAGCCCTCCCCCTGGTTGCGCCACTGACCTCCCCACTCCCTTGTTCCGATTGGACAACTCTCTTCCCAAATTCTGACCAGTTAAAATTAAGACGACTGCTCTCGAAAGCTGGTTTTACACAGTCGCACAAAAAGTGGTCTCTTTTATGTGCTCGTGAGTGTACATTATTTGTTTTATTAGAATTCCACATTTTAATCATTTTGTGGCCAAAAATTTCTGAAATTTGAATCTTTAAACCAGACGCTACAAAACTTTAAATTTCACGAAAAATCAAAGTATCGCTGGAAACCTCTTAATTGTACATAAGTATTAGGTAGATCAGAAGGAGTAATATCAAAGCCCCCTTTAATTTAAAATAAGAAAATAGGGTGCACTACACCATATAACTGGGTCGCTAGAACGAGTTTCAGTGCGTAGCAAACCAGGGACGAGCTGTGTTAATGTGTTTCACCACTGCCATCTTTATACCCACCAGGCCGTCAGGTTCAAATGATGACGCTATAAAAAGAGTCAAAAGATTAAAAATATTGTCAATAGCGTACAAGTTAATTTATGTGAAAAATTGAAAAAATAATAATCGTTAAATGAAATTACTACAAAAAATTAGATTTTTTTTAAGTGTATGTATTTTATGACAATATAAAAATGTAAATCTATTATTTTTTCCTCCTTTTGCCACAACTTGTACTTTGTTATTGAACTAAATTTGTTTGATTTTTTTTGCAAAATTATTCATTAAAATAGTGATCCATACGTCTAGAATTTTGTTATAAATTTGGCTGAAGGATCTTCCACACGAGCAACAATTCTGATAATAACATCTTTTGGTATGTTTCGGACGTCAATGTTTGGAATAACTTGTATGAATCTAAAGCGATCGTTATTGATAATTTTGTAGGAAATTTAAGCCCTATACGATTCAAGCTTAAAAAATATTTATTTTACTGACAATCTAACCCATAATCACTTATGTACTTTTTGAGTGATCAACAAGTATGTACAAATCAAACTCTCTGCTTCCAGAGAGTCTTTTTCGGCTCTTGTAAAGGAAATGAAAAGACAGGAACATAATTTTCATCAGGAGCAGCATTGGATCCACAGCAAAGTACACAACAACATATAGGCATTTTCTAAAAAAAAATGTAAATTTGAATTTTCTTTACAGTCCTTTATTTATTTTGAAATAGCAGGACATAACCTAACCTACAAATATTAATCTAAACTAAAATGGTCATATCCTTTAAAAAAAAAAAAAAAGATCTCCAAAGGCAGCAAGTACCTTATATAGCGAATTTTTTATGTATCTACATACTGAAATATTAATTGCAAAACATTCTTATGATACTGACAATTAATATATTTTTCCTATTTTGCGTTGGAAATAGACTTATTTTGACATAAAAAGTAGTGTGGAAATGAAATATTTCTTAACTACTTTGAGTGTAGAAATATCTAGGATAATTTATTTTTTAGAAGTTGGTAACACTTGCCTTATTATTGAAATGTCACTTTTTGACAGATATTAAAAACAGTCAATTTAAATAAAAATTTTATTTCATTTAATTCAAATTGTTTCTCCATTGCATTTTCAACAATTTCCCACAGTTCGGGTGGAGTACACGATAAGTGGTCACACATTTTCACTTAAAAATTGTAATGAAAATGGAGACTAAAACAATTGAAAATCAACTTGATGGATACTAGATACAAAAATTGAATATCGGTCACACCTACAATACCAACTCCTATAAAATTCCCTAAATTTCCAAAATTTATTTTTTTTTGCAAATAGGGTGCAAGGGGGTGCAAAATAGGAAAAATAGTATAAAAAACTCGGTTCAGAAGTCAATTCCTGCATTCGACCATTAAAAAACTCGCCGCTTCGCGGCTCGTTTTTTAATATTGGTCTCATGCAGGAATTGTCGACTTCTGAAACTCGTTTTTTAATATACTATTAATAACATTGAATCAACTAATAAATTCATTTCCCGTAATACGTTTAATCAAGGCCTGCTTGATTTTTTCAAGCGAAATTCTCTAGCAGGCCTTGCGTCTAATATTAACTGTCAAAATTAGTTACCCCCCGCGATATTCAATTTTTTTCTAATATCAATTGTCAGAACACATAGCCATCTTAGATACGTGATTTTACTGCTTATACTCAAAAAAGAGATTTTTGCATTTTTCTTGCGATCCAATGAACCGATTTTGATGATTTTTTTTCTGGGTCATAGAGGATCGACGACTCTACTGTTATTTTAATTTTCATCAAAATCTAAGCAAATTTAATATTGAAAATGATTTTTTTTAACATTTCTTCAGCTCTTATTCCAAAAGTGTTGGCCCTACCAGTCTGGCCAACGAACTCATCCAAGCTATCACAAAGACCGATTTTTGTACCAAGTTTCATTAAGATTGGTGTATTTTTACGGCAGTTATCGTGGGTATACATATATATATATATATATATATATATATATATATATATATATATATATATATATATATATATATATATATATATATAAAAATTTTAACGAACGGTGGATATGGGTTCCTGAGGTTCCAAAACGATCTTCTGTGCAAAAATTTTTCGGAAATTCAAAAGTGAGGATCTCGTCATTAGCTAATTTTTTTTAAAAAAATTCGCTAAAATGTATCGAAGAACAATAATACACACCACACACCACAATAAATTTAACACAATTGATGAAAACTATTAATTATAATAGTTTTTAAACACAATAACGTACGAAATTCACTTGAAAAATTTGAACCGTTTGACCATAGATAATAGACTCTTTTAATGACGTCACACGGAAAAACAATTGCTACCTGACGGCCTGGTGGGTATAAAGATGGCAGTGGTTTCACTTACAGGAACTTGATTCTGAAAATGAGACAATTTATTCAGTTTTAGACTTTAGTAGGTTTTTTTTTTCAATATAATTTCCAAATTCAAGTCTAATTTTCAACATATTTTCATCATTGAGGATCAATATTTCCCGTGCACTTTGCTATTGAATCGTCAAATCCAGGCAACTATTATTCAATTTTAGAGTTAGCATTATTGACTTATAGTGAAGGCTTAAGACATTTTCTCTTTAAAATATCAATTTTTATTGAATTACTGCTATTAAATTATGACTAAAAAACAATTTAGATCGTTTTAGTTGCTTTTTTTAAGAAGGTTTTCAAGTTTTAAATTGGAATTTTTAACATTATGTTACAAATCATAAAAATATTCTGTAAATCTTGCTATTTGAGTAGTAATTATTTAGACACTTAGAGCTAAATTTTTCACCTTTATTCTATTTTAACCAATTTTTGAGTCAACTTTGTCTTAAGTCCTTGTTTCTTAGCAAACTTTACCAACGCGAAGTGTGAAAATGTAGTAATTCGGTTATGTTTAGTCAATTCTCCACTTTAAATTAAGATTTTTATACGTTTTTTTTTTTTTAAACAATACTATTAATGATAATAATTTGTTTAGGTTTAGAGAATATTCAACGAAAAGTGATGAAGGAGACTCATGTCCGATATGTTATGAGCCGCTCATTACTGATGAATATCTCACGTTGAAATGTCAACATTCTTTTCATTTACATTGTATCATAAAATGGTTTGAAAAATCTGATACTTGTCCAATGTGTCGTAAACAAAGAGAACAGAAGAAAACAAAAAAGTTTAATTAATTAAATAACTTTATTGATAAATAAAATAACTAATCAAAATTGTTTATATTAATTGTTTTTAACTTATTCGGTGTCATATCACTCTCTATAGCATGATTAGATGTGACAACATACTAAACTGGCAACTAGAACTAGAAACATTGATGAAATTTACGTTTTCTATTTTATCTTTATCATTTTTTTGAATAAGTCTTATTGTTAGCTAGAGACGAATCGTCTCTTTTGATTTTATAAATCAAACTGCTATTAAAATTTTTCACTTATTTCAACAGTTGCTTATCAAATTTATTTAAGATATACCATTACCAGTTACAATCGCCAATGAAATATAGCATTTCATTCAATTGTTTTATTTCTTTTTCTAGTTTGCATTAAAGAGTTAAATGAGATAGAACTTATTCTTAGTGTTTCTAGTTCATTTGCCGATACTGTGAATAATTGCCTAATATCGTTGGATGACTATTGTAGCAGCAAGATTTGAGACAAAGTCGGTATAGGTCAAAAACCTAAATTTTTGAGTCAAGAACAGTGGGTCAAGAGGCAACGAAATATAATCAGACTGTAACTAATAGAAAGAGGAAAGTTGGAAGATTCGTTGGGTGCATTTTATTTGATTATTTTCGCTGCATGTTTTTTGTTTAAATGCATTTAAGGTTATCCATTTTTTTCAAGATTTTAACGAAGTCAGCAACCTGGAATAGTTCTTTTTGCTAGTCTATAATAAAAAAAATTAGTTGATACTGTGCTGTATTCAATACAGTTGCCCGTCTTAGCAGATGTTTGAAAATCTAATCAAAATCAAATTACTTGTGACTCATCATTCTAATTGTAAGTGTTCAACTGCACCATTGCTAACACCAAATATCTTTGAAAAAAATGAAGATAAGATAATAAATTATTTAAGTAGCCAACCAGGTGCCCTCTATAACGAGAAAAAGAGAGAAGAAAAGAGTCTTGATGGTGCGATGTGGAAAGCGGACCAGTTAGCAGACAGGAGCAACCGTTGAAACTAAGCGAGCACCTGATTGGTTACTTAATTTAATTAATTACCAATCACCTGTGCGTCAGGTAAAAAATTGTACAGGACTTTCCGTCCTACAATTTTGTCTTCTATTTGCCCCTGAGGAGCAAGGGCGCGACTTACGGGACATTCTGTATACAGGAGTGACCCATAAGTCTCGCACAATCTCTTAAGGGCAGGTAGGGGATGAAATTCTAAAACGAAAAGTTCTGTACAATTTTTTTACCTGACGTACAGATAATTAATTATTAATTATACCGTGCAGCCAATAAGGTGCTCACTATAACGATAAAGAGAGAGAAGGAAACAGTCCTGATGGTGCGATGTGGGAAGCGGACCAATTAGCAGGCTGGTGCGACAACCGTTCAAACTAAGGAAGCATGATTGGCTACTTAATTTAGTTATTTACTAATCACCTGTGCGTCAGGTGAAAAAATAGTATAGGACTTTTCGTCTTCCTGTATATGCTTGAGGCATTACAAATTTTGAATTTGTCGGCGATATACCACCAACAATACAATATCTAGCAGTGTTGCCAATGTAAATAACTACATGCCACCTCTGGTTTTCACATCAATTAATTTGGTATAATCGTGTAATTGTCCCACAATCACATTAAATTTCAACATATCAAAAAATAACAGCAATATTTATATTGTCACATTTAAAAATTGATAATCTGATCATTTCGTTCCAGCAATATGACAACGCTAAATGAATCTAGTGATTTTTGTCGGTAAATGTGGTAAGACTTGGTGTCAAAATCTAGCGCCAACTTGTTGTAGGTTTTGTTTATTAGCATTCTACATGATTCTACTTTATTATTATTTTAACAAATCTTGAATGTTATTTATCAATTAATTTAAAACAAATAATTAAAATGAAGTGTTCAATTCCTGAAATATCATGGCACAACAAAGAACCTGTACTGAGTGTAGCTTTACAACCGTATAATGAGAATTTTTATAGGTTAGCCACAGCCGGTGCTGATCATTATGTTGTGGTAAATTATAATTATTTATTTATTTTAATATTATTTAAATACATTTATTTAAGATATGGCAATTGAATTTGTGTGATAACGGTGGTGTAAAAATCGATGCCTTAGCTGAACTAACACGACACCAACGTGCTGTAAATTGTGTCCGATGGTCACCAAATGGTGAATTTTTAGCCTCTGCTGATGATGATGCCAACATAATTATATGGAAGTTAAAAACTGATAATATACCACTATTAGAAGGTGATAGTGGTGATAAAGAAACCTGGATTATTCATAGAGTAAAACTTTTTTGAACAAATAATGAAAAGTTGATCATTTGATATTATTTTAGATACTGCGTGGTCATAAAGAAGATGTTTATGATTTATGTTGGTCACCTAACGGGATGAAAATCTTGACTGGCTCGATAGACAACACAGCAATCCTGTGGGATGTAGTTAAAGGTCGTTTTGAACATATTCTACGCGACCATAAAGGCTTTGTTCAAGTACAATTATCGCACCTCTTTATTATTATTATTATTATCAATAGGATTTAATTTATTTATAATTACAGGGTGTTTCATGGGATCCGAAAAATCAATACTTTGCTACAATTAGTACGGATAGAATTTGTAGAATTTACGAATCTAGTGGGAAACAAATTATGGCTAGAATACAAAAAGGCTATCTTCCTTTACCAGAGAATCATGATTTATTTAAAAAAGAAACTAAATATTTCCATGATGATACTTTCAAATCATTCTTTAGACGATTAGATTTCTCACAGGATGGTTCATTATTAGCTGTACCCTCCGGACATGTTGAAATCGAAGATAGTAACAGTAATTTTAACGCCACTTATCTTTTTACTGTAGACAATTGGACAGAGTGAGTTGTTTGATTATCAATCGATTCTTATCTTAATAAATATAAAATGTTTTATTATAGACCCGCTGCTGTGTTACCATCTGGAAAACAAAGCAGTACAGTTGTACGTTTCTGTCCAATATTGTTTGAATTACGTGAAGACGGTCCTGAGCCTCTAGTAGCGCTCCCTTATCGTTTAATTCTAGCTATCGGTACAGATCATAATGTAATCTTGTACGATACACAACAATCTACACCGTTTGCATATTTACGCGATATTCATTACACAAGATTAACGGATTTAACGTGGTCTAAAGATGGATTGTTATTGGTAGCATCCTCGACTGATGGTTTTTGTGCTTTAATCACATTCGAACCAAATGAATTAGGCGTACAATACGTTAAAGAAGACAGTGAACCTGAAGATAATTCATTGAATATTAGCGGATGTATTGATTTAATAACAGAAAATGATAAATTAAAACCGAAAAAACCAAGTCTATTAGAAACGTGGACTATTAAAACACCGAAAAAAAGTGTTGATGGTCGTCATGCTGAAGATACTGTCCCTAAAACATTAGACAATAAAAAAATAAGAAGAATTCAACCGATTCCAATCGAAACGAAAAATAATGATACAAATTTAAAGAATGAAGCAAAACCAATTGCTGTACGAAAGAAATCAAAAAGTTCAAATGAAACACCGAAGAAAAATTCGTTGTTAACATTCTTGAAAACACCATCACCAACAACATCATTAGGGAAACAACAAAAATTAAAGAAATCTAATCAAGAAACAGTACCTGTAATTGTTTTAGATGAGATTGAAGCACGTGATGCTTGGAACTGTCAAAATGATGTTGAGAAATTGAAAGAAAATCAAAATACAGAAGAACAAAAAGATGAAAATATTTCAAATAATGAAACCGAAGATTTTAGTTTACATTTAAACGAATACATGACTACAGATGAAACTGTAGATAATAAAAAAGATGATGATGATGATGATGATGATAATGAAAGAAATCAATTAGAAACAAATAAAATTGATGGCGATTGTAAAAAAGTTGAAAATATCGATCTCCAAAAAGATGATGATAATGATAAGCGGGATGAAATAATTAAAGAAAATCAATTAGAAATAATTGATGGCGACTGTAAAAAAGACGAATACGTGAATATAGATGAAACTGTAGATCATAAAAAAAATAATGATAAAGATAATAAAATAATTAAAGAAAATCAATTAGAAACAAATAAAATTGATGACGATTGTAAAAAATCGGAGAAAATTGTATCAAATATTGAAAACAAGATAGTTATGCCAACAAAAAGAAGAATTCCATTAACAACACTATCGAGTCCTAAGCATAAAAAGAAAAAATGAAATAAGCCTGAATATGTTTATTTTTTATTAGAAGAATTTTTCTAAATTATGCTCGCCTTGTAGTATTTAGGTAAAAACAAATATTTTTAATAAAATTTTATACATTCTTTATTGTTCTCTTCATTGAGTATTGTTTAAAAGAATCGAAATTTATTGCTTGATATTTTATATTAAAAAAATCTACTTACTCGATTGATTAGTTTTTATCTTTAAAATATTTCTTTTTAGCGATAGGATCTGGATAAATCTATAAAACAAAACATATTTCGCATTATTATATGATAAGAATGTGTTAAAATCTCTACCACTTACAGTATCATCACCTGGTTTCCATCCGGCCGGACAAACTTCTTTATGATCATCTGTATAATGGAAAGCTTGTAATAATCTTAAAATTTCATCAACGTTTCGACCGACTTGTAAATCGTTAATTGTAATTTGTCGAATAATACCAGCCTTATCAATTATAAATAATGCCCTAAAATATTCTTTAAAATCATTTCATATTAATATATGAAATCACATTTATATACCTCAAAGTATGTCCTAAATTTTCCATATAAACGCCGTATGCTTTCGATATATTATGTGTTAAATCAGAAATTAGAGGGAATCCAACACGACCAATACCACCTTCCTTTCTTGGTGTATTCACCCATGCTAAATGTGTATATTCGGAATCAACAGAAACACCAATAACTGCCGCATTTAAATCTTTAAATTCTTCTATACGATCACTGAAAGCTGTAATTTCAGTTGGACATACAAATGTACTGAAATTAATACAAAAGTTAGTGTTTTTTTGTATTAGAAATTGTTAGTAATTATACAAATCTAATGGATAGAAGAAGAATACGATATATTTATCTTTAAAATCAGTCAATTTGAACTCTTTAATTTCATCACCCAAAACACCTTTAGCACTCCAAAAAGGGGCAGGTTCAGATACTGAAATTATACAATTTTTAAATAGAATTTATACAATAAAACGAAATATTCTTACTTTTAGCTATTGTAACATTATTCTTATCACTATGATCAGCAACGTTTACTGTTTTCTCACCAGATGTTAGATTGTACAAGACCAAAAGTACGAAAATAACGGATTTGTTCATGTTTTCTAAATGAAAACAAGAGAACGTTTAAATAAATTGAATAATTTACCAAAAAATGGGTGTAGATTTAATAGATTTTTGATGATTTATTTCATAAAATACTTGAAAATTTTGATAAGTCTTATCAGTCAAATTGCCGGGCCTCTTTTTTAACAATCCACTAAAAACAACACACTTGATCAAAGGATAGACTTTGGTGTGTTGGTTAATTCAAAATTGACACGTGCAGTCACTGAATGTTGCCAATATTCATCCATTAAAATGCAAGAACAAACCTTTATATTTTTAAAATCTACATAAAAAATTAACCATAAATTTTTCTAATAGAATAAGATAAATCTCAATCGAAATATTTGATAAAAATTAAGAAAACGACTCGATAAATTTGTACAAACAATTATTTTGGTAACACAGCATAAGATTATTAGTTACCATTGTGAATAGTTGGTTCCCTTGGTAACCATGTGTAAGTTTGGTACGTGGCGACATCTATTTGTTAGTTTGTATAGACAGAGCCGTAGTTGGAGAAATAGTGACCCAATTTCTTCAAAAATACTTGAAAAAACAACCAATTATAATGAATAAATAATTTAGAAATCCTGAATGGATCCCATATTGAATGATAACAGAAATGTTACTAAAGAGAATGATGATGAAGAATACGGTTGTTATTGTAAGTAATTGTACCTATTAAGTTTATTGATCAAACTTTAAGAAACTGCAAGATTTTAAAGAAAAATTTTATTTGCAGTCTTACAACCAGCTTCATCGCCATACAATATTACCGAAAAAGTTCAACAAGCTAATTTAGATTTATTTAACAATATTTCAACAATGATTCGGACACCTAAAGTTAAATTTAAAGAAGAATTAACCAGTTATGAACCGAATCTAACTGATGATGATGTGAATAGTATTGAAAGTGATTCTATTGAAACTTCATTGTTGAATACAAATGAAACTTGTAAGTTGTTAGAACAGGACAATGATTGTAATGTTATCAATTTGAATATTTTCAATATTAATGAAGATGATGATGATGATGAAGAAGAAGAGGAAGATAGAGCTGTTGTTGAAGAAATTATTGAATCTGATGATGATGATGATGATGATGATAATGCTGTTGTTTCTGATAATTGTGTTAAATATAATGACAGTAATGATTATGATGAAAATATTGAAATATCTTCACCAACAATAAAGTTATCATCTAAATCGAACAAAGAACAGTTACAAACAAATAAAAATAGTGTAACTTTTCGAAAGGAATCAAGAATTCATCAATTTAACTACAATACAATTGATTGTAAGAGTCATTGTATTGAACGATTAGATTTCAATCTATCAATGTCGATAAAAAAATTACAAATTCATGAAAAACCATCGAATTGTCCATTATTACGTTTGCAAACACGCCAATGTTGTGATGAAATTAAACGAAAGAATCCACAACCAAATCTACCCTGTTATAATGGTTATCGATCTGAATATGGTTTAAGTTCAACAGCATTAGAGAAACGTGAGAAACACCAAAAAATAATTGAATTGAAACAACAAAAACGTAAACAATTACTTGAAGAATACAAAAATCGTAAAAATCAACAAAATGAAGCTGTATTCTGTCAGTGGTTGAAAAATGTTGCAAAAAGAAAATTACAACAAAATGAAAATAAATTAGGAAATTCATCCAAGAAACAATTACTCAGTCCTAATGTTATCAACTTTCCAACAAGAGTTAATGAGAGTTTAAAAAGTCGACCGAAAACAGCTAATGAACTTGTAAAAAAGTTTAATGTGAAAAAATTACGTTCACGTCCGCATACATCACCGGCTTGTGTTTTCATTAAAATCTCACCAAAATTGTTGAAAAAAGGCATACAAATCGGTGATTTATTGATCAATAATCGAGATATTGAAACGAAAGAACTTAATATCATGACAATCTCTTCGTAAACTTACCTCAATTCAAATTAAACTCATTATACAGGGTGTAATCAAAATCACTGATAATCCTCAAACCACGTGTAGGACCTGAAAATCTGAGCCGATTTGTATAATGGGTATGTTAGAGGATCGACATTTTGCTAGCATTTAGTATCGAGTAACGTTGTCGATAAAAACGTGTTGTGTTTATATTAATTAAGTAAGACTTTTGTAACTTAATCACGTGGAAATCCGAGATGTGCTAACACTAAAACCCCTATCCTTATCTATTTCCAACAACACCATTCCGGTAGGTTAATATTTAATTACGCACCGACCATCAAAATATTGTTGCAATTTTAGTCAATTATAGCCAATATTTTTTGACCCTTCAAAATATGATTATTGTACCATGGATTTCACAAAAAAGTGACCGACTCTTGAACAAAAATTATTCGGTTCGTGTAGGTTAGGCTCCATCTCTTTTTATGGTAAGAAGGTGAGCAGATAGGTAGTGTTAAAACTAGTTTCCACCATACCAAATTTGTAGAAAGTATTTTTCTTTTCAGGTAAATACTCAAAATTGCACCAATAATCCCATCTCAACCTTCTGATTGAATATGTTTCTTTTCAAATTCTCACCTGTTAAGATTCTAGTACATTGTGACAATCGCTCTCAAGTCTATTTTACACAGCCGCACAAAGAATTTCTTGTGAAATCAATAGTATCACCAGTTTCACAAGAAAAGAAAGTGACCACTTTTGTGGGATTGTGTAAGACAGGATTTTGAGGGCGATCGAGAGAATATAAAATAATTTTCACGAGTCACGATTTAGCAAGAAAGTTTTTTATTAGAAGAAGAAGAGCGAGACGGTTGGTGCCATTTTTTATGTTTACTTAAATATACAAATATTAGTATGGTGGAAACTTGTTTTAACTCACCCACCTTCTTATCCCTCCTCACAAGAGAAAAAGCCTGACTCACACGAACCGGTCACTCGGCTACTTTTTTATGAAACTGACTGTACACATAAGTATAGTGAAGTTTGCGTATTTAAAGGTAATTCAATTTCACCCTGTATTGATAGTATCTAGTTATAGATGAATCAAATTAAGATTGCCAAAGTCGGCGCATCCAAACAAGGTTTTCGGAATAGTCCGCTTAACCGATCGTGTTTATTCGATTTTTGTTTAAATGTATTACCATTGGCGTAAAGAGACAGACGATACATTCTATCGCACTTTTACTATAGGTATGATCTACTGCGCATCCATGGTCATTGGCAATCTTAATTTGATTCATCTGTACTTGTTTATGCACTTGATTGAGGAACGTATTCTGACAAATAGTGTTTTGATGAATTTCTTCCACAATACAACTAGAATTTATTTCCTCAAGTTGTATATGTTTTTTTATCGTAATAGTTAAATAAACATGTCTTAAGGGTCGATTTCACCAACTTCAGTTAAGCTTAATGAACAGTTAGACACAATCGTTGCTATGATAATAATAATCGTTTCTATCACTTATTATTTGTTCGTTAAAATTTAACAGACATTGGTGAAGTCGACCGTAATTAATGTTTAATTGCCATGTTGTTGGGTATTTTGTGAAATTAAACAAAAATAACATTAGATAAGTATATTTCAGAGATTTAATAAATAATCGGTGACTAGACAACGATTCGAATAGATAAATCACTTTGTAGATTTCTTTTAATATTTGAAATGATTGAATCCTTTTACAAAATTACAAACCGTCATCGTCTTAAAAACATTGAAGGTTCGATTCGTAATATTTGCAACAGGATCTTAAATTATTTTGGGCAACAATCGATAGAGCATGAACACGAAAAAAAAACCTTGTGTAAACGTCGATAACAGTCTTATCACAGAAATAATCTAAACCTGTACCGTTAAGTGAATATTAACATAGAGATTTCAGGTCCATGCTTTTTGTGTAATCGAAAAAAAGTACTGCCAACACCAGGCAGCGCCACTGTCGAAGTACACCCAGCATTGTAATTATTCCGAACACCAGATGATGACACTATCGAAGTACCTACTCCTGGCGATAAGAGTACAATTTTAGACAAGAACCATCATGAAATACATCTATTGTCTAAGACAGGGCAATATTTTCTTTCTCTCAAAATAAGGCTGACGTCTCTATGTTATTATTCACTCAACATCTGTACCTACAATCGAAAATTATAAATGTTAAAAATGAATTGAAATTACACTTGTGGTCCATTAACACCCTTTTCCATTCAATACATATCGCCTAATAGTTGTGTAATTGGAATTTCACCGATGGTCTCTTTGAAAAACAATAATTAAACGGTTAATGAACGTATCGCTCGTACGCTCGTAGACTAGGTACGAGTAATAATAATCGTCCAAATCTTGTCGGTTGTCGGGGATATCTTGTACAGACATAATCAGTATAATCACCCAAGATGCATTGTGCTTGATCTTGTAACATCACCACTGGTTGAACATCACTCAATCCTGCAGTTTCTATAGATTTAATTACAAAAGTTTAATTATTAATTGTGAACATAGATCTAATATATCTATACATAGCGCTTTATCTCGAAATAGTGAGGCAACCATGGATAGGCAACCAAAATTTCTACCATTACTGCTGAGCATGAGCCTAAAAAGCACATACATCGCTATTTGGGGTATTTTGATATGGATTCTAGAATTGACAGTGGCGCTTTACCTCCAGCAAAAAAGACACTTTTGTTTGTTGAAGAAATTGCGATTAAAGTATTGGTCGCTATTCAATTATCCTATAATCAATGTTATTTTTATCGATTTACATAAAACCTTCAATAGTTGGCATGCTAGGCGCTATAAGCAAAACTAAGAAAAGCGCTATCCATATTGCTCCGAAACAATTGTTTCGGAGCATGTTTTTTTTACAATTTTCCCCACAGCTCGCCTTATGTTGATTATATTTTAATGCAAATTGGATTATAAATAAAAAATTTAAAGGTCTTTCCAAATGTTCAAGAAATTTTCGGATCGGCTTGTTAGTTTTTATCAATTCTAATAAAAAACGGGTTGGCTTATGCTGTATTTACTTGTTTTAAAGATGAACAAGCGGATGATTGCTTCTTTGAAAGCTCATCCATGCGAGATAAACGTGACGTCCGTGAAAAATACAATTTTTGAAAATTTTGGAAAATTTTTGGAAAGTTCATTTGACCCTTTTATCTATTAAAAAAAATATATTCGTAACAGAAATATCCAAAGATAATATTTTTTCCCTGTGAAAATTGGTATTAAAAGGATTTTTCCGTATTTCATGGATGTTCAAGAAGTCGGTTGAAATCTCTAATTTTCAAATATTTTTTTTAAGCGAGCTTCATGTATTCTCCCCTTACATTCTCTTTCTAAAAACAAGAGTATGGTTTTTAACTTCCCGCGAAGAAAATTGAAAATTTTCAAAATTTCGGAAAGTTATTGCTTTTACCCCGTTTTTCGTTTCATTTGATATAGGCAACTTAACATACACCATACAACTCGTGCTTTATTATGACTATGACCCATGACGCTTAGAAAAAAATCCAAATTTTCTGTAATATGAAAATATAAATTCATAATTATCAATTTTGCTTGTACTTAACATTAATAATTGTCTATGATTAATAATGAATATATGTATATTTTACATTTTATTAACTATTATTTCCTATAATAGCTATTTAATAAAATTTTAATTGGTGTATGTTAAGTTGCCTATGTACACAAACTCGATGACGTCACTATTATAGCGTGGTTGTCATGTTGCACCTCTGGCTTGTAACGGAAAGCTCTTTTAAGTGTTTTCAGGTAAAATGTTGAGTGAAAATACTAATAAGTAAATTCTATGAATGATTTTGATGTTATTTATGAAATTTTATGACAATTGATTAAGTAAAACTCTCGATTTATACATTAAACAAAAAGTTAAGTGGCGATTACTGTATTTATCATTCAGTAATATAATACGAAACGTCAATCAAAGTAATTTTGAGGTTAGGTGTTATGTCAAAAAAATTGACGTAACTTATATCGCTTATATCTATCTAAAAAATGATTTATTTTTAAATGTTTTTAATAATTATTAAAGGGATCCCTTATCGCCTCCGAATAACAACAAATATTATAAATACTGATAAAGGTATATATAAACATTAATTGTTGTATAAGATTAAAAAAAAATGTCGACTTTTCTTTGACGTTATAATTATACAGGATTCATGTTAATTATACAATTATTGTTTTATTATTATTTAATTTTCTATTTATTAACAGATGGCCAATAAGATTAAAGATTATGATAAACAATATGAAGAAGATTTATTACGTGCACAAGCATTGAGTTTAGAGTCGTTAGCATTGGAACAATTTAAAAATAAACGTCTACAGGAATTGAATCAAAACTCAAATCATCAACAACAACAACAACAGAAAAATAAACCCATTTCAGGTGGGTTTAATATGTTTTAAAAAAAATTAAATTAAACTTTTTTTTTTCTTTAAATACTTTTAGTAGCTAGAGCTTCTTCAATGACTGAAACAGACTCAACAACGAATCTTATCAAATATGATCGACAACAGAGTAAATCACGTCCACGACCTGGTGCATCTAATAATAATAGTAATTTAAATAATTCATTGATAGCACCACCACCAAGAAAGAATAGTACACCAACATTATCTAGTGATACACCTGATTTAATATCATTCTCTAGTCCACCAACTAGTACGGATAGTATCATTGAATTTTGTAATTCACAAAGGTAATTTGAAATAAAATTTCTTTTTCAAAAACTAATTTGAAATTAATTTGATTATAATGATAGTTATAGTAATAGTGCAATAACGACATTCTCTAATTCTACAACAATGCTACAACAATCTACATATCGGCCACAAATTAACTCTTTTGTACAACAACAATTTGTATCAACACCACCACCACAACAACAACAACAATGGTATAATTTAAGAACAAATCTATCAAGTGGAGCCATCCCTATACAACCATTACAAAAATTATCAACATTACCGGTAAGATTCGTATGTTATCATTATCAATATTGTTATCAGATTAGATTAATTGATTATGAAAAAATAAGGCACCAGCTTTACCACCTAAAAATCAACAACGACAACCGCCACCATTAATATTACCATCAAGTAAATCAACAATACACACAAAGAATGTAACAAATAAAAAGAATAATTTCAATTTAATTGATTTGGCACCAACAAATTTAGAAGATAAGAATAGTGTACGTGTTAGTATTTTACAAGAATTTGATCCAATTCTATCAACAATTGATTACGATCCAACATTACGACAACGTACCAGTCCAGATTTATCAAGTATTCTAATTAATATTAATTGATATAATTTTTTTGTTAATTATTATTATTATTATTATTAATTAATAGCCGATGATTGTTTATCAGTTTGTGATAGTGTATATGATGAATATGATCCATATGATTTTATCTATAGTGGTTCAGGTAATAATAGTATGTCAGATCCATTATATGCAGCTGTTGTAAAATCTGAGAATACACCACAATCACCAACACCACCATTACCACCACGTGTCCATCAACAAATGTCTACATTAAGAAGACAGAATACACAACAATTTATTGATAAATTGAATTTGCTTGATTGTATTAAAAGATCCGATCAGATTTCAATACAATCGAGAGATTCCGATTTGAAAGCCTTCTACAAAATGGTTTACAGTATTAGAAGTAATTATTATCATTATTATTTTATTGATATCATTTAATTTAAATTGAAAAAATTTAAGGTCAATATCGATACAATGATCCGGATACTAATATGGGTTTAGTTATAAGTCCAATGGTGAATTATCAGTATAGAGATGGTACAAGTATTAAATTGTGTGTATATCCAGATTTTGATGGGGCTGATCGTGATCGTTCTATTAATTTTACTTGTGATGGTATTTTTGTTTTAATTTTTCAATTAATTCGATTAATTGCTAGACAATTTTTTTTTTTTAGTTAATTGCAGTATTGAACATATAACTTTACAATTAACTTATGATTTAGATGCACCATTAAAAGATAAGTATACATTAAAAGTATGGGGTTGTAATGAGTATTTAGTACCAACAACATTTCTATCTGATTACGAATATATCCATAATTGTATTAAATTAGAAGAGGATGTTGTATTAACATTAATACCGGATTCTAAAGTTGATAAATCATTTGCTAGAACGGTATTTATTATAATTAATTAATTTTTAATTAATTAATTAATTAATTAATTGTAGTTACAAGATGATAATCGTGATAAAGACTTATCTTTTGAGGATGTTATACCAAATGATTCTATCTTACATATATCCTATGATAGTCTTGTTATACTATTGGAAACAATAGAGAATGAAATGAAACATTTAGTTGAGGCTGCTATACAAATCGAGAAATGTAACAATCCATCAATTATGCCGAATTTACAACCATTAAAAGTTATACAATCGGTTAAATGTGTTGTGAATTTGATGGGGAATTTGTGTACGTTAGAAATAATGGAGGCTGTTGATTATTTAAAACAGATTTGTAAAGATTTTATACCGTTTAGTGAGGTGATTATTTTAATATTTTTTTTTTACAATTTACACCATTTTTTTTTTGAAATTTTAGAATATGACCTTTTCGGAATTGATCGGCAATAGTTGTAATAAGATCCGTTTAGCTATTCAGAATCTAATTGAGATGTATTATTATGCATTTAAAGTGGATTTTGAGATCAAGAAAAGCATATCAAGTGAACGTAAGTGTATGTTTTTTTTTGTTTGTTTGTTTGATATAAGCAAATTTTTTTTTGTAATTGTAGCAATAAAATACGTTCCGGATATATCGGATTCAATTCTAATACGTATTTGTGCAATTTATCGTCCAAATATTGATTGGAAACATGATTCATATATTGTTGCTGCACAAATTCATCATGGTGTACGACCAGTTGGACATCCGGTTTTATCAACACCATGTGTTAAAACAGAACAAGATCATCTATGGCCATCTAGAATAATATTTGATCATTGGTTCCAAATGGATGATGTATCGATTAGTTCATTGGCAAGAGAATCAAGACTTGTATTAGTCATCTATGGTAGAACTATTGTAAATAATGAGAATAACGATAATACAAATCAACCACAATATAAACAAGAAGAGATCGGTTGGGCGGCTGTACAATTTTTCAATTATGAAGGGTAATTTTTCATTCAATTCTCTTGATTAATATAAATATTTAAAAACAAAATCGGTATAAATTTTAGTATAATGGTACAAGGTAATTTATTATTATCGATATGGCCATCAGAATCATCATTTCTACATGGACCAGCACCACCACCTGGTACACATCCAATTCCAGATCATTCAATGTTAGATATACAAATTGCCGGTTTATCAAAAGCTGAATTTCCACCTGTACCAAATGATTTAATAAACAATGTAGTACGTGGTGATTTTAATAGTTTAGATCAACAGACACAACAACAATTATTAGATGTTTGTGAACAAGATATGTTATATAAATTACCATCAGAGATACGTGAAGTATTATGGGAGAAACGACATTATCTTTATAATATACCAGAGGCATTACCAAAAGTTATATTAGCAGCACATAGTTGGGAATATTCATGTTTACCAGATTTACATGGAATGTTACATTCATGGAAACCATTAAAACCAATCGAAGCACTACAATTACTTTTACCAACGTAAATTTTAAAAATATTTGTCATTTTTATATTACAAGGGTGGAAAGTGCGTCTTTACGAAACTGGGGCGTAAAAACAGTTTCCACTCATGTAATAATACCAGTCTATAATGAGTGCTATTATTACCTATAGTGAAAGTGTTGCAATTATTTGTGGTAATAATAAGCACTAATTATAGCGAGTTGTATACTATACTTTATCTACGACTTATTTTTAAGTGTACCTTCTTCATCATTTTCGATTCTAAAATCGCACAAAAAACGAACACTTTAGAACTGTTGTTGGTTAAAATGGTCGTTTTATTTATTTTTTTGTCGTTGCCATGGCAATCTTATATTTCACAGGCCTACTTGTTGAAACTATCGTTTTGTTTATTTTTGTCGTCACCATGGTTTTTTATAATAGACAAAAACAATTATTCAATTACTATTTTCTGATTGGTTAACGGGAGATGGTTTAATGTTTTCCTTAATCCATACTATGGATTAATGTAGGACATTATATTGCAAAAATACAAGTGTAATAGTCACTTTAGATATAAGTCGTAGATAAACGCAATTTTTTTCTACGATCGAGCGAAAACATCAGAGAATCCAGCACAGTTTTATCAACATAATTTGATGAAATCTCTTACTTCATATTTCATATTAACTTGTTTTTTTTATATTAAAATTATTTATTTTTATGATAATATTGCTTGTAACGAATTATGTTAAACAGTTTAGAAAAGTAGCTAGTTCTCTTCCCTAAGGTGGAAAAGTAAATCACAAATTAGGAATAAGAAAGGGGTAGAAGATTGAGTTTCCATTCGATTGTAGAAAAAAAATCGTTTATTTATTTTTTTAAAGTAATATTAATAAAAATTATAGTTTTCCTGATATGGAAGTAAGAAAATTAGCAGTGAGATGGATACGTGGTTTAACTAGTGATGAATTAATCGATTATATACCACAATTAGTTGTAGCTTTAAGACATGAAACATATGAGAATTCACCATTAGCACAATTTTTATTAGATCGTGCATTACGTTCACCAAGATTTGCACATCATTTATTTTGGTTATTAAGTCATACATTACCTGGTGCATTACCACAAAATTCAACAATAACTGATATATTTGATAAAGATGATATTGATTTAAATGAAATAAGACATCATCGACGTATGAAATTAATGTTACGTGCTTTATTAGCAATATGTGGTGAAGCATTAAGGAAATGTTTTTTATCACAACAATTATTAGTGAAAGTAAGTTATTTTTTTTATTATTATTATTAATGAAATTTCATTAAATATAATTAAAAAAATTTATAAAGGATTTGAATGATATTGCAACGAATGTGAAGAAAACTAAAGATTCACATCGTTTAACTGTTTTATATAATGGTTTAGATTGTTTAAATTTGAATTTAATTGATAATCCAACAAGTCTACCATTATCACCAACATTACGTGTTGCTGGTGTTCAAGTACGCACCTCATTCTATTTCCAATCAAATACATTACCGTTGAAGATCAATTTTCTAGCACCGGATAATTCGATAATTCCAGCAATTTATAAAGTTGGTGATGATCTACAACAAGACATGTTAACATTACAGGTAATTATTTTTTTATAATCATGCTTTCGAACCGTTATTTAATTTTGCAGGACATCGAACCGTTACTTTTTTCATTCCGGTTCAATCAATTTTTTTTTATAGGTTCCGGTTCCGGTTCAAAATCCTGTTTATAACTTTTTTTTTCGACGAGTTTAATTGTTTGATTGAATTTTTAGGTGGTTAGACTTATGGATAAATTATGGTTAAATAAAGGTTTAGATTTAAAAATGGTGTCTTTCACGTGTGTACCAACTGGTAAGAAGAAAGGTATGATTGAGATGGTGACAAATGCTGAGACTTTACGTAAAATTCAAGTTGAACACGGTTTGACTGGTTCATTTAAAGATAAACCAATAGCTGAATGGTTAGCAAAACATAATCCATCAGAATTGGAATATGGTCGAGCTGTTGAAAATTTTACTGGTATTAATTCTTTTATAATAAAATAAAATGATTTAATATCGAATATTTGTAGCATCTTGTGCTGGTTATTGTGTTGTAACATATATTCTTGGTATCTGTGATAGACATAATGATAATATCATGTTAAAAACATCCGGTCATCTATTCCATATTGATTTTGGTAAATTTCTTGGGGATGCACAAATGTTTGGTAATTTTAAACGGGATCGTGCACCATTTGTATTAACATCAGATATGGCATATGTTATAAATGGTGGTGATCGTCCATCAGAGAAATTTCATAAATTCGTTGATTTATGTTGTCAAGCTTTCAATATTATACGAAATAATGGCAATATTTTCCTCTATTTATTCACTTTAGTAATTTTTTATATATTTATTAATGTTAATTGTTTTGAATTAATAATTAAAATTTTGTTAATAGATGGCTTCATCGGGTATTTGTGGAATGACACCAGAATCTGTAAGTTATCTACATCGAGCATTATTACCAAATACATCAAATCCAGAAGCTGCAGCATATTTTGCACGTTTAATTGAAAGCTCATTAAAATCATGGTTTACACAATTTAATTTCTTTCTACATAATATAGCACAATTGAAATTTTCAAGTGAACATAATGAAGGCTCTTTATTATCATTTGTACCGAAAACTTATAGGTTACTTTTAAAAAAAAATTGTATTTATTTATCGAAATTATTGAAATTCTATTTAATTTTTCAGTATGGCAACTGATGGTCGTTTAGTTCATGTACAAGTTGTCAATTATAGGAAACGTTACGATCCTGATAAGTATTATGTATATGTATTAAGAGTCCATCGGGCTGATAGTAAGAGTTATATGGAAATTCAACGGACATACAAAGAATTCTGTGAATTACATCAAAAATTATGCATCTATTTCCCATTAGCTAAACTACACAGGTAAAAAAAATAAGTGAATTAGTACACATTTATTTATAATTTATATTCAAGCACTAACACTACTACCATAAGATATATTATCATTATTATTGTTTATAATAACATCACTATTTTGATAATCATCATTACCAAAGAAAATACTAGCTGCTTGACTACTGTATTGTAATGGTGTTGTTGGTATATCATTCAATTCTTCACTGTTATCATCATCTTTATCATCATCATTCGTATGATTAACAATATGAACTTTAAAATGATCATTGTCTCTATTGATATCTTTAACATCAATAATCTCAGTTGGTGACGTTTTTGGTGTTGTTTCTGTTATTGTTTTCTCATCTGTTGTTGTTTTTGTACTGTTTATAAACAAATTACCCTCAAATTTCTTGATATTATTACCTTTCTTAATCGTATAACTTGTACTTGGTTGATTAACTAAAATTTATTTATTAATAATACAAGAATTATTTCAAATCAAAATTCTTACGTGAATCTACTGGATTACTGTCGAATTCTTTATAAATTTTATATTTCGTACATACAACATCGATTTTATTATTTTTATTCTGTTTATTACCTTTTAATTTACCTCTAAATTTACCAAATAAACCCATATTTTTAATAATGAAAATTATTTTCTAATATTTGTTTAAAATACACACCTGTATTTCTGATAAAATCATCGATATCAGTCAATTATTATTAGCTTATATTTATTATCAAATATAGATTATTTTATAACTGATAATTATTATTGGTATTGTAGTTTATCGAGTGGTCTACATGTGGGCCGTTCAAATATCAAACAAGTTGCAGAGAAACGTTACCGTGAAGTTAGTTTATTTATTACATCATTATTTAAATGTGCTGATGAGATTGCACATTCAGATCTTGTTTATACATTCTTTCATCCGTTATTGAGGGACCAACAATTCTTTGATGATTATTCAAAGAAAGCTAAAGGTACAATATTTTATTATAATAATTTCAAATTATAAATTAATTGTATTTGTAGATCGTAAATTAGAATTGAAGAATGAAGCTGGTCGTCTAAAGGGCCAATTAAAGTTATCATTTCAATTCTCTAAAGGTGTATTTAGTGTTATGATCTATCATGTACGTGGTTTGCCATTATTAGCAAATGGTCAAGAACCATCCACTTATGTTAAAGTTTATCTATTACCAGACACCAGTAAGACAACAAAACGTAAAACTAAAGTTATTAAACGTAATTGTCATCCTAGTTTTGTTGAAATGGTAGATTTACACTTTATTTTGTTTATAAATAAAATAATCAAATTTAATTTATAGTTGGAATATCGAATGTCTTTGGATATTGTAAAAGAACGTAAATTACAAGCAACAGTATGGAATTATGATGCATTACAAGAGAATGAATTCTTAGGTGGTGTTGAATTAGAATTGGTCAATTTCAATTTGAATAAAGAAACAACCGAATGGTATCCATTAGTGAATTTAAGTAGATAACAATTGTATTTGTTGTAACAACACAACGGTGGTGCTGCTTTGTCTTTTTCGATGGTTATTGATGAGATTACGCTCGATTATATTCCACATTTTTTTTTTACTATTAATTATTTAATCATTTAGTCAATTGGTTGTTTTAATTAATACCAAAGTTGTAGTTTTATTTAATTATTATTTTTTAATATTTATTTCGGCTAAAATTATCGCTTGTAGTGTTTTTTTTTTTTTTTGTTAACCACAGCTGAATTTTTATGCAATTACCAGATTTACACATCATTATATAACAATGTTACACTATCTAAGACTTTGATGTATGGTATTCCAATATTTTCTATAAATTGTAACAAAATTGAATTGGATTACTGTACGATTACACGTAAATGTTTGCATTCCTTTTACAAAACAAATCTATATACAAACTGCCTTTTTCTAACAATTATACATGTTTCTTATGAATGGTTTCGTTATTAACTGTCCTTAAATTCGCCTTGAATTTCCTACATTTCGTTGTTATCGAAGGCATTCCGAAATTTTCCAAATACCTACTCTAGATAGAACGCGATTCATAATTTTTTAGTGAATATTGTAAGAATTTATGGTTTTCCCCAGGGATTTTAATGAATTTCCATTCTATTTTGCGTATTAATAAAATTCCAAGAAATGTTTTATAAACCAAACAAGTCAGGACAAAAAAAACCAATGGTCTTTATTTTTCTTATTGCTATTTAAAAAATAATAATCTTATAATTTATTTTGCATGCGCACATTTTATAACGCGCATCCGACTACAAATCGACGGCGCCCATTTCACCACATTTCACTATTACCGTCCTGCTGCCTAATAATCCGGACTCCGGTATTTCTCCACTAGAACGGCATTGAACCTCTTGTAGTGAGTACTGTATGTGTATATGTAGTGTGTGTATTTTTATCAATCATTCATAGACACAAATACGAACTTTTCGCCTTCGAATCAAAAGGGATAGGAAAAATCGAAACATTTCGGTATTTCAAGTGTTGCACCGGAATTGTGTTTATTTAAATTGAACAAGGAGTCGAAGAAGTGCAAAGATAGAGACCGAAAAGGAGGCGTGAGTGTTTTTTAATTGAAATTACATCAAGTGCCGGCACCCATATGGATTTGTGATTGTTTTCTGTGAATAATTCAGTTTCTTTGCGATATGGAAGTGTTTTCACCATTCATCGGCTCTCATGATGATTTCAAAGAGCTATGGGAAACCGATCTGGATCCGGTAAGTTTTCCGTTTCTATTAAAAATCTTAAAGACGAAGAACAAGCATTTATTAACTCTCTATAAATATCTTTAATATAAATGTTCCGGAAACTAACAGTCAACTTCCGGTGAATATTATAATATTCTATAATGAAAGAAGCGTGTGTTATTAGATGGATAATTCACGAAAATGAACAAGTACATAACACAAATAAATAATATTAAATAATTATGTTATTTAGAATTTTAAATAGCTCGGTTTATGTACATATACTTATTGATAAAGTTTGTCTTTTTTGAAAAATCCTGATAAGATGTGCATGTTGTATTTTCAATGTTTTTTTTTTGGAATTTTAAGTGGAATTGTTTACGAAAAACTTTCCGTAGAAATCGTCGTATATTTGGAATTTCTTGTAATTAATATGAAATTTATTCTTATAATTTCTAAATCAATTTATATAATTTGTGTTAGTATATAACCCGTTCGCGCTCTCTCCCATTATTGAAAATAATTCTTATCAATGTTATCACACAATCAAAAATTGATTTTTAATTATTTGTCTACCGTTGATGTTATCGATAGAAATTGATAACTGTAATACCTTTCTATTATTTTTCTACGGAAAAAACATCGTGTACAAGTTTAAATTGCAATAAGGAAGACGTAAGAATGTATAATAAATTCTATTTATACAGTTTTGTTTAAAATTCTCACTATTCTTTCCGGATTCCACTCTAATTCTAAATATTCTCGCCAATATCCTAAATTACAGATGCATTATTGCCGAAAAATCGAATATCTTTGTCGCACTCACAAATCTTAATGTTGATTAAAGAGAGTTTAAATGAGTGCGACAAGGATCATCGACTTTTGTTATATACTTGAGACAAATCACGTGAATTTTTGGCTATTTAAAAAACAATTTCGGTTAATTTCAACCGATTATTTCGTTAATTGCCATCTAAAATTATTCCGATAATTCGCACCTGTTCAAGCGGAAAGAGTAAAAGTGAAGTGTTTTTAATGATTTGAAGAGATTTCTTCCGGTGAATTTTGATCCGTATAGTAGGATGAATAAACGTAGTTTTATTTTTTCTCTCTCCTCTATTGAATATTTGGCACAATTTCTATTCTAATTAATAAATAGATCTTGTTTCGAAAAAAAAATCGACGGTTATTGATGCGGGTGGACTACCACTACAACATATGAGGGTAATAACTTTACACAACAAAAATTAATCAAAATACAAGGAAAAAAAGCACGATTAATAGTATATTTGTCTTGACTTACAGGATGTTTGGTCTAAGTATGGTTAATTCTATGAAACTCTTATTATTTAAAGGATTTGTAGGAGAGTCCCCAGGGAACATTTAAGCAAAATTATAGTCTCGTAACTCATTTCAAAGTCGGTCAAAAAACGATCGTTTTGGACATTGTCGCAATTTTCAAAAACGAACTAAATACGCAAAACGACTAAGAATACTCGGACTCTTTCCCAACATTGTTTTTTTTTTTCGTTCTCCTCCACTGTATTCCATAGAAAATACAAATTATTTCCATCTGTTCCAGAATAAAACTGAGAAAAGTATTTTTGAAAATCGCTACATTGTTAGAAACGAGCGTTTTTGACTAATTTACAAATGAGCTACGAGGTTCTAATTTTGCTAAAATGTTGTCTATGGACTACTCTACAAATCCCTAAAATATTTTTCGAATCGTTCGTCTACTAATAACAATATTTAGATTGAACACTCTGTATATACGACCTATATGCAATTGCCAATTATTCAAATAATTCTCTACAAATTTTTATAGCTGTGTGCGCTTTTTTTCCAGGATAATGATAGTAATAATAATTTGCGAAAAGCAATTAACTCATAGGACGGACGTGAAACACGAATGATTTATGAACGGAAATGGCAAAGTGCAAAAATTTTGCTTATTTTTCTATTAACAAAAAAAAAAAAATTGAACGAATTAACTGATAATCCTCAAATTTCTATCAATACAGTGAAATTATCGCCAAATCTGTAATCGTTTCTTTCCAGATATGAAACAATGTAGATAGAAAGAAAGGTCGCTTTACCTTCACCTTAATTCAATCTTTTCTAACATTTATCGTATTTTATATCAATTCACTTTCTAAAAAAGACTTATAATTTTTTTTTAATTACATATTTGTGAGATTTGTCTCATCCACACAATCACCCCAATGTTATCAAATCTTATCAAGAATAATTTTCTGTCAACAAATGTAGTAATTTTTTAAAAATACTAATAATAAAAAATAAAATAGTTATATAATAATTTAAAAAAAAATAGAATTAAAAGACTATATTCGAGTGGAACATCCTTTAAAAATTAATTATTTTTTATATCGAACTTATCGATAAAAGGTTACACAATTTTGATATTAAATGTACAAATTTTATTACAACAATCATATACAACGTGTCCACTTGTGGCGGTTCTTTTACTGAAGCACATAGATTTATATTTAACCATAATCGGTGACTTCTTTCCGGATATACCATCAGACCAAAGACATAGCCGTATTGTTATCAATTATTATTTATTACATAAGAATTACATGAATTATAATTAGATTTCATATAACCGTAGATTGGGGGATGTCTTGTATATATGATTATATTAATTAAAGAAAATTTCTGCTTGTTCAACAGAATTTTGATTGATCTGTATGTAAAACACTCTTTTTCCAGTTCATGGTCTGATCCTGTTACATTTTAATAAAGGTCATATGAATTCATATTTAGATTAGACTGCGTCTTTGGAAAATAAGAAAAAGGCTAATAATGCCACTTTGCAAAGTGTATTATTTGTAGTTTAGAATAGGGAGTGGTATGGGCGGGGAGAAACAAGTTCTCTTTGAATTTATCCATCGATGAAAATTTGTAATTTTTCGTTAATGATTTGTTACTGATGGAAACCTCGACTTTTGATCGTAGGCTAAGAAATCGGGTCGTTTCTTAAATTGGGCAAGGATAATGGCTTGGAAAATTTTTAAAATTAATCGACAATTTGTGATAAGATAATCGAATATATATATATCGGTGTATGTTTGTGTATATCAAAAAAAATTATATTAACCAGACACGCCTTTCTTTATATGTATGCTACTATCATAAATTCGTGGACGAGTACCCTGTACTCTAAATTAGATAAGCAAATTTATGCATGAATATATGTCGTGTTATCATCACTTTTATTATCATTGTTATTATTAAATATTAGGGTATACTAAACATTTTGGAAAAAGTCTTATACCGGGTGATTCAACTAAAACGAAAAGTTCTTATGGCAACTCTCATTATTTACTAAGAGGGTAATTGAAGATAATTTTAGCCAAATTAGAACGTTCGTTTTGGATGGGATTTTCAAAAACGAGTTGTAGACGCAAACCGGATTAGAATGACTCGAATATCCTCCCAACATTTATTTGTTTCTTTTTTCTTCATTCTACTCTGAAGCAATGGAAGGAAACGAGTCATTCTTATTATTATTATTATTCGTAAACGAATTAGAAAACTAAATTGTTTTTAATAGCTTTTTAAACATCAATGATCGTTAAAAATCTATGAATTATAGAAAGTCGCATTTAGTTCAAATATTACCCAGTATAATTGGTATTACTGTTGTTTATTCTTCGGTATTTGTTCGAATTGATCTTCTTCTAACTAAATTCCTGATAATGTTGATGGTGTGGTCAAACAAGCAGACAGAGAGAGAGCCACGGCCAAGGACATGTATCGGTCATGCTGCTATTACATAACCCGATGGCTATCGTCTGGACCTTTCTCTCGATAAATATTCTTCGATGATTTTTTTTTTGCTTCTCTTCCATTCTAAATGTTTCAACAAATGGTTGCAATTGAACTTTATTGCGCAATTTTTATCGGCCAAAAATTGGTAATTGGTAATGTTAGGGCAGGATACCAACCCGGTGTGTCACCACACACACATACACAGATACAATGTAAGAATATTTTCTTCAAGCAAACCGATTGCAAAGGAATTTTGTGAAAGGTATTCGGAATAACGTACCGGTCGTTTACACTAAGGTACTGTTAGGTGTATATGTGTGCCTGGCTTGTGTGTGTGTCTGTGTGTTTGTTAAAATGTACGCAAAAAATATGAGGTGAAGATTGAGCCTAATGAATACTAGCTGTTGTCTGTTTAGAATGAGAATATTATAGGTTTTATGTTGGAATTTTTAATGATCTTTGTTGTTGTTGATTGATACAATCAAGATATTCTACATTTGCCGTAGTTTGCCGTACAGACAGGTGATTCGAATTTTAACTGTGCGAGATTCTTACAGGAAATTCCCAAGATGATCAAGTTTGGCCGAATGATGGGAAAAAAACAGTACCGAGATGGCCAAACTAAATTGCAATAACGTAATCTGTGAACAGGGCTGTCATGAGGATATGTGCCACCCTCAGACAAACTATTTATGCCGCCTCGCTCTCTTAAGGGCAAGTTGGAGAAGTTACGCTATTCGGCGTGCGAATTTTATCAATTTTCAAACAACGATATTTCGCTTATTTTTTTAAATATTGTGAAATTTAAACGTGCGTTGGATAGAGCATTTCAAGGTGCATTTTCTGAAGCTTTCCATTAAAGGAAAATGTAATAAAATTCGGAATGACAGAGAAAACTGTTGGACCATGTTTTTTTGCACATTTTCCTTCATAACTGGCTAAAACTTAGCCAATATTATTGATTTTAAATATCTATTGAGTGATTTAGATGGAAAATGAGTAGATCTTTCCAAATCTTCAAGAATTTCCCCGATACGTGTATTAGTTTTCCCAAACTTGAAGAAAATGAGAAAGATCCGTGATTTAGGGCACAATTTTAAAGATAGAGTATTTTACTCTTGTTTTTAGAAATATATTATAAGGGGGGAGGAGATAAAGCTCGCTTAAAAGAAAATTTTGAAAATTACGTGATTTATAGGAAAATTTTGAACCCCATTTTTACCTGTTATTTACAGCTATTAAAATTAATTAATTTGATTGATAATTGGTATGAAAATATAGTAAATTCCATTTTCTTTCACGACCATGACATAATAATGAAAAATATTTAAAAATCTGTCCGTAGGTAATTTTTCTAACCAAGCATGTTTGTGCTGCGAGCTGTATTGTTGTTGTGATTTAGTTCGCAGTCTACCCATAGATCTGGTATAAACCGAATAGATCTGGTGTTGCTATTTTACCAAAAAATATACTAAATTCAACTAAACCATCCACTTTTGATAATTCAATAAAATGTTAAAAATTATAATTTAGAAGGAAAATGTCCAAAAAAAGAAAGTCGAGAATCCAACTTAAAAATCGATTGAAAATATCCAAATAGATTTTTTCACAATTCATTGCAAAAATTCGCTAAAAATCAGCACCTTGTAAGTTATAACTTTATAACAAATATTCTCAAAACTCACAATCAGACTAAAAGCCAATAATATTGATCAAACATTCATAGATTAAAAGTTTCTAATTGTAAGTTGTCTACTTCATAGCTTATCTTATTTTTGTACATTTATTGAATAACATTGAGTCGTAATTTTGCTGCCCTCACTCAATGCCTAAGTTGCTTGAGCGGCCCTGTCTGTGAATGAAAACCAAACTTTTTGCACCCTTTTTGATTTTCGATATTCTGAGGTTAAAGATTACCCTGCTACCACTCTTTCACTTCTTGTAGATGGATGAAGTTTTAAATAAATATTTGAGGGTTGCAACTTTTAATGGTAAATAAAAATATTGTTGATCTTCTCTAATTTGTGAGACTTTCCCTCTGTATCAAGCAATAACAGCAACAAAAAAAACTCAAAGTTTAGCGCAATAGAGGAACAATTAGAGAGAAAGTTACTCTTTCATATATTTCCATTAGTAGTTGCGTTTATTGATAAAAAATAAAAATAAAAAAAAATTTCGATAGTGAAGAATTAATTGCATTTTGTAGCGGCATTGCAAATTACACATACGATGAGAATTGGAATATTCAAATTTGTGCTCGTTAAATTTTAGTTAATCAAAATATATATTCAAATATTATAAGACCGTGAGAATTATGAGATAAATAATTTCTATAAATTATTTACACGTTACTATTCACTGTTGTTTTTATCACAATTCGAATTTGTACAAATGACATGAAATTATCTAGAGGCGCCGATTATTATTACATAACATCCGATAAATAAGAGTATTTTTTTATAATTTTCACCTATTTCCTCGTCTAGTAATTAGAGAGATATAGATGGTTAATTAAGCTTGTTGTTTGAGCAGAAAATTAAAAATTATTGGAAATGATAAGTGTTAAGAAATTCTAATAATTATAGGAGGTATTTGAGATATTACAATTAAATACAGGGTGATCTACTAGCTCCTTTACAAACTTTGAGCATGAAAAGTAGATGAAATTTTATAAACAAAGTTATATAAACATAGATTCAAATTTTACTTGTTCATTAAGAAAATCCAAAATATTTTTTGATCAGGGGCGGGAGGGCTGAAAATACCTACAAAATTGTTTGATGTCAGATTAGGGGGAGCCCCCTGAAAAATAAGGCAATATAGGTATACATATAAGACTTTCTTTATAAAATTTCATCTACTTTTCATCCTCAAAGTTTGTAAAGAAGCGCTAGTAGATCACCCTGTATAAAATGTTTGAGTAATTTATCATCTATTCTATTTTTCACTATTATCATTGATTTTCAAATGTTAATCTCGCAATACGAATTTACTGTTATTTTTTTTTGTAATTGCTTTACACCTCACTTCTCTCCAAAAATTACACGCTCGATTCGCATCTGTATAGTGGAAACCTTGATAAATATTTCTATTAATCAAATTCTATCGATAAATAGATAGATAGATACTTTATGTATCATATATATATATATATATATATATATATATATATATATATATATATATATATATATATATATATATATATATACATAGAGGAGAAAGGTTTTCTAGCGGTTGTTCAAATCACATTCATTGCTTTTATAGTAATCGAGGTCAAAACTAGAACTTCTGTATTGTGTTGAAGAGAATACGATGAGGTATTCTTATAGTGAATGGAATCCTGCTATACAGAGAGACTCTTGTCCGTTCACTTATTTGCAAAATCTCAAAATTCGAAGAAGATGGTGAATTACCGTTAAAACTATATCTAATATAATACAGAATTGTAAAATTATTACATTGTATTCTAATAAAAGTGTGAATCCTGATTGGTGGTAGGTTGAGTCATGGAAGGTTGTTTAAATAGCACGGAAATCTATCGAATGAAAGTTTAACATTTTATCGATTGAAAATTCTAAATGTTTGATCTAAATAAGGTCGATTCTATGAAACTCCTATTAGTCGACGAGCGATTCGAAAAATATTTTAAGGATTTGTAGGAGAGTCCCTAGGGAAATTAGAACCTCGTAGCTCATTTTAAAGTTGGTCAACAAAAAATACTAAACACTCAAAACGAATAACAGTAAGAAATTTTCTCCATTGTATTCCAGAGAAAATACGAAACATTTCCACCTGTTCCAGAAGAAAATGGAGAAAAACGAAAAAAATCAATTTTAGGAGGATCATAGAGTCATTCCAAGTCGTTTTGCATGTTTAGTTCGTTCTTGAAAATCGCTTTTTTGACCAACTTCCAAATGAGAAACGAGGTTCTAATTTTGCTATAATGTTCCCTAGGGACTCTCCTAAAAATCCTTAAAATATTTTTCGAATCGCTCGTCGACTAATACGAGTTTCATAGAATTAACCTTATTTAGATCAAACACCCTGTTATATAACAATAGTGAGGGTTAAAATGATGGAATTTGATAATTTAATCAGCGATATTATTTCGCCAAATATCAAAATTATAATCTCTCCCTTAGATGGGGACATTTAGATTCTTGTTCAACTTGGCCCGAATTTCGACTTTTGAAAGCTTGCATATACGTCCCCTTTCCAGTCTTTCTCTATATCAAAAAACCTTACTAGATTTAATCCGTTTAGTTATGTCATACACTCTCGAATATATTACAGAGACTAATTTAATTTGTACGAGGAAATATCAACAACAAGATTGACGTGAATACTGTTGTTTCGTTGCCTTTCGTTCTACTTGTTGGCAAACTAATTGGAACGGCTTTCTTACACAGACAGACAACCCCTTTTGAATAATCTATGATTGTTTGATAGACTTTTATGAATATTTTCGTGTAAGAAAAAAGTGTGTTTATCTTTGAAATAGAACAGATTTCTGTCAGTCTTTCTATTTTAAAAAAAAATGTTTATTATCGAATTCTATTAATACAATTAGGAACAGGATATTAATTGAGTTTTTAGGAAGAGAAAGGATGGCAATAAGTGATTGTAAAACCGTGATGATGAGCGAGTAATGAATGACGTGAGTCATCCCAAACATATCTCAACAATAAAGATGATGATCAAATATTGTCGTCATCGGTCACCGGCCTTGTTTATAATGATAATCATGAATCTTTTTCTTTAATATAATCCAATCAAGTTTCGAATATTTGAGAAAAATCCGTAAAACCTTATCAATATTTTTGTTAATCCCAACAATCGATTGTAATATGGACCTATTGTTTTCGATATGAATTGCCTAATTAATCGTTTTTATTCCTAGTTTTAATGAATAATTGACTTGTATGTGTACGTACAATGTTAATTTTCAATTCATAATTTTTATGTTTATCATTCTCTATAAAATTTTGATAGACCATACAGTGGTTACATCAACGATTTATAATAATTTCCTTTGTTCATTAATTAATCAACAATTGCTCGTAAATTTTAATAAACAATAATGCATAATTTATTATAAATTCAAATTTAATTAATATGGGACAAATTAAAATTGTCCGTCTTACAATTATTTAGATGAAATATAATTTGCTGTTTATTTTAAGAACATGACTGTATTATTGCACACATCTGTTTGATTGTTTAACCAAATTTCAGGATTTTAGGACTAAAGGCCAATGGACTATTGTGAATCTTTTTACCAATACACATATTACATTTATTATCAATAAATTGCAGCATATTTTCCCTTTGTTAATTCTTTTTTAATATTATGTAATTTGATAATATAAACATTTCCACTTCCGTTTATTATTAACATTTTTATTATTATTACTGTTACTTCTACAGCAACAACAACAAAAAAAAATTAAGACAAGGTCGTATACTTTATTTATGACCTCTCTATTACAAATCTATTATTTTGTGTGATATACAGACTGTCCAATAATTCTTGATAAAGCCCTTCAATCTGACTCGTTTCGAAAATAATCAAATACAATCATATAGAAATTCGGTGTACCTATCATAGAAATCAAAAATTCCCATTAAGGTAAAACCACAAGGTAATATTTTATTCGTTTTTTTTTCTATTAGAGGTAATTGTCCGTAAAAACAATAACAATCATATCAGTAGTATTACAAAAAAAAAAATGGTTACATAACAATGGCTGCAGGGGCGCATCAAGATCGGCGTGGGCCCTAGGCGATTATTATCGACGGACACCCATACATGAGCAACAAAGCAATGTGGTCTTTTCATTAATTAAGTGAGCAATTTAGATGATTTTGAGTAAAAATCTGCAATTGAATCTAAAATAAAATGCATAAATTCTTTTGTCTTTTATTGAGATTTTCTTCATAAATACAGGATGTCCCATAAGTCGCGCATTTCCTCCTAAGGGGCATATAGGAGAGAAAATTCTAATTGTAAGACGCAAAGTCCTATATAGTTACTTTATCTAAAGCACACGTAATTAGTAACAAGTAGACAATCAGGTTGTCACTATAGCAATGATAAGAGAGAAGGAAAGAGTTTTGACAGTAAGACGTAGGAAGCGGACCAGTAAGCAAGCTGGCGCGACAGACGTTCAAAGAGAGCACCTGATTGGCTATTTTATTTAATTAATTTCTAATTACCTGTGCATCAAAAAATAGTATAAGGACTTTTCGTGTTGGAATTTCATCCCCTATTTGCCCCTTAGGAGCAAATGCACGTCTTACGGGACAGCCTGTATATTGGTTGATGAACATGCAGCGGTTTATCCCCACCTTTGTTGTAAAGATGGATCAAATTAAGTTTGCCCAAACCATGGATGCGTAGTAGATCATTCCTAGAGTAGAAGTGCTCTCTCTCTCTCTCTCTCTCTCTCTCTCTCACCCCCAATGGTAATACGTGCAAACTTTTTTCGAAGAGGCACGATTGGTTAAACGGACTACCCTGGGAACCTTTTTGGATGAGCTGATTTGGGCAAACTTAAATTGATCCATCTATACTTGTTTAAAATTTGCTAAAACAGAATTCTGAATTTAATTTATTGATTTATTGGTTTTTGACCTTATAATACAAAAAGTCATCTTTTTACTAGTAGTAAATTAGTAATTTAGGACAACTTCTGCTTTTACAAGAAAAACCCGATGACGACAAAACATGAAGACAAAAACATGTTGAAATTATGTTAAGTACCTACTTCTTTTCCTCTATTAAAGTCGTAATTTAGAAATGCCTTCAAAAAATTAAAAACACTCGTCTCTTCTAAATTTGATGATTTAATTAAAAAAAAAGTGATAATTTCGGAGAAGAATTAAAATCTAGTCTTATAAACATTTTTTCGCCTCTTCACACATAGTCATGGAAGCTTTTACTGTTTTCTAAAGGGAGAAACCTGTTTTTTTTTTATACCGTGCATATTTGTCAAAACTGTGCCGAAATGAGAAAAATGATCGAGATAAACCGTAATAATTAGGTGTGTAGGTGGGAAAGGTTGTGGAACTGTATGATGTCATTAATATAGTCGAGAATTATGCAAAAAGAACGTGTACCGATTACAAAATTTGATCTATAACAGGATATTTATTATGTTACATATTCGTTTAAATTGAGTTTTATTATTTATTTTCAAACACTAAATCGTAATAATCAAAATATTAATTTGTAAATTACAGGATTTTTGTGTAATTAATTCAAATATTTTCTCATCTTTCTCATAAAATAAATGCAATAACTCAAAAAGTGTAATTTATTTAGAGAAAGTTATAAAAAAACACCCCCAAGTATTGATCTATTCTGTAATAGAGTATCAATATATTTTCCTAATAACATCAAATATTTACTATTTATCACCTGTTATCAAACCTATCCTCATATCGTTCTATTAATGATATTGCTGATAAAATTATTTCTCTAATATACCTACTATTAAATATAAGAGAGGAATAAATTTTAGAAATTTTGCAATAACACTATATAGAGATTAAAAGATAGAATAACAAGAATTAGAAGAACAAGAAGACGGGGGGAAAAAAACTTATAGAAAGGCAAACTAATTCCAACCTGTTTTCCAACACTCAACTTTCTTTTTGATTCAAGACATGTCAATTAATATTTTTAAGCAAAGTCATCTGAATCTATTCCAAAAACTTAACGAACAAAAAACTGAATAATTAGCAAAAGAAAAAAAAACTGATTGTCTTCAACTATAAATAAATTGATTAAAGTGAAAATTACCTTCTTTTTTTGTCTCCAAGATGAAAGCCATGACATTTTATTAGATTGGAAAATTTCTATTGAAGAAAAATTCGTGTATTAAAATCATTTTATTGTTTCGTAGGCTTACAAATAAAAACTACAATTATTATTGAATAAACGTGACTTTGAAATTTTTTAAAACATTAATAATTTTTGCCATTAAGTAACAACCTTCTATAGGTATTTATCGATTTAGACAATTATTTCTTTGATAACACAACACAATTGTTGGATCGGTTTTGTATTTCTAAAAAAAAATACAACAACAGTAACAATGTTAATAATAAAAATCCACCCACAATACTAGTAATAAAAATTTGAAATTTCTAAATAGAAACGTACAGAATCCAATTTAATTTGTTTCACTAATATTAAAAACTTACAATAATTCAATATGTTGAAATAATTGAAATCGATATATGAAATCTAACTGAAGCTATTAAAGCACCGAAAACTGTACGTTTATCGAATTGGAGTAGGTACAGATGGATCCATTTAAGTTTGATAAACAAGATTTGCAGACTAGTCTACTTAACCGACCGTGTCTATTCAATTTCTTTTTAATATATTACCAGTAGTGTAAGAGGGAAAGAATATTGCACTTGTACTTTAAGCAAGACCTATCCATGGTTTTAAGACAAATTAAATTGATCCATCTATATGTTGTTGACTTTTACTCGAAAGTCATAAATTTGGTTCAAAAAACCATTGTAGCTTGGTAAGAATCTGTCTCCTTTAAAGGAAATTCTTCCCAGGCTAATTTCCTGTCTAGACATCCTCTAATGTGTAACTCATCAATCCGTTACACACTTTTTCTGCTTGTATCTTCGAACTCTCTAACTGATTCTTATCATAGTTTTAAACTTCCTTTATCTAAAGACAGTGGTTCTAGTATAGTCTTGTATATCAACGATACGCAGACGAAATTATCGCCTTTTAACATTCCATTCAAGTCCATGTCCGGTCATTTGTGCCATTTTTTCGGCCGTTTATCTATCTTGGTGATTCTTTTTTTTTTGGTAGTTAAGAACAGGAAATAATTTGGCTCGATTTTTCGACAATTTCCTGATATTATTCGACTATAATTAAAAAGATTACCTACCATTGTCGTATAATTTTAGTTACATCAATTGCATAATTAAGATAAATATCATTAATGAAATGCAAATACGACGAAATTATAATTGTGAGGAAAAATTAACTAAATAACAATTTTATTAAGAATAAATTTTCATATTTTTCTAGGATTTCCTTTCAGAGATAACTGTTGTTATTATCTATACACCGAAATTGTGTCGTTCCCCCCCCCCCCCCCCACACACGATCACATTCAAATACATATAGAGTTGTCTATATTTTTGTGTTCATCAAAAGTTTTTTTCTTTTTAATTTAGGCAAAATTAATTAAACATATTGTATGGAATCTTAATTATTGAAGATAAAATTGTGTACATTTTAATTGCAGTAATTGTTGAGTTTCTGAAACTAATTAGCAATCATTCTACTTTCATTAACGAAAATTCCTTGTTTTTTTTTTTTATTCGTATACTGTAAACATACAAGGCTTTTCACGTCAATAGGGCTCATATCATAATTTTGATATAACTCCTTTATTTAGAATAAAATAACTCTTATTATAAGAACTTGAAGGGTAAAAAGGTGAAACGGATGCCCTTCTACAACTTTTGGAAATGGGCGAAACGTGAAAATTTCGCAATATTGAATGGAAAATTGTTGATTTTAAATATTCAAAGTCAAATGCAAAAATATTTATCCAACACTGTTGTATAAAGAGTCCGTAACTAAGTATACGGATTTTAAATCAATAAAGCGCCTAGTGTGTTAAATCTCTAACACACTAGTATGTTATAGAAATTTGCATTCCTATTGGTCGTGATGTCAGTAATATAGATTTGGTGACCTAACGCGCATGATTTTGTATAATCATGTGATAAAATAGTAACTTTCAAAATGATTTAAAATGGTCTTATATTCGGAGAAAATCTTGTATACAACTCTTGGGGGTAAATAAAACGCGAGAGAAAATGACTCCATGTGGGTAAACGTTTTCACTCGCGTTTTATTTGCCCACTAACGCACTTGTTGTATAAATAGTTATTACTTTTTGGAAAATCATTACAATTGATCATATTTACATGAAAATCTCGGTATATTTATAAAACATCCTGTTTTTGTTCGTAATAGTTGCAATAATAACAATAATAAAAATGTGGTATTGAGGGATTTCTTTTGTATAACGTCAATGAAATCATTCTTCAGAAAATCATTGGCATGGCTTCGATTCTTTAGAAAATACTTGTAAACATGCATATGAATTGATTTTATTTATTACGTAAACTTGGTTTTCATGTATATTTTAATCTAATCATCATCGTTGTTGTTATTGTTACTGTTCCTGGAAAAGACAGATTTGTTTGAATTATTGATTGATTAAAAAAAAAGAGAAAAAAATGTAAGTACATTTAAATGACATTGAACAACAGTAACAATAATAAGATTATGTACTATTGTTTCCGCCTCCACCATTTTTCTGAAAATTACAGTTATAACATTAAATTTATAAATCAATTCTAATACAAATTAATTCTCAATCATAGGACTATTTTTAAATGCCTGCACTTTTAAAATTTCTATTTTATTAACGGTCAAGGTAATCTACATATTCTGATATTTGAAAAAGCTCAACAATTACATATCTAATGAACGTAAAGGTGACTTATCTAGTGAGTAACATTTAAGTATTTGAAAGGAGCAAGGAGAGAAGCAGTTGAGGTCGTTGTTAAAAATTGGTGAAAATTGGGATAGATTCAATTTTCCTATCTTTCCCTCCTCCGAAAACTGGAAGATTTCTATTTTGGAATAAATCATGAATAATGGAAGACAACTGGTGGTTTCTAGTGAAAGCTACAACTTTTAATCTGGTTTTAAATCATGTTGTTTTTATTTTACTTTTATTGTTGTTATCGTAATCTACTGAATTGGATATTTTGTAATTTGATCGATCACGATTGATCCCATCGAAAGGATTATAACTGTCGTATAAAACGCGAATTTATACTCTAAAGAAATTGACTAGACTTGTAATGATTGTCAAAATTTTATCAGAAATCGTCAAGGGGCCCATCTAGGTGTGGAAATTGATGTGTTCGTTGGCTTCTTGTTTTTTTGTATGTGGGCATCGAGTCACGCCGGTCAGTTTAGTTCTGGTCCACTCTATTAGCGAAGAATTTTTGCTTAGTGCTAAACAATTTATTTTCAAATGGTCATGTAAATTATAATATTGAATGGTCATCATTTTACAGTTGTTAGACAAGTACAATGACCCACTACAATTGGGCAATAATGGGTTTAACTACTTGAATTTATTTTACCGATCATTAAATTAATCATGTAAACAAATATTCCGTATACCTACGTATTATTTGTAAAAAATTAAGATTCCTTGTTAAATTATTCTGTATAATGATTAACATCAAAGTGCAAAGAACTGAACCTGGTGTTTCTTTGATAATATTTGTAAAAAAACTATTAGGAAAAATTTCCTTTAAGAAATCCGAATGGAATTATAAACAAAAATATCAACATTCAGCAGTCTTTTTTGTGTGTAAATAAAAAGAGGCATTTTGCAATCATTCAACATTTCGTGTCCTTATTGCTCATTGAATGCACACAACAAAACTTTAAATAACTGATCCGCGAATTCTTTCAAGTTTGTAGACCGCACCAAAGAATCCATTTTATATTCTACAAAAATTTTCTCTTCCATTTCTATTTTTTTCCCATCCAATCTATTGAAGCATTACTTAAATTTCGATAACATCATGATTGATCCGCACTATTTGAGGTTTATTTTCTTATCTGAATGTCCAAGTGTTACTATCATCATTGCAAAGTGCGGTTATCCAGCATAGATCCAGGTTGTTGACACTTGTTAGAATGTTGTGACAGTGTAAAGAGAAAGAATTGGCCCGGGCCAAGGACTTGATGAATTTTTCGCGGGGCCTCTCTTCCCAACCGGAACGCGTTCAAGATACTCGAATCTTTGTTGTTATTGTTATTATTTGCTTGTATAGTTAAATTAGAAAATTATTCTTCTATTAGATTAAAACGGACACGGGTTGAATTATAAAAAGAAAGAGATAGAAAGACGGGGCAAGGTGAAGGCTTTGGAAATCACAAGCGTAGCGAATATTGGAGATCATTGACTTTCCTCTTCAATATTAAATGTTTTATAATTTAATGCGAATTACACTTTTTGAAATGTTTAGATGCAATAGAAGAGAATTGAAATTTACACGAGATTAGTATCGAACAAAAAAAAAAACACAAATATTCTCTAACGAGTTCTCAAAACAAGTTTCCTGCCATTACATACACGGTCCACAGGTTTAACAAATCGAACTTCTCATCAATATTGATAAAATTATGTAGCTATTCCCAAAAAAAAAAACACCACGATCAAACATTATGCAAATCTTGGATATAATGCACAATTATATAAAAATTCATAGCCCTAATATAAATTGTCTTTGATAAGAGAAATTCCTTTTTTAACTTCTTTAATCCTTGAAATAATGTATAAAAACTGATAATTCTCACAATAGAAACAAAAAAAAAATGTAATTTTCCAATCCCAATCGAAATTTATTCATTATTAACATGATAAAAACAGCAAATTAATGGCATGATTCCAATTCAGTTTCTCTTTACTCATTGTTGTTTTGGATCGTTTCATAATTAATAAAAAAACAACACAAACATTTCTACTATCTATCTTTGTTCTTCTGCTTACAATTAGTATTATTGTTATAATTAGTGTACGTTTAGACTTTTTTTAAATCTAGAATTTAAAATCATCTTAATTACTGTGTAACAATAGAACAATAGGTCACTTCTACTACTACAATTATGTTGATCTAAATCTACACTAGAGAAAGATTATACTATAGATAATTATCTTCATTGTTGTTTTAATTTTAAATTCGAATTATTTAGCGCCTTTTTGGACTTACATTTTATTATAATGTTTTAATACTAGATGTCGTAAAAGTCGCCATCTTGCCACTTTGCCGATATTCTCTTTTGATTTAAGATCAATTCTATTGAAAAATCTAGTTTTTTATCATTTTTATTAAAACCTCAAACTTTTGAATCAGTATTTATAATATATTTAAATTAATTAGGATTTAATTAAGACTACTTCTAATTAAAAATCAATAGATTTAATATTTTTCAGTTGTAAGATGTGTGCTACCGGCAACATTGCATTAGATTGTCAAAGTGACTGTTATAACAATTATCAGTTTTTTAATATTTGCAATTATTCTACAATTACATCATTTTATTTAAAATCAAATCAAAGAAAATTCCCAGTATTATTGATATAGTTCCCAAAGGAAATAGTGGGGACACTTGTCATTTATTTTATTATTGTTTATAGACAATGCAAGAGGTCCTTCGTTTGAATTCATCAGGTGATGTTAGTTGGACTTACATGGAGAAGGATGTAGTGATTCATGATAGATTAATGACTGATGCTGCCTTAGGTACAAGACCGATAAAAACGGAACATTCGTATAGTTTAGCATCGAATGGTGATACTGTAACGGATTCACCAACATCTCGAAAGAAAATCGATGGTAATTTTAATATAACTTTCCCTTACGTATTATTTTTTTTATTATTATAACAAATTATAGAAATGGAAGAGGATTGTTTCACTGTCATGTCCTGTGATCGATTATCAAACGAGACAATTACAATTAAAGATGAGCCATTAAGTGAACCTGATAGTCCACATTCATCATGTCCATCATCACCACAATCAAGTTTTATGAATACCAGCGAACTACATTTCGATATCGATGTGGTAATTATACTACAAATTAATCAATTAATTATTTATTTATATTCTTATATGAATATTTAGAAAGATGAAGAAGAGAATAAGTCAATGTTAGCTCAAACAAGCATTATGATTACATCCCCACACAGTATCATACCACAACGTAATAATATCCAACAAATACCAAAATTAAATATAAAACTTGAACCAATCAATGGTTTCAATTTACCACCAACACCACCAAGTTGTAGTAGTAGTAGTAGTAGTAGTGAAGATAGTGAAGATAATACAACAATTTCACAACCACCATCACCAAATATAAGAAAAACAATATCAACAACAACAGCGAAAATGTTGATGAATCATACAACAACCCGCCAACCTATTCATACACCTCTTATCAGTAGCCAACCGGTAATTTATTGTTTTGTTAATCATGCATATTAAACTAATGTAAAATTCTATTTGTGTATAGAAAGGATCAACGGGGACATTGATGTTAACGGAAGAAGAGAAACGGACGTTGATTGCTGAAGGATATCCTGTACCGACACGGTTACCGTTAACGAAAGCCGAAGAAAAGTCATTGAAGAAAATTCGAAGGAAGATCAAGAATAAAGTAAAATTTCAAATTGATAAATATCGATTAATTTTTAAATAAATGTTATTATTGATTGTAGATATCAGCACAAGAGAGTCGACGAAAGAAGAAGGAATATATGGATCAATTGGAGAAGAAAGTTGAAATTTTAGTATCGGAGAATAATAATTATCGTAATAAAATTGAAAGTTTAGAAGATTCAAATAGTAGTCTACTTAGTCAATTACAAAAATTGCAAGCTATAGTAGCCCGGACACATCCGCAATTGATAAAACAATTAAAATAGATTTAATTTAGACGATTTTTTTTTACGAGGACTCGTACAGTACAAACAATACACATAAGAAGTAGACCTTTTATTATTATTTTTAATCCGAAATATACACGTCTTCCATCTTTAATTTACCGATTAACGAATTAATTAATAATAATTACATTCCACAGACCAAAGTTGACGAGAATGGTGGGAGTTACTGTAATTAGGGCTCAATTTATTGTGGTACTTAATTAGTGCATTTTGTAATAAATTATATTAGGATCACGTTCAGGTAAAATATGTGTGCCTTAATGCATACTATACACAATTTTTATTTGTAGTATAATATAGTAAAAGATGAGTTTATATGGGGACCACTGTTAGTTTAACGTGCGGGAAATTTTTGCCAAAATAGACTGAAATTTTTCATATGTACGTATGTGTTATAAGTATATTTTAACGCCTATATATTGTGCAATTAAAACTATTTTTTCTTATCAAATTAATAAGAAGATTGTTAAATATTTTTCCAGATTTCTATTAATTGTTCTAATATTATAGCTTGTATTTTTTAATACAAAATTATAATTATATTGTCAAATTGTTATTGCTATCGAAATTTGGCCGGTCCATCTATACGATAGTGTTAGATTATTAATATATAATTATATTAAATAAATATTATGTGGGTGTTTTGTTGTTTAATTATTTTATAATTTTCGGGGTAGATTGTCGTTGAATAATTTATAACAATATTAGCCTTGTTGTAAATTCTATTATTATCATTTTGTAATCGCAAAAAATAACGTGTTTTTTTTTATTAAAAAAAAATGACTTACGTATGTATAATAAATATAATATTTATTTGTGAAAGGCAAGTGCCTTATTTTTAATTAATTGTGTGTAAAAACAATTCTTTTATTTTTCTGTATGTTTTAAATGCATTATTTTATGTGCAATTCTAAACCCTATATTTACAGGGTATATATTTGTTTATCAACAACAATAATTTTATTTAATATTATCATTATAATGATTAAATTAATTAATTATTAATTTCGTTTAGATTTCTTATGATTAATGATGAAGTTTGTATAGCTTTTATCGCACTGTGGGTACCAATAATTATAACGTTTTAATTGAAATAAATCAAGCAAAAATGTGGCAATCATACTATCTATTTTTTCTACCAAAATTCCACCCTTAATTATTATCAAAAACAATACAAAAAGATGCAATTAATCTGGATTAGTGGGTGATTTTTGAATTTCGCGCGCAATATCAATTTTTGTAGAAAGTACAAGGTATATATTTTTGGGTGTTTTATTAACAAAACAAGTATAAAATCGGTGAATTTGTTGTTTTACAGGGTACATTTTTTAAATTCTTTCATTTTAGTATTTGCAAGATTTACAATTTTGGTCAATGCTTCAAACAGATTGGTGTAGTATATAAAGACAGCCAGCGTTGCCGCTACCTCTTTTAACAACGTACTGAAATTCTTAAGCAAAATGTACTGAAAAGCGGGAATTTCAAATTAAAGACTTGTTTTAAGGATGTTCAGTTTTTTTTCATTCAAAATGCGTGACTATGCAAAAGATTGAATTTTTCAGGGGATTTACTGACTTCTGAACAAATGATTTAAACAAAATTCCTAACCGTGCATTAAAAGCAACCCCGTAGTCAAGAAGGGGGGGGGGCAATTGGGGATATCTCCACCCCTATAGCTACGTTCTATTCCCCCGCCCTGAAAGAATCAAATAAGCTACAAATCATACTCGTTGTCATTGCTCACACAATTTGTAAAGGTGATTTTTTTAAACTTTTAACTGTGTTTCGAAAAATAAATTATACTGTCTTCACCCTCCCCAAAATTTTCATTTGCCCCTCTGGTAATTTAGCCTGGCTACGGCACTGATATAAAAAGTGAATTTTTTAGGGTATTTACTGACTTAAGGACAAATTTCAGCAAAATGTGCGATTTCAGACATGAATTTACCAATAGAGGGCAGCAGCAGTAAACTTAAAATCTACAAGTACATATTTACAGCGTTCTGTCTGCTAACTATGTGTAAATTTAGTTACAAAAAAATTAAATTTCATGTCTTCTTGGCAGGCGAATTTTGTACTGAAATTAGAGCTTTTTGCAAAAAGTACTGAATTTAATAGAATTGTAAACGGCAACACTGAAGACAGCCATGTTGTTGACAGATGTTTGGTGTAAAAACAAAAATTACTAGACATTATCAGTTTGTACAACATAAGAAAATTTTCATTCCCTAGTAGATTCACTAGAATCAGTCACAATGTCATTTAATTCGGGTAAAATAATTGTGAAGTGAATGAAAATTTTCACTTAAACTGCATAAATACTAAACATATAGTTAAGAAGGACTCGTTTTATTTGAAATTAATTAATTATTTAGTTTGAATTTAAAAAAATAATCTATGAAATAAATCGTGTAGGTGAATTTCGTCTTGTTTTTTATTTTACGTTTCTTACCAATTGATTTGAATATTTTTGTTTTATAAATAAATTCTATGAACTCATCCGATAAAACTACTGATCCAGACGACGCTTCAAGGTATACTTTCCAGAAAAAATTAAAATTAAACATTTCTAGGTTATGTTCGTATTGCTTTAATTGTCAAATTTGTATGTCATTATTACCATTATTTTTATTCTTATATATACACAAAATAATAATGTAAAAACTATATTTAAAAATATAGGAATTTATTGATAAATTTATCGTATATTGTAGGATAAACCAAGAGGCTACGTCGTCGATTACACCAAACAGTGACGATATTGATTCAATTAATATCGCAACAACATCACCATCATCATCTAATATCACAATAACATCAACAAAAGAGGACGAGATGAAGAGAGCTGCTGCCAAAAAACTAATCGAACGCTATTTCTACCAATTAACTGATGGTTGTGGCAATCCAAATTGCAAAAATAAATATTGTGCATCTAGTGGTCAAGTAAATATATAATAATTTGTATTGTTAACGAATAATTTGTGCCAAAATATTATCCTATTATTGTTTTTTTGTTGTTGTTGTGTAAAAGCTCCATCTATTCAAGTTTATTTCGAAAAAATTGCTAAATATAACCAAAGTTTTTTTTAAAAAAAGTGCGTATGTAGCAGTAGTAGAATTGACAAAAACAAAAATTGGCTTGTCATTGTCTATTTTATTTCGTTTTTGTTTGAGTATTTTTAATATACATATTTTTTCGATTTTTTATAGTTGAAACCATTAAGTCCGGACGAGGCAGCCGCTCAAGCTATACAATTGTGTTCACAAGACGCCCGTTTATGTGAACGACATCCAACGAAAATTGCACGAACATTAAGTGATACAACATTATCGGATAGTGATAAAAATTGTAAAAATCAGACAATAAAGATGTTAACAAATGAAGAGACTTTAGATGATCGAAACTACATAATGTCGAATAGTAGTGGTACGATTTGTCTTTTATATTTCAATTAATTTGTGATTGTTTTATTTTGTTTAACAGCAACAACATCATCGATTAGTTATCTAACAGAACAAATGCTCTATGATATAATTGATGAATGTGAAACTACTGAATGTTATCTAAGTCTTATTAGGAAATTAGGTGAAGTGTTTAGTAGTATTGAGAATCTATCAAGAAGTTTCTTACAAACAGACAAAGATAACGTTAATAGCTTAAGTACAAAAACAGGTAATGAATATTCTTGTTTTGTTTTTTTCAAATATAATAATTTAACAATGATGTAGATCAAATATCCGGTTTAGAGAAAGAACAAGTTCGTTCATTAGAAGATGAAAAAGATAAAGATGAGAATACATCAAATGAAACAACAACAAAAATCTTACCAGTTGATTTATCATCTGTACGTCGAGCATATACAGCATTATTTAAATTAAAAACATCAATATTTGAACATTCATTAGTGAATGCTTTAGTAACATTAGCTGGTAATTTACAAATGGAATTACCAACACGTAAAGAACATGGCAATCAAGATGATATTGTTAATGTACTATTGATTGTATTTGAACTACCTGTATTAGGTAGTGGTGATTTTTTAGAAACAGCATTACCTGCAATTTGTCGTGCTTCTGAATGGTTATCAATTGATGTACAAGCGAAATTAGCTAAAGTTTGGTCAGGACCTGGCCGATCTAGTTTACGAAATATTCTTGAAAATCTACAACAATTAGTAACATTACGTGTAATTGTTACACCATTCCATCGAGATTTTTATGTACAAGATGAGAATGTTATAACATCAGCTACAAAATTAATGAAAGTATAATGATAAATAATTTTTTGTTTAATATTAATAATAATTTAAAATAATTTTATTAGATTTTATATTATGCTAATATGTTAGCTGGTGTACTTGAATCACCTGATTTACGTAATGAAGATCTAACAGCATCAATGGATGATTCATATTTGGCGATTAAATTGAATAAAAATCAACCACCGATGGATCCATTAGCTACCGAATTAGGAATTCATGTTTTAGATTGTAGAAAACCATATTTACCATTTTCAGAATTTTATAATGAACCACTTAGTGATACAGTAGAGATGGATCGTGATTTTGCTAATTATAAAAGTGAAATGGGTATTTGTCAATTATTTAAAATTAAAAAAAAAGAAAAGATCACTAATTAACACAAATTTTATTTTAGGAAAATTCAGTTTTATGCATTACCCATTCATATTAACACCAGCAACAAAAATGATGGGTTTATATTATGATAATAGAATACGTATGTATTCTGAACGTCGTATTAGTATATTACAAGCTGTAACTGGTCAACCATCAAATCCATATTTACGTTTAAAAGTACGTCGTGATCATATAATTGATGATGCATTAGTTGAATTAGAAATGATATCAATGGAATATCCAAATGATTTAAAGAAACAATTAGTTGTTGAATTTGAAGGTGAACAAGGTATTGATGAAGGTGGTATATCAAAAGAATTCTTTCAATTAGTTATTGAAGAGATTTTTAATCCTGATTATGCAATGTTTACAAATCAAAGTGAAACTGGTACTGTATGGTTTAATCCAACAAGTTTTGAAAGTGATGCACAATTCACATTGATTGGTATTGTATTGGGTTTGGCTATTTATAATAATGTGATCTTAGCTGTTAATTTTCCTATGGTATTATATAGGAAATTGATGGGGAAAAGAGGATCATTTGAAGATTTACAAGACTGGAATCCTGTAAGATTACAAAATTTAATATACAGGGTCTTTTTTTAACGTTCAATTCGAGCAAAAATCCTAGTAGTTGTCAAGCGATTTGAAAAATATTTCAAGGATTTATAGGAGAGGGGATTGGAGATTATCTTACCAAAATTAGAACCATGTAGCTTGGTTGGTTTGGACAATGTCGCAATTTTCAAAAACGAGCAAAGCACACAAAACGACCAAGACCCTCATAACATTGATTTTTTTTTTGTTTTCCTCATTGTATTCCAGAGAAAATGCGAAACCTTTCCACCTGTTCCAGAGTTAAATAGAGAAAAACGAAAAACCACTGTTGAGGGTGGGTCTACGATTCATTTTTAGTAGTTTCGCGTACTTTGCTTGTTTTTCAGCAACTTCGAAATGAACTACGAGGCTTCAATTTTGTTAAAATGATCTACAAAATCTTGAAATATTTTTCAAATCACTTAACAACTATTAGGAGTCTTGCTAGACTTGACCATTAAAAAGAAAGACTATAGAATTGTTTTTTAAAAAATATAAATTTTCAGACTTTATATAATAGTTTGAAACAATTATTGGAATATAATGAATCAGATTTGGAGGATGTTTTCATGTTAACGTTCAGTATCAGTTATCAGGACGTATTCGGGGCTGTTATCAATTATGATTTAAAAGAAAATGGTGATGATATAAGCGTTACACAAGATAATAAATACGTTAGTAATATTTCTTTTTTAATTACATGAGATACCTTTAAGACTATACTAACTAATAACAACTCTCTATCTTAAAAATATCTCCTAGTTGTAAGCCGAATTTTCAAATATTCATCTTTTGTAGGAATTTGTCGAATTGTATGCAGACTATTTGTTAAACAAATCAGTAGAGAAGCAGTTCCGTGCCTTTTATAAAGGCTTCCAAATGGTAATTGAAGAATCACCATTAGAATTACTATTCCGTCCAGATGAGATTGAATCATTAATATGTGGCAGTAAGAATTTCGATTTTGATGAATTAGAAATTTCAACAGAATACGATGGTGGTTATACGAAAGATAGTCAAATAATTAAAGATTTTTGGACAATAGTGCATGGTTTATCATTAGATGATAAACGTAAATTATTACAATTTACAACAGGTTCTGATCGTGTACCAATTGGTGGTTTAAGTCGTTTAAAATTAGTAATTGCCCGTAATGGACCTGATTCAGATCGTTTACCAACAGCTCATACATGTTTTAATGTTTTATTATTACCGGAATATTCATCTAAAGAAAAATTAGAGGATCGTCTAATTAAAGCGATCAATTATTCAAAAGGTTTCGGTATGATGTAAATTATTACCTTTTTAATTTTTATTTTAGCTTGTTTTATGCTTATTCTTTTGAACAACAAAAACGAAATAAACATGTTTACATCATCAAATTGTGAATTAACAAAACGTATGTATTTTGTTTTCAATAATTTAATAATTAATTAATTACAATGGGTGATTTTTGAACCCCCCCCCACATCCCTATACTAACAGTCAGGTAATTAACAAGAGATATTAGTAAATATCTAGAAATTTATTTGTAATACAAACATTGAAATTACATAACTATCAGAAACTGGTTGTAATAATAATAATAAAAAACAAAAATTCAACTACAACTATGATTTTGAAAGGAAAAGAAAATGAAAAATAGCGTGCAATAATAAAATATTTAAACGATTTTTTTTGCTAGTTTTCTTTCTGACTTATACAGAAAATTTTCGACGATTTGTAGTTCAAAAACGATAATTCAATCATTGCTGTTGATGTTGTGTGGTGGTACACTTTTTAATTTTTATTTTCGTTAATTTCACGAAATCAACTAACGATACGGATGATATTTATATTGTGATGGTGCATTATATCCAAATCCGCGTTGTGGCCCTCCTGAATAAGTAGTATCCAATGTCGATGCACAATCACCTACGATAGAATTAGTTACAATTGAATGTTTTAATGTATATGTTAGTACCATCTGGTGTTGATAGAATTGATGATGTGGTGGACGTGGATCGGTTCGATAAGATTGGTGATAAGGAGAAGGTACTACAGGTGACTACAGGAACTAGAAGAGTATCAAAAAAGAAAAAACAAATTGGATTAAAATTCTTTTGAATGTGCAACAGTCGAGAAACACACTGTCAGTCAATCTAAATCAATAATAATCACAACAACTTCGACAACAATAGAACGCGATATTTTTTTGGGGGATACGATTCTTTTTGTATAAAAAGGAAATAAATATTATCATAGCGATTTTCCATTAGTTATATTTTACCCATAATTTGAATAATCAAAGATAATGTTAAATATCATACAATTTTTGTTGCTTGTAGATTTCTATTAAAACTAGTTAATTATTATTATTATAGTTATCTACGTCGGTACAAACGCACTACTTATTAATTAGTAAGAAGAGTTTTTAAACGACCTTATGCCTGGGTTTTTCGAAAAATTTCCTAATTCTCTAATCAATTAAATATTAATAATAATCATTTATATTTATGTAATTTTATATAAACATATTTTCAATCAACAACCGCTACTAAATATATATTATTATAATAATAATAATATGTATATTTATATATATAGAGACTTCGACAACCTTTACAAATCTTTACAATTAATAATTAATTAATAAAAAATATATTAAATGAGAATCGTTTTGTAACAGATGAATTAAAATATAGATTGTGTTGATGATACACATGCGACAGACTTATATTGAAAAATTATCTCGTCTAATCATACAAAATTCCACCTAACATTATATTATTTTATAATAAATTAAGGGGTGTTTTTCATTTCAACGATAATTACTCTAATAAATAGTCAACATCTTAGGATTTCTTGTAAAAATTCTCTCTTAACATTTAAAAGTCACACTCATATATTGAATATACAGCTTTTTTTTTTGGTTTCCAAAAATTCTTAGTTTATAAATCTATATAAGAGTATTATTTAAAAAATTAGCTGACACGTTCTCTTAGAAAATTCGTTAACTGAAAATCAAAGTAATGATGCGAGTTAATTTATGGTGGTTATATGTATGTAAGGGGGCAAGGCTTAATTTTGTTGTCAGCCATGTAGAATTGCACTAATAAGACCTAAATTATCGATAATTTGCCTCAATTATAGTTAAAAGATTTTAAACTTATTTATGTATCTGTACATCAGTCAAATTGTTATAAATTTCTTTTACTCACTTTAAAATTTAATAATTAATTATTATTAAGACTAACAATTGGATCAGCTAGATGTAAATATACAAAATGTCATCAATAAATTAATCCTAAACAGTATTTTCGTCGACTCTTTTTTGTATGTTAAGATTAGATTCTTATTTCCTAGGTTCAGTTAAATTTTGTTTTTTAAACAATATATTTTCATCACATATTTATATGTTTGTATATTAATATATTCGTGTGTTCAATTAAAATTAGTTCTCGTAAATATTTTAAAAAAATAATAATAATAAAGAATTGCTAAACTTAAATCAAACATTTTCTTATTTACTATTATTATTACCATTATATAGATAGATATACTAATAAATATTGACTTGACCAAGAGAAAATTCAATTTGTACTACTGAGCCATTTTTGTTAGATATTTTGCATTTTTGTTCAGTTGAAAATGATTCAACAATTAAAAATAATGATAATTAAAAAATTAACCACTATATCCTATTTTGTGTACATTAATCTGTTTGTTTTTTGCATCTAAATTTTGTTAGCAATATCAATAATTATATACATAATCTTTCAATTTAGAAGAAAGATTAAATAAAATATCTTTGTTTAATACTAAAATCTAGAACCGTTCTTCAATATTATTATTGGTCTGTTTTGTTGTTGTTCAGCGTTTTTTTTTTAATAATTTCGATTTTAGAATCATTATTAACCCAAAAAATATTGTATAATTAAAACTAGAAAACAATATTAATAACGTGTCTCTATAGGTCGCTAATTTGTGAGTCATTGCTTAATTTATAGATTGTCATATAATTAATTAAAATACAATAATAATAAACAATAAACACAATTACGATCGATTAGATAGACGATAAATGAAATGGATTCAAAAAATTTTAAAATTCAGACAGACAGACTTTAACTCTATTTTAATTCTTATATTATCGTTATTGGCTAAAATTCTATAATTATAGTCGTCAATAATCGCGATTGTTTTTTTCTAGTCCTGTAAATAAACAACTTATACATAAGTGTTTCGTTCGTTCTTTAAAAAATTCTCTTATTTAGAATCACAACCACACTATAACTCGCTTATAATAATAATAAAAAGAAATACATCAATTTATACAAAAAATAATAATAAATAATTTGTTATATAACGAGATGTATAAGTAATTAATTAACCACATACAATTAAAAGAAAAACACGAAATTATAAATAAATGTTCAAGATGAGGAATTCGAATATTTTAAAAATTACACAAATACTCTATTATTATTAATATTATTATTATTATTATTCATAAAGCGAAAACGTTTTATCTTACTATTTATAAAAAAGTAAAAAATTGGTTTCCTTATTATTAATTAATTAATTAATTATTGAATAACAGCCAGATCATACTAGATAAAAACCTTATCACCTATATTTGTGGTTGTGTACTATAATAGATTAACGTATAGGTATATACACCTTAAAAAAATCCATACAACATATATTAATTATACAAATATATGTACGTATGAATTCTTCTTTCGTTCTATCATTTTTAACAAATTTTTAAATATTAAAATTAACCGATCTTAAATTTGTTTCTCTAAAATCTTACAGCACTTAAATCCTCTAAATTAGATTGTCTGGTGGTCGTTCATAATTACTATAATTATAGTGTTTCAAGTGTTAACAACTTAGAAAATACAATTATTAAATCGTAATATATACATACACATCTATATTTTATGATATAATCGATTACCTAACAAGAGAATTGTAGACTAGAGCAACTATATAGGTATGTTTAATAAGTAGTAACTTTCAACTTTAATACTAATAATAATCAAGAAAATTCCTAAAAATATCGTTTCGTATCGTAAATGCATTATTTTCCTTCAAAAAAGAGTAAAATTAAATGAGAAACAGCAAAATTACACCTATTAACTAAGCAATGAATCACATTTTTCCAAAATAAAAATTTAAGTCTAGAATTTTTTTAATTTTTCTATTTTTTTTGTGTGTGTGTATAACCACGCAGACTATCTGTATGAATTCTTACTATTTATTTACGAGATATGAGGTAAAAAATTTGATTTACAATCACGCCGTTTTGTTTTCTTTTAAATAATAATAATAGTAGTAATAGTAAATATTTTAGTAACAACTTGAGCTTTGCTTAAAAATAGTCAACATGTTTTCTGTCTGTCTGTCTAAAGATTTTATAATAATACATTATTTCAAAATGTATAGAGAAGTACGTATTTTAGCCGAAAATAAAATAAATAAAATTACAATTATGCAATTAAAAACGAACAAAAAAAGGAACACGTCAAACATTTATGGGAAATAACAGGTTCGTAATAATACTTTTCTTGTAAAGCCACTCATTTCGCGTTTAAATTTTAAATTATAAAAAGTTGCGTCCGACTCTATATTTTTGTTATCTAAATAGTAATAATTTTATAGTAAGATGATAGTTGAATTTTATTATTTATTTTAATTTCTTCCCCTCCCTCCCATCATCCCTCATTCTTATGTCTGTCTAATCAAAGTAATTGATTTTAACGGAAGCGACCAAACCGGCTTTTTTTTGTAAATTATTATTTAAGCCAACATGTTTCCAACTGTTACAACACATACTCAAATTATTATTATTATTATTATTATTTTGATGACGTGTCAATGCTACCGCCCCTGAATAATCAGAATTTTTTATATGATCATCACCATTACTAACATTACCATTACCATCAATACTTTTTATTGTTTGTTGTTCTGTTGATATTGTTGGTGGTGGTGCTGGTAATGGTAATGCATAAGGGCGATGATTTTTTGATGCAATCTTTATACCGTTACTATTGTAAAAAACAAATGAAAAATTACTACTATCTCCACTATCATAATACTTTATGTTAGTAAAATTATTATTATTGTTGCTGTTGTGGTTGTTGTTGACGTTGTTGTTGTTATTGATGTTGTTGTTGTTGTGGTTGCTGATGTTATTGTTGTTGTAATTATTATAATTATTTAGATGATTATGAATAGGGGCGGTTACATCTGCCGCACTGTTCTTATCGCAAGGTTGTCAAGAACTGGGCCACTCTTTATATTCATTGTAACGTTTAGCACCTGCGGTGGGTGGTTGTGATGAATAACCACCAACTTGAGAACTGGTATCACTACCATATGATGTCGGTGGTGGACCATAACCACCATCAGCTGCTGAACCATACGATCCATAACCAGCATAACTATAATCAGAACCTGGTTTTGAACTACCACCTGATGATGACATATTTGGTGGAGCACTCGGTGTTGCTGGACCACCAGGTCCAGATTGTTGACGTGAGTAAATATCACCCCCTATGTATCCTAAATGATAATTTTAATAGAAATCAAAAGAATACAAAACAAAAAAAAAACAAAACTTTTTCAATGCTAATACTAACCAGACGGTGTTGAAGCACTATTTTGTGCCATATTCCAACTACTCCAACTTGTACCACTGCCAGCACTAGGGCCTATAATAAAAAACAAATAGAAATTCTACTTTAATACGAGGAATATATTTAAAATAATGTTAAGAAATTTATACCTGTTATACCATAAGATCCATAACCTTGTTGTTGAGGTGGTCCACCATAATTATTGCCCCATTGTGGTGGCGGTCCTTGAGGTGCTGGTGGTGCACCCCATCCTTGATATGAACCAGGACCTGATGGTGTACCATAACCAGCATAACTTTGTTGTTGTGATGTACCCCAACCTTGATAGCTTTGCATCATATTTGGACCCATTGGTGCACCTAAATTCATTGGTGGACCACCCATTTGACCATTTGGACCTTGCATCATACCCATTGGTGCCTGTGGTGGGCCCCATCCAGATGTTGGATCAGTATTATTCATTTTGTTTGCATTGGAACCATCACGTGGTTCTGCCTTCTTTATTTCAACCTATTTTTTTTTAAATAAAATATTATAAAAGAGAATTGATTATAATATAATTAAAAAAAGAAAATTACCTGTTTGCCGTTCAAATTTACAAAATGTTCTGCAACACACCTGTCAACTGATTCTTCGTCCTCAAAAGATAGAAAGCCAAATCCTATAAAATAAAAATACATTAGAAAGAGTCTTTATTAACCATCTTTATAAGTACCTCTAGATTTCTTCTTTTCCTGATCATACATAATGACAACTTCCATGACTTTACCGAAGCGTGCGAAAAATGTCCTTAGATCGGTCTCAGTTACATTAGAAGGTAAACCGCCTAGAAATACTTTAGGATATCCACCACCTTTTTTCGGTTTTTGTAATGTTCTTGGATTACATGGTTTCGGATCAATTGTTCTAAAATTTCATACAATAACAAAAATAATGAAGATAATGATAAAAAATAAATAAAATGTAAATAAATAAACATACCTTCCATCTAATGTATGTGGACCATTCTGCAAAACTGAATTAACATTGGCTGGATCTGAGAATGTTACAAAACCAAAACCTCTAGAACGGCCAGAATCAGCATTCTTCATAACAACACAATCAATAACTTCGCCATATCTAGAGAAGAAACGTTGAAGATTGTCTTGAGTTGTCTCCCAAGACAGACCCCCCACAAAAAGTTTGCTGTAAACAAAATATAAAATTATTATCAAAAATTGAAATTATTTATAAATAAAACCTAATAAATTGTGTTGATATTAACAAAATAAAACTATTGCAATATTAATTTGTTTATTTAAATATCATTGAGGTAGTAAATTGGGTTTACAAATTTGAGGCCGTCAAGCTTTTATCAGCGCCATCTAATGTGAAATGTAATCATTAAACAACCCCGAAATAAGCACATTTTCTTTTAAAATAAATTACAATAAACCACAATAAATTAATGATTATTATTATGGAATGTATTAAATAATAGGGTAACACATGGATTTTTATTAAAATAAATCGGTTTGAAATACCAGAAAATTTCTTCAATTTTAACCGAATGTATGACGCACATAGGGACAAATTGGTCCAAAAATTATTAACAAGAATTGATTATTGTTTAGATTTATGTTTAATTAACAATTGGGTTAAATTTAGTGTACAGCGTCCACGCCGTCAGTACATTCCATCTAAGCTTGAATACCAAAACCAAAATAATCACATTGGTGTGATAAATTTAAAAATGAAAATTTATGTATAAATTACCCTTTTTCTTTGTCGTTGTTCACTTTCGGTAATTGTAACATAGTTTAAATTAAACAAAATAAAACTAAATACTAATCAATTACAACTAGAAAAGCACGTATTCTAAAGTAAAAAATGCGGTGTAACTATGATCGTACGGTATATAGAAGTCGTAATGGCAGCTAAAGTGCTGCCGATACCTATACACATACACACATATACACGCACACGTCTACTAACAAAAAACGTACCAACTGTATGGTTGACAATATTTTTGATTCTAATAAAAATATGCGTAATTTGTATTTTAAAAAAAATCTATAGAAAAAAAACAACAATATCCAACATACCCGTATTCGTATTCTTCCATTATAATTAAACGTCTTCTTATACTAAACTTAAAATTAATTTAAATCTAACAACTATCCTAATTAACAACTACGATAGGAATACACAAACACACACAGACATGACATACCAACGGAAATTGTCGACGGACCACAAATCGAACCGAGTGGGGGTAAAAAATCTGAATGCGTCACTAAGCGACCACCAATCCGATACAAGTGAACAAGCTAAATTTTAACGAGACTAAACGAACACTCACGACTTTTAAGCGCGACTATTTGAAATGAATGACAATAAACTACAATTTTGGTTGGAAATTTATCATAATACCGAATAAATATTATCATTTAAAGCGCATATTTGTTCGTTAATTTTTTTGATAATAATTTCATAATTATTTAGATAGAATTCATTTTTTAATTAATTTAAGCGCTCATTTGTTTTTCACTAAATCACACACATCTAGGGTAATGTCGATTAAAATAGAAAATCCCTAAAACTGTCACGACATTATAAATACGTTACATATAAGACTTTGTGTACTCGACAACATAATAATTAGCACACGATTGTGTTTCTGACCAATCAAAGTTGTTGAAAATTGACGTCTTAACATGTTGTGGACACAGGTATTCATATAGTTGTGCACTATTAAATTTTATCTTTGATGGTGATTCTTGTTCTTTTTTTGAGAATAAGCAGATGACTTAAAAATTATACGAATTAACTGTGATTAAAATCATGGATAATTAAATAAAATGATTAATAGAATATGATTTAATGTAATAGAATTAATATTAATTGCCTAAATTGTTAGACAATGTTGTAATTGTTGTCGAAATTTTATAGACGTCAATCATTGTCGTCGTCATAAGTTTTGTGATTAAATTAAGTCAATTTTTGCGTTCGAATTTGTTTCGTTTTTAATTATTTTTTACCTGTCCTCCTCTATTTTTATTTAATTGATAATGAGTGCAGAGAAGAGCCTATCAAAGGCTATAAAACACTATCAAAATTCATTGGAGAAACACAGTGAAAATCGTAATGATTTAAAGGTATCGTTCTTTTTTTTTAATAGAATTTTATATTTACTGTAAATTGATTTGGGTTATTATTATTATTATTACAGCTTCTTCATTATATCAATCGATTGCAAGAATTACCAGTTCAGGTGCATCATTTAGAAGAGACTGGTGTGGGACGTACTGTGAACGGTTTAAGGAAATTAGGTGGTGAAGTGAGTGAAGCAGCAAAATCATTAGTTGCTAAATGGAAACAGATGGTACTTGCTCAACATGAACAAGAAGAAGAGGAAGAGAATCAACATAACAATAATGATGTTGATGATGATGATGATGTTGATAATAATGAAACTGATCGAATGATTATTGATACAAATGAAGAAGAACAAGAAGAGAATCTAAGTGACTTTTTAAGATTTTATTTCAATCAGTGTCGGACTGGGCCACCGGGCAAATTCAACTAATTGGGTACCAACAACGTCGGATTAAACGATTAAGCTGAGTAAGAGTAAAATATTGAAATGTGTAAACCAGCGTTACAATGCAACCATTTCTTGGTGTTGTTTCCGTTTTTGGAAATTTTGATGAAATTGCAGAGGAAAATCTTGGCGCATGATTTTTTTACATATTTTCTCCCATAACTTAACTAAAATTATTTATTTAGCAATGAGTATCAGGCAGTAGATAGCAAATTTATAGCGTTTTGCAATCTTCAAGATGTTTTCCTATAGAATTGTTAATTTTTCGAAAAATTAATTAAAATTTCAAAATTTTTTGTAAAATTTTAAAGCTAAAGAATTTTACAATACCTTGCTTGAAAGCTTATCGGGAAAATTTTACATTTCAAGTGTTGTTTTTACATATCAAAAGTAATTATTTTGCAATCAAATTTTATTTACTATCCGATAAATTTCCTCATGGATAAGCTTTCAGGGTACAATGTTTGTGTTTTGTTTGCACAAGTGAATAGGGGGCCCGAAAATACTGTTTATGATCAAAAGCTACGTAAATCACGAGTTCATTAACAACAAAAATTAAATAAAACGCATGGACTGAAACACTTCAATGTAGTTGTGTTAGAAATAAGTCCAACTCATCTTTTGCCCGGTGGGCCAAATGGTTACCAGTCCGACACTGATTTCGATCAATTTAAATCAACAAATTTCTATTCTTTCATTTTAGATCATTCAAATTATTATAAAATTAAAGAAGAAGAAGAAGAAGATGGTGATGATGACAATGAAGAAATGGAAGATAATAGAGAAAATTATGAGCGAATTGAACAGAAAATTAAAGAATTTGATGATAGAAAATCAAAACAAGAATCACCTAAACCGGAGAAATCACATAAATCACACAAGCATAAACATAAAGAAAAAGATAAAAATAATTCAAAACACCATCATCATCATAGTCACAATCACCATAAAGAACATTCAGATAAAGGTTCAAGTAGTAGAACGAAACCTGATAAAATTTCAAATCACCATAAACACGATAAAGATAGAAGTGAATCAAAGGAGAAGAAACGACACAAATCTTCAAAATCTGATATTAATAATAGTAGTTGTAGTAATAGTGGTAATAGTAAGAAAGTTGAAGATAAATCATCACGAAAAGAGGAACGTCATCAACATCATCGTACAAGCAATAATGAGAAACGACATAGTGAAAATAAACATAAATCGAAACGTGAAGATATGGCGAAATCAACGAACGGTATAGATTCAGCATCTGGTGCCAGTTTTGCTGAAGCCCTAGGCATGTGTGAACCATCATCTAGTAAAGTTTCAACAAAACGTAAATTAACACCAGATAAAAATAACGCGATAGTAATTAAAGAGAAAACAATCAAATTAGCCGAATTACCACCGAAACCTAGTGAAGAAACACCACAAGATTTAGATATTTCAAGTCTATTACCACCAATTACACCAAATTATCGTCCATTAGGTAATCTAACAATGGCTGATATCTCAACAAAGAAGACGATTAATGAATTTGATGATTTGAGTACTATTATTACATCAAAGAATCAAAGGTGATCTTTTTTTTTATAAAAAAAATTAATTTTTAATTATTTATTTTTCATCAACAATTACAGAACTAAAGTGTATTCGGGTAACAAGACTTTTTATAATAAAGTTCCTACATTGTTTGATTTGTGTGTAAGAATTCTCCAGGATAATATCGATGGTAATTGTTAAAAAATAAAATAAAAATTAATCAATAATTATAATTGTTTCATGATTAGCTTTGGAATATACTGGAGGGGTGCCGTATATTATCTTAAAACCGATCTTAGAGAAAGCAACACCAACACAATTATTCTCGTTAGAACACCACAATCCATACTTGGTTGAAGATACAGATGAATTGTGGCAATTTCATTGTCAAAAGAATTTCCGTAATAAACAACCGGAAGAATTTGAATCATGGCGTGAGATGTATATGCGATGTTTAGATGAACGTGAAGCTAAATTGAAAGCATTAACAGCTAATATTAAACAAGCACAAGATAAATCAACACCAATCCGTACAACAAAATTAGCGTATGTTGATGATGTTGTAAAGCCACCTAGGAATATATTGAAGAAACAAGTAATTGTCTTATTTTTACACGATTATTTTTAATATTAAATAATAATGTGTGTTTGTATTGTAGGCGAAAAATGCTGCAATTTTAGATAAAACACCAACGATAACTCCATCAGCTCGTCTCAATTCATTGGCAACAGCTGGTGAAGCTGGCAAGATTGTTGTACCAAATCCTGGTTCAAGAGCTGCTGAACGTTCATCTTCAAATCATACAACAAATAATAAACCAAAAAAGGCACCGTTAATGATGAAAAGTATATCATTATTGAAAAATCGATTCAGGAGGTAATTATAAGCAAAATTTTAATATTGATAACAAAGGAAATCTATTTGAATATACTTTTATTTGTTCTGTTGTTGTATGAGGAGATTTATAATAATTAAAAATTATTTATTTTTATCATTTGATTTAATTGAAATATTAAAAAAATAATTAAAAAACTCTTTAAATAAATCACAAATATTTTTTTTTTATTTATGAAAATGTTATACGGCATATGATGAAGAAACGATCGATTTAATGAATTATGATGATGCATCATTATACAACAGATCCCTAAATTATTACTATCTATTATTAACGTAAATCTACATATAAAAACACACATTTCTGAAATTACAATAATTTACAACGTATTAAAGTTTTATTTTAGTTCTTTCCGTTCTCAAAGCAAAAAATACTTTATTTCTTATTTCAATATAAAACACATTCCTTCTTCACTTATAATATGGTACAAAGAAAAGTCTGGTTGTGGTGTGGAATGATTTTTTTTTTAAATTAAATTAGGAGACAACACCTAAATATAAACAAGACAAATGTTGTTTTAAAACAAAAATTATCCTGTATATAATAAATGTCAAGTGAATTTACCTACAAAATAAAAGACATCAACTAATACTTAATATGGTTGATGTCTTTGATTTCGGCCTCCGCCGCCACCTCCACCACCACCACCACGTTGTTTACCACCTTGATAACCACCGGAACCACCTGGAATAATTTCTGATATGAATTATATAGGAATATTCAATTTATAATTGGAAATTGTCAATATGATATCGTTTTATTTCTTTATCTATACTCTAACATAGAAACACAACAATATATTTAAGTACCTTTTCCACGTGACCCACTGCGTCCGCCACCGTACCCTCCATCGTAGTTACCGTACCCGTAATCTAAATTCACGCAAAACAAATAACAAATCAGTTTGTTTAACTTTTAAGGAATAAACAAAAATTTATTCAGACTTTAAAATTTGCATATACAAATCGACGTATACTTGTTGCTGTATTTAGTTTTTCGGTAGGTTATTTTCCCATAAATTTGTAACGAGAAAAAAGTCTGAATTATGCTTATTTTGTCGTGTTAAAGCAGGATTTCCAAGACTATCTTTTTTTTCATGTTTTATAGTAAGACACAAAAGGTTGAATGGAAAACACATTATGAAATTTTATTCAACAAATGCTTTATTCAAGCTTTAAATATTTCACAATGTATTTCCATATTATAGGTCAACATGCAATATAATTATAGGAACAAAACATATGTTGACTTAATTTTTTTTTAAAAAAAAAAAAAAAAACATTCATAATTTTTGTAGACAAAACTGTGAATATCACAGAAGCAGTCTACAGTTATTATGATTATTTTATATATTTATATATATACTATTTATATTTTTTTTTCCTCAAATACTTAATATACATAATTAAAATATACATCTAGAGGTAAGTGCACCATAGTATTGTTTTAAAAGAAAAAAACAAGGCACGTTCATATCAACTACATAAACAATTTATTGATTTATACTAATGCCTGTTGTAGTATTTACCATAATTTCCGTAACCGGAATAATCATATCCACCATAGCCACTATAACCACCACCATAATAATCATAACCGCCGCCATAACCATCATAACCACTACCATAGCCTTGTCCATAACTTCCATAAGTACCATAGCCTTGATTCCAATTTTGGCCACCACCATAATTACCTCTGCCACTGCCACGACCACGCGTTGTACCACCACGTGACATCATTCGACCACCACGCATATTAGTCATTGCGTCTGGCTTTGGGGTGGCTTTCTTCACATCAACCTTAAAATACAAAATTTCTACATTTAATAATTGTAAATAGAGAATTTGTAAGAAATATTTTTTTATATATGTGACCTCAGATTGGTATTGTCGTCAATTATAATCAGTAGCAGAACTGGTTTATATTCATCATAATATAGTCTCATTATTAATTAATATTTATAATTATAAAGGAAACTTACCTCTTTGTCTTTGATAGTTTGTTTGGGTGTCTTCAGTAATTCGTTAACAATTTGTTCAGATTCAAATGTAATAAAACAAAAACCTTTTCGTTGATTCTTGGTTTTGTCAAATGGCATCTCAACTTCAATAATCTAAACACAAAAAAATACGTTAAAATTTTTGATTATAACTTTTTTAAAAAAATTAAAATAAACTTACAGTTCCATATTGACTAAAATAGTTTTTAATATCATCATCTGTTAATTCATTTGTTAGTCCACCAACAAATATTTTACCATGTCGTGCTTTAGCTTTCTTTGGATCAACTTTTTTATTATTAATAACATGTTCACCTGCTGCTACTACTTTATCAATAGCTTCAGCATTATTGAAGACAATAAATGCAAATCCTCTTGATCTACCTGTATTTGGATCTGTTTTCACATTTATACTTTCTATTTCACCATATTGTCCGAAATGATCACGAAGTTCCTCTAAAAAAAAAAAAAAAATTATTTAGTATCTATTACACAAAATAAACAATCGCATTAGAAATATTTGGAACAAAATTTACTTTACTTTAAGCTATACTCGAAAAATAATACTTAAATGGAACATTACCATTTAGGTTTTCTGCTAATTGAATTTGTAAACAATTTTGATTTACTTTTAAATTATTCGATAATAAGTCAAAACTGGTATTTTTTGAAGACACGAATATGCTCAAAAAATTACGTCGTCTTTTGTCGTTCCAAATATTTCAATAGTAAGAAAAGAAATACTCACTATCTGTAGTTTCCCAACTTAATCCACCAACAAATAACTTTCTGTAAATAACAAATTAAATGAAATTAGTATAGATGAAGACCTATTTTACAATCCTAAGCATTATACTGTTTTTGTTGTTGTTAAATAAGTACTTATTTTCTTAAATAATGCTTATTAATTACTACTACTTGAATCAATATTTATACAAATGCACAAATAGAAAAACAAAAATTGCAAATAGAAAAGAGCAATCAATATATTAAAAATTAATTATTCCTAAATGTTCAATCAAATGGATCTGCAATCTCAAAAGTAATCTGTAAAATTTACATTTAAGGCAAGAAAAATGTGTCAAAATTATGATTATAAATTAGCAAACAATTTTAAATACAATCATTTTTTATATTAAAACTTTTTTTCTCTTAAAATTAAAAGAATTATATCAAAATCCCGAAATATTTAAATTTATTTTTATAGAATTCGTAGAGAAATTTACTAAAATAATCTGGTAGGAGTAGTGCCCAAAAGTATAAATACCATGGGTCCCAGCGAACATCCAAATCGTCCATCTCCAAATCCACCTTTTATCTTCCATATATCGGACGAAGCCACCTGGAGAAAAGGAAGCATGTTTAAGTGGGTACACAAAGTTTGCTAAGCCTGGCATCCTACACCGGTACATTGTTTTTTATATTATTTCTTTTAAATTAATCAGACAATTAAATATTATAAAAACGTAAATTTATTCGGTCAAAATTTCTCACTCGATTCATATATGGCAAAAATGTTTACACTGAAAAAATAAAATTTAACAATAGAATGACCAACAAATTGACCCGGCTTTTACACAAAATTGTTGCTGAAATAAAAATAGATTGTATATAAATCCTTTTGCAATTCAAAAAAAAAGAAAAACTAGAATACTGAGATTAGAATTACAGAAAATTCAAATTTCGCGCCAATTATATTGAGTCCGCCATATTTACCATTAATACACTAAAGTTAGAAAGAAAATTTTACATAATTTTTTTTTAATTACAGTTACATAAAAAACAATAAATACAAATGTAAATTTATTATTTAATATCAAATTTAACATTTGCAAACAAATCCAATTGAAAAGAATTTCGATATTTGCAGATGTTTGTAGATTTAAATAGATAAAAAAAATATGCTTTTGAACAACCGGCGCGCATGTCGCCCAAAATCACAAATAAATTTTAATTCTAATTAATTTCAATCAATCTTTTTTTTTTCGTATAAATTTTATTTGTAATTTTTCTAATTAAACATTGAGAATCCATCACAATGTACTTACCTATCATCATCTCGTCCAGGAGCATCAGCACTTCCACTATCCACTGGTGGAGCGTCACCTGAACCATTTTGTTGTGGCGCTTGTTGTTGCATTGCCTGTTGTTGTCCATTCATTTGATCATCATTTTGTGTACTAAAATTCTGATCAGCGGACACATCTTGTGAGAAATCTTCACCATTCTCCATATTATTGCTATTATCTTGATTGTTTGCCATATTATTTCTTATTTAAATTGGCAATTTATTAAAATAAATTTCGAATATAAAAAATCTCACAACTTACATCTAGGCAGTCGAATCAAACAATGACGAAATGTGCGAACAAGAACAGGATACCGGAAAATATCAATGGCGCCATCTACTCTAACCGGAAATAACCAATATTGCCAACAGAAGAGTAAAAATAACTTGATGGTTTTCTCTGAATAAAAATTTGAAATAATAATCCAACATATACCATACATTGTAAATCAACTACAATTTTAATCTGTAATTCGGTCATTATTGTTTTGAAAATGTACAGGTTTTTTTTAAGGTTTTTTAGGCGCCAATTTCTACGAAAATTCAATGACACCAATCGTTGAAAAACAAAAGTTCTATGAATCTGCGTTACGACATACGTAATTGTACAAGAATAGAAATATTTTCTAAAATGAAAGAAATTAGATGTAATAATGTTCCTAGTTGGGAAAGAAAATCTCTAAAATGTTGAAAAAGTATGAAACGTATATTCTATAAAAATTGTTTTAACTATTGCAATAAAATATTCACATTTCAAATAACATTTTCAAGTCTTGTAATGATAGTTTATTAGTGATTGCATCCTTTGAGCCTTCTGTAATCTTACGAGCAATCTCCAATTTGAACTCTTGTAAGGCTTTAATACGCTCCTCGATACTATTTTCAACCATTATCCTATCAGAATAATCACAAATTAATAATAAACAATAATAAATATGAATAATTTACTTATAAATGAATACTGGTTTCTTTTGGCCGACTCTATAGATTCGATCCTGTGCTTGATTCTCCATTTGAGGATTCCAATGCAAATCCATTAAAAATAAGTGATTACCACCAATTAAATTTAAACCTACACCACCAGCTGTTAATGATAACAACATTATTTTAACTGGATGTGTCGGATTATTAAAGTTATCAATTAAAGGTTGTCGTTTGTTAACTGGTATTTTCCCATCTAATTGAACAAATTTAATTTTAAGTTTTTCTAAATGTACACCAATTAATGTTAACAATTTCGACCATGATGAGACGATAATCATTTTTTCATCTGTTTCTAAAATTTCCTTCAATTTATTAAACAACACTGTTAATTTGCTACTTTTAAAATTTTCAGAAAATATCGGATTTGAAGCATTAAAAAATCCCCGAGATGCTTCTTTCAATGAAACACTCTCTCCAGGTGCTTCCTGATTATCATTATTTTCATGTTCGTTCAAGTCTAATCGATTTAGCTGTTCTAATAGATTTAATTCTTCCGCTTCTTCACTTGAATCAACTGCACCTAAGTCTTCATCTCCATCCAACATCTTTTGAAAATGAAATGATTAGTGAATTATAAAAAAAAAAATCAAGACTTACTTGTGAGATAAGGAATGGATGACAGCAGATTTGTCGCAATCGTAATAACAACACTAAGATTTCGTGTTGTTTAATCTCTTTGCGTTTATGTAATTTTAACAATTTTTCTCTCATTTTAAAATATTCACTATTTGGATTTTGTTGTTGTAATAACGGATTTTTATCCAATATTTCACTATTTTTTTCAGCACGTTGATGTAGAAATTCAGCAAATAGGGTTCGTGAAAATAATAGAATCTTTTGATAGATTTCTTTCTCATTAGGTTGTAAGTTAACTTGAATTAATTCCCATTTACGTTCTGGCATACTATTTAATGTACCTTCTTGAATTAATTCAGCTTTTGTTCGACGTAACATTAATGAGGATATCACAGCATTTAAACGGTCCTGTCCACCGGTACTTTTATCAGCTACCCAACGTTTCCATACAGATAAATTATCAAATGGTGTACATTTAATGAATTTTAATAACGAATACAAATCTAATTCTTTATTATGAACAGGTGTTCCAGTTAAAGCCCATTTTGATTTACCATATAATTTACATACAGCCTCTGCTGTTTGTGATTTATGATTGCGTATTTGATGGGCTTCATCAAGTATAATTCGTCTCCATTTTATCTTTGTGAGAATACCATTTTTATGACATTCATTCTTTACAATTGTGTATGTAGTTAAAACCATATTGAAACGTGCTAAAGTTTTCGCTTTCTCTTCTCGTTTAGGACCATGATACAAATTAACAGATAGGGCACCTCTAGCTGTACGTTTTTGAACTTCGCTTTCCCATTGATTTACAACACTGGCAGGACACACAACCAACGTACCACCATTATATTTAATATTTCTATAATCATCATCATCATCATCATCATCATCACTAGCATCATTTTTCAATTCTAAACTTTTCATAATTAAAGCAATCATTGTTAGAGTTTTCCCTAAACCCATATCATCAGCCAAAATACCCCCGGAAGGTTTGGAGTTTTCACGCCATAATAACCATGCTAATGCGTGTTTTTGATGTGGCATCAATTCAATACGTAAATTCAATGGATCATTCTCAAAATCACTCTGTTTAGGGCAACATTGTAACGATTGATGAATATTTTCGAGTAAATCAGTTGTTAAAGCTTTCTGTTGTTCAAATACCGCAATACCTATAGATTTCCAATATATAATTTTTTTTTTGTAATTATTCAGAATTTACCTTTTTTCCCAAATGTTCGAGGTTGGACATTATCAACACCGGAATTTAAAGCATCCCAAGAAAATGCAACAGGATTATCGTTTGACGTTTCTGTTTTACAAACATTCATTTGACTTAAAACAAGTCTAGCCTCTTTCAATTGAGATTCTAATTCTTCTTGTTTTTTAAATAATGAATGTCCACGATCTGGTAGATTATTTATATTAACTGATCGGAAAGTATTCTGAAAATTAAATATAAATTACATTGAATCAAATAGAGAATGATTGAGATTCTACCGAAATTTGTTGAAATGCTTCTTCAAGTTGCCGGACTCTATCCAACTGTTGCTGATATTCTCTTTGATTTACAACATTTTTCAACATTCTACTGTCGGTATTATCGTTCCTCACTTCATCCTCTGATTCTGAACTAATATCAATGACGGCATTACAATTACCAACAGCACCATCAGCTTCTGTAAAGTTGGGGATTGATATCTGATGCTTTGATAGTCCAGGATCTGTTCTTAAATTATTCTCGTCATCATCATCACTAGTAATTATAGGTTGCACAGTAATGGGTGATATTGAAGGTGAATCATCTGAAGATGATGTTGATGAGATTATATCGTCCGATTTTCCTTCACGTATTAAACTAAAACTGGCTGAAAATGTCTCATCTAAGGAACCGTTGATAATATCGTCTATCTCATGGCCTTAAAAAATGTAAAAAAAACCGATTTGAAATTGAGAAAAATATTAAAAGAAAATTTATGTAAATTTTGAAAAACTTACGATTGTCCATTATAAGAAATTATTAAGAAATGAAATTTGCAAAAATTCACACTTTTAATATCGATAAAATTATAATTTTTCACCATCCACAAATTTCCAGTATTTCAAAAAATGTTGATAACAAAAATAGGTACCAATAGGTACACATATCTTGTGCTGTGGCTGCAAATAACTAAATTCAACAATTTTTCAGCAAATCTACAGATTTATTATTTCCTAATTTCAAAAATTTTACGTAACAATAAATCCAATGATAATAAATAAATAAAATTAATAATTTTGCGTATAGTTAAAGCCATCAATTATAATAATTCCTCACATTTATCATAATAAAGATTATCTCTGATTAAAGAAAAATGTTCAATTTACAGTTTTTAAACCATCAAAGATTTATAGCCATCAACGATTATTACTGTTTAGACTATTTGCTATAATTTTATCACAGGAAAACTTGAAAAATTATTAAAAATTAAATTTTTAAATATTAACATTGAAATTCAATTTTGAATACATTTGGCAACAATGTAAAATATTAAATTGATGGCGCGGTTTTTAAATTTAATAAAATTAGCGGGAAATACAAATTTAAATATGGCTCAATACGGTCAATACGATAAATTCAAATAGATTTCGATAAATATTGACTTAATATCAACATATTGAACACTATGACAACTGTTTAGATTTGTTTAATAGTAATCATAGAATTTTACACAATTATGACACGGTTTTTGTGAAGAGATTGAATTTTTACAATTGAGAAGACATTCCTTTACTAATTCTTGAAAAGATTGTGATAAACTTATCACTATTTTTTCGTCAATTAGATATCTTTGAATAGGTATCAGGTTTTCGAAAATTCTCAACGAATCTTTGATAGTATTTAAGATATTTTCAATTAATTTATTGAAACAAAAGTAAAAATTATGGAACATTATGAGAATTTTCAAAAATCTGTACGATACAAGAATTTATATCAAGAAAAAGTTAAAATTGATGGAAAGAAACTGAAACAAATCTTAAATGGTGAGAATAATAATTATGGTAATCATTTTGATTAAAATTTTGTTGATTATTTTAGATAGTAACGAGAGTACACAATCTGGATGTTTATTCTTTAATAAGGTAATAATTTCATTAATGAATTATATGAGAATTGTATAAATTTGGTGAATTTTAATTTAGATTATGATGGAAACTAATACGAATATTTTATGGCCTAGTAAAAGTGTACTAGATACTATAAAATTCAAAAAAGGTAAAATTTGTCTATTCTCTTTCTCATCTATAAAAATTGTGATTCTAGATGTTTATATTGAAATTTGTGGCGAACAAAATAATGTTCTTGTAGCAAAAGAAAAGATCTTGAAGATTCTTCCACCGAAAGTTAGTTATTAAATTTTTATACACTGTATATAAATTAAGATTAAGACGCTATAAAATCGTATTTTTTTCTTCAGAACGATCGAGTTACAATGAAAATGGAGATTAGTTATACTGATCATTCACATATAATTGGTAAGAGTGGCTTATCAATAAAGCGTGTAATGGAAGAGACGCAATGCCATGTCCATTTCCCTGATTCGAATCGTTATAATCTAACGAAAAAGAATAATCAAGTTTCAATCACCGGCGATTTAGATTGTGTCGAATCGGCACGTAAACGATTAAGAGTAAGAATTGAAATAAAACGATTGAAAATTATCCATATATAAATTTTATTATAATTGTAGAAATTGATACCGTTGATTTTTGGTTTTGAACCGTCGATTTTCGGTCAAATTATCGACAATAAAGACGAATTCATCCAGAAATTACAAAATGATTATAACGTACAAGTGATATTTAAGACACGTTCAAAATTGAATGCCACTATTATTCTAGTGAAAGGTGATGAATGGGAATTGGAACGTGTTAAAGAGGCTACAATTAATTTGATGAAATACATATGCAAAGATGTTGTTATTAATAAGCGATATATTAGAGTTTTCGCCAGTTACCGATACGTTATTTTACAGCGTTACTGTACAGATTATAACGGAAATGTTGTCTATGAAATATATCGTAAAAGAATGCGTTATTATAATAAGCTCTAACCGATAGTTTATAACGTATCGGTGACGAGTGAAAACTCTGAATTATTAGAATTAATAATTGAACTTAATTCTTTTTTTTTTAGGAGAATATACCAGTACAGATGACATTACAAATCTCTCCGCAATTTCATCAAATCGTCTTAGGTACGAATTATGTTCATTTAAAGACAATAATGCAATATACTGAAACGAAAATCTTGATACCGGACGTACAAGATATGAATATATCCGATTTGAAAAAGGATAATATCAGTATTAGTGGTAGTATAAATAATGTTTATTTAGCACGTCAATTATTGATGGGTAATCTACCATTACAAATCATATTTGAATTATCTGATATTGGTGATTTATCAGAATGTAATTTAAATAGAATTCAAACAATTTGTAATGTTACAATCAATTTATATCAACGCAATAAACAAAATTACAAATCTTGTGTGATTAAAGGCATCGAACGTGAAGCTAACAATATTTATAAGGCAAGAAAACTTATTTTGGGCATCGATAAACTACCAATAATTACCGAAAATAACGTAAATACTATGAATAATAATTCATTTAAAAATTCATTAAATTTTCTTTACCTAATTTTTAGAATTGTGTCCAATATCCAATAAAATCACCGATAATAGAAGGAAATAGTAATGAATGGTCAGATATTGTAACATTATTGAATTATTTCGGTCTTGAACAGTACGTAATGTTGTTTGTACAAGAGGAGATCGATTTGGAGATATTCTCAACATTCAATGATAACGATCTGATAGCACTTGGTGTCAATACATTTGATAACAGAAAGCGGATGTTGATGGCAATTACTGGTAGATATCATTATTAGATTATTAAATTAATTTGTTTAAATAATTATTTTTTAAAATTTAGAATTGAATAAGCAATCAAGACCATTTCCATTGGCACCAGGAGCTGAAAGGAAGAAATTTTCAACACATCTATTTGCTTAATTGTTGTAATTGTAATAATTATTGTTATAAGTGTATAAGTGTTGTTTGTTTATTATAAAAATTTAAAATTGTTGTTATTTACTTATATATATTTGGAATTTATATAAATTAATTGGGAAAAGTTGTGATTTTTGGGGGGTGAAAAATTCCGCTCAATTTTCCATTGTTGTTAAAATATTAATAATTTATTAAAATAAAACGTTTTCTATGCTAATTTAGCCTTTATTATTAGATTGAAAGTTTCTCAAATGTGTAACATTTCTTAAAGGACAACAGGATCTTTAAAAGTGTCATCATTAACAAGAACCAAAAATCTAAAATCACTACAGATGATTCTAAATTTGAAAATGGAAATACTGATAATACATGATTTTCTTGATTTATTCCATCTATTTTGATTAAATTGTTTATTTTTAATCTCATTAGTATTAAACAATTCAAACAAAATACATAGATGAAATTTAAAGTTCTAATAATAATAATAATTCTAAATTATCGTCATTAACTGGTCCAGTAGTAGGTATACAGGGTCAATGGTCTATTTTGTGGTGACACAACACTGATGATTATGGCAAAATTTGTACTACATTTCAGGGCTTCGAATCGTTATTTTTGCCGGCTTTCGTTCCTGCAAAAATAACGGTTTTTACGGTTTTCGGTTCTTATCAAAATGTACAACCCCTAAGAGCTCAAACAGGTAACTTTTATTTTGTAATTTTCTATTAGCAGAAAAATTTTCACGTTGATATGTTTTTACCATGTGGTAGAAAATCTCGAAGGAACTTAAAAAAAAAATGGCATATAATCATCTATAATTTAAACCCTCAACAAGGAATGAAAACTCGCGGTTTACACTTCTTGATAGATCTAGCGAATTTATATCATTTAGTTTTTAAATCACTAAAAAATATCGAGCCGTTTCAGAGATATTTGGAAAAAACTGATTTTGCAGGGGTAACTTCAACCCTCAATATCTCCCTTAAACTTGAGTACCTATGGGTGCGAGGTGCGAACGCCAAATATAGGTATACGCATCCCTTAGAATAGAGTGAAATAACTATATCTATACCAAAAACTCATCTAAATCGGAACAGGGAAGAATGAATAAATGAATGTTAAGTGGTGTGTGCTTAAATCGAAAAAGGAAACAGTTCTTGTTTCCGGTTCAGCTCCGGATTACGCTCGAAATTTCGATAATTTCCGGTTGTCGATTCGAAGCCCTGCTAGAGTTTTCCTAATTTTTTTGTCAACTATTAATTAATAATTAAACTGCACTCTATTCTTGGAACAACTAATATCAATTAGAATCGGTACTAATTGTGTAGGTACTTTCTCGGAGAACCTGTAAAGAGAGAAGAAGAAGAAAAAGACGAAGAAGAAGAATTGTTTGGTTTCATTTGAATATTCCATCATTAACACTATCACAGATCGAAATTTTTTTATAATAAAACAATAATAACAGTAAAGATAGTACTGTTTAGAGTTGTAAACGTTAAAATTTTTGTTTTAAAATTCAGCAAATTATCAAAAAATATTACATTGTGCCTTCGACATCCAATTTAAATCTTTCATTGTTGCTATATGCATTGAATAGACAGCCGCCACTACTAATACATGCATAATATTATGTGAATTTAAATACATATCAACAGTACCAGGAAACCATTTTTCTGGTATATGAAGAGCACCAATTGCTGCACCAAATATCGATACAACATCCTATAATTAAAACATAATTAAGAATATTATTATAATAATGTAATTATAAATGTTTAATACTTGTAGGATAACGTGTTGGAAAGCTGTCGGATCACCACCACCATAATTCGTATTGCGAAGGTACCACAACAAGATGCGCATTATGAATGGTAGAAGGAAACATAGACGGCGCTCCCATGGCGACCAAGCTGTCATTGCCTATAAATCTTCAAAATTAATAATTTGAGGGATAAGATAATAAAAAGCACAAAGTACCTTATAGAGACCCCATAAACTGAGAAGACAGTAGGAAGAGACGATGAACCAACGGAGTACTTTTGGAAGGCAATAACTAGTAGCACAAACCATCGGCATGGCACCTAATTCACTTCATTATATTAGAAATAAATCCAATTAAAGTACATTGGAAACTTACCAAAACTTTGACTAATCCATATACCTAACATATCAAATTGTAATAATCGATAATATGCTATTTCACCGTGTTGTAGATTCATAAATAGATGGTAGAAGAAACTACCAATCCATGGACATAGAATACCAGCAAAATGACACCATGCTAGGAAACTTAAATCGGCTTGAGACCATGGTAAGATCGATGGTACCGTTAAAAGAATGTAAATAATTGGAATCGCTACAAAATTGATTAGGTATAAACATTTGTAGCGATACATATACATATAAGGTGTATAATAATAGTAGTACCTACCATGTGTTATAATATTGATGGTTTCGTTATGTAGATAAAATAGGCTATTAATACAACCCCATGGTGTTAATAATGGTCGATAACCGGTACGTATATGTGGATTGAATTGTAAATGTTTTGGCATATCTTTCCAATCTAATAAATTGGCAGTTTTTCTTGTTGTTATAATCTTCCGCCACCATAGATATTGTTGTGAATTTAATTCAATATTATTCATATTTATAAAAATTGACCAAAATTTATCACATAAATATGGTAAATATCACCGTGACATTTTATTTTTACCATAAACAATCCATAAATATACAATTTCCGACATTATTTACTCTCTTCGATTTTTGATGATGTAAGAGAAGGAACACGTTAGATTTTGCTAAATAACAACGCGCAATGGACTTTTCGCATGCTTTGCTACAATATCGATCCAATTTCATCATGTATGAATGCAGCAAACGAGTACTACCTAGGTATTGCGAAATTTGCAAATTATTTAATCTAATAAACGATAAGATTAGATAATACAGTACAATATTTAGTTAATATTCTACGTATAAATACTGATTTTATTTTACCTTGCATTCTATATTAAATCTTCCACAATTCTATGCTAATATTTACAATTCTAGCACAAAACACAAGAAAAATTAAATTTAGCGCCTTTTAATCAATACTTATCACTTATCCGTGATTGGGTAATACTATTGTGATCCATTTCTTTTGTAAAAACAAAACTTAAAATAAATCACTATCAAATCAAATTAAATTATAGTAATATAATATATTAAAAAAAATAATAAAATTAATTAGAGATTATTTGAGTCAATTTAGAATGATTAATCCCTGAACGCTACAATTAGTGATTAGAGTTTGATATTTGGAAGAACCGATGGTTTTAAACTATACATACCAAAGCAAATTGCGCTGTTGCCTGCTACCAATTCTACAAATTTTCAACTAATTTTACCAATAATATCAAATAATAGTCCTCAAATTTATAACTTCCTGCAATTTTAACTATAATTAAAAATTTTGAATTAAATATGAGAGGTATTTTTAAATTTTTTATAATAGAAATAATTTAATATGGCAACATTCAGTAACTGCAAGTTTCTTCGGTTACATATAGTGATCCTAACCTAAGAAATTTTATAACCTAGGAAATTTGGTGGCGGTTTATTTGTGTGATTAAAAAATCGATTTAAAAAAAAATGCAATACGGTCCCGATTTATCCAGTGATAATGATGAAGAAGGTTTCTCAGACGATCCTGATTATGAAGATTTCAAGGTAAATTTATTACACCGGTTCATTTCGAACAATTTCAATCACAAATTTTATTAGGAACGAATGCGAAGAAACCGCCGAATCGAGCATGATTCTTCAAATAATAATCATGAAGCCAAATTAAAAGCAATCTCAATGGCAATATCATTGGGACGAAATGATACAATCATTGATGAATTGAATAAGGGTATTGTTCGTCTTTTTTATTTCACTTTATCAATATAGAATTTGTAATTTTCTTGTAGGTTTCGATGTTGATATTAATTTAGGTGATGATTGGACACCATTACTACTCGCATCTTCTGTTGCTAATGATTTTGTTGTCAGAGAAGTCATCCAAAGGGGCGCTAATGTTAACAGTACAAGAGGTTGAAATTGTATACAACTTTATCAAATCTTGTTGGTAATTATTTCAAATTATAGACGCCTGTACACCTTTATTGTTGGCTTGTAATATAAAAATTGACGATAATAATAAGAATAATGCTTATAATATTGTTAAAATATTAATTGATAATGGGGCCGATGTTGGTGTTATTGATAAACGGCGTAGAAACGCTTTGATGTTAGCCGCTTATAATAATAATTTAGAAGTTGTGAAATTATTATTACCGTTAATCGATAAAGATATTGAAGATAATCAATGTTGGAATGTAATACAAATGGATTTTTTTTTATTTAATAGGAAAATTAATTAATTTGTTTTAGGTTTTATTTTGGGCTATCGCCGGTAATGCTATAGATTGTGTGCGATTTCTTTTAAATCAAAATTTCGATTTAACAAAAACTGATTTACGTGAAAGAACAATGATTGATGTAGCTCGTGAAAAAGGCTATGAAGAAATTGTTGATTTGTTATCAATAGAACAACCAGATAAATACTCACCGTTTATTGTCGATACAAATGAGGATTTTGTCAATTTATTCAAAACTATCGATCATAATAGAAAGTAATATTGATTGAAATTTGATTATTTTTAAAAATGAAAATATAAAATTTTAGACCACGATTTCTTAATGATGCTTTTAAAATTTTGTACGCTACACGTTGTGAGAATCTAATTCCGAAATTCGTTGAAAACAACATCTCACTATTCAATCTATTGACTTGTAACAATACAGATTTAATAAATTACGGTATCCAGTTTCCATATCAACGAAAACGGCTTATGGGTGGTTTATATCGATTCCATAAAAAATCTTTCAATCCGAAATCGATTCCTGTTATCAAAAAGAATGAAATTTGCAGGTATATTTTCTTATTTAATTTCCAATAATAATCGAATTAATTTCATTATTTTACAGTAATTTCGATACAGCTGCAGTTATTTTAAATTGTACGAAACAATCTCTAGTGATGGAGGCGAGTTTAGAATTTATAATGAAGAATTACAACAATAAACTACCAATAAATGATCGAGAAATTGTTGATTTATTAAATAAACTTAAAAATGAAACACTTAAACTTGAAGCAATCACAGATGGATTAGTAAAAAGAACAAGAATTGTAAGTATCTTGTTGTTTAAATTAAACAATTTTTAATTAATTTATATCAGTGGGATCAAGATGTCGATACACCTGATTTAATTACGAAGAAACGTCGTAATATAGCTTGGACGAATTTATTTCTATCTACAGGAATTCTATTGGGAGCCACAATTTCGATTGTTGTATACAAAAATAGTGTGTAATTTTATTTTGAAATTTTTATATGGAATATAATTTTTTTTGTAAATAGCAAAATTAAGTATCCCAGTCCGAAATTCACGATTTTAACTGATTAGAAATTTGATAATTTGTATAAAATAGAAAATAATGGATTTTACTTTTTCACGTAGTTTTTAACGGGGTATTGTTTAAATTGATATGCGAGAAGCTGAAACTCTACTACTCACCTTTATTGGGACATGAACGTTTATAAATGCTGATAAAAATGTTTGCTAGTAAATGACGACGAGTAGTCTGCCAAGTAAAACAAGCTGTACTATTAATATTTACAAGGTAAGCTTCAAATTTTTAAAAAATTACAATTCTAACATTAGGGGAGAATTGATGAATGTATGGGGTGATCTACCACCTGTTTAGAGGGTTGTAATTTAGATGAAATAAAAGATTTACTACTGTCTACCCCACAAGATTTATATCGGCAGATGTGTAAGCAATAAAATCGAACATTCGCTGGGTTTGGGCAGATGTTTATGGGGCTATATCGGAGACGTTTATAGTAAAAACCACAAATGAAACCGAATTGATAATTTGTGGTTATATCGAATTTATAGTAAAACGATTTCGGCTTGACTTGCAAGGAAAATTATGGAGTTACAAATAATTCAAAAATTAGTTTTATAATTTAAATAATTTATTATTTTATAAATAATTTATAAAAATCTTTTTTTTTTTGTTGATACATTGTTCGCTAAACAGAAAATTAATATTAAAGCTAATCGATAATAATCCGTAGTGTTTCTAAATGTTAGCCCATTATCGTTTTAATTATTTTGAGTATAATTAGATTATAAATAAATATTCAACAAATAATAGTAGATTCATAAAATTAAAATTCCAGAAAAAAAAAACAAAATACAAGCCATTATGTTTTTATAATTTTTAGTGAATTATTTGTTGGAAATTTCTCTTTAATGTTGTATTGGAATCAAAGTTTCACCACTTGTAATAGCTGGTAATGGTGCTTCAACAGTTAATACACCATCTTTACTTAATGAACTTTTAATCTGTTCAGGATTTGTACCTTTCGGTAATAAGAATTCACGATTATATTCTCTATAAACTGATTTCGATTCAGTTTTCTCTTCATGTTTTGCATGTACCAATAATTTATTATCAACAGTTTTAACAACAATCTCTTCTGGTGCATATTGACTAACATCAAAACGTAATTTCAAACATTTATTATTGCCATCTTCTTGGATTAATGGTGAATTTAAATCATCATACCAGGTGCGTGTCTCTGGCCTTTGGGCAACATCTAAACCGGAATTTGTTGATGATTGAGTTGTTGTACTGTAAAACGAATTACAAATTATTATTTTCTATTTTTAAGAGGGAGACAAACAAGAACAAACTAAGTCTTAACAGGTATATGCCGAAATACACACCTGGATGACTTTGATTTGTTCCCTCCAGAAACACTCTCATATTCGTACGACATGCAAATAGCAAAAAAAGCATTGTTAGATTGTTAATTTTAAATTATTTGGTGGTTGTGATGATTTAAAGAGTCAAGTTGTTTTTATACGACTATACATATATAAATAGTCGCATTTGAGTATAAGTTGAATTAAGGGGCTGGTGTTATAATTTTAGATGATTATTTTGGTAGGAATTTTGTTAATAGAAAGTCGAGTTATGTAACTGGAAATGTAGGCGTTAGGCGTTAATATTCAAAGTTGCATATCCACATTCCGTACACAGACAACTAAAATTGTGCTTAGTAACTAGCTACAGTTGTTTTTCATTATTATTATTTTTTGTATATTGTAAAAGTGACTTCTATTTTAATCCGTGACCTCATCTTTATAGTCAGTCTTTAAATGGGTACAGATGTTGATTTTATACAATTGTAAACGATACAAGATTATAAGATATGTAAATATTTGTTAATTTTTTTTTTTTTTTGATAGATACCTAGTTGTGCTTCTAAAGAAATTATTGGATTCTCTATTCATCAATTCAGAACGGAATTTACTCATTTCTTCCTCCATTTTCCTCATTTCGGCATCAAATCGTTCACGAATACTGCTGAATTCTGTATCAATAACACTGAAATCACCCAATTTGATTGGGATATCACGGCGAATACTTTCAGACATTGTGATTAGATCTTGTTGATATTATAATACAGAAAAAATACACCGGCACTAATTATTATCAACACTTCTTAGTAGATACAATGATATAAAACTACACCTTTATTGCTTTAGCACTGTTTACAAACGCTATATTGAGGCGACTCTGTTGGGGTTCAGCGTTTTTAAATAGACTCGTATTGTATTGGGGGGAGAACTTGCGCAATCGTCTTGTGTAGGAAAATTGAGGAATCTTGTATTATAGTCGTATCTCAGGAAAAATATTCAGAATAATTTACATAGAATATGAATGTAAAAAAAGTTCAAAATAGCCGAATAATTGATCACAATCGAGAGTGGAAAAATGTCCAAATTTGGTAATGAAATACTTTCGACATTGATCCAGCCCCCATATACACCTCGAGGTCTTTTGCTGGTTTCTACAACTGTTAATAATTGCAGCCTTAATTCTTCATTTTTGGGAGTTTTCATTGTGTAATTCATCAATTTTTAAATTGAAACATTTTAGGAATTTAATGAGATTCTCCTATTGTAAAATATCCAATAACATCCGGTTGTCTTTATGAAAAAAGGCAACTATTTCCGGTGTGTTGTTTACAAAATACAGTTACATGTTCACTCCATTGTCCCATTACTGTTATTATTAGTAAATTAGAGATTATAGTAAATTAATACTAAATTCGGCCGGCTTTACTAATGATTATAATCAAACAAGTCAAGCCGAATTCGCTTAACTGTACACAAAAATGGGTATACTTATAGTGATTACTACAATCACCTAATTAAGAATCGATTTATGACTATCGAATAAATTAAAAGTAAATCAATTCAAAATTTAAAAGGTTTGATTTTCGTGAAAACTGTACCAATTGCAACAAATAGGTCAAGCTGAATTCACTCAACTGATAAAAAATAGCGATTATTGTAATTATCTAATTAAGAATCGATTAATTAATCCTGAAGCCATTATAAATCAATATTAACCTGTATAAAAAGTAAATTGTATGATTCGCATGACTGTATCATTTAATGATTGTCAGACATGAATGAATAAAAGTCGCGACAATTTTTTCAAATAATCCTCCGGTTTTTTTATAAAAATATAATGAATCTTCTAGAATATATGCAAAGTTTATCAATAATTACATTATCAATTATAACCATAATAATAATAATAATGATAACATTATACCTCACGTGATGATGTAATCGTTCCAAGGCAACAAATTAAGTTTTATTGTTTGTTGAACAAATATTGCAATGAACGATAACGTGGATAAAATTCGACCTGAAAGGCAAAATAATCAAAATCGAGATATGGAGGGGAAAAAACCAACAAATTTTCTTTTACTTCAATAATAATAACGTCACCAACGATTACGTTGATTGTTTATTATGTCTTATTTATATTTTTCCATAAATAATTTATTTCGTCATTGTTGTAAATAAGAGAAAAAAACAGCAACAGTAGCAACCTACGTAAAGCTTGTTTACGTTAGAATGTTGTATTGTTATTAAATCAATAATACTCGTGTACGTTTATACATAAATGAGTCATATTCATTATTAAATTCAACATTACCTGAATAAGGAATATGATCAATTTATAATAATGATGGAATAGTCTAGAAGATATGAAAGATACTGACCTAACTTGTTTTATGACACCATACAAATGCCAATTTATTTTAACAAGGAATGTAGACAGACCAAAGAGTTTTGGAATACTTTCGTAGGCGTCATATTTAGATCAATTTGGCAAACGAAACAATAAATAATAACATTCATTTCTCATCTCTACTAATCAATAAAGAATTAGATGAATCATTAAAACATAATTAGATGAAAATGGTAAAAATGGATATGACTGGATCGGGTTTCTATTTGGAAAAAACAACAACACATGGATGTTTCGACGTCTATCCGATTTTAAATTTAGCTTCCACGTTTATTTCTTGTTTCTTTTTTTCTCTTCAACGATCGAAATTCGTGTACGATTTAAAAGGAATTCGAGACGATTCTAATTCTAGTTTTGCCTAATGGAAGGTAATATTTCCGTTCTCAATAAAAATATTCGATTTCTGCTTGCCCTAAATATAATCCTACATATTTATAATTTCCTCATTTTTTCTTCTTTCTTCTAGTGTGTTTGTTATAAAACAGGAAATAAAATCAATACTTGCTCGAATATAATCAAATTCTTGTATTCCAATCAATTTGATTAGAATATACTGTTTTATTGTTACTCAAGTTGAATTTTTGTGATTTGTATCATTATATTTAAACATATAGAAGTGCAATCTGAATGGTCTTTCTGTAGACGATCATCATCACACACGTCTATCCGATTCTATTTCTGTTCGTTTCTGCTGGTGCTATGAAATAAAAATAACGCATTTGAACAACTGGACATGACAGTAACAACGCCCGTTCAATATTTCTACAACATTCCAGATACACGTCCTAGGATATTTCCAGACATTCTAATCAATAATGCAATGAAATTCGATTAAACAATCGTACAAGAAAATACTCGTATTTTAGAATCTATTTATAGATTCATCGATAAAAGTAGAAATATAGAAATTCCGTAAATGGTATCTTTTGATTTTCGTCATCAATATGAATGATAATAGTAGGTTTGACCTTACGTCACACGCACACACAAGTTTACTAAAAAAAAAAAACAACCAGTTCTCACCCACTGAAATATTTGAATATATCACAAGTTGATTTAAACAAAATAACTAACGACATATTTAGAAAATAAAATCAATTTGGTAATGACTCAAGAATAATTAAGCAATTCTTACAATTTCAATTTCCATTTAAATAACAATAACATTTATACAGTAGAAATGTATCGAAAATCTACAAATCTGGTTGTCTAATTCTTGACTCTTTGTTAACATTCTTACAATGTTCTTTCAATAATTCCATAACACTATGTTGATACTCTTCAGGTATCGGTTTTATACCAGATGCCCAATAGTAGATATCCCAATCGTTTGATGGTGTATTTATTAAACTATAATTATAAATTAATTTAATTTATTTCATTTCAAATTTTATAAATTTATACTTATCGTATTCATCCAATTGTTTGTCGGTGAATTTATTCAAATATTTTGCAATGAAAGTACTTAGAAGTAGATCATTTTCAAGCATTCCTCGTTTACGTGACTGGTACAATAATCTAAAAATTAACAATTTTCATTAAATGTAATGTCAAAAAATCAACCCTGAAGTTGGAAGGCATTCGTTATCGGGTTGGGAACATGTTTACATTTCTTATAGTTTTCTCATTTTAAAAAATTTGATTCGCTTATAATTGATAGAATCTTCAAAGACCCCACTCTTAACTAAAATCGGTAACAGTAAGGCTTTTGGGTACTGAAATTTGTAAAATCATACAAGAATAAAATTTTATGGATATAATAAGAGGGTCATTAAAAATGTAAAAATAGAAAATGAATCCTCTAGGTTCCCCCCAAGTGATAGTACCTCCCATGAGGAAAGGGAAAGTGATAGATACATAAATATGTTACCATCTTGAGCGGAGCATGTAGAAACGTGAGTGTGATTTATTGCCGGTAATTACGGCAAAAATTAAGGAACCAATCAAGTGTAAATGTCACATAGCGTTTTTTTAGTCGCATTCCTGCAGACACTAGTCGCCTATGTATTTAGATTGCAGGAGAGCGACTAAAAAATCGCTGGATGACATTAATGAACTAATTGTTACATAATTAGAGGCAAAACAAATCCGAACATACTCCGCTCAAGATGATAATATTTTTAATATGTATCAATCACTCCTGTTTCCCCATGGTAGATACCCCCTCCTCTTGGAGGAACCTAGGGGTTAATTTTCTATTTTTAGATTTCTAATGACCCTCTTATTGTATTCCTGTATGATTAAAAAAAACTTCGCAACCCAAGGGACCTACTCTTACCCAAAAATCATAAATTGTACCTAGCTTTTCGTTGATCAATTGGTTCATCTGTGCGTACTTTCGGTACCGGTATTGTTATATCTGGATCAGGTGGATCAATAATTGAGGTACTATATGATTTTTTTAATACTGCATAATTAATACGTAGTTTTTCCTGTGAAGAGAAAAAAATCATCGAATTTGAGGTTATGTTGATGTTTATAAACAAATATCGATTTTAAACTTACCCAAATATTTCTATTCGTTAATCTTAAAAGACTCATTATTTTAATTGTTGTAAATTCTTGTTAATTATAATTACGCAGATATTTGGTTGATAAATCACTATTTTTGGTTCGGGAAAATCAAATGTCAAAATGTTCTTTTAAACTCCAATTTTTTTTTGAAAATATCAATAAAATCCAGATAATTGGTACTAATTTTATTTATTTATTTATTACAAATTCAAAAGAAATTATGTAACAATTTTAAAACTTTGAAATCGATTTACATTTTTTTTATAAGATAGTGTATTTCATTTATAAATATTGGTAACACTGATAGGCACAAGATAATAAACAAAGGATAACATTAGTGTCATCATATAGGCAATCATATATACAATACTCATGTATTGCGTGTCGCCTGTTGTCTACAATGTTTAAAAATTCTTACATCAAAGCGAAATAACAATACATTAGTCCATGTGCATTCTGTATTGACCTTTCTGTGTTCAGCATATTGGACACTGAAGAACCGATATACGGTCTGATATATGCACCACAGGACAGGGCCGTATCTAGAAAAAAAAATTGGGGGGGTTTGAAGAATCATTGACAAATAATGTGTGAAGGGCTGTATCTGAGGCGGATTTTGTCGATTTGAACTCCTAAAGCTATACAGTAGATATGTAGTAGTATCAGTAATGTTAGGTTGTAAAAATTACACCACATTTTTCTCCATGAAATAGTATATATTTTATTTAGCATTGGGGGGTTTCAAACAGCTACCCCCTAGATACGGCCCTGCCACAAAAACAAGTTGTCAATAAATCCTTATATTTAGGTTGCCGGTACTGTATCGCGTAAGTTACTATACCAGAGTTGTCGGATGTAATAATTTATCGTTAAGCTCATGTTTTAATGGAACTATATAACAGAAAAGTCTGCATATTATACTAATTTCTCAATTGTTGTTTATTCACAATCGATTTGATCCATATTGACCAAAAACGCTAAAAAAATATGAATATTTCACTAATTTAGCGACATCTGGTTGTAGTTAACGGGAGCATGTGAGAAATTTGGCAACATACCAAATAGAATTACTAATATGGCTGCTCTATTGTGCGTTTTGTAAACGAGAACGAGAACTGTTTGAAACATTGTTTGAAGAAATTAACGGGAATTTGTCGAGCATCTATCTCGATAAAGTGTCATTTTTTTCTGTATGTTACAGACGAACGTAATAATTATCGTTAACTGAGAAGAGTAAGTGTTATGTTTTAGTGAATTTTTCCACCTTTGATCTATGGTATATTGATTTTATTTATAAAGCCAAGGCTAAAACGAAAAGGTCGTTGCACCTTCAACAATTGTTTTTCTCTCTACCGTCTACTGCAATTCGATTGGTCGATACGACGATTGATATGAACATTTGATAACGTGGCGGTAAATTTGAAAATGGAAATTGGAAAAGATGTGATTTTTTCGGGTTTATGTCGGTTGTTAATCGTGAGTGTTTGTTTTGTGTCAATTCATTGTTACAGTGCAAATTATAAAAACTAACAAACTTTTTTTATAATCCATTTGAATTCGGTAACTTTTTAGGATGTAGTACAATAGTTTACTGAATCAATTTTTATCTAACGTGCCTTGTTGGGAACGATGTAGAAATTTTCAAAGATTTGGAAAATCTCAAGCTTTTCCATTTTCGAATCTGGTGATTTTTGATGATGACAGTCGCTCAGGTTTTAATATCAGGCACACCTGTAACCATGCATATTCTTATGTTATATAAGCATTTACGTTTAATTGAAATGCGTATTCACTTGATATGGCTGGAAACATGAGGTTACAATGTAGACAAGATAACGTACATTATGGTAATATGCACTGGGTTACCGTGTGCCTCTTTTTTCGAAACGCTAACCGGTTAGTTCTTACGTGATCATGCAAAAAAGTACGGACGGGATAAATTGTCGTCTACTATTCGAGAACGCGTGTCGCGATTTTAACGTCGCCGTGACTGCGATTTAGCGCGCGTACTTCCATGATGTCAAAGGATTTTTTTCATCAGTAACAGAAAAGGTTTTTGTTGTTTTTTTCAACAATTTAAGAATCGTAGATAAAGTGAGTCAACAGCAAGAGATGGCTTGATTATTTCAACAAACGAATTGATTATTTTATTTTGATCCTATTATTACTTAACTTTAATCTATTTGGAATTGTTTTTCAGAATGTCATCCAGGCGACAAAGTAAAAGTAGGGAGCGTTCAAAAACATCCTCTTCAAAACTTAGGATGGATACAAAGCCGCAAACTCCTCGAATTACAGGTAGTTTATGTAATTTTTTTCATCAGAAGAAGAAAAATATGCGATTTTTTTTTCTCGTCTTTAGATCCAAGTCTACCAGCTGGCAGAAGACGTGAAATTGATACAGTAATGAAAAAGGCACGTGCATCGCCAAACTCTAATGCGTACTGGGATAAGAAATTATTAAAAGTGGAAGCAAAAGATCCGAATCGGTATGTAATTAAAAAAAAAATTACAAAGGTACAACAGGTCAACCAAATACAAATAAATAAATAAAACAACAAAAAATTAATTGAATATGGGATGGATTTTTATTATAGCTGGCGACATAGCGGTTACAAGTCTCTGTATTTGGACGGGTCTTCGTCTCCGTCATCTTCGGGACGTCGCAGTCGTTCCAGATCACCACCACCATCAAACGGTGGACGTGGTGCTGGTGGTGTTAGATCGCCATTAACATCACGTAGATCGCCTCGTTCTCCAATCGGTCGGAGATCCCCTCGTTCGCCGCTACCGCCGCCGCCGTCGTCATCATCGTCGTCGCGTCGTTCGCCTGTAGGCCGTCGTACACCGATACATTCGCGTCGTTCACCCGCTGCCTACAGTCGTTCACCGCTTACAACAGCCGGTCGTCGTTCACCGTCCGCTATAACGCGTTCTTCACGACCTAGTGGACGGCCACGTTCGCCACCACCGCCAACAATGTCGTCGACGTCGTCGCATAAACCCTCCGGTTCTGGACGGAGATCCGCATCCGCCAGCTCAATCAGTAGTTGTTCAGATGATTCCTGTTCAGTATGTTCGCCAAAAAATCATAAACACAGATCCAGGTAAAAACTCTCATCAATAATCATTTTTTTTTAAATTGAACGAAAAATATAATAGATCTCGATCATTCTCCGTGCCAAGATCACGAACAAAAGCTCAACTGAAAGCTACTTCTCCGTTAATGAAATCGAAAGTACGTGCCAGACCACCATCGCCATCACCACCACCACAGAGACGAATGCCTAGACCAATGACACCACCACCACCAGCACGTAAAATACAAAAATCCAATTCATCTGATCGTCCAACTGATCCAAGAAGACAACCACCACCGCCCCGACCACGTGGACGTGGTGGTGAAATTATCGATGTTAGTGGTAGTGTTAAACCATTACCAAAACCGGTTAAAAAATTAAAAGAAAAACGAACTGAACCAGTAATAACAAATTTATTTTAAAAAAGGAATGAACTTTTTATATAATTCCATATTTAAATATTTAGGTACTATTGACAAGAATAAAAAAAGAACGCACAAAGAAACGTACTGGTTCACCAGCAGCTGGTGAATCTTCTGGTTCTGAAGATAGCGATACGTCTTCCACTTCACCAATTGTTGCAACTACACGATTAACATTATCGGAACGTTTTGGTAAAATAGCTCAATGGAGTGCTGATCGAGAACGACGTGATATAGAAAATATGCGTATTACAAAAACTGGTGGTGATTTGAAAGTTATGATTGAAGGTGATGATTATCTGTATGGAACACCGCCACCGCGTCGGTACAGGTTCTTATTCTTATAATAGAAATCATCAATTTAAAAAAAATCTATATGTATTCTTTTTTTGTATTTTCATAGCTTATCACCTGTACCAGCGGGTCATTATCCTGATGAATTATTATCTTCAGGACCATCGAGATTAGGAGCATGGGATGATGTTAGAGTTAGATATCAATATTATAAAGATCTTGGTTATTTGAGAGATTTAACACTTGACGATTATATTAAATGGGAAGAATGGTGGTATAAATATCAAGATTGGTTGGCTAATGAACGACATTATGAACATTGGCTTAGTACACAGAGGAGACGTAGAAAACGACTTCCTGCCACACAGAGATTAAATTAAAAAGACATCACTAAAATATAAAAATATATTATTATGAAAAAGATGATTATAAGATGATGATGATGATGCAACGATTTTGTGATAAGAATCGGTTTCTTTAACTTTCTTTTCAGTTTTATTTTCTTTTTGTCTTCTTGTTATAGATTCGTTTATTGTGATTCTATTTATTTTACGTGTAAAACATTTTATAAATTTTTATTTTCTGCAGTTTCTCAATAGAACAAAATAAAATTACAATTGGAAATTCATATTTACATGGAGACGTACCTATAAAATTATATTGCAGTAGATGTTTATAAATGTTGAGAAAATCAAACAGCGGTTTTTCAATGTTATAAAAATATATATTTGACATAATTGATTAAAATAAGAGTGGACTAAATAAGAATGATTATAATTACAGTTTATATTTTATTTGAAATAAATAATAATAGTACTTCCTTAGCGTTATTCATTTATTTAAAATTGGTTGTAAATAAATAAATAACGTTAAGGGAGAACTATTATTTATTTCAAATAAAATATAAATCGAAACCTTAACTGGAAATGAATAAGAATATAATTACCGTTGTATTACGACTATTTTTCTTTAATTCTACGTAAATTTATGTAAATTAAAACAACTAAATATCAAACTGCTCCATTCTTGTAGAGATGTCAGTCATTAATTCTACAGTACGTGGTTTATAATGTGCACCAAAGTGTGTCTTTCGATTTTTACATAATTCCATAAATTTTAACCATTTTTGATCGTATCCTAATACTTGAGGACAGCCGATTAAGATCAATTTACTTTTGGCCCTAGTCATGGCTACATTGAATCTCTGAAATTAAATCATTAATGAATATCTATCAAGAAGAATAAAAAACGAATGATACTTTTTCATTTCGAACAAAGCCTAAATTGTACTTTCGATCATGCTTTAGATGACAATGTTGTGCACGTACTGTACTAATGATAATAATACGTTTTTCACGTCCTTGAAAAGATTCAGTTGTACCGACTTCAATATTCTTCCAATTTAGATTTTTTAATCTATTTTTGATTTTATAGACTTGACGTTTATACGGTGTCACAATACCGATATCACTTTCTAGAACTTTAATTGGGAAATCACTTGATAACATTGCTTTTACATAATCGATAACCATCTCAACTTCATATGGATTAAAGAAGCTGTAATTTCAATTTTTAATGTTGTTTTTATTATTGTATAATAATGAAAATAATACCTGGGTGAAGCACCTTCTTTTCTTTCTTTGGACATAGTACCACAAAATTCAACTGCAACATTTTGTATTGATTTTATTACATGTTGTTTTTTAGGACCAGTACGTGGAAAGATTACTATTCTAGTAATTGGATCGTTCATTTCTGACATTGGTATTAATTTATTATCATAAAATAATTCATTTGGTATTTCTAAAATATCTCGATGTGAACGATAATTTAATCGTAACATTGTAACGAAATTATCATTAAATGTTCGATATTGGGTTAGTGTCATTAAACGTTCCAATAGCGATATATCGTAACCATATTGTTTTGCTGTATTTGATACATACATGGGTCCTAATTGTTTTGGATCACCAGCTAAAACAATCTGTTTGCCATATTTTAATAAACCAATAGCTATAGCAACTTCTGGTTCAGCAGCTTGTGCTGCTTCATCCACAAATACACAATCTGGATAATAATCACGAGAACGACCGATTAATATCAATGTTGTGATAACAATACGATATTTATTAAAATTGACTTTATTCAATACAACATCATTTTCAATATTACTATAATTTAATAATTGTGGCGATAGTGATGATCGTTCTCTAGTCTCGGAATGGACACGTATTAATTCCGTTTTGCTACAATATGGTATCAATTTTTCTGTAATATTATCACAAGCTGAATTCGCAGGTGCACAAACCAGAATTTTTTTATTTGTACGCTTCTTAATTTGTAAGATAGCTTCAACGATTGTGATTGTTTTACCTGTACCAGGTGGTCCGTATACTATATATGGTTGTATTTGCTGGCTATTCAAAATCTTTATAACTGCTTTTTTCTGTTCTGGATTATGTACAATCAGTTGATTATAGAAACTAAAATATACCATTTATATTTAAAATTATTGTAAAAGAAAATGATTATTACTCATTATTTGTTAAATTGTAAATTTGTCGAGATGGTTTAGGTATGATTGGATCAAATAATAGTGAAATTTGTTTGTTTGCGACCACTTTATCAATACCCTCATGCATTCGTTCGTATGCTAATCGACTTAATTCGAAATGAACATCAAGTATTGTATCAGGCTCGCGCTCTAATTGTTCAAGTAATCTAAAATAAGATTGTTTAAAATTAAAAAAAATATATAACGTATATAAAATGATGATTAACTCATAATAAACGCTGTGAATTTCAATAGTTTTCTCACGAACAAACTTGACTACTCCTTTGTACACGGTATGATCATTATGTAAACGTAGTTTAACAATATCACCAGCAATTACAGATGGACGTTTCTCTTCTAATCCAGGTACTTGTAATATGATATATTTAAAATCTTTCAATTTCACCGTAACACCACTCATGTTGTATTTTGCCAACATTCGTTTTTCAACTAATTCTTCCGACCATAACAAGATATGCCAGAAATCTTGGTAGTTTATAAGTTGGACACGTTCATAACTACCCAACATTCTCCTATTTTGTACACACAACAAATAAATTCGTCTCTATTAATAAATAATATAATTACTGTATTTCCTGTAATGCACTAAGTTCTTTTGATGATAAATTGTTGTAATTTAGATCTCTTTTCAATACTTTTAAGTACAATTCTGGTACACAATAACGATCCGGATATTTGCTGAAATATTGTTAAAAAAAAACAGTAATAAATAATTGGAAATTACTAAAATTATTACAATTGTTGCATTGGTTCATGTATAGTATGAATATCAGTCCATATCTCATTTTTATAAGGACTTGGTTCTTCCTTAGTATCCTCAAGGGTTTGTTCGGAGATCTTCACAATCTACAAATGTAAATCAAATTTATATTTTTCCTTTTAAAATTTATAACATTATTCAACCGACTATTGATTTAATAATTGTGAATTCTTCACGTTTATCATCATTTTGAATTTTACAAGCTATATATATTTTCTCACTACGATGTATACGTTCATCTAATTTGTATTGAATCCAGAAATTGTATTCTTCACCTAATTTATGGAATGTTTCATTAATTAATTGGTAGATTTGTTCTTTTATTTCTTGGTAATTTACCTGGTTGTAATTCTGGCATATAATGACGAGGTGGCTTGAAAAAACCTAAATTGTCGTCTAAACTGTACTCAGTGGAAGGATAGAAGAAATCCCGTTCTGTTATACAATAAGCTAATTTACTATTATTTGTAATTTTACAGTTAAATCTGATAGTCTTATTGTGTGAAACGAATTGATCAATTTGTACCTAAAATATATATAATAGTAGTAGTAATTGAAAATCGAATCGACAATTAAACTTACAAAAGCAGTAAATCTACCACGATGATTATTAAAATTAAACTGAAGTCCTTTCTGGCGTGTCACCGGTTCAATTTTCATTACTATACCATTTCGATCTTTTGCATAGGCTTTCCTGTAAAACAATCACGCCACTGATTGTACTAAATTCTATAAAATTGTATTTACTTGTATTCTTGAAATGACCATAAGTTAAAATGAAAACGATGGATTGGTGAATCTTTATGGTTGTGATCCTCAAAAGTTTTCCGGCACGCTTGACAGGATTTCTGAGTACGCCCCTGTTGTTAATATTAATAATCAAGACGACGCCATCATAAAAGAATATATGAAATCAAAATGGGGGACTTACCCGTTCCATATTTATTATTTCTACAAGTTAGTTTTTCGATATTGATGTAAATTACTAGTTTCTTGTTTTACATAAGATATTAGAATCGATTGTAATGGTTAATAACTATAATAACTTCAAATATAACACTCGGATACAGGAAAATTCGAAAATATATTTGTACGCTATCTAAAAAACAACAACAACAAAACAATAGAAGTAGAGTGTTGTCATTGTCACTGTTCGTGATTATCGAACTGATTAAATGATTTGAAAATAAACTAAAAAATAATAAATTCTTACCTTTAAGTAGACAAAACAGTGTACACTATTGAATAGATTAAATAAACAAAACTCTGGATTCTGTCTATATTGCACTCTGTACTGATAATTCTTTGTGTATTAGAAAGAGACAAAAAACTTCAGATATTCAGCATTTTTGAAACTACTAATGTGATTGGTTGATTTTCTGTATCATTTGTTGCCAGTGCCGTAGTTAAAGTCATGAGTGCCCAGGCTAAGATTTGAATTAGGGATGTTATATGTTTGTTATGGAGCTGGGTACCCTTAACTGAAACTATCAGTTATTTTTTAAATAAAAAACATTACTGCAATCTAATCCGAAAAAAAATTCTGATATTATTTGAAATAAAACTTTGTTCTATGCACAAGGTAGCAACATGCTTTGTTTTTATTTAATCTATGTTTAAAAACACATAAAATTCAAATAAATAAACAAAACTCAATAATTTCAACTAACACATGGTTAAATCTACAGGTATGTTATTTTATGAGTTATGAGTCATAAGATAAGTTATGACTCATAAGTCATAATTGATAACATAACTCCGCCTCGTTCAACTCCCCCACTATGGGATATTTACCGGTGACAAGCATAGGACGGACAAGACATGATCAAATCAGAAGTATTTGAAGAGAGATGGAAAAAAATATTGTTTTTCTTTAAAAATATATTTATGGAGCTAATTCCATGGAATCTTCTCACTTCTCAGTCTTTCAGTTGCTAAGGCTCAACATTGAAAGTAAGTTAATAATTTTTGCTTATATTCGTCTTTTAACCATTATTGCTTTAAGCGAAAATGGTTAAACCGGAATAGTAACCGAAACTTTCGGATATCCGAATATTGTTTCATATCCGTATCCGTAACCGACCAATAAATCTATGTATTTTGTAAGAAGAGAAATAACTTTAAAGTGTAGATTAAGTTCTACGCTTAAGCATTACTTATAAAGAGTGCGCCCCCTTGAGATCTGCACTCCTAGGAGCCAGATTCTGGCTACGACACTGTTTGTTGCATGTTATGAATTATGATTTGTTATGAATTATTATTTTCTCTCTCTTTTCATGTGCATATGTATGTATATAAAAGTAATTAGGTTTTCCCCCTAATTATTTGTAGAACAATTTTATGACAAATAATTGATTATATTATATTATCATACATATAATGAAGTATACAATAATTTATGTGTTTTATCATTTATAACTTATCCATATAAGTGATAAGTTTTCGGTGATAACTTATCACTGACTACGTTTATGTTGTAAAATTCAATAATCCGATTGAGATCCCAATCGGTTTAAAAATTACGTCATAAACGTCACTGATAATTTATCATTTATCAGTTAGGAACGAATATAGAGACCCCTATGCCAATGTAGATACGGTGCACTTGCACGTAGTATCGTAATTTGGTTCAGGGGGTGGGGACTGTATACCGGACCTTGGAAACAAGTTTGCTTTTAGGAGACAACTACAGATGTCGTTACCGGCATGAAAAAAAATAGTGTAAAAAATAAAAGTTAGTGATTTTATGTCAGTCCTTGTCTATGATTTTATGTTGGCCAATCTGCCAGAAAAATCTGCGTAGAAACTGCTTATGTTTATTGTTTGTCATGTTATTTGTAGTGTTTGTTTACAATAACTCAGGGTCTGCGCACTCTGGCTACTCATAAGCAATATTGGTTTAGTTCGAACCCCAGTCGATATGGGCGCTGTTAGTACTTGAAATGTCATACACAAAACACATATACGTAGAAAATTCAAAGCTTTCTATTTCACACATTATTTTATTTATGATTTTTTTTAATCAAGCAATAAAAAAACTTGACATCAAAAACTTTTCTAGAAAAGTTTTTGATGTCAAATTTTTTGGCTATATTTAATTGGTTTTTTTCTTGAAATTTATATTTGATTTGAGTATTACAATTTCTGTTATTAATTTGGTAAGCGAGATATTCTGTTTGTTCTGGATTTTGTTAGTTTGATTGGTTGGAAATACAAATCGAAAGAAAAGAAAATGAAACTGCAGAAGAAGCTGTAGTAATTGGAATTGATAATATGGATGTTTTGTTTTTTACATTTTTAGTGTGTATCAACTTGTAATTTTTTCTTTAAATATAATAAAGTTAAAAAAAACCGAAAATCTTTGATGTTCAAAGTTTTTTTTTAAATACTATTTTATAGTATGCATATTGATATTTTCAAATTTGGCGCCAAACGTAGTTGGTGCTATCGAAGCGCAGTTAGCGGCTGGGGTATGAACTAATATGAAATGTGACAGAAAAGGATCGAGTGTCCTATCTATATAATATAGTATATCTTTAATCTGTGCAATAACTTTCGTTATTTTACTGTGTTTGGGCATTTTTTCGTAAGTTGTGTGTACTTAGGTATAAATAGGTGAGTGCCTGTAAAAATGAAACGGTGTTGTGTACCTGCTCCTCAATAAAACTTTACCAAACTTTAATTAATTGTATATCAATATATCTACTGTTCTTTAGGTATTTTTTTAAAATTAATTGTAAGTTCACTGTATTTACACTTACTTATAATTGATTATTAATATATTCATATTTTTATCCATTCAAGTTTTTTTATTCCATCCTCGTATATATCAAAATTAGACCAGTTTAGGAAACGTGGTTTGTTAAGTTCTTTACTAACTTTGAGGATGGAGAGTAGATGAAATTTTATAAAGAAAGTTTCATATTAACATAGCTCCAAATTTTACTTCTTAATTAAGAAAATCCAAAACATTTCAGGGAACAAAAGTTGCATTATTGATCACTGAGGCTTTAAAAATATCCATAAAGTAATTTGATATTAATTTGTGTATTTATGGAGTCTCTGTAATCAATTGATCAATAATACAACTTTTGCTTCCTATAATATCTTGGATTTTCTCAATAAAGAAGTAAACTTTGGACATATATTTATATGAAACTTTTTTCATAAAATTTCATCTATTTTTCATTCTCAAAGTTTGTAAAGGAGCTAACGAATCATCCTGTACAAAACATATTTTAAATTTCCCGGTCTGGTTGCAATGCAGATATCTGCAGAAATTTTCATTCATCTCACGTGCAACTTTTTGGAGACAACAGTAGATGGCGCAGAAACTCGATGACAATTTTGATAGAGAGAGTCGCCTATCTATTAAGTCCTTGTCTATGGTTTGGTTCGGCCATTTGAAAAATATAAATGTTAAATGTAAAGCAAGTTGCGTTACTACTTTACTAAATGCACAACTGCGAGAGGAAATACCGTGATAGTGATAGGTACCACAGGTCCACAGATTATACATCTATAGTTACATAGTACCGGACATATAGATAAAAATATCGGTATAGTAATATCTGAACCAAGCTACGACTCTTTCTAACTAAGGACATGCCAACTTTCTTTCGGGGAAAATCACTTATTAAAATTTAGGAAATTTATTTTTCTCCGGTTGTCTTATCCCATATTTTCTTGATTAAATTAAACAATCAATTATTCAAATTAAATTAAATATGAAGTATGAAATCTACCAACCTTGAAAAAATAAACTATACTATACAATATAGTTCTTCCAGCATTGAAAACAGTTACAAAATAAGCATTGAAATAATTCTATCAAAGATGTAAAATAGACAAAAAAATCGTTAAAAAATCAAAAAACACGCAACAGTTTAATTGGAAAAACATTTCCACAGTTTTCATTATTCAACAATATGTACCTATATACAAATTGTTTAATTATAATTAGAGAGGTTAATTTAATAAATAAGAGGAGAATGTTTTAAAACGCAATATATTTTATAAATCGTTAAATATAACAATATTACGTAAAAACAATGAAATTTGTACTACAAATTAACAATATTTAATTCATTAATTAATTATAATATTATTATTATTATTCTTATTATTAAATTCATTTATTTTTCGTATATTTTATAATATTTTTCATAAATTTATTTATTTATTTATTAATTTATTTATAAATTAACATCAATGTTAATGCAAATGTAATACAACAACAATTATAAATTTTTATTATTATAATTAATAATATAATTATTTCTTCTTTAGAAATACTGTAATTTGAATTATTTTTTATACATAAAATATGGGGAGATGGAGTCGATATGTTGAACGAAATAAGATTGGTCACAAGTTTAAAACTATAACGATGATGATGATGATGATATAAAATAGATATGATTAGAGATAACAGTGAATAGTTATATTTGGAGGGGTAAGTTTTATAAGTACATTTGTATTTTTGGATTTCCTTATTTATTAATAAAATTCAATTATAATTTATCCATGGAAATCAACAATAAATCACAAATAATCAAGGCAAAATAGTATTCTACATGGTGTCGGATAGAATTATGCACCATTTGTCATCGGGGTCTTTTTTCTCTCAATTCAAAATAAATTGCTTGTGTGTGTATGTGTGCACCGATGTATGAAGTTCAACTTCTTTGGCATGACTAAAATATGTATTTCTATCACAAGTCCAAAAAAAGTACAACTACAAACTTCGGTCGTAGAATGAACAATAACATAGAGATTTCAGGCCTATGCTTTTTTTGTATTCAAAAAAGTACTCTTAACACCAGGAAGCGCCACTGTGGAACTACTCCTAGTGTTGTGAGTATTCCGACCACCAGGCGACAACACTATCGAAGTTCTCCCGGCGATGAGAATACAATCACAGACAAAAATCATTACTAGGTACATAACAAATCATTAACGTTAATTCACTCAACATCACAATTGTATTATAATACAGCTTAATAAATATATAGCAGAGAGTAAAATTGTTAATCTAAAATAGAAAAAGAATTCGTTTTTCTTAAAAATACACGGAGCTTGAAGTATGACTCTTAACAAATAGATGACAGCATCCCTCGAGCAAATTTTTCGATTTCAAATCTCCAATAAGGCTGAAATCCCTGTATTATTATTCACTCAACGCTTCAGTCAGAGTTTCGTTTTAAATTTATTAATTTCCGTATAAACAAAACGATAGAGTTTTTACTCGTCACCGATACGTTACGTTATAGTCCTAAACTGTATGGTAATAGAAAGATTTAAGCTTTTATAATGATAAGTGACATACTACATATTATATTGAGATCATCACTGCTTGTATAATGATTTATGTATGCGTGGTCACGTGGTTTATACCGACAATTTTTTATTGGTTCCGTTATTTCTGAAAATATCTTAAAATTCCACGTTATACGATATGATTTTAGGTTTTATAAGCTCTAACGGAGAGTTTATAATTATAACATATCGGCGACATTACAAATATCGTAATGTCAATTACTATGGTACAAATCGCGAATTTTATTAAATTAGACGAAGTTTTAGACTGATTAAGCACGATGTGTACCATAATGAATTTGATAATCCTAATTGTTGAGTTAAAAAAAAAACCCGGTTTCTCCGCGTTTCCATACTAACCATTTGTTTTCCGGTTTGATTTGGTGTCGTTAAATTGCGCGCGCAACTTATGTTGCTTGTTAAAATTTCGCTCTCATAATTTTTAACAAAATGCGCCAAAAGAAGTATAACTTCAATGAAAAAAATGCAAACACACAAATAATTACGATTGAGAATGGTGAATTGGGATAGTAGCAAAATAGATTTTAAAGAATATACTTCTTGAAAACACTATCCATATTTGCTACATCAAATAATTTCATTATAGTTCTTGGTATTTTATATAAGATATGAAGATATTTATTTAGGTTGTATTTCAATTTAATTCTCTATTCCAAAAGTCATGATTTCCACTCTTTGAATTTCCGTAGTGAGACTTTCTTCAATCGCGACACAGTCGCCATCAAGTCTGATTCTTTGGTGTCATCATCACTTAATGTTTCACCCTCTGAATGCACTTCCCTTTGGCATTGTTGCTTTTGATTACCACAACCAGCACTACTGCTACTACTGGTCAAGTGTGCATCTTTAGCTGAATGCAGTTTTTGTCGTGGTGTTTTTGTTGTTGTTGTTGTTGCTGTTTTTATTTCATCACCAGTTTTCCTTGTCCATTTTGAAACAGGTGGTGATGTTGATGTTGTTGGATCACTTAATGCAACTTGTACAGGAACTTTAATGCTATTGGTGGCGACATTTCGTGCAACATTCAAACCTCGACTAATTCGATCTAGTGTTGCTAAACGTAAACTTGATGTGATGCGATTCTTACGTAATGATGTCGGTGTTGCATTGGCACGTTCTTGCATTATAAAACGTCCAATTGTTTGCCAATGCGATTGAGCACTGTAAACATTCTCATAATCGGCAAGGGCGCGTTGTTGTATATTATGACTAGTACCGCCCCATTCCAATTCTTCAATGATAACGAAATTCATTGGATCTTCTAGACGACGGGCTTTCACTAATGCCTGTGCTAATACATCTTGTGCACAGGCATTTAATGGTACTTTTAAGATAGCATACGGTATTTCCGGTGATACATTATAGATACAAACTAGAAATGTATCATTCTCCTCCCAGGCATTACTTGAAGCATTTGCATCCGATTTGCGTGCTTCACGTTCACGATTCGCTACACTACGGATTGACGATAACCAGGCACGACTGCTTGGATCATCGCCCATACGTTTCAAGATGAATCGACCTTCACCCTTCCATTGGGATTGTGCCTGTAATGGACGTTCATGTAAATCTAAAATACGTTGTGTTGATGGTAGATTATGGTCTTTTTTCTCCCATCCTCTAGCTACTTCTTCAACTAAGATATAATCATTGATTTTCTCCGATGGTATATTAGCTTTTTGTAAGCACAATGTTAGAACATCTTGTGTTGTTGATTCTTGTGTAATTTTCAATATTGTATATGGTTCTTCAGCTACTACACCATATACCATAAGAAAAAACATACGCCTTTTGACACAGAGTGGTGTTCCTGATATACCCAAATAAGTATGATCAATTGTACTAGGATCGATTTGTATACGTTCTGTTTCAGGTTGTGTACGATCAATACCATCTCTAGTTTCATCAGTATTCTCAAGACTTTCTTCTTCGACACGTGAATAAATAAATAATGTTGACATATTTAATGGTTTATTTTGTGGTGATCGTAAACGTAAATGTCTATAACCAGGTTTTAAACATTTCAATGGTAATATTCTTTGTGCTAATAAATGATTACTTGTTGCATCTATAACAGTAAATCTTAAAAATGCTAAATCATGAAACATGACCCTAAATTGAAATGTATCATTCCATATTGGATTCAATGCATTCTTGTGTACAATTTTCGTTTTTTGTTTATTACAATCTACAGGTATACCGATAATTTCAACTTCTACATAAGTATTTAAATTAACATTATTTTGGCATACATACTGGCCTGATACTATATTGATAATAATTTGTGATGAATGTAAACCATCGAATTGTTTATCCCATGGATTAAATCGTCGATACATAACATGCGATCTATCCCACATAACATTCGGTTTGCTAACAAAACCACATTTACCATTCATTTCGAACATTGCTGTATTTATATGCATCGGTGTATCATCAGTTTGATAATTTAATGCTGCCATTTGTAGACCAAACGACCAAAAAATCACCGGATTAAAATTTGATGAATCAATACGCATACCGGCCGGATACGTTCGCATTAATTGTGTTTGAGTGTGAGCTACCACAGCTAAAGGTTGTTTACGGCACAATTTCTTTGCTGTATTCTCATTGATTGACGAACATTGATAACAAGGTAGATTCACATGCGCTCGTCCCTGTTGCTGTTGTTGTTGTGACTGTCCTATCTGTTGTTGCTGCTGTTGTACCTGTTGCACTTGTTGTTGTTGTTGTTGTTGTTGCTTTGCATCACATTCAAAAATTATCCCATCAGTTTCGCCACTAATTGTAGCACTTGATGTCGAACTACCACCGGCGGTTGTAATTAAACTACTTGAACTCGGCAAACAGGTCTTTTGACGTTGTTGTTTCACCGAACTACTAGGACTAATTGTGTTCAATCCCCGAAATTTAATTGCTTGCACATATACAACCATATCGGATAGTTCTTTTGATATTTGACTACTTCGTTTCTTTAATTTATCATCAGGAGTAATTCGTTTTGTTGAGCTTGTTTTCAATGTAGCATGCGGTATTGGTACTGCACCATATGGACGTGGAGATTCATTAGCATTAAATATACCATGAATTGTTTTGTCTGTGAAGAAAAATTGATCAAAATCATCAAATTTTTGACAAGGTTAAATTAAAAACATTTCACCATCAATATTATCTTCATCATCCTCATCATCATAGTCATCATCACTGAAATCATCATTAAACGAACTACTGCTAGTGTTGCTGATTATAGAACTTGTTCGTCCAGGTACTGAATGTCTCATCGCTGAACCCGGTCTAAAAAGAAAATCATCAAATTGACAATTTCACTAATTTGCAGGGCTTCGAACGGGAACTAAACCGAAAACCGCAGAAAAAACAAAATTTTGGCCTGCACGAAATTCGGAGCTAAACCGAACACAAGAAGTTTTTTTTTCGTTTTACCCCGATTTTTGAAAATTGAATTTTCAGTATATCTCGACGTTTTGGGGTCCTAGGAAGCTATTTTGACTATTTTTAACTTCCCCGACCAGAGGGTAGGGAAGTTATTAGTTTCGGACCAAAATTTCGAATTCGAGATTTCACCAGATCTTTACGTTTTGGGGTCCCCTGAACACGTTTTTGAAGTTTTTAGCATGATGTCCGTGTGTGTGTGTGTGTGTGTGTGTGTGTGTGTGTGTGTGTGTGTGTGTGTGCGTCTGTCGTTTCTCCAACGATTACTCAAAAACGGCTTAACCGATTGCGTTCAAATTTGGCCAGCATCAACTATTCCGTGGACTTTCGAGTTGATTAGTTTTTGGTGCCAATCGGACCACGGGGGTGGACGGGGGAGGGGGTTGATTGAAAAAAATGTAAGATAACGTATTAATTTGATATCACCAATCGAAAGGGCATGTGCTTTTATGTCAGAAATAATACCCATCATGTGCGATATTTTTCAATCTGGCGACTTATAATGATTAAATTAATTAGATGGACAGTGATTCTTTACTAATCAAGTATGTACGCAAGACAAAAGAATAAGACATTAATATATCAAATATAAATCAGGATTTACGGCCGTTGTCTAGCAACAAGACTGTTTCGTGAAAGATCGAGTAGGTGTAAATAATTGCGTTGTTTTTTTTTAAATTTCGGTGCTGATTTTGACATCTTTGGTTTTGTTAAAAGCTTTACTGGAATATTTGTTTAATCTTTTGTTGTGAATTTATTGTAATGGATAACATAATGAGTAATAATACTTTTACTATCCATAGAGGCAGTAAGTAAACTAAAGTTTTCTATTTGTTAAGAATAAAATAACAAAATAGTAAAGATGATTATTTCCATAATTGAAAAGAAAAAAAATAAAGTTATTCTGGCGAGAATTGAACCCCGTAGCAAACAGATGTCAGGCGAGAGCGCAACCACTGTGCTTTTCGCAGAAATTTGACAATTTTCTCTTGATCGTAGAAATTTTTTTTTCTAATTAATGATTAACTACTGGGACTGATCAGTCGGGGAAGTTGTTAGGCCGGGTCTTCGATTCGGCCCCTTTTCCAACTCGTTGCGAGGGTGTTTGTATGGCTGTATGTGTGTGTATGGGTAGAGTATATAAGCAGCTCATAACTTTTGAACGGATTGACGGATCGAAATGCTCTTTACGGCATTTGAAAGAGTATCACCAAACTTAGATTTCGTGTGAATTCGGACCGATTCGGCCCGATAGGTTTTGAGAAATTCCAAAAAAACCGAAAAAATTCTTTTGTTAAAATCATGTTTTTTCGAAATAGCTATTGAGCTGCTGTACCGATTGATTCCATAATCTAATCAGCTCTTTACCTTAACTAATGACGTCGAATGCCGTTTGAACGATCAAAATCGGTTGATTCGTTCACGAGTTATCGTTGTCGAAAAATATCGAAAAAAGTGTTTTTTCAACATAACTTCAAAATTACTCAACCAATTAAATTTGTACCCTTTTATAATAATTTTAGAGCTTTAAAAACTGCGTCGAATGCCACAAAGTTCGTCAAAATCCGTTGATTTGTTCGCGAGATATCGTTGTCAAAAAATTTCGAAAGTGCGTTTTTTCAACATAACCTCAAAATTCTTTGACCAATCAAATTTGTACTCCTCACAATAATTTTGGAGCTTTAAAAACTTAGCGGGAAGTTTCAGGAACGGCCTGCAGGGTCAACCGCATTCCAGATTTTTTCTCTTCTTTTTTCCTTGCCTATCCTGGGCAATCAGGACACTTAACACGAACTTGCAAGGAAACCACCCGAGGTCAAAACTACCGATTTTTGTGTATATATGTAGATATTCTAAGGGATGCGTATTTTGTCGTTTGTACACACACTCAAGTTTAAGGGTGATAATGGGGCTTAAAGTTAGCTGTGCAAAATCAGTTTTTTTTTTTTAAATATTCTTGTTAAGACGCAATATTTTTTAGTGATTTAAAAACTAAATGATGGAAGTTCGCTAGAGCTATCAAAAGGTGTAATGCCCCTATTTATAAAGCAATCTCAGACTCGGTCTCAAGTCTAACTTCCAAGCACGAGTTGTAGTTTATAAGTCTTGCTTCGGGAATTCTCGGCGCAAGTCAGGATTGAGTTATTTTTGACAGTGTCAAGTTTTCCTTTTGTCCCTCATGCGCACCTTCTGTGAAATGCGAGTTCGTCTCAAGACATCTACAACTCCAACTTGAGTACAAGTATCGATGTGTTTGGTTTGGTTACATAATCTGACCGCGAACTCATGCTCAAGCATCGAGAGCGTCTCAAGTTTGGTTTATAAATACGGGCATTGGGAGTTGTACCTTTTAGGGCGAAATTTAAAAACTGATCATTTGGAATTGAACCAGAAAGTGAAAAAACCGTTATTTTTGGAGGAACAAAAATCGGAACCGAACCGATTTTTTTTAAATTGAACTGGAACGAAAACCGGAACAAAAAAATACCGTTTCCAAGCCCTGCTATAATTCATTAAAATGCTACCTTGTTGGTATTGATGTAAACGGTGTAGGTACTTCCATTATCAATTTCTTATTCTTGATAAGGATTCGGTGTTTTAATTGTTCGGGTGAGGGTAATGATGGTTCGTCACTATAATCAGTTTCAAATAGGAAATTTGTCACTAATTTGTCACCGAAAACTCGTTGGAATACGTGCGCCATACGAGTTTGTTGTTGTAATGAACAATGATTTTCAATTGATAGAATTACAGGATATGGTGATGTAATAAAAGCGTTACGATCAATCGTCTCTACAACTGCATTAAATGGTATTTTTGTTGTAAATGTATGTCCATGGTATATCATTGGATAACCATCATCACCATCCCAACAATCCAATTCAACACATCGACAACCAGTCAATAAAACTTGACTGTATAATTCGACTGATGATTCGCCTTTCAATTGATGTCCTGTTAGATAAGTATTATGACTTGATGCGATATAATATGTGGATAATGGACGACACATGTCGTTCTCATTTGGGACTTCACGTTCATTCACAAATGCATAATTATCTTTATCCATCAAATAACGAGCGAAACCTTCAAATGATAGACAGTTTTGTGCCCTTAATGTTGCATCTGGTTCATGTCGCTACAATTAACGCTATTATTGTAACAATACATTGATCGAATCTAATTGTTAAATCTACTCACGTGTATGAGAGCTTTAACTTGATCTTCCGTCCAGACTTCCATTTGGCGTGTCTCCAAGAATTTCGTAAATGTTGACATTGTGATCACTTGTGAATTATTCGTATCGATTCCTGCACAATTTGTGAAAATACTAGCCGCTGCTATAGCATCAAAGATCTTCTTTTGGGCATTGACGACAGTACCTTCAAGTTCAGCTTGACTATTCCTTGTCAATAAGCCTAATTTTTGTAGTTTTTTCACTTCGATTTTCGTCTTAACACCATTCACTTTTGTTGAAGTATTCACAGCCATGCTTCGATAAGATATTGCTAATTGTTCGAAGAGATCTCTTAAATCTTTTCGAATCAGTAAACTACAATTTTATAAGGGACAAATAATAATTCTTCACACGTTCCTTATTTTGTGTTCAATCTTACCTAAATGAACGAAAAAGTGTAACAAAGTCTACAAAATCTAATTGAGTATCATAAAGAATTGAGCCGACTCTTGGATGTCTGCCATGCCATAAATGTTCAGTAGATCCGTGTCGATCTCTACAATAAACAAGATTTCATATTATTCGAAATTATTTTCAATTCTTTTATTATATACGGGTGTCCATCCGGCTTGGGAATACACAATTTGGCCGTTTCCACTAAAATAATCAAGCAATTCGAATTTCTTTTAAACTATTTGCAGAATAGTACATGTGAAATAATTTAGCAAAATTAGAACCTCGTAGCTCATTTAAAAGTCGGTTACAAAAACAGTTTTTTGACGATGTCGCGATTTTCAAAAATTAGCAGCGCACATAAAATAAATGACTAAGAGTTACTCGAAAATATTGATAGAACAAGTGCAGTAGGTTTCGCAAGAAATGAAGAAAAACAAAAAAAATACGTATGCAGCTCGATTTTGAAAATTTCGACTTGCTGATGAGCTACAAGTTCTACTTTTGCTAGAATATCATGCGGAGAGTACCCTACAAATCCTAAAAACATCATTTTAATAGCTCTATTAGTACGCTTGAAACAACCAAATTGTTTACCCCAAGGCTGTCTTTTTTGAATGTGGTCGGTTCTTATGAAATAATATTCTGAAGATTTGTAAGACAGTCTCTAGTGATCATCTCAGCAAAATTTGAACCTTGTAGCTTAATTGGAAGTCGTCAAGAAGCTTATTTTGACAATGTTGCGATTTTCAAAAGTGAGCTGCGCACGTAAAATAACTTGAAATGACTCGAAGTTCCGCCCAACATTTTTTTTTCTAATTTTTTTTCTGGAAAAAGTGAGAATGTTTCGCTTTTTTTTAGAAAGCTATGTTGGGGGAGATCTTCGAGTGATTATTAGACGTTTTACATGTGCAACTCCTTTTTTACCAAACTTTCAAATGAGCTACGAGGTTCTAATTTTGGTAAAACATTCAACAAAGACTTCCTTACAGTTTCATAAGAATCGACCACTATTAAAAAAAAAAAAAAAATGGGACCCATTATTAAATAGAGAAATAGACTTTTATTTTTCACCTGTCGAATTTCGGTTGTGATGATGAATTGTACGCCAACTGACCTAAACTATGATGTCGGGCAACATCCGGTTGATGGTCTGGAAATGTTGTTGGTGTTGATTGACGATGATGGGTTGGATTACGCCAATAACTGCTTTCCAGACACATTGTTGTCGGTTCAACGAACTGACTTCTCAAACTACGATCCTATAATAATAATAACAACAATATAGAATTGTAAACAATCTCAATTTATTTGTGTATGTAACTTTATCTACCTTGAAAGCTTGATTACTTAACAGTTGTTTCTTTTTGATTTTCATGGAAACTTCACGGCGTAGAGCACCGGACGGTTCACCAGCTTGATTTGAAGTTGTCATGCCGGCCAATGACCAATCTCGTCCACCAAATGACTATTCAATTAAAAGAACATTCAAATTTATTTTTTCCGATAAAATTACAAATTGTTGAGATTTACCCGAATTGCATCGGCGGCCAAAGGACCACAACAATAACCATCTTCATGATATAGTTGCATGTATTGCTCACGTAACCAAAGGAGTCGTCTATCGCTTAAAGAACTTTGTCTGGATAGACCTTTTATCAACCAACACAGACCGCTAAACCATACTCTATTGAGACGATGAGATGAGACGATAAAAAAAACAACAAAGAAAATTCGATAATTTTCATTTATAAACTTTTCATTGTTTGAAAAGTTATGTGAATTGGTGGTGTTTAACGTTTTTGTTTTATATTTAAATTGTAGATATGGATGTTAATTTATGGTAAAAGGTTCCTTTTATTCAAAGTTGTTGTAATCTGTTTTTTGTTTTTTTTCGATTAGATATAGAAATAATTTCTCAACTATAGTGGAAATTTAATTACTTTTACGGCTCTTTTTTCCTTATATCGTTGAATCAACCACGCCCAATTCGCTGTCAAATTAGGGATAATGTAATAGTTGCATGCAAAATTCTAATTCAACATTTTCATAATAATTCATTAACTTTATTACTACGAATTCTCAAAATATTGCAAATTATTCAGTAGATTTTATACATGTGGATACCTATTTATCAAGCACACAAAAAAGTAAGCGAGTCTTGAACGAGCAATTTCACGTTTTTCGATTCGTGTGAATCGGGCTGTTTCTCTCATTAGAATAAAAAGGTGGGTAAGCAGGAGGGTGTTAAAAGAAATTTGTTGACCTGAACTGTGAACATTCAATTATTATATTATCACGACTGCTTTCAAAAGCTGGTTTTACACAAATTGACAAAAAGTAGTGGGTTTCTTGTGGAATTGGTAGTACATATCCCAAAAGAGGCGTCGTTTGGGATGGATAATTTTGTGGGTTGATTGTTGATTTGTAGGTAACGTTTCTTATTCCCACTTAAAAGTTTGTAAATCCACGCTAAAGTCGATTTAAGGCAAGGTTGAGGCGAGTTTAAGTAAGGGAAGAAAAACTGGGCCTTAAACAGGAACAAACAAGGTTAAATTTTTGGTGAAATTTTGAGATTTATTTGATTGGATAAACTCATCACCAAAACTGCTACTACATACTTAAGACTCAAAATTTAGAACTGTAAGTGCCAAAATAATGTGTTTTCATCAAATTATACAACCGCTCTGTTACTCTAAAAGTAGACAATTCGTGTGAAGCTCCTATTAGTTGGCGAATGATTCGAAATCCAAGGATTTATAAGAGGGTCCTTTGAGAGCAAAAATCGCTCGTTTCTGAGGTTGTCGCGATTTTTAAAAAACGGGATAATAACGCAAAACGAATAAAAATGACTCGTAGACCCTTCCAACATTATTTATTTTTCGTTTTTCTCTATTTTATTCTAGGGAAAAAAAAGCGAAAAATTTCCACCTGTTTCAGAATAAAATGGGACAAAAACGAAAAAATCACTGTTGAGAGAAACTCCGAGTCATTCTTAATCGTTTTACGTCCTTAGCTCGATTATGAAAATTGCGATCTTGTCCAAAACGAGCGTGTTTTTTGACCAATTTCTAAATGAGCTACGATGTTCTAATTTTGCTCTGTGCTCTAAGTACCCTTAAAATATTTAATAATGGGAGTTACTTCTCGTCCGACGTGAATCACACTGCATAATTTTTGATTATCCTTCATAATTTGGTTGGAATCAAATATTTTTTCAACCTTTTTTCAAAGCAGTGAAAGCTAAATATTTAATTGTTAACGGTCAGCAAATATTTACATACTACATGCCGGATCAATATTGTGATTTATTATCTTATGATTTAAGCAAGATGTTTTAATAAAAATATCTCACCTACAAATCGCTGGTGGACAAACAATGGATAATAAGCGATTATCACTCAAAGTATATCCATACAAGATAGTTAAGCCACACTCATTTCCATGCTCATGATTTAAGCCGTACCGGCGTGCTACTGCAGCTAATTCTGCATCTTTCTCTGCATCCCTACCACCGATATGTACCTCTTTTACTGCCATCAAATCAAGAAACCTATGCAAAACAAAAATTTATATGTAAATTAAGGTTAGAACAAAATGGAGTGTAAAGATAAGAATTTAATTGATTTGCAAAAAGAAATCATCTATTTGAAGGTAAAATTAGAACAATTAATGAAACAATTAAAGATTTATGAACAACAAAACAAACTATTAGAGATGAATAGTTTAAATGTGCAAGTAATTGAAGAAACGAAAAAATTGGAAATTATGCGTCAAAATGTCTGGCAACAAATGGATGAATTTATTGTTAAAGTAAATGATATTTCCAATAAAGAAGAAAATGTTGATAAAAATTTGAATAGTTATTGTGAAGATATCGATGTTGATCGACGTACAATTCTTGAATTACAAGGGGAACTTGAAGCACTCAATGTTTATCAACAATTTCAAGAATATAAAATTGAAATATTGAGAAAATTACAAACGGAAAACAATCACAATATTAATTGTTGAATAATTTAATTTTGGAATTTATTCATTAAATTAGCATTTAATGTCAACATACAGGTATTGTTTAATATAATTATGTGCCTACACAGGTAAGCACACCGATAAATTTCAACTTGTTTTAGTTTGCATTATGTTCATTTGCTTTGTTGTTCTATTATTTAAACAATATAGAATTTCGTTTGAATAACAATTACGAAGTTGTTGTTTTCGAATAAACTAATTAATTAATTTTGTCTCAATAATTATTAATTGATAAGTCAATCAATCAACTAACATACCCGTCATCCATTGTTGTTCCGCTAGTTTGTTCACCGGCAGCTTGTAATGCTAATTTCGTAAGTAGACCTGGTGCTAATGTCTCTTCTGGATTGAAAGATAAATTAAAATCTGTTGAGAATGGATCTGTATCGTTTGTATTGCCAGCTTTCAAACCACTCCAACTGGGACGTACCCATGTTAGTGTTGTTGACGAGCGATCTAAACGTAAATAGAGTAATATACCACGTAAACTGGGTGGTGATGGGCCCTCAACACCCTCCCATAAAACTGCCGTACTACCATGATGAAGTATCTAAATAATATATCAAATAAACAAAATAAAAGAACGATAATACTCGTGAATGGTTTATTAATGCAAACAAATTTTATGGTACTCTCACAAGTCGGCGAATATACCGTTAAATATTAGAAATTAGGTCAAGGTCATTGGGATTAAACTGGGATGATTTGTGAGCCGTAGATGATATATATATATATATATAAAATTTCGCTCACCTGCATGACGTGTTGATCGATTTTCGTTAGAGGTGATGAAAGACAAACAAAACTAACACCATGATCATGTACTAGCGGCTGTACAGGATGATAATCATCAACATCACAGTCATATTCAGCATCTAATTCAGTTCTTTGTGGTGGTGTAGCGGCTAAAACGCGCTGCTCTTTTGCCGTTGATGATCTTAAAAATAGATGGATGAAAGATAAAATTTGATTATCATTAAACCAAAGTTCCGTACATAAATTCAATTCGTATACTCACTTTAGATATTCGATAAGACTACTGGTTGGTGAAAGACGATTACGTGTATGATAATGTTGATGGCATAGGGAGATATGGTCCATTACAGCTTGAGTGCGATAGATCTTTTCTAAATTGATTAGACCACCAGGTCCAATTTTCGTGAAATGATGATCTTCACCATTGTAGTCTGATATGAACTGTGCAATAGAATGAAACATTTTACAAAGTCAGCATCTCATTTTAAGGGATGGTAGGACTAATTTGATTGCCATAGTAGCAGTTTGAGAATATTGGCGAATTGTCATCAGTTGCACACTTTTTCTATTTGCTCTCAAAATTGACAATTGAATTAAATTAAACAACAAAAATCTACAATAGTCACTCTCACCTACCACTTGTCTTTGTTGGCTGTGTTGGTCCCGTTCACGGCGCAAATCACTCTTTGGTGGTTTTCCTGTTGTTGTTGTCATTACTGTTGGTATTGGTGGTTGTTGTTGTTGTAATGGTGGCGGTGGCATAGATTCCGTGCCAATGGCAGAATCATGTCCTGGTGGTCCTGATGCTAGAATCTCACGTAATTCCCGAAGGAAAGCACCAAAGAACGGCACCACAGGACATTCGGCCATTGATAAGGCCCTGCTTAAGGCACGATCATATTCTGCTGAAAGTAACGCCGCCGATAAAAAGTCCAACACTGGCAACGTCTCCTTCTCCGTAATAGACAACCAGAACGGTTTGAGTTTATTTGATCTAAGAAAAATAAAACAATGAAATTTAACATATACATAATAAACAAATAATTAAATTGTTGATAACAATGGATGAATTGAAGATAATTCGACATGAAAGCAAGTAGTTTCCGCCGGCCTACAACTCTTTAAAATGTGCTGGAGGCCGAAAGAAACCCCTGCTCTAACGCCAAAAACTCTAATTACTCTTCTTTATTTCTTCCTCTTATCACCATCATCATCATCTTCTTCTTCTTTTACAATTTAACAATAAATTTGTAACATCAGATTACTTTAAAATAAACTAGAATGGTATTTGTTGGGACGAGTGCCTTTAGGAAATCTAATCTCACATCAAGCATTCTTTTGGTTTTAATTTTCTTGCAATAGTAGAAAAGAAGCACACCATCTCCTATTCGAATTACCACAAAATTGATTAAATTACAATACATTCTTGATTTTATTTGAAAAGATAAAGTGTTTATTAAATTTAAACACAAGTAATATATTTTCTTCTTTTCTTTGTAGATCATGATTAACAACAATAGCATTGTTTCTTACACAATATTAAGGCTTTTTACGAATTTAGTACTCGGAATAAAGACGGAAGAAGATTAGCCAACAAATCTGAATTTTGTTCCTTAAGCGATTAATAAAGTGACAATAAACAAGAAAGGAATTTAATTTAGATACAAAACACAAAGAAGTTTCTTTGATCAATTCACGTTAGCAATCTCTAATGTTAATTTCTCATTGCAAACTTGTAATTATACTATACGATATTGTAGCAAATCAGATTAAAACCGATTGACTTTTTTTCCACGAGGCACTCTTTTGAAAACAAAGAATAATTCAATTGAATAAGCTTCTTTAGTGGTTGAGTAAATAACTAAAAGTGACTTTTTTCTTTGGCTTTGTAATCAGAGCGATAGTTGAAGTGGCTATTGATTGTAGTGAATATTAATTGAAAAAGTTTAAAGTGATTTTTTAAAAAAAGGAAAAATACAAAAATGGTGAATGCGCCACGCCTAAAGAGTTACTAAAATGTCTCTAGTCAAAAACTTTGGCAATTTTACTGAAAATATAAAAATACTCACTTGAGGCCGGCAATAATCTCCATAGCTCCATTGAAATTGCCAATATTCCAACTGGATAGCGCCACCCGTAGGACACAGGAGAGTACGGCGCGTCGGGCATCGTGCGTAGGTTGTGATATAATCAGTTGGGTCACCCACGCACTAACCTAATTCATTAAAATTATTTGATTTATTTCACTCTACAATAGATGTAGGTAATAAAAGGGAAAAATGACAGTAAATGGTTAAAATTATAAAAAGAAAGTAAAATAAATGAAAACTTTGTTTCGATCAATATTAAGAGAAAAAAGACAAGCTAATATAAACAAACAAAGAAACAATAGGAAATCCTAGATACGGGACATAAGGGAGTTTTAAATATACAAAATCCGGGATGCTACCCCCAATCCCCCGATAAAAGGATGCGGTTGTTGTAAAATGGCCAATGTAAATCGTATCAACGCCCAACTAAGGGTTTTTATATAACCCAAGAGCTTAATTGAATCATTTTTCTTGTGTTTGGCGGTTGAAATAGAACAACATTTTCAAAAGGTTACATTGATTAACATTCGTCATCTATAATAGAATGGAGGAAATCAAAATAATATACAACAACCGGGACTGGTGGCAAAAAACCCGTACAAAATAAAATTCATTTATTCGTTTGCCCACACGTTTCTTTTACGGCCTAGTAAAAAAAAAACAAGAGTGAATTTTTCAGTTGAAATAAACTTAGTTCATGTACCTATGTGGCAGAAGGGATGGAATAAAAAATAGGAAATAGTAACAAAAAAAAATACAATTGTTGTAACAAACCTCATTGAAACGTTTAATTAGTGTAGCTACAGAAGATCTGGTGGAGGAGTTGCTGGGAAGATTTTCGGTTGATGTACCACCGGCGGTAGCTCCCCCAAGGTCCAACGTCACCTGCCGCAAATAATCGATTGGTGGCACCTGTAAAATTTTACATTACATACCTTTCTGTTCTAGTTTTCTCGTTAAAATTTAAAATTCCGAGCTCCGTAATTAGTTTCATAATTCATAACATTATAGTATGATTTAAGAATCTATAAAAACAGTAGCGAAAACGTTAGCCGCGGGATTTGCCCGCATTTACTTGCCGGTGATGTCACTTCTCTCAACTATCTTATATGTTAGCGCACCCCAATCGCACTCGATCATTCAACATAGCTGATGAAGTGAGTGAGTGACGTCACAAGCAATCTACTGTGGCTTATCTACACCCCTCTTGCTACATTTTATAAGCGAAGCGATTAGGTAGAAATTACGATTATAGTAAAAATTAAGTCACGCTGGCGATAATCGCGCGACAATCTAAAATCAATTCACGATCGTGCTGCTAAGTTGTCAGTATTGAACGAATCTATTGAAATTTCAACTGTAAAACACACAAGGGAAGTTAATTCGACTTTAACAAGATAGAGTATTATCTTTGAATGTTGTTTGTAGCACATTATTATTATTAATCATGAAAACTTTAACGAAACTTGTTGAAGAGCTTCCGGTGAAATTCAGTCAAAGATTAGCGTGCCAATATTCGTACTCTGATTCTCCCCTACAGAAAATCTCAATAAATTATCAAAGTTGGATTTAAAAAAAAAAAAACATTAAATTGACTCTTAACAAGAAATCTCAATTTTTTTACCCCATATTTGAATTATTACTATTGGAATAGATAATTTGGAGTTTGAGCAAGTGATTTATTCAAAGGAATATTTAACAATACTGGGAGAAATCAATATGTGAGTTATAATAAGAATTTCCAATTTCATAGAATCAAATTTTACGTATTTATCAACGAATTAATCATACTTGAACAGCTAGCCAATTAATAATCGAAAAGGTTGTAATTAACTAATTTTTTTCGTTATCATTTCTACAACTATAACAAGAATTCTTTTTTTTTTAATTAATATTTGTTTTATTATTATTGTTTGTTTTATTATACCTGATAGAATAGTTGGTATTCAGTGTCGGCCAGGCGTAGAGCAACCTCTTCAGGGAAGTGGAGCAGCTCTTGCAACTCCTCCAGCTCTGCGCAGTAACTTGTCTGCGCTGCGAGAGGATTCCTCTTCTCCAGCTCTATAACAACAATGAAAATCAAGACTGTGAAGTCGAAATTTAGGAGAATTATTATTTACTTGAGACAGAGTCGTAAAAAATTTACCGACTCCGACTTCATGTTTCTTTATCAGTAAAGTTAGGGGTTGTAAATGCGCTTTTAGATTTCGTGCGATTTTTCGCACTGCAATCGCATATGACAAAGTACGGTAACACTGACATCATTGTTTAGTACTATAATACATGTGAGCGCTCTACAATTACAACTCGATCCCTCTAGGTAGAGAATTATGTGTTTATTTGTTATACTTGTAACACTATAATCATTCAAAATAGTTAATAAAGTAAGAGAACAATGTCACGTACAACAAACAAGAAGGTTCATAGTCCTAAACTTAGTTATATCAGTCTTATATGAAGAAGATGTTGGATTCTACTGTTTCTATGCATATTTTACTGACTAGAATGATGACTGTCTCGACAGCTGAAATTTTATTGTATATAGCTTTTTTTCCAATTTAAAAATGAAACTTGTTTCTTTTTTGTGATATTTTTCGATATACAATTATATTTCCTTCTTTATTATACACACCATAAAATAACTATGTACTAGAATTATCGGTAGTCGGTGTCGAATAGCGTTTTTTTACCGACTCCGCAGCCCTCATCAAAACTAATGATGGCAACACTAATAGATATTTTATTAATTCACCCCATGTATGTATTATAGGGTCATTTCTCTTACAACTCGTACAGTTAAAGTTTATAATAGAAGAGAATTCACTAGGGTGCTCAAGCATAGTCGTGTTAATTTCCAAGTTATTAATTTTGCACAGTTCCAACTAAATAGTAAGATAGAAAAATTAGCCTAAAAGCGGGTCACCCTTGAACTTCTGTATGACGTTTATATGACTTTGATTGAAACATTTAGTTGAGGAAATTAGGAGATATCTTCTTACTTTATATTGTCTATACGTGTAACCGTCTGTAATGAATATGCAATTTCAATCCCTTTGAGAGTTTTAGTTTAAACCAGCCCACGTCTTATATTGTCTTTGATAGTTCACTAAAGAGTCAAACAAAGATAGAAGGAATTGGTGTAGGTTTTAGAGACCGTAAATCTTTATACAGGGTGAAATCGAAATTTCCTTAAATTCACAAACTTCACAATTACTATGTGGAATACAGTACGATAAACACACTACTCGCACACTATCTAACAGGGAACACTGCACGTTTAGCAGTCCTGTAGCTTCACTTTTAAGACATTTTTTAATAAAATTTTCTACTAAATTGTGATTATTAGACGATTCAGAAGTTTGAATAAATTTTTGAGCTGAATTATTGACTTTTTTTGGCAAATTTTATTATGGGATCATTAAAAGAAGGAGATTTAGATTTTATTTTAATCCATAATTAAGGATGAGTTGATTTCGATTCCAAAGATAGTTATATACAAAAATGAACGCTTGGATTTTTGAAAATTTGACAGGATTTCTCTGTATAAGGAAAAAGGAACTTTTCGCGCTGAAACGAGTGGCTTGGTAAAACACACAATTGCCTGTGTAAAAGTTGATAATTTTAATAGTCACGTATATAAAAAGATCAACCAAAGTTCACTCTACAAAAATCAACGTTTCGATTTTCAATTTTCTTTACCGGTTTTTCATAATCAGCATGCAAAGTAATCTATTTTTCCCGAAATTGAATTGAAATAACACGGACAGGTGGGAGAAGTGATGAAAGACTGGGTCGTCTTTTGGTGGAGGCGCCGCGACTATGACAGTCAGCCTTAAGGATGCAACTTCTGCCCCAAGCTCAAATTTGCCATGTTACGACACTGACTTCATTCGGTATTGTAACAATAGAAGTGAAAAGCAAAATTGACGAAATTTATTCGACATTCTGGCAATTTTGATGAAAAACTTTTTGATTAATTATACTGGAATTTAACTGAAAATCAGATCTTTATTTATTATTAAATTAACTCTGGTAGTAGACTGTGACAATAATAATCCTCGCGCCCTTCCTGTCAACTTTATAATCAATTAATGCCCGAATTTGATGTGTTTCTTTCCATCTCTCGCCTATCGTCTTTTACAGACGAATTTTGAATTTGAAATTCACTAATTATGTAAAATGTGTCAACGGAATTTCTGCAAAAAATCCGGAAGAAGAGAAAAAGAGTCCAAGTGAATTGGCTAGTGATGAATTATTGATAATGTTGTTACAATCAGTCGGAGTAATTTCAGAAATTTGCTCTATATTCGAAAGGATATCCCTCAAGACGTTGAATAATAATAATTATGATTATAATAAACTAACAAGTTTTGAATTTAAATAAGTAATTTGTATGAAAATTGTTTGTGAGTTTGCTTAAATAAGGAAAACTTTTTATAATTAAAATTTCCATTGGCTATCTGTGCAAGTTTATTAGTAATTTCGCTTTCACAACGTCTATCTATGGAAAGATTAATTGGCGTCGGCGGCGGCGGCGTCGGCGGCGGCAATGGTGTCGCTCTAGAAGTTATAGAAAGTTCTCTCGTCCTCTGCCACCTTGGCCCTTGGTAGTTTCATATTTTATGGTCAGACGTGTCGGATTCGACTTCTATGAATACTAAACATCAAAGAAAAGACACGTTAATTTGAAAGCTTAAAGATTGAAGGGCGGCGACGGTGGGCGGCTGTGTTATTGCAACTAAACATGTCTAGAATTTCAATATTTTCCAGAATCATGGGAATTGTGCTCTAGTTGCTGATGAATTACAAAAGAAATATAAAGATTTATTTTTGAATCATTCCAATTCAAATCGAAACAATCCAAACAAATTCGATAAAATCCAATAATTCCCCTTGTGTTTATTTTATCTGCTTGTCAATAGAAAGAATCAACAATAAAATCATACACTACGAGACAGCGTAGGCAGTATTGTACTGTGTAAAATAATTCAGGAATAAAAGCCAAGGGGCAAAAGAAATGTCACAAGCCTGATACAAAAACATACACGCACACACACACACAAACACATGGGCCATATGAAATGTTGAAGCAATTTGGAAGCAGTAGCAGGTGTGAACAACAGCTGGGACTTTCTAAAATTCCATGTCTCTCTGGTTCTATCTGGAACATTTTGTTTGTTTTCTAACTGACAGTATTTTACACGGAAAGTATTTTGTCCTGTGACGTGCGCCCCCGGCGGTACACATTCGTGCAGGATCGAATATTTAAATTATTGTCAAAAAAAAAAAAACTTAAATATTTGAATATATGAATGCAATTGATCTATTTACAAAACTATTTTCGTCATACAAAACGTGTTCTGTAAATGAACGACACCATAAGAATTTTTCCAATTCAAACATTACAACCGACTGCACACTAAATTCTGTTTGATTAATTACCCATTGGAAATCTTGCAGAAACCATTCGGTTGGAAATATTTGGTAATTTTATTAGAAACTCCCTTTATAGTTGGTTGTTATTACAACTGAATAACGCTGTTATGACCATGTTAACATTGTTATAGCAAATATCAGTGATGTTGTTGAATTCCCATATGATTTTAAGCCCTACCCGGAACGATTATTGTGTTATCTTTCAATATTTTAATGTTTGAAATCCACCCCAAAAAAAAGCCGTTTATATAAAGAGTGAATCTTTGAAATTCGTTAATAATGGCTTAATTGAATAAAGTTCCAATTGTATCAATTATTTGTACGAATACATACCGTCAACTTCGAGCAGGGGGTGTACATGAATGTGGGGCTGTTGTTCCTTGATGAGGTGTTGGGGCGCGACACTATTTAGCTCACGCATAGCCCCACTGATTGGGGCAGTTTATGGGCTAACGAGGACATGTGTACCTCGCCCACCAGCATTTGTTGGTGATGATGATGATGATGATGATGATGATTAGTTGTTGTAGTCTGATTACACGGTCCACCTGAAAACAAAGCCTTCATATCAAAAACAAACCTGACTGATGAGCTTCTATTCATCATTTTCTATACATGCACACAGCAACTACCACAACAAAGTGATTTTATGCGTTAGAAAGGATGTCGCAAACAGACATCCATCTCGCAATCGAGAGTTTTATTGTTTAGAAACATATCTTTTTGTCGAATATGCGAAATTTGTTGTAATGGTGGTTTTGATGGTGGTAGCGAATTGATTTTGAGTATTGAGCCAAATCAATCGGACCAGTTTCACGATAGATAACCGTGTAAAAACTCATAAGAGTTGGCGTACAGGCTTCCTTTTTTTTGCTGGAGTTCGATCGTCTATAAAACGGATAAACTTCATAATTTAACTTTTCTAACAACCAATTTTTTTTTTGTATTAATTCTACATTTTCCACGCAACATAAACTACAAATTCGACTTGAATTTTGTACAGTTGGCAAATATACAGACACCAATCTGTATTATGTTAGGATAAATGTGACTATGATCATGAATAAATGTTTTCCAATAACAATTTTTTGTAATCTTCGACATGATAAGAAAAATCTAAGCTGTATTAATTAGATACGACATTCGTTTGATGACTTGTAGGTAAACAATACGAAATTGTTGTGATTTTCTTCGTGTGGAGATCCAATTCGGCGTCTGTGCGGGAGTAGAATGAGCTTAACGAGCTTATACGTTTAATTCCACGGTAGATGAAGTGTCAAATTAGATGACAGTTGAATAGCGCCGGTAAGTCGTGTATTTTCCCATACACCGGATGATTCACCTAAGGCGAAAAGTTCTTATGGTAACTCACATTATTTGGCAAGAGATTCTAAAAATATTTCAACGACTTGCAGGAGTCTTCACAGAACATTTTACCAAAATTAGAACCTCGTAGCTCATTAAGAAATTGGCGACAATTCCGTGATTTCCGCTAACCAACTGTACGCATAAACCGATTAAAAATGGCTCGTTTACCATCGTAAAGTTGATTTTTCTCGTTTTTCTTGTTTGTATTCTTGAATAATTTGAAGAAAAAAACCGTGGTGGACATCGATCAAGCAACAAATTAATAAATCTAGTGTAAGTAACCTTCTCTCATGATTACTATGTGTAACATGATAGGGTAAGATTGTTTAAGTTAATTCAGTATTTATTGCTTTTATTCTGATTTCTTTTTTAATGTAAAAATACTAAAAGTTTCGTAGTCTTAATTGTTACTAATGTTTCCAATGTCAAGGATTTTCTCTTAAAAAAACATTGAGTTCGCATAAACAATCTTCTCCCATCGAGTTAGAAATAGTAAGAATAACGTTAAATCATCTCGTCATTCATAAGAATATCGGTAAGTTAATGTTCCCATCTTCGCAAGGATCCAGTGATAAAAAACGAATAGAAACTATTTTTAAAGTATCTTCTAGTTATTCTTAATCGTTTGACGGGTATAACCGGTTAGTAAAAATCGCGACATTGAGGTAGCAACGCGTCGATAAGCTACAAGGCTATAATTTTGCTTAAATTTTCTCTGGGGACCCCCTACAAATCCTTGAGAATTTTTTCTAATCATTCACTAAATATTGCGAGTTGCCATAAGAACTTTTCGCTTTACGTGAATCACCCGGTATATGTAGGTACATATGAATAATCGAGCTTTAAGTTGATGATTAAATTTGTAAGATTCAAGCAATGATAATCGAATTATTCGCGATATTTCTAGATAGTTAAATTCGAAGAGAATCCAAAAAATAAAATAATAATCTTAAAGCCATACACACCCACACCTGTCGCTAAGACGACATAATAAACTCGTATTCTTCAACTGAATAATACGACAACCAAGCAAACATTATTGGCAATTACATTCTTTGCTTTGCTTTCATGGAAGATACGTTCATAACAGTGGTGGATTTAGGCATGGTCTTTATGGACTGTAATCTAGGGCGTCGATCAGTCAAAGGGCTCACTTTGCGCCGAAAAGAATAAAAATAGAAATAATTGAAATTGAAAATATGAGAAAAAAAGTTGTGTTTAGTACAGGGTCCGGCAGTGAAACGGAAAGATTTCGAAAATAATTTTATTGTTTAAGAATATTTTTTTAAATAATTTTTAATACATTAATGGAAGAAGAAAAAGTAGCCATTTGGTTTACAATATAAAAAAAATTATTTTTTGAACACTACATCCGCCAAATGTCCTCCGTTACAATTTATGCATTCTTGGAGTCGTGCCTGAAAGTTTTGCATAACTCTGCGCAGCATATCAACAGGTATTGCTGCAATCTCGTCTCGAATCCGTTGTTTAAGAGCTGGGATTGCCCTGGGTGGATCATTTGCAAACACCTTTGTCTTTAGGTATCCCCAAAGAAAGAAGTCGCAGGCGGTTAGGTCTGGAGACCGAGGGGGCCAACTGATATCCCCGTTTCGAGAAACGATACGCCTTGGAAACAAAGCATTTACAGCATTCATTGAAATTCTTGCAGTGTGACTTGTTGCCCCGTCTTGTTGAAAAAGTGTGTGTTCATCCACTGGAAAGCCTTCAAGTTGAGGTGTAAGAAAATTCTGAATCATTGCAACGTATCGTACAGAATTAACGGTAACGGCATTTTCAGCCTCATTCTCAAAAAAATATGGACCGATGATTCCATTTGCCGAAATCGCACACCATACTGTCACTTTCTGAGCATGAAGGGGTGTTTCATGAAGTAAACGAGGGTTTTCCTCCGCCCAATACCTAAAATTTTGTTTATTAACAAAACCAGAGAGATGAAAGTGTGCCTCATCACTCATCCACAAATTGTTAATTAGGTTGTCATTTTCTTCCAGTCTGGCAAACATAATTTCACAAAAACGGATACGCTGTAAATAATCACCCGGGTTAAGTGATTGCACAACCTGTATTTTGTAAGGGTGATATCCAAGATCCTTATGGAGAATCCTTCTTATCGATCTGTCACTTATTCCAAGACGTGTGGAGTGACGGATCGCCGATCGGCGTGGACTTCTTAACATTGCTTGTCGAACACGTTCGATATTTTCAGGGGTTCGAACTGTTTTGTCACTACCACCCCTTTTTTTAGACGTCGATCCTGTTTGTTCCAAGTTGTTTGCCCATGTTTTTATCGCTTTATCTGATGGAACAGGTTGGTTGCGCGGTATGTTAAAATGCCGTCGAAAGTCACGACGCGTTTGCACTAAACTCTCACCATTTTGAAAATAAGCTTTAACTGCGTAACCGCGATGCTCACCCGTCCAACGCTCCATTGTAAACTAAATGGTAAATCATGCAGGTCTTGGCAAGTCAGCTACTTTCTTCCCCTCTACCTCGCGGCGCGCTGCAAACCATACCTCAAATCTTTCCGTTTCACTGCCGGACCCTGTACATTAACAGTATACATATACCTACCCTGACATAGGGAATGAACTTAACTCCTTAATACTCTAATAGAAGTATCTAGTGCAGTGATGGCGAACCTTTTTTGTTCATGATTTTTTTTTCAATAGTAGCTCGAGGGTTACTAATTCGGTGGAATCACTTAAATAGGGGGAGAAGAGGATCGTTTATAACTGCTTTTTTTGTACGCCCTTGTATGATATGAAAAATAAGTTTACAAGAATCAACGAGAGGGTCATTTAAAAAGCCTGTGTAGGCCAGTCTCTGATCCGTGGGTCACAGGTTCGCCATCACTGACCTAGTAAATAAATTTATTCACCCCGGACGAAAAGTTCTTATGACAGTTCCCATTATTTGGCGAGCGTTTCGAAAAATTGTTCAAGGTTTTGTAAGGAGTTCCTGGAGATTATTTTAGCAAAGTTAGAACCTTGTAGCTCATTTGGAAGTTGCTCAAAAGCGCTCGTTTTGGACAATGGCGCAATTTTCAAAGATCCTCTCAAGATTGTTTTTTTTTTCGTTTTACTTCATTCCATTGTAGAAAAAATGCGAAACATTTTCATTTGTTCCAGAACAAAATGGAGAAAAACGAGAAAAATCAATGTTTGGTGAATGTTCGAGACGTTTTGCATGTTTAGTTCATTTTTGAAGAAGAAACGAGCGTTTTTTAACAAATTTTCAAATGAGCTACTAGGTTATAATTTTGCTAAAATTTCCTCTAGGGCCCCTTTAAAAATTCTTGGAACATTTCTCTAAGCGCTCGCCTGTAAAATTTAAAATATGAATCAAGCTACGATTCCATGTAACAAAGGTGAGGTAAAGTAGCTTTGTACACCGTGTATAATTTTGGATTAAAATTCATTATCAAACATCAAACATCGATTTAATTATTACTATTTCTCCAAATTCGATATAATAAACTTGGATTCAAAACACCTTTTTGACAAAATGATGAATGTATTGTCACAACTCTAACCTAAACTTGAGCTAATTGGTTAGGTCGGCAAACAGGGTGTACAAAGTTAACGGTACCCAATCCTCGTTCACAACTTCTCCAACACACTTATATTATTATAGTCGACTCACAACTTTAAGAGAGTAATAAAATTTCCAACAGAGATCACCTAGAATGGCAACATTAAGACGTGGTAGCTTAAAAATTCTTTTTATTTAAATATTGACCATTAATAGCTCTGAATAAAAGGGTCTACAACCTGTTTTGATTGACAGAATTGTAAAGTTGTGGTTACTTATGAAATTCAATTGGTTTATTATTCTCTCAAAGTTGTAAGTTAACTATATATGTATACATATATTTATTTCTCGTATTTCTATCATACAAAAATTCAAATTTCTTTAATCGAAAAATCTCCATTTGCTTGTATTTTGGTATTTAGTTTCAGTATATCGAGAATCTCTAGCTAATATCTTGCTGTTACAGCAAGATCTATTAGGGTAATATTTTAGAATTTACAATGACTGCTGCTTGCATGGAAATTACTTTAAATACAAGCGATTCAAATACATTTGATACACTATTTTATATACGTTTGGTTACTCTATTAAAACAAGCTCGATTTGGTATCTAGAACTAAATACACAAGTAGAAATCACCCATTATCAGATAACACTAATCAATACTTTAACACTCTATTGTCTTAAGCGATCGATATGATTACCACCACCCGCTATTACGATTTTTTTTCCTAATTAAACGACTGCTGCGACTTTGATTTAATGAAATGGAAACTGATTGGCCAATTACTATTCTATCCATTGATACTTTTTTTTTCTATTCATTAAATTAAAGAGAGAATCCTTTGTCTATTCTGTCACTAGTAGAGTTTTTATTTTAAACGAACAAAAATCGAAATTCCACAGACGAAACTAATTTTTTGATAGTATAAACCATGAGGAAAGATTGTGGAGAACATTATCTATGATTTGTGATGATTCTGGTATCGTCTGAACAAACAGTTGTTACCGGCATCTTATCGTTTATGGTACGATAACTTTTAAAATTGGCGACATTTGTGAGAATGTTTGAATTTTCAACAATTTCCATCAGAAAACTTATTTGTAGATTAACGTAAATTCGCCTTATTTGCAATCCAAACACAATGATGATTTGAATCTTTTATTTCCGACAGAACACACAAAATCTATTGTCTTCCTGATAATAGTGATGAGTGATGATGATGATGATAATGATGATGTTATTGTTGTTTGTTAATGATTTGTTAGTTATCTGTGTCTATCACGTTTGTACATTTACGAATTTTAATGATTTATGAATATTGAGTGTAGAGAATGATTAATATACAGAATCGACATTAAATAGCCACCTATCAGCACTTTTACAATTGGTTTAATCGAATTAAAGTCGTTGAATTGGTGTTTATATAATAATAAATTTCCCGGCGCATCCACCATTCTTCAACAATATGAAAAATTGGATATATTCATTACTTTCAAAATATATCCATTATTGAACACAATCCAATTTTAAAACGGGATGGGAACTGTGCAAAGAAAAAACATTCCAGACCATCCTGGGAAATCAATCAGGATTATAGAAATGACGGGACTAGAGAGATGCCGTTCAAGAGATTCACTGTTTCGTGAACAATGCTTGGTCAGTAGATTTTCTCTTTACTTACTAGAACATTTCCCATTGATCTATTTGTATAAGAATTAATCACTGTAGGCGAAAATATAGTCGATCGTGTATATATTGGTGTAATATGTCTAGATTACTTTTTATTGTAGGAAATTCTATCGAAAGAATATGATTTTTCTTGTTGTTCTATACTGGGCACGTATATTTGATTTATCGATCCAAAAACTAAATACTATATGGAATTGTTTATGAAACAAAAACAAACTAGTTGAAATACTGACCTATTTCAAAAATCTGATCAATTATTATTGGATACGTGTTGTATTGGCTGAATGAGAGAAAAATTACACAAATAGACTCACATTATGTGAGATAGAGATAGAGAGATTGGTTTAATAGCATTTCCAGTTCAATTTGTAGGTAAATTCAACCACAAAAAAAGAATCGCCATCTACATTACAATGAAAACAAAAATCGTTTTTTGATTATCCACTCTTCTACCAATAATAATTTTCTCCTCAACTGCCACAATCGGCCTGTTTCGATTCTTTTAATGTTTCCATTTCCGATTGACTAATCTATAATTAAAATTCGGACAAAAACATTAAATGAACCTAAAGCGATACACACACACACACATTTAAGTTTGATAAGTAAAAAAGTTTAATTGGAATTCGATTTATTTCTCGATTTCAATACATAAATATGTAGAACCGGTCAAAAGTGAAATATTTCGTTTTGAATACTGGGTGACAATGAAAATATACTACAAACTATAACTTCTTTAGTTGCTGCTACATTTTTTTTCCACAATTTACAGGATTGCTTAATGGTTTATAATTGTGCAGATTTTGAATTATGAATAACATTCAAGCCTGTTATGGACCAATACTTCTTTTTAAATTCCCGCTAAGAAAATTGAAAATTTTCAAAATTTCGGGAAGTTATTGGTTTTACCCCGATTTTCGAAAATTGAATTTTCAGCAGATCTCGACGGTTTGGGACCCTAGGAGACTATTTTTGCGAGGGTGTCTGTATGGCTGTATGTGTGTGTGTGTGTGTGTGTGTATGGGAAGACTATGTAAGCAGCTCATAACTTTTGAACGGATTAACGGATTGAAACGTTCTTTACGGCATTCGAAAGGGTTCGACCAAACTTAGATTTCGTGTAAATTTTAACAGATTTGGTTCGATAGATTTTGAAAAATTCCAAAAAAACCCGAAAAATTTCTTTTGTTAAAATCATGTTTTTTTTCAAAATAACTATTGAGCTGCTGTACCGATCAATTCCATAATCTAATCAGCTCTTAACTTTAACTAATGACGTCGAATGCCGTTTGAACGATTAAAATCGGTTGATTCGTTCAAGAGTTATCGTTGTCGAAAAATATCGAAAAAAGTGTTTTTTCAACATAACCTCAAAATTACTCAACCAATCAAATTTGTATCCCTCACAATAACTTTAGAGCTTTAAAAACTGCGTCGAATGCCACAAAGCTACTCAAAATCCGTTGATTTGTTCGCGAGATATCATTGTCGATGTATTTCGAAAAAAAAAATGTTTTTTCAACATAACTTCAAAATTACTTAATCAATCAAATTTGTACTCCCCACAATAATTTTGGAGCTTTAAGTACTTAGCGGGAAGTTTCCGGAATGGTCTGCAGGGTCAATCGCATTCCAGATTTTTTTAAATAGCGATCTAAATATTTTTTGTTTTTGTATCATTACCTATACTAAAGATTAGATTTCCAGGCAAAAGTAAGGTTTTAAAACGGAAAAATACTTAAAAATGGCAGAAGACTGTCCAAAGTCGTCAGCCCTAAACTAAATAAGACAAATTACGTAATGTTTAATAATAATAATAATAATAATAATAATAATAATAATAATAATAATAATAATAATAATAATAATAGAAACAAATTTATCAATCTCTACGGTTATTGTTTAAAATTTTAAAATGACAAATGTTCATTAGCTTCAAAACCCTTTGTGCTTTCCAAATTTGCTTTGAATCTCACAGGAGTGGAAGATAATGTAGAAATTTGCCAATTATTTATATTTATTCTTTCAGATATAGAATTCGAGGATGAAAATACAAAGTAACAATATGGAACTTTAAAAAAATGCAATAAAGCTTGTGTTCCAATTTTTGTATTTGGGGGAAAAATTAATTTATTTATGCCGGAAAATCTCAAAAAACTGTCAACAGATCATTAATCCAATAAAATTTGATTTCAAACATTTATAATTAGTTGGGATAGAAATTGTGAGGTACTAATGGTGTAGAGTATAGGTAGTTATAATCACATATTCAGTAGTTTTGCTCTTAAGGCTGACTGTCATAGTAGTGGCGCCTCCACCAAAAGACGACCCAGTCTTTCACCACTTCTCCCGCCTTTCTATGCGAGTTAATGTCTGTCAGTGTTATTTTTATTTCAATTCAATTTCGGAAAAAATAGATTACTTTGGATGCTGATTATGAAAAACCGGTACAGAAAATTGAAAATCGAAGCTCACATTTTTGTAGAGTGAACTTTGCTTAATCTTTTCATATACGTAACTATTAAATTTCTCAACTTTTACACAGGGAATTTTGTGTGTCGCCAAACCACTCGTTTCAGCACAAAATGTTAGTTTTTCCTTATCATGTGAAAATTATGTCAAATTTTCAAAAATCCAAGCCCGTATTTTTGTATACGATTGCCTTTGGCATTGAAATCAACTATTTGCTGGTCGCTATCTGTTATCGTTTACGAAAAAAATATGTTTTACTGTCTTATGGAAATGACATGTAATTGGTAGTATTCAGCTCGGATAAAAGTCAACTTTAAGGCTGTGGTGGAGTCAGGTGTTTTTTTTGGTGTATGAAAAAATGACAATTTTTAATCATCGATTTCTCGTGTGTTTTCTAAGATATTTAAACGGTGTAACCAGTGTTAAATTGGAAGTTTTACGGTGCATCCGACAATGTTTTCCATTTTGGAAAATCTTTACTAAATTATAAGTGCAGAAGAAAATATCGGAGCTTGTCAAGAAAAATTTTTAAAGATAAAAAAATCGTACAGCAGCATGTTTGAAAGCTTAGGTATTGATGTGAGGAGAGCTGAAGGAGCCTGAAAAATCCAATTTTGGAAAATCGAGAAAGTTATTAAAAAAAATTCAACGAAATTTTCTAACTTTTAACTCTCCGCACATGAATAAGCTTTCAAACAAGCTGTTGTACGAAATAACGACAGTTATAAAATTTTAATAGGCTCCGACATTTCACCTTGCACTTTGGAGTTTAGTGAAAATTTTATAAAATAGGAAACTCTGTCGGATGCACCGTAGAACGCCCAATTCAACAGCGTTTAAATAGCTCAGAAAACAACCGAGAAATCGATGATTGAAAATTGTCACTTTTTCAAACACCAAAACGAGGCCTGACTCCACCATAGCCTTAAATCATTGCTGATTAACTGATTAGTTTAGGCAACCATTTTCAAACATTTTTCCTTTTAAAGCCCCCATTTGTTACACATCTATAGCTAATCTTCAGTATAATAATAGAAAAGCAACACATTTAAAGGTTGCTATTTAAAATAAAAAATTTAGGTCAATTTCCGGTCAAACCGGAAGTACTTAACTATTATCAACACTTCAAAGTCTTCGCAATGGTACCATTAAGCAATCCTGTGAATTTAGAATAAATGTATTGACAACTTAGGAAGTTATAACGGTAACTATGATTGGATTTTATGAAAACTCCCATTATTTGGCGAGCGATTTGAAAAATATTTCAAGGATTTATAGGAGGGTAGTTGAGGAACATTTTAGCGAAATTAGAACCTCGTAGCTCATTTGGAATTAGGTCAATAAATGCTAGCTTCTGACGATGGTGCAATTTTTGAAAAGTAACTAAACACCTAAAATGACTTGGAATGACTCGAGGATCGTCCTAACATTGTTTGTTTTTCTTAATTTTATTCTGGAATAGGTGGAAATATTTCGCATTTTTTTGTAGAATGCAATGTTAGCAACATTTCCAAATCGTTCTTAGTTTATTTTTAAAAATCGCGATCTTGTCCAAAACGAGCGTTTTTGACCAACTTCTAAATAAGCTACAAGGTTCTAATTTCCAGAGACTAGCCTAAAAATCTTTGAAATCTTTTTGGAATCACTTGCTAAATAGTAAATGTAAATGTTATAGTAATTAACTAGCCATAGTTAAGTGGGACACACGGTATATCAAATCTAGAATATTCCCCCAATTCAAAATGCAAGTATTTCAGGTTTGTTTGTATATTGCTATAACGTTTTGTTTATAGATTTTCTAATTTGATTTGTGATGAATTACTTTATGAATGTCTAGAGAAGAAACTGGTAAACCAATAAACAATCCAGCTACAAGAATTTATTACAACATCAATATTTACTTCTATCATGATTGTTTGAATTCTGCCTTTGCTCTACTCCTGTAATTTTGACATGGTACTAATTAGTGTTATTTTTCCGCAAAATTTTTAACGAATGATGTAGAAAACGAATCAATCTGTATTCAGCATAAATCTCCTTATTTTCTCATTTACTCCTCTATAGTTTTTAAGTACACTTAATGAGTTTGAAATATTAAAAAAACGTCCGGACTTTATAAGGATTACAGTTTACAGTATTAAAGCTTCCCAACGACGACGACGACGACGACGACGACAACAACAAGGAAACCATGAAGTTTACAACAAAAAGACGATGCCGACAACGCGGACTTGGCAAACTTTTCGTTCTACAATCTTTAATTTGTCATTTGCCAGTGGATGGATTAATGGAGACGACAGTATGTAATCGATATATTGAAGCCATTAACATGCAAGTCGGCAACTGATTTTGGTTAAAATTTAACATCATTATGTGCTGTAATAAAACGAACGTGCCTTGAATCTATGCAACTTGAGAGGATAATCATCAAGATAGGGTAGGATTTTGAATTAATTTTCATTATTAACAGGCTTACTCGGTGTTACTTGGTGAAATCAAAGTATATGTATGTATATACACTTTGTAGGAAACACTGTTCCTTTGGCACTTGTCCAATTCATCTCTATAGCACATCAACAACAACAACAAACAAAACAAAAAAAGAAGAGGTATGTCTCAATTTCCGTTTTCAAGTGTTGATAACTTTACCCGAATACAAATAAAATATGAGAAAACAAACAGTTCAAGGTTAATAAGTATCGCTAAAATTGCCACGATAAACACTTCAAATCGCAAACAAGTAGTGTTCCATTCATAAAGAACTTGAAACTTTTGTACTTTCCAATGCTGAGACAAAACCGACAATACACACACTTATGTAAAATGAGACACATGCCAGGTGTCCCTCTCCAATTTCAATGGCACTGAGATATGCTGTTATACAGTGAAACTTCTACTAACGGACACCTCTTTTGAGCGGGCACTTCCTTTATGCGGACACATTTATCGGTCCCGAAATTGTCTATAGGGATTTATTAATAAATCGGTCTCTCTTAAACGGACACTCTCTTGAACGGACACGGACAGTCATTCGATTATTATTTAGGCTTGACTGTCTCTCTTATACGGACAGGAAAGTACTTATCTTTGATCCATTAAATACTTGAGCGTAGATAATGTGTCGATTATTATTGTGAGAGGTACAAATTTGATTTGTTAAGTAATTTTGAGGTTATATTGAAAAAACACTTTTTCCGATATTTTTCGACAACGATAACTCGTGAACGAATCAACCGATTTTGATCGTTCAAACGTCATTTCGACGTCATTAGTTAAGGTTAAGAGCTGATTAAATTATGGAATTGATCGGTACAGCAGCTTAATAGTTATTTTGGAAAAAACATGATTCTAACAAAAGAAATTTTTCGGTTTTTTTTGAATTTCTCAAAATCTATCGGGCCGAATCGGTTCAAACTTACACGAAATCTAAGTTTGATGGAACCCTTTCGAATGCCGTGAAGAGCGTTTCAATAAGTCAATCCGTTCAAAAGTTATGAGCTGCTTACATAGTCTTCGCACACACACACACACACACACACACACACACACACACACACACACACACACACACACACACACACACACACACACACAGCCATACAGGCACCCTCGCAAAAATAGTCAAAATAGCTTCCTAGGGTCCCAAAACGTCGAGATCTGCTCAAAATTCAATTTTCGAAAATCGGGGTAAAACCAATAACTTCCCGAAATTTTGAAAATTTTCAATTTTCTTAGCGGGAAGTTAAAATTATTTTTAGCAGGTATCATTTGTTTCTATGGATGTTCTCTAATGAGCGGGCACTTCCTTTGAGCGGACATTTTCTGCGGAACGAAGGGTGTCCGCTCATGGGAAGTTTCACTGTATTTTGAAATCTAGAATATGCGTGTTTTCTATCGGCGGAAAACACTTCTAGGGGGAGCTTAGGCTCGAAAAGGGTAATTTGTAAATTTCACTCACATACTTTCTGTTGGAATAATCGAATGAGACCAATAGAATCATAGTCTAATACTAAAATACTAAATAGAACAGCAGCAGGGCCCACTCTAGGGGGAGCAATCCGGACATTTTCCTTGTTGCGCCATTTTGGCTATAAGTCTGAGAAAAATAATGATGTGTTAAATACTCAAATGATAGATAGGGGTTGAAAATTTTGCCAAGATTTTTAGAGCCACTGAAATCTAGCAATGTTATTGATAAATAATTTTGTATATCGCCTTGATTAATGTATATTATACAGGGTGTCCCGTAAGTCACGCATTTCAGCGTAGAGGCCACATAGAGGAAGAAATTCTAAGATAAAAAGTTCTGCACAATTTTCTCATCTTAAGCACAGATAATTAGTAATTAATAAAATTAAGTAGCCAATCAAGTGTTCGCTATAGCGATAAAAAGAGAACGGGGATGAGACTTATTAATGAGGCGTGACAAGGAAAACGACAGATGTTGACAATAAGGGTGCTCTCACAGCGCCAAACAATACCGTTAATCAAAATTAACCATTAATGAATATTATGACGTTGTGAGAGCTGCCTTACTTTCAATGGCAGGGCCACCTGCTTGCTAATTTTTTTGCTTTTCACGTTCCACCATCGAGACTCCTCCCCGCTGTCCTTTTAACGCTATTGCAAGCAGTTGATTGGATATTTTATTTAATTAATAACTAATTACCTGTGCGTCAGATGAGAAAATGGTACAGGACTTTTTGTCTTAGAATCACATCCCCGATGTGGCTTTTATGCTGAAATGCGCGACTTACGGGATACCCTGTAGATAAGCTTAAAAGGTGTTCACCCCCTACATATAATTTTTCATAAGAATTCGAAAACAGGTACCTACCTATTCTCTACTTTTTTCCTCTTTTGATTACCGTTGGTTTCGTTATAGTCCCATGGATAGCTTTTTTTTTATTAGAATTTTGCAAATTTCATCCCTGATAACTCCAGTTCTATTTAATATTTTACTAAAATTGCAAAACCATAAGCATTTTTCATGATTTTTCATCCCCAAAAGAATGCCTTTGGTTCCATTTGATTATTCTAATTGTAAGTATGTGAAACTTGCAAGACTTTCACACCACCGATAAAAGAAACACGTCTCTTTTACATTTCAACGAAGAACAATTTATTTCAGTATCAACAAAGGCGGAGAGGGACACCTGGGAATGTTTCCTTGTTCGTTGTAAGTATATTAAATTTATGTTTTATTGGAAATCATAATCCATCTGGAAACGAATTTTATTAACAATATATGCTTGTTGAGAAAATGGACAAGGGTACCAATCTTGCAATCATAACAATAACGAAAAATATTGGCGTTTATTACTTGAAATATAAATTGGCTTGATAACTAGTTTCCGTCTTTTTCAGTTAAACAAAACACTGAATATTTTAACACGAAATCTAAATTTATCGTTAGAAACAAAATAACATTGAAATTTACTTTGTCTTTGGATGTATAACAAATTTTCTAATTCGTTTTTAATTTTTTTAAAAGATGAAGGAATAATAATAAAAATAAAAATGCATAAATTTCATGGCAAGTTTTAATGAAATCCAATACGTATGGTGTAGATGCGAGAATATTTTGAATGTTAGACGACGTTTAAATTCACTTGGAGATTCGATCTAATGTTGAAAATTTAAATATCTAAAGGGTAGATAATGTCATCAAAGACACCTTCTTCAGCTCTAGTCGTGGATCATGCATTAAAATTGAAATTCTTACACATAAACGAGGAAACTTTCAGCAATCTTCCGTTCGTTGGAACTGATTAAAAATACAAAAATCCTGTCAAAATCGCAGTGAACGACCTAAGGCTGTTTTCACACAGAAACACCGGCAAAAACCTGAGCCGGAGATCAACTTTTATGTCAGATACAGGGTGTTTGGTCTAAGTATGGTGAATTCTAAGAAACTCCTCTTACAATTAGTTGACGAGCGATTCGAACAATATTTTAAGGATTTGAAGGAGGGTCCTTAAAGAACATTTCAGCAAAATTAGAACTTCGTGGCTCGTAGCGATTTTCAAAAACGAACTAAACACGCAAAATGACTTAGAATGACTTTAGGATCATCCCAAAATTGATTTTTTCGTTTTTCTCCATTCTATTCTGGAATAGGTGGAAATATTTCATATTTTCTCTGGAATACAATGGAGAAAAACGAAAAAAATCAATGTTGGGAAGGTCTCTGAGTCATTTTTAGTCGCACTGCGTGTTTTGTTCGTTTTTTGACCAACTTTGAAATGAGCAACGAGGTTCTAATTTTGCTAAATTGTTCCCTAGGGACTTTTCTACAAATTCTCAAAATATTTTTGGAATCGCTCGTCGACTAATATAGAACAAACACCCAGTATATACAGGGTATCCCGTAAGTCGCGCATTTCTTGCTAAAGGGCAGATAGGGGATGAAATTCTAAGGTGAAAAGTCCTGTACCATTTTTTCATTTGACGCACAGGTAATTCATTATTAATTAAATCATGTAGCCAATCAGGTGCTCAATATAGCCATAAAAAGAGAGAAGGAAAGAGTCTTGACGGTAGAACGTGGGAAGCGGAACAGTTAGCAGGCTGGCACGAGAGCCGTTCAAAGTAAGAGAGGAGCACCTGATTGGTTACTTAATTTAATTAATTACTAATCATCTGTGCGGCACGTGGAAAAAAGGTACAGACTTTTCGTCTTAGAATTTCACTGCACCTTAGGAGCAAATGCGGGACAGCCCTGTATAGATATAAAAATACATGTGAGGGTATATGTTTTTTTCATTTTTTCAGTCCAAACTACCAATTGAAAGGGTCTCGACTGCCTCTCAAGTGGTATTTTGTCTGCCGGAGATAGATTCATGAGTTCTCGGCTCCGGTTTTTTCCGGTGTGTATCTAGAAATAGTTTAAGAGTATTGTTATGTTAGGTCCGGATACCAGAGTCTAATTAGTAGTGGTCGTAACTAGATAAATGTAGGACTAAATTAATAGCCGTTCCAGATTGTCATCGGGTCAATGCTGGGGAAGTCGCTGCTATTTATAGGAAACTTTTGAGAAAATATTTGAGCTGAAAATATATAAAAATTCTAAATTTAACAAATTTTCAGGAAAAATCCATAATCTCCACCAACATGTGGGCATATTTACATTTATAAATAAAAACCTACGTTAGATGTGCACATTGCAAAAACACAACAATAATAGAAACGTTAAAAAAAAGTCACATTTCTTCTCGTTTCATCCGATTATTATGTAAAAAACTAACTCTATTTTAAAATACGATCTAACTGAAAGATGGTTTGATTTGTGTATTGGCAATTATTCGAAATCTGTTAACGTTCCTAACATAACCGACACGAAACCGATGAGAATTTCTCATATAAATAGAGATACGTCAAAATTGGTTTAAATCCAAAAAAAAAAATTAGTCGAGTTGTTTTGTGCTTATTGTTGAGAAGATTTCGGAAGTGGCAAAACGCCAAATTCACTCGATTGATATCTGGATAGATTAATAGAGGAGAAAACTAATTTTTCACCGTTAAAATACAGATTCTTTCACCAGAGAGTACCTATTTTTTTTATAGCAACATCCATTATTTGTCGATTGATTCGAAAAATATTACAAATATTTATTGGAAAATCCCAGTAAATCATCTTACCTAACTTAGAACTTTGAAATTTGGTCAAAAAATACTTTTCTGACAATGTCGCAATTTTCACCAATCAACTATACACGTAAAACGACTAAGACTGACTCGCAGACCCTTATGAAGTTGATTTTCCTTGTTTTTCTCAACAGTGTTCTAGGAAAATGATGACAAAAACCGTGATAAAGGTCGATCGTTGGAAATACGAATGAATCTAGTGTGAGTAACCTTCTCTGTTGTTTACTATTTCTAACTTAATACGGTATGTAAAAATAATAAAAGTCATGTAGACCTTATTTGTTCCTAATGTATTCAATGTCGAGGATTTTGCTTTAAAGAAGCAACATCAGATTAAAGTAAACACTCATACTTTCATTCATTTTTTCTCCGATGGCAATTTTTTGCGGGATACAGTTATGAAAATGGGGAAAAATCAATTTTACAAAGGCCTACAAGTCATTCTTAGTCGTTTTATGTGTTCACCTGGTTGGTGAAAATTGTGACTTTTTTCGAAACGAACATTCTTTGATTGACTTCCAAATGAGCTACAAAGTTCTTACATTACTAAAATTTTCTCCATGCATCCCCTTATGAATCATTGAAATATTGTTCAAATCGCTCGTCAGTTAATGAGGATATTGCCCTAAGAACTATGTACTTCCTGCTGAAAAGATCTCTATTTCAAAATCAGTCATGGTCAATTTCACAAGTTTTCTGAACATAAGCAAAGCTCTCCTACAGGTGGATTTCCTTATTTCTACTATTGACGAATTTGGAATTTTATAACAAAAACGTGCATTTTTCTGGATGATTACATAGGACGATTTTGAAGGGCTCTTATCGCCAGCTTTGCTTAAAGAGATTTATATGTTGTTGTGTCTTTTAGAGGGATGATAGTCGTCATCGTAGTCGTCGTCTATATAATCCTTTGAAACATGGTTAGATATATCTTTTATTTCCCACTGAAATAGAGTAAAGCTAAAAGAACAATCGTGTTATTTTAGTTTAATCTAATGTCTACTATTTTTGTTGTTCACTAGAAACATTTTATAAACAAATATTAGAATTTGTAGTTTCTGATTTAATAAGATTTTAAACTTTATATAGTAGAAAACTTTGGACAGTTCTTCGTAACACACTATTTACCAGGCTAGAAATGAGACGAACAAGACAAAAAGTCGAGAGAAACTACGGCAACATATGCGATAACACCAGAACACGTAAATAAATTACAATAAATTTTAATAAACATGTTGCTATTATTTACGATATTTCCACATTTTGTATAGAATTGTACAACACAAAATACAAGAAATCCAATTCTAATGAAATAGGGGATGAGAGATGTTTATATAAACGTTTCAAAACGGCATTTAAATCAATTTCTTTCAATTGTAAATTGTTGTAAAATCAACAATTCTTCCAGTCTACATATTGTACGAGATATTAAGAATGCTAGCCGGATGCCGTCGTTCATGCTTATCATCCCTTTATTTCTGACTTTTTCGATTAAAACCAACAATATCACAAATAAGACCAAATTCTCATACATTTAAATGTAGAGAAAATCGTCGTGATATCACGATATTGTGATGATGGAAATTTCAATACGTTTTATCTTCAACGGGAATTTATTGATACTTCTTTGGTATCGACAACTCAAGATGGAAGACATGTACGATACTGCCATACAAAACGGATATGAATTGAAAATATTGTTAACAGAACAGAATTTAAACATAAGCTGATAAGGGAGACAACTTTGCTGAATTTTTTAAGTACATTCCTACAATGAAATCATCATTTGTTAAAATTCGAAGCAAACACACAACAATCAGAGGCAGAGACTGGCTTTCCAAGCAATTGGGCAATTGTAATTCAGGCTATTTACTCGTATTACACAGAGATACCCGAAGCCACTCCAGCTCTGATAAGGCCGATCCACACACGGAGATATATCTTATAAGACGGTCTCATGGTACGGTGCAATGATATATATCTATCTCTGTCGGTATCATGTATAGACAAAGCTAGATATATATCACTGTACCGTACCATGAGACCGTCTTACTAAGATATATCTCCGTGTGTGGATCGGCCTATAATAATCACTTATTAAATAACAGTCTCGAAAAAGCCAATCGAGTATCGTAAAAGAAACAAAAACATCACAATTTACCATTAGAATCAAAAAAAAAAATGGGGAGAAAAATCGCTGGTAAACATAACAAATTGAAATTCAATACAATAAAATTTCAAATTGATTCGTATTTGTGTTATCAGTAGATAATGGAAATAAAAGGGGTAATTTCGTCAAATTTAAATTAAATTTCAATTGTGGGCGAAAAATAGACAAAATCAACAAAATTCTCTATTATTATTGTTTTTTTTCCTCGTTTGAATGTATTCGTATTAATGGAATTCGTATAATCTCCAACAGAGGTACAATGATCAGAACAAATATATGGAATAAAAGGCAATAACATTTACATAAGAATGTCTCCTTATAACCGAAAAAACGCCCAAACAAAGCCCCATATCAACATACAGAAAAGATGAGACGAATAAGGGAAAAAAATACAAGGCAATTGTCCTGGATAGTTGCTACCGTGAAATTCATGGTAATAATGGTAGAAAATCGAACAAAACATCAAGTTTAACATTCATTAGAATGTGGAATTGGGTTTAAAAGTATCTTGAAATACATCAATGAATCCACCCTATCGCCATTATCCTAGAATTTTTTGTTGTTCTTTTTGTGTTTTATTAGTAACGGTAGGGGATCAAATCGAAATTATTGTGTAAAATGATAAACATACATTGTTGTTGGTTAGTGGATGATGGAATTTTCAGGAACTGTCACTAATTAGAAACTTACAAAATAATTAATCTTGTTGCGTATATACAAATTTCTGTATACATATACTTAGGTATAGTCGAAAATTTGATGATACAACCCTAATTTTTCTCCCTTTCTCGTATTTTCCACCCGTAGAAAACCGAATAAAATTCAATGAAAACCGTAGAACGAGGGGATGATGCCTTTGAAGTATACGCGTATTATCATTTTAAAGAAACAACTTTTGGCAAAATTCTATTTCATCCTATAAAAAATAACCCATGCAATTATTTTTTCAAAAAATAAACTTTTGCGAACATTAAAGTTGTGGCTATAAACAACGTTGATCTGATAAAAAGTAGTATCTTTTACAAAAATTTATGGCATTATTACAGCTTGTAAAATGCTCTATTTCAATTTCAGTACAGTTCAACATTAACAATTTTAAATTATTTATTATTGTTGGAATTGAATAGCATCCTGACAAACCACCATTCCTCTATAGAAAATAGTCCCCGTCCCCCCCTCTGTTTTGTTCAACTATACTTATCCACTTGTGGAAACCTACCGAAAGAGGGAGAATAGCTTTTCCATCACCTAAAATTGGAAAACTCAAAGCGAACAGATCAACGTCTTCTGGATGATTTAGTCAGCTGCTTCAATGCTTTATTTGTTTGAAGGCAACAAAATTGATGTTTTACTACAAAAAAAAAAAATTGTGCTTAGAAATAAAGAAATAAATATTCAAATATAACCGAAAATCTTCCCCTTTTTCATTCAATAAACGAATTAACATTTCACATATTTATCCTCTTACTCATGGAAATTTCCAACTGACTTGAACACAATAATCCCCATTGATCCACAATATTCACCAAGTTCATGATCATATCGATGATATTCAATATAGCTGGCCAATTTCATGCCTAAATATTTATACGATATGGTTTCCTTATAAGGAATGTCTATAATAGAAAATTGCTAGTCAAGTTGTCTGGAATGAAATAAGCCGACTCTATAGGGTGTCCGGTCTGTGAGTTTACAATTTGACGGTTTCTACCAAAATAATAGAGCGATCCGAAAAATATTTGAAGGATTTGTAGGGTGGGCCTTAGAGAACATTCTATCAAAATTAGAACCTCGTAGCTCATTTGGAAGTTGGTCAAAAAAACGCTCGCTTTGGAAAACGTTGCGATTTTCAGAAACCAACTGCACACGTAAAATGACTAAGGGTGCTATTCTTGACCATACAGAATGGTTTCGAAAAATATTGTAGTGTTTACAATATTACCTACTATTTTATGTTCGAATATAGAAATTTCGACTACCGGCGCTTCGTGTGAAGTCGTTTTCGAGCGTTTTCTATGTTTTTAACGGTTTTTTAACCTTACAAAACTTTTGCAAGTTTTACTTGTTCGGTACCTGTTGAAAAAGCATTTTTGTGCCGTATTGTTTAAAACTAGAGTTTTTTTACATTCTCAACGATAAATTCAAACGTTGTTTTTACAACGATTTTGTTTAAATCACTTGTACATCGGGAAATAAAATACACATAAAACCTGAAATGGAAGAATTGGTTATGTTGGAGTTGTTGGAGGAAGAAGAAGATGAAGTTGCCCCAAGAGTGCCTTTACCCCGTGCCAATGCCACTTTTTTTGTATATCTAGATTTGTGAAATGAGGCGTCGTTTTACCCAATAATATGTTTTTGTTATTTTTTAAAAAGGAAATCATAATTTCCTTTTGTTCTGCAGTTATTTTAGTCATTTTTATTTTAAATTTGAATGTCAAAATACAAAAATCACCAACACGCACGCGCGACTGGCAGTTAAAATGACAGTTCTCGTGAGATCGCGGTGTTGCCAGATCGATCAAGTCGTATACCAACGATTATGAATTCTTACAAGGATTGCTCATGAACCACATTTTTTCGGCATCCCCACTCTTGTCGTCTCCAGTGACGTCATTCGCGTACATACAGATACGGATAGACATCGATAGAGACAGGTAGCTATGCCTGTCTCTATCATGTATATGTAGGTATGCTAACTATCCGTCAATGACGTCAAATATTTTGTAAGTTTACAATCGGTGGTCGTATACGACTTTATTGGCGTCAAGAATACCGGAGACTCGAACCGTTCGAGTGAAATCTGTAATTCCGAATCGTAATTCCGAATCTCGCATCTCACATTCCGCATGCGGAATGTGAGATATCAAGAATAGCACCCTAAGAATGACTCGATGATCCTTCTAGTGTAATGTAAGGTTGTTTTTTTCGTTTCTCTCCATTGCATTTAAAAAACAAAATTAAAACATGTCGAAAAAAATAATGATAGGAGGATTGTCGAACCATTCTTAGTCGTTTTAATTGATTTCTAAATGAACTACGGGGTTTCAATTGTGGTAGTGTCCGACCGAAACAGGATTTACAGCCGAAACCGAAACTCATTTAGACAAATAAAAATTTCTATTGTACGAAATTAATCATGAAAGGTGTCCGGTTGTTGGAGATGTCCGTTAAAAGAGGTTTTACTCATATGGTTAATTGGTGTTAAATGGAATAAAAAACAACGATTTAAGTATGTAAGAAAAAACATAACCTCAACTCGACACAATCTAATTATCACGAGACACGAACCCACCCGAACGAAGCGCAACAATTCCCGAACACTGAGTATTGGTGCGGCCGAAAGTCCGGCTGAATTTTGGCCGAAACTAGCCGAAACCGAATCTTGGGTCGATTAGTAAATTGTAAAAAAATGATCTCGAAAGATTACTTTAGAAATTTTTGTAATATTTATTGGATTGTTTTATTAGTTTGGTGGAAATTTGTAAATCGTATATTCAAAGACCGGACGCCCTGTATAGACGGTTTATTTCTAATTGATTTTCATATTCTACGATTATCCACAAAACTTTTCTCAAATCTCAATTTCAGTTAATATAAAACTATATAGATTGGTTTGTTATGAATTTCGTAAAGTTTATTACGACATCTTGATTAAGTTTGGATAGATGTTGAATTTATTCGGAAATATTCCAATGATTAAATATTATAAAAGTACAAACTTTCAATATTATTAAATTTATATAAATTTGATTTTAATGAGGAATAAATTCAAATACTATAAATTCAACAATTTGTTTTGTGTTAGCTTCAATTTGCTATTAAAGAATATCGCCCCATTAACCCATAAAGACACCCTCTCTCTATATGTATATTATCATAAAATATTTATATTCGTTTTACATTTTGTGTAAACATTAATCGTCTAGTTTTGATGTCAAATGTGTTAATTAAATTGTTAATTTATCTATTATGTAATCAATTTTGATTGATTAGTTATGTAGTTATCGATCGATCAGAGAATGATGATAAATCATATAAATTATGAAAAAAAAAATGGAAACACTTGATTGTTCAAGAATATAAACAGTCAATATTGCTTCCTGTTTTCGTTTATTTTAAAAGTTTCAGTATCGTTTGGATATTTGCCAAAATAAATTAATATTATATTATAAATAAACTGGATATATTTTAATTTGCGATATTTCATTTAGAACTTCACAACAGAATAAATCTCTTTTAATTGTAAAATTCAACAGCAATAATCGGGAAAACAAATAGAAGAGCTGGTGGTTTGGAAAATTTTATTTGAATATTTTGGAAGATTAACTATAAAGCTTCATTCGCATACATAATATATCGATTTAAGGATAGAAGAAGAAGAGGAAGAACAACAAGAATAGGTACACGTAACAGCTCTAACAAATATGGTTAATTTCAAGCTACTCGTTTATCAAAAATATTACCGTGTTGACAGGTAGACGGCATTCATCAACCGGTAGTTTCAACATCTAATCTCATTTAGTTGAGTGGAACTCTTGTCTTTTTCCAGCATTGTCATATGTAGAACTCAATACAACAGAATTAAGCAATCAATTTAAAAGCATTACTAATTAATTTCGATTGATTATTGCAAATGTAACACGATAAGTTTTAATTGTGTTTTAAATGAATGACGATAGGGTGGCATTTTACGAAACGAATAGTAAGAATAACAATTTTATCTTTGCCATTCTGTTTATTAAAAGAAAAAAAAAGACAATTACCTAAGAAGGTCTTAATTCGGAATTTCGTACGAAAAGAGGGTCGAAACGTCCTAAATAGCTACAATTCAACGATTTCAAATATCCAAACTATTCGGGGATGATGGAAATTAGCCAATTTTATGCAGTGCCGTAATTAGAAATTTTGGACCCTTAGGTTAAACCTAAAATAATTTATGCATACAATGATATTCATTTAAAAGTATACAGGGTGAAATCGAAGATTGTAGAAATCTTCAAACCTTGTATGGGGCCCCAAAAATTGAGTCGATCTTTATACCAAATATATTATGTGGTCAATATTTCGAGAAAAATGGGGTTAAAAATTTCTTAGAACCACTGAAATAGAACAATCTTAACGATAAATAATTGTGTTTAATGAATAATTTTTATAGTGTTTTTGTATTACGTTATTTTTATAATACCTATTTAATTACGTACGTTGTGTGTGTGTGTGTGAGTGAGGTTTGCGTATTTCAAAGCAATTTAATTTCACCCTGTATAGTTCCTATATCAACTCGTATTTATAGAATTAAACACTTTTTTTTCTACGATTATAACTAAAAAAGTTACTTTTCCGCTCTAGGGCAGACAAGTACTTTTACTCCCACTGAGGGACCAGCAAGTTGCCTTTTTGTTATTTACGTTGCTTCTCAAAATGTACCCAATTCGTATGAAACTTCTATTAGTCGGTGAGAGATTCTAAAAATATCTTTAAGGTTTGTAAAGGGGTACTTGTAGATCATTTTAATGAAATTAGAACTTTGTAGTTCATTTTTATAAGTCGATCAAAAAGGTGTTCGATTCTAAAGATGTCGCGATTTTAAAAAACTTGCTACATACGTAAAATAATTTAGAATTACTCAAGGACTCGCCCACAATTGAGTTTTTGGTTTTTCTCTATCATATTCTGGAATAGATGGAAATGTTGACGATTTTTTCGTATTTTCTTCTTCATTTTTAGTCGTTTTATTTATTTTTGAAAATTACAACATTGTCCAAAACGAGCGTTTTTTGACCTACTTCCAAATGAACTACGAGTTTATTATTTTGCTAAAATGTAGTTCAAGAGCTATTCTATATAGGTCCTTTAAATATTATTCGTACCGCTCTATTATTTAGGTGGAAACAGCTAAATTGTATACTTCCAAACCGGACACCCTGTTTAGGGGGCGAGCTTTCAAGTGTGACATTTTATTTTGAATTGACACTTTCACTCATATGGCGAATGCGTTTGGCAGCTTTGTTTATATTCCAAAATTCATCTGTTCGAACAAAAGGTAAAAAATTATTGATTCCTATTATTATTACTTTGATTTTTATCAAAAAAAAACATAAACACACCGACAAAGCATTAAACTTGGCTTATATAAACCAGTGGCAAATTGAAGCCAGTTATATAATCGTTGATAAAAGGCCGTGCAAACGAACATAGGAACCATTAACATGGAGCTTTCCAAACAACAGATGGAAAATAAATTGCAAAAATCATTATTTATAATAACAAAAAGCTATGTTAAGAGAAAATTAAAAAAATACGAATTATTCTTCCGTATATTATCCGAGAACAAAGCTGAAATGATCCACAATTACAAATGGAATTACGGGTAATTTATATACATTTGAATTAAAATTAGAATTGGCCAACATTATAACAAAAACGTTTACTATAATAATTATTAATTAAATGAAAAATTTATCCTCATCTAATTTCATTAATTTACAAAAAAATAATGCTAGATTGAATAAAGGTCAAGATCAAAAGCAACAACAACTGTGAGAACACGAAAATGGAAATGAAATCGTTTTGGCATTGGTACAATTTTACTCTAATTACTCTTAAATCTGTATAGAAATTATCGGAATAACGACAATATCAAATAGATGAAAAGAAAGAGACTTTATTTCCAATAATTTTCAATCGATAGTTGAACAAAAAGAGAAAAAACTACTGTTATCGTCCATCGAAATAGAAACCTAGATACCTTCAACATGACAATGAATTTTTTTATTATAGTTGTATTTTAAAAAAAATTGTAGTCTAACGGTTATTATTGATAAGAATAAAACGTGCTCTTAAAATATCTCTAAAAAAATAAGAGCAATTTAGAGCTATTAGAATAAATACTTTATTGAAATTAGTTCAACATGGAATTAATCAAGATGAAAAGGACTAATAATACTGGAAATTGAAGAGATTCATTCAATACACCCCACACCTACTAATATACACTAATACAAGCTCAAATGAATCAATACAATTTCACAGTAAATTAAGATTATTATTTATTAGATTGTCAGATAGAGAGATACTAATAGATTAATTAACTTATTAGTAAAAGATAGATGATAATGACATTTAAAGTGGATGTTTATTATATGAAGAGTGAATGGAATAAGGGTGGATACTCATGCTAGTTGAACGCCCACAATACACAACACACTACAGTGCACAGATCTAATTAAGTTCAGCTAGTGGCCCTTACACACATTGGCAACAAACAAGATTGTTTACTTGATGATGATAACAGGCTTCTACCTACAATAGAGTTATCCAATGTTGGTGAATAATTTATAAAATAACAACAATAACAATAAAGTTGAATTTGGAATTGAGAGGAGGCCACTTTTCGAAAATCTAAAGTGTTAAATTATTTGAAAATGGAAAAAAGAGTCAATTTAGATAGAGGATTGGTGGATTTTCACTCGATAGTCATCCTTCGTCACCTCTTAAATCCTTGTCGTTTTTCTTAGCGCCTTTTCAAAAGCAAAAGTAATTGCTTATCCGTGACGGTAAGACTGTCACATCTTATCGATAGACACAGTTTTTAAAAAAAAAAAGTATCCCACAGGAGTCAGGTGCTAATTTCTGTTAACAAAAACACAGAGAAGAATTAGGGGAGAAGCTGGCTTTTATTTATAAAATTAAAAGTAAATTTGTGCAAATTAAATCTATTTATCTTTGAAAAGTTTACTTTTACAATCTTAAAATACTCAAAACTGAATTAATTATCGACGCCTTTTAAAGTGTTTGTAAATGTACAAACGTGTATCTCTCTCTCGCTCTTTTACCGTTTTTAGCAATTTTGACCCCGTGTATTTATTCTTGCACTTGAACTATTAACTTTTATTTTTAGTTGTAAGTAAATATTTCGGATACGATCTATGAATATAGTTGGAATTGTCACCTTTATCAGGTAGTAGTTATAACAGCTTATCAAATATTTATCAACAACTATATTAGATTATTATGAAACTCCAATTTCCTTAATAATATTTTCATAAATTAAAATTTGGCAATGACAAAAGTTATTATTAAAATAGACCAAACATATCAATTCCGTATACGTTCTCGATTAATATCTAAACGAAATTATAATCGATTCTCATTGATTATTGATATGATATCAATAGACGAAATTATCGAAAAGGTTCATCATCTATTATGAATAAATATTTTACGATCGATAAAAATAGTAATAATAATAATAATCAGTATTTGATCAATGCCGAACAGAGAATTTATGATGAGCCTAAACTTATATTTTAGAACCCTTCAACCCTTGATATAAACCGGTGAAAAAATAGTTTCTACTAAATTATTATTCAAATATTCCTAAAAATTACACATATTCTAAAAATTAAATCACTGTTAACAACAAAGGAATTCCCAACTACATAACTACCATGTCAAACACTTAAAAGGGTTAAAACTTACAAATAAACTCGGGGAAAAAGTACGCCAAATTGTTCTTGTTGTTATGTTTCAAATCTAGAACAAATCATCCAAATTGTAGTCTCACATGATGTGCATAAATGTTTATAATATCTTAATTAATGAGTTTATTAATAAATTAATTTTATCGGAAAGCAAATATCTTGATCGAATAGTATACAGTTCGAACAACACGAAGAGAAACGCGTGTACTGACACTGACTGACAAGTGGACACACTTGACATAGGAGCCCCACTCCGACGCCGGGCCCCACCAGAGCGTCGTTACCATCGCGACGCTCTCGCGCCGACGCCTATCCCACACACCTATATACATACAAATACATATACCATAACTAGAGAATACATACATATGTATTTTAAATATGATAAAACTTTAAATAATCAACTGAAAAAAAAGGGTAGCTTTGAAAAAAAAAAATGAAAATAAATCTACCCCGACGACAGTGATAAAATAGAGGCAGCAACAGAAGTGGATTCTACTTTCGGTCAAGTTTATTGATATAAATGGGAACGAGAGACGATTAAATTTGTTATTTCTAAAATAATGTAAAGAAACGATGATAATAATTGCTACACCACCTACATTTCTTTATCGCCTACATTGAAGAATTTCCATTTAAATTAACCACCGGTTTTTTGTTTTGTTATATAGTGGGTGTTTTCAACTAAAATTAACACATCCAGGATGCTATACTTTAATAATGAATCAAAATTTAATTAATTTAATTTATAGATAATGGTGAATTTGTCACGAAAATCACTCTTTGTATATATATATTAAATAATTCAATTTAGATTCATTTATCTTTCAATTATCATCTGATGGTTTATTTCATCTATGGGATTTGCACAACTTCTTACCACAATTTCCGTGATTTCTCCTATTTCCAATATCATTATAAATACATTAATGAAAATCTCTAATCAATATAGAATAAATTTCAATGATAAAATTTTTAGAAATTGTTGAAATTTTATTAGAAAAGTTCGTATTAGAAAAATGGTGGATGCGCCGCCGATAAAGTTTCTCGAACATACAACCGTGAAACGCCTACTAACCACTACCAACACGTAGCCTGTTCTGGAAACAAGTTGGAATTAAAAAAAAAAGACTATGCATGAAATGGAATACAAATCCAATTGTTGCAAGACGTGAAAATTGTCCTGCAAAAGCAAATATTTAAGAGTTAGAAGGAAAACAGAGCTGTTTCTGTTAATTAGGCCATAGATACTGGACGAGAATCTGGCTGGCATCGTGTGGAATACTGACCCAATTCTGTAATACAAGAAAACCTATCAAGTTGGACACCTCTGTATATTGGACATCTGTTCTTGTCTAACACTTTTCAATTCACCTGACGAAATTATTTTGTTTCAAATGCACATTTATTCTTATAAGGTAAACACCTGTATATGTAGGGCATTTTTATGATTTTGGCTACATTACTGCTAGTTTTAGCACATTTCATCGAACTTTTCTATTGATAACATAAAAATTTAAAATAAAGGAATTCGTTTTCTGAGATATTCAAACGCTGTGACCAGTGTCGAATTGGGCATTTCACCGTGCACCTGACAGACTTTTTCATTTTGAAAAATTTTCACTAAATTTTAAAGTGCTGAGGAAAATGTCGGAGCATGTCAAAATAATTCAATACAACGTATTACCTACAATTTTAAAGATAAAAAATCGTACAGCAGCTTATTTGAAAGCTTATTCATGTGCAAACTTTTTCATTTTCTCTGAATAACCTTTTGGATTTTCAAAAATTGGATTTTTGGGACTCCATATGCCCTTCGTACATGAATAAACTTTCAAATAAGCTGCTGTACGATCTTTTAGCTTTAAAATTAAAATAATGCGTTGCATTGAATTTTTTTTGACATGCCACTTTAAATGCAATATTTTCAGAAATGAAAAAAAAAAATTGAAACTTGAAGAGCGTCTCCCAATGCAGTTGACTTTTCTCTATTTATTCATGCAAATTTTATTAAATTATTTTCACTATAAATGAAGCTGTGCGGTCCCGCTTAATACTAATTTTTTAGGTGAAAAATCATGATATTCTTAGTTTTCCACTCAAGTCGAGCGTCCCCCAATGAAGAATAAAATTTGTGATCGATTGAGCTATTTTGGAGCGCGATACCTCTTATCGTTCACAAATGACACGACCCAAGAGTTTGAATCTCCATGTAATCGTAGGATTTCAAAACCAAGCTCGAGATCACCCTTAATAAAAAGATTTATCGTTAACAGGGGCATCCTCGAAAAAATTTTGCAAAGGCGAACACAGAATTTACAGTTCGTTGTTTATTAAAATTAAATATTATCACAATTTTAAAAAAAATCTCCGAAGGCAGCAAGTACCTTATATAGCGAATTTTTTTATGTATCTACATACTGAAATATTAATTGCAAAACATTCTTATGATACTGACAATTAATATATTTTAATAACATTGAATCAACTAATAAATTCATTTCCCCGATGTTATTTTAATATTGATGATTTTTATTGAAAAATACTTTTAATCCACAAACAATAAGAAACACTAATACATTCGTTTGAAGTTTACTGTTTGTCTAATACGTCCAATCAAGGCCTGCTTGATTTTTTCAAGCGAAATTCTCTAGCAGGCCTTGCGTTTAATATTAACTGTCAAAATTAGTTACCACCCCGCGATATTCAATTTTTTTTCTAATATCAATTGTCATTACACATAGCCACCTGAGATAATCGATTTTACTGCTTATACTCAAAAAAGAGATTTTTGCATTTTTCTTGCGATCCAATGAACCGATTTTGATGATTTTTTTTCTGGGTCATAGAGAATGGACTGCTCTACTATTATTTTAATTTTCATCAAAATCTAAGCAAATGTAATATTGAAAATGATTTTTTTTAACATTTCTTCAGCTCTTATTCCAAAAGTGTTGGCCCTACCAGTCTGGTCAACGAACTCATCCAAGCTATGCCAAAGACCGATTTTTGTACCAAGTTTCATTAAGATTGGTGTATTTTTACGGCAGTTATCGTGGATATACATATAAAAAATTAGCTAATGACGAGATCCTCACTTTTGAATTTCCGAAAAATTTTTGCACAGAAGTTCGTTTTGGGACCTCAGGAACCCATATATATATATATATATAAAAATTTTAACGATATGGGTTCCTGAGGTCCCAAAACGAACTTCTGTGCAAAAATTTTTCGGAAATTCAAAAGTGAGGATCTGGTCATTAGCTAATTTTTTTTAAAAAAATTCGCTAATAGATTTGTTTACATTCTAAAATATTTGTAGGTTCTTCATTTAAATCAAATTGGTATAAAAGGCATTTTTATGTGAAAATTAGAAAAGTGAAAAATTATTAAAAAATTTAATAATTCCTGTGATACAAACATTTCCGTTTTTAAAAATTGTTCATTTTTCGAACAACAATAAACAGATTTTACAACATAAGCATAAACAACAAATTCGCCCTTATTACACCGAACAATTGTTAGGTATTTTTATTACTTCGTCTACAGACTCATAAAGCTGTAATTTTTGTGTAATAAACAGATGTAGATTTTCAAAAATTTGAAATTTGAACCTTATGTACATTTAAAACAATTCCAATATCTCTCCATCGTTTTCCCTCTCCTTCTCTGTCTGATACATTTGGTCGTCATGTACCATATGATTTTGGAGAAAATTTCTACACAAAATTCTTAAAATACGTTTTTTATGCCTTTTAAAAGGGGGGTTAAGAGTGGGTGGTCACAATTACTATAACATTTCTCACTACTTACCAACCCAGTATATTTCTATCTCATTCAAATGTCTCTTCATTTCACTTAACTTGGGTGGAATCTATTAGGGGTGGGAATCTCCTATGTGCCTAGATCAAAATTTCACCCTGTATATATATATATATATATATATATATATATAAAAATTTTAACGATATGGGTTCCTGAGGTCCCAAAACGAACTTCTGTGCAAAAATTTTTCGGAAATTCAAAAGTGAGGATCTCGTCATTAGCTAATTTTTTTAAAAAAAAATCGCTAAAAGTAAGAATACAGCAAATGTCCGGTTTGTCTCCCTTAGTCAATAAGTAATTTTTACGTTTTTTTTTCTACCAATCTGATTTTAAGTAAACTTATCGGACATGTCTTCTCCGATGATAATTCCAAAAAGTGTGAGATTTTTCATAAGTTGGACACCTGTCTATATTGGACAGTTTTTTTGATGGCACGGCGAATGTCCAAATTATTAGACAGGTTCTACTGAACTTCTTTAATGACAATTTCTATCGTTTAAAATCGTTAAATTTGTAAATTTCCAATATCAGAATCCATCAGTGTTTTACTGTTTATATTGCGTTATTATAATTGAGCCTATAATTGAATAGAGAAACTTTACCTTATATTAAAGAGGTGTAGTGTATCTAGTTGGAAACTAGTACTCTAACAACTTAAACCAATTTACAAGGAGAACGGTGTTAAATTGAACTTAAACTACATACGACATATTACATTAGACAACTTAACAAAGTTAGTTGGGCTATATAACAGGTTTGCATTCTCATAAATGATCTTTATTGAGATGATTCACAAATTTCATAGTATAGGTAAATTCTAATTATCTATATGTTTAATTCCTGGAATACGTCAAATTCTCTGACCTTTTCCTGCAAATATAACTACAACAACTATTAATTGCACCAATTTGTGTGTAGTGGTAGCGATCGAATCGACACCGTATGTACCTACGTATTTTATATTGATAGAGTTTAGGAACGTCGCTCGATATTTATGGGATTAATTAAAGTCAGGAAGGCAGATCTTGTCAATATGTCAAAGTTTAATCAATTTTTGTTACCGTTTTAATTTGTTGCATGTATTGCTTGTATAAAATTTGTTATTAAAATGTTTCAAACAGTGTTTATTATAATTTAAACACGATTTAAATTTGTGCGTATTTGTGTTTATTGAAACGGAATCTAGTCTTGTACACATAATGAACATGTGTCAGTAAAATTATTACAACTAATACGGCTTTTAACGGATTACAATAAAGATACACACGTTTCTGGTAAGCTGACTGAAATACTTATGTTTGGTTAGTGTAGTGGATAATATCCTATCTCGTCTTTTCATTTGAAACGTACATTTATAGGCGCGTATCTGTGTAGTTTTGTTGATTTAGTAAGCTCACACCCATTGAATAATAACAATAATAATGACAACCGTAAGAACGGTTGTTTCAAATAGTCATCTAATTCAATGGCATTTCAAGGGACCCAGTGGAAAGACGGTAAGAGATTTTCCAAATATCGTGTCAAAAAAATTTTCGAAACATAAAAAGTGTTGAGGCTATAGTCAGGGCCGTCTTGAGGGTATGTGCCACCCTCAGGCTAACATTCTTATGTCGCCTTTTCTCTTAAGTTTCTACCAAAAGTAATCAAATAAAACTTACAATAGAGGCAGATTTTCTGATATTTACAAAAATTTAATTGATTCAATACTAAATCTCAAATATTTATAATTATAATAAGAACCAGGGTTCACGGTGCATCCGAGAGAGTTTCCATTTTGGAAAATCTTCACTAAATTATAAAGCGCAGTTATAAACAAAATAATCGTACAGCAGCTTGTTTGAAAACTTATTCATGTGCAGGGGCAGATGGTTCATGAAAAATTAAATTTTGGAAAACCAAAAAAGCTGAAAAATTATCTTCAATTTAACTTCCATAACTTTTTTGATTTTCTAAAATTGGAATTTTCCTGCACCGTCTGTCATCTGCACATGAAAATGCTGCCAATCGAGCAGCTGTACGATTTTCTATTCTTAAAATTGTAGACATGGCGTGTTAACGGAAGTTTTGACATGCTCCAACATTTTCTTCTGCACTTTAGTAAAGATTTTCCAAAATGGAAAACTCCTTCGGATGCATCGTGAAACGCCCAATTTAACGCTAGTTACAGCGCTTGAATATCTTAGAAAACAAGCGAGAAATCGATCATTAAAAATTGTCACTTTTTGGGACACCGAATCGAGACCGAACTCCAGCTTCACCTCAAAATTGGCAATTTGGAATTTTTATTTGTCGGTCTATTTTAGCGTACGAATGAGTATATTTTTTTATCTAATCACTAATCACATCATAGTATTACATTTTTACGCTTATTTTCTTCTTTTTTAAGGGTGTTGGTCAATGCAAACTTGAAATTACATAGAGATTCCATAAGCGAATTCTTGACTCGTTTGATTTGTAAACGGTAAGAGGTATCGAGCTCGAAAATACCTCAATCGATCACTAATTTTATTCTTCATGAGGAGACTTAAATGGAAAATCTTTACAAATATCCGAAAATATCATGACTTTTCTCCTAAAAAAAAAACTAGTTTTAAGTAGGGCCACACAGCTTCTTGTATACTGACAATAATTTAATGAAATTTGCATGAATCAATAGAGAATGCATTGGGGGACGAGCTCCAAACTTTAATTTTCTTTTTCATTTCTGAAAATATTGCATTTATAGTGATTAAAATGTGCCGCTCCCAGGCTATAGTGACAGTTTTTAATCATCGATTTCTCTCTTGTTTTCTGAAAAATCCAAACACTGTAATCAGCGTTGAATTTTGCGTTTCACGCGTGCATCCAACAGAGTTTTCTATTTTCTAAAATTTTTACTAAATTATAAAGTGCAGAGGAAAATATCGGAGCCTGTCAAAATTTTCCAAATCACGCCATTTCTACAGTTTTAAAGATAAAAAATCGTACAGCAACATGTTTGAAAGCTTAGGTATTGATGTGTGGCGAGCTGATGGAGCTTGAAAAATCCAATTTTGGAAAATCCGGAAGGTTATTTAAAAAAAACATTTCTGACTAAATTTTCCCTTTAGATATTTTTCGAAAATTAGGAGGGCGTAACTGTTCCTAGAGGGAAAAATTTAAAAGCATGCGCCAATACTTGATGACAAAATTAGAGAGATGACCCATTTGAGATAGTCCCCCTTATCTCTATACTTCATGAACCAATCACTATGCTTACCCTCTAACTACACTAGCGCTATTCTGGTCATTTATTGTACCTTTATTTCATACATTTCTGTACACACTTTTTCAGTTGAAGACACCCATATGAGATAGTCCTTCTTTTATCTCTATGCTTCACTATTAGAATTTACCGTTTGATTAAAACATGCGTCTACAGGTGAGAAATGTTGGTAATTTACAACAGTAATCTGTATTACCAACAAGCTGAACAAAGCTACGATACTGCGTAGGAAAACCATGGCCAACTGCAAGGGGAAATACCGATTCATACTTTATGTACAGGGTGTACCACGGTATTTCCTTTCGTAGTTGGTTGTGCCTTTGGTAAATACCGGGCTTACCACGGTATTTATTCTCGCAGTTGGCTGTGCTTTTTTGCAAAATACATTAACAAATTTCAAGTGTGATGATGATGAATGAATCAAGTTACGTTACTACGTAAACAAAGGCACAGCCAACTGCGAGAATAAATACCGTGGTACACCCGGTATATTAGTAAATATCAATCGTGAACCAAGTTACGATACTATGTTACCAAAGGTACAGCCAACTACGGTACACCCGGTATAGGGTTCCAAATAACGATTGTTGCATGGGGGCCCAAAATTTATAGTTACACCACTGAGTCATTTTCATTATTGTTTCTTGAACAAGAACCTCGGTGGAGAGATTTGAAAAATTAGTTAAAATTCAATAAAGTGATTGTTTTTTTTTTAGCCCTTCTCGTAGATATATGATAGAAGAAAAATACAATAAAAATTGCTATTGTGGCTTTCAGTTTAATTTATAACTTTCATAAAGTTTCTTAACATTTTAAACAAGCTTTTCGTTTCAAAGTTTTGTCTTTAAGCTTTCCTATGATATTCTGTTATTATTATTATTATTATTATTATTATTATTATTATTGAGAGAAAATCTCTATAAATATAAACAAAACAGAAATGTACATATATCAAATTATAATCTAAAATTGAAATATTTATTCGATTGTCGTAAATTGAATAACTAATGGTAATTTAGGCCATTTTCCGGATATTCGTGAAGAATTTGAACGTTAGGGCACGTAAACTTTTCAATAAACTACACAGAATGTTTCTGTAAAATAGAAGGGTATTCACGACAATTTCCACCTTCATAAATTATCATCTTTCAGGAATACAAATTCAGTTTGAATGTTACAATTATCTGAAAATTAAATTCTTGCTAAAAGTTAGTCTAAAAATCTATATGTATATAGGGTGTTTGGTCTAAGTATGGTGAGTTCTAATAAATTTCTATTAGTCGACAAGCGATTCGAAAAATATTTTGCGGATTTGTAGAAGAGTCCCTAGAGAACATTTTAGCAAAATTAGAACCTCGTAGCTCATTTCAAAGTTGGTCAAAAAAACAAAACACGCAGAACGACTAAAAATGACTCAGAGACCTTCCCAACATTGATTTTTTTCGTTTTTCTTCGTTGTCTTCCCGAGAAAATACAAAATATTGCCAACTGTTCCTGAATAAAATGGAGAAAAACGAAAAAAATCAATTTTGGGAGGATCCGAAAGTCATTCTAAGTCGTTTTGAGTGTTTAGTTCGTTTTTGAAAATCGCTACATCGTCAGAAACGAGCGTTTTTTAACCAACTTCCAAGTAAGCTACGAGGTTCTAATTTTGCTCCTTCAAATCCTTAAAATATTTTTCGAATCGCTCGTCGAATAAGAGGAGTTTCTTAGAACTCACCATACTTAGACCAAACACCCTGTATAAAGAAAATAAAGAATAAAACAAAATAGCTTCAAATTTATTCAACGAAATCTATTTATATTGTAGAAGCCTATTGTAATGATAAACAACAAATGAGGACAGTATGTATACTAGAGGATCAATATAGCACTATCGTTTAGACGCGAATACCAGCTATATTGATGATAAACATCATCGAAATAGATAGACATACATACATAGTAGAGTTGAATCGGAATAAAAATGATTGATACAGTCGTTGGGGGAAACGATCTTTGGATGGCAACAAAACCCAAAATATCAAATATATTCCCGATAATACAGCGGGTAAAGGAAGAGAAGTAAATTACAAATGTGGCAACATTTTGACAATTACAATGAGAGAAAAAATATGCAATTGAAACATTGATAGAGAGCCACACTAAATTATAAGCGATCTTTCAAATGTTTCTATTATAAATGCCACAAAAGTTTATTTGTGGACCTTCAGAGAGCACTCCTTGTAAACACCATCATTTCAGGTGTCTTCCATCTTTATAGTAGACATATGATATAACACACTGTAAACATTTATGAAAAGAAAATATCGTCTATATATACAGCATATTTCCGAGTTGACATGCACAATGCATTAACATTACAACCCATATGGGAATAATATCATAGAAGACTTGATGAAGATGGATTTTGTTGGTGTTGTTAATACAGGGGCGGCTCGTCTATTGACACTGTCAAACTACAATCAAATAACGTACACTGTAATGATAAACCTCTACTCTATCTTTCTTTCTCTGTTTATCTTTTCTCTTTCTTTCTTTCTTTCTCTCTCTTTCTCTCTCTCTCTTTCTCGCTCTATTTCTTTCTCGCTCTCTCTCTCTCCTCTCTTTTCACTGTACTTCTTTTTCTCTTGCCTGTCTTTCACTCTCGTCTCGCTTTCTTTTTACTTTCTTTCTCTCTCTTCTATCTTTCTTTTTCTGTCTCTCCTATCATTGTTTCTTTCCTTCATTTTTATCTCATGTAATTATTTCTTTCTCTCTTTCTTTCTTTCTTTCTTTCTTTCTTTCTTTCTTTCTTTCTTTCTTTCTTTCTTTCTTTGTCTCTTATATTTTTCTTTCACTCTCACCTGTTTTTCTTTGTTTCTTACTTTCTCCTATAACCCTTTATTCCTTGTTTTTTTCTTTCCCATCTTTCCTTTTGTCGTTTTTCTGTATTTTTTCCTTTATCTTCTGTCTTTGTCTTTGTTTAATTTTTCTCCCACGTCCTTCTTGGACACATTCTTTGTTCTTTGTATGTATTTGCTTTTGGGCTGCATCCTTACTAACCCAACTCACGAGTTGCCACTGTATTAATATTAGGTAGAGTTGGTGGTGTTTTAAATAAATTTCAAATATTTCTACGAATTTGTAATATCCATTTATTTAGTCATTTAACATCATATCGTTTGTTAATTAAAATGGAATTCAGGCTGAAATAACTAAATTTATGATACAAACACAAACACACACATAAAGGATCGATAATTGTAATGTACACGAAACATGCTCATTTATTAGACAACAATGAACGGTAAAAAAGGGAGAATACAGGAAATTGTGAACATCTTCCTGTTGTTTTCTACCTATAATGGAAATTTGTCCACATCTAATAATTTTCAGTGTTTAATTGGACATTAGTTCGTTCGTTTGTTGCTCGTTTTTCTGCCTTCTCTCCAACTAAACTTTATTACAATTTTTCTTTTTTATTGAAAGAAATGCGTTCATCGACGTGTTTTGCATCTTTTATTTCAATTTCCATTACGTTCTAAATTTGATAAATAAAAGAATGAATGTAGGAAAAACTTGTGAAACTGAAACTCAATGCAATAATGGATAAACATTTGAAAAGTTTGTTTTGTTGTTGTTTTTCGTTAGCCTCTGCTATAGCATCGTCCGAAAAAGTCAATTTTCTTGTGACTTTGAAGGACGGACGAGAACAAGATTTAAAAAACAATTCAATGAATATATAAAAAAAAAACTTTTCAAATGGAATCTTGTTCGATTGACAGGAATCATTTTTATTTTGATGGTTGATGATGAATTGAACTGTCATTTGTACTGACAATCAAATTGGTTAATTATCGCTCTCTATTATTAATCGACATCAAAAATAAAAAATCCATTTTGTTTACTCAAACAGTAACAACAAAGACAGGATGGGATATTGAAAATTAAATTTTTAATCGATAAATACCACCACTACCATCATACATAATGGACAACCACTTGTTAGTTGATATTGAGGCCTCTGTTCTACAATAATTGAATTTTATAGAGAATCCTTCAAGCCAATATCGCTGGTTTCTAGCACGAACCTGCTAGCGACATAGGAGAAAATAGACAGAGAGAGAAAGAGAGAAAATTTAGATCATTTTCAACTATCTTTGTTGCTCTTATCTAGAAATCAGGTCAGTTCATGCAACAATGAACAAGACTAGATTAGACAAGGGAAAATTCATCCACTAACAACATTAAATGAGTCGGGATCCTCTACCGTCATTGTGTATACAACACAGGAAAACACACACACATACATAAATAAATACATACATATAGACAAAGATAAGAGTTAGATATAGGCTGAGAGTTTCTTGTCATTATTTTGTTTTTATCGAGGGTTAGAACAAAGAAAATTTCGAAACAATTGTCTCATTGTTATAGCAAACGCCCACATTGATCACCATCATCATTACTACCACCAACACCACTAATATGTGAAAGAAAAGAAATTGGTGGTTGATTATTTGATTGGTGATAATTATTGTGATTGAGAGAAATACATGTTGATGTCTATGTACCTAGTCGACCTCAAATAGTGGTAGTTTATAATACGGAATTCATATCAATCAAATATCGACGTTTATATATTTGGAATGGCAACCGGTAATTTATCTTAATTATTCATAATGTTCAAACCACCTGTATAGATTATATTGAACAGGATATAAATTACTGTTGATAACAATATAGTGAGGTAGTTGAACAGCTATTCTTCCACATTATTATACACCTATAAAGCAATTTTAATACTGTCTAAACGTTGGAAAAGCACCGTGAAATATTAAATGAGCACGTACCCACACCCTTGGAAAACAATGAATTAATGACAATCTACAGTCAGGGGTGGATCGTTAACTTTGGAAGCCCTGGACTAACAGTATTTGGCGCCATTTTATCCATAGATTATTAATGAATATGGAAAATTATAGACAACCATTGAAGAGCTTATCTATTTCATTTGATGCACTTGGATAGTGTAAGCTTTTATATGTATAAGAATGTAGCCAGGGCCGGCCTTAGCGAATCTAGCGCCTTGAGCGAGAGTTATTCGGCGCCCCTCCACAGGAAGACAATGACATCGAGCTACAGACTCTTATGTGTCTGTAGCCCTTGGTGGTCGCCAAAACACCCTCATACCCCTGAAGCCGCCACTGTATGTACCTATAGTTATAATTTATTATGTGTACATAACAATTACATATTGCTCTCATTGTTGGTAATAAGAATAAAACAACGAGAAAGCAAATTCTCACAAGGGAACCTTCCCAGGTGTCCCTCTCCGATTTTAATGAAATTTGGATATGTTGTTCTCTGTTGAAATCTAAGAGATGCATGTTTTTTTTATCGGCTGACAAGCACATCTAAGGGGTGAAATCACCGCTCAAAGTTTGGGGTCTAAGGGGGTACTTTTCAAGTTTCACATACTTGCAGTTGGAATAATCGCATGGGACAAACGGCATTATTTTCAGGATAAAAAATGATGGAGAGCAGTCTTTGTCGCACAGTGAAATATTATTTGGGGTGGGAGTTATAGGTGTTGAAAGTGACAAAATTGCTATAAAACGAAAATTATAAAGTGGATTTTAACGAAACTAACGTCAGTTGAAAGAGAATAAAAAAGTAGGAGATACCTTTTTTTTGATTTTTCTGAAAAATAATGTTTGAGGGGTGAACATCCCCAATCAAATATACACCGATGAGGCTGAAAATTTCGACAAATTCTTTCTCTTTTTTGTTGTAATTTATAAAGGGCAGATAGCGCGTACGGTAAAAATCACACAGATATTACTTGTGTTTTATTATGTAGTATAATTTAAAAAAAAATCGAAATATGCCCTTGTATTACTGCAAATAATTAAATAATACATAAGTCATAGGGGTTGAAAATCACAAAACTTACATACATTAAAGAAAAATAAATTAGAAAATATATTATTTATGACATTATTTGTAGAATATAATGCTTGAAGGAGTGAATATTTTAATGAGTAATAATTTCAAAATAACAGTCAAAATAAAATTAAAAAAAAAATTATAGGAGATAATCCGTAATGATATCCATTATATGCGAAATTGAAGGCGACCTGATTACATCATGTATATTGAAAATTTAATTTACATTAATAGGAGGTAATAAGTAGTAAGTCACCTTTTAAACAATCCTAGAAAAAATATGCGACAATTAAAACGCAATAAAAAATTTATATTGAATACAATACAAATGAAAACGTTCAACATGAGAAGTATGAGGGTAGCTGTTTACCAGATAAAATTATTACTATGCTGTGTATCAGCGGTTGAAAATTCAGAAAAATCCACCCCTTATGAATTAAAATAAAAAAGGGAAAGAATTTGTCGAAATTTTCATCTTGATCGTTGTAAATTAGCTTGGGGATGTTCACCCCCTTAACATAATTTTTCAGAAAAATCCAAAAAAGGTATCTCCTACTTTTTTATTCTCTTTCAACTGACGTTAGTTTCGTCAAAATCCACTTTATAATTTTCGTTTTATAGCAATTTTGTCACTTTCAACCCCTATAACTCCCGCCCCAATTAATATTTTCCTGTGCGACAAAGACTGCTCTCCATCATTTTTTATCCTGAAAATAATGCCGTTTGTCCCATGCGATTATTCCAACTGCAAGTATGTAAAACTTGAAAAGTACCCCCTTAGACCCCAAACTTTGAGCGGTGATTTCACCCCTTAGATGTGCTTGTCAGCCGATAAAAAAAACATACATCTCTTAGATTTCAACAGAGAACAACATATCCAAATTTCATTAAAATCGGAGAGGGACACCTGGGAAGGTTCCCTTGTCAGTATAAAGATAACAATAAGGAAGAAAAACATATATGAAATAAATAAGCCGGCTTACTTATTTTAGTAAGCCAAAATAACACATGAATTGTTGGAAGATTTTTCCGATTTTCCCAAAAAAATTTCAAGCATACCTTTGAATTTTTCCCCACGAATAAGCTTTGTACAATTCTCTATCTTTTAAACTCTACAAAAAATCTTGGAATGTAATCTTTACATTTTCATTGATTTTCTGGGAAGCTAACAAGCAGACCGTAAGATTTCTTGAAGATTTGAAAAGTCCTGAAAATGTAGAATACTCATTGCTAACTAATTAAGATTAGCTAATTTATAAGGGAAAATATAAAGAACACACATGCTCTAAGGATTTCCTTTGTAATTTAGAATCTCTCTAAAACTTTCCAAAACAGAAAACTCCGTTGGATGCACCATGAAATTGCCGATTTAATAGAAGAAAAAGTAATAAAGAACAATATTCCCTGTGATTTACAGAAAGTCCTGGACTGCAGCCCATAAAGACTATGCCTAAATCCGCCCCTTGTATCCTACAACTGAAATTTGAAATGAATAATAGATGAGATTTTTCAATGAAATAGAGTACTCGTTAAACAACAGAATATGACAAAGAAGCTACCTTCGAGCAAAATGGAAAATTGCGTAAATTTAAAAGAGACAACAATGTTTGACAGTTTTTTCGCTTCAAGTCTAATTTGAGATTACCCACCTGGGGCGATATAATAGAAAATTCACGCAGGTCAGAAACACGTTTGTCTTGTAAACGACGACATTGATATGGGTTGGAAATTTGTTTAAAATCAAGTGTTTTATTTATTTTTTTTTGTTTTAGTATGAAGCTTTTTAATTAGATTTACAGTATAATTTAAAGTTGGCTAATGAAAGCTGTTTTCCTTCAACAAATCAATAAGTAAATTGTGAATGTATATAGACTTACTGTACTTTGATATATGAAACAGTAAAGTAGCTTTGTCACGTTTTATAGAATAAAAAGCTCCTAACCGGCCGCCGCCTCTTTTTCCACTAGTTGTGTGTAGTATGTGCTTTTTTTTCTTTCTATTTTTCTATCTACTCTTTCTCGTTTTGGGAGATGATAGTTTACTTTGAAATATAATGCTATAAAATGAACGACGACGAATCGAAGTAAAGTAGAAGAGGCAACAGGGAAAAAATCGACCTACTTTATACGTAAATGTCGGCTTTGCTTTCTTCTATTTTCTTCAACATAAAAAGATGCAAACATATAACAAACGATAGAGATTTTAAATTGAAAAATATTTGTAATACTTATCAATATGGATTCGTTAATGTTCATACTTAAGCTCTCAAGAAAGAATTATTTATTACAGTACAGAAATATTAAATAGTATCAACATCTAAAAATGTAGATACAGTTTTTGATACACCAACATTGATGATTATCAAAAGCAAACTAAAAAGATCCAAGTTAGTTAACATAAAAATATGAAAGAGTTTAAGTTTTCTACATTTTAGCTGAAAATTTCCAATGATAAGCACTTTAAGAAATCACCGTCTATTGTGCTAATAGAACTTGAAAACTTTCTCGATAGTAATCGGTATTTTCTTTAAAATTTCAACTAATTTTTACCGCAATCCGTGTAACTTTTGACATTTTAGCGCTTTGAGCTTTTACCCGAATATAGAGGTTCATTATACCGGGCGATTTACGTAAGGCGAAAGTTCTTATGGCAACTGCCATTATTTGGCGAACGGTTCGAAAAATATTTCATGGATATCGAGGTCATTTATTAATTTTTTCTATTTTTAACTCGATGGGGGTAGATTGTTTGTGCTAATTAATATTTTTCTTTTCAAGAAGATCCTTGACATTGGATACATTAGAAACAAATTAGACTACGTGACTTTTATTATTTTTACATTAAAAAAAATCAGAATAAGAGCAATAAGCAGTGAGTTAACATAACCAATCTTACCCTACCAAGTTAAAAATAATAAAAAAGCACAGAGAAGACTACTTATATTCATTCATATTTTCCAAAATCGATCTCCATCACGTTTTTTAGAATAAAAGCAATAAACACTGAATTAACACAAACAATCTTACCCTATCAAGTTAAAAATAATAAACAACAGAAAACCTTGCTCTAACTAGATTTTTTGCACGATCGATCCCTAACACGGTTCTTTTTTTAAGGATACAAAGGAGAAAAATGAAAAACATCAATTTTACAATGGTCTACGAGCCATTTTTAATTGGTTCATGCTTATATTTAGTTGGTGGAAATCGCAACATTGTTTGAATAAAGCCCTTTTTCACCAACTTCCTAATGAGCTTACATGAAACATTACCTCTTTATAATTTCTATATTATTCAATTGTAATGATAATTCCAGTTAAAATGGCAACAAGAATAGAAAGTAAAAAAAAATATTTGTCGATATACTATAGCAATGACCACCAGTGACCCGTTTTCCATTGATTTCATTGTGCGTTTGTATGATATTGGTGATGAATACGACTTGATTCGCTTAATACCCAATCAAATTTAAAATTGAAAAAGAAATCGTTCATCACTCTATGGATATTCGTGTAATAATATTAATAATAAATAATAATAATAATAATATTTCCGTTTGTATTAATTGTATACAGTGAATTAGATTTTTCAATTTCGTATCAATCTAAAAGCACATCTCTCTCGATAGTATTTCAGTTTGATTTATTCGCATACAGTGAATTCAAAGTAAATTTAAAAGACATGATTTTCATCAATACGAAGCAACGTTCTCTCTGTGATGATTTCCACTAAAGAAATTGTCATGAATTTCTATTTAATACAGTCATGATTGGTGCATAAATCTGAATGCATTCAAACATACCCACGCACAAAAAATCAAAAACCACACTGTCTCTTCTATGAATATTTATTTCGTTTGGAATTATACAACAACACTTCTTTAACGCAAATTTGCATATTCTTCGGTCTTAATTCGAGCAACACAAATTTGTGTGTTATTCAAAAAAAAAAAGATAGCATACATACGTGTAAGGTTAGTTGAATTTCTGGACAAATGAGCTGAGAAATCCGGCCATTCTTTGATGGAAATTGTATCTAAATTCGTCACATTTTGTTTACATGGTCAAGAGTCCGTGAATGAATTCTTTATGTCTAAATTTTTCTTTGTTGTTATACGGTCGAAGAAGCGTAATTTTTACTAAAGCGTAAACATATTAACACCTATCGTGGACCAGTTGAATGAGCCGTGTACGCAATACTTGTCCACCTTATATTCTATAGGTCAACTAATCTAATCATGAACACAATCCTTGTAAATTGGAGCAAAAAATTGTTACAAACCGATGCACTCTTGTGTCTATATTCTATATGACCGTCCGATAATTCAATCAATATATATACAAAGATAGGCGAGTTTGAGATGAAAGCCGATATTGTTCGCGTATGATGGATCAAAGTGAAAAATGATTGGTGTACCTGAACTAAGACCGATTAAGATTGGTTCACAAAACATCAAAGTATTGTTTTTACTGATTATAGATTCAGTCATGTTAGCTATATATGTGTGGTAGACTGTAAACTAGCGTGAATCATTGGTCAAACGCGTTCAAACATGTGTGATCGTGAGAGAGATGTTTACGCTTACGCACCGTTGCTAACATTGCCTAAGCAGTGTTTAAGAGGAACGTGTGCATATACTAAAATACCAACTAGGGAATATTTAACACACACACACATATACAAAAACACATAGACGTTAGCTACTCTATCAATATTCTCACGCTTCAATCGTTACATAAAACTAATATGGACTAGTAGGTAAGCATATTAATTCCCTTTTACAAATAATAATCCCAGACAGAGGAAATATTGATGTAATCTTCGTATATGATTGGAAAAGTTTAACCAACAACTAGCCGGATAGAATTAGAACAGACAACAGAAAACTTCTTATCCAAAGATTATAGACGAGGATAACAAATGGTGGATGCGCCCGCCGCCGCCGCCTACATCAATACAAATCATAATTCTTTCAATCTCTTATTAATTTCCACTTAAACACCGCATTTTATATCACTATAGCTTAATTTCAGACGACGTTAACTTACGATGAATGATGGATTCACTTTGGGAAAGTTTCCTTCAAGTCTCCAGTGAACGTTTATTAACCAAAATCCGTATTGATTACCGGTGTTTGTCTTTTCGTTGTATTAATTTTGAATTAAATACAACATATATTATAATTAACATATGCAAATTAATTAATTACAATAATATTGATTAACGTTATATATATATATATATATATATATATATATATATATATATATATATATGTACACTAAATCGATGTTCGACAATCTGGGTTAATTGTTTCATAAATTTACACGAGATTACAGTGAAATCTTCTAATGGTATTGTACTTTTTTAACACACCCCATCTAACAGCTTTCAGAGATAATTTCTTACACTGTAAATAGCTACAAAATGAGTTGAGAATTTTCCGCGAAAAGATAGCGATTACGTCCTTATTAGAGGGGTGTCTATAATGAGAAATTTCACTGTATTCAATTATCCGTATAATTTAACTTATTTGTATACCTAGCGTATGCGGTGATAGATTGTTAGACTTGGTTCTTCTTCCTTTGCTTAAGCTCTCTTTAGCAAGATTTGGGCTTAAATCGAACTACATTTGGGCGCGCGTCCGTCCACATATGTACAGGGTGTCTTATTTTCGATGGTATTTAACACCAAAACAAATAAATGTAACAAAAAATCAAGTAGGTCTTCCGATTAAAGCTCAAAAAAATAGTACGATAATGTGTTATTAAGGGTAACATACGAGCACTTCCCCCACCTTTCTTTACGAATTATTGTAAGGTAGTCGATATTTATACAAAGGGCGTGTTTTGTCTTACAAAATATAAAGACTGGAATTCCAATTGATGTAAAAATTGTCAAAGTTAACACCTGCATTTAATAGAATCCCTTGATTGGTGCGTTAGGTCACTAGGAGTGTCTGTCCGTGTTATTTCATTGATAATTTCGGAAAAATAGATTACTTTGCATGCTGATTATGAAAAACCGGTAAAGAAAATTGAAAATCGAAGCGTTGATTTTTGTAGAGTGAACTTTGCTCGATCTTTTTATAAACGTGAGTATTAAAATTATCAACTTTTACACAGAGAATTGTGTGTTTTACCAAACCACTCGTTTCAGCACGAAAAGTTACTTTTTCCTTATATAATAAAATACCTGTCAAATTTTCAAAAATTCAAGCGCATATTTTTGTATATGACTGTCTTTGGAATCAAACTCAACTATTTGGTGGTCCCTATCTGTTACCGTTTAAGAGAAAAATGTGTTTTACTGTCTTATGGAAATTACATGTAATTGGTAGCATTCAGTTCGGATAAAAGTCAGCCTTAAGTAGTTAATTTGTCGCATCATGGCTTTCATGAGATATCCTTAAGGTTGAACGCTACTGTATGAAAAACAAATTGTGTTGAAAAAATTTCTAAAAATTATCATAGCTTAATCTTTGACTAAACTTCACTTTTATTAAGTTTAAACAAAATTTGGTTAGAGGTTTATGAAAAAAAGTGAAAAAACCATAGTTTTCGCACTATTTTATTTTTTTATCTTGAAAAGTTTTTACCAGATTTTGTTTACACTTTTTTATCACATCTAATGAAGTTTTATTTTTTCTCCGTTAAATACCCCTGAAAACAAGACTATACAGTTCAATATCCACCCTTAAATCAAAATCACCCTTAGGGCAAGGTTTTGTTAAGATGAACTTAAATAAAAGCCGAATTATGGCAGTTTCGTGTCAATAATTCGCTTATATTTGATATATCTAGATGGGAACAATAAATTATTACTTTCACAATATAATGCTAATAATGATAATAATAATAACCTGTTATTTATACGTTAGTAATAGTTTTTATAATTATAAATTTGTTTATAAATTGATAATGTTATCTTAAACAAACAAGTTTTCATTAATCAATTTGTATATAATTTTCGATTAATTTGTAAACACGAATAATTTTATCGATAAAATACTAAACGTGTTATTAAATTAAACATCTTCCCTTTTCGATATTCTACATACAGAAATGACTTAATTGAATATTTAAAGAAATAAGGGTGGCACTATTCATTTACACCATTGTATCGATAGATATCAGAAAATTTTCAATGTCCAGTTCTTACCGTTATAATAGCAAACTTATAAAGATATGAATTATGTTGATTCTACTACTATTACATGTTACTTTCAAACGAATATAACGATCAAGTAGTATTCCTTTTCTAAATAGAGCACAAAAGCTTTTATATAATAAATCGAGATAGAGCTTACAGTTAACGACGATGATATAATAAGACCGTTATTCGATATCGGATTATTAACAGTATTATATGAAACGGGAAAGGTACGAAAGTAATGATGTGATTTTTCACCATTCACTCTTTCGTAACAGTTGACTTCAATTCGATATTCACATGGAATAACGTTGAAATTCACCCAAAAATCACTAACCGAAACTGATGATAATGAACATAATATTTTATGAAGCTTGACTTGCCCTTATCGTACAATTAAAATCGTATCTCTATAACACGGAAGAAGAATGAAAATTTGAAATTGTATGTTAGGATTTATTATAATGTTCTTAAAATAGGCTAAGAGGGCGGCAAAATTTAGAAGAAATTTATCGTTTATTTAGCAAAAAAACGCCACACCATGCAAATATCGTTGAAATTGAGAGTGTCAGCTTTACTTGATCCACCTTTTTATCGAATGACACGTCAAATTACGTTGTGAATTTTTCGATCAACGTTTCCATACTTATACACATACAGACATAAAAATACCCCATCATTTCCAATGAATTAGCATTGTCTGATTAATTTTAGAAAGACAAGAAACATTATGTGAAGCTTGCATGAGTGGTGACTTAACGTGACTCGATAACATTTATTTTAATCATTAGCAACGATAGAATGTCATCAAACAATACACACTTTGTTCACATTATTCTCTAAACGTTAGAAAAGTTAGTGAACTCTCCACTTGAGTGTTATTCAATGTTATCATCTAGAAAACGTTGAAGTTTTCATGAAAGCACTACGATTATTGTACATCTTGCATGTTATCCGGCTTTCTAAATTCTCATAGCGAACTTGTAAAATTTATCAGTTGATATTACGGGAATTTTGTACTAAACATTACAAAATCTACAAAGTACATCCGAAATTGCTTTGACTGTGTAGAAGATTTAATCTAACGTAGAATTTGATATTTTCAGAGGTGTAACTACATCCCTAGTAACCCCTGTAAACTGGGTTGATAGTGGGGTTGATGTAGGGGATCGAATGGAATGAAAGTAAGAGGACTATCTATCAATTTTTCAAATTTTGTGTTAAAATATTCTTCGGGGCACACACAAGTTTTAAGCATGAAAAGTTTGTACCCAGGGCAAAAATCTGAAATAACGCCCTTAATTTTGGTTAATAGAGCAGAAAATTATGATGATTCAGCTTGAAAATCAATTAAAAATAAGTGACTCTTCACGTTTTTGATGGTTCATAACAAAATTGACATGCGACTAAAATGTTCGAGAATCTTTACTAAAAGATAAAAATAGACTGAATTTTTCTAACCAACTTCACTTAAGTTTAATGGACAGTTAGTAGAAATCGTTGCTATGATTATATTATTATAGTCTGCCCATAAAAATTAATTTTTATGGGCAGACTTTGAGTTTTTTAATTTTTAATTTAATTTTAATTTAATTTTAAAAACCCATATTTGAGTAATGGATATTTGGTTTTCCAAAATATAATAATAGTTTCTATGATTTATTTGTTCGTTAAAATTTAACAGACGTCGGTGAAATCGATCCTAAATTGTCTAATTTCCACAACTCACCATTTAAATGTAAATTCGCTAAGAACTAATGAGACAAGGCACAAAAGTATTCCAAAGATTAAACATAAACTCATCAAAAATACTTTTCAAAAGATGATAAAAAGCGTCAAAATTTGTGTTTTCTGACCGATTTCAGCGACGTAACGAGAAATTTCAGCACCCTGTAGCTTAGGTATACATATTTATGTGTACTGGTTCACATAAGGCGAAAAGCTCTTATGATAACTCCCATTATTTGGTGAGTGATTCAAAAAATATTTCAAGGATTTCTAGAGAGATCCCCGGAGAACATTCAATCAAAATTAAGGCCTTGTAGCTCATTGGGTAGTTGGTCAAAAAACAGTTTTGACAAATTTCCCAATGAGCTAATAGGCTCTAATTTTGCTTAAATGTTCTCTGGAGGCTCCTCTATAAATCCTTAAAGAAAATTCGAATTGCTCGTCAATGAATAGGAGATTTATATAATCGACACCCTGTATATGTAGCTTAGCTTTTTTGTTTACAAGGTGACCAATAAATCTGGCACAATCTCTTAGGGGTAGATAGGGGATGAAATTTTAAAACGAAAAGTTCTATACCATTTTTTCACCTGATGCATAGGTAATTAGTTATTAATTAAACCATGTAGCCAATCAGGTGCTCGCTATAACGATAAAAAAATCTCCAAAGGCAGCAAGTACCTTATATAGCGAATTTTTTTTATGTATCTACATACTGAAATATTAATTGCAAAATATGTATCTACATACTGAAATATTAATTGCAAAACATTCTTATGATACTGACAATTAATATATTTTATCTACGACTTATATATAAAGTGATCATTATACTTGTGATTTTTGCAATATAATGACCTATATTAATCCCTAAGGGATTAATGGTCATTAATCCCTTAGGGATTAATGATTCTCGTAAGCCAATCAGAAAATAGTATTTGAATTAATGTTTCTCTCTAATGTTAAAAAGCCATGGTAACGACAAAAATAATTAACACGATAGTTTCAACAAGTAGGCCTAAAGTGGGCATTTTTATGAATTATGACATTTAATTTTTCTGAAATTTCGAACAAATATTTAGTTGTGAGAAAATTCGTAGTAATTACAATGGAAAGTGACCAAGAAAACGATTTTAGTAGTAGAAAATAGTTTCTGTCAAATGTAAAAAACCAGAGTAGCGGCAAAAAATAAATAACAGTTTCAACAAACAGTCGTAATAAGTGTCGGTTTTTTGTGCGATTTTTGAATCGAAAATGATAAAGAATATTCTTGTACACTACCAGTACCTGTACAATTAGAAATAAGTCGTAGATAAAGTATAGTATACAACTCGCTTATAATGAATGCTAATTATAACCTCGAATGATTACAACACTCGCTCGCTCCGCTCGCTTGTGTTGCAAACTTCATTCTCGGTAATAATAGCATTCATTATAGACTCGTTGTATAATATACTATTAATAACATTGAATCAACTAATAAATTCATTTCTCGATGTTATTTTAATATTTCTGATTTTTATTGAAAAATACTTTTAATCCACAAACAATAAGAAACACTAATAAAATTTCATTCGTTTGAAGTTTTTTGTTTGTCTAATACGTCTAATCAAGGCCTGCTTGATTTTTTCAAGCGAAATTCTCTAGCAGGCCTTGCGTCTAATATTAACTGTCAAAATTAGTTACCACCCCGCGATATTCAATTTTTTTTCTAATATCAATTGTCAGAACACATAGCCACCTGAGATATTGGATTTTACTGCTTATACTCAAAAAAGAGATTTTTGCATTTTTCTTGCGAACCAACGAACCGATTTTGATGATTTTTTTTCTGGGTCATAGAGAATGGTCGGCTCTACTGTTATTTTAATTTTCATCAAAATCTAAGCAAATGTAATATTGAAAATGATTTTTTTTAACATTTCTTCAGCTCTTATTCCAAAAGTGTTGGCCCTACCAGTCTGGTCAACGAACTCATCCAAGCTATGCCAAAGACCGATTTTTGTACCAAGTTTCATTAAGATTGGTGTATTTTTACGGCAGTTATCGTGGGTATACATATATAAATATATATATATATATATATATATATATATATATATATATATATATATATATATATATTTATATATATATATATATATATTTATATATATATATATATATATTTATATATATATATATATATATATATATAAATTTTAACGAACAGTGGATATGGGTTCCTGAGGTCCCAAAACGAACTTCTGTGCAAAAATTTTTCGGAAATTCAAAAGTGAGGATCTCGTCATTAGCTAATTTTTTTTAAAAAAAAATTCGCTAAAAAGAGAGAAGGAAAAAATCTTGGCCGTTCAAATTAAGGGAATATCTGATAAGCTACTTAATTTAATTAATTACTAATTGCATGTGCGTCAAATGAAAAAATACTACAGGACTTTTCGTCTTCAAATTTCATCCCCTATCTACCCCTAAGAGATTGTGCGAAACTTATGGGCCACCCTGTAGTGAATTCACTGCCATCGACCATATGTACGTGAAAGAGCCTGTATATGTATAGGGGGACTGGCTAACGAATCTTGCAGGGTCCAAAATTTTACAAGATGATAAGATTTTCAAACAAATCAAATTTAGATACTTTTAAACATAACAGTAGAATTAGTTTTTTTACCAACTTCTGAAGTCGACTATTTTCAACACAAATTTTCACAACCACTGCTATTAGGGGATGAAAGATTATAAGTATTTAAAGGCAGAAATTTTGGAGAATATTGAAATATTTTCATTGACACAACGATTTACGTTGAGTTATTTTATGTTTTCTTTTCATCGTCCATTTTCGTTAGTTTTGCCATAACTGGAGAAATTCCAGTTCATTTTTTTTCTATACCCTCTTGTTGGTTGGAAAATAATTTATTACACGAATACTGTAAAGACATAAAGAAGAAAAAGTACTTTTAACGTATACACAGTAGTTTTCCTCGGTTGAATTATTGGTGTAAATACATATAGGAATGTTCATATTTCTAATGGGTAGAGAAATTGATTACAAACATATTGTTTTGTGTGTTAGTTGTTGACAAATGAACAACGAAATCTAATACTGCGACCTTGTTGAAATGATAATAAGGTCGTTTAGTTTTAAAATGAAATAATAAAGATTTTAAAATGGCTGCTATCTGAAATTACATGTATGCCTGGAAGGATTTTTCAATTTTATATGTCTGTTGTAGAATACATAGTTGATTATATAAAGCTCACTATTTTTCTATGTGAGTATGGGGAGAGAAATTGCTTTTGTAAATTGCAGACTCAACTGTACACCTTGAAATCCCCTTTGAGAGTAACAGCTGCCGTTTATATAGAAATAAATAAATAACTCGACAGAGGTGAAGACGACCTGTTTCGTAGCGCAAAATTAAAAAAAGAATTGCTCCGCTATTCGATCAGAAAAAACGGGATATTTGCTGAGATCAATTGAAAATTTTAAAAAAATTATGAAATCTTCTCTTATCTTATATTGCCCTGAAACAAAAACAACAATAGTTCTAAATTTACTTTAGAACAATCGATCGTAAACAGTGTTCATGACAGTTGAGGGTCCTGTTTTTCACTTTTAAGTGGAAATCGATCGCTTTCAAGTGAAGAATTCTGGATTGATTTATTCAAAAATGTAACTGAAAATGTTGTGAGGAACAAATTTCGCGACTTTTTTTTTATTATATGAATTTTCGATGAGTAATCGTCAAAGTTTCATTGAAAACTCATCTATTTTTTTGTTACTTCTATACCAAGAGACACAGTAAAAATGACCTGAAGATAATACGAAACCAATAAGTCTTATCCGCTATAAAAAATCCAAGGATAAGTCATTCTGTCGGTGTTGGTTTTTTTCTATATGCTTCTCGTAAACAGCTAACAATGTTTGGACGAGACACAAACAATCGTTAACATCAGCATTCATTTATTTTAGCGTAAAAAGGGTGGATTTAATGTGAACCACCTGATTCCAGACTCTTTGGCGAATTTATCTCAAAACATCGACACAAACATATCGTTGTTGGTGTTGATTAAAAATAGAATTAATTCTCTGCTGTTCTGTTTATTGTCAGTTGAAAATATGCGTGTTTGTGTGTGTGTGTGTGTGTGTGTGTGTGTGTGTGTGTGTGTGTGTGTGTGTGTATTAGTTTAAATCAAGGGTTGATGATCTACAAATATAAATACAACAACAACAAAAACCGATTATTGTTCTACATGTTATTTATAAGTAGCTTATCAATGATACAAATAAATGTAGCTAAATTTCTTGTATACTGCATGTTTATTCTTCCTATACAATAACATCTAAAAATAACGTTTCTATTCAATTTAAGATGTTGAAAATTTAATCAAATATCTACCACATTGTCGTATACATTCCCAATTTAGAGGTAAAAGTAAATAAAAATAATTTCAAAAGCGAATCAGAATAATCAAAAGAAGAGAAAAACATAACGAGTCCCTTGTTGGTTAGTAGGAAATCCCAATTCACCACTCAATTTTTCACTTTGATTCCTCGCTCTCTTACTGACCATAAAAATTCAAATATGTTTGAATTACGAGGATGGAAAAAAAGTAAGACAAAAAGAAACATGGATTCTTCCTCATTAAAAAATGATAATGAAAATTCAAAATTTCCGACAGGTGAATAAAATTATTTTCAATCCATCAAATTCGTAATTCAAATACATTTCGTGGACAGATTTTAATTTCGATAGAAATTTGATTTCAGATTTACAAACTTATAGTTTCAGAAGCTTTACAAACCGAAAACTAGCCGGCAAAAGGATGTGCTTGCCTGTTTGTTCAACTGGAACAGTGCATTGATCCAGACGATGGACAACTTTACCATCTCCAGATTAGTGTTAGGGATGATGAAAAGGGCAAGGTTATTATATTATACAAACTGAAATTAAGCATTAAAGAAACTTTCATTTCAAATTGGTTCGAAAGCATGTATTTTCACGACAAAGTTATTACGTCACTAGACGAGTAATTCCAACTATTCTGGTATGCATTCGAATGCAACGTGATCGAGCTTTGAAATGTAAATGCAATCGATATTGTTTGAACGGAGGGAAGGTATCATTCGTCGCAAATAAAGCCACGTCCACATCTAACGCACGAACACGAACGAATACGAATGGAAAACTAAAAACAACAAATCTACATCAACATTCACGAACAAACATGCGCAAATAGAAACGAATACTACGGCCGTAGATTCGCTTATGTTCGGCTAAATGTGATACAATATTTCACACTAAATGAACGCGAACAAAGGCAAACGTGATCTTTGTTCGTCTTCGGTTTATCGTCCACACCTAACATTTTGATATTTACGTTTCCGTTCATTCGCATTCGTTCTCGTTTGTTTGTTACATGTGGACGTAGCTTTAGAAAACTTCGATACATCATTTGTCACGTAGTTGCTTTTGAGTACTGTGTTGTATTCAAAACCAACGAATCGATGATGTATTTTACAAATATGTAGCGTTTCATCTTTAAATTTGCATGAATTTTCTATTAGTTGGCGCGCTGTTAGAAGGATTTGTAGAGTGGTCCTTAAAGAACATTTTAGTAAAGATCAAACCATGAAGCTTATTGGGAAGTCAATAAAAAACGACATTTTCGAAAATGTCGAAATTTTTACCAATCAGCTATACACGTAAAATGACTCAGAATGACTCAAAGATTAACGTCAAATTGTTTCTTTTTGTTTTCCGCTACTGTATCCTGGAGAAATCGAGTACAATCGATACGTCATGTATTAGCGACATAAGCACCGTTCTTAAGGATGACTTTCATCCGAACTGAATGATAGTCAAACACATTTTTCTCGTAAACGGTAACAGATAGCGACTAGCAAATAGTTGAATTCGGTTCCAAAGGCAGTCATATACAAAAATACGGGCTTTGATTTTTGAGAATTTGGCAGGATTTTCATAGGATAAGGAAAAAGTAACTTTTTGTGCTGAAACGAGTGGTTTGCCGAAACACAAAATTCCCTGTGTAAAAGTTGATTAATTTAATAGTCACTTATATAAAAAGATCGGGCAAATTTCACTTTACAAAAATGTGAGCTTCGATTTTCAATTTTCTTTACCAGTTTTTCATAATCTGCATCCAAAGTAATCTATTTTTTTGTTCGAAATTCAATTGAAATAACACTGACAGACATTAACTCGCATAGAAAGGTGGGAGCAGTGGTGAAAAACTGGGTCGTCTTTTGTGGAGGCGCCGCGACTATGACAGTTAGCCTTAAAACTTTTGGCTGGTTGAAATTGCTGCTTATTCAAAAGTTAGATTTAATGTCACCCATTTTTCAATGAACTACAGGGTTCTAATTTTGCTAATCGTGTACATTTAACAAAGCAACATGGTATTTCAAAAGTATTGCAATCAAATACATGTTGAGAAAATGCGCCTTATGATTAGAGATGAAAAATGGTGGATGCGCCACGATTAACATTATCGTTCACTTGTCGTCAAAAATTCTGAATGTCTCAGAAAATCTGTTGATTTCGTTACGAATGATTGCAATTTGTTTTATTTATTATTAAACATGCTAGTTGTATTTTATTATTCTATAGGAATTCAAATTGTGTTATAAATCATCGACATATTACAAAGTAAGTGTTTGTAAATAGGTTTTACGATCGAAATTTACAAGATTAGACTTTTCATTTAACATAAACATGAATTTGAATTTTATAAATATTTGAAATAATTTAGGTACAGTTCACTTTTTGTGTAATAAATGTGTCCAAAATAGTGACACATACTGTTATTGAATATTTATACAGGGTGTTTGTTCTAAGTATGGTGAGTTCTAAGAAACTCTTATTAGTCGACGAGCGATTCGAAAAATATTTTAAGGATTTGTAGAAGAGGCCCTAGGGAACATTTTGGCAAAATTAGAACCTCGTAGCTCATTTCAAAGTTGGTCAAGAAACGATCGTTTCGGACAATGCTGCAATTTTCATAAACGAACAAAACACGCAGAACGACTAAACATGACTCAGAGACGTTCCCAACATTGATTTTTTTCATTTTTCTCCATTGTATTCCAGAGAAAATGCGAAATATTTCCACCTGTTTCAGAATAAAATGGAGAAAAACAAAAAAAAATCAATTTTGGGAGGATCCTAAAGTCATTCTAAGTCATTTTGCGTGTTTAGTTCGTTTTTGAAAATCACTCCATCGTCAGAAAAGAGCGTTTTTGACCAACTTCCAAATGAGCTAGGAGGCTCTAATTTTGCTGACATGTTCTTTAAGGACTCTCCTACAAATCCTTGAAATATATTTCGAATCGCTCGTCGACTAATAGGAGTTTCATAGATCTCACCATACCTACAGGGTGTTAGACCAAACACCCTGTATGTGACAACTAACGACAACAATACAAGACCTGTCAACTAGTTCATTCCTCTTTTTTTTATATATCCTGTTAGGGATGCACGTTTACATTTGACATTTATATTGGGGTAACTGTTGGAAATTTGTGATGATGTCATTCAATACAAATAACAAACATTATTATCGAAAATTTAATGATTTCAATTGTTGATTGAATTATACAACAATCAAAAACGATTAAATTCAATCAATTCATCTCTATTTTGAAGCCGGACCATTTCCTTAATCTATTTGGATTGTCGAATAAATTCATCCATGAAATACTAGCTAGGTAATTGGGAATATCCCTCTTCTATTCTCCCCGTCCACGGTTATTCACTAAAGTTTGTGAGTGTGTGGCTTGAATTACCAATGCCTTCGGTATATAGCAGTGATTGATTTAGTATTACGGTCATTTCAAGCATATTGTGTTACTGGAGTGCTTCCTAAATCAACTTGTTACAATGATACACGTATTGTTGTTGTCGTCGTCTTTTCGTAATATAGAAATGAATAAAAATAATTACCGGAATTAAGACGAAAATAAGAGCGTATTTAGAGAGTCTATAGAAAATACAATACAAGCAGTGTAAAATTTTAAACAATCAACGTGACTTGACCTATATCCAAATGGAAATTCAAAAGAAGCAAGAATTGAAATAAATTCGAATCTTTTATCGGAACGTCTACACGTAATTTAATCGAATCAAATTGAATTCACTATTGATTCAACGGTAGTTTTAACACTAAACAAATCTAGACTGATTGATGTGTCTAGTTGGTGGTGGTGGAACTCTACGGGATATCAGACGGTTTATTCCGTTTTCTTCTTCTATTTTCTGGATCAAATTGAAGGGCCGTTAGTCGTATTAATATAATACTACCGATTATCCTTTACTTTCGTGAAATTCCATATATATACCTACGTAGATAGATAATCCTTAGGGATCCATTCCTAGGCCACGAATTGTTAACTAGTTCATAGTTGTAGAATATTATGAATTCTCTAGTTATGTAAATGAATTTAGATATTTAGATAGTCGTTAAAGGGTCTTTGGGCAAATTATTCGATTCGGCGTGCAAAAATTGACGATTTTCAAACATTAATAACTCGCTTGTTTTTTGAGATATTGGAAAAAGTAAACGGACGTTAGATAAAGAATTTCAAGGTGTATGTTGTAGAGCTTTTTAATTTGACAAAATATGAAAAAAATCTGAATGGCAGAAAAAATTCTTGGACCCTGTTTTTTTTGTACATCTTTCTTCATAACTGGTTAAAACTAAGCCAATATTATTGATTTTTAATAATAATCAGGCCAATTTAGAGAGAAAATTGAAAGAGCATTCCAAATCTTCGAGAATTTCCTCGATAGGCTTGTTACTTTTCCCATAACTGAAGCAAATTTAAAAAAAAATCCAAATTTTCAGAAAGCTGATGTAACAGGAGTGGTCATTAATCATGAAGCTCGCTTAAAATCGAGTTTTGAAAATAAATTATTTCGAACTATTAAAATTAATTTATTTGAAGAATGAGACCACGTTTCCTCTCTATAGCAACCAGTAATATAACGACAAGAACATCAATCGGTGAAAAAAATTGAAATAAATAAACAGAATGGAAAACGAACAAAGAAGAAATGAATCGAATAGAAACATTTTCAAGTTTTATTCAATAGAAGCAGAAGGCGTGGTCTCTTTTATAAACATAAGCTAAGTCTGGCAACGTTGAATTCTTAAACACAGTAGAAAGAATATACAACTGTGCGGAATTGGATAGAAATATTTAGCAAAGTATATATCTATCTTCCGCTTTCATCATTCCATCTCATATATTTATTTATTTTGTCTAACTCATGGAAACCGAAATGTTTTCACTTTCTAGCCTTGTCTCATCAACTTAATTTAAAGAGAAACAGTAGACATTTTTCTCCGTCTGTTCAATGGAGTTAAATGAGTATTAGGAGTTGGAACAATGCCCCGCCATAATTTGCTCGACTTCTTTCTAACACTTGAGAGAAAATGACTGCGGAAAAGAGAGAGAGATGATTCTGTAATGTTTCTGTCCAAAATTTTCTGCCGGTATACATAATAAAACAAGATTGCGTGTCGCCTCTTCTCTACAGTGTTTGAAAATTCTTACAGCAAAGATAGATAATAAGAGAAAGACAATAATGACCACACCATCTATTTGGTACACTGTGCACTAATCACAATAACAACGAACACAAACACGGTCTACCTTGATTTCCCTGCAATTTTCAAAATATTTTCCACTTATAATGATATGGATCGTGAAAGTAGATAAAATTTCCGATATTTTCATATCAATCAAGAAGCAAATTAATTAATTTTAATAGTTTTAAATAATAGATGAAAAACGGGGTTCAAATTTTCCGTGAAATTCATTTAATTTTTAAAATTGGATTTTAAGCAAGCTTCATGACCACTCCTTTCACATCAGCTTTCTAAAAACGAGAGTATGATTGTCTATATGTCAGACGTCAATGTTGGAATTTTTTAAAATTTGCTTCAGTTATCGGAAAAGTAACAAGCCTATCGGGAAAATTCTTGAAGATTTGAAAAGTTTTTTCAATTGGCTAAATTTTAGCCAATTATGAAGGAAAATGTACGAAATAAACAGAGTCTCTGCTATTCAGAATTTTATCACAATTTTCCAAAATCAGAGGCTTCAAAACATGCATCTATAAATGTTCTATCTAACGCACTTTTTCTTTTTTCAATACCTTAAAAGACATGTGAGATATATATTTTCGCATGCCTATTTGAGTAATTTGTCCGAATGCCCCTTAATTCAAAGATTCATATGCAATAAATCTAATGAATTGAAAATTTTACGAAAAATCGATATTCTCATTAATTCTATCTTAATTGTTGATAATAATTGAATTAATTAAACTACTCAGTCAACAAATATAAAATTCTAAATTCATTAAATTCGACAGTTATTTTGATTCGTGATGTAGTGTAAATATAGGTCGTGCCGTACATTTTACGAACATTACTCCCAATACTTGAGTTTAAAGATATAATCCTGGTGCCAGACTAACTACATTCTCTATACTATTGACACAAAAACTATAATCATAGAAATAATAATAATAATAATAAAGGGTACTTGTATCGACAATACAATGAGAATACCACCCTTGTAAAATTGGGTAAATAATGAAAGTTCAACTGAATTTCGGTTAATTTCCAGTAAATAACAAGATTAAAACAGAAACAACTCCTCTGTTTATTTCAATCGTTAACAAGTAATAAAAACGACAATAACTACAAAGATGCCCAATTAGAGGCAGTTTTTAAAAGGAATTTCCAAATTTAAATTTAAAAGAAATCGAGTTGTATAATTTTGGGGTATTAGAATGGTATAGAAACCTAGGTATATGTGTATTTTATAATTAGATTTTTGAACAATTTATAAATTTATAGCTTCAAAGACGCATTCTATATGGCAATAAGACCGTCTTTGTACACTCTCTTGTACATTTAGACGAGTTCAAAGTAAATGGAGTTATTATATATGGGTCTTGTTGGTGTTTTATAATTACCAATTATAAAGTACTTAGAGAAAGAGTGAACAGAGAGCTCGTGAAGAGTTGTATTGTTGAACAAATAATCGAATTTACTCTACCTAAAGTTCATTGTAAAACAAATTAGACAAAGTGAAGAAATAATATTACTCATTATTGATGAACTTCCACAAAAGTAATATAAAATTAAATTAAATGTACTATTAATTGTAGTTGGGAATCAGGTGGGTGTATAGAAGCGCAAGCAAAATTATGCACGGTAAGCTAGTATTTCCCTTATCATCCAATCTAGTTCATTCATATGTATTTTTTTGTGGTTAATTATAAAATTTTATATAGTCCTCATTAGAATACTGCAAGATATTTCCCGGCGCATCCACCAATTTTTGTCCCATGTGTAATTTTCTAGTCGTTTTTTTTTTAAATTATCACACATTCGATTTACAATTTGTTCTTTCAACAGTAATATCAAAGGGTTTTCTGTTATCGATCTTGCGGTCTTAAGAATATTATGCAAATGATGTTGACTCTGTAAGGTTAACACCTACACAATTTCAGTCAATTCAGAATGCAGAAATATACAACCTGGTTATTATTTATTTATGTACATAATTTACACTCAACGTTGTATAAATTGTTAGAAATATATAAAAATATTACGTTTCGTGTTACAACTGTAAATAACCTACAATTTAATTAAAATATTTCAACCACAAGCCTAAAGAAGAGAAAAAAAAGTAAGAAGTAGAAAAATTATTCTAATATGGTTCTATTTAATTAATTCCATTGATTACAAGAATAAAGTGAAACAATTATCGCTGAATGATATGAAATCTGAGAGATTTTAGATTGGCCTAGTTGATTTATATTCCAATAATTAGTCTAAGAGACCTCGATTATCCTCTCTAATTACTAGTTAGATAGAAGAGACAGCCTGTGCAAGTCAGACACTAATTGTACTACAAAAAAAAAAAAACGGATTAAATATTTAACAAATTTTTAAAGTCTATCGATATTAACGTTCAATTCCAACTGATGGAATAGTTTCAAGAGTTTGAATTGTTATAGCACTCTTGTGATCGTGTTCTCCTTTTACGTGAGATTAGCCGAGCTATTCGAATGAAATTTGATCAATGATCGCTTTTCTTTCTTGTGAAATTCGCCACCCCCCATCGTCATCCAATGTGAACACGAAGAATTTCGAAAGCAATTTTCGTTCGCAATCTGATAGTAGAGAAGAGAATCGATGGAAATCTTGAAAAATCACAAAATACATAAACACAGAATTGAATAGAAGCTAGAAAGATGATTACTGTCGAGCACTTTTAGAAGATTTCTAAATGGCCAATAGAGTATTTTATGTACTCTACTTTTGAAGCGAATTTAATAACGTTGAAATAAAGTAGGAGTTTTATTGGACGTATGCATCCAGCATTTATTACGAAATTTGTATCTTGAAGCCACTAAAAAGAGGCATCTCACCACAAATTTACTGTATTTCCAATTCTAATTCCTACTTTTGATACACAGATTTTTTGTGTGTTCGCCCCTTTCTTTACCCATCAATTTCGATTTGTGGTCATTGGCTCTGGCATTATTTCTTCCATTAAACCGAAATTGTCTTATAACGTGAGAGCAGTAATCGACCCCCTTCTTTCTCTTCTCCACGTTACTTTGGTATAATCTCGATCTCGGGAGAATTTAAGTTTGATATGGGTTCAAACTCGGTAAAGTTACAATACGAGACGGTTATAAATCGTAACTTTTCGAACAGCTGCTGGACATCAATTACTTTATTATATCGACAAATTAATAATTAACAAAGAACAAGTCTTCTATTAGACAAATTAAAAATAGTATAATAGAACGAGCTTCAGAAGTCGACAATTCCTGCACGAGACCAAGTTTAAAAAACGAGCTCCCCAGCGCGAGTTTTTTAATGGTCGAGTGCAGGAATTGACTTCTGAAATCACCCTTTTTTAAAAAAAAAAAATTGAGCCCTTCAAATTTAGGGAATTTCGTGGAATAATTATTCAATTGTTTTTTCTTCTGTATTTGCTCGATTGTTTAATCTTAAATTCAGAAACCATCACAAATGTGAGTGGCAATAATAAATTTTGTATCGACAAATAACGTAACTGAGATTACGATAAATTCTAACGGTACGTCTCATATAATCGTTAACGTTTATAATAATTGCACGAGCGCAAGCTGCCAAACTTGAGAAAATAAATTATACTGGCTATTAAAATACCAAAAAGGTGTGCGTTAACAGGTATTAAAGCACTCCTTTTGTTATATTAACAACGCTATTATAGACGGAAAATAGAGAAAAATAATTAATAAACTGCAAGTCTTCTCGATAATTAATTCCATGATTGTAATGGGAATTTCTGTCAACAGTCACGTTGTGGTCGTACTTGGAAACTATAATTTGTAAATACGCTAACACATATATGTATCAGTTGATATATTCAAAACAATCTATTTAATTAATTCCAACTCTAAGTTAATTTATAAGGTTTTCAAAACAATTTGTAAATACGATAAGTTGAAGGGAAATAATACAGTTGTATAAATGTAACCAAATCACTGTTATTAAGTCTTGTTTTAGAACGGAGACGATGGTGGAAATGTGGATCAGACGGTCCGGATATAAGTCTTCCTTCCAACTACACCACCATCTGTTATCAGCATAACTGCACGTTTCGATCTGCACACTAATGAGATGACAACTCTTGTCAGTTATGGAACAACATGAGTATACGTTAGCGACGATGATTTATATATGCATAAACCTTTAAACTTTACCATCATATGATTAATTGCGACAATTATTTTAAAATTAAATCCCTGTAAATTATTATTAAAATTACATTTTTTTTGTGTGTACTCTAATAAGGGTAGTAATGTAATATTTTTTTCTATATCCGAGATCAAATCAACTAAAACTGAAATACAGTAATGTAGAGCGTTATTATAGCACACAAGGTTTTGTTGTAGAAGATGAAATATAACCGTTAACGCTTTGATAAGAGTTTATTAGTTGTTTAAGTCAACAAACGGTGAGAAGTTCTCTATTATGAGGTCTTCAACACCGACTTCTGAAATTAATCGATGTTGGTGGTGGGGCCGAAAAATTGAGAGTAACTTTTTAGTACATGATAACAATCGCCCGGCGCCTCCACCATTTTTTGTCATAAAATTCAAAATAAATTAGCGATGAACTAAAGGAATTTAAAGGAGTGTAGCGTTAATTTAATTAATTTACAAAAATATTCATTTGATTAACATCAATTTCGCTCGTTTCAATTTTATTATAACAAAGACAAATAGGAGAGAGATGGAAACGATGCAAAAACAAACCAACCAACCAACCATTTATTTCCTAACAAAGCTTAATTACAAAATTAAGCTTCAACATGAATTAAATACCGCTCAAGTTTGAAATATTACACTGTAATTACCGAAAAAGGCGCAACTAAGACAATCCCTCATATTGCTTGTTTGGGAATTTCCAACGATTAACATCATCATTCATCGATAAACAATCAAGAACCATATAAACTTCAATTGGGGATCAAATGTGAAAAAGTAAGGGTGGAATAATCGTATGTCAGATAACGTTAAAGTTCTCACCATATCATTGAAATATTGGAAGAATCTCAACGACACTTTGGATGGAATACAATTTGATTTATTTTTGAGAAATCACTAAAGCAATCCAACAAAAGGTGGAACATGAGAAAGTTAGAAACGAAGGACAAAAAGAACGCGCGCACACACAAATACACAGTAGGTATAGAGAAAAGGACTGATGTAGACTTGTACGGAATCATAAAAAGGATGTGACACCCGAGAGGCTCCAGAGAAGATGTCGTTCTGTAAATTGCTTATATCATTACATTAAAAACAAAAATTCTACAAAACGTTATTTCATTTATTGTTGAAAGACAAATCGATAAAATTGTTGTTATCTAAATAGATTATAAGTGGTGATTTTAACGTTTTCGGATAGAGACAATGCAAATTAATTATATACGAACGGAAATACCAAATGTCCCCTGTCGTTTATCAATGAAACTAGAAACTCGACAATGTTTACCACAATAACCACAACAATTGATTTCTGTTAATAGTGATAATATTATTATGTAAGGGTGCATTAATTACAATGCTGTTTCTAAAGTATTTAATTCGATCTAAATTTACAAATTTGTGTATAAATTCAATGAATTTCAAAGCAACGAAAAGAACAAAGCTTTCGTGTTCTATGCGTTATTAAAAATTATATTTCCTCCATTTATTTACAAGGAGAGGTCACGACCTCGGATATTCAGTTGAAGGTGAACTTTTGTAAGATTTTAGTATCCCTTAAAGTTAACAACATATTAAAAAAATAATAATAAAGCGCAGTAGAAAGCCAATTTTGAGACAAAAAGCTTTGAAATTTTAACCGTTCATCAAGTATAAGCAAATTACAGGGTGTTTTTTTTTTAAAGATGGTCTATTCGAGCAAAACTTCTAGTACTTGGAGGCGATTCGAAAAATATTATAGTTGACCATTTTAGCAAAATTAGAACCTAGTAGCTCATTTCAAAGTTAATCAAAAAAACGATCGTTTTGGACAATGTGGCAACTTTCAAAAACGAGTAAAAACGACTAAGAATGACTCGTAGACCCTCCCAATAGTGATTTATTTTGTTTTACTTCGAATAAAATGGAGAAAAACAAAATAAATCACTATTGGGAGGATTTATAAGTCATTCTTATTGTTAGTCGTCTTGTGAGCTTGCTGGTTTTTAAAATTAAGACATTATCAGCAACGAGCGTTTTTGACCAACTTCAAAATGAACTACGAAGTTTAATTTTTACTCAAATGGTCTCCAGGGCGCCCCCTACAAATCTTTGAAACATCTTTTGAATCGCCCGCCATCTACAAGGAGTTTTGCTCGAACTAACCACCTTTAAAAAAAAAACTGTATATCTGTTCGATCTAAATATGGTCGATCCTATGAAACTCCTAATAATCAACGAGCGATTCGAAAAATATTTCAAGGATTAGTAAGAGGGTCCTTAAAGAACATTTCAGTAAAATTAGAACCCCGTAGCTCATTTGAAAGTTGGCCAAAAAACGCTCGTTTCTGACGATGTAGCGATTTTCAAAAACGAAGTAAACACGCAAAACGACTCAGAATGACTCTAGGATCCTCCCAAAAATGATTTTTTTCGTTTTTCTCCATTTGATCTTGGAACAGGTGGAAATATTTCGTATTTTCTCTGGAATAAAATGGAGAGAAATGAAAAAAATCATTTTTGGGAGGATCTTGGAGTCATTCTAAGTCGTTTTACGTGCTTTGCTCGCTTTTGAAAATTGCCACATTGTCAGAAACGATCGTTATTATTTATTATTTTTAATATTTGTAATTTTCTAACTTCTTTAAAATAAAACAAAATATAAAGAAAAGAACGGTAAGATACGACAGCCATTTAAGCAAATACGCTTCTGTCTGAGCTACCAAGCGCTTCACAATTAAACGCTTCACAGTTAAAATTTTAAATGCTTTTTTCATAAAATTGGCCGTCTAGTGAGCTTTAATTTTTTAATATGTTGTTAACTTGAAGGTATAACTAAAAGTCCTACTAAAGCTCATCCCCAACTGAATTTCCGAGGTCGTGACCTCTGTTAGAGCGGATAAAAAAAAGTTATTAAAAATGGTTGGTAGACGCATGACTAGCACTAACAAGGTAAAAGACCACCGGAACAAAAAAGTTAACCAGACTTGATTAAATTATTAAAGAATATTGTCAATATAGAATAGAGACAAAAAATGTTGTTTTATTATTATTATTATTAGTAGTAGTAGTGGGAGTAATACAAGGAAGACACTTGGAAAAACGGTCGAGAATGCCGGTTGATTAATTCAACACGGGGAAAACTTTCGTAAAATGGAATTTCCACGTGAAAGGTTCACTCAAATTCCAGGTCAACATTGTAGAGCTTCAACCACAGAATTTTGTAGTAAGTATTGAAGTTATTGTAAAATTGTTGGAATACTATCACAATTAAATGGATGGATAAAATAAACTCTTATCATTATCAAAATTCAATTATATATTGACTTGTGAATAGAAAATTCAAATTACATTTACAATTATTTCAACAGTCTTCACAATACTACTTTATATTATAATTGAATTTAGAAGTAGATTCAGTCGTGGAATGATAACATTGATGTATTTGTTAATCAAGTCGTCGTCGTCGTCTAGTGAAAATTTTCAAAGCATTTCTCAATCGTTTCAATAAATTACATCACTATTTAGTCTAAGTCATTGTTGAAAATTGAATTAAACTGACTGTCTTTAATAAAAGACAGGAGCCGGAATCGTTTGATAGGCAACTGATAATGAGCAACGACACGAAAACTTTTACGAATTGTAATTAAATTTATACAACAAAATTTATTAATAATAATAATAAATTGTTGTATGGGAAAACGAATGAAAAACAGATAACGTAAAATTTCCTATATACCTTGCATTATATGAGTGTTAAATTTCATATCTACAACATTTTAGTAGCTTTATTGATTAAACCATCGTAAGGTATTAAGTGTAAGCTGTTCTATTAACAGGCACTTATTGTATGTTTCAAGTTCAATATAATGTTATAAAGTTGGTTGAAACAACCACGACATGGGGAATTTCACACATTTTTTTTATTCAATTGGATGAGGAGCTTAAGGGGCCTTCGGACAAATTACTCGATTCAGCGTACGAAACTCGTCAACATTCAAACATTGATATCTCGCTTGTTTTTTAAGATATTGGAAAAAGTAAACGTCGATTATATAGAGAATTTCAAGATGTATATTTTAAAGTTTCTCATTTTGGAAAAATGTGATGAAATTCTGAATGGCATGGCAGAGAAAACTCTAGGAGTCTGTTTTTTTCTTGCATTTTCCTTCTTAACTGGCTAAAATTTAGTCAATATTTATTAATTAGAAAATATTTTGAAAATCTGTCGAAAAATCCGCTTCGATTTAGACTGTCTTTGCGTTTATTGTTAATATTTGTGTTTATTATTATTGTGATTAGTTCGCAGTGCACCAGATAGATGGTGTGGTTATTGTTGTCTCTACTGTGTTTAAGAATTCAATGTTGCCAAACGTTGTTTACATTTATAAACGAGACCACATCTTCTGCTTCTATTGAATATTTTTCCATTCACTTCCTCTTTGTTCGTTTTTTATTTTGTTTATTTATTTCAATTTGTTTTTCACTGGAAATTTTTGGAGACTTGGTAATCTTTTTCAATGTTCTATCTAAATTCACTTAATAATTATCGAAAATCAACAGTATTGGCTTAGTTTTAGAAAGTAATGAAGGTAAATGTACGAAAAAAACATAGTCCAAGAGTTTATCACATTTTCCAAAATGAAAAACTTTAAAATATACATCTTGAAATTCTCTATATAATCGACGTTTACTTTTTCCAATATCTTAAAAAACAGGCGAGATATCGATGTTTTGAAAATTGAAAATTTTCGCACGAAAAATCGAGTAATTTGTCCGAAGGCATCTTAAAGAAATCCATTCAGCAATAGCAGAGGACATAGAACTTTTTAAACACTGTTATGTTTCCAAGATGAACAATAAATTTCAAACTTGTACAAAATTGTACAACAAACTTTCAAATATAATTGCAACTTCTATCTAACAAGATTTCTTAGAATATCCCCAAGGTGGTATTCTCCACACATAGCCAACCACAAAATCGTTGTATAGTAAGTACATCATTTAAACAGATACATAAACTGAACAGAATTTATCATCTTCTAGTTAACTTTTCAAAGGGACTATATATGTAGGTACATTTAAATCTTGTTATAATCCTGTGTATTGTGTGTTTCAAAAAGAGAAACTCACAATTGTATAGATGAAAGACGGATTGACAGAACGAAAGAGAACTCAGTAGGAGATTAAATTGAATTGTTTCCACGGCCAAATTCACTTTACTTTTGTCCCAACTGTAAAGAGATAGAAGAAAAAAAATCAATGATTTATTTTCAATACACACACTTACACTCAACTACGACGACACGTTAAAATGTAATTTTCCTTATAAAGTTTTTATCGTTACCCATCCTTATTATACCCTAGAGAAATATAACACCGACAAATTTATTAAGGGGGTGGTTGATAGAAAACGAAGAATCCCTAGTGTTAACGCTACTTACTTTGAACATGTCTTATCGTATTACACCTTGTAATAATTGATTTTTTTTTGTTTTCGTTAAATCTTAATTAAATCCTTCAATAGTTTAGATACCATATTAGTGGAATTATTGAGTCATTCCTATTATGTAATAATATTGTATCTCAATGGGGATTTAAACAAACATCAATCAACTAATAGCATGAAACTATTATGTCTGTATAGTTGCACGCAAGATACCATTTTAGTATGGATCTATAACTACACAATTGAAATACTGAAATATTGCAAACTGAAAAAAAATTACGAGTCTCTCGATGAAGTTAACTTTCACAACACCTGTTTGAACAAACAATACTGAAAGCTAGTGCAATATTTTCAAAGCTTCAGTAATGTTTCAGAGTTTCAGGATACAACCGATGAAAAATTCGTATATAAATTAACCGGCTTTTACCGTTTTTAATTCAATGGTTGTTCAATATAACAAAAACACGATGAAATTTTATTATTTGGCGGAAGGTTAATGGAACTGTCGCTCGATTAAATTAAAACACTGATAGAGTAGCTGTATCGGAATAAAAACACACAAAATTCCCGTACGTGACATGAAAAGTATCCCGTTAAACTATTTTATTTTATTCTTTAAAAAAAAAACTGAGTACATTTTCATCCATGTCACACAAAATGGTTAAAGCTTAAGATCTTGGATACGAGCTCTGGTGGTATAAATCAAAAAATTAAGCCGACATTTATGGAGCTTGAGGATAAAATTGTTACAGCACCATTTTTGTTAATTTCACCTTAAAGGCTCATTAACGAACATGAAACAGATGTAACTAAATTAAGCCTATAGCCATGACTTGATTGAACAGTGTACATGGTAAACTTTTCTATTTATCAAATTGTGCAACTTAATTTAACAAAAATAGATAGTAGTGAAGAAAAAAAAACCACTCACCTGATTTAAATCAAACAATCACCAACAATTCGATCTGAAGGTAAAGGGATTAAAGCACTTTTAGGAAAACCACCACAAGACGCAATATTTTGCGTTTAAGAAAAGTTAAAACGCGACGCTACACTGAACATCACCGCGACACGAATGAGCACAAATGGAAATAGGAACAAGCTTTTACACCACTTGCTGATATCAGATTTTTCATACAGTCTTTTACACAACTATTTATACATGTGTACATTGAGGTGAAAACACTACATTTCTGGAATTTCGTTAGCAACAATAAAGATATCGAAATGAAAGAGTATAGAGAGAAAAAAAAGTAACATTGTTGTGCTAATAAGTAGCCTTGGAATAACGACTAGATAGAATCAATTGCTGCAAAACAATAATTACAAATCTATGTTAATAAATAAGAACAATAAAACGTGTCAATAAAGCGTATGTCATTTCATTTCTAATCAATTCTACTAGAATAATAATAGACTTTAAATATTTATATTTTACAGCGAAAAAATTGTAGACTGTACTTATAATTGGGTTATTTTAAAATTACTCACAATTAACGTATATATAGATAAAACTCGTTTCCTTTAAATGGTCTACATATAGACGGACTTATAAGGGCCCAGATCGGATTCCTCTAGCCAATAATAGTAATTTAATATAAACGAAATAATATCTGTAACCCTGTATATGGATAATATTTCATTAATTTATTCCGTTGATAATTCAAAAATTGACTTGTACCTAAATATAATTATTAACACACAATTTTGTTAAAAAGGTGAAAAAAAAAATTTGAGGGTAAATTTTCAATTGATATCGATCGTGTACACGGAAGTATAGTGTAATCAATAAATTCCAACCGACAAAAACAATTACAATAATGTCTAGACATTTGAAAAGTATATCGGTATATCATTCAACAATCTTATAATAGTAATAGTGATGGAAAATTCAAATATTTCTACCTTATTTGATCCGGGATTCTTCTATTAGGAATCATTGTTTATTAAACTACAATGTTGTTGCTTATTTATGGATGAAATAACTCACTTTACCTGATCTTTAAACTATTTAAACCTTGACTTGAATCTGGATAATACTGTAGAAATCTCAAGGTATTTGATAGGTACTAATTGTCACTGTGAATTTGACAGAGCTAATCTTCATTTTATTAAAATTAATAATAGAATTGAATCTTTTAAAAATTAAATATAAATTATGTAAATGGCACAATTATATGAAAAACAATCATTTTTTGTTATAATACTTGATAAAATGTGGTAAAATACAATCTTTAATATCTCTATTAGTTCGATGTAGAAAATCACTAATATAAAGTGTATTAACACAATAAATACCCTGCTCAGCCAATGGTATATACGGTGTGAAATCGGAGATATTTTTAGGTTCTAATAGACAATGTGTTGCATCAATATTATCATGAAATGGTGGTCTGAAAAAAATTATATAAAATTTCATATAAAATTCAACCAATATTTATAAATAATTTTTACTTGATATCAATAACAACACCACCACCAGCTTCTATAACACGAACAATTGGTTCACGTTTAGTTGCAACAACAATTGCACGCATATCTTTGAAAGCACCATAACCACGACGTATGATCTCTTTACGCCACCAATGCATTGCCTGTGTACGATTTTGCATTTCATTATCGAAATTTAATTTGAAATTATCAACACATAATGGATTACCAAACTCGAATTCTTCCTCCTAAATCAATAAGAATTAATAATAATTAAAATAGGTACGACCGATTAAAAGTTATACTTCTTTGGTGTGATCAAATAGTTACTTTTTAACCAGGCCTTCAAACCGTTATTTTTTTTTTGTTCCGCTTCAATTAAAAAAAATATATCGGGTCGGTTTTCGTTCTTGTAAAAATTACGGTTTTTTTAGTTTTCCGTTCAGTTCCAAACGATTAATTTTCAAATTTTCAATATAAAACCCCTAACAGCTATAGAGTGATTATTTTAAATACATAAAACCCCTAAACAGTTGTTTTATTTTGTATTTTTCTATAAGCAGAAGAATTTTCATGGTGATATGTTTTACCATAGCCGTAGGGTGTCAAATCGCAAAAAAATATAAAAAATGGCAAATAATCATCTGTAACTTTCAACATTCAACAGGGGATGAAAACGCGGCTTACACCTTATCGAATCTCCATCATCTAATTTTTAAACCACTAAAAAATATTGGGCCTTTAAAGAGATTTTCAAAAAAAAAGCTGATTTTGCAAGAGTAACATTAACCCAAAATGTCGGTCCAGTTCCGGCTCAAAGCCCTGTTTCTAACACATGTCCAGAAACTAAGCTTTTCATGCGCCTCGTCCTGTATTTATCTATTTTTGTACATATAAATAAAACGATAATGATGTTACAAGGCTGTAACATCAATTATTATAATACAAAATGGTGAAGTGTACCATAATGATTAGTTACGATCCGTACGAAATTTGAAATTTTGTGTTAGCGTAAAAAATGAAGAAAACCCCAAAAAGCATAATTTGGACATTTCTATAGACGTTGGACGTTCCTATAGTAACTATTTTTCTCGTGGCGTGATTGCGCGCGCAACTTCCGTAGCATATTAAAATTTCACTCACATTATTTTTAACAAAACGCGCCAAAAGAAGTATAACTTCAGTAAACATAAAAAAAATAAAAATAAAAATAACAAACGTTTAAAAATCTTCCAGCTTCTATACATTTATCAATATAAGAGGTATGTAAAATCCATTTACCAGCCGCCATACATGCTAATGTTTTCTCATTACGTGCCGGTTTCGGACATAATAAATGTGTACATCGTGGATCATAATTTTGTAAATCGGATACTATACCACCTAGACTTTCCAATTTTTTCACCAACAATGGGCGTAAATTATTCTCAATACCTGATAAAATAAATATTCGTTGTTGTTGTTGTTGTTCGACAGGTGTTAAATTTGAATGATCATCCTGAAAATCCCAACCGACAGTTAACGGTTGTGATTCTTTATGTTCATGATGATTGTTCATATTGGTTTCAGCGTATGTAGCTTCAAATCCACGACTCTTCCGTCGAGTGAATTCATTGTTCGTTGATAAACTTTCGAGTTCTTCGAATTGTTTAGACAGATTTACAGCAGCTTCCTACAATTTCCAACAAAAATTAACAAATTATTCTATAGTACAAAGACCTAAGGGGCTGTGCGAACAATTCGAAATGATGAATTATTCGAGACGAATCGAATCGGAGAATTCGATTTGAACTTTGTTTGAATTATTCGAGATATTTGAATATTTCGAGATATTCGAATAATATTCGATTCGATTTGGCCGGTATTCGCGCAGCCTTACAAAGAACGTATAGATTACTTTAGTATTATCATCATTATCAAGAACTTGACTACAACTAGGACCCGATGCAGATTCTTGGTTATTTTCAGTGTTTTGTTGAGGGAGGTCTGCTATTAATTTCCTGTATAATCGACGTTTTAACTCCGATAAAGGCTAAAATTTGCGTATTTTAGAAATGTTATACATACGGGGTGATTCACCCCAAACGAAAAGTTCTTAAGGCAACTCCCACTATTTGGCCAGTGATTCGAAAAATATTTCAAGGATTTATAGGGGCATCTCCAGAGAACACTTAATCAAAATTAGGGCATTGTAAATATCAATCATTTCTCCAAAATACTCATTTTAAAACTGTAATATATAAATTCCTCCATATTGCTCTCAAAGAAAATAAAGTAATCTGTAAATATCCATAAATATATATATTAGGATGTCCCGTAAGTCGCGCTTTTCTTGCTAAAGGGCAGATAGGGGATGAAATTCTAAGGTGAAAAGTCCTGTACCACTTTTTCATTTGACACACAAGTAATTAATTAATCATGCAGCCAATCAGGTGCTCAATATAGCGATAAAAAGAGAGAAGGAAAGAGTCTTGACGGTAGAACGTGAGAAGCATACCAGTTAGCAGGCTGGCGCGAGAGCCGTTCAAAGTAAGAGAGCACCTGATTGGTTACTTAATTTATTTAATTACTAATCACCTGTGCGGCAGGTGAACAAATGGTACAGGACTTTTCGTCTTAGAATTTCATACTCTAACTGCACTTTAGGAGCAAATGCGTGACTTACGGGACATTCTGTATTTATATTTATATTTAGTTGTGGAGTAAGCCCCATCTAACGAGTGTTGTTCCGGATCTATCTCAATCTTAACTCTTCTTCTTTAAATCGCGACCTTGTCCAAAGCGAGCGTTTTTTGACCAACTTCCTAATGACTACTAATGAGTTACGAGCTACTAATTTCGCTAAAATGTTCTCTGGGAACCCTCTTCGTAAAAATCTTTGGGATATTTTTCGAATTGCTTGCCATAAGAACTTTTCGTTTTTGGTGAATCACCCTGTATAAAAATTATTTAGAAAATTAAACTTACAGTACTATCGCGACGAGTTGGTTTCGGTGAATCATAATCTGGTAATGTATTGATGAATCTTTGGATCTGTTTACGTAAATTAGGTGATGGATTTGGTGTTAAAAATGCCCCTAATGGTGTTTCAGGTGTATCGATATTATACCATCCTTTTGGGATTGGTGAAGATGGTGATTGTTGTGATGTAGCCGGTGTATCAATTTGATGATTCTGTTTGAATTGTTTTATAATTTTATTAACTGGTGTAATCTGAACATCATTATCATTATTGTTTGATGTATGTTGTGCATTAGATTCTTTACTGGTTGTAGGTGTATCGATTGTACATTTTTGACTTTCTTTTGTAGTACTTGCTGGTACTATCGATGATAATTTTGATGATGTTCTTGTTTTATTAATATTAGTTTTACACATTAAAAATCGATCTTCATCAACTTTACAACCAGTACGTGAACATTCAATTAGCCATTCTTTACTGACAATTGGTAAACCCCATTTTAAGGCTGCATCGTATTTTCTACCGGACGCCTCAGCTATTATTAGATGTGTTGATGCTAATAGATTCATATCCGGTCTTGAGACACGTGCTAATTGTTCTTGGGCAATACCTCCTAATTCATTAATAAAATCCCTAAGAAATTGCCGTTCAAAACCTGCGTAACCACTAATAACAACAACACAATTCGCTAAAGGTTTCATTGTATTTTTTAAAATAAATGGATAATGATAATATTGTAAATCACACAATTTCTCATTCTGTATTGATTCTAATATCCATATATCGTTAATTATATGATTTGCAGTATTTTGTATACCAGTCTTTAAAAATTTCTCTGTTACAATATAATCAGGTATGCCAGTATATGTTTTAGACATAATAATACCGCTAGCATTCTCAATTTGTTCTTGAAGAAATTCGGTATAAGTCACATCAAAGTTCAAGAGAACAAAACGTAAATTATCAAAAATATCAATCTGATGTGTCAAATCTGTAGTTGATATTTGTGAAAAACTCCCTTTACCCGTAGTGACATCATCATTTTTATTGAGATGATTGAAATTCGTATCAGCATCTTTTAACATATTCACTAACGTATCAGTCTCTTGATCTGAAACAATTTAACATCTTTTTACAAGACAATATTAAAATTTATCTGACAATAATACTTCTAGTATCTAACTGTGAATTGAAATAATGTTGTAAGATTAGATTTTCCGGTTCTGATTCTGGTTCTCCTTCAGTTGAAACATTAGCCGCATGGACATCAACCTCTGTTAATATTTTCTTTGATCGCAGAAAACTTAAACCCTTAAAAACAAACATTTATGCATCTTTATAATCAAATCACAATTAATTAAAATACTTTTTTCCCTAATGGTGAACTAAAATTTTCTTTATTTGAATTATGTAAATTAACCAAATAATCTTCTTCATCAATTAAACGTTGATTTTCGATACAATCAATTAACCAATGTAATGAAACTAAACTAGCAAGTGTATTTTTTGATTTAATTAATTTAACTTCATTTGATGATTGATCACCGATTATTATATGTGTTATACGTTCTGATAAATCATCATATCGTGTAGCACCACTTAAATTCAATATTTTACAAAGTTTCTCTTTATGATCACCATCAAATCCTGCTAGGTACACCTATAATATTAAAATTAAATTAAACATACAGAGTGATTCATAAAGATGGGCTATTAAAAGTAAAAGAAATTCTAGTTATTGGAAGTTGATGAAACTTTCACTAGAACTTTGTCTAGAAATTATTCTAGTTGTTTTAGCTACCCCCGTTATATGGGGTAGTAAACCCTAATCTCTGATTTTAAATAAAATGGTGTATTTTTTATTGCATTTTTTAAATCTTTGATGAAATAGAAGGGGACTTTGATAACATGACCCATAGTCTAGGGCTGAAGGATTTTCAGATATTTCAATTATTAGTGCAATTTGAAAATTTGCAGTATTCGATTGAAAAATGCATATTTTTGAAGCCGTAGCATTTAAAATATTGAAATTTGAAATTTATGTAGTTAAAATGATGTACTTTTTATAAATCCAAACAGATTTCAATTATCTTTCAGCGTTTAGCTGGAATGAATTTTTTTAAATATGTATTTGTCAAAACGCTCGTCAACTTGTAGAAATTTCATAAGGCTCGATTACATTTAGATTCAACACCCGGTATATCAAATTAATTTGTGTTAAAAAAATTGTGTTCATCTTGAGGCCCATGCTGATGATGCCGTAAATGCCGAAACCGGTCTACTTGGAAATAAAAATTTCGTTGGAAAAGAATGCCTTGCATTGCGAATAAATCATTCAAATTAAAATTATAAAACGTTTTTTTATGAAAAAAAAAATATATATAACTTACACTACAACCGTCGAGAAATTGGCCAGCATTTTTTGCCTTTTTAACATCCAAGCCATCAATCAATTTACACAATTCCGACGAAGGTCCTGGAATTATAACAATCTCTATATTTATTCTCTTACTATTTCGTTTATTATTACGTTTATTTGGTGAGATTTTCGAAAAACTAGTGCTAGGTACAGGACTTGATGTTGCCGTCTCTTCTAGTGTTGTTTTAAACGCTACAGGTCCAGCTATAGCACTGATTGTTGAAAAATTCGGATCAATTTGAAATCTAGTCGGTGTTGATGTTGTTTTCTTTACACTATAATTATTATAAGGTAATGCATAACCTTTTGTTATACTATCAACAATCCAGTCCATTGTAACACATTGTATATTTGTTGTATTCCTTGCTGCTTTATATTTATCACTATTTACGCCTCTTTTAAAATAATAAAACAATAATAATCATAATTTTTGGAAAATAAACTATACTTACGTTGATCCACAAACTACTAAAATATCGGTATTAGCAAGACATAAACTACCAGTAAAGATACCACCATTTTTCGTTACCATATTCGTGATATCTTTTCGTTGATCTTTACTCAAGCCAGTTGAACAGATTGTTAAATTATGAAACGGTAATACACGATATTTATTAAATTGTTCATCATTTGCATGTATATTATTGCTTTGACTTAATCGCCATACATCATCAATCCATTCGGATAACATTAATTTAGAACCAGCTTCTGCAGCTTGCTGTGAAATAAAATCAATTAGTATCAAAATATTAATATCAAAAAAAAAACACCCTACCATATATTTTTCAGATTTTACAGTATCTGTAATTAGGTGTGTATTAGTTGATGTTAAACAATCAGTATAACAACCACCCATTAATTGAACTTTTTCTTTAATTTCATTTTTACGTGTTTTTGGTAGATGAGAACAAGAAACAATACAATCAACCATTGCAATATTATAAATTGGCCATGGGAAATTCGGTATTGGTCGTCCTTCAATTAAACATATCGATACACACCATGGACCTAAGATTCTGCTATAATCTCATAAAATAATTACGTATTGTTTTCCTTGTCGTATTTTTTATAATAATTAATACTTACGCACATTTTGATTGTTTGATATTTTCGAAATTTTCACCAATAAACTCTTGAAATATAACAAAATCTGTTTTCGATAAATCTATATGCTTGAGTTGTTTCTCTTCAATCCATTCAACATTCTTAACGTTCTCTTTACATGACTGTAACACAAAGAATTCCATGACAATATAATAAAGATAAAATTTACTTGTGGTAAACTCAAATTGTTGACTTACCTCGTAAGCCTGAATCATTATATCGGACATATCCGACTCATCTTTGCAACTATCTGATAAAACGAATATAATTCGTATTTCATCCATTTTTACACCTGTTTTCGACCGTAAATTTATTTACAAAATTTCCAAATTAATATAAAAAAAACAATAACAATAATGACTTAACACTAAAATAAACTTAAACGTGACAATCTTTAATATGGAATTTATTAAAAACTTGAAAAAAGACGGTTAATTTTCAGACAAACACAATCTTGAATTGATAAAAAAAATGTGAAGCATCAACTGCATCAACTGTCAAAAATTCAAATTTCATGTATACCAACCGTGTAAAACGTAAATTCCAACAGTTTTATTCCATACACTTAGTCCTTGTTCACACTAAATAGCTGATATTCGAATATTAGTGACAAATTACAATTTATTTAAATAAAACTTTTTGTAGAATCGTTTGCAACAATCAAATTTAACTATATTTAACTTGCGTAAATGAGAAAACAAAATTTTTTATTGATTTTAATTATTGCTATTGTTATAGTGAACCGGCCTTAAGCATGAAGCCATAAGCTTAACAAAGTATTGTACAACAATGTTAATTAATCACTAATCTGTAAATTTAAAGGTAAGCTTTTGAAAAACAATTTAGAGCAATCAATTTCAAATTCTCTCTGCATTGTTCTACAAACTAAACTCAAAATTGACATAAAGCGAAATTATTTCAATTATTTTAGTTCGTAATTTTTGTTTTGCGAATTACATAAAAGTAGGCTTGGCAACACTGTTAGTTTTAGACGTTTTAGCAAAAATTCAAAAAAGTTGAGGTTATGTCTTAGTCAACAACTTTTTTAACAATTAATAAATTAATTAATAATAATAAATGACTGCAAAAAAACGTTGGTATTCCAGATATTCATCGTCAACTAAGTTTTCATTAAATCGTACAAAATCCGATCTGGATATATCATGGAGTAATTCAGATACAGAAGATGAATTGATCTGTTGTAGAAAAAAACAAAAATTATCAGAAAAATCATCAAATTGGATCAAAACAGAATCATTACTATCAATACAACAACTAGATGATGATGATAATAATAATAAAAGTATTGATTTGGATGAGACAAGTCAAGAATGTTTGATAAACACCGAACAAAATCAAAACGAATCACCAATTATCAATAAAATCAAATCACCAATATTAACACAAACTGATTTTAGCCGAAAATCACCGGTGATTAGCGGTCGAACGATCTTGCAAAGGATTAAATCACGCCATCACACCGATGAAAATTTATCTAATTCAACAGAAATCATTCAAACTCAAACCTCTCGAATCAGTGATTATGGAGGAATCTCGCCTATAAAATCACAACTATCACAACAAATAAGTGATTTAAGTATAGATATTGTGTTAACACAAGACAGTTCACCAGTTGTGATCGACTCACCATCATCATCATCATCATCGACGACAACATTAACAGGATCACAATCATCACCTGTTCGCAAGAAACATTTCAAAAAAGGTGGCTTAGGTTATCAGTTTATGAGAGCAATTAATTCGCAAAAAACCGATTATAATCGATGGCAACATGAATTATTTTTAAATAAATCCGATATTAGAAATATTAATATTGCAGAAAATAGGATTGATTTTAAAATAATTAAACATTGGTTGGAATATAATTTAAATTGTTACGAATGTGAGCAAATTTCAATCACCACCGATCGATTCTTGTTAATTATCGGTTTTAATTCCTTAAAATTGAATGTTGCCTTTGATATCGATGGATTATATTCAATGTTTCCACCGTATACTTCGAAATTAGTTCATTATGAAAATTCTGAATTGAAATGCTATTTTAATTGCATCAAATTTTTGAAGAATTAATTGTTTAATTTATTGCAATTTTAATTACATTTATTATTACACATCTTTTTTATACTCAATAATTACATCAAGGTTACATTAATTGTATTTTTTTTTGTCTTGTTTTACCCTTTTTAGAGAAATTTTGATTGTCTTTTTATAGCTTTAGTTAAATTGTGCAATATTTAAACCAAATTCGGAATGTTTTTAGGATACGGCCGGTAGCCGCAATTTTTTTTTTTTGGTAATTTGATTATTAGTAGAAAATTGTGCTTTTATGGTAGACTAACCAGTACATAAATTTACATAAAATATACATCGAACACATCTGTTAATGGAACATGGATAAATGCATTTAATTACATCTGTATTTGCTTCAGTTACGATTAACAACAGCACTTCGTACGGAATTCGTACAATTACAAATTGTCGTAAAGATTCTTGTTGCGAATGTACGGGCTTGATTGCGGGCCCGATTCGACCAAGCCCCGATACGTTTCGTACCATCTGAGAAAGAAAATAAACTAAAACATTTAAAACTACTAAATCAATAATTCACTTACTTTGTATTCCTAAAGCATCCTAAAATTGTAAACAAAACAATTATTATTAATACTAGTAATAATTTATTATTAGAAACAACTTACAAGTTTACTTTTAGTTCTAGTATTGTTTCTAATCTCGGCTTCTTTTTGTGCTTTCTCGAACAAATCGTTTAAGAATTCGTTAACATCGCGCATCTTGTCTGGATCGCTTTTAAATTCGGCTATACGTAATTGTAGTGAATGTTGTAAATCTAAATTTAATTCAGCCATTGCAATTTATCCAATATTCCACCTATATAATAGGAAGCACTATTCTCTTTGTGTTTAGTATTAAAATACGAAATTGTAAAATTTAGCACTTCTGTGTAAATATTTGTTAAACATTGTCGTTTTATCGCTGTATATACGCGATTATTTTTTTTGCACAATAAACAACACGATTCTCCCGATGCCCCACTACTACTACTACTACTCTACTATACTTGTTGTTGTCGTTGTCCTGTCCTGGATTAAATAAAATGCTGGTATTCATACAGATTTGGCCCGGAGCCGGGAGTGGAGTGATAACAGAAATGTAACACACACACGGTGAATGTTGACGGAATATTTGATACGCAGATTGGTTGCGTAATCGCGCCGGATTTTTCGCCGATCGATGGAGTTGTTTCACACAAAATCTTTGTAATGTTTATTACGATTAAATGGGAAAATTCGATCGATAATCTTACGCATTCTTATCACAGACTAGACCTGGAGATTCAATAGAAGAAATTTCAGGGCACATCGAACCGGAACTGATCCGAAAACCGGAGTTAACCGAAATTTTGGCTGGAGCGAGATCCGGAGCTGAACCGAAAACAAAATACTTTATTTTTTCAGTTCAAACATAGGAACAATCATTGTTTAAATAGACTATTACCACTTAACACGATCTTTTTATTTTTTTAATTTTCATCTCTGATCTCTCCTTTTCTTTCTGCCAAGCCTGGTGGAAATAAATACTAGAAATCCCAATTTATCTCCTTTTTCTGATTTTTCCGAGAAAATTTTCACCAGGGAAGGAATTAAGTCAGCAACACTTTAGGTCACACACGTCAATTTTTAAGGACGATTTGTAGGGAAAATAGAGTGGGAGCTTTCAAGCGAGCTTCATACATCTTCATATCCTCCCCCTTACATTATCCCTCTATAAACAAAAGAGTATGATTCTTTATCTTTAAAATTATGCACAGCATTACTGATTGTGAGCAATATTTTTTTTAATTTGCTCCAGGAATGGAAAAACTAAAACGTATCGGGGAAATTCTTGCAGATTTGGAAAGCTCTTTTAATTTGCTATTTAAATTCACTTTAATAATTATTGAAAATCAATAATATTGGTTGAATTTTAGCCAGTTATGAAGGCAAATGTATAAAAAACAGGTTCCAAGAGTTTTTTCTGCCATTTAGATTTTTTATCACATTTTTCTTTAATGGAAAGCTTCGGGACATGCAACTTGAAATGTTCTATCTAACGCACATTTACTTTTTATAATATCTCAAAAAACACGCGAGAAATCGATGTTTAAAGACGGGCAATTTCCACACGCCGAATCAAGTAATAAGTCAAAAGGCCCTTTAACGAGTCCAAAAAATGATGAAAGTAATTGAGAGTTTTATCATTATTACCATTCCATATTATAAAAATATCATCTACATATTTTAATTTTAAAAATTAAGTGAGCTTCATGGAAAATTTGAACTTCCTTTTTCACCTATGAATAATTTATAGTTAGACCTTTAAAATTAATTAATCGCCTCTTGATTGATGTGAAAATGTTGAAAATTTTATCTACTTTACAACCATATCATTAGAATCGAAAATATTATAATAATAATAATGATTGTTGTTGATATTATTATTCTAATTTATGGCAAAAATAAATTGTTTATATTTAAAAATTTTAAAATTAATCACTTGGACGTGAACCGAAAAAAAACCGTCATTTTCCCAGGAACGAAAAAAAATAACTGTTCGATGCCTTGATAAATTTATTTAACATTACCAGTTTTTCCTGCATTGTTTACCCTTTAAATCATCTTTAATTGAACATTTATTGGGAAAAATGTGGAAAACAGAGTTTAAGCGACCCGAATTTGAATAAATCAATACGTAAAGCGGCCGGTAAATTGATTTAGCCCCAATTCAGCCACGCGAGAAAATCCAATCTAGATATTGTTTGATGAAATAAACTCGGTCAACTGGATTATTTGCAAAATCAACAAATCAATACCGTTTGAATTTAATAGAAATAATTATTATTTACAAATTAATAATGAAATTCACTTCGCATTGTTTTCGTAAAATAACCATTAAAACTAAATCGTACAATTTCTTTTTGCTCGGGTTGCTTTTCCTCAATTAATTTCACTGGTGGTGGTCGACGTAATTTCCTACCGAACCGGCCGGTTTTCCTCTGCCACCAACCGGAACGTGGCCGATAGCCTAATTCACGTTTCTTTTGTGCTGAACCAACAGGTGTTGAACTATGTTCCACATTACTTAAACGTCCAACTGTACACATACAATTCTCTGGTAGACTAAATTCGTGTTTACTTGGTAATAATACAACAACACGATTATTCGGTGCTTTACGTAGAATTGTTGCCGATGATCCGGCAGCACGGGCTAAGAAACCACCAGTTCCTGGATATTTCTCAACACAATTTATTTGTGTTCCTAATGGTAGAGCACCGAGTGGATAAGCATCACCCTCATTAGGCCGTACTACAAAAATCAACAATTTACAATTCTTTTAATACATATTTGGTAACAAATTACCTGGAATACGAGGGATATGACAGGATGTCTTAATAATATCACCAGCTTTCATATTCTCAGTTGCTAGAATGTATTTTAATCGATCACCAACAGCGACAAGTGCTACATGAGCCGTTCGACAACCATCTTTGATGATTTTGATTACACGTTCGGTTTGTGGTGGCCCATCACTAGGTCCAACACGTCTCCATTCAACCCAATGGTATTTATGTTTAATACCACCACCGATTCCTTTACATACTAATCGACCAGTTATTGGATCTCTACCACCTAAATTCGTTACATCCAATGGTTTTACAGTATATTCATCTGGATAATGAACGATTCGTCGATAGCTTTTCCCTTTAACACCTGGTTTAGGCTTCTCAGGTGGTATACCTGGCAATTGGATCCTATCTGGTAATCGACGATATTGATAACGGACACCACCTAGAAGAAATATTGGATTTTGTGTTGATGTTATCGAGAATTTCTGAAAAGCTCTTGTTAACGAATTCATTTTATTAATTGTTTTATAGGTTAGGTAAGGTATACAACATAGACAAAATATACAAGACTCCCAAATGAGATAGGGCAAATGGGAAACAAGTGACTGGTAACGCCATGATTCTAAGTGGCCCCAGGTCTCTGCGGAACTAATTTCAAGGTAACGGTGAAATTTCTAATGAGTCTGCGTGGTTAGAAAAATCTCGAACAATGTGAAATTCTGAAATACGTAGTTGAGTTTTTTTGCTCTTAAAACTTAATAATTAGCGAATTTTCGTTTGATAATTCTATCAAATTATTGTAATATGTGTAGTAGTTATGTATCAATATTATCAAATCATCACCATTTGGAGTTTTGTAAAAATTATCGGTAAACAACATTTGTTTTTTATGTCGAGCAAACTGTTTTAAAAATTATGGTGATTCGGTGATTGATTCTAATCTCATAATTTACAACCACAGGTATTTTGAAGAGTTGTACGGTAATATTATAATGTTATAAAATTAAATTTGATTTATTTTCGTAGTCGGAAAAGAAACGGAATTGTAGTTATAGAAATGTGTAGAAGAAATGTCTTCAGTGGTAATGGAAATGGGAACGATCAACATAAACGATAATAGTTGTTGATGAAAGTTTATTGACATAAACTTATACAAACATCAAATTATCTTGTTACTCTGATTTATAAAATTTATTAATTACTAACCATGAAGTTAAGGTCATTATTGTATGTTGAACTATATTCATGTGAGTACCACAAGTAAACCAAAAAAAATCAATCTTTTTCAAAACTGTGTATATTTTAGTTCGTAAATTAGTTATGTAACCATATTCTGGAAGTATGAAGAGGATTGTGTCTTCAATACACCCAACATAATTGATAAAATCTTTTGATGCGTAAAATAGATGGTCATCTTCATCTCGACAACATACAAATATATGTTCTGGTTCAATTGTCTTGCTAATTAAACAACTCAAACAGTCATCACAAGATGAATCTATTTTCTTGATTAAGTAACCACAAACGTATGTTAAGGCTTGTCGTCTGTTAACGTTGGCAGTAATATCTTGTACTGGTACTGGTATATGGTGTTCAAGTTCATTGTTGAGTACATCGAATGGAACATCTACTGGTCTATGATTTATTAAAAAACAACGCATATTATCCAGAATTGAAAAATCGTCTTTCTCACAGTTGGAGTGGAAGCTGGCTGGCGAAAGTAAATTATTTAATACAGACGTCTTAATTGCTGCTTCAAATTGAAAACAGTTGGGATTTCTGTTATTGCTGCCACGTTGGCGTATGGTAGCAAATAAATTTTCTAAAGAATCTTGAGTCAATTTTCGAGGCGCTAAATATCGAAAGCCAGCAGATTTACAAGTTCGCCAGATCTTCTCCATTGCTTCAATATTGTGAAGCCAACCTTTTTTAAATGGTAACAAATTTTTAATAGTATTACCGTGTATAAATTTCCACTTTTGTATTTTAGATTTCATATTGTGCCAAAACTTAAGATGGTTAGATTTATCAGAAATACATGTTCTTAATTGTTTACCACACTCGGATACAAGAGTTCTACCATTAAAACTGTCAAACAACTGGTCAATGTCATTTACAAACTCTGCTGTGAATATCGCTTCAGGTGGTAATTTGCAAACGTCAGCACACATGGACTCGATTGTGGAAGCTACTGTGTGACTTAAAGTGCGAGCTGCAATGGATACCTTCATTTTCAATTTAGGATACTTGTATAGTTGGAAGTACTTATTATTCAGTTTATACAGACATTGAAAATGTTTTGTCTTATCAAAATGGTAAGCTTCTGTTCTTTCAAATTTATTCTACGAAATTCTGTGAATTTTATGTCGGCAACTTCCTGTTTTACGTTTCTATTACAATATTTTAAGCAATTGGATGCTGTAGAGCTTCCAATAAACTAAAATTGTAATCCTGTTTGGCACATACAGAAAGCAATAAATATGTCTAACGTAAAATTATAATGGATTAGTGTCGAAATCTTATTGCCTAGAATTATTTGCAATATACCTATGTAAAATAACAAACTAAAATACTCTAATTAACTTTATCAATTAATAAGACAATGTAAATTTATTGTACGTATTTTTTCATAGAATACACAAGCAGATTTTGTTGTAACTGTTTTTTTTAATTTACCCCTATCTCTTAAAATATGATTATATGTATTCCTAACTATTGTAATTATATGATTGTATGTTACTGAAATTTGTAATTTGTACTATCTTGTATTTTAACGTAATGTATGACTACAGTCATACATTAAAATACATAATAGTACAAATTACAAATTTCAGTAACATACAATCATATAATTACAATAGTTAAGAAAAAAGGCGGTAAAATTTAAACATTTGAATTGAGGTTAGTTGGGGCCACTTCACTTCGCAGCGCTAGCGCCCACTTGTTTCCATCTTTTACTGCATGGTTCGGTAGTCTCTTTTTATATTGTCTTTGGTATACAATCACACTAGAGTAACCATAGTATGTCTTGTTGATTTGTAGTCACTCAACGTTGCCATGTCTATAACATTAATAAAAATTAAATAATTGTCTACAATTGTAATTAATACTGAATTATTGACTTAAATAACAAAAACTTAAACATTTTAATATAAATTATTATCAAGAACAAATAGAATTATTATTGATAATATTGTCATTGATGCATATTGGATAACTGTGGTATGTACTGGTTATGTTATGACAGATGACAATTCAAAATTTAGCGGGAAATTTTATTACAATTTATATTAAAAACCATAATTATTTTTAAATAATGTTAAAGATACATCAATTATAAGTATAGGTAATAATATCCAAAATGGTATTAATACATGTTGTATAGATAATTGTAAATTTGGATAATCTAAACGTAAACATATGCCAATTTGTGCTATAATTTTTAATATTACGATAATAATTAATATGATATTCTTATTTTTAAATAATTTACGTAAATTCTCATGTTTACAACGTATAAATATATTAAATAATGCATCAATTAATAAAATTATATCATAAAGCCACATTGGTAAAAAGATTAAAAACCAATTCCAATATGTACGATTTTCTAAACGTAATGATAATAGAATTAAAAATATTAAAAACAAGAACCATGTAAATAATGCACGGTGCATTACCATTTTTCAAATACGATAATTCTTGCATTTATATAAAATAACAATAAAAGTTAACATAACATAACCTAAAAAAAAAACATATTGGTCAGTATAGTTTTTCAGAATGTTATCAATAATTTAGTAGCAAATATTCACCAATTTGACTGAAAATATTAAGAAATTCTTGAAATTTTCACTATAAAACCTGAATACATTATGAAGAAAAAGTCTTGTATATATCAGTAATTATGATGAAAACCAACAGATGGCGGTTGAATGTTTTTAAAAATCCAGCAGCTTTATGTAAATATTAGAAAATATTTAAAAATTTTGATAAGACCCTTTTTATAAGGAAACTCCTCTATATAACATTTGAAATAACCTGGAATTAGATAACTGTTTGATTGTTTAAGTGCAGTCAAAAATAATTAAAGATTTATGTGTTTTAAGGGCAGAGGCGGACTTAGGCTATGATCTTTGGGGGGGCTATTGCATAATCCTAAATTTGTTAGCTAATCGGACATAGTCTTGAAAAAGTATTGAAAAACAGATACCTTTACCAGTCAAATTCTCTGATTAATATAATAAAACTCGCACAAGTTTTCTTGTCCACAATGGAAATTCGACTTTAAAAAGAGACATCACCGATAATTCAAGTAGTAACTGATTTATTTTTAGGGGGCTAATTGAAAGCTTGAAAGGGCTAAGCCTCCCTGAGTCCGCCACTGTTGAAGGGGGTACTTCTGCTATGTGTACACTTGCACTAGAAGGTGTCCACATTAAAAAGCTTCGTTTATATTTTATTTCATAAAATTGTAAAGAATTTGGAAGCCTTCTTCAACAATAATTATTACAAAACAAATCCACATAATCTGAAAATAAATTATCTAATCTTTTATCAATACAGAAATTATTTTCAACATAGAAATGAAAAATGTTAAATTTGTATATTCTTTTTTTTAGATTAGATATGCACAAAAATCGCTTAGATAGTCAAATTTAATTCATTAAAAAAATATGGCGATACAAATAAAAGGTCTAGTAATTGGTTTCTTTCTAGGTACCACAATTTTTACATTTCTTCTATTATCTAACAATGGAATTAGTGTTAACAAATATGTTCAAAGTGTTGATAAAATAATTAAAATAACCAAATGTAGTCATAAATCAATTAAACAACGTGGTAATTTTTGGGTTTTATACAATTTTGTTGAAGCAACTAAAATATTTGATTATTATAATGAAACAATAACATTAACAACACCAGGTGATTATCGTTTTTTAAATAATGTGGAACAATTAGTTACAATATGGAATGGTCCAATTAGTATTTCATTATATGCACCTGGTTATGATTTTTTTACAACATTAGATTCAATTGCATATTTAAGAAAATGTCGTAATAGACTTATTAGACAGTTTGTAACGTTTCATATATTTTTCGATCATCATCATATACCACCAGTAAAGGTAATTTAACAATCCTTAATATTCTAAAATTAATTAATTAATTATTTTTTAATAGAATCAAACACGTATCATAGATACATATATGGATAAATATGATTGTATTAATGGTCCACCATATGTAAAAATATCAAATGAGGATATGTATAAATCAAAGAATAATTTAACATTTCCAATAAATGTCGCACGTAATATAGCAAGAGAATCAGCAAAAACACATCTTGTATTCCCATCAGATATTGAATTATTTCCAACACCAAATTTTATACAAAAATTCATCAAATTCACTAAAAACAAATCGAATTTATTTACAAAAAATCAACGAAATATCTTCGTATTGCCTATATTTGAAATATTAGATAATGAAACTATACCACAAACAAAAAATGAATTACAAAAATTATATCAGGAGCGGCGTGCATTTCTATTCCATGAAAAAATCTGTTGGAAATGCCATAAAATACCGAAATTTGAACAGTGGATGAAATTGAATACAAGTAATGATGATGAAATTGATATTTTTACAATTGGTAAACGATATGGTGTAAATAATGTATGGGAACCGTTTTTTATTTCAACAAATAAAGAGCCATTGTTCGATGAACGTTTAACATGGGAAGGTCAGAGTAATAAGATGAGTCAGGTGAAATATTGTATTTTAATAAATAAATTTTAATTAAAATTATTCCTTATAGGCATTCGCTTTATGTTTATTAAACTATAATTTTATCGTATTAGATAATGCCTTCTTAACACATAAGCCTGGTATTAAAAAGAAGAAAGTTCAAGTACAAAAACACCAAAAAATGATCAACAATACAAAGACAATATTGCGAAATATTCGAGATAATTTGATTGCATTATACGGTGATAACAAAAGATGTATTATAGCATATGATATTGATAAATAAACGATTATTTATAATTAATTAAGGATAATAATATAAAGTCTTACCTTTCACTTTTATTGTATATTTCAAATACAAAACTACATAGTGACATGCAAAATTACATTACAAATCTCATCATTAGTTTGTTAGAATCATCATCATTAATCCTTTTTTTTAATAATTGAGGAACATTTTATCCTATGACAATTTCGTCTTCTTTGTTCTGAGTAAATTTGGAAAACTACAAAAGAATGGAAGTCAATTGATTCTCTTTTTTTTGGTCCTGTCTAAAATAAAATAAAAATTAAAAATAAATTCGAGATCATTCCGCCAATTTTTCAATATTGCACACTTTAGTCTTGTATCTATAGAAAATTACATAGTTTGTATACCAACATGTGAGTATTTTAATTGTTTCCTTTAAAAATTAAAGCTATTTTTTTCTTCTTTAAAAAAGAAAACGAACACAAACATACACGAACACATAATAATTTAAAATAATTAAGTCGGTAACAAACTATGCAAAAATCAAACAGTCTCTTTATCTAGTCTTTTAGAGTCCAATTTTGTTTGTAAAAAACAATCCCACAAATTACAGACTTTCTTATGAATCTTAATAAAAATTTACGTACGTATAATGTGTAAAATTGTAAGTAAATACATAAAAAAATTTAAAAGCATTAATCTAAAAGATGATCCACTGAATTTACTCTATTTTTATATACCGGGTGATTCATCTCAAACGAAAAGTTCTTATGGCAACTCCCATTATTTAGCGAGTGATTCGAAAAATATTTTAAGGATTTGTAGGGGGTTCCCAGAGAACATTTTAGCAAAATTAGAACCTCGTAGCTCATTTGGAAGTTGGTCAAAAATTGCTCGTTTTTGGTGATGTTGCGATTTTCAAAAACTAGCTTATGTAACATTCAAAACGACTAAGAATGACTCGAAGACCCTCCGAACATTATTTTTTGTCGTTTTTCTCCATTGCATCCTAGAAAAAATGTAAGACATTCTCACCTTTTCCAGAAAAAAATTAAGAAAAACGAAAAAAATCAATGTTGGTAAGATACCCGAGTCATTATAAGTCGTTGAACGTGCATAACTTGTCTAGGAAGTTTTAATTTTGCTACAATGATCTACAGCTACCCTCCTATAAATCCTATGCCATATGAACTTTTCGTTTGAGATGAATCACCCGGTACAGTGTGTCCCAGCCGGGAAGGTTCGACGCCCAATACATCGTTTTTTAAAAAGATAATCAAATGCAACTTTTGGTAAACTAAATGGGATCATCCAAGTAATAGTTGAAATATAAAATTGCCCACTTTGGCACCTTGTAAGTAGACCATATCAAAATCAACTTTTGCACCTTTTACAAAAATATAAATAAAAAATATCGTGGAAGATAATTCTTGACATTCCACATTTGTATAAAAAAACAATCGTATCCAAATTGCATTTGATTATCTTTATAAGAAAAGCAGTAATGGACGCCAAAGCTGGGACATACTGTATCAATCATGTATTAATTTAAAATTAATTAAACAAATTCTAGGCAGTGAACTGATTTCAGTGGAACATCTAATCGTATAAGGGTGAAACTACAGAAAATCACATTTTAAAATAAGATTAAATTGAGAGAAAGAGAGAGGGGTGGAGTTGAATCAATCATTTACTCCATTTTGCCTCTTATTATAGATAATAAACTAGCATTTATAACCATCTAATGGTTGATTATCATAATCATTAACATATTTGTGATTATTTTTTATATGTGAATTAAGATTACCGGATTGTACGAATGCCTTGTCACAAAAATGGCATTTAAATGGTTTCTCATCAGTATGTAAACGTATATGATTATTTAAATTACCAGATTGTGTAAATGCACGTTCACAATGTGGACATTTAAATGGTCTCTCACCTGTATGTATTCTCATATGATTTACTAAATTACATGATTGTGCAAAACCTTTCTGACATATATCACACACATATGGTTTATCACCTGTATGTGTACGCATATGTATCAATAGATTACTTTGTGTATTAAATGTTTTCATGCAATAATTACATGTTAATGGATCATTAATATTGTTGTGATTTATCGATTGTTGTTGTTGATGTTGTAATAATTGTTGTTGTTCATGTTTCATCAAATGCGTTTTCATTCTACGAAAATATTTTTTACATATTGGACATTTCTCTAATGGTAATGATTTACGACGTTGGTACGTATCAACGGCACGTTCAATTTCATCTTTTGATACTAATCGTACTTGTGTACGTGGTGATCGACTCCGTACCTTTTTCATGCCGTCTTCTTTACTCGGTGAATACTCCTTTTTAAACAGTCTTATCTTAATCGGTGGCCTTTTCTCTTGCACCGGTATTATTGATATGTCTGGCTTTACTGGTTGTGTATCACTATCATCAGTTGATTGTGTTATAAATGCTTTCTAAAAAGAGCATTACGTTAATTTCTAGTTACTCGCTCTATCTTCTAAATACTCACCTGTGCATCCGTATCATCCTCATCACTTTCTGCATCTCTTATTGTTACATCTGGTTCAAGCATCCGATGGAACTCCACATCGTGATGATTGTCCATCCTTCAACAATAAAACCACAAAAATTACCACCAAACATTTTTATTAAAATTTTGTAAAAAAAAAACAATTTTCCGCTTTTTTATGTTATTTTAAACAACAACAACAAAAGAATTTCTGAGGTTATTTTTATACTGTCAAAATTTTATAGGTAAATAAACAAACGAATGCGTTTGTCAACTGTTTTCACTATCTTTTGTTTTCTCTTTTTTGGTGGGAAAATTTCAATCTTACCTGTACGAATTTATGGAATTTGTATTGTTGTGAAAAAATGGTGAACTGAAGCAGACATCATTGACTTCGTCCAGAATAGAATTATAAATCGACAGAAAAAACAACAACTTTGTATAAGAACTTGATATAAGAAAAAAAATATACAAAAAGTGCGCTTTGGGCTGTCAAAAAGTCTCCGTCTTTTTCTATCCTAAACGTATCTAAAAAATGTCCATTTAAAAAAACAACGCTTCTACCACTGTTGCCATTATTCTATATAAAAATAAAATTGAAATTAGAATATCAAATTAAAGTAACGCAAATTTCGGTCCTGTAGATCACAATTAACGCAATATTTATAAAACAATAAAATGCAATAGAGCAAACTTCGAATTAATTAAACAGTTTCAAGATTTCCAGTAGAAATTGTCTCAGAAATTTGGAAAATCTATTCAAGCCGGCAACACAGATCATTTCTTCCATGTTATTTTTCTATAGTAGCGCCATCTCGATTTCTATTATTAGAATTTTTAATTTTTTTATGATTATTAAAAAACTACTGATATACTTAAATTAATCTACGAAATGTAGAAATTAATTACAATTCAACAAATTAAATTAACTAGAAAAATTATTAAATAAATAGGAGGTGCCCTAATGATTGATCCGTACGGATACCAACTGATAATTCACAAAATAACCAACTTTGAAAAACATTTCTGACAATAACAGATTTAACAAAATTTCCATTATTATCAAACAAATTACTGTATTCCTCTGTTTTATATAATATTTTGGTAATATTTGTAGAATAAATTTCGATAATAATTGAAATTTAATCAAAAAAACCGGCAAATTAGTTTTTTTTATTTTGTAATGTTGGTAATTGTGGCGCTGTCATTTCTTTTTGATCGAATTTCATCGCAGTCAACATGGGTGAGTGTTTATATTTTACTTTTTATTAATTTCTCTCAAATAATATTTAATTTAAATCTGAAATTACACTATTTACACCTTTATAATTACTTATGAATTATTATTTATTGTTTAATTAATTTGTAGTTGTAATTTTAATCAAATTTATTAGTGTACATGGTCATGAAGTCTACTTAACCACTAATTTTAATTCATGAAAATCTCAACCATCCTTCATTTTTTTACAATAAATTTGGTAAATTTATTAATAAAGTTGTTTAGATAATTGTTTTATTATAATATTGAGTAATTTTATTTAATTAAAATTATTGAATATTTATAGGTTAAGTTTGATTTGTGTTTGATGTTTAGGTAAGCCCCGCGGTCTTAGAACAGCAAGGAAGCATGTTAACCACCGTCGTGAACAACGATGGGCTGATAAAGATTATAAAAAAGCCCATTTAGGTACACGTTGGAAAGCTAATCCATTTGGTGGTGCTTCCCATGCTAAAGGAATCGTTTTAGAAAAAGTGTAAGCTTTTTATTTGTTGTTAATTATTAGTGGTGCATTTGAGACACATTATAATGTACTCTAATTAACATTATAGTGTTTATTTAAAATAATGCTAGATTAAATTTTGTACTCTGAACCATTGGAGGGCTGTTCTTAAAAGCTCTACGCTCTGATATGAGTAAAACAATTTTTTTTTTTATGTTAGGAAAATTGTTGTATCCACTGCGCAGGATTTGCTTGTGAATGGTGTAATTTGTATTCCCAATCACAGGAAAATTCTGTGCGGTGTGTACTTTACAATACAAAGATTACTTTTTTTAATTAATGTATTAATTAACTAAATAAACATAAAATTAATGCAAATATTTCGATTTAATTATAGTGGTGTTGAAGCCAAACAACCAAATTCAGCTATTCGTAAATGTGTTAGGGTACAATTAATTAAAAATGGTAAAAAAATTACCGCCTTCGTACCTAGGGATGGTTGTTTAAACCACATTGAAGAGAACGATGAAGTATTAGTTGCTGGTTTCGGTCGTAAAGGTCATGCTGTTGGTGATATTCCTGGTGTTAGATTCAAGGTATTTTATTTTTTGAGTTAGTTTTAATTGTTTAAAATTGTAATTGATGGATTTTAGGTTGTTAAAGTAGCCAATGTATCCTTATTAGCTTTATATAAGGAAAAGAAAGAAAGGCCAAGATCATAAGATGTATATTTTGTTTGTTTTGTAAAACTTCTGATGCTTGTATTTTAATAAAATACAGGAATTTATTTTCTTCTTTTATTATACAATACAATCCTTATAATTTCATTGTCAATCTCACGTTTATTTAGGGTGACAAATCAATATTTGTCTTTTGAGATTGAGTTTTCTAAACTATATAAACTTTAGCAAGATGAAAATATAGTCACCTATCACGCATCCCCTTATATTTAGTTTAGTAAGATAAGGGTAGAAAAAATCGGGCGTCGCACTTTTTGCGTTTTATACTATTCGCACTTGTATATCGACCCTGAGCGCATGCCATATTGCGTCAATTCTCCTCTCTTCTACACGAATTCAACTACAGATACTTCAGTTGTCCATTCCGGTCATATCTGGATAGATCGGGATGCTGTGCTCCAAGCTATATTGGCATGGAACTACCACGTATAGCATCACAAACATCAATCTGTCCACCAAGTATACAATTATTAACCGAATATCCGAAACCAAGAACACCAGTCAGCAAACGTTTATTGAGTACCAGTTTACAACAGCAACAACAACAGCAGCAGCAACCGCAACAATCAGCTGAACCACAATTCGCTATCTTACCGCATATACCAACATATCGACCTAGTAGGAGACGGGAAGAGGCACGTGTTTTAGAAAATCTAAGGAAACGTCTACAAGCCGTACGAATTTCGCATGCTAATAGACCGGAACCTATTGAGGCCACTTGTGTTAATAACAATCAGCTTAGTCCTACTGATTTAGATAATAGGCCACTTCTATTACAAAAGGTAAGATGTACTTTTAACATTTAGGTATATTAAAAAAAAATGACTTATTCCGGCGCATCCACCAAAATCACACCAATTATCTTTTATACACTCAAATTTTGATAGAACATTCTTGATTATTATTAATATTGATCTTAAAGTATGTTGAAAAACAATAATTAATGAATAAAATCGAATAGTTTTAATAATTTATAACAAATTTTAATTGAAACTATTGTTGTACAAACACTTAATAAATATTACAACAAACAAGTACTTACTCAAACTATACGAGTATCGTTTAATGAGACACTTGATATAGTCGTGTACATTATAATCTAAACGTACACTTGAACATCAACTATAGTGTAACCTTTGATATTTTTTCAGTTATCAGAGAAATCTGAAGAAGTTGCTAAAAATAGAGTTCTCTAAACGATCTATTAGTATGTAATATTTCAATAAAAACAAATGTCGATGTCTTGTAGAAGATCAATTTGCATAAAAAACACCGATATGTAAATTTAGCACGCAAATTAACGATTACAATTTGCTTCTCGTGACTGCTATTACGTGTATTTATTATGCATTTATTGCAATTAATGTTTAAATCTTTCTATTTACAAACGTAATAATTTTCCTAATTAACAAGTTTAGATTTTGTCCGATCGAATTCTATGACTAAAATCAATATTGAGAATATTTTGAATAAAAGAAACATTACCATATTTTCAACGGAAATGAGTGTACGATAGAAAAAAATTTATAACCGAATAAAATTGGAAGGTTTTGGTTGATTAATGTTAGGATTGCACGCGAAATTATTTAAAACATTTACTTGGAATAGAATTAACTTGCAACTATAGAGAATTTGGCTACTTATATAAAGAATCTAATGGTTTATTTCAAGTGAAAGATTATCTTAACGGAAGCTTTCAATTTTGTTGTTGTATACAGGTCACGAAATTTCACCACTTACCAACCTTTGTTAAAATCATAATTTATTAAATAACCATCCGTTCAATTGAGTGATAAAATAATGCGTTTTGTTGGTTTTCTTGTTTACACTAAAGGTCAGTCAAAACTAGCAGTTTTATCGATAAGACCCGTCTAAAGCTTGGCACATATTCAGTGTATCACGAAATTTTGAGCCCTTGGACAAAACTTAAAGTTTTTCATACCGAATTGTTCCTTTAAAACTGTAGTCTTTTGACAATGCATGTTTATAATTTGGCAAGTAATTCGAAATGGTAGTTTTCGATATAAGAGTGAAAAGTGCGTCTTTGCGAAACGAGGGTATATGTTGGAGCAGTGTTTCTCAAACTTTTGAAGTACGATCCATAGTCGAAAGGGTTCAAGCAAATTTTTGCCCAAAGCACCCAAGGAACCAGGACGAAGGGTGGAAAATTCGTGAATTTTTGAAAAATACCTTTCGAAATGCCATTTTAAAACATTGTAACATAGCAATTCGAAAGGAAAAAAGATCTCCAAAGGCAGCAAGTACCTTATATAGCGAATTTTTTTATGTATCTACATGCTGAAATATTATTAATTCACAAACAATAAGAAACACTAATAAAATTTCACTCATTTAAAATTTGTTGTTAGTCTACATAAATCTAGTATGTTAATATTAACATACTAGATCTACCTATGTTTGTCTAATATTAACTGTCAAAATTAGTTGCCCTGTGCGATATTCAATTTTTTTTCTAATATCAATTGTCAGAACACATAGCCACCTGAGATATTCGATTTTACTGTTAATACTCAATAAAAATAATTTTTGCATTTTTCTTGCGATCCAATGAACCGATTTTGATGATTTTTTTTCTGGGTCATAGAGAATGGTCGACTCTACTGTTATTTTAATTTTCATCAAAATCTAAGCAAATGTAATATTGAAAATGATTTTTTTTTAACATTTCTTCAGCTCTCATTCCAAAAGTGTTGGCCCTACCAGTCTGGCCAACGAACTCATCCAAGCTATCCCAAAGACCGATTTTTGTACCAAGTTACATTAAGATTGGTGTATTTTTACGGCAGTTATCGTGGATATACATATATATATATATATATTTATATATATATATATATATATATATATATATATATATATATATATATATATATATATATATATATATATATATATACAGGGTGTCCCAGGGGTACGTGCAAGCTCCATAATTCCGTTGCTAGATGACATATCGACTTGCGGTTTTTTTCTTACAGTATCCATGGACATTCTGTACAACTTAAAATTATTTTCGTTATTTTAGCTACCCCCCTTATAGAGGGTAGTGCACCCTACTCTCTTATATTAAATGGAATAGTATATTTTTTATTACATTTTCGAATTCTTTGATGAAATTGAAGGGGACTTTGATAACATGACCCATGGTCTAGCGCTGAAAGTTTTTCAGATATTTTGACTTTTCGTGAAAATTTTAATTTTGCAGTGCTTAAATAAAAAATTCACAACATAGAAGCTATTGGAGTCAAAATGTTAAAATTTAGAATCCTAATAGTACAAATAACGTACTTTCTATCAAGTTGTAGAGCATTTAATTGTCTTTCAGCGTTCGGCTGAAATGAATTTTTCTTTCAGGCAATTTTCAAACTATAATAACTTGCTTATTTTAAATGGAACCCCATATTACTCTTCATACGATTGGATAGAGAAAAAAATTCTGCATCGAACTGTATTACCATTTCCTATACCTATCTTTGACAATTATTCAGTTATTTAGAATTTTCAATTTTGTCTATTTTTCTTTCCTGAAAGAAAATGTAAAACATAGAAGTCTTAGCAAAACAACCTCTAATTCAATTGTCACAATTAAGATGAAATTAATTAATTTTATTTGGACTATCTCAATGAAATAAAATGGAAGAAATTGATAATTAATTAAATTAATATTTATTTCATTTGCTTTTTGTGTATGTAGGATGTCCTAAAGTTGTAAAAAATACAGCTAAGTATTCAATATTAACGTCATTTGTGATATATTGTCATTTTGCTAAGCCTTCTATGCATTTTATTATAATTGAATTATTTTGGCATAGGCGACTAGAAGTATTACATTTTGCTTCAAGGGAGGTGATTGAACGAAATTGAAAATTCTGAATAACTGAAAAATTATCAAATATAGGTATAGGGAATGTTAATACAGTTCAATGTAGAATTTTTTTGTCTATCTAACCATGTAAAAAGAAATGTGGAGTTCCATTTAAAATAAGCAAGTTATTATAGTTTGAAAATTGCCTGAAAGAAAAATTTATTTCAGCCGAACTCTGAAAGATTATTGAATTCTGTTTGAATTGATCAAAAGTACATTATTTGTAATACTTAAATTCCAAGTCTCAATATTTCAAATGCTATGGCTTGAAAAATATGAATTTTTCAATCAAACACTGTAAATTTTAAAATTGCAATAAAAGCTGAAATATCTGAAAAACCTTCAGCGCTAGACCATGGGTCATGTTATCAAAGTCCCCTTCGATTTCATCAAAGAATTCAACAATGTAATAAAAAATATACCATTCCATTTAAAATAAGAGAGTAGGGTGCACTACCCCATATAAGGGGTAGCTAGAACAACGAAAATTTTTTCTAAAGGTAGTTCAGGTGACAAAACGGCCATATACCAAATTTCATAAAGTTCCATCAAGTAGAACTTCTTATACTTTTGGGGTTCCATCCTCTTGGCTCACCCTGTATATACATATATATAAAAATTTTAACGAACGGTGGATATGGGTTCCTGAGGTCCCAAAACGAACTTCTGTGCAAAAATTTTTCGGAAATTCAAAAGTGAGGATCTCGTCATAAGCTAATTTTTTTTTAAAAAATTCGCTGAAAATGGCATTTTTTTATATGATTTATCGTCTTGCGAGCCAATAAAAATTTTATGCGACTCAATGAAAAACGCTACACTGGAACACGTTGAATTTCACAAAGACGCGTTTCTATGATTGAACAGAAACTCAAAAATTACTCTTTAAATTGAATAGCTTGAAAAGTTACTTTTCCGCCCGCTAAGGAATCCTGTTATTTACCTTACTTGAATACCCTTGACTAAAGCTCTATGAGTCATACTTTAGTTTCTAGAAAATTATTTGAGTCACATGTTTAGAAGTTTGAGTAACGCTGTTCTATAGTCAAAGAATACATACTCCATAGAAGCTCAGATCTCGGGGTTTTGTGGTTATCAAACTTTTAGTACCTACCCTGACTCACGAAGGGCGACACTTGTTCAATGTCGGTCGGTCGTCGACACTGTTGCCGACGACGTAGGAAGAAAATCTACTAAATAGTCACGTGATACCCACTAGAAATCCATTTAGTTTATTTTGAAGTCAATATTCCTTTTCTACATCCAAATATGTCCATTATAAATATAAGATAAAAAATTATATAGATAAATATCTCCAAAAGTTATATTTAATTAGACAAATCAACAAAAAATATTCGAAAAAAAAATCTACCAATTTTCTACTTTTCTACCAGAAATTCTACTTTTCTACCAGATTTTCTACTAATCTACTAGACGGAGATTTATCCACAAGACGGGTCGAAATTCCACCAGATCTAATAGAAATTCGCCTGAATCGGCAACCGTGGCCATGAGTTCGGTTGATAAAATCGTCGTGCTTAGCATGTGCTTACCGACATTGAACAAGTGTCGCCCTTCGTGAGTCAGGGTAGGTACTAAAAGTTTGATAACCACAAAACCCCGAGATCTGAGCTTCTATGTAGTATGTATTCTTTGCTATAGTATTCGAGCGCTTTGCGCCTGTGAAATAAGGAAGAAAATTGGCAGTTTCTGTTCAATCTTACAAAATATGTTACGGATTTATAGGACAATCCTTGAAAAACTTTTTAGCAAAATTTGATCCTCGTAACTCATTTGGAAGGCGTTTAAAATAAGCAAGTGGCAATCTTTTGTATTTTTGTTTTTTTAGAATACTGTGGAGAGAAACAAAAAAAATCTATCTTGGGGGGATCTTCGAGTCATTCTATGTCTCTTTGCGTGGGTAGTTGGTTTTTGAAAATCATGACATTATCCAAAACGAACGTTTTTTGACCAACGTACAAATGAGCTACGAGGTTGTAATTTTGCTAAGATGTTTTTAGAGACTATCCTATAAATCCTTAAAATGTTTTTCTAATTGCTTTATTATTTTGATAGAAACAGTCAAATTGTAATACTCCAAGTTCGGACACTCTGTATAGATATGCTCAAAAATCGAATAGTAATAGTTCCTTTTGCATTACTTAACTTGGTTATCGATAGTTACGCTACTGTGAACATTCTGTATGCATGTGTGTAATTCAATTTAGTTCGACTGTTATTATTGAATCATTTCTATCGTACATAAATTTTGTTTGGCAATGTTCGAGTTGAAATTAATTTCTACACATGTTCTTGAATATCGATAAAATTACAACAGTTGAGTAATTGAAGTAGTTTAATTGAGCGAAATACAAGCGCCACTCTAATATAGACTTAATTAAGTAAAATAATATAACAGTCTGTATTATTATAATTCTTGAGAGTTTCTATAGAAGACTTACATAAGAGAAATTATCCGCTTCGTTTCAGTGTTAAACGAAATATAAATTAAAATTTACTACGTTTTACACGTACTGTAAGAAACTTTTTTAGAAATTAATCATGCTGATATACGTAAATATTTGCGTGATACTTTATGACTCATAAATTATGAGCTAAGATGATTATCCTGTTAATTGATTAGTTTCAAAGTTGAGTATGATCAGAATAATGTTTTTTTTCTTTGGTAGATTTTAAGCAACCGTCCCGTTAGTATGGTGTTGGATGTGTCCGATTTGACAACAGCATGGAAAGATAGTGATTTTATAACAGATTGTTTATGTTGGCATAATGTTTATAGACAACGACACGGTTCACCACCATTAACAATGTGTTCTGAGGTAAAATTTAACAAATCTTTATTATTGTCTCATCAAATAGTAGCGATAATAGAAAAATTCTAAGTAAAAGTCTTCTAAAAGTATTCACTAACTTTTTGAAGACTGAGCTATATCTATCTCATTCTTTAAATTCATTGAAAAGAGACAAGTTTAAACCAACCATTGCAAAAGTTACCGCGCAACTATCCTATTTCGTTTATTTCGTAGATGACGTTATAATTGCTATCTCTATCTTTACAACTTTACATTTAGATGCGACACACAGGACACCCTGTATCTAAATGTGGCGAATCTTATGGAAGTCCTATTAATTAGTGAGCGACTCGAAAAATATTTCAAGGATTTATAGGGAGTCCCTAACAAAATTAGAACCATGTAGCTCATTTATTTCCTCCCGTTCCAGAATAAAATAAAGAAAGACGAAAAAAACCAATGTTGAGTCATTCTAAATGCTCAGCTAGTTTTTGAAAATCGCGACATCACCAGAAGCGAGCATTTTTTGACCGATTTCCAAATAAGCTACAAGGTTCTAATTCGTGGCATTTAAATTTGACACCCTGTATATGGGGTGGTATTCACTAAATTTTTAAGAATTATAGTCATTATCTACCAGGAGTCACTTTATATTAATTATTACCTGCAAATGATTGTCTCAGTCACTTTTCCATATGCTTTGTATGTAAGGAGGAGGCTCAGACAACAAATTTTGAAGACAAAGAATGTAATTATAGGGTTTACTACAAAAGTTGCGCGGTAACTTGCGCGATGGTTGTTTTATACTTGTCTCTTCTCAGTTATGAGTTTATGAGCTTTAATGAAATTGTAGAGAGTGAAATAGACAGTTCAGTTCAAAATGACTCTGTTAGTATCTCGCAATTACGATAGCCAGTCACCAAAAAGTTATGGCATAACGACTGATACTGGTGACTTTACTGGTACTAGTCTCTAAAAATTTAGTGAATACCACCCTAAATTGTTGTTATAATAATCCAATAAAGAAATTATTTTATATGGGGGAGGCCGTAAATTGTAGTAGTAGCTTATTACTTATTACAGTTATTACAGGACGAGCACGTGGTATATTTATTGATAGGGAAAATGTTTCCATAAAATAAATTTGTTTTTGCTTGTTTTCACTTTATAATATTACAAGACTGATAATAAATCAAACAACATCATTACCATCAAATTGGGTGTCATAAAATTTTTTAACAAAACCTCCCCCTATTAAATACGATGTAAACAAAACACCAATTAGTTAATGACAAAACAACAAGGTATTTATCTAATCTTTTAATAGTTTCTAAATCAATATTGATATAAAATTTCCGCTCCATTATCATTTATTTCAATTTACAGTTGTGCTATTTAGCCCAAACTTGGGCCAATCATTTAGCTCACACGAATCGTTTCTATTACCGACCGGACAAAGATATTGGTCAAAATCTATTTTGTCGTTCTTCCAACGTTCTAGTAAATGATGTTACAGGTAACACTATAAAATTAAAATTTAACAGCAGGATTTGCCCTCATTTGCATACCGGTGACGTCAGTGCTCTGACATATCTTATATGTTAGTGCTCTCAAATTTGTTGCGATTGTGACACTAGGTAATTGATGAATTGAGTCGGCCACTTTACAAACAATAAACAGTCGGTTTAATGTAGCTGATTTTTGCCTCTCTTGCTGGATTTTCATAAACGCAGCAAGTGGGTAGGTTAATAAATTACGATTATAGTAAAAATCGAGAGTTAAAATAAATTCACGATCCCGCTGCTAAATTATAATTAGTAAATTAGAAATAGTTGTAATTAAATAAACAAGTTTTAGGGCAAGAAGTAGCAGCTTATTGGTATAGTGCTGTACGCCAGTACGATTTCCGTAAAGAACTCGATGTTCTACAGGCTAATGTAAATGCAGGTAAATCTTGACTAATATAGTGATAATAATTATTGATTTTATAATTTAAATGATATTTAGGCCATTTTACGCAATTAGTATGGGCATCATCACGTCATTTCGGTATAGGCAAGGCACGTTCACGTTCTGGTAAAATTGTTGTTGTTGCTCATTATGCTCCTGCAGGTAATGTAACTGGTGCATATTTAGAAAATGTATTTCCACCAACTGCTGAATATTTCACACAATCATTACCACAATCAGCATCAGTACGATTACCATCATTACCATCACCACAAAATTCATCAACAGTACATACAACAATGCCATCACATCGGTTTCTGGTTGCTAGTGACAGTTCCGCATCAGAATCTGGACAAAGTATGTCCAGTAGTATGTAATGAAAAACAATTGAATTTTTCCACAAGCAAAGATTGTAATGTAATGAAAGAAGCTCTACAATGATCTCAGTAAATTTATAAAAAAAATACGACAATCATAATCTGTATGGATTATTTTCTTGGCTGTTATTTGTGTCTACTTCATTTGGCTTATGTTACAATTAATTTTGTTTCAGATGGCACTAAATTGTAAAAGACAGTGGCGTAATGAGCAGGGTACTGTGAGTTCCGCGGAACACGGGCCATACGTTTAAAAAAGAGGTGTTAACTCCAAAAATCCGTAAGCAAAATGATGGACAAATAAACATGAAACTATAACTCATATGTATAGTCTCTGAAGTGATTTAAGAAACTGACTAAAGCAATAAAATTAGTTTAAAATAGATTTAGTAGCGAACAACTTGACAGGGGTACTGAAATATTGCAAGTATAAAATATTTGTGGAAAATTCACTTACTTTGTGGAAGACTGATCCTTTTACAAATTTTTATTAAAAACATCTGGTTGCTGTTATTGGTAACGAATTTATTACAATGGTAAATGTCAATATTTCAGTAGCCCTATCTAGTTATTTACTACTGAATTTATTGTGGTCTAATTTTATTACTTTAGTCAGTCTCTTAAGTCACTTTACTGACTATAAATTTGGGGCCTGTCTTGTCAACCGGAACACGGGCCTTTTAACTTGTCACTACGCCACTGGTATAACATTCATAAAGCTATTGTAGTTCGAAATGCCAATTGATCTATTATGTTAACTAGTAAGTACTATCATTAATTACTCTTGTAATTACTATTATTATTATTATTATTATTATTTTTATTGAACCTTGAAATAGTAGCATTGTTCGTATAGTAACAAACACGTGCCAAAGTTGAATCAAATCTAAAAATACAACAAAAAGAATTTTCTAAAACCTTCAAATTCAATTAGATGTCTTCAATCTTATCTGCAGTGGCGTAAAATACACCCCCGCAACCCACGCAGTGCGGTGGAGCCCAGCGTCCGACGGGGCTCAGTATCAGAATGAGGCTCAACAAAGCTAAGCGTTGAGTGAATAGTAACATAGAGATTTCAGCTTTATGGGAGATTGATAGTTGAAAAAAATAAATTTACTGAGTGATGGTTCTTGACTGAAATTGTATTCAGCTCATCATCGGGAGTACAGCGAGATAGTGTCGTCATCTGGTGATCGGAACACTCACAACACTGAGAGTACTTAGACAGTGGCGCTGCCTGGTGTCGGAAGCATAGGCCTGAAATCTTTATATTATTATTCACTCAACGGCTTTTCGAAATTTTTTATCTCAATAATGCAATAAATGACTAATAATTAATGATTTACCATCAAGCTTTTGGTAAGTCATTAAGTAACATACTAATGAATAAAGTAGTTCTGAGGTTTTCAATTACGCCACGGCTTATCTTTAATAGATAATCTTTGCACAATTTTCTATTTATAATATTTGCACAAAATTCTATATTGTTATAATAACAATTTATGGCAATCAATGTTGCTCATGTTTATCAACAACAATAATAAAATCACCCCTCCTCAAGCATGTGCCTAAAGGACAACCAAAACGAAATTAGCTTTGCTTAATTAGATATAGGACAAAATTAAAAAAAAAAAACAGACACGGTTGTGAATAGCTTTAGTTGTTTATAAAATTAACACAAATACACTCAAACGAATTCAACTTGGCCATCTAGTTCGTTAGTGGAATTTCATAAATCACTTGAGCCTAATCAAAGATTTTGTTAATGTAGCAAGTTGGCCGAATTCGATTCGATTGACTACATACAACAAAAATCAATGTATAAAAACAGGGCTTTTAATGTTGTTCATTATTGTTGATAATTTTGGCTTTAATTTTGTTTCTACTAAAAATTGATAAAAAGAAAATTATACGTACGTACATATGTATTGAAAATTGTTGATAATATGTTGAATGTTATTAAAATTTGTAAATATTTATACAGATATTGAATATTTTAAATGCGTAGGCTGTGAATTATAATTTTAATGAATTCTGATAAAATGACAGCTTTGTACTTGTAAACGTTTTGTAGACAATTTGTTATGTTGTACCTATAATGTTTATTGTAATAATTATGCCAGAATTTAGGGATAATTTATACACACATCACACATACACACATTAACACAGGCAAATAAATTAAATACAAATTAATGCAGGGTGTACAAAGTTATTTGTAGTTGGCCATGTCTTTGGTTACGTAGGACCGTAGCTTGATTCGGCTGCTTATTTTGTCATTTATAAATGTCAAATATGAACCAAGACAACCGAAAGCATGGCCAACTGCGAGGTAAATTAGCGTAGTGCATCCTGTAAAATCATTAGTGATAAGAGTAAATTCGCCTTTATTTACGTAATAGTCTTAGGTTTAATGATTCGTTACAACAATCAAAAATAGCCGCAATTTGTATGTTAATAGTCTGACACCCTTATATGATAATTGTTATTGTTGTAAACGCTGCACTTGTTGTTAAAAAAAAAAATGATAACAGTAACAATAAACTTCAACGTTAATTGTAAATTTTGTTAATTTTTTCAAATTATCTTCGTAGAAAGCAAGTGGATTGTGTATAAAGCTTCTTAGGAATATTGACAAAGCGAATTTTGGTATAAAATCGTGAAACATTGACAATTTACACACTCTTTGCTACTGTTTTCAGGAGAAAAATTGAGTTTAAGGAGGAACGCTTGGTATTATTAGTATTTAAAGTAGATACATTTCTTTGCTAAGCCCTTTCGTAAAATAATTTGACTTGTAAGTTATAAGTCATTTTTCACTATTTCTGCAAGCAAATTATACATACAGGGTGATTCAAGAGGATGGCCATTAAAAGTATAAGAAGCTCTAGTTATTGTAAGTTGATGAAATTAGTATGTAGCCATTATATCCCCTGAATTTTCTCTAGAAATTAGGAGCTACCCTCCTTATATGGGGTAGGGCACCCTACTCTCTTATTTTAAATGGAATGGTATATTTTTTATTACATTTTTGAATTTCTTGATGAAATCGAAAGGGACTTTGATAATATGATCTATTGTCTAGGGCTGAAAGTTTTTCAGATATTTCAGCTTTTTGTTCAGTTTTAAAATTTGCAGTGCTTGATTGAAAAATTCATATTTTTGAAGTTACAGCATTTGAAATGTTGAAACTTTGAAATTATGTTGTTAAGATGATGAACTTTCACCCAACTTAAACAAAATTTGATTATCTTTCAGCGTTTAGCTGAAATAAATTCTTTTTTTCAGGCAATTTTCAAAGTACAATATCTTCCTTATATTAAATGGAACACCAAATCTTTCTTTATATGGTTAGATAGAGAAAATTTTTTTGCATCGAACTGTATTAGCATTTCCTATATCTATCTTTGATAGTTTTTCAGTTATTCAACATTTTCAAGTTCACCTGATTTTCTCCTCTGAAAAAAATATAAAACATAGAAGGCTTAGCAAAACAACTTTCAATTCAATTGTCACAATTAAGATGAAATTAATTAATTAATTTTTAAATATCTCAAGGAAGGAAAATGAAAGAAATTGGTAATTAATTAAATAAATATTTATTGCATTTGTTTTTTATGCATGTAGAATATCTAAAGTTGTAAAAAAACATGGAAAATATTCAATATTAACGTCATTTGTGATGTTCTGCTTTTTTTTGATAAGCCTTCTATGCGTTTAGTTATAGTTGAATTCATTTCGAGGGAGGTGATTGGACAAAATTGAAAATTTTGAATAACTGAAACATTATCACATATTTTCTCCATCCAACTATATAAAGAAAAATATGAGGTTCCATTTAAAATAAACAAGATAATGTAGTTTGAAAATTGCGTGAAAGAAAATTTTATCTCAGCTAAACGCTGAAAGGTAATTGAATTTTGTTTAAATTGGCAAAAAGAACATCATTTTTACTACTCAAGTTCCAAGTTTCAACACTTCAAATGCTTCAACTTGAAAAATTTGAATTTTTCAAATAAACACTGCAAATTTTAAAACTGAACTAAAAGCTGAAATATCTGAAAAACTTTCAACGCTAGACCATGGGCCATGTTATCAAAGTCCCCTTCGTTTTTATTGAAGAAGTCAAAAATGTAATAAAAAATATCATTCCATTTAAAATAAGAGAGTAGGGTGCACTGCCCCATATAAGGAGGGTAGCTAGAAAAACGAAAATAATTTCTAGAGGAAATTCAGGGGATATAATGGCTATAAACCAAATTTCATCAACTTCCATCAATTAGAACTTCTTATACTTTTAATGGCCCATCCTCTTGAATCACCCTGTATAGGATAGTTCACAGAGGCGTAGTGAGAAATTTCAGCACCCGAGGACAAGTTGTTAAGAGGCGCCCTCTAAAATCCATATTTTCACCATTTAATAGATTACATATTTATGGATATTTATACGAGGGCATTTGCCACCTATACGCTAAGCCACTGATAGCTGATAGTTCAGAACAGTGACGTCAGAGCCCATATATCGGTTTAAATCCATCTGCTTAATTATTATAACTTAGCAGCAGGATTTTCCCGCATTTGCGGTCGGATGACGTCACTACTCTGAATTATCTTATATGTTAGTGCTCTTCAATCTTACTCGATCTCCATCGAATTCTCTTTCACATCATTCCTAACTCAGATTTACATAAAGAGAAATTGAGGGCCCAAATCTATTTCTTACTTAAGGGCCCAAAACAACCTAGCTACGCCACTGAATCCCGCTGCTCTCTTATAACTTATAACCAAGCAACGGACATAGAAAGCTCTGTGTTTGTGCCCTAATATACGGCGCGCGTGTCCGGCGTTTGTCGTACGTCGGTAGCCATCCATTGGCGTGGGGGATCGTTCTAAATTTAAAATCCACAAACACTTATATTTGATTACATCGCAATTTGTGTCACATTTATTGTTTAAAAACACATCTTGAATCTCTTCAATATGCAGAGATACATTATACGTATTTATACGCAATTAAAGCTAGAATAGATTCTTGATAATTTTCTTACAAAATTAATATTTAAAAGAATAGAAAAATGCAAAGTCAATTTATCAATATCAAGTACAATTACATATTGATTAAATTAAACTTGAATATTAATTATTTAAATAAGAATTTTCTCTTTCATTCATTTCGTGAAACTTTATCTACAAAGTTAAAATAAACATTGAGACAATCATCAATAAACAAATCGAAAAAAAAGGAACATTACACTAGATAAAAACAATAATATCGAAATTCGTTATTTTTCCCTGATTGAGGTCTATTGTCTATTGTTGTTAATTTTCTACAAGCCGAATATTAATAATCGTATAATAATTTTTAAATTGCCAATTACCTATCTTAAAAATCCATAAATAATATTTCGAAAATTTCGTTCACTTTTTTGTTAATTGATTTGATATATGTAGGTATTTTTTTCTATTTTGTTTAAAATATTCCAACAGCCAGCCAACCTCACTGTGGCGCTCATGAAAAGGCAGTATAAAATCAATTAAATCAACAGATATGGAGCGCTGTGGGCCACCTGTTTATTGTGCGTGACGTCGATCTCTTACTTCAATAACTATGTTAACTGACTGTAATGTTACAAGCACGGCGAATAAACGTATAACTGTGCAGAGAGATTCAGAGCGATCGAGTTGTAACTATACAAGCGCTCACATGTGTGATAGTTCAGCGCTATGATCTCATTGCTACCGTGCGGTATAAAATGTCCGTTGCTAACTTATAACATAACCCACACAACTATTGATGTGTTTCTGAATACATACTGAGATGCAATAAAATGTATTCTCTCTAAAGAATCCCCAGGTATATTAACCCTAATAATAATAATAAATCCTTATAAATGTCATTTTCGGAGAGAAGGAGTTCTTAGAAAAGACAGGTATAGAATCCTTTTGAGTATTTTTTTTTTAATATTCCTTGTTGAAATTGTACAGTTTTCTACTTACAAGCATTAAAAAAAAAAATGCAAACAAGTCATAAAATTTACCGTCCACAATCACAACAAAAATTGATCGCCCTCTCCTCCCACACCCACAATTCACGTAATTCCTGAGGTAAACCATCGGTGCCGATTTTCGTATTTTTCGGTGATATTACACATCTACCCCGACGTCTACGTAGAATTTTCACTGTAAACGATCTCGGTTTACAACGATACAAATTAAACCAACATTTCTCAGTTAGACATTGTACAGAACGAAGATATCTAGGGAAATAATCATCGCCTAAATCAATCCAATCAATTTTCGATTTGCAATGCCATTCTTTCTTGAAATCACGTTCAATTCTATGATAGTGCTCTTGTTGTTGTTGTTGTTCGTCTTCTTGGATATCACGCCGATTTCTGCTTATCATTGTCTCGTTGTTGATATTTCTTTTCGATAGGTAACGATTCGTTATTTTTACATGATTCTCTACAGCCCATGCTGGTCGATTATCAATAACATCATAAAAATCTTTATCAACATAGAAATCTTCATGTATAATAGCTGTACGTTTCATCGATGGTTTAGCGTGTTCTCCATCGAAAATTTGTGGCTTATTAACACTCATATATCGTGGATTATACGCTGCACCCAAGAGATATTCTAAAATATCCATTGGTAATTCAGGACAGACGATATCATTGATGCGTTGATTGAAATCATTGGTCGAACACAAAGTATAAAACAACAATTGTATTATTAAAATTATCTTCAACAACATATCGTTTATCTATTAAACAAACACTACATATTTTAGTGAAAGTCACATTGATTTCTTCAATTCTAGTCCCCTCTCTGTAATGTACTAGACTACCTGAAGAATTTCGAAAAATTCCATTGGCCTACAACGTGAAGGGTACAAAAGCCAACTAATCTATTGGCTCGTTTGCAAGATTTCGAAACTTTGAAAAAATACAAAGGGTAGAGATCGACACTATACATACAGAACTGGCAGTTTTATTAGGTACATTTGGAAAACATTAATTTAACCCAACGTCTGCTTGATTTTCCTACTTAACGCTATCTAACAGGCCTGTGTCTTTTTTTTAAGATCCCATAAGAAGCAATTTTTTGAGAAAATGCCAGTCTTTTCCCCATTGGTGCTAGTTACCACCACATAAAAAAATATGTAACTCTATTTTTACTGTCATAAGTCATAAGTTATAACTGTTGAACTGACAATGAGTAAGATAATTAATATTAGTTTGTTTGGTGAAGGGATTAAGGGTGCATGGTAATAGCCGTCATCATTTTCAATTTTTTACTAACTCCTAGCTATCTCTTTCTAACTTATATGCTAGTGGTGTAGATGGGCGGGACCGATGTTCTCTAAATGTACCTAGCTAAACTGCCAGTTCTGTACATAAAAAAAAACTTTCTCTAAATGAAACTGTACAACAATTTTAACCCTTGTGTTAACATCAGTAACAACAATGTTACCGTTACGAATTGTCTTGTTTTTCTCGTGTGTTTCGTTAGTTTTTGGTGAATTTAAGTATACACTCAATAATTTAGTTTGCGATGAATTACCACAACATATTCTAGAATATTTATTGGGTGCCGCTTACAATCCACGCTATATGAGTATTGATAAACCGCGAATTTCCGAAAATTTACCCACAATCGGTGGTGGTTCAACATTGAAACGTACCGTTCTAGCAGTTTCACTCGATGAAGATTTCATTGTTGATAGTGATTTTTATCAAGTGCTCGATAATCGCCCAGCTTGGCAAATCGACAATCATGCTGCACTCGATCGTACAAATCGACGACGTTTCACACGCGATACAATCTACGAGACACAACGAGATTTCCGTAAAGAATGGCATTGTAAATCGAAAATCGTATGGAATGATTTGGGTATTGATTATTTCCCCAGATATTTACGTACGGTGGAATGTTTGAGTGAGAAATGTTGGTTTAATTTGTACCGTTGTAAACCGAGATCGTTCACTGTGAAGATTCTACGTAGACGTAAAGGTCGGTGTGTAGAAGTACCGAAGAATTCCCGAATTGGTTTCGATGGTTTACCGGAAGAATTACGCGAATTGTGGGTGTGGGAGGAGCGAGCTATCAATTTTTGCTGTGATTGTAGCCGATAGATAATGAACGTGTGAACTTACTTTAATACAACCGTAAATCTCTAAAGCCGGTCCTGTTTCCAAATGTAAACTTCATTTTTCCAACTTTAAGAATTTTCTAGAACAAAATTTTTGTATTTTTATCAAACAAAGTGTTAAAAATCACAGTGACTAAATTTTCAAACATAAATTGTAAACAGCAATAATTACCTTTGTCAACATAACCTCAAATATTATTTGTAAATTTTATCAATAATCAATAAACAGCAGTATGAGCTATGAGCTTACCGTAATTTCAAACTTTTCCAAAGCCGGTCCTGTCTCCCAAGTCCCAATGTCAACGGACATAACCTCACATTCTTAACCTTAAATTTTTTCCAATAACATAAAATATCCGTATTTCTCGCACATAAAATGCTAAAAAACTCAATAAATTCGTTGAAAATACTAAATTTTCCTTTGATTTTCCAACGTAAGTCATAAAATACAATAATTATTTCTCAATTAACATAACCTCAAATTTTTGTAGGAAATTTGAGTGTATCGTTGAAATTGAATGAAAAATGGGATCTAATAACGGCTGTTTGTATCGAAAGGAAACCGATAATAACACCAGAACCGATGGAATTAGAGAAAGAGTTTAAAAAGTATTTAGAAACGGTCGAATTTGAAAATAGCTTGAAATCAGATCATGAAATCCGACATGAAAAAGAAATGTATTTTAAAACCATCATAAACGTATCTAATACTCTAACAATTAATTGTTAATTTTAGGAAACAATTAGAGAAATTGAAACAAGGTGAAGAAATTGAAGTTCATATAAATCAAACAGCACAAGATCTTGTTGATGCTGCAACAGACGAACTGAAGAAATTCCAATTTGCTAGTAGAATTACAGGTTTATTTTCAATATTTTAATTACAATTACATCAATTATCACTAATTTCAGATGCAGATAGAGAGAATGATGTAAAATCATTAAATCGTAAATTAGATAAACATCTAGTTTTGTTAACCAAACAAAAAATCGGCAAAGATCAATTCTATCTTTTACCGCAAAGTCTACGACAAGACGGTGAAACACTACGACAGGTATATGATTTTATAATTATTACATTACAAAGTTGACGATTATTATCATTCAAAAAAAACAGACAGCAGAACGTGCAATAAAGGAGACCTGTGGGGAGCAATTGAAGGCGAGATTTTACGGTAATGCCCCGTCGAGTTTCTACAAATACAAATATCCAAAGGATACTCAAAATGAAGCCGTGGGGGCTAAAGTTTGTATTTTAGATTCATTTATTCAGTGGCGCATTATACCACAATTAGTCAATTGAAAGGGGCTCCGGCCTGTGTGCGCCTTTATCCTAAATTGTCATATTGTTGCAGCATGTTGGGCCTTAAAATCCTTAATGCGCCACTGCATTCATTCTATTCATTCATTTTAATTTATTTTTAGATATTTATTTATTTTGCACGGTATTTAAACGGTGAAATTGCTGATAAAAATGTCGATTTTAAATGGTTGGATAGGAATGAATTGAATAAAACATTACCGAGTGGTTATCAAAAGAGTGTTATGCAAATGTTGATTGATGAATAATTTTTAAATTATCAGAAATTGATAACAAAGTGTAAAATTGTACAAAATTCAATTAAATTTCAACAATTGTATGGAATTGTTTATAATTTTCAATCCATTATAACAGCTACACTTATAACTAAGCTAAGGATTATGAAGATGATTTAGATTGTCGCGTGATTATCGTCAGCGCACTCCATGGACTTACCTGACTTTCACTTCTTATTTTGATTGCAATAATAAATAATAAGAATAAATATATTTTATTGATATAATTTAATTAATTTCATCAAGTCTAAGATATTTTGTGTGTTTAGGGACGAACTTAGGCCCTTAGACGGCTACCACTAGGGTTTCCAATTTTGATTTCTTAAATTTAGGACCATGGTACTGAAGATTCAGGAAGATTCAGAACTAGTTTTTTGTTGATAATTTCCCTGTAAAACAAATTTAGCCTTTTTATTAAAAAAAAACAAACAAAAAAGCATACAGGGTGAGTCTAAAGTAACGCATAATTGTCATAACTTTTTTATTTATGAGAATTTTGAAAAACGCCAAGACAGGTAACTTTTGATTTTTAAATTAATTAAGTGGGTCTGAGCCAAAACAGCTCTACCAGTTACTATTGCGAAGGAATTACGCCATCATCAATTTTTTTAAATGACACCCCCTATTTTTTACAGCTAACGTCATGATATAAAACGGAAGTACATAAATATTAGTAACATTTATAGTGGAAAAAAAATTCGGTCATTCTTTTTTGATGGTTACATATTAGTCCAATTCTCTGATAAGTTAAAAAACTTATAAGTTCTGTTTCTCATAGTGTTAACCTTAGAAAGAGACATGATCAGTAACTGGTCAATTTTTAGGAGGGCTCATAGGGGTCTAAACTTGTCATTTAGTCCGTCCCTGTGCTTGTAACTTTTAATTTTATTTAGATAATCTATCAATTACTCGATTCTAGATATGGTTCTATTCGAAAAATATTTCAATGATTTGCAGAAGATCCCCAGAGAAATTTTAGCAAAATTAGAACCTCGTAGCTCATTTGGAAATTGATCAATAACTCTCGTTTTGGATACAGCTACGATTTTCAAAAACGAGCTACACACTTAAAATGACTTAAGTGACTCGAAGATCCTCCTAACACTGCTTTTCTTTCGTTTTTTCTAATGAATTCTGAAATGTTTCCTATTTTGCATAGAATGCAATGGAGGAAAATGAAAGGAATTAATATTGAAAGGGTCTTGGAGTCATCCTTAGTCGTTTTATGTGTTTAGCTCATCTTTTAAAATCGCGACATTGTTCAAAAATGAGTGTTCTTTGACCCAACTTCCAAATAAGCGACAAGGTTCTAATTTTTTTTAAATGGTCTCCAAGGACCTTCTTACAAATTCTCAAAATATTTTTTAAATCGCTTGTCAAGTTTAATAGTATCGACCATATATCGAATCGACACCCTGTATATTAGTTACACTGGACCGCTTGTTTGTTGTACGTGATATCGATCTTTTACTTCAACAACCATGTTGAATGATTGTAGTGTTACAAGCTCGTTGATTAAAGGTATAATTCTGTAGAGAGATCGATTTATACCTATGTAGAGCGCTCACATGTATGATAGTTCTAGTTCTAGGCAGTGACGTCAATGCTACCGTACCTACCGTACGATATCAATTGTCCGAAGCTAAGTAATAATAAACAAGTTGCAGATATTGCCGACGGAAAAAAGAAATCTCAAACTTTATGATTAGATATGCGAATTTTTCGTAGATGATAGTTTTAAAGTGTTTGTGTGTGTGTGTGTGTTCGTGTTTAAACAACAATATAAAAATGGTGACACCGATTAAATCAACTTTAAGGATTACATCGAAACTTACACCATCACCATTATCGTTATTATCACCGAAATTTCGATCGCCGTTAAATAATTTCCATGGAAAACCGATAAAAAATCAAAATTTGAATGTGAAACGTTCTATTTTCAATGAACACAAACCGAATTTCGTACAAAATTCCCAAACACTTTTACACAATAATTATAATTTCGATTCGATTAAACTACAATCGAATCGGTGTGTTGATATAATTGGTCGTGGTTCGTTTGGGGTGGTAATTAAGGGCAATTATAAAGGTAAATCGTAATCGTAAAGGATTTGTTTTTAAATTATATATTTGAATTAATATTGATTTATTAGTTTAGATAAATCGGTTGCAATTAAAATTGTTAAATTGGATCGGAGATATTATCAAAACGATTTTAATTGTTTAGGATTGAATCATCGAAATATTACAAAAATATATGATATTATCACAGTAAATAATTATAATTTAATAATAATGGAATATAGTGATAACGTGCATGATTTACATTCAATTTTAATTAATCGTGACAATAAAAACAACCAATTGAGCAAATCGAATCGATTGAAATATGCAATTCATATAGTTGAAGGATTAAATTATTGCCATAAAATGAATATTTTACATTTGGATTTGAAACCGAAAAATATTTTATTATGTAACGATATTTGCAAAATCTGTGATTTTGGTAATTCGATATCACTCGCTAAAATATCATCATTCAATATGTTTAAGGTTAGTGCATCTATTTTTTTTTTTGAAGTTATACTTCTTTTGGCGCGTTTTCTTAAAATATTATGAGTGAAATTTTAACAAGCAATGGTAATTGCGCGCGCAATTTAACGACACCAAATCAAAGCAGAAACGAGGATGAAGCGGGCTTTTTGAAGATTTGAATTCTTGACTGTTAAAAGCTTAGTTTTTGGACTTGTGATACAAATTTAGATGGATCAAATTGAATTTGCTCAAAACGCAGTAGATCTTGGTCACAGTAGAAGCGCAACAGAGTTTACTCTCTTTCTCTCTCTCTCTCTCTCTTACTCCACTGGTAATACATTCAAAAAAATAATCGAATAAACACGGACCGTGCTTGGGCAAACTTAGCTTGATCCATCTATAACTATTTAATCACGTCAAAGAAGTATAATTTCTAACGCAGGAACCCCATTTTTTTGCCTCAAAACCGATAAACTTTTCAAAAGTTTCAGGGAACTGTAGCCTACACTGCTCCGGAACTGTTAACAGGCCAAACACCAAGCACCAAAAGTGATATTTACTCTTTAGGTATCGTATTATGGCAACTGGAAACACATCAATTACCATACGAAAATTTAGATAATGAAACTATCATTTATAACGTAATTTTATCGATTAATAAAATAACTACAATTATTGAATTAATTGCTATATTGTCCAACAGGTGGTAAAGTTCGATCTAAGACCTGATCGTAATCAATCAAATCAATCGAACGATTTTGATAAATTGTACCGAAACTGTTGGCAGAAATCACCGTGTGATCGTCCTGAAATTACACGAATTCTTGCTGAATTAAAAGCACTATAAAAAATATTTTTAAATGAGAAGAAATTAAACAATTCTATTATAATGAATTTGTGTTTTATTTTTTGATCAATACAATACGATTCAAGCAAATACCGATAATATTCTAATAATAAACGATTTGATTGCATCCACTATTCGTGTAAGAATATTTGGCTCTCTTGTTGGTATATAGATTTTATTTGTAGCGATCGGTGGTAAATACATCTCCCTTCGTAAATTTTCCAACGGTAAAGCTGTAAATTTATTATTTATTAAATTATGATAATTTCGGATGCACCATATAGATCTAGTATTTATATGGATAGCGCTTTCCCTAATTTCGCCAACAGCGTTTGGCGTGCTAACCACTTGGGCAACATACTAAATTGATAGAAATAGATTATAGATTAATTCAATGACGACTTATACTTTTAATCGCAAAAAAACTAATGAAATATAAGCGTCACTGTCAATTCTAGAAACCATGCCAGCATATCTCAAATTACGATTAGCGTTCCATTTTATCTGTTTTTTGATGCTTATCTTATCACTGCCTATCAGTAATTATTAATGATAGAAATTCTCGTTGCTCATCCTTTTTTGCCTCACTATTACGGAATAAAGCGCTATCCATAGATATACTAGATCTATATCGTGTGTCTATATGGTGTAAAACACAGTAATTTACCTCGTTGGTTGGCCATACCTTTCGTTACGTACCGTTGTAGCTTGATTCAGCTGCTTGAAAAATACATTAACAAATGTCAAATATAGTGAAGTATGAATTAAACTACGACGTTACGTTAACGAGGCATGGCCGACTTCGGGATAAATTACCGTGGTACACCTGTTATAGATATAGATATTGAAAAAACAAGTTCCAAAAATGACTTTTAAAACAAATATCTTACACTACATTCTCTATTTTGCGCCCCCTTGCAGTTAAAAAAAAATCTCAAAATTTAGGGGATTTTTGTAACTTTTAGTATGACAACAAGAAATTCAGTGGAAATTTCAGTTGTTCTTTTGTTATTCCAGAAACATTAGTAACAATTTAAATTGATATTTTCTAAAGAATTTCTTTAACGCTTTTTGACAGCTGTCATTTGAATTTGAATGCCAAACGTTCAACTACCAACTGTAAGAAAGTGAATTCCACTATTAAAGAAGACTAAAAAGTGGTTTAATAGGTATTAAAGAACTTTTTGTTGCCTTAGCAACGCTATTATAGACGCAAAATAGAAAAATTAAATTAAAAAAAAAAACCTAGAGAACTTACAGTCGACTAATTTGATTGTTGGTGCATGAATTTCTTGACCGACAAATTCTAAATCTAATTAAAATTCGTGATTAATTAATCAAATTGTTAGATTTAAATTGTTTATAATACCTCGAGTGTTGGGTTTATCACCTGGTGGACTTAGATGTGTTAACGTCCATGATAATGTCGTACTAATCTAAATTTTTCAATTTTGAATTGTATTAAATTTGATGGAAAATTTGTTGTGTTTTTTTTTTTATTAATTACCTGATAGAAGTTGAGGAATAGTAAAAAAACAATCGAAAAATACTTCATTTCTTCTATAGATAGGGTATTGTCACGATCGATCGATTGATACAAATTGATTTTCTATCGATTTATTTTATGTATTTATACGGTTCTTATAAAGTTGTAATTAATTAGAATAATCAACACATATGTATATTGGATTATTGATTAATTTTGTGTAGGGGTAACTCTATTAACTTATGTTATTATTATTTTACTATTTATAGCCTATTCTATTTTGTAGATTTACACAATCATTTATTGTTTAAGATGGGTGTTTGTTGTGATTTGTTTTCTGATATAACGTAATCTTCGCTATAATTGATTATCAGGGGCGGACTGGTTTTGAGTGAGTGTCCCTGGTAGGTAAAACTATTTTACACAAATTCGATAGGACCGATGTTATGGATATGCGACGTGTACATACAATGGCACCACAAATTTGACAAATTCGTTCATATTTTGCTTGTATTTTTGAATTTTAGAACCGAATTATTAAGACCTTATGCTAAAGCAACAGTTTTTATGGAATTTCTGCATAGGAAACGATTTTGACGCTTTTAATAGCTTTTTGAAGTTATCAGTTTTGCGACACTTTCGTCTACTGTTATCCAGTTTGATGCTGATTTTGCTCTTATACGTAATAAAAGGCAAATTCATTCTCAATTTTTAGCCCAGATTTAGAAATGATTTTCAAACTTTTAGTCCACAGGCGTAGCGTAAAATCTCAGCCCCCTTAGCAATGAAAGGGCCCCTCTACTCATTACCTAATATATTACTTGATGACTTATAGGTACATATATCTAGAGCTTGAAGGTAAATTACTTATTAAGATACATTTATTACATTATTGAGCTATAATATGTCAAGAAAAAAGATTTAAACTCTCTTGAGCTCACTTTTATACAGTGTGTCCACGGATCGAGTTGACAATAGGTGTGATTAGCCGAAAATTTTTGTATAAGAATTTCATATTTGGGAAATTACTTCTGCTTCTTCTGAAACTTATTTTCCAAATACTTTCGATTTTTCTAAATCAAGGGGGTTTTTACTATTGAGCAAAAACTCTTTTAGTTCCTGGTAAAGTATCTTTTCGGTTCATAATATGGAATAATGTTACTAAGAAAAGTTGTTTAGAATGAGAAATTATGGGGTTATGCCAATTTTCAGAATGATCGGAGTACTTTGATAAAACCGAATTTTTCCCAAATTTATTTCAGGCAAAATATAATTTATCATTTACGGCACGCCAATGTGTCACTAAGGTAAGTTGATTGTAACGAAAAGCTGTCGAGCTATACAATTTTTTAGAAAGATTGGCCCACTTTGCTAATTAAAATAAATCTGACTATAGTAGAATAGTATATTATGCAACGAGATTAGAATGACGGCTATTATTTCACGAGTATGAAGGTTCCGACACGAGCGAAGCGAGTGTCGGAATCATACGAGTGAAATAATAGCCATTCTATCGAGTTGCATACACTATTTTCTCTACGACCAGTTGCAATTTTAACAATAAAATTCTTCATTTTGATAAAATTTATTTTTACTCCAAATTGAAAATTGAAAATTATTTCTAATGATTAAACGTCAAACTTTTAAACAAGTTATGTTGTTATGGTTACCAAACAAATGCTAGATCTACTTTAACACCAAATGACATATGTCATTGAAAATTTGAAATTTGTTTGATGATTTTACCTGTTAAACGTCAAAATAATAACGTATCCATGGTTACCAGCCAAATACTACGCTGCTATTGGTTAATTTACCAGTTGTGGAATGAAAAATCTGTACTGGAATGAATTCATTCCAGTACAGATTTCGAATATAGTATGATGTCATTCTAAGTGCGAGTAGAGAATGACATCAATTCCAATACAGTTTTCGAACACAGAATGATGCTATTCTAACATGGGAGTAGAGAAAAACCTTTATTTACCTTAGTAACACATTGGCGTACTGTAAATGAAAATTAATATTATGCATGAAATATTATTAGCAAAAATTCGGTTTTACCAAAGTACTCCGATCATTCTGAAAATTGGTATAACCCCATAATTTCTCATTCTAAACAACTTTTTTCAGTAACATTTTTCCATTTTATGAACCGAAAAGGTACTTTACCAGGAGCTAAAAGAGTTTTTGCTCAATAGTACACGCATCTTTGATTTTGAAAAATCGAAAGTATATTGAAAATGAGTTTTAGACCAAGCAGGAGTTGTTCCCCGAATATGAAACTCCTACTCAAAAATTTTCGATCAATCACACCTATCGTCAACTCGATCCGTGGACACACGTATATACTGGGTCCCCTCTGATGCTGGATGCACTTTGCGCTATTGTTTTAGTCCATTTAGGGTTGATTTCACTAACTTCAGTTAAGCTTAATGAACAGTTAGTGATAATCGTTGCTATGATTATAACTATTGTTTTTATGCCTTATTTATTTGTTCGTTAGAATTTAACAAATGTTGGTGAAATCGACCCTTAGTTAATTTTAGAGATAAATTCGTTACCTTTTGTTTATGTTTATAGGGTTAATTTTTATCGTATTTCAACATTAAATTACGTAAAGGAGACGATTTTTTTCGCATTTAGAATTAGATTTGGAGGAAGTCTTGTTCCAAATAATCAGTTTTTTTTGGCAAAAAATTTACTATATAAAAGATTATTTTTAGCCGATTTTTAATTAGAATTATCGACTTTAACCTAGATTTACGCAAGTCTCTGTCTACATTATGAATTTTTTAGAAAATTATGCTCTCAACTCGTCAGGCATAAATCATTGAAAACCGAATTCTTTACATCCTGGAACTTTCCTTTTCCTAAATTAGTCTTGCAAAAATTTTAGCCTAGATTTTAAGATATTTTTGTCCTAAATCTTAAGTTTTTGCTAAATTTTTCTATGAAATCGTGAAAAGGCGACTATTTATAAACTTTTAGTTTATTTTTAAAGCTGAATTCTAGACTTTAGTTCAGGTTTTAAAAATGTCACAAAAATATCCTGTGGTGGACACAATAATTGATTTTTTCAACCAATTCTTCAACTTTTAAAGCATTTCTTTTAGATAGTTTTAGAGCTTCTTCACTTTTAATTCAAGTCAAGACAAAATCACTCGTCAGTTGATTGTAATCAATATGAATGGGGGCCCAATAATTGTCGCCGCCAGATCTCTCCATCCAGCTCTTGATGCGCCCCTGACTGTCTCAATTTAAAACTTGAATAGTTTCCGTTTTCTGCTATAGATTTTAATTTAAAAGTCACTCACCCTCCGGCTATCACAACAAATCATCTATTTCCATACTACTGTGAAATTTTATCCGCTACTATTTCCCAGATGTGCATCAATTTTTTGATATATACACAAAAATAATAAAGAAAAAAATTTTGAAATAATCAACCATTCGTAATGTAGATTTGTAACAATTTCATCCACCAATGCTTGTCTTTCTTTCCATTTCTCCTCCTGTAAACAACATCCCCAATGGTGGTGGTGGTAGTGGTGGTGGTTTCGGTTGTATATTTCAAGTGGCGGAAATAATATAGCTTGCCATTCAACCTTATAAATAGGGAAAAATGAAAGAACTTATATACCAACTGAAACTCGTAATGATGTTAAATTTAATTGGGAGAAACATGCTATCTGTTTTTCCTAGATTTATTTAAAACGAAAATATTTAGATTGATATTTTTCCCTCACTCTTTGTATGTGTGTGTGTGTATGTGTTGATGCGATCTCTCTTCCTCTTAAACCGTATAATTTGAAATCTGCGTTGGATAATTTCTGGTTTTAGTTAGAATTGGAATTAACGAATCATTTTAATTCAAGATAAAAGGCCTCGTCAGTTCCAATTCAATATTAATTTATAAAGTTCACAACATTTTCATTACCGCTATCTCGTTCTACATTGAACAAAAAGCACCCTATCATCATCATCATCCTCATCGTCAACAACATCAGCATCATCTCTCATCATGTTAAAGCCTAATTGAAACAAATCAAAACTGCGGCCAGGATAAAATAAGCATAATTGAAAGGTTTTCCTGGTTTTCACCCCCTACTTATTACCTCACCTTCTTCCCTTCTAGCCTGGCCCATTTTATATTGAAATTGAAGAAAAGAGGGTTTATATGCCAATCAACATCTATTATTCGTCGCTGTTGTTGACTGTGTATATGGGAATAAGGGGTATAGGGCGTGTTATAATAACGAGCACAAACACTCAAATGATATGTTAATTGTCGTATAACTAGAGGGTAAACTACCCCTCCTCTATAAACTAGATATTTTCGAGGGATGATGCCTGAAGATATATAATCGGGCGACTTGTTAGTTAAGACTGTAAAGGCACGTTCACGAATAAATATGAATACGGAATAACTTTATTTACATTTTAATCGGGACTCGAGTTGTCGATGGGACTTTAGTGCACAGTCACGACTTTACACACCGGAAAAATGAATTCATTACATGATTAGCGTACTTTCTATACGACACCAATAATAGGTTTTCTAAAGCCTACCATACACACAACGATAAATCGATACAATAAATCTGCACAGTCCTTTTCTTTCGATTTTACGGATTCGGTCAAAATACCACCTTCGTGACAGACAAATCGATATTACTTGAGGAAAATAGGTTCAATTTGTTTAACAAACTACGGTCACTTGTTTCCCCCCACTTGAGAACTAACCGATATTCCTCACAACGATTTATCTGTACAGTTCAAGTTGTGCTGTTTAATCTAATCTTTTTTCGATTATATCTAATGGTCTGGTTCGACCGATAAGACTGCACAGTTTTCAACTTTATACATTACGGAAAATCGAAAAGAAAACACTGTACAGATTTATCGTTGTGTTTATGGATAGTTCAATTTTTTCGATAGAAGATTATTTGTGAACCGACCAAGTCTGTGTTCAATAGTTGTAATAGTCTCGTTAGGGGTCTAATTTGTGCAAATTGAAATAGCGATCATGTCGCATTGTAGCAAATTATGGCCAATCAAGTCTGTATTTTGTACGGGAAATGATGTTGATTTCTATATTCAAATTCAAACTGTCAGTCTAATAATTTTCAACATAAACGGGCACCGATTTCGTTCTTGTTAATTGTTGAATAAAATTTTATCGAAAGGATAACAACAATTGAACTATTATCGGCGTAAAAACAACAAGTGGCATGTAGGACAATCGAAATTTGATGGGTGCTAGGACACAAGAAGTCAAGTGGCAGCACAAGGCCCATTACAATCGTCATCGTCGTCCACATATATATATAGGGATCCGATGATATATAATGGTCTCTATACCCAGTTGGAGGGCCATTAGTGTGTATAGTTACTGGTGGAGTCTCTCCATTCACCACATACAACATCTCATCCACTCGTTAAAATAATCATAAGAACTCGCTTATACTTTGTATTGTGTTGATTGATTTGTTCAATAGCAATTGGTTTTGTTAATGTTGCCAACATACAATGTTTAGAAGAGACTTTTTTTATATATAGACGAAATAATAGCGAAAACGTGACTATTATTTGATTATTTGTATACAGTTTTTCTTCTCTCCAAATAGCAACTTTTTTATAGTGGAACAAATAAATTAATTGTCAGTTAATGATTGTATTTACATTAATATGTTATTATTGTGATTGTAACTATACAAAGAGGGGTGTGATCGTAAATTGGTTAGAAAAATAATAGGGTTTTGAATCGCTACAATACTAGTGCTATTAGGGGATCGAAATTGGCGAGTTCTATAAATCACTGCCAGTAGTTAATCTTTCCCTGCAATTTATTTATAATTATAGCTACGTTTTTCGACATAGACTCACTATTTATGTCGTGTTGCAATAGGTTTCAGCACGACTTTTCGAAAAGATTTAGGTATTAATTAGTGAAAAAAGTTGTAAAAGTGCAGCGGCAAGAAAATGGAAAGACTAAAACGGTTCTTTTGCGCACACACAACAGACTACAAGCCTCAGATCTTGCAAACGAAGGGAACATTTTTTGATTTGATAGATTTCACACCTGTTATGCTGTTTTGTTTAAAATAGTCTTCGGTAAATCTTCTGATCAAGACATTGTTACTGTATGGCTGAAGAATTTGGTAGATCTTGTACAAAAGAGCAAGTTTTGAACGAGAATATCATGTTTCTCCAATTCTGTGTGTCAGGCTGTTTCTTTCGTAATGGTAAGAAACTGGGTAGTCATGATGTAAGGAAAGTTTCATAGCGGAGGCGAAACCGTGAACGGATCTTTAAAAATATAATGTGATTATGTGATGAGCAAACCAAGACCAAGACCAAGACCAAGACCAAGACCAAGACCAAGACCAAGACCAAGACCAAGACCAAGACCAAGACCAAGACCAAGACCATTCTAGTCTTGCATATAAAGTCTTGGTCTTGGTCTTGTCTTTATAGTCTCGGTCATGGTTTTGGTCTCGGTCTTGCATTTACAGTAACCTTCTTTGTCTTGCAAAAAGAGCCTAATCGTTTGAATTTACAAAAATGGGTCCCTGTATAAGTCAATAAACCAATAATATTAAATATCTACAAAGAAATACTTGATGAAAAATTAAGGTAGAAATAATAAAATTGCTATTAAAAAATAATTTTTCTTACAATTTAATCTTGTTCTTGCATGTCAAGTCTTGGTCTTGGTCTTGTTCTTTCAAATCAAGTCTTGGTCTTGATATTGCAAGTGCAGTTAGAGTTATTGGTCTTGGTCTTCATCTTGCAGAAAATGCAAGACCAAGACCAAATGTGCTTATCACTAAATTTGATGAAAGTGGAACAAAAACAGAAGCGCAAGTGGAAGCAAAAGATCTATAAAAAATTAAATTAACAGGTTTGTTACAATAAAAGGCACCCAATTACAGTATAATTTTTTAACTTCCCGCTAAGAAAATTGAAAATTTTCAAAATTTCGGGAAGTTATTGGTTTTACCCCGATTTTCAAAAATTGAATTTTGAGCAGATCTCGACGTTTTGGGACCCTAGGAAGCTATTTGGACTATTTTTGCGAGGGTGTCTGTATGTGTGCGCGTGTGTGTGTGTGTGTGTGTGTGTGTGCGTGCGTGCGTGCGTGTGCGTGCGTGCGTGTGTGTGTGTGTGTGTGTGTGTGTGTGTGTGTGTGTGTGTGTGTGTGGTAAGACTATGTAAGCAGCTCATAACTTTTGAACGGATTGACCTATTGAAACGCTCTTTACGGCATTCGAAAGGGTTCTACCAAACTTAGATTTCGTGTAAGTTTGAACCGATTCGGCCCGATAGATTTTGAGAAATTCCAAAAAAACCGAAAAATTTCTTTTGTTAAAATCATGTTTTTTCAAAATAACTATTAAGCTGCTGTACCGATCAATTCCATAATCTAATCAGTTCTTAACCTTAACTAATGACGTCGAATGCCGTTTGAACGATCAAAATCGGTTGATTCGTTCACGAGTTATCGTTGTCGAAAAATATCGAAAAAAGTTTTTATTCAATATAACCTCAAAATTACTTAACCAATCAAATTTATACCTCTCGTAATAATTTTATAGCTTTAAAAAATGCGTCGAGTGCCACAAAGCTCGTCAAAATCCGATGAATCGTTCACGAGTTATCGTTGTCGAAAAATATCGAAAAAAGTGTTTTTTTCAACATAACCTCAAAATTACTTAACCAATCAGATTTGTACCTCTCACAATAATTTGAGGGCTTTAAAAACTGCGTCGAGTGCCGTAAGCTCGTCAAAATCCGTTGATTTGTTCGCGAAATATCGTTGTCGATAGATTTCGAAAAAAAACATTTTTTAACATAATTTCAAAATTACTCAACCAATCAAATTTGTATCCCTCACAATAATTTTAGGGCTTTAAAAACAGCGTCGAATATCGCAAAGCTCGTCAAAATCCGTTGATTTGTTTGCGAGATATCGTTGTGAAAAGTTTTTGAAAAAGCGTCTTTTCAACATAACCTCAAAATTCCTTAACCAATCAAATTTGTACTCCTCACAATAATTTTGGAGCTTTAAAAACCTAGCGGGAAGTTTCAGGAATGGCCTGCAGGGTCAATCCCATTCCAGATTTTTTTTTTAAATTTAGTGTCGATTCGATTACGTGGTTGATGTTCATTTTCTCTGTTGCTTGTTTTTTGGCACTTCGTTAACGACTCTATCAGGAAGTATAAATTCCCTTTTTACGACCCCATTAAATAATTTTATTTTATACTAGAAGTTCAGGTAGGTATGTAGAAATAGTATAGAAAACACTTTTGGTCAGATTAAGAAATCGAAAATGCAATTCAACGAAAAGTTTCTTTAGCACACTTTTGAATGCTTTGTAAATATCATTTTTTCCCTCATCTTGCAGTGTACTTAGTTAGTATAACCTGTTTAATTGGTATAACTGATGAATTCTATTTTCAGATCTACCCACTTAATTTTATAGTGATTTTTTGGAACGGTTTCAAGATTTTCAGGCATTTTATCCCAAAAAAGCCCTGAAACTTTCTTTATACATCCATTAAAAATATGCAAAATGAAAACAAAAAGTTTTTCGAAACTTCATCAGTTGCGAAACTGAAAGCACAGTTCTGTTACACTATTGGTGGGTAAGTAGGGTGTATCTAGAGATTGTAGACATTATTAGTGTATTCAGCTAAATATCCAAAATGGCACTAGTAACCCTAACACTAACTTTTTCCAAAAGTCTGACCTGTGAAAATTCTGTTACATTGTCACTACCACCCTCATAAGCCTGTTTTACACAGTCGCACAAGAGGTGGTCTCTTTTTCTTGATCACCACTGTACATTTTTATCAACTTTTGCCTAACAAGATGTCGGGCTTGAAGCAAGGCAATTGCAAAAATCGTAAAACTTCAAAATGTAATGTTTTTTGCGAACATGGTTGGTGGATTGAAAAAAACTACTCATGATGGGAAAAAATGCCAAATCTTTTTGTTTTAAACCATTTCAAACCTGAAAATTTTGGGAAAGTCTACGAAAAATATGGGTAAGTAACCATATAATTATGCTAAAAGATGAGAGGTTTTAGAATATTTTGATCATGGGTGGGTTTAAAAGCTGTATTGAAAACAATGTTAAAATTTTATGAAAATATATTAATAAATGGTGTATATATAATCAGAGATTTATAAGAGTGATAATTATAAATAAAACAACAAAAATCGATAAATGTTATAGTACGAAAACGACTAGACTTTTCGGTAAATTATACAAATTCCTACTGAACAATTAACAAAGAAATTGAAGAAATTTGTACAAATTATCAGAGAGATGAGATAACAATTATTTCATTTGTAAGAATCCTCATAGTTGGCATCCATGAACATAGGTAACATTATGGAAAATCGCTGCTGCTGCTGTTGTTAAAAAACTACAAGGTGATTGTGTTCCATATCGTGGTAAAACAGTCGGTTGACAACATGATGTTGCAACAGCAACAGTATCATTCCCTGTTGTTGGCCGTAATGTACCAGCATTCATTAGTTCCTTCTCAACATTGGCTTGATGTCTCAATTGCTCTAATCGCAATTGATTCTGTCGTTTCCATTTCGTCCTTAATATGTTACAATTTATTTCCCATGTATTATAATTAGAGAGAAATATATGTTTATTTACCTTCGATTTTGATACCATGTCTTCACTTGTGTTTCAGATAGATTTAATGCATCAGCAACATCACTACGATCAGCTACTGATAGATACTTTTGACAACGGAATTTTCGCTCCAAATATGCTAGTTGCGCATGAGTGAATGCTGTACGTCGGCGGCGTGGTTTTCGTCCTTTTGCCGCCTCCACAGGATTCTCTGGACCGCCCATCGTGCTCGAATAAGTTGTATTATTATCACATTCATTGTTGCAATCCAGTTGGTCACCAGAATCGGCATCTTGGGATGCTTTTACAATGCCATAACAAGAACAAACAATTTATATACAACAGTTAATTTACTGATTTTAATTGGTATAAATCAATTAATTAATTTAATGAATTAGTATTTAAATTCTATAAAAATATAATCAAATTATTACGTAATCTATCAAGAGAGAAAAAGAAAAACATTTAATTATAACTGTCATGTTTAATATTCAAGGAAGATATCGTCAATAAATTCTCTATAATTAATTAAGCAAGCAAGGTTATAAAAATCTGAGAATTTCTCATGTCCCTCCCGGAAAATAGCCTTGAAAACGGATTTTCAGCTGCATAACTACTACGAGTCACTAGAACTGTCATTCTCATTAACTGAAACACGTGTGTAAATGTTCAAATTATCCATTTCCATTTACATCAACCAGTAGACCGATACACAAAGTTTTAGAAGTAATTTAAACTTGCATAGGACTAAAAATCATCCCTTCAAACTACAATTATCCCGATTCCTAGCGTATAGAGTTTGTGTGAACGATGAGTACACACTCCACAATTCAATGCTGATGAAGTAAAACAAATCTCCTGGTGTGCAAATGAAATAGAAACCTGTCCTTGTAGCACAGCCCTGGAGCGATTAGTGCAGATTACAAAGGCAGTTTATTCATTAAAATAGCAAAATAAACTGCTCAAAAACGCATATGGAAGACAGTAGGGGTCTAATTGGAGAGGATCCTCTTCGTCGGTGTTGTATACAGACAAGAAAATAATAAATAGACGAGATTGTTGAAGTAGTTGTATATGAAAATCTTAATTAATGCCTACAGCTGTAAGGATAATAAAATTTCGGTTTTTCCTAAGAAGAAAACCAAAAATTTAGAGGAGATCAAAATTGATTACCTTCGTTTGAATTTGTTAAAACATCACTTAGAAGGTCTTTGATTAGAAACGATTTGTGCTCCTGCATATTTCCTGTTTGTAAAAAAAAAAACAACTAAAACTCACAATCACATCATTTTTTGATAAATTAAAAAATTATAAATCAATTTATCATCATTAGCACCCACCGCACAAGATTGTTTAAATACGCGAACAAAAAATACGTCAACTTTAATGTATACGGACAGTGATGATAAATGACAAGTCTAGATATAAGCAGTGTAAACCTCAAAACATCCCCTAATAAACATCAACCCCTGTAACATTTAGCTCCACCCCGAACGTATTACACAGCTCCTCCTACAAAAAAGAGCTTCACGACTTATAACCACCGTTTTTAGGGTGATTTCATTTTAGAGACTTTTTAGTAGCTTAAAAATCCTGCAAATTTTCCATAATACGACCAAAATTATTGCAAAAAAAAAATCGGTGATTTTAATTGTAGTGGTAGTAGCAGGATTTTAATCGAATTCTGTAGAAGAATTGGGAATATTTTTCGAACAGAGAAAAATTAAGAGAATGAAGGAATTAGTTTTTCCGCAATTTTCCAGGAGAATGCTGTAATCGTTGGAGACAATTCGGGAAGCTTTCACCAGATGGCACAGCAGGATTCAAATTATGGATAAATATTGATCGTGAAATTCCGTGGTGCGTGTTCTAAACACTACAATATTTACAATCTAAAATTTTCCGATTTGAACTAAAAATTGTGTGGCGTGCATGCGAATTTTAAATAATCAAGATTCCGTCTTGAAACTCGCGTAAAATGCGCGCTTATGATTACATTGCAAAAAATTAAATCAACGCAGTGGTAGAGAGAAAAAAAAACACGCCGATATGAAGTTTATAATAAGTAGCGGTGTTATTTATAAAGATGACTCACTCATTTATTATTGTTTTTTCTTTTTCTCTCGTGCACAATAATCAGACCTCTCCTTTCATCTACCTGTGAATGAAGTGAGCGCAATTAATTTGATTTTAGGTCGAAATTAAGATGAATTAATAACCGACCAATCATAACAAGTAAGTATTTTTTGAGAAAGATGTAAAAATTAATACTTGGCCGTCTTTTATTTTTATTTTTCTTGGGAATTTTTGGCAAATGTTGGATTGCGTTGGGGAGAAAAACGCGCTAAAATTTTCGATGTAAAATTTTTGAAAAAACGCACCTACCCATACATGCCTACCTTACAATAACTGTAAAAAAAAATTGATTACGTTCACCGGTGTGGTGTGGGTTGTGATTATTAAAATTTCCAGGCCCATATTAAGGATAGAGGGGAACTTTCTAACGTTGGTTGACTATTTCGACTAGTAGGCGAATTGTATCACAAATCTCATTTTTTTTAATATTATTATTATTATTAGTATTAATAAATGTATAATTTTGGTGATTTAGATCATGATGGCGCTATATCGATTTGGTATCGATGATCGTGATTCGATTAGTGGAGTGATTTGTCATTGATGACTAGAAGATCCAATGAGCCAGCATTTTTTGATTGTTGGACCATTTACACAGTGAGTTCTTTTAAATTTGTCGATTTTTACCTAAATCTAATTCAATGTTTGATGACTTTATTAATACCCCAAATGACTTTATTATTATTATCATTATTATTATTATTCTTATTAAGTTAGTTCAATTTAAATGGACTTGATTGAATTGAAAGGTCGCCGGTGTGTGTATATGTTATGTATACAAACTGTCTCTACTATATAGTCACATCTTTTATTTAACTACTGTGGGAATATGTGTGTTTGTCAATTACTCATTCTAGATAATTGTTATAAATATAGTTAACAATTTTCTCCTACACAACCAACATTTATAATGATAGTAATGAAGATACTAGAAGAGAAATATCAATAAATTTCCTTGATAATTGGTCGAAATCGTTTTGAGATTTGATTGAATCCGTTTGACCTCTCACGATTACTGTTAAGAAATCATCATTAAAATTGACATCATCATCATCATTATTATTATTATTATCCTTATCAACAAAATAGCATAAGTTAATTTGCAATTAGTATACAGGTAGGTACGGTGGTTGCGTTATCAATTAAAATTAATTGCAATACAATAGTGGATTACGTTCAATTTACAGAATTTTAAACGAGATTATAATCAATTTTATTTTCAGTTCTGTTAAAGGAATTATTTTGAACATTTTGGCTGCGAATTTCATCCCAAAAACCTGTCTACAAAAACTGAATAAGACATTCTGCATTCTCTATCTTCTTCGTTAAAAATAGGGATTGGTTAGTGGAAGATGTTCCTTTTAGCTAAAGCATAAGTTTTTTTGCTGATCGAACTATCCATTCCTGAGAGCTTTTAAAAAAGAAATAATTTAGGACTACTGTATCTTAAAACCTAGATTAAATGTGGATAATTCTTCTCTAAAATTGCTTAAAAGCGTTTAAAACTTTTATCGACTCAACAGCCAAATTTGCCGAAAATGGATGACTCAAGACTCAAACGTTACAAAATCTAGAATTAAAGTTGAGAATTTAGTCTAAAAATTGCCTAACAGTCTCTGAATCGTATATCTACCACAATCTAATAGACAACCGTTCGCTAAAAATGGATGATTCAGGACAAACATTTCCTAAAATCTTAATCAGAAGACTGTAATTTGTTAGAAAAAACTGTTAATTTTGGCTGAAATTATGTTAAAACTCATCAGACGTAAAGGCGAGATTTAAGCTCAAAATAGGTCAACATGCAGTGCCTAAGGCCCGGTTTTTCTTCTTCTACTCGTCCTAGCAAGGCCTTGGCTAGATAGAGCTGAGTACAGGTTCCCCCCAAAGATCTGTAAATCCATGCTTAGGTCGATTTAAGCAAAGGTTTTGCTAAGGCGAGCTTCAATATGGTAAAAAAAAACGAGCCTAAATCGTGCACTTTTTTACAACTGAAAATATTTTGACATACTGCTTAAAACTGGAAAATTCAACTCAAAAATCAACAAAATTCGATGAAAAATACGAGAAGAAAATATCGATCAATCTCAATTAGACTGACAATCGATTTGAAAAATTCAACAAATGTTGAATTTACTTTTCTTTGCTACAATTCGTTTTTAAGGTTTATAATAAATCGCAAGTTAGGGACAAACACTTCATAAAATCCAGACTAAAAATCAAAAATTCGGCTCAAAAAAGTCTTAAATTTTCTAATTCAATCCAAAACTTAATAGAAAATATTTAAAAAAAACTAATGATTGTGGGCGAAAGTGTCCCAAAACACAGATTTAAATTCAAAAATCGTTATCGGAAGATAATCAGGAGCGTCAAAATCGTCTGCTGAACCAATTCAGTATCAAAAATTCGTTAAAAATTGATAATTGTGGTTAAAACTTTCTCAAAAACTCGTTAATTTGGTTCTAAAATCGCCTAGAAGTACCCTAAAAATGGCCCACTTTCAAATGAAAGCACTCCTTTTAAAGCCGTTTTATAATTATATTTAACAGACATTGGTAAATAAATTAACATGTTTAACTGGTTTAATCGAAGTATTGAATAAAGTCATTGATTATTTTAATTGTTAATTTTAATTAATTATGCAAATTATATTGAATATGAAACAGAAATAATTTTAAGGTGTGCCTCGATTTGAATACAAAATACAATTTAAAATTCCTCAATTTATTGTTCGAACTAGAGACGAAAATTTCAATTTTCTCGAAATTCATCGTAAAGACTAAAATATAAGAAGCGAACGTACTATCAGCGTCGGAAAAAAGTGACCAATTTCAATTTTCTCGAAAGTCATCGTAAAGACTAAAATATAAGAAGCGAACGTACTATCAGCGTCGAAAAAAAGTGACCAATTCCACTTTTCTCGAAATTCATCGTAAAGACTAATAATAAGAGGCAAACGTACTATCAGTGCAGAATAAAGTGACCGAATGTTAAGCGAGAAATACCACGTTTTTCGGCTTGTGTGAATCTCTAGTGAGGGTAACGAGGTGGGCAGGTAAAAGGTGTTAAAACAAATTTCCATCACGTCAAATATGTAAAACCACCCTCAACCACCCTCTTGTTATTTTTCAACAAAAACTAAAACAATCAGGTACAGAAGTGAACATAAAAAGGCGACTGACAATGAGTCTCGAGAGCGAATATTGCATATTTTCGTTCGTGTGAGCCGGGCTATTTCTTTGGTTAGTGAGGAAGTGTTAGAACAAGTTTCAACCATACCAAATTTGTACAATCGAGTGCGTAAAAATTTTAACGAATCTTGCTGAGAAATTTGGCCTGTTTTATCTAAACTAAACCTTTCTTTTACCATTGTTGGTATTGGGGATGAACCGAACTTGCTTTATTGCTTTACCTGTTTTGACGGACAGTAGTTGTTGAAGTTGGACCATAAATAAATAGAGGGTGGGAAATTATCTGATCCGCTATTGGAGGGTGTTGTGTTTTCTTATTTCAGGTTTCTCTGGATATCCAATAATATGCTGTTCCTTTCAAGCGAAAGTCTGGTTTATACCATACAATCTTCACCGTTAAAAAATTTTCGCACTCGACTGTACAAAATATTTGTCTATTTAAATAAATAGCCAAAATGGTACCCCACCCCTATCTTCTGTTTAAATATCTTCCTTCTCAAATTCTCATCTGTTAAGATTCTGGTACATTGTGACGAACGCTTTTATAAGCCTGTTTTAAACAGTTGCACAGTAAGTGTTTAATTAATGGATACAAAATGATACCAGTAACCCCACCCCGTTCTTTTTTCTGTTTTTTTTTTAGTAAAAATTATGGTATATTGCCACGACCACTTTCAAATGTTCGTTTTACACAGAAAGGGGTCATTTTTTTCGGAGACCGATAGTACCTATATCAGACGATATTTAAGGGTGTGTTAGAAATTGAAATTTTTCGCCACCGTCGTCACGATTTCTATCAACATTGGAAAAATTAACAAACATTAAAATAACAAATAGGTTTATTTTCTAAACGCTGTCAATTCTACATTAATCATTTTACAAATTTTAAATAAGACACTATTATTTATAAAACTGTATGTCGTCATATGGGAATAACAATATAATATGTTGCAAGAATCCTACCATTTATTAATCATCTGTTAAATAGTGGATTTATTTTATTGGAGGATATGAAATAAATTTTATAAATTGTGTGATAATTGCCATAAAACATTCCAACACACCCTTTTATTAATATTGTTATTGTTATTACTTTAAAAAAAAAAAACTTAATCAATCATAATATTTTCATTATAAATCACTACTTAACAGACTTTTCATAATTATAATCATTACACCGTTTATTAATATGGACAAATATGCAGGTATGTGTTTGTTTATATGAATTTAAATTAAAAAAATAAAATATAGCAAAAGTTGTAAATAAATAATAATTCTACAGGGTACTCCATAAGTGGCGCACATCCTTTTAGGGGTAGATAGGGGATGAAATTTTAAAACGAAAAGTTAGTAGCATTTTTTCACCTAACGTACAGGTAATTAGTAATTAATTAAATTAAGAGGTGCACCTGCTCAGCTACTTAATTATTATCTGTACGTTAGGTGAAGAAATGGTATAGTAGCCGCGTGGGCTTTGTGAATTTTGACTTATAATTCAAATTACTTTATGTTTGGGGTGCACAAAGAAAATCGTAATGTCTGTCAATAGCTATGGATAGTGTGGGGGTGAAATGATGTAACCGTTTTTAAAATAATGTTGCCCGCAATAATAAAGTAATTTGACTTACAAGTCGAAGTTCATAAGGCCCAGTAAGCCACTAGACAGGGTGTTTGATTTAAATATGGTTGATTCAATGAAACTCCTATTAGTCGACGAGCGATTCGACAAATATTTCAAGGGTTTGTAGGAGGGTCCCTAGAGAATATTTAAGCAAAATTAGAACCTCGTAGCTCATTTGGAAGTTGGTCAAAAATTGCTCGTTTCTGGTGATGTTGCGATTTTCAAAAACGAGCGTATGTAACACTCAAAACGATTAAGAATGACTCGAAGACCTTCCGAACATTATTTTTTGTCGTTTTTCTCCATTGCATCCTAGAAAAAATGCGAGACATTCTCTTTTTTTCCAAAATAGAATAGAGAAAAACAAAAAAAATAATGCTGAAAGAATCCCCGATTCATTCTAAGTCGTTTAACGTGTATAACTCGTTTTTGAAAATGGCGACATCATCTGAAACGAGCATTTTTTAACCAATTTCCAAATAAGCTACGTGGTTCTAATTTTGCTAAACTGTTCTCTAGAGACTCTCCTTGAAATATTTATCGAATCGCTCGTATAAGGATTTTTGTCTTAGAATTTCATCCCCTTTCTATCCACAAAAGGATGTGGGGGACTTATTTGACATTCTGTATAAGAAAATTAAAAATAAAAATAAACAATTATGTGGTTTGATTGGGTTCAACATACACATCAACATCAACAGTCGGTGGTAATAATGGTATTTCAACTGTTGTATTATAATTGAAAACAATATTAACTTCTTTGCTCTTATCCTCACAGATTATCGATGGATACCACACATCTATCCGGCGGTGATTATTCACGAAATTTCTCATTTGTTTCAAACAATCACATTCAAATGAATTGTTATCATCGAACATCAACAATTCGATATTACAACCGTACAAACTATCCGGAAAACATTTCAATAAATTCGTATTTAGATGCAATTCACGAATCGTACGATTGACAAAAATTTCACCAGGTAATTGTTGTAATTTATTACCATTAATACGAAACAATCCAATATTTGTGTGATTACCAAAGACATATGGATCGATTTCATTGATACGATTAGCTGATAAGCGTAATTTTAAAGGACGATCATATGCCATATTTCGAAAAGTATCAGCTTGCATTTTACGTAAATCATTGTAAATTAGACTTAATTTGTAGATTTTCGGTGATTGTTGGAACCAATTCGGATTGATTTCTTTGATTTCGTTATTATTCAAAATCAACACTTCTAAATTCGTGTTGTTATCGAAAGCTTCTTGTTCGATCGCATTAATATGATTGTATGATAAATCGATTTCTTTAACACGGATTTCATTGAAAATACCCTTCTTTATTGTTGTTAATGGATTGTTAATAATACGTAATAGTGCTAAAGTTGGTGTTATATTGAAAGCTTTAGATTGAATCTCTTGGACACTACAATTATTGATTTGTAATATCGATAATTCGTTCTCGATTTGTATTAAATTCTCACATAATTTCGGTATGAATTGATTTAAAATATTTAAATGGAACAAATCTTCTTTGTGTTGAATTCTATAATCAACAGTTACATTCTCACCAACACTATCAATTTCACTGTATATTGTTAAATTAATTTTCGTTTGTAATTCACAATTTTCACACAATACATATTGAATTAGCATTAATGTTATCACAAGAATTTGATGCATTTTTTGTTTTTTTTTCGAAAATAATTTTAAAACGTTACTTTACACGTCCAACTAAATTTAAGGAGATTTCGTTAATAAATAGATGTCTTATTCAATGGCTGTGTAGTTCAATGTCTTTGATAACCTGATGATATCATTACTGACTGTCAAGTTAATTTTAACATTATTTTTATCTGTCGTATAATAAAAATCGAATATTTATGGATAATTTTAGAAACTATAAGGAAACATTCTCAGGTGTCCCTCTTCGATTTCAATAATACTAAAATATGTTGGCCTTTATTGAAATCTAATAAGATATGCATGTTTTCTATCGGCTGAAAACTATTTCGAGGGTTGAAATGACACCCCAAAGCTTCAAATTAAATTGGACTCATAGTAAAATACTACTACTACTAAAAAAAATATCCATTGGATTTTAACGAAACCAATGGAGATTGAAAGAGGAAAGAAAATATAGTACAGTCAAGTGCGAAAAAATTTTAACGGTGAGGATTGTATAGTTAGTGTAAACCAGACTTTAGTTAGTTAGAAAGGGACGATTTATTGATGTATCCGAATAAAGATACACCACAACCCCAATAGCCACCCCAATTTGCCACCCTCTACTTATTTAACTTCAACTATGGTGGAAGACTTGTTAAAAATTTTACTCACTTGACTGTACTTGTATTTCCAATTCGTTTAGATAAATATTATCATAAAAGTCGTGGTACAACACTCATTGATTTGAACAAGGTTGAAGTTTTAAACTTCGCTTACTTAAACGTTAGTCAAACGACATTTGGTACAACCGGGACTTAAGTGTGACTTTCATTCGAACTATATGTGCAACTTACAAAGCACCTCTTTTAAGCCTAAGATTTGAGGTGTGGTTTCACCGCTTAGGCGTGATTTTTCGTCAATAAAATAAAATATTTCAGTGTGAGCGAAATCGGAGAGGGACACTTTGGAATATTTTCTTTTAAGTGCCATTACATACACCCATGCTTCAAGGCGTCCGGTGCAGCCATTGGAATCGTGAATAGGAGAGAATTTTGACAGTTTTCGAGATTAAGTCTAAATTTTAAGCCAGTTTTGTTAAAGCCAGTGAATGCTAAGATCTGATCGTAAAAAGGAGCAGATTTCAGCAATATTGGAGATAAAGCCACATTTTTCTATACTGTTTCAAAAGTATTTTCGAATTAAACAAAATTTTGACAACATTCTACTACTAAATTGTTACTTCTTCGTCGATTTTTGCTGTTTGAAAGTAAATTATTTAGCAGAATTTAAACGATTTTTGAGCCGAATTCTCAGGACAGCATCCTCATCTGATAAAGATCAAAATTTACGGGCAAATATTTCAAAATAAGCAACCGGCTTATAACTCATCTACGAATCAGAGTTTACCACAACAGAGTGATAGAAAAGAGTGTTAATTAAATTTATAGAATGACAAAAAAGATTCGAAGAATTTTGGTTTGTATCGAAAGAGGCTTCCGAGCATCCGATTTCACAACTATCATCAGATTCCATTAACTTAAACACGATTTTAAACCAACCTAAACTAGCCTATTGTTGTTAAATTGATGTGAATTGGGGCTTGTTTATTGTGTAGATATTGAGTAAACAATTCCAATTAAATTCAACAACAATACATTTTTAACTATACGAAAATTTGTCTTTTATTGTATGTTAGTGGTGTTGTTTCGAACGGAAATAGTCGTTGAAAATAAAATAATGCTTATCATCATCACAATTGTCGCCAAATACTATTTTCGTCTTGATTATTTTCGAAAAAATAAAACAGGTGTTTGCCATAAAAAAAAATTTGTAGTCCTAACCGTTTAACGAACCTAATTATTCATCGTTGTTTCTTCTAAAAATATTTCACTAGTCGATATTGCAACATAATCAGGAAATAACTGGAAGATGAGTCGTTTTTTTTTTTTTGATAATTAACATCAATATTAATATAAATTGTATCTACATATATATGTTATTTATAGGGATTGCTAATTGAAATAAAAACCAAATTAAAATGAGATTGAAGGCTAGTAGAATGAACAAAAATCGGTTAATTCCTTCAAGATCTGGTTCTTTCGATCAAATGAATCATCTCAATGACAATACAATAATTGTGTATGTGTGCTATTATGAAAATTAATTTCGTGTGTATCATTGAAATTAGTGATAGCAAATTAATTAGTTGACAACCAGGAATTCCTGAAATTATGATGAAAAATCCACCATTTCATCGAATTATTGTATATTATACATGATTAGATATTAATTATTTATTACAGTATATCATTATTACTATTATTATTATTATTATTCATTGAATGACCGCTAGAATTGGACTTCCTTCACCTGTTGCTTTTTCAAAAGGATACGTTTCAGTTCGCGTCCATCTGTCTGTTATTCGACACATAGTATACGAGTATCCATAATAACAATAATAAATTCGTGTAGTGGGTGTAGTTTATAAACAAAATAAAAAAAAAATAAACGAGCAGATAGAAAGACGAGTTAATTAAAGATTAATTTGTGCGTATTTTTCTTCTTTTTTTTAAAAAAAATTAATTGCATTTTAATTTGAAATTTTATTTAAATTAATCGAATCGGTGTCCTCGATGAGTGAAAACATTGACGAGTGAGTAGAAAATTTCTGATTTTATTTATAGCTTTATACTGTTAGGTAAATAATAAAAGAAAAGTTGTAAAAAATTACAATAATTTGGAATAATCGAACAATGAAGGGTTACAAATCATAAAATCTACCGGTGAGTCATACAAGTACAAAAAAAATTTTGAATTTAGTCGATGATAACGATTGATAAAAACAGATAATTGAATTTTATTAATTATAATGTCCAAGCAATTTTTAGTAGGGTCCTGAAATTGTAATACTTTCAGGTATTGATGATGCGATGTTCTTGCATTTTGTTCAAAAATAATCAATATAAATGATATTCGTAACAATTACTTTGTATTTGTGGTCTTTTAAAGGGAAAACCAAAATTGGGTCTACAACATTTCAAAATTTTACAGTATAACTAACGGTTTTCAATCTTTAATTATATTCTTCGCCATAGAAAAAAAATGACTAATTGTACTACTGATTCATAATTATTTTTATTCTTCGGTTGTTTGAAATTTGAAACAAAGCTTACTGCCGACTCTACTACGGATTCTTTCTTCATAATAATCGTAGCCAATACAGAATTACTACTGGGTAGAGGCAAGAAGTCGAGAGAAATTTCGCCTTGAGATTGTAAAAGTACCACTCTACATAATAGATGTGTATCACTAACACTGAGACGGTAGTGATCGCCTCAAGTGAAGGTTGACACATCAATGTTTTTCGAGTTGTCCCATTCTTGACCTTTCTACAGTTAAAAATCGTTTTGTTTAATCGCAACAATCTGGTCTTTTATTCGACTCACGTGTATAGTTTGGATAAAATATCAAAACGTAGAACAAGCATGGTTACAAGTTTACAACATTGGACATTGAAATAGGTAGTTTTTGAATAGACGGTTTTCGCTTCCTGTTCCATTAGCATATAAGTTGGAAAGAGATAGAGAGAAAATTGGTAGTCTTATAATTTGAAATGATAGCATCTACTACCCGTTGTTTTTTGGCCAAACACACCACTTAAAATTTACCTGTCTTAGAATTTACAATTTTATAATGAATTGCTCTCTTTGTTATGAACACGTCAAAGATTCATCAATAAATAGATCAGACAAAGAAGGGAGTATCTTATTAGCGTCTTTAGTACAGTGACGTAGCCAGGTTAAAGTACCAGATGAGGGGGGGGAGGGGGGACATGAAAATTTTTGGGGGACAAGGCTGCAATACAATTTCTTTTTCGAAACACAGTTAAAAGTTTAAAAAAATCACCTTTACAAATTGTGTGAGCAATGACAACGAGTATGATCAATAGCTTATTTGATTCCTTCAGGGGGGGGGGGAGCGCAAAACGTATCTATGGGGGTGGCGATGCTCCCATTTGCCCTCCCTTGACTACGGGTCTGCTTTAGTAAGCTAGTAGATAGTTTCTTTGAGCTATAATATTTAAGAGATGGATTGAACTTGTAGCACAGGGGTAGAGGTAAAATTTTTGAATAACTGGTCCAATATTAAGTAGGGTTCAAATTCTCCTCCTTCGATAGACTTTTTTTGTTTTATTATTATTTTACAAAGCAATGTTTTTTTCTATTAATTGTTAGTAATTTGGTGTTGGTGAAATCAACCCTAAAAAAGTGCTTTAATAGGTATTATAGAAGCAAAATAAAATAGTAGATTAAAAAACAAGTTTCAAAAGTAGACAATTAGCGCACAGGTCCAAGTTTAGAAAACGAGCGACGAAGAACGAGTTTTCTAGAGGGAGAGTGCAATATAGGACTTCTGACACGAGCTTTTCTACTATTTTTTTTATTTTGCCTATGTGCCTATGTGCCCTCTTTTTACAAAAAAAAGTCTAGAAATTTAGGGAAATTAGTGGGAGTTACTGATATAACAATTGACCATTCAGTCGGGAAACTTTTCAATTATTTTATTTTTCACTCTTAGTCAATGGACTATGTATTGTGTTCTTATGATTTTTGTCAATGAAAACATAAAAACTTTACCAATGAAAACGTTGCCAGTCTTAAGGAAAAAAATTTACTACATGTTCCATTTTTATACAGTGTATCGAAATGAACTCATTTTGATACACTAGCAAATTTAAAATTAGCGCTATTATTGAAAAAAAAATTTGTAACTGAAAGAAAATACCTTAAAAATCTTGATGTTAGTCCCTTCTTTGTCTGATGCATTTATACGGAGATGTATCACGAGAAATTCTATACTGTGTGACAAAGATACCAAATTATTAACAATTGGTTATTTATGACTTGGAAAATAAAAATTATAAGATTCGAAAGAGGTAAATTTTTTCATAAAAAAGAAAATAATTTGTTTGATTAACGGACTTAAGGTGAGTGGTAATAGTGACCATAATTTTTTTAATTGTTTAACCACCTTTCTCTTTCCAACTCATATGCAAGTGGTACAGATGAAGGAGACAGATGTTTTCCAAATGTACACTGGCGATCAAAAAAAAGAGACCGAGTCTTGAGCGAGAATTTCACAGATTTTCATTAGTATGAGTCAGGTTGTTTCACTGATGAGGGTAAAAAGGTGAGTAAATAGGCAGTCTTAGAACAAATTCCAACCATAGCAAATTTTTAGAACCACCCTCTTTATAGAAAATAAGAATAACTGAATTCCAAATATTAATAACTTCACCCTCTCCTTCTGATTGAATAAATGTTTTCCCAAATTCTAATCTGTTAGGATTCATTGTCAGTTACATTATGACGACCGCTCTAATAAGCCTGCTTTACACAGCTACACAAGAGGTGGTATTTTTTTCGATCGCCAGTGTACCTCGCAAAACTGCCTGATCTGTATATTGACTAGACGAAACACCGGTTATTCCCAAAAATTTAATTTATTTCTAAATAAATAGATAGACCTACAATATTAATAACGTTAAAAACAATTAGATTCTAGAACAAAATATAAATGATATCATCAATAAGAACATGATTATCCTCATCAAAACGTTGGGGGATATTGAGCTATATTCATTGTTCGTAAAAAATATAATTTATTGTCATTTACGCATGTATTCCATATAAAGGTGGTTTGTACGACGAATTTGTTATTTAAATTAACACATTCCTCAATAACAACAATAACAACAATAACAACAACAGAAGCAACAATGAAAAATGACTCAATATTTTTCACGAATTCTCCATTAATTCATTAAAATTGGCGAGTTTAGTGTAATTAATTGGAAGAAAACATGTTTTTTAATGCGTAAAATACAATTCTCGTATGTTGGTTGAATATGAAATAAATAATAGAAAATTTAATCTTTTTCAAGCTTTATCGTCGAAATTTAGTATTTGCGTATGATTTAAAAATGATCGTATAATAGTACACACAATCGTCATATCTATTTTAAATTGTTTTAATAGTAATGCGCAATGGATTAAAGATTAATTGAAACAATAATCAACAAATTATCTAATATCTCATGGTAATTAAACAACAGTGGTATAACAACAATGTTATATAGAATTACCATTGTAATTATGAATTAATTACGAAAATCTTCTGAAATCGACCACAAATCGAATCAAGGATAGGTCATTTACTTTCTCTTTCAAAATCTCTACGTTTAGATCATCGTTATTTAAAAATAAAAAAATAAAAAATATCCATTCTGTAAAACATAAACGATCGTTGTAATTTATAGGAAATTAATATTAATTAGGTGTCATCTTATAAAGCGCCATACTATTGTTTCTAATAATTTGTTGTAACCGTGACATTACCCATAGTAGAAGGCTACATGTAGTAAGTAATTGTGGGTGTTCATTTTTTGAACTTGATACATTAACAAAATGTATTCGAAGTTTAATTGGAGAGGTCGGATTTTCTTGGAAATTTTCCCAACGAAAAAGTCATGTGTAGCCTTTAATTATTCATGACTAACACCTATAAAGATGACCGAAGAAGACATCATTTTCCTAATAGTTCAAGGATCTTGTGACAATTATTTTTGTTGTTCGTTTTTTTTTTTTGTTGAAAATCATGGGCAATTGACGTTTGATTTTTCAAATGATAATCAAATTCGAAATGCCAATTTTGAAATAATTATAATAATGCAACAATTTATGGACTGATGTAATAATTTTTTTGTTCTTTTGAAATCGATTAGTTGAATGAGCTCATACAAGACTAGAAATCTGTAAATCGACCTACGTTCCTATATTGTGTGAATTATCAACATACGACGACAATGAATATTAATTCGTGGACAGTTGCCAGTAATTTTTCGGAGAGGTTTTACGACAAAATCTTCCTATTGACGTGATGAGGAAACGTTGCAATGCAATAGTAAACACGTGCAACCATCAACAAAATGTGGAAACTTGAAGTTTCTTTATTCTTCAATATAATTTTTAAAACTAGTTTTTTGTGATGTACCTATCAATAACATAGAACGACTAAAAAAAGTGTTTGGAAATGAATCTATAAAAACTAAATCAAAAAATTTGATTTCTGTGAAGATACTTTTCAAAAAAGGCTTGCTTTATTTCTTCTTAACATGCGTTAGGTACTCTAAGAATTGCGTCAAATGGTGAAATAGACTCATATTTCCTCTTATCGCTCTAATGCCTGCCAAAAATTTCAATTAGGTTTTCATTAGGTCCAAATTTGGCATGTAAAAATCCGGCTTTGGACCAAATGAGGCAACCGCATAAGGCCCGAGTCACAAAAGTAACGTAGCTCCGTCTCTCTGCCTAATTAGGAAAGTCTGACGGCATGCACATTCGTAAACATGTCACAACTCTCTAACCTAATTAGGATTTAATTGGGCTTACTCTTTAAGCACCATAATCTTCTGCGAATTTGACTTCCACTTTAGGGAATAATTCGGCAACCTTGAGGTTTTTTCTAGAGGAGAGCAAATCCATTATGCACCTTAGACGACCCAGTGCCGCCCCGTAGGTCACTCCGAGGCTTACCCACTAGAACCCATTTTTGTATCCTCATTCTAAAAAAGGATTACCGTTGTACTTCAGGGCAGGTATGGGCTAAATAACGAGTCACGAGTAGTGACACCTAGCTGAAGAGCTAGTTATAATTGTCGGTATTAGGTATCAATCTGGAATTCCAAGGCCTCCCAAATTGTAACCTAGTTTTCAATATTTTTAGTATGCCGTATTTTGGCTTTAATTATTAAGATGAGAATATGTTAAAGTTAGGCTTGCAGTTGTATATTCGGGAAGCCTCATTGGGCCCGAAATGATGCTTCGCCATTTAGGACAAATATACGTATCTTAAGATGTCTTTATTAATAATGATTAAATGGTTTTATTTGCCATTCGGGTTATGAATACCACAAAATTTTATTCTAAACTCCCAGATTCTTCTAAAAACGTGTCAAAATCATCAAAATTCGTTAGTAGAACTGATGATTAAGGACGAAATTGTCTCAAAATCTAGACTTATTCATACAGAGTGTAACTTCTAAATATGTTCATTTATTATGAAATTCCTCTCCTATTAGTTAGCTAGTGATTCGAATAATATTTCAAGGATTCATAGCGCTGTTATTGGAGACTATTTTTAGCAAAATTAGAACTTCTTTGGAAGTCGATCAAACAACCTTCACTTCTGATACTGTTGTAATCTTCAAAATCATATTGCACCCATAAAGTGACTTATTGTTAGAATGACTCGAACATACTCTCAACTTTGATTTTTTTTCCGTTTTTCTCCATTTTATTCTGCATTTTTTGTAGAATGTAATGGAAAAAAAAGATCTCCAAAGGCAGCAAGTACCTTATATAGCGAATTTTTTTATGTATCTACATGCTGAAATATTAAATGCAAAACATTCTTATGATACTGACAATTAATATATTTTAACAACATTGAATCAACTAATAAATTCATTTCCCGATGTTATTTTAATATTTATGATTTTTATTGAAAAATACTTTTAATCCACAAACAATAAGAAACACTAATAAAATTTCAATTTCACTCGTTTGAAGTTTGTTGTTTGTCTAATCAAGGCCTGCTTGATTTTTTCAAGCGAAATTATCTAGCAGGCCTTATTGCGTCTAATATTAACTGTCAAAATTAGTTGCCCTCTGCGATTTTCAATTTTTTTTCTAATATCAATAGTCAGAGAACATATAGCCACCTGAGATGTGCTATTTTACTGTTAATACTCAAAAAAGAGATTTGTGCATTTTTCTTGCGATCCAATGACCCGATTTTGATGATTTTTTTCTGGGTCATAAAGGATCGACGGCTCTACTGTTATTTTAATTTTCATCAAAATCTAAGCAAATTTAATATTGAAAATGATTTTTTTTAACATTTCTTCAGCTCTTATTCCAAAAGTGTTGGCCTTATAGGTCTGGCCAACGAACTCATCCAAGCTATAGCAAAGACTGATTTTTGTACCAAATTTCATTAAGATTGGACTATTTTTACGGTAGTTATCGTGGATATACATATATAAATATATAAAATGAGATCTCGTCATAAGCTAATTTTTTTAAAAAAAAATTCGCTAAAAACGGAAAAACTTTATTAAGAGGATCCACTAAGTATTCTTAGTCGCTTGACATTGGTTTTTAACCAACTTCTAAATGAGCTACGAGGTTCTAATTTTACCAAAATGATCTCCAGATACTTTTCTAGACATCTTTGGAATATTATTCGAATTGCTCACTAACTAGTAGAAGTTCCATTAAGAATCGACCACATTTAAAGCAGCCACCCGGTTTGTTGAAGCATTGTTTAAATAGTCTATTTAAGCAATGGTTGAAGTGTTGATATTTTTTCTTCAAAAAAATGCTGTAGAGGCATCCAGATATTGTAGTCGAGACTGATTTCAAAATGTGTCATACCCAATGGTGCTCATCATCGTAAAATAAAACCTTGCTAAAGATTCCCGTATGTGGAATTATTCGTATTAATTACTTTAATTAAATGTTAATTAGAACAGATGTATAATTGAAAGCGTGTACTGTTCCGTAAATTCTTCAAAATTACGTCAAATACTAATTAATTGATAAATTAATTAATTTTAAATTTTAGAAGGTTATTTCATTGTCTTGAATAACAGAACAAAATAAAACATAACAATAAATTTTTTCATTTGTATATAGATTGATGGTGATAAATTTGCATTATTTATTTCTAAATTGATCAATGACTCTGCTATAAATTGAAATTTTTTGATTTTAATCGAAAATCAATCGATGTTTCATTACACGAAACAATCAAAATCAAGGCTGTTTAGAGAGATTTTCACGAAAACAATCCGATCCCTTTCACTACCTGTACGGTTTATCTACACGGTGTAACCTTTACGTGATCTGTCAGATTGCATTGATTAATTCCGATTAAAATAAAAAAGAAATAGAACAAAACTAACTGCGATTCAACATTAAAATGAATCATTGAATGAGAGTTCAACAGAAGGGCATTTCAATAAAGATCGTTTAATAAAAAGAGACCGGTACTCCCATCCGTTATTGTTATTATTATTATTATTATTAATCCAGATGCAAAACAGTTAATTAATAAAATCGAATAATTAGACAAGGTCGAGTATTTGTGGACATAATTTTTATAGCATCAAAGACAATCAACCTTCTGTTTTGTCTTTACCATATTTGGTTGTAGTTGTGTGCGTTTGTGGAAAAGACCTTAATTTAGAGGTGAATATGTTCAAATTATTGTCAATGGAAAATCAGTGTCGGAAGTATACATAAAATATGTGCTATTTATATTAACGATTACCATATTTAGTGACAGTCGTTTAAATTAAAATTGAAATGTTGGAGGGCTAGTTCGAGGGGAAAAAATTGTGAATAATTACAACAGCCTACACAGGTTTTTTCTTGTTTTGTTTAATAAATTGAGTTCGTGTTGTGTATTTTCCAGGTGCACTCACCTGCAATATACAACAATCTAATGCCACACGATTCTTGCATAACACAAGTGATCACTGTAGGTTGTTTGATTGAATATTTCACAAACTACTCCCTGTCTCTCGATAATAATCCACTTTTATTAAAGCGTTTCATTATTAGAATTTTCAAAGAAGATTCATTTTTCTCTGATTGGAAGCTCATTCTAACACTTCCTATATCTGTCCACCTTCTTACTCTAACGAGTGAAAGAGCCTGACTCACACTAACCGAAAAACGTGATATTCCCCGATCAAGAGTCGACCTCTTTTATGCGCACCCGACTGTACGTTAAGTTCCTCCGTTTGCAAATAATTTTGGGCATCATTAATTTAACGCAGTACCGGTTTACAAAGGCCCGAGAGGCATAGAAACGAAAATGATTGCCAACAAAGCTCTTTCAAGCTTTCGTCTATTTCTGTTGGCTTCTCTAGCATCAATTTTTTAACTTCCCGCTAAGAAAATTGAAAATTTTCAAAATTTCGGGAAGTTATTGGTTTCACCCCGATTTTCGAAAATTGAATTTTGAGCAGATCTCGACGTTTTGGGACCCTAGGAAGCTATTTGGACTATTTTTGCGAGGGTGTCTGTATGGCTGTATGTGTGTGTGCGTGTGTGTATGGTAAGACTATGTAAGCAGCTCATAACTTTTGAACGGATTGACGTATTCAAACGCTATTTGCATCATTCGAAAGGGTTCCACCAAACTTAGATTTCACGTAAGTTTGAACCGATTCGGCCCGATAGATTTTGAGAAATTCCAAAAAAACCGAAAAATTTCTTTTGTTAACATCATGTTTTTTCCAAATAACTATTAAGCTGCTGTACCGATCAATTCCATAATCTAATCAGCTCTTAACCTTAACTAATGACGTCAAATTCCGTTTGAACGATCAAAATCCGTTGATTCGTTAACGAGTTATCGTTGTCGAAAAATATCGAAAAAAGTGTTTTTTCAACATAACCTCAAAATTACCTAACCAATCAAATTTATACCTCTTACAATAATTTGAGGGCTTAAGAAACTGCGTCGAGTGCCGCAAAGCTCGTCAAAATCCGTTGATTTGCTCGCGAGATATCGTTATCGATAGATTTCGAAAAAAACGATTTTTAACATAATTTCAAAATTACTCAACCAATCGAATTTGTATACCTCACAATAATTTTAGAGCTTTAAAAACTGCGTCGAATGCCGCAAAGTTCGTCAAAATCCGTTGATTTGTTTACGAGATATCGTTGTCAAAAGTTTTTGAAAAAGCGTTTATTCAACATAACCTCAAAATGCCTTAACCAATCAAATTTGTACTCCTCACAATAATTTTGGAGCTTTAAAAACTTAGCGGGAAGTTTCAGGAAAGGCCTGCAGGGTCAATCCCATTCCAGTTTTTTTTTCATGACTTTATGACATGATTTCTGCATCGTATGTTGTTTCTATGGTATTACAATTATTTTATTTAATGAATATGGGCTGATGGTACAGATAGGATTAACCAACTCGGATGTTACATGCATTTCGGGGCCATGGCTTCCTCTGTCCTCCACCTGGGCTACACCACTGGTCTAAGTATGGTGAGTTTTAGTCGACGAGCGATTCGAAAAATATTTTGAGGATTTGTGGAAGAGTCCCTAGGAAACATTTTAGCAAACTTAGAACCTCGTAGCTCATTTTGGACAATGTCGCAATTTTAAAAAACGAACAAAACACGCAAAACGACTAAAAATGACTCAAAAACCTTCCCAACATTGATTTTTTTTCGTTTTTCTCCATTCTATTCCAGAGAAAATACGAAGTATTTCCACCTGTTCCAGAATAAAACAGAGAAAAACGAAAAAATCAATTTTGGGAGGATCCTAAAGTCATTCTAATAATTCTAAGTCGTTTTGCGTGTTTTGCTCGTTTTTTAAAATTGCGACATTGTCCAAGACGATCGTTTTTTGACCTACGAGGTTCTAATTTTGCTAAAATGTTCTTTAAGGACTCTCCTACAAATCCTTAAAATATTTTTCGAATTGCTCGTCGAGTAATAGGAGTTTCTTAGAACTCATTACCATACTTAGACCGAACACCCTGTATATCAATATTGATGGATGGTTGTACACCTGTTTTTATCATGTAGGCGATTGTGTTGTAATTTATTTAAAAAGATTGGAGATTTCCGTGACATCTTCTGTACCTATAGTTGATTGCATTGGAATTCTTTAAAATTTTGAATCGTTGATTTATCAATAAGTGATTTTTCATCTTCCCAAAACAACAAATTCTAAATTCGATGAATGATGATGATAATAAATTAAATTTTCGCGTGTCGATTGAATAAACAGCTTCTATTTATCGTTTATTAATAAGATTGTTTAAAATTGTGATATTTACACATCCAGGAAAACCACAATTATATTATTATCCAATTAACAAGGTAAACGTAAAATATGAACGAATCATTTAATAATCGTGACTAAATATAAATAGTCATGAGCAAATTTGATACAGAACAATTAAATATAAAACTAACAACAACAACAATAACAATAATAATGGTAATTGTTGTAATAATAAGATAAATGGTATGATGACGCGATTGTTGAAGGTATATAAGAGTTGGACGAAAATTTCACTCATAAATCTAATACATACATCCATATAATTGTGTTTGATTAATGTAAATTGTTCAAAATAGACAAGACGATCGTGAGAAAACATTAATAGGACAATTTGCGACTTGATTTAAGCAATATTCTCTCATTTATTGTAACAATGTTGGGAGCAAAAATAAGCGCAATTATTATTGCTACTTTTTCAAAAAATATCGATTTTTTAACTTCCCGCTAAGAAAACTAAAAATTTTCAAAATTTCGGGAAGTTATTGGTTTCACCCCGATTTTCGAAAATTGAATTTTCAGCAGATCTCGACGTTTTGGGACCCTAGGAAACTATTTTGACTATTTTTGCGAAGGTGTCTGTATGTCTGTATGTGTGTGTGTGAGAGCGAGAGAGTATGTAAACAGCTCATAACTTTTGAACGGCTTGACAGATTGAAACGCTCTTTGCAAAATTCGAAAGGGTTCCACGAAACTTAGATTTCGTGTAAGTTTGAACCGATTCGGCCCGATAGATTTTGAGAAATGCCAAAAAAAAACACGAAAAATTTCTTTTGTTAAAATCATGTTTATTCAAAATAATTATTGATCTGCTGTACTGATCAATTTCATAATCTAATCAGTTCTTAACCTTAACTAATGACGTCGAATGCCGTTTGAACGATCAAAATCGGTTGATTCGTTCACGAGTTATCGTTGTCGAAAAATATCGAAAAAAGTGTTTTTCCAACATAACCTCATAATTACTCAACCAATCAAATTTATACTCCTTACAATAATTGGTGATCCGTCACTTGAGCGCCGCGGTCAGTTTTCTTACCTGGTAGTTAAGGGTTGCTTTAATCTGTACCTGACACTAGCGCGCCGGCATGAAGTAATCCACTTATGTAATGCCTTCGGAAATTCCAGATGGGTTTCTTAGAAGTTAGCAGAGAAACTTTCTCTTTAAATGTTAAGAATATTTATTTCATGTCATTGGTGCTTTGACAGAAGCTTGAGCCTAACATATTTGAAACAGCCCTGTTTGAAAGAAAATTCAGTAGTGTAGTCAAATAAAAAAGTTTCAAGTACTCTGCAGGATAATTTGCAATTAACAATGAAAACTGGATAATTAGTTACTCCTATTCTACATGTATATATACATACATAACTACCACCCTTGTCCCCACTGGTTGAAACTGACCGCGGCGCGCAAGTGACATGCCAGCTTTCATTGCATTTTCAGAGCTCGCGCGCAACTAACTTGGGGGATTAACACAAAACTGACCGCAGCGCGCAAGTGACGTGCGGCCAATAATTTTGTAGCTTCAAAAACTGTGTCGAATACCGCAAAGCTCGTCAAAATCCGTTCATTTGTTCGCGAGATATCGTTGTCAAAAGTTTTTGAAAAAGCGTTTTTTCAACCTAACCTCAAAATTCCTTAACCAATCCAATATGTACTCACAATAATTTTAGAGCATTAAAAACTTAGCGGGAAGTCTCAGGAATTGCCTGCAGGGTCAACCGCATTCCAGATTTTTTTGAATGGTATTCATTATCTTTTTAGAGACTGGTTACTGTACCCAAATTATCGTAGACAACGTTATAGTTACTTTCTTTGTCACTACGTTTTTTGTCAGAGGATTCCTCAAAATTTGTGTCCACATCATATGAACTCACACGAGCGAACGGAAATGCAAACATCAACTCGAACTCGAACGAACATCACGACAGTCTCATGTCGGTACATCAAAAGAATCTGCCCGTTTACCTTCGTTTGGGTTCGTATAGTGTGGACAGCAACGCTCTATTACATTTACACTACCTAACGTCCACAATACATTATCCGAGTTTACATTCGAATTTTTGTTCCGAGCAAGTAAAATGACAAATTTGGGTCTTTACACCATTTGATTTCTAATCCGAGTTGTCACATCCGAGATTCGTTCCGAATTTTTATCCGTTTTTTTTTTTAGAACAGAACAGTCTTTAATTCCATCCGAGTTTTCATGCGATTTACCAAAAAGTATCATGCGCAGTATTTTGTTTTAAGAATACGCATATTGAAAGCATGGCGGTGGCGTGGTTTTTTGGTATCTTTTAGTTGCAACTTTTCTATAGTATCAACGATTTTTAAGTGTTAGCGCCTGCAACTGACAATGAATCGAATAATGTAAATATGAAAATATCTGGGATTCGAGATATATTCGAATATAAAATCGAATACAAAACAAGGGGCTTTAACAGAACGGCTGTAGTATTCGTTTCTGTTTGTGCATGTTGATGAATGTTTGTATGTTGTATGGATTTGTTGTTTTTCGTTGTTCGTTCGCATTCGTTCGTATGATGTAGGAGCAGCTTAAACCAAACGCGAACGAATATTACGAACAGTTAACCACCTCATGTTGGTTGATACTGTATAAACAACTGCCCGTTCGTTTTTGTTCGTGTTCGTATAGTGTGGACAGGATGACGCACTAGTTATAACAAGAACACAAGCGAATATACGATTATAACATTTGTTTGTTCGTGTTCATGAATATTGGTGTGGATTCGTTGTTCATTCGCACTGGATTCGATATGGACACTGTTTTATATACAAAACATATGGGATAAACGATTGAAATAGTAACTTGCAAATGCATAATTTCATTTTTTAATTATAATATGTTTTTTCCTCATCGATCGTATACAAATCATAATTTTGTTCATTTGATCGTTAAATTGATTATTGCTAAACAATAGAAAAAAAGAAAAACAATAACAATAAAATACAGGATGTTGGAATCAAAATGAAAACGTATCAAATTGTGGAAATAACGCCTCCATACAGGATGTGTATACAACATAATCCCCCCTTAGGAACACTACAAATATTTTGGGAATATTTCTAAAACTTTCTAAGAATTCCCTAATTATTATTATTTTGACATTTTATATAGGAGTAAACATCAAGCGCTAATGATGGTATTTACGTTGATTTCTGACAAATAACACGACAATTATTCATTATTCATTCATATTCACACACGAGTAACACAGTGTTTTTCGTGTAGAATTGTCAACTGGACATTTTTCAAATGTTTATGTCTTTCTTCTAATTTTAATCCAAATAATGATTTCCTGTTTGTTTTGTTTTTCGTTGTAAAATAGTGTTGATTCATGACACTCACATTTATCTGTATCAAGGTAAAATCGACATCTATACATTCTATTATTATTTTTAGATTGTTTTCTATCAATTTTGTAAAAATCAAGAAGTTATTGTGGATTTTATATCAACAACAACACCTACTTCTATTGCCGCGCAGTACTAATAGATCGGTGTTAGATAAAAGGCACTTTGGTGCCTTCGAAAATAGAAATGAGGTAATCCTGTTGTCTGACAAAGAAACGGTCCAATTCCGAGAAAGCGTGATCTACACGAATCTCGGTCCTGGTTTTAATCCACAGGGGCTACAAGATCGAAAAGAGGCTATCTAAAGCCGTGTCCACATCATACGAATTAGCGCGAACGAACCAAATGTGAACATCACGGTAGAAATGACAAAAATTCCACATATTTATCTTCCAGACCACATATTTACATTTTTTGTTTACATTTCATTCGTTAGCGCTCGTTCGTATGATGTGGATAAAGGTTAAAACGCATAGTTTACCATTTAGGATAAAGTCGGAAAATTCCGGTTACGTTCGAGCTCTAGCCGCTGCCGTGTCACACAGTACCGGATTATAGAGTAAGCGAATAAGTGGCCGCTTAGGGCGTGAAATCGAGTGAAATATTTTTCTGAAATCTTTAGATATCGATATCTCGATTGTTTTCTAATTGTGAGATATTAAAAAGCGTAAAACAGCGTTCGAGTAGCAATTTCTAAGTAGGTACATTTTCATCCCTTATTGAGGGTTGAAATTATAGATGATTATTTATATGCCATTTTTATGTTTTTTTGCGATTTTCCCCCCATGGTAAAATTCTTCTGCTAAAAGAAAATTATAAAATAAAAGTTGCATGTTTGAAGGTTTTTCTGTATTTAAAATAGTTACTCTGTAAATATCTCTTAGGTGAGGTACAGTCGAGGGGGGAAAAGTTTTAACGGTGAGGATTGTAGGGTGTAAATGAGACTTTCGGTTGAAGGGAACAACATTCTATTGCGTATCAAGACAAAGACGGAGACGATTTATAAATGTATCTAAATAAAGAAAACACCACACTCTTCATGACAGATCAAGTAATTTGCCACCCTCTATTTATTCATGGTTCAACTTCAACAGGTACTATTATTCACCTAACAGCGAAAGCAACAAGGCAGGGTCGGTTCATCCTAATATCAACAATGTTAGAAGAACGGTTCAATCTAGGTTTGTAAAACAGGCCAAAATTTACGCACTCGACTGTAGGTTTTAGGGTGAAATTTGAAAGTTGACATTTGGAACTGAACCATAGAAAACACCGGAACAAAAAAAAATAACGCTTCGAAGCCCTGATTATATCCTTTTAAAATAAAGGAGAGGGCTTTCTCTCCTAATAAAAATTCAGCACTATACATGGGGGCCCTCAGATTCAAAATTGCCTTTGACCTCATGAAGCCATAACGCACCGCTGGAACTTCTCGAATTTCCTCATGGATAAGCTTTCAAACAAGACATCGAATCAAAAATTGACCGAAATTTTGGCCGGAGTGTAATCTGGAGTTGAACCGAAACCAAAAACCATCTTTCTTGGTTCAAGCATACCACTTAGCACGATCTTTTTTTGTCATCTCACTTTTCCTCTCTGCCAAGGAACTAATTGTAAGTCAACAATACTTCAGGGGACTTAAGCGTATTCCGAACTTATTACTTATTACTCGATTCAGCGTGGCAAAAATTGTCAATTTTCAAACGTCGATTACTTGCTTGTTTTTTGAGATATTGTAAAAAGTAAACGTGCGTTGGATAGAGCATTTCAAGGTGCATGTTCTAAAACATTGGAAAAATATGCTAAAACTTTGAATGGCTGAGAAAATTCTTAGACTCTGTTTATTTCTTACATTTTCCTTCATAACTGGCTAAAACTTAGCTAATATTATTGATTTTCAATAATTATTAGGTAAATTTAAATAGAGAAATGAAAAAACTTTCCAAATCTTCAAGAATTTTTCCGATAAGTTTGTTAGTTTCCCGATAACTGGAGCAAGCTTTAAAAAATTTCCAACATTCATAGTTTTAAAGTTAGAGAATCATACTCTCGTTTTTAGAAGGCTAATCTAAGAGTAATGGTCATGAAGCTCGCTTAAAATCCAATTTTGAAAATTAAGTGAGTTAGAGGAAAATTTTGAGCCCCCTTTTTCACCTATTATTATTATTGCGGTTCGATGCCCTGCCTTCAAGGTACAGTGTTTGTGTGTTGTTCGCTTAAATAGATGCGAGACTCGAAAAAAACGATACCGCTAACCAACAAAAGACAAGTAAATCCGGCCCTGGTCTCGTATACTGTTGATAAGTTGTTTAAATCGTTCTATCTAATACAACGTGTAGGCATAGATGACGTAAGAATTACTATTGAATCTATATGGAAACGAGGATTTCGACGGTTTCGACGACGGCGACGTTGACGACGGCGACGACGATAGCAGTAGTAGAGTGGGAGACTAGCACACAATTTTTGTTCTATAGATATCTCAGTCAGTTTTTAAGTAGTGACGGTATATTTGTGCTGGTTACAACAGTCGGTACGGGAGAGAGTTTGTCTGTGCCAACGTATCGTATTTGAACTATAGAGAAAAAAACTGTGTGCTCTACCACTTAACACTAATACAAAAGATATAAAAAAATACGTAAAATACAGATAATCTCTCCTATATCCGAAATTATGGCACGTGTTATTATCATAAACTACATCACAATACACTCAATAATTAACAATATTGAAAGTGTACTGCACTGTATTTAGTTAACAACAAAACGGTGTTTACGGTAAAGACCAGAAACCAAACGGAAGAAATGCCGGACCTAACGGCACTAATCACCCACCAGTATGCTGTCTTTATTTAAAAAATAAAAAATAAAAAAAATATAACAAGACCAAAGATGTTCCAATAATAGATCAATAGAGAGGAATTTGGGAGAATTTCAAATTTTTTTCAAATAAATAAACCAACAAAGAAAGGAAAGGAAGGAAAACATGGAAGGTGTAATTATGGCACCATACAATAATACTCGTTTAAAATCACGTTTACGGAACAATACCGGACGCAATGCGAAAAATCGTCAATTATTCAATCGTAATCACAATAATATCAATCATAAGAACGATCAACGGAATAATAATAGTGGTGTTTTGTATCGATCAAATTCGTTGAAAAACTACCACAATAACAACAATAATAAAAGACATTTAAACAATATTAACAACGTTATTTACAATATTGATAATAATGATAATAGCGATAGTAATGGGAATGAATTAAGGATATGGGCTGGTGATTTTACTAGGTGAGTTTTGATTTTTCCGGATGATGATTACAAAGATGAATGAATGAATGATTGTGGTCTGTATGAAAATTGCCGCCACTATTGAGGATATTGTGGTAAACCAAAAATTTTCTCTTCAAATCTTCATTGAATAATTTTGTAGTTTTATTTATAAAATCACCCCACCGAATCGGGAGAGTAAATGTAAATATTTACATGTACGTAAGGAGCCTTGAATTGCAACGGTGGCCTCCATTCAACCGAAACAATTTCGGTACTCAATTTATTATGTTTTATTTTATTTTGCACAACTATTTATTAATTAAATATTATAAATAAATAAATATAGAAAGACTAACAATAATTAAATTCGTGACAAATTAAAATTATTATTAATTAATCATTCAATAAATTATTTTTGTAACTAATCATAATACATAATAAGGTTCAGTAATAAAACATTGACACACCCTTCAAGATTTTCAACATCCTGGTGTTTAAAATAAGCGATGATTCAAGTCATATAATGATTTTTTTTTTACTTTCGAGAAATTCATAATTTTTTATTTAAATTAATTGTTTGATTTTTGTGTTCTGCGATGAAAATTATTTATGAACTTTGAGTAGTTTCTAGAATTTCACACAATAATTAATCGTATAAGGAAAATTATTCAAATGAATCAAGGATAATTGATGATGATGACTATAGGAAATTCGTGTGTAATGTTCGCCTAAAGGCGTCCGTTTGTCTACCATAAATGTACAATAAAAGTCATCGATTTTGACAAATCGTTTCGATAAAATTAACATATGTACTTTATATGGCGCCATTACTTGACATTTTACAATAATCGTGCAATAATTATCTGCGATAGAAAGATCGATAAAACACAATAATAATAATTATAATCGAGATACCACACTTATCTCATTGGAAAGGAATCAACAGGACCGGCCGCTATGCGAAACTGGCCCCAATCGACGCACATCTAACGAATGAACACGAACGAATGCAAACACGGCAACGTTAGATGTGCAAGGTAAACCGAACGCGATCAAACATACTTCAATGGAAACTGCTCGTTTGACTTCGTTCGTATTCCCATAGTGTGGACGAGCATTCTCTATGACATTTAGCGGAACGTAAGTAAATCTATGGTCCGTGTTCGTTAATGTTCGGGTGTATTTGTTGTTTTTGGTTGTCCATTCGCATTCGTTCTTTAGATGTAAACGCGACTTTATACACACGTACGTTGTCACACCTGTGTAGGTTTTTTATAGCGATGAAATAAACCGCTCACGGCTAAATATCACAATTTTCATCTCATTAGAAAACTGTTATGTGGTTAAATTAATTTTAAACGATATACACCTAAAGGGAAATTGATTTATTTAAAAAAAAATATATATTTATAGTTGATTAGATATATCGATAATTTACACTCTATTTATAGATGTATGATGTAAGAATTGTATTACAATTTTGTAATTTCGTCTCTATTTCTCTATCGCTCTGAAAATTTATGTTCATTGATCATATTTCCGTATATTTATAGTTGATTGGGTCATTCGAATCGTTATCACATAATTCACATACATAAATTCGCCTACGCTATCAAATAAACGTACAGTTATGTGAACAAAAACGAGACCATTATTTATGGGGCTGTGTAAAATAGGCTTATAAAGGTGGTCGTGATAATGTAAAAGACTTTTCACAGGTCGAAATTTGGGAACAAATATATCAAGAATTTATAGGAGGGTTCCTAGAGAGCATTTTAGCAAAATTAGAACCTCGTAGCTCATTTGAAAGTTAATCAGAAAACGCTCGTTGCTATTTTCAAAAACGAGCTAAACACGCAACACAGCGAACAATAAGCATGACTCGGAGACCCTCCCAAAATTCCATCCTCTATGTGCCCCTAAGGAGCAAGAGCGCGGCTAAGGAGCATTCAGCTCTTGATGCGTCCCTGTCATTTGTTCTAAAACACATCAACAACACTTTGTAAATAGTCAAAATATACAGTTTTTCTGGGAATATCATCTCGTAACGAATCCGATTACGTTCAAGATCCTTATCGTTAGATATTTTTTGTAAAAGATGGCCCGTTATTTATGCTCCTTGTTTCTTATTTACACATACATACTACCTAATTTTCTTCCAAACTTTTAAACAATTAATGAATAATGTAAAATGTATTGACATAGTCAGTCAGTCACAATATTTTGGACATTAGATCATATCCTTTTCAATTTTAACAACAACAATAATAATTGAAAATTTTCGAAACAAAAATCAATAAGAATTAATATCACTATTACCATGGTTTTTTTCTAATCTGTAATTTATAATAAACTCATTGTTATTTATATTAATAATAATAGTAACAAATAATAATATTAATAATAATAACGACATTACAGTTATGTGTGTATTAAAGTCCTTATCGTGTTTAACAGTTATCATTGACTATGTTAATAATGAAATTGATAATTGATAAAGTTATCACAATCAGTTTATATGCAAGTTTAAATTTATAAATGACATCATCTGTATATTAACAAATACATTTTTATGTAAGTAAGCTTGTATACATAAGAGAGAATAATAGAGAACAAAAAAACAGTAACAATTATATTTTAATTTTCCAAGTTCTCCACACCAAGTTCAATACAAATTGAAACAATACAAAATACAACAATCAATAATTGTTCAAAACAAATAAAACAGGTGGTTAATGAGTTACATTTGAAAAAAGAAGAAAAGAACACGTGTTGATTGTTGTTACAAGCACGTATTAGCCAAAAAAAAAAATAATTATCTAGGCTGAATTATGTGACAATGATCAATGTGTATGGACAAAAATTCCAATTTTAATTATTCAAATTGTTCTATTGACAAAAATTGAATTGCAAATAGATCTCTTCGAAACAAATCAAACAAAAGACTGGCTAGGAAAAAAAACACAAAACAAATCAAGTGATGATTCTATTAATTTTGATTGTTGTTATAATTGAGATTTATCATCATCATCATCATCATTATAATCAGTGTTTAATGGGAAAATAATGATATTTTCATTACATTTACAAATAATCACTTATCATTATGTACAATCTCAGTCTTTGTTTCATATCTTTATATTGTTTTATACAAACTGTTCCATTTTTGGATTTACATCACATTTGAACGACCGTAATTACAACAGAATTAATTTAAATTATAATTACCGTATTTTTTAGAATTAATTAAATAACATATGGGTGCGCATTTTAAACGAGTCATCATACACACTTTATTGTATTCAATTTTAATTTACAAGAAGTTACCAACGGATTTCTAGCAACGACGTCACAACTCGTACTATATTAAAGTTGAGCGGTACAAAAAAATATAGCGTATTTACAGTGAATTCTCTTAGACGCTTACCTTGTTAGACGTAAATATAGTCAGTCAATCGTAGCATCGTATACTTATAATATCACAACGATAATAACAGTAGTAACTAGAAAACTAGTTACTTGGTATAGAATTAAGTACTATTATTGATTGTTGTAGTCAAGCCAAATAAAATAAAATAGACAAAGTATACATTTGAAACTGTGAGCCTCTTTAATGGGTGGATTCTAAAGACATTCTTTATGTGGAAATTTGGAATTAATAGAGCGTATTAATAGAATATGATGTGATTAGAGGTGTTATAGAAAGTCTCTAATTACGATATTACGTGTCTTGCATGATATTAAGAAACATCTTTACCACCTGTTTTTAGGGTCTTTTTTTCTTCACTGGTTTCCCAAGATGAGACTAAGCATATTTTTTAGACTATGTATTACCTATTATTCGATAATTATCTATGTAAATATTTAAAATTTATTAATCTTAATTTATTATCATATCAAGAAATTACAAATAATATGAGCCTCTATAACAGATCAACTGTGCTCTAATTGAATCATAATTTTTCGACAATGATTATTAATGAAATTGATTCGTAATTTATTAATTGAATCAATGCATAGATTTGATCAAATAAATCATCATCAACAATGGTCATAAAATTTAATCGTCTTAAATCAATGAATGAAATTGTAAAGAAAACCAACAATTATGTTTATTAATAAATAGAAATAGAAAGCATTAAAAAATTATAAAATATTAACTGCAGGAATTTTATGTTTTTCTAAACAAGATATTTTAATGGATACTTTTTAATTATTAAATATTAATAAGCATCGTATACAGGATGTTTTTTTAAGAGTGGTAAATTCTCATGAAAATCCTATTAGTTGGTGAGCGATTCCAATAATATTTCAAGGATTTGTAGGGGGGCGAGGGCTGGAGCCTATTTTAGCACAATTAGAACCTCGTAGCTCATTTGAGAGTTAGTTAAATAACGATCGTTTTGAACAATATCGTAATTTTCAATAACGAGCCGAACACGCAAAACTAACAATAAGAATAACTTGTAGACCCCCAAGAGTGATTTTTTTCGTTTTTCACCATTGTATTCTAGAAAAATGCAAAACATTCCCTTCTGTTCTAGGATAAAATGGAGAAAAATTAATGTTGGGAGAAACGAGTATTTTTGACCAAATTTCAAAAGAGCTACGCGGTTTTAATTTTGCTGAAATGTTCTCTGGAGACGCTTATATAGATCCTAGAAATATTCTTCGAATCGCTCGCAAACGAATAAGAATTGACCACTGTTAAAAAAAACACTTTGTATACAATTAATAAAAGTTTGGCAACTTGGTGCGGGTCCTCGATAGCTCACAATTAGTATACTGATTGTGAGAGCATTTGTCTGGCTATTAAAAGGTGTTCAATTCCCACTAGAAGAGCCATCTTGGTTGATAATGCTTAATAATTAATATTCATTAACATGTCTTGATTGTAGTTTAATTAATTCACAACAATAATTGAGTAGTTGATTTGTTAAATATCCGATGATATTTCCAAATGATTCCTGTTTTAGAAATCTTTTAATAAATTGATAATTTATGGAAAACAGCCGAGTTTTTATAATCAAACAAATAGTCTGACATTGTTATAATATGTGTGAGGTTATTTCTTTTGCCACAACGATAAAAATTTGGAGACATTGACACAATTCATGAGAAATTGTGCCAAAAACCAAAAGACCATCAGAATTTCAGGTCAAACTCTCCAATACAGTCAAGATTAAAACAGATCGACTATTTGAGAATTTTGCAACAATTTTATATACTACAAATCATATCGTGCAATATACAGGGTGTTTTTTTAAAGTTGCCAATTCTTGTTAAACTTTTCTTACAAGAGCCACAAGCCGAAGATTATTTCTTATTGTTAGAATTCGAGTATCTCCACTAGGTGCGCGCTTGCTGTCTGTCTGTTCATCTCATTTTACTCTGTTCTAAAGGCTCAAGTACACGGGGCGAGTTTACAAGCTACAAGAAGGCTTGTAAGAAGTCGGCGAATTGGCGAGTGCGCTAGTAGTCGAGTACACATGACATTTCCCACTTGCTCAGTAGCCAACTAGCTGGCATGTAAAACCACGTTAGGTTATTGTTATTTTAGTTTATTATCAATGCTACTAGCCACATGTGCACAAGTTACTATGAGTACACGTGGCTAGTTTACAAGCTAGCTCGCTCAAAAGCCAGCGAGTGGTGTATAAAGTCGCCGGTAGTTCAACTTTTTCCAGAGCGTTTTTACAAGCAGCTAATGGAGCGAGTGCATCAAGTACACTGGACTAATTTACGAGCTGCTTGTGAAAAAGCCAACTTGTAGGCTTAAGGTCTCCTAGGCTGGGCGTTCTTATTTAGAGGTTCGTACGGGAATATATCAAGCTCAAATTTCGAGCGAGAAATTGGAGAAACGTTCTTGTTGAGAGGTCGCACTGTAGTTGGCGAGCGATTTGAAAATATTCCAAAGATTTGTAGGGGGCCCCTGGAGGCCATTTTAACAAAATTAGAACCACGTAGCTCATTTAAAAGTTTGTCAAAAGACGCTCGTTTTGGGCGTTGACGAGATTTTCGAAAACGATCAGAACACGCGTGATTTTTAGCGAATTTTTTTAAAAAAAATTAGCTAATGACGAGATCCTCACTTTTGAATTTCCGAAAAATTTTTGCACAGAAGTTCGTTTTGGGACCTCAGGAACCCATATCCACCGTTCGTTAAAATTTTTATATATATATATATATATATATTTATATATATATATATATATTTATATATATATATATGTATACCCACGATAACTGCCGTAAAAATAGTCCAATCTGAATGAAACTTGGTACAAAAATCGGTCTTTGTGATAGCTTGGATGAGTTCGTTGGCCAGACTGGTAGGGCCAACACTTTTGGAATAAGAGCTGAAGAAATGTTAAAAAAAATCATTTTCAATATTACATTTGCTTAGATTTTGATGAAAATTAAAATAACAGTAGAGCCGACCATTCTCTATGACCCAGAAAAAAAATCATCAAAATCGGTTCGTTGGTTCGCAAGAAAAATGCAAAAATCTCTTTTTTGAGTATAAGCAGTAAAATCGATTATCTCAGGTGGCTATATGTTCTCTGACTATTGATATTAGAACAAAAATTGAATATCGCGGGGGGGGCAACTAATTTTGACAGTTAATATTAGACGCAAGGCCTGCTAGAGAATTTCGCTTGAAAAAATCAAGCAGGCCTTGATTAGACGTATTAGACAAACAACAAACTTCATTATTATTTTTTTTTTTAGTGTTTCTTATTGTTTGTGGATTAAAAGTATTTTTCAATAAAAATCATAAATATTAAAATAACATCGGGAAATGAATTTATTAGTTGATTCAATGTTATAATGATAATTGATACTGACAATTAATATTAATTGTCAGTATCATAAGAATGTTTTGCAATTAATATTTCAGTATGTAGATACATAAAAAAATTCGCTATATAAGGTACTTGCTGCCTTTGGAGATTTTTTTTTTTCGTTTTTCTTTATTTTATTCTAGAATGGGTGGAAATATTTCGCGTTTTTTCTAGATTTTAATGGAGAAAAGCAAAAAAAAAATCAATGTTGTAAGATTCTCGAGTCATTCTAAGTCATTTTATGTGTGCAGCTAGTTTTTGAAAATCGTAACATCATCAGAAAGGAGCGTTTTTAGATCTAATTCCAAATTAACTAAAAGGCTCTAATTTTGCTAATAGGTCTCTAGGGGCCTCTTTATTAATCCTTGAAATATTTTTCAAATCGCTCGCCAACTAATAAGCGTTCCATAAAAAATAACCACTTTTAGGAAAAATACCCTGTATAATGGGACGATTTGATGTCAGAAAAAAATAAATCTAATCAACGCCTATACGCTTTCTATCGCAATACTTACAATAAAATTGTAATTGTAAATGAATGTATTGTAATAACGACATTTTTCTATCGTATAAACATGAGCATATTTGGTATTACAGAATAGTAACAAATACAAGAAACAGGTAGAAGAAACAGTCTGTTGAAATTATCGGCTGATAATGGATATTTCGTTGTTTTAAAACATATATATGTATATAAATATATAGATGATGTCATCGTCCATAAGGTGCCCAGTTGCCCAGTTTAAATAGTAATAGACTTTTGTAATATTTCTCGTATAAATTTCGTATTATAAATGTTTAGCTTTCGCTCTCGCCTCTTTCTCTCTCTCTCTCTCTCATTCTCTGCCTACAATTTTTCGACACCCGTACATAAATTATTGTACAACAAATTCAAAATTACGCCAACATACAGGCGAAATTTATTAGAGATGAAAAATTGTACAAGATTCACTGGAATTATAAGTGAATTTCAACGAATTCTAAATTATATCTTATCAGTGCACTTTTGTAATCAAACTGACGGTGAGAGATAAGGCTTAAAGACTCCACTGTCCATCAAAATTCGTATTTTTATATAGAATATTGGCTGACATCATCACCGATAATCGACCGACTAGACTGACTTGTTGATCGTTTACATTTTTCAAATAAGGCAAAATCAATTTATTGAACATTGCTCGTGGTTAGTAGGTGGACGTGATTAAATATGCAAGAATCTGTATAGAATGAATATTTCAAATTAATTGACAGATAGTTCCGCGTTTTTCGGTGTGATTCTTGTTGTTATTTTGATATAATAATTAATCGTTATTGTAACACTATATGGTAATTAGTTTTTTTTTCTTCTAGTGTTATTAGTATTAATGATAATGATATTTTAATGATAGTTGTGTGTGTTTTTTTGTCCTGTAATTTTGTCATCGTTATTTTGAACAAATATCAAAAACTATTATAGTAAAAACGTTTTCTTTTTTTTCTCGGATATTCTTCAACTGAACAGGTTTTTTGAATGGACAATATATGATCGGAACCGGATTGATGTTCTGTTTGTTAATTGGAATCTGTGGTGTCCGATTTCGATAGTTGGAAATGCACAATAACAGTGGCGTATCGTGGATTCTTGCCACGTGGTACGAATCCTAAATTTTCTACTTTCCCCACTGTATTTTTGCAATTAAACAAAATATCTGTAATACTCTGACACTATTTTAAAAGAATTCAAAATAGAACGTCTTTCTTAAATTAAAATTTTATTCTGCGTATTTTTTGCAAACTTTAATACATTCGTCATTCGTCATTCGTCAATGTCAATTTGTACCTCTTGTTTGATTACCAAAATAGCTTGATTTGATAATCTCTACATGGACATTGTCAATCTTGAATAAATTTTATAATCATGCGAATTAATTAATTAGTCAAACTTCAGTGAGAAACATATTTAAATAATGAATATCTATATCACATAACAACTAAGAAAAGTTTGGAATACTGGCTAAGATACGAACCCACGAACTTGTTGTTTAGCGCACAACTGCTCTGAGCAATTGAGCTACCAGTACCTACATTAATCCCAATTGTATACAGCAAGTCTCATAAGGCTCGCACAATCTCTTAGGCACAGAGAAATTTTAAGACGAAAAGTCTTATTCTATTTTTTCACCTGAACCCACGTGGTTAATTAATTAAATCAAGTAGCCAATCAGGTGCCCGTTCTATCGATAAAAAGAGAAAAGGAACGAGTCTTGACGGTAGGTCGTGGGCAGCGGCCAATTCGCAGGCTGGCACGATAGGCTTTCAAACTAAGATAGTCCCGCAATGGCTACTTAATTTAAGTAATTACTAATTAGTCTAATTACCTGTGCGTCAAGTGAAGAAACTTGTGAGACACCTTGTATTTATTTTTAAACTGAACGATACATGTGCTTATTGGCATTATGTCGTTCATCGCGTCAAGAATGTGAACTGTTTGAAATACCAAGTTAAGCAAACACTGTGCGAATTCATTAATTAGTTTATATACAACTGGGATTAGTAGCTCAGTTGGGCAGAGCAGTTGTGCGCTAAACAAAAAGATTGTGCAACCTTTTTGTTTAGCTCACAACTGCTCTGTCCACCACAGCCCACCACAGCCCCTCAAGACAAGTCTTGCCAAGCTTTCAGCAGTGTCAAACATGTCTGAACTTGTATATTTTGTCACTTTATGTTAGTTATCGTTATTTTTAATTACCTAACCCTTAGCACAATTAATTCTTTGTTTTAGTCATTCAAAAATAATCAGGATTTAACAATTTAACAATTCTTTATTTTATTAAACCACCTTAGTACAAAATATTTTTAAATACAATCCCGCTCTAAAATTTGACAGATATGTACCTACTATATTAGTGTATGAATATTATTTTTCCAAAAAAATTAAAAAATACGTTTTTGAAATTTTTCAAAATTTGTTTTACAAAACATTTTGGAAAACACTGTATTTTCCTAAGATAGTCATGTGTGGTATCAAATTAAAGCTCATGAAAAGCAGAATAAAATGGTGCAAAATTCATCAATTTATGTTTAATAGTTTTTGAAATACAGCAATTTAAAGGAACAAAAACGTTGTGAAATTTAGTACTTTCTTCGTTCTTAGAAAAATGATAACTTGAAAACTATAAGTCCAAAAAATCTGAAATTTGGTATTTTTATTTATTTTGATGGTAAGAACATTTCCACAAATAATCATAAAAATCTGAGGAGGTGAGGTTCAGACCATTGGTTGATTTGATGTGGAATGACCCTGTGGATTCATCGAAGCCAGTATTTCAAACTTTTCTTAGTTGTTATATGATGATAAAGGTTGAATTTAGATATTTATCAATTAAATTTCTAATTAATTTTAATTCAGAGAAACGTCTCTCAGGACTGGCATTACTTATGGCAGCTGTGGGGAACAAAAAAAAAAGAGGACCACAATCAATAAAGTCTCTTTTAGAGTTGGTTGTAACAACGGAAGTCCATAGAAGCTCGTACTCAATCTTCTCTATTAGTATCTACAGGCTACAGCACTGATTTATCGGGGTTAGCTCCTTACTGCTTTCCAAATCTGTGTCGCCCGGGGCTATGGCAACCCCTCTGCTTCCTTCTAGGCTACGCCACTGATTTATCGGGGTTAGCTCCTTACTGCTTTCCAAATCTGTGTCGCCCGGGGCTATGGCAACCCCTCTGCTTCCTCCTAGGCTACGCCACTGATTTATCGGGGTTAGCTCTTTACCGCTTCCCAAATCTGTGGCGTCCGGGGCTATGGCAACCCCTCTGCTTCCTCCTAGGCTACGCCACTGATTTAACAAATAAATTATAAAACAGCTGTACAAGCGACGGACAACAATTAAAAATAGAATTATTGTTATTCCATCAATCAAAGTAATAGTAAACACGGAAACGTCAGCGTCTATTTCAAAATTGGTGTCCTTTAATAATTGTAAATATAATTTTCGACAATAACAATAAATATTTTAACAATAAAGAGTTCAAGGATTAGAATACTATCGCAATACGACCTCATCTTTACGTTATTATTATTATTATTATTATTATTATTATTTAATTTTTTTATTGTCTATTTCATTACAATTTCCGTCCGGTAGTGTATTTTTCTGAATGACATATTCATAATTATCAACATTTAATATAATAATTAATCATACTTGTTTGTGTAAAATAGAAACTCACCATCTTCCCATACATACATTCCACATTCTATCTTTTACCCCACAATAGCAACTACAAAAGGAATCGTTTTACCTCAATGGCAGCTTCCGTTATCGTATATCCTGTCATTAAAATATGTAACAACAATAGAAAAATAAAAAACATGCAACCATTGATAAAAACATTAACTAGCAGATAAATGGTTTGTTTGTCATTATTATATTCATTTTATAAATGGGCTTTTTATCAGTTGTGCTTGAAATTTGTGTGAAAACATTGCATTTTTTTACAATTGATTTAATATTAACGAGAAAGGTAATATGTCTGTTTAAATATTTGTATAGTTGAGTTTATTTAAGGAAATTTTCGTCAACTTTATTTTTTTTTTTTTTGTTTTTTCGTGTAATTAACGAAATTTTCCTGTATTTGCCATCTACTTTTATCGATGATTTATCATAATTTACAATTTGTAATTAATACAAACATCGATCAATTTAGGTAGAGAGACGCAAGAATTCTACCTACGGACAAAAATTTTGTTGACGAAAATTTCACCACGGCATTCATGACATCATCATCACCATTGCGTACCGTTGAACTTATTGACGATAGTCGAAAATTTCTTTGTTGAATAATCAGTTTGAGTAAACTGTGTGTGTTTGTTTGCTGTTGGAAATTTAACGAAATTTTGAAAGCCTTCCCTAAGTAAGTATAAAAATTATATCTAACTAAAGGAATCTCTTTTATCGTTTATTCGAATATCATGCCCCAAAGTCGTCTGTGAATTTATCTTTAATTAGAAGTGTTGTTTGAAAAACTGATAATTCAACAAAAATATTTTAAAACTGCAAGAATTCGACGCAAAAATTACTAAATGTTGTCGATTTAATATCAGAATTTGCCAAAAAAATCATGATTTACGGGAAAACCGAAATTTGTACGATACTTCTTGGAAAATCTAGTCGTTAACACGAAAATCCTCCCGAAATCCTCCGCCCATGTGTTGATTCTTTTCAAATTGTTGACCGCGCTGGCGCATCCACCAAATTTGCACGCAATTATCCATACGTTTATTAAAAACATTTATAGTTTAGAAATTATTTTTTTTTCAAGTTTAAATCGCAATTATTAACAATTTAAATTGTTTTGTTAAACGTTTAAATAAATAGCCGTCATTAGAATTTCAAATAAACGATGTTTATGTCGTATCAAGTTTCGAAACGAATTTGTCACCATCGATTTAAAATAGTCGAACGATTTATAGATTAAATGATTAATTAATCGAGTCGATTTGTTTTTTTGTTTATTTGTAACATTTAAGAATATGAATTTAACAGTTTATTCTTGTTTGAGACAAATCTAGAAAAGTTATATTTTTCACACATAAACACACACATTATAAACGTATCATCATCGCTAATTAAAAACTATTTTGACTAGTAAACAAAACGTTGGCCAATTATTTGTCGACTGAAAGTGCTATAAATTCTAATTACACATTTTATGTATTTATCGTCTCTTATATTAACTTAAGATAAACTAAAACTAAATATTGTAGAATGTTATTTTGATTTGTTGCACAAGTTTTTGAATTTTTCCACATCGAAATCATACATCATACATATATATAAAAAAAAAGATCTCCAAAGGCAGCAAGTACCTTATATAGCGAATTTTTTTATGTATCTACATACTGAAATATTCATTGCAAAACATTCTTATGATACTGACAATTAATATATTTTATTAACATTGAATCAACTAATAAATTCATTTCCCGATGTTATTTTAATATTTATGATTTTTATTGAAAAATACTTTGTTGTTTGTCTAATACGTCTAATCAAGGCCTCCTTGATTTTTTCAAGCGAAATTCTCTAGCAGGCCTTGCGTCTAATATTAACTGTCAAAATTAGTTGCCCCCCCGCGATATTCAATTTTTTTTCTAATATCAATTGTCAGAACATATAGCCACCTGAGATATTCGATTTTACTGTTAATACTCAATAAAAATATTTTTGCATTTTTCTTGCGATCCAATGAACCGATTTTGATGATTTTTTTTCTGGGTCATAGAGGATCGACGGCTCTACTGTTATTTTAATTTTCATCAAAATCTAAGCAAATGTAATATTGAAAATGATTTTTTTTAACATTTCTTCAGCTCTTATTCCAAAAGTGTTGGCCCTACCAGTCTGGCCAACGAACTCATCCAAGCTATCCCCAAGACCGATTTTTGTACCAAGTTTCATTAAGATTGGTGTATTTTTACGGCAGTTATCGTGGGTATACATATATATATATATATATATATAAATATATATATATATATATATAAATATATATATATATATAAATATATATATATATATAAATATATATATATATAAATATATATATATATATATATAAAAATTTTAACGAACGGTGGATATGGGTTCCTGAGGTCCCAAAACGAACTTCTGTGCAAAAATTTTTCGGAAATTCAAAAGTGAGGATCTCGTCATTAGCTAATTTTTTTTAAAAAAAATTCGCTAATAGAAGCACTTTTTTTGTCTGTCTGTCTGTCTGTCTGTACGAACGTCTTTAACTCGAAAAATACTAAAGCTATTGACACGAATTTTACACAGAATATAGGTAATAGTCCTGGGAACAACTTAGGCTATGTTTCATTTTGTTTGCTTCAATGGTTTAGAAGTCATAAGCAATTCTTTATAAGAATGTTAGGCAAAATGTCATAGTTTACTATTAATTTTTTTTTTTTTGGTTGCTATGCATTATGTATTTATAAATACACACATATATTGTCATATCACACATAGTCACACATTTACAAAAGAATTTGGATCGTCCATGTTAAGTTATTTTGGATAATTGAAGTATATGTATCTTTATCGAACGGATTTGTTTTTAGGTATGTTCAGTTAATACCTGTTTCAGGCTTTTTCAAAAATCAATTCCTAAAAAATTGAGGCCCTATGTTATATTGATGAGTTTCAGTTTAGCGAGATAAAGGGGGAAAAAAGTCTAAAAATCAATTACTATTACATACTATCGAGTAATAGTAGTCGATATATGGCACTAATAGCATTTTACAAGGAGGTATAACTTATTACTATTTGAGCTTTTGATTACGAAACAATATGTAATCGCTGTATCATTTTTGTTAACTTTACCCCTAAGGGGGTTAAATAAGGGATGAAAGTTTAAATGGAAAACCGTCATTTTTTAAGCTAGAAGCATAAAACTTTAGACTTTTGCTTTTGATTAGACAATTAATTTCACCCTTTAGGAGGTGAAATAGGGAATAAAGGTTTGTATGGGGAGTTCTGTCATTTTTAAAGTTGAAAACAAAGAATCTTATTATTTAGTTTTTTGAAAAAAAAAACACATGATCTATCGTTTTTGAAAATCCTACCCTAAAGGGGGGTGACATGTTGGACGATTTCTGAAGGTGATTGAATTCAAAAGCATAAAACATTATTACTATTTGGGCTTTTGATTACAAAACTATAAGTAATCGGTTTAGCATTTGTGGAAATTCTACCCGTAAGGGGGTAAAATAAAGGATGAAAGTCTGTGTGGAAGTCCTAATTTAACGTAAATTAATAGTGTCAGAAGTCGACAATTATTTCACGATTCCAAGAATAGAAAAATGAACTCATTTAGATACACTAGCAAGTTTAAAAATAGCGCTATAATTGACGCAAAATAGAAAATAATATATTTACGATATCCTTCTTCGCGGGCAAAGCTGCGGGCAACAGCTAGTAATAACATAAAAATCGATAACAAATTTTCTTTCAATACCTTTCAAACGTGCCTGAGTATAGAGCAGGGCCGCATTACCGTGTCCTTTGATGGTAAATGGTATCGTTTTTCGAGCGCCTCTATTTTGGAAAAATTGGTACAATTTTATTGCGGATTTTTAAAGAATTAAAAAAAAAAATCGAGCGCTTCGTCGAATATCCCCATGGATAACCTTTCAAACAAGGTATTGTACAATTCTTTATCTCTAAAATTGAACAAAATATCTTGTGATAAAATTTTGAAGTTCTCATTAATTTTCCGGAAAACCAAAAATCCGGTCGAAAATTGTCTTGGAGATATGAAAAACGCTTTCAATTTCTTATCCACTGCCTGATAGTCGTTGACAAATAAATAATATTGGCTAATTTATGGCCAGTTATTGGGGAAAATAAATTGAAAAAAACATACTCCAAGGTTTCCTTTGTAATGCAGAATTTCACCAAAACTTTCCAAAACGGAGAATGGCTTCAGACGCATCGAGAAATGGCGATTTCAACGCTGGTTTAAACATTTCAATGTCTCAGAAAGCAAGCGAGATATTGATGATTAAAAATTGGCATTTTTCGGACACCAAATCAGAAGATGTAATGCGGGGTCTTAAGGGCTCGCAGTAATCAACTCTCATTCGGAAAAAATGGCAGACTTTAATTATTATCAATGTCTCGCTTGTTTAATGAGATATTCAAATTTTGCAAGTAGCGTTGAATCGACTATTTTACGATAAATTCCGATTTTTAAAATTTTGACGAAATCTCAAATTACAAAGGAAAACCTTAGGGGATGTCAAAAAATTTACTCTTTCATATTTTCTACAATTTTTAAGATAAAAAGTCGTACGATATCTTGTTTAGACGGAGAAATATCGTGACGGTCGTGAACAATCAATCTATTCGAAAATTTGAAAAGTTGGAGAATTTTCATTATTTCTTTCCAATGACTTTTTGAATCTTCCAAAATTGGATTTTTCACGACCGTCACATTTCCCATGGATAACTTTTCAAACAACGTATCATACAAGGTATTTTATCTTTAAAATTGTACAAAGCATCAAGGAGTAAGTTTCTAGACATGCTCTAAGATTTTCCTTTGTAATTCAGAGTTTACCCAAAATTTTCCAAATCGAAATACACCATCGAGTGCACCATGAACTGCCATATTCAACGCTTATTGTGAAATTTAAATATTTCACAAAACAAGCGAGGTATACAGGGTGATTCAAGAGGATGGGCCATTAAAAGTATAAGAAGTTCTAGTTATTGGAAGTTGATGTAGTTTGGTATGTAGCCATTATATCCCCTGAATTTTCTCTAGAAATTATTTTCGTTGCTCTAGCTACCCTCCTTATATGGGGTAGTGCACCCTACTCTCTTATTTTAAATGGAATGGTATATTTTTTATTACATTTTTGAATTCTTTGATGAAATCGAAAGAGACTTTAATAACATGACCCATGGTCTAGCGCTGAAAGTTTTTCAGATATTTCAGCTTTTAGTTCAGTTTTAAAATTTGCAGTGTTTAATTGAAAAATTCATATTTTTGAAGCTATAGCATTTGAAATGTAGAAACTTGGAACCTAAGTAGTAAAAATAATGTTCTTTTTGCCAATTTAAACAGAATTCAATTACCTTTCAGCGTTTAGCTGAAATAAATTTGCCTTTCAGGCGATTTTCAAACTATAATATCTTGCTTATTTTAAATGGAACACCATATTTTTTATTATATGGTTGGATAGAGAAAAAAATTCTACATCAACCTGTATTAACATTCCCTATACCTATCTTTGATAATTTTTCAGTTATTCAAAATTTTCAGTTTCGTTCAATCACCTCCCTTGAAACGAATTCAACTATAACGAAACGCATAGAAGGCTTAGAAAAAAAATCAAAACATCACAAATGACGTTAATATTGAATATTTTACATGTTTTTTTATAACTTTTAAGATATTCCACATGCATAAAAAACAAATCCAATTAATATTGATTTAATTAATTATGAATTTCTTCCATTTTCCTTTCTTGAGATATTTTAAAATTAATCAATTAATTTCATCTTAATTGTGACAATTGAATTGAAAGTTGTTTTGCTAAGCCTTCTATGTTTTATATTTTTTTTCAAGAGAGAAAATTAGATGAAATTGAAAATGTTGAATAACTGAAAAACTATCAAAGATAGATATAGGAAATGCTAATACAGTTCGATGCAAAATAATTTCCTCTATCTAACCATAAAAATAAAAATATGGTGTTCCATTTAAAATAAGCAAGATATTATAGTTTGAAAATTGCCTGAAAGAAAAATTTATTTCAGCCAAACGCTGAAAGATAATTGAATACTGTTTAAGTTGGGTGAAAGTACATCATCTTAACAACATAATTTCCAAGTTTCAACATTTCAAATTCTATAGCTTCAAAAATATAAATTTTTCAATTAGACACTGCAAATTTGAAAACTGAACTAAAAGCTGAAATATCTGAAAAACTTTCAGTCCGAGACAATCGGTCATATTATTAAAGTCCCCTTCGATTTCATCAAAGAATTCAAAAATGTGAAAAAAAATATGCCATTCCATTTAAAATAAGAGAGTAGGGTGCACTACCCCATATAAGGAGGGTAGCTAGAACAACGAAAATAATTTCTAGAGAAAATTCAGGGGACTTAACGGCTATATACCAAATTTCATCAACTTCCAATAACTAGAACTTCTTATACTTTTAATGGCCTATCCTCTTGAATCACCCTGTATATGATTAAAAATTGACGTGCCTTTAAGCGAAATTTTGGAAAAAAATATTTAATTTGAACGTCAACGACTTATGGCCCTAAGCGCCCACTTACTCAGCTTTTTGTAAAATCCGGCTTTGGTTTAGAGGGTGTTTGCTTTCTGTTAGTTTAAAGATAAATCAAACAAATAGACATTAAAATATGCGTATCCTAATAGGATATAAAACAATGTAACAACCCACGCTGTCTGTTTGAGAGTAAATTGTATAAATTAGCAAGAGCACGCGAAGCTATTACAAGACCAGATCTGTGCTGTGTGTAGTTTTCATATAACAATAATAATAATAATAATAAATAATTAATAATGGTTGAAGAAAAAAATAACCGCTACTTGATTATAAAAAATTCCATTGTTTTCCATACTAGCAAGGATTTCATCAAAAATAACAATTTAATTTTAAATATAAACGAATTTTTTTTTTGGCATACACAGCCTTGAGAACGACGACGAATTATCGAAATTTGGGCCGTCATTGTCGGATTTTGAAACAATTAGAGCATGGCCATCGATGAAAGATTGTTATTACGAACAGTACCTCGATCATGGCCATAGTTCTATGGGAATTACAGTGAGAAGACCATGATTTCGTGCATCGACACCAAAGTAGTATTTATTCTCGCTGTCGTCTCGTATACATACTACTAAAGTCCAAATTAACTACTATACCACCGCCGCTGCTGCCGCCAAGAGGAGATCCCTGATGTCATGCCTATATTTACAAAGGTTCATTATGTTTGTCTGTTGTGCGTACTTTTGACCATTCGGATTTTAAAATTGTTTGCGTACAATAACAACAACAACAACGGGCTATGACCTCTTCTCTCGATCATTCGGTTTTTTCTGCTTCTATGACACAAAAATGAGATCACCTTTATTAACGAAAATTTCACTAAATTCTTGAACAAACAATGTAAACCACACAACACCAGGGGCGGATGGGGCCACCGGGAGTTCGGGAATTTTCCCGGTGGGCCGCGCCGTGATGGGCCGCTATCGAAAAAATGAAAGGCCGTCACTAACGATTTGGCAGACAGTATATTTTAAAGGTGTTTTTTTTGGAATATATGTATATGTATACTAATAAGCAACAAATATTTTTTTATCACATTATCCTAATTTAAAGAAAAAATAAAACCCGTAGGTATTTTATGACTACATTAGAAATACGATGGTATGATTTATAGTTTTCAATGCTCATTTCTAATTATCCTTCAATTAAACATTTGCGCACGTGTTATAATATAATATTATAGTACTCAATTCGACCATTTCATCTGTGAATTTCCTTATCGGCATCGACATGGAGAAAAAAATCGAGACACAATAAAATAAAGAGATAACAGAATACATTATACGGATTTTGCAAGAATTGGTGTTTTTTTTTTTTATACAGGATGTTTGGTCTAACAATAAGTATGGTGAGTTCTAAGAAACTCCTATTAGTCGATGAGCGATTCGAAAAATATTTAGAGGATTTGTAGAAGAGTCCCTATTAAACATTTTAGCAAAATTAGAACCTCGTAGCTCATTTAAAAATTGGTAAAAAACGATCGTTTTGGACAATTTAGCAATTTTAAAAACCGAACAAAACATGCAGAACCACTAAAAATGACTCAGAGACTTTCCCAAAATTGATTTTTTCGTTTTTCTCCATTGTATTCCAAAGAAAATACGAAATATTTCCACCTGTTCCAGAATAATATGGAGAAAAACAAAAAAAATCAATTTTGGGAGGATCCTAAAGTCATTCTAAGTCATTTTGCGTGCTTAGTTAGTTTTTGAAAATCACTACATCGTCAGAAATGAGCGTTTTTTGACCAACTTTCAAATGAGCTATGAGGCTCTAATTTTGCTGACATGTTCTTTAAGGACCCTCCTACGAATCTTTAAAATATATTTTTAGTCGCTCGTCGACTAATAGGAGTTTCTTAAAACTACCATACTTATAGACCAAACACCCTGTATACACATTGCAACTGCTTATTTAAATTTTCAAAGAATGAAGGGAGTAAATGCTCAACGTCTCGATCGTCTCTAGACTTACGCTTCCAATTTCTCAGGTAGCATGTGAAAGATCCTTCTCTACACTTCGATAAATTAAAAATCGTTTAAGAAGTACCCTATCAGAAAATCGGCTCGAAGCATTCATGATTATGAATACAGAAAAATTATTATTAAATAAGATAGAGAATGACGATATTATTGATAAATTGGCTAATACCACTTCATTATTAAAACAAGAATTAATATATTAATTATTACTCGATATATTGTTTATTACCTTCTTTATGTCTTTTTAATTTTTTTTTGTACGTCTATTATTTTATTATTCACATCTGTAACACTTTTGATAGTGTACTTAATAATACTTCTCAAGATAATATTTAAAACTTCATTAGTAACTTAGGAACTAAGGATGGATATAATAAACCATTGCCATTAAATACCCTAGTGGGCCGCTGACATTATTTTCCCGGGCCGCTTTATAGAACCCCATCCACCCCTGCACAACACCCACCCTATACCAAAGATTCTATAAATGATATACGAAAAGTACAAGTCGATTTCCTAATAGCAAAAATCTGGAAAGATTACATTTTTGTTGCCATAATTTGTCGCGTTATCGTTAAATTTCTCAAGTAAAAGTGCGAATTTCGATTGAATTTCGAGAGAAGGTCAAGGAAATCATTCGACAAAACGAATAATTGATTATTTAATCTAGAAATTTTGCCTTCAATCCATGGTGTAATGTTCCATAAATCTATCAATTTTTATAAATTCACTCAAGTCATACGTTATTTTTAGATGGTTGCAATTAAATTATTATCGGCACGGAAGGATGAAAAACAAATTTATGGATTTGTTTACATATTGATAATTACACCGAAATTATTTTATATGAAAAACAACGCCAAAATAAAAAAAATGAGATATTTCAATTACTGAACTATCCCCAATTATAGTCATCCTAATATGACTCGACAAATATCATCAGACTTGTTGTTGAGTCGTCGATTTTTGAGCAAAGTCGTGCCAGAGCAACCGTTACGTATTGTAAATTAAATTTTATTAATTGAATTAGTCATCGCCAATTAAAGTTTTACTTTCATTATTTTTTTTTTGCGCTATCCATTATGTGCATGTGCGCAACTCAAAATGGTTATTTTCGTGTACTGAAAATATAATGACCAAAGACCTGGATGTTGAAAGATGACATCACCTTCCCTAAAAGTCGCTTATGTCATTGAAAATAAAAATCATATGATTCTCCTTTTTTTCTCTCAATCCGCGTTTGTGTTTAACATAAATTTCACACAGATACACAAATTTAACCCCTCAACAATGCGTTTTGTGTAATTAAAAAAACTTCAACCATAATGAACAAATAGAAACGGTATTTAGAACATTGGTGTCTCTAACAATGGGAATTTATAAATAAACCACTCTTAATAATCCCTTTTCTTTCGATTTTTAATCACCCTAATCTTAATGGTAGACAACCAATTATACTTCACTTTTATCTGAATCAATATTCGTTTTTTTTTCCAAAATTAAAATAGAGATGATGTGATTTCTTCTTGTTTCTACGTAATTCAGATGCAAAATTGATAGGACAGTGGCGTCAACAGAGTTCAAAATGTCAATCTTATCATTTTTTTCAAGGGTCTCTTCTACACTTATTTTTTGCATCTAATCATATTCAAAGATTCTTTATAATAATTGTAATCATTGTGTATTTCCTGTATTTTGTGGTTTTTAGAAAATGCAGTTGGATTGTAGAGATTCTATCTGATTTCCTTTTTAAAAATTATAAATTAAGTGTAAATATAAATACGTGCACAGATGTGAGTTTGATTCAGATGTAAATTGAGTTTGAAGCCTAACTCCATGAATTTTGTAAATTTTGAAATTATTGTGTGAGAAATAATAATGTTGCAGCGTATTTGTATCAATCTCTTAATTTTTATGTAAGTTTTGATTTTTTTTAAACAACTTTTCCATCTCCTAAGTAAATCTTAAAAAAATCAGTATAGACTTTGTCGGTAGATATAAGAAGCCGCATATTTCTCGAAATTAACAATACAATTGTGGTTTACACCAATTTAAATTAAACCTTTATACTTTCCGATAAATTCTGAATAAATCCGGTGATCTTTAGATTTTTTACGGACAGGTCAAACACGACATGTTTGTTGTTTTAATAAAAGGGTTTGGGAAGCAGGGCTTGGAACCGTTTTTTTTATTGGTTCGGATCAATAAAAAAAAAAATGGTTCTAGAGAAATTTGAAAAAAAAAAATATTAATTTTGTGGGGTGACTTCAACCCCCAATAGGCCCAAACGATAGATGAAGGACCTATATAGAAAAATCATCTATATCGGGAGTTTCGACCCAGGGTGGCTTACTGTTAAGATCCTGTTGAGTACCCTGCAGGATTACTAAAGTAGTTTCTGGACAGAGTGGGAAGAAGAGATGGAAAATAAAGATAAAGTTAAGTGGTGTGCTTGAACCGAAAAAAGCAGTTTTTGTTTTTATTGCAGTCTAAATCTCGTTTACTCCGGCTGTCAGCTTAGTTCCGGTTCGAAGTTCTCTACTTTAGATTGGTCTTAAAGTAGATATCTAGGTGCTTGAAAATCGATAGTTAGATCTATGTGGAAAGTGCTTTAATGGCTATTAAAGTACTTTTTTGTTGCCTTAACAAGCCTATTATAGACGCAAAATAGAAAAAAATCAAACATAAGTATACCTAATTTAAAATCGCGAGTTAAAATTGTCTAATAAATTTAAAAAAGAAGCATTGGGCCACCTTAGAAAGCTACTTTGTTCTTAAAACTGATAACTTAGGGCTTTTCGGAGTCCTAGGAGAGCATTGATAGAGCCAAGCAAAAAATTATTTTTAAATATACAATTATTATTATCCATGCAAATACGAAATGATGGTTGGATGGAAAAATCAGAAATCACCCCGCTCGCATCAATATTAATAATGAAGTCAACGCTATTTTTATCGTTTATATCTATTTTTTATTTTTTTATCTATTTTTTTATATCTGCAATCAGAGGCGGAATTACCGTACAACAAAAGGGGCCAGTGCTGAGGGGCCCTAAAATTGTCCCCTACAATTCAATACTAACAATAAGTTTGACAAAAAAAACACGTTTGAATAACTATTTCCATTTCACTAACATCTGTTAAGTTTTAACGAACAAATAAGTCATAGAAACGATTTTTATAATCAAGTTACACAAACTGGACCTAATAAATCTAATCAACTTTAAATTTCATTATTTCAATTCATTATTAAAAGGTGTCAAAAAGGCCGAGTTGAATTTTGTTGTAGGGCGCAAAATTTTGAAATTCCACCACTGCCTATTATTATTATTATTAACTCCAATTGTTTGCATATTGATAAGATTAAAAAGTGTCAACATCTAATTTATAGTTTAAGATATAATTCTAATTAAGGAATTATAGAATAGTAAATCTTTAAATTGCTACTTGAATTGCTTGTTTTGAACCTAAATTAATTAATTAATTAATAAAAAATAATTGTTACAGGGAAGTTTATAACGCGATTTGCCCTCGATTGGGACATACACTCCACATTCCTGAAGATTCAATCCAGGCATTATTTAATGAGATGCATCTGTATCCGAGCAAGACTCAAGGTAATCCATTAATTATATTAATTTAGTTAATTATTCATAATTAAGAAAAATTATGAGAATTAGAGGTGGGGAATTTTTGAATATTGCCGGGTAATCGGCCCTTTACCTACTACGATCCGGCACTGACATGCGACCTACCTATGTAGGTATATTATCCAAGTAGGCAATCGAATAACAATAACAAAAGAAAGAAAACAACAGAAGATCAATAATAATATAACCTAAAAGAATGATTGGGTTATTGTTATGTGAAATTCACAATGAATTCAGTTTAATTAAAATGATAATTAATTATAATAATTATTATTATTGTTTGTAGTATCAGAGATGCTGCAGTGTGCTAGACAGTGTGGTCGACGAAATGAGGCATCAAAATATCTTACATTTGGTGAATTTTGTGTATTTGTCCGAGAGATGCAACATAGAAAGAATCAATGTAATAGTAAAACAAATAATACAAGTACGTTAATTACAAAAAAAACACGGTAATCTATTATAATTCTAATCTTTATAATTTGTAGAATGTGAAAAGAAGTGCCAAGTCTTCTTAGGGGGCTCCTGTAATCCAACAACATGGCGACAAGATACAGCTATACCTGAACTACAACGATATGGCATCACTTATTATAATCCTGTACAGTTTTATTATAATTTATATTATAATAATTATTGTAATTTTTTTGTAAATTTTAGCAAGTAGCAATGTGGGCGCCTGAATTGATTGCATTAGAACATGACGCTAAACAATCAGCATCGGTTCTATTATTTGTTGTTGATAATGAGACAAGAAGTACAAGTGGTATGATTGAAGCCGCATATTTGGTAGCTTGTGGTAGGTGTGTTGTATTAGTTGCACATCCATATCGGCCTGGTCAACGTATTATGGGAGAAACTATCAGTGAAAGGTATAATTTTCATAATTGTATACAGCGAATGATTATTATTATTGTTATTAATAGGGAATATAGAGATTTAATGGAGAGTCAATCTAATTTGTTGTTATTAGTGAAAAGTAGAGGAATTAAAGTGCATACAAATCTAACATCAGCTCTACAATGTACTGCAAATATTTTAAAAAATACAACTAGTAATGGCATCACTGCAGAGGAACAAATAATGAATAAACTCAGGTATTGTATACAAAATAGAATCATTGATTATTTTTATATTAAAACATTATGTTTCAATATTTTAGGCAACTGAGACGTATCTTCGACTCCTATGGTGGTCAAAATGGCGATATCAAATTGTATAATGCATTAGAAGCATTTAAACAATTAACAAAACGTGATTTGAAACATAATGAAATTAAAGATATGTTTGATTATTTGAATTTAACAGATGATGATATAACAAATGCAACAATATCATTTGAATGTTTCTGTGTATTGATAGCTGAATTTACAACAGATCATTGTAGTAATTTATGTTCAACTGTTGTAACAACAACATCAACATCATCATCATCATCAACTACAACAACAACGACGACAACAGATGGTAGATTTTTTGATAATTTCTATTGGAAATGTTCACTTTTGAAGACTCGGCATTTTTTGGATTTTTTTATACGACCTATTAGCAGTGCCTTAGGTAGTTGCATAGATAATCAAGAGAGAAATAGCTTTATTTTATTTTATTTATTGAATTTTATTATTATTTTATGCAAATGCTGATTTTTCAAAAGGATCAATATTCAAGCACTCATCCTGTAACATAACGCACACACATTCGCACACAGATTTTCCGCTAATTTTCCAATAGTACAATTTAAACTAATAAGATACGATGATTCTTAAAAATTCGAAATTTTGGACAAAAACACGTCAAACTAGACTGTAAAACTAATAAAAATTGGTTAAAACTGACGGTTTTGGATGAAAATACGTGTTAAATATTGAGAATTCAACGGTTTCGTTCGCTATAAACTCTACTAAAGCTGTACTTAAGCTTGTTTTATTTAAGGCTTATGACGTAATTAACAAAAAACTGTTTTTGAGCATTTATTTTTTTGTAACCGTTCTACTGAAAAATTTTCAACAAAAATTTTTTTGGTACGAACTATCCATAAAAGACGTTAAAAAGTAATTTTGCAAATTTTCAATTATCCGTTTAAAAAAAAGTTTTTGTCTCCATATTTAAGTGTGATACTTTCATATGTTACTCAGGAATTTTTCACAGAAAACTCCATTCTTGCTCTACTTTATATGGTAAAATTTTCAAATCGATCCATTGGGTACAACATAGTCAAAAAATAGAAATAAAATTATTCAAAATTAATTAAGGCAGTTGGCTGTGCCTTTATGGTAACGTAATATCGTAACTTGGTTCATACTTGAAATTTTCCAATGTATTTTTCAAATGTCCGAACCAAAATACGTAAGAAAGGCACAGCTAACTGCGGGATTAAGTCCAGGGTTAATTCTGAATAATTTATAAAAGCAAAATCAGTATCAAAATAAGTATGTACTATGAAGGCCTGGTTTCGTTGAGAGCTGCCGGCAGCGCCCGCCAGCTGCCAGAGCGGCTGAAAAACGACTGCTCTTATGAGAAATACGTGTTAACGGTTTCGTTCACGCCGCGCTGCCGGGCAGCAGCCATCAATAGAAACCGCCGGCAGTGACTGCCGGCAGCTCTCAACGAAAACGGGCCTTTAATATTAAGAATTTTTTTTATTGTATTAATATTAAATTAAGAAGTAAATAATAAAGTAAGAAGTAAATAATATTCGAAGAAAATATCACAAAACAATTGATTTTTTTTACTATATTACACCAAATGGATCGATTTGAAAATTTTACCATATGAAGTAGAGTAAGAATCGAATTCTCTGTGACTAATTCGTGAATAACGTATGAGAGGATCATATTTAAAGGCGGCAAAAACTTTTTTATTTAAAAAAATGGATGAAAACTTGCAAAAAATTACTTTTTAAGGATAATTCGTACCAAAAAATTTTTGTCGAAAAATATGCAGTAGAATAATCACAAAAAAATAATTACTGGAAATCAGTTTTTTTTTAATTACCTCATAAATTTTAGGGCTGAAAAGCTGAAATTAAAAAAAAACACCTTTTGTTCAATTAGAAATCTCTGGGGACAAATTTCATGTGCTTATCCGGCTATGCTCATTAGCGGAACGTCCTGTGTGTACAATTCCATTGTTTACATTTATTTGTGTATTCTTTCTGATATTTTCATGATCCTATTATAATTTATATGTTTACTATTATTTAATAAAAATTTGTAAATTTTCCAGCTTGGGTAACACAACCATTCCAACGTCAATGTTCAACAAATAATAACACATGTAATTTATTAAATAATCACGAACATCTTATGAATGGTAATAATGATGAATATGAGAGGAATTTGTTCAATAAACAACAACAACAACAAGATGATAATAACACACAACAACAACAACACTATGATGTGTATTTAGGTGGTACACGTAATAGTCAACAAAATTGGCGTCGTGATATTGTTATACCAATATTAAAAAAACATGGTATAACATATTATAATCCACCATTAAGAGATATTAATAATTATGAAATATTGGATAATAGTAAACATTTTATAATCAATAACAATAATAATAATAAAAATATAACAACAATAGATGGTAATAATGATGATATTTTAAAATGGAAATTATTAATCGACAGAAGTAAAGTGTTATTATTTGTTGTTACAAATGATACAAAATCATTGACAACAATGATATTGGCAGCATATTATATCGGATTAGGTAGACAGGTTGTTCTATGTGTACAAAGACTACCTGAGAACAATTGTATTATCCATAATGAAACTGTAAGTGTTTTATTTAAATTCAATTAAAATTTTATAAAAATTTAAAAATTTTCCAGTTGTCATTACAAGCAATTAAAGATTATAATCGTGGTAGAGAGTATTTGATTGATTTGGCGAAAAGGCGTACAGTACCAGTATTTGAAGACATCACAGAAGCCGTACAGTGTGTCGTTGATTTATATCAAAGTGGATAAATTTAAAGAGAGAGAATTGATAAGAATTTCTCTAATTTCATGACAATTGCTCTCTTTGTTCTCTTCTACAAAAAAATTACAACAAACAACGCTCTCTTGGCAAAATTTGAAAATTGTTGAAATTCATCAAATATTTTATTGTTTTAATTATTAATTTGTCGACTACACACCGCCATAATTATTGATTTGTGCAATTTTTATTCGTTGATCACTTTTTTTTTAAATTGTCCATAAATCTTTTTATTAAATTGAAAATTGTTTTATGTCATGAAGCAGTTAATTCTTATCAAACAGCTATACTTAAATGTGAATGATTTGTATAAGTACAACTTTATTGTTATTATTATTATTAATAGGGAAAGGTAGCTGAATGAACTATAGACAACTTTCAAGTTCCTTTTTGTTAATTGTTTAGAAACAAATTGTAAATACGGCTGCTACTTAAAAAAAATGGGATAACTAGGAAGAGTATAGTTGTTTCCGATTATTGTAACGATGATATTATTTAAAAACATCACAGCGGATAAATGTCACGTTCTTCTTGTTTCTAGTTTATAAGTTATTAACCATAAAAAAATTGTACAGTAGAGTAATTTATTATTAATTATTTAATTATTATTATTATATACTTTTAAACAAATAATATATTTACATATGTTAGTTGTTATGTGCAATTTATAATTGTTAGATAATTTAAGCTGGTATTTAAAACAAAAATAGTACTTAAATTTTTTTGTCATATTTTTGCATTTAAGTCAGTTTATCTGTTTGTTTTTTTTTCTCTTGTAGGGCAGTTGGTTAAGTAATTGTAATTTTTCTAAAATCTATTTCGCAAAATTTACATTTACTTAACCAACTATAATTTTGGCAATGTTTGTTTATATTTTTATACAGATTGCCAGCGAATTTGGGAAGAATTTATAGTACAATCTAGGGGAGATTTTCTTATATTATTGTGACATGTGATTGATTTAATGACAAACATTATATGTATATATAAAGATCCATCCATGGCAGAGTAGCAGTATTTCGAACGATGTTTCACGTTGTTATATTTTGTGAATGAGAATGGTTGACATGTTTAAACTGCCGAATTTTTTGAAGAGCGAAAAATTATAAAATAAAGAATTGGGTGAATGTGTGTGTTGTAACAGTTGGAGATAATTCGTATTCTTAGTTTGTTATTTTTTTTTGTTGCGGGGATCTCCACAGGTTTGTAAAGTACCTGAATCTTTAGAACACTATTGATAAAAATGATGATAACAAAAACTGGTAAATTGTTTTATAATATAATGTAATTAATTTAGAGTTAATTCTAATCAAATTTAAAAAGAATCTCACAATTACTAATTCGATCAAAAAGAGCCTTTTGGTGTTTTTTTCTTCTTTCTTTCATATATTTGTAGTCATATAAGTGAGAAATTAATGTTTTTTATACCTGTATCAGATTAGCGATAAATGTGAAACGTTGTGAATTCCATCAGACACATTAAAAATTATTATTTTTTGAATTAATAGTCCTAACTTTCGTCACAACTAGAAACGTTTGTATAACCCTAGCTAACTGTATATTTAGCACTTCCTGTATTTATTATTTTTTTAATGTCTAATAAAAAGTATTAAACACATTTCTTTAAATTTATCCTGATACTCTTGAATCATTGTCGATAATAATCATGGTGATGATGTAAGACATTATGGAAATGTGCAAAATTTGCATATTTCAACTCTCACATCAACCTTGACATCTAATCCTTCTATATTTAATTAAAGAACGAAAATATTTCGCTTTTAAAATCAAAATATAGTGTATATTTTTAAAAACAATAAATTCTAAATTTTTGTAATTTGAAAATTGCGCCTTTACTATAATCAACATTAACAACACTAGAGAGCGCTACCATCAATAAAGCCATACAGTCACTAAATATATACAGTACCGCAATTGTATGGGCCAATGTGTTAGAGAGAGAAAAAAAAAGGCAAATTTTTGATCCAAAATGGCGGCATTCGTGCGTGCGCTGACGGCCTGGTTGCCATACTTGGACAAATAGAATTCTTAAAATGACAAAATCAAAATTAAAATTTAATTAAAACAAAAGAAAAATTAAAATTGATAAATGATATGGAAGTAATATTAATGTTTGTGTAGTAATGTTTGTATACTATATAAAACAGACACAACATTGAAATAAACAACTATTAATCAAATAAACAATTGTAATAATCTGTCATGGAGTCAGATATCTTGATTTTAAATTCTACTTCTCAATGTCACCAACTTATAGTTTAAAATTCAAATGTCCCCATAAATTTTGATCCAAAATGGCGGTCATTTGCGGTACTGTATATATTTAGTGACTGTATAAAGCCATAGAGTCCCTATAATAAGAGTCTGGCCAATGTAGTGTCAAGTTTTCATTGGTGCGGCCATTTTAGTTCACAATTTGACATGTGAGAGCGGGAAATACAAGATTTTGTATATTTTAAAGTTATTTTCGGTTAGATTTACAAATATTTTACTGTTTTCTGGAATAAAGTGAGTTACTGTATAGATTAAAATTTCTTAAAGTGGTAAGTAACGGTAATTACATGGTGTACGTAAGTTGAGATTATGTTAAATGTGAACAATTATTATAATAGTCGTCGCCAAATAACTTTAACCTCCGGTCGCCATAATGAAACGTATTGGCATCTTTGTCTAACTGCTTGAATTTATAATGTGGCATTTCTCTTTAAGTGACAATTATTACATCACTCGTCAGTATTCGAAGACCAAAGTTATTTTTTTTATGTCTATTGTATTGTCCAGATCTGTTGTTAACTCTTAATAATTAACTACGAAAGCATCACCAGCGAAATGACCGGTTGTTGTGTGCCGGGATGCCATAATTCAACGCGAAAGGGGATCAATATGCATGCCTTTTTAGTTTTATTCCTCAATAACACATTTTACTGATAAGTTACTACTACGTATTTTTTTCATTGTTCATGCTCTAGTTTCCTACGAGCAAACTATTTCTGACATTTTCAAATTTGTCGCCACGCGCTGTGAACGAAAATGGCTGCTTTGGCCAGACTCATATTATAGGGACTCTATAAAGCCATACAGTTACTATAAATATATACAGTACCGCAATATTCGCCATTTTGGTCAGAAATTTACGGGGACATTTGAATTTGAAACTATAAGTTGATGACATTGAGTTGTTGAATTTAAAATCAAGATATCTGACTCCGTGACAGATTATTGAGTACAGCCAATAGAATGGCAGATCATTACAAATGCCGCCATTTTGGTCGAAAAAATTGCATTCTCTCTCTAACACGTTGGCCCATAAAATTGCGGTACTGTATATTTTTAGTAACTGTATAAGCTTTTAGTAATTTATGTTGGTACTGCTAATAATACCAGTGTCGTGTCTATTCCTTAAACTCCTGAATTATATATAACGATAATAATTTTAATAATTATCCTAATTATTTTATTTATCGTTAATAATTTGTGAAATATCAGTAATTCGTTAAAACGTGATAGATATTGTTCTTATTGGTGTTGAAATTATGTAATTTTTGTGAAGAAAATTGGGTACGCTGCTGATTTTTACATAACCTACCATTTGACAGTTCCTAGGGATTTTTCTATATGACATAATGCAAATAGTAAACGTAGTTACTAAAGTTGTAATAAATATTTTAATAAAATTTTATATGATATCATAAAAGAGGTTGGGCAATATCTATTCGATTCGATTATGTCTCACAATATAATTAAATAGTAATTAATTACAATTAAAATTACATTATGGGTAAGTCGTGATGAAACCATTAAAGAAACGCCTTTTTGTATTTACGGATCTATTGTTTTTTTTTTTAATTCTTGTTGTTTGTTTATTTTAGAAGTCTTAGTTGAACACGACTATACAGCAAAAGATCCGAATGAATTGTCGTTAATTAAAGGTGATATAATTAAAGATGTTGTTAAGAAACAGAGCGGTTGGTTCGAGGGTACGTTAAAAGATAGGAAAGGTATTTTCCCTGATAGTTGTGTGAAAATCATCGAAAAAGACACAATTGGTGTGATATTGAGGAATCGTAAAGATGTTGCACGTATTCGACAATGTCGTGTTGTTTATAGTTACAAGCAAGAACATGAGGATGAATTGAATTTAAATGTTGGTGATATCATTGAGATACTCGGCGAGGAAGAGGAGGGCTGGTGGCGTGGTCTACTTAACGGTAAAGAAGGTGTATTCCCATCGAATTTCGTTGAGGAAATCCAACAAACGAAACCTAAATTAAATAACCGTGAACATTTAACGATAGACAACGATGATGAAACACCTAGTTTACCAGCAAAACCACGTAAGTTTCTTTCAATTACCATCATTAAAACTAATTATAATATTGATATAAAGTGTTATCTCTGTTATCTTATCTATTAATTAAAAAAAATTGTGTATTTTTAGAGAAAATTATGTGTGAAGTAAAATACCCGTATAAAGCACAAAATGATGATGAATTAACATTAAAAGAAGGTGATTTAGTTACATTATTAAGTAAAGACGGCCAAGATCCGGGTTGGTGGAAAGGTGAATTGAATGGTGTTATTGGTGTGTTTCCTGATAATTTCGTCGTAGTTTTACCTGCAAATGCGAATGAAGAAAAATCACCCCGACATCAATCACCACCATTATCATCATCATCACCATCATCACAAATTATAAAAGAAGAGAAACGACCGAAAACTCAAACAGAACCAATTAGTATTAAACCAAGTAGTAGTAATATTAATAATAGTAGTCTATTATCGCAACGAAAATCATTAGAAAATCAAATAAATGAGAAACACGAGAGTGAAACTATAACGAAAACAACACCACCGATACCTGGTAAAAAACCGATGATACCATTGAAAAAATCACCAAATTCTACAAATAGTAGTAGTAACAATACGAGTATTAATAGTGGTGGTGGTGGTGGTGGTGGTGGAATTTTTCATGGTTTAAAAAAGAAAATTGTTGATGTTGTTGATGGTGCTACTGGTAGTAAAACAATATCATCACCAAAAACTGAAATGTCTAATCATGAATCTAGTTCAGAGAATGTTTTCGATGATGTGCAACGAAGACCTTTATTGTCCGATGTGAGAGCCTCACGACCCAAAGCACCAGGTATTTTATAGTTTTTTTACAAAATTATTTTTACCATTTTCCGATAAAATGTATGGAAATAATTCCTATATTATCGGAATAATTAGCATAATTACGTCATCGTTTCGTGTGTTTTTTCTTATAATAAATAAATAAAAAGCCAGTTGAGAATTTCCTAATATTTTAGCATCTAAAATTTTGGTCAACATTCGATTTAAATTTTGATTTCTACAAGTGTTAAATGTCGATAATTTATTGTTTTATAATCCGTTAATACACCTTTAAAAAATAAATAATGACACGTAATATTTTTGTAAAATGATGATAAATAAGGTGAATCATAATGGACATTCAACTTTCTGTTCAAATTGAACGCTAATAACCATTAGAAGAATGGTTATTTTATTAGCAAATTCAAACAATAATGCTATTTTTATTTTTATTTATAAATTGATTTATTTACAGACACGTTTACAAATAGATAAGAAACCTGACGAATTACGTCGGACTACAAATAGCACCTGATCCGTGTTTAGACATGATGAGTGAAATACTTAATGCTCTTCGTAGGGTTTCTTTAAAATAAAAATACAAAAAAAACTAGTGAATGAGCCCCTAAGATTTGTTTTGTAAATAAACTTACAAACATAAAATAAGCGAAAATTTGGGTCACGATCGATTTCTACAATAAAGCTTTTAAATTAAATTGAATTAAAAAAAAAACATTCATATATTTGTAGCTATTGTTGATAAATTTGTTGATTTTCAATCATTCAGATAAGAATTTTTTATTATCGATTGATACCGTTAAACAATTTCAATTCTTGTCGTATTGATTGATTTTATAAAATATTCATTATAGGTCGACGATTACCTAGTGGCATTTATAAAGAGAGTGATTTTTCTGGTATGATGAATGGCAATACTGACCATAATCAAATTATGGATTCAATTCAAACAACAACACCACCACCACAACAATTATTATCATCAACAGTTGTGTCTAATTTAAGTTCATCACCACCTGAACAAGATACTGTTGATAATAAACCAAAATTACGCGAATGGGAGAAACATAAAGCACCATGGTTAGAAGAAATGAAATTGAATCAAGCTAAACGTACATCGACATCACCAGGTCCACCTGAACATAAATTAAAATTAACACCAACTGAACGAAGTATTGATTCATCATTATCATCATCATCATCATCACCGGCAGTAGCAGCAATTGATGAGAAAAATAAACAATTAGAGAAAGATACAAATTTAATTGGTCACAAATTGAAAACACCACCAAACGAATTGGAACGTACATCGATTATTAGAAATAAACCGAATGTGCCAATAGCAACTCGACCACAAACAATACACAATATAAGCTCAACGACTACAACAACAAGTGCAACAATAAATGAATCAATAACAACAGTAACAACAACAAAACCATCAACACCTTTATATCCAAGAGTTTCACCTCTTCTCACAAAAACACCATCACCATTACAACAAAATATCGGTGATTCGCGGCATAATATTGAATTATTAATCGAACGTATAAATAAACTTGAAGATTTAGTTAAGAAACAAAGTCGTGATATTGATGTGTTGAAAGGTAAATTACAGATTGAAACTGAAATGAGAATGGAATTACAAGCGAAATTTGAAAATTATATAGAATGTTCAACAATACAACAACTCTAAGGGCTTATTTTATACATTAATTATTTGATTAATTCAAAAATTAGACAGTAGATGAGTCAGTGATTTAATAAAAACTCTCGAGACTGGACTGGATCTCTAATTAACAAAAAAATGTGTACGTTGAACAGTATTTCTCTTCAATTATTTCAGTCTCTTGGTCTAGTCATATTTTCAGTTTATAAAAATCTATTTGGGGCTTCAATTTCATTGCTTCGATTTTAGATTTTTTGTTGAATCGCTGACTTTACTGCAGTCGTTTTTGTTTCGTTTCGTCCTGTTTAAAAGACAATTTACTGGTGTGAAGTTTTTATACAAATCTAGCTTGATTGCAGAAATTTATAAACGAAAATTCTTAATACGAAATCATTCCGTTTGCTCAGTAGAGTTTTAATTTATTATTATTATTATTATTTTTAAACAATGCATCGATATATTTATCAATTTTTTCTCCGTCAATTCATGGTTTTATACTTATTTTTTTTTTGTATACATATAAATCTAATTTACTAGTAGTATATTTTTATATATTTATAAATTCTACAATTGTCAGGGCGGTGATAGGAATGCTTCATGTTTCAAGAACCATTGATTTCTTCTATTTGGTAGCTAAAGATTCTCATTCAGAAATCTTCACAATTATTTCTAACATTCCAATATTCACTTAAATGTAAATAAGAAATTTATTATTTAAAGTAAACAATAACAATTAAAAAAACTGATAAAAGAAAACCTGAACTTGTACTTAGGAATATTGTTGAAAAATAATTATAATTAAAAAAAAATATATATCTTTAAAATTTACCCTGTAAGTTCCACCTGTTGGTTCCATACTATACAATAATACACGTTTATTTTGGTCCTGTTTATTTCTATATGGATGAAGTGGAAGCTGGTCGCTATAGATACACACACACACATGTTCGCATCTTGAAAGCTGCTGTTGGCGGTGGGGATGGAAAAGCTCCACTGCAGTTAATAATAATAATATCACAACAGTGGTTTCATGGGAAATCTGCCGGTCGGGTGGTTGCTTCAAGACGGTCTAGTTCGGGGAAACACGTGTATTTCTAAAATAGAATCAATGTTAATCGTGTAAATGATACAAGAAGTTGGCAAACTTTTTAATTGAATTTGCAAAATTTTTCTCAAATTTCAACAATTAATAATTATGGAATTAAAGAGGTATTGTTACAATCATCAAACTAATCAATTTAACCCAGTTTTTGTTATAATTATTTCTCGATTTTTTTCTAATGTGTATTGTTATCTATAGACTTATTTTAGTTTAAACTGGCCTTTTTCGTAATTTGTTGTAATAGAAGACTCTTCTATGGAAATACATAGCAAATAATTTGTTAATTAACCCAATTCGATAAAGTTAAGTTGTAGTTAATTATCGATGTGTTTTTATCAGTACCGGAACTGACTTTGATACGTGCATTTCCTTCTCTCTATCGTATCCATTTTAAATTTTGTAGTTTCTCTTGTAGTTGTTCTTCTTTGTAGCATGTTTTAATTAATTTCAACGATAGAAGAAAAATTTTACGAAACTAGTGAAACTTTATATATAAAACATCAAGATTATTTGAGAAACTACTTAACATCCGTGGAAATCATAATCGTGACGATCAACAAGTGATGTCATGTTGTCAAGATCCAGCTTGTTCACATGCACTAGTTGCTGCAGCCACGAAAGAAGCCACGAATCTATCGGATAAAGAAAGGGAGATCATCTTGGGTGTTCTTAGTCGTGATGAACAATTACGGCGTGATCAACAATTACGTGTTATGTAAGTATAAGGAACTATTTCAAAAATATTTCTAGATTGTTTTAATGGGAATTTCAACTATTCAAAACCCTTTATCGATGATATATTCTACGAAAATTAGGAGCATACAATAAAGTGTGATTTGAGCATCAACGCGTGTTTAGCTAATAATTATTTTGATGAATTATTAACCGCGAAATTATGTTTTTGTGGGAATAACGATCGGTTAGGTTTTCTTTTGTTGTCCGTCCCAGTGGCGCAAATAAAAATATTTGTGGAGTAGGGCTAATCACAACGATGTACGGGTGATTCATCTAAAATGAAAAGATCCTATGGCGATTCCCTATTATTTGACGAGCGATTCAAAAAGTATTTCAAGGATAGTAGCTGAGGATCATTTTGGCAAAATTAGAACTTTGTAGCTCATTTGGAAGTTGGTCAATGTCGCGATCTTCAAAAACGAGCGACATAAACACAGAAAACGACCAAGAATGACTCTTGGAGACTCCCAACATTGCTTTTTTCGCTTTTTTAAATTTTATTCTAGAACAGGTGGAGATGTTTTGCACTTATCCTAGAATGCAAGGGAGAATGACGGAAAAAACTCAATGTTGGGAGGGTCTCCGACTCATTCTTAGTCGTTTTGCCTCTTTATCTCGTTTTTCAAAATCGCAACCTTATCCAAAATGAAAGTCTTTTGATCAACTTCCAAAGAAGCTACTAGTTCCAACTGCCTAAATTAACTTCAGCTACCCTGCTATAAAGTCTTGATATATTTTTCGAATTGCTCGCTGAATAATGGCAGCTGTCATAAGAACTATTCGTTTGAAATGAATCACCCGGTATACCTAATATCTACCTATACATACGGGGTGTTTCAGTAGGAACTGATCAAAGTTATACCAGAGCATTCTAACATAATAAGCCTCATTTAACGAAACTTCTTGTGTAAAATCTACACAAAGATGAAAAAATAAAGTGACAAATTAATGTTGCAAGAGGCTTGGGGGGCTGCAGCTCCGGAGCCTCCCTTTTGGTAGCGCCACTGGTCCGCCCTCATGATTATCCAGTGAATTTACTTTTTTTTGCTATTGTATTATTCCTTTGGTCCCTTGATTTTTTTGTCCGATTTAATTTCACACTTCTTTATCGTTGAATTACGGATTCAATTGAAAATGATGAACGTAACTCTACCCCCTATTCATGTACCGTTTCATTCTATGATTTGTGCTAATTTTTATAATTGGATTAATGTTTTTCTGTTGATTATTACGATGAGAAACAAGTCGAACAAGTTCATAATTTTGTGGGCGATATAGAATAATCTGATCGTGCCAATATATATAGCTCCACTGAAAATAATATTTACATAATTTTGCAAAATTAATAAACAACTTTGTTGCATGCAAACTACATTATGCTTTTAGTTAATTACAAAATTAAATAATTTCATTCGACTATTATTTAAGGAGATAGAGAGAATGTTCAAAGTCTTATTGACGAGTCAAGTACGCCCAATCAAATTTGGTTTTATTGTCACATCAACGATAATAACTATAGTGCTTTATTGTACAATAGTATTACTATTATTATTATTATTATTAAACGAACCCTATTGATTTATTTTATTCCCTTGTCAACTTTAAGTATAGTTTACCAGACAGTATAATAGTCCCCTGATGTTCTATTTAAGCGCCAAGCATTAAATAGCACTTAACTGTTATAGGTACTCCCCAATGTGTTTTATAATAATGAAAATACTTGTAATGTGGATTTTTTAAATAAATTGATGAAAATTTACAGTCTAAAAAGAAAGTTTAAAAAATCTCCAAAGGCAGCAAGTACCTTATATAGCGAATTTTTTATGTATCTACATACTGAAATATTAATTGCAAAACATTCTTATGACACTGACAATAAATATATTTTTCCTATTTTGCGTTGGAAATAGACTTATTTTGACATAAAAAGTAGTGTGGAAATGAAATATTTCTTAACTACTTTGAGTGTAGAAATATCTAGGATAATTTATTTTTTAGAAGTTGGTAACACTTGCCTTATTATTGAAATGTCACTTTTTGACAGATATTAAAAACAGTCAATTTAAATAAAAATTTTATTTCAATTAATTCAAATTGTTTCTCCATTGCATTTTCAACAATTTCCCACAGTTCGGGTGGAGTACACGATAAGTCGTCACACATTTTCACTTAAAAATTGTAATGAAAATGGAGACTAAAACAATTGAAAATCAACTTGATGGATACTAGATACAAAAATTGAATATCGGTCACATCTACAATACCAACTCCTATAAAATTCCCTAAATTTCCAAAATCTATTTTTTTTTTGGAAAAAGGGTGCAAGGGGATGCAAAATAGGAAAAATAGTATAAAAAACTCGGTTCAGAAGTCAATTCCTGCATTCGACCATTAAAAAACTCGCCGCTTCGCGGCTCGTTTTTTAATATTGGTCTCATGCAGGAATTGTCGACTTCTGAAACTCGTTTTTTAATATACTATTAATAACATTGAATCAACTAATAAATTCATTTCCCGTAATACGTTTAATCAAGGCTTGCTTGATTTTTTCAAGCGAAATTCTCTAGCAGGCCTTGCGTCTAATATTAACTGTCAAAATTAGTTACCCCCCGCGATATTCAATTTTTTTTCTAATATCAATTGTCAGAGCACATAGCCATCTTAGATACGTGATTTTACTGCTTATACTCAAAAAAGAGATTTTTGCATTTTTCTTGCGATCCAATGAACCGATTTTGATGATTTTTTTTCTGGGTCATAGAGAATGGACTGCTCTACTATTATTTTAATTTTCATCAAAATCTAAGCAAATGTAATATTGAAAATGATTTTTTTTAACATTTCTTCAGCTCTTATTCCAAAAGTGTTGGCCCTACCAGTCTGGCCAACGAACTCATCCAAGCTATCACAAAGACCGATTTTTGTGCCAAGTTTCATCAAGATTGGACTATTTTTACGGCAGTTATCGTGGATATACATATATGTATATATAAATATATATATAAATATATATATATATATATATAAAAATTTTAACGAACGGTGGATATGGGTTCCTGAGGTTCCAAAACGAACTTCTGTGCAAAAATTTTTCGTAAATTCAAAAGTGAGGATCTCGTCATTAGCTAATTTTTTTAAAAAAAATTCGCTAAAAACGCCCATTAGTTCAGTTAAGTTGATCAAGCGAGGATAGAATGGTTTTAAATTGTATGAGGATATTTTTAGTCCAGGAGCAAACGGTCAATTTTGGCACCCTGGGTTAACACATTTTGGGCGTCTACCCAATTAGCCAAAGTTTGGGTTAGTTGTAGCAACACATTTGCCATTTTAATTGATTACATCGAATATAGTGAAATAATTAGTTCAATGGTTTAAAGTTCGATAATGAATGTTAACAAAATATTATACTTACACGTTGGGTTGATATATTAGAAACATCAGAGAATGTATTTATTTCCTTCTTGGCGTTATTTTCTCCCATGTGCTAGAAGGGAACCAAAAAACCATCTATTAGCGAATTTTTTAAAAAAAATTAGCTAATGACGAGATCCTCACTTTTGAATTTCCGAAAAATTTTTGCACAGAAGTTCGTTTTGGGACCTCAGGAACCCATATCCACCGTTCGTTAAAATTTTTATATATATATATATATATATATATATATATATATATATATATATATATATATATATATATATATATATGTATACCCACGATAACTGCCGTAAAAATACACCAATCTTAATGAAACTTGGTACAAAAATCGGTCTTTGGGATAGCTTGGATGAGTTCGTTGACCAGACTGGTAGGGCCAACACTTTTGGAATAAGAGCTGAAGAAATGTTAAAAAAAATCATTTTCAATATTAAATTTGCTTAGATTTGGATGAAAATTAAAATAACAGTAGAGCCGACCATTCTCTATGACCCAGAAAAAAAATCATCAAAATCGGTTGGTTGGATCTCAAGAAAAATGCAAAAATCTCTTTTTTGAGTATAAGCAGTAAAATCGATTATCTCAGATGGCTATGTGTTCTGGCAATTGATATTAGAAAAAAAATTGAATATCGCGGGGGGCAACTAATTTTGACAGTTAATATTAGACGCAAGGCCTGCTAGAGAATTTCGCTTGAAAAAATCAAGCAGGCCTTGATTAAACGTATTACGGGAAATGAATTTATTAGTTGATTCAATGTTATTAAAATATATTAATTGTCAGTATCATAAGAATGTTTTGCAATTAATATTTCAGTATGTAGATACATAAAAAATTCGCTATATAAGGTACTTGCTGCCTTTGGAGATCTTTTTTTTTTCTTCGATTGGAGCCTTAGGCTTTGGCCCATAAAGACCATCATGAGTAAATTCGCCCCTGTTTTGTCCGTTCTTGAGATTAAATAAAGTCTTGACTTAAAATAAAGGGCTTTAGGATATTTATTTTCTTAGATTATTCATTTTATTGGAATTTTGACATCAAGCCCCTATTTTATTTCTATTACTGAACCTCAAAACATTTTCGTGCATCAGCCTAAGCATTGATTTACTTATATTTATGTTGGGGCCTGTGCATAGACTAACCCTCAACCAGTTGTCTATAAATCTACTCTTTGTTCTATTTAAGGCAAGGTCCTGTTGGGATGAGCTTAAATAGGGGAAGAAAAACCGTGCTCAAATCTCGTTTTACCAAGATCTTATCCTAAAACGATTAAGCGTAGATTTGCAGACATTTGGCAAACGACTTGTATATGGACGGATCCTTATAAATCTATATTTAGCTCGAATTAAGACCAACAAGTGTAAGTCGAGGCTTAGGATGGTAAGAAGAATTATCCCTAAGGCCTGAATTTTCTTCCCCTACTGAAACTCGTCTTAGCATTACATTGCCTTAAATTAACTTAAGCGTGGATTTGCAGATTTTTCAGTGTACATGAACGGACCTTCACTTAAATATGTCTAACCCTACCGTTAACTCTTGCTAAGAGAAGCCTAATTGGGGAAAACCGTCCTCAAGTCTCGTCTAAGTAAAACCTTGCTTTAAATCGACTAAACGTAGATATACAGACATTTGGGGAACTACCTGTATATGATCGGATCTTTATAAACCTATGTTTGCCCCGAATTAAGACCAAGAAGTGTAGGTCGGAGGCTTAGGATGGGAAAAAGAATTGTCTCCAAGGTCTGGTTTTTATTTCCCTACTTAAGTTCGCCTTAGCAATACATTGCCTTAAATCGACCAAAGCGTAAATTTGCAGACCTTTCAGTGGGGACTTGTACATGAACGGACCTCCACCCAAATGTGTGTAAACCTCTCTTTAGCTCGATTTAAATCTCGTCTTACAATTAGTAAGACTTTGCTTTCAATTAACTTAAGTGTAGATTAACAGACATTTGGGGAAGAATCTGCTTATGGACGAATCCCCATTAATTTATATTTAATTGGATTTAAGTCCAACAAGTGTAAGTCGAGGCTCAGGATGGGAAGAAGAATCATCCCTAAAGACAGAAGTCTAAATCGTCTCATCCGGAAAGATGAGACGATTTAGACATTTTTTTTTATGAGGATTTTCCGATTGTAAGATCAGATTTTGAGACATTCTTGTCTAGAAAATATTTGTTATTCAATTCTTCCAAATCTTCCTTTTAAATTACAGTGGCAGTAACAAAATTACTTTTCACCGGACACCCATTCAGATCTGAATGCGTCCCTGTTTCAATAACGAATTGGTAAATGCCAATATGGTATAGATGCCCACATTCAAGTTCTTATTTAGAACACACAAGAATCGATTTGATCTTTATGTAAATGTGTTTTTAGGTAGATCGAAGTGGGTGCAACATTTACTAAATATGCCCACCTTAAAGTTTGCATGCAATCATTCTTTGTCATTCGTTTTCTAAGAAAACCACAATCACACACGGACACACGGAAATATGAACAATTAAAAATAACAATAATATAAAATAATTTTATTAATTAATATCGTTAAAATTAATATCAATTAGAATCAATTGTCAATGATATTAGGAATGTTAGCCGAAATTATCGACTTAAGTCTACAAATCTATCTTATCATTATCATATTGTAAATAGACTTATTATTATTGTTGTTGTTGAGAGAACTATCGTTATATACGTGCACAGGTACGTATACCACCTGTTGTTCAACTTTTACCTTGTAAACTTGCCTTTATAAGTTGAATAACTGTTGATTAACGCATGCGCATATAGACAAAATACACCTTAAGACCAAACTGGAGACAATCACTAAAAGTGAAGAAAGGTGAAGTGCTAAAGGTTGGTGAATGTATTCCGTTTTTCTTACCATTCCAAAAAGAAAAGAAAAGAAAAATAACATAAAGTGAAATCTATCAAGAAGTAAGATCGGTTAGTTTTCCATACGAATTCAAGAGAATTTCCACGTTAATTTACGATTTTCATTTGTTTAGATTTTATTGTTTATCAATAAGGGGGAAAGTGTCGGTAAAATTTTCGTTGTTTTCAGTGCTAACAGATCTCAAGTGACTTATTTTCCGGATTAGAATAAAATAACCAGATTTAGCTTCATTCTTTTATTGATAACAATTTTTATCAACAATTATATCTTTCATTATTACACAGTTCTTTATAGTTTCTTGCAGTACAAGGGGTCAATAACCCTTATTCACATAGGATAGCTACAATTAGCGGAAGGACTGTATTGTAGACATTATTTTATATCATATTATATTTTTAATAATTTTCATTTATAATTTAATTAGTTTTTATGTTGAAAACATTATAAAAAACTAGTCGGTTTTATTTAGTGTTAACTTCCATTGACCTTCGGTGTGTTTGGCGCCGCTAAACTGGACTTAATTACAAGTTGGCTTAAGTCAAATCAAGACCGTACATAATTGGAACAATACTTGTATTTGTATTGATCTGTTCGAGTCATCCGGGCTTAAATTGGGGCGATTTTTAGTGAAATGGTGAGTCAAGGCTACAACCACCTTTCATTACAAAACTAATTATTTAATTATAAAGCAACTTAAGTCATATAGATAACAGATAATTAAATCTAAATACTGGTAATTTTATAGTTTCATTGTCTGTTCGTCTATTTTTTCCCCAGACAAAGTAAACAGTATGGAAAATTCTGTTCTTAACCTTTAGTCATTTGACCTCTAATGTTTGGAATTTCGGTATAAATAAGCCAATAATTTCCGATTTCTCTTCAACTACTTAAGGAGCACTTATAGGACCATCAATCATTCTAATATTGTCCAAACCTAAGTTGATGTAATAATGAGGTTTGTTAATCAACCCTTAGTTAGACACACATAGGGTTGACATAAACATTTAACGATAACATCTAAATAATTATAGTAAAGTTAAGGGAAATTATAAGTGTCTACCTATTTAACATGACGTAGATTAATGAGTTTCAGCAAGATTCCTGAAAAAAACCGAAGAAACAATTGACATATTCATAGAAATTTTATTTCGTTTTGATGAAGTTGATACCATTTTTAGGACAAAAACGTAACCCTTCCGGTTTTTTAGGAAAATTCAGCCGATTTTTTCAGAAAACCCTCGTGTAAGCCAATTTTCGAGTATTTTCAATATTATTGCGTGAAATTGGAGCTTTAGCTGGTTATATTACGTATTTTTCTTATATAATTTATTTATAGTAGAAATAATGGCAAATTCAAAGTTATTTTTAAACAGTGCATGATGTAACAGTGGAATTAATTATTATAAAATTTGCTAAAATTATAAGTGAATACATAACAACAAACAAATGGCTGCTATTACGGCATTTCTCAGTTCTGATGATCAAGGGTGAGTTATTAAGTTATTATAATTCTTTAAAAAAAAAAAAAAACAATAATACTAATTAAGAGAATATGTTGTATTAAAATTTATTGCGTGTGAGTAATAGTTTGGATTATTTTCAAGGTGATCAATTATTTATTGAAATTATCAAGGCTATTAGGGGTGGCAATATTACAACTACACTTTTTTCCTCTGTTTAAGTCATTTAAATAACAAACAAGGCTACTGTTTCATTTTTTTTTTATAAATAAATATATAAATTTAATAATCGTCTTTATCGATTGTAAATTAGTAAAATTATCTTGAGCCTCAGGCGGAACACTATTTTTATAAATACCTATATGTACTATCATAAATTCTAAATATAGTAGAATTTCTGTAAAGACTGAAATAATAATTTTCCTCATCTCCTCACTCATTTCTGAAAGTTAGTGACCGACCGAAGATTCGGTTTCGGTCAGTTTCGGTCAAAATGTCTAACTTCGGCGTCGGCCAAAAATTAGCCGAAATTCAGTGTTCGTGAATTGTCGGATGAGTTCGTGCCTCATGATCGCCAGATTATGTTTTTTCTTTCTTGAATACTAAAGTGGTTTCGGTTTCGGCCGAACCTGAGATCGAGACTAAAGATTCGATTCCGGTTTCGGCTGTAAATCGTGTTTCGGTCGGACACTACCAAAAATATGAAGCAGCGCTCACATCTAACGAACAAACACCAACGAATTCGAATAAACAATCAAAAAACAACAAATTCGCACCACTTAATGAACACGAACAAACATGCGCGAACAGACACAAATACTACGATTTGTGTTCCGCTAAATGTATTTAATAAAGTAAGGCTTACTTGATTTTTTCAAAGTGGTCTATCAGATCTGTGGATTTTTTTAAAATTCCACAAGAAGCATACTTTTGAGAAAATGTCAGAATTTCTATCTCTATTTTACTGTCATAATTTATGATAGTTGAATCACGCAGCATAAGTAAGTAAAAGCGAGATAGAAATACTAATTATTACTTCTAATGAGATAGTAACTAGCGCCAATGATTCCAAATGTTAGACAGCGTTGAACAAAAATACAAGCAGCCCTTAGAGAATTCTCGTCCATACTAGGCGAGCACGATCGAAGGCAAACGGACAGTTTCCTTTGAAGTGCAGACATAAGTTAGGCAACTGTTCGTGAAGTTTGTTCGCGTTCGGTTTAAATTTTGTTCACTCGCATTCGTTCGTTACATGTGAACACCACTTAACAAAGAGCTAACTGATTGTGAGACTTGTTTGATGAGAAGAAATTTTGTAAATTCTATTTTATTAATAATTCACTCTCCGATGAGGGTTACTTTGTTCTGAATGATATTGAATATAATCGCCATTGGCTAAGGGATATTTCATCCCTATTTAGACAGCATATAATGATAAACTAATCTGGAATTGTTTAGAAATTGTACATGAATAGGGTTGTAATGTTTTTATTTAAATACAGTAAATTACAACACACCCTCTAGTTTAATTTCACTACAAATATAGATGGTGGATTATTTTTTTTTTCTATTGATTCTCTCGTCCATTATTAATGACTATGTAGTCTTGTGGGACGCTTTGAACTTTTTCCATTAATAAAAATTGAAACCTTTGCGATTGGGGGAAGATTAAAAGTAAAGTTTGGGTATAGGTACATGAAAGCCATCTTGGCACTCCTAAATAATTTGTTATTGTCATCAGATATTTTTTTCGAGCTAGTGAAAAGTCAATTTTTTTACAGTGTGAGGTTAATGTTTCAACAGCCTAACATCAAAGGCAACCGTACAATGAACATATTAAGTAACAGTGAAGGAGTTTTAAATTTTAATTCTAAGAACTCGCACTCACAAAGGGACTTTTTGAGGGTGTGGTGCCGATCTATGTAAACTTTTACATAAATTAAACGATAGAGAATTTTATGTGCTTGCGTAAAAATTAAAGAAAAATTGTAAAAGAAGAATTTTATTGAGAGTTTTGCATATCTAAAAGTAAAAGTGTGAAATAATTAAAAGGCTCGCTTACCCCCTTTTCCATAGCAACTATTTGTTTTCCCGCGCTTAATTTAGTGTCATTACATTTCGTGAATAACTTATGTTGCTTGTTGAAATTTCACTATCATTTTTCTCCCACAATCACGCTAATAGAATTACCAAGCTCAAAGCTGTCGAACAGGGCTGTGCATTTTTTTAAAATCTCATAAGAAGCAAACTTTTGAGAAAATGTTAGTTTTGGCCGCATTGGCGCTAGTTAACACCGCATGAAAAGAAGCAGTACATATTTCTATCTCTGTTTTACTGACATAAGTTGAATCACGTAGTATGATTAAGATAGAGATGGAAATACTTGCTCTTTCTTTTTATGCGGTGGTTACTAGCGCCAGCGCGGCGAAAATTGGCATTTTCTCAGTAATCAGTAATTTAGATCAAATGCACAGGCCTGTTAGACAGCGTTGAGCTGAAAAATCAAGCAGGCTATGAAAATTATTCTTCTTCTTTCCGTTTCTAGTAGGTATAACAACAAGATGTTGATGTTGTTACGGCAACTTCCGTTGCATTGCGAAATTTCATTCTCATAATTAAAAAAAAAACGCGCCAAAAGAAGTATAATTTAAATAAACAAATTTTGTTACAAAATGAAATCTCTTTATTAGTCGTTTCTCGTTGTTAAATGAATGGAAATGAATATTGTGTTGATTTTCGTTTTATTTCTTGATTCATCTGTTTCTACCCTATCTCTTTAAATTCAATTTTGTTTTGATTTCATTTAGTTGAATATTTATACCAATTTGGACCTTTGCCGTTGATCTAGTCTCGTCTACAACAGAAAAATACAAGGTGTTTTTATGTTTTTTAAATGTGGTCAGTTCTTATGAAACTTTTATTAATTGGCGAGTAATTCGAAAAATATTTCAAGGATTTGTTCTGGAGACCATTTAAGCAAAATTAGAGCCTCGTAGTTCATTTCGAAATTGGTTAAAAAGTGTTCGTTTCTGACAATGTCGCGATTTTCAAAAACTATTCAAAGACGTAAAATGACTTAGAGTGACTCAAGGATGCTTCTAACTTTTTTTTTGTTTTCCCCTATTTTTATTGTAGAACAGGTGAATATACATATTTCTCATTTTCTCTATAATGCAATAGAGAAAAACGAAAAAAAAAACTGTTGGGAGGGTCTACGAGTCATTCTTAGTCGTTTTACATGCTCTGCTCGTTTTTGAAAATTAGTGCATTGTCCAAAACGGTCGCTTTTTAATCAACTTCAAAAGAGCTACGTGGTTCTAATTTTGCTAAAATGGTCTACAGGACGCCCCCTACAAATCTTTGAAATATTTTTCGAATTACCTGCCAAGTTATAGGAGTTGCATAAGAATTGACCACATTAAAAAAACATCCTGTATATCTCATTATGTTTAACGCATCAATAAGTGATATTATTTGTACAGATTTCATCTACAATAATCGTGAATATAGTCTCCGGATGTTCCCTAATTGAGTCTCGAATTAAGAGAAAGTCTTGCGGTTATTCCTCCCCTTCCCCTGTGATTTATTTAGGAAAAGTAACAGTGATTCTCAATTACATTTACAGCTTTCTATTCTTTTTAAAAATTGATTGATTATTTCTAGAGTTTCGATGAATACGATTCAATCTTTAAAATAAATAATTAATCAAATTGAGATGCTGTGCTATTTTATTTCAAGGATATTTATAAATATGCTTGAATGTCTCGTCATAATTGATTGAAATGTCAACGTGTAACACTGGTAGCGTTAGAAAATTATTAACACCTTTTTAATATTAGATAGTAGTAATTAATTAAAGTCTATTAATGGAATTTGTATATTGAGAAAGTCTATTTGATTTTCTTTCTGTTTATTTATTTTTTCTCCATTCTGTTGCAGTCATTTAAAAGCTGAATTGCAGAATCTGCGGCGGAAAGGTGCTTTGAAAACATCCGTTGATTGGGAGAATACAGGACAGGATCCAGATCGTACATGTGGACGATGTCGTATTGAACTTGGTCGTGTAATCAATCGTGGTGCTTATTGTCGAGCATGTCGTTTGAAAGTATGCAAGAGTTGTCGAGAATATTCATTTCGTACAACAGATTGGGTATGCACTGTCTGCCATAAACATATGTAAGTTTTATTCTTGAAATGTATACCTACAAGTTCTAAATAATTGACAGATAACTGAAAGTTAAAATTACCTTTTATTATTGTTGTGTATGGGTAAAATCATCCGGAAGTCAATAAAACATAATGGACGGAAACTTGTTTAATTGTCTACTCTTAAATATTGCCTAAGGGAGCCAATAACCTAGATTAAGTCCATAGGGCTTCAAGTCTAATATTATTATCCGATTTCAACTTAATGATCCATTAAGACAAAAGAGTTTTTAATTTATTGTTAGAATCGATTCAGTGACTTAAAAACGTCTCAATTGCAAAATTGATGGATACTTCACATTGAATTAAATTGTCGGCGATGTACGCTTTGTTAAAAATGCAAAATTCGATTAGTTGCAATAATGGACTGCATAGGAAATCGAACAAGTGTAAAGCTTTCGAGTGAACTTTATTTGATTCACTTAAAAAAAATGATAAGTTCCAACCTTTGTTTCAAAATTTCAACAGCAAAGAAAAGACAGACGATATAATCTATTTTAAGGATATGGTGACCAATAAATTTGCTATTCTGAGATTTTTCGTCAAAATTTGACAATTTACGACAATAGAATTAAGAATAAAGTGAATAAATCGTCTCCTTTTAGATGAAAATTGATAATTTATGAGGTAAAAAGATAGGGACTTGTACATACTTAAATTAAGGTCTAAAGGAACAATTTTTGAGATTATATAGATTACTAGCAAATTTTTAAATTGTTAGCTTATCGATAAAAATGAATAAGCACTGTTTTTATACAGGATTTTCGGTCTAGGAAGACAATTTGGTCGTTTTCACCAAAACTAATAGAGCAATTCCGGTAATATTTCAAGACTTTATTGTAGAGTGGTCTCCACAGAACATTTCAGCAAAAGCAGAAACCCCTAGCCCATCTGAAAGTCAGTCAAAAAAACGCTCGTTTTGGAAAAATCTCTTGATTTTAGAAAAAGAGTTAAACACGTAAAACTGAAGAATGATTCGAAAACCATTCCACTAGTAATTTTTCCGTTTTTCTGCAGAATAAAATTGAGAAAAACGAAAAAATCTTTGTTGAGAGAATCTTTGAGTCATTCTAACTCATTTTATGTGTGCAGCAAGTTTTTGAGAATCGCGACTTCGTCGAAAAAGCTTTTTTTGACCGACTTCCAAACGAGCTAATTTTGTTATTCTATTCTACCAATCTTCAAATAAATTTTCGAATTGCTCTATTAGTTTAGTGGAAGCAGCTAAATTATTTACTCCCATGTCGAACCCTCGGTAGATAATATGTGGCCACAATTAAATAATTCTATTTCTAATTTTAAATGAATGAATTTACAATTACAGTCTCTCTAGTTTTTGATGTTTATATACATGTGCAATATAGAAAGCATATTTACAAATCCTTTGTTAGCAGTCATCAAATTAATCTTTTTATTACAAATCTTATAAAGTTGGCAAGCCTTCAATGTGTAAAAACAGGCTTATTGCTTCTATATTAACAACAATTATTAAACAAATTTCATTGCTATTTAGCAGCGAAGTGTAACAAATTTCTATTTTTGCTTCCCTCACAATAACCACTTTAATTTGTCTTATAAATCTTTTTAAAGCCGTTTTGCTACTCTCCAAGCAGAAAATCTTATCAAAATAAGTTTTAATATTTTGATATTTTGTTTCCTTTATAATAGGGTATATGAAACGTATTTTTTTTTTTGTTTCAACATATAACTTCCTATTTAACTTTAAAATTAAAATTAAAGCAATTATTTCTTCTTCTATTAAAGAAACAAGTTCCAAATGTCACAATTTATTACACGAGTTCAGTTTATAAAACGAGCCCCAAAATGGGGAGTTTTATAAAGAACGAGTGTGATAATGATAAATGACTTTTGGGACGAGTTTCTTATACTATTTTTTCAATTTTGTACACCTTACACCCTTTGTTTTTTTTGAAAATTAAGAATTCTTCAAAAATAGGGAATTTTGCAATGGTTGGTATCGTTAGCATGACATCATAGATCTAGTTTATATATATGGATAGCTCTTTCTGTAGTTTTTTCTATAGTGCCCAGCGTGCTAACCATTTAGGCAACATATTAAATATCCCATACGAAAAAAATGATTGATTAAATAATGATCAATGCTTTTAATCTTAATTTTGTTCCACAAAAATGCATGTATCGAAAAATGCTACTAAAACAAAAATGCTACTACTTCTTTTACTAATATTGAAGTGTTACTTACAATTCTAGAACCCATATCAACATATCTAAAATACCGATTACCATTCCACTCATTGTATTTTTTTATGCTCATCTCATCAGTCAAAACAAAAAATTAGTAATGGTAAAAATTTTGGTTGTCTATCCATGGTTGTCTCACTATTCCGGGAGAAAGCATTATCCATATAGATATACTAGATCTATGCATGACAACTAAAAATTCAATTTATATTTCATTATTTATCTTTTGTTATCCTTGCTACTTATTTCTCTTCATATTTTAAAAAATTTATTACAGTGTCACATTTTAAATAATTTAAATCATTTTCAATTATTGAAAATGATTAAATAACAGTTTGATAGCTGTCATTTGAATTTAAGTGCCAAACGTTTAACTACCAACTTTAAGCAAATAAATTACACTAACTATTAAAGAACACTAAAAATTGCTTTAATGGCTATTAAAGCATTTTTCCTATTTTGCGTTGGAAATAGACTTATTTTGACATAAAAAGTAGTGTGGAAATGAAATATTTCTTAACTACTTTGAGTGTAGAAATATCTAGGATAATTTATTTTTTAGAAGTTGGTAACACTTGCCTTATTATTGAAATGTCACTTTTTGACAGATATTAAAAACAGTCAATTTAAATAAAAATTTTATTTCATTTAATTCAAATTGTTTCTCCATTGCATTTTCAACAATTTCCCACAGTTCGGGTGGAGTACACGATAAGTGGTCACACATTTTCACTTAAAAATTGTAATGAAAATGGAGACTAAAACAATTGAAAATCAACTTGATGGATACTAGATACAAAAATTGAATATCGGTCACACCTACAATACCAACTCCTATAAAATTCCCTAAATTTCCAAAATTTATTTTTTTTTGCAAATAGGGTGCAAGGGGGTGCAAAATAGGAAAAATAGTATAAAAAACTCGGTTCAGAAGTCAATTCCTGCATTCGACCATTAAAAAACTCGCCGCTTCGCGGCTCGTTTTTTAATATTGGTCTCATGCAGGAATTGTCGACTTCTGAAACTCGTTTTTTAATATACTATTTTAGTTGCCTTAACAACGCTATTATACAGGGCGGTTCAATCTAAATATGGTTGGTTCTATGAAACTCCCATTAGTCGACGAGCGATTCAAAAAACATTTTAAGGATTTGTAGGAGAGTCCCTAGGGAACATTTTAGCAAAATTAGAACCTTGTAGCTTATTTTGAAGTTGGTTAAAAAACGATCGTTTTGGACAATGTAGGAAGTTTCAAAAACGAACTAAATATGCAAAACGACTAAGAATGACTCGGAATCCTTCCCAACATGGATTTTTTTCGTTTTTCTCCAAAATATTTCCACCTGTTCCAGAATAAAATGGGGAAAAACGAAAAAAATCAATTTTGGAAGAATCCTAGAGCCATTTTAAGTCGATTTGCGTGTTTAGTTCGTTTTTGAAAATCGCTACATCGTCAGAAACGAGCGTTTTTTGACCAACTTCCAAATGAGCTACGAGGTTCTAATTTTGCTGAAATGTTCTCTAATTGTAAGGACCTTTCTACAAATACTTGAAATATTTTTCGTATCGCTCGTCGACTAATAGGAATTTAATAGAATCAACCATATTTAGATTGTATACGTGAAATAGTACCTACTATTATTATTTATACTTTGTGAAAAATGAATGATATAATTTATCTATTTTCAAATGCGAAATTGGCGATGATAATAAATAATAAGATAGAAAGTGTGATATAAGCAAGCAACAGGTGATATACCGAGTGTATTGCCAATTAAATTCAAATCGAATCTTTTATGTCATGCTAAATTTCTAAAGTTCAGTTCAATAATAAATTTATGAGCTTTTTTGAAAATTAAATTGAAAGCTTAAAATTGCCATCAATTAGTGGTATAGTAAAGTGCACTATGTATAGTTAGTTTCATTTATAAATTCTCTCTGTATATACGACCTAAGAGCTTTTATCATTTTCCGACTACAAACAATTGTTGTTTATTTATATTTATTTATAGTTTCATTGATAAATAATTGAATAATAAAGATTTATAATTAGTTATTAAATTGTACGATAGTGTAACGATTATATAGAATTATATAATAACTAATAACACATTTAATTACATTGTAACATGAATTTATAAATCACTACCTTCGACAATTTTAATGAATTAGGTCATAAAATGTAATTAAATCTATGTTGTTGAATTGGTTACGTGTCCAGACTAAAGGAGATCAAAGTTTGATTAACATTTATATTGCGCGAATTCGTTGTCGGATGATAAAAATCAATTAAACAATCAAAATATTGACTGTAATAAATAATCAGATAAGATTTTTAAAAAAAAAGCAATAATTGAAAAACTCGTTTCTAATAATAACAATTAAATTTAATTAAGGATTAATTCTTGATTATATTTACCTGGGGAAGTACAAACTGGGTACATAATAAATACTTTAGTATGTATATATGTATATAAGTCGTATTTCTGGTTTTACCTTACAAATAACAAGTCAATTGCTATTTGTAATTCAAACATGGGGAAAATTGATGAGATCTCTGCTCTTTCTGTATACATTATTGTTATCAGTTTGTTTTGATGTCTTCTTCCTTGTACAACTACAAGGTTCTCTATCATTAATAAACGATATTCTTTACAAAACAACTATACCTATAATGAGATTTATTCTCAACTTGTTACTATAGAAACTTCATTTCATGAAAGATCTATGCTAGCTCTAGAGAATTTCAGTGGTATATTCTTCGTTGAATTTAAAGCGAGTTACTGATTTCTGCGTAAAAACAATAGTTTTGTCTCCGAGGAATTAATTGTAAGAAGTCAGAAATAATGAAAAAAAATAGTAGTACACTTTTATTGAATATTTCATGAATTTATTTCATTTAAAAATAATCTATTATGATCCACCAAAGGTGATTGTATAAGTTCCAGAACGGCATGTAAATGTACTCTTATGATCATCATATGCATAACTGTACGCATCTGGACAGTTTTGTTTGAAGAATGCTGGATAGTTGTGCGGCCAGTCGGATGAACGACATGTTTCTGGTGTTGAATGAGCACCACGACAACAATATTGATCAGTATTGAAAGCATTACAAGCTGAATTACAAGCAACAACATTGCCTGATTTATTACGAATTTTCAATTCTTCTGGACAAATAGTTAAGAGATTTACAGAGCATTGACATTTCTTACAACTGTATTGACTACCATCACTTTGTCCATTAACCGGTTCAATGGCAACACGAATATTGTAACCATCAACTAATGATACATCATAATAATCGAGTCCACCCCAACCTTTTAGGGTGAATTCAACTAATGTTGCTGGTGGTACACCACCGGCACCATTACATTGGATTTTATTGCCACAATCACCGGTATCACAATGGTGGCTATTTGGATCACACCAGGTTCTAGCCCAGAAACGTCCAGCCCAATTGTCGGGTGCTTGAACTGTTTGCTGTGGTTGGTCCACAATGAAATTGATCCAGAATCATTAACATTTTGAAAAATTATATACTTACACCTTGTCCTTGTTGTAAAATGAAACCGCCATTGTTGAGATGTGGATGGCCGGGATTACCTTGGATACCGATCCAGATGGGACCGAGTTCGATATTTTTGATGTTGAAAACAACAGCTTGAGTTGCTGTAAAGAGAACAGTGATGACTACAATCGACAACATTTTGCTTGCTTTTATGATGAGTTTGATGCGTGAACATTCCTTAAATAGCAAAAAAAAAACATTAATATAAAGGGAGGGAGTTGTATTTGAGTAAAATTCCAAGATTAGATTAGCGAGTGGCGTTTTACATTTTGTAATTTCACTGATAAGTTTGTGTTGGAAAACCCAGAATTCGCTTCTATTAAAGCCAGCGGCGGAACTAACATCAAAATTTAGGGTGGGCCAACCTTAGGCTACTCATTTAACAAAAGCACATTCTAAATTAAAAAGAAAATTACTCGGTACCTATCTGTGATCTGTGATCTGGCGTCGATCATAATATAAAAACATACAAATATTGTAGTATGTATTATAGAAAAACGTGTTATACGTACCACCTGAGGGTGCGCTCCTGATCGAAGCATTGTAAAAAATATTTGTTTTCGTATTTTTTGTTCATATTTATTTTTATCAATTTACTGCGTTACATTTGTGACGTTTGGGTAATTTCTACAATTTTAATAAACTTATGTCTAACATCTGAATATTCATATAAACAGTAGATATTGTTTTGTCATAATTTATTCTACAGTTAAACTTAATTGAACTCGCCTCAAGGAGCCAATTGTGTTTACACAGGATATTCCACCATGTAGAACAATCACCACTCAGGGCCGGATTTACGTATCTTTTGATGGTAGCGGTATTGTTTTTTGGGCCCCCCCTATCTACGTGTGCGAATAAGACACAAACATTGTGCCTTAATATGTTATCCATGGAGAACTTAGACAACAAGTTTGAATTTATTTTAGAAAAATCGGGAAAATATCAGGGTGGATTTTCCGAGATGAAAATTTGTTTACAAAATAATTACTTTTAGGGCCGATTTCACCAACTTCAGTTAAGCTTAATGAACAGTTACAAACAATCGTTGCTATAATTAAAGCAATCGTTTCTATGACTTATTTGTTCGTTAAAATTTAACAAAGATTGATGAAATCGACATATAATAAGTGATAATTTTTCGATTTTTATCAAAAAAAATATCGAGCATGCGTTCGAATATTCCCCATGGATAACCTTTCAAAAAGGTATCGTACAATTCTCTATTTTTAAAACTGTACGAAAAGTCCTGGTTATTTTCCGGGGAACTAGCAGCCCAATCAGAAAATGCCTTGGTGATTTGGAAAACGCTTTCATTTTTTTATCTATTGCCTGACAATTGTTGCCAAATAAATAATATTGGCTAATTTATTGGAGAAAATAAATTATAACCCAGGTAGGAAAAATCCATAGGCCAAGGTTTGGACCAGGCTTGGGCCGAGCCTTACCAGCCTTGGGCGAGGTTGGGCACAAGCCTTGGCTGAGCATTGGGGCAAGGTTGGTTCAAGCCTTGGATGATGGCCATGGGCCAAGCTTGAAGAAATGAAAAATCAACATTGGCCCAAGCCTTGGGAAATCAAAAGTCGATGTTGGCCCAAGCCCCGGGGAACAGAAAATCAGGGTTGGCCCAAGCGTCGGGAAACAAAAAATCAAAGTTGGCCCAAGCCTCTGAAAACAAATAATCGAGGTTGGCCCCAGCCCCTGTAAACAAAAAATCAACGTTGGCCCTATCCTCGGGAATCAGAAAATCAACGTTGGCCCAAGCCTCGGAGAAACAATGAACCAACGTTGGTCCTAGCCCCGAGCAGCGAGAAAACCAACGTTGGACCAATCCTTGGGAAATAAAAATAATAATATTGACCAAAATTAATGATAACAAACACTTTATGTATTGTAGAAAATATTTATTATTTTATTTATATGTACATACAGTATTTCACCTCACAGATGGCTGCGCCTTCCCTATTACGTAGTATCGTAGCTTGCTTCGGTCACATGAAAAATACGTTAAGAAATGTTAAATGTTATAAAGTATGAACCAAGTTTGATTAATCTTACTTAAGGGAGTTTGAGGCTCACTATTATCTACGTTTTCTCTATGTGAATTTAAATTTTATAATATGACTTTGATAAGCTATCAAGCTTACGAGACAAACTCATTTTAAGAGTAATAGATATGAAAGTTCTAGGTTATGTTAAAATAAGTGTCCCCGCAAGCGCACACACAATCTCATGCATAAGGCTTGCATGGGTACGATAAGACCATTGGGCCAGGCTAGATACGAGGCTTGGGCCAATGCTTAGTTCCCAAGGCTTGGGTGCGATAGGATTGACCATTGGGTCAGGATTGAGACAAGTCTTGGACCGATGTTTAGACTTTCAAGCTTGGACAGACACAAGGCTTGGGCCGACGCTCAGTTTTCTAGGCTTGCTTGCGATAAGATTGACCATTGGGCCAGAATTGGGACGAAGCTTGGGCCAATGTTTAGTTCCAAAGGCTTGGGTGCGATGAGATTAACTATCGGGCCAAGTTCGAGACAAGGCTTGGGCCGATGATTAATTTCCCAAGCTTGGGTGCGATAAGATTGACTATTTAGCTAGGCTTGGAACAAAGCTTGGGCCATTGGTTAGTTCCCAAGGCTTGGGTGCGATGAGATTAACTATCGGGCCAAGTTCGAGACAAGGCTTGGGCCGATGATTAATTTCCCAAGCTTGGGTGCGATGAGTTTGACTACTGGGCCAGGCTTGGGGCGAAGCTTGGGTCAATGCTTAGTTTCCAAGGCTTGGTTGCAATAAGATTGACCACTGGGCCAAGCTTGGGGCGAAGCTTGGACCAATGATTAGTTTCCAAGGCTTGAGTGCGATAAGATTGATCACTGGGCCAAGCTTGGGGCGAAGCTTGGGCCAATGCTTAGTTTTCAAGGCTTGGGTGCGATGAGATTGATCACTGGGCCAAGCTTGGGGCGAAGCTTGGGCCAATGCTTAGTTTTCAAGGCTTGGGTGCGATGAGATTGACCACTGGGTCAGGCTTGGGACGAAGCTTGGACCGACACTCAGTTTCCAAGCCTTGGCAAATAACGACTGGCCCAAAGCTTGGCCAATCGTCAGCCTTGGCAATTCCTACCTGGGAAAAGCATATTCCAAGGTTTCCTTTGTAATGAAGAATTTCACCAAAACTTTCCAAAACGGCGGAGGGCCTCGGATGCACCGAGAAATTGTCTTTCTAACACTGATTTATGGATTTCAATGGCTCAGAAAACCAGAGAGATATTGATGATTGAAGATTGATTGACATTTTTTCGGACACTGAATCAGAAAGATGTAGTGCGGACTTAAGAAAATAGTGCAATTCCTAAACGAAATTTCGGGAAAAAAATATTTGAAGATAGATGGACGCCCATCGATTTCCATCCCCTAAATTCCAGTTACTCAGCTTACTGTATACTGCGGCATTGTTACCACTGGTGATTTCTACCGTTTTTGGTCTTGGAAAGAATAAAGGTTTCGGTTTTTCTAGTTACAAATCTACTCGATCAATTCGAATAAAGAATATGTGATTGAATCGAAATAGTCGAATTTTGGTGGGTTAATCCGGCGATGGTTTGGGTAAATTTCAACTGAATTGTTGTCAAACCAGATGTGGTAATCGCAGAAGACCCACACAATTTTGATGGAATTAATCCCATTCTCTTTAATTAAAATCTAAATAGAAGGCATCCGGTTGTTGGATTAATTAAACACGATGAATTCAATTTTAAGTATTAAAGATAATACATAGCGATAAAACAAGGGTGTTAGTAGGTTAATATGTAAATCACACGATTTGTGAGTTGTAGAAAGGGAGGGAAACATAAATAGTCGAACAAGTGCCCTTTTGTTCAACAATTTGTTTACATACTTTCCATACAAAATTTGTATCAACTTGATGGAATCAAAAATTGTATCTACATACTGCTAGATTCAACCGTTTTAGTTCTTGATAATATTTTGAATTATTTGATTGTTTCAGGGAGATACAGGCGGCCTCCGGTGAATGGATGAACGAATTCGTCCGACGACCAAGTAGAAGACGTGACAATCGTGTCTACGTGCCAGCAGCTGATATTATTAAAAGAACAATACGACGATCATGGACCATTTCAAGTAAGTACAACCAACTCTTTTTTTACACGATTCTGAAATAACACGGTTGACCAATACACGAATTTCTTGTTCTCACACGAATCCCAATTTTTTTTCAATTCTAATTTTGTAAGTGTAATCAGAAGTCGGTCTCTTTATGCCCACAAATGTGTTAGTGACTTGGTCTACATCATGGTTTATTAATTTTGCATTCCAGGAGTTTTTTTTTCAGCTTGTTGAGCAAAGACAGCCGAAAAAGTGTTGAGTGAATAATAACACAAAAATTTCGGGCCCTTGCTTTTTGTGTTATCGAAAAAAGTACTCCTAACACCAGGTACCGCCACTGTCGAAGTACACACAGCAATGTAAGTACTCCGTCCACCAAACGACGAAACTATCGAAGTACTCTCGGCGATTTGAGCAGTTAAAAAACACATAGTTAGAATTATGACATTATAACTCTTAACAAATAGATGGTGGCATCTCCCAAGCAATTTATTTTGATTACATATGTTATTATTCACTCAAAGAAAAAAGAGACCACTTCTTATGCGACTGAGTAAAACAGGTTCACGGGGGCGATCGTCATAATGTAACAGAAACTTTACACGTCAGAATTTCAGAAAAAAGATTTTCAATCAGATAAAGGACATGGGGTTATTGATGGCATTTTGGGTATTTACCTGAATAGAAAATTACGTTCTATAAATTTGCAAGGGAAACAGCCTGACTTAGACGAAATAAAATATGTGATATTCTCGGTCTTTTTTTTTGACCTCACTTTGAACTCAGCATTTCGTTATTTAGTACAATATTTGCGTTAAAGTTCGTAGGATGTAATAAATAATCTTTAATAATTCTGATTCTTAATTTTAATTTAAATTTTTGTGTTGTATATATGTACAGCTAGGTGCATGGAAAAGGCGACAACAGTTGTGAGGCTGTGTAAGTCAGGCTAAAGAGGGAGGTCCTTACAATGTCTAGCAGGTTGAAATTGGAAATGAATAATATGAGGGAATAAGAATGTTATCTTGTTTATTTACAGAGCCTTATATGGCCTCACCTTTTCCCGTCAACAGGAAGAAAGCTTGGTTTACACAAATAAAAGAAACGGCTATTTCTCGTTCAAGAGTCGTCGCCTTTTCCCTGCACCCAGCTGTACCTATGGACTGAATTTTCACTGTACACATTTTTTTTCTCTAATAACAACGAATTGGATTTCATTACTACTCTTTTTATGTTTTTTTTTTTTTGGAAATATATTTAGTGTTTTTTCATCTTACACGTTTTTGCACGATTTTCTAAAGAACGTATCTACCGTGTAAAAAAAGAGTTGGGTGTACCTATAAATACCTAATATTGACATGGTTTGTCTTATTTGTATAGAACAAGAATTGAATTTTCTCTTACACAATAGGAGATGGTTGTAACAATAGCTGTGGCATTATAAAGTCTGTACGTTCTAGTCAAGTTATTGTTTAATAAATAATTCCATTGATTTGCCCTTTTTTGTACCAAAACCTTGGCTGATAAGTCAATTTTTTTAAAATTTCTCAAATAAATTAAAAATATTTAATCGCTAAACAATAAGATTGTCGATAATTTAATTAATTTTTTTTTTAATTGTTTAATTTTTAGATCCAACACCAAGATGGAACGCTATACGTGGCTCACCTGAACTCCGCCCTTATAATAGTTTGCCACGTGGCCAAGACATCAATAATTTTCCAACATTAGCCCTTCACCAAAATTTGAAAAACCAACAAGAACAATCAAGAATTAAAAGTGGTGATTTATCACCACAACGTAAACATTCACCATGTCGCCGTACCCAATCTGAGGATGTTTATGCAGACAAACCATCAACTCCTAATATTAACGAAACAACAAAACGGCCACAACGTATCAATCCATTAATACAATACGCTGATAAACTGAATAAATCATCATCATCATCATCATCACCACGTCGGCGATTACAACAGACAAAAAGTGATGTTGTTAATGATGAGAATTGTGGTAAAGAGAAACGAGTTAGTTTTGAAAAGAGTATAACGAATAAAATTGACGATGATGATGTTGTTGATGATGCCGATGATGATGGTGATGATAAGAAGAAATCAACAGCTGTTACCAGGACACAATCATTGAATGAGAAAGCCACACATAGAAGTCCTTTGGTAGCAAGACGACGGACGAAAACTGATGAGAATGGTTAGTGCTTTTTAAAATTAGAAGATCTAAACTGTCTTTTTTAAAGATGGTAAATTCGAAAGAAACTCCTAGTAGTTGGCGGACGATTCGAATAATACTTCAAGGATTTTTAGGGGAGTCCCTGGAGAACAATCATCCTAAGTTATTTTACGTGTACAGCTGACTGGTGAAAATTGTGACATTGCCGAAAAAAGTCGTCTTTTGACCAACTTGTAAATGAGCTACATGGTCCTACTTTTGTTAAAATATTCCCCAAGGACCCCACTAAGAATCCTTAAAGTATTTTTCGAGTCGTCCGTCAACTACTAGGAGTTTTGTTCGAATTTTTTAAAATAAACCCTGTATAAACAAAGGATACGTATTTGTAATATTTCAATGGAATTCAAAGTAAAAATTCCAGTAGCTTTCAACAACAAAAATTCACGATATTCCGTTGACGTAGCTTTATGTTGAACGTTCATTTCTAACAATTATAGAAACCCCATTTCTACTATACGCTTATTGAATTGAAATATCAACTAAATAGTATTGTTGTATCTAGTATTGTAGATTCTGTCATATTTTCTACAATAATATCGAATTTTATTCATTTTGAAATGTAATAATTTAGGTGACGATCAAACAATAACAACAACCGATGTACATATCGCCAAAGAGGAAACCACCCCTATCGAACTTTGCGATATCGAACCGTTGAGTGGTACAGTCTTCCGTAAAGTGACAGTACGTCGACGACGACAAGATATGAGGAAATTACCAGCCGTCGATACTGGTACGTATCTAAAATATAGAGAATGCTTTACCTATTCTTAATTTTACATCACAAATGTCACTTTAGTTGTTGGTTAAAGAATGAATACAGATGTAAACGGAGACATTGTTTCGATCAATCTGTTTTAATTAAACTTTAACTGATTAATTTTGTTGTTGTAAACTTTGTTTTACCTCTCTGCCTACTACCGCAGGGCTGAATTACAGAGAAACAAATGTCTTTGAACTGACCTTATGAAAATAAACTATCCGCTAAAGGGATGCTTTCTGTAATTATGGATTCAATCCTGTGGCATTTGTGGTGTCTAGTCTAACACACCAACTAAACCAGATAGATCCTCTAATTAAAAAACCAAAGGCTGTCTAGTATGGTAGGAGACTTTTACTTTATCTGCTTTGATTTAGATCAGCGTCTTCTAAGGGGAAGGATTACAATTTTTACGACTCCGTTTTCACGAATTGAAGTATAATTTTAAAGATAAAGAAGGGAAGGAAAGTTTGTTTGGAAGCTTATTGTTGGAGCTTTTGTAAGAAAGAAACGAAAAATTCGATTCTTGGAAATCCAAAGTTTTTTCAAAAATTCGTCGCTTGTTATATTCACCTACTAGCTCAATTTCTTCCCTTCCGCTGTCATAAGAACTTTTTTTTTCTAAAATTATTGTCACCTTAAAAGTTGTCCTGCCTTCCGGAAAACGCGCCGGGCACCTAAAATAGTTTTCAAACTACGACCCTGTCTGAATCTAACTTTGTTCATAGAGAGAAATTTTCTTATTTTTCTTGGGAAATTGGAAAGACAAATATCTGTTAGTTTTCAAGATACCAGAGAGATGGCATCGAGAGATGTGAAACATTATGGGTTGCAGAGACGTGTATTGAAAAATGCTTTACTAAAATATTATATTGAATTCAACTTGATTATATCAAATATTAAAAAAAATAATAAGGATTACCTCGATAATGAATTTTAATTCCATATCATGTATTTTAATTATGCTAAAGCACTAAAGCTAAAAGTAGCTAATCTCATAGCTACTTTTGATTTTAATTTCCCAAGGAAAATAAACAATGTTACATACAGAAATGCCATAAGGTTGTATACAATACAGTGTGTTGGATCTAAATGTGGTCGATCCCTATGAAAGTCTCATCAATTAACGAGTGATTGGGAAAAATTTAAACCTCGTGGCTCATTTCGAAGTTGGTCAAAAACGCTGGTTTTTGACAATTTCGCGATTTTTAAAAACGAGCCAAACACGCAAAACGACTTAAGACGATTAGAAGATCCTCCCAACATTGATTTTTTCCCCCATTTTATTTTAGAACAGCTGGAGATGTTTCGCATTTCTTCCAGAATACAATGGAGAAAAATGAAAAAAAAATTACCATTGGGAGTCATTCTTAATTGTTTTACATGTTTAGCTCGTTTTTGAATTTTACGACATTGTCCAAAACGATCATTTTTGACCGACTTCCATTCGAGCTAGGAGGCTCTAATTTTGCTAAAATGTTCTCTAGGGACCTTCTAATCGTTTGTCATTAATTTGGAGAAAGTCTGAATGTGCGAAATTATTATTAGTTGGCGAGCAATCCGAAAAATATTTCAAAGATTTATATTAGGGTGTCTAGAGATCATTTTGAAGTTGGTCAAAAATCGCTCGCTTCTAACGATATCGTGATTTTGAAAAACAAGCTAAACACACAAAATGACTAAGAATGACTCGAAGACCCTCCCAACATTGTTTTCCTTCATTGAATTCTATAAAAAAATTAGAATCATTTTTACCTGTTCTGGAATAAAGTTAAGAAAAACGGAGAAAATCAATGGTTAGTCGATTTGCTTCCATAGATCGTTTTTGAAAATCGCGACCTTATTTAAAACTAGCGTGTTTTTTTTTACCAAGTTCCAAATGAGCTACGACCTACGAGATTCTAATTTTACTAAAATAATCTTCAGTTACCCTCCGATAAATCTTTGAAATATTTTTGTGAATCACTTGTCAAATAATGAGAGTTGCCATAAGAACTTTTCACAGTATGTGGATAATATTAGGTGTAATTTTTCTGAGAAAACTCATTGAATTTTTAAAAATTGCCTCCTTCTTACAAAAGCCCCAAATATAAGCTTTCAAACCAACTATAGCACCCTTTTCCAACTTTAAAATTGTTCTCAAATTCTAAAAAAACGGAATCGTAAATGTTTTCGTCTCCCACAAGCTTAGAGTTAAAAATTGTTCAATAATCACAATTTAATAAAGTTGAGATGCTCTGATTTGAATATCATACGTGTATTGTTGGCTGTATAAATCTGGGTGCTTTTTAATCTTATTCTTGTGGTTCTGTAGCAATAACAATAAGCTTCTGCTAATTATATTTTAAAAGAAAAAAATACAATTGATGAATGTACTTCTGGTGTTGTATTTAAAGACTGCACGTTTCTGTAATTCGCATTTTCATTTTCGTTTCTATAAGATCCAAATTTTTGATGTTGCTGGTGTCGGTGATGGTGGTGGCGGTGGTTTTATTATTCAAGACCCAACAATAGTATTGTAAAAAAAAAATGTAACATTAAGAAGGTGTATCTGTCTATAATGATCGCCCCCATACATTTAATGTGGGCGTTTGAATGTGCTTGTGGTGGAGGACACCAACTTTAGTTTATAATCAGTATAATGTGTGTCTATCGTAACTATAGGTTGGCGCAGAGGACCAGAAAGTGGTGATCTTCTTGATATTCTACTACCAGAAGGTGATGATTATAAATTAGTGTTTATCAGTTCGGATAGTTCATCGAAAGAAGAGGATATTGATGATAATGATAGTTCATCGACAGCATCCAGTTTCCCATTAGATGAATGTGATTGGGATTATTTTGAACCGGGTACTACAACTTGTGCAACTACTTCAACATCTTCTAATACTACTACTACAACAACTAGTACACGATCTGTATTGAACTGGAGTTCACCATTTGGTTCACCAAATGTTTATCGTCGTAATCTATTAGAATCACCATTAGGTTCACCGATAGTTTATCGTAAATTACGCGAATCGGATACTGGTACTGATGATGATAATAATCGATTAGAAAGTGGCTCGCCTGATGATGGTCATCAAGACGAAGAAATTTTAGATCAGATGCGTAATGAACGTGTTGTAGAGGAGGTAGCACTTCAATGTGTCCACGACGGTGATGACAATACACCACGCCAACAATCGTGTCAAAGTTGTGGTGCACCAACACAATACATACCAATACCAGTACCAGTACCGATACCATTTCCAGTACCAGCTGTATGGACAGCACAAGAGGCAATACCATTGATCTTGTATGGATCACAGAATTTATGGAATTTATCAGATTTAGATCGGTTACGGGTATTACCACGCCACCTATGGACGTATATGAATCAAACAGCTTTTATTTGGCCATTGATAAACACAGGTGAGTCCAATCACCCCGGTCTGGTGCACACGGTTCTTCGCGGTAGTAGTGAGTGTGGAACAGCCGACAGTGTCAGTATGCCGGTGATAGACGGACGTAATAATAACGACGACAATGTTGTAGTACCAGTTGATGGAATAAATATTGATACAAATTTAGAAAATCATAATAAAGATAATATAAATAATAATAATGTTGCTGATAACGAATATGAATTGAGTGGTTATGTGGAATCTGAAATGAAATATGCTTCATCAGTAACATCAACATCATCAGAAACATCAAAAGATAGTGATATTAGCGATAGTGAAGAGAATAATACAGAACGTTCACCACGTGTTTGTCGTGTTTACAATATAAACGGTAATGATAGACGGTATAGTGATGATGCTTTACCAAGTAGTAATTTAACAAGTGATGGAGATGAAGATGAACATGGTAGAAATTCGCATAGTTCAGTCCGTGAAGATGATATGTCCTTATCAGATTCAAGTTATACAGATAGTGATGATACGGGCACTGTTACGAAACGTTTCTCACGAACATTTGTTGTCAATAAAAATCTATCATCATCATCATCAAATGATGATAATGATAAACATTCCAGTAGCAGTGATACGGATACGTCTGATAATGATACAGATACAGAAATGGATTGTACTGTAATATTAACAAATATTAAACATTTTAATGAAGATGAGGTTAACAATCGAAACAATACTAATAATAACGAATCTAAAATTAATCAACAATCAAAAGATGAATCATCAACAATTGAACCACTTGAAGATAACGATATTTGTGATAATAGAGAAATTTCAAATTTTTCCTGTAATGGAGAAATTGAAGATTTTCCTGAAGAATTGTCCGGTAGTTTACAAAAAGTTATAGATTTTGCAACACCAACAACCATTGAAAATAAATTATTTAAAGAAACTGATTATATTTCATCAAGTCCAGGCTTATCAGATGTTAGTGCTGAATCGTTGAATTCTAGTGATGTTGAACAACAGGTACTTAGTTACGAGGCACCTGATGATAATGATGATGACGATGGTAAAAAATCGGAAGTTTCACCAATTTGTAGTAGTACTCTACCAATAACAACAACAACAATGACCAGTGAATGGAAAACAAACAACGTGGGGATCCGGTCTGACGAACCCGTTAACGTAGTGGGGGAGTCGCGGAATACAAGCGGTGACGGTGAGCGGGCAGGTGTTCTAGTAACTAGTAGTGAGCCAGATGTATGCGTTTCACGTCATGCTGCTAGATACACGAGTCTAGTAATGATAACACAAGAATCCACCCCGACGTCTTATCAACAAGTTAGCGTCGTGACGTCCGATACAACAACATTAGTACCAGATAATGATGTTATTGTAAAACATACAAATTGGCAGAATAGATCCGATGATGTTAATAATGATGATCGACCACCTGGTAAGCAATTATTGTTTTCAAAATCCTTGAATATTTCCAATCATCCTGTAGGTACTTTTATTATTATTACTGTTGTTATTATTATTATTATCATTAACTAACAATCATAGATTACTAAAAATTTCCTGCAAAACAAAGAAAGCGTCATGCTGGTTAGCAATGCAGTCACGCTTTTGCTTCCAGATAATCAGAGCCAACATGGTGAGAGCGTTACGGTGATAACTGGAGGCGATACTCTTTCAGCTTTTGAAGAAGGCTTAGCGGACGACGACTCCTGGGTAGAGAATTTAAGTCATGATGACGATGATGATGATGATGATTTTACAACAAATTCACCAACTGATGATTCAACATCTGGTGAAGAGGTTACATTAACATGTTCAGCAGCTATAGATCAGGAAGATGAATTACGTGGTTACCATCGAGCTGCTATTGATTTCACATTACATACGATTGTTGAAGAGAGCTGTGAAGAAAGTGAAGTTGAACAATCGTTAAACAATAAAGAAGTAACACCGAATTTAACTACAGATTTAGAAAAGTATTTCTTTTTCCGTTTGGGTGATGGTGGAGCTGTACCATCGTCGAATTCAAATCGTGAAGATGCATTCTCTGAAGCTAGCAGTATTTGTAGTGAAGGCTTAGATTCCTTAGGTATTACAGAAGAAACTCAACAAAGTCAAGACAATTCGGATTTAGCTGAAATGGCATCGTCACGTTTAGAAAAATATTTCTTAAGTGGCTTTATGGGTTTCACAGCAGAACGCCGAGATTCTGATGGTAGTGTCGGTAGTGACAGTGAAGGTAAACCTAGTCCAGAACAGAGAAGGAAAAGACTTGTTCGTGCCCGCGGTACAGGCAGATCTCATTCATCATCATTAGATAATCTATTAACAAATCCAGATCTATCTGGTAATGATCAACAGCCATCTGAAGTGTTACAAAATTCGGAAAATTCATCAACTTCCGATTCGGATACGTACGATGAAGCAAACAATTTCGAAAAATCCGATGGACAATTCGATACAGTAAAACGGAAGAAAGGTAAAAAACAAAAGAGCACAACAAATTCGAATGAATGTTTAGAAACAACACAGGAAGTCAATGAACCAATGAATCAAAGTGATGAAGATGAAGATGGCCATAAAACACCACAACCAGAAATGACACCAGTCTCATCGAATTTAACAACAAATAAAAATCAACAGAGTCGAGATAGTGGTTTTATTGGTAGTTGTGATGATTTATTGCGTGATCAACGTGATAACAATAATACCACACCAGAAATACCAAAGAATAATAAAAATGATATGAAGACTGAATTGGAGAATATTGGTGAAGAGAAACGAATTGATGGTAAATGCCAGAATCTATCAACACCACCAGCAACATCACTAACACGTAAAGATAGCTTCAATAATTGGAGTTCAGATGAAGAAACAAATCTAATGATGTGTAAAATGCGACAATTCTTCAAAACAATGGTAGCTAATTCACAATCATCGAAACCAACAACACCAAATTTGAATTCCAATACATCCCCAAAACCAGTTCCTAGTCCACGTGTTAAAAATCGTTGTAAACCACCACAATTAGTTTATTTCGAAAATGAATTAACACGTTTAATGAAAACCGTACCGGGCATTAGGGATGATCAAGTGCGTGAAATTGTTGAATATTTGAGTAGTGAAGATACATGGAGTGATTCATATGATTCATCTGATTATACAAGCAGTGATTTAGAAGGTACAACAACAAAAACGGCTCTACAACAACAGATTTCGGATAGTTGTCAACAGATTATCAATAAATTTGATAATAGTGTTGATGATGAAGAGGGTGATGAAGGTGATGGTGGTATTATTGATGAATCACACGGTTTAAATAAAGAAACAGCTTTTGTCTACCAAAAATTGGTGGCATCTTTTGAGAAAATGGCAACTGGAGAAAATTCAACACGACTACCATCAAACACTCCACACAATTCACCACCGTTAATCGCTAAAGTAATGCACCATATTGGTAGTCGATTAGTTGCATTAATGCATGAAGTGTCCAGTGGTGAGAGTCATGCGAGTAATAGTCCGAAAACGCGTCATTATCATCGCCGTATTCAACAGAAACTATCATCAGCCTCTACGACAACAACAGAAGATGATGATAGTACATCTGATAGTAATCTACCAGAGAATTTACCAAATTTAGAAGATAATCTAACAGCTTATAATCTATTGCCAAGGAGTCGTTCACATGATTTATTAGTGGGTGAATCTAGCAATTATAATAATCAATCGAGTAGTGGTGTTTCGGATATTGTTGAAGAGCGTGAAATTAGTGATTGTGAACGTTTTAGTTGGCGTGGTAGTTTCGAATCAGCATTATTAGCAACAGATTCACGTAATAAACTATCATTGTTGAGTAGTGAAAATTCAGCATCAGCATCGGCTTTAGCAATAGCAGCAAAACGTCGATCAGCTGGTGATTTGTTATTTACACATAAAAGTTTAAGTCGTGAACAATTAGATCGTGTACGTAGTTGTGGTAGTATCGGTGGTGGTAATAGTGAAGATAAATTATGGATAACATCAGCAAATAGACCAACACGACGACGATCCAGTGTACCGGATGCTACATGCGGTTCAGGTGGTTCAGCTGATGGTGAAGATGACGATGATGATGATGAAGATGAGGATATTGAACGTACATTACAAAGGAAAAGTTTACAAACTGGTACAACGAATTCATTACCACGTTTACCTACAAATACACCAACGAATAATATACAGAAAGCTCAAAGTATGTATCATTTTCTGCCACCAAATGCGAAAAGTGCCCGTTATAGACCACCCGGTTTTAATCGTTTAATTACACCAATACCGAAACGTGCAGTCTCAGCACCAGGATTACAACCGACACATCAACGACGAGGTAGACGATCTCAACAACACAATGTTCCTAATGGTGAGTTCTATTTGATTTATAGATACTACGAAGGTGATTCAAATATAAATAGTAAATTTGCAAGTGGGTTAGTCGGGAGTTGATGCTCACAGCTCACAGCATAGAATCAGTACTGTTAATAATGCACTACGTATAGGATGGAGGCAAAGCTTCTTTACAGTTGGTTATGTGGAGAATTTTTGGGAAAAACGTGGGCCACCCTCACTGTAGTTCACTGTTTAGGAGCATAAAATAAAATCTTCCGTGTAGGTTCGCTCATAGTTGTACTGACAATAAGACCGGAACAGATTAGAATAGCTAACAAACTCAATAAGCATCAACCGCCACTTCGTCATCCAGCTCAGTACTGCCTGCTGCAAAATGCATTTTACTTAATCCTGATTTGGAATCGAGTTTATGATTAAATATGTATTAAAACTAGTAAAAAAGTACTTTACTATAGATTATTCCTTGGGGCTTTGAGGCTTTGACCCGCAAATACCCCTCACTAGGAAACTGCTGCTTAGTATACTAGCACTACTGTTTATTTTTTGATCACCCTCGTATTTCTAATATTTATCTATTATGATGATTACATCATTCGATGATATTTTGTAACTGGATAAGCTGTTGAAATCCGCCCACTAGTACTGTAATTATTACAGTTTGTTTTCTAAATTTTCTGCGTTTCTTTCTTCTTTATTAATAATAATAATAGTAAAACGGCAATAAACAGGAGGGCTTGGTCGTCGGATCGTTGTCGTTCCCGTTAAAATTACGTTAATGTTAATCATGAATTTAACATTTATCTAATTATGGAGTAATTATTTAGTACTGCACGCAACTACTGTAGAAATCTCGAAAATTACAGGTAAACTAGCCGAATTTTACACATTTTTTTTAAAAAAAATCATCATCATCACCACATACCTGCACGTAAACGTGTTAGAAACATAACAGATAATTAAACGATTTACTTGTACCGACAGACATTACATTCCGTTAACTTCTTTGGCCTCCAAATTGTTTTGTCATTGTATTTAAATACAGTTTTCAATTAGAATTACCGGAATTTTGGGTGAAATCCTTCATTAGTAAAACGAATTATAAGTACACATAGAAGGCGATAATTTGTAGATACTTTATCCGGTTTTCGCTTTTATTTAAAATGTTAGGTTCAAGGTTCCTATACATACATGTGACTATATTTATTGCAAAGGTGTATTTCTTATTGTTTTCGTAATTTATTGCATATTTCGTTTGTTATTGTTACCTAGAGTAGTAAACGTTCATGTACTGGGTGATTCATGTAAAAAGCAAAGTTCTTATGCTAACTCCCATTATTTGGCGAACGATTCGAAAAATATTTCAAATTTGTAGGGGGTCCCCAGGGAACATTTAAGAGAAATTATTGCCTTGTAGCTTATTAGGAATTTGGTCAAAAACGCTTTATTCCAACAATGTCACGATTTCTGCCAACCAATTACACGCATGAATCGATTAAAAATAGCTCGCCCACCATCGTAAAATTAACTTTACCCATTTTTCTCATTTGTATCCTCGAAAAATTAAAAAAATAAAAACGTGGAAAAATGAATGAACCTCGTGTGAGCAACCTTCCCTGTTGTTTACTATTTTTAACTTGATAGAGTAAGATTGTTTATGTTAATTCAGTGTTTATTGTCCTTATTTTGATTTCCTTTAATGTAATGTTTGCAATGTCAAGGATTCTATATTAAGAAAACAAGCATTTAATCAGCATAAACAATCTTCCCCCATCGAGTTAAAAAAGGTAAATTATCTTGTCATTCATAAGGATGTTGGAAAATCAGTGTTCCTATTTTCGCACGGATCCAGTGCTTGAAAACAAACAAATACTATTTTAAGAGGATTCTCTAATAATTTTTAGTCGGCTAGTGAAAATCGCGATATTGTCGGAATAAAGCGGTGTTTTGATCAATTTCCCAATGAGCTACAGGGCTCTAATTTCTTTAAAATGTTTTCTAGAGACCACTCTATAAATCTTTGAAATGTTTTTAGAATCGCTCACCAAATAATGGGAGTTGCCATACGAATTTTCCGTTTTACATGAATCACCCGGTATGTGTTTGGTAAGAACAATCGTTAAAATACCAACATCAAGCTAGAAATTCAGCTATATCTAGAGAGCAAGCATTGAACTGTTTCTTTACCTTTCCATATTATTATTATTATTGTTGTTGTTGTTGTTGTTGTAATGCACGTTAAACAGATGTGCACTTACACAAAAAAAAACAGCCTTAATCGTCCTCCACCTTGATCTAGATTTGTTAAAATTTCACAATTCTTAATGGAAATATTAAGGAAGCTACTTTCACTTCTTCATAACGTTTAAACTAGTTTCTTCTACATTTATTTAAATTATTGTTAATTATTATTAATTAAATAGATATACAAGATCAATTATTATTATTGGCAAATTTCACCTGTTTTTCTTATTCTCAAAGGCAGTTTCATCACAAATACAAGTCTCTATTATTTAATTTGATAATAGATAAGTTTGTTTTTTATTTAAATAAATAAATAAATAAAGAAATTATGATTACTATTAACTAATTAGAAATACAAATAATGTAATATCGTTTGTAAACTAAATAGGTCTACGTTTTTTTTTTTTTTTTAGTAATATTCGATAACAGTGCTAAATAAGCGCATTTTTACGTCTTCGGTTATTGTAAGGTTTCAAAAGACTCTTCAGTATTTTGACGGCGTTTCTACTCTATTTACAATTATGATAATCGATTAAATAATAAAGAAATATAATAAGTAACAGGACCGTTATTGCTTTAACTAATGCAAAATACTGATTATTATTCTCTATAATTTAAAAGTTAATTAAGAAAGTTGCATCAAATAATTAATAAACTGTACAATTTTTGTTGTTTATGATTTTTTTATGCTCTACAAAATCTCCATATACAGGGTGTTTGCTCTCAGTATGGAGAGCTCTAAGAAACTCCTATTAGTCGACGAGCGATTCGAAAAATATTTTGAGGATTTGTAGAAGAGTCCCTAGAGAACATTTTAGCAAAATTAGAACCTCGTAGCTTATTTCAAAGTTGGTCAAAAAAGGATCGTTTTGGATAATGTAGCAATTTTCAAAAACGAACTAACCACGCAGAACGACTAAAAATGACTCAGAGACCTTCCCAACATTGATTTTTTTCGTTTTTCTCCATTGTATTCCAGAGAAAATACGAAATATTTACACCTGTAACAGAATAAAATTGAAAGAAACGAAAAATAACAATGTTGGTAAGGTCTCTGAGTCATTTTTAGTCGTTCTGGGTGTTTTGTTCGTTTTTGAAAATCGCTAAGTCGTCAGAAACGAGCGATTTTTGACTAATTTTGAAATGAGCTACGAGGTTCTAATTTTGCTAAAATGTTCCCTAGGGACTCTTCTACAAATCCTCAAAATATTTTTTGGAATCGCTCGTCGACTAATAGGAGTTTCATAGAACTCTCCATACTGAGAGCAAACACCCTGTATGTACATACTATTACCAATAAATTATTATTAGACTTATTCATTTCCATATCTACAATTATTAATTAATTTAATTAATTAGTAACAATGTACGTAGTAAGATTAATAATTGTATGTTAATTATAACTGAATCGATTAATACAACAAGTACACGTAAATTGATAAAAATCTCTTAATGAATACTTTAGTGTTAAAAAAGACACTAGATTGTTGGTGTCATGTTAAAATATAGAAATTAAACCTTGACACTTTAATGTTGAAAAACCTAAAAGAAAAGAGCAATTTTATTAAAGTCGTTCAAAAAATCTGTCTGAAATTCAATCTATGTACAAAACTTTAGAATATTCTTTTAACTGCACAGATAAAGTTCACGAAAATTGATTAAAACCTGAATTTAAAGTGAAAAATTTAGATCTAGAATTGTTCAAAGGCGTTAAATTTTCTTTAAAAGGTGCCAATAACAAAGTTCATAAAAAAACTGATGATTTAAGGTGAAAACACTTCAAAATGTAGAATCAAAGTTTAGAATATAGCTTAAAAATCGACTAAAAATGTCTAAATCGTATTCTTACCATGATTGAAACCGACATCTACTAAAAACTTTGTAAAAATTTAGCTCGAAAACCAAGATTTTAGACGAGCAATAGATTAAAAATGTTAAAGTCGCACCATTTTTACGTCTCAAAATTAAGTTGGAAATGATGAAAATGTTTTGTAATATTACCCAAAAATGAAGATTTCATTTCGGTAATCAGTCAAAATTCTACTTATTTTTACTATTTATTAACAAAATTCGCTGAAAAATCTTAATCCAGTTGAAAAAACTATTGAAAGTCCGAACTACAATCTTTTTTATGCATCATTAGTAAAATTTGCTAAATTCACTGATTTAGGACAAACATTTTTAGCACCTGGACTTGGAAATAGGCTTAAAGTTTCTAAATCGTCTGTCGTTCACAAGTAAACAGCAATATTTATTAAAATTGGTTAATTTATAGTGGAACATAAAAGTCCCCAATTCGACTATAAAATTGACTAGAAGTGTTCAAATCTACTCTGCTTTAAACGCAGATCTTCCTAAAACTTAGACCTAAAAGTCGAAATTCGACTAACAGAAATCAAAATATAAATTTGTCATAATTAAGTTTTAAAGTGAAACTTCTTACAAAAATACGACTAAACTTGTCTGAAGCGTCTCACTTTTCGCGATTTAATAACAAAATTCCATTTGAATAAAGAACCTAATTTACTATGAGTATACGTAAATTATCAAAAATAACAGGAGTATTGACCTTATCTCTGAATTAATTCTTTATTGTTCAAGAAAGACATCCACATAATTTCCTTTTAAAAAAATAAAAAACACTACCATATGAATCATAATTATGGCAGGAATCATGTTAAAATAAGAAAATAAAACCTTGACACTTTAATGTTGGAAAACCTGTATAATTTAACGATAACAACAACAAATAAGAATAGTAATAACAACAAAAAAAATAGTTAAATATTATCATGTAAAACAATTATGAAAGACATAGAGTTTGTTAAATTAATATTCTCAAACAACCAGAACAATGACTTGTGTTTATGTTGTTGTTGTTGTTGTTAAAATATTTTTTTTAATTTATGCAGTTATTTCTGTACTATTGAAATTGTAGCGGAAGTTTAATTTTAAATCTAACAATACCGGATATATTAATAGATATTTTACAAGTCAAAATATGTTTCTTTACCTAACATTTGAACAAATCTCAACCATTTAAAACATTAAAAACAGATATATTAATAGGTATTTTAACCTTTAAACGTAGGTGAGAATTGGGTAATTTTAACATTGGAAAATTTGTGAAACTTTAATAAAATAACGTACAAAGTTACAACTGTTAAACTGTACAGTTACAGTCACAAAAAAAGAGGCCGACTCTTGTGTGAGAATATTACATTTTTCCGTTCGTGTGAGTCAGGCTGTTTCTCTCTTAAAGCCACCCTCTTAACAGAAATTCTCCCAATAAGCCTGTTCTACACAGCCCCACAAAAGAGGTCCCGTTTTTGCGAGCGTTAGTGTACCTACATATAAATTAACCCTTGGAAGTCAAATTTTTATGATGGTTTGTTTAAATAGACTTCGTGTCGACTTCACCAATATCTGTTAAATTTTAACGAACAAATATGTCATAGAAACGATTTTTATAATCATTGTTATGATTATTTTTAACTGTTCATTACGCTTAAATTGGTGAAATCGTCCCTTTGTTTACTCAAACTTTGTGTCATATATTTATAAAAATTTGTTTATAGTTTTTGTAAAGTGATCGCTCCGTATTCGGGAAAGAGGTCACTATGCCGCCATTCACATTACAGAGATTCAACTGTATAAATTTCCGATCGTCAATTTCAAATTAAATAGGAAAATAATTAATTTTTTATTGTGGATTTCACCAATGACACTAATACCATCTAATAGAATTGATTTAAAGAGAAGCTAAAGGAAGAACAACTAAAACGAACCAATTTTAATTAAGTGACACATTTATTTCGAATTGATCCAAGTTTGGTTGGATTACTTGCCAAGTTTTTCAATGCTAACTAATACTTTAAAATTCAAGAGAGAAAAGCCTAAATTTAAACAGAAAGTTTTCTTCTTTCGTGGGAAATTTTAATCGTTGAAGTAGCACATTTACTCAACTTTTAGAAAATCCTATTATATCCTATATACAGGGTGTTTGGTCTAAGTATGGTGAGTTCTAAGAAACTCCTATTAGTCGACGAGCGATTCGAAAGATATTTTAAGGATTTGTAGGAGGGACCTTAAAGAACATGTCAGCAAAATTAGAGCCTCGTAGCTCATTTGAAAGTTGGTGAAAAAACGCTCATTTCTGACGATGTAGTGACCCTGTATTCTCGAATTTTAACATATACAATTATCAAACACATCGATGGAGAATTATCGGCCGGAAGTTTGCTGCGGAATTCTATAATCAAATCTAGTTGTTTCGCTAATATTATTAGTAATCAGTTTAATTGTTGAATAAATGCCAGTAATTTAGTTTTAAATTAGATGCCACGTGTATATGTTTGTTGTTAAATATTCATTGTAAATTATAAAAATAGAAAAATGGAACGATTAATGAATTCTAATATGAAAGATGAATCAACATATTCAACATTTAATAGAAGTAATTTAGAAACAATTAATGAAAACGATGATTATGATGATGGGAATCGAATTGAAACTGATTCTAATAAAAACCAACCATTATCTTCATGGCTCCACTATTATTGCCAACAATTGTGTTGTTGTTATTGTTTAAAGATCTGCTCAAAAAATCGAAATAACCGTACTGACGATGATGAGGACGATGTTGAATTCGCTTTGGTCAAATACGCTCAGGTATTGTTAAAAATATTGTTTTGTTTTGTTTTTGTCTCAAAAAAAAAATTATGTGAATTTCTATTATTTGAGCGTATTTTCCCGATAGGAATTACAAAAAACGTCCACACAACGTCGAGAAGTCTTTCATCATATTGTTTTCGGTATGAAACAAACGATCGAACAGAGATTTACATTCAATTGCAATAAATCTGAAACGAATCATGAACAAAATAATGATGAAAATCGAATAATAATTGAGGAAACATCTATATGTACAGGTATATTTCAATTAAAGATATAATTCAAATAGAATTCTACAATTTTGTGATGAAATCTTGAGAGATTGTTCGTCAACAAGGCTTAGAGGGTGGTTTTTTTTCTACGTTAAAGCTTCAAATTGAAAATGTCAAATCGACAACAAGTTGATATCGTAGTCACAGATGTGAAAAATTGGTAATTTCATAATTCATAACAACGACGATTCTACATACAGGGTGACCCATAAGTCCCGTACAATCTCTTAAGGGCAGGTGGGGGGGGGGGGGTGAAATTCTGAAACGAAAAGTCCCCTATCATTTTTTCATGTGACGCACAGATAATTAGTTATTAAATAAATGAAGTAGCCAATCAGGTGCTTGCTGTATCAATAAAAAGAGAGAAGGAAAGAGTCTTGACGGTGCGATGTGGAAAGCGGACCAGTTAGTCGGCTGGCGTGACAACTATTCAAACTAAGAGAGCACCTGATTGGCTACTTAATTTACTTAATTACTAATCACCTGTGCGTCAGGTGAAGACATGGTATAGGACTTTCCGTCTTAGAATTTCATCCCCTATATGCCCCTAAGCTATGTACGAGACTTATGGGTCACCCTGTATATAAAAATACATTAGGAGTAAATAAAAATTCAAAAAGATACAATATTTTCGTTGATTTCTCCTTCGGTTATTTGAGTTATTTCTTTTGGCCTATGCGCATCCTACAATCAATAAACGAAAATAAATGCGATCTAGTTCTCAAAATAAGGTATAAACAAAAACAAATAAATTACTATTATTCTTTAAATTTTATAAAAACATGAATTTATGTCAACGATAGGTAGTAATTGTAATTATCGAATATTGCTTATCAATTAGGTCGAGCATAAGTCGAGTGAGTGATAAGAAATACTTTATTTGGAATAAAAATTTCCAAAAAGTAAGGGCCCATTTGTCTTAGGGGCAGTTACTTTTTGATTTTTGAATATTTTATAGTGTTATCCACAAGGTGACAAATCTTATGAAACTCCTATTATATTAGTTGAAAAGCGATTAGAAAAATATTTCAAGAACTTATAAAAGGGTGTCTGAAGATAATTATAGAAAAATTAGAACCTTGTAGCTCATTTGGAGGTTAGTCAAAAAACGCTCGTTTTATTTAAGGTCGTGATTTTCAAAAACAAGCTAAACACGCAAAACGACTAAGAGTGACTTGCGGACTCATCCAACACTGATTTTGTTCGTTTCTCTCCATTGCATTAAAAAAAATGCGACATTCTAGAAGAAAATTAAGAAAAACGAAAAAATCAATGTTATGAAGATCCTTAAGTAATTTTAAGTGTTTAATTCCTTTTTAAACATCGCGAATCGTCAGAAATGAGTGTTTTTTTTTAGTTGACTTCCAAATGAACTACGGGGTTCTAATTTTGCTGAAACAATCTTTAGGTAACCCCCTAAAAATACTTTATATTTTTTTTGAATTGCTCGCTAAATAATGGTAATTGCCATAATAATTTTTCATTTGGCGTGAATCACCCTGTATGTGGCAAATCTTATAAAACTCTTATTAGTTGGCGAACGATTAGAAACATTTTTCTAGGATTTATAGGGCAGTCTTTGGAGACCATTTTAGCAAATTTAGATCCCCGTAGCTCATTTGGAAATCTGTTAAAAATGATCGTTTAGAATAATGTAACAATTTTAAAAAACGACCTAAAGACGTAAAACGAATGACTCGAAGACCCTCTCAACATTGTGTTTTTTTCGTTTTTCTCCATTGCATTCTAGAAAAAATGCGAAAGATTCCCTCTTGTTCCAGAAAAAATAAAACAGGCATTTTATATGTGCAGTTTGAAAATCGTGACATATCCAGAGGTGGGTGTTTTTGAGCGACTTCCAAATGAGCTACAAGGTTCTAATTTTGCTAAAATTATCTCCAGGGACGACCCTGTAAATCCTTGAAATATTTTCTGAATAGCTCTTCAACTAATAATAGTTTCATAAAATTCGTCACATTTAGATCCAACATCCTGTGTATAAAATGTAAAATATACAAGTCTCCGGTCTCGGAGTTTATAATCTGTCTGTTTCCACCAAAATAATAGAGCAGCTTCAATAATATTACAAGGATTTAGAGAATAGTCCCTGGAGGACATTTTCGAAAAGTAAGAACTTTGTGGTTTATTTTGACGAATGACTCGAAAGCCCTTCTAACATAATTTTTTTCATTTTCTCCACTGCATTCTAGAAAAAAATTGAAAACATTTTCCCTCTGTTCCACAATACAATGTGAAAAACGAAAAAAAAAATGATCCTCGAGTCGTTCTAATAGTGAATCATTTTTAAGGGTGCAGATAGTTTAAAAATCGCGACATCATCAGAAATCAGTGTTTTCTTTAACCTTCAGAATGAATTACGAGCTGCTAATTTTGCTAAAATGTTCTTGTAAGGACCCTCTTATAATTCCTTGGAATATTTTTCGAATCGGAGTTGCTATAAGAACTAAATACAATGTCGGATCTAAGAACTCCTATTAGATTACGAGCGGCTCGAAGGAGGAGGGCTTTGGAGACCATTTTAACAAAATTAGAGCCTTCCAGCTCATTTTGAAAATTGATCAAAAATGCTCGGTTTGGACAAGATAAAAATTTCCAAAAACAAGCTAAACACGTAAAACGATTAGGAATTACTCGAAGACCCTCTCAACATTGATTTTTTTTTCGTTTTATTCCATTGCATTCTATGAAAAATGCAAAACATTTCTACTTGCTCCACAATGTATTGGGAAAAACCGAAAAAATCAATGTTGGGAAGATCCTTCGAATCTCTCTAAGCTATTTTAAGTATATACTTATAGTAAGTTTCTGAAATTCGAGACATCGGTAGAAACGAGTGTTTTTTTACCAACTTCTAAATGAGCTACGAGGCTCTAATTTTGGTAAAATGGTCTCCATTGACTCTCCTAAAAATCCTTAAAATATTTTTTATATCACTCGACAACTAATAGAAGTTTCATATAATTGACCATATTTAGATCCGATACACCCTGTATATGTAGTTTTAAATGATCAACTCGATAATATATAACGTATTTTAAGTTTTCCCTAAGGGCCTAAAATTACTGGCTACGTCAGTGCTATTTGCTTTTTCTTTTTCAAACATATCACATTTCTTTTTGCAAGCACTCATTATTTAGATGTAATGAATCATTTTTAATGATCACCTGAAACGTGTGAGTAATAGAGAATTGATGTTGAAACTTGCCCTTCAAAGTCTTACTTTTCGCTTATTTGGTAAATTTGATGTAAATTATGGAAAAAGCAAAAATTTCAAACTCTATAATATCTCGATTTCTAGATCATGACAGATAATTTCTGCAAAACAATAGTTCACAACGTTCCCAGATATTTTTTCTTAATAGAGAAAACAAAGCAATTCTATAGGATAACGAACAACATGGCTTTCTCTTCGATTAGTAATAATAATAATAATAAACAGGCGATGATTTCATTTTAGATCGTTCTATAATAAAACCTTATATAGAATGTTTCACTAATAAGATGTTGATGGATCTTACAGATGATGCGAGTATATCAGAGGCTCACTCGTCCCCTATGCTGGCCTCCAGGAATAGCAGTAAGAGTGCCACACCAAGTCCGGTAGCTCCCAGTTCCCGACACGGTACCGGTTCAATATCAAGTCAAGATTGGGCTAATGTGAATGCCGATGATGATATAGACCGACTTGTTGTGATGCATCAAACACGAAGCAGTCTCTCTAGTTTAGGCGTATAAATTGAAATTATTGTAAATCAATCAAAATTTTATTAATTTTCTTTATATTTTCTAGTTACGATCAGATTCTATGGCTAGCGTGTATTCTGGTGCTGGTGAGGGCCGATATGGTACAGTAATGGTTAAAGGACAAGTCGAATTTGGGCTTCAATACAATTACAAGGCTGGTGCTTTAGAGATTTATATTAAACAATGTAAAGATCTAGCACCGGTTGATGCAAAACGGAATCGCTCCGATCCATACGTTAAAGTCTATTTATTGCCTGATAAATCAAAGAGTGGTAAACGAAAAACTAAAGTTAAAAAACACACATTGAACCCTATATTTGAGGAATGTCTAAAATTCCATATATCATTAAACGAATTAGAAACACGCACATTGTGGTTGACTGTATGGCATTCAGATATGTTTGGACGTAACGATTTCTTAGGGGAGGTCATGATGACTTTAGAAAATAAAGTTTTCGATGATCCCACCCCGAAATGGTATCAACTACAAGAACGGGTATATAATTTCAATAAATAGAGAGTTTGCGCCCGACACCGTCACGTTATACATAGATTTATACTTTACGGTACAGATTATAACGGAAGGACGTTTTTGCTGTACGTAAAAAATTAAGCCGTTATAGTGACTGAGATCACTGCTATTAACACTACCATCAGCTGATCGGTATCGGCCATATTAACTTAATTTTGCATGGAATCAACAGTTTTTCATTGGTTCCATTGTTTTCAGAAATAGCGTGAAAAATCGCCTCATATGATATTAAGTTGGCGTTGAAATTATCAAGGAATGTCTTAGATTGAACCATCACGACAAACGTCACATTTAAATTGGTGAATTAAAGAGAAAAATTACAATGATTATGTCGTTCAAATAGTGGAAGTGACACGGAATTGTTTCTAACTCTAAAATTTACATTTAATTTGTATAAAATTAATTTTTAAAGTTATTCGGGTTCAATAGTAGAAGCCATTATGTTAATTACCGTTCTTAAAAAAAATCAAAATTAAATTTTAGCATCTAGAATTATTTTGACTTAGAACTTTTAAACGTTGTAACTTTAGATGGTACAAATAACTGTATCAATTCAAGAAGACTTACGGCTTCAGTTCCACCGCCAACTTTAATAACAAATTTAATGAATCTCTCGTTATAAGGGAGGTTTTATAACGAATCAATGACGGGCGAAAACTCTCTAATCCAATTCTTCAATAATATGTGTTTGTATTGTAGACGGAACCCTTCGACGATGTTCTATCATTCAAAGGTGATATTATAGTTTGTTTGAAATTTGTACCGCCCGATATGACGGCGCACAAGAAAGGCAAACGTTCCAGAGGTACCTTACATGTTCTGGTCAAAGAAGCCAAGAGTTTGACGGCTGTGAAAGCGAACGGAACCTCAGATCCTTTCTGTAAAAGGTTCATTCTTATTTAACAAATCGCTATCAACAATATTTCACAATTATACATTTTATAGTTATCTTTTACCGGATAAAGGTCGCAGTTCTAAACAAAAAACACCGGTAGCAAAACGTACAGTGAATCCTATCTGGAATCATACGTTCATTTATGATGATGTAACACTTCAAGAATTAGCTGAACGATGTCTTGAATTAACCGTATGGGATCATGATCGATTGGCTAGTAACGAGTTCCTAGGTGGTGTACGATTCTCTTTAGGCACAGGTGAATTAACTAATAATAAAAATTTAAAAAAAAATTACTTACACAAAAATAAAATAGGTAAACATTACGGTAAATCTGTAGATTGGATGGATGCGACAGGTAAAGAATGTTCATTATGGAAAAGTATGTTGGAGAGGCCGAATTTCTGGGTAGAAGGATGTTTACAACTTCGGCCAAGTTTAGATGGTCGTACATCGTAACAAAATACTCATCCCTGTAATGATAATAATAATTTACAATTAATTTGCTTTTTTTCTCTGTAATAAATAAATAAATACCATGTTTTTTTCTATATTCTTGTTCGTATTGTAAATGGGTTTGATGAAAAGTTATTGTATTATCAGTTTTATGATCTGTTGTAGAAGTTATTACACCAATTTTTAACAAACTGATATATTTTCTTAAAAACACAAAATAAATGTTTTTTAATAATCAAACTCACCGAATTTCCCAAACAATTACCATCAACCTACGGATTTAAAAAAAAAAGGTAGAAAAATTCATAAAATTCTTGTTGTTAATGAAACAAAGATCTATTTTGGAGAACAAAATAATTGACATATTTTAGTATAAAATATAGACAGCATTTCTAAAATTCTTCGGATAAACACAATCATATTATAGATTTGTACAAGTTGTCGTAAAACTCATAAAATTAACTATCCAATAATGAATAATAAAGCTTCAAAGCTATCCCTAATTAATCTATAATTTACGAGTCCATTTAAAAGTTAAAGATTACAATCTAAGTTTGTTTTGTTATGATAAAATACACGTAAAACTTATCTTGATTCAGGTTTATTCTTCGGCGGTTTGAACATTTTGATCTTTTTATTTGATTTGGCCGCTTTAGAATTGGCTTGAAACGATTGCCAACTTTCCACACGGTTCTGTCTCGACTCCTACAAAATTACGATAAATTATAACAAAATACAAAATGGATATTAGTAGTTAATACTTCAAAATTCTTTTGCCATTCTTTCTGGGCTTTCAACGCCTCCTCCTCTTCAATCTCCTGTTCACGTTTACGTTTCCTCGCCTCTTGATCACGTTCAGCTAATTCACGACGCTTCCTCTCCATATCTGCAAATAGTTTCATTGTAAGAACATAAACGGCATGTTTGTATTTATCAGGATCATCCTCGGGGATTTTATCTTTGCCTTCTTTTTTAAATTTTTTTCGTTTCTCTGCTAGCTATAAACAATATTATACACATTGATAACATACTAATTGAATATATGAAAATCAGACAGATGCGAGATTTACCATAAGATCAGTTCTGCCTTTTGCCTCTTCAATAATATCCATACATTTTTTACGTGTATCCTCATTCTCTAATGTTTTCCATGCACGATTTACAGCTTCGAATGCTTGTTGTGCACGCTCAGAATCACCTTGATTTTTATCAGGATGTACCAGAAATGATAATCGACGATATTGTTTTTTAATATCATCTAATTCTGTTTCAGGATCTACTTGTAATACTTCGAATGGATTCAAATTGAAATATGTCGAACCGGGTCGTAATAAACGATCGATTTGTTGTTTTGGTGTTAGAACTGAATCGCGTTTTTCAATCTCTTTAACCTATAAACAATTATAACAATAACAAAAAAGGTTAAAGTAGTTGGAAATTTCTTACCTCTGTTAAGAATTCTTTGAATTTCACATCAACCTCAGGTACCTCTGACTTTGACATCACGCTTATAATTCAATTACTCTAATTATAAACTAATTATTATTTTAATTGTAATCAATTAACAACAATACCCTGCTTTTGTAGGTAGACGATTGACATAAATCATATGAGCCGATATTGCAGATAACTGTTTACAGTGTATAGAACTCTGTATTAATTACATAAAAATTGTGAAATTAAAACAAAAATAATTCACAAATTATCCCCCAAAATTGAAGTATTACAATTTTATTAATAAACTTAATAATGAAATATAATTTTTTAAATCAATTTCAAATGTAGATTGATGAAAATATAGCGACATCTATTCTGTAGTTACATAATCATTATTACAGAACTCAATTTATATTTATTACCAATAGATGACAGAATAAAGAAAATGTTTCGAATTTTGGCGCGTGTCTTTAAAACTACACTATTTGTTAAGTAATCCAATTAAAGCACAATTATTTGATAAATATCAAATGAAATTAATAACGTGGATATTTCTACATGTTGAACTTTTATTTATTTATAGAAATATTTCTATTAAAAGTTAGGAAGAAGCAAGGGTAATTAATAGGAGGCCGGTTTACATCAAGTTTAAATTTACACTTATTATATCAGAGGCAATAATACAGTTGTTATTATGTTAATTGTTCTAATTATAGTCAACTATTGATAAATAATTTTTTGCCAGGATGTGAAGATTTTCTAATTCAAGACTTGATGTATTACTATGGCCGCAAGTTATAAATAGCCAACGATAATAACAGTAATATTGGAAAAAAGAATATAAACTTTATATTCATTGAATTCCTTTGAAGAAAAAAAATAAATATATAAAATTACGCCCAGTTTTTCCATCGATATTTAATTATAAAGTGCAACTATTCAACTATAGATAGATATGTTTGAATATCCTTGTATTGTGAAGGTTGGGAATCGACGTTCCCTACACCTACGGATTCTTCTTGTCCTCTTCTATGATTTGCCATTATCCATCTTTTCCAATTAGTATACGATACCTAGGCTTTATAAATGATGAAATAAAAGAATCAAAAAGAAATTGATGTGATGTAAGAGACTATCGGATAGTTAAATTGGCCGCAAAGAAACCAATAAATCTCCTATAAAGACAAATCAATAACTATTAATCATATAAAGACAATACTGAAAAATCGTTATATGATTAACAATTATATTTGAATTTCAAGTAGAAAATAATCAATTTGAATTCCCGTTAATGAGATAAACCCATTTTGTCGAGATAAACGTTCCCGTAAATCTTAATTAAATCAACTAACCAATTTGCTAATTATTTCAAGCCAATTTCCATCTATCTATATCCTCCTCCATGCACAACCTATGTAGAGAGAAAAAAAATCGAACGGAAAAAGGCACATTTCCCTCAATTTCCCTAACAATTGTTGTCCGAGCAGCTTTCAAGTGAGGAAATCTCTCCTCATCCATCCATCGTATCGTTAACGAATTAGATTTCAACAACGAATTATTGTTAGACAAGACATATCTATCGTAAAACTGGCCAATTTCCCGAATTAAAACTCATTCCTATACCCTTCGAGTTGATCGCATCGTATTTGGTATAAGATTAACAGGAGTCAAGTGGTGCTTCACACGATGTGTTAACCCTTAGTACGGTGTGAAAGCTATTAGCAGCAGTAACCACCTCATCCCCTTTTGAAATGGGGTTGAAAACAACAGTGTGGTGTGTATTCCAAGGGATGCACAGACAGATCCCGATCGTTCACGCTTAAATCCACTCGACACAAATTGGCCCGTAAATTGAATACCGGAGACAATAAATCAGGTTGGTAGGAATCGTCGTAACGCACTACCACTCACACTGTTGTTCGCTTTTTATGTGAGTTATGTTCAAGTGGATTTATTTTATGGATTAGGTTTTTGTGCTAATGAATTAAGTGCTTCAAATTGCTGCTTTGTATGTAGTTAGTTGCTTCTATTGTTGTTGTTTTTTGTCGTTATTGTCTACTGATTCCTCAACGAACTAATTACAAGGGGTGGTCGAAAAGTTCACTCTAGTGAAAGAACATGAAATTAAATTCAAAATTATTTGTACTAATCAAAATACTCTCCCTTAACTCTAATAGTTTTTCGATCTTTCAAATAATTTGTTTAAACCATTGAAAAACAATGTTTTGATGGTGCCTTTAAGGTTAACATGTTATAGTAGCGGCGCCTCCACCAAAAAACGACCCAGTTTTTCACCACTTCTCCCACCTTTCTATGCGAGTTAATGTCTGTCCGTGTTATTTCAATTCAATTTCGGAAAAAATTGATTACTTTGGATGCAGATTATGAAAAACTGGTGAAGAAAATTGAAAATCGAAGCTCACATTTTTGTAGAGTGAACTTTGCTCGATCTTTTTATATACGTGACTATTAAATTAACCAACTTTTACATAGGGAATTTTGTGTTTCGCCAAACCACTCGTTTCAGCACGGAAAGTTACTTTTTCCTTATCCTGTGAAAATCCTGTCAAATTTTCAAAAATTCAAGCCCGTATTTTTGTATATGACTACCTTTGGAATCGAATTCAACTATTTGCTGGTCGCTATCTGTTACCGTTTACGAGAAAAATGTGTTTTACTGTCTTATGGAAATTACAGGTAATTGGTAGCATTAAGTTCGGATAAAAGTCAGCCTTAACATAGGCTAAATCGCCGATTTTACTTTTTCATCCTTAGTAAAGTATTTTCCTCTTTTTTTTATTTTCGGAAACAAATAATAATCCTATAGGGCTGGGGAACTGGCTTGAAATAAGCTGAGCTTCGCTCTGGGTCCGGAGCCATAGTATATCCTAGTTGTGGCTCCAACTCCAGCTCCGGAGTCATTGTTTCCAAACTGAGGCTCTAGCTCCGGTTCCAACTCTATTACAATAAACAGTTGTATAACCTTTACTTTTGAATATAGATTTAATTTTGCGGCAATGTGACTTCAATTAAGCTATTAAATGTAGGTCAAAGATTTGACTTATGTTCAAAGTAAGAAAATTTATTTTTACCAGAAATTGTTTGGCTTATCCTGTGACATTTGATGCTCTATGCGATATAGATGACAATAGGAAAAGCCCAACCGGTTAGCAATTCAAATAGTATTTCAAGGATTATCGGGAAGTCCCTGAAGAATATTTTTAAGAACCCTGTAGTGCTTTGGAGAGTTTGAGTACTCTTTATAACATATTATGAAAAAAAGTTATTTGGTTAGGAGCCGGAGCTAGTAGGAGTTTCAAGGCTCTCAGCTCTATTTTCGGCTCTTCTGAATTAATAGCCAAGAGTCAGAGCTAAGCTCCGGCTCTTTCAAAATTGTTGGGCTCCATGACTCCGAGCTTCGTATCGGACTCCGGGTCCACAGTCACGGTTTAAAGTTCTGAGACAGACTTCAAAGCCATCAAAACGTGGCTTTTGTAGCAATACACCTCGACGTCATTTTCTCCTTCTTTTCTCCTTGATGGCACTTTTTAGCTTTTCGAGTAAGCTGGCGTGTCTTTTCCGGTGATGTTGGCGTCTTTTTCTTTGTAGTCAATGTGTCTTTGTAGGCCATAATTTCCAGACTGTCATCTTCTTCAATTGGCTCCCTGCCTTGCTTGATTAGGACATGCCATGGTTTTCCCAAAGCAATAGTTCCCGTAAGCAGATGACATCAAACATAAGTGATCAGGTTTTGCCAAAACTTGGTATTTATAGTGAAGTTGAGTCATCAATTAGTCCTAAAGATATGAAAAAATTCCTGTCTCTTTCTAAAGGAGCGTATTCATCTGAGCACGGACAGGAACGAGGCAAGGTGAGGCCGAACGAGCGCCTCGTTCGTAAATTTTTTGGTAAACGAAAACGTTTGCCGAGGCAGCGAACGTAGGGCTGATGGCGTCCACATTAAATCAAATTTTTCTTTGACGTACCGACTTTATTCAGGTGGCGTTCGAATTGCTTTGGACCGTGCGTCGCCCAACTGAACGCTGTTTGCCGCGCTTCGGCACCACGTCCACATACGTATGATCGTTCGGCCTCGCCTTGCCTCATTCCCGTTCGTGCTCAGGTGAATACGCGCATTAACCCTTTCAATCTGCGAACTTTTTGACCCACCTTTGTATCTTTAAAATTACAAATTTGTATTATTGACTTTCGATATTATTAATTAATTAATGATAACGGATTTTATCATGAGAAAAAAATCAATATAATAACTACATTAATCTATCCATCAAGTTGTATTTTTAATTACAACAAAGACTATCTGTAATGAATGACGAGTCAATATTAAAAATAACAACACTTGAAATGACATTATTGTAATTTTTTCTATATAGGTACGTACGCACACAGTGTAATTACATTGTAAATTAATTGCAAACACGTGAACAATACAACAGAGTTAAAGATCAATTAAAAAAATCAATAAATTGTTATTGTTATTATTAATAATTCGTCTTACGGAAATACAAAAATATATAAACGGTTTTCAATTTATTTTTTATTATAAAAATTCGAATCGATTAACGAATTCAAAACAACTATATGTAGTATGTAATGTTTACATTGAACATTATCGAACTAATCAACATTTATTATGTGCCGTTGTTCAGGGCCGATGTTATTTTTTTCTATGATAGAGAAAACTAAGTACAGTCCAACGATTCATAGAAAAATCCTCCACACGAGTTCTATTACGTATACAAAATTTCAATAAAAAGTTCACGGAAAAGTTTTCCCAAGTATCGTGCCACTATGTAGATGTTGATAAATATAAACGATATCATTATCTTGAACTAGTTATAAACATCGTTTAGGTATACTAATTGTGGGACTTTTTGCTAAAATTTATAATTATTAGTTGTAACATTATTATCATACAAAGTCCAAATTGTTACGTCGGTAGGTACCTACAACATAAATTAAATTCGACTTTTCATTGTTAATAAATCAGGGTTGTTTTATATGTTGAATATTTGTGAATTTCTCATCAATTATGTAGAGATTTTTCGATATCCAAAGGTCAATGATGGAACTTACTGTCTTATCTAATTACTATCTCACATCCTCTATTAATATCCAAAAAAAGTCTAATCACTAGAGTGGAAATTGTGGATTTTTCCGTGTCGTTTGTATAAAGCACACACAACGACAAATCGATGTGAAAAATCGCTACAGTTCTCAACTTCCGATTTTCCCAGGACCCTAGTTTATATATTAAGCCCTCTTAAATTGGCATTCTTGTGAGGTGCACAATGCACAATATACATCGGCCTTGGATTTTCCGTTTTATCGGTCAATCCAGGCTACTAGATTATTATTATTATTATTATTATTATTATCCGTTTGTGAGAGGCTCTTCCCAGACCCTCTCACCCGAGCCGTGGTTCGCACCCCACTGTACCCCGTCCTTTAAGGCCTTTTGTACGCTCGTCAATTCACCTATTTTGGGTTAAATGTCTTCCCCCAGTAGTCCCGTTCTTTTAATAAAGTCCAGGATACTGTGGAGTACTTTTTATTTCATTCGGAGGGATATATTCCCCTCCCAGGTACTACGCTCTAAAATCCTTCAAGGCCTCACAGTAGCATAGAATATGAAGAGAAGTTTCATCCTCCTCTTCACAGACCCTACATGTTGAGTCTTTTGCAATCCCAATATTATTGAGGTGCTTCCTCAGTCTACAGTGTCCAGTGAGCAGTCCTGTGGTCTGTTTTAATTGCCTCCTATTAAGTTTTAGGAGTTGTTTGAATCTTCTACGGTTTAAAAAATCCAGAAATGTCTTTGACAGGACCATCCCTGGTGATTCCTCCCAGTAGAGTTGGTGATTTTGTTCGAATTCGTCCCATATGGCCCTTTTAGCGTCCGCTTAAGCGATCCCGTATGAAGGTCCAGGTCCAATTATAGCTGTTTTGGCGGCATTCTTTGTTAAGCAGTCCGCCTTCTCATTTCCTTCAAACCCTTGATGAGCCGGCACCCATGTCAAGGTAACCTTGTTATGTTCTGCCAGCTCCTCAAGTGCTTCGAAGCATTCCAGCACCAGTCTGGATTTTATTTCTACAGCCCTCAGTGACGTAAGCACGGATTGACTGTCTGTTTTGATGTGGATACTTCTATTTCTATAGGTTCTCCACAACATGACCTGCACACAGGCCATTACTAAGCTACTAGATTAACTAGATACTAGATGTATCTGCACAGTTTAAGCTGTACAGAGATATCGGTCAGTTCTCATCGACTGAACGACAAGGGCAGATATTCTAAAATTTAGTATAGGCTGCCTTCGAAAAGGATTAAACCGATTTTCCTCGAGGAATATCGTTGTATGCATGACGAAGACAATATTCCAATTGATTCCGGAAAATGGGAAGAAAATAACTATTGATTTTCAGGGCCGGACTTACGAGCCTTTTGACGGTGAGCGGTTTCGTTTTTTGCGCCCCCTATTTACTGCAAAAAACACACAAAGTTTATACCTACAAAGGTTATCCATCGGGAAATTGAACGACAAGCTCGAATTTATTTTGGAATCATCGGAAAAATTTCAGGACGGATTTTCCGACAATTTTCAAAAAAATGTCCCAGCTACAGTAGTAATATTGGATGGTAAATAAAATTCTCTACAAACTGATGAAAGTTTCATCGCAAAACAATAATTACTTCTAATAAGTGAAAACTTTCCCGATTTTTCCATAAAAAATTCGAGCATGTCGTCGATTTTCCCCATAAATAAGCTTTCAAATAGGGTATTGTACAATTCTTTATTATTAAAATTGTATAAAAAATCTTAGAATGAAGTTTTTTGCGTTTTTATTAATTTTTCGGAAAACTAACTACTTTATCGAAAAATTTCTTTGAGCTTAGAAAACCCTTTCAATTTGCTATCTACTGCCTGAAAATCATTGCCAAATAAATCATTTTGGCCAGATGGGGGAAAATATATAAAAAAAACATGCTACAATATTTTCCTTTGTAATTCAAACTTTACCCAAAATTTTCCAAAACAGAAAATGGTCTCGAATGCACCAAAAAATGGCCGTTTTAACGCTGGTTCACGCATTTCATTGTCTCAGAAAACATGCGAGTTATGGATGATTAAAAATGTAATGTGGGCTCTTAAGAAATTACAACAATTCGGGGCTCTATCGAATACGGGACCTAAGCGCCCGCTTACTCAGCTTATTCTATAATCCGACACTGATCAGTGATCAGGTGATCACAGGGCTGTAAATTGTAGATTTTCCAATGCCATTTGTATAAAGTTCACCCATACACATAACGATAAATCAGTGCGAAAAATTGGTACAGATCTTATCTTTCGATTTCCCGTAGTGTGTATGGTAGAAAAATGTGCAGTTTTATTATTCAACCCCAATACAATCGAAAAACGATTAAATTTGTCTGTGCAGTGTAAACTGTGCAGATAAATCGGTGCGTGTGTGTATATGGCGTTGTGAGGCATATCGGTCAGTTTGCATAGGCTGAACAATAAAAGACAAGGACATAAACTATAAAATTTAGTATAGATTGTCTGCTAAACAGAACCGATTTTCCTGAAGATGAATATCGTTGTGTCCATGACGAAGGAGCGTATTTAAACCCAATCAGGAATATCGTAAGAAAAAAACTGTACCGATTTTCCTTAACGATTATTGTGTGTATGGGTGGCTTTAGTGGTAATTGTATTTTTCCATTTGATAAGAAATTTTTCTACCATGTTTTATCGTTCGATTGGAAATTTCGAATGGAAAAAAAGATCGATTTATTTTTATCACACGTACCAATGGCTTATCAAATGAGGTTAATTGTATTGATAATAGTTTGTATTTTACTATTTTCCACTATGGTTTACGATTCGACTTGGATTGTTTTTTGTTCTGTGTATAAACAGACATTTTTTTCGCCCCCTTTGAGAATAGAAATCTCGAGTATTTACTACAGTTTCAATATTCCTTTAAAGTTCAATTATATTTATTTTTTTTTCTGTTCGTTTTACTACTATGGGGTACTTTTTCTCATTTTTAATTAAATCTCCCAGATTCTCTATTATTTAAAAGACGATTATTTACTGTACGCTCCTTTTGAAACTCTTTTCTTTATTATTATTTCGTTTATTTGATCATTTAAATAATTTTCTACAGTTTGTTGTTGACAAAAACATTCTTCTTCTTCTTCGTCTTCGAAATATTAATTTTTTCCGGTTCTAAACAGTGGTAGTTTATTCAAATATTTGTCAATTCGATTCGATTGTAGGTATGAAATTTGTAATTCTGACAGTCATATATTGATTTTATTGGCATATTTCTGTACGAACTCCTACTTTAAAGTAGAGGAAGTTTTCTCAAGTTTTTTTTTTTTGAGATTGCTAGTGTTGAAAACTTAAGCTATAAGTTTATTTCAATCTTGGACGTAAATGAAGATGTATTGTGGATGAACCCATTTACCGACTTTGGTTTTGTTTCAAGTAGTACAAAATAGGTAGGTAGGTATAGGATACGATAATCCGTTTTATTACACAAAAAATAATAAAAGTAATCAATGGAATTGCTAAAGGTATAGCAAGAGTATTAAGATGATTAGATTCAATGTTTTGTAAGAAGGTAGAATGTATAATTAGCAAATTAAATCTACTTAAATTAGTATAGAGAATTGTTACATTTCCACTGTAGACACGTTACCGTTCGACAATCTTAACAACTAATTGATTATTCTTACGCATTGACAATGTAATCGTTAAATTTAATTAAGCAAGGCAAATTTCAATGTTTATCTAATTATGGATTAGTTAATTGATAAGGAGTTATTGATGTTTATTTACATTAACGTCATGTTCGTATTTCTTTAGTTAGAAAAAGGCGAAACGTTAATTAAAACTAGTTCTTTTATATTTGGTTTGTATCTAGAAACTTAAAAAAAGGTATTACAACGTAAATTTAAAGAGGCTCGGACAGACAGGTGGTCCGGATTAAGAGTTTTTGCACCTGCAACCTAAACCTTTTCTTTGCATAGAAGACTAATCATGGGTGGCATTCACTAACTCTTGATGAATTGATTACAGATACCATTTTGGACAGAGTTACCTATATTGATCTCTACAATTCTATTATTTTTAGTAACTGTTTGTGAGAAGAGACAAGTTGAAACAACCATTGCGCAAGTTACCGCGCAGCTTTTGTAGATGATTAGTTTCTTTGTCTTCACAACTTGTTATCTGAGTCTCTTTTTTACACACAGAGCATATGGAAAAGTGACTCAGACAGTCATTTGGAAATTACTGGAAGGTGACTCTCCTGGCAGATGACTTACTTACTTACTTTGTAGCTACACTAGCCGTCACTAGCGCTATTCTGGTCATTTATGATAGCCTTCTTTCAAACATTTAGGTGGACACTTTTTCGGTTGAAGACCCATATGAGATAGTCTCTATACTCGATGTGTAAAGGGTTGATAAATAATGTAACAAAAGAAGTCCCACATAACAAAAGATTTTTGACTGACAAAATTTTAAAAATATCCCTTAAGGAGCCTATTGACTTATTACTTGATTCGGCGTGCGAAAATTGCCAATTTTCAAACATTCATTTTTTTAGATATTGTGAAATTTAAATGTGCGTTGTGCATAATTTTAAAGATAGAGAATCATACTCTTGTTTTTAGAAAGATAATGAAAGGGAGGAGGACATGAAGCTCGCTTTTTTTTTAAAAAAAAAATATGGAAAATTAGAGATTTTAACGGACTTCTTGAACCCTCATTTTTACCTGTTATTTACAGCTATTAAGATTAATTAATTTGTCTCTTGATTGATATGAAGATGGTGGAAATTTTATCTACATTCACGACCATGTAATTATAATGGAAAATATTCGAAAATCTGTTTTGTTTGTGGCAGTGTACTAGATCTATCCGGCTTATACCAGATCTAGATGTACACTGCGAACTAAATCACAACAACAATACAAACATGGTCGACTAAAAAATTAATCTGTAGACAGATTTTCAAATATTTCCCATTTTAATAACATGCTCGTGAAAGTAGATAAAATTCAAGACATTTTCATACCAATCATCATTCAGATTAATTAATTTTAATATCTGTAATTAACAGGTGACAAGAGAGTTCAATAAATCACTTAAATTTCAATATTTTCTTTTAAGGGCAAGTTGCAGAGATAGATCGATTCGGCGTGCGAGATTTATCAATTTTTAAACAACGATATATCGGTTATTTTCTAAGATATTGTGAAATTTAAACGTGCGTTGGATAGAGCATTTCAAGGTGCATGTCCTGAAGCTTTCGATTAAAGAAAAATCTGATAAAATTCGGAATGATAGAGAAAACTGTTGGACCATGTTTTTTTGTACATTTTCCTTCATAATTGGCTAAAAATTGGCCAATATGATTGATTTTAAATATCTATTGAGTGATTTAGATGGAAAATGAGGAGATCTTTCCAAATCTTCAAGAATTTTTCCGATACGTTTGTTAGTTTTCCCAATTTTGAAGAAAATTAAATGGACCTTGATACAAGATATAGGGCACAATTTTAAAGATAGAATTTTGTACTCTTGTTTTTAGAAAGATATTGTAAGGGCGGAGGCCATAAAGCTCGGGTTTAGGAAAATTTTGAAAATTACGTGATTTATTGGAAAATTTGGAATCCCATTTTCACCTGTTATTTACAGCTATAAAAATTAATTAATTTGACCGATAATTAGTATCAAAATATAGGAAAATCGATTTTCTTTCACGACCATATCATAATAATGAAAAATATTTGAAAATCTGTCCGTAGGTAATTTTCTTAACCAAGCGTGTTTGCGCTGCGAGAGGTATTGTTAGATAGAGAGAAATATCGTTGTTTGAAAATTGATAAATTTCGCACGCTGAATCGATGTAATGCTACAACTTACCCTTAAGCGACCTTCATATTCTCCCCCCTTACATTATCTTTCTAAAAACAAGAGTATGATTCTCTATCTTTAAAATTATGGATAGGATCACTGTTCGATTTTTTTTTTTACTTTTCTACAGTTGTGAAAAAACGTATCGGGAAAATTCTTGAAGATCTGGAAAGCTCTTTTAATTTACTATCTAAATCACTCAATAGATATTTAAAATCAATAATATTGACTATTTCTTAGCCAGTTATGAAGGAAAATGTACGAAAAAACAGGGTCCAAGAGTTTTCTCTGCCACTCAGAATTTTATTACATTTTTCTTTAACGAAAAGCTTCAGGACAGGCACCTTGAAATGCTCTATTTAACGCACTTTTATTTTTCACAATATCTTAAAAAATAAGCGAAATTTCGATGTTTGAAAATTGGCAATTTTCGTACGCCGAATCAAGTAATAAGCCAATAGGCCCCTTAACTTCATAAGTTGGATGTTTTATTGCTTTCTTAAAATTTGAATCTGACTATACATTGGTGTTGTAACATTGACACCAACATCCCGTGTATTGTTGCAGTTAATTGTCCAGGTAGGCTTATTGCTGTGATCAGTGATCGCTTGATCACAATAATCACGTGCCAAATTTCTACTGCGTGTGCCGCACAAACAATTATAAAACAACGATGATGAGGACGTCGTCATCATCATCATCATCATCATCATCGTCGTCGTCGAAAAGCATTAAACAAGTAGTGATTCAATGTGCGTGCGTGGCGCCATCAACAGCGCATGATCGAGTGGGCATGTCCTCCAACACAACATTGCAACAACAACAACAATAACGACGACGAGGACGACGACGAAAAGCAAGTCCGATCTGGCAGCGAAACGAACACACGGCGTCCGGTAGTCGTCGCGAAGACTTCACGTTGCGTTGTTGTTTTTATTTTTTTAAATATTCTCTACTTAAAAATAAAAAGAATAATACCAAGAATAAACTTTTTAATTTATTTTTTAATTTCATATCAAAATAATAAAAATTAAATTTTAAAAAGAAAAAACAACGAAAGAATTTAAGAATATTGCGCCGCAACTTTTATATCTTGCCACATTTATCTTTGATTCTGATAACTGTCTTTATCTGTAGTATTGTCGTTGTTGATTCTAATCTAGAAATGAATGTGAAAACGCGGGATATAACAACCAGTGTCCTCTCCTATTTATCTGTACGTAAATATTGCGCGTTGAATACGATAATCAACATTATAGTGGCATTAATAACAGTTTAGTGTATTAGGGGGCAAAAAAATCAAAAACTTTTAGTAAAATTAATTACGTTTATTAAATATTAGTGTTGTTGTTATTATAACGTTCTCAAAGATGACTTGTTGAACTGTGAGCGTGTTGTGTATGTTGTTTAGTGTTTCAGTGATTGGGCGATTAGAAGATTTCACGTGTAGTAGTAGACTGTTGTTGTTGCCCATACCATAATAATTTAGTGGAAGTTTTCATAGTATTGCGCCGCAGAATATATTTAGAGAGCCTAGTTGTTGTGTGTTGTTGTATAATATAAACTTTACACACATACACAGAAATACGTAGAGAACGTATATTAAAAAAAAGTGAGGCCGTTGAGTGCTGCTGCTGTATCAATTCCACCTGACCATCAACATAGAAATAAGAAAGAGAGATATTATTAACGGTGAACAAAAAAGTTGAAAAGAGATAGGTGTACGAGAGAGTGTCGTCGATTGCGACACATTCCCGCGACATTGGCACTCTACACCTTAACCATATTAAAACTCGATAGAATTTTTTTTGCAATTTTAAAACAAAAAAAACCAATTTGTAATCCAAAAAATTTATATAAGAATTTTAACAATGAACTTAAATATAATGGAACCACTGGCTGAATTGGATGGTTTCGAGCCACAGACGCGCGCTAGATCGAACACGTGGCCACTACCACGGCCCGAGAATTATGTTGAGGGTAGCGAGGAGGCGGCAGGCGTTGCAACAACACCGACAACAGTAGCAACTGGTGGTGGTAGTAACGGTAGTAGTAATGGTGGTAATGGTAAATGTGTTAATAATAATAATAATAATCTACCAGCACCGGCGAGTATCGGTGGTGGTGGTGGTACAACAACCACTGCTGCTGCCGCCGCCGCTGCCAAAAAGAATTCCAGCCGTCGGAATGCCTGGGGCAATCTAAGTTATGCTGATTTGATTACACAAGCGATTACTTCATCACCAGACAAGAGATTAACATTGTCGCAGATTTATGAGTGGATGGTGCAGAATGTGCCGTATTTTAAAGATAAGGGTGATAGTAACAGTTCCGCAGGATGGAAGGTATGTAATTTTATTAATAATACATTTTAATTTTTAGTAATTAATCATAACTATTAATAAGAATCTTATAAAGTCCTACTTCTATGGACTAGCGTATCATAAAATAACATTTATAGAGGGTTATTTACGTCGGTTGTAGATTATAAGGGGTATATAAAGATAATTTTAACGAAATTAGAACCGCGTAGTTCATTTCGAAGTTGCTCAAAAGTGAGCTAAAGATACACCAACAGTTATTGCACTCTAAAGAAAATGCAAAACATTCCACCTGTTCCAGAGAAAAACGAAATGCATCAATGATAGGAGGAGGATCATCGAGTCATTCTAAGTCGTTTTGCGCGTTTAGTTCATTTTTGAAAATTGAGCGTTTTTTGAGCTACAAGATTCTAATTTTGCTATAAATGGTCCCCTTAAAGTATTTTATGTATAGCTCGCTAAATAATGGGAATTGTCATAAGAATCCTGTAAATTTAAAAACTGTAAAGATTCACATTATCAAACTGAGAACCATAATGATTTACTTTATCGTACTGTGTACCATAATGACTGAAATTGAGCAGGAAAAAACTTATACTCAACTATAATACATAAAATTTTGTATGGTATGCGACGTTCGCTTCGTCGGATAAATTTCACGAATTGTACCAAAATGATTGACATTGCGATCCTTGAAACATAAATAACTATTATGTAGTAGTTATATAATGAATTTTACAACCTTACACACACACACATACAGAAGCACACAACAGGCTAAAATTGCCCTTTTCTGACAGTAATTGTACTTGATGCCATAAATTATAACGAGATAATAGGAAACTTGTTCGTAAAACATCCCCCAAACTGTTCTGGTCAGAAGTCCGATTTTACAATGAAACTTTTACCCTAATTTTCTACGATTATTTGACAATTATTATCAAAATTTGGATTTTCGAGAAAATCATCAATTTATCGTATTGTTTATGCGCTAAATTATTGTATAATAAAATTTTACGTGTGTTTTTCTCATTGTTGTTGTAGTTATTTGATAAAAAATAATCAAACCATAGGTTGTTGATAAAACTTTTTCAATGTAAATTATTATAATTGAACTTCTATCTAGAACTGTTTTTTTCTTCTTCTAATTTTATTTTTAAATACAATAATTACATATGCCACGTGAAGGATACGGTCTTAATTAAGCAATTTTATAATTTCCACACACATACAAAAAAAAAGAACGAAATATATTCATATTTTTTTAGTTTTTTTATTATAAAAAAATTGAAATTTGCTACTAAACCGCTATTGAAATTATTTTTTTTGGTTAATAAATACTATAGGTTGATGATTATTACGAGCAATTTATTGTGACAAATGCTAATTTCGATGATGATAATAAGTAATAATAACAACCATCCTTGGGTTTATAACTTTATGTTTAATAATAATAGTATAAAAATCTAGAATTTTTTTGTGGTATTATCAAGTGTCATTGTATTATCATTATCAATGACACCCAACACTAATACAATCCTTATCACAAACTATACAATTACTACAGGGCGGGCGATAAAATCATTGGCATTCCTTTGGAGGAGAGTTTATCGAGTGAGCATGAATATCCATAGCCTTGAGCAGATTTTACGCTCACGGGAACAAAAGAGAGAAAGAGAGATATAGATAATTCAATGATTTCAATGATTAACCTTGACATTCACGTGGAATACGTTTGTAATCTTGTTTTTTCCCTTATGAACATCTATCAAATTAATTATAAATTCATACCTACGCATACAGAAATACGCACATTTATGTTTAGGAATCATTTGAAATACGTTTCTTATTAATGCCAATAACCTTTTCCCAAATAACAATAGATTTGTTGTTGTTTTGCACGATGCAAAAATTTAGAGAGAAAGGTTCAGAGCCCAGATAAGATCTACGTATTGAATACAATAGCAATTTTATTGCTTCTAATTGTTTATTTTTACAAACAAAAATTTTGGTGGGGAAAAAAACAATCTTGTACGATTCGAATTTGTTAAATATTTTGTTTGTTTTGATCACGTGCCCGTGTTTGTTTAGATGTAAAGGAGAATTCGCAAAGTTCCGCTAATTACGTCATAGATTCTCTATAATTTTATTTTTCTATTTCCTCTTTATAAAGTTACAAATACATAATTTATTACATGAGCCTATTTTGCACCTTTTTTTTATTTAGGGAATTTTGTCATGGTTGGTATCGTTAACATGGCAATTAGGAATTTAGTTGGTATTTAAATTGTTCTTTTGTCATCTCGGCCAATAAACCATACTGGGTGATTCACCTGAAACGAAAAGTTCTTATGTCGAGCGATTCAAAAAATATTTCAAAGAGTTATAGAAGGGTAGCTGAAGATCATTTTAGCTATATTAGAACCTCGTAGTTCATTTGAATGTTGGTCAAAAAACGCACGTCGTAAATTTCAAAATTGAACTAAACAAGCAAAACAACTTGGAATGAACGAAGATCCTCCCAATAATGATTTTTTTCGTTTTTCTCAATTTCATTCTGGAATCGGTGGGAATGATTTGCATTTTCTCTAGAATGCAATGGAGGAAAACGACAAAAAATCGGATGTTTCGAGCGTCTCAGAGTCATTCTTTGTACTTTTGTGTCTTCAGCTCGTTTTAGAAAATCGCGACCTTGTCCAAAACGAACGTTTTTTACCAACTTACAAATGACCTACGAGGTCCTAATTTTGATAAAATGTTCTCTGTGGACTTCGCTACAAATCCTTGAAATATTCTCCGAATCAAACGTCAAATAATGGGAGTTCCTATCAGAACTTTTCGTTTTAGGTGAGAATCACCTGGTTTATTTTTTTAATAAAATCATAAATAATTGCAAGTAAATCACCGTAAATAAAACATTAAAATAACAGTTTTAATTGTAAGTTTGACAGTTGTCATTTAAATTTAAATGTCAAGTAATAAAAGTTTATCTACCAACTTTAAGACAAGAAATTACCCATTGCAGAACACTAAAAAGTGTTTTAATACATATTAAAACACTTTTTTGTTACCTTACAACACTATTAATTTAACTTATAGGAATGTAAATTAAGATCGATATTTCAATATGATTTTTCTTTGTTCAATATATTAATTGATACTTATTTCTGGTATAGAATTTCTTGCATTTATTGCTCTATAAATCGACCTTTAACTACAGCCGTTGATTCGGTTGAGAACGGCCGAAAATTCAGTCGTTTATAACGAAATTTTCTCTTTTTCTCCCTTTCTCAGTTAATCACTCTGTTCTTTTCTTATTCTTGTTCGTCTTTTTCGTCTTCTTTTCATCATAGTTTGTTTAAATTTTTAATTTCATGCTAAGAATCTACGATTTTTTTTTCGATTTGATTTCATTACAATCATAATTTTTTTTTCTAGTTTATACCGGTTATTCGAAAAAGTTTACATTTTAATAGATAAGAGGTATGCGAGGTAAACTGTTGTCTGGACATTATTATTATTATTATTATTATTATTATTATTAGTAATTTTCCTCAACTTTACTTTAAACTATTACCAGTCCTCGACCTTTCCAATTTTTGTATCTTTCTTCTTATTTTCGATGTTTTTTTCTTTAAAATTAATTCTATATTTGTCATTTATAGGTCGATTAGTGTTAGTTCTTGTAAAATTTCATCATTTTATTGAAATCTTTCAACTAGAGAAAAGAATTGGGTAATTTTGGTATTATAGTCAGCCTACGATGACTTGACCTACACTACTTACTAAGAGTGCTTCATAAAGTCTTTAACCTTTCCACATTAGGGGAATTAAACCGCATTCGTTGCATCCAAATTTAGTTTCTGTTTAACCTTGAGTTATATAAAAGTTATTTGTTGTATTTCATTCATAAATAATGTGAAAACGTACAAATTTTTCGTAGTTGAGATTGTATTTAGAAAGAGAATTAGCATATTATCTTCATTGCGGTCCCCTCCTTTGGACCAAGTCATCGTGGGAGTACTATATTTTTTCTGTTAGAATTGTTGTTTTAGAACCTGTAGCAGAGCATCAATAGTTAGTTTCTCAAATAGCTCATAATTCACATCACGTGCTTGGACATTATCAACTATTTTATATGCAAAAATGGTGGAGGAACACATATATGTACACACATACTCTCACTTCTGTCTTTTCACAAATTCAATTTTGTTCAAGTTTGAGCGACCTGAAATACTGAAACTGTTCCAACTTTTCTCTGACTGTCCTGTACTATAACTAAAACAACAAAATAAAATATGAAAAAAATCTAGTTGATTTTCCAGAAATATTCGAGAATAAAGACGAATTTTTTAGTTAGATTCTATGCGTTATTAAATACCATTAAATCATCAACAATATTTCTCTTTCTATTTTCATTATTATTTGATTTGAAAAGTATTCAATATTTATGTGTATCTCTGTGGAATGCATACAGTTTAGCTGATGTTTAAATTTAGGCGGGGTCCTCTGTTGTGTGTTTATATTGAGGACATGGTGACACGTTTCACTTTTAATACCCGGTATAAGACTAGCAAGCAGTAGCTCAGATTTACGATAAAAAAAAATCTACACCACCACAAGAAGCTCATCTTCTTTACTAAATCTATTCGTAATTCTGACAAGCGGAATCAATTTTGAACAAACTTTTAATTTTTGTAGTGGAATTGATGTTAGAATTGACGTAAATATGGTAATCTTGACCTCAACACGTTAACCCGATGATCATTTTTTTTTTCAACAAAGAAAAATAAATCATTTATGATAAAATCGAACCAATACGTGATTTATTTAATATTGTTGATATATTCTTTACACATCAAATGATTGCAATTTGTGGGATTTCTTAACGTCTCGTTTTTGTATCTTATCAAAAATAGACGAATTCGACCTAATTATTATAGTCACAATCTTTGGGTTCGTTGTGTCTGTGTGTAAATGTGTCTTTTTTAACGTCTTCTAAAGCTAAAATTATAAAATGTATTCACGAAATTGGCAAAAACAAGTATTATATCAAAACAAATCATGTTTAAATGTACTGCTACATACAATTGTGTGATTTTAAAAAAATTAGAATTGATTTTATATATTTTTGTGTGGGTTCATTGCTTTTTGTTTGGACGACCAAGACTGTTTATAAAGGGATTTTTTGTTAAACTAGTACAAATTTTGATGTTGATACACCTGAATTTGGATATAATTCTTTGAATTTCGTACAAGTATTGGAATCTGGAAATAGATTCGTTTGTGATCTGTTAGTATGTGTGTGTGTGACGTCCTAAATGGGACAACCAATATAAATAGCAGCATATAAAGCGGAAGTAATTTGTGCTGACCAATTATATTGTAAATGTGTGTGTGTGTGTGTGTGTGTGTTAAAAATAATCTCAATAAAATATTAAATTGTAGAAAAAATCGAAAGTTTAATTAATGCACATTTGATACTTATGCATTTATAATATTCCTATGTTTGTTTTATTATTTGTTGTTCATAATAATATAAATTGCACAATCGTACATTATTTTTTTAATTTGCTTATTTATTTATTTATTTATTTAATAAACTGATTGGTTCGTTTGTGAATGAGGATTTTTCTATGAGTATAAACGTACTACATTATGTGTTGGTTGTTAAAATCATTATCCCCAACCTTCGATCAGGCGGAATTTATTCTTGTTTTTCACAATTTAATAAAATTTATTTCTTCTTCCTGGTCAAGAATAGATAGGAAAATCAACTAATGTTTCAAATAATTAAATCAATTTTCAGATGCTTTAATTTAATTTATTGTTTGATATTTATTGTAGACATATCTTTATATGTGTGTAAATAGTAAAATCTTAACATTTATGTGTTACGCAATCGGTTTATTATACACACCGTCTATTATTAAATAAAATTTCAATGTCATTTCCACCGTCATAATAATATGAAATGCGCATGTTTACAAAAGACGAGCCTCCCAATATTTAAATTTAGTCAATATACTATAAACATACATACAATTATTATTATCAATTGTTGAATTTAACAAGAATTCAATCCTAATCCAATTTATTAATCAGAAATCTAATTGATTGAAGAAACTATTTGTTGACTATGGAAGCATCCTACAAGTTACGCTACTGCGATAATGTAAGGATTAAATTATAAGTTTATATACCATGTAAAAATAGTCATCGTATAGGTAATTGTATATAGTTAGGATGGTGGAAAATGGCCAAAGAATTTGCTAGTTAACTTTTAAACTGGCAATAAGAGGTTACTATTACTACAACATTGTTAGTGGGGATAAGTTTATTGTATTTATTTACAACTTTATTGGATTATCCTTAAATCAATTTCCTTATTATACATACATACCAAATAATAATCATTTATTTTTATTTAAAATAAATATTTATTAAATTTATAACAAATAATAACAAATAGTTTTACGTTATTTATGATTATAATTACTATTGCAAGTTTTCATTCAGATAAAAGTCAAGGTAGTTGAGTATATTTTCTATATTTATTATTATTATTATTTATTATTGTTTTTCTTTTATTTTTATCACTAGGCACAGTGGATAACTGGTTTTTCTTACAATTTTCCCATTATCGTTGCAAATATTTGTTTGGAATTTGTTTCTGAAAATTACTTTCTCTTTCTTAGCGATATTAAAAAAAAATCGCCCGTTATATTCTTCTGTTCTATTTAAAATCATGTTGTTTGTTAAAAGTAGTATGATGTAATAATAATAGTAATAATAATAAGAATGCGATAATATACACATCGTTAGTACGATTTTTTTTTGCTAAACGTACGTATAACTGTAATATAGTTTTTATAGAATGTTTATTAATAAAATCAAGTTTTGTTGAGTAAATGGAAGCGTTTAGAGAAATTTCCATCTAGTTCTACTTTATATGGATGGTTTTCCTGAAAATTACTTTCTCTTCAAGATCAGTTACTTTCCTTTCTTTTTCCACCATAATTTAATTAAAAAAACCGTATTGCCATAAGTGGTTGAAATCTGTGATATAATCAATATAACACGATATTTAATTGATTTTAATTATAATCAATACGATTATTCTTTATATTTGATAATTATTGTCTATTTAGTAGTTGAATTCCCTATAATCTATTGGTTTCCTGATCGTAATCTTGCCAAAATCAAATGGGACAGTTTTTATTCTTGATTGTAAATCGAGTAGAGTTAACAAGTGGAAGAATCACACTTTAGATCCATATACATATTATTAAGAAAAATTCCACAGGTGGGACTCTCTATTTTCGTTTTAATTATTATTAAAATCGAGTCGATTATGTCAATCGTCGTTGTTGAATAATAAAATTATATAAATCGTTTGAAAGTGGCGATAGAAAATTTTTATCGACATTTTATAAATTACGATCTCTATTGCATGATTATTATTAATATTATTGTTATTGATAATAAAAATAATAGAAATAAAGAGGGTGTAGGGGGGGGGAGCAAAAAATATGATTGAAGTCTTGACTATATTAAAATATCGATAATAATTTTTATAAAACTGCCAATATAATTTATGACAATATACCTATATGTAGGTATATTTTATATCTATCTACATTCTAAATAGTGTTTGAATAACCTTCAGTATTATTATATGACATCACAATACATTAATGCTATTATCCTAAACGATTATCATTTTGATAAATTAGGTATTATAAGTGAGTTTGACCTTTATTAGTTTTTTTTTCGCCCATGTTCTCGTGGTCATTATCGATACGTAAGATAGATGGTAAAAAGAGTAGCACATCTAGCATTTTAATTAATTTTTCGAATTCACGCCCGGTTTCAGTTTTTCTCCTCGACTAAGTTCAAGAATACGTCTTTCTTCTTCTTCTTCTTCTTCTTCTTTATTGCACAAGACTTGAATGTTAATCGAGGCCAGCCGATATAATGCAACTTTGTATGTTGTATATTGAAACGAAATTGGAACTCTATGTATGTATAAGTACCCTAAATTATTTTTTTAATTCATACATTTGAAAGTCCGTCGAATTTTGCAAGTTTTTGTACAGTAGGTGTATTGTTGTTCGTGCTGATTTGATTGTGTCAGTCTAAATTGTTGTTGTTGAAACTGTTTTGTTCCTTAATTCTTGAAAAACATTGACCTTTCTCACTGGTTTCATGTCGTATTATTAGATAATTTTCGTATTTTGACTCTAGTCGATAGAATATTTACGCTACAAATCTAGAAATGTCATGTTGATTACATCAAAATAGACAAAGTACAGAGTATAATCGAAATTCCTTGAAATCACGTGTAAAGACAGAAAAATTGAGCCATTCTCAGAAAACATTAGGGCTCCGTTTTTTAGTAAAAGCCTTTGAAAATTTCTTCATAATTTTAGAAGTACCGGAATAGAACAACCTTAAGGAGGGGCCATTTGACTTATTACTCGATTTGGTATGCGAAAATTTATCAATTTTCAAACATCGATATTTTACTTATTTTTTAAGATAAAAATAAAATTCTGAATGACAAAGAACCTGTTGGACCCTGATTTTTCCGTAAGTGGCTAAATCATAGCCAATATTATTAATTTTAAATAAATATCCGGGGAATCTAGATAGCAAATTAAAAGAGATTTTCAGACCTTCAAGAATTTTCCCACAAGTGGAGCAAATTTAAAAGAAAAACAGTAATGCTGTGCATTGCAATTGAAAAAATCTTGTGCTAATTGTAAAGACCGCTCTATAAAATGTAATCGAAATTCTTTACAATCATCAAACCACGTGTAGAGCCCGAAAAATTGAACCAATTCTTATAATTAGGGCCCCGTTTTTGAGAATAAAAGGCTTTAGTCAAGATTTTTAGAAGCACTGGAATAGAACAACCTTAAATAATTAGTCGACACATGTAATTATTACCCATCGGCTGTTATCAATCAACGTTCAATATTTAATTGCGAGTGCAACGGGAGCCTTGATTGTGGATGATTGCGTGCTATTGTTTTTTGGTCAATTAACTTCCATATTTTTGTCATTTTTTATGGGACCATGCGAAACAATTAGTGTATTCAATGCAAATCACAAATGTCGAACAGTTGCAGACGCGAATTTGTGAAGCTGCAAACGAGATTCGCGAACTATCAAAACTTGCATTGTTCCCTACTATGTAGAGTGTATTTTTGCGTGAAACCGGGGGGGGGGTACTTTTTGAACAATTTCTTTAATGATTTTTATATTAGGTACATTATTTTTATAATTTTCAATCAAATGTATTCAATAAGTAAGTTAGTAAGACTTGTGTGGGTAGTTCAATGGAAATCCTAGAAATCACCTTCCTTTTCAACTTTAGACAACAGCATTGCGGTAGGTTAGTACTCAATTATGGACCATCAAACAGTGGTTCAAAATTTGTGTAATTTTAGTGAAATTTTTTTTCCCTTCTACCCTTCAAGGGTTTAGTGTGGTTTGAATATTGTAAGTCATTTTGATTACACCCTGTATACACGATGTCTGTAGGTAATATGGTGGAATAGGATTTAATCATTTCTTTTTCACCGTTTTTCTTTCGTGAAATGTTAACAAGCCAACAAGTGTTTTTGTCGTCATATATTTTCTAATAAATATCAATAATATAAATTGCAAACATTAAAAAAAAAATAATAAAAAATATGCATTCTATTAATATTCCAGCCTTTCACGTTATAATTAGTTGTTTACAAAATAACTAGGATTTTGCAGTTGATATTTGTGTTTCTCTTTCTGTATTTTTCTCGTGTATTTTTTTCTTTTTTAAACTTTTTTCAATGAATTTATAATTTATATTAACTAATTCCACAATCATTGCGTAGTAGAGTAGTCAAAACATATCGTTTCTCAATTGAAATAAACAAATTGGTACAAAATTGGAATAAAGACAGAAATCGGTCTATTTATGGTGATTAACAGAATCATTTCTTAAACAATATTTAAAAATTTTGTTTAAATATGTTACTCAATTGAGAATTTGATGAGTGTTACAGTCTATTTTTTCCTGTATGCGTGTGCAATTAATTAGTAATCAATTTTATTATGCTACTTCATCGATTTAGTTATAGTTTCATGTATGTAACAAAATTTAAAAAAAAAAAAAAATGTATGAAACGTGTAGAAATAAAATGATAATTTCTCTTTATGTATTGTATTACAAATTTATGTTTCATTTTTATAGAAACTTTTTCACTATCAATTTATTATCTTGTCGTTATTATATTTATCTTGAACCTTGAACTGTTTCTGCTCATTCAGCTTAGAGAGTTTTAAGGAGGAGTATTCGCCGTAAGTTGAATTAATTCAAATATCTCTCAATTATATAGTCATCTTATTGTTAGTCACATTAAAATCATAATAATAACAAGATACACAAAGTTGATCATATGATTAATAAAGTTTCGATCATGGTGACACTTTTATTCTGAATACAATTCGAATGAATTGCCAAATTATATCACTATTTAAACTATAATTTAGTTTCATTGGGAAAGTTAAAGGAACCTTGCACGATCATTGTGTATAAGACTTCAAATTTTTTCGTCGTATAATGCGATTTTCTAAAATCTATTCATGTCACGTTTACTGGATATTCAACTATGTATGTATAACTACTACGTAGTTTTGCTTTGGCACGATATAGTCTGAAATTATTGTAAAATACGTATTTAGTTTATTTTTACACGTTTTTTTTTCTGCCTCTTCACTCTATTAGCATACGAAAAATACGAAAGTTCTTAATATAAATTCGATAGATCTCTGTATCGTTGAAGGGCAATCTTATAGATATTTTATGGTGATTTTCCAATGTGTACCTTATCGAATTAAAATCAGTGGCGTAATTACACCCCCGCTAATCATTTTAAGACGGCGGGGGCGACAGGAGCTCAATGGAAGAGGATAATCTATTAACTTCTCAAAAATGTGTCAAAAACATTTTTTGGGGCCTACAAGTGCCCAGCGGTAGCATCACAAATGCGCACCTGGGACAAAAATCTAAAATTACGCCCTTAATTTTGATTAAAATAATAGAAAAATATGATAATTTAGCTTGAAAATTAATCAAAATTGATATAAGACTAAAATATCTAAAGATCTTTCCTAAAAGTAGATAATTCAGCTCAAAAATACACTGATTTTGTCTCATTTCCATAAAAGTATTCCAAATATTAGACGTAAACTCAAAAATCTTCCTTAAGAAACGATTAAAACTGTCTAAATTTGTGTTTTTTTGCACGATTCACTATTAAAACTTGCTAAAATTTTATAATTCATGCCAAACTTCTTAAGATCTCAAAATTCAACTAAAACATTACTAAAAGTGTACATCTGCTCATTTATTCGGTTGGATAACGAAAATTGATGAATAAAAATGAAGTAACCGGGAATTCAAACACAATTCTCCTCTAAAAGCGACTTTGATTGTCTAAGTAGTTCCTGTCTCTCGATTCTTATTATTATCATTTGGAAGCCACCAAGTTAAATGTCGCTCCTCAGAGTCAAGCGTATGGAACTGAAGCACCATTCGTTGCTTAACCCCCTTGCTATGTTTTTGACAAGTCGACTAAAAAACGATCATTTCTGACGACTTTGCTATTTTCAAAAAGTAGCTCCACACGTTGAGGATCTCTCAATTTTGATTTTTTCCGTTTTTCTCCATTTCAGAGCCAGAGGTCGGAATGTTTCGCATTTTTTCTATTGAGAAAAATGAATAAAATTAATGTTGAAAGGGTCTGCAAGTAATTTTTTGTCATTTTGTATCTTTAGCTTGTTTTGTCCAAAACGGTCGTTTTTTTAGCAACTTCCAAATGAGCTACATGGTTCTAAATTTGCTAAAATGGTCTTTAGAGACTGCCCTATAAATACTTCAAATATTTACCCAATAATTGTGAAAAGCATAGCAAGGATGTAACGAGAAAATGCTTCAGTTTTGAGCGCTTGACTCCGAGGGAACCATTTAACTTGGAAATTTCCAAACGATGATAAATAATAAGAATTTCTCGTCAACTAATAGGAGTTTCATACGAATCGATCGACACATTTAAAATAGACACCCGGTGTGTATAGGCTACCAGCTGACGAATCTTGTGGTAGGTCCAAAATTTAAACTTATGCCACTGATTAAAATATTCATTCTATCTGCCCTTCAAGATTTTCTATTTTCTTCATCTCGATTTTTATTAATTCCTTCGTTTCCTTATTGGTCTTGTAAATCGTTCTATTTGCCCTTTGAAACACAGATGCTTGCATAGAAATTACTATCGGTGAAATTTGTTTTTCCGTCTATTTCATCGACTTGCTTGTCTCTCTATCATTCAAGTTTTCGGCATCAAGGTTCACTGGAAATTAGGTAGGCCCGTTTTACTAGATAGAGGTGATAGGATGGCACTACCAATATGTCATCTTCTTTATTAGAATTTTCGGCGAGTGGATGGGCGGAGAGGGACTGTCTAAGAAATATATATTTGTTCCATATTGCGTCTATAGTTTATTATTATGATCAATATGGACGGGTCTATGTCTTTCTATACATATTGCCATCTCGGGCAATTTCATTAAAATTGAGAGATTCACCCCAATGATAGGATAAGAGATACAGGCCAGATTACACTGTATATGTTTATTTGATAATACGGTATTTTTATTGTAAATCTCCGTGATAACGGTTTTTATCAGTACAATTACACGTTATTAATTTTGATCGTAAACATCTTTTTATTGTTTTAATATTTAAGAAAAAATCAATTAATAAAAGCTTATCTGTCTGTATACCGGGTTATTCACGTAAGGCGAAGAGTTATTACATTACACTTATTACGGCAGTTCCCGTTATTTAGCGACCGATTCAAAAAATATTTCAAGGATATATAAGGTGGCTACTAAATATTATTTTTGTAAAATTAGAACCCTGTAGCTCATTTAGAAGTTGGTCGAAAAACGTAAAATGACTTACAATGTTTCGAAGATCCTCCAAACTTTAATTTTTTTGGGTTTTTACCATTTTATTCTGCAACAAGTGGAAACGTTCCGCAATTTCTCTAGAATGTAATGGAGAAAAATGAAAAAATCAGTGTTAAGAAAGTCTCTTGAGTCATTCTTAGTTGTTTTGCGGGTTCAGCTTGTTTTTTTGACGAACTTCCAAATAAGCTACGAGGTTCTAATTTTGTTAAAATAGTCTCCAGGTACTCTCTTACAAATCCTTGAAATATTTTTCGAATCATTTACCAAATAATGAGAGTAGCTATAAAAATTTTTCGTCTGACGTGAATAACAGAGATGAAAATCTAAATGTATACGATTCGTATGAAATTCCTATTAGTTGGCGAGCGATTCGAAAAATATTCCAACGATTTATAGGAGGGTGTCTAAACATCATTTTAGCAAAATTAGAACCTCGTAGTTCGTTTAGAATTTGGTAAAAGTTCTGACGATGTTGCTTTTTTCAAAAAGGAGTTATGCAGATTAAACGACTTGGAATGACTCGGGGATTCTCCCAAAATTGATTTTTTTTTAATTTTCGCCATTGTATTCTGATGCGGGGGCTAATGTCTATCATTTTTCCTAGAATGCAATGGAGAAAACAAAAAAATCAAGGTTTTGGGAGGGTCTTCGAATCATTCGTAGTAGTTTTGCGTGTTTAGCTCGTTTTTTTTCCTCAGATTTTCTCCTATTAAATGACAAGCGATTAGAACGTCCCTAGAGAACATTTTATTAAAAATTAGATTTTCATCCCTGTATAAATCCTACACTACATTACTATTAAATTCTATAATATTGTGCGAAAACAGACAGTTAATTAAAAAATCACTTGAAAGGAGAATTAAAGAATTAGATTGCTTGAAAACCACCCATCGCTTCTCTAATTAATTCAATTAACATAATTGAACAAGGGAGGGCTAGAGAACATGATGAAATGTTGGAGAGTTGTTTCAGTTAAATACTACTGACTAGTATTGTTGTTTTATTTGCACAACACGATTTTAAAATACCTGATTGTGATATCTTTTTTGAAGTTGGTAGTAGCAGCTGGTTTGAGAGCAAAAATAGTGCCACAACCTCAATGAGGTGATGTCTCTTTATCAAATAATTCAATGATGATTTGAAGACTTCTACGTAAAGATAATAATTTGTCATAATTGTTGTTTAACAATTATTTTTTTTATGTTAAATTTTAGCCGTCAATCTTATCAAGTGTTTTCGTAAAGTCTTCCAATACCATAGTGTGTACAATATTCAATATACATATTTCAAAATAAAGTCATAAGTTAAAGTTCAAATGTGTGTGTTATATATACTGATATTTTAACCAAGATTGCTAGTTTTAAAATTTCAACACTACACACACACACACACACACACAAAAAACACGCGATATTATATTAATTTTGCACATTTACACCTCTATAAAACAACAGTAAATAATCAGATTTTAATTGGTAAAAGGAGAAAAAAGTCGATACACTAATTAGTATATAATAATATAGCTGCAAGCTCTCAAAATCGACTTTGTTACTTACTAGAAAAAAGAAAGATATAAATTATTGGTATTTCCAATCGTTATCAAAACGACCTACAAACCTAGAGAAATATCTCTACATGTATGTACGATTCTTTCGTTGAGAAAATTTGCGAGATTTTCTGGACTTTTCTATTAAGCTATGTACAGGGTGAGGCAAATTCTATGTCACTATAGGCTATCTCGGTAACCAGAATACATAGAAAAAAACTAATGGCACAATACCGATCTACTTTTTTCCGACTTGCTCAATGGTGAAAACAAAAATGGGCTATCTTCTTTTGTTTTCGAGTAATAAGCGAAAAGTCAATATTTTGTCATTTCAGCAATCGCTTATATTTTGAATAATATTATAGATACAAGAAAACCAATAGTACCTTCTACAGGCACTTTTTAAAGTGTAATTCAGTGGTGTGTTTTGTTTTTTGATTACTTTGATAATTTAAGAGTTATAATATAAAGTTGTATTTTTTTAAATACAAACAATATTTGAAAATTAGATCGTCAGAAAGATTATTTTTTGCTGATTTCAAAAATATAAAAATTTTTGGTTTTATCTTGAAAAATAATGGAGATATTAATTTTTTTAATTATTTATAATGAGGTTTTTTAAATTTGAAGTTAAAGATGGCTATGGAAATTTAATTGTGAACGTACCACTGAACTGTCAACCAATAGTTTGTCATTTGGGCTTATGTATATAGATATACAGCAAATGTATCACAAACTGTGGTACGTTCACAGTTAAGTTTCCATAGCTATCTCTGATTGTAATGTAAAAAAAAGTATCCGTTATTAATTTTAAATTTATCGAAACCATTTCGCTTAAAAATAGGAAATTTGCTATATTTTAAGAATTTTGACAACTTTTCCTGTTTAACAACAATGCTTAGACGACTATAGCCAACTTGAGGTACCTAAATACACATGCAATTGTATCATTAATTGAAAAAAATTAAATATCTTCATTATTTATGAAAATAAAGCCATAGTATATATATATATATATTTGAAATCAGCAAAAAATAAGCTTTCTGATTATCTAACTTTTAAATATGGTTTGTATTTAAAAAAATACAACTTTGTATTATAACTCTAAAATTATCGAAATAACTAGAAGACAAAATACACCACTTAATTCTACGTTAAAAAGTGCCTGTAGAACGTATAATTGTTTTTCTTGTATCTATAATAGTATCCAAGATATGAGCGATTGTCAAAATTACGAAATATTCACTTTTTGCTTATTACTCGAAAACAAAAGAAAATCGACCATTTTTGTTTTTACCATTAAACTAGTCGGGAAAAAGTAGATCGGTATTGTGCCATTAGTTTTTTTCTATGTTTTCTGGTTACCGAGATAGCCTATAGTGACATCGAATTTGCCTCACCCTGTACACTCACGAGCACATAAAAGAGACCACTTAGTAAATTATAACTTTCTCTAAAGAGGGTGGTTCTACAAATTTGCTATGGCGGAAACTGGCTACAACACTTCCGACCTCTTCACCTTCTCCCGCTGACGAGAGAAAGAGCCTAACTTACACGAACCGAAAAAAATGATATTCTTCGCTCTAGAGCCGGTCTCTTTTATGTACTCATGAGTGTACACACTGTCGAACAAAAAAAAAGATCACCTTTTGTGTGGCTGTGTAAAATAGGCTTAGGAGGGCAGTCGCCACAATGTAACCGAATCTTAACAGGTCAGAATTTGGGAAACAGTTATTCAATCAGAAGGAGAGGGTGGAGTTACTAAAATTTGGAATGAGCTATATTTGAAATTTAGTTATCTTTATTTTCCATGAAAAAGGTGGGTCTACAGATTTGCTATGGCTGAAATTGGCTCCAACACCTTCTTACTCTTAAAGTTCCTTTACAGTATCCGATTTTACATCCGATTTTTGGTTCCGAGAAAATAAAACAAGAAATTTTCGTCTTCACACCATCCGATTTCTTATCCGAACTGTTACATTGGAGAAATTTCATCCGATTTTTCGTCCGAGGCCCTAAAAAGTGTTATAAGTTGAAAGTATGACAGTAGCATGGGTGTTTTTTGTTTGGTGTTGTCGTGTTATTTAGTATCAGCTTGTCTGTTAGAACCTGCGTACACATGCAACTCACTCTGATAATGTAAAGATGAAAATATCTGGGATTTGAGATGAATTCTCATATAAAATCGGATACAAAAGTCGGACAATGTCAAGAGGCTTTTACGAGATAAACAACCTGACTCACAATAACGAAAATATGTGAAATTCTCGTTCAAGACTAGGTCTCTCTTTTGATCGCCAGTGTACATTGCGAGGCGTGCGCCGCACATGCTCGGACTGATCCAAAGTTCACAAAATGCAGCGATTAGACACATCGCGTCAGTTTTACCAACAAACTTCAGCACACACACCTCGCAATGTCTGTACATAGCTTTAGACGTAAGAAGAAATATTGATAAAAGTGAAAATTGACGTTATCGTGTTGGTATTTAAAATGGACAATAGCTCGTCAATATTAGAATGTTGTACTTATATTGTTAATTGCGTTCTAAATACTTTCAGTTTACCATATTTGAATTTCATAGTTGAAATCGAAACAAATCTGATTGTATGTCTATCAAATAAATCGTTTTGTGTACGTTGTGCTTAACAAACAGAGTTAATTTTAGGGCTAAAATGCGAGGGATGTTAAATTGTACGTGTACCACACGTGGATTTGAATTTTCACAAATACACATATCAAAATATTGTTGTTATTATTACTATTATTGTTTTTGTTGTTTCATATTTACAAACAAATCCAACCTTACACTACAATTACATAGTGTAGTCATACAATTCTTGTTTACCAACAAGCCGCGATGCTTTATTTTATTAATGAACTTCATAGTATTCCGGTTGTTGTTGTTGTTATGTTGTTAAAGGAAGGCTGCATATTCGAAATTGCGCATTTTCTGAAACAAGATTGATAAGAGAGCAAGTGACGGTCATAATTGTGCATCTATTTGTCCATTATCCTTACCTATTAGAACTCGCTGGATCTTGTTATGATCTAATAATAATGATAATGATAATAACAAAGATTATAAGATGTTAATAATAATAACAATAGGGAAAGAGAGATCGTTTATTCTACTCTTACTATCGTATTTTTTTGTTTTATTTTTGTATTTTTGGCATTGTTATTCTTCTGGAAATAGCTACTTGTTTGTTTTCATTTATTTGCAGCCAAAAATTCGAAAGGTTTTTTCCTAGCCTCTTCACATTTTTTTTTTTTAGTATGTTTTTGACGAAAAACATAGACAAAACACCGTTGTTCCGCGTCTTGTAATCACTTTTGTTCTTGTGTGATATACCGGAAAAAGTTAGTAACAAAATAAAAGAAGAGGAAAATAGAGTGCAATAAAGTTTAATAAAAATAATACTCTTATTATTGTTTTTATTTCTGTCTCAATCTCGTAAGTCATTGCTGTAAATGAAAAGAGGTGATGGAATATTTTTGTAATGGGCTAATGTTTCGTTAATTATCAAGGCTATTGTTAGTTCGCATAAACAACAGATATAAGGAAGAGTGTTATTGTTGTTGTTTTTTTTTTTGTGCATTGTATCTGTTGTGGAGTCATGTCGATCGAGTGCAATCGACCATTTCACTATTCTACCTGGTGAAATTTTCGTCAGAGACTCCGGCCACTGACCACAAAGTCAAATCAACCTGACCCCGATTTAGGTACTACTGTTCAAGATTCTCGCCATTATTATCTTTTATTATTTTGTAATTATCCTCAATATTAATCGTTGTTATTGTTATTGGTCCCAAAATTACATACAGTACGATCATTAATGAATTGCCATGTTATAGTCTGTGATTTAGAAACGACAATGTTCTTATATAAAATTTGAACTTCCTTGACACTTTTTTTTTCGTATGTCGCAAAATAAATACAAAACTCAAACGGTGTTTATCAAAATTCTAAAACAATCCTTTTTTGAAATCGTTTTGTGTTATTTGTTCTTTCATTTAGACTTTCGATGACGATTTATATTCGTTCCACTATAATGATTATGCGAATTATTTTATTATTGTTGTTTGTGAATTTTGTTTTTATTTTTTATTTTTCAAGTCCTACCTCAATTTTTTGTAGATTATTTTTTTCACACGTAAATGATCCCTATCTATTCTATTGTTTATCTTTACACAACTTGGTTTTTTTTTAAAGTGGATGATTCGTATTGGTTCGTATTAGTTAGTGAGTTCAAATATATTTTTTAAGGATTTGTGGGAGGTCCTTGGAGATCATTTTTGCAAAATTAGAACCTCGTAGCTAATCGGCTAGTTGGTCAAAAATACCCGGTTTTTTTTTTGGCAAGGCTACGATTTTAGAAAACTAGCTAAACTGATAAAACGACTCGAATACCCACTTGACAATATTTTTTTTCGTTTTACTCCATTGCGTTCAATGTTGAGAGGATCCTCGAGTTATTTTTTTCGTTTTTTGAAAATCGTGATATTGTCAGAAATGAGCGTTCTTCGACCGACTTGTAAATGAGCTACGAGGTTCAAATTTTTCTAGAAGAGCTACTCTATAAATTCTTGATATAAAACATTAACAAATTATTATCAATCTTATTTCGAAATTATTGTCATCATACATATCTTGACTGGATTCTAAATTAGATTATGTGCGAAGGAAATGAGGTTTTGTTCTATGACCTAGTAGAATTGAATTGACGTTTCATAATAAAAGGTTCATTATTACAATATAGTGCTGTTGATATGTATAATAGTTGGTGCTAAATTGAAGGCCGTCATATTAAATTAAATTACTTTTGTCTTTATGCATTATTTGGAAGATTTCGACATCTTTTTTTACTGGTTTTTATACATGATGTTATCAAGGGAATCTTTCGATTTTTGAATTGTTAATTTATTAATAAATCACAATTGTGACAACGGTGTAAATGACGGTTAATTTCCGTTGTTAGATTGCAAATTTTCTGTACAAAAAAAAAAAACACCCTGTGAACTATAAGACTTTGCTCTTGACATGAATGGTTAACGGTTAATTATAAAGTTAAATGTACCTATATAAAATTTGAATAATTCATAATATTACGTTTATATGTCGCGATTTATCGAAACATTTGTGAGATCGAAAAATTAACCAATTTCTACACATACACCGTTTCCAATTGAATTGATTAGCAGTTGGACGGGTTAAATGATCTGAACTTTATAAATATACAAAACGGGTTTCTAAATAGTGTTGAGAATGTCCCCTGTACTATCTATTACTATTGGGTATACATGCATCATCATATAGTCATTAAAAATTAGTCAAATCTTAGGAGAACCCCATTATTTCAATGATTGATAGAGCAGTCCCTATTTTAGCCAAATTAGAACCTCTTAGATCATTTGGAAGTCGGTCAAAAAAGCTCGTTTTGGACAATGTCGTGATTTTTAAAAAAAGCAGCTGCACGCGTAAAATGACTAAGAATGACTCGAGGATCGTTCTAGCATAGTTTTTTTTTCAATTTCAATTTCAGAGAACCACATTTAGTGTTTAATGTCTGTAAAATGAAGTGAAGAATAATCATTATTATTATTGTTATTATTACAATCATTATTGAGATGATAATATGCAAGTTTTCCTCTCTTCTACCACTTATCTTATCGTATAAAATGTTGAAACTGAAGGGTTATCTATTCCAATCACATGCCTCCTGCGTCGTTGCCAAGTCATATTATTTATTATAAATATACAATAACAAATAATAGTAAATATACAATATTTCTATATATACATTTATTATTTAATTTTATTTTTACACGATTTGTCAATTTTAATAATAAAATATAATGTACATATTTACGAGTATATACGTTTAAAAACTTCTCGATAATGATAATTATATAAATATAAATTAATAATAATATAACAATAAGAATTTTTATTGTAATATCATTAATTAGTGTATCTATACAAATACACAATATTGATATCAGTAAGGCAAACATAACACAAAAAAATTAATAAATTAAAATATGCACATATAGAAATTCAAACTTGAAAATAAAGCAGCAATCAGAATTGTTTATTGTTATGTTTTGCACTATTTGATTAATTAATAATTTTTTTTTTGTTAAATTTATGAATTATTAATTATTCACGTTGTTCATTAATATTTTTGAGTATTAAATTGAACGACAATTAATATTTTAATAGCCTTTCAAACTATCATTGCTGGATTTATCTAAACTATATGTACGAGATACTTTAAAAATTTTATTAAATGGGATTTTCTAATAGTTATATTGCACTTACACCCACACACATACAAACATTCGTAGATTCATAAATTACAACATTAAGCTCTATATTCTTGCAATTAAGCTTTCAACATCAAATGCAATGCATCATAGTCATCTTTATAGCTTTCTACTGGACATTCTCTCTTACTAATAAATCGAACTTTTCAACGAAAATAGATGAACTACAATATATGTGTATAGAACTTTATTTCATATATATTTCGTTCAACTAACCGAAAATTCGTCTTGATTAATCGCTATCCAATGGTTTTAATGTAGTTTTCTTCGTTCAAATACAATAAATGCGCCATTTCTTATGTAATTGTCGATTGATTGTGGTATCGAATCGTTCGTTTATAATTCAACATATTCTCAGGCTTTTTTTCAATTTATTTATCGTAACAACGAATATGTGCCGAGGCAAAATTGTGGAAGACGTTAGAGAAGAAGAAGAAGAAGCTTTATACGAGTAGTTGCCATGGATACCTGCCAGTTCTATCCCAGTTCTATGACTGTGCTTCCTTGTGGCTTCTCTCCGAACTGCTGCCTGAGTCTTTAAATTAATACAAAAATCTAGCTTTTATCCATAAAAATCTAAACCTTATTTCTGTGATTTTAATTGTGTCTTTGTCTTGATTCTTATCTACTTAAGCTCGTCTTATTGTTAGCTTGAATCAAGATAGCGGTAGATTTACATACATTTGGGTGGATGTCAGAGTTCCATACAAATGTCTCTGAATCCACGCTTAGGTCGATTTAAGGGAATGTATTTCTAAGCCGAGCTTACGTAAGGGTCTTAGGAATAACGATTCTTCTTTCCGTTCTCATAGTTTTATGAGGATGCGTCCATGTACATACAATTAATTCCCAAAATGTGTAAGCATAGGTCGATTTAACACAAGGTCTGGCTAAGATGAGACTTGAGCGAAGTTTTTCTATACCTCTTTAAGCTCACCTGGGATTAAATCGAGTTGATTGTATATAAACACACATTCTGGTAGATGTTCCTTCATACAAAGGTCCCCACTCAAATGTCTGAAAATCCACGCTTATTGTTAGTTCGATTCTTAGTTGTCTGTCCATTTTATTTATTATTTATTTATTATATATTTATTATTTAATATTAATTCTATTTTATTGCCGCTATATTGAATTGTTTATTTTCGTTCTGTTACAGGTAAGCCTTGGATTTGTTACATTTCAAACTAGTTATCACGTAAGTGATGTGTTTAATTTTAACGAAAAGTACGCAAAAATACACGAACACCATGCTCAACCACATATCGTTGGCATTGTCATATAAATAATATAGTAGCGATTACTACTACTATTATAACACGTACATAAAATTATAAACAAATAATATTTAAAAATAACCAATTCTATTTTTCTCTTTTATTTTATTGACCGTTAAATTAAAGATCCAGATAAAAAAAGAATGGAATTTGCAACAGAATAAATAGATTCGAACAGAATCGTCCTTGTTTTATTCTAAGTGAGACATGATCTCCTATCATCATCATCATCATCATCATCATCATCATCATGAACCGTCAAATAACAAGTTAACAGGGTTCAGTTATTTCTTTTTGGCAAACAGTTTTAATACACACACTAGAAGAAAATATGCTTACTACACTACCATCAACCATATGCTTATATTAAATTTTATTAATAGATGTGAAAATAAACCGAAGCCACCTTCTTGCCAGATTCCAGACATTTTGCATATAGCCCATACTTTTACCTCGGAGCATCTTTTATTTTGCTTTTATTATTATCATTATTAATAATAATAAATAAAATAGTAGTGCCAAGTTTTTAATAATAATCATTATTTTTTACAAAATACTTACCAACAATAGCTTCTTTCTTTCTCCAGTTTTTTTTCTCGTTTTAAATCGAATTTTTCCGGTTTGTAAAGATACAATTGCGTGATCATCAGCCATGGAAAACATTTCTAAATGTGTATAATGGTTTTAAGTAGATATTTTTTTTGTTGAAAAAATATTTTAACGAAATTTTTGGTAAAATTTTCCGTTATTGTTGCTATTGTTCTTTAATATAAAACAAAATAATAAGACGAATTTCATCGTGTTAATCCGATAATAATGTGGCAATATTGTCGAATTTCCTGTATTTCCTCACGACCTTTACTATTTCCTTTATATATCGGGTTATTCACATCATATAGTTCTTATGGTAAATCCAATTATTTGGCCAACGATTTGAAAAATATTTTCAAGGATTTATAATGTAGTTTCTGTAGAGCATTTTAGCAAAATTAGAACCTTGTAGCTCATTTGGAAGTTGCAATTTTCAAAAAATGAGCTAAACACGTTAAACTAACAATAAGAATGACTCGAAGAATTTATCAACATTGATTTTTCTCATTTCTCTTTATTGCATTCGATAAGAATCAATGTTTAAAGGATCTTCGAGTCATTCTATATCATTTATTTACTTGTGTAGCTCATTTTTGAAAATTGTAAAATCGTCTGAAACTAGCGCTTTTTGACTGACTTTCTGAAGAGCTACGAGGTTCTAATTTTGATCGAATCGTCTCTGAGGGCACTCCTAAGTGAATAAACTCTTAGTATTTTTTATGACTATTTCAAGGTACATATTTCAAGTTGTGTGCTTCTTGCATATTCATTGTTGTTAGTGTTAATATTTGTCAATTCAAGTTTAATTGTTTGAGAAATTCGTAATATCGTTCACTAATTCTATCTGCTGCTTGTTTGTCTGTTAGTGTGTATATTATCTTGGCAAAGTCCCTGTTTAAAGTTGTGTTGTGTGTGTTGGAAAGGGATGAGAGAGCTAGAGAGCCACCACCCACCTGTTGCCTGGGGCTTCGTTTCTATTGAAAAGCAAGCAGCACTGACTAGGACGATGATGACGACGGCGGCGGCGGCGGCGATGATGATGATGACGGTGTTAGCGGCGGCGGTGGCGGCCTTGCGCTTGTCCGCCCATTGTACCGTGAAAGCGTTGTTCCTTTCAATTTTACGCTCCTCTGTATCCACAATTGTTCCACTGTACTTGTTATATGGATGTTTTATATTACACTTTAAGCTCGTAATATGTCATGATTCATGATAACAAATCTCTCTCTCTTCTTCCATGTAGTTGTAATTTCGATTGAAAAATCGTCTATTCTCAATTTTGATTCAGTATAGTAGAAGAAGAAGAAGAAGAGATCGTTGTTGAATATTTAGTTATTCTTCAGGTAGATTCCGTGACTAATTATTTTAGTGAATAACCTTGGAATTCTAACACTAATTCGTGGCTCGTACCGTTTTAATTTCGTGTAATTTTCCTCAGTTTATGGTAATCATATATTGAATGTCTAGTTTAATTTCTTTTTTCTTTCATAATTAATTTCAAACTAAACCGAATTCAGACTAAATGTAGAGCAGTTTTCAATTCTGTCTGTATACATAGTATACCTATAAAAAAACACTATTTTTATTGTACTGTTCCAATTTGCATTATTATATCCATCTAGACTATATCCGGATGCGTATAAAGATTTTGTCGTTGAAATTTATGAAATGAACCCATCAGGTAACACAATTTCTCTTCTTAACAGATCCGGTCAAGAAACAGTAATCATAAATCACTTTCATTTGTGAAGAGAACCAGAAAAGAATCTTATCATCAAAAACTAACCGTGAAGGAGGCGGAGGCGATGTATTGAAACACAGTTATAATCATCATGATCATCATCAATACACCTTCATTATTTCGTTAATTTTGAACAAATTACGTTTTAATTTACATATTAATTGAATTTATATAAATTCTATAAAATAACTAAATATCTTGATTAAGAAATCATTTATTTGTTTCGATTTTATTAGGAATCAATTTTGTAACAAATTTATACAGTCAATCTAGATCGACTGTTAAAATATTTATGTTTAAAGTGGATTGATTCTTGATCAAAAATTACCAGGAGGAAATCAAATTTATTCCAGCTTTTGTTGTCCTTTAATTTCGATTGAAATAAATACCAAAACTTGAATGGCCCTGTATACTAAGTAATCGAACCGACCGAGACCTTCAGACAATATATTTCGTAATATTTAATATTAATTAGTTATAATAATTAATTAGATGAATATTTAGAAAAAAACCTGACCTTTTAGACTTTGAATTGGTTTCTAGAATTTAATTCGAAAATTGTAGATGACGGTTCGTTTGATGATGGCTTCATTTTCTTTAAGTTGGCAATAAATAAAGAGGAAATATATGTGTGGATAACAACCCCTATACAAAATTAAAACGTTATTTGTTTCATCATCTCTAGTTAATTGAAACCATAGAAATTAAATACGAGTCATAGTTAATTAACGGAAATTAATGGATTACGCCCATAATTAACACAAAGCGTTTCTATAATGGATTATCTACATCTTGATTTTCAATTTACAAATTTAATTGAATTAAATAATCGGAAAATCATTGTATTATAATTAATTAAAGAATTGGAAGTCGGTATTTGTTGTTTGTTAAATCTGTGGATTAAAGAAATTTTAAGTTCGATAAAAAAGAGTTTTAAAATACACACAAAACACTAGGGGGTGGTTGAATTATATCCACTATATGTATAGTGTGAGGGGCGAATTGTGGTCACATGTGATATGTAATCAAACTGTCAATTAGATGGGCTTTGTGTTTAATTAGAATCAAAGTCATCACGTTTCTGTACAGTTAGTAGTGTGATGTTTGTTGTGATCATCACCAGCTATACAGCCACCCTGTTGTTCGTTTGCTAATTTTACAAACTCTATAGGATTGTTTGAACAATAATAGAATAACAATGATGAAAGAACGAATTAAGCAATACTTGATTAAAAATTAAGATTTTATTTCAGGATAAAAAGAAATGAACGATACTTATATGTGATAGAATTTCATCTAGAACAGTGGAATTTTTATAACGTTTAAAAACTAAACTGTGTATTTATGTGTTAATATTAATAAATTTACATAAATTAAAAAATTAAAAACGTAGAAACTATAAATTAGGCTTTAACGGAAATAGTGTTTTTGGGAATTTAATTATGGAGAGAAACTTAATCCTTAAACTTCTACTACTTACCCTAAGTTATTCAATCGCAACTTGGATTCTTTTGGGATAGATTTTATTTAAAAAGTTGATAAATTTGCGTTTTATTAATTTGAAAATTATTAAATTTTAATTGATTACCACTATGGTAGAACCTTGAAAGTGTCCAGTTTCCTTCGCAAAAAACAGTGTCGCGACCTACTATAATTCTTTGTCAGTTGATTAATTCAATAATCAATTAAATCCTGTGTGTGTGTGTGTGTGTGTGTGTGTGTGTGTGTGTGTGTGTGTGTGTGTGTGTGTGTTTAATTAGTACAATAGTCGGCAATTTAAGTTGAATATACAATTAGCTTTGAGGGAATTCTCCTATTGTCAAAGCCAGATATTTTTTGTTCGTATTATGAAGACAGACCATCTTTAGAAATGGAATGAACCGCACTTTTTGGTAACGGCAACTGATGCCCTGCAGCACCACCATATGTACACACAGTCAACTATAAATTAATGAATATACAGACCATAGATAGAGCTTCTCATAATTCTAAAAATAGATCGGAAAACTTCCAAAATGCCCCAATGGTCGGTATTATGGGTGTAAAATTCAGTTTATTAGAAATCAATCCATTTATAAAATATTGTACTGCCTTATTTTTGGATACAGGAAACTTTGAAATTTTCTCTGATTAATAAATGGAAAACGCGTTGATAATTAAGAGAAATATATGTTGAAATTAAAATTAAATGTGTGTAAAGTACCGCTATAAGTACCTTAAATTCCACAGTCTGTATTTATTTCTTCACATGTGTGTGTGTTTGTGTGTATGGTTGATAGAAGATAAGAAATCGTGAACTGTTGAGGTCGAATTTCTCGGTCTGGTAAACGCTGAAGGTCGTACCGAAGATGGCCAACGAAAATAAAAGAGTTATGAACACTGGATTGAACCGTTATCTCTCCTCCATATTACGGATGATGTCTTGCAACATTATTGTTAAAGATGGGTTTCTCTCATTTGTTGTCTTTTTGCTTTTGCTTCTTCTTCGAAAATGTATTTTTAATTCTTGGATCTCTGACCTGTCCGTGAAATGGTAGATTTCCATTACACAAAGTATTACAGTTTTTCGTTCTTTGATTATTTTTCTCCTATCTGCAGTAATTTATAATTAATGGAATGTTTTAATATTGATTTTTTTTAATAGACTTACTATCTTTTTTTTTCAAACTCTTTGTCTATTTTTATTATTTGCAATCTTTTAATGTATAATTTTCTCACATTGACAACTGATCAATATTTTCCCCATTTGATTGTAAAAGCACTTAAAAGCTCATATTAGAAATTGTCGATCGTTATCACGTCAATCAATTGGTTGTCCGTTGGGTTTGCACCCATTAATAATACTTTTGTCCTGTTTGTTACAATACTTTAAAAATTCATAAACCGACTATTAGTTCTTTTAGAGAATAGCATACCAGGTGACGGTTCTAAATGTATAACGAGCGATTCGAATTTGTGGGGGAGCTTTTAAAGACCAGTTTAGCCCAATTAGAACCTCGTTCATTTGGAACTCGGTCAAAAAACGTTCGAGACCGACTCAAAGATTATCTCAATATTGACTTCTTTCGTTTTTCTTTATAGTATTTACAAAAAATGCGAACCATTTCTCGAGTCATTCCAAGTCATTTTACGTGTCTATGTAGCTATCGCGACATCGTAGAAAGACGAGTGTATTTTGGCCAGTTTTCATATGAGCTACAATAGTCAAATTTTGCCAAAATGATCTCTAAGAATCATTTGCCAACTTATAAGAGTTTCATAAGAATCCACCACATTTAAAAGGGACAGCCTGTATATTTTTATACAACAAAAATGTAACATTTATCCGGGTGATCGTTGATTTTAGAAAGTATACCACGTAGATCGGTGAAATGAACAGATCGTGTTTAAATACCTTTAAGGTAAATAAGGAGTCTTCTCTGTTCACTGGTCGGTCCAGAAATTGTCCGTAGGTGATGATATCTTGAGCCCCAGCAGCTTTAATTAACCTATTTTTGAAGAATCTCCTCAACTTCTCAATAAATTACGTATTTATAAATTTGAAATTTCAGGTAGATATTGTGTGAATTAATCCCTTAGTAATATTTACAATGTTATAGAGACTGTAGGTATGTATGTGTATGTGAGTATTAATCTAAATTTTATCATTATTTACACATTTATTCTTTGATAATTTATTTTTTTTATCTCTAATGTACTGCTCAAAATTTGTTACAAGATCCTTGATAAAAAATATTATTTAATTCTGTTTTTTATCATTAAATACTGTCCAAGAGTTTATCCAATAAGCCGAAATAAATCATCATAATCTTAACTCTATATTTACTAAAAAATCACCTATTTTAGACGTATATGACAAGAATAATAAATATTTAAATTAACCGTAATTTCACTCCAATAATGTTGTAAAGTATAATTTTTTTCTCGTATCGTTAAAACCAGATCAAAATGAAAGATAGCAAAATGGAACTATAAATAATTAAACAACACCTGTCGACCACACTTACAGGTATTTTTTACTGTTCAATTAGTGTTTGTTGTATACATACGATTTTAGAATAAATTAACACAGCAAACATTGGGAAAAATACAAATTTTCCAAACTATTCTAATCAAATTAATTAGCTTGATTTCAACCGAAATATTGATTGAATTTCCTATAAATCACTATAAAAAAAAGATCTCCAAAGGCAGCAAGTACCTTATATAGCGAATTTTTTTATGTATCTACATACTGAAATATTAAACGCAAAACATTCTTATAATACTGACAATTAATATATTAATATTTATGATTTTTATTGAAAAATACTTTTAATCCACAAACAATAAGAAACACTAATAAAATTTCACTCGTTTGAAGTTTGTTGTTTGTCTAATACGTCTAATCAAGGTCTGCTTGATTTTTTCAAGCAAAATTCTCTAGCAGGCCTTGCGTCTAATATTAAATGTCAAAATTAGTTACCCCCGCGATATTCAATTTTTTTTCTAATATCAATTGTCAGAACACATAGCCACCTGAGATATGCGATTTTACTGCTTATACTCAAAAAAGAGATTTTTGCATTTTTCTTGCGATCCAATGAACCGATTTTGATGATTTTTTTTCTGGGTCATAGAGAATGGTCGGCTCTACTGTTATTTTAATTTTCATCCAAATCTAAGCAAATGTAATATTGAAAATGATTTTTTTTAACATTTCTTCAGCTCTTATTCCAAAAGTGTTGGCCCTACCGGTCTGGCTAACGAACTCATCCAAGCTATCCCAAAGACCGATTTTTGTACCAAGTTTCATTAAGATTGGTGGCAGTTATCGTGGGTATACATATATAAATATATATGTATATATATATATATATAAAAAATTTTTAACGAACGGTGGATATGGGTTCCTGAGGTTCCAAAACGAACTTCTGTGCAAAAATTTTTCGGAAATTCAAAAGTGAGGATCTCGTCATAAGCTAATTTTTTTTAAAAAAATTCGCTAAAATTCCAATTACTGACCAAATTTCGAACCAGACATTCGAAATTATTCCTACTAGAGATAAATTAACGGTATATCCGGTATGTGTAGGTGTTTATCTGTACAGGGCCGGGCTTACTTGTCTTTTGATTGTAAGCGGTATCGTTTTTTGTGCCCCCATCTACTTGTACGAACAACACAAAAATATTGTGTCTTGAAATTCGACGACACTCGGATTGATTGTGGAAAAAGCGGAAAATTTTCTACGAACTAAGTAAAATTTGTTACAAAATAATTACTTTCAATAATAAGTGAAAATAATACTTGAAATAATGGATTATTTTCCCGATTTTGCCCAAAAAAAATGAGAATTTCCCAATGGAAAAGCTTTGAAAGTACTGTACAGTTCTCTATTTTAATATTGTACAAAAAATCTTGGAAGTTTTTCTTAATTTTTCGGAAAACTAATAGTTCTATCGGAAAATGTGTTGGAGACTTCTAAAACGCCTTCAATTTTCTATTTACTGCCTGTCAATTAAATAATATTAACTAAGTTATGGCCAGTTATAGGGGAAAATATATAAAAAAAGATTTTTGCCTGTAATTTAGAATTTCTCCAAAATTTTCGGAACCGGAAAATTGCGTCCAATTTATCGAGAAATTGCCGTTCTAATGTTAACTTACACATTTCAGTATCTCAGACAACAAGTGAGATATCGATGATTCGGTTTCGGCTTTGGCCAATTTCGGCTTAAAAATCTAGTTTCGGCTTCGGCCAAAAATCAGCCGAACCGCCCGAACCGAAACTCAAATGTTCGTGAATTGTCGTATACTTCATTCGGGAAAGTATGTGTTTTTTCTCACATACCATAATTGTTGTTTTTTTATTTCATTTAACACGAATTGACTATGCCGAGTATACCACGGTATTTATTCTCGCAGTTGGCTGTGATTTTGATTATGTAGTATCGTAATTTGGTTCAACTATTTGAAAAATACATTAACAAATGTCAAGTGTGAATCAAATTACGTTACTACATCACCAAAGGCGCAGCCAACTGCGATAATAAATATCGTGGTACACTCGGTATAACATGCAAAACATACACTCGATTTCTGCATATAAAAGAAATTTTCACATGGTTAAATAAGTTTCGGTTTCGGCCGAAACTGAGACCGAGGCCAAAGTTTCGGTTTCGGTTGTAAATCCTGTTTCGGTCGAACACTATCAATGGTTAAAGATTGACATTTTTCGGACGCTAAATCAAAAAATATCGATTTCTTTGCCAGAGCGCCCGCTTACTCAGTTTACTGTACCGAGTATACTACAGCGATTTACCTCGCAGTTGGCCATTAGTCAATATGTAGTATCGTAGCTTGATTCGGCCACCTGAAGAATACATTAACAAAATGTCAAATATGAACCAAGTTACGATAGTACGTAAGAAAAGCAGTCAACTGCGTGATGAAATACTGTTGTACACCCCCCGTATAATCCGATCCTGTATCTGTTAATCGATGATGATGATGATGATCATGATGGTGGAAAATTTTAACAGAGCAATTCCGAATATCTCTAACGATCGTATATTCGCCTCCGTCTTTGTTCTGTTGTCCTTTGATTTTGTCTCATTCGTACATTAATGGATTAGGTTTTAATATGTTTAATACATGTGTTTGTATTAGAATTGCACCTTGTAGGGGATCTACTCTCTAATTAACAAGCTAAAGTGTACTAGTCTTAATCCGGCAATCATCCGGTTGGGTTAATTAACGACTGCCTGATCGGATTTCCGTAATGTAGAAGAGATTGTCTTTTCATTGTCAATGGTACAATCAGACTATTCAAATTAGAATAATACACTGCCTACATACTTAATTCCCAATTTAATTAAATTGATTGTTGATTAAAAAAAAGAAAGAGATTTTGTGAGTAAAGTCTTATTATTGTATACAGACAGGTAGAGTAGTAGTAGTAGTAATAATAATAGTAGTAGTAATAGTTATATTACAACGCTGAAGATTTCCGATCCGGACATCGGTGCCAGGCTTTTAAGTAATGGATCGTTCAAGGAGCCACGATTCTTAATCCGATTTACGAATTTTTGTTCGTTTTTCACCGTAAAGAAATCTGTTCGTTTTCTTAAATGGCTAAAAATGTTCAAAGTCTGTTCAACATTGATGTATGGTCTTCTGTTTTAAGTTTACATCAATTCAACCACATTTATCGGAGGGGGCTAAAAAAAAAACAAAACACAACGATTTTGTCAATTTCGTTTTTGTATGTTTGTGTGTTAGTTAAAACATCAATGAAACATTAAACAATTTTAAGAAATTCTATGTATATGTGTGTGTGTATAAAAAAGATGACCTAATTAGATGTGAAACCACTTGTTAAAGATGCACAATTTTCACAAATAAAGCTACAATTAAGCAATATTATCCTGTTGGGTTTCTTATAACGTTTTCCAACAACAATAATTAATTAAAGACAGTTGTTAGCAGAGGGTTAATTGGCCACTGATGAACTCTTGCGTACGTTATTTAACTCTCTTAACGTTCTCCTTTTCAAGAATAATCTTGTCATCATTACCATCATCATCGCCATCATTTCTCTTCTTCATCTTCGTTTTCTTCGTCTCCATCCACTTACAAGAATGATAAGAGTCGCCTGTTTCTTATCATTATTATTATTGTGATATATATACATTTATATATAGGTATATTATACATTTTGTGGAGTCTTTCACCCGGAGCTAATGTATTAATTTCGCATCACACAGCTCTCTAGTAGCATAGTCCGGAGAGCGGCAAATTGTTTCCGACGGCGCTCCGGGTAGTGGCGCCAGGTATCCTTGGAGACGTCGACCGCCGGCGGGGTCGCCTGGCAACCGGCGTCGCTACGCTCACAGCCGAAAATGCCCTACCTGAAAAAGGTGAACTGTACATATATACACATACAGAAATAAAATGAAAGAAAAAAAAAGATATAACGATGGGTATATGAAATAGACTGGTCTCTTTCGCTCCTTTTACCTTTCTATGTATACATATATGTAGCTGTTTCTTCTTTTATATCTTTAATAAAAATAATGGAAAATTAGATTATTACAAAAATCGTCTATGTTTTATGAAAATATTCATATCGGTTTTAATAGAGGCATTCCTAATATATAGAAATAGATTTCGTTCTTTATGCCCTATTTATTAAAGGTTCTTTATGTACTTGAATTGACTGGCGAATAAATTTGAGATAAGGACAGACTGGAGACATGCTGTAAGATTGTGTCATTTTATTTATTCAAATAAATATATAAATAAATAACTAAATAAATAAATATATGAAATGATAAGTAATGGAAAAATACAATAATTTGATAAATAATCAGTATAGAATTAGCCAATCAATTTTCGTCTAATTGTAAAACTCATACTTGATTCTTTACAATTTCGATCCGAATGGATCACTTGACTACACAATAGAAGAAGGTGGAAAATGATAAAACCGCAACAACAACAACAACAACAACAACAAAGCTAAAATGATTATACCGGCACGTAATGTAGTTGGCACACTTGTTGCTTTCATTCTCATTTCACGAAATCTTTCCCATTCACCACCACACTTCCACCACGAAACAGTAGTTCCGTTACTACTCTATTACTACTACACCATAATACTCAGGATCAACATCATCATTATTGTTATTGTTGTTTACATTTCCACATGGCACGCGACTAATTATTCTTTTTCCAAGCATTTTATTTCTATCATTATCAAATCTATACATAGATACGTTTAATTATCGTTGAGCTTTTATTTAGCTCCTTATTTATATTTATTTATTGACATATTATTACCATTAATCCTATATATACATATAATGTTATTGATCCTTTACAAATTCGTCTTGTTTATAAACAAAATTTGTAAAATGTGACACTTTATTATAATCAATAATAACAACAATTATAATAATTTAAAAATATCTTGTTTATTCACAATATAGATTCATTATAAAGTTTTATAAAAATTTCACGAATTATTTATTCTGAATTTATAGAAAAATTCCAATACAAAACAATATATTCCCTTAACAAACATAAACACTCAATGATTATAATGACCTATGGTGTTTGATAAGAATTTTTATGGCAAATACAAATAAAACTAACCACCACCGTTCAAGTTATAGTGAAGGTTGCCCTAAAATTAGCCGTATTTGTGGCGCTCGATCCAGTACCTGGTATTTATAGAATGATTGTATTTGAGCGAATTGACGCAATTACATTGTGATTTATATGGTTGTGATCAAATATTGGTAGGTATACACTAACATAACATTTATTATGTGTATATGTATACCTCTATTTCGTTTCCATATTGACACCTTTTTAGCGCGGAACTTTGAAAAAAACTTATGAATAAACCATAAGGCGTGTAAACTCGCTATAAGATTTCGTGCTATTGTCACTCTGCAAACACACTTGTTCTGTCACTATTCAAATCTTTTGGTGACTGTAATCGACCTCCTGTGTTTTTATTGCATCGTAATGAGGTCGTGTCAAAGCTACTAGTAGTTGATTATATCAGCGGCTAGAGCGGCATGCTAACTTTGATCCTAGACGATGACGTCATCACTCTCTGTAGTGAGTGAAACGCCTTGCTCTGCTTATGAATATGGCATTTTATTTAACATGCGTCTCAATAGTAATATGCAGATTCTATGATGTTTTTTTTTTTGTTGGTGACACTTCTATACACCTGATCGTTATCAAACGAAATGAGAAACGTGTTTTGGAGGAATTAAAACGATATTGTTGTATGATAAATGGTGATTAAAGCCGGCTGCTGCTGTTGCTGGCCGACGGTTTTTGGGGAGTTTTTCGTCAATTGGGTCTTATTGCCATAAAAGTAGCCCCCTTATATTATTCAATCTCTAATCCATTTCACACAATCCTTTGATGTAATGTTGCGCGTAGCAATGGCCAACAATAGAGACATTTTGCAGATGTTTCGAAAAACCATCCATCCATCGAATTTAGAACACATTGAGGGAGAAAATTTGAAAAATTCCTCAAATAGTTCATTGAAATAAACCGTGTGATGACACACGATGGAAAAATTATGGAAAAGTTCGATAAACGCTCAAATAACGCCAAGATTGTTGTTGATTTTTCCACCCGGCGGTTTATTTTAGAAGTAACATTGAAAAAATTCATCGCATTTCTCTGTAAAAATCACAGGAATTTTTTATTTTCAATAACTTGACACCGCTTGACGATATGAATTAGACCAAAGTCGATTTCCTTGATAAATTTTAGTAAAATTGTAATACAATTCGCGTACGTTCCTATTGTTATAATTATTGTTAATGCATTTACTGTGGAAATCGTGTTTGTAATTAATTATTAATTAATAGAAATTACCCAGTCGGTTTATTCTTAGCCGTTTTACTTTTAGCTTAGCGATTAAATTATCCATTTTTTTCTAAATGCAGTTTTCGCAATATCTGTATCGTTAAATAAAACAAACGTTTCAATAATTGTTTAGTCTAGTCGATTTTTAGAATCTAATTCTTGCACTTTTTTTCTTCAAAACAACATTAAATTAAACAATTCTTGCATCCGTTTCTAAATTTTTAATAAAAATCCCGAATTACGAACGTATCGTTATTATTATGATGAGTTTTCGTTATCTGAATGTTGATTTACTAACAAGCATGCATATTAACGCAATATGCGTACGAAAGTTATTTTAAAATTCCATGGCCAAACGTCCGTTTAAAATTGCTTCTTTAACAACGAAAAAAAAAAGTGTACTATGCATATATGCTTGTAATAATGAATCAGCAGTCGGCAATAAAAATCCCCTCTTGATACAACAATTTCGACATGGATATTTTCCCATTTCTGGTCGGCGTATATATCCAATCAATCAACTCTACTGATTCAAACTCGTGATTAGAAAACCTAATCTTTAGAGAATTTTTCGGGTAAAAGTTGAACTAGTTTCACATATTTGTATAGACGTATAGAAGAGTGAGACCCCTCTAGCCAATTGTCATAAAAATACAATAAATATATTGTCCTCTGTATACGTTTGCATGGTAGTTTTTGTCCGAAATTGTGGATTTTTCGTTTGAAGCGTGGGAGACGAGTTAGAAAAGGGTTCGTTTTTCTCTATTGTGTGAGAATGTCTGTCAACGATGCAGATGTCCAATTTTTAGTTGTCGTCGATGGTAATGACGATGACGATATGAAACTTCTAGTGAACCTTTGTATTGATAGCGTGGGAGTTGAATTCGATCTGCACATGGGAATATACAATTTGAGAAATCAATAGAAAAATGAATAGGAATAAATACAACTGCAGAATTTTATTCATAACTCATTCTATGTAATTTATTCAGCAAATTTTTATAATATTGTTAACATTTAACCGGTCCCGAATTAAAAGAGAGAAGAAAAAAAAACTTTCAGGCTACATTCACTTTTTCCAAACAAAAATCATAAGGAAAAAAACACACACGATAGAAACGTAGGAGTTTACTTGAAAATGCAACATCATATTAAGTGATAATAAAAAAAAAATCAATTCGAAAGTTATCCATTTGGTTGAGATAAAAATGCAAGGTCGTCTGTTTTACTAATTACAGTTATACAAAAATACTAAACCCATTCAAGTCAAGGTTGAGGTGATCACTGTTTAAAGGCTAATAAATACCATTAGACATGACGAGTCAAGCTGTTTCTAACCGACTGTAGATTTCTCCCTACATCTATAAAAAAATTTCAATTATAACTCAAACTTTTTAGGGAAGGCTTTGAAAATATGGCTGTGTAAAATAAATGAATAGAACAATTAATTTATTTATTTGCATTGATTATTTACTTTGTAACAATTACAAATTGATTTATTTGTATGAATGAGAAACTAATAATTATTTATTATAAAATTGAATTTTTTCTATTTGTGCATTTATAAATTTGAAAATCCTATTTACGTTGTATTGTTGTTGTATTTTTCTAATAATTTGCTTATTTTCCTTTACGATTACTATTTTTCTGTGTGTTTTAAAAAAACGAAATCTAAAATTTTAATATAACGCTGTTACAACAGAACAAATTATTTCATACACAGTAAAAATGAGTTCTCTTCAAAAAGATTTTCTATGAAGACAACATGTTTTTCACCAACCTCCATCATCAACAACATCATGATACTGATGAATTTCCAAATGGAAGCAAATAATCGTATTAAAAAATAAAGTACATAAATAAATAACATCTTTGCTTAAAACAGCGTAAATGATATTCATTCCGTCTTTTTTAAATTTTAATCTTTGATATAATCAGAAACGTAACTAGGATGAGAAGAGCAAGGCACTTGTGCCACGTGTAATGAAAACAAGGGCATGCAATACCTTGCAAATTTCACCTAATAATCATCTTTTTTTAAGAAAATAATAATTCTATAAAAAATACCAATTGATATTTTAACCAAAAATGAGTTCTTTCAAACATATGTTGAAAGAAATATATAAAGTGATTGATAGAAAGAACATTGCACGTATCCAGTGGCGTAGCAAAGGGTAGCGAACGGTATTCCAGCACTGAGTGCTAGAGTCCAAAAGGCGTCTTTCAACATGAGAGCCGGTCTTTTTCATTTATCGAGGAGAATTTCTAATTTATGATAAAACTTAAAAAAAATTGTTCTAAATCATCGTTTTTTCTAGCAAATTTTGTTAATAAATTGTAAAATAGGAGGAAATGCCGATACATTCAGTCGATTTAAGAGACCTGACTTTTTGATAAGCTTTTTTAAATTACTAAACTTCATCAAATTTTTCTGTAAAATTGTAAAAACAAGAGCCAGATACGTGACCATTTTTTTTAGAAAGAGTTTTAAGTTTAAGACTGTATTTTGAGACATTTTCGGCAAATTTTGCTTTATTTTAATTGAACTATAACTTCATTTTTAACCACGGTTTTGAGAACTCATACATTGGTATTTCATTTTATTGCTGAATTCTTCATTTTTAAGACATGTTTGTCCTAAATTAACAGTTTTTAATAAATTTTTCCACTAAGTTGTGATAATTAATCGGAATTTTTGAGTTTTAATTTAAAAAAAATGTTTTTATTGAGTCACTAATTTTTTTAGCAAACTTTAATAGTGAACCATGAAAAGCTAACAATTGTTAGCACCTAATCGATTTCAGAATTAAATTCTGAATTTTGTATATTTTGTTTTTATTTTCTTCTCAAATTACAGGTTTTTAGCAAATTTTATAGTGGAATCATTAACACGATAAGATTTTGACAATTTTAGTTGATTTTCTAGCTAAATTCTCATATTTTTTCAAATTCTTTTTATAATCAAAAATTAAGGGCGCTACTTCTAATTTTTTCCCCCTAAAATAATATTAATAGTAATTTTTTAGATATTCTCCGGTAAATGTGGCGAATATAGTTATAGTTGCCAAGTGATTCAAATAAGATTTCAAGGACTTAAGGAACGTCCCTGGAGGACATTTTAGAAAAAAACTCATTTTGAAGATGTTCAAAAAAAACACGCTCGTTTTAGGCAACATCACGATTTTCAAAAACGAGTTAAACATGTAAAACAACTTTGAATTGATCGACGTTCCTGTCAGTATTAATTTTTTTCCGTTTTGATTTAGAATCAAGTGGAAATGTTTTAAATTTTTTCCTAGAATGTAATGTAGAGAAATGAAAAAAAAAATATCAATGTTGAGAGGGTCATTCATAATCGTTTTTAACTCGTTTTTGAAAACCGTGACCTTGTCCAATACAAGTATTTTTCCACCAACGTCCAAATGAACTACGAGGTTCTAATTTTGCTATGAACCCTCCTAAAAATCTTTGAAATATTTTTCTAATCGCTCGAAAACTAGAAGGAGTTTCATAAAATTCGCCAAATTTATATTTATTTAAATATTTGTAAAATGATAGGAGATGATGAGATTCAACTAATAATAATAATAGTAATGGTGATAATAACAACGAAAAAAAAAAATGGAAAACCAGTCGACATTGAAATGAAACACACACACATATATAACATGGGAAAAAAATAGCAAAATGTACGTCATGAACTCTGTTTTTCATCATAATCAAACATGTTAATGTTTTATTAATTATTCGAGGGCAAAAAAATGCTATGAAGAAAGAGGCAAAAACTACACAATTATTGCAATAATAGCAAGAATAACAAAAAATAAATTAATATGGTCGTGTATCTCTTCCAGTTTCGACCTACCTCAAATATAATAAAATGATGCATTTAATTTTGCTAATTCAAGGTTGTTAACAATTTGACTTTATCTGTTCATCATCATCGTTATATAACAACAAAAATAAAATAAAAACCATATTGTTGTTATATTAAAGATTAATAATGAACGTTATCATAGAGATATGAAATATTAACCTGTTAATTGCTTTATAAATTTGCGGTAGAATTTATTTTTAGAATATTGATAAAGACTCAACTGATACTAATTTCTATTGGTATAACTTGAAAATTGTTCAAAATTATTTAGATTGACTAATTAGATTTTTAATTAAAGCTCATCATGAGTAGTAGCTGCAAAACTTTTGTAACACTATTCCGTTTCAATTGTAAACTTTTATTTTACTAACTTATTATTTGCTTTTTTGTGTGCTTAATATTTTCAAATATTTATCAATTCAGAGGTTTTAGTAATGAATTTTTGATGTGTTATCAGTTTGTTTTCATCTTAGAGTTGCCCGTTTTCAAAGATTTGGAAAATGGCGGATGTTATGTTTGTCTTCTATAGATAAATATTAATTTATAATCAAAGATTCGAATGAATTTTTGAATAATCAACTTTGGATTGTTATAATAAATTTAATATTGCTGTTTATTTCTCTTTATTGTATATTCATCAACTGCTACCATATTATAGTATTTCTTCTCAGTCATTTTAAATGAATCTCTATAGATCCATCCATATAGATGTGACAATTTCTATTTCATTCGTGTAATAATTAAGTCGTGATCTCCTAAATAAGAGCAATTTCTACCGATATTGCGATATTTCTTGATTCGTAATTCAATTAAATTGAAGAATTGCAGCTTTATTTCTAACAATAAGACCACGTGTCTATAATGGTGTAGATTTAATTTACATTTAAACATCTCAACATAGACTGTTAATATTATTAGAATCTCACATAATATAGAAGGTTGTTTTAAATTTATTGTATAACAGCGTAACTACGCAACTGTGAATGTACAGTGATGAGCATATAAAAGAGACCACTTTTGTGGCGCTGTGTAAAGCAGACTTTTAATGTAGTTCATTCAGTATGCAATTGGAAAATTTTGAATTCACAGCCAACTGAATAGTTCAAAAGTCACTAGGTTTTCAATCTAAATGTGTGAGAGAGAAAGCAATATCTTCCGTTGGTATCATTGAAGACATGTTTGTTTACGTTATTCTGTCATTTTTTAAACATAACCTTAAGCTTTTTGATTTAAGTGTAATTTGTGTTTATTGGTGTTTTTTATTCATGTGTTGAACATTTTATTGACTTTGTGGGTGAAAATATATAGTGAACCATTGTTTTTAAACTGTAATGTGTCACATTTTTTCATAGTTGTAACTATTTTTCACTCCGCGTGCTGACGTCATTGTCTATCTGTCATTTTAAAACTTTCCAATTGCATCCTGAATAGACTTTAACAATATAACAGAATTTTAACAGATCAGGCTTTAGCAAGAAAGATATTCGATCAGAAAATAACGCTGCCATTTTGGGTAGTAACCTAAATAGACACTTTCTTACTATCGCTGTAAAAATAGCTTGACTTACACGAACCGAAAACCGTGATATTCCTCACTTAAGACACTTGGTCTTCTTTAAATGCTCGTCGCTGTACAGCTAGATGCATGGAAAAGGTGACAATTCTAGGGCGAGAAATACACGTTATTTTAGTTGTGTAAACCAAGCTTTCTGCATCTTGAAACAAAGAGGATGGGATCATGTAAGGGTCGGTAAATAAACAAGATAACCCTCTTATTCTAGCCTATTATTTTTAATTACATATTGTTAGCCTGACTTACACAGCTTTACAACTATAGTCGCTTTTTCCATGCACCTAGCTGTACATGTATCTGTTTTATTAAAACATTTCCATATATTGGTCACACAATAATTACGTTACTCTACTAGATTGGAATTAGGTCAGATATATCCCCCATAATAACATACACATTCATCCCTGAAAACGTTTGAAACACCCGAGTAACATATGTATGTGTGTGTGTGTGTGTGTATACATATATAGTTCTCATTCGAAATAGACATGACGACATTATCCCTGGTACATCAATATTTTTACAATTACTGACTGCTTTTTTTGTTGGCCTCTTTCTCTGCTTGTGTTCATCATCAAATTCACATTTGATTTGCAAATATTTTTTTACCCTGTTAGTCTGAAATTTGAATTATACATCTCTCTCTCTCTCTCTCTCTCTCTCTCTCTCTCTCTCTTATGCAAACGTGTGAGAAAAATGTATGTTGAATCAATAATGTTATTAAAATCTAAATGTTTTATTGCAACAACCCGCTACCATTTATTTTATAATAAATGGTGGTGTAAACACAGACACAGGTATATATCTGTATTGTTATACAAACCTGTTGATTTTCGGTCTTCCCTAGTGTTACATTGTACCTGCCAACCAGTTTATATGTCGTTTTTAAGCGACCCTTTGTAATAAAATCATATTAATTTATTGAATTAATTGTTGTTATTAATGTACCCATTAAAATTTATAAATCAATGTATACGGATATTTTTAGGCAATAAAGAAATGTTAGAATCTACCCCATTACCAACCCCAAACACTTACATAAGATGTACACTCACGAGCACATAAAAGAGACTGATTCTTGAGCGAGGAATATCCTGTTTTTCGGTTCGTGTAAGTCAGACTCTTTCTCTCGTCAGCGGAAGAAGGTGAGGAGGTGTGTTGTAGTCAGTTTCCGCCATAGCAAATTTGTAGAACCACCCTCTTTAGAGAAAGTTATAATTTACTAAATGGTCTCTTTTATGTGCTCGTGAGTGTACATGATTAGTTTATTATTATTGAGAGTAAATGAACATTTAATGTGAATAAATGAGCGCAATATTGATTTTTATTTACAAATAAATTTATTCTATAATTTGAAAAAAATCTGTAATCGAATTGTTATTTTTTCTGTGAAGACTTAGAAGTTTAAACATTTTCCATATTCTAAATACTTTTAGAAAGCTTCGTTTCTAAACAAAAATCATCCAGACAGCATGAATTTATTCAAACTTTTTAAACAACAAATTTTTATTGTAATTTTTTTTCTATCGTATGTATAGTTCGTTTGCAAGAATAGTGAAAAATGACTTATAGGTCAAATTATTTTACTGTAAATAACCTTTTATTCACTCCAATTATGTGCACTACAAAAAAAAGGTCTTTCTCCCCATCTGACCAAGAATTGTTGAATTATTTCATTGCTATTGTTAGTATTTACAGTAGACAAATTTCTTTAACCTTCACTATTGTTGCGGGCGATCTCTATAGTTGTCGCCTAGAAATAGTGAATTTTATAAAAAATTCATATTACTCTATAGTTAAGGCGCACAATGGAAATTGTCCACTGTAAATTCTATGAATAGTGTTTCTATCCACAAAATTTACTTCCATTGTGTTCCCCAACCAGAACAATCAGGCTTTTCCCATAAAGTTCACTATTTCCAGGCGGTGACTATACAAATAATGCTCGATTAGAATTACATGAAATAGAAGATTTAATGAAATTCAGACTCCCTAGAAAAAAAAGAAGAATAACAGTGATTCATCGGATCTTTTTTTTTGTGTATCAACACTAGGAGTAGAATTCGTTCAATTTTCGTGTCGACTTGATTGATCAACTGTCGTTACAAGTTTTTAATGTGTAAATTATTAGAATTTGTAAATTTCTTTCTCTATACATAGGAGAGTTTTGAAAATGTTTGCATGTATAAATTTAAAATTTGTATACATTTTCGTGTTCATGAACTCACTTCTGTCTCTATCGCTCCCTCTCTAATTTTTATTCTATCCAATATCTCAGTCTGTTTCTCTGTCAACCTTCAAAGATACAACGCAATTTCGTTCATCGTATTTTTGAATGAATTATTCTACAGATTTCGACGAGGGTTGTTATGTTGTTGCTTTATATAAAATCTCACCACTTTTTTAAGCGTCTAAAGAGACGCTTAAAAAAGTGCATTAAAAAAATGTACGCATAAAGATGCGTACATTTTTTTAATGCAACACCAATGACAAACTTTAATAAATATTGATTAAACAAATCGTATCAGTAGGTACAGCTAGGTGCATAGAAAAGTTGACGATAATTGTGAGGCTGTGTGAATCAGGCTAACAAGGGAAGTTCTCACAATGTCTAACAAGTCAAAATTGGAAATGAGAGAAATTCAACCAAAAATAGTAGGCATGAATAGTCCCACCCTCTTTCCTTTAAGATAGAGTAAGTTTAGTTTACACCACCGAAATAATGTCTATTACTCACCTTTTCCACGCACCGAGCTGTATATATGCCTACGTACATAATCATTAAAAATATGTTAAAGTACACCCAATTCTTTTTTTACACGGTAGATACGTTTCTTATGCAAAACAAAATCGTGCTAAAAAATACTTGCGACATGTGGTAAATAATAAAATGCCCCGTAACTACTGGAATATAAAAGAATAATGTAGATCAAGTCATCAACACGTGTAAGCATAAACCAACCGACTTCTGATCACACTAACAAAATTAAAATTCCAATTATTCTTTTGGGTTCCGTGTTAGAACAAGAAATTCGTGTAAAAAAAGTGTATTATTCAACCGTGTTACTTCGAAATCGTGTAAAAAGTTGAGTGTACCTATCAGTGAGTTGTGAATGGTATTTTTGATACATTTAAATGATGATCAAGAAGATTTGACAATGACTTTTATCAAATTTTCAGTTAATGGTAACTATTTTCCGTACATTTATTTTTCCTTCCTTCTTATTATGATAATATTGTCAACGATAAAAGGGTGGTCGTGGTGGTGGAAAGATTTATTGATATTCGCCTCCAATTATATCGGGATATAGGGGAGGCGGCCTTAACTTATTTCAACTGATTTTCAATAGCTATCAAAGTAGAGAAAAATTTTAAATAATTTTACAAAGTATCTAATCATTAGTCGTCTTTAGATCGCATGTACACAGGAAAATTGTGATTTTTCTTTGAAAAGTAAAGAGGATTGCTGTCACAATATGACCTATTTGAAATCAAAAAAAAAAGATCTCCAAAGGCAGCAAGTACCTTATATAGCGAATTTTTTTATGTATCTACATACTGAAATATTAATTGCAAAACATTCTTATGATACTGACAATTAATATATTTTAATAACATTGAACTAACAACTAATAAATTCACTTCCCGATGTTATTTTAATATTTCTGATTCTTATTGAAAAATACTTTTAATCCACAAACAATAAGAAACACTAATAAAATTTCACTCGTTTGAAGTTTGTTGTTTGTCTAATACGTCTAATCAAGGCCTGCGTGATTTTTTTAAGCGAAATTCTCTAGCAGGCCTTGCGTCTAATATTAACTGCCAAAATTAGTTACCCCCCGCGATATTCAATTTTTTTTCTAATATCAATTGTCAGAACACATAGCCATCTGAGATATGCGATTTTACTGTTTATACTCAAAAAAGAGATTTTTGCATTTTTCTTGCGATTCAATAAACCGATTTTCATGATTTTTTTCTGGGTCACAGAGGATCGACGGCTCTACTGTTATTTTAATTTTCATCCAAATCTAAGCAAATTTAATATTGAAAATGATTTTTTTTAACATTTCTTCAGCTCTTATTCCAAAAGTGTTGGCCCTACCAGTCTGGTCAACGAACTCATCCAAGCTATCCCAAAGACCGATTTTTGTACCAAGTTTCATTAAGATTGGTGTATTTTTACGGCAGTTATCGTGGATGTGTGTTTGCTCTCAGTGTGGAGAATTTTAAGAAACTCTTATTAGTCGACAAGCGATTCGAAAAATATTTTGAAGATTTGTAGAAGAGGCCCTAGGGAACATTTTAGCAAAATTAGAACCTCGTAGCTCATTTCAAAGTTGGTCAAAAAACGAACGTTTTGGATAATGTAGCAATTTTAAAAAACGAACAAAACACGCAAAACGACTAAAAATGGCTCAGAGACCTTCCCAACATTGATTTTTTTCGTTTCTTTCAATTTTATTCTGTAGCAGGTGTAAATATTTTGTATTTTCTCTGAAATATAATGGAGAAAAACGAAAAAAATCAATGTTGGGAAGGTCTCTTTAGTCTTTATTAGTCGTTCTGCGTGTTTTGTTCGTTTTTGAAAATTGCATTTAAATTCTATTTTGTAAAAATACCTTCTAAGCATTTGTCTCTACGTGATATGTCCGAAACCTATCGAGATGGTCAAATTCTCGATCCTATGATTTTGACTCATTATTAAACAGCGGGATCGTGAAGTTATTTTAGATTGTCGCGCGTTTATCGTCAGCACAAGCCATGGACATGACTCTCGGTTTCTACTATAATCGTAATTTATATGTTTATATTACACCAAATACTCATATCCAAATACTTGCAGCTCTTATGAAAATGTAGCAACAAAGGGGCAAAAATTAGCTACAGTAGACCACCTGGTTATTCTTCAACAACTACGTTGAATGATTGTACTGTTATAATCGCAAAAAATATAAACGTACAATTCTATTGAGAGGTCGATAAGGATCGAGTGTGATTGAAGAGCGCTAACATGTAAGATAGTTCAGAGCAGTGACATCATCTGCACACAAATGCGGGCAAATCCCGCTGTTAATTTATCATTTTATAAGGTATTACTTGTAATTGAACATGCATTGTTGAAAATACTTGACTTAATTCTATTACTTTAGCCATTTTCTTAGAAAATTTTACAAACTTTATCGTTAGATGGTGATTCTGGTAGGCTAATGGCTTATTGTTTGAGTATTTTTGCGTTTTTGAAATAATTGACCAGCTGTAATTTATAACATAATGGAAATATATGGAAATTTAATATGGTTGTAATGTATTATGATTTACTCTCACTCTAAAACAACAGTTGTAGTGTTGTAGGTGGATTGATTGATTTCCCTTCTATAATGCCTGTACTTTCAAATATATTACAAATGTGTGTACTTCTACATTAAAATAGATTTATAATACAAGATTACAAATCAATATTAACTATGATTATCTTGAAATGAATTGTATGTGTGTGTGTGTGTGTGTGTGTGTGTGTGTCTTCTATAATTTTGAAACTAATTAATGATTGATTATCATCAATATTGATAACCACATGAATTTTAGAATTCTTCCAAAATCACACAAAACTGGTAATAATTAGCAACCTATTCCGTCAAATTATATACAGGACATTTCATGTAAACATGGTTTATAACAATAATCTTGCTGTAACATTTATTTATTTATAAAATAAAATAATTTGAAGGGTAACATCGAGGATATATATTGGAGATGAAAACGCCCTTCTACAATTTTTTGGAAATAATCAAAAAATGGGGGGTTACTTTTGGAAATTACGCAATATTTAATAAAAAATTCCTACTTTTAAAGACGTAGTATCAACTAAATACAAACTGTTTTAAGAACCATGGTCAGAAGATCCCCAGTTTACTGGTAATAAATTTGAAAAGGCAGGAAGGTGTAATAACAGTTTGAAGGAAATACCGACAAGTACTTTGTATATTTACTACTAGTAAAGGACTCCAATCCGTGGCCCACATTTTATAATGGTATTGAAGCATTTAAATATTCACAATTTTCGAAACTTAAAAGGAAAATTTTATTTTTGTATTTAGTTGGCTTTAAAAGTGATAAATTTTTATTTAAAATAGCGTAATTTACAAGAGTTGACGTCAATTTCTCCCATTTTCATAAATTATAGAAAAGTGCTTTCTCCTCTATAGGATACCCCAGGTGTGTTCCCTTTCAAGTTATTGTAACAATTATTTTATTTCTATAAATAAATGAACAAGCTATAGCGAAATAATTGCTCCCTGCAATGTTTACGTGAAAAACTCTGTATATTATGGTATAGAAAAGGCAAAAAAAAAATACATTCTCAATCATGGCAATTTACTAGGAAATTACCGACAAGTTTACCAGCTTGTTTAAACATAAATTACCAACGTTTTGTTAGCCTTCAAATTGCTCCCGATTTGTGTTTATTGTTCCATTTGTTCTTTTCTATTTAATTATGAAAAATTATACATACAGCTGAAATCAAATAGAATTTATTTACTGTTAGAGTGTAATTTTTATTTTTCCTATATTGAACTACCTGATCTAACACAAAATCTCGATACTATTACTAAGTACACCTTCAATAATCATTTATTATGATTTATTGGACATTTGGGTTAAGTGTGTTTTAATTTTTAATAATAAAATTACAGTTCCACGATAAAGGGATTTTAATTCGTTATAAATAAGCTTAGGACTATGAACCTTCTTTAGATTGTCGCAAGACTTACTATAATCGTAATTTATATGTTTATATTTCACCAAGTACTTAAACCTATCCATTTGTTGCGTTTATGAAAATCTATCAAAAATGGGCAAAAATTAGCTACAGTAGACCACCTGTTTATTGTTTGTGATGTCGCCAACTACTTGAATGATTTTAGTGTTACAATCGCAACAAATGATCGCTTACATATAAGATAGTTTAGACTTACGATAGTGACTTCACCTGTACACAAATACGGGCAAATCCTGCTATTAAGTTATAATTTTAAACTGTTCGGATTGTAACAGAAAGACAGTTTATGCTTTAGGTGAGTGATTTAAGATGATATAATGATAAGTGACATTAATTGAGATCATGTATGCGTAGAATCACGTGGTTTTATACTTTCCATACTAGCGAAAAGTCTCTAATGACGTCAGTGCTACCGTACTGTATAAATTGTCCAATGTTAAGTTATAAAAATGTAGAACAAAACCGAGTTGTAGCATTTATTATAAATATTATTTTAATAAGCATTTCTGCTTGATTTTAATACCTACAGAATGTAAATAATAATTATATTTTCAATAATTTATAACGTGGTAAAAATATAAAAATGGAAACGATTAATTTTCTATTGCATTTTGTTTATAAGTACAGTTTTAAACTATAATCAATTTCCAACATGTCAATGAAATACGAAAAACTATGTCTAAAGCTCTATTATTATTATAAGTGGAATATTTAAAATTCTTCAAACAACACAATATTTATTTTTTTATATTACTTGGTAAGGAAAAAATGAAAATTGTCTACAAATCTGATCTACCAAAAGAGAGATTTTTGACCGAATTTTCATACAGAATTTCTAAACAGATCATCGTGACCTGAAATCAAGCACACTTCTTCATCGATTATCATGATTATTATTATTATTATTACTGTAATATTTTTGTATTACTTTTTCATACATGGTAATTTTTTATACACGCGCACACACATAAAATAAAACTAAAATGAAGAAAATCGACGTGATTACAATACACAAATTGTAATAAAATGGATAGATGGAATTTTTCTCAAGATTCACCATATTATTCCTCTATAAGGCAATTAATTTCGATTCTATAAAACTTACAATTAAGTTGTCTCGAAGATTTTTCAACTTAATTCAAGTGATGATGAATTATTCGATATACAAAACGAAATTTCCCCATCCTTTTACATTTTCTATTACTTATCTGTTATTTGTACAGGGTTATTCACGTCAGATGAAAAAACTCCCATTATTTAGTAAGCGATTCGAAAAATATTTCAAGGATTTGTAGGGGGGTACCTGGAGATCATTTTAACAAAATTCGAGAGCCATAGCTCATTTGGAAGTTGGCCAAAAAAACGCTTGTTTTAGACAGGCTTTTTTCCGTTTTTCTCCATTGGATTCTAGAAGAAATGCGAAACATCTCCACCTGTTCCAGAATAAAATGGAGCAAAACTAGGAAAAAAAAATTGACAGGATTCTCGAGTCATTATTTAGTAGCGGGATTTGCCCGCATTTGCGTGCAGGTAACGTTACTGCTCTGAACTATCTTTTATGTTAGCGCTCTACAATCGCACTCGATCCCCATATCAGTGAAGTTATACGTTTAGTTGTCGCAATTGCAACACTGCAATCATTCAAAATAGTTAACGAACTGAGTGAGCGGCGTCACAGACTGACACAGACATTATACAGGCGGTCTACTGTGACTGATTCTTGCTTCTCTCTTGAAACATTTTCGTAAGTAGGTGGGTTCAAGAATTTGGTGTAAGAGAAACATATAAATTACGATTATAGTAAAAATTGAGAGTCACGTATGCCTATGGCGTGCGCTGATGATAATCGCGCGACAATCTAAAATCAATTCACGATCCCGCTGTCAAGTCATTATAATTCATTTTGTGTGTTTAGTTAATTTTTAAAAATTGCGACATCGTCAGAAACGAGTGTTTTTTTAGATTCCAAATGAGTTAGGAGGTTCTAATTTTGCTATAAAGTCATCTAAGGACTCCTTTATAGATCCTTGAATTTTTCATCCAATATGAATAACTCTGTATATTAATTTATCTACTTAATAATAAAATCATTTAGTTCGACCATAAGGATTTGGTCAATTTACGATTAAATTTATGAATTTCAGAGATTAAAATAATAAATTCATTATTATACGCTTCGTATCCGTATCCAATTAAAATAATTGACGTGTTAATTTTTAGTTTATCACACCAACTATACCATAAGGTAGATGCGTAATTCTTCTTCTATATTTCTAATTTAAATTCCACTACATATGAAATGTTGACATTAGGTATCACCCAAAAATAGGGATAGTTTTGAGTACATAATTGATTTTCGTGCTAAATGGCCTCATCTATAAATGCATAAAGATTAATTATTTCATTCATTTCATTTTAACGGATTAGTATTTTCTATTTATTCAAGTGTATTTAATATTTTATTCAAAAACAAAAAGGGATATTGATGAATTATTGTCAAATTAAAATTGATGAACTGTATATACCTACTTGTATTATTACTAATTAAGTAGGTACTCAAAACAATTGGAAAAACTTTCTCAAATCGTGTTTTTTGTATTTGTTCGAACTTACGTTGATTTCTTTGAATTCTGTAGCCAGTGTCGTAACTAGTATGGGTAGAGCGGGGCATTTATCCCAGGCGCGAAGGAAATTAAGCGCAAAACCTTCAAATTTCTCTCAGCATAATAATCATACTTAATGATTAATCCCAATGTTGATATTTTTGAATTAAGAATCTTTAACAACCAAGAAAAGTTTATAATCCATTGTGAGACTTGAACCCACGATCTTTGGATTCGTACAACACTTGCTCTTGTCCAACTGAGCTAACTGGCTCGTACAAGAGCAGTGGAGTACAAATCTAAAGATCGTGGGTTCAAGTCTCACAGTGGATTACAAACTTTTCATAGTTGTAATTACGACGTTAAGGATTCTTAATTCAAAAATATTTATTATGAGATTTATAAGTAATATGTAAAGTGATTGATTGAATGGATGCACATCTACAGGAGCGTAACAAAGGATGGCGAACGATATTTCAGCTTTGAGCCCTTGAGTCCAAGGGGCGCGATTAAACTTGGAAATTTATCTTATGTTTGAATTTTGTAATAATTTCGTTCTACAACATCGTTTTTTCTAATAAATCTTATTACGAAGACATTAGTCAATTTTATAGACTTGATTTACAGACAAGGTTTTTTTAAATTTTGCCAAGGTTATTCAAATTTTGGTGTTCAATTGTAGAAAACTAGACAAAGTTATTTAAAAAAAATACTTGGTCGCTTTTTCCTTATATATTTTTTTAGCAAATTTGGCTATTTGGAAGATGATTACTGAGTCATTTTTAATCGAACTCCAAAATGTTTGTGGCGCGACTCATATTTCTTGCAATTTTTGCTCAAATGGATGAAATTTGAGACATTTTTATTTCATTTAAGAGCCGAATCCTTCATTTTTTAAGACATGTTTGCCTTGCCAGCTTTTAGTCAATTTTCGAGCTGAATTATTGCTTTTTGTTACAGTTTTAAAAAATATTAGCAAAAATTTTACCAGTGCATTATGAAAAGGTTACAATTTCGATACTTAATCGATTTTAGAGCTAGATTGTCAACTTTAAATCAAGGTTTTTAAATGTTTTCATTTTAAATTATCCATTCTTAACATTTTTTTTTATAAAATCATCAAAATTAGGAGATTTAAATAATTTTAGTTGATTTTGAAGCTGAATTATTGGCTTTTATTATAACTTCAAAAAAAAAAATCTGGAATGCGGTTAACCCTGCAGGCCATTGCTGAAACTTCCCGCTAAGTTTTTAAAGCTTCAAAATTATTGTGAGGAGTACTAATTAGAGTGGTCAAAGAATTTTGAGGTTATGTTGAAAAAACGCTTTTTCGAAATTTTTCGACAACGATATCTCGCGATATATCAACGGATTTTGACGAGCTTTGTGGCATTCGACGCAGTTTTCAAATCTCTAAAATTATTATGAGGAGTACAAATTTGATTGGTGGAGTAATTTTGGAGTTACGTTGAAAAAACCCTTTTTTCGATATTTTTCGACAACGATAACTCGCGAACAAATCAACGGATTTTGACGAGCTTTGTGGCATTCGACGCAGTTTTCAAAGCTCTAAAATTATTATGAGGAGTACAAATTTGATTGGTTGATTAATTTTGAGGTTATGTTGAAAAAACACTTTTTTCGATATGTTTCGACAACGATAACTCATGAACGAATCAACCGATTTTGATTGTTCAAACGCCATTCGACGTTATTAGTCAAGGTTAAGAGCCGATCAGATTATGGAATCGATCGGTACAGCAGCTCAACATTATTTTGCAAAAACATTATTTTAACAAAATAATTTTTTCGGTTTTTTTAGAATTTCTCAAAATCTATAGGGCCGAATCGGTCCAAATTCAAAAGTTATGAGCTGCTTACATACTCTCACACACTCACACACACATACAGCCATACAGACACCCTCGCAAAAATAGTCAAAATAGTTTCCTAGGACCCCAAAACGTCGAGATCTGCTGAAAATTCAATTTTCGAAAATCGGGGTAAAACCAATAACTTCCCGAAATTTTGAAAATATTCAATTTTCTTAGCGGGAAGTTAAAATTGTTCTAAAGGTTACAAGTTGGTCACTTTTAATTGACTTTACAGCTAAATTTTCGACTTCAAATCAAAATTTTTAAATGTTCTCTTCTGAAAATAAGCGTTTGTACCAAACTTTGTTATGTAATTGTTATAAGGAAGAGATTTAGATAATTTTAATGGATTTTGAAGTTAAATTAGCATATTTTTTTTTAATTCTTTACCATGTTACAGCACTGTCTATTGCACTTATGTATGTTAAACGAAAACTAAAAATGTCAAAATAATTATTACAACATTCATTAGTGATGTAATTAGAGAATTTCGTTTATAAGCTAATGAAGTACACCTATTTTTTTATATATTTTTTAAAACAGTAAAGTTTAGAATCGGTTAAATGATACGGAAAATTACTGAAGCACATAGTTTTAATTGCGCAACTTTTATCTTGTATTGTACGTATACGTACGTATGTATATCTGTCCTCATTCATCCAACTTTAATACAATAAATCGATTAAATTAAAATTCCCATTTGGGAAAACTTAACGTAATGACTAAACCTAAATAACCGTTAACCCTTTCGCTGCTCCACACGTATATATTTGCAAAAAAAACTTGTGTATCATACGCTCCCGACGAATATTTTCGCGCTTAGTTTTAAATTAGTTAGCTGCTCAATACGACTATTTTTACTATGTATTATTCATGTTTTCTGCTCTATACGATTATTTTTGCTGTTTAATACGTATTTAAGGCTACCAATGTTACTGCGTTAACTGCTCTACACGGATATTCTCGCTCTGATTTTATTTTCGTACGCTGCTTCAGACGAGTATTCTCGCTATAAAAATTATAATAACAATTACGAACTTGTCTAAACCTGCACAATATATTTATCAATTTCTAGCGCATACAGGCAGTTCTTACCAGCATTCTGAAGAATACATACTAAAATTCAATACATTTATAGTTATTTTAATTATATAATTATCTACTGTAAGTATTTTATAATAAAATTATATTATTTATAATATTATAAATAAATATAATTAATGTATTACGCAATTTTTATTAGATGGCAAAAAAATATCTTACCGATGCAGAGTTGGAAGAAATACTATTACTGTCAGATAGTGGAGAAGAATTTCTCGATGATATAGACAACAATGATAATGAGACAACTGATGACAGTGATGATTACACTGAAGAGCCACAACATAAGAAACGGGCGGTCAATTGCGAATATCAATGGAAGGATGCAACATCCTTTACACCAAAAATTTACAATTTTGATAATGGTTGTTCAGGTCCTTCGAAAGGTAACACTGACTACACGGAATTAGAGTGTTTCAAAATATTTTTCACAGAGGAAATAGTAACAAAAATAGCTGAGCAAACCAACTTATATTTCCAATTTCTCACAGCAAAAGATCCAAGTGAAAATTCACGTGTAAAACGGTGGAAGAATACCGACTTCAAAGAAATATATTGTTTCTTCGCTGTAAATCTTTTAATGCCGCAAGTAAAAAAACCCTGTCTGAATGATTATTGGTCTCAAGAATGGCTTCGATCAACACCAGCTTTTGCACAAATAATGTCAAGAGATAGATATTTGCTGCTTTTGCGGATGTTGCATTTTAGCGATAATACTTCACCGCCTATTGAGGGTGATTCTTTACGCAAAATTAAAATTATTGTTGAACATTTGAAAAAAACATTTAGAGAAACTTTTATTCCATATCAAAATATTTGTATTGATGAAAGTCTAATGTTGTTCAAAGGACGATTGTTTTTCAAACAATATATACCATCAAAGCGCCATCGTTTTGGGATCAAATTTTTTGTTATGTGTGATTGCAAAACAGGTTACATTCTAGACTTTATTATTTATACAGGAGGAACTACAGAAATTGCTAATTTTGATATAGAAAATATTGGTAAATCTGGAAGTATAGTGTTAACTCTAATGAAAGACTATTTGAATAAAGGCCATACAGTATACGTCGACAATTGGTATACAAGTCCAGCCTTATTTTCCTATTTATTTGCAAATAAAACCAACGCATGTGGTACAGTAAAAGCAAATCGCAAGGGTATGCCCGTTATGAACAAGAAATTGAAAATGGGTGATATTGAATGCAAAGCAAGTCAAAATATATTAGCAATAAAATGGCATGATAAAAGAGATTGTCTACAATACACACCAACGAATTAGCCCCTTCTAATAAAATTGATCAAAATACCGGCGAAAATGTTCTCAAACCAGTTGCCATTCTAGATTACAATAAAAACATGGGTTCCGTAGATAGAAGTGATATGATGCTAAGTATGACAGAAACAGTGAGAAAATCGGTCAAGTGGTATAAAAAAACATTTTTCCATCTATTTGATTTAGCAGTTTTGAATGCTTCTATACTCTATAGAGAGCTGACTAAAAAGGATTATCCTGTAAAAGAATTTCAAATAAATTTGATAAAACAATTACTCCGTACATATCACACACCTGAACAACGCAATCGAGCAGGTAGACGTCCAGAAGATGCCGATTCTCTATTACGCTTATCAGCTAGACATTTTCCAACATTTCTTTCTGCAACAGAATCAAAAGCAAACCCAACTAAACGTTGCATTGTATGTGTAAAAAATAAAAAACGAAAGGAAACTCGATATGTATGTGAGCCTTGCAATGTTTCTTTATGTGTGGTACCATGTTTTGAAATATATCATACTAAAAAAAATTATTCTTTGTGAAATGGTAAATTTTTGCAATAAATTTTTTAAATTTTAGTTATTATTTTCAATTAACCGCTTTACGTATATTCTAAATAAAAATCACCATATAGGATTTAATAATTACAAAAAAAAATAAACTGCTCTACACGAATAAACTCGCAATACTTAATTTCTTTAAACAGCTCAACACGAATTAATTCGCAGCGTTTAAATGGTCAAACTGCTCAACACGAATAAAGATGAAACTACTAAAATAAATGCGCACAGCAGGCACAAAATCTCAAAACGAATTGCGCAGCGAAAGGGTTAATAATATCTATTTTTATTTTATTTTGGATTACATTGTTGCAACATTCTACATACACGTTAACATTACAAGAAACATCATCGAGGATCTTCCGCAATTATTAACGTTGACTTTCTTTGCACAACAATTGCTTATTTGACGGATTAATTGATATTTATTGAATAATTATTACAACGATAAGAATAGAATAGGTGTGAAGGTTATAGATAGAAATGAATTGTAATGTGCCTCATTAAAATGGCGGTTCATGGCGTGCATTATAGACAAAATGTCCGAAAAAAATTCACACCAACCATGACCTTGTCCGTTAATATAGACGCGACGTAGCACAACGACTCATTTAATAAATATTAAACAACGTAAGCAAGCATAAGAAGGATGCAAGAAAAAACGACAACAAAAAAAAAAGCCTTCGAAAATCTTTTGAATGTTGAGGTTGTTGTTTGTTATTGTTGTTGCATTTATTCATTACATACACCTCTTTTTTTTCTGTCGTGTTTTTTTTTCGTTCTTCTATTCTATTCTAATCATAAAGTCAAACACGCTAGAATAGGATAGGTTGTGTTAATTTCGTCCAATGACCAACTAGCTAGCTTATTTTGGGTTGGAAATTTTTCTAAGAATTAGCCCACGTGATCAACATATTTTAGTTAGTGTGCAAAAATGTTTGCTTTTTTTCGGCCCCCCTTTTTCCTGTCCTTTAATATAAATTACATCTATCCTTGTCGATGTTATCTGTTTATTTTCGCTATCTGTTTCTGTTCAATGTCAGTTTTGCAAAATTCAGTTAACCTAGGTCATAGAAGTCTCTCTCTCTATTATATACAATACTAGTCATCAACATTTCGCAAAACGTTAAACAAAAGTAATAATAGTGATAGAAAAAAAAAGCCAAACATTTCTGGCCTTGAATGAAAGTGACCGGTTGATTCGGGAGGCACCGAAGAGGTGCGCTCGTTTTTTCCGTTTTTAAAATGTGCATATAATGTGTATGTGTATGTGTATGTAGATGTGTGTTTTATTTTAAATAGGATAAAAGAAGGGGGACTAGCCGAAATTTGCGTCGTTTGCAATATTCTAACATGATTACGTTTCATGGAATTTTTTTTTTAATTTCAAAATTTTTCTCAAATTTAATCGGTATGCCGTCACGTGTTTGAATTTGCACTAAATATCGCGGTCAGATTACGTTACGCTATTAAAAGATTATAAGATTGCTTCATATCAAACATGAATAGCAATCATTAATCATGCCAACATCGATTAGGCATCATAATGATCATGATGATGATGATGGTACAGGAATGAGCGCCGTAAATAGCATTGCAGTAGTAAAAGTGGGGCCCACAATATTCGATTCTATCTTAGAGTTATTAATTATTTTTGTCATCAAAAAGGAGATGCTTCTTTATTATACACTCTAGAGAGGTGTGCAAAGCATCAATTTTACGTCGTTGTCGTTTTTTTCTTTTTTGGATATTATTAATACTACACCATGCTTAACTTTGTATGCTATAGATACACGGTAGGGGGTGTAAGAAGAATCTTCTCGTAATAAAATATTGTAATATGGAATTTTATTATAACAAGGAAGATGGGCGAGAATTTTTCCAACAAGCTCAATTTTTACTGTAGTATAGGAGAATCATCGTTCAAAAAATGATTTTCCTTCGTCGGGAAAATTAATCATCTAAATTGAATAATATTTAATTGGCACCTTGATTTTATTGCAATTTCAATATGGAATTTTCAATATTCTCCTAAAATATAAGTGTTAAATCGCCTTTATAATGACAGTTCAACTTATAATTGATGCCAGAAAATTTGATCGTCAGTTAAAAAAAAGTATCAAATATTAGACATGTGAAAATGTGTCTTTATCAACGTTTTGACAGGAGTAGAAATATGAAAAACTTGTATCTAATCATGTCTGATTTATTAATTTTTACAACTGTTGTTTGCTATGCTCTTGGTTCATCAAACATGATTATTTGCATAGGCTCGAGCAAGTATCTAATTATAAGTCAAATTAGGTACTTCACTATAAAAGCCCCTTTACATTGTCCGATTTTGGTATTCGATTTTCTAGCCGAATTGATCTCGTATCCGAGATATTTTCATCTTTACATTATCCGAACCGGTTGCATGTGCACGCAGGCGCTAACATTTGAAAATCGTTGATACTAAACGACACCGAAAAACCACATTATCGCCATGCTTTCAATTTGGATTTAATCTCAAATTCTCAAAACAGCATACCTACTATACGTGGCACTTTTCGGCAATTCAAACAGAAGCTCGGATGGATTTAGAGAAAAATTGGATAAAAATCGAAAGATTTCTCGAATGTGACAACTCGGATCCGAAATCGAATGGTGTAACACAATTTATCATTTGAATTGCTCGAAACAAGAAATCGGATGCAAACTCGGATATTGTAAAGTGTACTTGAGATTTAACAAACACAAATTTACAACTCTTTGCTAGGTGCGGAGATAGACTTTCTTTTTCTATTTTAGATAGTTGGGGCAGGCGGAGATAGACCTTTTTTTCCAATTCAGAAAGTTGGGGCGGGTAGAAGACTACTCAAGAGTTGTAAAATATTTCGATGTTAGTATTTACAGTAGACAAATTTCTGGACGGGACAGAAGTGCCACCAACTTACCCAACTTTATTCAAGGTCATGAAATGGTCAACTATACTGCTATAGACTGGCTTTAGTAGACATGACTTTTAACTCAAATTATTTTATGATATGATCCAACAATAGAGTTTGTCCACTACTGTAATTACTAACAATAGTTAGGGAATAATTTACAACTTCTACCACATGTGGAAAGATAGAAAGAGATCCTTCCGAAATGCAGGTAGTTGGACACGCAAATAAAAACGGTAAAAGTTGTAAAGTATTTCCTTGCTTTTGTAAGTGATTACAGTGGACAAACTATTGTTAGATCATATTATCATAAAATAATTTAACTCAAAAGTCTTGTCTAGCTCTACCCATAAATGCGCCAAGTGTCCCAATAGAGCGGGTTGTACTTGTTTAATTATTCATTCTATGCTTAATGGGCGCCGATTCTATGCAAAATTTCAATTCTTGTCAATACCGGACTTGAGGTTTTTGAGGCCCTAATTCAGGAAGCTTTTTGATAACCAGAGTTTTACATTATTTCAACAACTTCATCGATTTTTTTACCTTTAGATTGTGAAGTTTACATGTATCCGACTCTGGTTCTTATATTGCCTATAAGGTGATTCATATCGGACAAAAAGTTTTTACGGCAACTCCAATGATTTGGCTAGAGATTCGTAAAATATTTCAAGGACTTACAGCAAAATTGTAACCTCGTAGCACATTTGGGAGTTTATTCAAAAAAAACTTGTTTTGGACAAGGTGGCGATTTTCAAAAAACGAAATAAACATGTAAAACGACTAAAAATGAGGAGATGTAAGTCGTTTTGCGTGTTTAGTTTGCTTTTTACAAGCGTTTTTGATCAACCTCCAAATAAGCTACGGGGTTCCTAAAATGTCCCTTACGGATCCCTCTGCAAATCCTTGAAATATTTTTCGAATCACTTGCCAAACAAGAGGAGTTGCCATAAGAACTCTTCGTCCAAGGGAAGTAGTACAGAAAAATATTTGTTAGGGGCCCATTCAGGCTAAAGACGGCCCTAATAATACGGTCTCGACGAGTAGTGGCACAGTTATACCTAAGCATTCTACACTTGGTGCAGTTATGCCCACCGTTTCAAGTAACGGATTATATTTTGGCGCAGTTCGATTACACCCAAATTTCTTTGTCAAGCCTTATTGTAAAATAATTTGATATATAAGTCATTTTTCACTATTTCTATGCGCAAACTATACAATTAGGATAAAATTATCGTTAAATAGAATAGAATTTCGTAACAGCTACCACCCTAATAATAGTAATAATAATAATAATAATAATTAACGTGCACACGCATTTAACGATAATTATGATACGAATCGTCGATCTAATTATGTCAGCAAGGTATGTGTATGTGTTTGTGTTGATGATGTGTCATACACATGCACGACAGCATAGAATTTCGACTATAAATTTCTTGGTGTGCGCCCACAAGAAGACGATAGCAAACGACTACGACATCGAGCATGATTAATATTTGTATCTACTACTAATGTGTAGATTTGCCACAGTTCTTGATGACATTAATGAATTTATCATAAATTTGATCTGTGACGCACAGTTAAATATTATAATTTCCGAAATTTCATTCAAGTGTTAAATTTTAGGGAATAATCATGTTTATCGAGAGAGTTTAGAGAAAGAGAAAAACAGTACAAGTTGACAAGGGATCAAGAATTTCCATCAGAAGACATGTATTTGTTGAATAGATTTGTTAAGGGCAGGGGGGGGTGGTTAAGATGTGACTACAACTGTCACAATAGACGTCCATATCCCCTGGCCGTCAATTCAGTCTAAATGTGATTAGATATAGAGTTATCAGTTTCTATCTCGGGCAGTTTTATTTTTATGTACAAAACTTTGGGAAGAACAGTGAAACAGTTTGGATCTATTTTACTACTATTACTACTACTACGACTATATCGTTGTTACGGGGGCTCTTTGCAAATCGCTACAATATCCAAACCCTTCCCTCCTCCTCGGATGGAGAAGAGATAGTGATGAAGTCGCCGTCGTCGTCGTCGTTGTTACTACAACTGTCGCCGTCTCCGTCAACCATAAGATGACTATACACTTCTTTCTGGATCATTATTTAAAGGTCCAGGTAGATTGGTTTCATTGTTCCTCTCTCAACTAATATTGCTTATCTTTGTTTCTCTTTCCTTCGTTGTTGTACAAAAAAAAAGCAGAAGGGTCTTTTACTAGGATTGTGCCAGTGAAATGTAGGAAGAAGGGTTATAGTGTTTCGTCATTCGGGAAAGGGAAGAAAAATGATCCATTAATCTGAAACCCAAAGTCTGTGTGGCGCCTGTAGTAGTAGTAGTAGTAGTCTGAGGCTGAACAAAAGACTGTAAAGGCGCCGATCTGCTCAGATCTCTATCATCGCGTTTCCTCCACTCCACAAAGGTGCTATTCCAGGTTAAGGACATTGAAACGACCGCACATATTCTCATATATTAACAGTTTAATTTTACAATTTAACGATTTAATTGTTTCGTATGGGGAAAAAAGAACGAAATTTAATAAATTCGAAGTGTTATCTTATTGAGCCCACATCGGCCGGATATTCTATAATATCCTATCTGGTTATTTTCAAATCCATTATCGCCGAAGATGAGATTTTGCTCTAATCGTTCGTTGTTTTTTTCTTCTTCTTGATTTCGTTAAATCTTTAAAATCATACCGACACCTGTCGGAATTTAATCGACTTGTTTATCAGTCCGTCTTTCTGTCTATTTTATTAGCAATTAAATAAACCATCGACTTGATAATTTTGCAAATCTGCAGGTAAAAAGCTTAATTTCCATCAGATAAATCTGTTCAATTTTACAGACATACAGGGTGTGTCCTTGCGATGGGCCATTAAAGGTAAATATAAGAAATCCTAATTTATGGATGTTTCTGAAATTCGGTATACAGCCGTTTTACCACCTGAACTATCTTTGGAAAATATTTCTTTTGTTCTAGCAGTCCCCGTTTAAGGGTATTTTTTATTGCATTTTTACATTCTTTGGTTAAATTGAAAGGGAGTTTAATAATACAACCTATGGTTTAACACTGAAAGTTTTTCAGATATTAGGATTTTCATGAAATTTTAAATTTTGCAGTGTTTGGTTGAGGGATTTATATCTTTAACAGTATTGCAGTTAAAAGATGAAAATTTGGAATTTAAATAGTAAAAACAATGTACTTTCTATCAAATCCTTCAGATTTGAATTATCTTTCAGCATTTAGCTGACATTTTTCTTTCAGATCATTTCGAAACTGGAATATCTTGCTTACTTTAAATGGAACACCATAGTTTTCTTTATATGGTAAGATTTTCAATTAAATTTTCAATTTCGTTCAATCGCCGCGCCTGAAAGAAAATATAATGCATAGAACGCTTAAGAAAATGACAAAATAAAACAATTGACGTTAATATTGAATATTTTACATGCTTTTTTAACAACTTTACTACATTTTACATGCTCAAAAAATGAATCCAACAAATTTTGATTTAATTAATTATTTTTTTTTCCGATTCCTCTTTATTGAGACAGTTTAAAATTAATTAATCATTTTCATGTTAATTGTGGCAGTTGAATTGAAAGTTGTTTTTCAGGAGAAAAAATTAAACGATATTTTAAATTTTGAATAACTGAACAATTATCAAAGATAGGTATAAAGAATTCAGAATTTTTTCCTCTATCTAATTCTATGAAGAAAAATTTGATGTTCCATTTAAAATAAGCAAGATATTATAGTTTTGAAAATTGCTTCAAATAAAAATTAATTTCAGCAAAACACTGAAAGATAGTTAAACGCTATAAACTTTAGTAGAAAATACATTGCTCATGCTATTTATATTGCAAATATCAACATTTTAATAGTATTAGTTTCAAAAATTTGAATTTTTTAATCAAATTGCAAAATTTCATGAAAAGTCAAAATATCTGAAAAACTTTCAGCGTTAGACTATAGATTGTGTTATTAAAGTCCCCTTCGAATTCATGAAAGAATCTAAAAATGTAATAAAAAAATTACTATTTAAAATAAGCGAGCAGAGTGCACTACTTTATATAATAAGGGTTGCTAGAACAACGAAAATATTTTGCAAAGGTATTTCAGGTGGTAAAACGGTTATATACCAAATTTCAGAAACATCCATCATTTAGAACTTATTTTATTTTTAATGGCCCATCGCTAGGACACACACTGTATAGATAGAGTGATACGAGTTGTTACATTAAATAACTTTGTTGCATCTTTATTAGTTTCTTATAAATTAGTAACTGGTACTGACAGACAAAAAGAGAACGAACACAGTTACACAATCAAGCTACTGATATGTTAATGAGGATGTGTCCCGAGTCGATCTGCCGTTATCCTTGAAAAAGAACAGAACTGAATTCAACCCGACTAGGAGGCGATACAGAGAAGAGGTGTGTGTGTATGTGTGAGTGTTGTCTGTGCACATATGCATTTATAATTTTAAAGATTTTATAAACATAAGAGTATAAGAAAGAGCAAAAGTGAGAAAGACGATAACAAGCGGTGGTGGCGGCGGCAGCGGCGATTAACCGCGGATTATGAGAACCGTGTGTCAAGTCAAGGTGTCGCTTGCATACATAATTTATCATAGAAGGTGGTGGTAGTGGTGGTGGTAGCTGTTGGAACACCCTAATTATTTATAGTTTGTTAAAATCATTATCCCGTCTATTCACGTTCAATAACATTTACACCTCTCAAATTCAGGCTTACATGTTAACATTATGTCATTTCGAAATTAAATTGTCGTCCAGACAAATTTTGTACAATCATCATCATCATCATCATATAAGAGATGAATTAGATAGAGATAGGGATAATGATAAAGAGAACAACATCGATTACAATGGTAACGTGAATCTAGATAGTAGTAATTTAGCAAATTAGCGGCCTGGAAGGGAGAGAGAGTGGATCGTTAATTATCCGTTTAGTTTTCGTATATTCGTAATACTGAAGAGTAAAGAGTTAATTAACGATAATGAGTGCATTTCGAATAAATAACGACGATGATGATGATGATGATGATGATGATGTCTACAACTATGAACGATATGCTTTGTTCTCTTAGATTCAAACATCGACATCGTTATCAATATTTATTTGATAAGAAATTTCGCAATAATACACTGATTGTACGTATAATAAAATAATAATATAAAATACGTTTGAACATTCCATAATTTTATTACCATCCAATTAGTGCAGGTTTCTAATTTATTCCATCCATAATAAAAAATAAATTTATATATGTATAAAACGGGATCATCCGCACTTTAAACGTTACCATTACCAAGTTTATAGGTGGGTTATATATTGGTATATAGATTCTGGTGGGTTCTTATTTAAAATTGCTGGAATGTGTCCAGGAGTGGCGTTTGAGGTCGATCAAGGACCACTACATGTATAATAAAAACCATAATTCACAAACAGACGTAGGTTTGGTTGGTATTATTGAACAATAACGTAATCGATCTACAGATCACGTTAATAAAGCACGTGTTCGTCATTTATCACTAAACTAAATACGATTTTTTTATGATTATTTATTGATAATAGTTTATAGTTCTACAGAATCTCGAACAATAATAATACAACGAAAAAGAGTTTAAAAAAAAACAATCACATTTATAGCGTTGAATGAATAATGACAGATTTCAGCCTTATCAAAAATTTGTTAGGGATTTGCTGCCATCTATATGTTAAGCGTCATAATTCTATTTGGTATTAGTCTCAGGTATAATTTATGTATTTTGGTTATTTCGTTTGTAGATTTTTTTCTATTATTGGGCTGTCATATGATTCATTTGTGATGTTGGTTGAGTTAACGCTTATGATTTGTTTTTTGTTTTTGAGAGAGAAAAGATCGCCATCTTTTAGGCATTAGATATATTCAATGATGGTTCTTGTCTAAAATTGTATTACCATTTCCGGAGTACTTAGATAGTATCGCCATCTGGCGGTAGGAATACTCACAACGCTAGTAGTACTTCGACGGTAGCGCTGCCCTATTGCCGGGAGTACTTTTTTGGATTATATAAAAAGTAAAGACTTGAAATCTTTGTTATATTTGAAATTTCAGTGATTTACAAGACGCTATTCTAGATTGAACATTCTGTATGAAATTGGTATTATCGAATTTAAACGGCTTGCGTTGCAACTCCGTACCGTATACGCCTCTTTAATTCGATATTATTCGCTTTTCATACTTCTAATTATTATACATTTGAGTTAATTTAATTAAATAATGCCCTGCATGTTTCAATTGTTAAAAATGTGTACATGCTATCTTATAAGTATTCAAAGGTAGATAACCACTCACATTTTAGCGATTTGGCATCCGCCCAAACTATGTGAATGTAACAATAAATATTCACCTGACATAAGTGAACACGCTATGTGCATATAATTTTTAACATTTTTTTTATTCCTCATCAAAAAACAAAAAAAAAATAGAAGGCGAAACGAACTTTTCTAGAACTCTATCTATATTTTTGTAAAATTCATTTTAAAGTACGACACAAAAAAAGCCGGGATTATCATAATTAAAATTAATATTAATAAGAACAAGAAGAAGAAGAAGAAGAAAGGGTGAACAATCTGATTGTGTTGTTTTATTAGAGAACAATTTTCAGGTGGTTGTTTCAAGGGCGACCGACCCGTACCGTATACATGACCTACACCAATATGAACTGAACTCAATTTGTAATTCAGTCACGCTTTCACCCACCTAACTTATTATTATTTTTTCCTCCCTTCTGCGCCTCTTCGTCCATACATATTGAAGAAAACGTGTCCGGTTCATGATACAACATCCCTTATTATTTTCAATATTGTTCTTTAAAATTTTTTTTATTTTTTGTTATGGAAAAAATTGCGAAATATAATGCGATTTTTTCTAGTTATACAGAGTGCTTTTGTGTGTTTCAAAGTTATGAAGCTCTGTTTGGTGGTGATAGTTTTTTTGAACTTTTACCAAAGAATAGTAATGAGATTGTTTGATGATCGTGTTGATGGTGGTGGGTTTGTTGTATGGTTCCCTGGTTCTCGCTTACGAAATTTACATGTTGTATCATCACATCCACCCCTTCGTTTGTGTTTGAATATTTTCCATATAATAATGGAAGTGAAGAGGAGTGGTGGGTGTGGGTCACTCGATTTGCAAACCATAAATTTCAGAGTTTTAACAAAATTTCGTTGAAAGCACAGATAGTTATTGTGGAAAAAATCCATTGTCATATTTGGCTATTTTAATGCTTCAACATTATCATAATTTTTCACAACTTTCACGTCATGTATTTCGAAAAAAAAAACCAAGATCTTTAATTATGGTAGAGATTAGAATTTTTTTAATTTGATATCTTCTTCAGACTGACAACATTCGGCCGACCGCAAAGTTCCTTATTACAAAACAGGGAAGGAAGTGGTGTTTAGTTAGGTGATTTCGGATGGTACATCTTGATAAAAATATCACCCCAAAAGAACCTTGGAATATAAGTTCCGATACGAATTGTGGCCACAAACAGATAGAAATTTCTCTAATCAAACTTGTACAATAATTACGATATTGGTTGAAATTTCCGGGCTCTTGTTGTTGTTGTGCCGTTTTTATGTTGTTTAAGAAAATCAACAAAGTCGAGCATTTAATGAAGAAGAAAAAGGAGAAGAGAACGGATTTATCCGGTAATGACTGTTTGATCTTTTCAAAGGTGGTTGTTTTTTTGAAATTATTCAGCTTCAGTCATTTCAAATGTTTTTTTTTTGTAAAAAAGCTACAACGAGACGGTCTCTTTTCAATAATTCTTCGTCTATAATGAAATACAAAGTGAATGTTTGAAAATAATTTCTTCTATTTAGATGTATACGTGCATATATTGGAAAGAATTTTACCTGTTTCAATCCTTTTTCAATGAGATGTAGATGCCAGGTAGAAAATTTCTAGTGGTTGGGTCATATTTTTTAAAAACTCGACTTTTGATAGTTTCAAATAGTCGGTTTTTGTGTCGTTTCATCTTCCATGTAATGGATTTCACATTGATCTCCAAGATACTGTAACATTCTTAATTTCTCCCGGATTATAATACAACGAGAGGGATGGTATAGAGAGTGATTCAACAACGACGACCAAACTTGGGGTGAACTGAATCGGGATCACATTATAACTCCACATGAGTGCGCTGTTTTTATAAAAGGACCAACAGCTCTACTATTCGATCTGTTGTATATAATAGTTGGTGTATGTATATTGAGAAAGAACCTTGGGGGTTGGAGTTAAGAGTAAAAAGGGTGATTCTTAAATATAATTCAGCACATATACGCTGTGTCATCTTATAAGTTTTGCCAAAACATAAAGCGCAGCGTTTTTACTAGAACAGGAGTTTTGTGTGTATGTGTGTGTTGTTGGAATGATATTGTTGGATATAGTATAAGAAAATGGCAATTTCCGAGGCTATACCATTTCTCCTTTTCGACAATATCTCTCCAACATTGGTTATCGGATTAATTCAATAGATATAAATGTTAGTTGTGTTGTATGTGTCCCCTTTCGAGGTTTATTATATATTTTTGTTACGAGAGTATAGATGAGCGCCACAAAAGTAAATTAGTTGAGGAAATTTCAGTTATAAGTTTTTCGAATTGTGATTCGTTTTAGATTTATCGTTTCTACGTTAAAAGTTTCTTTATCTTTAGCGTGCTTTTTTTTTGCTTTTCATGTCCAACTAAGAAATATTTCGTAAATCGAATTGAATTGTATCCAATTTGAATTAAATTTTCCACCATATTCAAACTAATTAAATATGTAAAAGGTTATCACATTTCATTAATAAATGCATTTATTAATTATAAAGCGTTATATACAGGGTGTAATCGAAATTCCACAATTAGTGTACTCAGTGTCGAACAGTTGCGGACCCGAATCTGTAAAGCTGCATTTGTATTACATTATTTTTATTGTTGTTTATCAAATGTACAATAAGTATGTTAGTAAGATTTGCGTAGGTAGCTCAATGGAAATCTTGAATGTGTTATACTGACATCTACTTTCTTATCAACTCTTGTTAACAACTCAACCAGTGACTATCAAACAATAGTTCAACATTTTTGCAATTTTAGTAAAAAAATTTACCTTTTAACCCTTCAAAATAAGCTTATTAAATTCTATTCCACATAGGGATAGTGTGGTTTGAATATTGTGAGTGATTTTGATTACACCCTGTATAGAGAGAGTCACGCTATTACCATTTATAATCCAATACATTTTAAAATTGTATGTGGCTGTGTGTGCGTGTTATTATAGACGACAGTGCAATGGACTTGAATCTACGGTAATATACGTACCAGCATCACATTTAGTGCAAGTATCGGGACCCTTCTATGTCAATTACCACATTTCACAAACCACTATTACATCTATTTAACCTCTTTAATTGAACTCAATTAATGATATCTTGTTTAAAACGGTCATCTTCTAAAATAATTCATTTCTTATAGTACATAGAACTGGACAGAAATTGAAACAACCCCAAAAGATCACAATCACTGAATATTCATCGTTATTTAAGGCTGGAAGGTCCAGGTAAAATTCAATTATTTTTCACGTACATGAGTAGGTTGTGATCCTATTTGCTTTATTTTTTTTTGGCCAGCCAGGTGGAGAAGACGTGGGTGGTTCTATTTCGAGTTTTTTACAATTTAAATGATTTACAAAAAATTAAGTCTGAAAAAAGGGGCGAGATTTAGTAGACATAGAAAGAGAGAAAGAGTGAAGTTTATTCTCTATCGTTACAAATATGGCATTATTCATTAGAATGAAAGTCGCCCACTCTAGTCAAGTAATTAATATAATACTATATAAGTAGCTAAAATTGTAAGAATCCACATAGATTAATGAATAATTCATTAGGGCTTTTGACGTACAATGCTCAAGAATAAGACGAAATATTCTTTGTGTGTGTGTGAAGCAAGGGGGTGATTAATTTCCAGCGCGTATGTCGGGATTAAAAGATCAAGCAAGCAGTCAGGGGCAGGCGCCTCGACTTTCAGGCGTCGCCCAGGCGTCTGTACACCCATCCCTTTGCACCTCACCCGCAACACACCCGAAACTCACTCTCGCACCTTGAACCGACGTCGACAACGTTGTCGTCGTCGACGACGACGGCGACGGGCGCCAACTGTCAACTATTCACGCGCTTAAACAACATTTCGCCTTTGGGTTCGTTGTTGCTATTCAATTTTGTCAAAATTAGCATTGTTAGGGGTTAAATCTTCATTCCTAACAACACCGTGTTGTTTTTTTTATCTTCTATCCAATATAATTTTAACATATTTAACAACATAACTGTGCGCAACTATTTCCAAAAAGATGAAATATTTCAAGTGAAGGGGAAACCACCACTACCACCGTCGCCAAGATGATTAAAGTGTCAGGAGAATCGTTAGAAAAAAATTAACGTGACGTCAATTTAATAGTAAACGCCTCCACGACTACAGCTTAAACTAATTTCACAAGTCAAATTTGTGAAATTATTCGGCGACAGAATCGGGACTCCACTATCAATCATCTAGAAAACCCCCAACGAGAAGAACTGCTAGTTTGCTGACGACAACACGACCCCTCAAACAAGCTAAATTTCAAGTATAACCATTTAATCAAGGAAATGCTAGGGACGTACGGGGGTGGATTATTCTGATAGAATAACACAAATTGGAAGGAATATTCTATCGATATATACTTACAATTTTTTTTTCAATTATTAATAGATTAATTTCGATGACATTCGATTATTCATTTTGTAAAAAAAAAATTGATAAAATCCTTTGCAGTCTAATTAGTTTTTTCTCTTCTTCAAAGAGCCGCATCATTAATCACAGGGATAAAAAAGATTGAATACCTTGATGAGAAGAAGGGGTTTGTTGTATGAAAGCTTTGTACACATCATCTTATCTTTAAGCGATCATCCGTAGTACATTACGTTTAAATCCCATCAAAAACATTGTAAATAATTCTGGTTGTGGGAATTTATGCAGATTGCCAGTGACCGATTACAGTCACTTATCTGTAATCAGACGGTGATCTACCCCACGATTGCCGCCGACATCAAAAGAGCGCGTGAATAATTTGGTAAGAGCAATTACTTTGAAGTTTGTATGTTTCGAGAGTGAAATACACACAGAAAACTCGCCCCCGAACATTCTACTTTATTAACTATTTAACTTTCGTGTAGTTGATGCTGCTTAACAACATTCTCTACTAGGTAATATACATATACTTTAATAACAAGTCCTGATTTAGACGATTACTTTGAGATAAGTAAGTAGATATTAAAAGCACTTTTGTTAATTTATTAACTCTTAATAGAAAAAGCGATTGTTTACCTCAGATGGATTATTTTGATTAAAAATGGACCGACTTGTCTATATTTGCAACAAAAGTTTTAAAATTGATGTAATGAGTGCATCTCTATATATATTCTCCAAAAGATTTATCCAAGAAAGTTTCTAGTTTACTGTGCAGATTCATCAAAATTGATTCTAACCAAAAGCTCATCTTCTTTGTAATAGTTTTCTTAAAGTAGATTTAGAAGTAGTAGTTGTCCGATTGTGGAAATTTCTCATATTTTATACGTACAGATAAAATCAGGTTTTTATTATAAAGAAGAAGAAAAAAATAATATGGTAGAATTTCGTTAAAAAGTTAATTTCTCAACATCTATGGTTCATTACGCAAGTATAAACCCTTAGTGAAGCGTTAAGGACATAATATATGAATTATGAATATCTGAAGTACGTTTATGGCCCACCTGCGGCCATTAGAGCCTCACTTTTATCCAGAACTGATTTATGTCGCCTGGCGGTCGCTAACGAGACAGTTTACCTAAAGATAACTGCTAGGTGATATACTGATGGTGGAATAACGGCGCCTACCATCATCATCATCATCATCACCAATAACAAGAGAGCCTATCGAAAATCTTGAAAATATTCAAACTATTCGATTTAATGGTTCGTTCGTTTGTCCAACGTGTTTTTTTTTCTTTCTAAATTTGAACATCTGTTGTGCACACAATATCTCAGGGTTGATGGTGGTATTGTATAGTGGACAGTGGGGTTTGACCGCTGACCGAGCACCCTTTTGTCATCATTTACCGGAAACGGAACGGAAGCGCGTCAGGCAAAGTGAGAGCGAACGACTTCCGGCCGCCACTAAGGCGCCTCTTTTACCGCCTTTGTCGCCAATGCTTCTTTCTAGGTCCAGGTAGGGAAACGAATATAATCTCTCTCTCTCTTTCTATCTTTTCTTACATATGATTATGCAAATGTCCATAGACGATGACGACGACTTCTTCTCAAACCATCAAGGTACTTTATATTCAGATCTTGGCCGTAAAATTCCACAACCATAAGGGTGGTGGTAGTGGTGGGTAGTTGGAATTAAATCCGCAAACTTCCACCAAACTGATACCAATCAAAGTAAAGTTGCATTTTTATACTGCCCTATAATTCAACTTATAGTCGGTATATAACATTTAAATGTCTGCTCTCATCTATGGATTTCTCGCCGTTTTCCTTCTATATTACGAAATCTATCGATTCAAAAATTTCTCAGAATGTAATAAAATTGGCGATAATAAGAAACGAGGTGGAATGCTATAAATGAAAATAGCTGCACTAGAGCAATCAAACTTTTATAAGCTACTACTACTACTACTGCTTTATGGTGAATTGAGAGAACCACCAACCATTGAACTGGCGTGTAATTTTATAACAAATTAAAGACTATTCCTGTACTATAAAATTATTAAAAACTTTATTATTTGTCACTTATTTCTCGTATTTTTCTTCTTTCTAGAATTCGATCCGGCATAATTTATCGTTACATAATCGTTTTATGAGGGTGCAGAATGAAGGCACAGGAAAGTCCTCATGGTGGATGATTAATCCGGATGCAAAGCCGGGTAAATCTGTACGACGGCGTGCCGCATCAATGGAAACTAGTAAATTTGAGAAACGTCGTGGACGTGTAAAAAAGAAAGTCGAATTGATGCGTAATGGTGCATTGCCGGACACAACACCTAGTCCTAGTTCATCTGTATCGGAAAGCTTGGATCTATTTCCGGATTCGCCCATTCACAGGTAATCATCAATAATTGAATTCCACTACAACTGATTAAAAAAACATTTGCTTGCATCATCATTATCATTTTTTTTTTTTTTGTATACCGTTAGAAAATAATAGAGATTTAATAATTTGATTATTTTATTCTTCTTTATAATAATATTGGCTGGAAATTTTATTTCAATTATCGGTAGTTTGCTTGTAGTGCTATTTCGTTTCGCTTTCTGCCAATGTTAGAAATAAGAACGGCACATGTGGTAAGTATGGGAAGAATTAGCACTACGATCACCATCATCATCATCATCATCATCATTCGCTGAAATCTTCATCAACACATTATCGTTGTTTTTTTTTTCTTTCTTTATTTTTGTTAACTTTTCTCTACTCTCCTCACAGTAGCGCTGGTTTTCAACAGAGTCCTGATTTTAGACCACGTGCATCCTCAAATACATCATCATGTGGTAGATTATCACCAATACCATCTGTAGTAAGTGTGGATTGGAATTCAGCAAATCAATTCAATTCGACCAATTATAGTCCTGATATTTCTGGTAACTATTCACCTGATCAACTTGCAGGAAATTTAGAACAGGGCATGAAATTACAACCAGATGCCTATATGGGGTGAGCGCACGTTGTGCCGTTCTGCTTTTTCGCACAATCAATAAATTCTATAATGTAGATTATTTTTTTTTTTTGTCTATTAAATTGCTTTATTGCTAATTATAAATTGTTGTATGATGAGTAGAATGAGAATTTATTTAAAAATAAAGCATAATTAACCTCTTACAGGTATATGAATGGACAAACACCACAACAACCACCACCGCCACCATATACTGCACCCTATGAACAATTTCCAAGTCGAAGGGAGATTAGTTCGTTGCATGCCACATCACCTTATGGCCTATCTCAATGCCCTATACATCGTATACATTCGTGTTCATGTATGCAAGTTCAATGTAAAGTTGAGGTAATTTCAAAACTTTAAAAAAAAGTGTACGGTTGGTTGTCTATTTTAAGAAATTTTTTTCTTAAACCGTGTGTCTCACTTAACTATGGTCATATCTAATGGCAACTCCTATTATAAACCAAGTCATTAAAAGAAAAAACAAGAATCTTTGAGGCGCTATTTGGATATTGTTTTGACAAAATTAGAACCTCGTAGCTCATTTGAAAGTTGGTCAAAAACAAACTAAGCACTCAAAACGACTCAGAATCACTCAAGGATACTCCAAACATTTTTTTCTTTTTTCTTGATTTATTCTGGAATAGGTGGGAACGCTTCGCATTTTTTCCACAAAATACAACGAAAAAAATCAATGCTAAGAGGCTCTCCAAATCATTTTTAGTTGTTTTGCATGTTCAGCTTGTTTTTGAAAATTACAAAATTGTCAAAAACGAGCGCTTTTTGAACAACTTTTAAATGAGCTACGAGCTTTTAATTTTAACCTACCTTTTTGGAATCGCTTCCTAAATAACGAGAGCTGTCATAATAACTGGTGATAGTTTAGTGGGACGCACGGTATATACAGGATGTCCGATCTAAATACGGTTGATTCAATGAAACTCTTATAAGTGGACGAGCGATTCGAAAAATATTTTAAGGATTTGTAGTAGGTGTCCTTAGAGAACATTTTATCAAAATTAAAACCTCTTACCTCATTTGGGAGTTGGTCAAAAACGATGTTGCGATTTTCAAAAACCAACTCAACACGCAAAACGACTAAGAATGACTCGGAGACCCTTCCAACATTGCTTTTTTCCGTTTTGCTTTTCTGGAATAAGTAGGACTGTTAGTCATTTTTTTAATAATGCAATGGAGAGAAACGAAAAAACCCATGTCGAGAAGTTCTACGAGTCATTCTTAGAATTAGTAACTAGCGTTTTTTAACCTATACTTCCAAATGACTTACCAGGTTCTAATTTATCTAAAATAATCTCCAGGTAGTCCCCTAAATAACCTCAATTTTTTTTAAAAAATCTCGAAAGAATTGGAGTTACCATAAGAACTTTTTTCCGACGTGATTAACCCTGTATTAATTAATATAATTTTTTTCTGTAAATTCTAAATTACAGAGTATGTCCCCATCGGGTATGTCACCATCTTATCCACATTCAGAACCATCACCAGACCCATTAAACAATCAATACAATCTAATCAATCGAAATACAATGCCAAGACCACCGTCTAGTAGTCCACCATTAACACCACAATCAACACAGGGCACACCATCAACAATGATGGGTCAATTAATGGGTGCATTAAATAGTAGCACAGTTCTAGATGATTTAAATATAAATGTGGAATCATTTCAAGGTGGATTTGATTGTAATGTTGAAGAATTGATTAAGCATGAATTGAGTATGGAAGGAAGTCTCGATTTTAATTTTCCAAATCAACAACAGAATGTTGTGCAACAACAGCAACAACAACAACAACACCATCATCACCATCATCAACAGCAAGATACGCTACCAGGGATAACAAATAGTCAAACCAGTGCACCTCCACCATATTCAACAACAGCAGTTACCTCACCATCGTGGGTGCATTAACAGAATACAACAACGGTAAGTTTTTATCATTCTAACCACAAAATTCGATAAATTTTCAAGTTTCTCAATTGAAAATCATTTCAACTAGATTTAACATACATGTTTATTGCCGTCATATATGAAATGAAACCGTATGGAAGGGACAGGAATAAAGAGTAAAAACCACAGATTTTAATCTCTTTGAGTTAATTGCTCTTCATATAAAGTTAATCTCACTAATCGGTACATTGCCTAAAGTTGAAGCCGTAATTTTTTTACGTTTTATTTTATAAATAAGAGTGCCTTTTCAACATTTGATATTTCAATAGTTTTATTTTAGAATTGTCACAAATATTTTTAGTATAAAATTCCAGTCATAGGGGAATATATTACGTTTTAGAGGGTTTTCCAATAGAAAACTCCAAACATAAGAGATAACCATAACTCAACCTGAGTATGTAAGTTGAGACGTTAAAGTTAAATCAAGTTCACAACGACTGTTTTGTAAATTTTCAGTGGTTATCGTATGGTTGTTGAAGTGGTTTTTTATCGCTTCTCTACCAAACCCTTAAAGGAGAAACATGTACATTTATCATAATTCTTGTATTCTATCAATATTTATAGCAAGTGATGCAGCCAGTTTGTCAGGTGAAATCGACGAATTTTTAGGTCAAATGTAAAATATTTCAAACATTGGTAAAAATAACCACCACCCCTTCCCTATATAGGAGACTGTTCCAATTTTACAACAATTCTTTTACATTTTACACTACAGTAAATTGCAATGCACCCTAGTCGCCGTCCATTGGAATTCGCACACCCCTATAGTCACATTAATCTCGGTTAGATATGCATTAAACAAATCGTTGATGGTGGCGGCGGTGGTGGTGGTGGTGGTGCTGCTGCTGCTTGGAGACGGCTACACGACGCATTTATCATCGCCTGTCCCTACCGAGTCTTGTCACCACCCGATTACAATATTTCGACGGTGGTTGGAATTAAGCAGACTGTCAAATTTTAATAATTTTAACTTAAACACACACACATACATAGAGTAGAAATTTCACTACTCAATTATGCACCATCCCTGGGTAGTTGTCAGCCAGCTTATCATCAGAGGACCCGAAATTGTCAGTCCTCTTTAAATTTTATATTCAATTTTCTCAGATAGAAATTTGATTACTGTTGTTCGTCTAGGACCAAGTCGCATAACTGCGTTGAAAAGCTTGTAAAAAGTTTCTCATGGAAAAATTCTTATGATGGAGTTTTAAGAAAAGTTGTGCGAGAAAATTAATGCTCTTTAAACTTATCGACGCCGAAATTTTAGGGAGATGTTCTGTTTGTTTTCCTTTTTTTTCTTCTTCTTCAACAACACGAATACATAATGACTCTTGATTGAAATCCACGAAAAAATAACACTTGTAATTCTTGATATTATCATAGTAGAAAGATGAATCACAATCGTTTTTGAGGGTTGTGTGTTTTTTTTTGCCACCCTCGATCTATGAATAGTTGTGTGCCTCTATTTCAAAGTCATTCACAAACACAATCTTGATCAATAGAATCGGTAAGCTTCTCTCATGTTTAATTTATTAATGTTTGACAATGTTTTGATTAATCCATTGAGTGGAGGTTAACCGAGTGTAAAACTGTGCAAATTAACATCGTGTTTATTATGTCTCGTTCAGGCGAAACTTTTAGAAAATAATTAAAATTATGCTTATCAAACTTGAATGAACCGTCGTCCTATCGATACATTCTCGAAAATCTCTACAGAAAAACAATTAAAAATTAATCATTAACTTGATTAATGTTTTTAATATCGTTTTTAATATTGTTCTCATTCGTGTTTTTTTTTCCTCTCTTGATCGACCAAAACTTTAATTAATTGTCCATTTATATTGATTGAAAATTAGATTAATTTGTGTTCGAAGATTGTAATGTAGAGGAAAATTTTGTAAATGAAAAGTTGAATATTTAATAGGGAAAAATTACGAGTTAAATATTCCTTCATGTCATTCAAATTGTTATAATTTGGTGAATATAAGATTATTCCCAACTGGAACGTACCAATTTAGTATGCACAATAAATCTCATAATGTCATTAGCATTTATAATATCTGGTCTTTTAACTTAGTTTACAACACTCAACGATGTTGTTGCTAATAAAGAAGTAGCAGTAGCAGCATCTCCTTCACCACCCACAACTGTCACCTACACAATTTCTTTTTCCTTTCAAATCTCTCGTCAAATTCTAATTCCATTAAAATGACCATTATTATTATTATTATTATTATTATTATTATTATTAAAATTCAGTCCAATTGAAATACAGGTTTGTTTATAGTTTTCTCATAGAATGTGTAACAAGTTGTTGGCCAACTTGAAGCATCCTGTCTCATACACAAACACACACACCACATAGATTGTGGTGGTTCTTGTGCAATACAAACAAACATGGATTTATACACGCACACATCTAAACATAGAGAAACATGCCTCGGAAAACTGTGAACGAACGTGAATTGAACTGAAACGGCGATAACTTGTTGCATGTCGCTTGCTTACTATTGACCATCATCATCATCATCATCATCATGTAAACAACGTTTTTGTCCTCGCACCCCCTTATAATAATCACTAATCACATCTAAAATTATCCTTTACGAATTACGCAAGAGATTATTAGAATTGTTAATAAACTAACGAACTAAAATTGAGATTCAATCAAAACAATACAGAATTCAATTATTTACAGTTCAACTTTCTGGAAATTTAACAATTTCTAAGATAAAAGTAACGTGTGGGCAGGGCCGTTCCTAGCGGGCGTGCAGTGCGTGCCCCGCACACAGGCGGCCACCCGAAAGGCTGGCCGATTAGTAATACAGGATGTCCCGTAAGTCGCGCATTTCCTGCTAAGGAGCAGATAAGGGATGAAATTCTAAGGTGAAAATTCCTGTACCATTTTTTTATCTGACGCACACATAATCAGTTATTAATTAAATCATATAACCAAATCAGCTGCTCGATATAGCGATAAAAAGAGAGAAGGAAACAGTCTTGACGGAAGGACGTAGGAAGCGGACCAGTTAGCAGGCTGGCGCGAGAGCCGTTCAAAGTAAGAGAGCACTTGATTGGCTACTTGATTTAATTAATTAAAAATGCTACAGGACTTTTCACCTTAGAATTTCACCCACTATCTGCCCCGAAGGAGCAAGGGTGCGACTTACGGTACGCCCTGTATAGTATAATACAGGGTGTTTGGTCTATGTATGGTGACTTCTATTCTAAGAAACTCCTATTAGTCGACGAGCGATTCGAAAAATATTATAAGGATTTGTAGGAGGGTCCGTAAGCCTCGTAGCTCATTTGGAAGTTGGTCAAAAATCGCTCTTTTCTAACGATATGTAGCGATTTTCGAAAACGAACTAAACACGCAAAACGACTTAGAATGACTTTAGGATCCTCCCAAAATTGATGTTTTTCGTTTTTCGCCATTTTATTCTGGAACAGGTGGAAATATTTTGTATTTTCTCTGGAATACAATGGAGAGATATGAAAAAAATCAATGTTGGGAAGGCCTCTGAGACATTTCTAGTCGTTCTGCGTGTTTTGTTCGTTTTTTTAAAATTGCGACATTGTCCAAAACGATCATTTTTGACCAACTTTGAAATGAGCTACGAGGTTCTAATTTTGCTAAAATGTTCCTTGGGGACTCTACTACAAATCCTCAAAATATTTTTCGAATCGCTCGTCGACTAATAGGAGTTTCTTAGAATAGAAGTCACCATACATAGACCAAACACCCTGTATACTAATAAATATAGGGGCAGCAGTTGAGACCTTTGCACGCAGGCGGCAATACCCCTAAGAACGGCCCTGCGTGTGGGTGTTGAGAATGAGAACGAAGGAACATGCATTATTTCGATTCATATACGTTAAATCTATTTCGTTATATTCAAGATAATAATCCTCTTTCTATATAACAACCAAGACTAGTATACGAGACGAATTTTTTTTAAAAAAGCCTCAATTTCAAACTTTTCAACAGCAAGACACAAATGACAAATTTAGTACAGTGATCTGTCATTGTTTGCTACTTCTTTTTCGCTATAATTCGGCTTGACAATCAAATAAACGATTCATTCCTACGCAAATCTACCGAAAAATTACTATATTTAAAATAAAACAACACGAAATAATCGCAAGAAATCAATCAATCAAGTTACTAACCCGGCGCATCCACCATTTTCGACATAAACCTTAACGCAATTATCAAGAGGAATAGTGGCGATTTTAATCGTGTTTTTTTTGGGGCGAGCAATCATTGTAGACTTTTCCCCTAGTTCTATCATAAATAAGTTGTAATATAAAAAATTTTAATGTTTAGTATTCAATCGGGTAATAAAATCTCCACCACAAAAGAGACATTATTTCAGATTAGAATGTAAAGAAATATAGAATCGATTATGCGAAAACGAAACGACATATCTTCGTTAACGATCCAACTGCCTTAACCATTTATAAGAGACATTGATGAAGTTATAATGATAGATTTTTTCTTCTTCTTCAATTTGTCACGTTGATATAAAATCAATACATAATATAATATTTTTACATGTTCAATTCGCGATAGTTGTTTTGATTGATTTGTGATAATGTTCTTGTCAGTTTAATCAAATTTTTTTAATTTAAATAGAATGAATTAAAAAAATCATAACTGTTTTTTTTTTTTTTTTGTTGGTAGTATCTAGTAGTAGGTGTATGTGTAGAATATAAAAAGTGATACAAAATCTCTCCCTTTTCGGTCGATGACAATATTAAAATGTTTAACAGAAGCGGAACGATGGGAATATATTTATAATATAATTTACATAATGTACGTTATTGAACTGTTCGAGGAAATATTTGAAAAGTTTATAAAGCGCGAAGGCCGTCTCCAAGCACTTACAGAGATTAATGTTAAAGGCATAACAACAACCCGCGCCGCCCTCACGAAAGACAGCAAAATTGATATATAACGTGTATAAAGAGTAGATTGAGATATATTGTGCATGTGATGAACGGCAATCTATGATCGGTCGGTTGGTCATCAGTCATAATCGTTTGGCATGTCGTTCTGTATACAGAGATACTTGAGGGAATCAACATTTATCGATAATCAATTGGTCACAATTTGTTTAAAATGTACAGTGATGAGTATACAAAAAAATACCAAGTCTTGAGTTAGGAATAACACGTTTTTCGGTTCGTGTGAGTCGCACTGTAAGCAGGTAAATGAACTTTCTTGCCTACCAAATTTGTCGAAACCTGGCTAGAGATCGTTTACCTAAAATACCAAGAGGACCTTATCAGGTTGAAATAAGGATTGTTCTAATAATATAAGCCTCACGAGGTCCATAGCTCGATAGAATCAGGTCTAAATAAGGTTGTTCTCGGGATAACCTTACGAAATAGCTAGTTCTTTTGTATTCAGGTTAAATTGAGGTTACTCTTAGGATAAACTTATGCAATCATACGGCGATCCTGATAAGGTTAGGATGAGGTTATTCTCATAAAATAATTAATTAACTAGTTACGTTAGCCATCCCAACTATACGTCACTCTTTGGTCCTATCGGTAACTAATCCTTCAACTAGATGGCACTACTTGTTACAGTTCACTTGCAGTACCTTTTGACCGCTCTTATAGTACCATCATTCGCAGCGACTAAAGGCTACTATGTGATCTTCCGCTGTTTCTCCACGAGGCGTTTCTTTTCAAAAAAGAATTTCGCACCTTTGGTGAACTGTCTAATCCTCAGTGTTGATTTATTATTGATTAATTATCAATATTGTTTCGAGTTGATCACAGTAAATAAATTAATAAACCCTCAATCAAAGAGGTTACAATTAATTTTTATTAAGGGCTTAATCAGGATATTCTTATGTGGATTCTAATTCAGACCAAGACCTGATAATGTAATCCTGACAAGGGCCTGATAGTTGATCTGAGTTACATCCTTATCAGGTCCTCATTGAAGGATCCTGGTCCAGATCTTGATTGCATGAGGACATGAGAAGACACCTTGATATTGCCCATAGCAGGTCCCTATGAAAATTTCTAGTCTGGAAGTATTTGTAGCCTCACCCCCAATCTTCTGATTGAATATCTTTCTTCAAAAAGTTTGACCTGTGAAAAATCTCGTATTTACATTTTCTTTGGATATAATTTCCTAAAGACTATGATAATCTTTTATTTCTTTTTGCTAAGCATTATCTTCATCTCTTGTCCCATTTGATTTGTATAAAAGAATAAGAGTGATAAAATTTTTAGAGAAATAAGTGTACCTCTCTTTTTTCAATGTTGGATATAATAAAATTGTATAGAGTAAGACAGATAGATCTCTTCCTTGAGATAATGTTTGTTTCCATTTAAAAGCCTGTTTTACACAGTGCCACAAAAAGTGCTTTTTTTATGCCCGCTACTGTACATTCGACCATTGTAGCAAAATATTGGAAGTAAATAGTTCTTTGTTTCATATTTTTTTGGTTTCTTGCTCGTTTAAAACGATTTGAAAAAGATACCGTTTGATGAAACGTGGCAGAATCAATAAAACATATCAGTTAAGTTGGAAAAATCATCGAGACCGCCGGTCTGGTACCTAAGAAAATGCCTATATCTCCCACTAACAGTTATCCTCTAACGATATTAAAACTTTCTCGTTTTCCCCCCTTTTTTTTCCTCCTCCTCCTGTTCTTCCTTTTTTGTATCATTTTTATGTGAGAAGAACACTTAATATCGTAACATTTATCGAGCAGATTTTATCGACGCTACCTAATTCAGAACTGGATATAAATTGATACAGAGCAATTGTTATTAATGACAGCCTTACTTTTTAAACGACAGTTTTATTGTGGCTTCTTAAGATAACTGTAGGCAATAATGGGTAGTTTTTCTTTTCTTTTGTCGAAACGAACTGTAGTAAAAAGTAAGGACGGTTGCCTGGTCCTGCTAGTGTGGCGCCAGTGGAGATGGCGCCGTCAGCGTCTGTTGGTTGGGTGGGTGGTTGTGTGAAATGACGACGTCGTTTTCCTTTTACCCCCTACGCCACCGCCGCTGCCGCCCCATCGGTTTCACGAAACCAACCTAGGCAGTGAAAGCTCCTCTTCGGGCAATCAGCCAGACTTGTGTCTCTCCAGCATCTCTTACATTTGGTGTGTGATTATTGTATAAGTTGAAATGATACAAAGACATACAAAACACTACCACTATAAGAAAATTAAAATTCTAATTCATCCATCACAAAACTTTAATAGATACTGACATATACACACAGTTGAATCTATTAAGATAATATGACTAGTTGAAGAGTGGAAGCTTTTACAGTGATGGGAAAACAAACTTCTGCTACTAAACTAACTTGTGGAGAATTATTGAAAGATTACCCTGCCAAAGGGGAGGAACGATGAAAAGTTCCCACGTGCTACTGCCGCTATACTATATCAGGGGGTTGGAGAATTAACAAAAGACTTGAGGTACATGTACGAAATTTGCGATGAAAATGAAACTTGATACAACTTTTATTTGTAATGATTATTAAAGATCTGATTTTAGATGAATAGTGTTAGAAACAGTCGTAAATTCGTAGAGTTTCATTTACGACTTTACGAATACAAATTCTGTACTTTACACCAAGTCCAAATTGAAATCTTTGTGTGTAGACGTATGACTGCTCGTAAAACCATACGTTTAAAGCAAATCAAAACTAAGAAAGAACCTTCTACGATTTTATCTTGTCGTGTCTCTATAAAGACAGCCAAAAGTCATATTAATTGAAGCTCTATATATAAGAATACGGCCTCTGTAATCGTAAAAAGTTTCCCCTAAAACGTAGTTTAAACTTGATTTTTATTTATTTTCTGTTCACCAATCTAAAGTTTATTAAACTAAAATTCAACTTTAGCCTTTTGTTAACAAATTTTCGTTGGATAAATCAAACAACATTGAGAGACGAGAGAGAACATTTTAAAGTCGTAAATTTAAATTTTGTTTTTATATGTCAAAATCAATTAAACTATAAAATAAATTCGCATTATTTTTAACAGTTATTTTTTAACATTTATTTGACCTTTTCTACAATTCTCAATTTATAATAAATCAAAAAAATTCAATTTAGACGTATACGCACAGAAAAAAAATTGGCACGTTTTCTCGTATAAGGCATCAAATTAACATTAACTGAATTTTTTTCTATATTCACCGAAAACTCGTTTTTCTTCCTGTGGAAAAACCCAACAAACAAAATCTACACTTTTTCCACACTTTGGAAAAATTCTCAGAATTAGCAAAAAAAATCTGGAATTTCCTTATAGCAAAACAAAACTGAATTTCTGCGTGTATGGTGAAAATCCAGGGCTTCGAACTTTAATTTTTGTTGCTCCGGTTTTCGGTTTAGTTCTAAATGATTAATTTCCAAATTGATAAATTTCACTCTATAACGTACAACCCTTAAGAGCTATTTACAGGGTAACTATTTTAAATAAAGAAAAACCTTTGAATACGTATTTTATTTTGTAATTTTCTATTAGCAAAATTTTCATTATGTTATGTTGTACCATGAGGTAGATTACTAGTCAAAATAATGAGCCTTTACAGAGATATTTAAAAAAAAGACACTGATTTTGCAGGGGTAACTTTAAATCTCAATATCTCCCTTAAACTTGAGTATGGACACGAAGCACAAAATACGCACATTTATATACTATAATGTGACTTTAGAGATCCGACTTAAATAATAAAATTAATCCACAATAGATTTAGTAACAATTAGCTGGTCAAGGGTACTGAAATATTGCTACTTAATTCGTTAGATTTTTTTTAATAAAAATTTGTAAAATATCTTGGACTTGTAATATTCCAGTACCGCTGTCAAGTTGTTTGTTATTGAAACTATTGTGGACTCATTTTATTACTTTAGTCAATCTCTTAAGTCACTTTACAGACTATACCAAAAAATCACTAATTATAACATTGGGTGGTTTACTTACAAGTGTCTTAAGAGCTTTTGAAGGGAAAGGGGAAATAAAAAAATCTTGTTAGGTGGTATGTTTGAACCGAAAGACAAAAACGGTTTTCATTGTGGGTACAGCTCCGGATTTCGTTCGGGTCCAAATTTCGGTTCAAGCTCTGGTGATAACATTTACGTTCACACTGAATAAATTTGTGATTAAATTAAAGAAAATGGTTGAGAATTTAACGATTTGTTATGACTACCACTTAGACGCTAATCTCACTGATTTTATTACCATTTTTTTTTTGTTCCTCCGTCTATGTATATTGGGCACGCGATACGTTACAACAGTATTGTGTTAGTCGTCATTTCTGAAAGATTACCGCTTTATAACAGAGCTTTCAGCGTGCTTTACGCTCATTTCCATGGATTAAACAACCGATAATCATCACGATTATTATCATTGTATTAACACAATTTACATCAATTATTTTTCTACATAGAAAAAATAAAACAATAATTTTTCATTTGTTTCAGATATGGAGATAAAGATAGAAACCAGAGGAAGCCTCATAGTTTTATTTGAAAAAAACAAAAATAAAGAAAATAATGCCTCTATTACTAATTTTTTTGTATTTGTTGTGTAACCCTTTGGCATTGTAATCTTGTTATAATGATCTCGTCTTATGCTCATTAATTGTTTGTACAGGTATCAAGAACGCTTTTTATGTTTTTATTATTATTATTATTATTTTGTTTTGAGAAAGAAAAAAATGATTCATTTATTGTTAACAAATAATTATTTTAAATTTTAATTGCAATCTAAGTTATATATGTATATTATATTATATATCAATCAATTCTCGTTTCACTGGTGCCATTACTATTATTATTATTATTATTTTGTTTGTTTGTTTTAATTTACAATTAATAAAGAATGCCAATTGTTAATGGTTTAAGGTTTTTTTATAATTATTTCTTTTCATTCATTCATACAAGTCAAAACGTTCTTTCTACTATTTTTATGTTGTTGATTTTAGTGATTTTTATGTTATTATTATTATTATTATTATTTGTGAGAATGTTGCGATCAGGTAGGCAACTGAAAAATCTTAAATTTCAGTTGCAAAGTTTAGTAAAATTTGCAAAATTATTATTATTTTTTATTATTATTAATAATAATTAGAGAATTTTTTTATTGTGAAATAAAAAGTTTGTAATTTATCTAATTGTATAAGGCCAGATTTTCTTCTGAGAAACTATAAATAGTGTAATATATGGTAAATATATAAATATATAAAAAGAGTTTAATATAATATAGAGGAAGCAGCATTGCGAGAAATTAAAGAAAAAAAAAATTAATTAAAAATGTTAAATACGATCGACGTTGTATATAGTGTTTAGAATTAGGTGCTTGCGTACCTTTGTTGATTTATTTTATTTTTAATATTAATTATTATTATTATTGATTTGTATAATTCATCGATCATTTGTTCTCGTCATATCGGTACTGGTCATTTAAATAATTAAATAAATATTTAAAAAAAAAAAAAATTATAAAAAATAAAGTAAAATCTACATTTTATTGCCGTATTGTTATGTGTGGCATCCCTACAGATTCATCACCACCACCACCACCACCATCATCACAACCGTCATCACCGTCATTATTTTTTAAAACATAATTCTTTTCTACTGTAATATTTGTAAAGTGTTTGATGTATGATTGTATAACTCTCAGTGTATTTGAAAATATGCTTATTTCTTAGATTATAACAATTTTTGTTTTGCTATAAACAAAAAAAAAACAAGCTCAATCTATCAACGAATAATGTTTCATTTTGGGAGTAAGCATATTTTTTTTTAAATTTTCGATTAAATTACTTTTACCTAATTGATAATAATAATAATGTATTTTTACGACCGATGAAAAGGCAAATCTGTAATAGAACATGAAAGAAACGAGGCAAACTATGTAGATGTACTACTTTGTTATATCTTTAGCTGAACGAGGGTTGGTCTTTGTGAAAAAAATACAAGTCTTGTGTACGTTTTTAATTTTTTGTTAGAAAATTTCTGTAAATTAATTTATAAAAAATTCCTAGATTATTTTGTTTGTTTTTTAAGAGAAAATCAACACAACATAGTCAATTATAATCGATTTACGTTTCTTATATTTGTAAATGCTACATGTCAATTTTCACAAATATTGTGTGTACCTTACCAAAAGATAAAAATTAAGAAATCCATTGTAAGACGCTCAGTGTAACAAACAGACTATAATATTTTTTTAATGAATTTCAAACAATATTTATTGTGCATATCTGTTACGTTCTTCTGTCTCTTTACAATTTTGATTTCTTATTTCTATTCTGTTTTATTATACAAAACACACACACAAAAAAAAACACTGTACTTTAAGATGCACAAGCACAAAATGCAGTGAGTGTATACGTACAGTGATAAGCCGCTATGTCAGGTGCCTCAATTTTCTTTTATAATTTTTAAAAAAGAAAAAAAATACAGATTCGTTAACTATGTTATCGTAAATAATTAATTTTAAGAAGGATTATTATATGAATATTATAAATTCACATATTGCTGTTTCACAAAAATAAACGAGAGAAAAAATACTATCCTATAAAGTGTAGTTTTACTTGAATTTAACCCTCACAATTAAACAATAAGGGTGAAAAACGTTGCTAATTTAAGATTGATTTGTTGTAAAGAGACAGCTAAAAGATCCTTTAGAACTCTTTAAAATTGATCGAAAAAGCAAAGTTAACCCCTAAGGCCTATTCAAAATTTAAAATCCTCAAGCAAGCGTATTAGCACCAGGGCTTCAGTTTTTTTTTTTGTCTCGGTTCAATTAAAAAAATAGTTCGTTCCTGTAAAAATAACGCTTTTTTCGGTTTTCTTCCAAATGATTAATTTTCAAATTCTTAAACTCACCCAAAAAAATACAACCTCTTAGGCGCTATCTACAGGGTAATTATTTTAAATAAAGTAAAGCCCTTGAATAAGTGTTTTATTTTGTAATTTTCTATTACCATTAGAATTTTCACGGTGATTTGTTTTACTGTGGGGTAGAGAATTCCAAAAAACATTGAAAAAATGGCTTACAATCTAGGTATAATTTTAACCCTGGAAAAGGGATGAAAACGCAGTCTACACCTTCTGATAGCCCTGGTAAATCTTTATTAACTATTTTTTAAACCATTATAAAATTTTGACCCTTTACAGAGACATTTGAAGAAAAAGCTGATTTTACAGGGGTAACTTTAATCCCCAATATCTACCTTAAGCTTAAGTATAGGCACGAATACGCATCCCTTAGAATACCTAGGTATACAGGGTGTTTGGTCTAAGTATGGTCAGTTCTAAGAAACTCCTATTAGTCGACGAGCGATTCGAAAAATATTTTAAGGATTTGTAGGAGGGTCCTTAAATAACATTTTAGAGAAATTAGAATCTCATAGCTCACTTGCAAGTTGGTCAAAAACCGCTCGTTTCTGACGATGTAGCAATTTTCAAAAACGAACTAAACACGCAAAACAACTTAGAATGACTTTAGGATCCTCCCACAACTGATTTTTTCGTTTTTCTCCATTTTATTCTGGAACAGGTGGAAATATTTCGTATTTTCTCTGGAATACAATGGAGAAAAACGAAAAAAATCAATGTTGGTAAGGTCTCTGAGTCATGTTTAGTCGTTCTGCTTGTTTTGTTCGTTTTTTAAAATTGCGACATTGTCCAAAACGATCGTTTTTTGACCAACTTTGAAATGAGCTACGGGGTTCTAATTTTGCTAAAATCTCGTCGACTAATAGGAGTTTCTTAGAATTCACCATACTTAGACCAAACACCCTGTATATAAAAAAATCTGGAGTTATAACTTAGGGTGGCTTAGTTGTACTTGCAAGTTTGTGTTATCGGTCGAAAATCACAAAAGAAAGTCAAAAATTTTGAAAAAATTTCCAGAGCTTAGTATAAGAATAAGCTGCACTTTACCAAATTTTAAAAAAATCTTTTGTTTAGTTTATTACAAAACATGGATTTTGCACTATTTTAATTTTGATCTCGAAAATGAGAGGACAATGGTGAAAATTGATATAAACGAAATTAGTGTCAACATCAATTTTTTCTCCAGAAAACGCATTTTAATTTATAAATTTCTCCATATTTCTCTCTAAGAAAATAAAGTAATTTGTAAATATGGATAAAAATATAAAAGACGTTGTGGGACAAGCGCCATCTAACGTTTGAGACACGTAATAATTGCAGGTCTATCTTAAGGCAGGTTCTACCTTAAGTGTCCTGAAGTACCTATTTTGGCACAGTTACAGAGCAGGGTGGGAAAGGGGAGATTAAAAGAAAACTTTGAAAAAGATCGTGCTAAGTAGTATGCTTAAACTGAAAAAAAAGGTTTTTGTTTTCGGTTCAGCTCCAAATTTCATTTTTTTCTGGTTTTCAGTTCAGTTAATTTCGATTCGAAGGCTACAAAAATTCCAAAAAAAGACATGTGGCACTCGGGGACTGCCGCGGTAAACCTATTGCATAGCATTTTGTATCAACTTATGCAATTATAATTATTTATTTATTTTATTTATGCAGTATTTCTTTTTCTTTGATATTAATTCAAGTTACACTTTTTGAGCGTGGTGACGGATAAGAAAACAAATTTTTTTCTTTTATTAAATAAATAATACGTCTAGTTGCAGGCACACAAACACCGTGTCGAAGACTGCCGAAAAGAAACGACGTTAGACAATGCACGGCCTTCAAGCCACACCTCCGTGCCCGTCGGAGTGGGGAGCGTGAGGTTTTTTTGTTACGGAATTTATGGATTCGGTCCCCGCGCTCAAGGCCCGCGATAGAAGCAATGCAATAGCTTAAAAAGTATCTGTAACTTCAACACCATACAAGAACTAGAAAGTTGCTTTGCATTATATGCTAGCCACGATATTTTGGAAAGAATCGATTTTCTAGTGTTGAATTTAACTCTTCCTTCCCTTAAACTTAATTAATTAAGGTAGACTAATTATGGAACGAAAATCAACAAAATTGGATAGTTTACGTATTTAGACTCGAATCCCAACTAAATGATAAGAAACATGATGATCTCTTCGTATTTGGCCCTTTGACAAGATCATAACGAAGTAATTCTATATACGCTACTGTTCTCATTTTTAACTTCACCCTCAAATTAATTACCAGCCTATCGAGCACATTTGTTCAACGTATTTTCCATGAATTTTCCATGCGAAAAAGCATGGTCGACAAGTACGTACACGTGTGTGTATGCCGCCAGCTCCAGCTGATAGAGCTTCGAGAATGTTAATTAAATTAATCATCTGTTTTTGCAAGAATCTTCCAGACCAGTGATCTTAAAATATTGTGATGAATAAATCACTTTTACGTTTCAACCGACAGGACGTAACCAACAAAAAAAAAACAACAACCAACGAAAAAATTCCACAAGTTTTCAATTAGTCGATTAATTAAAAGCGCGTTAATTCTTTTCAAATATTCTTGGAGATTGTATGTGTTTATGTGTGTGTGTGTGTGTGTGTGTGTATAGAGGGTAAGTAGTGAAGAGAACACAAAGCTTTCGCTTACCATTGTACCGGAAGTGACGCTGACTGATGATTCCCGGCAAACCGTTTGAAAAGAATTACGTTCAAAGAATAAGCAGATGGATGGATCTCCAATGGGTGCAATACTATACTTCTGCAACAGCAGTCTTTTTGCAGCGGTAGGAAAAGACGATGAAATATTGTAGTCTTGTATCTACGCTAATGGTGCGTTTGGTTCAGATTTATATATCGTTTTTTTTTACTCCTCTCTCTCTCTCTCTCTCTCTCTCTGCCTCCTCTTCATCGTGATAAAAGTGAACGGGTAGTAGGGAGGTTGTTAAAAGGAAACCGATCCGGAAAAGTGTTGGGAAATTTCTCAAGATATCATTATTCCTTTTAATGTTGGACACGTTAAAAAACTTATTAACTACAGTGTAAGAGGCAGGCGTTTAGATTCTATTCTACAATGCATAAAATAGGGTTGGCAGGGTTGTATATTGTACAAAAGGACACCAATCTAAATCTAAGGACACACACGGTTACTTTTACTGCGTTGCAGCATGAGAAACTAAGCAATTTTAATGAATCTTCATGCTATGAAATCTGTAAAGTAGCTCCTTCAGTGCAGTTGCTTGCAATTATTTTGAGTTGCGTACAATTTCAAAAGTAACCTAGTATGAACGGCATTTCTTACGAGTTGTAGCCGCAATAAAAAATTGGTTAAAACTTCGATTAAACTGAAACCTCTATGTTATTATTCATTATTCACTCAACGCTGTAGTTTTACAAATTCGGATCTGCAATCACCGTTGCGCCCGCAATGAAACACTGAAGTCACTGATATCAATCGAGGGGTATTATTGAGATTATTTTATTCCAGTGGCTCTAAGAATGTTAACGAAATTTTGAAAGCCTTTCTTCTCGAAAACAAGGCCATACCAACCCTCTAATATATTATAGAAATCAGCTGTTTTTCGGGACCTATTTGTGATTAAAAGACTTGAAGGGATTTTGATTTCACCCTGTATATGTGAATAAATTGTGAATGGCGCAAAATAATTCTTGGTACAAAGGCGGATAACATAACAGCGCCGGTCCTGTATAAAGACAAAATTTCTTCTTCTATCAATATGAAAGGTTTCTCTTCTCGTGGAGACCTTATCAATTCAAATATCATCGTTGTAGCTAAAAATAATAATAATAATAATAAACATTACTAGTCTTCTGCCACAATAGAAATATAATAATAAAACATTATATTTGATAAAACTGCTCTGAAAGTGGCAATATATTAATGTTTTGCTGATATCACTCCATATATTCTTTACGATTAAATTAAAATTTATTAAAACATAAAAATTCTTCAACGATTTTTTATTTTATTCCGTAGAAAACCAAGAAAAAGTGACAATTTAATTCAGGTAAATTGTTGGTTTCGACAGTTGAACGACGGATGGTGGTAAGGAAATTGAGTTGGAGGATTTCTTAATTAAATTTGTCTCGTATAATTTTTTCGCCTGCCACCCCCTATCCGCTCCCTCGCACTAGGTCCGTATGGAAGACTTACAACTCTCGTTCTTCTTCCGTTTTTTTTTTAATGTCAAGCAACTTTCCGAAGTTAAACTTCTCGACTGCAATGCCAGATCAACGTTTAATGAATCGACTGTAAGACTTACAAGAAACATACAGTTAGATGGAAATTTTTAAATTAATTTCTAGAGAAAACAAACAAAAATAAACCTAGAGTTTTAAATTAAGAAAATGTACTTAATCCGAATCCGTAGACAATTCTCACTAAACTTCATTGAAATAAAAATAAAGAATTTGTTAGTATCTTTTCAATGTTTGCCACTTTGATTACAGATTTAGGAAAGATTCCTGTTAGCTTTCAGCAGCATTCTTGCTGGTTTCAGTTTGCTGCAATTTCAGGACGTGTAGTCCGACCGTTATCTCTCAGATGCCTCTGTATTTTACAATTTCAATGATAATTGAAGCTGCGCAACAGGATCTAAATATTATCCTTATTTTTAAGGAATAGTCCTGTCTAGTTTTGTTGATTAGAATCAATTTATTTCTTTGATTTTATTATTGGCTCCAGTGTTGTTTAAATATTTATGAATCACCCTTCTAGATGAGAATCTTAAATGAAGCGATGTTTTCTACTCATTCTTGAAATGACAATTTTTCGAATATTTTCTATTATACGCAATGTAGTGTTCATTTTCTTGTAGTAAATAAGCTTAAATTACACTTCACATAATATGAGCTGTTATAATGCCATTAAAGTATAGACTTGTGTAATGACTAATGACAAAAGTTTACAATTTTAAGCTGAAAAGAAGCCACGAAATACGTAAAACGATTAATTTGAAGATTACACAAACATCGATTTCGAATCGTTTAATTTACAAGGTACGGTCTTAAATTCACATTTTGAATATTTAACCGAATATTTGTTTCGATTTGTTCAGATAATATGGATTTTATACATCTTGTAAAAATGGTGGATGCGCCTGTACAAAATATGCACTAGGTTTTGCATAAAATCGACGATTTATAGCGAGAAAATCCAAAACATCTGGCTAACTTCTAAGAAAATCCACTGAAATGAGTTTAAATAGGCTAAATCGACGTATTTTGACGAAAAAAAGGACATTTAAGCTACTAAAAAGCCAATTCGACTTACTTTTAGCTACTTTTTTCGGCCAAATAGTTCAAATTTCAAGCGACATTCGTAAAAAAGCAATAAAACAGGGACTATTACCCATAGAAGTCAGACATTTTGCATAAAATCGACGATTTATAGCGACAAAATCCAAAACATTGAGCTAACTTCCAAGAAAATCCATTGAAACGAGCTAAAGGGGGAGTTGGACTGTTAGATCGATTCAGCGTGCGAAATTTATCAATTTTCAAACAACGATATTTCGCTTATTTTTTAAGATATTGTGAAATTTATACGTGCGTTGGATAGAGCATTTCAAGGTGCATGTCCTGAAGCTTTCTATTAAAGAAAAATCTGATAAAATTCGGAATGATAGAGAAAACTGTTGGACCATGTTTTTTGTACATTTTCCTACATAATTGGCTAAAAATTGGCCAATATGATTGATTTTAAATATCTATTGAGTGATTTAGATGGAAAATGATGAGATCTTTCCAAATATTCAAGAATTTTCCCGATACGTTTGTTAGTTTTCCCAATTTTGAAGAAAATTAAATGACCTTTGATCGAAGATATAGGGCACAATTTTAAAGATAGAATCTTCTGAAAATCTATGAAAATTTTCTCCTTCAAACAAACGCTGCTCTTATTTACATATTTAGTTCGCAGTGTACCAGATAGATGGTGTGGTCATTTTTCTCTCGTTGATGTGTTTAACATTTCAACGTTGCCAAACGTCGTTTACATTTATACATGAGACCACGCCCCTGTTCCTATTGGATGAAGATTTTTTTTCATTTGTTTCCTTTTTGTTCGTTCTCCATTCTGTTTGTATATTATTCATTTAATTTACTATTTTATTAATAATTAAATGAAAAAATTCACCTCATTAGTTATTACTTAGGTAAATCTGAATAATATAAGACAAAAAAAGAATAGGAAAAATATAGAATTGGTTACTTCCAACTTTCTGTTATTTTTTATTTGTTTTGTTTTTTGTTGACAACATTTCATAAATTCAACTTTCCGACAAAAAAACCTCCACATGTATAAATGCAAACGACGTTTGGCAACGTTGAAATGTTAAACACATCAACGAGAGAAAAATGACCACACCATCTATCTGGTACACTGCGAACTAAATATGTAAATAAGAGCAGCGTTTGTTTGAAGGAGAAAATTTTCATAGATTTTCATAATATTTTCCAACAAAATGGCAAGATTGTGAAAGTAAATGCATGTCGCAATATTTTCATATCAATTAAGACACAAATTAATTAATTTTAATAGCTGTAAATAACAGGTGAAAATGGGGTTCAAAATTTTCCTAAAAATCACGTCATCAACGTAATTTTCAAAATTTTCCAAAACGCGAGCTTTATTATCTCCGCCCTTACAATATCTTTCTAAAAACAAGAGTAGAAGATTCTATCTTTAAAATTGTGCCCTATATCTTGGATCAAAGGTCATTTAATTTTCTTCAAAATTGGGAAAACTAACAATCGTATCGGGAAAATTCTTGAATATTTGGAAAGATCTCATCATTTTCCATCTAAATCACTCAATAGATATTTAAAATCAATCATATTGGCCAATTTTTAGCCAATTATGTAGGAAAATGTACAAAAAACATGGTCCAACAGTTTTCTCTATCATTCCGAATTTTATCAGATTTTTCTTTAATAGAAAGCTTCAGGACATGCACCTTGAAATGCTCTATACAACGCATGCATAAATTTCACAATATCTTAAAAAAATAAGCGAAATATCGTTGTTTGAAAATTGATAAATTTCGCACGCTGAATCGATCTAACAGTCCAACTCCCCCTTGTAGGGCTAAATCGACGTATTTTGAGGTGGTGATTGGACGAAATTGAAAATTTTAAATTATTGAAAAATTATCAAAGATACATTTTTTTTTTTTACCCAACCATATAAACAAAAATATGATGTTCCATTCAAAATAAGCAAGATATTTCAGTTTGAAAATCGCATGAAAGAAATATTTATTTCAGCTAAACTGTGAAACATAATTGTAGTCAAGTTTCAACATTTCAAATGCTATAGCTTCAAAAATATGATTTTTTCAATAAAGTACAGCAAATTTTAAAATTGCACTAAAAATTAAAATATCTAAAAAACTTTCAGCGCTAGACCATGGGTCATGTAGATGATATGTGTTAAATTTATTTGAGCTAAAAGCTGAAATATAATTAAATGTTATACAGTTATAACTGTTATAAGGTTTGATAAAAAGTATGTATGTACATTGCTTGTGCTATTAAAATTTTAAATTTTAACCTTTCAACTGCAATAGTTTCTATTTTATGAATTTTTTAATCGAACACTGCAAAATTTAAAATTTCGCTTAAAGTTGAAATATCTTTAAAACATTTAGTGCTAAACCATGGGTCATATTATCAAAGTCCCCTTAGAATTAAGGTAGAACATGCCTTGAAATAGACTTGCGATTATTACGCTTCTCAAATATGGCGCTTGCTCCAAAACGTCTTTTCTATGTATATTTTTATCTATATTTCAGATTATTTCATTTTCTTTGAAAGCAATGTAGCAGAATTTATAAATTAAAATTTTAGAACGTGTTTTTTTTTAAGAAAAAAAAATCGATTTTTACGCTAAATAATTTCATTTAGATCAACTTTGATCGTTGATTCTATATCGTATACGTGGTTTTAAGCGTACATTAACATTAAATACACTTATTTTGACATTTTGTCTTTTATATTTAGTGTAAAAACGGAAGATTCAGCGTCATTCAAAAAATTCAGAAGCTAAATAAAAATAACTCGAATTTGATAAAAAAGTTTAAACAAAATCTGGTATAAGGTTTTCAACATCCATTTTTTTTTCATAAACTTGTTACTAGATTGTTTTTAAATTTGGTGTAAATGAAGCTAGACTAACCCATTGAGTTTTGGTAATTTTTTTCCAAATTTGTGAATATCACGTCTGTTTTCTATCCGGTAGAGTTCTACCTTAAATACACTTATTTTGTTGTTCGTCTTTTCTGTTATTTTTTTATGAAAATTGTAAGTTCAAAATCAAACAAAAAAATCTGGAATGCGATTGACCCTGCAGGCCAATCATGAAACGTCCCGCTACGTTTTTAAAGCTCCAAAATTATTGTGAGGAGTACAAATTTGATTGAAAAAACACTTTTTTCGTTATTTTTCGATAACGATATCTCGCGAACAAATCAACGGATTTTTACGAGCTTTGTGGAATTCGATGCAGTTTTTAAAGCTCTAAAATTATTGTGAGGGGTACAAATTTGATTGGTTGAGTAATTTTGAAGTTATGTCGAAAAACACTTTTTTGATATTCGTTCACGATAACTCGTGAACGAATCAACGGATTTTGACCAGCTTTTAACCCCGAAATTTTGAAAATTTTCAATTTTCTTAGCGGGAAGTTAAAAATACAGAACTTAAACAGAACAGAAACTCTTAAACAGTTTTTTTTTCATCCAAAAATAAAGTTTTAATTATCCAGCAATAAATTTATCAATGTAGTTTATAAAAATTTTATATATTATTTTTGAGGTTTGTATATAATTTTTGAATTATTATTAACTTCTTAGAAAGTCTCTAATTCTATAGAAAACAATTATGAATAAATAAAATGGATAAATAAGTAAATAAATAAACTATTGTTTAGTTAGTTAGTTACTTCATCCTGTATGTGAGACTATGACGATAAAAAAAAAATGTTGAATTGTCCAATTGTGGATGGATGGATGTTGTTGAAAGTGGGGGCGATATAATAAAACCGCAGATACGTTGAAAGAATTGGAACAAACTATAAGAAAGTCAAATAACAATGAAGTTAACAATTTTATATCTACTAATCATCGGTAAGTTAGATTATTATTATCATTATTCATTAATAATTTGTTTATAAATATCTTTTGTAAACTATTTAGTTGGTATTCTTGCTGCTTTCACCACAGCTATACCAGCTAAAGGATCAACGAAAGCTGCATTGAAGAAGAAGCCATGTTTGAAAGAATGCACTGATGATTATACACCAGTATGTGCTGGTGATGGTACTGGTAAAGATAATAAATCCTTTGGTAATGAATGTGTTCTATCTAATTACAATTGCGAGAATGGAAAAGGTAATTTTATTTATATGTCTAATAATAATAATAATAATAATGCTTCACATACGTATTGCCAAATATGGTTTTATAAAATCATGTATAGTTTGTAAACTGACTTAAGACACTGACTAAAGTAATAAAATTAGTTCACAATGTGGAAGACTCTCTTACAAATTTTCATTAAAAACATCCGTTGGCTGGTATTTGTGGCGAATTTATAAAATTTATTACAGTGGCAAGTGGCAATCTTTAAGTAGGTACCCCTATCTAGTTGTTTACTATTGAAACTATTGTGGACTAATTTTATTACTTTAGTCAATCTCTTAAGTCACTTTACAGACTGTTTCGTAAATAATAAAGTCATATTTATTTAACAATAAATGTTCAACTGATAAAATAATAATCAATAAAGACCCCACAATTCGACCATCGTCTTTACTTGCTTTGACCAAAAATTACCCAGATGGTGCAATTGTGGGTCTTTTTTTATTTATTATGTAATGAATTGCTATTTGCAGTTGGACATTTATTGTTAAATGGATTTGACTTTATTTTATTAAATTAGTCATTCCTTTAGAAAATTTGACAAACTGTAATTACGAAATTTCCGTACACCTCTAAATACGAAATTATGGTTTATAACAAGTAACCAACAGAGCATAAATTGTTATTGTTATTGTTAACAATAATTTCCTGCTATTATTCTATAAATTCATAGAAGGAATAATGCAAATTAAGCTTTTGTCAAGGCTTTATCTATAAACAACCTTCGGATTAATTTAGTATAAACCTGCTTTTTTCTCCTAATTTTATTTGTTTTTTATTTTATTTTATTAGATACTTGTTTTATTTTTATTACTTACTGTTATTGTTGTTACAGATTTGAAAATTGTCAGTAAAGGAGAATGTCCAGGCGGTGGTGGTGTTCGTCTCTCTTAAATATCACAAAAATTACGATCGAATAATGAAAATAAATAATGATGATGATGCCACCTTTGTCCATCTACATATAAGAGATCATATCAAACTTGAAAAAATATATTAATTTGTACGAAAAACAGAAATTGTTTAAATTAAAAAGGATACTAAATATTGCATATCGTCCTTGCTTCTTTTACTATTTACCAATAAAAAAACTATAGGAATTAGTAAATTTTATTACTGATTATACTACAGACAGGACCGACCTGAGAGCGGTGCAAACGCACAAGGCCCCGCATTTCTGAGGGCTCCGCGCCTCTGACTGATTTTACAAAATCAAAAGTTGCTGTATTTTTTGTTTTATTTTGACGTCGAGTTTTACTTTTTAAGATCACCATACAATGTGTAATTAAATTGTCCTTAAATCTGCAGAGCACGTATAGGGCTCAAAGAACTGGGTCTACTCATACGTTACAGGGCTCTTATCGGTAGGTAAATAGGTACTTATCCAGTGATCATTAAAAAAAATGGTTCCAATTTTATCCAGTTTTACTCAAAATTCTGTTTTTATATTTCAAGTTACCTTGTACTGTATTCCATGTTGGATAGTGAGGAAGTATTATAAATTTTTAGTCAGAAGTAATTTATTTAAATTGTATCCAAATTTTATTACTTTCCAGAAAATTTTATGTGGTAACGTTACCACAAATCTTTCTCAGGATGGAAAATAATAAAAAATTATCATATCTTGTTGCTTGAAGGCTCTGCAAGTCAATCTTGCACCGGGCTCTGATTTTGTTTGGGCCGGTTCTGACAGCACAAAATATGATTTACCTAATTGCAATAAATTTGTCATAATACTAAAACATTAGCTTGCCCCTCAGACGTTGCTATGCCCTTTCCAATAAGTGCTGCTATGATTTTGATTGCTTATGTTCAGTTTTTGCCTAAGATTGAGAAAATGTAAATTACATAAAACCATCGATGCATAAAACCTTCATTTTTTTTTACAAGAGATTTAATGTGTTGCCTAAATAGTTAGCACTCTATGCCCGTATTTATAAACCGATCTCAGACTCCAGCTCAAGTCTAGCTTTCAAGCACGCGTTTTGGTTTATAAGTCTTGCTTCGGCAATTTTCGGCGGAAGTCAGGATTGAGTATATGGAGGGTTGAGAACATGGCGAATTCTAGTTACATTTTACAGGGTCACGTTTTTCTTTTTGTGCGCACTTTCTGCAAAAGTCAAGCTCGTCTCAAGGCAGCTACAACCCAATCTTGGCTTGGTTACATATTCTGGCCCCCAAGGCCAAGCTCAAGCTCCAAGACGGTCTCAAGATCGGTCTATAAATACGGACATAGGCGCTTTAGGCTAAACTAGGAAAAGCGCTATCCATATACCGGTTGGACCTAAATATAGGTACCTAGTTCTATAATTACTTAGCTAGCAATTTGAAAAAAAAATCAAATATTTTTAGGGTATAATCCGGAGGAAATTTTAGCAAAATTAGAACCTCATAGCTCATTGGAAAGTTAGTCTAAAATTGCTTGTCGTGAATGAGTTGAGGATCCTTCTAACATTATATTCTGATAAAAATACGAAATATTCTCACCTGTTCCAGAATAAAATGAAGAAAAACGAAAAAAATCAATATTGGCAGGATTCTCAGTTCGTTTTAAATCAGTAGCAAGCTTTTGAAAATAGCACCAACGTCAGAAGCGTTTTTTGACCAATTTCTAAATAAGCTACGGGCTTCAAATTTTGCTAGACACCCTCCTATAAATCCTTAAAATATTTTCAAATCGCTCGCTAAATATGGTGCATTTCTGTAAGAACTACGTACATTTAGGCAAATCGATAGTAAATCTATGAATTGGTAACGTTTTAGCAATAATGATAATCTCAAAATTTTCTGTAAATTTGCGGTAATTATAATTAACAAGAATAATTGGTAGAAATAAATTATAATTTATCTGGCGCCATATTCTAAACGTGTTGCCATTTCTTCTTCGCCTCCTCTTTGTTTTTTGTTTTTAAATTGAGACATAACGGACGACGTCAAGAGTCAAAAGTCGTTTAAGATAATTTTTGGATTTTTCGCAAAAATTTCTCGATATTTCACCAATAATTTAGTTTTCAAACTAAATCGGATATGCTTGCGTTTATACTTTAATTAAAATAAAAAAATCAACCATAAAAATTTCTCAATGATGACCCAAGGTTTTTTCACTGGTAAAAAAACTAAACAATAATGCTTTTTTATATTTATTGAAAATTCTTCTTCTATGGTTGTTATTATCAAAATTACGCAAATTTTTGTGCTAATCTATTTGAGGTTTTTCTCTTTATATTTTAAATAATTATTGTGAACACATATCCTTAATTGAGGTTTTATTGGGAAATGCTAGTAATAGTTGAAACGAAAGGCCCTGAAATTTCCTAATTTGCTAATTTGGATCAGAAAGATTGGAAATATGACTTGACCTGACCTGATCTCTAATCTTTTTCCAATTTATTTGTAAAATCTAAAGAGATAGCTAGCTGATTTTTGGCAAAGACATTGTAATTTGTTAATATATCAGAAGCTTGGAAAAAAATGCTTTAGTCTTTTGTAATATAAACTCAATCTTTAAGCAAACTAAAACTGTATTATACCTACTTGTTTTCGTTAAAAAATTCAAGTCTACTATTGCATTTAGTATTAATTAATTATTAAATGTTAAAAATGCTAAAACAACACCACACCATTATAGTTACTTCTCAAGAATGTATATGATTGATGTCCCAACTCAAAAAACAAGAAATATTTTGAATAATAAAACTATATAATTTTAACCATTCCAAACTATTTTTAATTAAAAATCTTATTATTTTTAGCCAGATATGTGGTAATCGAAAGAGATCAAAAATAGAAATTATCAGCATCACGTTATGTCTAAATCGACAATACAAACTTTCTTATAAAGATCGTGACCTTTCCAAAAAAAAAAAACCAAAAAAAAATATATCAAAAATACGAAGATTATATGTTTCAAAAGACTGATTTCCAGCTTCAGGATAATAAGTACCGTAATAGTGTCCCATTGTCATTTCTCTGAGAGTAACAACCATTATGTAAAGAAAGTGTTACAGAAGTCCAAAAATTCATTTGTTTTTGTAAAATAAAAAGACGAAATTGTGGCACAATTGAAAAAATGACACACATATACCTACTCATACTGTTCTTAAGGGTATGTTGTACTATGAGATCGATTCAGCGTGCGAAATTTATCAATTTTCAAACAACGATATTTCGCTTATTTTTTAAGATATTGTGAAATTAAAACGTGCGTTGGATAGAGCATTTCAAGGTGCATGTCCTGAAGCTTTCTATTAAAGAAAAATCTGGTAAAATTCGGAATGATAAAGAAAACTTTTGGACCATGTTTTTTTGTACATTTTCCTTCATAATTGGCTAAAAATTGGCCAATATGATTGATTTTAAATATCTATTGAGTGATTTAGATGGAAAATGATGAGATCTTTCCAAATATTTAAGAATTTTCTCGATACGTTTGTTAGTTTTCCCAATTTTTGAAGAAAATTAAATGGACTTTGATCAGTAATATAGGGCACAATTTTAAAGATAGAATTATGCACTCTTGTTTTTAGAAACATATTGTAAGGGCGGAGGCCATAAAGCTCGATTAAAAGAAAATTTTGAAAATTACGTGATTTATTGGAAAATTTGGAATCCCATTTTCACCTGTTATTTACAGCTATTAAAATTAATTAATTTGACCAATAATTAGTATCAAAATATAGGAAAATCGATTTTCTTTCACGACCATATCATAATAATGAAAAATATTTGAAAATCTGTCCGTAGGTAATTTTCTTAACCTGCTAGATTATACAGTAAGCTGAGCAAGCGAGCTCTTAAGGTGCAAAGTCTATTAGGGGTCCATCTGCTAAATATTTATAAAAAAGTCATCTAAAATAAAAATGTTGTGTTTTTTTTTCAGTCACTATAGAAATGCTTAAAGGGTGCTTATCCTCTAAACACAATTTTTACTTAAGATTAGAAAACAGGTATCCACTTGTTTCCCCCTTGATCGCCATTGGTTCTATTAAAATCGGATTGATGGTTGTTGTTTTATGAGAGTTTTGTGATTTTCAACCCTTATAATTCTTGTTCTGTTAAATATTTTACTAATAGACCACCCCAAAGATAATGTCGTTGATACCATTCGATTATACCACCTGTATTATTATTAGTATTCCGTTTTGTGAGAGGTCCTTCCCAGACCTTCTCACCCGAGCCGTGGTTCGCACCCCACTGTACCCCGGCCTTTAAGGCTTTTTGTACGCTCGTCAATTCACCTAATTTGGGTTAAATGTCTTCCCCCAGTAGTCCCGTTCTTTTAATAAAGTCCAGGATACTGTTTAGGGGAGTACTTTTTAGTTCCTCCGGAGAGACATATTCCGCTCCCAGGTACCACGCTCTGAGATCCTTTAAGGCCTCGAAGTAGCATAGAATATGAACGGAAGTCTCATCTTCCTTTTCCATCCGCTAAAAGTGCTTTTGGGCCTTAGATTTTAATGAAGAGTAATATGTATATCTTCAAGTCAGTTTCTTCAAAATTGGAGAGGGACACCTGGAAATGTTTCCTTGTTAGAATAACTTGTGGGTCTTCCCAGAATTGATTTTTTTTTTCATTTTATTCTGAAATATGTGGAAAAGTTTCATATTTTTTTCTAGAATACAATGGAGGAAATAGAAAAAAAAATCAACGTTGGGAGGGTCTTCGAGTTATTCTAACAATAAGTCATTTTAAGTGTGCAACTTGTTTTTGAAAATTGTGAGTTTCTCCAAAATGATCGTTTTTCTACCAACTTAACGAAACAAACAAACAAAATGCATTCTTCTAATTCTTTACAAATATTAAAATATTATCTAATATAGTTGAAAAGGGAAACGGGAAATGATTCAAATATTTTATATTTTAAAGATACGCAGTTTATGTAATGTGGTAATAATTTTTTGATAACGAAACGATAATTATTATAATTTTTCAACAACATACATAAGTATAAGTATACATTATAGAAAATGTATATCAAAATATTTCCTAAATCAATCAATCAATGTATAATAATTTATGCGATTGTCATCATCAGTCATCATCATTGAATGTTTATAAAGATGTTTGCAATAATATTAATATGAAAATGACACAATTCATCATTAAAACAATGGTTTAACAATTGATAATTTTCAAATTCCATTAGGAAATAATGGAAAAGTTAAAGATTGTTGACATTTTTGTTGTTATTGTTCTTCTGAATCAATCAAAAAAAAAAAAACTTGCGTAGGTCGAGCAAAAAGTCGTATTGTTGGTGGGGTGACCGAAGGAGCTAAGGGGCCTTAACAGCCCATCTTTATAGGTACAAAATTATTTGTCAATGTGCAATTGCAATTATATTATTGGGGGAATTATATCTTACCCCTTTCTCATCCCCTTTAGTTCGACCATAATTTTATAAAATAAAAACATTAATAACAATAAAAAACATGCTCTAACCAATCTATCATTTTATTATTTCAATTTAATTAAATGTTGGCAAAGAGGCCGTACTGAACAGGGCTTCGAACCGGAACTGAAACGAAAATCGAAAACCGCAAAAATTACGAAATTTTGACCGGAACTGAACCGTTTCGTCCGGTTCAAACATACCACTTGACACGATTTTTTTATCTTTTTTCCTAATCCTCTTTCTTTGCTGTCCCGAAATTGCATCAGCAATTCTTTAGGGCTTTTAAGACGAACTTTCAATCAAGCAAGCTACCCTAGGTCCCAATTTTGATGTTTTTTTCTTATATAGGTAGTTCATTCTATTCTAAGGGATGTGTATTTGATCGTTCATGGCCCTACTCTAGCTTAAGGCAGATATTGGGGGTTGAATTTACCCCTGCAAAATCAGTTTGTTCAAATATATTTGGAAAGGCGTTCTCAACCCTTGTTGGAGGTTGAAGTTTCTTGCGATTTTGTACCCTATGATAAGATTCACCAACATTTAGAATGTAAAAAGCTCTTAGGGGTAGTATCTTTTTAGGGTGAAATTCAAAAATTTGAAAATTACTCATTTGAAACTGAACCGAAAACCGAAAAACCGTTTTTTTTTTACAGGAAAGAAAACCGGAACCGAAACGATATTTTTGTTCAGTTGAACCGGAACAGTTTACAGTTCTGAAACTGATTTTTTCTGGGAAGCTCAAATTTTGAAGTTCCGCCACTGAGCACTATTTAGTTATGAAATTACATTATTGAATGAAATCATTGTCTAAAAATAATCATCGCTACAGCTTTAGAAATTAAAATATTAAAATGTTTATCAATTATAAATATAAAAATGAATATTATTATTATTATTATTATTACGGTATATACAAATATTTAATCCATGTTAAAAATGATATATTGAACAGTTCTCTTGATTGAAACCTCTCATCATCCTTGATCTGATTCTTTAAAGATTATCATTATTATTATTAGTGTTACGTCAATGATTTGTCGTTTTCTATATAAATATCTAAAGACAAATAATCATCATCAATAAGATACATACATTTCTATATACATATATACATATTTATGTATGTATGTGTGTGTTTTTATATACTACCTACTCATACATAAATAATATTGGGAGTGACAACTATAATTGTCTACTGATATATAAATTTAAAACAGTTTTATATTTAAATTCATCTGCATTTCAACAAATTAAAATTGTTGTTAACAAGACACGTGATAATAAACATCGGTGCTGCTATTGTTATTGTTATAATTATTTTGGTCTTTTGCACCGTTTTTTCTTTTCAAACCAAACTCTACAAAGTTTAATTAATTTTGTTCGGTTGGGCCATCTTCTTTAATTTCTATTCTGCAAAGATTTGATATGAAACACAAGCATACCGCCTTCTACTTTATTCTAGGTGAGTGATAAGATTAATCACAAAAAATACTAATTAGAAAAATATTAATAATAGTAATGATTATGGTTTTAATAATAAAATTTGTTAATTATTTTTGGATGAATTCCACTTAGTTTTAGGAGTTATTGAATTGTATATGTGTGTGTTTAAATTTAAATAATAAGAATGTTATCACTGTTATCAGTGTTAACCCAGCATCATTTTTCGATAAGAAATTTTCCAATTTAAGCCCAATAATTTTTGAAGAACAAAAAAAAAATCAGAGAGAGCGAGAAAGAACAACAGATAAAACCGACTTAAATATTTATTCTTCGAAATTTTATTTGAAAAAATAAAAAACACAAATTATTTTTCTAAAATTGTTTGATTTAATTAGGGAAATTTACACACGTGCTAAAATTTATTTGACTTTTTTTATATTAAAACGAATTGCGTCAATACTAACAGTGCATTGCATTTATAATTCGTCAATTTATTTCAATTTATCGAATCGTTGATATGCAGATTTATTTTTATATTGATTGATTAATTAATTTTTTATTTTTAATAATAGCAATTCTAGGATTAATGGTGGTAGAGAGTGCACCACCCCATAATACAGTCTTGAGGACCTGTTTGGCACAACGATGTGATATGGATTCAGGACCGGTATGTGCGGTGGATGCTTCCGGTTTACCGAGAACATTTGAAAATAAATGTATGGCAGATTTGGAATTTTGCCGTTATGGAACATGTAATTTTCTTCCCTTTTAACAAATTTTTTATTCTATACCGGGTGATTCATCTAAGACGAAAAATTCTTATGGCAACTGCCTTAATTTGGCGAGCGATTCAAACAATAATTGGTCAAAAAACGCTCGTTTCTGACGATGTAAGATGACTCAAGGATCCTCCCGATTTTTTTTCGTTTTTCTTAATTTTATTCTGGAATAGGTGGGAAGGTTTCGTATTTTTTCTAGAATGCAATGGAGAAAAACGAATGTTGAGAGGGTCTCCGAGTCATTATTAGTCGTTTTGCGTGTTCAACTTGTTTTTTAAAATTGAGATCTTGTCCAAAACGAATGTTTTCTAACCAATTTTGCAATGAGCTACAAGTTCCTAATAATGCTTTAATGTTCCCTGGGGACTCCCTACAAATATGTTTCGAGTCACTCGCCAAATAATAGGAGTTGGCATAAGAACTTCTCCTTTCAGGTGAATCACTCGGTATACCCCAAATCATTTCTTATGTTTGTGTTTTTTCTTTTTGTAGATTTTGCAGAAGTCAAATTTGGTGAATGTTGATAATGGATGGATTCAATTATTATTATTATTTAACAAAAATTGGATCAGACTGTAGTTTAATATACACACATACATATACAAATTAATATTTATGGATAATATTTTAGATTTAGATTATTGCAGTATTTTTCCCAAAGAAGAAAAGTATACGTATACGATTTTAATTTAGTTTCCCCTTATTATTAGATATTATTATTGTTTTTTTTTTGTCGATTTTTTTCTAATGGGGGCCTTAATAACACATTATCTTTGTACTTAGAATAAAAATATGCTCCTCAATTATTTTGTGAATACTTTTGACTTTGTACGTCAATTTTTTACTTACATTACAAGGAATTGACGCTTAATTTAGAGAATGAGAAACGAATAATTTTATTTCATTTAAAATATGATTCTTTATGAGTATTTCTAAGGGTTTTTTTTACTACCTCACATAAAATAAAAAGATTGTCGATCGGAACGTCAAAAAATTCTTGCCTAAGGGCGCTCAAGTTTATTAAGACGGTCCTGAGAAGGAAACTTTCACAGATGTCCCCCCGCCGATTTTATAAGATTTTATTCATTTTATTTGGTTGCCTATTATAAATATAAATTATTATATTAATTATTACACAAAAGCTAATAATTGGTTGTATATTCAGAAGGCACTTATAGCTACTAATTTATTAAAGCCAAATTTAACAAAAGCTTCAATTATTAATAAAAAGATAATAAAGAGCAGATAACGACTTGATTACAACAGATAGAGATTGTCTATAAAAAATTTAGCAATAGATGATGACTCAGTTATCAGTTATCACTTACTCAGAAGCGGACCGTTAACTTTGGACTTACACTGTTTGATGCCTGATGCCTGAGGGCCTACCCAATTAGCTTAAGCTTGGGTTAATTGTGACAAGACGTTTGCCAAATTTCTTGGATATTTAGAGAGCCCTCTCAATTTGCTATGTGTGGTTGAATTTTAATTGCAAACTCATAAATATAGGCTGAGTTATATAGGAAAATAAAAAAAAATATGCTCCGGAATGCTCGTCTATAATTCAGAATTTTACCTGAATTTCCCAAGACAGAAGCAACCCTGTGATACAACTTGAAATGATCTTCTCAAAGGTCTATGAGATATTTCTATATTTTTTCAAATAAGTGAGGAATCATATCTATATTCAAGAGCCTTGTAGAGTGGATGTACTTTATACAACACAAGGCCCATATTTCTCAATACTGGTGTACCCTCAGTAAAAGCTTCTCTGTCCTGTCACACATGTGTGACGCTTTTCTACAAACAAGCTTGAATTCATTTTTTTTTCGTTAAAAATTCTACTCTTTCTCTTAGCCCTTAATAAGGACTCATTCTAAAGTATAGGAATAGATGAAGTTTATTCAGCACAAGCGCCTCCTCCCTATCCCTATATTGCGCCTACAGTCGGAGTGTATACTGAAAAAAAAAACACGAAATTTTGGCCGGAGAAAAATTCGGAGCTGAACCGAAAACAAAAACAGTTTTTTCCAGTCAAAGACACAACGATTAACACGAAATTTTTTCTTTTTTATCTCCTCTCTTTTCCCTATCCCCGTGAATTTGCAAGTAAACCATCCGAGGTAAGAACTCCCGATGTTTTTTGGTTTATAGGTAGCTCATTTTATTCTAAGAGATGAGTATTTTGTCGTTCCTGCCCATAATCAAGTTTGAGGGAGATATTGGGGGTTAAAGTTACCTCTGTAGAATCAGATTTTTCTTCAAATATTTCTGTAAAGGCTAAATATTTTTGAATGGTTTAAAAACTAGATGATGGAGATTCGCTAGAGCTATCAAAATGCATAAGCAGCGGTCTTATGCTTTGTTGAGGGTTGAAGTTGTAGGTGATTATATGCCATTTTTATGGTATTTTTTTGCGATTTTCTATGTACCCCCATGGTAAGACATAACATCATGAAAATTCTTCTGTTAATTAAAGTTGCCTGTTTTTAAAATAGTTTAGTAAAAAATTGGAAGTAAAAACCGTAATTTTGACAGAAACGAAAACGGAAACTGAACTGATATTTATTTTTAATTGAACCAAAACAAAAAAATAACGGTTCGATACCCTAGTACTAAAGGTAACGTAATTTTATTCTCTCATTTTTAATTTTAATTTTTTTTATTCTTATTATTTTGAGCTCGAAGTGGTCTACCCAATCCGCCCCTACGGTTATGTTGATCTGATCATAAAACCAGTCTCTAATCAGTTATAAGATCGAAAAAGGAGTGCCAAAAATTAAAATAAATAAAAATAGAAAGCATAAAAACTGTTTTTATTTTGGTTTTGTTAATTACCTCTCTTGCTTACCAAATGGTAAACGAAAGAAGATTCGTTCAAGGTTTTCAAGTTTTCATTAAAACTAATAACAAAAATTAATCTGTCTTCTATTGAAAAATCCATTTTTTTACAGTCTTTAAGAAATTGTTGTCAAGTGCCAAAACAGACAAGCACACATTATGTGGCAGGAGTGCAAGCTCCAATAAACAATAATTGAACATCTACAAAAATTAATTATAAGCATTAATAAACATAAAAAAAAACCTAAATAAACTTTTAACGAATTATGAAAATATGAAAACTTACTTAAGCCACATTGTACAGCACATCTTAATTGGGCCTCATTATTATAAGTAATGCGATTTGATCCACAAACTGGATTATATTGTGATGTTGTCCGACATGCTCTTATACAAGTGGTATATTGTTGTGAGGCTGTTGTTGTTGTTGTAGCTTGTGTTGTTGTATCTGGATTGATCATCGAAAAGCCTTGTTGTTGTTGTTGTCGTTTAATTCTTGACGGTAATCCAAATATTGTTACAACCATTAATACTATAATTAATGTAAATTAATTAATTGAATATTAATGAGTTTATCTTTATTTTAAAACTTACTCAAAACAATTAAGAATAATTCCCACTTCATTTTCAATCAACAATTCAAATTAAACACAAAACGGAACGTCCACTCTTAACTACTGTAATGATCAAGGTGTATGTGAGAGTTTTTGTGCCTTTTTATTTGTGATAAATCTGAATTGTACAAATCTTTCAAACTTGCGCAGTTTCACTTCTTATTATACTATTGGGGTTCCCAAATTTGGTTTGTTTTCATTAAGAAAATCAGAAAAAAAGAAGAAAAACCAGACCGTTAAAAGTTGTTTTATCAATTAATAATAAAGATGATAATAAATTTTAATCTTAAACAGATAAAAGAACCTTGACTGGTGATATGTCATGCTGAAAGAATAAATAATAAACAACATCAATTTTAATAACTCGGAAATTTTTATCAAAATATTTATTTATGTTACTTTCCTTTTGGACTAGAGTGCAATCGGACTAAAATAATCCAGTCGATTTGGCTTTAATCATTCATTTCTAGAAGATAAAGCAGGATTGCAAATTATTCAAACAATTAAACAATAATCAACAGCTATATGAGGAATTTACAGAATTTTTCAAAAGTCTTCATATTTTCTTCTTCTCTATGTTCTTTCAAATTAGCATTTCTTTAATACTAGCATCGACGCCACTGGAAAACGGTATGATTCAAAACAATTTCTCGCGTTTTCATCAATCAAATTATGGAAAATTGCAAAAGAGACGTCTCTTTTTTTTTCAACATTCAGTCCAGTCAAGGTGAAGTCAATTTATTGAACGTGTTGTTTTGAAACCTGCTGCCTTGTTTATAATAAGACTGGTGTTAAATATGAATTGTACGATGATCAAATTCTATTTTGGTAAGTGCAATATTTATTAAAATGTACAATAATAGGAGATTTATTTTTTTTAATGGTTCCAGTTTTTCTTATTTATTTACAAGTCACACTTCAACTCAATCAATCGAAACAATTGGAAGATTATTCTTCTTCAATGTTTTTAGAGAGGCTCTTCTATCAGCGGAATCGTCGACAACTATTAGATAATGATGCTATTATATTTAGGGATGATGATTATGGTGATAGGGAGCAATTTGATAATACAAGAAATCTACCGAATCCATCGTCATTACCACCACCAAATAAAAGACCATCATGGTTGGATATTGGTATTAATCCGACTAAAATACAATCATTAAAAACAACAACTCCTTTAACAATTCCTGGAATGGAAAAAGCAATATCACCATGTGAAATTTCATGTAGAACAACACCAGAATATAATCCAGTTTGTGGTGATGATAATGTGACGTATTTTAGTATTTATCGTTTGAAATGTGCACAAAAATGTGGAAAACGTAAGCGATTTTATGATTTGTCATTTCTTAGTAAACTATAATTGACCATAAATTAATTTCTTTGACTGACTGATGACTGAAAACCAAAAATGAATTGAAGGGGAAATCCCATAATGATGAATAATCAACAATTTTACTATTAAAAGAAACTCGATAACGTGATGCAATATTCTTGATTAGAATTCCCCATTCATACATACATATTTCTAATGATTTACAATTCATATTAAAGAGCCAATAAATAAATAATTATAAATAATTTAAACCCGTTTCACCTTCATTTTTCATTTCACTAACTTACACCCTATTTGTATAATGATAAATAAACAATTATTTATTTATTTCCAGGTGTACAACTGCATCATTCAGGAGCATGTACACGAAGACGATGGGATAATAAATGATAATCAATAAATCAAATAAAAAAACATTAAATTATTTTAAATTTAAAAAAAGTTGTAGTTTCAAATTTACCGCTCAAATTTGGTGCTGTTATTTTAATCACTAGAAACTAGTAACTTACAATCCCTACAGTTGGCGAAATTGGTTTAAAATAATTATTGTTTTAATTATTCATTATTCTAAACTACAATTCAAAATTCTATCGATAAATTCCACAAGTTTGAATAGATACTGAAATTATTATAAATTAATTGTAAATTAATTGTAATTTAAATAAGAAATTAAATCTGCCGTCTGAAGTGGCGCTATCTACCGTGTCAACGATCAAGACAATTTGGGTATTTACAATCGGTACAGTTGGCCACCTTTTACCAACAATAACAATTTCTAACTAATTTTTTTGTATTTATAACGTGTAAAAATTCATTTTGAATCCACAACTACAATTATTAATAATTAATATTGTAGATTTTATAAATCTACAATAATTTTTGTGTAGTTTTAGGGATATTTATTTTTTAATAATTTATGTTGGTATGACTACCCAAGCGTTTTGAAAAGTTTTGTTTTGATCCGTTTTTCTTCAAAACAAATATTTCAATTAGAAATTGTTCAATAAATTATGAATTAATTATTATTATTATTATCTAACGAACATTATCCCATACTGTTAATTGTTAATTGAAGATTTTAAATAATTAAATGTGACGATATTCATGATGAATACAATAATGGGTGAACGAATTGAGGTTAACTTTTTCTAAACATATTTTAATTAATTCTAAAAAAAACATAATTTTTTAGGACTATGAGGTGTTCAATCTATTAGGTAAAGGTGGTTTTGCATCTGTATATCAAGCAAAATGTCGTAAAACTGGTACAGATGTTGCTATAAAAATGGTAAGAAATCTACAACACAACAATAAGAAAATTGTAAAATTTTTGTAAATATTGTAGATTGATAGGAAATTGATGCAAGCAGCCGGTATGGCGAAACGTGTCGAACAAGAAGTTTCAATACATTATCGTTTAAAACATCCATCAATTTTAGAATTATACACTTTTTTCCAAGATACAAATTATGTATATCTTGTCTTAGAATTATGCCATAATGGTGAATTACGTCAATATATTAAAGATAAACGATTAACAGAAGTTGAAGTTGGTAATATTATGAAACAAGTAGTTGAAGGTATTAAATATTTACATGCTCATAATATCCTTCATAGGGATATCTCTTTATCCAATCTATTAATAACGAAAGATATGCAAATTGTAAGTTGATTAAAATATTTGATTTGTTTTATGTTTTCTAATGTTGTTTTTATATTGTAGAAAATCGCCGATTTTGGCTTGGCAACACAATTAACACGTCCTGATGAGAAACATTTAACAATGTGTGGTACACCGAATTTTATATCACCAGAAGTGGCATTACGTAGTTCACATGGCTTAGAAGCTGATGTATGGAGTTTAGGTTGTTTATTATATACATTATTAGTTGGTACACCACCATTTGATACATTAGGTGGTGTAAAGAATACATTAAATCGTATAGTTCGAGTTAATTATCATTTACCTGAACATTTATCAATTGAAGCCAAAGATTTAATTGATTCGTTATTACAAAAGAATCCAAGAGATCGTATTAAATTAGATAAAATATTGAATCATCCATTTATAAAACGTGGACAAATTCTAACATCAACAACAAGAAATGTAACACAAGACAGTGGTATTCATACAATGTCCAGTCGTCGTGAGAGTGCTTTCAGCGATACAACCCCATTACAATACAATAATTATTTAAATTCATATAGAAAAGTGAATAGTGATTGTATGCCATGTAATTCAAATCATTCACAATTCAATCGATTAACACACAGTTTAGAGCATATAACGAAAAGTCTTGAACAATGTGAATTACGTAAAAGTCAATGTAGTTGTCATGAAGATCAATATCAACCCTCGGATCCTGGTGGGAATGGTATATTAAAATCTATAATAAATAATCAACAAAACAAAGAACAACCACAGAAAAGTCAACGTTTATTACAATTATGTTCACAACGTTTATTACCAAAAACACATCATACAGACAATTCAATCTTACATATTTTAGAGAATGGTGAAGTTGTTGTTGAATTGATGAAGAAACGTGGTAAATTAAAAAAGATTGTTGTTTGTGAAGTGATACGTATATCAAGTGATGGTTCAAAAATTATCATGTATGAACCAAATAATGGTAAAGGTGTATCACCATCCACAACAATACAATCACCACCACCAATACCACAACATGGTAATTATCAAACATATACAATAGAAAATTTACCAGAGAAACATTGGAATAAATATATGCATGCTTATCAATTTGTATCATTAGTTAAAGAGAAAACACCAAAAGTTACATGTTATAGTAATCAATTGAAATGTGTATTAATGGAGAATTTGATTGATTTTGAAGCAACATTCTATACAGGTGGTAGTGTTACAAAATCATCATTAAAAGGTATCACTATAATTAATGCAAATGGTGAGAAATTTATGTATAAAACAGTAAATGAATGTAAGAATTTAACTGGTAATTTAGAATTTATGTGGACACAAACACAAGAAGTATTAAAACATTGTCTACAAATTGAGGAGACTTTATCGAAAGTGGCCGGTGTAAATTTTCCTGTAATTATTGGACGTAAACCAACAACAACAACAACAAATATAGGGAAAGAGAATCAAACACAAACAACAATACCCTCATTTACCGTTTCTATGAATAATCATAGTTCTACAACATCATTTCAAAGTTATAATAATAACAATAATAGTGGTATAAAAGAAAAGAAAGTTTCTATACCTGGTATTGGACAAGTTATACAATTACCGAATGGGGAAGTGCACGTTAAATATAATGATGGTACACAATTATGGTTAGATGGTAAACAACAGATACGTTATCAATTTAATGATGGTAGTTGTATTAATTATACAAATAATGATAATAATATACCAAGATTTGTACGTGAGAAATTAGAGGAGGTGCCAAAGATTTTAAAATATTTAATGCCATCCTCGGTTACACATAAATTTCGATTATGATCATCAATTGTAAATAATTTTTATTTAATTTTTATTATTAATATTTAATAATTATTCTTTAAATGAATTTTTAATTCGTTTTGGCATTGTGGAATCAAAATTTGTCATAAAGGTAAGAGTAAGTTAAAGTTTTATAACCAGTAAAAGTGACACATTAGGCGATTGTTAAATGTATAGGATGGTATTTGAGGATATCTCATGTAAGACATGATGGTACAAATTAACTGATAACACATTCTTGTGCTACTTTTTTGAGCTTAATCGGAACGCGACTCGGTTTATGGTGTTACTGGTAGTTTAAGAAAAATTGGAAGTAAACTAATTGTGAGTTTTATTATTACTATTTTGATTGTTTTACTTTGTCTATTTATAAATAAGAACAACTTGGAATTTGTAATATTTAAAATAAACACATATCTATTGAACATACGAATTTTCAATTTGTATATTTTGAAATACAACTTCCAAGATGTTTTAGCCTGTTTAAACAATGTGTTCTTTATCGTTATTCTCGATAATACTCAAATATTCTTCCATTATTATATTATATTATTGCTCCAAAATTCAAAACTTTGAAGTAATCAGTTGACTTAATCCATATAGAAAAACTTCTGTGAAGCTATAATTGTACTGTAAAATTGCAAAATGCGTGTGCTTCTTTCCACACCACCTGTGAGGTAAAGCACAAGGTGCGTTTTTTTTTTATAGTGGTATCCCCTGTAGGCCTAATCCACTATATAGTGATGGATATATCCACCACCACACCCAATGTTAGTGATAACAAGACACATACACAAAACACAGCACAACCCTTATATTTTATAACTATGTTAGTAATTTTAAATGCCGTTTTAAAAGAAAAGTGAAGAGGCCAAGAGAACAAATATCCGCATACTGAAAATTTCCCACATTATCCCACGAATATTTGCTTTCGTGATGTTCACTTTTCTACTCATATTTACTAGATTAAATTATTTAAATTTATGAATATACAAAATTTAATTAGGGGATGAAGGTGTGAGGGAGTAATTGGACATAATAAAGGATTGAAGTTGATGATCCTGATAAAAGTGATTTTCTGAAACATAAAAGAATAATTATTTTCATTAAAAAAAGTCCTGAAAAGTAAAAATGTATGCATTAATGTTCTGAAAAGGAAAATGTAAAAATTAATAAAAAAATACCTGAAAATTATTAGAGATCTGAAAAACAAAATAATAACATAAAAGTAATATAAAAATAAACATAAAAGAATAATTATTTTCATTAAAAAAAAAATCTCCAAAGGCAGCAAGTACCTTATATAGCGAATTTTTTTATGTATCTACATACTGAAATATTAATTGCAAAACATTCTTATGATACTGACAATTAATATATTTTAATAACATTGAATCAACTAATAAATTCATTTCCCCGATGTTATTTTAATATTTATGATTTTTATTGAAAAATACTTTTAATCCACAAACAATAAGAAACACTAATAAAATTTCACTCGTTTGGAGTTTGTTGTTTGTCTAATACGTTTAATCAAGGCCTGCTTGATTTTTTCAAGCGAAATTCTCTAGCAGGCCTTGCGTCTAATATTAACTGTCAAAATTAGTTGCCCCCCCGCGATATTCAATTTTTTTTCTAATATCAATAGTCAGAACATATAGCCACCTGAGATAATCGATTTTACTGCTTATACCCAAAAAAGGGATTCTTGCATTTTTCTTGCGAACCAACGAACCGATTTTGATGATTTTTTTTCTGGGTCATAGAGAATGGTCGGCTCTACTGTTATTTTAATTTTCATCAAAATCTAAGCAAATGTAATATTGAAAATGATTTTTTTTAACATTTCTTCAGCTCTTATTCCAAAAGTGTTGGCCCTACCAGTCTGGCCAACGAACTCATCCAAGCTATCACAAAGACCGATTTTTGTACCAAGTTTCATTAAGATTGGTGTATTTTTACGGCAGTTATCGTGGATATACATATATAAATATATATATAAATATATATATAAATATATATATATATATATATAAAAATTTTAACGAACGGTGGATATGGGTTCCTGAGGTTCCAAAACGAACTTCTGTGCAAAAATTTTTCGGAAATTCAAAAGTGAGGATCTCGTCATTAGCTAATTTTTTTTAAAAAAATTCGCTAAAAACCTGAAAAATAAAAAAAATGTAAAAATTTAAAAATAAAATACCTGAAAATTATTAAATATCTGAAAAAAAGTTTATTAAATTATATACTGAAAGGAAATAATAATCAAATTGAAAAAGTATTTTGTTATACTTACCGTTTAAAATTTAACATTTACTCTTACCTATGAGTTTACACAAACACATGAATACTTTAAAACACTTTCCATTGTAACACTTTTTTTTTAAATCGAATAACTCAACTTCACCATTAAAAAAAATTCGTCCCTAAAAGACATCTGTAATCTGACGGAGTACCTACGGAGTACCTACAAAATTCCTATAAAGTGCCTACAAAGTACCTATCAAGTGCTTACAAAGTACCTATCTAGTGCTTACAAAGTACCTATCAAGTGTCTACAAAGTACCTATCAAGTGTCTACAAAGTACCTATCAAGTGCTTACAAAGTACCTATCTAGTGCTTACAAAGTACCTATCAAGTGTCTACAAAGTACCTATCAAGTGCCTACAAAGTTTTATTTATTTTGAAAAAAGCAGTTTTAAATTTCTGCTTTTTGACTTTATATTTCAAATAGTAATAATAAATACGTTACATATTCGTAGAAAATCGCGATGTAAATAAAAAAGGTACTTACTACTTAGCTGCATCTCAGCCTCCTGTCCCACGCTGTTCGAACCTACTGTAATTAGACAAAAAGAAGAAAAAAATATCAATAATTTTGTAATAATGGTTTATTTCTCTCGACTTACCCTTTTGTTGAATTTTCTATCGCTTATTTCCATCGGATGACCACTCCATCCTCCAGAAAGGCACTAACACTGACACTAGCACTACTCACTATATTTTATTTATTAATTTTATTATTAATATTTATTATTATTATTCACTATTGTTTATTATTATTATCATTATTATTAACAATTTATTTACGAATTTTGAAATTGATCTTAACATTTTGACGTTCAAAACTGAAATGAATAAAATACGGGCACAGACAAGTCTACAAAAGAACGTTAAGTAACATTTCCTTTGTTCGACTGTTATCAAAAACTAAAGAAAAACTCGTCGGTACAAATTTATAATCTTATCGTTTCTATATTAAAAAGAAATTGAAGATAATTTGTAAATGTTTTGAAGGTATTTAATTTCTTCTACAAACAAATAAAATTACTGTCTAGAATATTTTAGATTTAAAAAATAAGAAAGATGCTCTAGTACGTTTAAAATTTTATCGAATATTCCAGAAATCTTGTTTAGATGCACCGATTGGTACAAACTTATGTCGATCCATCTTTAATTAAACGTTTTTTACAAGAAATTTGAAATTTTTCATGTTTTTACAAGAAAATACCTCAATTACAATAGAAAACATTAATGAAAATAATGTAGATGTATATTTTTCAGTTTATACTGGAAATGTAACAAATTTGTAACAAACTAAAATTGTTAAAATGAAGAAATAAGGCTTTATTTCTACTTTGACGGACACACCAAAAGCTCAGATACAGTGCAATCACTTGTAATCTAGTTATTTAACAATAAATCAAGTAGGCCTTTCGATTAAGCTAAAAAAAAGTACTGTTTTATCAGTTAATTCGTCCCATCAATGTTTACATATTCTTAAGGGAAAACTGGAGTCCAGCCTAAATTCGGTGCCCGAAAAAGTCATAATTTTTAATCAACGATTTCTTGCTTGTTTTCTGAGATATTCAATCGCCGTGACCAACGTTGAATCGGGCGTTTTATGGTGCATTCGTTTCTGTGTTCCGATTTGGCAAATTTTCACTAAATTCTAAAGTGCAGACGAAAATGTTGGTGCATATCAAAATTTTTCTTATCTCACTCTGTCTACAATTTTAAAAATAAAAAATCTTACAGCAGCTTATTTAAAAGCTAGTTTATTCACATGCGGAGAGCAGATGGTTCCCGAAAAGTCCAATTTTGGAAAATCAAAAAAGTTATTGAAAAAAACTAAAGAAAGTTTTTCGATTTTCTAAAATCGGATTTTTCGGGCACCATCTGCTCCCCACACTTTAAAATTGTAGACATGATGTGATAGGAAAATTTTTGAAATTCTCCGACATTTTCCTCTGTATTTTAAAATTTAGTAAAAATTTTCCAAAATGGAAACCTTCATCAGATACACCATGAAACGCCCAATTCAATGCTAGTTGTAAGGTTTGAATATCTCAAAAAACAAGCGAGAAATCGATAGTTAAAAAATTGTTACTCTTTCAGGCAATGGAAAGAGCTCGGACTTCAGCTTCCCTTTAAATATTATCGAAAATATCGATGAATTGAAGCTGTTCCTCTAGTTTTTCTAATTTTATTGAAAATTAGATTAAACTAAAGTGCACTTTTAACTGGTTCAATTACACCCAACTCTTTTTATACGATTTTGAAATAACAGAGTTCACCACGAATTTCTTTTTCTAGCACGGATCGCCCCAAAATTATTTTTTTCAATTCTAATTTTGAGGATACGAAACAATTAGTGTATTCAATGCTGGTCAGAAATGTCGAACAGTTGCAGACCCGAATTTGTGAAGCTGCAAACGAGATTCGAAAATTACCAAAACTTACTACTATTTAGAGTGTAGTTTTGTATGGAACTGGGGTGTGGATACATTTTGAACAATTTCTGTAGTGTTTTTTATTACTTAAGGGGAAGTTAGAATCAGTATCTGAATAAGTGACAATTTTTCAATCATCGATTTCTCACTTGATTTATAAGATATTCAAACTTTGTAACCAGCGTTGAATTGGGCGTTTCACGGTGCGTCCGATAGAGTTCTCCATTTTGAAAATTTTTCACTAAATTCTAAAATGCAAAGGACAATGTCGGAGCATGTCAAAAAAAAATTATCACGCCTTGTTTTAAAGAGAAAAAAATCATACAGCAGTTTGAAAGCTTATTTATGTACGGAGGGCAGATGATTTCAGAAAAATTAATTTTGGAAAATCAAAAGTTATTGAAAGAAAAAAATTAATGAAGGGTTTGATTATTGTAAGTGATTTTGGTTACACCCTGTATGTTCCATGATTTTTTTTGCACGGTTTTCTAATTAACGTATGTATCGTGGAAAAAAAGAGTTGGGTGTATGTTGATACAGATTCAGAGTTCTCCATTCTATGCTAATTTTATACAAAGTTCAGGTATTTGATGCTCTCTAGTTGGACGTTGTTGTTTTTAAATGGCAATAACATCAACAAAAACTTACCTGTGAAACTGGATGTTCAATAAAGTTATATAATTATATAGATAGATAGATTGCAATAAGTAGTTTTCAAAAACTGTTTACTTATTTATAAATTAAGAAAAATAAATACAATAAACAAGAACAAAATAATAAATCTAAAGAAATTACAATAAAAAATTAATTAATTTCAACTGTAATGTTTACAGAATTCAGTCATAAATTGTACTAATTTTGTAACATCATCTAAATCAACAGCATTATATAAAGATGCACGGATCCCACCAACACTCCTATGTCCTTTCAATTGATACATTTTCAATTTTTCAGCTTCCTCTAAGAATTTTTTTTCTAATTCATCATTACCATTAATACCACCAACACGGAATGGTATATTAATACGACTACGTACATCCTCATCAATTGGACAACTATAGAAATTATTTGAATTCTTTATTTGATCGTATAATAATTTACTTTTTTCAGCTGATTGTTTCTCCATTGCTTCAACACCGCCATTCTTTTTAATCCATTGTAAAACTTTCTCCATAACATATACACTAAAAAAAAATCATAATCAATTGATTGATTATTTAAAAAATAGACAACAAAAACTTACGAGAATGTTGCTGGTGTATTATGGACGGAATTATTATTGGAAATAACAGAAAAATCAAAAACAGATGGACATTCTTTCATTGCATGCCCAATTAAATCTTCACGTATTATAACAATAGTAACACCAGCTGGTCCAATATTCTTTTGTGCACCACCAAAAATTACACCAAATTTACTAACATCAACACGTTTAGTCATAATACTAGAAGACATATCGCATACAATTGGTATTTGATTTATTGTATCTGGTATATATGGAAATTCAACACCATCAACAGTTTCATTATCACAATAATACAAATAGGAAGCATTTGGATTTAATTTCCATGTTGATTGTGATGGTATACTACCAGGCTTATCAGCTTTTGGAAATACTAAATTAATTTTACCATATTTAGTAGCTTCTTTAGCTGCTTTATTTGACCATGTACCAGTTACAGCATAATCAGCAGTACCGGTACGTGTCATTAGATTTAATGCAACAGCTGCAAAAGCACCAGTACCACCACCTTGCATAAATAGAATTTTATAATTTGATGGAACATTTCTAGAAATTAATTTTATTATTATTATTATTATTATTATTATTTAGAATTTGGATGATTGTTTACAATAATTCTCGAATAGAATTTTGGGCGTCGTTGTTGATTTTCGTGAATTCTTTTGAACGATGGCTCATCTCCATTAAACTCATACCACAATTTTGGAACGATAATAATTCAGCTTGGACTTCGGTCAATACCTATAACAATGATTTTGTGGAAACAACAACATAATTGCTTGTTAAATATTTATGAATACATATATTGAAACGCAACGAATAGTTAGGAAAAATTCAAGTAATACAACATACCTCTCGTGGTAGTTTGGCTGGTCCAGCACCGAAATTCAAAGCAGATTGACTACTTCCCATTTTCGTTTGATATCCTCTTAATCCAATCAAAAAAGAAAAACAACTAAAACAACAAAACAACTTTGTTCTACAACGGTTGTTAAGCAGGTACCGTGTTTTGTACTATAAACGACTTTCCAACGCGCATTCCTTTTTATATAAAGATAAACGGTCTCTGCACTATCATTATTTGATTGAATGGTGGGGTTTTAACAAAACATCATACGGGGTCATGAGATTTTTCGTCTTGTTGATTTGATCAAAAACTGAGTATATTGTCGCAATTATTCATTATTATTACGTGTACAAATCTTTCTTTTTTGATAACACAACGTCATACAGTTTTAATTTAATTTAATTAATAAAAAAAAACATCAATGATTTATTATTTAAAATAATTGTTTTCTATTATATCTTTATCTTGTTTTTCACATTGAATATTTAAAAGTTATACCCGAAAGAAAACAACCGGTAATTATGAAAATAATTGCGTAATCATTTCGTATTATAATTTATTATCGATATAATTGAACGTCAATTTATTTGTAAAAAGAATTATTTGCAAACAATAACATTCCCAAACTCAATAGAAAATGTTTCAAGTTTGCTCTTTGCTTCCTTAATCACTTAAGTACGTTCAAAACACTTAAAGTATACTCGTGTCCAAAATGATGATCAAATCTTGATTAGATTATACGCAAAAAACACTACTTAATTTCTATCTTATTAAAAAATATTCGCATATATGTAATAATCAAATAATAACAAGAATATCATGAATTCTGTCAGAATTTCTGTATTTCTGATACAATGATAGAAAGTCACTGAACTGTATTGATGAGAGTAGATCAAAGTTTTATCATCTTTATTATAATTCGTATTAAGTCGAAAAGAGCTTTTGATAACATAGATTTTTTTTTAAGAACGCTCATTATTTCTCAGAAAATTCTCTTTCTGTAACTATATGAGACAAGTTGATGTTTGAGACTTTATAACAAAATTGATGATAAAATTGATTCTCTCAATAATATGAATCAATAATTTTTTATCTTTTATTTTACAAAATTTTTAATTAATACGACTCTCGACTCTTACTTTCATCTAATTATATCGACTTTCTACATCTTAATTCTAATATTATCGATTATTGAAATGATTAGAAAATGTTTATAGATATACAGTTTGAGCCAACAAAGAGGATGGCCTACTAAAAGTAGTACTAGTAGTAGTTCTAATTGATGGAACTTCATTAAATTTGGTATATGGCCATTTTGCCACTTGAACTACCTTTAGAAAATATTTTCGTTGTTCTAACAATCCCTCTTATATGAGGTAGTACTATCTTATTTTAAATAGAGTAGTATATTTTTATTACATTTTTAAATTATTTGATTAAATTGAAGGGGAATTTGATAATATGACCTATGGCTTAGTGCTAAAGTTTTTTCAGATATTTTGACTTTTCATGAAATTTTTAATTTTACAGTCTAAATAAAAATTCATAGCATAGAAACTGATGCAGTTAAAAGGTTAAAATTTAGAATTCTAATAGTACAAATAACGTACTTTATATCAAATTGTAGAGCATTTAATTATCTTTCAGGGTTTAGCTGAAATAAAATTTTCTTTCAGGTAGTTTTTAAACTGGAATATCTTGCTTATTTAAAATGGAACACCATATTTTCTTTTACATGATTGGATAAAAAAATCCGCATCCTACTGTATTAGTGTTCCCTACTTACTTTTGATAATTTCATCCGATAAACTATAAACTCGCGTCCTTTAATAGTCTATTACATCGACTTTTCGCTATACCAATGTCATTCGAAGATTTTGAAACCGAATGGCAGACAATTCGATTTTTGGCTTTAACTAACGAATTTCCACTCAACATAATCGATAAAATGTTTAAGAAAAGTTTTCAGTTATTCAAAACTTTCAGCTTTGTCTAATTTACTCCCCCGAAGAAAAAAAGAAAACAGAGAAGGCTTAGCAAAACAACTTTCAATTCAATTGTTACAATTAACATGAAATTAATTAATTAATTTTAGAGTATCTCAAGAAAGATAAACGGAAGAAATTGATAATTAATTAAATCAATATTTGTTAAATTCATTTTTTGTACATATAAAATGTGCTAAAATTGTAAAAAAACATGTAAAATATTTAATAATAACATCATTTGTGATATTTTGTCATTTTGCTAAGCCTTCTATGTATTTCATTATAGTTGATTTAAATTAGCATAGGCAACTAGACGTATTAAATTTTCTTTCAGAGGAGAGATGATTGGACAAAATTGTACATTTTGAATAACTGCAAAATTATCAAAAATAGGTAATGTTAACACACTTTGATAAAATTTTTTTTGTATCCAACCTTATTTCAGCTAAATGTTGAATTCTGTTTAAATGGGTTAAAAGTGCATCATTTTTACTACTTAAATTTCAACATTTCAAATGCGATAGCTTCAAAAATATGATTTTTTCAAACAAACACTGCAAATTTTAAAATTGCACTAAAAATTAAAATATTTAAAAAACTTTCAGCGCTAGACTATGGGTCATGTTATCAAAGTCCCCTTGGATTTCATCAAAGAATTCAAAAGTGCAATAAAAAATACACTATTCTATTTAAAATAAGAGAGTGGGGTTCACTATTCTATATAACGAGGGTTACTAGAACAACGAAAATATTTTCAAAATGTAGTTCAAGTGGTAAAACGACTATATACCAAATTTCATAAAGTTCCATCAATTAGAACTACTACTACTACTTTTAGTAGGCCATCCTCTTGGCTCACGATCAGCCTGTATTTGTATACCGTTTGGGCGATTTAAATAGGAACATTGGAGAAACATCGGTCCCGCCCATCTATACTACTTACATATTAGTTAGAAAGAGACAGAGAGACCTTGGGTTGTCTAGAAATTAAAAATGATGGCGGAAATTATTCCCACCCCTTAGTCCTCTGACCAAACACAGCAATTTCTTTTGTACGAAAGAACCTTGAAAACTCTCTATTTTAAAAGATAACAATAACCAGATCTGGTTTGTGGATTTGATATTTCTGTCTGAAACATGTGATTTTGACAAAGATGGGATGTGGGCGTGGCCAAAGTTTCTCCAATGTTCCTATCTCTAGGTCCGAATCTGTATACACATCATAGAAATTTTCCTTCCGATTACATGATCGAATTTGTTATTTTAATGATCTTATTGCTTCATAATTGTTATCGTTCAAGTCATATGTTTCTCTCTTTTTTTTTTGTTTTTGCTATCTAACAAAAGAAAAATAATTCAAAATTGATGAGGCTCCTGTATTTTCTAATTACTCGAAATAATAAATTTTCCATCTGATAAAACAAGAGTACAAAAAATAACGTAATAAGATAATCGTGTATTAATTGTGTTTTTTTTTTTTAACAATAATTATTGAGTAATTGTTATCAAATTATTTGCAACAGTCAAAAATTCATGTGAACTGGTATTCTTAACAACAAGATAACATTTCTTGTATCATTGATAAGAAAACATTAAAAAAAATCAACAATTTTGTGGAATCATTAATAAAAATATGATTTAGAAAATCAACAATCTGTTAAATTTTTTCTTATAAATCTTATGATAATGAATGATGATAACAATACTATTATTAAAACAAATATATTCTGGATTTATACAGTCTCTTTCAATTTAATTTATACAAAAAGGTCTAAAGATCGTATATAAATCACGGTAGATAATAAGAAATAGGTCCATTTCTTAAAAAAATCTTCCATTCTAATTTTGATAAAACACAATTTGAAATGATTATTAATAAAAAATTAAAAAAGTTCAACTCATTAATATGCAAATCGAATTTTATGAAAGGAATTATAGCAAACATTTATCGATAAAATATTCTGCATATTCTTGACCTTTTATAATTCCTTTTAATAGTCCTATCTATATAAGAATCATAGAGGACACATTCATTATTTAATTATGCAATGTATGTATATCTTCGATATTATCAGTCTATATATAAAATTGAAATAATTTAAAATCGTTTTAATTAGGTTGAATTATACATATTTCATAACATTTGTGTATAATGTGTTGCCTATCTCAATCGGACTACTCTAGAATTTCCTGATTTGTACATTCTAGATTTATAAATTAGCAGGAATTTACGGAATCTTAATGCAAATTTAGCGTCATCTATCAACTAATAGTTGTAAATTATCTCTATATCAATATGGATCTTATAGAAATCTCCTTTTCTATCTAAATCAACAAATTTGTTGTATATTTGCTTATTTTTGATTTATTATAAAAGCATTTAGTTAAATTTTATTGTAAATCCTAAATTTTATTACAGTTATATTGTTTGGTTAAATTTTAAATTGTTTGATTTGTGTGCTGCTATCTATTTGTGAGTAGTTGAATCGATGTGCATTTGCAGTTTGTTAATCGATAGATGGCGCTGATATGGAAATCGGATGTAGTCAGAATTTTTTGATTATCGCCATAGTAGAAAATGGCGACCGTGATGATTTTAATGTAACGAATGTATTTTTGCAAAAGTTTGTGCTGAGAGGGTTTTTTCTTTTTTTTAAAATAATTATTAAATCAAAATATTTGTAAAAAACAATTACATTTTCCAATTAATAATTTATATTGAACATTTGTGTGTATTGAAAACGATCGTGTGTAAGCAAAAAAATTCATATTTTAACTTGAATGATAGGCAAACATGCAGAATGTATCACAAGAATCAACGGCAGATAATACAAATACGAAATTAGATAAAGTGAATGTTGTTGTACATCACGATATAGGGAATTTGTCGTCGTCGTCGTCGTCGTCAACTCCCCATTCTACTACAACAACAACAACGACAACATCGAATTCAAGTCCTGCAAAATCCGAAACGGAAACATATTCTGAACGACATCGTCAATATATGACTGATACTGAAAGTGAAGAGGATAGTGTGTCAGAGGTAGGAATTTTTAGCTGTTTTTTTCTTCTCTCTTTCAAGTATTATAGCGACTACACGAGAATATTTCGCCAACGTAAAAATCAATAAATCAACCTCCAAAAAAAAAGAAGCAAAGTATTCAATCGATTTTTTATGTATAATTGTTGTATGTATGTGTATATGTGTAAGTATATTGAGAAAATGGATTATTTTTCGGTAATAATCTGCCCCGAGGCTCAAGTATCAATGAACTTAAAATTGTTCGAGAGACATCTTGTGGCAGTCAAATATGTACGTGTGTGTGCGATATTCGTCTGATTTTACACAGAAATACTGAATTAATCAATCGAATCGTAGAAATAATCGATAAATTTGCAACTTTCGAAAATAAACCTACGTTTCAATATTGTTGTTGTGCCATCATGATGATAATCCTCATAATAATGATGAAATGATTAGAAAACACCACCACCATCGTCCATTTACCTGGATTGGACCTGTGAACTATTTTCGTACCAATCAAAAAACCTTTTGTTTCGAATTCGAATGAATATAAAATAAATTCCCCTAATTTAACATTTTAAAAATCTAAAAAAATATAATACAGCGGCCCCAATTTACCTTCATTAATTTTAAAACTATTAAATACAACCCATAAAGAACTTGACATAAAATTATTTTAGAAATAAATAAAATAAAAGTGGAGCATTTTACTATATTGGTGATTATAATAACGAATTTATTTCGAGAGAATGATTCAAAAATTTTCCATTAAAATTTCTGCACATTAATCTTTGATCGAACTGTAATTAATATTAATTAAAAATAACAAAAAAAAATGGAAAAAAATCTAGGAATTTTTAGTTGGTTGGTCATATTGGAAAATCAATTGGTTTTTTCTTGCTCTCCTTATCTTTTGTATTTCTCTAGGGGAAGGTTTTTCTTTATTTGACAGATAACTAACCTAAAAAATATTAATTTCATATAAATATATGACATATACACGTGATTATTCTAGTTTTATGTCTTTTAATTTTAATTAATAACAAATAATCAGTGTGTTTATATTTCTTAATTAAGTTTAATTTAATTTAAATTAAATTGATTATAATCATTTACTAAAACGGTAAGTTTATTGCATTATTGAAATTCCTAACCTAATTTTTCTGTGTTGTAATTGTTTTAACAAATTATTTTTATTTTCAATTAAACAAAAAACATAAACGTATCAAAAATTGAAAATGAACAAAACAAATTCTCATCTTTTATTGCTACAACATCCTTAGATTTTGATAAATTTATGTGAATTTGGTACAAAATTAACCTCTATTTGGGGTGTGAAAGGTGTGATAAGAACAGAAAATGACATCATCATTAGTGTTACTCTTTAAAGGGTTAAGTTTGTGCGCTCTTATCATCTCCCCTAACGTAGCTTGGAGGGCTGATTTTTTTAAATTTACATTGCTAATGATTTTCTCATTAAATCTAATACAGTTTCATTAAAATGGTAGAATCTTTGAAAATCCAAAGTTTTACCTCGTATTATTTTAATTAAAAAAAACACGGAATTTTCAAGACTTTCTCTAATTGTTCATTGTTGACAACTTTTATTTCTCTGTTTCTTTTTGATAACCATTAAATTAAAATGTTGATACTCTTTAAATTATCCCCATGGATTTTAAATTCTAAAGTCAAATGATAAATTTTATCATCTATACTTTCTATTGTCTATTCTATTCAAAGATTTATCATTATTTTGTACAATTTCCTGATATTTCTTTCAATTATCACAATTTATGTAAATTCATCATCATAATAATAAATATAATCTAGGCCAAGTACTTGTAGATTTTCTTTTAATATTTCCAAAAAAGTGGCCCTCAAAATTTTTCTATACTATTTCAATCACGTATTTTCTAGAGAATTATTGCATATTTGTAATATTTGAAATTTAATATTTATAATTTACAAACTTTCTCAACAAATTTTATTAATTTAATGGATTAGTAATATAGAATTTCTATTGTGTTTTACATAAAAGAATGAGATAGAGGTGGCTGGATTTTAGTTGAAATTTTTTAATTAAAAGAAAATTCTCGATTTTAACTCGAACTAATTTTGAAATAACAACAAACTGCCGACCTTGTTGTGAATATTACGTTAATGCAAGTTTTCTGTTAATTTAAAAGGATTCTAAACGTGTTATTTCTGGTAGATCCATATAAAGGAAGTTGATATCCATCTTATTTTTGGACAATTTCTCGACAGATTTACTTCAATTCATTTATTGTTATCATTATCATCCTTTATTATTAATTATAAACGGTGTCAGAAATGTTCTATACAAAAATAAAATGTTAATAAAACATTATTACAATGGAAAATTATGCAAGAGAAACCGTTTCTATCTTTGTGTCCTATAAAACTTGATGCATATTATTTATTGTTTTATTTTACATTTTTTTTTGGTAAGAAAGAAAGAATTTTTTTAACATTTTATTGAATTACTTTTATAAATGTGCAACATTTTAATAAGTGGAGTGTAACAATGATTTTTCTCTTCTACATTCAATTCAATTATTATTTGGAGAAAAAATTGCGAAACTAATTGGTAATCGTTCAAAGAAACAATGAGTGTTTTTATCATATTGAAAGAAATGTGCCACTTTAAGGTTTATTTATATTTTTTTTCATTTATAGACCCCTCCACTGTAGGAGCATGAAGTGAGAAAATGGCTTTTTACCCTTTAATTTAGAATGAATAAGTATTTAACAGCGGCTCTATTATTTCTAGGAGTTTTTAAGTTTCATTACAACTATTACAATTATTAGTCAATTTCAGCTAAAAAAGAGAGAAAAGACTAATTGTCCACCCCTTATAATGTAATAAAACTATCGTGAAACAATTATTGAATACTTTCACAATAATTTTCACATATTTATTTATACTTTTTTTCTCCAATTTAGCGTCAATGATATCTCATCAAGACCTCTCACTTTTTCCGTGTTACTTGAAATTTACGTCATCATATCCTTAAAGGACATACTTATTGAATATAAGTAAATGTTCTATAAATATTTTATTAAAATTTGAATTTATCTAAAAAATTATAAATAAGATTTAGAAAATTTATATTTATAGTTTCCCTAATCTAATGTTGTTGTTTTTACAACAATTGTTTAAACAAATTCTATTCTCAGGAATAAAATTTCAAAATATTGCATTGTTCGTTTAAAAGATGGTGGAAATTTATATTGAGATTCTTAATTGTCCCAAAAGAAAATGCGATTTTTCTCTATTTGATTGATTGAATTATTAGACTGATAAATGCCATTAAAATTGAATAATTTTTTTGCAGGATAGCGCGGTTTCATTTGAAGACGAGAAGTTAATTAACAAACTATTGGAAGAGGTAACGGTAGAAGTACGTACACACATTTGGGATTATTCTAATTCGATTTTTAGTTATTTCTTTTTTAATTTATAATTTTTAATAATTAACTATGATTTGATTTGATTTTTAAGTAACATACTTTAACCATGTTTTTTTGTTTGTTTCGTTTAGAATTTTCTTTTAAATAACCGGTTAATAATATTTTTTTCTAGTATTTTTCCTTATATTTTGAATTTGGCTCCAACAACAACATAAGATCTGTATTAATGAATGACTTCCTCTCCTGGTTTAAATTCACAACTTCCTCGATGTTTTTTTCCTTTTCTAGTTTTGATTATCGAAATTCATCTATTAACTGTGATGAATTCTCTGCCAATCTCATAATTAATATTGATTTAATTAACAGAGCGATTAATGATCTTAAATTTGAATGTTTCTATGCGATTTTTTTTTACAAATTAACAATGAAAGAAAGTTTTCAGTTGAAGGGTTGATTATTAATTTATTAAACACAAATCATTAGACTTCACTGATTGATTAACTGTTGATTATTGCTGTTTTAACAGTTATAAAATAATTATACTCACATAAATGGCACAACAACAATAACAAAATCTACAAAAACTGGAATTTAGTTCTCATAAGATTACATTAAAAATTTACAACGCGTTTCCTTCATCTCCGTTTTCTTAGTTTTCTTTATTTATTTTTTATCGTTTTGTTTCATTTGAAAACACCGAATTTGTTCGATTTAGAATTGAACGAATGGATGGGCGACTGAATGTGTATTTATGTTTGTTAATTTTTGTTTTTTTGAGTATATTTCGTATAATATGATTCAGGTGGAGTCATTTATGATTGATCAGGAGTTCGAGGAGGACACCCCAGTTCTTGACTCCACATTCGTTGTAAATACTGACGAAGATCGAGCTGTAGATCCAGAAACACAAGCACGTTTAGAAGCTTTACTACAAGCTGCTGGTACATAAAATAATATAACATTTCAATAATAACAAAATAAAAAAAGCATGGACTTTGTTTGTATGTATGTTTTTATTTTTAGGTATAAGTCAATTTTCAGCAAAAGATGGTAAACACCATCTAGCTGATCCTGAAGTATTAAGACGTTTAACATCGAGTGTATCTTGTGCATTGGACGAAGCAGCGGCTGCATTAACACGAATGCGTTCCGATAATAATAATCCACGCCAACAGCAACAACAACAACAACAACAGCAGCAACAGCCTGAGAAAACATCCCTTGTTGAGGCATGTACAGATGGTGATGTTGGTACTGTACGTAAATTATTAACAGAAGGACGATCCGTACATGAAACATCAGAAGAAGGTGAAAGTCTATTATCGTTAGCTTGTAGTGCTGGTTATTATGAATTGGCACAGGTATAGTATTTAATTTTTTTAAAAGGCATTTTTGAAATTATTTTTTTTTCTTTATAAAGGTTCTATTAGCAATGCATGCCAATGTAGAAGATCGTGGTATAAAAGGAGAATGTACACCACTAATGGAAGCAGCATCAGCTGGACATTTAGAAATTGTACGTTTATTAGTCCAACATGGGGCTGATGTTAATGCACAATCATCATCAGGTAAAATCTTTACGATTTTAATTTTATTGTATCTAATTTAATAAAATAATAATAATAATAATAATTATAGGCAACACCCCTTTAATGTACGGCTGCGCGGGCGGTCATACGGATGTTGTAAAATTCCTATTAGAGAATGGCGCCAATGTTGAAGATCATAATGAAAATGGGCATACACCACTGATGGAAGCAGCTAGTGCTGGTCATGTTGGTTTAGCAAAGATTTTATTAAGTCATGGGGCCGGCATTAATACACATTCAAATGAATTTAAAGAATCTGCATTAACACTAGCATGTTATAAAGGGCATTTAGAAATGGTTCGTTTCTTATTAGAGGCTGGTGCTGATCAAGAACATAAAACAGATGAAATGCATACGGCATTAATGGAAGCATCAATGGATGGGCATGTTGAAGTTGCACGATTATTATTAGATTCAGGTGCTCAAGTTAATATGCCAACAGATAGTTTTGAATCACCTTTAACATTAGCTGCATGTGGTGGACATGTTGATTTGGCTATGTTGTTAATTGAACGTGGTGCCAATATTGAAGAAGTTAATGATGAGGGTTACACACCTCTGATGGAGGCAGCCAGGGAAGGTCATGAAGAAATGGTACATCTGTTATTAGGACAAGGTAAACATACATATATACAATTTGAAAAACTTTGAAATTACAATAAATTATTATTAAATAAAAATAGGGGCTAATATAAATGCACAAACGGACGAGACACAAGAAACGGCATTAACATTGGCATGTTGTGGTGGTTTCACTGAAGTAGCTGATATTTTATTGAAAGGTGGTGCTGATATTGAATTGGGTGCATCAACACCATTGATGGAGGCGGCACAAGAGGGCCATTTGGACTTGGTCAAGTTCCTATTGGAAAATGGTGCCAATGTTCATGCTCAAACACAAACTGGCGATACTGCACTAACGTATGCTTGTGAAAATGGTCATACAGATGTTGCAGATTATCTATTACAATATGGTGCTGATTTAGAACATGAATCAGAAGGTGGTCGGACACCTTTAATGAAAGCATGTCGAGCTGGTCATTTATGTACTGTACAATTTCTAATTTCAAAAGGAGCAAATGTTAGGAAACAAACAACTAATAATGATCATACACCATTGTCATTAGCATGTGCTGGTGGTCATTTAGCAGTTGTTGAATTGTTATTAACCCAAAATGCTGATCCCTGCCATAAGTTAAAAGTATTCTTTCTATTTATAAAATTTTATTAAATAATATTTATTTAAATATAATTTTTTAGGATAATTCTACAATGTTAATTGAAGCGGCTAAAGGTGGTCACACTAGTGTCGTCCAATTACTATTAGATTATCCACATTCAATGCAACATGTGATGATCAATCAACATCAACAAGGTGCAACATCAGCTACCAATTTGTCGATGCTTCCAGGACAAGTTGGTAGCAGAGATTCACCTTTACCACCTGGAGCAGCAGCAACAGTAGCTTCTAATTTACCAGCACATCCTATTAATTTTTTCCAACCACCACCAGGTTTGTTTAATAGAAATTTAATCGATTATACTTATTGGAATTAAATGAATATTTATTATAGCTGCCGTTTTACAAGAAGTTCCTGAAGCTGTCCGGATCGTTTCACAAGATGAAACAGTAAATAATCCAACATCATTGGACGTTAGTAGTAAACAGCAAGTATCCCTAACAATATTGTTTAAGTCAATAGATAATCGAATATATGTAATTTTTTAGAAAATCACTATTAACAAAAAGTCGATCAACGGGCGCTGTATTTGATGGTACGTTAACATCAGCTGAAGCACAACAAGTACGAACACAACCATTACCATTAAGTGACTTTGAAGAGGACGCAATGGAATTTCTAAATAAAGAAGATCCAAATAGTACGTTAATTGATTTTATTAAAAGTCGTAAAAAACAATATAATATTGTATCATCTTCGGGTGGTGGTGGTGTTGTTACTACTACAACAACAACTACTGCTGCTGCTACTGATGAGGGCACAAGTCAAAAACAACAAATTCTTGAGGAGTTGCATGTAAGTTTATTTTATTTAATGTTATTGTTTTATATATACCTATTGTATTTTTATTTTTTAGAGAGTTGAACGTGAACTACATGGGAAACAAACATCTCAAAATCATGTATTCCAATATGCAATTCCTCAAGATCAATGTTCAACTCCTGTCAATAATACACTGCCTCATATGTTAAATATTGATATTGCAATGCCACAACAACAGCAGCAAGGTATGTTTTTATTCCTCATCGCATGTGTCATCTATCTACTGAATATTGAAACATTATAATACATTTTTTAATTTTTTTTCTTCTATTTTTATAAAATGTAACCTTTCTGCTTTGTCGGGAGTGTGAAAGTTTTTTCCACAAATAATATAACTAGAATCATTTTAAAAGCAATTCATTTAACTTTTTCTAGCTTCCAATTTAGAGCTTTTTGTTATTTTGAAAGATTGTTAACAGCATGATTTTTTTTTTTTAATAATCGTTAGTCTAAAACACATTTCATCACATGACACGTATAACTATCTTAGTCTTTAAAAAACAGCATGAATTTTACATAATTTGAAATTATTGATAAAAATCATCATGTATATACATAAGTTGGCATGTGATTTGATGTCGGCTATAGTTCTGATATAGCGCGCAATATTTATCAGGGCTAGGGACTGGTGGCATGACATCTTCCATGTTTCCTGCCAACAATCTACAAGTCCACAATGCTTTCTACACAGGCGGTGGCGGAGCAGTTGGTGGAACAACCACAACATCAGGAACAGTTTCATCTACTACTACTGCTACAACTACTACATGTTTACAAACACCATTAAAATTGGCTGTTAGTGGTGGAGATACAACAACAGGAACTACCTTTACACAAACACAACAAACATTTTATTTTACTCCCTTAACAACAACAACACCAGTAACATTACCTACTGCCACTACACCTAGTTCAGCTACTACTACAACACAACAACCAGTCAAATTTCAAAGTGTTACATCACATGTTGAAGTCAATCAGGTTAGTTGAATGAAAATATTTTGATATGTGTAATTATTATTATTATTATAAAATTAGAGTACTGCTATAAGTGATCGTCCTAAAGCCAAACCTGTATCGAAGAAAGAAGGCAAAATTATTAGGAAACTCCAACAACAACATCAATTCCAAACGAATAATACTGCCGCTAATCAACAAACCTCCCAAATTTTTAGTCCGGTTCAATTACAACAGCAACAACCATTACAACAACAACAACAGCAATCTCAGCAACTACAAATTCAACAACAACAACAAAATGAAAAAACAATAAATATCCAAGATATAAATATACCTAATTTAGATTTTGATTCTTTAGAACAAAAATCTTTAGCTTTAAGAGATGAATTACAAGAGAATCTTTTAACAGCATCAATTCTACAACAATTTCAAAATACATCAATTCGAGCCGCTTTCGTTGGATCACCAGTAAGTAAAACAAATTTCAAATAATAATAAAATTGCCTATCAACAAAATAGACAGATTGTATGGTTTTACCATATTTGTGCACAGTGTGTCTTTAATACTATTTTTAATTAGAAAATTTTTTTTCTTAACTTTAAAAATAATTTTTTTTAATATTTTTGTAGCAGCAAAAATCACAGTTAGATCTCTATGACCATGTGCAAGATGGTAAAGTCACAAAATTAGAAATAACTGAAAAGGATTTTGCTACAGTAGATGATGTTGTTCAGACACTTGAATCATTTAATACATCTGATGTCAATGAGCAAAGTTTAAATCAACAGAACCATCAGGTATTAATTTGATTTTTTGTTTTTGTTTTGTTTTTAAATCAACGTAAATAATTACATATTTAGAATTATTAAAAATTTGTTATACAATATTTCTTCTATTTTATATTTTATTTTTATAGATTCAAACGTATCCAAGTACAATTGATGAAACAATGATTGCATCCTTTACAAATCCACAAGAATTACAAAATCAAAGTGATCTATCGCGTGTTGAATATTTCGCTGTACCAAATAATGGCACATCAATGCCATTACATACAATATATCCATATGATTATCTTGCAGCAGCTGCCGGTATGCCAAATAAAGAACAAAGCGGTGCAATTTATCAAGCTGGATTTCAAGCTGGTATTAATTTAATGCAACAACAACTAGGTGATTGTTTTAATTGTTTTGTTTTTTTTTTAATTCACTTATTTCTGAAAGTTGTTTGTTACACTAACTTTTTTTTGCTGTTGCTGTTTTTTTATACAATATTAACACAACTTACAGCATGCCCACCTGGAAGTGCAAGCGAAACAATAACAGCACCAACAGTAGTTCCTACAACCGTTGGATCAACACAACAATTTATTACGTCACAACAACAACAACAGCAGCAGCAGCAATCACAACAGCAACAACAGGTAGTGGCTTGTATGACTCAAATACAGAATCCTCCAACATGCAATCACGTTGCAACAACTTGTGCCCATCAACAAGTTATCCAAACAATTCAACAACAACAACAGGTTAGCCATCAAGTTCAAGCAGCAACACAAACACCACAATCAAATAATAGCAATGATAGTAAAAAGTCTACAAAAAGCAGTGATGGTGTTAAAGTGAAGAAAGGTCGTGTTGTACGACATCCAAATCCAGTTGCACAAGGCAATAATTATCAACAAAATCAAAATTGTAATAATGCTGATTCTAATAGTACAGGTTGGTTATATTTTGTTGCTATTTTCGATTTAAAAATACTAACAACATTTACGTTATTATTTATTTAAAATAAAAATTGAAAATAATAATAATAATAATTACATAATTTTAGCAGTTGCTCAATATAATGGTCCAAATCAACAATGTTCAACAAATACAAATAATTGTATTGATGTGGATTCGAAAACGGATAGTAATCATGATACAGCATTAACGTTAGCATGTGCTGGTGGACATGATGATTTAGTTGAATTATTATTGAATCGTGGTGCTGATATTGAACATCGTGATAAAAAAGGTTTTACACCACTTATATTAGCTGCAACAGCTGGTCATGAGAAAGTTGTTGAAGTTCTATTGAATCATAATGCTGATATTGAGGCCCAATCAGAACGTACTAAAGATACACCATTAAGTTTGGCCTGTTCAGGTGGACGATATGAGGTAATTATTATTAGATTTCATCAAAAAAAATCTAAATTATTATTTTATAGGTTGTAGAATTACTATTGAATAGAAATGCCAATAAAGAACATAGGAATGTCTCTGATTATACACCATTAAGCTTAGCAGCATCTGGTGGTTATGTTAATATAATCAAATTATTATTAAGTCATGGAGCGGAGATAAATTCAAGAACTGGAAGTAAATTAGGTATATCACCATTGATGTTAGCAGCAATGAATGGACATACTGCCGCTGTTAAATTATTACTCGATATGGGTAGCGATATAAATGCTCAAATTGAAACGAATCGCAATACAGCATTAACACTTGCTTGTTTTCAAGGAAGACATGAAGTTGTTAGTTTGCTGTTAGATCGAAAAGCTAATGTTGAACATAGAGCAAAGGTAATTTTTTTTATTATTTTTATTATATGTATTATATTATTGTTGTTGTTATTATTGTTATATAGACTGGTTTAACACCATTAATGGAAGCTGCTAGTGGTGGTTATGTAGAAGTTGGTAGAGTATTACTTGATAAAGGTGCCGATGTAAACGCCACCCCTGTTCCTTCATCGCGCGACACTGCATTAACAATTGCCGCTGATAAGGGACATATACGTTTTGTTGAATTATTATTGTGTCATGGAGCACAAATTGAAGTTAAAAATAAAAAAGGTAATTCACCATTATGGTTAGCAGCAAACGGTGGACATTTAGCTGTTGTTGAACTTTTATATGATATGAATGCTGATATTGATTCACAAGATAATCGTAAAGTTTCATGTTTAATGGCAGCATTCCGTAAAGGACATGTAAAAGTTGTTAAATGGATGGTACATCATGTTACACAATTTCCAAGTGATCAAGAAATGATACGTTATATAGCAACTGTGAGCGATAAAGAATTATTAGAGAAATGTCAAGAATGTGTAACAATAATACGTGCAGCTAAAGAAACACAAGCTGCTAAAGCTAATAAAAATGCAACAATTCTATTAGAAGAATTAGATCAAGAGAAGAATCGTGAAGAGAATAAACGTTTAGCAGCAGCTAGACGTCGTGAAAGGAAAAAGAAGAAAAAATTAGAAAAGAAAGAGGAACGACGTAAGTTACTAGAAGAGAATAAAAAGAATGAGAATTACGATGATAATAAAGATAATAAAAAGATTAATAATAATAATAATGATGAAGATGAGAAAGTTGAAAATGATGATGATAATGCTCAAGATACTAATACAGAATCAACAATACGTCATAGTGATGTTGCCGATAAAGAAGAGGGTGATAGCGGTATAGACGCAAATAGTCAAGGTAGTTGTTCTAGTAATGATATTAAACCAAGTGAGAAACGCAAAGATAAGAAAAAGAAAAAGAATAATTCGAATTCAAAAAATAATAACTCAAATAATAATAATAAAGCTAGTTCGAGTAAAAGTCAAGATCATCATGTATGTCATGAAACAAATGAAAAACGTAATGATAAGACTAATAATATAAGTGATAATAATAAAAATAAATCATCTACAATATCTCAACAACCACAACAACAACGTAAAGGTTTAATTTTTGAAGCAACAAAAAGTCCAGCTGAACGAGATGATTTTGAAGCAACAGGAAATGAAACTTATTTATCGACAAAATCAAAGAAAAACCATCAATTAAATGATGGTGATTGTAATCAATCAAAAAATAACAATTCATCTACAAGTCCAAAACAATTTAATAATAGTAATAATAATAAACGTGAAGATGGTTGGAAAGAAGTTGTAAGAAAATCATCAGTTCAAACAGTTTCTACATCAGAATCTGGTGTTAAAAAAGTATCGGTGCCTCTAAACGCCATATCGCGTGTTATAGGTCGTGGTGGTAGTAATATTAATGCAATTCGTGCAGCAACCGGTGCACATATTGAAGTTGAAAAACAAAGTAAAGGTCAAGGTGAACGAATTATTACAATCAAGTAAGTTTTCAATTATTATTAAAATAATTTTGTCATTTGTTTTCTTTTTTTTTTTGAAAATTAGAGGATCAGCTGAAGCAACAAAACAAGCGCATTCTTTAATTGCTACCCTTATTAAAGATCCTGATGTTGATATATTATCAATGTTGCCAAAAACAAATAAAACAGTATCATCAACAACTCCATTATCATTATGGGATAAAACACAGATTGGAGTAAGTGGAATAAAAATAGGTTTGTTTTTAAATTTTTAATTTATATTATTGTTTTTTTTTTGTTCATTTGTAAAGACTAAAAAAATTGTTGCTGGAAAAGTCTTGGCTGTTTCTTCACAATCATCATCTTCAACGACAATTACAACAACAATAACAACAACAATCCCCCTAACGAAAACAATACAAACAATAACACCAACAACATTACAATCGATACCACGATCGTCAACAACATCAATGAAATTAAGAGCTAGTGCACCAATAATAACATCACGTGTGACTGCTCCCAGGTTAGTGGCACAAGCTGAAAAGAATGCAGCAGCAGCCGCTGCTGCTGCACAAGCAACTACTACTGCTCGAACATCAATTAATACCTACACTACACAATTGCCGTCGTTAATAACTTCGTCTTCTTCTACTTCTACTCCATCATCATCAACATCGTTAATAACAACAACACCGTCATTGTTGTTGACAAGTGGTCGTATTGCTACAAAAATTATAACATCAACAGCATCGCAAACATTTGCTGCTAAATTATCTGAAACAACATCAGCAACAACACAATTAGCTATTTCAAACAATCAAACAGGAACAACGAATAGTAATAATTGTAATAGTAATAATAATAGTAAACCATTGCGTGTATTGGGTGTACCAACATTATCTAATCCGGGGCCAATTTCACCACAATCAACAACAACAGCTCCACTTTATATAACATCAAATATACACTCGTCACCGAAACATAATAGTTTTAATAGTAATAATAATAATTGTAGTAGTAGTATTGGTGGTAGGCCTGCGCCTACATCTTCTGCACCACCCAATATGCAACATTACCAAAGTCCAGGGAAAGGTGGTCTAATTTTTGGTACATCAACAAATCCAACTAATGTATCAGTTCCAGTTTCAGAAACAACATTAAATCATCCAACACATTTAACAAGAAGTATTACACCTACTGTTATTGGACAAACAAACGCTTCTTCAGTATCGTCGTCATCATCATCATCATCTTCTTCTTCTTCTTCTTCGTGTTCAACAGCACAACATCAACAACAAGATGATATAAATCAAACACCGTCTGAATATTCATTATTTTATTCAGTTGATCAATCATCAATGTGGAGACGTGAGAATAATGAATCTCAACAGAAACCAGTTAATTTTGCTGCTGTTACTGGTGGTGGTGGTGGTGGTAATAATAATAATAGTAATAATAGTAATTCATCACAGAATGTTATACAACCGAAATTTATTGATAATTATCAAGATTTACCACCAATTGTTGATGTATCGAAAGCACCAGGTTATCGTGGTAGTAATAATGGTGGTGGTAATAATACTTCGTGTTCACCAGTATCATCAAAAACTAGTAGTAATAGTACAACACCACCTAATATTACATCAAATTCATCATTTCAAGTATATCAAGAACAACCTATAAAAACACAACAATTACCACCAATTGGTAGTAATATAACACGACAACAACAACAACCTCCTCCACTACAGCAACAACAACAAGTAGTATCACAGAATAATCAAAATGATATAACACAAAGTAGTCATTTCTATTCGGAAATATTTAAAACTGGAACAACAACAACAACAACATCAAATATTCCACATGCGAATATGTTGAATAATAGTGTAAATGATGGAGGGGGACATCCTTTTCAAACAACTTATCATCATCCAAATCCTCCATCATTAAAGAATCTAAATTACCAACAAACACCACAACAAAATAATATACCTTTAGTGACAATGTCAAGATTGAATCCAAAAGCACCAGATTTCTCTAGTTCCGTCTACAATTCTTTGCCGACGAAACAAAATCCACCACAAATTTTCAATGGATTTCCAGTACAACAAAATACAAATCAAATTTATTCAAGTGGTAGTAGTAATAACAATAGTAATAATAATAGTGTTGGTAGTAATACAAAAACAAATATTGATACATACCGTCAATCACAACGTTGGAATAATTTAATGCAAATGCAACCACCATTTACCCAACAACAAAGTGAATTATTAAGCGGCATGGCAACTGGTATGACATTACAAAGTATAGCGAGAGCTGCTGGTAGTGAAATTTTAGAAACTGGTAATGATATTAGTATGGTAGTAAATCATCATCACCATCATCATCATCATTCACCGAATATGTCACCAAATTTACCTGGTGGCGGTGGTACATCTGTTCCACCACCACCACCACCACATCAATTACATCCACCCGATGGTGGACATTACCTTGAAGATCGTAAACAACCACCACAACCAATTGGTACAGAACGTGCACGTAAAGTTTATACAAATTTAGATGGTAAAGCTTGGATATATGGTAATGATGCTAAATTACCACCACCACCACAACAACAACCACCACCACCAACTAGATGGCCCAATGCAAATGATCCATTTCAAATGTCTCGAACACCACAAGTATATCCACAAGATGAGATGGCTTTAATGATGGATACATTTCAAGTATATTAACATTAAATAATTATCAAGTTTAAAGATAATTTGATTTGTTTTATAATTAGCAGGGTATGCCAATAGATAATTCGCACAATTTTACAAATGGACCAACTATACCATTTATGATTCAACAACCGATTGCTAATATGGGTAATATAAGGCCGCATGATTCAATGATGCCAAATGTTGAGCCGTTAAAAATGGATCTACCATGGGATCAATCGAATCATCGTCCAAATTTGAACGATTTCCAAGATAATAAGGCACAGGTATATGTATAATTATTTTATTTTTATATTCTATATTTAATTGTGTTTGTGTGTAAATAGGGATGGACTGGAATGTCCTCGTCAGCTGGAATGTCTTCAAATAAATGGGCACAGTAGACGGATGGAGAAATTGACAAAAATGAGAGGAAACAACAACAACAACAACATAATGATAAAGATGCAATTGATAGCTTTTTGATGACGATTATTAACAATATTTTAAGTCCAACAGGCGAAATTTAGCTTATATACAATTATTAAAAAAACAAAACAAAAAACATATATACATCTTTGTGATCTTTGGGATACAAGTTTTACAGTAGTAATAGGTTTATTATGATTAATTATAATTTTCTTTAATTGTGTATTTTCCGTTTTATTCTGTTTATGATAACTCTCTATTTCTATATTCAAATATATACATCAATAATACGACTATATTTAAAATACATTAAAAAAAAACACAAACAAACAAAGGTCAGGAGGTCCATTATGTTATGACGTACTCCCCTTGTCTCTGCATATTCGGTGTACATATTTAAGACAAAACAAAACAAAAAAAAAGATCCTATACAGATCATTATTCTACTTGTAGTATGTTGTTTGCATGTCTCATTATTTGTTTTATAACCGCTTATAGTTTATAAACAAAAAAAAAATGAAAAAAATATTTTACTTGGATTATGTTTTGTAGACGAATTTTTTGGAATCGTGAATGAAAAATAATAAAAAAATACAGCTTCACTAGCAGCTCTGGATATTCAAGAAAATGTATTAAAAAAATAATAAAATAAAATATAATAAAACAAAGCCAGTTGAGCTGAAATTTAGAAATACATACTATAATTATTATGAATTATACTAAAAACACTATTATGTAATAATAATGTAGTAGTTGCGCAATGGTGTCGAGGGATTGTCGATATAATAGGAACAAGTGTTTAAAACACTTGCGATTTAAATTTATTCTCTATTCGAATTATTATTATTATACATAATTTTTTTCTGGTTTTATTTTCTTCTTTTTCATATATAGGTACATGTGTAAGCGCAGTGTTTGTATATGCAGCCTCCACGACTGGGTTGTTGTTGTTCTTCGACGAAAACCCGGCCACACAAGCACTCTCGGTGGGTATCGCTGACTCCCACAAAAAAATGTAGGGTTATTAATTATTATTATTATACGGAATTATTATGTAATATTGCTTGTACATGAAGACTTAAATATATCTTTATGCACTGTATCACTAGTTTCATTTCTAATAATCATCAAGGAAAATAAGACTATTTTCTTTTTTCAAGCAAGCAGTATATTTGTGAAAATTTTTAATATAACATATCTTTAAAAGCATGCAAATTTTATATATTTTAAAGAAAAATGCAGTGAAATAGCTATATTATTTAAATAATTTACTGGAGCCCTAAACTACAGAACAAACACCATATGTAAATGCGTAAATTCCATCGATTCCAATAAATAAACGTAATTTTTTAATTTTGGAAAAGTGTACGTGTAAATTCAATATAATCTAAAGCTCCGGCAATCGGTCGTTCGGTTCTCGGTTCAACGTATGGTTTCATCCGAGACACACAATAATCAGCCATCTCTTTCGTCAAATTCTGTAAGGAAAACATACAACTTAACATAAAAAATATTAATGAAATTGAACAAAAATTACAGCATATAATTCTTCTTGTGTAACATATGGACGATCGCCTGCTGTAATAGCTCTGAAAGCTTTCTCAATCTCTTCTGAACTTTGAACATTTTCGGTTTCTTTACTAATCATAAATGCCATATATTCTTGTAATGATACATGCCCATCACGATTTGGATCAACGACATCTAGTATTTTATTAGAATACAATTATAATTTTTGTTAAAATTAATGAAATTGTATAGTTTACCTAAAATAGCATCAAATTCAGGATCCGGCTGTCCTTCTTCAACCATTGGCAAATCATAACCTAGGGCTCTCAAACAACTTTTGAATTCTTGATGATTCAATTTACCAGTCTTTTCTTTATCGAAATGTTTAAACATCATTGAAAACTCTTTTAGAGCATCCTCACTTACTCCTATTTTAAACATAAATCAAATTTAAATCTATTTAAAATTAAAAAATAAATCAAACAACCTACCTGATTGATTACGAGCTTGTATTTGTTGTTCAAGATTATGTTGCATACGCATTCCTAACTGATCCAATTGATCCCATTGTTGTGCTAAACCAACGGTTGAATGTTCCGTATAACGATTATCTAAAATTAAATGTTCCTCCAATATTGCACCTAAATCTTCAATTTTCTTTAAATCAGATCGACGTGCACGAACTTCAGCTGCTTTACGTTTTGTCGCCTCCAATTGTTGTTCTAATGAGCCAGAACCTTCCATCATTGATGTTCTACAAAAATACAAATTTTGACCAATATAAATTTGTATTTACAAACAAATTAATTAACAACACAAAGATGCAATAAAATTAAAAGGAAATAAACGGTTTAATTAATTTGTTAGAATATAAAACAATACAGAAAGCCCATTAGTTTTAAATTATTTATAGCACTCAGAAATTTACCCGTCCCAGCCCAAGATCCGATAACTGAAAACAGATACTTTATAAGAATCAATCTACTAATAAATTTTAAATACATATAGGATAATCAAAAAAACAAAAACATAAAACGTGAATATCTAAATTACCGTGTTTCTGTTAACCAAGCATGGAAGGTATTGGCGTGTTTAGCAAACTCCTTCCTCAATTTATCGTTTTCTTCTTGTCGTTGTTCTTCTTTGTTCAATTCAACATCACGTTCTGAAATAATTTTCTGTAAATTGCGCCATGTCTCTTCTAAAGCTTCCATATTGAACCATGTATATGGGTTCGGGCCTACATTGAAACTTTTTATTTGTTGATCTAAAGCTGCCAAAGCTTCAAAATCTGCTTTAGCACTTGACAACGATGCCTATAAAATCAATTAAATTAAAAAAATATATATTTAATAATTTAAAAATTACCCTAAATTGTGCATGGGCATCTTTTAAAGCTCGTATCTCTTCAATTGAATTACAACGTACTGGATCGGTAAGATCTTCTTCAGCATTTTCAAACCATGAATTGAATGCTGATGCTCGTTTAGCAAATGTTAGGAATAATTCTTCAATTTGCCGGAATTGTTCTTGCATATGTAATAAACGTTGTTTACGTGCATCTGAATCAGCTAATAATTTTTGCCATCTAGCAATAACATCAGCATGTCGTTGTAATATAGCAGGTGTTTGATCATGATTTGATTGTATTAATTGATCTTTTAATGCTGTAATATTTTGTATACCTTCATGTTCGAATGCTGTTAGACCAGCATCAAATGTTTCTTGTTTTGTTAATAATGTTTGTACAGATGATAAATCTTTACCAAATTCTTCACTTTTAACATGTGTCTCTTTATCAGCTATCCAACTTTCAACAACATCAGCTTTCCACATAAATTGTAAATATGCTGAATTATCAATTAATTTTGATTTACGTCTACCAGCTAATGCAGCTAAATGATCCAATTTTGTTTGTAATTGTTGACAACGTTGATTTATACTATCAGCATGATGATTGCCATTATCAACTAATTTTTTACCATCATCACAAATATCTTTACAACGTTCACGATGTGCTTGAAAATCTGTTTCAAATGCATCATGTTTCTTTAATAAACCTTGTACAGCTGCCATTGTATCACCATAATCTTCAACACTTAATAATTGTTGTTTCTCACTAATCCATGCTTCTTCTTCTTCAACTTTTGCTAAAAATTGTTGATATTGTAATGATTCATCTAATTTTTGTCCACGTGTTGCAGCTAATTGTTTCAATTCAGCCCATGCTTGATTCAATGCTTTTAAACGTTGCTCAATCTCTGGTACACCTAAATTGGATACATCCATTAATTTTTCACCAGCTTCTTGTACAGCTTGTATAGCTGGTTCATGTGAACCTAATTCAGCTTCTAAACGTTTGTGTTTCTTTTTCAAATTTTGTACACCAGTTAAATCACGACCATAATCATCAGAACCAACTAATAATTTCTTTTCCCTAAAGAAAATTAAACAAAACAAAACAAAAATTCATTTTTAAAGATAAAAAATTTAGTTTCAATATTTTTATTACTTAATCCATGATTCTTCATCAGCAATATCACGGAAGAATTGATGAAGTGTATTAGCTTCATTCAAACGTGCTTGACGATGTGCTGCTAAATTCTTTATACGTTCATAACGTTCATTAATCGATTGGCGTTTCTCTTGTATAGAAGCTGTATCGAATTGGCCGCTTTCAATTAAAGAATCAGCTTGATCGTTCATATCTATACATAAAATAATAATCATTAATTCATATTTTATTCAAAATTATTTTAAATGAATATATAGTATACCTTTAATACGATCTTCATGAGCTTGAATATCAGCTTCTACTAATTGATGTTTCTTCATTAGATTTTGTACAGAAGCTAAATCTTTACCAGCATCTTCACTTGTTAAAAGACTCTCAACCTCACCTAGCCAAAAATCTAAATCTTTAACAGCAGCAATATATGTTCGTTGTTTATTTGCTTCTTTTAATTTCATTGATTTCTCTGTTGTTTTATGTGTTAAAAATTCCCATTGTTCAGCAATTGATTCTAAACGTTTTTGGACAGCTTCTTCAGAGCCAGCACATTGACGTTTATCAATTAAATTTGTACCATTTGCTAATACAGATTGTATACGATCAGCATTTGCTGCTAATTCAGCTTCAAATGCTTGATGTTTTTGATGTTTTGATTGTATATTAGCTGGATCTTTATAACTTTCTTCTGTTGCTAATTGTAATTTTTCAGCTATCCAATTCTCAATTTCATCAGCATCACGTGAAAATTGTTGTAATGTTTGACTTTCACCTAATTTTGAACGTTTTTCAATTAATGCATCCTTTAAATGACGCCATCTATCTAAAACTTGTTGTCGTTTATTATCAATAGCATCAGATGCATAATGTTCATTTCCAATTAATTGATTTGCTAAACTTTCCAATGCAGCAATTTTCTCTTCATGTGCATTAATTGCTTTATCAAAATCTTCATGTTTTTTTATTAATGCTTCAACATTATCACCATTTGAATCAACTTCATCAGATGCTAAAAATGCTTCACGATCTGACATCCAATTTTCAGCTTGTTCACAATCTCTATAAAATAGATTTAAATCGAGATTTTGATCTAATTGTACACGACGTTCAATCCATGCACGTTCTAAATCTTTACGTGCTTGATCTAATTGTTCTAATTTCTCTTGAATTTCTGGACTGGCATAATGATTTGAATTTAATAATTGTTGTCCAAATTGTTCTAATGCATGGAATGTACCAGCACGGGCATCGATCTCAGTACGATGTTCCTATTAAAAATTATTTAAATTAATAAATTACACACACAATTCGTTAATTTAACTAAATAGAGTGTTTTTAAGTTGTTAACTCTTATTTCAACTCTCATTATTTAGCGAGCGATTCGAGCAATATTTTAAGGATTTGTTGAAAGGGCCTTGAAGACCATTTTAGAAAAATTAGAACCTAATAGGTCATTTAGAAGTTAGTCAAAAAACGCTCGTTTTGGAAAGTTAGCGATTTTCAGAATCAAATTAAGAAAAACGAAAAAAACAATGTTGAAATGATTCTCAATTCATTCTTAGTCATGATTTTCAAAAACTGGCTACACACTTAAAATGACTTAAGAGTGACTTAAGGACAGTGGTGGACTTAGGGGGCGCTCAACCCACCCAAGCTTTTAATTAGCCCCCTAAAAATAAATCAGTTACTACTTAAGATACCATTTTGTTCTAGATAGGTGGACATGTTTCCTACTTTTCATAAAATGCAATGAAGTAAAAAAAGAAAAAAAATCAATTTTTAAAGGGTCTTCAAGTCATTGTTTATCGTTTTACGCGTTTAGCTGGTTTTTGAAAATGACGACATTGCCATAACTCCAAAACGAGCGATTAAGCTACGTGGTTCTAATTTTGATAAAATGGTTTCCAGGGTCCTCTCAACAAATCCTTGAAATATTATTCGACTGGCTCGCCAACTTGCAGTTGTTTCATAAGGATCTACTACTTTTAAACTCTCTTGTATAAATAACAACAACAACAACAAAAATAACACAACAAATGAAAATAAAGCATTAATATTTCAATTTTAGTACTTTGTTCCGGAATACTAAAATCACCTGTTAGTAAGGAAAACACTAAACACTGAAACTTTTAAAAATACCTGCGGTACCCCATAACGTGCATCAATTTCAGCTCTGTAATTCTAAAAGAGAAAAACCAAATGCAAAAACTCGTATATTACCGCTAAAATTCATCTCACACAAGATAAAAAAAAATCTACTTATGTCTCGTAAATATGTATTGTATCTATTTTAAACTATTTTATATTTAAAAAAAAAAATCGTGCAAAAATAAACTAAATAAACTTACTTGATGTCGTTCAATTAAAGCTTCAGCACCTGTTACATCATTAGCTAATTCTTCTGAACTAACAAGACCTAACATTGAATTAATCCATGCTAATAAATCACGATGATCATTCAAGAAACGTTGTAAATCATATGAATCTAATAATTTCTCTTTACGATTATTTGCTTTTGCTGTTAATTGCGTCCATAATTGATTGATTTCTTGTTGTTTTGCTAATGTTTGTTCAGCATTTTCAGGATGTGTTTGTACTAAACGATTTGCAATTTCATCTAATTGTTTTATCTAAAAATATCAATTATTTAGTGTTTAAATAAAAAATAATAATCTCTAAATAATCCAAACTTTATCTCCTAATGCAGCAAGATCACGTTCTAAACCTTCATGTTTACGTTGTAATGCTTGTACACTCCTTAAATCTTTACCTAAATCTTCATTATTTAATGCTTCATCTTTCTCTTGTATCCAATCTTTTGTTTCATCAACATCACGATGGAAACGTTGTACTTCATGTGCTGAACCTAATTGATTAGCACGTTCAGCTGTTAATTGTTGTAATGATGTCCATTTTGTATTTAAATCTTCCATTTGTGTTTGTATTTTTAATGCAGCTTCAGTTTGCCCTAATGATACTAACTGCATTGCAATTTCATTCATTTCAGCTAAACGTACTTCATTTGCTTTCAAATCTGTTTGGAAATCATCAAATTTCTTTTGTAAAACTTCAACTTGTTCTAAATCTTCACCAACATCTTGTACTTGAGCATGCATCTCTTTATCTTTAATCCATGATGCTAATTCAGCTGCTTCACGTACTAATACATATGCTTTTACTGTTTCATTTAATTTATTTTGACGTTCACGTGCTAATGCTAATAAACGTTCATATTGTGTATTAATTTGATTTTGACGTGCTGATATTGAATTATTATCAACAAGATTTTGTTGGGATGCTGTTAGACCAGCATCGACTTTTTTTACATAAGCAGCCGGTACGAAGCCTTGACGATCATGAATTTCAACTTTCCACCAATCCTAAACAACGACAACAACATATACAATATATATATATATATATATATATATATATATATATATATATATATATATATATATATATATATATATAAACAACATATTTTAATCAACTCATTCAACGTACCTTATTGCTTGAATTTAATAAATGAAGAAGATCACCTTTCTTCATTGAAACTTCACGAGCTGATTTTTCAGTGTAATCATAAAGAGCTTGAACAGTTTCACGGCCAGTTACATCAACGACAGGTGGTTCTTGTTGCTAATAAATTAACAAATAATAATTTATATATTTCTAATAATAATAATAATAATAATCATACCCTGCAATTACGTGCTTGTTCTTTTAATGCTTCAATTGTATTACCAAAAGCAATTAAATCACTCATTAATGCTTCATGTTTCTTTAAAAGTGCCTCAGATGAATCTTCATCTTTACCATAATCAGTATTATTAACAATTGGTTCTTTTTCTTTCATCCATGATTCAGCTTCATTAGCATCAGCATAATATTGATGTGCTTGTAATGAATCATCTAAATCTTGTTTACGTTGATTTGCTTTATCTTTTAATTGATTCCAATGATCATTTAATGCATTAACACGATTACGTATTTCATCACTAGCAAAATGTTCATCTTCCATCATTTGTTTACCAGCATCAATAACTGTACATATACGATTATCATGATTATTAATTTCAGCTAATACAGCTTGATGTTTTTTAATTAAATTTTGTACACCAATTAAATCACGTCCACGTGTTGTACCAGCAGCAATTGGTTCTTTTTCTCTAATCCATGCTTCTTCATCTTCAATATCACGAAATAATTGTTGTACTTGTAATGAATCTAATAAACGTTGTTTACGTATTGCCATTGGTGTTTGTAATGTTGTATAACGATCAATTAATATTTTTTGTTTATTAGCAATATTATCAGCATCAAAATGGCCACGTTCAACAAATTGATTTGCAGCAGCTTTTATACTTTCAATACGATCTTGATGTGATGCAACATCAGCTTCTAATAATGCATGTTTTTTTTGTAAATTTTGTACTGATGTTAAATCTTTACCATAATCTTCAGACATTAATTGTCCTTCAATTTCTGATAACCATAATTCAATATCTTCAATTGTACGATTAAATTGTTGTTGTTGACTAGCTTCTTGTAATTTTGAACTTTTCTTATCTGTTGCTTGTACTAATGTTTCCCATAAATTAACAATTTCATCCATTCTAGATTGTATACGTTCTGATGCATAATGATTTGCATCAATTAATTCTTGTCCAGTTGATGTTATATCTTCCATACGTATTTTATTTGCATTTAATTCTTGTTCGAAATTTTGATGTTTTTGTACTTTACCACCTAAATTTGTTGGATCTAAATAACTTTCATCTGTTGCAAATTTTAATTTCTCATTAATCCATCCTTTTGTTTCATCACAATCTCTTTCAAATTGTTGTAATTTATATGCATCTTCTAATAATGTATGACGTAAAGCTGATTTCTCTTTTAATGCTAAACGTCGTTCTAATAACATTGCACGTCTTTGTGCTACATCATCAGCTGCATAATGTTCACCATCAATTAATTTTGTTGCAAATTCATCTAATGCCTTAATTTTCTCTTCTTGAGCTGCTAATGATTTTTCAAAATCTTCATGTTTCTTTATTAATGATTCAACTGAATCTAATGAATCACCTAAATCTTCATTTGCTAAAAATGCTTCTTGTTTCGCCATCCATGTATCAGCTTGTTCTGTATCACGATAAAATAATTGTAAATCCATACATTGTTCATATAATATTCTACGTTCTTCCCATAATGCTAATAATGAATTTTTATCAGATGCTAATGTTGATAATTTCTCTTTAACTTCATCACTTGCATAATGATTTTTTTCTAATAATTGTTTACCAGCATCAATAGTTGTTGAAAAACTATCTTCTCTAGCATCAATTTCACCTTTATGTTCTTGGTGACGTTCTAATAATGCTTCAGCACCAGCAACATCTTTTGCTAATTCATCAGCCGATATAATTGCTTTCATATCATTAATCCATGAGACAAGATCACGAAAATCTGATAAGAAACGATGTAATGCATATGATTCTTCTAATTTTTCACGACGTTCTGTTGCTTTCTTTGTTAAACTTTGCCAATAATCTTCAATTTCAGCACGTTTCGATTGTATTTGATCACTATGATCACCATGTATTGAACATAAACGATCAGCTTCTTTACCTAATGTTGATACTTTATCTTCTAATGCAGCTAAATCACGTTCAACACCTTCATGTTTACGTTGTAATGCTTGTACACTAGCTAAATCACGTCCATAATCATCTGATGATAATACAACATCTTTTTCGGCTATCCATGCTACAGTTTCATCAGCATCACGATTAAAACGTTGTATCTCATGTGCACCATATAATTTATCTTGTCTCATTAATGTCATTTGTTTTAAACGTTGCCATGCATTATTCAATTCATCTTTACGATTTATAATTGTTTCACGTTCTGGATGACCATCTTGTAATAATTTATCAGCTAATTCATTAACTTCAGTTACACGATATTCCTGTGATGCCATATCTTTTTGAAATTCATCAAATTTCCTTTGTAATACTTCAACATGTTCTAAATCATGACCGAATTCTTCTGTTTGTAAAAATGTTGATTTATCATTAATCCAAAACATTACTTCATCACAATGCCGGATAAATTGGACAAGAACAAGGGCCTGTTGTAATTTCATACCCTTTTCAGCTAATTTCGATAATAATTGCTCCCATAAGCGTTGTAATTCCTCTAATAGATTTTCATTAAAATTAATAAAAATATAAATAATAATCATGAAATTTTTATGAATAAATACCTAATCGTCTACGGATTGTTTCCGATTCATAATGATTCTGATTAATCATTTCACGTCCTGTATTATCAAGCACTACAATAGCATTACTATGAGCAGCAACTTCAGCTTCGAAAGCTTGATGTTTTTGTATTTTTGCCTAAATTAATAATAATTTATAAACAATAAAATTCAACAATAAAGAATTTACCTGTAAATTAGTTGGATCTTTATAACTTTCATCAGATGCAGCTTGTAATTTTTCTAAAATCCATGATTCTAATTCATCAGCATCACGTTTGAAATATTGAAAACGACGTGAATCTTCTAATTTTTCACGTTTAGCCCTAGCATCAGCTTTGAAATTATCATAACGTGATAAGACTTGTTGACGTCTCTCTTGAATATCCTCAGCTGTTTCGAGGATTTTCACCTCCTTAGGTGGAGGTATTTGATCCATATTGATTCAAAAAAGAGGTTCAAATTGAACTAAACAAGAAAAAATTACATGAACATAAGCGATAAAATTAGAATCGAAATTAAGCTACGCCCTACGTTTTCAACTCACAGCTTTGTCTTAATTGACACTAACTCGATAATCTACTGTGTTGAAATAATAAATTATAAAACTAATCTAATCAGTTGAAGAATGTGTAAATTGTTTAAATTTAGAAATGATAAATAAGTAAATATCAATTCATTATAAACATTTTGGTTTTAAATCAAACATATTTTAACTATGACATAATCGTTGGGCGTTGATCTTACAACTCTCACAACAATGATTACAATTGGTCAATAATTTAACACACTTAAATGTCATCATTTGACCTAATTTATTACAACTGAGTCACTGTAATTTTACCGCATTACCCCAAATACTTTACTTTTATTAAAATTTAAACAAATAATAAATTGTGCGAATTTTACAGGAAATTATAAAGCAATAAAACTAATTAACAATAATTATTTTAAGCAAAATTAATTTCTTTAGCAGAAAACTCCCCAATTGTAAAATAAAACAGGTTGAAAGGGAGGAAATTAGATGTTTTATTCGAAATTCAATGGTTTAAAATTTGTATAAAGGGTGTGGTTGTCTACGTTTACCCCCATTAAATTACTCTTTTAATAAACTAATGCAAGAAATACAAACAAATTACTCACCCTTATCGTGTAGAATAATACTCTTCTATTTAATTATAATTTAAGTGTTTAATAACCACCCTAATTTAATAATTATTCTGTTTATTTAAACAAAACTCGACAAAATGGCACTGTAACTTTGACAGTTAACCGAAGACAGTGGTGGGGAAACTACTGCTATGCGCTTTCATTAGCGATGATGTAATAAGACATGGTCGCCAACAGTAAGAAAACAAAATCACCGATTGTATATCAATTTTTTAAAATCAAATTAATTATAGTGAAAAAATTAGATTGAGCTATAAAACTAACAGATAGTAATTTATTTATTAAATTTTTATCGAAATTTAGGTAATTAGGTTTATATAATATAATGGGAAACGCATAAAGCTAGTGTATTGTTAGTTGCATAACCACTACTAAAGTGATAAAAGTGTCAAAGATTTATGAATATAAGAGTCAATTTCAATAAAAATTGGATTTAATGAGCTTATTATTATGATACAATACAACTATTTCAACATTTTTTGCATTTTAGTGATTTTAGTAATTTTGTATTTTTCTACGATTGGCTGTGCTGTATTCATCCCTAGATTTAGGGTTTTTTGATTTATACATAAACGGGGAGTGGCACTTCTACATCATTTTTGATGATGGCAGTTATGATGGCAGTGTTGCGTTACAATAGTTTGTAGTGTAAGTGGTTAGTTACGGTTTTAAAGAAAATCAAAAAAAAAATAATAATAAAAATAAAGTGATACAACTAAATTTTATCGTTTTATAAAAATTAAATTGATTGATTAATAATTATGTGTTATAATTATAAATAAGAAAGTAAATTGTGAAAATGTTCCGTTGTATACCGATTTTTAAGGGTTGTAATCGACAAGTTGAATTTGTTGATAAGAGACATTGTTCATTACCGAATGTTCCTGAAGATATTTTACGTTATTCACGCAGTTTGGAAGAGCTTTTATTAGATGCGAATCATATACGCGACCTTCCAAAGGTATAATCACTATAATCATATTTGATTACAAGATTTAATAAAAATTATTGTAATTTTCTATATGTATGTATATATTTTCTAGAACTTCTTCCGTCTACATCGACTCAGGAAACTTGGTTTAAGTGATAATGAGATACATAGATTACCACCAGATATACAAAATTTTGAAAATCTCGTCGAACTTGATGTATCCAGAAATGGTAATTATATCATTATTGATAAAGGAAATATGTTTGAAATGTTGAACACAACAAAAAATTAAAACACATACATTAACACACTGTTCGATCAATTTAACATACAATAAAAACTTGCGGTTGATCACTATTTATAGATAATTAATTGTTATTTTTGTTTGATAATAATTCGATGATAATAATCCTATTATATTAATGTAAATGTAGATCTATAGTAGGGTCTATAAATACCTGTTTTGAGGTAAATGGACTTTTTTAGGAATTCTACATAGGTTGGTGCACCCTCTCAAATAAAACAACAACAAAACTTTGATAAAATTTTCAGTCTACATTTCCGTTTTAATTTAATTAATTAATTTAAATTCAACATTCCATCATATAAATAAATTTCTATTAGTTTTCAATATACATGTGTAGAATATTAAATTGATTGCTTATTTACGCAAATAGAATGTAGGTCGATAAAATATGGGTTTTCTTTACAGATATTCCTGACATTCCTGAAAGTATTGGAGCTTTACGTGCATTACAAATAGCCGATTTTAGTTCAAATCCAATACCAAAACTACCACCCGGTTTCAGTCAATTAAAATCGTTAACTGTGTTAGGTCTTAATGATATGTCATTAACATCATTACCGGCTGATTTTGGTATGTTAACATCATTAACATCATTAGAATTACGTGAGAATTTGCTCAAAGAATTACCACCATCACTATCATCTTTAGTACGTTTAGAACGTTTAGATTTGGGTGATAATGAGATTGAAGAATTGGTAAAAAAATTGATTGATAATTATTGTTATTTATTTGTTTCTAATGTTTTATTAAAATTTAGCCACCGTATATTGGTAATTTACCAGCTCTACAAGAATTATGGTTGGATCATAATCAATTACAATGCTTACCATCGGAAATTGGTCAATTGAGGAATTTAACATGTTTAGATCTATCAGAGAATCGTTTAGAATATTTACCAGAAGAGATAGCCGGTTTAGAAAGTTTAACTGATTTACATTTATCACAAAATGTTTTAGAAACATTACCAGATGGTATTGGTAAATTAGATAAATTAACAATATTAAAAGTGGACCAAAATCGTTTAACATCATTAAATTCAAATATTGGTAGTTGTTATAATTTACAAGAATTAATATTAACTGAAAATTTTTTAAGTGAATTACCAAAAGAGATTGGTATGTTAATTAAATTAACAAATTTAAATGTTGATCGTAATAGTTTACAAACAATACCAGATGAATTAGGCAATTTAAATGAATTAGGTGTATTAAGTTTACGTGATAATCGTTTAATATCAATACCTGAAACATTAGGTAATTGTAAACGATTACATGTATTAGATGTATCTGGTAATCGTCTACCATATTTACCATATAGTTTATTACAATTAGATTTAAAAGCTGTATGGTTGAGTGAGAATCAAGCTCAACCACTATTAACATTTCAAACAGATACAGATCCTGAAAGTGGAAAAATGGTTTTAACATGTTTTCTACTACCTCAACAGGAATATCAACCGACTATAGGTAAAGTTAAATTTGTTTATTTCTTATCATTATTGTATTGTTGTAGTACAATGTTGTGAATTTACCAATTAGAATATGTTGCTTTTTTATGTTTGCTTATCTAAAAAGTCTAAACTTTTCTTTATTTTTTATTTTTTGTTTATTTGATATAATTGATATTATTTACCATCCCCAAGCACTTGTATTGTTTGTTTGTTTTCTATTATGTTTTTCTTTTCTGTTTCCTGTTATTGTGTTGCACTAAATTAGCTTCTGATGGTCGCTTATTCCGGTGTGATATGACAACAATTTTATCTAATGGTACATTATTGGATGCTGCTACAGATGATACTGTCAGTGAAGAAGATTGGGAAGAACGTGAAGCCAGCCGGACACATTCTGTGAAATTTTCAGATACCCAAGATCAGGATAATAAAGAGGTAAGTTTTTTTATTAACTATTCTTTAATAATCATCGTGAGAATCTGTCTGTTTGTTTTTAATACATGAGATGATGAAAACAAAGAGGATTTTAAAAAATTTAATTAATGTTTCTGAATTGTAGGACTTTTGAATATTCATGTCGTAGATGCGGAAAAATATTTGTTTCCGGTCTTTTTTTTGTGTGTGTTTGTGTATTTGTTAAACTGCAAAAGGTCATTTAAATGCGGTATTTCAAGCATTTTTCTAATGTTTCCTTAAGTGCGTTCTTCTTTCCATTTTTAATGAATTTTGGTAATTTTATCAATTATTATTTATAATAATGGTAGAGCTTCTAAAGTTTATTTCATGTTACAACAAAGTACAAAGCTGGAATGCTTAATTCAATTCTACAAAGAGAATTACATAATTTCATTAGGTTGTTGTACTTTGAAAATTGGGTTAAATATAAATTAATTCTACTACAGTTTTAATCAACGATGTTGCAAGGGTGGCGGGCAGTGGTGTGTTGTATCAGTCCCGGTGTAGATTTCAAGGGACGTTATTCAATATGGGGCCCTCTAAATAAGTTTTTAAGACAATTTTTTTATTAATCAGCGAATTTTAATATCCAACTATAAACCAGGTGTAGATGCAATCACTGAATAATTTTTGATAAAATCTTAATTCATAATTGAGGTTTTATGATATTTTCTTCTTAAATTGCTAATTTTTATCGAATTTCTAGCTGAATTCTTGATTTTCAGTTAAGATTTTAAAGAATTTGTGTCTTGATTCATCAATCTTTTGTCAATTTCTGCTCTTAAAGTTATTAAAAGGAGTAAATTTAGACAGTTTTAATCAATTTATATAGTTAAATTCTTAAGCTTTTGAAAGATTTTCATTTTAAAGCTTCAGTTATCGACTTTGGCTTTTGTATTGTAAAAAGGACGCAATTATAGCAGCTTCTAGGGAATTTCATTATAGAATCATAAAAAAAAGAGATTTATTCAATTTCACTTGATTCTCTAATTGAATTATCATTACTTTCTGACAATTTCTGTCCCAAATAATGTACGTTATGCATGTTTTTTTTGCCCCGAGCACGAATTTCCCATGTTATTACTGTATTGTAATTGAAAGCTTACAACATAATTTCTGGATGATATTTTAAGCCCTTTCGAGATTATTTTGTCTAAATTGAGAGCGACATACAGTAACTAAAATCTGTTGAATTTATGAGTATGCAGGGTGTTTCTTATTAAATGTGGCCAATTCTTATGAAACTCCTTTTAGTTGGCGAGCGATTTGAAAAATATTCCAATCATATGTAGGGAGGTTCTCAGAGAACAGTTTAGCAAAATTAGAACCTCGTTGCTCATCTAAAAATTAGTCAAAAACTGATCGTTTTGGACAATGTCGTAATTTTCAAAAATAAGCAAAGCATGCAAAACCACTAAGAATGACTCGGAGATTTTCTCAACAGTGAGTTTTTCGTTTTTCTCCATTGTATTTTAGAAAAAATTGGGAAACATTTCCACCTGTTCCAAAATAAAATGGAAGAAAAACAAAAAAACTGAATGTTAGGAGGATCTTCGAGTTATTCAAAGTCAATTTATGTCTTTAAATAGTTTTTGAAAATCACGACATTGTTAAAAGCGAGTGCTATAAAATGAGTTAACAGGTTCTAATTTTGCTAAAATGATCTTCGGCTACTCTACTACAAATCCTTTTTCGAATTGCTCGCCAACTAATGAGAGTTTGATAAGAATTGACCACATTTAAAAAAAAAAACACCATGTACAGGGCTTTTTATCTTTTACTACATAGTACTTATGGTAACTCCTATTGATTAGTGAGTGATTCATAAAATATTTCAAAGATTTGTATGGTAGTCCCTAGAGATCATTTTATCAAAATGAGAACCTCGTAGATCATTTTAAAGTTGGTCAAAAAAAAAGCACATTTTGGACAATATCGCTATTTTAAAAAATGAGTTAACTCATTAAACATGTAAAACCACTTTGAATCATTTAAGGATCCCCCAACATTGTTTTTTTCTGGTTTCTCCAATACATTCTGGAACAAGTGGAGATGTTTTGCACTTTTTTTAAAATACAATGGAGTAAAGTGGAAAAAATCAATGTTGGCACGGTCTTCGAGTTGTTTTGTGTTTTTTGACTAACTTCCAAATGAGCTACGAGGTTCTAATTCTGCTAAAATACTCTCCAGGGATTACCATCCTACAAATCTTTGAAATATTTTTCGAACCACTTGCCAATTAATAAGAGTTGCCGTAAGAACTAGGTGAAAAACCCTGAATGTATACAAATGTAAGCCATAACAAGATTCACTTGGATGTCGTCCTTTTGGAATTTAAATGAATTCGCTCTAGTGTTTCCTTAAAAAGAAATTTTTTGATATAATGGATTGGTTAAAGATGACATCATGTATTAATATTAATTTTTAAAAAGAGAAGAAATATTTATTTTTTATTTGAAAAAATTCACGGAAGTTTATTTCGAATTTTCCAATAATGTTCAATCTAAACACATTCCTATAACATATAACCGAAATTAAATTTATTTACAAATCATACCTTTTAATTGATTTATTGTTTACACAATGTGTATATGTGTGAGTTTATATTCTTTTTAAAATCTAACATCATGTTGCAATTATTTTACGTAATCTGTAACCGTAAAAGTAGTTGAACTTGCTTTTGTAGATTGTAGAGATTGTATACATGTACTGAGTGTCTCATTAAAAACGTCCCTATATTTATTATAATGTTTCCTAGTTTGATGTGTTTAGAGAGAGGAAATAAAAGAATTTTTGGAAGCACTACAATATTTGGTATTCTATAAAGATCTTTCTTTATTTTTTTCATAAGGTCGACTTTTAAATTAAATATTTCAGTATACTTTGTTGAAAATACAAAATTTAATTTACAATTTACTGTTATTTTGTCATAATTTATTATCCACCTTTATTCGCCTAGATTTTCATGAATTTTTTTCTGTTGTAGTTTAGTAATTTTTATTTAGATAAAAACAGTGATGTCATTTCTTATTTTTCATCTTTTTCGAATCGTTCATTTGTTTACATTACACAATCTTTTGTTGTTCTTCTTTATTATTATTATTATTACCTTTAAGGTATTTATTTTTAATTGACTAAAAGTATTGAAACAAATTGATTTTGTTGTGCTCGGTATTCTATTATTATTATTATGTTGTTGTTGTTGTGAATAGAATTCTCCTCTTTCACGATTAATTGACCTTTTAAGTTCAACTGGTTGTCACTCTCTCTAACATACCTACATCTAAGCCGATTGCTCTCACAATTTATAGTTCGAAATACCTCTACGCGATATAAATTTTATGTATTTTGTTTATATTTTATAACAACCAATGTGTTATAATTGTTTTGTTATTATTTATTTGATTTAAAATAGACACCGTTTGTTCGTCAAAATACACCACATCCACGGGAACTCAAAGCGAAAGCTCATAAATTATTTAGTCGTGGACAAAATTCTTTAGAAGATAGTGATTTGCAAGGTGAATCAACTGTAACTACAACTACAACAACATCAGGAACAACAATAACAACAACAACAATAGTAGAAGCAACAAATCCAACAATTTCAACTGAAGTAATTCAACCACCTTCACCGGCATTAACAATTGATGAATCTGATATTAGAAGAAATGGTGAAGATAGTAGTGAAGCAAATACTGAAGAAGTTGTTGATGTAAGTTAATACAATTGTTTTTTTAATATTTAAGGGGATTCTTCTTGAATTATTTATAAAAAAATTATTTTATATAAATCATAATATAATACAGGAATTGGTATTAAAACGTGTTGGTTTTACTGATAATAATACTGGTGATGGTAATTGTAAAAAATTGGTAAATGATGATATAATAGATCCAACAACACGTCCAAGTCGTTTACATCGTCGCGATACACCACATCATCTAAAGAATAAACGTATTACAACCACTGTTGATAAAGATAAAGTCGCTTCCATCATAGCACAGGTCATCTTTTTTTATTGATAAAAAAAATAATAATATCTTTGTGTTTTTTTGTTCGTTTCCTTAATTTTTTGTATATTTTCGGCATGGTTAAATAGTTGTTGTTTTTTTAAATTTTGCTTGCTTCTATGTCGTTTTCCAATTAGAGACAATATCATGAGAAGAACATGTAAATGGATACTTTTCAAAATTGGTATTTTTTTTTGAAATCAAATTAAAAAAACGTATCTATTAACATGTTAGGAAATTAAAGTAGTGTATTTATGCTTTTTTCGTTGAGGAAATTATATTAAATAATGTCATTACTTTTCTTTAAATGTTAATTATAGGTTCCTATAGATAAGTAGTCGTTTAAATTATTATTATTATTATTAAATTATAGTAATTTATCCCCTAAAGGAAATACCAGACAAAAAAGAAAGGTTAAAAACCTTATTGGTAATCTTTGTGTTATTAATTGAAATAGAATTAAATAAGAGATAATAATCATAATAAAAAATTTTATTTTCTCTGTACATATATAGGCTTTAAAGAAGAAAGAAGAAGAAAGTGATACAATGAGTAATTCAACATTACCAGGAACAGCTACTGCGAGTACCAGCAGTCAAGGTAACTTTGTTGTTTTATTATTTTATTTTAATAATATAAATATTTATAAATAATAGTCTTCGATAAATTTCTTATGACTCATTTTTTTTTCGATTATAAATAAATTCATAAAAAACAATACACAAATACAAAATTGTTGTCCTAGATTTCCCATCGTAGTTGTTTTTTTTTCCTCCGAATTTCGTCATCGCTAATTTATAATTCAAATAGATTATCCGTGTGTTAGTCTTTTTAATATAGTGTTGTTAACAGCGTCATATGATAAGGTGTGTCAATAATGAAATTTAAACGATAAGTATTGATAAAATTCGGATCATTATTTGGAATAATTCATAATGAATACATTACCGAGAGTTACATTTAAATCAAATAATACAACTAAGATTCATTTAAATCGACAAATACCGAAAAATCGTAAAATTGTACGTGTTTATAATAATAATAACAACAATAATAATAATAGAAATGTATATGCGACGTTTCCACGTTTAAAGCGTCATCTCAAATATTCAGGTTAGGAAGTTAACAATAACAATTATAATAATTTTTTATTTATTTATTTACCTATATGCATTTATAATAATTAGTGTTGTTTTTTTTGTAGCTGGTGATGTAGAAGGTACAGTGGAGATACGTGAAGAGAAACATGAAATTCATATAGAACGTACAAATACTGGTTTAGGTTTATCAATAGCTGGTGGTCGTGGTTCAACACCATTTAAAGGCAATGATGAAGGTATTTTTATATCACGTATAACAGAAAATGGACCAGCTGATTTAGCTGGATTAAAAGTTGGTGATAAAGTATTAACAGTTAATGGTAAATCTGTTATTGATGTTAGTCATTATGATGCTGTTGAAGTATTAAAAGAATCTGGACCTTTATTAATTTTACAAATTTTACGTGAAGTTACAAAATTTGTACCATTTAATAATAATAATAATAGTAATGTTAATAGTAATAATAATATTGATCGAATAACAACAACAACAATTGAAGATGATAATAATGATGATAATAATATTATAATGGATAAAGTTTTGATACATACAACATTAATAAGAGATTCACGTGGACTTGGTTTTAGTATAGCTGGTGGTAAAGGTTCACAACCATTTAAGACTGATGATTCAGATTCAATTTATATTTCACGTATAACAGAAGGTGGTGTAGCACATAAAGATGGTAAATTATGTGTTGGTGATCGTGTTTTATCAATAAATGGTATTGATTTAAATGGTGCAACACACGAACAAGCTGTTGCAATGTTAACAGGACTTGAACGATTTGTACGTTTAACAGTTGAACGAGATATACCAATAATAAAAAATAATAATAATAATATTGATGTTGATAATGGTGATGATAATTGTAGTATTGGTAGTAGTAATAATAAACAAATGTCACCAAAATTATTTGGTCTTCCAAAACCATATACAGGATTATATTCTGCTAATAGTTATATGGCAAATCGACCTGGTTATGGTGGATATAGACGATCATTAGATAATGAGAGAAAGGTAATTTTCACTGTTTTCTACATCTGTTTTTCAACAAGTACCTATGTGATATGAATTCAAAAGTTGTTGCCGCGGGAAGCGGGGGGCTCTTAAATTATAAATGTATAACAATATCAAATATAAACTCAATTTTTAAGTAGCCTAAGAGATTTTGAGAGAATTTCAACGTAAGTCAAGGATGATTTTTAAGCAAAATTTTAGGCATTTGTCTTAAAACATTATCATTTTTTAATCAAATTTTGCTACTGAATAATCAAATAAATAGAATTAGTAGATATTCGTCAATTTTCAAACAGAATTCTCAACTTGCAGTAGTTAAACACTAGATTTTCTTTTACCAATATTATTCTTAATGAAATGTAAAAAGGGAACAAATAAGATGCACTTTGTGCATTTTAGAGGCAAAGTCTCAACTTTCAAAGATTAATTTTTATCAAATTTTGTTCTGAAACATGTCGAAGAACATTCTGGACGCTTTTAAGTAAAGTCTGCGACTTTTAGTCTCAATTTTATAAGATAATGGGCCATTCTTATAATCAACTTTAACTTGACTTTATTTTTTAAAGTCACTTTAAAAATGCTTTGCATTTACAAGAATGGCCCTTTGTTTTATTATCACATGTTTTTGTTAACTGTTATTAAATTACTTCTTTTTTTTTGTAACAAAGCTATCCAAATTGGATTGTAAGAAGGTAAATTTCGATTGAATTAGTCATTATTTTTTTGTTTTTTGATTGATTATATTTTAAAGATTTGTTTGTTTTTTTTGTTATAGGTATCAGAATCTGAGTCAAGTCCACAACTAAATCAAACAACAACAATAAAATCAAACGGTATAATACCAACATCAACAATTCAACAAACAACATCAGTACCTAAACCAGCACCAAGACGTTCTCTTGATCAACAATATAATATCGAAGTTAATGAACAACAACAAACAACCACTGTACCTTTGCAACAAAATAATTCACCTACACCAGTTGTAACAAGAACAACAACAACAACAGCACCAATTAAAACACCAACCACAACAACAACAAATCATTACCAGCAATCACAACAACAGCAACAAACAAATAAAAAATCAGCCTCGGTTCTGTCATTAGATGAAGATGATGTACAGGTATTACCGAGGCCTATCACCAATGAAGAGTTTCAAGCAATGATTCCTGCCCATTTCCTTAAAAACACATCCAAAACAAATACCAATACTACCAATACAAATAATAATAATAATAATAATAACGTTAATACAAAAAATAAATCGGATAATAATATAATAAATGCCGTTACCGTTACAATAAAGAAGCCAGATCCTATTGAATTACCACCTACACCAACTGGTCCAGGTCGTATAACAGAAACCATCACGAAGAGTACATTTACAGAAACAGTTGTTACACGTATCACCGATAATCAGCTGGTAGTGCCCCTTATTATTGAGGTATGATGGTTCATGATATAAAACAATCATCATAATAATGATGATGATGATGATGATGTTAATGATGATTCTGAAATGAAGACAAGATAGAGAACACATTTTAGTATTGCATGATTTTTGATATATCTGCACTTGCTTCAATTTGGGGTGGTCGCGGGCGTTATTTTATATAGTATCTATATATTTATAAAAAAAATCACTTAAATCTTAAATAGTAGAGAAAGAAAAGCTAGTTTAGATTTTCTTGTGTTGTAAATAATCCCAATTTCACTTCTTTAGATGTAGTTTTATTTAAAAACAATGATAACAACACAATTATTGATATTTTCTTGTAAATTACAGATAATTAAATTTTCTATTAATATACAGGATGTGTAAAACGCCACTTTATCTCTCAGTTGTCCGTGCATTCGTTATGTAGGGTCGTTGCTTAGTTCGTAAATTTGGCTTTCGTTTATGTATAGGATGTACAACGGTATTTCATCTCACAGTTATATGTGCTTTTCTTATCGTAACTTGATTCATACTTTATTGCATTTGACATTTGTTTTTAACTTGCTGAATGAAGCTAAGATACTACGTAAGAAAGGCACAGCCAACTGCAAGGTGAAAGAGCGTTGTACACCCTGTATTCTTTAATAGAAACCCATAAGCAGCCGAACCAAATTACGAAGCTGCGTAATCAATAGCATGGTCAATTGCGAGGTCAAATAGTTTATATCCTGTATAAAGCGACCTTGACCTTGAAGAATATTATATTTAAGTTATACATTTTTAAATTTAGATTCTACAAAATGTCCCAATGTGTGTTCATTTACAGTAGGGCATATTGTATAAAAAAATTATTTATAATTTCATTAAGAATTGAGAGGAATTTAAAATTTTGTTTATTTTGTAGAAAATTCCAATTTCTACTTGTCTGATCATCATTTTATTTGATGGTCTAAGGCAATTTTTGAGTACTTATATCATTTTTTCTTTGTATTGTAATTATGGTAATTGAATCATAAATATCACAGTTATTATTATCCTATTTTCCCACTATATTTCTCCTGCTTTTATCTCAGTTCATAAAAAGAAATGAAATCGATATTATATTGCTAGATTCTCTTTGTTTTAGTTTAATTTTTAGTTAATTAGTAGTTTTACTATTATTTTCTTGTTAATATTATACTATTATCGCTAAATTAGCACATTTTTATTTTATTTTATTTAAAAAACTTATGTAATTTTTGTTTATTTTTGTTAACTTTTATATTTCTAGGATGTTACATTGAGTAAAGCAACAGGTTCATTAGGATTCAGTATTATTGGTGGCACAGATCATTCCAGTATACCGTTTGGTACAAAAGAACCAGGCATTTTTATATCACATGTTAGTACATTATTATATTAATAATTAATATTTGTTTAATTGTTTTAAATATATATTTACTTAAATGCTACAGATGGTACCAGGTGGTACTGCTGCTAATTGTGGTAAACTTCGTGTCGGTGATCGGATTCTTAAAGTGAATGGTATTGATATAACACAAGCAACACATCAGGAAGCTGTAATGGAATTATTAAGACCTGGTGATAAGATAACATTAACTGTACGACATGATCCATTACCGGAAGGATATCAGGTAGGATTACTTTTAATTAATTTATTGATTTATTTTCGATTGTTTGTACGTTCAAATTTGTGTGAAATACAACTCATATTTTGCACTTTTTTTTAATTCCACAAGCAACTTGTTGTTTCGTATATAGAACCTAAAGTGAGTACTTAAGTACACTTAATTGTTAATTTTGTATAATTTTTATTTTGTTTATTAAATATTCTAAAATTATTAATTATTGTTTAGGCATTCGTAATTGAAAAGGGTGAAAATGAGAAATTAGGTATGCACATTAAAGGTGGTATACAAGGTCAACGTGGTAATCCATTAGATCGTTCCGATGAAGGTGTTTTCATATCAAAAATCAATTCAAATGGTGCAGCAAAACGTGATGGACGTTTACGTGCTGGTATGCGTTTAATTGAAGTTAATGGTAAATCATTATTGGGTGCAACACATCAAGAAGCTGTAAATGTATTACGTTCATGTGGCAATTTAATACATCTTGTTGTATGTAAAGGTTATGATCGTAATGATATTGATAAAGCGATAGCTGAAGGACGATTAACACGTAGTAGTATTGGTGGTGGATCGGTTAGTAGTCGATCACAAAGTGTTAGTTCATTAGACATTCCAGAAGAGGAGATACCGAAAGTAAGTCATTTTTTATCAATTCTATTTTATTCCAAAAATTATTAAAAAAATAAAAAAAAACAGGATCCGATTGCAACAAATCCCGAATTAATCCTTGATGAGAAAGAAGAAGTAACAACAACAACAAATGATAAAAGACTCGAATTAGTTAGTAATGATAATAATAATATGGAATTGATTGAAGCAAAGAATCAAACATCAGCTGATAAAGTATTAGATGTTGTACGTGCTGTTGAAACTTTAGCAAATACAACACCACAAGAAACTGTACCACCGAAATCACCAGGCGGACCGAATTCTGAATTGAAAACGACCACAATTGTCATGAGCAAACACACATTAGCTCCACAAACAGTAAGTTCATTTTTTTTAAAAAAAAATTATTTATTTATTATCATTATAAGCGGCTAATGTTGTAAATTTTGATTTAGTTTCATTTATTTATTGTTGTTATTGTTGATAATCCTTTATTTAATTTAATTTTCTTTGTTATTTAGTGATTATTTTCCGTTAATAATATTGAATTCTAATCGATAAAATTTTGCATGAGGCATGGGAGTTTATTTGTTGAATATTCACAAGAACATAAGATTAAATAAACAAAAATTTTTCTTTTTACAGAATTTGAAATTGGGTACGCCATAACAAATGATGATAAAGAATGAGTTATTATTATAAAAAAATAATCAGAACCAAAACGATAATACAGCATTTCTTTTTTTATTATTATTTTAATACTTTAATTTTTTTATTCAAAAAAATATGTATACAAATGTATAATAATCGTTAGTAATTATTTTATATATAACTGTTTTTTACTAAAAATTTAATGAAATCGTTAGTAGGTGGAAAGAACGGGTTAATTTTTATTAAAAAAAAAAAAAAAACAATAAGAAGCCATCCTGAGTCTGATGATGACTCTCGGTTTTCAAATTTTAATAATCAATATTTAACAAATTTTTAAAGAACAAATTAAGAGAGATATATCTTAACAATAATTTATGTCGTTTGTTAATGTTTTAAAATGAAAGAAAAACAGGGGAAATCCCTAAATTTTTCAGTATTGTAATTATTGTCATATCTTGATTATTTTAAAACAAATCTCATGTTTAAACAAAACTGATAACAAGGTGCTCATTTATTTGAAATTTTACAAATAATGTCCATATCAAGACGTACCAACTACTATCAAAGAAAAAATTATCGAAAAATATTAATGTATTTTATTAAATATTTGTCTTCCTAATTAAATTCATTTTTATCAATCATGATTCGATATTGTAAAATTGTTTTTAATCGCACATTATCACGCACAATGTGTTCGATGATGTAATAATGCGCACAGATTTGCTTTCAAATATTATTTTTGTGTAATTTGTATTTTAAATTGACAATAATTTAGTTTAAATCGCTTTGTTTTTAATAATTGATAGTTGTTATTACGACTTGGTAAGTTAATCTAACAATTCTCTCTTTAATTGTCTCTCTCTCTCTCTCATCTAACTGTCGTTTGTTTTCTCGCTGTGTAAATGAAAATTTGGGGTAAAACAAATAATTGTAAAAACCAAAAAAAAAAACAGTAAGAATCAATGTGATTTCCTATATCAAATATATTTTTGTTACAATGTCCTCGTCTCTTTTCTTATCTATGTTGCTTCAATGCTTATCAGTTTTTTTAGATAATTAGAAAAATTAGTTAAAATCAAAACAGATCGATGATTGAGATTAAAAATTACAATCCAACAGGATACAACTTCAAGAACAACATCATTTGGGAATAAGATCAAATTGAAATCATCGATGACAGATCGAAATATTTGTAGTAATGATGATGTCGTCACCAGTTCAGATTTAGATATAATATTACCACCACCTTCTGCATATTTATCTCAATCTAATTCTGTAATTGAAAATTTACCACCACCACCACCACCTTTACCAACAACACCACCACCATCACTTATTAATAAAAGTAATGTAATGTTACCATTAATATCGATAAATGTTGGTTATGATCCGTTAATATGCGATGGTGATGTTGTAATAAAACCAAAAGTAAATGGATTCTTGAATAAAAAACCTATACGTGTTTCAACTGTGGATAATTTTAAATATAATTCTATTCAGGTAAAAAAATTGTTGTGGGTTTATATTCAACGGGGTGCTTGCAATCAATCGGACAAGTCCCTGTTGTTTTTCTTGTTGTAGTTGTTAACGTTGTGTATTTATTGTTTAGTAATAGTACAATATTGGAATTGTTTGTTGTTTTTATTTTGTTTTTTACTATTAATTTATTATTTATTTACTTAAATAGCCGCCGCAATCACCGAAAGGAGGTAACGCAACGACGAAATCCTCAGTGAGTGATCGAAAAAAATTCTTCGAATCGGCAATGGAAGAAAGTCAAAAACCAACAAAATCTGGTAATTTTCTACAAATAATTCTATAATTAACCTTATTTTTTCTCTAATTGTGTATAAATAGATAAAGTCTTCAGTTATCTGAGTCCAGATGAATTGGAGAAATTAAAAAATGAAGAAGAGAGAAAAATTGCAGCCGCCGAAATGAATCTCTTTGAACATTCCGATAATGAATCTTTATCATCTCGGTATATATTTAAATTAAATTTCAATCTAATTAATATAATTAATTTGTATTTTAGTCCATCAAGTCGTATTGGTGTTGTCCGTACAGCTAAAGCTGAACGTCGATTAAAAGAGAAATTACGCGAAGAAGGTTTATTGACTGATGATGATGACCAACAACAAGAATTATCACCGGCTGAGGAGCGTGCTTTACGTGCTGAGAAACGTGCAGCATGGCGAGCGGCACGTTTAAAATCATTAGAACAGGACGCTATACAGGCACAGATGGTGATTAAATCAATGACCGATATGGTGGGTGGTAGTGGTGGTGGGGAAATTGTTTCTACACCACCTTTAATTCCTGAAGCATCACCTCTTCAAACAACAACAATAACAACAAAACAAGATGAAGTAAGTTTAATGTAATTACTTGTTATTATATTGAAATTAACTTTGTGTGTTGTTATTAACAAACTTTTAATTATATTTTGTTTGAAACTAAAACTAACTAAAAATTGGCGAAAATTTAGGACAACAATACTAACAGCATTGCATGTTGTGTACAATTGAAGCCTTCTAGTGCTGACTTCCCAAAGTTAGCTGTACGTACTAAACCGGGATCGACGAAAATTCGTGAAAGTGAGAAGATATTGGGTGAAACGATAACACAACGTACTGAAGAATATATTGATGATGTTACTGGTGAGAAACGTGTACGGACTGTTGAATATGTTGAGAAATTAATTGAGAAAGAGGTATAATAGATTGATGATGCCAAATACTACTACCACTACTACTGCTACACACATATACAACAACAACAACAACACTATCACAATATATTTATAGATACTAAAAATTTGTTTTAATAGTTTAACACACTGCGCTACTATTAGCACTAGCTGTTTTCGTTTGTTTGTTGTTTTTATTGACGCTTTTGTTGTGTTTATTTTTTCTTAATAACAACTGACGAAATCTTCTAAAATCTACTATTGAAACTGAAACAAAAGGTTTTTTCTTGTGGACAACTGCACTGCATGTTTCTTCTACAAAATTAATTTAAAAAGAAATTTTGTTGAACTATTATTATTATTATTATTGAAAATTCTTGTGCATTATGTGTGTTTTCTATGTGTCTGTGTATATAGGTAGAGACATTACAAGAGAAAATATTATCGTTAGAATTAACGAAAGCCGATATAAATTTGGATGATGAGCCATTATCACCGACAACTGAAGAAGATAAAACTTTAGATGAGGATAATACAACAACAACAACATTGGGCAATAAGAAAAAGAAACGGAAACGTTCGAAACGTGGAAAACATTAATTGACATTCAAGAAGAGTTGATTAATTTTTGAATAATTAATTAAGAAATGGTCAAGAAGAGACCAATCGTCATCACAAGTTTCTACAAAGGTGGATGGGATTTTATAATATTTTTATATATCTATTATTATTATTATTATATTTTTTTAAATTATTGTATTCGTGTACAAAGTATTTATGTATAATCTAATATTTGTTTCAATATTTTCTATTCCATGTTTATCAAATATTTTAACGCAACTAAAATGCTTTAGAATGGACGTAAATTTTGTCGTATAAATAAACCAACAAATATTTTATTAATGATACACAAACATAATTGGATTATTTTTTCGGTGCAATGATACCCTCCAATTGTGCCTAAAAATCAATAAATTTAATCAATATAACTAATTTCAATCCTGAAAAAAAGAATACTTTTAATTGTTGATTGGTTTTTGTCAAGAAATTTATCTCTTCTGTATATTTTCTTTCTTCAGCCAAACGTATTTCAGCTGCACGTCGTTCAGCTTGTTCCGCTTTCTGGTTCAATTCGACAATCTCCTCTTCTAAATGCTGTTTATCACGTTTCAATTCATCAACATGTTCAGCTAAATCACTACGATTCTGTTCAGATTGTAATGCTTTCCTTATACCGAAAGCTACAGCACTACAATATAATGCTTGAAATGCTTCTATTGTCATACGAATTTCATCACGTATCCTCAATAATAACAAGCCACGTTCAGCACAATTTATTGTAACTTGTCTTATTAATTCATCAAAACATTGTGTATATAATTCACGGCGTATTTGACATATTCCAGTTTCACGTGCTTGTTGTTGTTGTAAACGTATATCGAGTTGTTCTTGTAAATTAATAACATCCAAACGTGTTGCTGGTGTTGTTGAGACATGTTGTCGCCATAATTTACCCTCTTCTTCCCATTCTTTTGGTGGTAAGATGAAATTTAAAATTTCTTCCGTTTCACGTTTACCATCAGCAGTGGTCGGTGGTTGAACTGTTTCTTCTTGTTTCTCTTCATGTTTACTAACAAGAACTGGATTGTCGTATTTGACTAATGTATTCGCTATTGGTGATAAACGTTCAGCCATACTTCAAAATAGTGACACGATAAACAAAGTGGGTTGTTATGGGAGATTCAATCCTCATTGTGTTAACATTGGAAAAGTGAAAATTTCAAACTCCAATGAATGGAGGTGGGGTGTCGGCCACCCTCCCTAAAAAATCTTGCTATTCATGGGGAATAATTTACCGAAAAGCGGCCGGGTTTGATAGTTCACTTGCAAATGCTGACGCATGCAAATCTCGTACGTTCCCTAAAAGGGTCAGTTTACACACACCGTTAGTATTTATCAAGAATTGAAAGATATACAGGGTGTACCACGGGATTTATTCTCGCAATTGGCTGTGCCTTTGGTGACGTAGTATCGTAAATTGATTCACACTTGACATTTGTTAATGTATTTTTCAAAAGGCTGAACCAAACTACGTAAACAAAAGCAGTCAACTACGAGAATAAATACTGTGGTACACTCTGTATATATAACAAAGGACTGAAGTGCGGTAATTCTTCCCAAGAGTGGAAAATTTATTGCCGAGGGACGAAAGAAAGTACTTTAGTCCCGAATTATACATGGTGATTCACCTCAAACGAATAGTTCTTAGGGCAACTTCCATTATTGAGCGAGCAATTCGAAAAATGTATTTCAAGGTCTTCAGAGAACATTTTAGCGTGATTCGGGCCTTGTAGCTCACTGGAAAGTTGGTCAAAAAACGATCGTTGACTCGTAGAACCTCCCGACATTGATTTATTTTTGCGTTTTTCTTAATTTAATTCTACAACCGATGGAAATGTTTCCCATTTCTTCTAGAATGCAATGAAGAAAAACGAAAAAAGTCAATATTGAGGTCTCTGAGTCATTCTTTTTTTTTAAATCGCAACCTTGTCCAAAACTAACGTTTTTTGACCAACTTCCAAAAGAGCTACGAGGTTCTAGTTTTGCTAAAATGTTCTTCAACTATGCCCAATTTACACACTGTGCCTGTAAAAATATAGTTTATAAACAGAGGGTTAATACAGACGTTTTTTCTGTAATTATTCCAAATTTATTTCAGCTTATTAGTGAAAAACGGTTTATATAAATTCAATAAAAACCACTCGATTGAAACAAATTGTCTATCACCTAATAAATTATATAAAAATCTTTGAAAATTCATCTGAAATATTTCACAATCTTTGCAATTAACAATAAAATCATTAATCTTGTTGAAAATTTGATTTAATTCCACATTATTTTGTAAGAAATGATGATCATTTAATACACCAAAAATTGTCTGTGTCATCTCTAAAATACGAACATGTAACGGATGTAAATCACGAAATTCATCATTTAATAATTGACAACAATATAGAACAATATCGTAATTTTCAGCGTATTGATTCAATTCTCCACGTTCGTAAATTTCAGAAATATCATTTGAAATAGTGAGACTTCGATGTTGTCTTGTCGCCCACAATACTAAGAAACGAATCCGTGTTTTCAATGATAGAAATTTACATAATTTTATAATAATTTCCTCACGAGCTTTACACGGTATACAATAATAATTTCTATTATTTTTATGTTTCAATACAATTTTCGAAACACAATTACGAATCAATAATTCTTCATCTTCTAACAGCGTCATCACAATATTTGCTATATTAAATAAAGCAGAATCTACAAAACAAAATTACAATTCTAAATCGGATTAAATTTAATAAAATTTATTGAGTTTACCGGGGATAATTGGGTGATTTTCGTAATAAATCGGTGTTAAATCATTTAAAATTTGTGCTATTGTTAATCGTGAAAATTCCGCAACTGATGGTGATGCGAATTTCATTAAAATTTCAATGAATCGACACAAATCCAATAATTTCCATTGTTGTTGATTTAAAGATAATACAAAACTAGTAATTGTCGTCAATATTGTACATGTTAATTCTTCATTGTTTTCATTACAAAGGGTCAACATTAAATCGATGAATTCTTGTTGTTTTCCACAGTAGATTCGTTGTAAAATTTTCTGATAATATTCCATCAATAGAACCGTTAAAATAAACGTTGATGAACTGGTATTAATTGAACATCCTTTTAATTCATTATAAATAAAATACTTGATCACAATCATTGTTGAATTAATCACCAATAATTTATCATCAACCGTACAAGAATCAATAAAATTCTGGATAGTGGATGGGATTTCTAAAGTTTCATAATAAAATAATGGGTGTTGATTATTAGAATTCCATAATGATTGATTCAAATAGATCAAGAATAATAAACATTTAGCTTTCAATTGATTATCATTCGAATATAAACAATTAATAATTTCTTTTGTTAGAATTGCAGGTGTTATTGAAGTGTATTCGAATTGTTTTATGAAAATACATAAGAGTAATTGTGAACGATTCCATTCGATTGCAGTTAGAGATGTGGAAATTTTGGAAATTTGTCGATTTTTTGTTAAAATATCAACAATTAATTTCAACGAAACCAATAATTCTTCACTTCGTTCAACCTCAGTTGTTATCCTATAAAATCATAATTATCGACTGAAATTAAAACAAATCCAATTACCTCAATAATAACAATGTGGTAATCTCCATCGCTAACGATAGTGTCGTATCACTTGATTTTTGTATCGAATTTTGTAAATTTCTCGAAAAATTCTTAATAAAACACATTGAAAATTGTGGGGTAATCAAATTACCACCAGCTTTAATCAGGTGTCGAATCTGTAATAAAAATCCATGATTTTCATTAGCTCCAGTGTTGAAATTTTGTTGAAATATTTCCATATCTGTACAGATCAATGCTGTTAGAGCTTTTGCTGATAGATCTCTAGTACGAAATACCGGATTTGATAAGCATTTATTGATTTGTTGTTGAAATTCTTGAATCTAAAACCTTCATTTTTAATTATAATTTTTTAATAATTATAAAAACCTAACATAATCGTGTGTTTTATCAAAGTGTGATGGATACAATCGTGATAAAATCAACAAGATTGGATGGACAATTTGACTTTCACTATTATCACTTTCTTCAATCAATATTTTTAATAAAAATTTCAATAAATTCGGAAATCGTAGATGGAATGTTGAGATTGTTAGACGATTCTTTGGTGATAAATATTCTAAATTATGACTTCTTTGTACACCAAAGATGCGTGTTATTAATGCTGAAAATAATAGAGTTGACGAGTTTCGTATCTGTAAAATAAAAGAATTATAATTATTTAATAATTAAATATTTTTACACATACACCCCAGTTGATATTTTTGAAACCTTTCAATGCTGCAATCATAGCTCTATCAATCCATGGTGTTACCAAATCACCAATTTTCGAATTTATAAAAATGAAACGCAACACATTCAACGAATGCATCCGATTCTTCTCATCATTTCCATCATCAATTTCAACCGTTGTTAATAAACGATTCATGGTAATTTCAAAATTTGTAAAATTCGGTTCTGTTGTTAAAACACTCTACAAAATATAAAATCTTGTAATTAATTGAATAGATCGACAAATTGATGATTTTATACTAAAATTAAAAACGGTAATCCTGCACTACGACGTGTTGAACACAATCTATGATCGATCAATTCACCTGTACAGAACGATAAAGCTATCTTTAACCATTTTAATGGTAAATTTTTCATATTTGAACGAAAATAATTATAACAAATCGATGAGAATGCAATATAAGCTTGTTCGAATACACCACGATGTTTGGTTTGTATGAAAATATCAATAAAAAAATCACCAATTAAATTCAAATCATTCTCATCTAATAATTGATGATGGTTTTGTAATAAAATTGTTTGTCTAACTAATTCAGTAAATAATAACATAATCTCTTTCATTGTACGCCATGAATAAACTAGAATCATTTGTGCAATTGTTGTACCATCATCAATTGCATCAATATCATCATCATTTAATAATAAATTACCTTCCGGTGATCGATTACAAACAACCGGCATTATATTGTCTTTAATTATTAAACAATGATTTAATAATTGTTTAAATAAACGTGAATATAAACTATTATTATTGTTTAATTGTCGTTGTGATAAGAGATTTTTTATTGTTATCAATAAACCATATAATGGTGATATTTGTGATGCTTTCAATAGATCATCTTTTGTTATCATATATAATTCTTCTAATTGTTCACTTAATATTGTTAAAAGATCATAATGGAAATTTTTATATGTTGATTTATTCGATAATTGTTGAATTTTTTTTGGATAATTTGTTTGTAAACATATTTGAAACATATATGAAGCTGATAAACTGATACTCGGTCGTATATCACGAACATAGATTTGGCATCTTCGAAAGTAATCCAAACTTGTCTCTTCTGACTGGAATTTAAAAGAGGGGTTTATTAATTTACAGATTTCCAATTAAAAAAAAAACAGAGTATCGAACCGAAAACCGAAATTAACAGAAATTTTGACCGGAGCTGAACCGAAAACAAAACAAAAACCGGTTCAGTTCCAAGTTATTAACTTTCAAATTATTAAATGTAAGCAATTTATTTTTGCCATAAATTAAAATAATGATATCAATAATAATAATAATAGTAATTATTATTATTATTATTGATATTATTATTACTATTTGTGCCCATTGATCTGGTACATTGCGAACTCAATCACACTAACAATAACAACACAAACATGGTCTACTTAAAAACGAATGTCCCGACAGATTTTCAAAGTATTTTCCATTTTAATGATATGATTATGAATTAGACACGATTTTCCGACATTTTCATATCAATTAAGAAACAAATTAATTAATTTCAAAGCTCTATAGATGAATAAAGGATTTCAAATTTTCCGTGAAAGTCACTTATCAAAATTGGATTTTTAGAAAGCTTCATGTGCTTTCCTCTTTTATCAGCTTTCTAAAAACGAGAGCACGAGAGTATGATGCTCTATTTTTAATGTTAGTGTTTTTTTTTAATTTTCTTCAGTGATCGAGAAACTAACAACTTTATCGAGAAAATCCTTAAAGATTTGAGAAGATCTTGCAATTTTCTATCTAAAATCGCTTCATAATTATTGAAAATGAAAAATATTGGCCCAGTTTTAGCCAGTTTTGAAGGTAAATGTACGAAAGAAACAGGACCCAAGAGTTTTCTCTGCTATTCAGAATTTTACCATATTTTTCCTAAATAGAAAACTTTAGAACATGCACTTTGAAATGCTTCATCTAACCCAGGTTTCCTTTCTCTAATTTCTTAAAAAGCAAGGGAGATATCGGTGTTGAAGATTAACAATTTTTCCAAGCACAATCGAGTAATGTGTCTCGAATCCCTTTTTGTTTTCTAAGACAATAAAACTCGTTCATCAGCGTTGGAACGGCTATTTTACGGTGCTTTCGATGGAGTTTTTCGTTTTGGAAAATTTTGACGTAATTCTGAAAAATGAGGAAAATTGGAAACTTTTTTTGTTATTTTTTCCCTAAAACTTAGCCAAAATATTGTTTATTTTCCACGTTTAGCTAAGAAATGTATATAAAATTGAAAGTTCCTACCAAATTTCCATGAAATTTTCCGATCAGTCTTAGTTTTGTGGAAAATTGAGATAAAATTCAAAATTTCATAAACAATGCAATTTCAAAGCTGAAAAATTTAATTTTTTTTGTTTAAGCTTATTCATGTGCGGAGCCCGAAAAATCCAATTTTAGAAAATCCAAAAAGTTACGAGAAAATTTTCCAACAATTCGGAGGAATTGAGGGGCCATAATTACCAATTAAGAATAATTATTTTGCTTATACAGGGTGTTTGGCCTAAATATGGTGAGTTCTAAGAAACTCCTATTAGTCGACAAACGATTCGAAAAATATTTTGAGGATTTGTAGAAGAGTTCCTAGGGAACATTTTAGCAAAATTAGAACCTCGTAGCTCATTTCGAAGTTGGTCAAAAAACGATCGTTTCGGACAATATCTCAATTTTAAAAAACGAAAAAAGACGCAGAGCGACTAAAAATGACTCATAGACCTTCCCAACATTGATTTTCTTCATATCTCTCCATTGTATTCCAGAGAAAATACAAAATATTTCCACCTGTTCCAGAATAAAATGGAGAAAAACGAAAAAATCAATTTTGGGAGGATCCTAAAGTCATTCTAAGTCGTTTTGCGTGTTTTGTTCGTTTTCGAAAATCGCTACACCGTCAGAAACGAGCGGTTTTTGACCAACTTCCAAGTGAGCTACGAGGTTCTAATGTTGCTGGAATTTTCTTTAAGGACCCTCCTACAAATCCTTAAAATATTTTTCGAATCGCTCGTCGACTAATAGGAGTTTATTAGAACTCACCATACTTAGACCAAACATCCTATATTATTCAACTAATTTGTAGAGCCTTCTCTTAACTTTCCCAAAATGCCATTACCAATGGAAAAACATTGAAAATTTTCGAAAAATCCGTCTCGGTTCCAGCATACGCTTATGTAAATACTCTGAAGTATTGCTGAATCAGTTCCTTGGCAGGAATGAAAGGGAAGACGAAAAGTAAAAAAAGAGAAAAAGATCGTGTTAGTGGTATGGTTGAACCAAAAAAAAACACGTTATTTTCGCAGGAACAAATACCGAACCGGTAAAAAAAAGTTTAATTGAACCGCAACGAAATAAATAACGGTTCGATACCCTGCAAAAAACTTACCGTAAAGCCCAATAATTCTGATGGTAGACTATTTAGGAGCGTTACAGCCATAATCTTATTGCTTTCATAACTATCAAAAACGATACTTTTTAAATTTTCAATATCACTGTTGGAAAATAATGAAATCCAAATTTCTTTCGTTATAATCTTTTGTAATATTATCAATAATTCTAAAGCTAATGATCGACGTGGATGATTTGAATCTAAATTTAAATAACTGATTGTTAATTTCGTTAAATTATTCAAAAAACAATCATAAATTTGTAATTTCTTTCTTAATGAATGTTGTTGATCTTGTTGCCATTTCTTTAAAATAATCGCATATGATAATTGATAACGATTTAAAAACTTTTTATAAAGATTACCAATTTTCTTACGCATATTTGGTATTTGTATAGATGCATTATAATAATAATAATCATATAAATAATTAAATTCAAATTGTTGAATTTCTTCAGTAGTTTTTTGTGTTATAATAATTGTTTCTAAAACTAGAATTCTAATATCGTCATTTTGATCAATCATAAATAATTTCAATTTATTCTTCGGTACTAATTGTCGCCAAATTAATTCATCATCATCATTGAATATTAATGTTAAATTATTAATTCTAGCATATTGAACACATTTAAGGAACGCACCATTTTCAATACTGTTACCAATTTTGTTTGAATCGAATAATAATTGAAAAATTCGTGGTTTCATTTTAAATGCTTCTGTGATTATATTTTGATAAACCATTGATTGTTGTTCATTTTTTATAACAATTTGTGATGAGATTTGTTGGATTGGTCGTAACCAAATTCGAACAAAATCATCATCATTCAAAGTGGAGACTTTCTCTAATAATTTGATATAAATTTCAGCTGCCTAAAATTAATTTCAATTAAAATTATTATTTTTTAATTAAAAATCATTACTTTAACACTCATATTTTCATCGATAATCACACTTAATAGATAACGTTGTAAATTGTGATCGTTCTCTAACAAGAAATCAGTCGATGTCTCTGCAAGAATTCCCAAAGCATTCAAACGTACTATACTGAAAACAGACATTGTTGTTATATTTGTTAACAATTTCAACAAATAGTTGCGATGATACGATGATAATTGTATAAAATTTCGAAATAATTGTCGAATATTATGGCAAACACTCTCAATGAAATGTTCTAAATGCGACCAAATAAACGGCAATGTTTCATCGAAAATCCGATCGAAATCATCTTTAAATTCTTTAATTAACAAACATAAATTTCGTGTAATTAAAATAATCTGGTCTGGATGACTTGTAAATCTAAATAGAAATAGGCGATTATTTGAGTTTTTCCAAAAAGAAAAGTCTTACTTTATACCGTAATGAAGAAGTTTTTCATAGATTAACACTAATAAATTTCGCGATTTCAAAATTTCCACATCTACTGTATTGTATAGAGATGAATAAAAAATAATTTCCATTTTATCATCATCAAGAAAAACATTAATTAAATCAAAATCTTTAAGCTTTAAACCAATCTCTTTAGAATCTTCAAGATTTTGTAAAATATCCAAAATTGGAAAATCTTTGTGTTTCTAAAACAAATATAAATAATTTTTATTAAAAACAACAAAATATTTCTTACGATATTAATTTTTTCAACATCAGGTAGATGATTTAACCAATAACCGAGAATTAAGCCACACTTTGATTTCATATCAAATTTAATTGTTGTACAACTTAAAAGTTGATGATTCAATCGTAGAAAGTCAATGCAGAAATCTTGCAATTTCGAACTATTCGTTTTCGATAAAACAATCAATTCATGTTGTAAAATGTAATTGATTAAAATCAGAATCTCCTCAGAGATATTCCTATAATTAAAATTTGATTAATTCTATTTATTTTAAACAGAATAATTACCGTAATTCTCCAATAAAAATCTTTAAAATAAGCAAATAGAATGGAAACAGTTCGGTTATAACGAAATCAAATTGTTCGTATGTGAAATTTTGTAAATGAATATAAATGAAATTCATGAAATCATTCGTTAAAACTATTGGGAAATTATTTTGACCAATACAATTTCTAATATCGTTTACAGTTTCTTTAGTAATCGTTTCAAATAAATTTGATTTCTTTAATTTTTCACATAAATATTTCCTTTTATGTTTCTTTGAATTGAATCTTGTAAAACAATTAATTAGAATTCTTCTCGATGCTATATTCTCTATTTTTGTATCTTCTAATAGATTTACCTAAAATTATCGAATTAATATTGTTTTAATTGTTGTCTACTACTTGTTTACAAGTTTATCAATGTTTTCTTTAATAATTAAATCATCTTTACTAGAATCGAATTGATGGAGAATTTCTTTAAGAATTTGGCTATCTTTATAATCGATTCGGTGAGAAAAATCGAATTTTATTGTAGAAATATCCATAATTTATCAAAATTCCATACAATTTACATAGACTTGGATATATAGACTGCTAATGTGAGTAGAAATTTGTAGCCACCATGCGGACTAATATTTTTTGAAACTCATCTGTTGTTTCTTTCCAAGCAGTGCAACTATATTTTCTGTCTTTGGAGTTTTCTCAATCAAATTGAAGGACAGATAGTGATAAGTAGTTAGCTAAAAAGAGTAAGACTAACTTTCGAGGTCATTCGAAGTTGGTTACATTATAATTTATAATCCAATACAAAACATAGAACATTAGCAATCTATTCCCCTTCTAATATCTTTGACAATTTAAATATAATAACCTCACTTTTGCTTTGAGGTTAGATTGGCTAGTTCTTAGGGATTTTTCGCATATGTACTGCAATTACTTAAATTTCCTCAATTTTTATTTAATTAAACAATCAATTAAAATTAACAAAATTTCAATTTGCTTAAATTTCCTTCATTTTTCACCTATAATTGCAAAATTTATTTGAATTTGTGTGATTTTAAAACAATGAATAATATATGTTAGGTTATGATTACGTACTGTTTCTAGTGTTGCGGTATTTGTAAAATTCCGGTGTGATAAGAGGACGTCTTATCATACAATAAACCAACAAAAACAATGCAAAATAGATAAAATATCATATACAATGGACAAGCCTAGAGTTCTTTTATTGGGAGGTAATTATTTACTTCATAATTTTGTGTTAAATTAAAAAATTTTGAACTTCTAGGTTGTGGTTTTATTGGTAGAAATCTTTTATCATATTTAATTTCAAATAATCTAGCTGGTACAGTACGTGTTGTTGATAAAGTCCCACCTCAAATTGCCTGGTTAAATAAACAATGCCAGGAATATTTCCACAATCCGATTGTTGAATACAAAAGTGCAAATTTAATTAATTCAGGTTGTTTCCTAATTTATTGTTAATGTTTTTAATTTTTAACGATTGATAATTTATAGAATCTTGTAAGAACGCTTTCGGTCCAGACGATAATCTAATTTGGGATTATGTGATAAATTGTGCTGGTGAAACGAAACCATCACAAACCGATCCTGTATACGAAGAGGGTATATTTAAACTAAGTCAAAATTGTGCTAAAGAATCATTGAAACACAATGTTAAACATTATGTTGAATTATCCGATGGTAGGATGTGTTCAGAGAAGATTGGACATAATGAAAATTCACCGATTTCATCATCATCACCATGGACAATGGTAGCAAAATGGAAATATAAAGTTGAACAAGAATTAAAGAATCAATATCCAACATTACCCTATACAATATTACGATTAGCTACAGTTTATGGTTGTGGTGATCGGAATGGTTTAACACCACGTCTTATGGCTGGTGGTATTTATCGTTATTTAAAACAAACAATGAAATTATTATGGGATAGTGAAATGAAAATTAATACGGTACATGTTAATGATGTTTGTCGGGCTATTTGGTTTGTTTGTACAAGAAACGATACAATCGGACAAGTATTGGAATAAAATAATAATCGAATATTATTTTTATATTTTTAATTTGTAGATTTATAATGTTGTCGATGAAGCTGATTCAACACAAGGTTCAATTTCTGATCTCCTTCAACAATTATTCGAAATAAAAATTGATTATTACGGTACAACAGTTTCATCATTAATCGATATTAATGGGGCAACGGAAGAGGCAAATGATAAACATTCAAAACCATGGGCGGAAGCTTGTCAGATTGATAATATTGAAAACACACCATTATCACCACATATGAGCGCCGAATTCTTGTTACATAAACATTTATGTTTAAATGGTGATAAATTAAAACAACTAGGTTTCCATTATGAAACACCAGCACCAACAATAGGGAAATTTAAAGAAATTATCGATGATTTCGTTGAAATGGGAGTTTATCCTATCAGTTTAGCACTATAAATATAAATTGTCTCTGTTACTTTTATTTCTTTAAAATGGTTGTGGTGATATTTATATCTATTTAGCTTTATTTTTTTAAAAGAAACTTCCAAATTGTCAATTATGAAATTGCTCAAACTATTTTTAAATAAGAATCATACACTAGTTTGGTACTTAAATGTTATTCTTATGATATAAAATAAAGAAAATTGTTGCTTAATTCTAATTTAATTGTAGAAATTTGATAAAAAAGTCGCAAGGTATTTTCAAATTCTCACACAAATTTTTGAAACTTGGGGAATTTCGTTTTGAACTCAAAAATTACTAAATTCTAAATACTCAACGTTGTCACTTTTAAAATATTTCTTCAAATTTAGTTTATTTCTAGCGGTTGTTGTAAAATAGTTGACATAAAAGTTTAATTCCAAACAAAAATCAATAAACCTAACGACTACAATAAAAATAAATGGGATCTCTATCATTAGTGATTGTTAATTATTGTATATTATGTTATAATAGACTTTAGTTACCAGTAATGGGCAGTAACCACCATTCCAGTATGTTGAAATGGCACTAAAAACTAGGGGAATTCAGTTTTATACAAACAAAAACTTCGTAAATCTGTCAAAAAGGATGACATTTGTTTTTTGACAGTCGACTACATTTTCCGATAATTACAAGTCATTTTTTTGGTAGTTGTTGTGTATGTTGAATTTTCTCTTAAAAATTATTAAATTTTATAAATTTTCAATTTTTTAGGATAATGTCTCGTGGTAGTAGCGCCGGTTTTGATCGTCATATAACAATCTTCTCACCAGAAGGCCGTTTATATCAAGTTGAATATGCATTTAAAGCAATCAATCAAGCTGGTTTAACATCGGTTGCATTAAAAGGTGTCGATGCAGCTGTATGTGTAACACAACGTAAAATTCCTGATAAATTAATTGATTCAAATACAATTACACATCTATTTAAATTAACACAAACAACTGGTTGTGTTATGACTGGTATGATGGCTGATTGTAAATCACAAGTTCAACGTGCCCGTTATGAATCAGCACAATTTCAATACAAGTACGGTTATGAAATGCCCATTGATACATTGTGTAGACGTATTGCTGATCTATCACAAGTCTATACACAAAATGCTGAAATGCGTCCATTAGGTTGTTCAATGATATTAATCGGTTATGATCAAGAAAAGGATCAACCATGCGTTTATAAAACAGATCCAGCTGGTTATTATTGTGGTTATCGTGCTATTAGTGTTGGTGCAAAACAAACAGAAGCTAATAGTTATTTAGAAAAGAAATTGAAGAAGAAACACGATCTAGAAAAAGATGATGTTATACAATTGGCTATATCATGTTTATCAACCGTATTATCAGTTGATTTTAAACCAACTGAAATTGAAGTTGGTGTTGTTTCTGCTGATGAGCCGAAATTTAGAAAATTAACCGATAGTGAAATCGATAAACATCTTACTGCAATTTCTGAAAAAGATTAAACAACAAATCAATTTTTCTTTTATTAATAATATGATAATCATGGTGAAATAAATGTTTTTTGAATAAACCGCTTTTTTATGCTTTGAGCTACAATTGGATAACTACTGACTGACTATAGTATCTATTGGAAATTGTACTGTTGCCGGTTATAAAATATTCGAAAATTTAAACTGTATTATTTACACTCTAAATAATATCAGAGTCCTTATTGTATCTAGGCCGATATTCACAATTCAAAACTTCATTTTAATTAATAATAAGATATTTACGCGCCTGTCTCTATTATCATTTATCATACATACTATAGTTATTGAACGGTAACCGATTCATTACCAATCAATCTAACCTCACTTTTTTGTTGATGACATTAGAAAAACAACAAAAAAGGGGGCGGTAAATTGAAAAATTGTTAATTAATTATTATTAATTAAGCTAAAAAGATGCAAGTGCCGCTTGTTAAAAATCCACAAATGCAATTTGGTGCAATTACATTTTTTGCAAAAGAACATAAAGGTGATACGTGCGGTAGTAATGGTTTACCATTAACACCAAATTCCATTATTATTTATGGTAAAGCACAATTTTTAAAGACTATAAAACATCCATATTTATGTCAATATTTGGATATAATTCGTGGCAAACATGGTAAATTAATTCATTAAATTAATCTTTATTTAATTTGTTTTTTTGAATTATTTTTATAGAACGTACAATTGTTGTCTCACAATATTGTGGTACACCACTATCTGAATTGATCGAGAAACGTCATTTTGAATATAATGAAATCGTAAAGATTGCCTATCAATTATTAACAGCATTAAATCATCTACATAAGAAACAAATCGTACATCATAATCTAAGCATGGAAAATATCTTATTCCAAGAGAATAACGATATAAAATTATTTAATTATGGTTTGTATCATATGACCGGTAATGGACAACTTGTTTCTTTTCCAATTGTGTAAGTTTTAAATTGTTAATATAATAAAAATTAAATAGGTTAGATTTTTTTATAATTGAAGTAGTAATAGTTGAGATAGTTTAAATAACAAGACTCCGTGGCGCAACGGTAGCGCGTCTGACTCCAGATCAGAAGGTTGCGTGTTCAAATCACGTCGGGGTCAACCCAACTTTTTTATTAAATAATTTCAATTTTTTTACAGACAAATCTTATACAGTGCTCCTGAAATCTATTTGGATCTAACAAATAAAATTCCAACGAATTTTAAAGCTGATCTCTGGTCTGTTGGTATAATTTTATTAGAATTGGTAATCAATAAATCATTGTGGAGTTCGAATAAATTGAGTCAACGTGTTAGAAAGATTTTAAGTTTAATTCAATGTTGTAGTAGTAATAATTCATCGATAGTTGAACGTATTGTTAGAGAACATAATAGTTTTGAGGTTTATCAACAGATTCCTGATGATTTCAAAACGTTAATTGAATCGTGTTTGAATTTGTATCCAAAGAATCGACCGACTTGTGATGAATTATTAGTAAAAGATATTTTTAATTATTATCATCTAGATGAGCATAATGGTAATAATAGGAGATTTTGTGATGATTTTGAAATTTTTACAATAAATGAATTGTATCATTGGTGGCAATTGGCTGGTGGTGATGTTTATCAAGAATTGAAAAAACAGGGATTGATACGATCTAGTCCACCGATTCTTTCATTACCCAGGTGTTTAAATAATAATTAGGGGGAAAATCATTAGATAAACAAATTTTTTTTTTTAGTTTAGTGTTGATTGAAGGTAGTGTTTTAGGACAGGAACGTAATCCAGCAACATTATACGATCCACGAATTGTTAAAATGCCATTAGAATCGTTATATCAACGTTTTGCCGATATACCATTGCATTGTTATTATCCATTATTGCATACAACATCAAAGATTATAATCACAGCAAATCCACCAACTTTACCATCTGATACAACCAAATTACCATTGATAATACGTGAACGTGATCCTGAATATCAATTCCATCGTATCATTCTATTCCGCCGTTTATTACATGTAAATATTTTAAGAATGCATAATACATGCATTCTTAAATGTGCCAAATTTGTATGAAACTCCTGTTAATTAGCGAATGATTTGAATAATACTTCAAGGATTTGTAGTGTAGTCCCTAAAGAACATTTTAGCAAAATTAGAACCTCGTAGCTGATTTGCAAGTTGATCAACAAACGATTATTTTTTGACAATTTAGAAATTTTCAACAGTCAGCTGTACACGTAAAATAACTTGGAATGATTCGAAGATCCCGTATTTTTTTTTATTGGATAGTAATTAACAGATTATCCCTGCGAAATAACTAAGAAAAGTCTGCACTCTGTGTGGAATGCGAACCCACGACCTTTAGATTTGTACTTTGCTGCTCTACCGGTCCAAACTTTGCCTAGTTGTTTCGCCGTGATAAGGATGAATGTCTCTTAATTAGTTAATTATTATTCAATAATATAATCACATCGCAGTTTACAAATATTAGCTTATGTTTTTTTTTGTTTTCGCCACTGTATCCTAAAAAAAAATGAGAAACATTTTAAAGGACTAAAAATCTAAACGTTATGAACATAATTACAGTATTTTAACACTTTTGACGGGTGCACAAAGCTCGTGAATTTGATTCCGCCTATTTTTCAATGAGCTACAAAGTTCTAATTTTACTTAAATGTTCTCTAGGGGGATCCATCTACAAATCCTTGGAGTATTTTTCGAATCGTTCGTCAACTAATAGGAATTTCATTCGAATTTGTCATATTTAAGAAAGCAATTACAGTAGAATCCCGCTATAACGAGATGTCAACGGACAAGAAAAATTGCTCGTTATAAGCAAACCCTCGTTATAAAAAACAACTTGTATTCATACATAATATGTATGTACAGTGGCGATCAAAAAAAAAAAGACACCGAGTCTTGAGCGAGAATTCCACGTACTTTCGGTAGTATGAGTCAGGTTGTTCCTTTCGTGAGTGTAAGAAGAAGGGTAGGTAGGAGGTGTTAGAGCCAGTTTTAGTCATAGCAAAGTAGAAAGTATCTTTCCATTCAGGTAAATATCCAAAATGGCATCAGTAAGCCCACCCCCATCTTCTGATTGAATATCTTTCTCTCCAAATTCTGACGTGTTAAGATTCTTTTTCATTGTAATGACCGTTCGCATAAGCCTGTTTTACACAGCCACACAAGGGGTCTCTTTTTTTGATCGCCACTTTTCTCTGATTATTGCTCAGGGTTTAAAGTTCAGTCTTGTTTACAATTTTGGGAACCGAGCAGAATTGCAAGAACCGAATTTTAAGAAAGAATCTCGTTATATCCGATTATATGGATCGCAATTTCTTATTTAATCTAGTAATAACCGGAACTTGCGTTTTAAAAAGGCCTCGTTAAAACAGACAATTTGCTCGTTATGGAAGAACAATTTCACCGTATTTCTGCGCGGACCACAAAAATATCTCGTTATAGAGGGATTCTACTGTATTTATACCGGGTGTCCGCTCTAAATTTGGACAATTTGAACGAAACTCATAGTACTTGGTGGGCGATTCGAATAATACTTTGAGGATTTGTAGGGTGGACCCCTGAGAACATTTCAGCAAAATTAGAACCTCGTAGCTCATTTGGAAGTTGGTCAAAAACCCTCGTTGCTGACGATGTAGCGATTTTCAAAAACGAGCTATAAACACGTAAATCGACTTAGAATGACTCTAGGATTCTCCTAAAATTGATTTTTTCCGTTTTTCTCCATTTTAACCTGGAACAGGTGAAAATATTTTGTATTTTCTCTGGAATACAATGGAGAAAAACAAAAAAAAAATCAATGTTGGAATGGACTCCGAGTCATTCTTAGTCGTTTTGCATGTTTAGTTCGTTTTTAAAAATTACGATATTGTCCAAAACGATCATTTTTTGACCAACTTAGGAATGAGCTACGTGGTTCTAATTTTGTTAAAATGTTCTCTGGGTTCCATCCAACAAATCCTGAAAGTATTATTCGAATCGTCCACCAAATACTAGGAGTTGCGTTAAAATTGTCCATATTTGCAGCGGACACGTGGAATTTATCTTATTATTGAAATATTGATAAAAATCTAAAATTGTTGTAGGGTTATCCATTCTCACGTGATTTGATTGTAAAAGAAGCAACAAATGATATACCACCATTATTAAGAGGTGAAATCTGGATGGCATTATTGAATATTAAACACAATTATATAAAAGATTATTTACATATTGATAAAGAAACACCAACAGTAACTGATCGACAAATTGAAGTTGATATACCACGTTGTCATCAATATAATGAATTATTATCATCAATGGATGGTCATAAAAAATTAAAACGTATTTTAAAAGCATGGATATATAAAAATCGACAATATGTTTATTGGCAAGGTTTAGATTCATTAACAGCACCATTTTTATATTTGAATTTTAATGATGAAGCAAAAGCATTTGCATGTCTATCAGCATTTATACCGAAATATTTACATAAATTCTTCTTAAAAGATAATTCAATGGTAATACAAGAATATTTAGCTAAATTCTCACAATTGATAGCATTCCATGATCCAATATTAGCTAATCATTTATACGATATCAATTTCTATCCGGAATTGTTTGCTATACCATGGTTTCTAACTGTATTTTCACGTTAGTATACAAAATAAGAAATACGGAATTAATTAAATTAATTTGATTGAAAATTCTAGATGTTTTTCCATTATATAAAATAATGCATTTATGGGATAAATTATTATTAGGTGATTCTTCATTCCCGTTACATATCGGCCTATCGGTTTTAACACAATTAAGAGATCGTCTATTACAATCCGGTTTCAATGAATGTATTTTATTGTTCTCGGATCTACCAGAAGTTGATATTGAAAAATGTGTGGAACTTTCAATGAATACATTCAAAATAACACCGAAAAGTATAACAGATCGACAACATCAGAATCCACTCTATCATCAAAAAACTGAATTTGTAAGCGTACAACTCGATTCTATTTAAATTTGAATAATTTTTTTATCTTTTTAGGATATAAGTGGTGTTACTTTGAAAGAATTGAATAAAGAACGTTGTCCTAGAATTAGTGCAACTGATTTTGTTGATTTGATTCGTAATCAACCGGATAAACTTCAAACGATTGATGTCCGAAATCGGACACAATTCAATCGATCTAGAGTTAAAATGAGTATCAATATACCATTTTCTAGTGTTTCATTTAATGAAGCCAAATTGGAAAATATTGGACATCATTATGAAACATTACAACAATGTAAAGATAAAATTATTGTAATTGTTGGTAGTGAAGAAACTGATTTAGAATTGGTATAAATTTCTAATAATTTAATTTTATAATAATTAATAATAATAATAATAATTGTTTCAGTTTCCTGAATTTCTACTGAAATGTGGTGTAAGTAAAGTCTGTGTTTTACATGGTGGTTTCAATATTCTACAAAATATAACGCCAACAATTATAATAACACAAAATCAACTTTGACCGATTAATTGTTAAAATCATTGATAAGAGAATTTCAAAATAATAATACTTATTTTGTGCAATTTATTTCTTTATCTATAGGGAATTTAATGATTACGAAAAACCATAATTGAGAAGTTTATAATCCAGCCGTATTTGAATTGTTTTTCTAAATATTTTCGTGATTCTATGGGGTAGTGCACCCTCCTACTTTTATTTTAAATGGAATAGTGTAAATATTGCATTTTTGATTTATTTGGTCAAATCGAAGGGGTCTTTGATAATATGAGCTATGGTGTAGCGCTGAAAGTTTTTCAGATATTTTCCTTTAAAGTAAAATTTTAAATTTTGCAGAGCTCCATTTAAAAATTTATATCTTTGAAACTATAGCGGTTGAAATGTGTAGTCCTAATAACATAATATACTTTCTGTCAAAATTTAAAGCACTTAATTATCTTTGAGCTTTTAGCTGAAATTAATCTTTGCCAGGCAATTTTCAAAGTGAAATATTTTACTTATTTTAAATGGAACACCATATTTTTCTTTGATTGATAGATAGAGAAGAAAATTCTATACCCATCATTGTTAATTTTTCAGGGTTTCATAATTTTCAATTTCGTCCCGTTTTCTATCCTGAAAGAAAATGTAAAAAATAGAAGGCTTAACAAAACGACTTTTAATTCAGTTGTTACAATTAACATAAAAGTTATCTTATCAATCAATTTATTATAGATTTTGTCCAAGACCTGCTTGATTTTTCAGCTCAAGGCTGTCTAACAGGTTTGTGCCAAAACAACTCTTGCAAACGGGCAATCAAAAATCTAAGGACGCCCCTGTGTACAGAGCTAAAGTCTATTCACGATGCATTTAGAAAGTTTACAATTGACAGACAGTCAGTGACGTCACACGCGGACTGAAAAATAGTACCAATAAAAACGCGGCAAAATTCAAATTATTAAGATGTACGTATAGTTATGCATTGTCGGACTGTTATTATTTATTAATTAAATAAATCCAATTAAATATGAAAACTAAAACATTTATTAAAACAATTTTTTACATGAGAAAATAATGTCATGAAAAATAAATTGAAATTGAAATTGAATTGAATTGAAATAAAATACATAAAAATATATAAATACAAAAAAAAATAAACAAAAAATTAATAGGAAACAAAAATTAATTTTCTAATTCACTGTCGCTGGAATCACTGCTAAAATCTATTACTATATCATTAGTAATGATTTCCCTTTCCCTGTTGCAGTATTCCACGATTATTCTATGGGTATGCCTAAAGTAATTACTCCATTGATTAGGAGTAACACTTTTGACGGCATTTTCCCAAGCTTCGGTTGGATTTTTCCCCACTAAAACCTGCTGGTCATAGAATCGCTTCGCCTGACTCCATACCATTTCTATTGGATTGAAAATGCAATGGTATGGAGGCAAGCGGAGCAGTTCATGACCAGCTTCCCGAACAACCCTATCTACAACAAAAGTTTTTTCATTTATTATTTCTTTACATCGTAACATTAATGCTTTTTTTGTTTCACAACCTTCTATGTTGACTTGTCTTTTCTTTAAGCACTCCTTCAAATCTGCTTTCCTCCAACTATTATTTGGTTGTCTTTCCTCCTGGCGACTGTGATAACTGGCATTATCCATAATTATAAGGGATAGTTCCTCCAGACTTACCACCAGATCTTTCATCCAACTTTCAAATTTTTCGGCATTCATCTCTGAATGGTAGTCTGATGTGGGGCTCTTTTGAGATTTAAATATTTGCCCCACATTTGGAACCCATCCCTTTTTTGTTCCAGCATGTAAAACAATATATCGTGCTAAAATAAATATGCATGCCTTTAGGGTTATAATTTTTGATTTAATGAGAATCATCATACCTCCATCTCCAGTACTTCGCTTTACAGACCTCGTATCTTTATCCTGCCACGACCTACGGACGGTCCCATTGGTATAAACCCAGGTTTCATCTAAGACTACTACTTGTCTTTTGATGGAATTGAAATTTTCGACGTATTTTTGTAAAAAAATTCGTCGTTTAGTTTTTACGTCTGGTCGTTCCATCAAAAGACGTCTGTTGTCGTCTTTGACGTACAAGAAACCCAGGTTTTTCAACAATTTGAATAAGCTGGTCCGTCCGTAGTCGTAAAGTTCTTTGTTTTTAAGCTCTATCAGTAAATTGTCCAAATTTACTGTTCTTTCTATAAAAATAACAAAAATACCTTTAATATCAAATAATTAAATATAAAAAATCTTTAAAATCTGAAGAATAAAGGAAACAAAACACTAAAAAAACTGAAGCGAAAACGAAAACTGAAAATATTCCTGCTCAAAGCTTACTCTCTTTATACATGTTATAAATAACATTACGGACTTCTTGTTTATGATTCTCGTCCAAATCAGCATGAGCCGGTTTTTTCTTAATGGACTGTACAGGTGTAGTTGTTTCACTTATCGGTCCGTCCTTGTATTTACTTACCGAAGCAACACTTACCCCTAGACATTTTGCGGTCACCTAAAATTATATTTGTACTAAAATTCACCAAAAAAGAACATTTATTACCTGAATCGGATGTCCCAAATGTAAAGCCTGGCTTTTAAAAAAAGCGTAAGCATTTTTTATCATTTTTTGGGCCGACAGATTATTACAGCACATTATTTTGTCCCTTTTGTTTGTTGATGTACTTGGGATCTAAAATGCTTAAAAATTAATAAACATGTACACTTATTTATTTAACAATGAATCTAACAGCATCACTACTGTTTAGATCGTCTATTCCCATGTTGGAATACATTAAAAAATCTATTAATCTATAAACTGTAATAAAAACGAGTTGGAAAAGGGGCCGAATCGAAGACCCGGCCTAGCAACTTCCCCGACTGATCAGTCCCAGTAGTTAATCATTAATTAGAAAAAAAATTTTCTACGATCAAGAGAAAATTGTCAAATTTCTGCGAAAAGCACAGTGGTTGCGCTCTCGCCTGACATCTGTTTGCTACGGGGTTCAATTCTCGCCAGAATAACTTTATTTTTTTTCTTTTCAATTATGGAAATAATCATCTTTACTATTTTGTTATTTTATTCTTAACAAATAGAAAACTTTAGTTTACTTACTGCCTCTATGGATAGTAAAAGTATTATTACTCATTATGTTATCCATTACAATAAATTCACAACAAAAGATTAAACAAATATTCCAGTAAAGCTTTTAACAAAACCAAAGATGTCAAAATCAGCACCGAAATTTAAAAAAAAAACAACGCAATTATTTACACCTACTCGATCTTTCACGAAACAGTCTTGTTGCTAGATAACGGCCGTAAATCCTGATTTATATTTGATATATTAATGTCTTATTCTTTTGTCTTGCGTACATACTTGATTAGTAAAGAATCACTGTCCATCTAATTAATTTAATCATTATAAGTCGCCAGATTGAAAAATATCGCACATGATGGGTATTATTTCTGACATAAAAGCACATGCCCTTTTGATTGGTGATATCAAATTAATACGTTATCTTACATTTTTTTCAATCAACCCCCTCCCCCGTCCACCCCCGTTGTCCGATTGGCACCAAAAACTAATCAACTCGAAAGTCCACGGAATAGTTGATGCTGGCCAAATTTGAACGCAATCGGTTAAGCCGTTTTTGAGTAATCGTTGGAGAAACGACAGACGCACACACAAACACACACACACACACACACACGGACATCATGCTAAAAACTTCAAAAACGTGTTCAGGGGACCCCAAAACGTAAAGATCTGGTGAAATCTCGAATTCGAAATTTTGGTCCGAAACTAATAACTTCCCTACCCTCTGGTCGGGGAAGTTAATAGTTTTAATTTTACAATAAATTTAATAAAATTTAACACATTACAGTTCAAAAACAATTGTTCACTATATCACTCACAGAGTTAATAAAATGTTATCAAAAGAAAAAACCACAAAAAAACACAGAAAACACAAATTAACCACAAAATCGAACCAACTAGGAAATCAAACAACACTCTTAAATTAAAAAGTTTAAGGTTATGTTTGAAAAATGTAAACAATCGTGTAGGAATTTATGAGCCAATGGTACCAACGGAAGATATTGCTCTCTCTCTCACATATTTGTATTCAAAACTGATTGACCTTCAACTATTAAGTTGGCTGCGAATTCAAAACTTTCTAAAAGGATCGTGAATAGACTATATTTTGCCTTACAGTTAGCCATGCCTTTGGTGTGACTGTTTCTTTTTCATTGAAAAATAGCGAAATGAGCGAAATCATATGGTACAGTAAGTAGTACAATCATGGTACAACCTTCACTCGGCATTAAAAAAAAAATTATAACCTAATTATGGTTGGTTGTTTTGAAAGTTTCCCTCCATCAGTTTCTCTAATGATTGGTGGATTTGAATGTCATGACTTGCTAGATGAAAGTGATGATGATGATAATAAATGATAACCCAATTCTGTCGCTGTTTCCACATAGTTCGAACACGACGTTGACGTTCAGGTCGTTTTATTGATAAACTTGTCCCCTCTTTTATTTTTTGTGTGTAAAAAACGACCATAAATTTTATTTTGTGACAATGTCAGAGCCACCACAGTGCAAGAAGAGTAAAATGTCGACGAATTCTTTGGAACAATTAAAATCGCTGACAACAGTTGTTGCCGATACCGGTGATTTTGAAGGTACGACATAATATCTAAATCAAGGTGACTTCAATGTTAATTAAATTAAAATCTCACTTAAATTGTAGCAATGAAAAAGTACCAACCAACGGATGCAACAACGAATCCGTCTTTAATATTAGCCGCTTCAAATCTACCCCAATACAAAACTTTAGTACAAAAAGCTGTACAATATGGTAATAAAATTGGTCAAAATATCGATGAGAAAATTGAGAATGCAATGGATCTACTTTCTGTATTGTTTGGTATTGAAATCTTGAAGATTATACCAGGACGTGTATCTACTGAGATTGATGCACGATTATCATTTGATAAAGAAAAAAGTATAGCAAAAGCACAAAAATTGATACAATTATACAATGAAAATGGGATAAAAAAAGAACGTGTCTTAATTAAATTAGCATCAACATGGGAAGGTATCCAAGCGGCAAAGGAATTAGAACAAAAATATGGGATTCATTGTAATTTAACATTGTTATTTAATTTTGCACAAGCTGTTGCTTGTGCCGAAGCCGGTGTTACATTGATTTCACCATTTGTCGGACGTATCCTTGATTGGTATGTTGCTAATACTGATAAGAAATCATACGATGGTGATGAAGATCCTGGTGTATTATCTGTAACGAAAATTTACAATTATTATAAGAAATTCGGTTATAAAACTGTAGTAATGGGGGCATCATTTCGTAATATTGGTAACCCAACTATTAATTATAATTAATTAATTTTGTTTAATTTCCAATTTGTTATTGTTGTTGTAGAGGAAATTAAAGCTTTGGCTGGTTGTGATTTGTTAACAATAAGTCCGAAATTATTAGGTGAATTGGAAGCTTCTAATGATCCAGTACCAAAAAAATTATGTAAAGATACTGCATTAAAGATGGAAATTGAAAAATTGGAAATTAACGAAGCTAAATTTCGTTGGTTATTAAATGAAGATAAAATGGCAACTGATAAATTATCAGATGGTATACGAAATTTTGCTGCTGATACAGTTAAATTGGAAAATACAATTAAATCAATGATGAAAACAACACCTAAAAAATAATTAATTTTATTATCGTATTTTTAAGGGAGAAAACAACGAATAAAAGCATTGTTGAACCTGTAAATTTGGAAAATTGGGGTAATAAATGATATAAGTTTAAAACTATCATTACAGTTTAAATTAACCGCCAAAACGCGACATCTGATGTGTAATTAATTCAATTAAAAATTAAGTTGGTAATAGCAATTCCCCTATCCTACTAAATTTTTCAAATGTACTATTAAATCTGCAAAGTTTATAAATTTAAGTGTTATAGTGATATGAATCTTCAAAAATAATTTGCAAATTAACTTATACAAATTAGAATTTGTCCTATTCTGTTAGTTCAAATTTCCCGCAAAAAATAGACTAAAAGCACTATGGCCAACCTGATTTTTAGTTATTACAGATTTAGGCTAGATATCGCTTTAAGCGGAAAAAAATTGATAAGCTAACAAAAGATTCTTGTTGCTATGTTGCTTTAATTATATTAATTAAACATTTTCACACAAAAGAAGCGAGTTTAATGCATATGTAGATGTATTAAGAAAAAATAATGTTCTCAACACTTATTCCACGACAAACTAAATGGCACTAAATTTCCCAAATCTGGTTATATTACGTGTAAAGTTGGTACTAAATTTTTAGTGACCAAAATATCCAAAATATTTTTCAACAAAAAGTTCAAATTAATATGTAATTAGCATAATAATGACTGTGTTTTTTATCTGTACGATCTTATCAAGTATTGTACAATTATTCTTTCTCGTGATTATTATTATTATTTTGTTAATTATATATTTTTTTCAGTTGAAAAAATTGAGGTTATGTAGACCTTGTCAAATCGGCAACAATTATCTATTTTAAATGGAAACAGTATTTGTATTAATTAAATAATAAAAATAATAATGGAAAACAATGAGAAATCATCATTAAATATAAATAATGAACAAAATAAATGTAAAGTAATTATAATAGGTGGTGGTATGGCTGGTTTATCAGTTGCATATCATTTAACAAAAAATGGTTTCAATGATTTTAAATTATTGGAAGCACGTAATCGTATTGGTGGACGTATTATCCAAATTAAAATGGGTAATAATAATAATATACCAGTTGAATTAGGTGCAAATTGGATACATGGTGTATTAGGTAATCCAATTTATGAATTAGCAATGCAATATGGTTTAATTGATATAATGCAAATACCAAAACCACATAAAGTAATTGCATCATTAGAAAATGGTAAACAAATACCATTTAATATATTACATGAAATTTATGAAGCATATCTGTGTTTTTTGAAACGTTGTGAAGAATATTATTTATCAGAATATTTACCACCAGATGGTATTGATAGTGTTGGTGAACATATTAAATTAGAAATTAATTTATATTTAGATAAATTCAATAATAAGAATGATAGACATTTACGTGAATTATTATTTGATTGTTTATTAAAACGTGAAACATGTATATCAGGTTGTGATAATATGAATGAAATTGATTTATTAGAATTAGGTAGTTATACAGAATTACAAGGTGGTAATATAACATTACCAAATGGTTATAGTTCAATATTAGAACCAGTATCAAAAGTTATACCATCTGAAAATCTACTATTAAATACACCTGTTAATTTAATTAAATGGGATTTAAATCATCATTGTAATGATAAAAATAAAAATAATGATGATGGTAATGATTCTGATGATTCAGATCGTACAATTGTCGATGAACCAATAAATTCATCACCAAATATTGAAATTAATTGTGATAATGGTAAAAAGTTTTATTGTGATTATGTTATAGTAACAATACCATTGGGTGTATTAAAAGCAAATGCAGATAAATTATTTCAACCACCATTACCTGATTATAAAATCGAATCCATTCAACGTTTATTATTTGGTACAGTTGATAAGATTTTATTAGAATATGAACGACCATTTCTACATCCGAATATAACTGAAATTTTATTATTATGGGACAATGATAATGATAATTCAGAAGGTCAACCTGTTGATTTAAATCAAACGTGGTTTAAAAAGATTTATTCATTTGCAAAATTAACTGATACGATAATTTTGGGTTGGATATCTGGTAAAGAAGCTGAATTTATGGAAACATTAAGTAAGGATGTAATAATGGAAACGTGTACGAATATTTTACGAAAATTTTTAAACGATCCATTCATACCAAAACCAAAAAATGTTGTATGGTAAGTTTGTTTAATTAATTCATTAATTAATTAATTTGAATTGAATTAATAATTAGTACGAGTTGGCATAAACAGCCGTATACTAGAGGTTCATATACAGCGATTGCTGTTGGAGCATCTCAAGTTGATATCGAGTGCTTGGCCCAACCTTTATACCTTGACGAAGAAGAGACTAAAGTACGTCTACTACAAAATAAAATATTTCATTTTATTAATAATAATAATAATAACTTATAGCCGGTGGTGTTGTTTGCTGGCGAACATACACACAGTAGTTTTTATTCAACAGTACATGGCGCTTACTTAACAGGACGTACAGCAGCTCAACAAATTCTAGCTGCTGAAAACCCGCAAGAACTAGTTGTAGATTGTGATGAAGCAACAACTGATTTAAGTTCATGGATACAAGGATTGACTTTTGAATAAGAATATTGCCTTTTTTATAATTTCCAAAATTATGTACAAAACGGATATAACACCTTAATTGAAACGCCACATAAAATTTGTAGTGATTATCTACCAAATGTAGACATTCTAGTAAGGCTTAACATTGTTTATCTTGTTACGTTTTTTTTTTTTTTTGATAAGCTTAAGCTAGTCATTTTCTAAAACAAGACTACAATTATTTAAAAATACATTCTATAATAATTTATAATCGAATTTAATCCATTCCTGGTACTCTATACAAAAATTCACCATCATAATCATAATAACAATCATTCAATTTGTAAGTATTGCCTTTTTTAAATAGATTTTTCGGTATTTTAATTCTATCCGGATATTGTAAATGTTTCAAGTCTTGCTTTGTTGTAGTTTTATTATTAACAATACACTTATTATTCTCATATTTCCGTATCATTAAATCGATAGTTTCACAATTCGTTTCGATGATTTTCTGTGTTTTTATACTATCAACAATTAATTGATCGTCCATTTCAATATTTTCACCATTTGTTACTTTGTCGCTTAATTGATTTTGTAATTCATTCAATGTAATTGGTGGACTTTTTCGAATTTTCGATATTAGATACGTATCACCTTTAGGTGGTGGTTTGATTTCTTCCCCATCTAATTCTCGATCATTTCCATCATCGGTAGTAGTTTGATTTTTTAATTTCTGATAGCTAGTGATGATTTCAGAAAATTCACCTTTTATATTGGAGTTTTTCAACTCGATTTTCTCCAATTTTGTCTCTATTGGTTGGAAATTTAACGACCGATCACTGAATTTCTGTAAATGTTCGTTTAGATCGTTTGGTAGATGCTTTAATTGGCCTTGTTTAAACATTTGCCAATTCTTTTGAACGGAACGATCGTGATTGGTGATTTTGTTCGGTTTCATTTTCGTCCAATTCGATTTTACAATTTTCTACAACCAAGAATGAAATAAATTTGAATGATTATCGTACAATTCATTGATAAACTTACAGCAATTACTGCTGGTAATGCTGGGAAACTTTCCGATAATTGTTCGATAGTCCATTCATCAGGATTTGTTCGATGTAAATAACGGATTTGTTCTTTATCATGCCATGTTAGAAAATTTGGTAATTGTTGTTTGAAATATTTCCGATTAACAATCAAATATTGCTCTTGTTCTTTTCTCTTTGATATTTCTTTTAAATGTTGACGATGTGATTGATGTACATTCATGAAATCACTTTCGAAATCATCAATATCACCACTCTCTTCTAATTCATTTGGATTTATATCTAACGCTTTTTGACGATGATCAATACCGGGATTTTTAACAACAAATCGACGCGATTCTTGCGTTAATACACGTGTTATTTTATATTTTAAAAGATTTCGAAAGGAAAACATTTTATAATTTTATGAAAATCAAATGTTTGTTTTATTTTTGAGGTTAAGTTTCCAATGAATAACGGCGTTGCCAAGTCTATTAGAGCATTTATTTCTAGACTGAATAAAAAATTCCCTAGATATTTGCTCTAAAATTTATTTTTTCGATAGGTGCAGGAAGTTAAAATTATTAATGATGTAAAGCTTAGCTTTCAAAATTTATTTTTTTCTAAAAATTTGGATAATTTTATTTTTCCTGACAAATAAAAATTCTGTAAATCTAGGAAATTTTTTTAGATTTGACAACACTGCTGGTAAAAATAATTTGACGACGTCATTTTCAATAACCAATGACAACATTGTGGTGAAGCGGCAATATTTAAACTTTACATCCATATTGTTGATTAATTAAAAACAATAACAGAAATTCCTGTGATATTACTATTATTATTATGATGATTAGTATTAGTATTATCTTATAATTTATCAAAATTAACTGTCGGTTTGTCTCTAGATTAGTTCTATTTTTGAGATAATTCTTAGAAGAACAAATGATTTGAACGAGTCAATTTTGAACGAATGAGAAAACCGTATTGTAGCGGGAATTTTAAATTTGAATAATTTGGCGGTTAACTGTATAATTTTTGAAAAATCAAAGTTTTTAAGGAATCTTTCAAAGTTTCAAGTTTGTAACTTAAAAACATTTGGTGTGTTTGCTAAAAAGTATTTGCACACCTTTGAACTTTTCTAAAATTATTATTATTACTATAATTGATTACTTATTGTATACAATGGATGAATAATTTAATGTGTTTGAACAGTGTATGTAAATGATTAAAGATCAATATTATAGTTTGTAACAAAAAAATCAACTAGTAATCTTTTTAGAAAATGGATCTATAAGTAATAATTTAGCTGGACAATAACAACATGCAACAATATTTATTGTAGGACAATTATTGGAAATGGAAAGTAAATAACATAAAAAAAATTATAAAATCGAACTAAAATTACATACACGCACAAAAATCTTTATAAATTAATAATAATGTGTGTGTTTACAGTGTGTTTATTGCTAAGCAACAATTGCTTATTGTTAACATTATCCTTTAATATTTCCCCTTGTGTATTTGTTATTTGTTCATCAACCACAGACAAAAACAGTTCAATCATGTACTATATATCTCAATCAATTTTAATTATAATCCTTATAATAAAACAACAAATTAATGCACAAACTACACAGAATATTAATGTTTGTAAGTATATTGTGTGTGATTAATTTGAATTTAATTATATTAATAATCGTGCAAAAAAAAATCGTAGTATTTGTAAATGAAGAAGGTAATACTGTTGCTGATAAAGCTGTCGATGTTGCTACCAATTACATTAAAAAAAATAGCAACAAATTGGGCGTTATTGTGGATCTAGTGAAAGTTGTAGGGAATCGATCGGATGCTTCTGGACTTTTAGATGCATGTAATAATTTTCATTATTCATCCCTCTAATTATGATAATAATGAAAATCTAAATTTCTATTAGTTGGCGAGCTATTCGAAAAACATTTCAAGGGTTGTAGTAGGGTAGCTGAAGATCATTTTAGTAAAATTAGAACCTTGTAGCTCATTTGGAAGTTGGTCAAAAACAGCTCGCTTCTGACGATGTCGCGATTTTCAAAAACGAACTAAACACGCAAAACGTCTAAGAATGACTTGAGGACCCTCTTAGCTATTTTCATTTTGTTTTTCTCCTTCTTTGTATCTTAGAAAAATGGGACACATTTGCCCCCACTCCAGAATAAAATAGAGATCCCTAAACAAAAAAATTAATGTTGGGAGCCGCGCAATTTTTGAACAAGTTCCAAATGAGCTACGAGGTTCTAATTTTGCTAAAATGATGCCTAGACACCCTCCTATAAATCGTTGAAATATTTTTGGAATTGCTTGTCAATTAATAATAGGAGTTTCACACGAATCATAAACATTTAGATTTTCATCTCTATATAATTTTTTTAATAATTAATAACGAAATATTTGTAGTATGTAGCACCTATGATGATATGTTATCAAATTCAATCTATCCACAACTATTATTAGATACAACAATGACTGGTTTAGCTTCAGAAACTGTAAAATCATTCACAGCAGCCCTTGCTTTACCTACAATTAGTGCTTCATTCGGTCAAGAAGATGATTTAAGACAATGGCGTAATCTTGATGATGATGAAAAGAAATATTTAATACAAATTGTACCACCAGCTGATATCATTCCAGAAATTATACGTAGTCTTATATTACAACAAAATATAACAAATGCTGCTATATTATTTGATAAGACATTTGTTATGGATCATAAATATAAATCATTATTACAGAATGTAGCAACCCGTCATGTGATAACACCAATTAAAGATAAATCACAAATTGCTAATCAATTGGAACAATTACGTAGATTAGATATTGTTAATTATTTTATTTTGGGTACATTTAATAGTATAGAAGATGTTTTAAATGCTGCTGATAGTGTGAATTATTTCAATCGAAAATTCTCGTGGCATGCTATCACACAAGATAAAGGTGATTTGAAATGCAATTGTAAGAATGCTACAATAATTTTAGCAAGACCAATGATTGATGCACAATATCAGGATCGTTTAGGTTTCATTAAAACATCATATCAATTGAATGCTGAACCGGAAATTGCTGCAGCTTTCTATTTCGATCTAGCTTTACATTCATTTCTAGCCGTTAAGTATGTTGTTGTTTTTACAAAATTTTCAAAACCGTTTTATAGTCTGTATAGTGATTTAAGAGACTGACTAAAGTAATAAAATTAGTTCATAATAGATTCAAAAAATAACTTGGCAGGGTACTGAAATATTGCAAGTATAGTGGCCGCCTGGGTTTTGTGAATTTCGACTCATAAGTCAGATTACTTTGTGGTTGGGGATGGGGTGCACAAAGAAAACTTTCTGTCCTGAATTTCTGCGAATGGCAATGGACAATGTAGAAGTGAAACTACCTGATTTTAACGAAAGGTCCGCTTCTGGTGTGAGTTGTAAATTATCCATTGCCATTCATTTCTTTGTGTACCGCAACCATAAAGTAATTTGACTTATAAGTCGAAATTCACATGGTCAAGGCGGACACTATACAAGATGTTTGTTAAAAAATTACCTGCTTTGTGGAAAATCAATTCATTTGCAAAATTTTCGATAAAAACATTGTGAACTAATTTTATCACTTAAGGGGACTTTGGACATTTTACTCGATTTGACGTGTGAAAATTGCCAATTTTCAAACATCGGTATTTCGCTTTTTTTTAAGATATTATGAAATATAAAAATGCGTTGTACCTATAGAGCATTTCAAAGTGTATGCCCTGAAGCTTTCTATTTAAGAAAAAAATCTCCAAAGGTAACAAGTACCTTATATAGCGAATTTTTTATGTATCTACATACTGAAATATTAATTGCAAAACATTCTTATGATACTGACAATTAATATATTTTATCTACGACTTATATATAAAGTGATCATTATACTTGTGGTTTTTGTAATGTAATGACCTACTTTATATCCCTAGGGAGATAAAGTAAATGAATATCCCTCTCATCAGCCAATCAGAAAATAGTATTTTAATTATAATTTCCGTCAAATGTAAACAAACCATGGTAACGACAAAAATAATTAACAATAGTTTCAACAAGTAGGCCTAAAGTGGGCGTTTTCATGCAATTTTGAATAAAATGACATTTAATTTTTCTGAAATTTCGAACAAATACTTAGTTGTGAGAAAATTCGTTGTATTTACAATGGAAAGTGTTAAAGAAGACGATTTTGGTAGTAGATAATAGTTTCTGTTAAATGTAGAAAACCATGGTAACGATAAAAAATAAATAACAGTTTCAACAAACAGTTGTAAATAAGTGTCAATTTTTTGTGCGATTTTAGAATCGAAAATGATTAAGAAGGTAAATATTCTTGTACACCACAAGTACCTGTACATGTAGAAATAAGTCGTAGATAAAGTATAGTATACAACTCGCTTATAATGAATGCTAATTATAACCTCGAATGATTACAACACTCGCTCGCTTTGCTCGCTTGTGTTGTAAACTTCATTCTCGGTTATAAAAGCATTCATTATAGACTCGTTGTATAATATACTACTAATAACATTGAATCAACTAATCTTAAATTCATTTTCCGATGTTATTTTAATATTTATGATTTTTATTGAAAAATACTTTTAATCCGCAAACAATAAGAAACACTAATAAAACTTCATTCGTTTGAAGAAGTTTGTTGTTTGTCTAATACGTCTAATCAAGGCCTGCTTGATTTTTTCAAGCGAAATTCTCTAGCAGGCCCTGCGTCTAATATTAACTGCCAAAATTAGTTACCCCCCGCGATATTCAATTTTTTTTCTAATATCAATTGTCAGAACACATAGCCATCTTAGATACTGGATTTTACTGCTTATAAAAATTTTAACGAACGGTGGATATGGGTTCCTGAGGTCCCAAAACGAACTTCTGTGCAAAAATTTTTCGGAAATTCAAAAGTGAGGATCTCGTCATAAGCTAATTTTTTTGAAAAAAATTCGCTAAAAATTGAGAAAATTCTGAATGGCAGAGGAAGCTCTTGGATCTTGTTTTTTCATACATTTTCATAACTGGCTAAAACATAGCCAATATTATTGAATTTCATCAATTATCAAGCAAATTCAAAGCTTTTCCAGATCTTCAAGAATTTTCCTGATACGATTGTTAGTTTTCCCACAACTGGAGAAAATTAAAAAAAAATTGAATGGTGACGCAGTGCATAATTTTAAAAATAGAGAATCATACTCTTGTCTTTAGAAAGATGCTATAATATATGAAGCTTGCTTAATTTTTTTGTTTTTTGAAAATTAAGTGTTTTAGACGGACGTTTTGAACCCTCTTTTTCACCTGTTATTTACAGCTAATAAAATTAATTAATTTGGTTGATGATTAATATGAAAATGTCGGAAAATCTACTTATCTACTTTCACGACCATATGATTATAATGGAAAATATTTTGAAAATCTGTCCATATTTTCATTTTTCAGTGGAGCATGTTTGTGGCAGTGTACCAGATCGATCCGGTTTATACCAAAACTGTTGACTAAAGCACAACAACAATAACTAGAACACAAACATGGTCGACTAAAAAATTAATTTATAGACAGATTTTCCAATATTTTCCCATTATAATTCCATGACCGTGAAAGTTTATAAGATTTTCGACATTTTCATACCAATTATCAGTCAAACTCACGAATTTTAATAGCTCTTCATAATAGATGAAAAAGGAGGTTCAAAATTTCCCTTTAACTGACTTAATTTATTAAATTTTCTTTAATTTTTGGTAAATAAATAGAGCTCTATCCAACGCGCGTTTACTTTTCACAATACCTCAAAAAACAAGAGAGATATCGATGTTTGAAAATTGGCAATTTTCGCACGCTGATTCGAGTAATAGGTCCAAAGTCCCCTTAAATCGGATCTCTTAAATCACTTTATAGACTGTAATTGATACAATTTTTTTTTTAGGGAAATGTTAAATGATGGTGTTTGGCAGAGGATTAATACAACAAATTATATCACATGTGATGATTATGATGGTGATAATACACCGAAACGTATCGGTATTGATTTGGTGAAATATTTCAATAAAGATATTGGTAGTGAAGTACCAACTTATGGTCCAATTAAAATTGTATCGAATGGTAATAGTTTTATGGAATTTACAATGCAATTAAGTGCAGTTGGTGTAAGAGATGGATCATCGGATAAATCGGTAGCTTTAGGTACTTGGAAAGCTGGTTATAATAATAATTTAACATTATTTGATGCACAAGCTATGGCTAATTATACATCCGAATTGGTCTATCGTGTTGTTACAGTTGAGGTGAGAATTATTTTATAAAAAGACAACAATTTCTATAATTTATTTTTAATTATTTGAGTTGTAGCAAAAACCGTTTATTATAAAAGATGAGAATGCGCCGAAAGGCTATAAAGGCTATTGTATTGATCTAATCGATCGTATCAGTGAAATTCTCCATTTTGATTATGAAATTATGGAATCTAGCGATGGCCAATTCGGTCGTATGGATGATAATGGTAAATGGAGTGGTATTATCAAAGATTTGATTGACAAGAAAGCCGATATTGGATTAGGTTCAATATCTGTAATGGCTGAACGTGAGAATGTTATCGATTTTACTGTACCATATTATGATCTTGTTGGTATAACAATTTTAATGAAACAACCAACAACACCAACATCACTCTTTAAGTTCTTAACAGTTCTAGAAGATGAAGTTTGGTTGTGTATTTTAGCTGCATATTTCTTTACAAGGTTACAAATTTCCTCAAAAATTCAAATCAAAAACTAATCAAAAATTTTCCATACAGTTTTTTGATGTGGTTATTTGATCGTTTTAGTCCTTACAGTTATCAGAATAATCGTGAAAAATATAAAGATGATGAAGAGAAACGTGAATTCAGTTTGAAAGAATGCTTGTGGTTCTGTATGACATCGTTAACACCGCAAGGTGGTGGTGAAGCACCCAAAAATCTATCTGGACGTCTTGTGGCCGCCACTTGGTGGTTGTTTGGTTTCATTATTATTGCCTCATATACGGCGAATTTAGCCGCTTTTTTGACCGTTTCCCGACTTGACACACCGATCGAATCGCTGGATGATCTATCGAAACAGTATAAAATTCAATATGCACCATTGAACGGATCGTCAACGATGACATATTTCGAACGGATGGCGGATATTGAAGCCCGATTCTACGAGTATTACCCCCTATTTATAATTCAATTATTGTACAATAATTAACAATAATTTTCAGAATTTGGAAAGATATGAGTTTGAATGATAGTCTATCGGAGGTGGAGCGTGCAAAATTAGCCGTATGGGACTATCCAGTCAGTGATAAATACACAAAGATGTGGCAAGCGATGAGGGAAGCCGAATTACCGAACACGCTGGATGAAGCCGTTAATCGGGTGTTAGCTTCACGGACATCAAGTGAAGGATTTGCATTCTTAGGTGATGCTACTGATATTCGCTATTTAGAATTGACGAATTGCGATCTACAAATGGTCGGTGAGGAGTTCTCCCGTAAACCGTACGCTATAGCCGTTCAACAAGGATCACCCCTTAAAGACCAATTCAATACAGCGTAAATTCTTGTAATAAACTATCATAGAAACGAATTAATTGTAAATTTGTAGGATTTTACAATTGTTGAATCGGCGTGAATTGGAACGTTTGAAAGAGAAATGGTGGAGTAAGAATCCAGAGAGGAAATTCTGTGATAAACAAGATGATCAATCGGATGGTATCAGTATTCATAACATTGGTGGCGTATTCATTGTGATCTTTGTTGGAATTGCTATGGCTTGTATAACGTTAGGCTTTGAATATTGGTGGTATAAATATCGTAAAGGTACGAAAATTATTGATGTCCAGGAAGCAGGAAATGTTAAACAGAAATTTGTAAGGAATCAAATACAAACTAAAGATAAGTCTTATAATACCGACAAATTGTATCCACGTTCGAGATTTTGAAATATTAAGTACGCACGTTTCGTTTGTTGTTTACTGATGATGATGCACTCTTTATATGATAACTGATAACAACAGAGAATACAATAATTTTTATTCAAACATTATATTTCTGTTATATACAAAATCAACGAGTTATCCTAAAAAAAACACGACACAACATCAGAGATAATTGTTGAATTGTGTGTATATTTATTTACAATGTGTTGATAATAAATAATGCAAAAAATAATCACAAGTATTTCGGTTTTTTTGTCCTCTACCTTGAATCCTTGAATTATTAATAAGTTGATATAATTATACCGTGTGTCCCACTTCACTATAGCAAAAATATATAAAGGATTTATAGGGGGATAGCTGAAGATCATTTAAGAAAAATTAGAACCTCGTAGCTCATTTTGAAGTTGGTTTTAGCCAATGTCCTCATTTCCAAAAACGAGCAAAGCACGCAAAACAACTAAGAATGAATTGAGGATCCTCCCGTTTTTTCTTAATTATATTCTGGAATAGTTGGGAATGTTCCACAATTTTTCTAGAATGCAATCGATAAAAACAGAAAAGAATCAATATTGGAAGGGTAGTCGAGTCATTATTAATCGTTTTACGTATTTGTCTCGTTTTTGATAATCGCGACCTTGTCCAAAACGAGCGTTTTTTTGACCACCTTCTAAATGAGCTACGAGATTATAATTTTGCTTAAATGATCTCCAGGGACTGCACTACAAATCTTTGAAATCTTTTTGGAATGGCTTGCTAAATAATGGGAGCTGTCATAATAACTGGCCATAGTTAAGTCGGACACACAATAGAAATTCCATTTGATTAATTTTTAACTCTCTATGTAGCGAACCTTGCGTCTACATGAGAAAAAATATATCAAATGTATCAAAATTTGACAATCATAATTCAATCGTATGCGTTAATTTTTTGTCAACACCGCCGCCACTTTTATCCAATTCCAATTCAATGGTTAAACTTTCAACTTCCGCTTCCAAGGCTCTCGTCCGTCGATACATTTGCACATAATTCATTTGTAATTGTCGTTGATATCGTAAAACTTTTTCTTTTTCTTGTGCCCATGTGCGACGTTCATTCTCAAAATCTTTCATTTTAATCGCCATCTCTTCATGTAATTGTTCAATTTCTAAACAATATTTCTCATCATCAAATTCTTGAGATTTGGTTGATTTATTACGGCCGGGTTCAATGCCATCATAACCATTCAATGATATCTCCGATAATTCTTCACGTAATTCACAAATTTCGGCTTTTAAACGATCCGTTTCCATTATTGTAGTCCTCGTTTCATCATCGTCACGATGAAGCGTATGCTTTTTGAATTTCTCCAACTCTTCTTTTAATTTACGTATCTCGTCATCTTTGATTGTTGATTGTTGTTTTAATTCAGTGATTTCTGTTTCGCGTACGTCGAGTTGTTTACGGATTTCTCGATGTTCGTTGCGTAATTGTAACAGTTCTTGACACTTTGACGTCTGTTCGTTCTGTAAAATAGTTTTTATAATAAACACTTTTTTTTTTGAAAAATCTACCAAATTACTTACTTGATAATCTTTAAGTTGTGATTTGAGTAATGAAATTTCACCAGTTTTCTGACATAATCCCCATTCCGTTTCTTCTAAACGTCCACGTAATTCTGTCACTTCATGCCGTAAACGTTCACTTTGTAAATTCGCCCGTTGTGTTTCAGCATATAAACGTTTCTTATCTTGTTGCAATTGAAATGTTTGCATCATCAACATCTGTTCGAGTTTCAATGCTTTCTGTGCACTAGCCCTTAAACGATTCTCATGTAAACTTTTCAATCGTCTCAATTCACGTTCCCAAACTTTTTCTTTCTCTTGATAGACACGAAAGATGACTTGTTCATTATGTTCCATTGTTTGTCGTAGATATGCCAATTCGGAATCGCGGTCACGTAATGCCGCCTCCAATTCGGACACTCCTGAATCGGATGGTGATGGTGTTAAATCTAGGAGACTGCCGCCGCCTGCGCCCGATAAGCGATACGAACTCTTGTTCCTACACACAGAAGAATAACAACTGAAAATAACAACAACAACGACAAAAAAAGCGAAAGTTATAAATTAAAACACATCCGTTATTGTATGCTTCAGTTCCATAGGTTTTGATTACAAGATTTTGCACACAATTAAAATGAGTAACCCAAAATGCGAAATAACCAACGTTCCGGTCTAAATTATGTTTACTACAGTGATTTCAAGTAACTTACATCATATTACTATCAACGGTAGATATCGGTGATTTCCTTACACTCTCCAAACTATCATAATTCATCAATTTATGTGGTAGTGATGTTAATGAGCTCATCGCTAATGGTGGTGATGATGAAGAAGAAACAGAAGGGCATAAAGATCGCAATTTTCTATCTAATGAATAATTTGAAATGCTATTCGGTTGGCGTAGATCATTAGTACCTGGAATAAGAAACATTACCAAAATAATTACCTGTAGTTAATTTTAACACAACTATACAGGATGTTTTTTTAAAAATTGGTCAAAACTCACTCTATTTCAAGGAGTTATTAGGAAGTTGGTCAAAAAACCATAATTTTGGACATTGTCGCGATTTTTAAAAAGGAGATAAACACGTAAAACGATTAAGAATGACTCATAGACCCTCCCAACAGTGATTTTTGTTCTTTTTCGTATTTCCACTTGTTGTATAATAAACTGCAAAAAAACGAAAAAAATCAATATTGGGAGGATCCTCGAGTCATTTTGACAATGAGTTATTTTACGTGTGTAGCTTTTTTTTGAAAAGCATGACATTGTCATTTTTGACCGGCTACGAAGTTATAATTTTGCTAAAATGATTCTAGGCACTGACACCCTCTTATAAATCCTTGAAATCGCTCGCCAAATAATGGGAGTTGTCATAAGAATTTTTCGTGTCACGTGACTCACTCGGTATATAGTCAATAATAATAATAATAAAAATAATAATGGACTTACTTCCATATAAAGTTAAACGTGAACCAGGCCGTGTTAGTATCGGTGTTGATCCGTATCGTTCGCCTCCTGCTAAACCGAATCTGGCTGCAGGTGTCATCGCTGCAGGTTTGAAGGCAATCGGACGGATCACCACTTTACCCTGGAATAAAAAAAAAAAAACGATAATTAATGGATTGAAAGCAAAACGAAAATTACACACACACACAGCATGAATTGTAGTGAATGTTTTACGTTTTACTCGTACACCGAACCAATTATTTATACAAGCGCAAGCAATTAAAATTCACCAAACAGAAGAGATAAACACAATTTACTTCTCTTCTCTATACCTATACAAGTTCAAGGGTACCGTCAATTAATGATCTTACACCGTCAATAATCAATATTGTTTATTCTATTGTGCCTATATTCGATTTTCGTTTTGTATCTCACGCATATACCCCATGTGTCGTCGTGCAGGGTCATAGCTATGACTGAGCTTAACCTAGTCCCCCTCAATCATAAAAAGATTTTTACAACCGAAACCGAAATCGAATCTTCGGTCTCGATCTTATTTAGAAACCGAAACTTATTTAGATATGTTAAGATTTCTATTGTATGCTGAAATCTAGTGTATATTTAACATGTTATGTAGTTAATTTGTCTTAAATGAAATAAAAAAAATTATTATAGTATATAAGAAGAAACACTCAAGTTCAACTCGAAGTAATCGCGTCGGCTGGCGATCATGGGTACGATTTCACTAAAACGAAGCGCAACGATTCACGAACACTGAGTTTCGGGCAATCTTTGGCCGAAACCAAAATCATGACCGAACTAGATCTTTTGGCCGAATCTTTGGTTAGTCATTACTTTTTCCTCCTCAAGTCATTGTTACTTTAAAAATGGCCCTCCTGCCTTAAAAAAAAACGCGCTTCATCTAGAACAGTTTCCTGACTACGGCCCTGCTTCCATGACCAGAAACAACTAGGTAGTAGCCCACCTGTAATTTAGGCTTCATCATCATCATCATCAGCATCAGCACGAGCCTTGAAGGCATCCACTACTACAAACTATTATCATCAATAACAACAAAGTTGAAAACCTAGCGGTACAACGACAATATTTCTACAAAGGTGTAACTTGTAACTTTTATCAAATAAAGGAAAGGTGCGAGATTTATCTTGACAATAAAACTTTTACATGATTTGATGTATAATGACACGATTATAAAAACGAATTTATGCAAAATAGTTTTTTTTCTAGGAGGATGACTAATACGAAGATTTAGAAAAATAATGGCAACAACGGTAGGAACAAACATAGACCAGATTACGAAAGTTGTGGTATCTTCTTGCCTTCTTGCATCATTCGTTCGTCAATAACAATTTCGTATTTATAAAAAAAAATCATTAATGAATGTAGATTAATTTTGATAAATTTTTGGAATTTTCAAATGGAAATAACTGGGTTAAAATTCTTCAAGGATTTCGCGTGTCTTTTTCACTTTCTAATCTTTCCAGAATAATTTAATGGGAAAGTGTCGTTTTTTCTTATTTTGAAAATAAACATCAAAATTACAAATTACAATATTCTCCATAAATGGTAATCTTGATCTTGATCTCTTGTATATACATAGGTATATTATTGTGGGGAATTTTCGTTCTAGATTTCTCTTTATTTATCGGTTTAATTGAGGATTTGACTGAAAAATAAAATCAACTCGTATACCCTTAAAGATTTCCAGTACAGAAAAATTTACGAAAAACTGATGAATTTGAGCGGGAATACGTTAAATCTTGACTAAATGTCGAAAATTCAACCTACAAAAGCCCAGAACAGTGTTTGGTGGATCTTTGATAACAGAGGATATAAAATAAAATACAATTTTCTGGTTGAGAGTATTGCAAAAATGACTCAGACTCTGAGCATTATTATATTATTTTTTCCAATTTTCGAATAAATTACAGTATACGCTGCAACCACACCATCTTGTTTATAATAACAATAATAAAACAATAACTATGTATATGTTTGTAGATGATAGTGCACTATTATTAGGCCCTATTATAAATACCTACACGAAATTCTACAATGTTTTAGACCTTCATCCAATGATCCAAATGTCATATGCGATACAACATTTTTTTAAAGACCATTTATAGCACACAGTAGGGAGATTTATGGGTTCTCTTCTTTCTTATGAATTAGGGGGCGTATATGGCTTCAACCGCAAGTAATTTAAATTAATCGAATACCTTTACAAAGAAAGAGATACTCAAAACAAGAAGAAGAAGAAATCGACATCAAAATTATGAATCACTAAAAATAATCAATATTGTAATATAACATTTACAGCGTGTATAACTGGACATTTTATAGATTTATGTAAATTGAAATCTCTTTGTATTTTTATATAATTGCAACAAATTGAATAAAATTTCACAGTCACTGAATATCGTAGCTATTGTTGTTGTTGACAATTCGGTTTTAATAAAAACTAATGTTCGATATCTTCATTTTAAATAATATGAAAATGAATTATTACTATACATAAATTGCAGAAAATTCCATATATTAAACAACATACATATGTAACCATGATGTATTGCATTGATGTTTCGATTTAAATGTTCCCGTACAAGAATCAATTCTAAAAGATAGGCAGGTGGTGGATGAAGATTTATATTTCATATATGTTTAAGAAGATAATAATAATTAAACAACAAATTATAATGTATGAGAGAATCGTTAAAGAAGAAAAAAAATTAAAACAACGGTAGATTTTATTGAACAGAAACATCGTTAGCCTCTTTTTCCATCATCATCATCATCATCTTTATGCGAGAGATGTGTGTCAGACAAAGGCGTTGTTGGTGTGTGATAGAAAAGAGCTTTCAACTATTAAGCTTTGACCCTATCATCATCTCTACTACTAAAATTAAATAACTGTATCACAAAATGATATCAGAAAGAACGAGCTTAAAGAAATTTGTGTCACGTGTCGATATAATTTGTATAATAAAGAAATAATCGTAACAATTTGTAATAATAATAATAATAATAATAATAATAATAATAACTAGTTTAAGGTTTGACGCTTATTAATTTTCTAGTTATGCAAATTTAATATAATAGCACACTTTCCATTCTTGACAAATTATCAAAATTATGCACAGGAAATGAATTCTCCATCATGTTAAAGTTGTAACAAATTGGTAAAATTCGGATTACTTTCGTTTAAATTAACATCTTTTTAAATCGAATCGGTTTCCTCATTCTTGGCGTCAATCCCTGTAGTGTTAAAAACAGTGGTGGACTGGCAAACTTTCTCGGCCCGGGAAATTACAATGAAAATTATTGAGAATTGATGGTGAATAACGAATCTTATCTTTTTAACATATAATGACACTGAGTAGTAATTTCGTCGTCCCCGTGAAGTGCTGCCTTCAGGTAGTGCCTGAGTTGCCTGAGCGTTAGCGATCGACCTATTTTTAACAACACTTATTTGCATTGTTCGTCATCGAGACATGTACATAAATAAGTTGTATAAAAGGACACAACACGTGAAAATGGAGTACCTTGTCAAAAAGTACATTTTTAGATTTGCTAGCATGCGGCCCATCGAGGATCTGGCCAATTGCCCCTTGGCCCATTCTGCCACTGGTTATAAGAAAGGCAAACGAATTAAGTAGGGAGCTACTCCCACTTCCTAGCGCTCATTTAAAACTCCATTCAATAGAATATTTCTTTCTAGGTTAAACTAATCAAGAGTGAAATACATTTTACGAATATTTCTATATCTTTTTGCTCAGTACCGATTTGAGTTCATGTGTAGTTGAAGAAGATGCAAAATAGTTCGCGTTCTCACGGTCGCCGACCAACACACAAAACATCTCCGGGGGCCAATGACGGGCGGGTCTGCGCACGAGCCGCCTCCAGAATGCGACTAAACACTGTGATGTCATATTACTACTCTAATCGAGAGAATTGGACTTTTTAACACAAAAGAATTCCATAAAATCGTAATCAATGACAAAATTTTTGTAAATATTTAAAGGCAAACTTCCGTTGCCAATTTTAATTTTTATTATTGGTTCCTTTTAAACTTTTTCATCTGTTATATGAGTCACTATTGTGGTGGTGGTATAGTGGTGTATTAGAAAAATCATGTTGCCAACAACAAAAGACGTGCAATGATTCGCAATAAGAACAAAGAACATAGAAAGACAAGCACCAGGTCGTGATGAATGGGAAGTTGGTATCTCGCCCAACCTGCACCTCCACGACGCCACATCTTTTCAGATCCTATCATCGAGATAAGTTGTGTGTTTGTATGTGTGTGGATGGATATACTATATGCGGACCTTGCGGCAGATCCTCTTTTCTTCTTCTTCTTCTCATCCTTAACATTTGTTGTCTCTTCTATTTTTCAGTTTTTCTTTATTTATTTTTTTGCCTCTCTTGTCTTCACTATACATGTATATAACTATAGGTACTTCTATTTAACAACAACATGGTTGCAATGTCGATGCACAATGGCACAAAACACGATATCATCTCTTATTGTTGCACATATTATGCATGCGTAACAAACGACACGAATATCGCATTTCTTCATTTTTTTTAAACATCTATTCTCATCTTAAACAACAAACAACAATAAAAAATAATTGTTTTGTTGTTGATATTATCGCTCATTTATAAGAATTATTCATCTTCTTCAATCTTCTCAGTCTTCCGGAAAGTATACAGTTACACATGAAGAATCATACAAATAAGTAAAGAGAAAAAGAGAGAGAAGAGATTAATAAATACATTATAAAATTAATCGATTTTTAATTAAAATAAATTGAATAACTTATAATAATCTTGATTGTATATCTGTACATTGTAATTAATGTCAATTATTTTATTTATTTGTCGCACATGACAGTCATGTTTATTTCTTAGTTAATGTGTAAAAATATTGAATGGACTATAATTACATATTACATTCGCTTCAATTAAGAAAATTTGTAAAAATAATAAAATTATGAAATTGAGAGATAATTGAGTGCTATAGTTATAATATTAATTAAATTGTACGCAAACCACTTTAAAAATGATGAATTTCATCAAGATTGAGTGGACCAAGAAATAAATAAAAACAGTGGCACGTGTCGTGGAAATTCTCCTTATTATTATCATTATTATGGGTTAATTATCTTCATTTACCAAGCCTGTACCTTTAATAATGTCCAGGATTATACCGGGTGTCGATTCTAAATATTAGCAAAATTAGAACCTCGTAGCTCATTTGGAAGTTGTTCAAAAAAGTTCGTTTTGATCAAGATTGCGATTTGCAAAAACGAGCTTAACCGCAAAACGAATGACTCGAAAACCCTCCCAACATTTTCCATTCTAGAGTAAATGCAAAAAATTTGCACCTATTCCAGAATAAAATTAAGAAAAATAAAAAAAGTTGGTAGAATCCTAGAGGCATTCATAGCCGTTTTGCGTGTTTAGTTTGTTTTTGAAAATCCCGACATCGTCAGAAAAGAGTGTTTTTTGACCAACTTCCGAATCGTTCGCCAAATAATGGGAGTTTCTCTCAGAAGTATAAGAGAGTAAGTATTTCATGTTTTTCTTTTTCACAAGCCCTACCTAATCCGAATAAGGTGCTTTATTGAAAGTTAGTGAAATTATAACATCGGTTGTAAATTTCACACCTACGCTGCTATCAATCATCAATAATCGTACATAAACCAATAAAGAAAACCAGAGAAATGTTTAATTGACAGTCAACAACTGTTTTTTATAAAAGAGTGAAACATCGTTCCGAATAGAAGGAAGTTAAAGTTTATTATCATGTTTCCAGTAAACACCACATCATATGATAATTTATTTCAAACCTCTTAAATTAAGTCAACATTATTATATTGAATCATGCAATAAAAGACAGTTAACTTTTTAAAATGAAAATTATGTTATGTTTATGTTAACGTTGAGGATATTGTTTTCTCTCTTACCGAAAGTCAGCAAAAATAATTTTGTATAGGTACAATAAAGGTAGTAAGTAGAAGAAAGACGACGTTGTTATTGTTGTTGGCGCATTGCTGTAAACAAAAACAAAAAACTGGTTTCAATTTATTCGATTTCGGTTTCAACTGAATTCGAATCCTCCGCATATCGGTTGTCGTAAACAAAACTGCCCGGACCAGAAGAATAAGAAGAAGAAGAAAACGGACATGAAAGGGGACCGGATTCTAGAACAAACTTGGCGGTCGTATATTTCTTTCGTTTTTTTCCTGTTTTGTATTCTTTTTTTTGTTGTAGTATGTTCGCAACGTGTTCAAATTTTTGTTTTTGTATTTTGTTATGGTGAAAACTTCTTGAAATTGAACTGGCAAAAATCAAAGTTATGCCTCGTAAATATGTTGAACTATTAATGACAACAACAACATTGCACAAAAACGACCAGCGGTCATCGTTGACTTCGCTTTCCAATTAAACCTCGAACGATGAGAGAGAGTCGGTCGGGTTAAAGAGTAACTGCTACACACACACATACATACACAAACTTTATAATATTGCTCGAGGTTAATAATGCAACTTTTAAGAAGCCTCAAACAGATTATACCAACACGTATGTACCTATTATGTATACGTACCTACATAGGTATATTTAATAGGTAAAACCACTATTTATGACCCAGCTTTCGATGCCTGAATCATCCAGTATATTACTCTTTTGTATGTACATACAACTGAATGATATATACACGATTAATAAAATATAGCACCACCACCATATTTTTCTTTAAAAAAAAAATCAATGATTTATCATAAACATTTTTTAAGACTGGATAGTCTAATTTTTACAATTCTTAATAAAATTTACTAAAAACTGGTAATATAAGACGAAAGTGTCTAAATAAATCAAGAAGTGATTAGAAATGTCTGAAACACCCCCGTTTGACAATTTAAGAGTCAAAAATTAAAAAAAAATTAAAGATGGAAAAGTTTACTAAAAGGACTGATATGATTTAGAATAAAATTGTCTGAAAATTTAGATTTAAACTAGAATATGATCCTTGTTTCAAGTTTCAGTTTTCATATTATACATATATTTTGATCATTTGAAGGCTCCCATAAAACACCGCTCCTGACCCTCTTGTTACCTCGCTGTCGCCGACTAATAAAATTACTATACAGCACTGGGCACTGAAGTAGGTATATTTGATAAATATGAGGCTCGCCCTTGTGTTGCACGTGCATTTAAATTAGAAATAGATGGACAAAAAGTAGGTGGTCTAAAAGTTAGAAATGATAGCGGTTACTACCACCTACTCATAGTCTTTTTACCAAACACATCACTTTTTTTATATAAAAAAAATACCTGTTTTGGATTGTACCTACAAACACATTTTTAAGATTTGGTCATGAAAACGTGAAACATTCCTCAACAAATGCACCAGACACAGAAAGGACTATTGTCAAAATATTGTTATTCGTAAACAAGTAGATAGTTTCTTTGAGCTAGGAAAAATTTAAGAGTGGAGCTTGTAGCACAAGGGTAAAGGAAAATGTTTTGAATAACTTTTCTTCTTTATCTGATGGATTTATAAGAAGATGTTTCATGGTTAGTTATTATAGCGTATAACAAAGATACCATTTGGTTGTCTTTTAAAGGAAAAATTATGAAATTAGAAGCAAGCAAATTTTTGGTATAAAAGCAAGTTGGTTGAAGAAATAAGGATGGGTGGTAATAGACGGCAAGATTCTTAATTTTTCGACCACCTATTATGTCTCTATCTTTTTCTAACTTATATGTTAGTGGTACAGATGGGCGGCACTGATGTTCTCTAAATGTACCTAGAGGAACTGCCTGATCTGTATGTATGAATATTATTATTATTATTATTATAAATAGTAACCGTGGGAAAGTGATAGAGGATAAGAACAACGAAAATTTTACTTTTTTTACCTTTTCCAAAACACCGCTAAACGGTTGAATATTAGGTGGTGCCAATCCATTAACTTCAATATTACCATCTTGAATAAACTGACCATTATCATTATCATTATCATCACCACCACAACAAACAGTCGGTGAACCAATCAAATCACACGAAGACGAATCATCAGAGAAGAGCGTCTCTGTGCCGCTATCGATTGTGGCCATGATTTTTACATATTTACAACCTGCAACAACAACAACAACACCAGGCAATATGTTAAATAGATAATAAAAACAACAACTTGAAAGTATAGCGGTTTTTACAAGCTTTGATCCTTTTAAAGATTTCGTAGAAATAATTGAACTCTGTCATGGACATTGAGGAAACGAAAAAAAAATGATCGAAACCACTCCCTTTACGCGAAATTTTTATGACGCTTTTAAATATAGCGGTTCTCAATACCTAAGAATTTTCGGTGGTCCATTTGAAAAATAGTTCAAGTCTTGATACAACACACACATACACAAATACTTAATTCTTGAGTCGTTCGTTCTGCACGCTCAAAACTAACGGGCATCTCTATAACTATACATAAAAACATGATCTGTTTTGTTGTCTTATCAGTATATCTAATCATACTATAACTATATTGTATCGGCGACATTATCGGAGAAAAAAAAGAAGAGACAGAGAGATAATATTAAGTACAATTTCGTGACATAACGGATCATTGAGGATTGTTGTCGGGGTTGTTGGTTGTTGATTTTCACTTTAATATCGTTAGATAAAATTGTTGAAGAGAATCGACAAGGTTAATTATTATTGTCCTTATTATAAAAATATTCGGGAAGAAAATGGAAAATCTGTGAGATTTCAAAACAAAAATAAAAAAAAACGAACTTCATGGTATAGTTTATTGAATTAAATTGATTTGGCCTTTTCATTGTGAGCTTACCATCGTTTTTTTGCCGGTCAATAGTTCCATTTCATTGCCAAGGCACAATCAACAACAAAAACAACAACATAAGGTGCCTACTGCTATCAAAGAAACCATCAATTCTCAAAACTATCGATCGAAAATCAAAAATATTGATACCTATTTATATCTATGGGTATAATTAAACCGTATATCCTTCTAGACGACGAGAAATTCTAAGGGATTGGTGTATATCCGGTTATTGTGACGTTATTCCATTTTATCTTTAGCTTTGCATTATAATTCCTTCTACATTCTTATACAGGGTTATTCACGTCAGACAAAAGGCTCTTATGACAATTCCCATTATTTGGTGAGTGATTTGGAAAATATTTCAAAAATTTGTAGAGTGGTCCCTAGAGAACAGTTTACCGAAATTAGAGCCTTGTAGCTCATTGGGAAATTGGTCAAAAAACGCTTTAAGGTACGTTTTCGTTGAGAGCAGCCGGCAGCTACTGCCGGCGATGGCTATTGATGGCCGCTGCCCGGCAGCGCGGCGTGAACGAAACCGTTAACACGTACTTCTCATAAGAGCAGTCGTTTTTCAGCCGCTCTGGCAGCTGGCGGCCGCTGCCGGCAGCTTTCAACGAAACCAGGCCTTTATTCCGACAATGTTGCGATTTCGGCCAACCGACTACACCCATGAACCGATTAAAAATGGCTTGTAGACCATAGTAAAATTGATTTTCCTGTTTTTATCATTTGTATCCTTGAAAAATTGAAAAAAAACCTTGGTGGAGATCTATTGTTGAAAAAATGAATGAATCTAGTATGAGTAACCTTCTCTGTTGTTTACTTTTTTTTAAATTGATAGGGTGAGATTGCTTATGTTAATAAAACAGTAGTAAAGAACGAATAAAAACTATTTTAAGAGGATCTTCTAATCATTCTTTGAGGGGTTAGTAAAAATCGCGACATTATCACTACAACGCGTTTTTGACCGATTTCCCAATGAGCTACAAGGCCCTAATTTCACTAAAATGTTCTCTAGGGACCCCCCTGAAAATCTTTGGAATATTTTTCGAATCGCTCGCCAAATAATGCGAGTTGCCATCTGATGTGAATAAGGCTGTAAACAGTAGGTGTTACTATTGTAAGAATTAGTCAGATATGTTTATAAGATCATATTTTAGTAATATGTACATGTATAAAATATGCGCGTGTTTCTGCTCTGATTATAAATGTTTCATAAGTCATAATGAAAATAAATAAATATTAATACAGAAATAAACACTAAAGTAATGAAAGAAAGATATCAAACAAACAGGATCTATATAAATACAGTTGTTGTATTTTATTAAATAAAAGGATTGGCTAACAACAACACACACCTACACAGTTCCGGTAATAAATAAATTTGGCATATGGTTGGTAGTACTGTATGACAGATTTAATAGTTTCACAACGTGTTAAAAAGACACAATTTCAATTTCATAAAGTATAAAAATGTATAGTGCGTCTACATTGGCTCGACCAACACAACTCTCTTATTTGTCTGTACCACAATTTAGAGAATTAAAGAAACAAGAGTTTGTTGTAAATTGTGTTGTATGTTGCTATTTTTAACAATAACATCATACTCATCGTATTGACCTACGTTTAATTAAACAACAAAAAAAAATCAATAAGTCAATAGTTAATAAAAACCAATATTGATCTATTCGAGAAATATTTGAATAAAATAACTTGGAAATAAAGATAATGATAATAATAAAAATAATGAATAATAACCTATTTATGGTAAGACTACTGTTGAAAATTAATGAATAGTTTAAAGGATTTATCTATTTTATAATCATTTAAATTTTAATATTGCCATTATATTAAATATTATTATAGCTTTTGTGTATAAATAAATCATTTATTAAAACCGCTATAATACAAACATACAGTTAAAGTTGAAATCACTTCCATTATTATACCATTGGGTGGCCTGTTAAAATAATAATAATCATTTATAATAATAAAAATAATAGTAATGAATAAAAAAAGTACCGAAAGAATTATCCCATTCAATGAATAATTTTGATGTGTAACTATAGGTAAAGAATTGTTGAAATTTATTCAACAACAATAAAAGAAAATATATTCACACTCTGGTAATCTGTATAATTTTTTTGTTTTAACCAGAAACGGTTTAAGGTATAACCGAACCCGCCGTTCATAGGGAACTCCTTAAAAGGAGACATTTAAGTTTTTTTTTTTTTTTAGAATTTTGTTCTTAAGTATTGAAAACGAAACACTTTTAGTTGATTCTTAATTAAAATTCTTGGCTTCAAGTCTTGGTTTTTTCTAAACAGGACTTTCTTTTGTAGAGGCTCTCAAATTGTAATGAATTTTTATTTTAAAGTTTAAAGTTTGGCATATTTTCGTTCTAAATCATCAACTTGAAGACTTTTAACATAAATCTTTGAATATTCTCAAAAAAAGCGTGACAGATATTTTTTGGCCTGATGAACAACAACGACACGTAAGACACTTAAGATTGAATAATACCTACGGTTATTACGTTTCTTAACCGTAAGATGACGCTTGCTGCACTCTTTTATATAAAGTACTTTTTATTCATTTTACAGATTACTCTACTTTCTTAGAGAGCAATATGGCGTAATATATACATTAAAATTTTAAAATGTTTTTTTGAAGAAAAAATCGATGTTGATGCTAAGTAATTTCGTTTATATCAATTTTTATCTCTGATTTTATATACCGTACACTTGGTTTCAAGCGTATATTAACATTAAATACACTTATTTCGATATTTCGGCTTTTTCAGCATCATTCAAGTAAATTCCGTAGCTAAATAAAACTAACTCGGATGTGATAAAAAAGTTTAAACAAAATCTGGTATAAAGTTTTCGATAACACAAACAAACTAGAGCATGTTTTTCACTTTTTTTGATTGTTTTAAAATTTGGACAAATGAAGCTTAGACTGATATTAAGCTATGGTAATTTTTCCAAGTTTTTGAATCTGAAGTTTCATTCAATTTAGTAGAGTTCAACCTCAAATATCAACAGACCGCACACTTGGAGAATGACCGTCACCACATGTGTATGGTTAATATACATATAGATAGATAGATAGATAGATATAAAAATGGACGATCGGTTTTGTTGATGTCGAAATGCTTTTGCATTTCTCAAATAATTCCAGATAAGATAGATTGATTGCCCACTAAATCTTAAATACTACACGCATTTATTTTCCGATTACATGACCACAAGTATAACGGATTGGAAGATCGAAATATGGAGAAGAAGGAGATCTGTAAGAGCGAGACACAGTTTGCGACAAGAGAAATGACACCTTGGAATCAATTTATATCACATACCCACAAACACAAACATATATGAATAGGTTTCCTACCTACATGAATGAAGAAGATTATTCAAATTCTTTTAGAATATTACTCAACCTGTATTGTGGATATGTAGAATAACAGTCTGATGTCAGGTCGATTTAAGACCACTATAATATTACACAATTTTACGATTTCTACAACAATAACCCTGTGTGTTACTGTTGTTATAATTTAATGTAAAATATGATAATTTGAATTGATGAAAAAAGTCTTATTATTAATAATCGTTGTGCATTTAGAAATTTATTACAACTATAAAGTTGTCAAAAATTTTATTATTCCTATAAATCTCTCCACTTGTAAAAAAAACATCTTCTAGTAGTAAACAAGCTGTAAAATCCATCTATAACAAATCAATCTAACATACATATGTATGTACCTAATTATCGATACGATTTTGTAAAAGTGTTTCAACTAAATATGATCTGAATGTGGCATTTTCCGGATATACAGCATACAAGTGTGTATGTATACTCATCTTTCGAAGCCGTTAAACGGTGTTGTCATCTGTCAGCGACCACACCAAAGCTGTTCTACAATATCCGAGTAATTTATTGTAAAACTTATACCGGTTTTTGTTAGTAGGTATACCTACTATACATATACATAGGTATAGTACATACATATACCAGGTGATTCATGTTAAACGTAAAGCTCTTATGTGAGTAATCTTCTCTAATGATTACAATTTTTAACTTGATAGGCTAATGTTTAAGTTAATTCAATGTTTATTGCTCTTACCTATTCTGATTTCCTTTAATGTAAAAAATAATAAAACTCACCTAGTCTTATTTGTTTCTAATGCTTCCAATGTCAAAGATTTTCTTTAAAATAAAGCAAACACTTAATCAACACTTAAAAATAGGCAGTGATTAAAAAGCAATAAAAACGATTCTAAGAGGGTCTTCTAGTCATTCTTAATCCTTTGACGGGTATAACCAGTTAGTGAAAATCGGGACATTGTCGGAATTAAGCGTGTTTTGACCAATTTCTCAATGAGCTATTACAATTCCCTAATTTTTCTCAAATGTTTGCTAGAGACCCCTATAAATCTTAGAAATATTTTTCGAACCGCTTGCCAAATAATGACAGTTGCCATAAGAACTTTTCGCCTTACGTGATCACCCGGTATGTTTAGACAGTTACTGTTGCCGCTGTTGTTGTATCATAATCATAAATTGTTTTTATTGCAATTATTTGAATCAGTGCACGGCGATAATACTAAGGCGGCTTTCCTTCAAACCGTTCCATATTGTAAATTATTAAAAAAAAACACAATACACCCGTTGAGTTGGTGTAAGATAGTCGAATTATCATTAAATCTTTAAATTTCCAATAAAGACTCAATTTTGGGAGAGTTTCGGGTGTTAATTAGAAAAATATTATAAGCGATGCGATTTCAATCAAACGTTGAAATCTCCATTAGACCGTTTACACAATAGTAACTTTTTTATCTATTTGTAGCAATCAAGTATTGAAATATTTAAAAAGTAAATTTTCAGTTACGTACATAATTAATACGAAACTCCTGAAAACTTGGAAGTTTTCTGTGCTAACGTTGCGTTAAAGTCTCCACTGTTACAATGAATATACGTTTTAGCGAATTTTTTTAAAAAAAATTAGCTAATGACGAGATCCTCACTTTTGAATTTCCGAAAAATGTTTGCACAGAAGTTCGTTTTGGGACCTAAGGAACCCATATCCACCGTTCGTTAAAATTTTTATATATATATATATATATATATATTTATATATATATATATATATGTATACCCACGATAACTGCCGTAAAAATAGTCCAATCTGAATGAAACTTGGTACAAAAATCAGTCTTTGTGATAGCTTGGATGAGTTCGTTGGCCAGACTGGTAGGGCCAACACTTTTGGAATAAGAGCTGAAGAAATGTTAAAATCATTTTCAATATTACATTTGCTTAGATTTTGATGAAAATTAAAATAACAGTAGAGCCGACCATTCTCTATGACCCAGAAAAAAAATCATCAAAATCGGTTCGTTGGTTCGCAAGAAAAATGTAAAAATCTCTTTTTTGAGTATAAGCAGTAAAATCGATTATCTCAGGTGGCTATATGTTCTCTGACTATTGATATTAGAAAAAAAATTGAATATCGCGGGGGGGGGGGCAACTAATTTTGACAGTTAATATTAGACGCAAGGCCTGCTAGAGAATTTCGCTTGAAAAAATCAAGCAGGCCTTGATTAGACGTATTAGACAAACAACAAACTTCATTATTATTTTTTTTTTTTAGTGTTTCTTATTGTTTGTGGATTAAAAGTATTTTTCAATAAAAATCATAAATATTAAAATAACATCGGGAAATGAATTTATTAGTTGATTCAATGTTATTAAAATATATTAATTGTCAGTATCATAAGAATGTTTTGCAATTAATATTTCAGTATGTAGATACATAAAAAATTCGCTATATAAGGTACTTGCTGCCTTTGGAGATTTTTTTTTTCAAAAAGTAAATTGAATTTAATAGAAAAAAAAACGCTAAAAGCTCCTGTATGTTGCTTATTCTTACGATATTATAAAGTCTTTAGTTTCAATTCATTTTTTAATAAAATTATTTATAGATTCAAAGAAGAAAAAACTACTAATTTTAATTTTAGTCGTTTTTTAAATGAAAAAACACGAAAACAGCTGTTTTTCTTATTAACGTTGAAGTTGCCGCAAAATTCAAGTTATACAAATCGAAAAATTTGTAGAAAGAAAGAGAAATGTCAAAGTTTGGAATAAATTACTGAAAACGGTTCGTTTTGAATCCATTCTAACGTATCTCTAACTGTCTTCTGTGTGTGTGTATTGTCACTGTTCCAAAAAAAAAAACACGGATAATATCAACAACATGAAAAAACTGAACATTTGAATAGCCAGCAAAACTGAGTATACAGAATAAAGAAACCGACGATGAATCCGATTAAAATCCTCAATCAAGCTTATATCAGCTTTGTTCTGTCCTGAATTCAAAGCTCGAAGTATAACTACCCGTAATAATCTTATGATTGCAGATTGCATCGTATTTTTTATAGTTTTTCTTCCAGAAATTTTCCAAACGAATGGATCATTATTAAAATTATACGCGGATATTAATGATGAATTAATCCTACATAATTTTAGTTGGTGGATTAATGATTTACATATGTATAAATATGACTTCATGGTCACATTAAAGGTCGTTCACATAGGTCTATTTCAAAAGAATAAAAAGACAAATAAAAATGTGAATTTCCTTGTAAAAATTGCATAGATTTTCACATCAATTTCCTTATTTGAGTTCTATTTGTAATGTACAACTTTTACTATTTATTTATTATTGTTTTTTAGATGATAATAATAATAACAGCAATAATGAGGAGAAGTATGAAATCATACCTGTCAAAAAATTGAAAGTTACAACAATAATTCATGTATTGAATAGAGAAATTTCTTTATAACAATATAATGATATCATTTCTTACGCAACAATGATTTATATAAAAGTTCCGTTCTTTCCAAATAACACCTACAAGAATAAATTCAATCGAACAACACCACAACTTATTGCTTTTAATTTTTAATAATAATTGAATAGAGAAATAATGTAAATATGTATGTGCGTATGTATGTAGGTTTTTAGGGCAATTATAGACCAAACAAAACTTTTCTATTTTGAACAAAAATAAATATTAGAGAATATGACAAGGTTAAAATTTGAACTCTTGTGCTTTGTGAATTGGTTGATTTCCAAGAAACTTTATGACAGTGGTGTGTGGTGACCTTTCCCACGGAATTATCATCAACACATAATTCAGACTTTTTCTCAAAAAAAAAAAATCGTTTAAATCAGAGATGACCTACCGCATATACCTATATAGATGCCGACAATAATCAAAATTTGATCCTTTAAAATCGTTTGCGGCTTGTCGGCGGCAATCATAAAATTGTGACGACGATAAAATGACCACCCACAACTGTTAGCTTACACACAGTTAAACTCAATCTGTGTTAGCGGTTTTAAAGGAGTACTTTAGAAGTTAATTGGGATTTAACGAAATCTGGAATTTAGCGTAGGCTTGATTTATTTTTTGATAATCCTCTCTTATATTATTGATTTATTGGTGTTAATAATGTTTACGATCTGATGAACCTTAACGAGTCGATTATTACAAAATGAAGATTAACCATCTAATTTACCTTTTGTGTGTAGAACGGTTAATCTTACCATTCTTCATATCGTTATAGAATCATGTGAATGTATACATGATTATTATTTCTATTCACCAAGACAAACTAGATGGAATTTTGCAATTTATTTATATCAAGACTTAATGAGAACTTTCATAGGGTGGGATTATAAAATAAAACAAGACAGACAACGACAAAAACAACAACAATACAATAAAAAATCGTTGAGAGATAATGTCATTCTAGATTGTTTCTCTTTATAGACACCTACATTAGTAAGATAGACTTGTATAAATGTTTTAAGTGGGCATAAAACTTTATTTTAAACAAGAATAATTTTATATAAACGACTGACGACTATTCTCCGTTCATCATTCACTATCATAATAACATTAATAAATGGACTTGTTCTAATGATAATAATAGGTACACCCACTTGATTTTCGCAAATTGTTATTAAAGCTAACTTGTACCATACAAATTGTTTGATGATTTTTAAAAGTGCAAAATGATGATTGTTAAGTAAGAATCATCGGATTCTACACTAAAAGAATTTGACTTAAAATAATCATAGAAGATCGCCAAAAGTAAGAAAATGGATGAAGGAACTAGCAGCTATACGATATCTCCATTCTCGAAACAAACGTTTCTCTGATATCTTTTTCGATACATGAATAATTGAAGGATTATGAAGAATAGTTAAAAACAAGTTGCAATTTTGATAGATGTAACTAGAAAACGAGCTTTAACAGCAGAATTTGCACGTGTTTCATGTTATCGTCATGTCGATAAGTTATTCCACTTGTAATCTTCTACGAATTTCCACACCTGTCCATTTTATACAATAAACATAGGAACACACACACAAACAGGTGTCATATCTCAAAACTAAACTACCTGATGCAAATCTTATATGTCAATCAGTTCAAAATATACATCATGCCATGCGTGATCATCGTCAACAACAGCAACAACAACATAAACATCGGATAGTGGAGAATATCTGATGGCTAAGATATCTCTCTCACCGTTATATTATTACAAGCAACAATAGTTTAATCACTGAAGTCTGTATATTATACAGGGTGTCGATCCTAAATATGGACGATACTATGAAACTCCTATTATTTGGCGAGTGATTCGAAAAATCAAGGATTTGTTAGGGGGGTATCCAAGAACATTTAAGCAAAATTAGTCTAGGTCATTGGGAAGTTGGTCGAAAGACGCTTAATTTCAAAAATGATTTCCGCCAACCAACTACAAATATGAATCGATTAAAAATGGCTCTCAGACTCTCGTAAAATTTATTTTTCTCGTTTTTCTCATTTGGATCATTGAAAAATAGAAAAAAACCGTGGTGGAGATTGATCGTCGAAAAAATGAATGAAACTAGTTTGAGTAAGTAAAAAAAACACTTACACACTATAAACAATCTTCCTCCATCGACTTAAAAATAGTAAAAATAAGTAAATGACCTCGTCATGTATAAGGATTTCGGAAAATCAGTGTTCCCATTTTCTCAAGGATCCAGTGATGAAAAACGAATGAAATTATGTTAACGGGATCTTCTAGTCATTCTTATTGTTAGTCGTTTGACGCTTATTCCGATATCGTCGAAATAAGGCGTTTTTTGTTCCATTTCGCAATGAGCTAAAAGTTCCTAATTTTACTGAATGTTCTCGAGGGACCCCCTCTACAAATCACAAATTGAAATATTTCTGGAATCACTCGCTAAATAATGGAAGTTGCCATAAGAAGTTTTCGCCTTACGTGAATCACCTGGTATTTTTTTAAATCGTTCGTCAACTAATAGGAGTTTCATAATATCGTCCAATTCGTCCATATTTAGAATTGACACCGTGTATATGTATTACACCGATGTATAGGTAGTTTATATTGCTTGGTCTTTAAAAACCATCATATATCTTCAAGTGATTGCTGTGATTTTAATCGAGAAAGTCGTTTATTAGCAAGTGTATCTACATAAACAAAACGAGACATTTGATATTGATGATTATCAAAAAAAATCGAATTGTAACCGAAAATTAACGATAATCTCATACAGTGATTACACTGATTACATGAAAATTTGTTATCAACTAATATCAACAGGTGGTCGTTTCCATCGAATATAATGTAAATTACAGTTATCTTGTATTGTTTTCCGGACTATTTTCAGCACACCTTAATTTCTTTATTAAAAAATAAATATGCACCAATACTAAAATTTCCCGATCAACAGAACATTTTTCTTTATTTCTATTAAAAAACAAAGAAATTGCAAATTCTTGTTTAATAATAATTTCCTTACAACAACTTCAAGCACTGTAATCGTCGTAGAATCGAGATTGAGACTTAATAAAAATCATGATCAAATATCGGTATGTATATTAATTATGAAATGGTGGAGGGATAATAGACAGAAATGTGTTGATTGAAAAATAAAATCAAATTGAAAAACAGAAGGAATACAAGAATAAAATAAAACAACAAACAAATAAACATTGTCCTATACAATGTAATTATGCAGCAATTACTTTCAGCTTCAGCTTCAGTATAAAGAATCGACAAGCTCACTTGGGAATAAATTAGCCTCAATGTGTATTTATGCAGAACTAGCCAACCATAAAACTAAACTCACAATCAGTTAAAATAGTCCCAAAGGCAATGGAGATAATCGTATAGAACAACAACAGAATAGAGAAATAGATCGGAGATTAATCTTTTTCTGTATACTATATAGTGACTTTATTGTAGCTATTTAAAACATACAAAAGTAAGATTATGGTATTCAGTACAATACAAAATCTTGTCTAAATCAGTAATCAAATCGAAAATTGTCAATTCAACAATAGAGATTAATAAAATAAAAACCTCATTGTTGCTTCATTTATCCGACAATTACGTGATTATCATCATCATCATCATCATCGACATCATCAACATCATCGTGATCTTGATCAACAAAAAGAATGTTTCCCGATAAGTTAAATTGACCACCCGGGTGATGATTTGAAATCTAGTCAATTGATGTGTGTTTGTTGTTGTTTCGTCTATGAATAATTCATGAAAACTTACTGTTATAAGAATTTACAATGTAATTACAAAACAATTACTATGACTAAATTGGTATAACTGATTTGAAGAAATGATAGTTTCCTTTGTTTTGTACTCCTATTTCTTTTATCTCTATATGGATATATCATTAACTACACGATTTGATAGTGACAATGATGATTAATCTGAATTATAAGAAATCTATTCGTGTTTAATTGAATTAAAATCTGCCCTCGTTATTGTTGTTGTGAAATTGAATAATAACATCATCTATTGTGCGATTTTTTTTGATACTAGAGAGGGAAAACTGAACTGGGAATTCTGCTGTAGTATCTACAGTTAGAAACCTGTTTGAAATGAGTTTGTAAGACGTCAATAAATATAAGCTTGACCAAACAACAAATGTGCAATTTCCTCGATTTAGAACAGGTGATTTAAGTATTTTCTTAACGCACTGCAACAAGTTCAAACGATTAGCCAAAAAAAAATGTTCAAAAAGTATGGACGATCGTTTATATTTCATGCTTTTATGAATGTGTTTAAAGTTCCACAACAATTCAACGAATTCATGCAATATTCATTGCAATGGTCCAAGTTTATACATGCTGTTCGCCATTATAACAAACACATGATCATTGTTTATGGTCATATCGAAACTGGACAATTTATCGGACTGCGTTGTATTCAAATTCAACAACAACAACAAAAACATGAATTGGCACTAACATATTTCGCAATTTTTTCGATTAAAATCGGAATGAAACACGCCTATCCTTGATATTTTTCACAATATTTATACCAAAGTTCATTTAAACAACTAGAACCGGAATCAATTAAATTAAAATCTTCCTCCCTTTAAAATGCATCAATCTAAACAATTATTCTTGGAAAAATTCAATTCAATAATGATTAATTTACTACAAGTTATGTTGTGGTTGTTAAAATAAAATGAAACCATTTATGATTTCTGACAGAATCATTAATGATAATCATTCTTTATCATGATCAAACTTACATAAAATTCAATAAGATGGAGAGTTAGTTGATTGATTTATCTACAAATTGGATTGGATCCGACTTGACTAGAAGTGGAATTTAATTTAATAGTAAACATTTTCTTCTTGTTGTGTTATTCTCTAATGTTGTGAAATTTTTATTGTTGTTTTCAAAAAAAAAGTGGAAAATTTCGATAGAATCCGCCAGTTGGTTTCAAGGAGAAAAACATTAAATTTTAACAATTTTCGTTAATTACATACTAAATGTATTGCAAAATGCGATAATTAGACGAAACAAAGATGTTTTACTAAGTATTTATAGTCTTATTTTCTTACAATCAAGATCAAACACGTATTTTGTATTCTTAAGGATAGCGTTTCGAAATTTACTTACCGAACAACTCAAGTTAAGCAATAGTAAAACAAAAGAACAATAACTTATTAACCTGTAGGTTTTATGTATTTATCTTTGTACATATAGATAAATGTCTTATAATTCGACTATAATTATAATAAAAATATGTTATCAATAAACATCTACGCCTAAGTCTCAATTCTTAATATAACTCAATAGAAAGATCGTAATCATCACTGAGGAGCTATTACGAAATTTTCTCTAAATTTGCTCAATCTTTAAAGGCATTTGAAGATTATAAATAATACCAAAGGTCTCCACCACAACCGGACTCACAACTTTTAAGCTAGGCTTCGTACGCTCGACAATTCACCTTATTTGGGTTAAATGTCTTCCCCCAATAGTCCCGTTCTTTTAATAAAGTCCAGGATACTGTTTAGGGGACTACTTTTTATTTCCTCCGGAGAGACATATTCCCCTCCCAGGTACCACGCTCTGAGATCCTTTAAGGCCTCGCAGTAGCATAGAATATAAAGGGAAGTTTCATCCTCCTCTTCACAGGCCCTACATGTTGGGTCTAATGCAATCCCAATGTTATTGAGATGTTTCCTCAGTCCACAGTGTCCAGTAAGAGCGTACAAAAGGCCTTAAAGGCCAGGGTACAGTGGGCCACGAACCACGGCTCGGGTGAGAGGGTCTGGTAAGGACCTCTCACAAAATGGAATAATTAATTAATTAAAAAGCTAGCCTTCGAACCGGAACAGAACCAAAAACCGGAAAAAGGAAATTTTGGCCGAAACGGAGCTGAAGCGACAACAAAAACTGTTTCTTTTTTCTATTCAAACCTACTGTTAAACACAACGCCGGAACTGCGTCGCCAATCGGTACTTCAGGGCACTTAACATGAACTTGCAAGTAAACTACTGATTTAAGTAGATTACTTGCAGTAGATTAGATTTAAGGGAGATATTGGGAGTTAAACTTACTCCTGCAGAATCAGTTTCTTTTTTTACAGTCCTCTGTAACGACTCAATATTTTTAGTGGTTTAAAAATTAGTTAACACAGATTCACTAAAGTTATCAAAAGGTGTAACCGCGTTTTCATCCCTTGTTGGGGGTTGAAGTTTTTTTACGATTTCCTATCACATGGTAAAACGTAACGTAACACCATGAAAATTCTTCTGAAGTGAAAATACAATATAATTCTAGGGTTTTTCTGTGTTTATAATAGTTACCTTCTAAATGTCTCTTAAGTGTTGTAGGTACCTTTTAGGGTAAAATTTAAAAATTTGAAAATTAATCATTTCTAACTGAACCGAAAAACGAAAAAAAAAACGTTATTTTTGCAGGAACGAAAACCAGAACCGAAACAATCATTTTTTAATTGAACCGTAACTAAGACCGGAACAAAAAAATAACGATTCGATGGCCTACTTTTAAGTCAGTTAATGGAATACATACCTACAGTTGTGGTAGAGTAATAATAATATTGCACATTATCTAATCATTGATTAACAATTAGAGAATGCTAATGATTTGAATTGCCAAATATGATTTAAATAGACAAAACAACAAAAGTTAAGGGTGAATCCGACCCTGACCTGTTCTGACAGTGGGCAAAGTTGTTACCAGCGTGGGAAAGGTTTTCAGAAATGACGCACTGTTTTGGGCGTCAACAAAACAGTTGAATATCACCTGAGGCGACATTGCTGCTGCTGCCCACTAAACGCACACCAATATCAAACGATAATTTCAAAAATTATAAATAGAAATTAAACGATTTTTTATTATAATTCTTAAACTATAGTTTAGAAAACTCACCCACCCACTTCTTTCTCGATCTAATTGTATACCAGTCTAGATCCGGCTCGACAATATCCTTGCCCAATTTCTTTTTTTATTATTTCATGCATTGTTTTTTCTAGATTTTTGCACAACTAATCCAATCTAACCTTGTATTGAGACAATATACAACAAATAGTGAATAAAGCAAGGACATTTATCTAAAAGATAATACCGCAAGAAAAATTGTAAAATAAAATATTATAGAATACTAGTAGTATAGTGGAGATTCAAGAAGTTTTAGATTTATTAATGTGGTGTAGAGTATGTGAGTCGTTGGGAGAAAGATTAGTTGAAATTCTCACGGTTGCTGCAATTACACACCCACACATACAGGGGCGACGACTAATTTATGAAATTTCTATTAAACTATTGATTGTAGGTGGCAATTTACGCTCATAAACTCGAAAAATTTCCCATAGATTTCATTGTAATTGTAGAAAAATAATAACATTTCCGCATAGATATAATTTACTATAACGTTGGTTCTTTAACTAAATTGAAACTGTTATACACGACATAATTTGTGAAATTATCTTACGATTAGAAGAGAGAGGAGAAATGTGCTACTCAAAAACTTCAAACAACATTCAACATCTTCCTTTGATAATGTTTTGGCTGGGTATCAAATATCGCTGGCATCTACATAATGATACACAAAATCAAAGCATTAAACAAAAAACAGAGTCAAACTATAAGGAAAGAACACTCTCATATGTCCTATTGAAAATCTTTTTAAAAAGAAGCCAGAGTTATCAAAAAAAAACTCTTTCCAAAGCCAAAACAGCTCTAATTGGACCTAGACCCTCATACGGAATCGCCTGTGCGGGCGCTAAAATAGCCATGAAGAAAAAATTAGAACGAACACATCAACTCTACTAGGATGAATTACCAGGAATGGTCCTGTAAAATATATTTCTGGATTTTTTAAGCCATAGAACTCCTAGAACAACGCAGGAGGCAATTAAGACAGATCACAGGACTGTTTACTGGTCACACAACATGTAGAGCCTGTGAAGCGGAAGATGAAATTTCGTTTCATATTTTATACTACTGTGAGACCTTGAAGGATCTCAGAGCATCTCAGGACGCGACTATTGGGGAAAGACAATAAGCCCAGATCAAGCGTGTTGACGGGTGTACAAAAGGCTTTAAAGGCTGAGGTACCGTGGGGAACGAACCACAGCTCGTGTGTGGAGGGCGAAAAAAGACCCCACACAAAACAATGATAAGAATAATAATGTAGATTTAACAGAAACAAAGACGATTATGTTGAAAATTAGCTCACAGTTTGAAATGTAATGTTATAAAAATTCATTTTCACACAGTACACACACAACTAGAAATTATATTGATAATAAAATTTGATGGGATACTGTTAATGTGATTTCAAAACCAAAAAAGTACATCGATAATGAGCGACACAATCACATAATTAACTCCACAGACATTTACAATTAATCGTCTGCTGTTCCATTGAAAAGAACGTGTAATTATAAAGAAAGAAAGAATGGAAAATAGGTACAATTGTTATACTGATTGAATTATAAAAATATCAATGACTCTCTTTCTTAATACAATTTATTATTATTAATTCCCACTTACTGAATTATTATAAAAAATCTTACAGATTGCATTGAATGAACACGATTTTTATAAAACTGTTACACCAAAAGAACTGTGAGTGTTTGGCCTTAAAAACATGGGAAACAAGCTGATAATTATTCATAATTATTGTTCATCGTAGTTTATAATTAGTGAACGCTAGAAAATTTGGTTTTTGTAAATTAGAAATGAAAGTTGCTACTGCCCAGACAACATTGCAAATATTGTTATTTTTCCGCTTCTCTGAACACCTTCTTTCTTTTCTTGTTGTTGTTGTTATTGGTTGCTGTCAATATAGTATAAAATATGGTTTTTTAACTGACATTCAATCTACAATTGAAATTTTAATTGTTGGAATTACAGTACAAAAACATTGATTTATTTGATTAAATATCGGTTAATTAGTTCAAACAATGCGAAAAATGCCGTCGTCGTAACAGTTTATGTAATCGTAACAATCAATTAAATAGGTAATGAAAGTTGTTAAGACTGTAACAACATAATCAAGTTCAAAATCATATACATGAATTAGCACGATACAAATAAATTTCGTTTACAATAAAAAAACACAGGAAAAAATTCACACTTTTCAAAAATTTTGTAATTAGTAAAACACAAGAGAGAATGAAGAAAAAAACAAACGTAAATATCCTCCTAATGAAGACATGAAAGTATCTAAATAAATAACCGTTAAAAATATTATGGCATGTAATTAAGTCATATAAGACAATGTTTATTGCCTAATGTAAGCAGGTTTTTTTTGGATGACGGCCTCACCAATTTCCACCAAATTTCCATCCTACGCCTTTTTTTTCGGTTGTAAAATATTAGTTTTATCGTTTTGTTTCTCTCGGTCTTTTATTTATATCAGGTGTGTGTTTTTTAGCCAAATTGTCGGTCTAAATTAAAGTTATAGAAACGATTAATTTAAGATAAGTGTAAAATTTCGATTGTTGAACCGGTTTATCATTAAATAAAATATTGATACAATAGACAATTATTGAAAAATCCCTCTCTAACAAGATCTGTCTTTAGTTATAATTTATTATTATTGTTGTTACGATTTTAAAGAGAGAGCAAGTCATGCCATCAGATATTGCAAAAGATAACATATTTAATGTGGGTACAACAACAACAAATCAATGTTGCAAAATAATATTCTTCAGATTTTTAACAATTCTCGTCGGAGGACTACACTTGTGTATAGATAACTATGTATAGGTGGAGAAAATAAAAAGTGAAACGTAATAGATCGTTGCTGAAATTCGAATCAAGGACAAGATTGTTGTAACCTACGAGAAGTATACAAGTATACGAGTTTTTTCTTTTCTTCTCTTTCTCTATTATAATTAATTAATAATAAAACAACACGAGATGGATCTTTTTTCATTTTACGTATAATAAAAGGGTTAGTTGAATTAATGATATATTAAAACATCATCAACTCAATTCTTTGACCAAGGATATAAAACATAATTAATAGGCATAAAACCATTATTTTTTGGTAAATTATTGCAATTTGGGCACTACTTTACTAATGAATTTTTACAAAGAAACGTTTTTAAATAAAGTGCGCAAGATGACGAAAATGTTTTTCGCAAGAAAATTGGAGAATAGAAAAATTTTCAGTTAAAAATCAACTAAAGTAGACTAAACTTGCTCCTTTTGTTGGACCAAAATCTCTTATCTATAACTATAGTCTAAAATTCTACTCAATAATCGGTGTGGAAATGTTATCATACTAGAAATGGGTGATTGAGAAGATAAATTACCTAAAACTAAAATTAAAAAATCAAAACCAAGCTAAAACGTCACCTTCTCATGTTTCAACAGTAAATTGGTAAAAAAAGATTATTACAAACGTTTGAAACGCTTCTATTTGACGGCTTGAAACAAAAGATTGTCGATTTAGGACAAAAACTTCTTAAAACGTAAACGAAAATCGAAGAAATCAACTTGAAAAGCGTCAATAGAACTGATGATTTGGGACAAAATCCTTAAAAATCTCGATTTAAATTCAAAAATTTTATGGAAAACGACAAATCCTATGTACGAGTATCTAATCTTTGTCATTAAAATATGTATAACCATTTGGAGGCCCACCGGAGACCCTGGAGTTTATTGATTTTATGTCACCAATTTCTTGGATTTCCTTACATTATTTTCTGTTTCAACCCATTATGAAATAAGTATAAAGCGACCTATTATTTTACATGAAGATAGAAGAATTATTAACATACACATCTATAAGACTTTCTATAATTTGTTGTCTATTGACGTTTACATCCACATACATACACGTCCCTGAATAAGACAGTTTTGTATACAATATTTTTTTATTTTAGTTGTTTTCATACAATATTATTATTATTATCGACGCACGGTTGCAACCTTTCACGATTAGAATCATCCATCTATGAAGATATTATTGGCAGGGACGAACGACAATTTTTACAATATTAATATAGATTTTAATTAAATTTTAATGAAATTGTATAGTGGAAACAGTAATAATATTAATAATAATAATTCAGAAAGATTGCGTGAGAAATATTGTTAATAAAATTTAATAAGGTTACTCGGTATAACAACAATACAAGACCCACCTCGATTTTAGATATTTGTTGAGTTTATTACAAGAAATATGACCAAGTTGATAGAAATGGTTTTGTTGTTCAGTTATTATTGAAAGAATAAAGAAAGCGATGTTATCAGAAAAAGTCGCCAACAACAATCCATTTCTATATTTAGACAGCGACAGCAGATAGCAATGAAATTATTGTTGATTACAACCACTTTTCCATCAACAAACAGAACACATTAAATCTATATATTGACAAAGAGATGATGACTAACATGCAGACATACAAATCCATTAGCATACCACCAATAATCTAACAATCATAAATGAGATTACATGCATATGGTAGTTTTTATTGTTGAAATAATGAACGATTTTGATGGATCGGTAAAGCTTTCCATTTTATTATTATACAACACAATACGTATGCCTAAATAGGTACATCTACATATATACAGAGTTATTCATGTCGAACAAAAGATCCTATTATTTCACGAGTAATTCGAAAAATATTTTAAGGATTTGTAGAGTAGTCCCTAGAGAACATTTAAGCAAAATTAGAAACACGTAGCTCATTTGGACCCGGTTGTAATTTTCAAAAACGAACTAAGCACGAAACCTGACTTAGAATGACTCGAGGATTCTCCCAATATTGTTTTTCTTTCGTTTATCTCCATTGCATTCTATAAAAAATACAAAACATTCCACCTTTTCCAAAATAAGATTAAGAAAAACGAAAAAAATCAATGCAGGGAGGCTCCTAAAGTTGTTTTGCGTGTTTAGTTTTAGTTTGTTTTTGAAAATCGCAACATTGTCAGAAACGAGCATTTTTTGTTCAACTTCCAAATGAGCTACGAGGTGCTAATTTTGCTAAAATGATCCTCAGTACCCTCCTATAAATCCTTGACATATTTTTCAAACCGCTCGCCTAATAATAATGGGTTGCTAAAATAACTTTTCGTCCGACGTGAATAACCCTGTATAGGTACAACACAACACAACATAACACCCAACATGGAAACGTTTTATTTAATATCGAAAATAAAGGCGAGAAAAAGAAGATTGAAGAATGAAAACAAGACGAAAAAAAAAATAACTAAAAGCAAAGTGTAAGGTTGTTGATCTTGCCTGCCAGCTTCTCCATGGCCTCATAAATCCTATTTAGAGATTTCGATGGTCTCATCATTACAACACCATTCAATTGATCAATTCGACCATCAATTAAACGATCTAATATACAAGAAACAATCAAATCTTCAGCTTCTCCATTACTAATACCCAATTCATTTCCAATAAATTCAATTTTTATATTACGATATGGTTGTATTAATTTTAATAAAATTTTCGTACGGAAATTCATTAATAAATTCGTTATATGTTCTTTAATGAAATGATCATCAATTAATGTTGTTTTATTTTGTTGGAAAATCCGTTCAAATTCTAACATATTATTATTTTGATATGAATCAATCAATGCTTTCATTGCTTGTATTTCCGGTTCATTCATATATGGTTTAGCTTCCTGTGAATCAAATGGATTTATAGACGACTTCATCAGCATACTAGTCAATAATAAATATTTCAAACAGGTTAATCGTCGTGGATTACCTGATTCATCATAATTCCTAAATGCTTCAAAGAAATCTGTATAAGCATGTTCATAATCACCTGAACGTAAATACATTTTACCACCGCATTCTTTAATTATACTCATAATGATTGGATGTGGTATAATTGAACGTATTTTCAATGATTTTTGATAGATTCGTTTTAATTGTTGATGATTTTTCAATTCTGTATACATTTGAATTTCTAATGCATAAATCTCTAATAGTTGAGCACCTTTATTATAATGATTATGATTACTTTCATCAAGATTGTCAACACACCTACATGCCTGTTTCAATTGTCGTATAATAATTGTTAATTTATTAAATTCACCACGTTTCAAATAAATACGACCCAATTTTATATTTGTTTTAAACCATAAACGTTCATTTTTTATTGTTTTTAATGCATCTAATGTTGTCTCATAGAAGATCTTCAATAATTCCATATTATTATCATCATCTGATATTGATGTATAATCCAATATAGAATTGATTGATTTCTCAGCATGATTCTTCGTTACAATTGTATTAATATAAGTTAATAATTCTTTATATCTATTTATTGTTTCTTGATAATTTTTAAATTGAAAATAGATCTTTACCATTTGTTTTAATGCTTTAAAACCCCATACAGTTCGATTATTATCACCTTGTATCTCGAGTACCTTATTAAAAGCCAATAAAGATCGTTCACGGTTATCATCCTTTATCGTTTTAGCCATATAATATTGATTTTCTAGTAATATATCCGGCTCAGAACTGCTATCTTCCGAATCGGAATATTCCAATTCATAATCGTCGTTTTCTTCAATCCAATTTTCAACGTTGTCCATTATAATTCTATATTTATTTATTATTTGTTTTTTTGATTTATAATTATAAAGGAACTGTCAAAAGTTTTGTTTAACAAAGCCTACTTTTTTGGTGATTTAAAGAGAGACAAAAAAAAATAAGGCAATGTTCGCGTTATTTTATTCAAATTATTGGCACGTTTAAAAATTAATAGTGTAACCGATCTGAAATCCTGCACCTACCTGTAAATCTTGAATTTTAATAGCAGAATTTTCAATAAACTTGTAAATGAACTTCTTCTTCTTCTTCTTGATAATCAAACAACAACAAAAACACTTAAAACTAGTGACCCACTAGAACAGTGTCTACAACATATAAAAGCAGGTGAACACACACGCGCTTTTCCTTATACTATAGTAGGTAGTGTACTGAAATGTGCAAGATTATAAGCACACTATACACAACAATAACAACAACAACAATAACAATACCACCACTGACTGACTTACTAAATAACTGGTCTCGCTCTCTCGCAGTCAAGTGCTCAAGAACGACGACGACGACGACGACTACGACGATGGCAGCAGGTGAACCACTCTTCGATATCTATAAAACCCACTCACAACTCTTAAAATATACACACGTAAATATTTTAGTATGTATGCCAATTCGTGGCTAACATACACAATGAGATCTCTCAACTTGAAATATAAACAATACACGAAGATGCTGTACTATCGTTAGAAAGAATATGATCAGAGTTTTTCCCCACCACAAAATTGTTAACAAAAAATTTTCTATATTTGAATTAATAGTACTAATAGCACCCAATGCTACTGTCAGTGGCGTAACTATAAATTTTGGGTCCCCTGTAAGTTTCGTCAATCGGGCTCGTATCAAATCATTAAAGTTGAAAATTCGTTGCAATTGGAAAAATCTTATGCTAATTGTAAACACCGCTCTAAAAAACGTAATCGAAATTCTTTACAATCTTCAAACCACGTGTAAAGATCGAAAAACTGAAACGATTTTTATAATTAGGGCCCCGTTTTTGAGAAAAAAAGGCTTTGAAAATTTGGTCAAGATTCTTAGAACCACTGGAATAGAACAACCTTAAGAATAAATCCTACTAATTAGTCGACATTTGTAATTATTACCCCTTGATATCAACGTACAGTGTTCAGTTGCGAGTGCAATGGAAGCGTTGATTGTGGATGATTGCGTGTTTATTATTTTTTTATAATTTTTTTGTGCCGGTCGGAAATGTCGAACAGTTGCGTACCCGAATTTGTAAAGCTGCAAACGAGCTGTAGGAACTACCGAAACGTGCACCTGCTATGTAGAGTCTAGTTTTGAGTGGAACCAGGGAGTGGGTAGCTTTTGAACAATTTCTGTAGTGATTTTCGTATTACATTATTTTCATAGTTTTTAATCAAATTTATTGTGTGTGTGTTCAATAAGTATGTTTGTAAAATCAAAGTTTGTGAAATTTAAATATATTTTTCCTATTTTGCGTTGGAAATAGACTTATTTTGACATAAAAAGTAGTGTGGAAATGAAATATTTCTTAACTACTTTGAGTGTAGAAATATCTAGGATAATTTATTTTTTAAAAGTTGGTAACACTTGCCTTATTATTGAAATGTCACTTTTTGACAGATATTAAAAACAGTCGATTTAAATAAAAAATTTATTTCATTTAATTCAAATTGTTTCTCCATTGCATTTTCAACAATTTCCTACAGTTCGGGTGGAGTGCACAATAAGTCGTCACACATTTTCACTTAAAAATTGTAATGAAAATGGAGACTAAAACAATTGAAAATCAACTTGATGGATACTAGATACAAAAATTGAATATCGGTTACACCTACAATACCAACTCCTATAAAATTCCCTAAATTTCCAAAATCTATTTTTTTTTTGAAAAAAGGGTGCAAGGGGGTGCAAAATAGGAAAAATAGTATAAAAAACTCGGTTCAGAAGTCAATTCCTGCATTCGACCATTAAAAAACTCGCCGCTTCGCGGCTCGTTTTTTAATATTGGTCTCATGCAGGAATTTTCGACTTCTGAAACTCGTTTTTTAATATACTATTTCCTATTTTGCGTTGGAAATAGACTTATTTTGACATAAAAAGTAGTGTGGAAATGAAATATTTCTTAACTACTTTGAGTGTAGAAATATCTAGGATAATTTATTTTTTAGAAGTTGGTAACACTTGCCTTATTATTGAAATGTCACTTTTTGACAGATATTAAAAACAGTCAATTTAAATAAAAATTTTATTTCATTTAATTCAAATTGTTTCTCCATTGCATTTTCAACAATTTCCCACAGTTCGGGTGGAGTACACGATAAGTCGTCACACATTTTCACTTAAAAATTGTAATGAAAATGGAGACTAAAACAATTGAAAATCAACTTGATGGATACTAGATACAAAAATTGAATATCGGTCACATCTACAATACCAACTCCTATAAAATTCCCTAAATTTCCAAAATCTATTTTTTTTTTTGGAAAAAGGGTGCAAGGGGATGCAAAATAGGAAAAATAGTATAAAAAACTCGGTTCAGAAGTCAATTCCTGCATTCGACCATTAAAAAACTCGCCGCTTCGCGGCTCGTTTTTTAATATTGGTCTCATGCAGGAATTGTCGACTTCTGAAACTCGTTTTTTAATATACTATTTCCTATTTTGCGTTGGAAATAGACTTATTTTGACATAAAAAGTAGTGTGGAAATGAAATATTTCTTAACTACTTTGAGTGTAGAAATATCTACGATAATTTATTTTTTAAAAGTTGGTAACACTTGCCTTATTATTGAAATGTCACTTTTTGACAGATATTAAAAACAGTCGATTTAAATAAAAAATTTATTTCATTTAATTCAAATTGTTTCTCCATTGCATTTTCAACAATTTCCCACAGTTCGGGTGGAGTACACAATAAGTCGTCACACATTTTCACATAAAAATTGTAATGAAAATGGAGACTAAAACAATTGAAAATCAACTTGATGGATACTAGATACAAAAATTGAATATCGGTTACACCTACAATACCAACTCCTATAAAATTTCCTAAATTTCCAAAATCTATTTTTTTTTTTGAAAAAAGGGTGCAAGGGGGTGCAAAATAGGAAAAATAGTATAAAAAACTCGGTTCAGAAGTCAATTCCTGCATTCGACCATTAAAAAACTCGCCGCTTCGCAGCTCGTTTTTTAATATTGGTCTCATGCAGGAATTTTCGACTTCTGAAACTCGTTTTTTAATATACTATTTTTTTTCATTTTACCCTTCAAAATATGTTTATTGCACTCTACGCGGTCTATTCCACATAGGGATAGTGAGGTTTGAATATTGTAAGTTCTTTTTATTACACCCTGTATAATAAAAAATTGCAAAGCGTGTGGACAGATCCGACAGTAGTGTCAACACTTACGTAGTAATTTTAGTCTCAACGTGTAGACATAGCATTTAATTCATAGCCCGAACCAAGTGCCACAAAAAAAATTTATGGTTCTATTTTAAAAAAAATAATTAATACATATTCCCTATCTTACCTTTTTTACACTGAGCCCCCTAATGTAGTTACGCCGTTGGTTATTGTCTGATCGATTTAAATATTTCGCTATTGTATTCAAACTTTGATTATAAAATAATATAACAATAGAGAGGGAGTTTGATATTTATTTTAGAAGACGGAAAAATAGTCGTCATCCATTCGGATTTGAATACAACATTTAACATACATACACACATAGATAACAATTTGCATTTTTAAACATAAATACAAAAATACAGTTAATAAGTATGCAATTATGCATATAATTAGAAACGGTTTACACAATTCTACGTTTTCAATGTAATAACAACATTGGTGTCATATTCAATGAATTAACTTTTGTAGTAATTTCCAGTTTGTAAAAAGAAAAAAGTCTTGGATACTAATTTAAAGAAAACAAACAAAAAACAAAACGAGAATATTTTAATGCAAATCAACTTGTCAATTCAGAGAAGGTGTTTGTTTGTCTAAACAACTCTGTATATGTGCGAAAAAACAGTCGAGGCTATACCCTATTGAAAACATCTAATAGATTCCGATAAAAAAAAGTTGTATTGGAATTTGATGTGCTTTTGACACAGCACATCTCTACCAATACAAATTTTAGATAAAATAGAACAAAGCTCGTTTGGAATCTGTACCTATGTGGATATGTAACGAAAGTTCCTCTATTTGGAAATAGTGGATGCTTGAATATGGATCAATTTTCATAGGGATTACCACAGTTCAACTTATGTTTGGTGCTAAAAACTTTTATTGGGATATCCCAATAAATAGTATATTAACCAACACTATATTAAGAAACAAGTTCCAAAAGTCTCAATTTATTACAAGAGTTCAGTTTATAAAACGAGCGGCAACGCGGCGACTTTCATAAAGAACAAATGTAATAAATAGCTTTTGAAACGAGTTTCTTATACATTTTTTTCTAATTTCCACCCTTTACAACTTTTTTTAACTTCCCGCTAAGAAAATTGAAAATTTTCAAAATTTTTTTATCCCGATTTTTTACCCCGATTTTCGAAAATTGAATTTTTAGCAGATCTAGACGTTTTGGGGCCCTAGGAAGCTATTTTGACTATTTTTGCGAGGGTGTCTGTATGGCTGTATGTGTGTGTCTGTATGGCTGTGTGTGTGTGTGTGTGTATGTGTGTCTGTCTGTCTGTCTGTCTGTATGTGTGTGTGTGTGTCTGTCTGTCTGTGTGCGCGTGCGCGTGTGTGTGTGTGTGTGTGTGTGTGTGGGGGGGGGGAAGACTATGTAAGCAGCTCATAACTTTTGAACGGATTGACGTATTGAAACGCTCTTTACGGCATTCCAAAGGGTTCCACCAAACTTAGATTTCGTGTAAGTTTGAACCGATTCGGGCCGATAGATTTTGAGAAATTCCAAAAAAACCGGAAAATTTCTTTTGACGTCGAATGCCGTTTGAACGATTAAAATCGTTTGATTCGTTAACGAGTTATCGTCGAAAAATTTCGAAAAGTGTTTTTTCAACATAACCTCAAAATTACTCAACCAATCAAATTTATACTTTTCACAATAATTTTGGAGCTTCAAACACTGTGTCGAATACTGCAAAGCTCTTCAAAATCCGTTGATTTGTTTGCCAGATATCGTTGTCGAAATATTTCGATTTTGTTCAACAATGATAACTTATCATTAACGAAAGGGCAGCAAGATAGTCTTGCACCTGGGTGGCACAAGCTCACAGAATGGGCCTGGCCTGCATTTAAGTAAGGCCCAACAGAATTCTAAACAGATATCTCATTGATTGAAGCACGAGTAAATTGAAAAGCAATCAAGAGTTTTATTTGTACTTACCTTCATTTCCAAATTTTCGTACTTGATCAAAGGGCAAGAAGCAGGAAAAAATCAAAGGATCAATCTTGAGTCTAGTCTGGCATAGAGGAGGGGAAACAACAGGATTTCTGGAACATTAATAAGAGATTGTTGAAAATAATTAACAAACAAATAATGAAGTAGTACTTGCTTTTTATTAGTGTCAAATTACCAAATTTATAAAGAAATATTTATAAGTGAACTATATAAATTTTGAAATGAATTTGTTTTCAAAATATTTTACTATTACTTAATTTTTCTTTTACAGTAAGCAAGTACAAAAGAATTGTCAAAAATTATATTATTATATTGAAAACTTGAAATTTTTATCGTTTTCTTTCAATATAGACTGAGCACTAAACGAAAAGTTTGCAGATTTTTAATTTTTTTACTTTGGTTTTTATTTCAAGCCTGGGTTCAAAAATTTAATACGGAACAAACAAAAAAAAAACAGTAATCGGAATTATCTCTCTCTATGTAAATGACATACAAAGATGGTTAATTACATGTAGTAACGACGTACGTTTTGATAAGGCAAAAGGTCAAATTATACTAGTTTTTTCTTCTTGTTTAATAGGCACTAAAATAAAAGGTTATGCTACACTATATTTCTAATGTGTGCAGAGGTGATTGGCATAGGTGAATTTCCGTTTCATCATTTTATAATACTATCATCTCTAATTATATTTTAAAAATTTCAACAAACACAAAACATTGAAAAATCCAAAAATCTCTAAAATTTCGCTAAATGAAAAATAATTTCACCAATCACTAATGCAACAACATAAGAATTGGAAACTAACTGAATTAATACAAGAGTTGTAATTCAATTATTTTCCAAATAATTTTCTTACCAATTATTATTATTATCATTATTATATAAAACAGTACTGATAACAGTTTCACTTAACCAAACAAAAACTCAATTTAAAGACAAAAATTATGAAAAAAATAATAATGACGAAAATTGCGAATCTGTTACAACAGTACGTGAGGTTTACATTTAAAGAAAAAATGTGAAAATGTTTCATTATAACACATACATTTGATAAAATAATAATGTTGTAATCTTATGTAATTTGAAGAATAAAAATTCACACCAAAAATGAGATTTGTGTAGTTTTTTGGTTAATGAACAATTTTTTTTTTAATTAAAAAGTTGCGACTGAATATTTGAAACATTCACAAAATACATTCACGTTACTATTATTATTATTATTGATTATTATTATTATTATGTTGATGGAGAAGTTTAAGAGCCACAACAAAATAATATTTCCACCACACACCCAACACCCAGGTGGTGGTTTTTTTTAAGGGGTTTTTCACACATTGCTTTTTTTACCACATACATACCATACACACACGCATACGTTTATTTTTTTTTTGTCATTTTAAATAAAAATATTGAAAATATCAATATTTAAGCACGTCAAAAAATAGTGTTTTCCAAAATATGGATATGCAGAAAAAATTGATCCTTTCAAGATTTTTATCTAAAATCAAATATCTATTAGAATTTCTTATCAGTTGTTAGAAATATAATTCTAAAACTAATATTTTTTAGATTTGTAATTTTTTAAATTTTTTTTTCTTTTCATGTTTTGATTATTTTACTGAATAAAACGTGTTTTAAGATGAATTTGTATTAAAAGAAAACTGGGGCAAATACCATACACACACCCAAAATATATCAGATTATCATCGCTTTCCATCCCAGTTCTCCCTCAATTTTTTTTTTTTATATTTTAAATTATTGGTAAAAACAAAAACTAAATAAATAATAAGAACCAGTAAATGGTAAATACCCATTTCCAATATTTATAAGTTACATGATTCCAAAAATACAACTATAAATAGAAAATTTGATGATACTCTTCTAGAATTTCATTTGATAAATTTGAGAAAATTCAAAAAGAATATTTTCAAATTTTGTGGCAACTACATGGGTGTTCAATGCTGTTGCTTTTTATTTTAAATTCAGTTTTCCTCCAAGAGCTAGAGACTAAAGAATGCCCTAAATGTTATACATGTAGATATATGCTTTTTATTCATTAATTTTTTTCAGTTTTTTCTCGTTTTTAGAATATAATAAAGCGAAAAAAATTTAAAATCGTGTTGGCGAAATAAAAATTCCTAATTTGTTATGAATTTGGAAATCTATCACCGATTTTTTGTGGTTTTCTCTTGATTTTTTCCACTCGTATCATCATGTAAATTTAATATTAAACAACAAAACAAAATAAACATTTAACAAAAATACAACATCGGCGATACGTTTTCAAGATTGAAAAAAACAACAACCGATCAATGTCTTAATTCCGTATAACAAAAATTGTTCTATTAAACTTATTTATTTACAACTAATGAAAATTCAAAAAGAAAACAGGCAAGTGGGGCGAAACAAAAATAACAAAACACTTCCCTTATATCTCATCATTATCATCATCGAACGGATAACCAATTCATTATTATTACACAATAGAACAATACTCAACAACAACAGTAATTTCGAAGCATTTCATTTCAAGTTTATCCTCTACTTGAAAATCGTTACTGAATTATCCGAATTGATGCAGAATAAACATTATTGTTATAACGTATCATTTCACACATTCAAAAATTAAAAAAAAGAACGCCCCAATTGCCAACCCCCCCCCCCCAAAACCTTTCTACTTAGGTTTTAATGATCATTTTTTTCTAACAGATACTATCATCATTTGCATTTGTGATACACGTAACAATAATAAAGAGAATAAATGAAATTTTACTACAAAAGGTGGTGTATTTTTCGTTCAATTAATAAAATGAACTTTAACCACCCCTTTATAAATACTTATAAATAATTATTTATAATAGAGCATTTGCGAGTTGTTAATAGAATAGAAAAATCAAAGAACTATAACAAAAGTAATTTTAGTGAATGTTTTTTTTTAAATAACTCGCAAATTTGCACAATTTCTATAATATTTTATACAGGCTACTAACGACACAAAAATTCGATTTTTTTTACCTCTGATAATACACATAATTGTCAATATGTCTCTTTATCGAGACTTTATCAAACCTGCACTGAAATTAATATGGCAGTTTATTTTCTTGTATTATTCATTTAATATATTCTATTTTTACTTCAATTTATTTTACAACAATTAATATGTATTATCGATAAAAACCAATCACTTTAAATGAAGGACTAATATTTTTTTTTAAATAATAATAATAAACATACCGCATCTTTATAATGTGACTGAACGTAATGTTGGTATTGTTGACATTTGAATTAAACAATCCTCTTCAAGACGTGAAGCAAAACTCCATATACCGCTTTCATCAATAGTATTATCATTATTATTATTATTAATAATATTAAAATTATTATTATTATTATTAATGGCCATTATTAATGAATGTCGACGGTGGTGTTTCTTATCTTTTGTTAATAATAATTCATTTATATCATAACTTGTTTCTGTTATTTGGGTTTGTGTTGTTGTTAATGTTGATAATTCATTATTTTCCAACATATAAGATCGTTGTATTGAACTTAAATCGGATAATAATTGATCACCATCTTGACTGATATCTTCACGTAATTTGGTTTGTTGTAAAGTTGATGGTGGTCGGCCTAGGCACGAATAACAAACCTGAAATTTGTATCATTTTAATTAAATAATAATAATAATAATAATTAATATCTCACCTCACCGCCACTCCATATACTACGCAAATTCTTATCATCCCATATACCTTCACTATTACAATCGAAATTCATCATACATTCTTCCGTATTCCACATTACCGATTTTGTACATTTTTCACATCCCCTCTTTTTATTATTACTATTCTTATTACCACTATTATTGTCTTGTTTCTTCCATATAATTTCAGCCATTAATGATTTATTATCATTATCATCATCTTGTGAATGTTGTGGACAAATAATAAAACCTAACGAATAATCCGTAATCATAGCTTGTTGCATTTTCTCATTAGATAAACATGTACATTTAACAATAGAGTCATCCTTCTTCTTATCATTATTATTACTATTATTATTAATATGGTAACTTCCTTTATTATTATTATTATTATTACTAATATTATTGATGATTGTTTCTTGAATTTCTGTCACTCCCACAAATAAATCATCAGTTTGGCATTCCTTATCATTTTGACACACAATAAACTTTAAAACCAATCCATAATTTGTTGATGTTGTTGTTACTGATGGTATTGTTGTTAAATTACTATCATTATTATTATTAATATTATATTCATAATATTTACGTTTCATTGCATAATCATTTTCTAAATATAAACCACCACTATTTGTACGTCGATAATTAATTTGATCAAAATTTCGTGATATTGTAAATGTTGTACCATCAGAATATTCGTATTGTTTTTGTAAATGATTATAATTATTATTATTGTTGTTGTTATTGTTTAAATGATTGATTGGTTCTTTGATTGGTCGAAAATGACTTGATGTTGATGTTAATAAATCATCTTTATTTGATGAATCAATATCAATTGTACGTATTGGTGTATTTTGTAATATATTATCACCATTATTTGAAGGATGAACTGTTGTAGTTGTTGTTGTTATTGTTATTTGTTTAAATAAATCATAAGATTGTGGCTTTGGTTTTGGACATACTTCAACAAATGGACTTGTTTCTTTACAATGATTCAATTTAATTAAACTCAAAACAATTGGATTATTACTACTATTATCATCAATATCCGACCATTTTTCATTTGGTAATACATAATCCCAATTATTTTCGTCAAAAATAGTAGTATTATTTTGATTTTCATTATCAATATCATTCTTTATAATCCAATTGTTATTTGTATTGATTGTAATTGAACCAAATTCTGATGTTATATCGTCATTCGACCATATTGATGTTGTTAAATTTGTACCACTTTGTATAAAGCCACGTTTACCTGTATCACGCATATTTGCTATATTCATTAATTCAACAGTTTCATCATGTTGTTGTTGTTGTTGCTGTTGTATAGTTGATGACGGTGATGAATCATCTAATAAATCAGATATATCAACAGGTAGATCTTCATACATATTTAAATCATCTTCAATATTCCATTCATCATTATTGTTTAAACAATGTTCATCAATTATAGATAAAGATGATGATGATGATGATGATGAAATTGATATGGGAGCAGAATTTTCAATACTTTTCGGCCAATCATTTATAATTGTTGTTAATTTACTATTATTTTTATTATTATTAATGAACAAGCTAAGATCCCATTGATACATACCCTCGACTGATTTCATCAAACTTCTACCAGCACCATCTTTTCTATTCCAATTATTATCATTACGATTAAAATAATTATTATAACGTTGCTTATTACCAACAATAGTCGAACGTGCCTTCATATTTACAATTTTATCTTCTTTATTATTGTTATTATTATTATTATTTTTACGATTATTCATGATTGTTGGTGGTGGTTGAGTTTTCTTTTGTTTTGTTGGTGATTTTATCCACTTTGGTGCTAATGTTGTTATGCGTTTTGTTGGTGAATTTATTGATGTATTATTATTTTTATTATTTTTACGTGATAATGGTGGAAAAGCGGCGTAATAACGTTTTGCTAATTCTTGTGGTGATAAAATAACACAATTTTGTTGTTGTTGTTGTTTTTGATGCTCTATATTTGTTGTATTCGACAATGAAGGATCGGCGGCGGTAATAATATGAGTAGGTGAAGTTTCACTTTTTATAGCTTTTAATTTCTCGCACAATTCATCAACCAATGATTCTATCCCGAAAGTCTGAAAACACCACATAGATAACAATGTGTAATGTTTAATGGTCATATTATTTAATAGCGCTTCGAACCGTAACTGAACCGAAAACCGGAGAAAAAAACGAAAAGAAAAACCGGTTTTTTCGGTTCAAGTATACCACCTAACACGACATTTTTCTCTTTTTTTCATTTCATCTCTCTTTCCTCCCTTCCGAAATTTCAATGATTTTTGTAATACACATGTATGTATGTACATATCTATGTATATAAAGGATGTTTTTTTAAGTGGTCAATTCTTATGAAATTGCCATTAGTTGACGACCGATTTAAATTAAATTTCAAGAATTTGTAGATTAGTCCCTAGAGACCATTTTAGCAAAATTAAAACCTCCTAGCTCGTTTCAGTTGCTCAAAAAACGATCGTTTTGGACAATGTCGCAATTCTAAAAAACCAACAAAGCACGCAAAAAGAGTAAGAATGACTCGTAGAACCTCTCAACAATGATTTTTTTCATTTTACCCAATTTTATTTTGGAACAGGTTGAAATGTTTCGCATTTTCTCTAGAATAAAATAGAGGAAAATCAAAAGAATCACTGTTGAGACGGTCTCAACAAACTAGGGTTTTTTAAGCAATTTCCAAATGAGCTACGAGGTGCTAATTTTGCTAAAATGGTATTCAGGACTCTCCACAAATCCTGGAAATATTTTTCGAATCTCTCGCAAATAAGTTACAAAAGACTTGATAACTTAAAAAAACACCCTGTAGGTTTCTCATTTAATTCACGTATTCTGTCGTTCGTGGCTATACTCAAGTTTAAGTTGGATTTTGGAAGGTTGAATTTACCCTTGCTAAATGAGTTTTTTAAATATCTCCGGAATAGCTCAATATTTTCAGAGGTTTAAAAACTAGTTGATATAGAGTCTCTAAGGTTATCGAATGGTAAGCCGCATTTTCATCCCTTGATGAGGGTTAAAATTATAAATGATTACATGCTATTTTATGTTTTTTTGCGATTTTTTATCTCATGGTAAAACATATCGCCATGACAATTATTCTATTAATAGAAAATTACAAAATAAAAGGGGGTTCGAGGGTTTTTCTGTATTTAAAATAATTACCCTGTAAATGGCTCTTACAAAAAGTAGAATTTAAAAAATTTAAATGTTAGTCATTTTGAATCCAACCGAAAAAACCGTCATTTTTACAGGGACGAAAACTGGAATTGAAGCGATTTTTTTTAATTGAACCGGAACAAAATAACAGTTCGAAGCCGTAATATGTTTTATGAAATAGTAGTAGTGGAGGATTGTCATTACCTGTTCAGATGCCGACATTAGACATTCAACAGCAGCTAAACGTTTGATTTTTTCAGGATCAACATGTCCATTTTTCCACCATTCATGTGAACGACGGATACGTTTACGACTTCCGTTTGAGCGTTTAATTTCCTATATTCAAAAATCATCCAGATTATTATTTTGTATAAATATAACATTAATTCTTAATTTTTTTTGTATGAAAATAGATTATACCTTTTTCAATTGAGAAAAATGCAATTCTTCATCATCTGGCAAAATAACATCTACAGAATCAGTGTGCAATAAGCTAAGTATATAACGTGTATAGACAACAGCATCTATACCGCGTGCCTCTAATTGTTCCTCGAGCCAATCCGACACTGCCGAGGGCATGGACACCAGTTGAGGGTACTTCATAATCTAACTATAAGAAAACATTAATAAACAAGAATAAAAATAGGTACAAATCAATATTTAAACATTATTGAGACAATTATAAATAATAAATAATAAGTCAAATAACAATAAAACAAAAAATAATCGATAAATAGAACATGTCTTTGGATATTTCTAATCATTTAAAAATAAATTTATTGTGTGTTGTGTAATCACAAAACGAAGTGCATTGGAATTTGTTACTAATTATAACAAAGTCCTGTAAAAATCGAAAATTACTTGTTATCTACAAAAAAAACTAATTCTGAAAATTATGACGTAATCATGAAGATAACAATCCTATCATTAATTAATATTAAAATCATCAATGTATCGATCATTCATGCAAACAAGCAATAAGGGTAGAAATTTAAAAAAAAAACAAATTGTTAGTTTATAAGAGAACATCCGAAATCTTTAAGATTACTTAACTTGCATTAAGATTGCCAAGGTTGTAAAATTTACAACAGGGAAAAGTCTCATAAATTCCTAAGCCTTACTACTAAGATGGTATAAATGACACCAAATAAATAGCAATTTTATGGTTGTTTAAACGGTAAATTTAAATCTGTTATTGTCACAAAATGAATATTCAATGACTAATAAACAGTGAGTTTATAGAAATTTACAATCTTTACCTGCTTTTAAAGTTTAGAAAGTTTTTGAGTACAATACGAAAATTCTTGGTAAATTGTAAAATCAACCCCTAAAAATCAGCTCAGTTTGAAAAAATTTTAATGGGGAGGTTTTTGAAACGTTGTTGCAATGCGTTATCATTTTTAACATCGCCTCTACTTTAGCTTTTCTTATAATATCCGCAAATTTGTCTTCATTCTTACAACTTACAAAATTATCAAAATCAAAAAACTTTAATTATGAAAAATGTTCGTTATTTATCTGTTGTTAAAATATTATTAGAAACAGTAAATTATATTACAATTTTTGTCTACAAATTCCTTTTAATAATAATCTTTGTATACTCAATTCTTCATAATTCCTTTGTTGTATGTATTTACTTTAGAATGTTGATTTAACTTACTTATTACTATCAGCCAAAAAATAATGTGACTTACTTTACGAGAAGAATAGCAGATGACCAGCCATGTAGTAGAAGTTGAGCGGTTCAAATAAAGTTGTTTGGGGGTGGTGGTGTACAGTATTTACAACAATACCTTTTTCATTCAACAGACACATATCGTTCTTCGCAACCAAAAAGAAAAATAATTACTATAGACAACAATACAATAGATAAAATGAAAGATTGATAATTTAAACAACAATAAACTTAAAACAACATCAAAAATAACTCTTCTTAATAAATATATGCAATTATAGTTTTTTTTTCTTGTTGTGTTAGAAAAAAGGTATTGTTTTTGTTGCAATTTTTTTCTATTCTCGTTCTTTTCGTCGATAGTTTTTCAATGTAGTAAAACATTTGTATGTGAACCCCACATTGTAGATCTGTAAAATATAAAACGATAAATTATGTTTGAAATTTTTAGGCGTAGTATAATCGAGAATGAAGAGGAAATATCCGACGAGACGTTGGGGCACGGTCAAGGGCCTTAATAGTGTGTGCGTCATCTAAAAATAACACCATTGACGATGATAATAGAATGCAGGATGATTTCAAAATCCCCTTTGAATTTAACAAAAACAATAACAACAATAACAAAGAGAAAAAGGCTAGTTTTACGTGGAAATCTTTTTGTTTTGTATTATTGGCCAGATTTACAAGAAAATCTATACACACACACACACATCCACACTTATACGTCATCGTTGAGAGAAGAGGACACGTGCCCATCTTGACAAACAAATCACATGAAGCTATTTTAGAGGCGTCCTATGAACTTTACAAACGACGTCACGTTTAAATCCAATAATTTGGGTTTTGTTTGTGGAATTTATTGGAAAATAATTGTAAACACGAGTAAAATAAATGTGAAAAAAAAACGGAAATAATTGAGGAAGGTCAGGCGTGACATGATCAATATCAAGAGAAAGTCTGATAAAAAACGATAAAAATTACCCGAGAAAATGCGCATTTTATCGATAAAATTAACGCGATTAATTAACAAAAATGAAATCCCGATTGGATTAAATTGCCATTTTATTACTTGCGTACAATTTAATTATTAGGTTAAAATCTAAATTAATTGTAATTAGAACAAAAATATACGCCAACTTTTCGTGGATTATTCTGGAAAAACAAGAGGAAAATGCGCCATTTAATTACACAACAAACAGCAATTTACAACATGATGAAATCAACAATAAAAGGGAATTGAGAAAAATGCACAAATACACCATTGTTATTATAGTCAAAATTATCAACAACGTAATTAATTAAATTAATAATTATAATTACCTTACGAGCGGGGTTGATGTTACCAAAAAAAATAATAAAATTCAATCTACACACCCCACAATTTTTGTTTTTTTTTTCTTTTTTAGCAAAACATGGCAGTCAGGCACAATGGCCACTGCCAATCAGAAGCAATCCCGCTCAATGTGCGCTTGGGCAAAACTGGTATAAAAGATCACCGATTCGCATGCGTACTATGAATACTGGTCGATTTTATTGACTTTTCCGTGAATAGAATATTATAAATCTTTAATTATTTTCTAAAATTATTTAATTATTCGATGATTAATTAAATTAAATATGAATATGAAAAATTATGTAGTTGGAAATTTTTGCGTAAAATTTCGCTAATGACGGTACAGTTTCAAAATCGTTGCCAACTTAACAGAATTCAAGGAAAATAATTTTTGCCAATTTTTTTTCTAAAATAAACGATGATGTGATAATTATTTAAAATTCATCTAGAAAATTCTATTTAAATTGTACGGGATTAAAGAAAAATCTTTGGTATTTTATGACTTTGTAATGTAAAAGAATCCATAGATTGTTAACACTATAATATAATTAATTAAGATTCCTTTTTATCTCTTTTTTTTTATACATGTCTATTGTCTTCAAGGTTTTATATCTTATGATATTACATCATAATTTTTAATGTATTTTAATAAATTATACATTTGCATAAGAATTACTATTATTATTATTATTATTATTATTATTATTATCGTTATCAGTATTATCATTATCATATTGTGATTCTATACCGTATAATAATAATCAAAGTAATTATATTTAAATTTTGAAAATTCACGATTCTAGTTAAAAGCAGTACGTGATCGACAATAATGACCTTTAATAGAGAACAGTGGCGTACATTATACAAAGCGATAGCATTGAAAAATTTTGAATATCGTGTTCGTCAAAACAGTAGAATAATCAAATTGAATTAATTAATCGATAATTATTAGTCAATATTGTCAATAGTATAATCAAGTTTCATGCAACACGATTTCATATAATATGACATTGTTTTGGAAGGAAGTTCATGTTAACAATGGTACTCATTGGCTGTGACGTCACAATGACAGTGGGAAGTTTCATTCAAAATTATGATTTTAAATGAAACTTCCCAGCTTTCTGTGACCCTTATGGATATGTTCATTAGGGGTTATTCAAGATTAAAACAGCTAATAATTTAAATATTACGATTATTTAACAATTCAAATTATACTTTATCGACCTAATTTGGTTTACATAACTAAAATAACAGTTATTTCTCGCTTATGAGATGTTATTTGTCCATGCACCTAGCTGTACATATTTAAAAAAAATCTAAATATATCACTACAAGATTCTAAATATTATGCCATTTTGTAAAAAAAAACTTTTGAATTTTTAATTGGACATAAATGGTACTACATAAGTACCAAAAAATACCGACTAGGCAAATACAAAATCACTGTATAAACGTCACGTAATAAAAATATAAAATTAGGGATTTAAATGTCGTTATGTTTACGTCAAGCTTATGTTGGTCGCTGAATTTAATTAATTTTGATAAAATGTCTCAACTAATGTGACGCCTATGATACAACTGTCATGCGTCGACTAGTGTGATTCAGTGATATTTTGTATTGTTTAGTTGGTAACGAAACGTCATCATTCTAAATGTCATTTTGTACTGTAGATCTGGTTTAGGAAAATTTTGAAGTGTGACGAAAACGTTATCGGTAATTATCTAATTGAAAACGTGTATGACAACATTAAAACAACATATTAATGGCATATTTGATATAATTAAAGTATTGTTAATTATATAATTTATTAGATTTACCTTTAATTAGAATTTAAAGGAAAGAATAAGAACATGTACGCAATGTTTCGAACACAAGTATTGAATAGATCGTGCACATTAATCAAGGGTAATTATTATATTATTATTGTTGTTGATAATGTTGTTGTAATTATATAATTTTACAGATTGTTGTTACAATAATGTGCAATGTATTTGTGTTGTTAACAACCGAATACCGTACGATTTTAAAGAATCACGACGATTATTATCAATAAGTAATCCTGGTGTTGTTACAATATTTTCATCGAATAGTCTAAAATCAAATTATTATTCTAATAATAATGGTAATAATTTGAATTTAATGCGAAATTTTTCATTATCATCAATTTGTAATGAATCATCAAATAAACCATCGTCAAAAGTTGAAGTAACTGTACAAGAATTGAAGAAGAAACAAGAAACTGAGACTGCGACGGCGGAAATTGAACCGAAAGTTGTTAACAAGAGTCTTGGCCAAAAGATACGTGATGAAGTCTTACATTATTATCATGGTTTTCGTTTATTATTTATCGATATAAAAATATCAACGGTATTAGTATTTCGTGTATTAACTGGACATACATTAACACGTCGTGAATATCGTTTATTAATACGTACAGTTGGTGATATGTTTCGTTTAGTACCATTCTCTGTATTTATAATTGTACCATTTATGGAGTTATTATTACCATTTTTTATCAAATTCTTCCCAGGAATGCTACCATCAACATTCCAAACAGCATCTGATAATGAGAAAAAAGTGAAACAAGGTTTAAAAGTTAAATTAGATATGGCGAAATTTTTACAAAAAACATTAGATGATATGGCTGTACAACATAAAGATCGTAAATCGGATCTTGCAAAAGAATTTAGTGAATGGTTCCATAAAGTACGTACAAGTGGTGAATTAGTATCAAATGATGATATAATGAAATATTCAAAATTATTCGAAGATGAAATAACATTAGATTCATTAAGTAGAAGTCAATTGATTGCATTATGTCGTGTATTAGAAATACAGACATTAGGTACAAATAATTTCTTACGTTTTCAATTGCGTATGAAATTACGTTCATTAGCTGCTGATGATCGTATGATTGAGAAAGAAGGTGTTGATGGATTAACTTTAGGTGAATTACAACAAGCTTGTAGGGCGCGTGGTATACGTGCTTATGGTGTTAGTGAGGAACGTTTAAAAACACAATTAAAACAATGGCTTGATTTAAGTTTACGTGAAAAAGTACCACCATCATTATTATTATTATCACGTGCATTAATGTTACCAGAAACAATACCAACTAGTGATAAATTAAAAGCAACAATATCAGCATTACCTGAAACGATTATAACACAAACGAAAGCGGCAATTGGTGAGAAAGAAGGTAAAATTGATAATCGTATCAAGATTGAAGTATTACGTGAAGAAGAGAAGAAGATTAAAGAAGAACGACGTGAACAGAAAGAGGAGAAGAAAAAAATGGAATTGTTAGCTAAAGAAAAAGAGAAATTAATTGATAAAGCACCAATTATATCAGCTAGTTCAACACCAATATTAGAAGATACAGCAACGAAAATTAGTGTTGAAAAATTGGAAAAAGTTGAAAAGAAAGATGAACCATTAGAAGCGAAAGATTTTAAAATTATTGAACATGCAATCGATCAAGTAACATCACAGAAAGGTTTAATTGTTGAAAAAGAGGAATTAAATGAAATTAAAGAACAATTAGCTGATTATAAAGAAGATGTTGAAGATTTACAAAAAGCTGTTGCAACACAACCAAAACCAGAAATAAAAGAATCAAAAGCTGCTCAACGTCTATTTAAGAGTGTTAATAAAATGATTAATAAATTGGATACTGTATTAACTGAATTGGAAAAGAAAGAGGAAGAATTAAAAGAGAAATTCCAACGTGAAGAAAATGTTGATGGTATTCAACAAGAATTATTGAGAATTGATGATATTTTGTCAGCTATCAAACATATTAAAGGTGAACATGATGATGCAAAAACTGAGAAAATTATGAAAGTTTTACAGAAAATCGATGATGATTCAGATGGTTCAATTAAAGTTGAAGATGTTTTAAAGGTAAGCAAATAAATGCTTGTATTTTAAAAATTATCCAATTTCAAGGTTTATTTTTATTATTATTATTATTTTTATTATTATAATTATTTTCATCAGTGCTGTTTTTAATGACAGAAAACATGCAAAGTTTTTATGAGATCATCATTTTAAAGATGATCTTTTGTAATTGAACACAGGTAGGTCAATGTCCAGATGTGAAGGTCAATATAATAATAATAATAATAATGAAAATGTGAAGATTTATTTTTCGGATTTTTGGTTAGCTTAAAACGTGATCGTTTTTGTTTCTAAGCCACCAATGATCCTTGACCTAGTTGTTGGCATTATAATGAATAAATTATACAGGGTGTACATCAATGGTCATGCGTCTGATTAAGTAGCGTCGTAACTTGGTTTATGCTTTACTACATTAGACATAATATATGTTTATTTATTTTTAAATGGAAATACAAACAGTTGAACCAAGTTACGACGCTACGTATTATTAGGTGAGATGGCATTATACATTCTGTATACAGGCGGACAATGGTATTTCACCTCGTAGTTGGCTGTGCCTTTTTTATGTATATAGTATTGTCCATAGATCTATTATATCTATGGAAAGCGCTTTATCTCATTATAATGAAGCAACCATGGATAGACAACCAAAATTTCTACTATTATTGATTTATTATTATTATTGATGAGCATAAGCCTCAAAAAGAATACAGTGGAAAGGTAATCCCTAATTGGGATATTTTGATACGGGTTCTCGAATTGAGGGGACGCTTCAACAGCAGCAAAAGAAGTACTAAATAGCATTTTTGTTACTAGTATTAAACGATATAAGCATTTTTGTTGAAGAATGTACTGGTTGCAATTTAAATAATCTATGATCAATGTTTTTCTATCAATTTACATAAAACCATCAGTGTTATTTTTGGCATGGGATGTTTAATGTGTTGCCTAAATGGTTGACACGCTAGGCGCTATAGGTGAAACTAGGAAGCGCTATCTATTTATATACTAGATCTATGCGTATCGTAGCTTGTTTGGGATACTTTATAAATGCATTAACAAATATGAAAGGTAATAATGAGTGTTCTGTGAAGGTAATAAAGTGTGAATCAAGTCGCGACACTACGTCACCAAAGACACAGCTAAGTGCCAGATGAAATATCGTTGTACACCCCGCATATGTGATATTGTCCATTCAATGAAGTGATTTGAGTTGTTTTAGTTGTCTGAAAATAACTGGACGCACACACCTACACACTTAATCGTATTAAATACAATTATCCTCAAAATAAGTCGAGTCATCATTTTCTGACTATATATAAATATTTACTTAATAGCATAAGTCACTAAGATAATATTCCAATTATCCATAAATACTTTTTGGAAATTATTTCACGTGATTTGCAAAGGTGTTGTGTCTTATTAAAAATGTAACATTTTTACATATATCTGACGTTAGAAATCAATGTTCATGGAAATTTTGAAAATAGACGTGTCGTTATTTTTACAGAAAATTTCTAAACTCTCAATTTAATTTTTTAGGTGATTGAACTTATTGGAAAAGAGAATGTTAATCTAAGCGATAAACAAGTGGATGAGTTGGTCGATTTGTTGAATAAAGAACAAGTATTGGAGATTGAAACGAAAATTGAGAAGGCTCTACTAAAAGATAAAGAATTGAAAGAGGATGAAGCAAAAAAAGAACATTCAGATTCTGAGAAGAAAATGGAAACTGTAGCAACAGGAGTTAAAAGTAATAATCAATCGACTAAATCAACAACAACAGAAACGAAAAAAGGGCGATTAGAGGCACAATCTGAAATTATACCACCGCCACCAGTTGACAGTATTGATCAATCGAATTCGAAATCGAAAGATAATTCGAAAATGTTATAATTGCTATTTTTGTAGAGAGAAATGTATAATTTTTGTTACCAAACATGGAAATTCTAGTAAAATTATGGGTTTATGTATATTTAAATTTATAACAGTACAATATTGTATTTATTTTTTTGTATTGTTTATATCTAAAAGTGAGATTACCTTATATTGCAAGTATGGAATTGATAAGAAAATTGTTTAATGAGGGTGAAATAATATAAAAATTGTATGTTGATTATACTAAATTAAAAAATCTTACCATTCTGGGTTTTTTCGTTGAAAATTTCCATTTAATAGTTCGAAATAAAACCAAGATGATTTTAATAAACATTTTCTTATTCAAACCTATAATCTTACATAATATACATAGTACAAAAAAATTATATTTGCATCTCTGGAACACAGAGACAAAGGAAACATAATTTCATCAATATTTTTACTGTACAAAATACTATCAACTACTGTACAATGAATCACTTGAAAGCAAATAAATTATGTATCTCCTATTATTATTTCTTATCATCGATTTCAAACAATATAGTACATATACATTATGGACATGATTAAAAATTGAATATTTAAAATAAAATATACAAAGATCCAAAACCATCAAAGATTTTGATATTATTACTTACAAATAAGTTCCAATCCATACGGTTTGCTTTCTGTATTTTTCTTTCTTAAGTGGGATTCTTTTCCGTAATCGTTGTAAAACACAAAGTCGAGATCATTTGGTTCTCCTAAAGTCAACCAAAGGTTGGTTGTGTCCAGCCCTTGGTTGCAATAGTACTGCCTAAAATAATCTTAAATTGGCACTTTGAATGAAATAGCACTTTAGAAATATATTTGTATATATGTATATACTTATAAGGGGTAATTTTTGTCAGAGAAAAACAAGTTTAAATAATTATTGTGACCACTAACAAAATAAGTAACTATGTTCATAAAACGTTACAAACCCACAAAGAATACTGAATAGCGAGTTGATTCTATTTTCTTCAAATTTTTAAAGTTTCAGTAATTAAAAAAAATTTTTTTCTTTTTTTTTTTGTTAAACAGGCACAGTATATAAGTGACAAAAATAACCACTGGTACTTTGAAACAACATTGATATATTAAAAATCAGGGTGGTAATGTGTGTGGTTTATTTTCCAAATACATATAAATATTTAAATATCACACACCACCCAGATACCAAAGTAGTCAACAAGTTGTGTGTATAGGCTAATTATACAACTGGTGACTGGATTAAAGCCACTAGTCACTACTAACAGGAAGATAAACCGTGCATATTCAGCATTTCATCCAACTAAAAAATTGTCAATGTACATTTATGTACATGGAACAGCTTTACGTGCATCATTATTATAATAATAGGGCATCGTTTTTTTCTATCTTATACATAATAGAAAATGTGACAAAAATTTTATTTTATACACATTTTTTTTATCACACAAGAAGTAATAAATTTACAAGTTTAAATTAAACAAAAAAATAATAATTAAAATTGCGAATTATAAGCGTCTACTATCACAAATTTTAAGCAGTCTCTGTCGAGTCTGTAGTAGAATTCTGTTGTTGGCCATCACTATTAACTCCGTTATTATTATTATCATTACTATTATTATTATTATTACCACCCCCATTGCGTTCGATAATATCTTTTTCATTTTTTACAATATGCTTATTTAGCACCGCACTTATACTTGATAGGGCATCTTTAACAGCATGATAGATAATGTTTTTAATTTGTAATTTATCTTCATGATTTGAATGAGTATCGGATAGATCACGAAATTCTTGTGTTAAATGGAAACAATGTGAAACATTTTCTGGTGATACAAAATCTTCAGCTATTTTAATACAATTGTGTAGATTGCGTACTTGATGTGGTGCACCAGCTGGTATAAATACAGCATCACCTAAACATTGCACAATAGCATAACCTTCAACACCATATTCTTTATATAAACGTTCACGTAATGGTCCATCTAAATAACAACTTTGATCATGAATTGGATCATGATGTGGCTCTAATCGACCACCTTTCTCAACAACAACTTTATTTAATAAATCACGTATTTTATCAGCATCACGTGCATTATAAATATGCCATAATGCACCAGGTAATTCACCTTTATCACGGACACGACGTCTTGTTAATATATCACAACCGGCTTCATCAATTGCACGAAATGCTTCTTTTATATGTTCATCACAATCACCATCTTTTGGTATACCAACATATACCATAACATTAACAGCATCTGATATATCTAAATGTAAATTTGTTGTACCTTTAGATGGATGTAATGCTGAACCATAAGCATTGTACATTTTCGGACCTAAATCAGGACGTACAAAACAATCTGGTAGACGACTGGCTAAATTTAAACGTCCTGTACGATGTGTATATTCAGATAATGGTAACACTCTCATTAAATCATCATAACGTGATGGTAGCATTTCAGCAAAATCTTCACCGGGTGGCCAATCTTTCAATTTTAACAACATTGGATTGCCACGTTCATCTTTTAAACGTTTCGAGAAATGATCGAAACCTTCCCAAAATTTACGCATCGGTTGATTTGGTACTAAATTACCATTCATACAATTAATGAGATCGTTCTTTTCATCACCAAAATCACGTGCAAACGAATCAGGATTCCATAAATCTTTGGTTAAATTACGTGTAACATCAGAAACAATAACAGGTTGGCCGCGTTTCCATTGATCCTATAACAACAGAAAACCAATCAAATAAAGAATTTACAAAAAAAAGTAAAGTTTGTAATATTACTTGGAATATTTTATAATTTTCTTTATTCATTGAATCAGTCAGTCTTAATAGTTTCCCATCACAAAGCCAACTATGCGGAACATCCGGATATAACATTTTACTTTCAGTTAATGTCATTATACGGATAGGTAATGGAGTACGACCTCTAGCCTGCCAATTATATCGTCGCAAAAAATGTTTTAATTCAGCTTTCGAATCATTTGTTGTTGTTGCTTCAACTGTTTTCGGAACACTATCTTCAATAACACTTGATATTACCTCATCTAAAGTATCCATTTTGGAATTGGGTTTTTTATTGTTATTATTATTATTATGATTCTTCTGATTTGTAACAGGTGATCCAGCTCGACTACCATTTGGTTTATGTGATGGTCGTATCAATAATTCACGTAATGTTGAAAAACTACCCTCATCCGAATCACTTGAATTGTCTTCACCACCACCACTTTTTTTATCCTCACTTGATAATGCAACATCAGCTAACCAACTTAATGGTGATGTTTTCTCATCTTTAACACCATTTTGTTGTGTTTTCGTATCATTCTCTTCTTTTATTTCTTTTTTAATAACAACACCATTAATTTTATTGTCTGATAAAATCTTCTTAATTATCTCTTTATAAACAATATTATTATTTGATTTTTGATTGTTGATTTCTTTACTTGTTGGACAACCACAATATTGTTCAATATTCCACAATTCACGCATCTCATGTACCATTTTACCTAATTGTGTTAATGAATCACCAGCTATAATTTGTGTCAACATTAATTTCTCTTGTTCATGTGCTTGTCGATTTGTACATAATAACCATGAGAATTCATCACGATCTTTACCAGGTTCACCCCAAATTTTGATTGAACCATTCTTACGACTCTATTCAAAAAACAAAAACAAAAAACACCATTCAATTTCAGTAATAAATAACGACTTTTTACCAACTTACCTTATAACAATCTAAACAAACAACAAAACCACATTTACCACATGCCCAATGGAAATTAAACAATGTGGTTTCACAGACATCACACATTTCTCGTACACCTTGAACTACTCGCTTCCAAGCAACTGTTTTGTCTGGAAAATAAATTAATTTTCCTTAATACAGATTCGAAGATTATATTTTGCGTGTTTTTTTTTTAAAGGCGTTATTAACATTAGTATAGAGAGAAAATCCACCCCCAAAACTTGAACTATTAACATCTGATTAAAATTTTATATTTTTTACGTAGTCAAATCGTATGTCGTAGATAGATTAACTTTAATTAATTAAATTACTAGTTATATTCTTGTGTATGTTACTTTCTAACTTACCATCCGAAACGTATTCAGCATGGGCTTCCTTCTCTTGTACCAACAAATCACAGAAATGATCACCGACTTGTTTCAGAATGAACCTGGATGTTTCCAAATCTAAATCAGATGGTGGTGAATCAGGATTTGGCAACCATAATTTTAAATCTTCCTGGAATTAATTTAAAAATTACCTATTTATAAAATTTAATTATAAATCTAGTTATGCATACCTCTAATGCATCTTTATGTGGATCAGAAAAACCAGCAATTGCTAATTGTCCATTTTTTGTATAACGTAATCGTCGAAATGCATAGAAACGGCAGAAAATATTTGGCATGTTTTTCGAACGTTGATTCGGCGTCCAACGGCATTCACGACATTTAGCTAATTTTGGTGCAACTTCAAAACATGGCCCATCCTGTAAAAAACTTTCGCCAGTTTTCTTTAATTGCCCCACTGGAGGTTTGCGAAAGGGGTCGCGCTGGGGCATTGTTGTTGTTGTTGTTATTGTTGGATCATCTTTGGATTTTTTCGGGCGCGGCTCCTCGCTTTTATCGTTTTTTGACGACTTTGGTCTTCTACCACGTTTACGGGGTTCTTTATTATTATTATTATTATTAATATTTGTTGTTGTTGAATTACTTCTTTTATTTGTTGTTGTTGTTGATGCTGCTGTTGCAGTGGTTGTTGTTGTAGTACTACTAGCACCAGAGTCTGAATCTTTTTCACTACCACTCTCCTTCTCACTATCACTACCACTCTCACTAACTGGTAATACTATTGATGGTCCGCTTGTTTTTCGTTTTTTTTCTTCGGAAGTTTTTTTTGATGTTGAACTATTACTACCACCACCACCACTACTACTATTGCTGCCCTTTTTACGTTTCACTTTTGGTGGTTTACGTTTCGGTGGTGATTTTCGGCCACGATCTTGATCTGAACTTGATGAATCATCAGCAGCAGCAACACTAGCTGCCGATGGTACACTACTAGTATTAGTTACACTTTTTGTTGTATCACTGGGATGTCCATTTAATGCATTATTATTATCTTTATTAGGTGTTTTCCTATTATTTGTTTTATTTGTAAAATGTTTCGTTTTATTTATACTATTAACAGCCATTGAACCCACTGAATGTAATGAATGTACTGGATTTTCTTTACTATTATTGTTGGTATTTGTATTTGTATTATTAATATTATTATTGGACGTTACACTGATATTCATTGGAAGTGTTACACAACTACCTGAACCGGTAACACCAGTATTATCTTCCATATCTTCACCGGTATGCCGCTGCAGCCAAGCTTTCTTCAAATGCCTCACCGGATAACTGTTGGACGTTTTACTTGGACCTTAAAAATAAAATTAATTAATTAATTAATAATTGAAATTAATAAATTTCACAATTATATACAATTATAGTAGTATAAGGTACGTATTTTTTATGAATGAATTGAACTCTCTCAACTAGGAGAAACGTGACGAAACGGTTTGACACAATGGCGATACAAACTATACCGTGAACACAGTGTGTAAACAATAGTTATTTTTATTTAAAAATCCAAGTATTAAATTATACGTTACTGTTCCAACAAACGAAAAAACCAACTGCGTACGTTTCTATTCCATTAATTATTTTAAAAAAACCACAATGTGAATCAAAAATCACTAAACACGCCAATTACTATACTAGCAAACTTTAAGAAATCAACGTTGCATCATCACATTACCTCCGCTCCTACCATGTTCTACCAAATGTTGACTGAACTGAAAGCTCTGTGAAATACTACTGCGCATGCTCTATAATAACGCATGTAAACAGTAACGCCAACGTTTTAAATAATTCAGATTGTAGAAACTGAAATGCCCTAATTTCAGCTGCACTTTCATAAGAACCGTTTATCACGTTATGCAGAAGAAAGAATAATAAATACCTGTTTTGATTTAAAATAATTTGTCTTTGTTGTAACGAGTCAACGAGTGTTGTTTTAATGAAAGTTAAAAAAAGGCTCCAAATAACTTTGATCTCCGCTCGTCACTAAAAAAACGTATAAATCAAGATGAAAAATTATAAGCATTCATTTGATTAATGCAGTATTGTTCTGGTCTGTTTTTAGCGCTCAAAATATTCTAACAAATTCATTACAAATTGTTGATCTTTGGATTATTTTATTTTCAGAAAATAGTAAAAAACCGTAACTCAAGATCAATTATGTATGTAAAAATTCTAAAAACTTTAATACTTTGACTTTTTCATCGCGGAACACTTTTTAAGTTTTACAATTTTTAAGGAACACTAGAGTAAATTTGAGTTTATACCTATAACAGAAACGTCTCTCAATTTCTAATTTTACAATATGTCTTCGTTTTCTAACTTCAGTTTCATAATTACCTAATGACTGTTTGCTGAACACCACTTTCCGCAGAACACAGCTTGGGAAACGCTATCAAGACATTAGTTTTATATTGGCATGTTTATTATTAGACAGCCTAAATTTATAATGTGGGATTTTCTTTTCAGTGACAATTATTATAGTCTGTCGATTTTTCTAAGAGAATGACTAAAGTAATAAAATAACGTCGAGTATATTCAACAATGAATGTTCAATTGCAAGTAGCACCTCATAAAATAATAAACCAAAAAGAACCGAAAATTTCACCATCTGGTTTGTATTCGAACAAAGCAAGTAAAGACGAGTGTTTACAAGGGATTTTTACAAAATGGAATTTAAATTGAACATTCATTGTTGAATATACTTGACTTTATTTTATTACATTAGTCATTCTCTTAGAAAAATCGACAGACTATAGTTCACTCGATAGTCTTTAAGTACAATTAAATTTTTGTTTACGAAATCTGCTAAAGTTGCAAACAAAAATTTCACCGTCTAATTGTATTTTTCGAAAATCTAAGTTATTTGGCAAAGATTACAGTTATAAAAGCTTCATTGTTAACATTTCACAATTTTTAAGCCGGAATTTCATTATTGTGTCGTGGTGCGCTCTGGCGCGATCTAATACATGTATTTTATATACGAGTGATTTCATTATTAAGGTGTGTTGTGTTGTGGCGTGTTCCGGACCTGGCGATTCTGATTGCGCCAGAGAGGATGTGGTGCGGCACAGCATACCACACAAGTGTGCGCAGGCGCGTCAAAAAAGTTCGTTAGTTTCATTCAATTCTTGTATTTGGATAATAAGAAAAAAAATCTCCAAAGGCAGCAAGTACCTTATATAGCGAATTTTTTATGTATCTACATACTGAAATATTAATTGCAAAACATTCTTATGATACTGACAATTAATATATTTTAATAACATTGAATCAACTAATAAATTCATTTCCCCGATGTTATTTTAATATTTATGATTTTTATTGAAAAATACTTTTAATCCACAAACAATAAGAAACACTAAAAAAAAAAAATAATAATGAAGTTTGTTGTTTGTCTAATACGTCTAATCAAGGCCTGCTTGATTTTTTCAAGCAAAATTCTCTAGCAGGCCTTGCGTCTAATATTAACTGTCAAAATTGGTTGCCCTGTGCGATATTCAATTTTTTTTCTAATATCAATTGCCAGAACACATAGCCATCTGAGATAATCGATTTTACTGCTTATACTCAAAAAAGAGATTTTTGCATTTTTCTTGCGAACCAACGAACCGATTTTGATGATTTTTTTTCTGGGTCATAGAGAATGGTCGGCTCTACTGTTATTTTAATTTTCATCAAAATCTAAGCAAATGTAATATTGAAAATGATTTTTTTTAACATTTCTTCAGCTCTTATTCCAAAAGTATTGGCCCTACCAGTCTGGCCAACGAACTCATCCAAGCTATCCCAAAGACCGATTTTTGTACCAAGTTTCATTAAGATTGGACTATTTTTACGGCAGTTATCGTGGGTATACATATATATATATATATATATATATATATATATATATATATATATATATATATATATATATAAAAATTTTAACGAACGGTGGATATGGGTTCCTGAGGTCCCAAAACGAACTTCTGTGCAAAAATTTTTCGGAAATTCAAAAGTGAGGATCTCGTCATTAGCTAATTTTTTTTAAAAAATTCGCTAAAATGGACAATCTTATCGAATTTGTTCGTAAATATGAAGTTATATATAATTCTAAATGTAAAGAATATAAGGATCAGAGCATTAGAAATCTTTTTGATCTCATTTTTTATTATATCATGGATTTCTTCAAATTGTTTTTTGGTTATTCTAAAATACAGTTGAAATCGGTCATCATCAACTGCCAACTCTTTATAGAGGGAATGGAATTCACCCTCACTTTCTCTTAAATTGTTTATGGGATGAACCCAATGTTTTTTCCTTTTTCATTTCTTTTTTTCACATTCTAGTAAATATAATAGAGGCAGATCATCTTCAAAATCACTCGAATCGGACGAAAACATTTCCACTATCTGCACCAGCCACATGCGTTAACGATACTAAATTGAAAAATGCGCCACGACACAACACAACACACCACAAAAATGAAAACGCCTGCAGTCACGACACAAAGCGCCACGACACAATAATGAAATTCCGGCTTTAGGTATATACATTTGCAGCATTAAATTTGCTGTACTGACAGCAGTTGGACATGCTTTTGCAAAGTTTGATCGTAGCCTGCATGGTTCGTACTTACTATATTTCACATTTTTTCAATGAAAAAACAAGCGGTCGAACTAAGCTAAGACGCTCCATAAAGCTAAAGCCCCCCCCCTCTACACACCACGACACCACGATAAATCAAGACAATTCTGGTCTTGGGATTTCTCGTTGTGTGTATAGTCAAAAACTGGTCTCTACGATTTGATCGTGATATAAATCGTTGTGTGTGTGGTGCTATGAGGAATATCCATGAGATCTCATCAGCAACAAACACTAAATTTTAGTATAAGCGTGAAGGGGGAATAGCAAATACAGAAAATCGAAAGAATTTATCATTGTGTCTATGGTGAAGGGGTATTCAGTTTAGATCCGGAAATAACGAAAGGCCAGAACTGTACACTTCGATCGTCTCGATTTATCGTTCTGAGTATGGGTGGCTTATAGGCATGGCCAACTATTGGATGAAATAAAGATAATCTACCTTCATAGTTTTTATACCGAATTTAATTCATTTATGTCTAGTCACAATCAATCTTTAGATAACTATTGTAAAAACATGAAATCGGTTTTAGAAAAGAGACAATAACTTTCTTTATAGATCTTTCACTTAAGGCTGGTATACCCAATTGACACATTACTTCAAACATGGTGTGTAAACTGGTATTTTAGGGAACAGGCTAGTTTTTAGAAGTTTCAAGGCTCTTAAAACATCTGAAAAAATTCGTGGTTCTTTCTTGAAGGGCCTAGAAGTAGCCAGTTAGGTCACCTCCTTTCATAGTTTGAAATTGCTACTGTTCCTTTCTTTAAAGATCTAGTTTAAACACTGATTGTGAGGGTTAAAAGCTTAATAGAAATAAAATAGAAATGTTTGAGTATTTTAAATAATAGAATTCACATGAAACATGAATCATACATACAAACGTTTTTCTCAAATAACAATAAAATTTAAATATTTTGAAAAGAAATATGAAGAGTAAATTCATAATTTTATCAGTAATTCAACTTTGTATCTAATTCCATAAAAGAATTTGCAAACTTTGTTGTAATATTTCTATTATTTCTATTGAAAGATAAAAGTGAAAACTTGCATATTTTCAAAACGCATTATTTAAGCATAAAAAAATAATGCTTATCATTGGAATAAATTAAATGTTGACGCATTTCCTTTAAGTTTTTCCCCTTTTGTTTTGTCATGTATGTCATACATATAATTTGCACAAATTTACAAATGTTAACAATTTAAAAAAAAACCTTACCTGGACTATTAGATTTTTCAGAATCAACCGAACTAGGTGGTGGTGGTGGTACTATTGTTGTTTTAACAGGTGTTGTTGATGGATTATCTGTTATTTCCGATTGTGATGTTACACTATTGGTTGTTGTACTTGTAGTTGTTGTTACAGTTGATAAAGTAGATGTTGTTATATTAACACTATTATTATTATTATTATTTGTCACTGTTGTTGGTGCTGGACTACTACTACTACTGCTACTACTACCACTACTATTTGTATTGCCACCAACACTATTATTATTGTTATTATTACACAACGTTAAAATATTTGATTGTTGATATTGATTTAATGAATCAGTACTATTATTATTTGTAGATCGTCCAATAATATTATTATTATCCACATTCACGGCAGTAACACTAACATCTGGTAAATTATCTGTTATTAATAACGAATTATTTGTAATAATTGGAGATGTTGTAGAAGTTGTAGGTGTTCTATATGCGGCTGTATTAACAACAGTTGTTATAGTTGTCGCAGCACTAGCAATTAATGGACTTGGTTCACTGACACGAGCTAATTGAGGCTGACCAACATAAATTGGTAATGAAGATTGTTGTTGTTGTTGATGATGATGTTGGTGTTGTTGTTGAACTGTAAGTGGTGGTTGTTCAATACGACGTTTCTTCACTTCTAAACACACTGGATTTGTTATCGAACTAACTGGTGTACTTTTACGTTTAGGTGATGATGATGTATCATATTTATTTGAAGAGGACACACCTAAATCTAATGGTTGTGTTTGAACTGAATGTACATTTGATATATTCTGTGATGATAATGTTACAGTTGGCATATATTGTGGATGAGATCGTTGGATTGCTAATGGTGCTGATGCTGCCGTTGGTGGTGATGTACCATGTTGTACTGAAACTTTTACCGATAAACCACCTGGTGGTGGTGCTGTTGTTGATCCACCAATTGAATACACTCGATCATATCGTGGTTGATCAGATGGAGTTGTACGACTATGGGCAGGTGGTGGACATGTTGTTACCGATGGTGGTGGCACCTGAGGATGTGGTGGATGATATTGGGAAACCTAACACAATAAAACAAAAAACAAATCAATCAACAATTTAATGAATCAATTAATTAAATTACTTGTTGATACGGTGAAGGTGAGACTGATGATGATAACGGTAATTTCGAGCCGATCTTAATTGTAGTAGTTGGTGGCGGTGGTTCAGGTGTACGATTTAAAGGTACTCCAGCTACTATACCAGCTGATGGTTTACCGTAAATATGATGCGGTGCTGGACTGCTCACTTTCGGTTTTGAATTGGCAACAGTTGTTACAGCTAATGAAGAATATGGTGATGTTGAATTTGGTAAAAATGGATAATTAGCTTTGCCTGATGATGCTGCTCCAGGATAAATCATTCCTTGAGATTCAGAACTGGAACGGTATCTTAATTCCGGTGATGGATGTTGTTGGGCATGTGGATGATGTGGTGATTGTTGCTGTTGTTGTTGATGATGATGATGCGGACTAGGTGGTAATTGATTACTTGACTGCCGATGATGATGCCCGGATGTTGTTGATTTACCCAAATTTTGTGGTTCTATATGATAATGTGGACTGGATGTGTGTTGTTGTTGTTGTTGCTGTTGTGATAAATGATGTGGTGATTGTGATGGACTTCTATATTCATATAGATTTGATTTTGGTTGACTTGGTGCTGTTAAATAATGACCGGATATCATTTCAGTTCTTAATTTTGGACTGGGTGAATGTGCCATCGATACACGTGGCTCTAAATGATGGGAACTTTTTCCATCATGTTTTACAATCACTGAATTCTTCATTTCACTCATCAATGGTGGTGGATTAGGTAGAAGATCTCGTTCTATTATTGATGATGATGAACCACTACTATTATTATTTTTTGTTATCACCAATCCTGATGATGGTTGTTGTTGTGATGATGATTTATGATGATCAGTTTTTGTCTTTGGTTCATGTGGAAAAAATGGTTGACACACTGGATAACCGAACATATTTAAATCACTTTTTGTTACTATTGATGAATGCATCGAGGACATCTTATCGGATGATTTACTTGTTGGTGGTGGAATTCGACTATGAGCTGGTGGTGGTGGATAGTCGGCCTTGTTTGATAAACTAGGTGAACGTTGACACTAAAAAAAAAAAGGGAATTCAAAATTTATTTCTTTATTAACAAACTAATTAATAAATAGAAAAACAATAAAGAATTAATATTCTTCTTATAATTATAATACATAATAATAAAATTTAATTTGTTTCATTATCTCTAATGCACACATACACATAACAAAATGGGCAGACTTTTCTGTAATCAAATAAAACCGAATCGTGTTTTCTCAGTGAGATGTTATTTACATAAAACTCATTATTGTTGACTAGAGTAATATAATAAAGTCAGTCAATTAAATATTTCTTTTGATGTCAAAACAAAAACAAAATTAATAGAATCGTCAGAGACCAAGAAAAGCTTTTGTTAATATTGTTGTTAAAAGAACAAAGCTCTGTGTTAATCAACAATTTTATACAGATTCTTTGTGCTACTGAAGTTACTTTGCTACTAGCTACATAATTATTTTTTTTACTATTTGATTATAATCAAGTTTCCGTTATTAGTAATTAGAGGCTTGATTAACATTAAAGAATTTGAAGAAAGAAGAAAAACCTCAATATTATTCTTACCGTCGAATAATGTGGCCGATGATCCCTCTCAGATCTTACAGTTAAATGCCTCTGTTCACGTTGGTGCATTTCTTGTTCTAATCGTTTCCTTTCCTCTTCCGCACTATTATTTGTTCTAGATTGTGGTGGTCTTCCCCCTATTAGATTCCACTGATCCCTCTATAAATTATATCAAATTTGCTAATTTATAATAACTGAAAGAAGAAAAATACAAGAAAATTAATGTAGATACTTGCCTTTTGTTGGGCGGCTTGCCTCAATGATTTCTCAAAATGATTTTGAAGTGCTTGTTGTTGACGTTCTTTTTCTTCTCGTTCTCTTTCTTGTTTTTCACGTTCTCGTTCACGTTCAATTTTCTCCCGTTCCTGTCGTTCCCTTTCTAATCTCTCTTTTTCTTTATGTTTCTCTAATTCACGGACTTCCTGGTTTTGTCGTTCTCTATTAAAAGATCTAAATGTTTTTAAAATTTATGCATGTATGTTTATATATGTAAATATTTACCTGATTGTTCTTTCATGTCTTTCCCTATCTTGTAATAGAGCAGCTCTTTCACGTTCTAACATTTCTTCAGCTGCTGGATGAGCAGCACCAGATTGACTGAGAAGATGTGCTGCACTAACTGGTAACGTATACCTCTGCTTCCAAAGCATATCAGATAAATGATGTGGATGTGGATATAATCCAGGTGGTGGTGCTAAATGTGGATGATGTTGTAATGGATGTGGACCCATTAGTGTTGGTGGTGGTGGTACAGGTGGATAAAGTGAAGCTGCTGCTTGATGGTTGGCTGCGGCTGCTGCTGCTGCTGATGCAGAGGTAGGTGGTGGTGGGCCCGAAACGGCCGGTGTTGATGGGTGCGACATTAGCAGCGACTGATGCTGCACACTATGTATATGGCGGACGTGCGGTTCGGACTCCAACAACAAGTTGGGGTCTCTCCACACGCGCACCGTTTCAGATGCCGAACTACTACTAGTTGGCGTACTGAATGTATGATTACCAACTGGTATAAATAATGGGGATCGGTTATTGTTGTTGTTATTGTTGTTTGTAGTCGAATGATTTTGTATTATTGTATTATGTTGTGGTTCGTCAGTTGAACTCAGGGCGCTGGAACGTGAACCTGAACGTTCATCGCCGCTACTACTACGCAATGAACTCACACCTGAATCTGAACGATCATCTGAAAAACGTAATAATAATGATGCATTTGTTGAATCAGACAATTCCATTCTGCTAAAAGGAGAGGACGAAGACAGCAGCGGTCCGTCATCGTCACCGCGACTAGAGCACTCACGCTCCTCGATAATTTTAGGTGTTATCGTCCGTTGAGCCACAATTACACAATCGTCTTCTTCACTAATAATATCGCCGGTTACCGTTTCAGACACCGGCATAGAAACACTACGACATACTGTTTGATCATCATCAACAACAACACTTTCATGTAGTACCTCCACTGGCACTAATTGTACACTACTACTATTACTTGTATCATCTAAAACACTATCGTTTTCAATATGTGATGATAATAATGGACAATGTTGTTGAATTGAATCCGGTTCGGATGGTGCAACACTTGTTTGTTCCTCACGATTTTCATCAAAGGATGATCGACTACATATAGGTGGTGAAACACTCGGTGGAATGACAACTGCTGATTCTTCTATTAAACAATCTTCAACAACTTGTCGAAGTTTACTGTTATTTGCTTCTTCAAGTACTTTCTTTTTATTTGAACTACGATTGCACAAATTCTTCTTCCGGCTCTGCTTATTCTCCAAATCTTCTTTTATATTACTGAAATTGTGATGATGATGATAACGTTGTTTTGTTGACGAGCTTTCCGATTCACTAGTTTTTCTTTTTCTAGCTTTCGTTAATGAACCTACAACAACAAAAAAGTAGATAGAGAAAAATCAACGAAATGAACTTTTTGAAAAAATTAATATAACGGAGAGAAATAAGCGTATGTTGCTTTATATGGCCATAAGTGTAGGTGTAATCAAATTGTAATCTCGTTGCATTGTTGAAAAATCACGAGTCTATTGTTGAACAACTGTGCGTAGGATGACATAAGTCATTAATAAAAGGTATTTGTGTGTATGTGTGTGTGTGTGTGTGTAAAGAATATTTAAAATGAGATAATAAAACATTTTTTTACCAACTGGTTATGTAAAATAACTCCATTTAGGTACTACTTCGACCGACCAAGACCATATAGATCAATCAAAGAAAAATAAAACAACACATTATTAAGAAAAGAATAATAAGAAACACCCAAAATGCTTACAAATTTATTCACAATATCCCAAAGAAAAAAAAGAAGTACTCGTGTCGACCTTGACATGAGAATCTTAATTTTAATCTTGACGACAAAATTAACTAGCGTGACTTGTTGTTTGTTGTTTACTATATTCATCTAATAAATGACATACCTCCTCACTCTCCTACTTTACAAAACTGGTTTTGAGATATACATTAACACAATAAAGTGTGGGTCATTTGGTATACATATGTACAAAGCCTTTAGAAAAATATGCCAAAACAAATACCTCTACATACCTATAAAAGAAGAATATGGTACCGTTATTAAAAATTAGAAACACAAATACTCTCACTTTTCAATAGAGAAATTATAAATCGTCAAATTAAAACGGTTTCTTTCACATTATTATTATTATAATCGTTAAGTAAATTAGTGATGATGATGATAATAATAATAATAATAATAATAATAACGGATCTAAACGAAGAGATACATACCACCACTTTCAAAATTGCACTATAACTGGATTCATTAAATAAATAAATTGAAGAAAAAAATAAACTAGAGAGTAGCAAAAAAACAACTCTCAACAAGACTGTTTATCTTGCCTTTCATTACTACCGTTACAAATTCCTGATTTTGTTATTGGCGATGGCGACGATTATTATTACTCTGCAACAGATGTTGCAGCAGCAGCAGCCTTAATAAATTGACTCAATTATCTATAAATCAACACCGAATTTATGTTATTTGACTGCACCATTTTCTCTTATTAATACATGTACATAGTATTATGAATAATAACAGTATTAACATACAATTACTTTAGCAAATAATACAGAAATAAAACAAATAATAATTGTAATATGCGATGAGAAAAATAAGATAACACGATGGGAAGGTTTCTTATTTTTTTTTCTTCAAAATTTAAGAAAAATACTTCAACTAAATTTAATTTAAAATTAATGTAGATAACGGTTACTAATGTAAAAAAATAATATAGTACTCGAGATTATTTTCCCCTTTTATCTTTAATTAAAACAACTTTAGTGTTATTGTGTAATAATAATGAAATAATTATAGAGGCTACTTTCAAAAAAATACCACAACTTTTATGAATAAGATTAGAATTTAATTTTAATATGACAAAATATTATTAATGATAATAAGAATAAGAATAATATTTTCTTAGAATAATTATTTCGGTCATGCTGTTGTTGTTGTTGTGCTCATTCTTGCGTCACATTTCGAATAATACTGACATTAATCTATTATCTTTCCAATTCCCCTCCACCCTTGTTACAAATTTCATTTTTTCCTTATTAATATCATCAATCGGGATATGATTAATTTATACGCAATCAAAACGGAAAATTCTATAGATAAATAGATGAATATAAAGCGAGTGCCGGAAGGGTGTGGCCATCGACATTTATAATTTTCCTTTTGCCCCTCTAAAACAACTACTAATAATTCTTTATTTACTACTACTAGATAGCAGAAATCTTTCGTCCGTGAAATAAAATAACGCCGCCAACACCACGATTTTCTAATTTTCAAACTCAAATATATAGAGAGAGAGAGATATAGTCACGATTTCATTTTATAAAATAGAAGATCGTCTCTATATAGAAAAATACATCCAGCTGCTGTGTGATTCATCAGATGTACAGAAAGAAGATTAAAAAAAACATCATTAATTATATACTTTGAAGAAATTGTAAGATTGCTGATATAGAAGAAACTCTGAAAATTTCAGATTCTTTCCTACATTTGCCAGCAAATATAACAATAGAGAAAAGGTGGGTGGTGGGTTTTGTTGATTTTTATGGTTGAATGTCGGATTAGGCTCCCCCCATACCATAAAACTAGCAAAGAAACAGGAGAAAATCTTCAGAAATATTGAATTTTACGAGATAGAAACAGTGAATAGGTTGGTTTTTGTATCACCACCTGTCGTTGTCAGAGCTAAAATTCAAAAGAATCATCGTCGTTCAAATACAACAGCTTTTGGAACTTTTCCACAAACATAAAGGTGATATTTCGAGATTCTTTAAGAACGAAAAAAAAAAATTGTGTGAATCCTATAAATGTGCAATAAAAATATGTAAGTATGTATGTGGTAATTATAAATCTGTAGTTTCCAGTTATAATCACATAAATTATTATCAAGGCCATTTCAATAGTCTGAATAAATATTAAAATATAAATTCTATTCATTATACATGTATTGTGTTGTTTTCACAGTTGATGAAACAACTAAAATCTATTCAAAAAGAAAATAATAATGATACTAATACTTAATTCCAGAACTAATTCTTTAAATAGATATATTGAATTAAATTAAACATGAAAGGAAGCTAAAAGAAACAGGTTTGTTTTTATATATATATATATAAAAAAACAAAATATCAAATCTAATCCAACCGGTATGACTTGATCATTGACTTAATTACATTTATGTTGAAACCATCTTAAAGTATAATAAAGAACAAGAACGAAGATGAAGGAGACCGACGATATTAGAGGAAAAACACGATTTTTAATTATAAATATTCTATTAAAAAAATAATAATATCGATTTCACCTTTTTATTATGTACCTAAATTAAAATTAACTGTAAATAAAAAGTATTTCTTGCCATTTTTACAATAATTAAGAATGATTCGATAATTAAAATAAAATTTCAATATAAATGACACGGAAGCTTATAATAATAATAATAATAACCGTAACGAGATTTAAAGATATAAGTAACCAGGTCATATGTATTGTTAGAAAAAATAGAAAGAAAAAAAAAACGTTAAAACAAGCAAAATTCTATTATCTTTTGCCTTTTGACAACCAAGAACTAGACGGTTACAATCACCCAGCCGAGAAGCGGACATTCCTTCCAACCATGATAGTTGTAGAAAATGAACAACACAAAAACCCGATGGTTCCCATCCCACAACAACAATTATTACTATTATTATTATTATAACAATGATGACGATGATTTTCTGCTTGCCACACATACCGGAAGTAATTAGAACCAATGATTTTTTCCTTAACGTAAGCAAGGTCAATAAGTGGATTCTTTTTCGACATAACAATAATAAAATCTGTAATTCAAAGTTTATTTTTTTATATACAACACAACTTTCACTCGTAAGGGGTGTTTATTTTTGATAACTCTAAACAAGTTATTTTCATTATTGCTCCAATTAAAATCAAGGTTGTTTGTATACGAGGAGACATTCAACTTCTGCATCTTCACCCCTTATATTTATTTCATTTAGAATTTACATATGGTATAGAGTCATTATATGAAAAAATATGAAATAATGAAGAAACTGTTACAAACATCGTTATGAAAAAGAAAATTAAGAGAAAATAACGAAAACTAGAACACAATCAATGTCTGATAGAAATTATAGAAGTAATAATTCACTATTGAAAGGCAATTAAAGAAGAAAAACCACGCACGCAATATGTTCAATTTTACGGGCCACGTAATTTAATCGATGAAAAATACAAATAAAAGCAATTGTAGTTTATAACGTAAGTAATTATTACGATTTCTTCATTTATTATTATTATTATTGTATATATCTAATCTAAAATATTTCATTGATTTTTCTATGAATAGAAAAATAACACGAACATTTCAACTTTCTCTATTACTAATATTATTATTATTATTATTTAAAATGTTAATTTATACATTATTTTGAAAATTAAACAGGTCGATTTACTGTTTGTTGTGTAATTAACATCACTGCAATGCGTATATTTATGTTAAAATCTACGTATTTCACACACACCTACACAATTTGAATAAATCCATATTAAACAAAACTGAAAGAAGAAAATCAACGATTATTGTTGAGATACTTAATTGATGATTAGAAGCCATCTAAATTTATCTAATTGTAAACATGATAGATGTTAAAGGGTTTTTAATATCTCTCTCTCATTGTAGTTCTTTTGTGGATTTTGAAATGGCTTGAATTTATCCCGTCTGTATCGACTTCAATTTTATAAAATGTCAAGAAAATCTAAACGGTATAATAACTGAATACAGCAGAAAGTTGTATTCGAGATGTAATAAACGGTGAAATATGGTTATTGGTTTATTATACCTTCCTTTCTCCTCTTTCTTCTCATCGTTAGTCATCATCAAACTGATCACAGAAAAACTTTCGCCTATTATAATAACGATTACAAAAATTCATCCGTTTTTATTTTTAATACTTAAATAAAATCTACATATAACCAACAACAACAACAACAAGAAACAATAGATAGTCATGTTGTAGGAGAACAAAAAAAATGTTAAATCTTTGATCGTCTCGGAAGAGAGAATAAGATAATAATAAAAACAATAATCCTTGACATTTCACGCATTCCATTTATTGATTCGTCTCTCTAAATCTAGATATCCTTCTCTTCATTTTGTTGAGAATTAATCAAGCTTTTGTGTTTTTTTTTTGTACATAGATATACGTGTAGATATTATTTATTGTTATAATAATGTTGACTATTATTAACATAAAATCATTTGTGCAATTGCCAATTTTATCACACAAAATATACAATATAACAAAAAACAACTACTGGGTGAGGGAGAGTCTGTGTCTATTTTTAATTTAAATGAAATGTTAAAATTTTCGTTAAATGTAAACTAAATCAACATTTTAAACAGGAACCATGTTATTTATCGATGATGACACCATAAATTTATTTTAGTTCAAAACTAAAACTATCCAAAATATGATCGTTCTAACTAATATGAATGAAAAAACAAACAAAAGACGCAAACTTGCGGTTCAAATAATAATATTATTAACATCTAACAGCACCTGTAATTCGAACAAAATTTATGAGTTCCTATATAGCAAATCAGATCTTTTACTGTAATAGAAAGTTTCGTTTACGACTTTAAAATAAAAACAATATAATGATTCTATTCTATTGTACATTATAATCATTAACTTTTAGACAGTATACACATTTGTTAGGAAATGTAGTCAGAAACCCAAAAATTAAGAGACTATCGTCATTTAATCTAATTAAATGGTCTAAAGACTACACACACACACGTGCATGCATAAAATCGATACCCATTTATACATTTATCCAATATTGTCACATAAAAGACCCTCTTGAATAAATCGAGTCAAGTATATTGAAGGAGGGTAGAAGAGAGACGTATATGACTGCTGCATTCTGATTCAGCATTATCGAACAGAATGTGTCACGCTCAAGGGAACACACCGAGTTTAATAATAAAAATAATAATAGGAAGGAGAATAATAAAGGGAGCCTCTCTCTTGCTATGTCGTTGTACATTAAAACAAGCCCCCCATATGGTAAAATTCATGAACAAACTATTAACATAATGATGATATTGAAAAAGAAGAGGTGTCTTAGTTAAAAGTTGATAGAAGAAAAAACACAGGACATGACAATGATGACGAAGCTATTAAGTATTCCTGTATGCTGCTGTTGTTGCAGTCACTGACCTTTATTGAATTGAGCCCCACATTGCGTGATTATAAAATTTGTGGTACGATCGAAGACCCGCATCAATAATAATAATAACTATACATATAGTAGTGAATTTAAACGAACGAAGAATTGCAATGTGGCGTCAATATGGTTAAAAGTCACGAAGAGATATCCGTTACATTTGAGTCATTTTATAGTTTCCGGAACAATTATAATAATAATAATACAATTTTAACATATAATTAATAAATATTTGTCCAATGTTTACAATTTTGAGAATCATTTTAAAAAACAAATTGAAAAACTTCTAGATAATCTTATAATGGGTATTTACTCAAATTTGTAATCAACATTAACTGTGAACGTATCATATTTTTTATAAGATTTTTGTATATCTATAAATATGAACTCAAATGTCAAATTATTGGCTGAAAGTTCAATGGTACGTCCACAATTAAGTTTCAAATCAAGTTTGATTTTAAATTTAAAGATTCAATTTAAGATAATTTCAAATAAATGAATATTAAAAACAACATTTGTTTTCAAAAGTCTATGGAATTGTTTTAATAATGAACCATTTATAGAACACAAAACAAAACGATTTTGTCACACGCCAATAATTGTTTTGTTGATAAATTTCCATGGTCGCATAATTAATTAATTAAAAAAAAAAATACAGGTAAATTTCGCGGAAGAATGCAACGCTATATTGTAACGGTTCCAGTGAAAGTCTATGCTTAAGAGAATAAATCAAATATTAATAACAATAATAATAATAATAGTAAACACACGTTTGACCTACAAATGACATTGCGATCGAGGAAAAAATATTGAGGGTGTTTTAATGTTGTAATATTTTCTCCCCTTTGTGTTGTTTTGTTTGAAAATTCATGGTAGTATACGCTAGAAACACAAAGAACAAAGGCCAATAGCCAACCCTCACAACATTCCTGGTATTTGATGCGGGCACCCTGCCAGGTCAGAAAATCTTCCACGCAACCGATATAGAAGAGATATACATACACCGATACATTCACATGATAGCTGTTACACTAAAACAAATTGTATCTAGATGGAGATCAATCGATTTTCCAACAATTATAGTATAAAGTTACACATACACATTCAAATATACACCAACACATTGAATATTTTGCGTTATATTAAGGTGAAATCGACATGGATTTTGAATAGTGTAATAATTATAATCGGTGGTATACACTGGGAAACAACACTTTCACACAGCAACACCATTTTGTTTTGTATTGTTAATAGAAAAAACTAAAATTTCACAAAAAGTGTAATCCACACTTTCCGCCCTATAAAACCACAAAATTGGGTGCGACACACAAGGATCATGTAGGCGGCGGTATATAAATTTAATGATGGCCGATCATCAACATCATCAGCAAAAAAGACGACTTACCATATACGATTCTATCACAAAAACAAAATTATCTTCATTTGATTCACGTGTATAAAAATAAACAAATCAACGAGATGAATTACGCGAAATTAACCAGTAAATGTCCTTGAGATAATCGTGTTTTTATTATAATCGATACAAGACGAAAGAACGTACATCCTTACAACACACAACTCAACAAAATACTGAAATCAAATCGGAGCCGTCGTCGTCATCGTCATCGAATTGAAAACGAACCTGTACAGTTTTGTTGGCGATTATAGCCGAAGTCTAGTTTAAAACCAGCAACAAGTGATATAGAGTATACATTTGGTGCTCTGGAGAATTTCAACGGCAATTCTACAATAATACAACCAGCTTATAACAAAGTCTCTTTCTTCGTCAATAATAATAATAATAACAACAACCAACCTTTTTAGAATGGAAACAGAACCAGTTTTGCTACTTTTTTTCCAACAACGTCGTCGTCTTCCACATCGTAGTATAATAAAATAAATACTGTGGTAATTTCGCAAAATGAAAATTTTCCCATCGACAACTATTCGTGTTTATGAATAAAACATAAAATAAAAAAAAAAATAATAAAACGTTCAAGAGACAACAAGGAAACAAGTAAAACATCCGTTAGATTTTGGATAATCTTCGAGGAATTTCACCAAATTGGATTGGAATTAAAGACACGAGTGCATTGATGATATAACAAATTAATCAGCCAATCGATCAATCGACAAATAAGTAACAAGTAATGTATAAAAAATAATTGATTGAACATAATATGTACATACAAAATGTATACACACAATATGAACTTTGCCAAGGCTGAAACGGGTCATGTATTTTAGAGACTGGCGCAATATTACAACAACAACAACAACACACACATACACATACACACAAAATAAACGGGTATGATTAATCGAAATAAATTCCATTTTGTAGATAAACCAATAAACAAGATAAAACTTCTCAAAACAGTGTTGTAATATACAAAGTTTACATTCTGGGCTAAAATCTGAAGCGGCATCCTTAGGGGCTGAGCGGGACAAGTTGGGCATAGTAAGAAAAAATTGGCTATAAAAGTGAAGAAAACTGCAATTACAGTATTGTGTTGAACGTTATAATTTTCCGGACAAAGTACAAACGTCTTGATATTAACAAATCTTAGAAAAGCTTCGTTATTGTCTTTCCTGCAGATTGCTGAAGTTGCTAGTAGGGGCAAGTTCAGCAATTGATTTTTAATTTATTAATTAATGTTATTATTTACTACAATTAATATGCAGTACATATAAAAAATGTTAGCCAGTGTAATGGAGATCAGAACTCTTGTTAAATATAGTAAAAAATTTCCAAATACCATAATTCACCGAATTCGAATTTTAAAACAATCACACTTTAAATTTAAGAATGGTTTCTTCATTATCAAGCTTTTGATCAGAATTTTAGGTCTTTAGATATTTAAAGTATTAACACTATACGAAGCGTAGGTGTGTTGTTGCAGAAGTACTATTTAACGAACTTGCCTTCCATGCCGAACTTACCCTGCTCTACTCTAATTTTTGATAAAAACGAGCAAAACATATCATTCACGTTGAAAATCTAAAATAATTCACTAGAAAATGATAATTTAATAAAAAAAATTTCAAAAATTTAGGACAAACATTTCTTAGAACTTCCAACTAGTAGTCAAGAATACAGCTAAAAAATAAACTAAAAATTTTTAAATGGTCCAATTTTTATCACCCTGTAGCAATACTTGTTGAAAGAAACCTGATGATTTAGTACAAAAATTTGAATCCTCAACCGTTTTACTGTTGTTTTACTAATTAGAAAGAATCAATCTAATCGAAAAAAGGTCAACAACCGTTGCTTTTTGTAATAATTGTTGAAAAGAAAAATAAACAACAATTTGAGGAATTTCGTGCAAATTTTCAACACATACATAGGAATAAGACAGGCAGACAGAACATGTTTTGTATTATATATTGACGTGTTTTCGGGTTACATTCTTTAAAAATCCCCCTAAATTCTATCCTTTACTATTCTAAAAATATTTTCAAAATATACACACATACACAAAACAGAAGAACACAACAATTTGGAACTGGTCCAGTTAAAGTCTATTTATTTATTTATTTATTTATTTTTAATGAAATTTGTGTCATATTAAAAAATTTCTACACAATTTTTATGGACATTTGATCTCTGCAATTAAAAATTAATGAAATCAACAATGTAAGTATATACTTGTTTTTTTATTTATTTGTAACTTACGTAAAATACAAGTGAACAAAACAATCAATAAAATGTAGCATCATTAAAAAGATTAATCATTTTATGTTATCAGTGTATTGTATTAACTTTTATATTTATTGACAATATAAGCAAATATTAGATAACGAAACTCATAGGGGAGGAGGAAATATTAAATATTAACTAATGATAATAATAATTGGTATTACTATAATAGTCCATGTATTTTTTACAAAAAAGTGCTTTACCGTGAATTATTTGATGGTTGGATACCGACCTTGACCAATAATTGAGACAGAAAATTACCACCGTAATTGAGAGGTCATTTAATCAAGAAGAAGTGGATAATTTTCCTCTCTTCTCTCTCTCTTTCATGCAACTAATTATTCTTGTTTTCTTTCCCCTAATTTTCGTATAAACAAGAACAAGTTTTTGACAAGGAATTTGTAAAACTTTCCATATTTGTCCACTACAAGGTTTTTTTTTATCTTGTATAAAAAAAATCGAGAGAGAAAAAACAACAAGCGAACAACACAACGGAGAGTAGAAAAATAATAATAATAGTAATAATAAATTAAAAAAAAGTTGTTGAATGTGACGAGTATGACAATTAGCAAGTTCCAACGAACTGGTCCCCTAAGGCTAACCATATAAATATTTATACAGCAATATACATGAATAATTAACACGAATTTCCTTTCAGTTAGAATAATAATAATAATAATGATGGTTGGTAATAGGTACACGGATGATGACCGGTAGCAAAATTAAAATTCTTATACCAAAATTGGATATTACTGAATCATCATCTGTAGTGTATAATTCAACAATCGAAAAGCCAGAACGAAAAAAAAAACATACCTACCAGACAGACAGATGGAATAATTTGGAAGGAAATCTCTTTATATTCTTATAAACAATCATGAATATGTATTTTCCACTACTATAGTTTAACTACCTCCAATTTACAATGGGGTACCGCAAATATCTATAGAATTACTAATTGCAGACTAGTGTAATTTAATATGCTTGCATGACTATACATATATGATCATTACTATCATTAGTCATTACACAATAGAGACAAGGTCAGCGTATTTACTGCCATATTTACCGGATATGTATAGTAGTGAATGTACTAAAATTGTATTATTTTTACTATTTAATATTGTTATTGTTGTTGTGCTGATAACGCAAATTGATTTCTGATTATACCGCTAAAGAACAATAAATAATAAAAGATGAGCGGAGAAATTATTATTAGACACCGTTGCATTGACCTCAAATTACGAGAAAAATTCCTAAACGGCCTTGAATGTTATTGTTTCACTTGAAAAATTCGGAAAATTACATTTTTTCCTTGTATGTATTTTTATTTATATTTAATAGAAAAGAAAAATTGTAATACATTTTTTTTAAGTGGAAGAGAAGATTATATATTTTCTAGGAATCGGGGCAAAAACCGCTGATTAGATAACAACATAAGAATCGAGAAATTTATTTATTAATAGCTTTAATTATTACAATTAATTATAAAATTCCATAAAATTTTAAAAACGAAAACAAGACAATCTGGAATTTTATTTTTATTTTATACCATGTATACCACCTGTCTTTAAATACAGTTTATTCGGTAAAAAACAATTCACAGTTAAGTTGGACACGTGGTACATATATGGTGTATAGATAAATCTCCCTCGCACACTACACCCTTTTCTCTAGGTTTTGTTACCGATTTTATCTGTTTGTATTCTCTCCCGAAGAGGCAAAAAAAAAACAGAAGGGATTACAAAACGATAACGAACATCTGTAGTATGTGTGTTTATGTATAAACGAGTACATACTTGATATTTATTAACTTGCAGCTGGCGTTGTTCCTGTAGCTGCTGCTGCCCACCCACCTTCCCTAATCGAATTTGTTACATGTTCCTATCGATAATTTCCAACAATTCATTAATAAGAACCATTATCGAAAAGATAGATAGATAGAGAGAGAGGAAAATACTGTTTTGGGGGATGATTTTGTTGGTGAAATTTCAATGTTAGCAATTAGAAATAACAATGAACGGTTTAATGATGGTGTTGGTGCATAACAATCAGTCACGAAATAAAAGTTTTGTAGGTTATTTAAATTTAGATTAAACGTTACGCTAACGATTTTAATTTGCGTTTAGTTTATTACTCCAGAGTGTTTTTTTTTTATGATTCATTTAAATTGTAAATATGAGAAATTCAATATCGATTATTACATTGATGATGAGTCAGCGACATTTAAGCAACATTTGAGACAGGTAGAAAGGCACACAGACATACACACGCAGAGATGAAAACCACAACAAAAATACAAGGCAACTTCATGATTCAACATTATAAAGCTCAGTAAACCAATAAATCCAACAACAAGGTAGAGAGAAGGAGTGCTGCATTGCTGTTGTTGTTATATTATTCTGTGTGTATGCATTGAAGTAAAAGGCGGCATACATATTACAACAGCAAAACCTGAAGCGCAAAGAAAGGTTCTTTGTATGCAAATCACATTTTGAAACGAGACGCTTATCTGGAGGCCTTTCCGTGGCAAATTCAGGGGCGAGATTGCTTTTAATGTTAAAGGCACTAATAAAGAATGAAAAAAAAAAACACAACACCAATATAAATTATATACACGTACACGGCATTCACAACATTTCTAAAATAGAGATATCCAATTAAATTCCCCTACCTTTCTCCCTCAATTATTCATTATTCCCCATCTCTTTGGACTATATAACAGTAGTAACAGCCTTCTGTTATTAATCTATAATTCTCTATTTAAACTGTTATCTGTTTAATGATGATGATGATGATAATATCAATCGATATGTGGAATTCGAATAAAATATAAAAAACTGTCAACGATTATCAATCAAAAACAGAAAACTCAATTGAATAATTCCAACTTTCTACTATTGGATAATAAAAAAAGCAATAACATAAAGGAAGATTTATTATAATAAAGGAATCAACCTGCTGAATCATTCGTTTTATACCAAGAAATGAAGGAAGTTAAAAAATATAAAAGAGGGTTATTTTCATTAACATAAATATACAGGTGACAATAATAAATTATACGAAAATTTTTGCATTCAACGTTTCTATATCGTGTTGTTTTTTTTTCTTCTGTTGCTGCCGTTGTTTTGTGAATATTTAAGTAGTTGAAAAATCTATTTGCACTAGAATCACGTGTTTCATCGTTAAAATCACGCATCGTGAACAAACAAGAAAAACCACCACACCTTTTTGTTCAACATTATTGAAGATTCGTTAAGTTGGAAGAAGATAGACAATTTCTTGTCTTGAAGAATTATGTATTGAGTAAGACAACAAAAAAACCCAGTTTGAAATTCCGTTACAAGATACAACTTGACTGAATCGTATGGTTAATTATTGGTGTTTATTGAGTTTACAATTAAAAAGTGAAAATTTTCACTTTTCTAGCGGTTTTTGCTGTGAATAATATCAGATGTAATTAATTTATAGTATTTATCAGTTGAACACGTTGACGGGATTTGATTTAGTTCGATTAACAAATTGCAAAATATAAACAGATAAGGAACAAGGAACCGTTACCTATTGAAATAGTAATTGGCGCTTATACAACAACAACAATAATAACAACAACAAACTTAATATGGCTAAAGGCTAAACATTTATATAGAATAAACAGTTATCGAGAAGGAGAAGAAGCATATACGTGATTCATCAAAATTTGTGGCCTTTCTTCTTTCCTTTCCAACAAATAATTATGTGCTCTCAAGTTTTTTTTTTTGTCCAGGTATGTTACGAGAAAACGATGCCAAACGAACAACAAAGATGGAGGACACGCCCAGGATTCCCTCTGACTGTGTGTTGGCGTGCTAAGGCGAAACGTCCAGGTCGCCCGGGTTACTGACACAGCTGCATCCTATATGTATGGCTACTATTATATTGTATATTTCTATCCTGCTCTACATACACATACACACGCACATTAATGATTTTTGATCCTATATTATGTATGCACAATTCTCCTTTATTAACGTGATTGTGTGTTGTTGTATCTGCGCCATTATCCTGGACGATGCATCGTCACAACGTAACTTTTTACTAGTTGATGATGATGTTGTTGCTATTGGAATTATGCCAAACGCCGTCGTCGTCGTCGTCGTCGACGCCACATCATATAAATAGATTAAAATAAATAAGTGCTGACAGAGTAACGCATCAGGGTAATATGAGAAAGTGTCTCATCATCATGCACAAATAGTTTACAGTAGCGTTTCCCAACTAGAGTTCCCCAGAAACCTGAGGTGTTGCGAAACATTGTTAAGGGTTCAACAATACACGACACGACTAAAATAATATTCACCTTTTGTTTCTATTAATGATCATCAATAAAATTATTTTGAAAAAAAATATTGTCACAAGGAATCCATAAGTGTGATATAGTTGGGTTATAGTGTGGTGAAAAATTTCTCGAATCTGTAATAATTTCATCAAACACTAATTACAATCAACATAGTTTGATTGTAAAGGAAATATCCAATTTGAGGGCTTTACTAGTTAGTTTAGAAATAGCAGCACATATTTGTTGATATTAGGAGGTATGATGAATGTGACCCCAGATTCCCGGATTAAACCGGATTCCCTTGGTTGTTTCACTTACATAATTGAATAAATAACATTGAAGGTCAATAATAGTCTAATATTAAACAATTTCAATTAAATCCAATCCAATTTCAGTTAGGAAATGCATGCAGAAACTTTAATTATAAGGAAATTCTAAAAGTCTATTGTCTCGTTTAAAAGCATAGAAATAAATCAAATACGAAAAGAATATGCTTAATTTTCTGAATCCCCATTGAGACTACCAAGAGACAGCATAATTTATCTTCAACTACAATTATTTAAAATACCTTTAAAACATTTGCATGTAAAATTTATACTTCAATCTTTCTAAAAATTAAGTGCAATTTCAAACAACAATTATGCAATTACTGCTATTTAAATAGTTAGATAACATAAACATCCAATTCAACAGTACCTAAAGTTATGAGCGTGTATAGAAGAGGGAACGAGAAGCTGGGGCCTGTTTCATAAAACCGTAGTAAAATACTACAGTAATTTACCACAGTAACTTACGTCAGTAAGTTTCATAAAACAGTATTTACCATAGATATTTACTATAGTAAATGTCCTACCGTAGTAGATTTTAAACAAAACACCAGTAAAACTGTTTACTGGTTACCAAGGCAACACTCGTATTTACTACGGTATTTTTTTATGAAACAGGCCCCTGGTTGAAAACTAGACGAGAGGGTTGCTAGGCAACTCTACATATAGAGGGCAAATGGGAGACGCCGACATCACCGAAACTAAAACGACAAAGAGGGATGGAATTAGGTGGTGGTGGCGGCGGTAGTATATGGGAGAACGCGTGGATGTGTAGGTTGGCATTGCCGCCGCCGCCGCCACGGCTGGAATATTTACGTGTGTGACATTGACAGTTACTATGGCGACCAGCCTCTGAAGCGGGACGCCGTTTAGAATGTTTATGCGTCAGACAATCAGCCCGCCGCCGCCGCCACCGCCACCATCTTTACAGTCGACAACAATAACAACACCACCATCCCTATTGTTGTATTTGTCTCTTTACAGTGCTCTTTGATTTTATTAAACACTGCTCTATTTATAGTGTAACAATATCCTATTTGGCTAGAGGCAAAATTTACCCTGTATAAAATTCAAACTATTTAAAAAAAAATCGAATTTACTCGAGAGAACAAACATCACAACATCCAAATGATGTGATATTTGATTAATTAAAACAGGAAAAAGGTGGGGAATTCACTGAATGTCTTTGAAATGACCTTGCTTGATAGGTACCTATTCACAAGTATTTACATATTATGTACATACTACATACAAATAAACAAGACAGCTAAAATTAAATTTGAAACGTCCGGTGGTGGTGTTGAAGGTGTAGATACTGCCGTTGGCAATCATAATAATGAGTTTTAAAGTTTTCTTGCAAAGGAAGCTAGGAGTGTACTCACGAAAAATAACACATTTTTTCTATGCTAATTGTATTTGAAGGCATGTGCATGCAGGGGCAACAATATGAATTTGAATGAATCAGCACGCTTCCATCAATATTAAATTCTATATTGTTAGTCATTCTATCCATCTTCCTTTGTGGTTATGGTTAACTAACAACGGCTTAGATGAAAGACACATACGTTGATGTAACGGTGTACATACTACTCTTTTGACATTCATCTTATTCTTCTCTTGCTTCTTCTCTCTCCTTGATTATTTCCATTAGGGGCATACCAAAAAAAATCTCTTTCTTTTCGAGAAGAATAGAAAAGAAATCATATTATAGCATCATAGATGATATAGTATAATGGATTTTTATAGGCTCCGTTGTGTGATGACTACTACCTACTACACTACTCCCGCTCTTCTATCCATCTCATTTCTGTTTTGTAAAAGCAAAAGAGAGGGTGCACGGAAACAGCTGTCGCACCAAAAAACCATTCAAAGCATACAGACATACATATACATAACGCGCAAAAGGTCGAACGAACACAGCTTGTGAGAAACGGCAGGTGATGGAATACAATCCGGTTTGGGGGGCATAAGGGCAACATGTGGCGTTGGAATGCAACTTTTCAGGCCCGTGTTGGTTGCCTGTTTGTGTTTAACTCACCATCCCAACCATCCATCCATCCATATGCACATACACACACATACCGAGCGTTTCACGTAGAACTTCATTAGGAAATCGACAACTAAGAATAGAAAAAGAACATTGATTTTTCTCGTTTTTCTCCAAATATCCCTTAAAAACGCAAAAAATTGAAAAAAATAGCAAAGGTAATCTTGCGTGTGCAGCTGGTCGGTGAGAATCGCGAGTGTCTTAAAAAATAGCCGTTTTTGACCGACTTCTCAAGCAACTATGAAACTTTCAGACTGCTAAAATGATATTTACAAATCTTTTTTTGCCATAAAAACTATCCCTCTACCAGCATAAAACGTTCGGTATATGTATACAGAAACACACAACAGAGGGGCAACCACCGACTAGACAGGTGACTGAATTATTCAATACAATGCATGTTTATACCTACACACTGCTAGACGGTAAAAAATTCAACGGCGACCTATCAATGGACCGGATGAGTCAACGAACTTTCTTCGTCTTACTTGTTTGTTTTTTCTTAATTATTTAAACTATTTACGAAAAGAAATAACAAAGAAACAATAGAAGAAGGAAAATGAAAATAAATGGAAATATTCAGCAATTCAATTAATTTTAAACGTTCAAACTTCACTAGAGAATTCCCCAATTTCCCGGTTCTCTCTCTATTGATTTTGTAAGGAAAAGTTTTTGTTTGATTTTCACTTGGGGGAAACTTGAGCGCAATTATCCTCTTATGCGACACACACACATATACACATACACAAACACAACCCTTTGCTACGTTTTATTACACACCCTACATTGATTTATAATAGAAAGCTTATACAATTCTCTTCTCTATTATGTAGGTGGGTGGGTGCACAACACTCACAAAAAATCTTAATTAAAATCACCAATTTAATTATTTATTAGAATCATATACAACACGTGTACGTATCAGCCAATAATATCACGTCGATATATGTATTTATTAATAAATTTTGTGTTATAAATTTAAAAACACTCACACATAGTTTTGGCAGTCAATAAATAACAACTTTATGAGGTCAGTGAGGTTATAAAATATGCAAGATCAGAAAGAGTCGAAAATAACATCCAAAACTTCTTTGACAAATACTGTTTATGAGAGAGTTGGAAGTTGTTAGAAGAAGTTTACCGCACGTCGGATCAGACTTTTCCAGAAAACTTTCCCAACAAAGTTTTTCCTAAAACTTGTGAAGAATTACAACAATATCTCAATAGAATTAGTCTGTTGTTTTGAAAGAATGTAACAGGCGCCATTAACAATAAATTCTGGAAATTAGCCCATTAATTTGATCATTAACTGCTTAGAAATGCAATATATGCAATCTATGGAGATCCTCTCTAAGATTTCTTTAAAGAAATACCACACATACACAATTTTTTTGGTCGTCTGTTTTTTAAAAGTATGACCTTTATGATGATAAAATTGAATTTCGTAAGATATTCGTTGATGTAAATTTATGTAAAATTGTGTTTAACATATTTTAAAGAACCGGATTTTTTCTCTCTCGTTTTTCTGATTTTGTTTTATTAATATGACATTGTGTTGTTAGTCTCTGAACTGTTTATTTTTGCTTGAACATTGAAATAACAAGTTTAATTGTCAATATCAAATTCCGAAATTATGAAATTTCATATCATCGTTAAGTAATAACAAACATCACCAGCAAGCAATGAAGAGGAACAAGTATAAAAGCAAAATTATTAAAATGAGTCTCAACAATTCAGAATTCATTAAAATATTAATTGTTTTTTTATAGAAAGTGTTTAATTAAATTCTTACTAACAAGTATAATAACAACAACAGATCATCATCGTTATCTTGTTTGACAATTTGATTAAGTTTGAGGATGTTGTGTTTCGTTCATTTTTTTGGCTCAATTTCAAAACTAATCGAGCACAATCCACCTACACTCTTCTCCCATTCTCTTCGACTCCTAATCTAAACGATACTGTCTCTCTAAATGTGTGCAATGTGTAGGTTGAGATAACATGTCGTAAATACCTGAATTGATTATCGTAATTTACGGAAATTTAATGATAAGAGACCTCATTCTATTTAAATTTAACCATTAACAATGACAACAACAATCGGTTTATAATAAATTACGCGATATTAAAGGTTGGAAGATCACTATTTTTCTTTTTCAAAAAAAGTTTGACGTAAATTGTTTGAACTTGTATCGATTTTTAATTAATTAATCATTAAGTTAGGGAACGTAAATGATAAGAGAGAAGTTTTCGGTGGAAATTCCCATGACTGTTCAGAAACTTCCTGATTTATATCGTTCTACATTGTGGAAATATGAAAACTTTTTTATTGATCACTTGGAGAATCATCTACAACAAGTTTAATAGTAAAAGTTTCAAACAGACATGTTTATTTTTATTTTTACTTTCTTTTTTTCAGGAAATCTAATCGATTTTGTTTTATACAGTGTGGATTCTTTTGATTTATAAATCTTTATTTTGCATGTAATTTATCGGATATAAGAAACGAATTGACCTGGCACCAAAATAATACAGAAAAAAAAAACACAAACACAACACAATAATTAACTGTGAAATAATATCGATTTCATTCATTATGATTCATGACACATGGATGAATCATACATAAAATAACAACTCAAATTATTTTCCCATCAACAACACAGTGAATCGATATAAATATTTGACTTTTTCTGGTAATAATAAGACATTTATAGAGAAAGTAGAAATGTTGGCTAATCAATTATTCAAATACAGATTTAAAGATAAACATATGTACAACTATTACAACAGAAATTCTCTGCATCTATCAACTTTTACGGATTATTCAAATTTTAATAAGTGGAAAAAATTTGGAAGGTCATTACTTTCAATATATGTACAGAAAATAAAAATTGCACGATTTAAATTAATTAATAACCACATGAACTTGACCTGGTCGGGCTATTGTTAATAATAATAAACGAATCAACCAACAACAATAATAATGATTATAAAATAAAAATGAACGGTACAATGTCCTTGCTAATAAGGAAACACTATTTTTATAACAATAATTTATTTAATTATATCTTTAGATAAATTCATCGCTGTAATAGAAGAAGAATTTCTAAAATTTCAACGATAATTATCTTAAAAATGTCCAAAAAAACAATTATTATAAAACTGAAAGTTGAACAATTCCGCATATCTATTGTACTATAGAGATTGTTCGTTCTTTTGTTGCTTCTCTAAATTATTTACCATTTTAATTAAAATAAACGAGAGATTTTCGTTTAAACCATTCTTCTGTATCTATGTGAATTCAACAATTTCTATTATTCTACGAACTGTTGTAATTTTATAAAAGTTAAACATTATTAGTCAATAGTTAATTAAATTCTCTATTTATACTACACGGATCTATTTTATAACAATATTTCATTATTTTATAATAAATTTTAATGTTACCTACTATCAATTGGAATAAGTTTGTTGTGAATAATTCCTATGGGAATTGTGTTCTCTTATTGTTTCTTTTAATATAATTTTTGTTGAAATGTTGGTGAGAATAAAGGAAGAAAAAAAGTCAAGGTGAAATAACATAGAAATTTCAACCATAAATTCTATGTTGATCATTTTCCCCCATTCATTAATAACATTAATAATAACAATATTAATAATAAGATTCGATCAAATTATATTTGAATTCGATTAATTATTTACAGGGCATCGAACCGTAATTTTTTTCGTTCCGGTTTACGTTCCGGTTCAATTATAAAAAAAATTATCGGTTCTGTTCCGGTTTTCGTTCCTGTGAAAATAACGGTTTTGTTCCGGTTTTCGGTTTTCGGTTCAGTTCCAAGTGACTCATTTTCAAATTTTTAAATATAAACAATTTATTTTTGCCGTAAATTAGAATAATAATATCAATAACAGTAACAACAACAAACCATTTCAAAGATCTTAGACCTTTAAGATTTAAGATCCATATCTTCGGACAGGTAACTCTTATTTTATAAATTTTCCATCGACAGAAGAATTTTCATGTTGATATATTTTACCATAGAGCAGAAAATTGGAAAAAATTGATGAAAAGTGGCATATAGGCCATATAGTCATCTAAAGCCTCAACCCCTAGCAAGGAATAATAATGCAGTTTTCATATTTTGATAGCCCTCGTGAATCTCTATTACCCATTTTTTGAACTACTAAAAATATTCAGGGGTTCCAGAGATATTTGGAAAGAACTGATTTTTCAGGGGTTACTTCAACCCTCAATATCACTCTTAGACTTAAGTGTGAGCACGAATGACAAAACACGCATCCCTTAGAAAACAATGAACTACCTATATACCGAAAATCATCAAAATCGGGAGTTTCGATCTCGGGTGGTTTATTTCACTATCTTGGCAGAAAGGAAAGGGGAGATTGAAAGAAAAAAACACAAAAAAATCGTGTCAAAGTAGTATGCTTGAACCGAAAAAAACCGGTTTTTGCTTTAGGTTCGGCTCCGGATTCCGCTCCGGCCAAAATTTCGGTTAATTCCGGTTTTCGGTTTTCGGTTCAGTTCCGGTTCGATGCCCTGATTATTTATACGAAAAATTTAAATATCGATAAAGAAGAAAAAAATATTTTGTTATTCAAATCAAAAGCAATTTTCTAAAATATTTTGAAATTCCATAAAAATAATTTTTGTTAATTCTAGGAAGGCTAAACACATTTTTAGAAACCGCGCTATAACCACACATACATTTAATAAAAATGCAAATATAAACTAACAAGGAAAAATATTAAGTTTCTCAAATAAAAATCGCCTCATCGATGCCAAAAGCTATACAAGACATTGAAAGAAAATATAAAACTGTGTAGGAAAATAGGGCAAATCCGGCTAAAAGCCTGTCTTGTAAATGCCAAATCATATTCAATCATTCTTTTAAACTGTTTGTAGTGCTTTATCATGTACTAAAAAATATTGAATAGTATTAGAAAACGTCCAAATTTCGATTTAATTTACAAAATACACACCCGTGTCTCATATAAGGAAAAAGAGGTTGGAAAATTCTGTTATATAATTATAATAAGAAAATAGTATATTATCAAAAGATACTCGTGAAATGTAATACTGGGGCGTTACGGATATGCTCGATGCATTTACAATTAACAACAAGACTTAAATGATTTTGGGTCTTGTTGAGCAACAACAAGACGAAAAAAAAAAGAATTCCACACAAACAGGAAGAAAAGGTAATAAACTGAATAATGTTGGAATTGCACAAGGCAAACTGTTGTTTCTCAAATGAGTTTAGTTTAAAAAAGAATCAATGTATTTTTATGTCCAAAAATTTGTCATGTAGAACCATTATCCAGAAATACCAAAAAACATCAATTCTACTTGATGATCATATAAATCGAATCTCTAGCAATGTTATTTATTATTGTTGATCTAATTTACATGTTTTATTATTAAAACTGCAACCGATTATAAATCAACAACAAATGTGAATAATGAATTTAAACAAAAAAATATTCATCAAATAGTGAATTTTTCCTTAATATTCTATAAATAATTCAAAATTGTTTATGCAAATATAATAATCTTGTATTGTTTATTAAAATTTCCTTATTAAGATTCAACAACAATCAATAAATATTCCAGAAAGGCAAAATTATGCAATCAACTACTACTATTACAAAATTATGCTTTCACTCACAATTTTAAATGTTGAACAAACGAATAAAACCAACAACAAGAACCGTTTACTTTTTATTACACGTACCGATTTTCCTCTAAAGAACTTCCAATAAAACATTTGTGTCAAGGTGATAATTAAAAATATAAAACAAGACGACAAGAGACAGATTCTTATTCAAAGAAATAAACAGAAGGTCGACAAGATTTTAATGCAAATTGTACAAAAGTTTCAATAAAAAATAAAAATCAATCACAATTGTAATTTTTGGAAAAATTCTTGTCAGGTTAAGCCAGACAACAGATTAATTTTACAAGAAACTTTTAATTATTTATTTATTTAGATATGTTTATATTTAAGCCAATTATTTTTAATGCAATTAGGAAAGGTCAAAGTTATTATTTATAAGAATACGATTTCGAATGAATTTTCCAAGAAATCAAAAACCACTATTCAATTATTGATTGATTAATTAATTAATCAATAATTATATAGATAGGTAGTGTAATTTCAATTGAACAAAAAGTAAATATTTTATAATAGCTTAAGCTTAAACGAACAGGTGTAAATTGAGAATCTATTTTCAGTTTTTTGCGTGATAATAAAAATAAGGAAACCTTTTATGGTATTTATTTCATTTTATTTTATATATTATCAATCACTTTCTATGACATTAATTTCAAATCATCAAGTGCTATTTGTAAAATTATTCTACCAATAGAGAATTGCGATGAAAACGATATAATTACACCATTTGCTGTTTGAATTACATTAAAAAAAAGAAAGAAAAAACACTGATTATAGTTTAAAGCTAAATAAAAAATGACCTTGTTGTCGTCTCAAAAGAATGATTTTTATTTACAGGAATCAATTAGGTATTTAAATAAAATTCCTTATACGGAAATGCATCATATGGAAACTTCCGAATTTTTCTAAATATTGAACAACTAGTAAATTAATCAAATAATGATTGATAGTATAGGTATAAAATGGGGCCACATCCATAAGGTTAAACACGGATGACATTTTAAGGGGGTGGTGATGTCATGACAACCGACTACTACTAAAATACACCCCTATAGCTCAATTCAGCTGACTCACACTGTAAAATATATAACAATAACAATACAACAAAACACAGGATTGTATATGGATATCTACGTGAATATAAATTTCTATACCCCGAACAGATGAACGGATGTTAGAGGAGATTAAGGGTAGATACAGAACTAAAAAGGGATGCATTCCTTTATACAACAATAATAAGGGTTATTACAGTGGATAAAACAACTTGCACCAATTAATTTACAGGTCAACAAACTTGAACAATTGAAAGTTTATTTACATTGTTGTTGTTGTGTTTTTTTTCGGTTAGCTAGAATATTTTTAAATAAGAAGGGAAAACATCAATCGTATCAAGGACATTGTTAGATAATTATAACACCACAAGTTGTCGAATGCCATATATAATATTAAAAACCATCTTCGGGTGGATATACGGGGGGTGAAATAATTTCATTATAAGGGAATGATACAATTATTAATAGGTTAACTTTTAGATAAAGGAATCGAGGTGCTTTCATTAAATTTCTCGTTAAATTAAACAAACTTTTGAATATCATCGTTTAACATATGTAATTATTAAGATTGGAAGCGGTTTAAAACGAACTATTCCATATCCGAAGCACAAATCCATTCGTATCATCTCCGGCCATCATATAACACTATTACTATTATTAAACTCACGATGGTAGTAGTTTAAACACTTGCATATAAATTAAAACGTGGGTTCATTTCTCTAATAAAATAACATCACATGAAAAATATTTACTCTTATTAATAACTGCTACTATTACTACTATTACCAAACCCTAAGGGTAGATTTATTTTATAATTCAAGTGAACAATGTTTAACATTTCAGTATTCAATTACAATAATGATAGAAGAATACGACAAGAGAACTAATAGCGGCAGCAGCAGGTAAACGAAACCTGCCCTCAAGTCATATGAGGAGTCCTTTCTTTATTATCTATCTAATTATTAAATGAGAGATTCAAGGTCGACAACCCTCTAAGAATCTCGCCCCTTTTTTTATATTGTTGCTTCTATCAAATAACAAAAACAACAACATAGAAGAAGAATCAATAAGTATCCACCACGCCTACAAAAGTATGTTTAAGATAAACTACCCGCCGTAGATCGTTCACATTCACCTAAAATATGCTGAATTTTTACTTTTTTAAGATTACTATCGAGGTATAAATATAGAGAATTATATTTAAATTCGTTTATAAAAACAAATTAATTGATAACAATCACCTTGAGACGACCTTTAATTGTTTTGCTTACACAAATAAATATTCACATCATTCATCATTATTGGATGAGAGTCTATTGTTCTCCTAAATTAATGCTTTATAATAAATAAAAATAACCACAAATCACATAGAATTTTCTCGATTGTAAAACTACATTGTATATTTGTGAGGTAGACCCTCAAAATTCACTTGATTTATTAAAAGTAGGCATAATTCGTTAATTGATGTCTCTCATTTGAATTTAATAAAAATTGAATTAATGGAACGCACAAAATCGTGGATATTGTACAATATTTTTTGTAAATGATTACCAATAGTTATTTCAATGGTACTCGACCGACCGACCAATCAGTTGTTGTTGACAAAGATTTATTCTTCTAACCAGAGTCGTTAATTACTTTGAAATTCGATTTTATTCCAGGACGAGGGTGGTTTAATTGGGATGTCGTCGTCAGTTAGGTTAATGCGCAATCGTCAATATTTTCCCTCTATTCCCTAGTTAGATACGGGAAAACCTCGTCTACATACAGACACGATATTTATTAACTTTACTTGACCTTAATATTGAAAATAGATCAACAGAGTGATAAAGATGTGTTGTAATAGATAAAATTTAATTAACAAGATCGTGTTGTATTTTTTTATAGTAATTGATAATAATTAAATCGTATTTAGTTTAATTAATAATTAAACAATAACAACAAAACTAGTTCCACTCTCTTAATTCAATTTTATTTTGTAAAATCCTTTTTTCTGCTTCTTCTTTAATATCCTATAGATTTTCTAAATAAAACAACTTTTACTTTCCTTCGAATCGTTCATGGTGCGTTAAATAAAATGACTTTCGATTATTTTTATTGTTAAAAAGTTTATTAAGGATTGATACAAATTCGAGACAGGATAGATGCAACAAATTTGGACATTTAGAAACTCGTTGTTTTCTAAAGGAATGCAGACGTAATTATTATCGATCCATTTAAAGTTTCAAATTAACATCGCAGTCAAAGTATCGTAGAGGAGAGAGAGAGTGCAAAACTAACTGCTACCCTTATTCGATATAAAAAGGGTGGAGTGTTCTCTTTTTCATCCATCTCTTTATACAGAAATTTCGCCTTTATATCATCAAGGGGAGGGATTTCCTATTTGAATTATTGTTGTTTGTTAGTGAATAAAGAGATAAAATTGATCTATAGGTAACTAGGTACAGTTATCATTGTTATTATTTGTATTATAGTTAGAATGACGTAGGGATTATTGTTTTGTATATGATGAAAATAAGGATAGAGATGACGAGAGAAAGAGAAATGGTGAAAGAGTAGGAGAGATTTATCTATAATATAATGGGAGTATTGCAGAGTCAGCCGTGCATATTCCTGGCCTGGAATTCGACACGAAAGAGCATTAAATCAATAGTAATGTTGCTTGGGCGGACTCTAACCAGCCAACATGTAACAACAACAACAACAACAAAACACACAGATAGACTGCATAGCGGTATATTCCCACTTTTCATTCTTTTATAGTTTCCTATATGTAATTCGTTTCATGAGACAATCAAATTGCTCAGTTATTTAAGATTGTTTTTAAGAGATAGTCGATTGAAATATAGCATACATATACTAGTTATACCACACCCTGTTGTTCTTGTTCCAAGTAGGGGAAAGTTGGGAAAATTAATTCTCAAGAACAATTTTAGAAGATCGAACTGTATTAAACTATACATAGAATCGCACACTAAAGTTTGAAGGAGACGAAAAGTTTTCGTTTATACAGCTATTTCACCACAATTTAGTACAATAAACTTGTTACTTTCATGAATTGAATAGTTAGAAATGTCAAATGAATACGAAATTATTTAAACAAAAAAGTTCCACATAATTAACTTAATTAAAATTACCAACTTGACTTTTAATGAATAATGCAAAGAATTGACATGGAATCATTCTAGTGCTTCCTCAATTTAACCGTAGTTTCTTTTTTTGAAAAAGATTATACCTAAGTACATAAGTACCTAAATAATTTTAATTTAAACGCCCCCAACACAATTTGATTCAAAACTTTATTCATATGAAGAAATACTTATGTGTAAATTACTGTAAATCATAGAATAAATTTAAAAAAAAATGCTACATTCGCAAAGAAAACATGGGAAAAATTGCATCTTTTATAATTATAACATTTCAAAAACTGTTGGCCCAATTTCAAGATCACACATAATCTCAAATCGAATATTATTTTTAGTTGGAAATAGAAAAATACTCTCAATTGACGCTAAAATGTTAACAACAGATTTTGAAATTCCCATTGGCACCATTCACAGATAATAACCATAAGATGAGAGAGAAAGAGAGTATGTATAGATTGAAAAATCTGTTGGCAAGTGTTTTGATGATTTTTTAATTAGTCATCAATTTTATTCTTATTATTACTTTTATCAAACGAAATATAAAAACTTGATTTACATATATTGATGAATTTTATTGATGAAACGGAAATGATCTACTATTCCTCCCTTCTTACTCTAAAGTTTCCTTACTTTTATATTTTCAATACATAAAAATCACACACATGCTTGAAGAAAACTGATCAAATTACACAGGATACTATGAACAGGAAGCCCGTTAGTTGTAAATCCCGTTAACTGTTAATAGGCAAAGAAACACCTATCATATATTTATTATTGACGATTATTTTTTGTCGTTCATCAATTTTTCCTTTGACACAATTTTTATAACAATTGAACGAAATGATTTTTTTTTATTCTTATCGGTTTAATCATCTATTACAACAATGATTTCAATTTAATTGTGTCTTTTGTATATTAGGTAGAAGTATACGCCTGAATTTTATGACTGTTTATGATTATTTTGAAAGCATTGATCATCGAAGCATAACTTGGTTTGAGCGTTTGGTTTGAGGCCGTTACCTTCCAATGATGAATCATAATACAAAAGTATTGTCGAAAACCTGGCAATAAAAAACACATAGTCTAACAATGCATTTTTTTCTATAAACGTTGTGCTTGATTCTTTTGTAACTGTGCTGTTGTTGTTGTTGTTTATCTGTTTTTATTATATGGTCTCGTCAATTTTATGCGAAATAAGATGACAAGAGAGGAATGATGAGAGATGATTTTGTTTTGTGGTTGTTGAAGTATAACGACATAAACATGCGATCCATGAACTTTTTCCGTACCATCGAACAACACACACACACACACAGAGTTGAAGAGGCAAGATAGATATAGATAGATAGATAGATAGAGAAAAATAAAAAGACTAACGACCATCATGACGACGATATAATGATGGTTTTTACCAGCACAGTCACGTTCTACCATGAATGCAGTCGTGGTTCAAATATGTAACTCGATTATAGTTAATTGGAATTTACAACATTCACTAAATTAATATGTGTGTAAACGTATACATACTATACTACCTACATACATACATACATGTATGTACGTACGTAAGTAGATATAGATGGATTGACTCTTTTTTTCTTCGGATCCAAGTAAATTGAACGAAAAGCGAATCTAAAATACATAGTAGTAGATCCATGTTTATTATGTGCGTGTGTGTGTGTTTTAATAATTTGGAAATTCTCCAATGATGAACCCATTATATCTTGTTGTTTTGGGAATCAAATTATTTTTCAATTTGTCTTGAAATAAATTATGAAGCAACACACACACATAGACCTGACCTTTTTTTTATTTTATTTTATACAATACATATACCCGTTTGAAATATACGTAATATAGATGTGGTATTTTTTTTTCTCAGTATATCCGTAGCAGTCAACCTTGACTGCCGGAATAGGAGACTCCAGTCTAGATAATGGTCCAATCGTGATGTTGTCGAATAATAACAACAACAACAATATAGTCAGGTAGATAAATGGGCAGGTATATACCCATACTGATGGCCCCAAGACAATCGGACCATCGCCTTCATGTTCTGTTTCTTTGTTGGATGAGTTTAAGCATAGTCACGGTTGCATTAATAGCACTTCCACTATTATTGTTGTTGTGGTTGTTACTGTTGTTGAAAGAGACTCTAAAAGATGAGACAATTTTCTTAACCACTATCAACCTAATTAGTATTCAACGTGCATCACAACGGACCACTCTCTCTACCTTTTTTATAACACAATATAACGAAAAATGGAAAAAACAACAAACAAAAAACACACTTCATGGAACAGAACTGACTTGCTATTGTTTTATTCGTGTTGTTTTGGATTTGATTCAAGTTTTATTTAACAGAAAACGTGGTGGTGGTAGTGGAAAGAGAAATGATCATCATCCTCCAGAAATATGTATAAGATATCCTTCCATTATTTCTCACTATTCTTATTTTAATTTTAATTTAAAGCTATTAATAATCAGTGATTACACATAATGTACTTGGAAGTGGTAATTTTTCTTATCAAAAAGGATTACAAGGTTATATTAACTAATGATACAAAAAAGTAAATAATCACACAAAAACACTCCAAAATGATAAAATTCTAATCAAAATCCTAATATTGTACGTACGTAGATAGGGGATTGATAACCTTTTAAAACAAACAATGAAAATATCTGCCTGAACACAACATTGTTGGGTGTTTGTTAATTTTATCTTTATAATCTCATGATTTTATTTATAGAAATCTTAAATATACATATATCTTTTTTATTATTATTAATTAAAATATAGCGCATTTATTTTAAATAAATATTTTGATCAACTACTGTTTATTTATACAGACGAAAGTAAAATTTCCCAATAAAGATTACATTCATTGTAGGAAAAAATATTGTGTTGTTGCTAATGATGATCATCTGTCAGATGATTTTATGAAGTAGAGGAAGTGGTAGGTAGTATTTTTACAACTTTAATAATAACAGACAAGGTCAAGGCACTTTTGAAATCGACACTATCCATATGCACCACCATCATCATAATTTTTCTATCTCTAAACATTCCATTTCAACATCGTAAACTTCTAAAGAAATCCGTGCGTGACATGCACTTGTCTCTTAACAATCTGTTGGCTTCCGGCCAAAGTTGTTATTGCGCGACTTGACTTTATACATCTCACAATGCACAACAAGACACACACACACACACACAATATTATAATTATTATAACGTTGTTGTTTCTTTTTATTTGTTTTTAGAACCGGAAATACCCGTGATTGGCCCTCTCTGACATATTTAATTTATTTATAATCTTCAAAACGAAAACATTTAATTTAAACTAATTCACAAAAAAAAAAAAAAAAAGATAGGCACATTTCAAAGAATGAAGCAGAAGGTGAGCTGCTTGTTACATGATGAGAGACAAGTTAAAGAAATGGGATGCTGTTGGAATGGGAAAAGAGCCAGAAAAAATGTAATAAAAGTGGTTTGTGTTATATTTGAGATATATGATGTTTCTTCTTCTTCTTTTCTAAGCATTTCGATTCCCTAGCAACCTCCTGCTGTGCGCAGACATCTAAGCCCTAGAAATGCGACAAAACATCCCCAGATTTCTCTTTAATACATCCACTAGTTGAAAAAAAGGTCAAGAGAGAATAAAACTAACAACAACAATAACAACCACCAAAATAATATCGTACTGCTTTAATATAAATTGTCAACAAATTGTGATGATAGAAATAATTTAGATGGTTTTTTATTAGACATAAGCATAATCTGGTTTGACCTCATTTGGGGTCAAAAGAATCGAGACAATAATTGTAACGTGGGTCAGGAAGTTATCAATCACGAAACCAACGACGCATCGCCGCCGTGTCTTCTCTTAGAGAAAAAGAGAGTTTAACAACAACAGAAAGGTCAGAAGAATTCTTTTATAGAAAAGCAAAACAACAAATTCTATTATAGTAAAATAGGAAATATAATATAGATAGAATGAAAAAGAGATTTACCTTTATCGGGCGGTTCCGGTGAAATTCCATCATTAATCGTCGAATCTGTACATGTTTTATTGATAATAGATCGATGTTTTCTTAAACCAGTAGTTGTTGTACTGTTGTTGTTTGAGGTCACTGATGATGATAAGCCTCGAATACTACGGCTCTAATCAACAATAACAATATTAAAAATTAGAATTATGTTAATTATGTATATTTTTAATATTTAATAATAAAGAGAAAGAAATATATGTATAATAATGATACAAAATAGGATAAATAGGAGCCAGTATATTCTATAGGTATACATAAAACATCCAAGGATATCTGTAATGACCGCAATTATTCCGTTACTGTCAGTAGAGAGGTCTGTAATTTCCCCATCAAACAAAAACAGTTTAATATTAGTAGAGAGACGACGACTAAACGAGGAGTCGGATGCTAATTTACAATTTAAACCGTCGTCTGTGCTTAATTTATTCAATTCTCCTTTATGGAAGCAACGACTCACGCTCCATTAATCTTGACGGTGGGCAAACCGGTTATAATACACGCACACATGTACATAATCACAAGTAAACCGAATCTGTATGCAGCAGGAATAATAATAATAATAATAAAAACAAAAACCGACCAACTACCAATAGCAAGTTTTTATCTCTTATTTTCTAAAGATTTACGATTGTGTAAACAGCACAGTTGTTCTGAGTAGAATAATATGCCAAAAAAAGGAAACCACTCACATTGATTTTTTATTTTTTTTGGTAGGTATACACAAATTAAATCACAAACCATATCGACTATGAAAATCCAGTTTGGAATGTGGATTCGATTCCTCCCCCCTTTCACCCTTTGTATATCTATCTTTATCATCCACCATTATACCTTATCCTATGGATAATAACAGGAAACAAGAAAGATTATGATGCTGCGCCAACTCTCTAGCTTTTATATAGCTCTTTCTCTCTACATATGTGTGTGTTTCATTTGAAGTTTTAATTAATTACATTGCGCCACACAGCTCCAACTTTCGCTGGACGCCCTCAGGGGGTCATGTCAGACTATAATTACGAGAAAACGTATCTCTCTACCTCCCCTCCTTTGTTTTTTTTTTCTTTCAAAAATACAGATCTGCAACATTAACTACAACTATTAATTTCATCACTACCAATCCGGTTTTATAGTAGTGACCGAGAGAGATAGAGAAATTACCAATTCTACCCTTTTTTTTTATTGATCATTCTAGTGAAATTCCAATACATATTCCGGTTCAATCTTGATAAAATTTAACAATTCAGATCAATTTCTACGATAACAATAGATTGAGAGAATACGACGACGACAAAGGGGAAGGTCAAAGAGATTCATTGTTATTCTGGGAGCAATTTTTTTATGTGTGCGTTCTTTATATGGGGAAGTACAAGAATTTTTCACAAAGGATTTTACAGGAAGATCAAAATTATTCACTTACAGTATTATAGCTATTATCATTATTATTATTATTATTATTTCCGAATAGGATAAATTTTCACAAATATCACATTTAACACACTGGCATTGATGATGTTCTTTCACCCCCAAATTTTTTTATAGGAAGCACAAAATATGTATAACACAATCACACTGATACACTGTTTTTTCCCTCTTGTGTTGTTGTAAGCTATTTTCGTATGTTTTCCTCCAATCAAAAACCGGAAAAATATCACTTTTTTTTTATATTGTTTGAACAAATAGAACAAAGCTCGAACGCGTAACAAAGAGCGACGTGTTCACGAAGCCCTCCTGAGTGTAGTGCGACGCGTCTGGGGCGGAGTGCACATTCTGTATTGGGCAGGGCAGCGACGCGAGCGCACATTCACATTCTATCTCTCACCCATATTTCTATTCTATGTATGTACAAAGCTGCACAAACTATATCCTATATACCTTTGAAATTATTATTCCATGTCGATTTGTTATCTTCTCTAACTATAACAATTCCTTTACAAATGTACAATGGGATTTCTAGTGGCATAAACGAAACTTTTATCCCAGGTATTCAACAAAAACCAGGAGCGTGTTGGTCCTGTAGGAGAGAGAATGTTGCCTGTGCCCGGTTCTACTTTGCTGTCATTGACAGAGATCAGGATGCGGAAACACGAGTCAGTGTAGAGGGGGATTGATTATCGATTTAAAGGGATGCCGCCTGCCTGAACTGTACACACCATCATCGTCCTTGTCTAACATTTACCGGGGGTAGTAATCTGTATTCGTTCTTTTTTCTGGAGCAAAACCAATTTGAAATTCTTTCAAAGAACTAAAAGGGCATCATCATCATCTTATTTGAAGGGGGAATGTTTACGAGGGAGAGAAAAAAGAATTCGACGAGCTTTTACGCAAATCTATCACAAATTTTATTGGTAAATAAACAATGAATTAGATCCTATTTCTATCGAGGGTTCTTTCTCTTTTTCTCTCTCTCTCGTCATAAATAATGTGCAAATATAAATAACTATTGTTTGATGGACCATAAATGGCACAATAAGGTCAGCCATTTTCAGTCCAAAAATGATTATCAATTAATCCTGCTACATTTTATAGGTAAATTATCAATTATGTATGTATTCTAAATAAAGCAATATAGTTTTAATTTTTGTTTAATAATTAAAATTAAAGCTAAACATCATTGTTCTCGTTTTTTCTCTTGCATCCAACCATTGCATTTTTATTAGGTAACACAACACAAATAATGCGGATCTTTTTCTATACTACAATAATTCTCTCACACAACCGGCGAAATAGAAGAATAAAAAAAAAACACTCAACTATAAACGATTAATTACACACGTACATGCAACAATTAATCAAAAAATATAATGATAAACATACCCAATCAAGGTTTTATCTCTTTTTTTCTTCTTCCTTTTGTAAATTTGACCTTAATAATTAATAATATACAATAATTTTCTGCTTGAATATTCTTTATAGAAAATTGATAGATTGTCCTTTTATCAATATTTAAATAATTACGACGGAATTTGGACTATTAAATTGAAAAAATTAATAAGCAAGTTGTAAAGTTATTTCAACAATCTTGCATTTACACTTATAATATATTTACTCGCATTTTATTGAAATATTGTATCAAGATTCATTTATGTATATCCATATTATTAACCGTTTATCTTCGAAAAGTGTAAAACATGCAATGAATATTAATAAATGCAAAGTGGGCATACCGTTTATTTTATTAATTTTATGTTTTTTCGGCAAGGTATAAATAATTTATAAAATGACAATCAAAGCCCAACACACGTCGAATATTTCACCCTGAATATAAATGAATCGATTTTCACGAATAAAGAAAGAATAATTGTGCATTGGTATTGTATACTCTAGGCCAAGGTTAGATATAATATAGATAAGTCAGGTAGAAAAAAATAAATAAACAATACATCTTTAGGGTGTACAATTCTAAACAGGTAGGTAGAGAATTTTTACCTCCATATCTTTAAATTATTCAGTTTCTTTTAAAGCAGGTGCTAACGGTTTTATGATAAAATATAATAATAAGAGAGGACAAAGAAAGGTCGTCAACCGCTTAGTTTTGACTGATTTTCCCCCCCCAACTTTTAGCCTCTAATAGTTGAATGTAAACAGTAGTTAATATGAGTATAAAATGCGTTAAATAAAATTATAAAGAAAGAGATGGTTATGAGCTATAAAAGGTGTGTGCGCGTATGACTAATAAAACACATGTTCAAAAAGCTAAAACAACTTTCTCATATTGCCATGCTAATATAACACAACAACAACAACAACACACACAGGAAACAATCTTGCACATTTAATAATTTTATTTCTATTTTTGTTTCTTTTAAAATAAATACTTTCCATAATTTACCGTAATTTCACACCATGAACGGAATTATTAAAGCGTTTCGTAATGCAAGGTGAACAATAAAGGAAAATAGTAGCAATTCTACCAAATATTAACAGCTTTCGTTTCTTTGAGATCGTTTCTAAATTCCGCAATAAAAACACACAGACACGCACATTCAAGATTAGATAAAAAACATTCTTGTAAAATGGATTAAATAAAATATAGAGGGTTGTGTTGTATTGCATGCACCACTGTTAGAATGGTAAATGTTGGCAAAATACAGGACGACAATGGTAATAAAATTGAAATAAGTGTATTACAGTTGAGGCTATTGTCGGGAATAAAATGAGACATACATAAAGGCTGGAAATACACCATGTAGAGAATGAAAGACAGAGTGAAACAGATGAAGGGTTGATATTTAGGGGGTGGGAGTATATAAATACTACTCACCGGCTGCTGCTGATGATGCTGTGTCTGTAGCACGGCTGATCGTGACCTCCGTGGGGTGATGCCCACATTTTCCCCGCGCATGATCGACTCCACCACTGTGAACAAACACATCGTTTTTGATACAAAATAACCAATTATCGTGCTTGAAAGATGGACTGATTGTTTCAACCACCCTGAGAATATCATAATACTTCTTCAAACAATAATAACAAGAGGATCAACTCTTGAAAAATGAAAAATTTATTTTGATAAATGTTCAATTATTATTTTGATCGTGTGTTAATAAAAAAGTTTGGCGTGTAAAGTTCAGTTGGAAAACTCATTTTAATAGTGTCAAAACTTTCAAAGTTTGAAACGATGTTGGTAGTGGTCTATAGGGAATTAAAAAATTAATACAAGGCAAAACTTGTGCGGGCGGTTTCGTTCGTTTGCTCAAAATTTGTTGTTAAATTAGTTTTCAAACTTTACACAACAACTCCAACAATATTGAAGAGAACTAATCATACCTTTTGACAAGATAACTACTGAATTAATATTTAAGTCTATTTACTATTCTGATAATTTACTTTTATCCATGGAAATTTTGAAAAAAATCGAAAATACTTCCTGTTAGTATACTCGAAAGAATTCCGGAAGGATGAATGATAAGACACCTGCAGAGAAGCCACTTCAGTCCAATGACTCTCCTCTTTCATAGTCGAAAATAACCTCCTACAGCATCCCGTATGCATACACATATTATATGTACATATGTATACAAATACACATCAATAATTATTTAATAAAATACACAATCTTCCTGTTTTCTTTGCCTTCTCTTCTCATAGACACGATCAGTGTAGTATAGAAATGGCAATATATAAACGTTTATGTTAGAGTATTAAATAAGGTATAGATAAATAAATGAAAACTAAAATTATAACGTCAACACACACACAGAAGGAAAGTTCCCCAGGGCGTCATGATTTATTTTTAAAATTATGCCAAATGGACGATATAGCTACGGCTAATAATAAATTAATAGAAGAGAACATTTATTATAAAAATTAATATCTTTGTCTGATAATAACATATTTTATTGTATTTGTATTATTTTTGTAAGAATTCAGGTCACATTCTATCTAAGGAGAACTTTTTTTATTGCAACGTAAACTTTACCAATATTAAAACAGTTTTGATACTTCTAAATTTGAGCTTTAAGTATAATAGAATGGACAATAAAATAAAATTTTGTTACATAAAGATAACAATAATCAATAATTCTAGCTAGAATTAACTGGATATAAAATAATAGACGATAGTTACTGTAATAAGAACACGAATTAAATGTGACCTTTTTGGGGTTGTTGTAATTTATTTAATTTCATGAATATAGAAAATAGCCTAAAATATAGTAAAAATTGGCTATCGTTCAATAATATTTTATTATAAACAGACTTTATTGTTAAGATAATGATCAAATTTTTGGAGATTTAAAAGAATTAAAAGTAAGTCAAGTTGAAGATTATTGATGAATTTTATAAAATTTAGGACCCTCTGTCTTTTTTTGCGAAAAAAATCGGGCCATTGCACCCATTTTTAAGTGCTATTTTTTACAAGTCATAAATTATTCATACGGTAGATATTATTGTTGTTGTTTTCGTTCGTGTTTATTCACTTTTTTTTCATTGTTTTCAGTTTTCGACTTTTTACTAGAAATAAACAGCCTCAACTTACCTCCATCACCAATCAATCTCATTTGGACTAGAGCTGGATCTTCATTGTGTTCCTCTAGAACTGTATCATCTGTAACTGTCAGGTCCTGTAAATAAAAATAACAATAATAGAAAAAAAATCTTTATATACGATCAAGAGAAAACTTCATTCATTCATTAGTGATAAACACAAGGGGGAAAACACATTGTTATGATTTACCTTGAAGCAACGGAAAATTTAATGTTTACTCGAGTAAAAAAAAATACAACCAAGGAAAGCGAAAAAATAAAGATGTTAGCCTATAAATAAAAGATTATTTATATCCAAACCCAATCTTCACATACATACAGATATAGCTCAACTTGATTTATACAAGACTTGTCTTTCTTTATACATGTGTGTGTGTGTGTGAGTGTGTGACTCGCTCTTTTTCTAAACATCATCGTTTTAAATTATTAAAGTATGGAAATTTGCCAAGGTAGTTTACAAACAGTCAAAAGAATTTCGTCTCTTCTGTGTATGTGTGTGCGTTGTTTATCTCGCTTGATGAGAGATGAGAACTAGGAGGATATATTGCAGAATTTCTATATACGATCGTTAAAATTTTTATAACGAAAATCCGAATAACATCAGTTTGATCTATTGTTATTGTTATATTATTATTATTGACCAACATCATGTTGGAATAGGTCTTGTATTTTATACAATAAAGTACGCATATGTAAAAATTTGAAATCTTTAATTTCAACAACTATCCCCATTAAAACTTGGAACGGCGAAACTTTGGATTTTCATCGTTCTGTGTGTGTGCGTTTGTTCAGAAGAAACTTTTTCTTTTATAAACAACACATTTATACTCTGACTGTAGTAGAACTTTGGAAGTTTTCTAATGAATTCGACAAAGTTTAGGCAAGTTGGACGGCGTGTGCTCCGTATATACTTTTAATTTATTTCATCATCATCATCATCATCAACATTATAATCATAATAATAATAAGTATCATCTTTGTGTTCATGTGTTAGTGAATTTGTTTGTTGATGCTCTACACATATATTCCTGATAAGAACTATCTCTTTACCGGTGAAATTTATGAAATAGATCTATACATACATATTATGTATTTATCTATACATATACTAATTATGTTCATGTTCATAAACTTGAAAAAAATCATTTACTTTTTTATTTACTTATTTTATTTATAATCGAAAATGTACACATTTTGAGTTGAGGTTTTCTACAATTATTTGACCTTTACTTGACTTTAATCAACATTCAAGATAAAAAACAGAAAAAAGCAAGGCTGGAAAATATTTTGTTAATGAATAAGGTCAGACAGAGTATTTATAATTAATAATAAACGATAAATATAAAGAGAAATAATGTGGAAGAGTTTATTTAATGTGAAGAAACCAATATTGATTGAATCTGTAATAAAATGGAAACATATAACTAACTAGTAGCACAAAGAGCTTGACCTTTTTCTAATTGCCACAGGGTGACAAGATAATAAAACATTAGCAATGATGATGATGATGATGACGACTAGTAGTCGATTATGTTGGTTTCTCGACAACAACAACAAAGTTAGTGACTGATTGTGAGACGTAATAAAATTAATAAACCGACAGCCATTATATGTAAGCCATTTTTTCTCTTATAATTATAATGTATGATGTACACTCAGGAGCACATAAAAGAGACCGACTCTTGAGCGAGGACTATCATGTTTTTCGGTTCGTTTGCGTCAGGCTCCTTCTTTCGTCGGCGGAAGAAGGTGTAGAGGTAGGGAGTGCTGTAGCCAGTTTTCGCCATGGCAAATTTTGTAGAACCACCCTCTTTAGAGAAAGTTATAATTTACTAGCTGTTACCTGCCCGCTTCGCTATTCTATTTCCTGTTGAAATTTCGTAAATATGGAGAAGTGACAATAACTCCAGCCCTCCCCTTGTTCCGATTGGACAACTCTCTTCCCAAATTCTGACCAGTTAAAATTAAGACGACTGCTATCGAAAGCTGGTTTTACACAGTCGCACAAAAAGTGGTCTCTTTTATGTGCTCGTGAGTGTACATGTAAATATGTATTACTTTATATTTTATGGTTTTAATACTAATGAAACAATAAAATCACAATCATAAAAAAATGAGATAGAAATACCATTATACCTTACCTACACGAAAAAATTTATTAAAGAGAACAATAGGAACTCATAGGACTCATAGTACTTGATTAAATGATTTGATAACATTGATAGCACTAGACTCGCAATTTATTCCTTTATCGTATGAGACTTTGATTCGAAACAAAAACAAAAAAAGCAAATAATTCGTATCAATTGGGTTCAATAGTCCTATAGGTACACCAGATAAGGCATTTCAAATATGAATAGGTTGGGGTACGGAGGGATTCATAAATACATTCAGATAAAAACATCATATTCTATAAAAATTGACGATGGCTATTTTGTCGTCTATAATCTACATATGTATTGAACAACTAGAGGGATAATTAATAATATGGAAATTTATTGTTAGAGTTTAAGGAAAATCAATAAATACAACCAATTTTTGACACCATTGATTAATTAAATCGCCACGCTCGGTTTTAATTAACATCAATTACAAAAGTGGTCCTTCACAGCTGGGTGTTAATAAGAGAAAAAAAAATTGGTATTTTTTTTGATAATTATACAATTAAAACTTGATCGTCATTTTTGAGTTTATTATTATCATTCAAATAAAAAAATTCGTATTTTTTTTATAAAAATTCCTCATAACTCATAACTTATGCATGTTTGTTATTATTCAGCGAGTCTCCTGACCTCTGTGACATAATCTAAATAGAAATTGCGTGTATGCTTTTTAGATTTATTTACAAAATACGGGTAAAAAATATATTTACATTCACGAATTGCATGTTCATTGATCTTTGATAAAAGTAATACGTCTACTTTATCTTTTATTTATTTTTATTGTTGTTGTTTTTCTTCAATTTTAAATACCTACTATTCGTTTATCAAACGATTAAATTTATGAAACGTAATATTTGATCTTGTAATGAAATTGAGAAAGATACTGATAATATATTTTACACAAGGTTGAAATAACTGCCTCAATACCAATTATATAAACAATTCAAGTAGAACTAGAATAGCACCCCTTCACATACCTATACTGTTATACCACAAATAATAATATTCAACTTATGTATACATAAATTGTTGAGGTCAAAGTTGTGCTTTAAGAAAATAAACTGGACAATAATAACCGTGTAGATAATGGGAGAAAATAAAGAGAAACAGGCACACCTTTATGGGAGAGAACAGTTATTTATCCTGACAGATGACGACGAATCAGGAAACATTTTATTTAAAAAAAATTCGTATATTTTTTAAGATTTTAGATTAAGATTCCGCACCACATACTCATCTCTCCATTTATCGCGATATTTTAATTTTTTTCTGTAAGTTTTCCTCATTAGTTTATTAGTTATTTAATTAAAAGATGGGGTTATCGAGTAATTTAGTCTTATCTATTTCCCTATATGTATTGGTCAATTTTATCAAAAAATTTCACAAAATTCCATGCAAGTTCAACTATATTCTTTATGACAAAATTAGCACAAGGAAGTGTTCATTTTTTTTTTTGTTACTGCTCTAAAAAATTTAAATTTTACACTCGTTATTTTAGCATTGGTGCATTCCAACCGTGTTATAAACGTTCACAGTTAAAGAATAACGGTTGTCTATCTCCGACACCAGTATCCGTCCTTTTGGAACGTTTCCAATCAGTTTTTTTATCTTTCTCTCTACATATTTAATTTTCCACGATTCTCAAATGGTCGTTTATTATAATAATAAAACGGAAATAAGTAAAATAAAATAAAATAAGACTTACCCTTGTAGCCTCATTATAACCAACAATAACAGCTGTATACCATTGTGTTGTACCTTCAGCTCGATATACTTCAACCCTATAACCGACTAGAACACTAGGCGTTGTCAGGAGGATCCTTTGGCCATCCTGTTGTTCAGCCCATTGACGAACTGCTGCTCTCAATTCAGGATATTCACGGACACCTGGTAATGTTTGATCCCATTCCTATAGAACAAAAAAATTAAAATTAATTGTACATTTTTTGTAATTCATCATCATTGACTTTCACCTATAACACTCTAATCTCTAAATAACCGATCTCTTAATGTGTGAATATAACTAATATTTATGTTTTTGTTTTATTCGTGATGGGTTAGTTTTGTTGTTGTTTCTTCTTTTTTTGCAACAATATAGCGTGACTGACGTCAATTATCGATGTTGCTGGTTCGTTAATAACGTCTAGTTGTTTCCGGAATAGATCGTTTGAAGTTGTTTAATCGAAAAGTGATTTCCTAGAATTTTTTCTGTTTTTTTTTTGTGTGTTAAAAATCTGATCCTGTCCTTGGCCTAGACGATTGATAGATAGATCAGCGATAAGGTGTCATGGGAAATTAATTATACATTTGATACGATTCTAATATCATAATTACGGAAGAAAATACGATAAGAAGTAGTACAGTGGCCTTTTATATTAATCGATAGTTATAAAGGAATAATCAAACAACATTAAGTACTCCTGTCTAAATTTCTAACATTAATTTATCCGTCGAAAAAGGTGGACAATAGAAAATGAACTTTAACGCTATTTCCTGTGATTATCTCGTTATAAACGATTTTAAACAAACTTACATATACACACTTCTTCCGGGTATTTGAATCTAAACAACAACAGCTACAACATTTGACCTTGTTGTATTATTTGAATTAATAATTTAACTCTTGCTCAATACGCTTTCTAACATCTTATTTCGACCTGTTTTATTTTAATCAGCAAACGAAACTCGATAATAATAAACAAATTTGTCAGAAATACGTACATAAAATCGAAGAAAAATAACAAATTTATCGTTAAAAGACACGCAAAATGTGTATTAAGTCTAATAGCACTTTTACACCAAAACAATAATTATTTTAAGAGTGAATATTTGAAGAAATTGCCATACGGTTAAGTGTATTTCTAGAAATGAATATACTACCTAGAGATTTGCATCTAATGAATTCGATATAATGAAATTTGAATGCCATTTATTATATTTTTATATTTATTTATGACACACCTTTAGAATATGTTATAAGTTATAAAATCTATTAGCAAAAATCTATTAATAAATATTTGAATTAGATCCAAAAAAACTGTTTCATTTATATGGAACAGTTGGTTGATAATGAAAAAAGCATTTAGATACATAGGTTTAGGTTGATTCTTCACCTTTCTCTCTCGGCGATTTTCTAATTCGAATCTTATCAAGAAAGACACTAACAACACAAAACATTAACAACAATTTCCTTTCAAGCGTATAATTACTAAATCACCAAATCACTAAATCAGAAGAATCGATTATTAATCGACAAGACAATAAAAAAAATTAAATGAAAATTATTTTTCTTAAAAAACAAATAGAAGATTTATTTTAGATATAGATGGTTGGTATAATTAAACTTCCGTTATGACCGAATCTTTTTGGTAGGTTGCCAAAATATTGACTTTGTTTTTGTTGTTGTTGTTATTGTTGTAATCATTTAACCGTTCACCAGAGTAAAACAGAATTTATGATAAAACTTATTGCCTCCATCTCTCTATCTCTCTACACGATATAAACTTGTAACGAGAAAACTTCATTTTACTTGTTTAAAACTTTACTGAAAAGTCCATTAGCATAGCAAAAATTGTGAGAAGAGACAGAGATACAGATAGAATAAAGTTGTCAAAATTTAATATAAATTTTGTACCGCAATCATCACCAAAGTCTTAGTGAAAGTCTTCTTGATAGATGACTAAGCAAGAAAATTAACAATCTTTGTATTATAATTATGATTGTATAAAATCAAATATAATATAGAAGGAAATTATAAATGCATTATAAGTAAAAGTATATTAATAATAGTTTTTAATTAATTTAGTTATTCTGGATATAGTAGCGAACTAGTCGATGTAATTTTCAAACAATCTAAACTGTCTAATAATAATTAATTCCGTTAATTTATAATTACAGTTACATGCAACTGTTGACATTAAAAAGAATAATGAAAAACTATTAACTGTAAAAGTTTTCAACAGAACAAAATAAAAAGTAAATGAAACTTTGATGGAACGTTATATTTGGACATGCACACACACATCCCAAACTATTACAATTAAAACAATTCAAATTATTACCAAACAACAGCTTTTGTTAACAATACAAAGCTTAATAGTTTTAGATGTTTGTGTTGCATGTCGATCGAAACTAAATAAGAGAGAATCGTTAGAATTTTTACTAAAAATAAACATCAGAGAATTGACAGTATTACAATATACTAAATTATCAAAAATGTTGATAATAAAAAAAAAAACACGAAAAAAAGGTTACTATATTTATAACTTTATGTGGTATAATTGGGATGATTGAACTAGGTCATGATCTTCAATGTACATTTACAAAAAATATGTTAATTAAGTTCAACAAAAAAACTGGAAAATGTTAATAACGGATTCATGGATTTGTTTCTTATTTATTTGTTTCCTTTTTGAATAATGCATATTCGTTATTTATTGATTAATCCATCTAGTTATGGTCTGGTCGCCCACATTGTATTATCTTGATTATGAATCTTGTACAGGAACCGGTTTTCTTCATCATAAGTAACAATACATTTATGACGATTTATTAATTTTATTGCCTTTGAACATGTTTTCTTTATATAAGAAAACAAAGAGAGTACTTATAATTGAATTATTTGGGATATAGTAGGGTATTATCCCAAATTTTATTCAATACCTACTCCTTAGAATATCTCGATAATTTAGGACGGTTAAATATCCCAAATTTTCCAATGATGTGAGTAATTTTAAATGCCTATCTAAGAATGTGAGTTAGACTTTTTGAACTCTTTCCATTTTTCTTTAGCCAATTTATTGAAGAATCTTCAAAGCGATACAAATTTATAAAAAATACATTAGGCGATCTTGACCTATATTCTTTTTTGGTCGAATGTTGAATTCTCGACCGCCTACATAACATATTCATATACATATGTATAGTGAAATTTGTGTAGGTGTTAAGATTAATGGAGAATGGAGTTTTCCTTTTTTACGAAATAGACAGTTAAGCATATCTGTCAGTAAACGAAATAATGTTATTCCATTCTTTTATTGATTTATGCTGTTGGCGCCTCTGTCAATCAATTATAGACCCCAGCATGATGAAGAGAAATTTCAATACTGCCTCTTTAGCAAAAAAAATAGCAGCAGCACCAAAAAACAAGTTTTTCTATAGGTATTTTCCAAACAAGTTTCAGTATTTATTATTACTTATTAATTACATACTGTTAACTTTGACGACTCCGTTTACATAATCGCCTCTAGGCGTGTAATACGAGTTAATTTCAATGATTTTTCTTATATGTATTAGAAATGATCGTTGTAATAAAATAATCAGATCAACTCTCAATAACAACAACAACATCAACAGTACGGTATGCTTGTCGTCTTTTGTGCAACAAAGATAAACGTGTCTTGCAATCAACCAGTTGGCGAACCTGTTTTTCACCAATAATAGGTTTTTAAATCCTGATATGGTCGTGTCATGGTTACAGGCAACGATTTCTTCTTAAATTCAAACTTTCTTGGGAACTTGTTCAACTGGTTAATAATGATCATTATTATTTTTCCTTTGCAATACTATATTAGAGCTTTCCTATTCGTTCAAATTCACCTCCTATTTACTAACTATTGATTTCTTTAATGATTAATATGAGTTTGTTGTCTATTTTTGTTTGTTCTATACCTATACATATTTATTACAAAGGATGTATTAGTTACACATCGAACGATTTCAAAGACTACAAATACAGAGAAGGTAAAAAAACACGATTTGTCTTTTTGCTAAAATTTCCATTAGATATCAAAAACTTATGGGTATCCATCAATACAACACAAGAACTAAGAGTTATTTTCCGAAAAAGATGGGAAGATGGGAAGAATGGGAAAAAATGATGTCTACCGTACTCAATTACCATAATTTTGAATAATTCATGAGATTAGAGTTCGCTTTGATAATCAGTTCATGATCAAATTCATCTACTTGAAAGATGCGAATCGCATCATACAAAATCTATACAGTTACATCCATAAAAGTCGATATATGTATAAACTAATTTAATTAATAACCTTGAAAGGGAATCATAATAATAAGCACGCACTTACCTGAAACGGTTTGAGATTTTTGTAATCCTTGAAGGCCAATTCACGGTCCAACAGAAATTCGACAGGCTGTTGTTGTGATGTCAATTCAACAGCGGACACTAGTGGTGAAAATGTCTGTAAATAAAGAAAAAAAACGACAGGTGAAATATTTTTTTCTTACAGGTAAACAGCAAAAGAAATAATTCGTGTTAAACGTATTTCAACCAAAGGGTGGTGGTCTGGGTCTTTATTCGTAAAAGTGTTTTTCTACTGAAGCTATAATAGAAAATAAAAGAGAGAACAGGGAGAAAGGATTAAAAAAAAAACTTTGTGCACACACGATTGACATACACGGGCACGAACACATATACACACACAGACAAGGTCGTTTCCGGTTTCTGTCGATTCAACAGAATTCAACAAAATGCTTTCTCAGGAGATGCAATTAATTGGATAACCGGATGATAGTGTGCTAGCAAAAATAAAGTGAATCAAGCAATTATAATTTTTTTCCACGTTTTCTCCCTCTTTTATGTGTGTATCGTGTTCCTTCTAGTCGATTTTTTTCTGGATAGCGAAGCAAAAAATATTGCAAATTGGGTAAATATAAAAATAATCAAAGTATCCCATTCGATTAGAATGTGACGAAAAAGCAATATTAGAAAATAAATTTGGAATATTTCCAGAATTACAAATTTTTTATCTCTAAGTTTGCAAGACTTTTAGTTATTTACAATTCTAAAATTGGGCCATTGATGTTGATGATATTTAAAGATGATGTTTACATAGTGAATACGAGCGTTAGAAGTTTTCGTGTTTTTGTTTTTGTTGTTGTTGTTGTTGTTGTTGATATAAATGCCTTTTAAATTGTCTAATAATTAGCGTACATGTTTGGGGAAAATTACAGCAACAACAACATGCCAGTCATTTTATTATTTTAATCGTTGTCACTATCAACAACATTACCAGATGACTGTCAAACATCTGTTATTTCAAGACCTAGGCTAATTAAATATTGCCTCTTCTCACACCCTCCTCCTTGACTGACTAAGAGATGGAGAGATGATCATCTAGAGGAAATTCTTTCTTAAATTCCAAATCGTTATTAACTTTTATTTTCTTCAATCATTCTTTCGTGTTTTATTACGTTGTTGATGTAGAAGAAGAGGATTGATAAACAATGTTGACCTAATGATTTTCTCCTAAATTAAGCGAGATAATTATTCAGACAATAAATTTCGTAATTAAACAATAAAAAAAGAGTAAAAAAAATTATTGTCTATTAAAATATGTAGAATTATTAAAATAGATTTAGTAGAAAATACTAAATAAAACGTAATAGTCATGCTATTGTTAAATTTATTTACATTTTAACCTATTGTTAATTAGATTAGTGAGTTGTAGTTAAATATTCACGTCATTGTCAATTATTTAAAATAGGCCATAGCTATTTTATAAAATTTCTAATTTGGAGAAGGAGATTTGTCAAATTTTTAATCAAATAAAGAATGTGTAAATTACAAACATAACAATTGTGTGTTAAATACATTAATCTAACTATTTTTATTATTTAAGAATAATAAACCGTGTAAAGTGTTGAAGGTTCAAGGTTGAAAAACTCATTATAGAAAATGAGAGACAGGATGTTGTAACAGATTTATAGTACCTACATTCTCAAAATGGATTATTTTCAAATTTTAATTTAAGAACAAACTATAATTTAGATTTTCGACGTTGTTCTTTTTTTGAAGGTAGACAGGATGGATGACGGACATTCAACCAAAAATATACCAACAACCAGAAGAAAAAAATAATCACGTTTAAGTTATAATTTGATTTACTTTGCTTTTTTCTGTTTGAATTCATTTTCAACACAATCCATATTGGGTGGACATTTTCATGGTATTTCTATCGATATGTCTACAAGCACTGCATATTTAAATTTGGGGCAAACTGTTCAATCTGGAGATTTCGTTGCTTCATTCAAGAAGATTAGGAAAAGATAAATACGACTTATTTTGAGAGATTTTCGAAAATTGTCAGTTTTATGTGACTTGATATTTATAGAAGAGATCCACATTTACAACAAAGTAGGTGAACAATACATTTAGACGAATAGTAAGAAAAAAGCCTTGAACCTCTGAATCATTAGATACACAAAGAAAATTAAAAAAAAATTGCCCTCTATTTGCACAAAAAAATTGTACACTTTACATAACCCATACACACATTAATTAATTTACATAAATGAATAGTAATAAAAAAAAGACACGTACATGCCACAGGTAAATGTTGTGTGTTACTATTACAATGTAAAAATATAGAAAGAGAGAAAAAGAGAGACCTGTGTATAGTTAATAGAATTTTAAACTTTTTCACCTTCATTTAACCTCAACATTATGTATCCTATGTTTAGAATTTAGTTGTTTTTAAATGGAATATAACCACCAAGAATTTCAAATAATCTCTCATGTTTAATTTAATACCAGGCGAAAAAAACCAAATATAAAATTAGTAGGTAGGCACATTTACATACTAACTTATGTATTGATTTCTATTTTTATTTTTTTAACGAAATTTGTAATTATTTTTGATTGACATTGTCTTTTATATTAAGTTGTTCTCTTTGTATATACACGATAACATAAATCATATAAACAATAATAACAACAATTTTAATTAATTATATAACAGCTAAATTGTTTAATAAAACCGATATGTGTGTAATTTGATATTATATTGTATAGCTAAAGTTAATTGGTAGATAATATCCGAAAGCTAAGGGACTTTCTACTCTTTAATAAACATGTGTGTGTGTGTGTGTGTGTGTGTGTGTGTGTGTGTGTATAACTATCATCGTGTTACCCTTAATTATACAGAGATACATTTAATCGATTCTCCCTTCTTCCATCAAAACAAGAAAAAAATAGGAAGATCAAGGTCCTTGTAATAAATTCAATCAAAAATTCGAGAGGAAAAGATTTAAAATGATTTAAATAAGAGATAGCTTTAATAGAATTTTGTATAGATGTCTTAAAGAGAACGGAAATGAAAGAAGGAAATCATTGATTATCATTAAAATTAAACAAAAAAATTAATTACATTTGAATTTTTCAATAATTGCCAAATAGAGAGAAATAGAAAGTTTTAGAAAAATTAGGTCAAAAATTAAAATTTTTATTGTTTTATTCTAGAAAAATAAAAATCTGTAGTATTAATCTTTTTATCGATATAGATTTAGTATAAATAAATTCCGCGATCGGTCACTGACTGATTGCACCAATACTTAATTATTATTTAATTATTCAACTATGACTAAATTATATTTTATAGTTTGTTATCTAATCAAAACGATACAGATGTGATTTATTTTAGGAAAACTTAAAAATATAATTAAGAGGAAATTAATTAATTACATCTATTCCTAGTGAATGATTGGAGAAAGTAAAAAAATTGATACAAATTTTTGAGTTACATAAGTGATACTATTCAATTAATTTAACAAATACTTGTATTATTATTAAGATGTGTAAAATATGACCCAATTTTGCTTCCCCAATGTCAAGTAATTGAACAATTCACAGATTTAATTATTGTTTAAATCATAAACAACAAAATTAGAATGTTATTTGTTTTCATAAAATAAATACAAGAAATGAATGTTTTTTTAGTAAATACAAGGAAGTAGTTAACAGCCTACGTAAAGAGTTATTCAATAAAATTTAATCGATTAGAAGATAAAAAAAAATCCAAACACAATAACAATGCAAGTATAGATGAATCATTGACTCCTCCACTAACCAATCCCAATAATAACAATAACAACGAAACTCATGAAAATTCGATTAGTCAGTCAGTCAGTCAGTCAGTTTCAAGTTAAATGCACAATTCAAATATGTATGTACATAACTACATTATACATAATAAATTAATTCAAATTGCATTGATCGATTTGCATAAAGTGAATGGTTCTTGTTATAAAGAGAGACTTGCATCTAAGATACTTATTGTTAGTATACAAGTTTATACTAAACTACTTTAATTAGAATAAAAGAAGAAGCAAGAACAAGTCAAATCGTAGTATAGATGCTTTACAATATTTATTTAATATAGGTCATATCAACATCTGCTAGTTTAAATAAATTTTATAACACAACAAATGGCTGACGAGCAATTTAAGAGAGTTGATTATACTGTATTGACGGCGACCGACCCACATTTAACCTCTCTTATACATATTGTTATCATTACCAAGTCATGCATTATGATCAAAGACTGAACCAACAAAAATAACAACAGAATTGTTTTTAATGATAAGATGATAACTGATAACAAACTGTTTCAATCGAAATAAATATTAATTCAATCAGAAAATAAGGAAGCTCGCACAATTAGATAGATGTGAGAATTTTCTCCATAAGTAAAATTATCGTAAATCAAACTCATCATGGTTAATTAATTAATCATAGGTTCATGTTGCTTGATAATTTGTCGTTTTTGTTCCATTATAAATCCAAAAATGGATTTTCGGAAGGACTCTTCTCTTTTCTTTTGTTCATGAATTTTTTCAATTGTCAGTAAACTTTTAGCAGAAATGATACGTTTAGGTGACAAAAACGAAAATCAAACATTTTATTTTGAGAAACAAGCCTTAATTGTAAATATTTTTATTGGGAAATCTTCCAAACACCTTGAATCTGTTGTATCCGGATTGTTTTATTTTGTAGCTCTTGCCAAGTGATCTTTGTATCAACATTGAAATTAGAGACAGGATATCTACACAGATATTGGCTAGAAGAATTCAATTATAAATGTGTCAACAATTAAGGATTATTATAATTTTTTTTTCGTTCGTGATCAAGTGATCATTTTAAAATAGTTGGCAACAATTACAACTATAGCTCGGTTATAAATCTTAAAATAAATATGCACCACTGGGAATGTCTCTTTAGAGATGTATTATTTATTTTTGCAGGTTGGTCGGTTTATTTATAGTAAAAAGTTAAACACACATGTTCTACATATTTTTAACAAAGTCGGTGACTTTCATAAATAAACCAACATGAATGAGTATAATTTTTCTTTTATGTATACACACACTAACACACATACATTAATGTGTTGATTGATTATTTCTAAATCGAAATATAGAGAGAATTATAATCTTTTAAACCTTGAATTTAAATTACTAATGTTTAGCAAAAAAGGCTAAAATTAGAGTTTCTTTAAATTCTACAATTCAGGTCACCTTGATCCAATCATATATTTGCAAATTAATTCTCGACTTTCCTTTTCAATTGTAATGTAATCGAAAGTAATCAAATTTTCCAATTTCTGTCTATTTATAAATGATTTTCGATTTTGAAAAACTTGAATAATTTGTTGATTTACTAAACAAAGATTGGAAATGTTCCAATACAAAATTATTGACCATTAATTAAAACAATTAATTTCATATTTATCGTATGTAAATCTTTTTTACAAATTTACAACTGTTGAAATACTTACAAGGGCTGGCCAGAGGGCTAATGAACTGTTGTTAGAAGGGCAGAACGGGTCCCTACGTTCAACCCATACTAATCCTTGTTCGACTAGAAACAGGTGGAACAACTGGTCTTTATAAATGTGTATCCATTCCCTTCGGTGCCATTCAATGCCATCATATTCTACTAGCACCTGTAAAAGATAGTTTGTGTGTAGGTATTATACATATAGGTATACAACAAGTTGTTTACTTTTTTTTTAATTATTTTTTTCTTATTTTATTTGAGTCGGATTACATCATAATAATAAGAATGAGAGAAGTGGTTTGACTTTCATTCAACCTTCACCTAAACTTAATTATTTTCGTATCAGGTTTATTGGTCTTTTGAATAATAACAATAATAACAAGTATGGCAGGTATTTGCCGATGAAAATTATTAAAACAATCTGCCATGCAACCAATAATAACAACAACAACAACAACAACATAAACGAGTATTTCTTTAGTGGTTTTCCTATGCACGCAATTGGATTTTACCAACTATCTACAACTAGAATTACACGAAATCCAGAGATTTATTGTTAGAAAATATTCTGATAATTATCATATGTATGTATCTATGCATCTACATATATATGTATAAAAAAAACTAACAGTCAATGTACTGCCAAAAATCTAGAAAGTTCCATTTTTTTGCCTTGATAGTTGCTTATAAACTGGTCCACACCTAACTCTTGTTGGAATTTCAACGTGTTAAAAAAACAACAACACAACAAAATAAAAACGACTGTCTAGTCTTTTTCCTTTCTGCATACATTGTCCTTGAATTGGAATCATTTTTTATATCCATTTACGAAAAAATATTTCTATTTCTATACACACCACCTACATTATAAATGTAATTGGTAATGATTAATCGAAGATATACTGTAGTATAAAATAGAAATTTGTTGTAAATTGTTTGAATAATTTATGAAATTACGTAAGTTCTAATTCTAGTTTCTGAGCTGAGAGCAATACAAATAAATTAACGTTGTTTTGTTTGGAAAATTTTCCGCAATTTTATTATAGGTACATATATTGTACAAGAATTTTTGACCCAGACATTGTAGAATTCATAAAGTTGGAGCATTTATAGTTTCGACACAAACAAATTTATAAATACTCCAATCAATGGTAGTTTGTATTCATCTACCATATGGACTATCACTAGCACTTTTATTTGTATAAACAACCAACAAGAGTTGCATTTCATTGTTAGTTAAAATGATAAAATTATAGCGAAATTTCAGATATTCAAAATAATTTTCTATATTTTAATTCTGTTGATATTTCCTTGTATTTCCAAAAACAAATACAACTTTCATCATTCCCTCTTCTATTTTCTTGTATCAAATAAAGTTTCTCAATCAAAAGTTTTATTGTGTGTATGAACTTGGTATAGGCGACATTATGTCTTCGACTTGTTGTTGTTATTGTTCTAAGCAAAACCGGGACGACTTTATTGTTGTATTGTTGGTGGTAAGACGAATTTTGAAGTGAAATAAGAGCAGTATACACAACGGGAAACTTGTCGACGACTGTTCAGGTCAATCGACTTGATGAAGAATTTAGGTCAGGATTTGATAGGAATACATTTAAATAACAAAAAAAATACAAATTGTATCGTCATCTTGATATCATAAAAGTTGAATATCCGCCAAATGTATAGACTGGGACTATTGTCCTCATTCGATTATTGAATCAAACTGATAAGAAATAATTGAAAAATATTCGGCCTTGATGTTTATTTATTGTAACAATTACGAATAAATTCCATTTGCTTTTTTGTGCATAGCGTAGAGAAAAATAATCAATTAATTACCGTGACTAATCGTAAATACTAAAGTTATTGTTATAGTAGATGTTGAAATGTGATAAGTTGATAAAAAGTTTAAGGTTCAAGGTTCCAATTCTTATTTATTACAATAATAAGAATCGTAATAATGATTGATGAAAAATTCGAATTAAAATAACTGGCAAAAGAAAGAGAAAAAAACGGCATAAATTTTTTTAATGACCCCCAAAGCAATTTGGATGTTTGCCAGGCGTCTAAATTATACGTTGGAATGTTTTTTTTTTGTCATGATGGAAATGCACTTTAAAGTACTTTTTCTCTAATTTTACTTTTAAATTTTCGATTATATTTCAACATACTCATTTGAATTAATAAAAAGGAAAAACGTTGATAATTACTGTTGGGATATTTGCATATTTACTTTTACTATTTAAACATTACATTGATTCATTATTTAAATAACTGATAACGTGATAACCAAACATAATGTGTTTGCACCATTGATTATTATTGGAAATGTATTTTTTTTCTCGAAAAGTAAAGAAAATAAGAGGAATAAACTACCCTACAAATTGTTCTATCAAAACTACTATTACGGAAAGAGGATTTTGTAGTTTATTTATTTGTTTACAAACTGTCTGTTATTCAAAGTTTTGGGACATTTCATATAATGGGTTTTATACATTTTACCCAACAACTTCACCATACTATATTGTAACAAAGTTATTATTAAAATCTGGAACGTTTTGAGGGAAAATTTTCAAAAGTTCATAGTATCATCCCAACCACCCACTGCTTTATTATTAGACAAATATACCAATAAAGATGGCTGACTAACAAAAAAAGTCTATATATTTGAAATAAAAACACCAACATTTTTCGACATGTTTGCTTTTTCGTAATATCACCCGATTTTTATCTTTCACAGAATTACATTTAGTGAAATAAAGGTAACAATTAATCATTCATCTATCATATCACAGAAAAACTATACCTATAACAATTGATAGGTTAATTAAACAAAAATTTCCGAGTACTAATGAAACAAACTCAATAGTTTCTCTAATATTGGAGCACTTTGAAATGGAAATTAGGTTGAACAAACTGATATAATCAAACAACTAATAATAGTAACAACAACAAAAAACAAAACCAACAATTTTAGTAATTTTGGAACCGGTTTAATTAACATTTGACCTTAATTACGTGAGTAATAATCGAAAATACTTGTAATCCATTCATGATTAACTACACTAATTTATCTTGAGATAGTAGGTAGTAGGTATACTTTTACACAAATCGAACAACTTTCCCCTTATTATCGAATACTAATTTAAAAAATTATTCGAATGAGATGATAAAATTAAATTCTAAATTTAAACATACACACACATATAGAAGTTGTTGAGAATACTAAGAAATTCCGAACTGTAATTAATTTCTTGGACGTGGGATAAACTGCGGAAGTAGTAGCTATAAGTTGTGGATCATTGCCAATATGAAAGATACTAAAATCCCAACATAAATAATGGAGAGTTGAAATTAGAAACCTTGTCAATTATTATAGGGATTCTATATTTCTCATATTTTTTTTTTTTAAACAATTAATAAATTCTTAGCTACAATAACAAAAAATGTGTTAAATAGCTCCCTGCTGGTAACAATCCAAAATAAATTTAAAATGTTTAACAAGTATTTGATTTAATAGATAAAATAATAAATAGACAAATGTGTTCCTGTTATTTTAATCTTTTGTATGATAATTTCCAACTTGCAATTCTACTAATAGATGATGATGATAATAATGATGATGACTGTGTCAGATTTCCGGTCGAGAGAAAATTCGTTTTGATGATTGTCATTATTATTATTATTATTAATTCAATGAACTTTTTGTATACTGTTTGCATACAGACATGGCATTTCAAATAGATACACACTTAGATAGTTACATTTATTATTTTAGATAAGTTTTTTATAAATGTTTCTCTCCGTGTATAGATATTTAGCAAATTAAAATGCTTTGTTTGTATAGATAATACGAACAAGAAACGGGATTATAATTGGTTTTGTGCCCCCCTCACACCCTTTCCTTATAATTTTTCAAGTTTCTGTAATAAAATAAGGGTAATAAATATTCGAAACATATCAACAAGGAGTGGTATACTATTGCTTATTAAAATAAATACAATGAAACGCCTCTTTTCAATAGTAGTAGTCGTGATTACTAAATAGGCGTTTTTCTTATCACTATTAATTATAAATTCGCATGTACTTTTATACATAATTTATTTCTTATTTATTTATTTATTTATTTATTTATGTAAACAACAACAAAATTCGATTCGTTTCATGTACCTACATACATACATGTATGTACATATACACAACATGTCGGTTCGTTTGAATCAATTCCTTTGACCTTTCTTTTAGGTATTATACCTACTTACAGACAAACATGCGCATATCGCATATGTACATGTCTTTTATACCTATATGTAAGTATTATAATAAAGGTCGATAGTCTTCTTAATTTATTTTTAAACAATTCAACACATATTTTATCGAAGCTATTAATCAATGAAAGTGATTCGTTAAGGTTGGGGGGCAATTGGTATCTTGCCAACAAAACATTTTTATTTGTTAATCAAAAAAGTCCAAACGAAAAATGTAATAAAAACAATAAAAAAGATTTTAATTTTGCTATTTTTTTTGGTATTGTTATCTGATGCTTTCGAGGCCAACTGCAATATTAAAAAACATTATAAATAATGTTGGATTTATATCAATAATTATACGTAAAACCTTATGCATACACACTCATACAAACGTGCGAGCGTGCACAAAATTTGTGCTGTTTCATATACTATAACAGATTGGATTTTTGTTTGTCAATTTATTATAAATTCAAAAAATTGATAGAAATGTTAGAAAATTGAAGAAAATATCAGAAATTGTTTTTAATGCCAATGACCGTCTTATTTTCCGTTAATGTAATTTGTATGGATCTCTGTCTGCCATATAAAATGTCCTTGTCTATATTCTTTGAAATCGTTGTTATTCTCTATTTGTGTTAAAAAATAAAAAAATAATCATTATTTTCTACAAATTCCAATGAATTACAACAATATTACCTAATTATAATAACAAATTGTATACACAATTTTATCAGTCCTAATTGAATTGGAATAAAAATCATTCTATTGTTGTGCTTTATCAATATTTGTTTCTTTATTTAATTTATTTTAACAACAATTATGAGAATTAAAAAGTTTTTAATTTACTGTTCATTATCAGAAAGCTTACAAGATTATTAGTGGATTACCATTTTTTTCTTCTATGTAAATCAACTTTAAAAACTGTGATAATGGCAAAAATAAAATTGTTGAAATTATTAAATTCTTATCTCTGTTATAATTGCTATTGATAACGAACTATTTATAGGTAAATTAGGTAGTTCATTTTTTTTCGTGGTAAAATATCGAGGTCATCAATGGAAATATTTATTTAACATGTTCGTTTCGTTTTTTTTTCTGCGACCTTTATTATTATATTCCCTTTTACTAATTAGTTTTTATCGATTTATTTAAATAAAATGTCTTAATTCAGTCAATCTAAGGTATCGAGTGTAATGAATAAATCATCATTATTAGATCAAAATAATTAATAAACGATTGTTTTTTCTGAAACTGTTGGTATAAAATTAGTTAAATTCAAGGACAATCAGTGTATTTTAAGGAATAAACAATACATATGTATGTTTACTTAAGTATTTTTATATATAATTATAGAGTTGTGGTTATTATTGGGTATTGTACATTTACAAAACATTTAAATTGTCTTTAATTGCTTGGTATTTAACCTCGAACCCGATTTATTATTCAAATATGTAATTAGTACACAGAACACAAAATCCGATCATTGACTTAAATGATAATCATCATCACCATAATAATTACGACTATTGTTTTTATTGTTGTTTAATTAAATAATTGATAACATTTTTAAATATTCTTTAGAGGTCTTTTTTCATATTTTTTTTCAATTTCTTTGAATTACGTCAAGATGTACAGTCTTTTTCTTCTGCTCTTTTTGAGGTCAAAATGTCAATAATCTTAGTATTACTTGTATGGCAAACTTTAACCCCTTATCATATTATTATGAACAATTTTAACAAAGATCTCTTCCTGTTGTCTCAAATAATAATTTCTATAAATAAAATAAATTTTGAAAAAAACTTGTGATTATACCTATACTTATGCAGTCTTATATCCCACATCCCACTAAAGCCTTAAAATCTATGCCAAGCTATATCACTTATAATATCATGAATAGTGCTAATTTTCAAAATCACACTTTCTCTAACAATGTGATCGAAATAGCTAAGAAACCAACCGCGATTTTCTTTTGTAATATAACTTTTCAATAGTGCAAAGAGGTCGCTTAAATCCAATCCTGCAATGACGTCACTATTTCTATGATGGCCGCCATAATACAGTTCCCACCTACGTTACATAAATAAGTGAATCTGATTGGGTTGTAGTAGCACGTGAAAACCAAAGTACCGCCTACTGTTTGTTTCTATATACAGTTGCTATAGTAATTACAAGAACGACGCCATCTTTGTCGTTTTGACGCTAATAACGACGGCACTGGTGGCGACGTCGACGTCGATAGACGTCGCCCTATTCTAGTTGCAAGTTTTAATAATAATAATGATAATATAATATATTGACTACAATAAAAATAAATAAAATATCATTTTCTAATTTTTGTTAATTAAGTTAGGTTGAAAAAAATTAATTGTTTCAAATTCTTGATATGCCCCTTTTATTGCCGTGTTATTGTTCACTTTCCCAGGGAATTTCGGGCAACGCCAAGCGCGTGTAAATCGCCAACACGTGCTCAATACGAGACGGCCTTGTGAATTGTTGGTTGCATATATAAACTACAATAAATTATTATCCGATTAAAGTAAAATTATGTATAATAATTGTAATTTCCATCAATTTCACAGAGAGTATTGATACAATTTCTGAGAAATATTTTGATTATCGTTTTCAAACAAATGTACAGTGATTTGAACACTTAAATTACTACAAAAACGTGTTTCAGAAGTCGATAATTTCTGCACGAGATCAAGCTTAAAAAATGAGCACTCCAGTGCGAGTTTTTTAAATGGTCGAGGGCAGAAAGTGACCCATGAAACAAGTTTTTTTATACTATTTTTCCTATTTTACACCCCTTAAATCCTTTTTTAAAAAAAATTAAACTCACAAAATTTAGATAATTTTGTCGTGGTTGGGATTGTTTACATAACAATTAGAAATTCAATTCAAATTTCAAATGTTCCTGTCACTTGATTTTCTATATATAAGGGCTGGTGAAGTTGCATTATATTTTTTTTAAAATCATAAATTATTGCAAGGAAAACACAGTAAATAAAATCATTAACAACAATTTAAATTGAAAATTGAGAATTTCATATTTAAGGACTGCCACATGAATTTAAGTAACAGACGGTCAACTACCAACTTTAAAAAAATAAATTATCCTATATAATTCCACATCCAAACTCAAAGTGTCGTTAAGAAACATCTCATTTCCACACTAAGCACCAGTCAACTGCGAAGTGAAACACGGAAATATCGTTGTATAGTGAAATTATTTTGAGTTGGCCGAGTAAAATTTTTTAATAGCAATTGTGCTAACAATACAGCAATTTGACTTCTGTCAGAAGGGGTTGTTTATGACCTACAATATTTTACGAAAATCTTAAACTTCCTCAAATGCAAACACCTGGAGGGATGAACAGGTAGACAGAAATGAAATTTTTATTAGTGAATTTTTTTTAAAAAAAATTAGCTTATGACGAGATCCTCACTTTTGAATTTCCGAAAAATTTCTGCACAGAAGTTCGTTTTGGGACCTCAGGAACCCATATCCACCGTTCGTTAAAATTTATATATATATATATATATATATATCCCTAAAAATTGGTTTTAGACATATGGTGCCTTAGACCTTTTTGAAAGACAATTTAACGAGGTATCCAGAAATAATAAAACATACAGGGTGTTCCATTTAAAAAATTAAAGTTGATGCCACTTCCGGTGAAACAGGAAGCAGCATAGATTTGAAATCTATCCCAAAACATAGATGATAATAAACTGTGCAACTTTGTCCCAAGAAGTTTTGTCATATCTTTAAAAATAACTGAGCTATGGCTTGGGGCCTTTTTTATAATCCACCCTGTATGTATATATATATATATATATATATATATATATATATATATATATATCCACGATATCTGCCGTAAAAATACACCAATCTTAATGAAACTTGGTACAAAAATCGGTTCATTGGATCGCAAGAAAAATGCAAAATTTTTTTTTTGAGTATAAACAGTAAAATCACGTATCTAAGATGGCTATGTGTTCTGACAATTGATATTAGAAAAAAAATTGAATATCGCGGCGGGTAACTAATTTTGAAAGTTAATATTAGACACAAGGCCTGCTAGAGAATTTCGCTTGAAAAAATCAAGCAGGGCTTGATTAGACGTATTAGACAAACAACAAACGAGTGAAATTTTATTAGTGTTTCTTATTGTTTGTGAATTAAAAGTATTTTTCAATAAAAATCATAAATATTAAAATAACATCGGGGAAATGAATTTATTAGTTGATTCAATGTTATTAAAATATATTAATTGTCAGTATCATAAGAATGTTTTGCAATTAATATTTCAGTATGTAGATACATAAAAAAAATTCGCTATATAAGGTACTTGCTGCCTTTGGAGATCTTTTTTTTTATTTTAGGAATATTGAAAACGTAATAATAATAATGATAATAATAATAACAAGTTGATTTGTTATTTAACATATGCCATTTATTATTTAATCGTCTTCATTAGACTTTGTTTCTGAATATTTACCAATAATGAAAAAAAATTATAAGGTTGACAATATTGCGCTGGAAAATGGACATACTGTGCTGTGACTTCCACCATATTATTATTTATTTAATCCAATCAAGCTTGTGTGGAGTCAACTTAAACATGCCATACGTAAATCAAACATAACTTCAAATTTGAGTGCCTCAGTGGTTGATATTATTAGAAAAGAATACCAAAAAATAGATCCGGTTCTAAGGCGTAATTGTATTTAAGACTCAATTAAATTAGAAAATAGTTATAATCTTAATGAACCGCCTTTGGAATTTATCATATAAAAATGATACTGATGATTCAGAAACAGAGTCTAATGAAGACGATTCAATAACAAATGGCATATTTTTAAGAACAAATCTACTTATTATTATTATTATTATTATTATTATTATTTTCACTCTTTTAATATGCGTAAAATAAAAATAAAAATTTCATTTCTGTCTACCTGTTCATCCCTCCAGGTGTTTGCATTTCAGCAAATTTTCGTAAAATATTGTGGATCATAAACAACCCCTTCTGACAGAAGTCAAATTGCTGTATTGTTAGCACAATTGCTATTGAAAATTTTACTCTGCCAACTCAAAATAATTTCACTAGACACCCTATGTGAATAAGTGTAAGGATAAGTATTGCTGGTTGCCTAATAACCACAGAACAAAATAGCACAATGTCCCAATGAATGAATCCCCGTTGTTTTTATAGATTCAAATGATTCAATGACTATATTTAAAGTGTATTTTAATAAAAAATCGATCATTCATAGAAAAAAAACAAGGAATTTTACACATTTTTCAAGAGGGGTACCTACATGTTCACCTTTAGTAAGTATTGAATAGTTTTTCTGCTTTTAAAATTGAAGAATTCCTATTAAAGTTAACAAATTTCTAATTATCTAATGTTAATTAGACGTGAGTGAGAGAAAGAGATAATTTTTCGATACAAAAAATTGTATACTAATTGACAACACTTGAATACAGGTACATACTTAGTCAAACTTCGTTTGGAGGTACAGTTAGATCGTTTGTAAATTTCTTGGATGATATTGATAATTAATAAATCTAATTATTGATTAATTAAGAAATTTCACTAACACTGAATGGAGCGGAACACAGTAAAAGGTATCCTTTACCGTAGACAAGGTCACCGCTTACTCATTTTGCAATTTATGCAATTTAACAAGGTTTACCTATTACTATGTATGAATTATCATTATAATTATAATAATTAGTATTATTATTATTTTAGATTATAATAGTAGGTACGTATAAATTCATAAATTCATAGATAACATTGAATTATTTATTGTAATTGTACCTGACCTTAGTCAACTATAAAAGTTGTATTGTTTACATAACTTTTTTTTATTTGTTTGTGTTAATAATAAATATACTAATATTAATACTAATACTACTACTACTACTACTACCACCACCCATAAAAATAATATCAACAATATTAGAAAGTTGTCAAATAGGGTAATTCGGAGCCGAAACCGGTTTTGAATATGCATAGGTACATATTTAAAAAAAAATCATTCAAGAAAAGAGAAATTTTCTAATGTTTACCAACAAAACAGGACGATGTATTATTATATAAAATTACAATTTAAGAAAAAAGTGAAATTAATTTAATTAAAACGACATACAAATTAATATCTATGTATATCGTGATATTATCCAATTAGAATTTGGTGATTCATTTAGAAAATTAGGATACAAAGTTTCTTCTATTGCCTGTTTTTTATGTGTGTGTTCGACGAGAGCAAATTTAATTTTCATTAATTCCAACATAACTAACTGTTTTCAATTAATTTACTTTGTTTAATTGAAGATGGAAGTAGGCAAAAGTAAACGTTTTGTTAAAATTACAAATAGCAGCTAGAACAAATATTTATTTTTGATTCGATTTACTCAAGTTTTTAATAAATACACAAAATAGAAATTAACAGTTAAACTTTCAACAAGGGTACCGGAGTAATAGGCAATATTCAGACTATGAATTATGAATTATCAAATTTTCAGGAATGATTCAAGATTAATGAAAATTATATTTACCGTACTTTTCTCTTTACTATATGTAAATAAATTCTGTAATAAATGACTTTTTTCATAAACATATTACATCGATATACAGGACGAAATCGAAATTCATTTAAATACGCCAGTCTCACTGTTCCTAGAGAAAAATTGACTAAAACGGCAACCATTGTTTGAGGGTCGCTGGTTAAATACTAACCTACCGTAACGTTGTTTTCGAGAGTTCATAAGAAAGCATATACATATTTCTATGAACTACCCACGCAAATCTTAGTAACCCACTTATTGAACGTACACAACACAATTGATTAAAAACTGTAAAAATAAAGTACAGTAGAACCTTGCTTGTCCAAATTAAAATAAACCCGATCTGGACCATCGAAATATTCGAATTATCGAAACAAATATAAATAACCAAGGTATGAGAAATAATTTAATTTGACAAGCCATAAGCAAAAACACAAAATATGTGCAATGCATTCATAAATAAAAAATATACATAGCTTCGAAAGAGTAACTGAGAACTTAGAAAGAAATTGTATTTACATTTTAAATAAACACAGCAAAGTGAATTATCAGAACACTTTAGATCCAAACTATAAATCACAAAATGAAACTTTACCCCAATTCGGATAATTGAAGAATTCGGACTAATTATTATTAAGACATTACTACACATAAGACTACAAAAGTTACTTTAAATGTTCCCCTCCCTCTTCTACACGAAGTTACACTCTACGTAGCAGGGAAAGCTACACGTTTCAACAGTTCCCAAATCGCGCCTGTAGCTGTTCGAAATTTTCAATTGTGTGGTCTTACAAATAATGCACTAAAATATGTATAATAATGGACAAAAGACGTCCCCACTGCACTGAAAGTTGATTGATATCAGCCGAAGGATAATCATTAAGTTTATTGACTTAACACAATTACTTATCTTTTTGATTGTTCTATTTCTAGTGACTTTAAGAATGTTGGTGAAATTTTCAAAGGCTTTTTTTTCTTAAAAATTGGGCCATACCTACTGATTTTTCAATTTATTATACAAATCGATTCATTGCAAGTTTTTCGGGGTTTTCACTCTGTAGAGAACATGCTACGCATCTATTATTCTTACATTTTTTCAACAACCACTCATATATGTACATAGATATAAAAAGTTTCTAATAATAAGAGCAGTTTATCGAACTGATACAGAAATTATTAATTAGAATGATTGAATTAAAAAGGTTTAATATCAAAATCAATTCACCTTATAGCTAACTAGCTATACGCTTCTACAGTATTTATCTCATTCTTGATCTTATATCCTTTAATACGTGTCAGTTAATGAAAACAAACGATGATAAATGATAAGAATCATAATAACTCACCTAAGGTTTTTGGGTGGATAAAAGCTGTAGCTATATCATAATGAATTATATGTGTTCCCTTGTTGTTCTTTTTTTGTGTTTTTTTTTGATAAGTGAAAATTCATTGCAACGTTTTATACTATATTATTCTTATTCTTGTTTTTGAAATTTTGTATTATCTACAAATCTTATTTGAAATAATATAATTCAAAAAGGAAATATGCACAAAGAACTTGGCAATCTTTATGAATCCATATTTGGAACGTTGTAGAATTTTCAATTTAAATTTAAAGATTTCATGAAGATAATTCGTATTGATAGTACATATTACAACAGTGATACAATTTTAGATCAACAATAATATAGGTACAATAAGCTGGTATTATTACTATTATTATCATTATTATTATTATTATTTTATGGGAAAAATGTAGTAATATAGTAGACGTCTCGCCGCCATTGCCGCCGCTAAAATTACCATTTTCCAACACAATCATAAATTGTAGATATGTTCATATTTTTTTCTCCTACCTCACTACCAAAAAATAGTCACAGTATACGGTATGAAAACAGCAGAATGGTGTATTATAAGTACCTATAGTAGAGCTGTGGGCTGTGAAACTACTTCAGTAGGCGTGCTATCCGATATGATTTATTCTTCGTAGGATTCGCGAGAAAGAACTGCTTTGGTTTATTTTGTTGAGCTAAAGAAAAACGAAGAAGAGGTGGTGGTAGTAGTGGAAAAGCAGGAGGCGGCAGCGTCGTGTTGGTATGATTCAAAGGCAGGAAGCACGACCCACTATTACCATAGAAATTCCCTACAGTGTTTTTTTTTTTGTATAACAGACCCAGCATTTTATTAAACACAAATCATCTTCTGACACTTATTTTGAAGTAGGTTAAAATACTAATATACATATATGTATATGTATATACCTACAAGAAGAACTAGAATAACTTTTCAATTTGAACGTTTTACTATAAATGATCTAATTGTATGTGTGTGTTAAAACTCTACCCTTAATGAACCCTATTTCCTAATCAATAAGACGGCAGCAAATATATTTCCTTAAGTTAAACTTATCTGAAATTGTACTAGAAGATTTGGTTGATATTAGGTTTTGTTGTTATTGTTGGAAAGACCAAGAGAGCGATTTGCGTAGCAAATAAGTAAGAGAGATAGTATACAAAGTTCTTTGCCCGATCGATTCCTGTGATTATGTTGGGAACGTTTCGAGTTTGGAATGTTTCCCTTTAATATTGTTCCAAATACGTACAGCAAGTATAAACATGGATACTACTGACGTTCTCTGTGTTTACATAAATAGATTACACACAAATAATTGTATGGTTATACATTATTGTTAATATCTCTCAAAATTATTTATTTGAAATAGAAATAAACATGATACTGACAATGAGATAATTGCATTGATCGGGTTGATATGAAAATTTGGTGGATGCGCCGGACAATTTTCCAATTCAATTAAATTTACTGGGAGTAATTACAATGAAATTTCATTTTCACCCTTTTCCTGATCGTCATTAATTTAATTTACAAATTCTATGGAAAAAGTACGAAAGCAATTTTTCAAATGAACGGAAGAAGACAACGAAAAGAAAAATACAACATAGAACCGAAGCATGTTATAATAATATTATTGAAACGTGTCGACATATATTTCTTTTATTCATTATTTTAATTTTTCCCCTGCTAGCTTCTAGCTTTTTTTGTTGTTTTGTAGCAGCCAAGCTGAATCTCTACGTTCCATTGAAACTAATGAATAATTTGGTCGTTACTATGTGTATGAAGTTGTTGTCGTTTAATGGGAATGAAAGCTTAGTGTAGTAAAGGTCTCTCTGTCTCTGTCTTCCTCAAATTCTCTACTGAAATTTACTCAAGTGAGTGGATTCATTATTATCTTTAAGTGCAGAACATGCAGATGGATATAAACATGTATAGGAGGACTCAATCTGTTATAACCGAACCAAGAGAGAAAATGTATTTTAATTAAAGGTAATCTTGTTAACGAATGCGTACAATGTTGACATTACGTTGCTCATAATGGGAAACATCTTTCAGACACGATTAGATGGATTAATACGATTAAAAACATTGAAGAAGAAATCATTAAATTATAAATTGAATTGGTATGAGATTATTTTTCATTTTAACAAAAAAGTTGTGTAATATTTTGGATAAGGTGTGCTCTGTTGACTTCTACGTCAAGGTTTGATGATACCTTTTAAAAATAGAATGAAAATTTAACGTTAATGCGTTATAATACTTATAACGCACTTCATATTAAAGAAGGGAGACCTTGGTCTTCTTTCCGTTACGTAATATTCAAATATAAAACCTCAAGGCTACTAGAAAGATTGTTAAACCTTGAAAATCAGGTTGTTTTCTGTTTCATTTTCTTCAATTTATTTATCAATTAGTGATTAAATTTTGGAAATAAGCACGAGTATTATTTTCTATTCAATGCACTTCTTATAGATCTACGATATTGTAGATATTGCATGATACAAATTGCAATAATAAAAACAATAATGCATAACAGGCACGCTATTTTCTTCGCTATGGTGAAGATGATTATGATGATAATAATTTCTTTGTTACAAATTTTTAATGTGTTGGTTGGAAATTATTGGGTGTTTGCCGAGAAATATGGAATTATAAGGTAGGTACTAAAAATATATAACTTTAAGTTTATCTTTTATTATCAAAATATGAATAAGAAATCGATTATTGCATTGACGTAAAGTAGATATTGACATTAGTTTGTTAAAATATTTAATTGCAGACTTTGATTTATCCTTGACGTTGGAAATGATTTGATAAAATATTCAAGACGTTATATAATCGATAATGATCAATATAATTTTCCATGCATAGCACTTTAATGTATAGGTACTTATTCCTAAATTATTAAAATTATAATTTATAATTAGGTTGTAAATTGTCCAAAAAACTTTCGCCATAGATTTATATTTTATTCGGAACAGAATGGGATATAAAAAAAAATTAATTTAGATTAGATTCGATGACAGGAATATTCAACTTATTACTTATTACATCGTATTGCTTTCTATTTGGGGTGTGTCTCTCATTGTCAGTGATTTTAAAGTTAAACTACCCGATCTTCATTGTTGGGCGTTAGATACACATCTGAGTAGTTTAGCTTGAAAATATAGATTGTTCTAAATATGGTGTACGTGTTTACAAGGAATACAAACACACACACACACACACACACAAACAAAATAAGCGCAATAACCCGATGAACTACTGTGAATTCTAAATATGTACAATAAATGCAAATACTATTGGCATCATAAATAATAGTAGGTAACTTAATAGAGACTTATTTAAACAATCTCACTTTCAGTTGAGAATGGGCAAGGACGAAGCTCATTAGACTATTGTTATGTAAAACCAGCAGGATTCTCCCAGTTTTATGGATATCCGTGGAATATTATTCTTATTCTTCTACACGAATATTGTATAATTAAGAATGAATTTTTAGGGGCAGAAATAATACGAGAGGTGATGATATAATAATAACAACAACAACATTAATAAGGCCACAAGAGAATGATACCAATGTGGACTGACGATAGTGGGCACAATGACTTGTAATTAAGAATTTTTCTATGGGCCTCACACTGGCGCCAATATTTTTATTTTATACTTCTTCTTTCCCCATATATGAAAAAAAAAATAGAAAACAAAAAATATTCTTTTGTTATGGTATGGAGTATAATTTACATTTGTAAAAAATGAAATGGCTTTTAGATGTGTGTGTATGTGTGGAAAATCGAAGCGAGCATGCCATTAAAAGCGCATTATTCTCTCACTAAAGGCGAACGTATGCTACAATAACAATAATAATAATAATACCAAAAAAAGAAAAGGAAAACTAGGGAGGAAATGTGGATATAATTATTTTCCACCTATATTAAAAGCCATTACTGAAAAATATACATGGGTGTATGTTGTATATGCCATAGGACAAAGAAAATACAGTTAGTCAATGGCCTTTCTGTTGTTGCTGTTGTTGTTGTTATTGTGTTGTTGCATCACTTAAAAAGAAGAACAAACAAATAAAAGTCATTATGGCACAAATGTCAGATATAAAATAAATTTATAGTTCAAATAAAACAATACAGTTTGCCTTCCAGATATAATTTCGCTTGGAAGACTCGTTCTTCAAGAACAACAACGACAAAATTGATTAATTCAAAAAACTTTAGATAATTTTCATGAAAATAATGAAAGGGAAGAACGAATATAAAACAATTTAAAATTTTTACCACAATACTGATCTGGTGTGTTTTATCGAAGCGTGAAAACTCAAGGAACACAATAAGTTTGATATCAATCCTTCAAGTAAAGTTTTAGATAACAAATTTTTATTAAAAACACAATATAAGTTGATTTTTAGATATATCTTTTTAGAGTTCTATTCGGGACTTTCTAAGAGCTTGTTCGATTTTTGCAAAAAATTTTCCTGTAGTGTTAATCTATACTGATAGAAACATTTTATAACTATGCTACCCTATCACGATTTCTATTTTTTTTTATAAGTCAAACTTTTCATATTATCACGTATAAGACTACACTAAGTAGATAAGTACAATGATCAGAATTGGTTTCTTGACATTTTCTCTTTAATCAAGACAATAAAATTTATCGATTTTCCACCATTAAGCATCTATTGTAATTATCAAGCGATAATTTGCAAATTGCTAAAATATTGATTTATTTTAAAGTCATGTTGACAATTTTCCGAATTAGGCCATATGTATATGTATACACACACAAACACACGTGCAAACAAACACAATTCATTATTTATTTAACCATGTTACCCCAACCCTTAATTATTCCATGTTAATATTAGAGATATTTTCTCATATTGAAAGGTGGTAGTAGAAATTTAATTTTCCTGTAGAAAATTTGTTATTCCACGTAGGCAAAGAGGCTGCCTTGACATACAATCATATTATTCACAAATATAAAGTAGTAAATTCCGATCAATTTCCCTCCCCGTATAGATCAACAAGGCACGTCTCCTCAACAACAATCAACTTAAATATAGTCGATTTAACTCAATTGCATCATCGAAATTGATTAATAATAATAATAATAATAATAATAATAATAATAATAATAATAATAATAAAATGTTCCCGATAATAATGCTTTAGAAAATTTGCTTTCTTTAACACAGAAAATAGATTTCCTAAAAAATAACTGTCACATGAAAGAATTTATAGAGACATTCTATTTAATTAACCAACCAGTCGTAAAGCAACTTTTTGGGTACCTGTTATTTCACAAATACAGCCACCTAAAGAGATGCTGCTGACGATGGTGATGATAATGATGATGATTATCATCATCATCATGATGGAAAAAGTTTGTATTGTCTTTTATGAACTGAAAGTCTTTACCAATTTAAACTAATGGATGAAATCAGTATATACACCCTCTCTCTTTTGATAGGAGGCAATTCAATTTTCTAAAATCCCATAGTATCATCGTTCTTTTCACTTACGATCTATACTATACGAAAGATGTGCTATGCCACCCCGTTTTTTCAATGAAGCACTCCTTTTCTTGGTGATGGTTCACAATAATAATAATAATTATAATATTATTATTATATTTAAGCGTAGAACGTTGATGTTATTATTACAATAAACATTGCCAGTTGCAAAATAAACATTTGTGAAACGTTGACTGCCAGCGAATATTTACATATTTGAACTGAATTGTTTATTTCTGACAAACTCTCAAAATAGGATTCGTTCGAAAACTGTGTAATTTTAAAGTTTTGAACCATCACCACCACCACTATCATCATCATTATCATTAAAGAGCGGATTCTAAGCACTTTTGCTTATAGTTAATTTTGAGAGTAGCATCGAAACATTCGAAACTATTTGAAATTTGGACGAGTCTTATAAAAATATGGAATTTGAGTCATTCTTTGTTTCTCTTTTTCTTTGACCATCTCAGCAGTATACTTTTTCAAACAAAATTTTTTTACAAATGATCCACAATTGGCGAAAATATACAGACGAACATAGTCGGTTAAAAAAAAATAGAACTATAACATATGAAAATATGTAATTTCGTTAATTAGAAGAATGTACCTTTTTTGTTAAGACTTTTTTCTTTAGTAGTTTTTTCAAACTTTGTTATATAGAATGAGCTTTTCCCCTTAAAATAAAGTGTTTTTAACACACTTTTTTTACTTTAAAAGTGCTTATTTATCCGGTCTTTAATTATCATCATTAATAACACAACTTTTGGAAAGTTACTCAAAAGACTGGAACTAACATCATTTTTCAACTATACTGTCATTTGTTGTTCAAGTCAAGAAACTGGAAATTTTTGTAATAGATTGACATCGAGAGAGAGAGAGGGGGGAGAGAGAGGGAGAGAGGGAGAGAGAGATAGAGAGAGGCTAATAAGTACGAATTACTCTTCTTCGTGAATATAAAATTTGAAATAAACGTTGTATTGATAAGAAGATTGCCTAGTATGTGTATCAGTCAATACCAAACTGTTATCGAGAGAAATTCAGCAACCATTACCCATAACCCATAACGAATAAAATGCGGACGACCTGCTGTATTTCTCCAAGTTCAAATTGGTTTCAATACTATATATTTTCGCTTGTACGCCCCAATTGAATTTCATTTCTTTCGCATTTTTCTCTTGCGGTTACACTAAAAGAAAATTTACAGCTGTCTCGACACGTTTGAATGTACGTATGTACTTTATTCCAGCTACTAGCAATTTTCGTCCCTTTCATGTTTGATTGTGAGACGTATACGAATACAAAGAAGAACCAGAAAAAAAAGGCACAAAGAAAGTGAAGACTATCCATACCTACTCACACCCAACATTGAACTGTGTATATGGATAAGTCTAGTAGTGTTGAAAGCACATTCCGGCAGGCGTGCCCTGGAAAACCATCACCAGAATTTATGTCATTCTGGATTCCGGATCAGTACTTACTTGGTGGTAGTAGTAGTAGTAGTAGTAGTAGTAGTAGTAGTAGTAGTAGTGGTGGTGTATGTTTGGATGAGCAACGCGGAAATAATGGCGAATCCTGCCACATAAGCAGGAAGTTCTATTGCCGGACAGTAGAATGGATGTTTTTCGAGTTTCGCGGAAGTAACGTTACGTCTATTGTTGTTGTTGTGTATAAATTCAGGATGGATATCTGTTAAGGTTAACTGTAAAATTCTCCCGGGGAAAAGTGTTGAAATATAGGTCAGGATTAAAGAACTACAATTACTTTTTTTTAAGAGCACATTTTATAAAATGTGCTCTGGAAATTTGTTGAAATGTTTCAACAAGAAAAAAAAAATAACACCAACTGTAAAACTTTTGCCTAATAAATGACTCCTATTAATTAGTGAACGATTCGCAACATATTTCAAAAATTTGTAGGGTAGTCCCTAAAGATAATTTTAATAAAATTAGGACCTTGTAGCCCATTTGCAAGTTGGTCAAAAAACGCTGTTTCTGACAATGCTGCGATTTTTAAAAACTATCTGCACACATTAAATGACATGCAATAACTTAGCGATCTTCCCAACAGTGTTTCTTTTCTGGTTTTCTTCATTTTATTCTAAAGCAAGTGGAGATATTTTTTCTAGAATGCAATGGAATAAAGTGAAAAAATCAATGTTGGTAGGGTCTTCGGCTCATTCTTAGTCGTTTTGCAGGCTTAGCTTCAAAATTACGACTTTATCGGAAACGAGCGTTTTTTCGCTTACTTCCAGATGAGCTACGTGGTTCTAATTTTACTAAAATGTTCTCTGGGGATTGGACTACAAAACCTTGAAATGTTTTTCGAATCTTTGCCAATTAATAGGAGTTGCCATTATAACTAATGTAAGTAGTCTCGGGTGAAAAGCCTTAAATAGGTATAATCTTAAAAAATTGAACTCTTTATCGATTAGATCGTGGTAAAAGTTTCAATACAAATCAAACACAAATAAATAAAGGAACATATCACCGGAACGGATTCTCGGGTAAGCCATTTATATCAGTAACAATTCAAATACGGAAATTTTAGGTTGTATTTGATTTAGGTCTGTAAAGAAAAACGTCAATTTCAATTCGACCAGCCTTCTTCTTTTCCTCGTCCTCCTTCTCCGACAACTATCTTAATACATTGAATTGCTAAAATAAATATTTGCATCATGAGATTTCTTTCTTGAGGACGAGGGTTTTACATTTGACTATTCAATGAAAGCTGATGCCAATTTTTGTTTTATTTTAATGCGGCGAAAGAAAAACAATGAATAGAAGAAGGAACTGAACAATTTAAACGGATTAAGCGAAAGTTTGCTTACACTGAAGAACTTATAGGGAATTAAACATTGTGAGCATCTTTGGATAATCCTTGTTTGGTTATTTATTTTTTGTGGTTTTTGGCTTATTTGGCTTATTTTTTTGGTTTATTTGGCTTATTTTTTTTGTGGCTTTTGGTTTACCATCATGAAATATATAACAAGAGTTGTGTTTTTTGATGACCTTATTTTTCTTTTCTATACAATCAAGCAAGACTCTTGGAACAGGTTCTGTTCTTTCATATGATTCGTATTCACACACACATTAAGTTAAAGAGAGAGAAAGGGCAGGTTAACTACATCTTTGCCGCCCCTTTCGGCATTGAAAAAAGATTGGAATTGAAAAGACGTCAACAATGTCGGCTATCGAACCTTGCAGAACCTGTCTGAGAATACAAATACATAATATCTTTTTTGAATCATCATCATCATCATCATCATCATTCTTCTAGTCAGAGTAATACAAAATGATATTGTTTTCGATTTTATATGGATGTTGCAAGTGTTTGATTCGGGTTGTTTGGATACAAGAGTTGCCGATAACCCGTTATTATCAACAGACGGAATCCTCCTCAGGTGTATGAGTAATTATAATGGTAACTCTCTTATACACGTCATTTAAATTATTGGTATAACAAACTATACGAGGTTATTCAAGAAGACACAATATAAAAATACAGGCACGTGTTTTGAAATTGTTGTTAATTTAAATTAAAAAAAAAAAAATGAAAACAAAAAAAGACTATAATTTGTTTTATTTTTCCACACCATAAATTTTAAATAAAAGCTTTCTTTATTTTTTTCGAATTTTTTTTCTCTCGTGCCAAATAAAAAAAGAAGAAATACAAGTTTCAATAACGGCACCTATCTTTCTTTGTACTTGTACACTGTACACATAGTAATACGTTAAAATTTATTAGGCGAGTTATTTGAAAATTTATTATCCAGGAAGCCAGCATGTATGTACAATACAGCACTAGCTACTAAAAGAATGTCTCTTGACAACGAATTTTCTTCTTTCCACCCCTTGTCTAGACACTATTACCTGACAGACGGTATCGTCTTCATATTAATATTTTAAACAACAACATCGAGTAAAAAATGAAACAAGGAGAACAACTTGGTCGATGAAGGTGGGGTACATTTTCCCTTTGCAAGTTATACCTGCCACAATAGAGACAGGGTGGTATATACATACATATATGTAGGTAGGTACCTATATGTATGTATTATGTGAATAGGCTGGTATGTTCGTTCAGTTTTGTGTACCCCGGCCGCGGTTATTGATTTCCCACTGGGTCGATGTTGAGCTCTTATGGTGGAAAACCCAGCACACGGCGTCAATGCAGGGGCGGTACTTGTGCACAATTCAACTCTTCCATGCTTAATTAAACTGGTGGTGATGGTGGTGGTAACAGTGGTGGTATAATAGTAGATGCGTCCTACTGTTAGTGATAGAAATACACATTACGTCTACCTGTATTAAGGGAGATCGTGGTTGGTTTTTCAGGGTAACTAATGTCGACAGGTGAATACTTTGGGTGTTTTATCTGATCGCGATTAGGTCTAATACTAACACGAAATTGTAATTGGAAAAGATTTAGATTTGTTGGTAATAGTTGCGGTAGTTAGGGGGATTAAGTCCAGAAATTCGATTCAGTCAGAATTGTTTATTTTATTTTTATCCTTTTTTGTTGCCTTTTATTTTGGGTTGTACACGTCCTACATGGATCAGAAACTAACGTTAAAATCTTTTTTTGTTGTTTCGAGGGATTTTCAGTACATGCAAGGCTTGAATGTTAATTTTTATACATTATAGATGCAAAAAGTTTTTTTCAATGGTTTTCTTTTTTTGTAAAACGTGACACGTCAGCATATTAAAATGTAAGAAAAAAAAATTAATTTTAATATCAAATAAAAGTATGGTACAGGGATAAACACATACGAAGCGAAACTTTGTAGGTTTGCGTTCCTAAAAGTAAAAACTTTTCAAAAATACTCATCCAAAGTAATTTACAATTATTTAATTGTTACTATTAGTATTATCCACACAATAATTACTTACAGTGAAGCAAAATGATTGCAGTGAAGATTTAAAAAAATTTAAATCCCTCTCTGTTCAAGGGAAAGTTCACGTATTTTAGATGAATAATTCTTTCTCTATACTAGAATATTTCCTTTTTCCCTACTCGTTATACAATTTTTTATTTCAAAACACATTTTCACCGTCAATCATATATATAGGTATTTGAATAATTTATTATAAAATGACTAGTAATAATTAATCATTTGGTTATTTCAATTAAGAAGCCACTAATCAAGCCATGAAATCTGAATTTTGTACAGTGAAATCTACCGAAGACTATTAAAGGTGTTAAGAGTTGTTATTTTTGTTTTCATTTTTATTATTATTATCATTATTGTTTGTTTATATTGGAGGTCATCCACAATCTCTCCAGCTGTGCTCACTCAGTTGCACAGTTAAATTATATGCAGATCATTGTACCCTATGTATTTCGCCCACAGTCTCTATCTTTGATGACCTATAAAAACATGGCGACCTGTCGACCTCACACATTCACGTATTCAGATACCAACTAAGCAACCAACCAACCAACCAGGTCATTGATTGATGACGATAATGATGATGATGGATGATGATGATGATCGTCATCATCATAATAATATTCGGCAACTTTGTGAACAGACAACAGATAATCAACATTGGTTTCTTATACATTTCAATCTTTGAATAAATAATCAAATGCAGAAAAATATAGAAACAACAACAAGAAACAATTACAATTCGAAAAAGTTTTGCAAGTCATGATTATGTGCAGTGCCGTAACTAGCGCTTTTTGCATCTGGGGCAAACAGTCTAAGGGACTTTCCTAACCTGTAAGCCAGAAATTTTCAATATGTGATAAGTGATAAGAAAAACACTATTATTTACTAAACTTATATAAACTCATTATTTATGTAAGTCGGATTGCACCTGGGACACATGCCCCACTTGTCCCACCCTAGTTAAGGCACCGATTATGTGTGTATGTATTGTATGCAACTTTTCAATTCAACATTTAGTTTTTGTTTTGTTTTTTACAAAGAATCTATGACTAAACAAGAATCGACATTTACATGTGTATCTGGTCTTATTTGCTAGATGTGTATGTTAAACCCCAATTTCGTACAGTATTTTTCTTTGATTTAATACATGTCTAAAATATGTAGCTTCCGAAATTATAGTATCGATCTTATACAATGTCCAGTATTATTAAAAATAAAATAAAAAAAGATCACCGCTTTTTTTAACAATGAAAAGGTCAATATTTATAAAACTTGGCATACTTGTTAAGTTTTAATTTTAGATGTGAAGCCTTGCCAAAATATTTTTTTTAATTGTTTCATATTAATAAAACAGAAAAAATAATGAGATGAAGTATATTTGGAAAATATCTATTGATTACTCGGATGGAGAAAAAGTGAAAGTATTTAAATGAAAATATTAAAGATGTTGTCTTATCTTTAATAATTATAAATGAAAAAAAGACGAGTTAAAGTACTTTTACAAACATAGGTCATACAAAACGATAATAAACGCAGATGTACATGTTTATACATTAACAACTGATAAAAATTGGAAAAAAAAGAATTAAGTAACTATTATTAATAAATAACACAGGTCTGCGACATAAAAATTGTTTCAAATTTAATATGTGATTTTTATGTTGTTTTCAACGCTGATTTCAAAAAAAAGATTAAAAAAATTCCATCACGTATAGTAGAATTTACCAGCTAAGAGATTGACTAAAGTAATAAAATTAGTTTACAATAGTTTCGGGGACAATAGAGTTGATGGGTTGGTGAAATGTTGACACTGCCATAAATATTCAAAATTTGCCACGACTATGAAGAAACCAGATGTTTTGTAAAATTTGTTGGAGGGATTCACTTGCTTTGAAAGCAGGTAGTTTCTTCACTGAAATCATTTAAATTATTTGAAATAAATATACTATTGAATTAATACTTGTAAGATGAAATTTATATTTTATATAATGAATACCGTTACGTACTTATGAACAATAAAAAAGATCAAAAATTTTCAAAAATTGATAACCATTTGATGCACAGAAAATACTCATAGTCAGTCTTTTTATTTATAATCACTCGAATCATTCGAAGATGTAATCAAAATACAATAATTATTCAATCTGCATATGAAATTTTATATTAAAAATATAGTAAATTAAGAGATAGATAATTATTCACTTTCACAATAGATTAATCAGTCTCGATAATGTTATTTCAATAATTTTAAACAGTTTTATTTGAAAAATTACCTGTTTTCCAAGAAGGACGATCTCTTCAACAAATTTTAGGAAACATCTGGTTTCTTCATAGTCATGGCAAATTTTGAATATTTATGGCAGTGTCAATATTTCACCAACCCATCAACTCTATTGTCACCGAAACTATTGTATACTAATTTTATTACTTTAGTCAATCTCTTAGTTGGTAAATTTCACTATACAGTTATTTCACAAACTGCTTGTATAATTTTATCTTTTTTCGATATTTTCGTACATATCTCTGTACTCTAGTGAGTTTGAATTTTGGTATTTTGGATCTCCAGTAACTGTCATTTAGCCTAAAGTACTTTCAAAAAGTATTAAAGAAACTTCAATGCATTTTCAGTTGCATAGCAATTTTTATACTATATGAGTTATACGTAAAATAAATGGTAATTAGGAGAAACCAGCAGTATTTTCATGACAGTGCTTGTCCTTGCTCTCCCCCTCCCCCACCCACTTACTGACTCACTGAACATCACTACATAAAAAAAGATTGGCCCTTGAGAAAAACCTCACAGGTTGGGGTTAAAAATGTTGAGAGGGAAAGCCTTATGGATCCCAAAAAGGTCTTACTTCCACCACTTCACATTAAGTTGGGCCTGATGAAACAGTTTGTCAAGGCATTGCCAATAGAAGAAGAGTGTTTCAGATATCTTTGTGGACAGTTTCCTGGTTTATCCGAGGCAAAGCTGAAGGAAGGAATCTTTTTCGGGCCAGACATTAGAAAACTAATGACAGATCCCAACTTTGAGGACAAAATGGAAACAAAAGAAAAAGCAGCGTGCACATCTTTTAAATTGGTTGTTACCGGTTCTCTAGGAAACAAAAAAGATCCAAACTACAAGAAAATCGTCGCAGACATGCTCGACAACTTTAAGAAACTTGGTTGTAATATGAGCATTAAAGTTCATTTTCTCCACTCACATCTTGACTAATTCCCTGCAAGCCTTGGTGATGTAAGTGAAGAGCAGGGTGAAAGATTTCACCAAGTCATAAAGGAAATGGAAAGAATATACCAAGGAAGATGGAACGTCAACATGATAGCGGACTACTGCTGGATGTTGAAAAGAGATGATCTTCAACGAGTTCACAGCCGGAAAAGCAACAAAAGAAGCTTCAACAGCAAGAGAAAACGTTATTATGATGACTTATAAACTTAAAGAGAAATAGAAATGTATTGGAAACGTAGTTTAGAACCTAATTTATAAATAAAATAAAATGTAATAAATTTGGAAAAATGTGAAAAATGGCTTAAATTTTATTATTATACCCAAAAATATTCCCTTTTTTGTAAGAAAACCTGACGTGATAGAAAAAAACGGATGGCTTTTTTGAAATCAGCGCTGAAAAGTACATAAACGTCAGTTATCAAATATCAAACAATTTTTTGGAAATTTTTTTTGCACACCTGTGAATTAATTTAAATTTCTACTATCCTACTAATTATTCTATGTAGTTATGCACAAGTGTATTGTGCACGTGTTGTGAACTCATAGATTTGATGAATACGGATATTAAAGACCTCTTTATTGTTTAGATTATCAATGAAACCGTAGCAAATATATTCACTCATTATCAAACAATCTCATGTACATTTATTTACATAAATATCATACTTATATGTAAATTTAAATGGTAGTTATCTCCGGTATGGAGATGATACATCGTGTATAGGTAGGTACTCTATGTATGTATAGTACAACGTTGTAGTCATGCTAAATGAACCATTACTCTTATATTATATGTAGTATAGTAGATAATTCAATTTTAGTGTTACATATTTTAGATATCTATTTCATCATTAGATAATTTTGTTGATTAGGACAGAGTAACAAAATAGAGAAAGTACTATCTCGTACCGCAGAGGGGGGCGCCGTACGTTGAACTTCGAACAGATCTCATTAAGGCAACCAACAGGATTACTGGATACGCTTTCTATATCTGTTTTTATAGCGAGAAAAGGACTAATAACAACAACAACAACAAGAAAATAAATAAAAAATATGACCTGAGATAACAATAAAGAGAAATGCACCATATTTTCAAATGACAATAGAACACATTCTTCATACATTCTTTTTCTATGTATAAATTCAAATGAAACTTGCAATTAAATAAATGTATTTGGAATTGGAGTAGGTTATGGAATATAAAGAGCGTAGGTTGTTGATTAGATCTTTGAATTGTTAACAAATCACCATGAAACTTTGCTAATTCTAAACTAATTCCATTCATTTCACATTTATTATTCATTATCAGTACCTAATTCTCATTAAATTACGATCAGACGTTTTATAGCAATCGAATATTCGATTGCTATAATTTATTTGACAAGTAAAAAAATTATAAACAACGAAGGCTTGATTTTTATATACCATGGAAAGTTAGGTACTACTACTATTTTATTACCATACCTGGTTATACATAATCATGCACGCAAGCACACCATACTATAATATTTACATCACGACCAATAAGAATGTAAATTTATATAACACACTAGTGTGTTATAGATTTAACACACTAGTGTGCTATCAGGTGCTTTATTGATTTAAAATCGGTATATTTACGGCCTCTTTATACAAGGGTGTTAGATAAAAAGATAAATATAGGTACATAGACTGTTTAATCTTCATTTATACTATACTGATAGATACTAGTTGAAAGTGTCTAATTATGGGAAATAAAATATTTTAAATTAAAAATATAGTCTTCAAAATATTGTTTTTCTAAAATTCGTTAATAGGTTTCAAATAGAAAAAATTCGGTAGATTACATAATAATATTTTAAACTGATTATCAGCTATAATTAACGATAATTGGATTAGAAAATATAATATTTTTTCGACGTCCTTCCAAAATAAAGAAATAGGAATGTACCTACATATGGATATAAAATCCTGACATCTAAAATATTGTTGATTTTAAAGAGATTTTTAGAAAATTATATACCTACAGCAGGAGAGTATTACTGTTATCACTTAAAAATAGAAATTCTACTTTTAAATGTCAGTCCCATGTACAAACAAAAAACGAAATCTTTGAAGTCTTTGCGTAGGCAGCAGGTGCATACCTATAAATTGTATGCCTGAAATAAGATCACTACAATGTGAAGAACCAGGCCACCAATATCTATTTATATCACTGCATATTTCGCTGTCTGCTAGCCAATGAATGTTTTTAAAATATGAACAACGGTATTTAGGTATACATATTACTTTTATTTTGTTTATTTGTTCAAAAAGACAAAATGGGGTTAATTTGGTAATTTTCTTTAAAATTATGATGGGAATTGATCGATAGATTGATTTCCTTTTAATTCAACAATTTTAATTTTTATATATGTATATATAAGTATTATTATGTCCTCACTTCTTAACATTATTGTTAGAAGATTTGAAAGAGAAAAGAAAAACGGAGAAACAAAAAAATGTGTATATCTATTATAAATGACGATACGCTCGGAAAATTCAATTCAATACGTTTTTTTATACAGTGGATGAATTATGTTTTAAAGTTGTATTTTAAGAGATTTTCAAATATCATTCAACAATATAATGGAAAAAACAATTGTAATGAAATTATATAATAAAGCAGAAAAAAATGAAGGTATATTATACTACATATAGAAATGTTCTCTTTTATATTTCCGTTTCGTTTTCCACAATTTATTGTTAAATGTTAAAAGAAGCATAACATGAAAAACCTATTTCAAAAAATAATCTAGAATTAAACCTATTTTTGGGCCATTGCCTCTATTATAGAAAGTGGTTTATGAAATAATGGAGTCATGTCAACAGCAACTTCTACTATATATAATATTACTAAAAAGATATAAGATAAATAAAAGAAATGGAAATCCATTAGTTTTGCATACATTATACATATAAAAAACTAGTTACTTTAATTTAATATAAAATGAATAAATTTGGATCACCCGTTATTTGTTTACAGTACTTACTTCTGCATTGATAGATACATTTACTTAAGCATTTAACGTAAATAGAACTTGGTGAACTTGACCTTATAAATACATAAACAAGATATAATACTATTTAGAATACAATATGTACAAATAAAAAGTCATAAAACTCATATTTATTCCGCTATTTAAGTTTACAACATAAATATCTCTCTTTCTACATATTGATCAGTTTCGTTATAGGTAGGTATGCCTTTGAATGAACCAACTTCATAATTAATTCACTAATGATATTGTTTAACAAAGAAGAAGAAGAAGTAGGGGAAAAATGTAAACAAAACAATTAAAAGATAGGAAAAATTTCGCGTACAATGACCTCAATAAACTTTTTTTTTATTCAAGATGACAATAATTCAAGATAGATTAATAATAAAAGCAATAATGACAATTTGTTTTACAAATCGATCACGAAACGAATCAATTTAATCGATCGATGTTGAATTTCTATCTGTGCACATTAGAGGCAGAATCAATAAGTTTGATCTCCTATACATATGTATACATACTACAGCAGCGTTTCCTAAACATTTTTTAGGTGTTCTGCAAGGAATTATGAAAGTGAAATTGGAGAACAAAGAATTATTGTACCTGCAATTAGAAGACAAATGTATCTAAAGCGCTGCTGCATTAAAAGTGTGAAACTTCTATTAGTTGAGGTGCGATTTGAAAAATATTTCAAGGATTTATAAGAAGGTCCCTAGAAAACGAGGTTCAAATTTAGGAAAATTTGAACCTCGTAGCTTATTTTAAGAAAAATGAAATGTTTGTTTTGTGTGTTTATCTCGTTTTTGAAAATCGCGTCATCGTCAGAAATGATTGTTTTTTGACCAGCTCCCAAATGAGCTACGAGGTCCCAACTTTTTTAAAATTTAAAAAAAAATCGCTAAAAGTTTTCCACGATGAAAAAAGTTTGGAAAACACTGCTATACAGGATGTACATACAACGGTCTTCCACCTCAAAGTTGGCTGTGCATTTCATATGTAGTATCGTAGCTTGGCTCATACTTAACTTCATTTGATATTTGTTAATGTATTTTTCAGGTGACCGAACCAAGCTACGATACTACGTAAGAATAGCACAGCCAACTGCGAGGCGAAATACCGTTGTACAGCCTGTATAATATGATAGGTATAAAGACTAAAGCATTTCGAACAAATTACAAGTCCGGCGGGATATTAGAAGTTGTAAGTTCAAATCCCACTGGATAAGTCAAACTTTTCTCCAGTGTAGTTGGATGTTGATGACTCAGTAATTATTTTCACATCTATACGAAACTAATATTTTATCTTTAATCCATGGTGAAACATATTTTTTGAATTCAATCAAATTTAAGTTTGTGTCCATCAGCTGCGGACTTAGGCTATGAGCTATGACCTTTGGGGGGCGGATATCGCATAATCCTTAATTTGTTATTGTTAGCTAGTTGGACTTAATCTTGGAAAAGTATTGAAAAACAAATACCTTTACCACTCGCACAAGTTTCGTTGCCCACAGTGGAAAACCGACTTTAAAAAGAGACATCTGTAACTCAAGTAAACTCGGGGGAGCTAAGTCCCCGTAAGCTCCCCCTAAGTCCGCCACTGGTGTCTATGTAAAGAAATAAAGGATGTTCGATTAAATTCTAAGTCAAAGTCGAAGGTTTCGTTGTGAATTCACAACAATTTTTTAAGCGATAGCTGTATATCTATACCGGGTGTGTTTTAAATGTGATCGATTCCTATGAAACTCCTATATTAGTTGGCGAGCGATTCCAATAATATTCCAAGGATTTGTAGGGGGTTCGTGGAGACCATTTTAGTAAAATTGGAACCTCGTAGCTCGTTTGGACATTGGTCAAAAAACGCTCATTAATTTGGGTAACTTCGTGATTTTAAAAAACGGGATAAACACAAAACGATCAAGGCACAGTTTATTACAGAGACCTTGTCTTAAATCGACCTAATCGTGCTTCTACAGACATTTGTGTAGAAATCTGTATATGGACGAACCCTCAACCAACACGAGCTTAAGTAGAGTAGACATGTAACTAAGGATGGGCCTAGATGGGCCATTGCTCATCTGAGAATATTCTGGCCCACACTTGTGACCACCCAACTATAACAAATAAAGTTTCAAAATTTATATTAAAATAAAAAATCAACAGAATCTGTTGAAATGAAAAAGATTTTTTAGAATGTTTTAAGACAACCCGGCCCACCAAAAAATGTTTGGACCCTAGAAGAGCCCATCTAAATGTTTAAGCTAGTTACGTGCCTGAAGTAAGGGAAAAAATCCGGATCTGAGAATAACTTGAAGACCTTCCAAACATTGATTTTTTTCGTTTTCCCCCATTGCATTCTAGAAAAATGAGAAACATTTATACCTGTTTCAGAATAAAATTAAGAAAAACGAAAAGAAAATCAATATTGGGAGGATTCTCGAGTCATTCTAAGTTGTTTTAACTATTTAGTTCGCTTTTGAAAATCGCGACATCGTTAGAAAAGAGCGTTTTTTGACCAACTTTCAAATGAGGTAAAAGGTTCTAATTTTGCTAAAATGATCTTCAGGTACTACCCTATAAATCCTGGAAATATTTTTCAGTCACCAAATTATGGAAGTTACAACAAGAACTTTTCGTCATGAATAACCCTATATACCTATAAACTATATCTATGGAATTTATTAAAAATTCAAAAAGTGTTATAAACTATTAATCCAAAAAAACCTATGCTTATGTATACTATAAGAGAATATCGATGATGTCACGCACACCTTAGGTATGACCTAGTATACATAGATTATAGTATAAAAGATGCGAAGGTAAAAAAGAAAACAAAAAAGAAAAATTGTTAAAGCTATCATGAGACAGGTAAGTTTCTCACCAAGTCACGACGCCCATTGAGCACGCGAAGAAATGGCCATTTTCATGATTACACCCATATATTAGAACGAAAGATAGGAAAAAAAACTATAAAGGAATAAAGAAGTAAAAAAGAAACGGATGAAGAATACGAAAGAAAGGAATTCAAGACAGGTGTTATGAGGGTGTGTAGTTTCTTTTAAACTCGACTATATGTGGTATACACCCTTATATATGTATATCTTTATACCTAGCGAAACACAAAGGTACACACCCCCTTTTTGACAAGTGTTGAATCTATTCTTTTATATCGTTTTTCTTTTAGATTTATTCTTACCTGTAAATCAGGATGGGTATTGTCCTTATGTGATACTGCACGTATAACACCAGCTCTCCAACCCCACTCACTAATTTTCCCAGATTTTAATTTTGTAAATGCACTCACTGATAAGAAACGTTTACCAACAATTTCTTCACGACATTTATATGCCATACTTTTTTTGTTTAATTTTTCAACAAAAACAACAGTTGAGAACAATTTTAATACACAAATATTTTTAAAATATTAATAATACACATTTTTTTTTTAAATTTCAATTCATTATGATCAATTTATAATTTTTAAAGTACAGGATGGTATTCTTTCACAGACTTAATAAACTCATCTATACCCATATTCATGTTTATATTTTTTTTAGTTTTTCAAAAAAAAAATCACTGCACATATAGCGCGCAGACTTAAAATAATAATAATATGTGGTGTGTATGTGTAGAGAGAGTGGAGATACCAACGTTGTATATTTAAAGATTTTCAATCTCGCTGTGGCCGACCAACGAGGCCAAACCTGCAAGAAACCTCGCGCTCGATCACGTTCTCGGCTTAGGTCGCCTCTACCACGAGGAGGAATCAAAAACTCCTCGAGGTATTGTTGTGAATGTAGAACCAACATTGTCTATCTCTCTTTCTTACACAACTAACATTACACAAACGACACTAGATAGCGATAGCTACAAGAAGAATAACAAATGCTACCTGGTGGCGAAACATTGAACAGTATCATGTGTGTCGATAATGCAGTTTACTAACTATTAAAAAGTATTAACTATTGGAAATAATAATAATTTTTTATATTATGATGATTCTTTCACTTATTGTAGTTAGAATTTAATATAACTTACGTATTTGTAAATACTGATTGTTTATAATACAATTAAATTTCTATAAATACGATTTTTAAACCACCAACACTAGACGGCACTAGTCACAAGAAAGAGGAACAGCGCGAACTGGTGAAACAAATTGAACACTACCGTGAGGGTCGATAATACAGTTTACTAGCTATAATTATTCAAAATAACCACTATTTTTATATATTATATACATACATATATTAAAAGGACTTTTACTTATTGATTATGATTGAAATTAAGTGTATTAATAAGTGTTTTTAATCCAGATTAATTATAACATAATTAAATTTCGATAAATATCGGTTTTAAATGATCGGCACTGGACGACACTGGTTACAAGTATAGAGTCCCTATAATACATATATATAATACTACTATATTGCGTGTCGTGTATCCCATCAATGGTTTTTGAGCTTGCATTTAGAACGAGAGGGAAATATCTTTTATAGAAAAACGTACCGGATTCTATTTCTTATGCGCAAGTGCAGAACCCGTACCGCCAACAAATTTTCAAATTATATACAAATTGTATACAGTTCGTTTCACCTAAATTAAATATATTATGAATTTGTAATTATAATTGATACAAAATCATTATTTAGCGTTTTAATAAGAATTTATATTTTTCATACACTACTTTAATAGTATATTATACAACGGGTCTATAATGAATGCTATTATTACCGAGAATGAAGTTTACAACACAAGCGAGCGGAGCGAGCGAGTGTTGTAATCATTCGAGGTTATAATTAGCATTCATTATAAGCGAGTTGTATACTATACTTTATCTACGACTTATTTATAATTGTACAGATACTGGTAGTGTACAAGAATATTTACCTTCTTTATCATTTTCGATTCAAAAATCACACAAGAAACGGACATTTATTACAACTGTTTGTTGAAACTGTTATTTATTTTTTATCGTTACCATGGTTTTTTACATTTAACAGAAACTATTATCTATTACTAAAATCGTCTTCTTTACCACTTTCCATTGTAAATACAACGTATATTCTCACAACTAAGTATTTATTCGAAATTTCAGAAAAATTAAATGTCATTTTATTCAAAATTGCATGAAAACGCCCACTTTAGGCCTACTTGTTGAAACTATTGTTAATTATTTTTGTCGTTACCATGGTTTTTTACATTTGACGGAAATTATAATTGAAATACAATTTTCTGATTGGCTGATGAGGGGGATATTCATTTACTTTATCTCCCTAGGGATATAAAGTAGGTCATTATATTACAAAAACCACAAGTATAATGATCACTTTATGTATAAGTCGTAGATAAGAGCATTTTTTTGTTTACAGCTGTTTTGATTAAGAAATTATAAGCATCGGTTTCTGTGTTTTATTAGGAGAAGCACAATGTATATGCATTTGCTATAAATTCCTTGTGTTGCTATTGGCTGCTAATGAAAACAGGGAGGAGACTTTTCAGCAACGTTACGCGACAGACTTATACAAATTTACATTATAGAGCCATAGTTCTGTCTCAACTTAATTGCTGACAAGATCAAGTCCCCCACGCTATATGGTAGTATTATATATATATGCTATAATAAGAGTCTAGCCAATGTAGTGTCAAGTTTTCATTGGTGCGGCCATTTTCTGTCACAATTTGACATGTGAGAGCGGGAAATACAAGATTTTGTATATTTTAAAGTTATTTTCGGTTAGAAGTACAAATATTTTACTATTCTCTGGAATAAACTAAGTTAATATATAGTTTAAAAGTTCGCGAAGTGGTAAGTAACGGTAATTACATGGTAGTTGATGCTCATCATATTTTGAACTGTCATAATTTAAAAACTGAAATAATTACTAGATTTATTACTTTTAGATTAAAAATTGCTTGTAAAAGAAAGACAAAAGTCCGAATTTCTAAGGATAGTAAAAGCATGGCCATGCATAGTGTTTTGAAATAATAAAACATAGTTAATTTTTGACTTTTTACTTTTATTCCTCAATAACACATTTTACTGATAAGTTACTGCTGCGTATTTATCTCATTTTGTTCATGCTCTAGGTGCCTAAGTGCAAACTATTTCTGACATTTTCAAATTTGGCGCCACGCGTTGTGACAGAAAATAGCTGCTTTGGCCAGACTCTTATTATAGGGACTCTAAACAAGGAGAACGTTTAGCGCCAACTACTGGAAGAAAATTGAACATCGTGTGTTCGATAATACAGTTCACTAACTACAAAAATTACCGATTACTAAAATTAAAATTATTTCTCGATTTAATTATAATTTTTATATAATCAATGACGCATATTTACAGTAACTTTGATCCAAATTTATAATAAAACAATTTAATTCCATTAACAAATATAAGATTTATTGTTATATTACTATCAGTTTGATTGATGATTAATAGATGGCACAACATAATTTTCAAATGTCATAAAAGTCATTGTTGTTATAGTGGTGGTGGTAATGCTGTGCGCATGCGTTTTCTAAATAAAGAAAACTGTGATGGCTGGCGGCGCGACATACTGTCGTCTTGGTTTAAATTTCAATTTCCTTTGACAGTTGCACAAACAAAAAAAAAAAATTGTTGTAAATAATAATTAAATTAATGTGCTTTTAATTATTTAATTATATAATTAATTTAGAAATTTATGTGAAAATTCAAGATGATATCTGCTATAATTTCCAGACTAGTTATGTAAGTATTATTATTATTATTATTATGTTTTTTTTTTATTTAATTAACGGCCCTTTGTTTGGATCACCTGTTTATGACAAATATACGATATAAACAAAGGAATATTTTGAGAAATTTTCCTTGGTAGGGAAAATCGTTAAATTTCCAGATGTTTACATTCAATTTGCTATGTTATCGATCGTTAATCGTTATAATAACATTAATAACCTAGAAATTGATGAATTTTATTATTATTATTTTCAATATTATTATCAGTTTATTGTCCTCTGTTATTATTATTATTTATTACGACTTAACTGTATTTACGATCTGTTTTGATGAATATTGATTAATTTCCATAATTGTTAATTGCTTATTATAATAATAACAGTATTAATAATAAAAAAAGTCGTAGGTGAATATTAGGTAGACTCAGACTGGTTGAATTTATTTATTTTCGATGTTGGCATTCTAACTCAATGTTAGTGCCTGTCTCCATGCCTTTTATGGTATAAAGTAAAGATCAGTTGCCTTGAATTGTCCATTTTTTTCTGACCTAATTGAAATCAATTTCTTTTTTATTTTAATTTATCTAATTAGCATAACTATTACGCATTATCGTTATTTGATTATTTTCCTTATTTCGTTAATTCTAACCCTTGTTGCTATACGAACATAAAGAAAATGAACAAAGCTCTCTCAACTTACCCTTGTAATAAACGAATAAATCAGAGCTAGTCTCACAGTTTTGGAGAGCTTAGTGCCTGAATAGACGAAAACTCCACTCATCCTTATTGATATTAATTTTAAATTGATAAGAATTACGTGATTTTTAAGTAACGAAAATTTTAAATAAAGTATCATCTAAACACAAGAGTATTTCGTTGATCTTGATAAAGAAACAAAAAGATTTATTTACGTTACTGTTTTACATGAGGAAAATTATAGGTTTTAAAGTGTAAAAATCAAAGATTTGTAGGTAAGACGGTAGATAGGTCGTTAATGCAAGAAATAAAGGGTGAAACCCCTAAAAATTGAGTTTGTTTGTCATTATCATTCCTGAATACTGAATCATTGTTTCTTACAAACACCCCTTATAGAGATTTATGCAGTCTAGACTTGTTTAGGGTTGTCTGGTATAATTTGGACTTTTTTAAAGCTTGAAAATCGAGTAATTAAAGTATTATTAAAGTAAAAAATTACCAATATTAAACTAAATGATATTAAATACAACCGTTATAATAAATAATCATTGACATTGACATTGTTGAAATACAGTTGATTGTCTTCCTTATATCAACAAATTTTTATTAGCGAATTTTTTAAAAAAAATTAGCTAATGACGAGATCCTCACTTTTGAATTTCCGAAAAATTTTTGCACAGAAGTTCGTTTTGGGACCTCAGGAACCCATATCCACCGTTCGTTAAAATTTTTATATATATATATATACCCACGATAACTGCCGTAAAAATACACCAATCTTAATGAAACTTGGTACAAAAATCGGTCTTTGGGATAGCTTGGATGAGTTCGTTGACCAGACTGGTAGGGCCAACACTTTTGGAATAAGAGCTGAAGAAATGTTAAAAAAAATCATTTTCAATATTAAATTTGCTTAGATTTGGATGAAAATTAAAATAACAGTAGAGCCGACCATTCTCTATGACCCAGAAAAAAAATCATCAAAATCGGTTGGTTGGATCTCAAGAAAAATGCAAAAATCTCTTTTTTGAGTATAAGCAGTAAAATCGATTATCTCAGATGGCTATGTGTTCTGGCAATTGATATTAGAAAAAAAATTGAATATCGCGGGGGGCAACTAATTTTGACAGTTAATATTAGACGCAAGGCCTGCTAGAGAATTTCGCTTGAAAAAATCAAGCAGGCCTTGATTAAACGTATTACGGGAAATGAATTTATTAGTTGATTCAATGTTATTAAAATATATTAATTGTCAGTATCATAAGAATGTTTTGCAATTAATATTTCAGTATGTAGATACATAAAAAATTCGCTATATAAGGTACTTGCTGCCTTTGGAGATCTTTATTTTAGCGAATTTTTTTAAAAAAAATTAGCTAATGACGAGATCCTCACTTTTGAATTTCCGAAAAATTTTTGCACAGAAGTTCGTTTTGGGACCTCAGGAACCCATATCCACCGTTCGTTAAAATTTTTATATATATATATATATATATATATATATATATATATATATATTTATATATTTATATATATATATATATGTATACCCACGATAACTGCCGTAAAAATACACCAATCTTAATGAAACTTGGTACAAAAATCGGTCTTTGGGATAGCTTGGATGAGTTCGTTGGCCAGACTGGTAGGGCCAACACTTTTGGAATAAGAGCTGAAGAAATGTTAAAAAAAATCATTTTCAATATTAAATTTACTTAGATTTTGATGAAAATTAAAATAATAGTAGAGCAGTCCATTCTCTATGACCCAGAAAAAAAATCATCAAAATCGGTTCATTGGATCGCAAGAAAAATGCAAAAATCTCTTTTTTGAGTATAAGCAGTAAAATCACGTATCTAAGATGGCTATGTGTTCTGACAATTGATATTAGAAAAAAAATTGAATATCGCGGGGGGCAACTAATTTTGACAGTTAATATTAGACGCAAGGCTTGCTAGAGAATTTCGCTTGAAAAAATCAAGCAGGCCTTGATTAAACGTATTACGGGAAATGAATTTATTAGTTGATTCAATGTTATTAAAATATATTAATTGTTAGTATCATAAGAATGTTTTGCAATTAATATTTCAGTATGTAGATACATAAAAAATTCGCTATATAAGGTACTTGCTGCCTTTGGAGATCTTTTATTTTATGACGAGATCTCATTTTATATATTTATAAATGTATACCCACGATAACTGCCGTAAAAATACTCCAATCTTAATGAAACTTGGTACAAAAATCAGTCTTTAGGATAGCTTGGATGAGTTCGTTGGCCAGACCGGTAAGGTCAACACTTTTGGAATAAGAGCTGAAGAAATGTTAAAAAAAATCATTTTCAATATTACATTTGCTTAGATTTTGATGAAAATTAAAATAACAGTAGAGTCTCTATGATCAAGAAAAAAAATCATCAAAATCGGTTCGTTGGATCGCATGAAAAATGCAAAAATATCTTTATTGAGTATAAACAGTAAAATCGAATATCTCACATAGCAATATGTTCTAACAATTGATATTAGAGAAAAAATTGAATATCGCAGAGGGCAACTAATTTTGACAGTTAATATTAGACAAACAACAAATTTCAAACGAGTGAAATTTTATTAGTGTTTCTTATTGTTGTGAATTAAAAGAATATTGATTGTTAGTATCATAAAAATGTTTTGCATTTAATATTTCAGCATGTAGATACATAAAAAAAATTCGCTATAGAAGGTACTTGCTGCCTTTGGAGTTTTTTTTTAAATCTAATAATAGTTACATTATAATACTTATACGTATACATTTCTTTTGCTTGATTTCTATCCAGACAAATTCCTCTACTACTCTTAAAATTATTTTTGGTACACAAACAACGTTATTTAGGGGTCCTAATGAGCAACGTATACGGTTCATCTTTAATGATTCAACTGAGAAGGAAATTGCCCCAAGTGTTTCTCTTTTATTTAGTTTTTTTTTTCATTTAAAATCAAAGAGCTTTGTCTTTTTGTATTTTTTATGAAAAATAGTTTCTTGGATTCTAAAATTGTAGAACCAAAACAAGCAGATTATAAGAATTTATTTGATAAAAAAATCAAAGAGATGAACTACCCTGGCATTTCTGTATGCTAATTAACAGATAAATACTTAAATAAAGGCCGGAATCAGACGGGGACACCTTGATTTTATTTTTGTCTTGTTCAAGCTAACAATAAGTTGAAATGAAGAGAATATGGACATTACGCAAATTTGAAACTTCTTTACTTTACCTATACAAATAATCTGTTTTAACTTTTTTTATTTATAAATACATATATCGTTTTTGTACTAATTACTAAATCAATAATTAGATATTACTGAAGGCTAATAAAAGGAGGTTTTGATCTCGCATTATTTGTATGATAGAATTCTCAATTTATAAATTTTATGGTTGTAAATTAGTTGAAACAAATTCAATTTGATTTCGTAATAAAATACTCTGTTTCACAATAAGTGAGCCATTACTGATTTTAATTTTTTCCATAATAAGTGATATTCCTACGTTTTCCTAAATAAATAAGCCACCACCGATTTTAATTTTTTCTGTATTTTAAGACACATTAATTGAACTCACCTTTATTCTACCATTCCGTGTTGTTCAAATTATTGATCTTTTAAAACAGTTGTAGTACTTTTTTCCAGTATATTATAATTTACACTTTAAAATAAGCATCGATTTTTCTACTTACTTTAATTTTATTTTTTTAATGTTAAAATTAGAGAAATATATGTGCACAATTTGTATGAAATCTCTATTAGTTGGTGGGTAATTCGAAAAATATTTCAAGGATTTGTAAAGTAGTCCCTGGAGATCATTTTATCAAAATTAGAACGTCTTAGCTTATTTAGTAGTTGCTCAAAGAATGTTTATTACTGACGATGTTACAATTTATAAAAACCAGTTAAACATGCAAAACGACTAAGAACGATAGGGAGACCCTCCCAACATTGATTTTTCTTGTTTTTCTCCATTGCATTCTATAAAAAATGCAAATACTTTCACCCGTTCCAAAATAAAAAGGAAAAAACGCAAAAAATCAATCCTGAATTGGAATATAGGTTAAGCTCCGCTCCGGCTCCGGAGCCACAGTATATCCAAGCTGTAGCTTCAACTCCGGGGTTTTAGTTCCGGCTCCTGCTTCAGCTCCATTACAATAAAGGTTTTTGTGACCATCACCTTTAAACATAAATATGTAGTTCAAAGATTTGAGTTGCTTACAGCTTTGCAATAGTGCAACTGTAACTGTGTTATGTTCAGAAGAAGAATCAATATTTTTAATGGGAGTTGTTTGGTGTACTCTCTAATATTTGACGCTCTATGCGATCTAGATGACAATAGTGAAAGTGCAATCGGCTAGCAGCTCGAATAATATTTGAAGGATTGTCGAATTTAGAACTGTGTAGTGTTTTGGGTGTTTGAGCGTTTTATACATGCTGGTACTCTTTAGGAGCCAAGATCAGCAGATGTTTTTTATGCTCTCAGCTCCAGCTCCGGCTCTACTGAATTAAAATTCAGGTAACAGAGCTAAGCTCCATCCCTCCAAGATTGACCGGCTCCATTTCCTCGAGCTCCGGTTAGGAGGATCCTCAAGTCACTCTAAGTTGTTAAACGTGAGTAATTCGTTTTTAGTAATCGTGTCATCGTCACTAATGTATATTTTTTGAGCAACTTCCAAATGAGCTACGCGGATCTAATTTTGGTAAAATGTTGTCAACGGACCCTCCTATAGATCCTTGAAATATTTTTTGAATCGCTCATCAACTAATAGGAATTTCATACGAATGAGGTGTACTTAGAGCATCAACTTGGTACATAGGTAGCAGTTGAAATTTCAATTACAAATCAGAGAGAATTGCTTAAAGATGATATAAAGTGCCACTATCAAAGTCGAATGTTTTCTCATTTCTTGTATTTCTTTGCACGAAATACTTTCTTTGATAAGAGTGCTTATAAGCGAGGTTTGACTGTATTTTACATTTCCTGGATATATTTTACTCATGTTCTAATTGCTATTTCTGTGATTTAAATCTATAAGGATTCTTATTTAAATTTTTTGACTTTACGTTTTTGGTTTTGTTAAAATGAAATCTTTGCTTTCATAAAAATTAAAAATAGTTTAAATAATCACCCTCAGAAGAGCCTTTAAATAATCAAAATTTTAATGAGTAATGATCCATGATAAAATACATTCTAATTTAAATGTTCTGTAGTGGATTTTCTATTAATAATAACAGAGCAACATTCCAGAATCGTTCCTTTTGTTTGTTCCATTTTAGATCAACATACTGGATAGTAAACAATAATACAACTTCCAATGTTTTATATTTTCGTCTGTGGAAACAAAAACAAAAAACTGACCGGAAATATCCAGTAATTCATCAAATAAAAAAAATCTTAATTATTGTCTCTGATCCTCAAAATATAGAGCTCTCTCAGGGAAAGATTTGATTTTTCCGAAATTTTTTATTTATACATATTTACTTACATACATTTTTATAGAATCTGTTTTGTTTCTTGTCAATAAATATGATTAAAACGTAATTCAAATTTTAGAACTATCTATCTAATTATCTAAATATAACTTTGAAATTTGGCACAAAGTCAACAGCTTCTCTCTATCTATAACAATTCTTTCAATATCATCATTTTTAATTTGTCGCTTACTTTTTATTGTAAATCTATTGAAATTACGAGATTAATTAAACAACAACAACAATAATGTCACAAAGTACAAAACCAGAAATACGTTTTACCGTCTATTGGAATGGTCAAGTTATTGTTCTATATTTGTGATAATTAGGTTGTGAATAAGAGGGGTTATGGGGGTAAGTTGTAGTTTGTTCAGGATTAGATTGTTAACCTTTTATTTAAAAGAAAAGTGTCTAAATTTGAATTTATATCATAATCAATATTCGATGTTCATGGACTTTATTTATAGGAATACAACTCTTTTTAATATTGTGTCTTTTTCAATTAAATCTACTTATACCAACTATACATACATATATATATAATGTCGATCTTTTAGTTCAACACCCAACAAAGTTAGCCAGTAGTACCAGTTCAAGTTGGTTTATTGTATGAGGAAGATCAATGCACTAGTTTGGTTCAAAAATTTATAAATACATAGACAGGCATACATACAAGATATGAATTTATCAAAAATTAATAATTTGATTGATTTGATTGTTTTCCTATTGATTAAAATTAAATCAACAACTTTTATCGCATTTATATTATTTTTAATGATTGTTTGCAATAAGGCAATAACTTATTTGATTATTTATCCAATTTTTAGAATGGTCTTTGGTACTTTATATCCCGCTTATGCTTCATATAAGGCTGTGAAAACGAAAAATGTCAAAGAGTATGTAAGTATATGATTAAATCTTCTTTTTCAATTTAAGAAAATCTATTTCTTTGCTTAGTCTATAATTAGAATCGACTCTAGAATTTTGTTAATTAAATCTTTTATTATATTTTATGTCGCCAGGTTAAATGGATGATGTATTGGATAGTTTTTGCATTGTTTAGTTGTGCAGAAACTTTCACTGATGTCTTCTTAAGTTGGTTACCATTTTATTATGAAATTAAAATAATTCTAGTTGTTTGGTTATTATCACCAGCAACAAAAGGGTCCAGTATCTTGTATAGAAAATTTGTTCATCCTACACTTAGTAGTAAAGAACAAGTGATTATTATTCATTATTATCAAGTATTATTAATAGATATTAATATTATTATTATTGTAGGAAATTGATGAATATATAACAAAAGCCAAAGAACAAAGTTATAAACAGTTCCTTGATTTAGGCACAAAAGGTGTATCAGCATTAATGCAAACTGCAATTAAGGTAAATTAATCGATCGATAGGTCTCTCTAATGCTTTACTATGGTGGTTTTCTTATTTTTATTTTATTTACTTAATTTTTAATTTTTATTTTATTTCCATGCACTTATCACAGAATATTAATCTGCCTATTTTAACATTACCTGTTCAAAATACTACCCCCGAACAGGTTGCTATAATGGCAATGCGACAACAGCAACAACAACAACAACAATTAGAATTATTGAATCAGATTTGTTCAGATGATGATGATACTAATATGGATGTTGTTATTGATAATAAAAACAAGTCTAAAGCGGCAAAACAAAAAAAAACAGCTGTTAGAAAAAGTAATCGAAAGACACGAAAGACTGATAATGATAGTGATTGAATTTTTTGTGCCTTTTATGTAATTTTTAATTTATTTTAGATCGATTGTGTTTTTTTTTTGGTAGATTTAGCATGTTTTTACAGTTTTTTTGTAATTTTGTTAATTAAACTGTGTTAATTTCGATTATTTTTTATTATTTTATATCTCCTCGAAAAAATCAGGTAATTATTTCCTTTCAATTAACATGCCACTTATCAAAGCATTACAACAAAAATTGCATGTCTTCTTTTAAAATAAAACAAAAACATGTCACAAATTTCGTTGTATATCCTGTATACGCTTCGTTAATTTAGAAATAAATCTCAATTCCGTTTATTCACAATACCGACAAATTTATGACATGTTCCGCAATTTATTATAAAAATTATCGGAATAATGAAAGTAATTTTTCTGTTTAGGGTGGTGGTGGAATTGTTCAACAATTACGTAAAAGTTACAGTCTTAGTGATTTAAGTGATCCAGGTCATGATGATGGTGATAATCATGATGATATTGATAATATTGTTATAACAGATCCACGTCTATTACGACGACGACAACAACAACAACATCGTAGTCCAAATCGTACAACATCATCAACAACATCACTATATTTTCCTGAAGTTGATGATGTTGTTACAAATGATCGTTTAGCACATGTACAATCTGTTGATGATATTAGTTCTGGTTATTCGAGTGGTGAGGCTTTATTTCCTGCTGGTCAGTTAGTAAAACAATTACATCATCAACAACAACAACAACAACGTGAAGGTTTGATACGTAGTGGATCATTAACACGAAGTGTTAGTAGTAGAACAACACGTGTGACACGTTCCACGACAGTTCCACCGAAGAAAACCTCAATTAGCGAGGTGTGTATTTGAAGTTTTGATATTTTTTTTTTTTTGAAATTTTATATTTTTATCAATTTACAACAAATGCAAAAACAGTGTTTCAATTGCTGTGATAATTTTTAATTAGATTTTCTTGTTATTTCTTTCTTCCAAAGGAGAGCGATGATAATGAAGTGTTTGATACAAACATCATTTTCTCTCATAATGAATCAGTTAATAATAACCGACAAAGTTCAAGTGAGGAGGAATTTTTAGATACTTTGGATACAGTGCATGATCTACACGATGACAATACATTAACTGCATGTAGTGAAATAATAATAAGCAATAATGAAGAGATAAAGAAAGTTGATAAGAAGGAGGTGGTGGAGGAGGAGGAGGTACGTGGTGGGAGATATTTTAAGAAAGTCGCACCAAAACCACCAGAATCAATAAAATTAGACAATCAACAAGATGGATCAACGATCAAAGCGAAATTAGTTTTAAAACCTGGTGTTGTTAAACCTGTTGAAACACCAAATTCTGAATATAAAGAGATTTTCTTACAATCACCCAAAATGAAACGTAAAACAATCATTGATTCAACACAATTAATCAAATTGATCAAATTTCCTAATACTGATAAACTTGCAAATCGATTGAAATTAATTAATACGAAACTACAATCGAAAAGTACAAATGATGTCAATAATGAAACGAATAATGATGGTAGTCAAGTTTCTATCAATAAATTGATTGAATCACCTTTAGCTAAACGTAGATTGAAAATTATACGAAGATATGTGGATGAGGATATTGATTGAATTGTTTTGTTGAAATGTAGGCAAATTGCAAACAAGCACGCATGTTTGGGCTTGATGAATTTCTGTTTTTATACTTTAGCTAACTAATGTGTTAGAAATGTGTGACTTTCTTAACATTTGATTGTATTAATTCTATCATAATTCTAGTTTATTAATTTTTTTGAAATTTGTTTACAGGATATACCGAGTGCAACTTTACCACGAACGAAGAAAGCAACTAAAAAGAAAATCGTATAAAATTGTTATATGTGTGTCTGTCTGTCTGTATAAGGCTCAAATTCTCTCTTGTGATTTGGTTTGTTATCTCATTTTATTTTTATGCTTTCTACATAACTCTATCGTTTCTTTCATATTTTTAATTTAATTATAAATAAATCTATAGTTATAAAACCTGTAATAAGAAATGAAGCCAAAATGCATGAAAGTGATATATCATATCTTAATTACCAATAATAAAATATGATGTTTTAGCGTTATATTGTTGTGCATAAATTATAAATGCATTTTAGTCGATTATACAAAGATTTTATAAGTTGATCTGTTTTCAACAGCACTGTTGAAATAGAGTAATGTCGAAATAAAAATGACTATGCATAGATTTTGATTAGTTATCACAATTCCAAAATATTCCCCTAAAACGTTGAGTGAATAATAACATAGAGATTTCAGGTCCATGCTTTTTGTGTAATCGAAAAAAGTACTCCCAACACCAGGAAACGCTACTGTCGTAGTACTAGCAGAGTTATAAGTATTCCGACCACCAGGCGACGACACTATCGAAGTACTTCCGGCGATCGGTATACAATTTCAGTCAAGAACCATCATTACGTTCATTTGTTGCCTTAGACAGGGCAATATTGTCTCTCACAAGAAAACAAATCATAATCGTTAATTCACTCAACATCACAACCGTATCTCATTAAAGCCCAATAAATATATCGAAGAAAATCTACAAACAAAATAATATAAATTGGAAACTACTATACCAAAATCATAAAAAACAGAATTATGATTCTTAACAAATAGGAGGCAGCACCTGCCAAGCAAATTTTTCGATTACAAATCTCATAACATAAGACTGAAATCTCAATATTAATTTTCACTTTACGTCTACAGTTTGTCGCAATTAAACGCTTGTTTCTCTAATTAAATTTATTTAAAAATTTTTGGCACACTTGAATAACATCAAATTTAAAAGACAAATCATTCTTCATCACTAGATTGTGATGCGTACGCTAATTGCTCATTCCACCATTCACGAATCTCGTGTGTAGCATTCGATGCTTTCGGTAATGTTGTTTTATTATTGAAAACTTCACGCGGCATCCGTACATTTTCCACATTTTCATTTAAATGTGTTAAATTCTTAGTTGTCGACGACATTGTTGTTTCATTATTATTCATTATACGTTTTGTTGTCGTTGTTGTTGTTGTTGTATTATTCTTTTTAAATGATCCACCTGGTGTTTGTCGATGATTATTCTTCTTTTTCGTCGATGTACCACGTTCTTTTTCCGTTCGTGCTGCTGCCGGATCTGATAATGTTGGTGCTAAATATTTCCGTCCAGAACTACTACCAATACTATCCGATCTAGGTAATGTAACCAATTTCTGTTTCCTTGTTTCCATTTCTTTACTTTCATTTTCATTATCTTGTTCTGGTGTACCGTTCTTTTGTACTTCTTCATTTGTATCGGGCATGTTTATCATTTCATTGGTTGCACGTAAACCGGCAATTAGACTATTTTGTTGTTTCTATAATAAATAATTCGATAAATTAAGTTTATTTTTAATAATCGAATTACAAACATTAGTTGATCGGATTTTCTTTAAACAACCCTCCAGCCATGTCCGAATTGTTTGTTTTGCTACCTCTTCTTCGATAATATATTCGAATTCTTCGCGTGCTAATAATTCTTCTAATTGTAGAGCTTTTCTTATATCTACAGATCGATACGATAACATACTGAAATTTGATTTATTTTAATTAATACTACTACAAATTATAATTTAATTGGGATTCTACTTGATAACATCATGAAAAGTGACATCTTCACCATTGTGAAGTCTCTCCAATTCGTAACACATATGTTTGAAAAGTAGACGATCTTTTTGTGGATCAACTTCTAATCGTCCTTTCAACAAGCGCAAAATAAATTTAACCCTTCTAACCGGTATAACGCCCCTTTGATGGATATCGACGATATTCCAAGTGTTTTGGAAATTTCTTATATCGGCATACGATAACAATGCATCTTCTTCGTTCGAATAGAACAACGAGAAGTTCTCCATGATAATAGCTAGAATTTAATATTTAATCATTCGATGATAGATAACAAATTATATCCTACCGACTAGTAGATTTAAAACAATATATGTGATGATAACGTAGAATGTACAAAAATAGATTAACGAACCAGTAAAATTTCCACAATCTGTTTGCCAATAATTATCAGCCGGTGTACAATATGGTGGTTGGATCATACAATCGTGCATGATTTTATTCCAATCTTCACCGGTAACAATACGGAAGAGCATCGCAACACCGGTAACAGGTGATTCAAAATTCGCCCGTCTACCGATACCCTCACCGTATTTAACTGTACCGAAAATAATCGTCCCAGCTAAAGCATAAAAGAATACCAACAAAAACATGCCGAAAATGATAAAGAAACTTTTACAAACTGATACACCAACAGTTAACATCAACATTTTTAATGTGGCATGTTTGCCTGTAATTGTGAAAAAGCGCAATATCACCACCATAAAACCAACGAAATACGTTAAATCATTCTGGAAGATAATCAATTATGCAAAAATTTCTGTTAGTACTTTTATAGTTTACTTTTAACATAATATGGAAGAACATCCAAATTACGCCCGTTACGGTTACGAAAAGATCGTAACGATTGCGGCGGGATTGCAGATATCCTCTAGGTGTAAAAGCGATATTTTTCATAACAACTTCAACGACAAACAACAGCGTACAGATCATACTAACAGTTGCTAAAATATCGGTGTGAGCTTCTTCTTTATTCCACTAAAATTACAATTTTTGTGTGTATTGTTGTTGTGTATTAGACTGCTCCATAAACTTACTGTAACGCCCAATAGGGCGCTATTTATAAGAACCATCATAGCGATACACCTTTTGAATTTGATATTCTGTGTAATATCGTAGATGAAAGCCCGGAATTTTTTACCATCCGGCCTCGGTGGTAGATGTAACGGTTGGGCAATTTTCAGACGTTTCTTCAAATCACACCAACGTCTTTGATCGACTGTCAATAAGGCTGTACCTTTATTCTCCGAATAATTGGCAATAACAACACCAACAAAGAGAGTTAAACCGATCATACAACCCAAGAAGATATAAACATGGATGTAGATAGCATGAGCCTAAAACTGCCTCTTATTAATCAAGCGAAAAAGATTTTTTGGGGAATTCACCGGTCCTAAAGCTTTGATCAACACATCCCGAACGTCCAACCATCCTTTGAACGATAACACTTCAAATAGAGTCAACATTGCATCGCCTATATTATCGAAATTGAATCGTCGTGGATTAGCCCTTTTTAGAAAGAAAATTGTGAAAATTCCGATTTTTGAAACATAGCAAACTTACCAAACTCTTGGTACAAGTATAGCAGGGTATGTTTCATTTTCACCAGGTTGTAGTTTCATTTTTGTCACGAAAACACGCCGAAAGAAGACACCAACACAGTCTTCACGGCGTGTTATATTCGGATCATTACATCGAGCCAATTTACCGCCATACAATTGGACACCATAACTTGCAAAAATGAACATTAACAGTACTAATAGGGTTGATACCAAGAGGATCTCTTTGAAGCCTCGACACAATTCGTAGACGACTTTCCTCATATGTGGCACCAGTGTAAAGATACGCAAAGGGCGAAGACAGCGTAAAATCATCAATAATTGGGCGCCGGAATTAGGTGGTACCTTCTTCGGCATCCAGCACAAGAATACCAAACTCACCTGTAATTTGTTGATTGTATCTATAAAAAATTTTTGAAATATTTCCTGATTCATACAACATAAATGAAGACATCTAGTAGAGCTGCAACATCTTTAACATAAGCTTTTGGTGTGAAAAATAATCCATCGGCTAGAATCTTGAGTGCTAATTCGATACTCATAAAGATAACGAAACAGTATTCAGCCACTTGTAAGCTGACATTCTCCATGACACGATAGTAGGGTGTTTCGAACATCATTGATAAACACGAGAGGGTAGTCATTGTTATCATCACCCAATCAAGATATGTTACAAGGCCGAGGAAATTACTAAAATCACCACCAAAAATTATTAAAATTGTACGATTCTTGCATGATCATAAACATACTGTAGACTTTTATATTTAACTTTGCGCTCTTTACCAGTGAGTGGATCTTTGAGACGTGCATCATAACGAGCGTAGACTATCAATTGGCAGAATTTTCGGAAACGACTCTCCCGTGGCACGGCAAACAGTGGTGTATCGAAGAACGGATGATTCTCCCTTAAATCTTCTTCACGTTGGTTCCTATAGAAATCATTAAGAGTTAATGATTATTCCAATTTTAGTTTTTGAAATTAAGGACCTCCGCATCTCGGCTTGTTGTCGTTTTGCTTGCAACAATTTGATGTCGAGATCGTGCGGTCGCGCTCGATTTGAACTCATTCGATTCACACCAATATCACCATTCTCCATCAAATGTTCATAAGTTTGTTTCAATTTAATCGATCCGCTACGTACACTACGTCGAATCGATCTTGAACCAAACCTATAAATGAGATTTATACCAATTAACACAATTATTTCCATTTTAATTTCTCTATTTGCTTCTAATTTAATCAATTTTTTTGTTGGAATTTTTGCCAATTATACATTTTTAACTCACTTATGATCAATACGTAACTGTTTCATACTGTTGGTGGTACCTTGCGGTTTCAACGGCCCTTTACTACCCGGTACCGGAATCATCGACGAATCACCCAACATCAAGCGTTGATTATTCGAATCACTACAATTTAATTAAATCGAAAATGAAATTACAACATCTATAATTATTATAATTAAATGAACACGTAGTTTATTGGTTTTTGGTATATGGTTATTTTTCAATTAATTCATTCATTGATTTCACCAGTTCACCAACGTCTGTTAAATTTTAACGGATAAATAAATCTTAGAAACGGTTATAATCATAGCAACGATTGTTTCTAACTGTTCATTAAGCTTAATTGAAGTTGGTGAAATCGTCCCTAAATGAATAATTGAATGTCTTAATCCCGTATAACAACTGAGAAAAGGCTTGTCACTTAGAGGGATCCGAACCCGCGACCTTTTGGTTTAGCCCCAAATGCCCCAGTTGTTATACGGGGTTAAGGTATTCAATTGTTCATTTATATAAATTAATTGAAAAATAATATGTAATATCAAAAACCAATAATTACGTGTTCATTCAATTATAATCATTAGCCTAGTCAACGACATAGTGGCCCAGTAGCAGGCACACGTATTTATGTGTCTATTATTAATAAAACAACTGGGATTGGTGATTCACTCGTAAGTTAGCGGAGCATTTGGGGCTAAACCAAAAGGTCGCGGGTTCGGATCCCGACGAGTGACAAACCTTTTCTCAGTTGATATAAGGGATTAAGACATTCAATTATTCATTTACATGAATTAATTGAAAAATAATAATATCAAAAATCTATAATTATGTTAATTACTTTATAATATGAGCAACAGAAGTCTTCTTCAATTTGATATTCTCAACACGAACTTTCGGTAGATTATTGAGCACTTTGATCGGCTTCTGTTTGCGATAGATGATTTTCGAATCGAAGATCTCTTCATTTAATTTCTTGATGCCACTTTCGGTATTTTCATCATCTTCAGTTTCATAAACGAATTGTCGCATGAAACTCTCACGGACTTTTGGTAAATTAAAATCGGATGGTACTTTATGTAACGTTACCATCAGTGGACTATCGGGAAATTTTTCAAAAATACGCAACCGAAACGGTAGTGTCTCCTTAATTTCCGCACTTTGTTCTCGATATTTTAACTGTTTCAATTTTTTAATATCCTCATCCAGTTCTAAATTATCTAGAATTACCGCCACGAACAGACTCAACACGATCTGAAATTAATCAATTTTAATACGTTTTTTTTTGGGAGGGGAATAATTATTAAAATACCAAAGTAACGAATAAATGGTATAGAATGAAATAGACGGCAACAAGGGGTGCTAACATTGATCTAGTCCGTAACATTGTCTCATCCATGACTTCAACCCAGGCTTCCTGTGTTAAGATTTGAAACATAGACATGAAAGCTTCAGCAAATGTTTCGAATTTGGTAAAATCGAGAAAACAAAACAATTGCATTGATATACTTGACGATATAATCAATAAACACATGGTGAAGATGATTAAACTACCAAGTTTTTTACCGGGACCGAAAATCTTATAAACGAAATCCTCCAACAGTGGTGATGCTTTAATCAAACGTACAACACGTAAAACTTGAAAATACGTAAAGACACTCATATAACAACCGGGCATCACGTGTATTGTTGTGCCAACAACCAATAACAATTCGAATTTGTGTATTGAATGTTTCCAGTAGCCTCTCCAGCCGAGACACCAAATCTTGAAGATCGTCTCCAAATCTAACAAGACTGTAAAACCGATTTCGGTGTAGTAATAATGTTCGTAGAAGACATGTCGGGGTCGTTCATCATGTTTGAAACGCATCGTAGCCGTGACGATACCATTGGCCAAAATGACACCCATTACGAATAGACGGAAATGCGGCGATCTTAGGATCTTGTGGCAGAATTCCGGCGCTAAGCCTGCATGTTTATTCTCATCTAACGTCACCAATTTCCAGCCACGATCATCACCTATTAAAATCTAAAATTTCAATTTTAATCCAAAATTTTGCAAAGGTTTTAAACGGGAGTTTACTTGTGACGCTGTACTGTTTTGGATATGTCCACGGACACCCCACATCTGTTGGAATTGCACGCGGATCTCGTTGAATGTCTCTGTAATTACAGCAATGAAGACGTTCTTGACTAACCAAGCAAGGAAGAAGATCATCGTGCTGAAATATAAGACGGCTCGCCAACCGGGTAGAGAATCTATAGCACGGTACATGATAAACACCCAACCTTCTTGACTTGCCGCTTGGTAAACGGTGAAAAAACTAGTGACTACAATCGATTTTTAATTTAAAAACAAACAAATTGGTGGAGATTTTACCGAATTCATCGAAGCCGTTAAAGCCGATTATATACCGAGATAAGCCTTCGAGTTTCATACATTTCATGCCTTCAGGACATTGATAACCTGATGTGGGATCCAACGAGCAGAACGTATCAGGAATTGCTAAATTATTGATTGTTATATGCCTGAAATTAACTTGTTTTAAATTGATAAAAAATCCATCAATTCCAAATACTTTAAATCGGTGTTGTTTAAAACGCAATGATTCTTTAATTCTCCAAAAAATTGCACGCCGAGTAGTCCATAGAGGGACATGAAAAACAAGAAGAATAACGTCACATTGTAGATCTGTTGACTCGATCGTCTGTAATTTAAATCAAATTGATTCTGGAGTTTCGTAATTGGAATTATAATTTCAGATACTTGAAGATTTGATTGATACGTGATTTCGGCATGGAGAATTTCAAAAATACCCTCAAAAATCGTATCATAATCAATGGTCGTGGTGCTCTCAATATCGACAGATAACTAAACCTCGGCACTGTGCTCAACATTTCAAAGACTTGTAAAATCACCGATATCCACAAGAAGAACACCATACTGGCGTCGAATTGGCACCAATGATCCTTCAAATACGGCTTCTCGCCCTGGAATCAATGTGAATTTAATAAAATTTTCGTTCTATACCGGGTGATTCATGTAAAACGGAAAGTTCTTATGGCAAATCCCCATTATTTGGTCAGCGATTCGAAAAAGGTGGCCCCTAGAGAACATTTAAGCAAAATTTGTGATTTGTAGCTCATTGGGATGTTGGTCAAAAATGCTTTATTCTGACTACTTTGTAATTTCTGTTGTTTACTATTTTTAACTTGGTAGGGTAGAGTTGTTTATGTTAATTATTGCTCTTATTCTAATTCCCTTTAATTTAAAAAAAAAGATCTCCAAAGGCAGCAAGTACCTTATATAGCGAATTTTTTTTATGTATCTACTTCATTCTACTTGCTGCAATATTATTAATTCACAAACAATAAGAAACACTAAGAAAATTTCACTCTTTTAAAATTTGTTGTTTGTCTACATAAATCTAGTATGTTAATATTAACATACTAGATCTACCTATGTTTGTCTAATATTAACTGTCAAAATTAGTTACCCCCCGCGATATTCAATTTTTTTTCTAATATCAATTGTCAGAACACATAGCCACCTGAGATATTCGATTTTACTGTTAATACTCAATAAAAATATTTTTGCATTTTTCTTGCGATCCAATGAACCGATTTTGATGATTTTTTTTTCTGGGTCATAGAGAATGGTCGGCTCTACTGTTATTTTAATTTTCATCAAAATCTAAGCAAATGTAATATTGAAAATGATTTTTTTTAACATTTCTTCAGCTCTTATTCTAAAAGTGTTGGCCCTACCAGTCTGGCCAACGAACTCATCCAAGCTATCCCAAAGACCGATTTTTGTACCAAGTTTCATTAAGATTGGACTATTTTTACGGCAGTTAACGTGGGTATATATATATATATATATATATATATATATATATATATATATATATATATATATATATATACAGGGTGAGCCAAGAGGATGGCCACCTAAAAGTATAAGAAGTTCTAATTGATGAAACTCTATGGAATTTGGTATATGGCCGTTATGGCACTTGAACTACCTCTGGAAAATGTTTTCGTTGTTCTATCAACCCCCGTTATATGGGGTAGTGCACCCTACTTTCTTATTTTAAATAGAATGGTATATTTTTTATTATATTTTTAGATTCTTTCATGAAATCGAAGGGGACTTTGATAATATGACCTACGGTTTAGCGCTGAAAGTTTTTCAGATATTTCAGCTTTTAGTGCAATTTTAATATTTGCAGTGTGTGGTTGAAAAATTCATATTTTTTAAGCTATAGCAGTTGAAGTGTTAAAATTTGGAATTTACGTAGTAAAAATGATGCACTTTTAACCAATTTGAACAGAATTGAATTATCTTCCAGAGTTTAGCTGAAATAAATTTTTCTTTCAGGCAATTTTCAAACTATAATATCTTGCTTATTTTAAATGGAACACCATATTTTTCTTATATGGCTAGATAGAGAAAAAAATTCTACATCGAACTATACTAGCATTCCCTATACCTATCCTTGATGGTTTTTCAGTTATCCAAAATTTTCAGTTTCGTCTAATTTTCTTTCCTGAAATAAAATGTAATACATAGAAGGCTAAGCAAAACAACCTTCAATTCAATTGTCACAATTAAAATGAAATTAATTAATTAAATTTGGACTATCTTAATGAAATAAAATGGAAGAAATTGATAATTAATTAAATTAATATTTATTGCATTTGCTTATTGTGTATGTAGAGTGTCCTAAAGTTGTAAAAAATACAGGTAAAATATTCAATATTAACGTCATTTGTGATGTTTTGTTTTTTTGCTAAGCCTTCTATGCATTTCATTGAAGTTGGATTAGTTTGGCAAAGGCGACTAGACGTATTACATTTTCTTTCAAGGGAGGTGATTGGACGAAATCGAAAATTTGGAATAACTGAAAAATTATCAAAGATAGGTATAGGAAATGTTAATACAGTTCGATGCAGAATTTTTTTCTCTATCCAACCATATAAAGAAAAATATGGGGTTCCATTCAAAATAAGCAAGTTATTATAGTTTGAAAATTGACTAAAAGAAAAATTCATTTCAGCCAAACGCTGAAAGATAATTGAATGCTCTTGAGTGTTAGGAATTTTTCATTTAAACACTGCAAAATTAAAAATTTCATGAAAAGTCAAAATATCTGAAAAACCTTCAGCGCTTAGCCATAGGTCATATTATCAAAGTCCCCTTCGATTTCATCAAAGAATCTAGAAATGTAATAAAAAGTATACCATTCCATTTAAAATAAGAGAGTAGGGTGCACTACCCCATATAACGGGGGTTGATAGAACAAAAATATTTTCCAGAGGTAGTTCAAGTGTCATAACGGCCATATACCAAATTTCATAGAGTTCCATCAATTAGAACTTCTTATACTTTTAGGTGGTCATCCTCTTGGCTCACCCTGTATATATATATATATATATATATATATATATATATATATAAATTTTAACGAACGGTGGATATGGGTTCCTGGGGTCCCAAAACGAACTTCTGTGCAAAAATTTTTCGGAAATTCAAAAGTGAGGATGTCGTCATAAGCTAATTTTTTTTAAAAGAATTCGCTAAAAAAAATAATAAAAGTCACCTAGTCTTATTTGTTCCTAATGTTTCCAATGTCAAGGATTTTCTATAAAAAAAAACACTTAATTAACAATCAAATCATTGTTCCCATTTTCGCAAGAATCCAGTGACGAAAAACCAATAAAAACTATTCTTCGAGGCTTTCTTAGTCGTTTGACGGATATAACCGGCTAGTGCAAATTGTGGCAACAACGAAATTCCTAATGAGCTACAATGTTCAAATTTTGCTTAAATGTTCCCTAGGAATTCACCTGCAAATCTCTGGTATATTTTTCCAATTACACCCCGAATAATGGGTCATTTTTCGCCTTACGTGAATCATCCGGTATAAACCGATCAAGAATTACCTTCAAAATTCCTCGAATATGCATTTTTGCGATCATCTCAGCTGTAAACAATATTGTAACGAAGATATCAACGGTGAATGTGATCCATTGCATTGGGGCGAGTCTTTCGAATGTTTTCGGTGTGTTACAACTGACTGAGGCTAGACTTAAAAGGGCACAAGTTCGCATCAATCTTCGCACCCATCTCTGTGTTTACACACATACACAAGAACAATTTTTGATTGAAATAAATTTAAAAATTGATGCATCTCACCTTATTTACCCATTCGATATCGGCACTCTCGTTGAACGCCTCATCTGGACCATAATCGGCCAATACTGGTTCACCTTTTAAACTTTGCTTCCTGCCCAGCATCATATTGACAAACGAAGCTCTGTTATGTTTCTTGATTATCGAAAATTTTCCAAAAATATTGAAACATTCTTATTAATTTACTACACTGTGTTTGTTATAGAGTCTGAAGCTGTGGAAGCTGAAACTGAAATCTGGGCGCATCTCACTCTCTTGTTATTTCTCTGAAATTCTAAATCAATATTTGTTACGGCGGCGAGTTGACGATCACTGTCGGAGCTTTCCGAGATGTTCAAGAAATGATTTGTGCAATTAACTGAAAAGACGACACACGTCGTCTGGTGTGATGTCTTTTTTCAGCAACAGTTGTAACAGGCGATAACGTACTGAAAACTACAAAAATTCCTCGGTAATATTAAGCTATTGCAACTAATTTGAATAATGTGAAAGTCTCGTTGAAATTTCATCGGAATATTGCGTTATTTTTAACAATTTTTGAATTGTGATAATTTGAAATCGGCGCCAAAATACTGTAACCGTATTGGATATTCACCTCGATGGCGCAATAAAACAACAACTAATGTATTTTGTGTTGCCTACAACACAGGTGAAAATTGATTAACATTTTCAACGTCTAAGGCCCGGCTGTTCCAACCTCGTTTAACGTACGTTTAAATTTAAACGGTGTTTAACAGAAAAATAGTGTTGTATCAAGTGCGTTTAAAATTAAACTGACGTTTAAACATCGATTAAGTTAAACGGCGATTTCAAGCTAACCTTAGTTTTCTCACTATAACGTGTGTTCTGTTTATAAGATTTTAATTAAAAATGAACAATTATTTGGACGAGTTAACAGACAACGATGAATTTATACAATTAATTGAGCTGTATGTACGTCCAAGAGCCCTAAAAACTTCCAAAACATGGATAAATGATGTGGATGATAAACAATTAAAAGATAAATTTCACCTTTCAAAGACGGTAGTTTAATTAATTGCAGACGAAATCGCCTCATAGCCTCAGAATCTTCTAAGTATATGCTGTCAATTCCAGGCTGGATGAAAAAAGGCGGATGAAGCAGAGCCTTCAGGAGGTGCGGCGCTTGATATAGTGGCACCAAATATACTTTTTAGTGTAACTTTTTAGTGTAACTTTTTGCTTTTGTATTTTTAATAATACATTTTACACTATTTGTTAATTTAATGGTCATGTACTTTTTCCCCTCATATTTCCGCTCTCGACAATCCCACTCAGTTACATTTATTTCAAATATATTCAAATACCATCTTTTTTGTGAAAATGCGCTTTCTCCAATTGAAATGATAAGCGTATCACTATCTTTTGTGTCAACAGGCTCCGTTTTGCAATTATGTAGGGATTTTTTTTCAATATTAGTACCAACTATACTTTAAATCGTTTAGCAAAACGTCATCTACAAAGTCGTGGTACAACGCTCATTGATTTGAACCAAGTTTAAATTTTAAACTTCGCTTACTTAAACACAAGTTGAACGAAATTTGGAACAACCGGGCCAAAGTTGTGCTACAACGCGCATTGAGTTGAACGAAGTTGAAATATTGAACTTCGTTTACTTAAACCCCAGTTAAACAACATTTGATACAACCGGGCCTTAAACTGCCTTTTAATGACAGTTGAATGAGAGTGAATTCTTGTTTAATTTGATGGACGTTTAAAGGTCAGTTTAACTTTAAAGGCACTTGATACAACGTTTAAATATGAACGTGTGTTAAACCAACGATTGTAAACTTACAATGATTGCTCATTGCCTATACTCTCCATATAAGCCAAATATTTGACGTCATTGACAGATAGTTAGCATACCTACATATACATGATAGAGACAGGCATAGCTACCTGTCTCTATCGATGTCTATCCGTATCTGTATGTACGCGAATGACGTCACTGGAGACGACAAGAGTGGGGATGCCGAAAAAATGTGGTTCATGAGCAATCCTTGTAAGAATTCATAATCGTTGTGTTAAACGAGGTTGTTACAACTGGGTCTCAGGAATTTTTTTTGTAACTATAAAAGTGGCGGGTAATTTGAATCGCTAAAATAAAACACTGGTTTGTATATATAGTACAACACTGATGTATTTAAATTTTTATTACACGAATTAACAAATTACACTCTATAGCTTATATGTGGATATCTTGTTAATTTATTTCTTTAATATAAGCTAAAATTACTGATATTTTCCCCATTTATTCTTATATAAATTAAGAGTAACGTGTATGTTTACTATCTTGTAAATACGGATGTAGATGTTGATAATGGTGTGGAATACCACAATTATAGAAATTGAGCATATCTGTATAAGCTAGATGATGATGATGATCACTTTTAGTTTGTAAATTATCTGTTCTTGTATTAATTGTATTAATTTGTGCACGTAGAATATTCGCATTATTATCATGATGATGCTGTGATGTACCATAAGTCATATTGAATAAAGCATCCGGATCACAAACGAATTTATAAACGTATCTCTCACCTGTAGGTATACAAATATTGAATTATTTTCTTCAAGAAATAGGTATAGGTACAGTGGCGATTAAAAAAAAGAGACCGATTCTTGAGCGAGAATTTCACATATTTTCGTCAGTGTGAGTCAGGTTGTTTCTTTCGTGAGGGTCGAAAGTTGGGTAGGTGGGAGGTGTTGGAGCCAGTTTCAGCCATAGCAAATCGGGTATTTACTTAAATAAGTAAATACCCAAAATGGCATCAGTAATCCCACCCCTTCTTCTGACCTGTTAAGATTCTGTTACATTGTGACGACCGTCCTCATAAGCCTGTTTTACACAGCCGCACAAGATGTGGTCTCTTTTTTTTTAATCGCCACTGTACCTGCTTGAAAAAAAAACAATAACAAACCTGCAACTTTTTGCATGATGCCTTTCTCGTAATAGTAGCGTAACGAGCGACTTAATTTATCGTAATTCATAGCCGGGCGATTCTTTTGAGCGCCCCAACGCCGCGCCACTTCCTCCGGTTCGATCAATTTGAATTCCATACCGCGGCCGGTCCAGGCGATGCATCCAGCACTGGCATCTGGAGCATCCAGTAGGGCCACCAGGAATTGCCATAATTGTAACGATCCACGTCTACCTGTTGTTGTTGTTGTTGCTGTTGTATTATTTTGGAAATTATTGGGACGTGTTTCGATCATTTCACGAGTTTTCTCATTTGTTAAATGGCCCATTTTCGATGTTTTATTATTATTACTATTATTATTATTATTACCACGTTCGTATGTTGATGTAAGGCGGAAATTCCCTATGAATACACACAAATAAATTTCCAATTATTTATTGCTAAATAATTTAAAATTCAACATTTGTGTTTGATACAATTTCCTTTTTGATATACTACAAGGTTTGGAAAAATTCTATCTATACGCGCAAAGAACGTGATGTAAATTTTAAAATTGTTACGCTTATAGAAAATCAAAATTCATTCTTTTGCGATTAAAATCTGCATAGAACGAGACGCGCGGGCGCCTCTTACTCCTCTGGATAAATACAACATTATTATTATTATTATAAGAAGCTGCGGGGTGTAAAAAAGATTTGATTAAGGGTAACAACTCGACGACAATTTCAATACCGTTACAATAATAGGAAGAAAAAATACAAATATATCTACTGTATATCAATCAATTTATTCAACTGATTTTGGTTTAATAAGGGGTTGAATTTTGTCTATTATTAAAACAACCCCAAAATCACGATGACAGCTCATTTATTACGAAAATAATAAAGTTTCTTTAACATTAGATCAACGTAAAAAACCTCCCGATAATAATCGTTCTGTATCTATTTGTGTAAATTATTTGAAATTAAACTCCACTAAATCAGGGGTTGTTACTATTACTATTATTATTACTATCATTAGTGGACGACTACTATTATTACTGTAGGGTACATAATCGTAATAGCTTTATTAATATTGATTAGTTTCAATTAAAATCTTTCACAAGGTTTACATAGATAGGCACAGTTGAGTTTATAATAATAGGGGGATGCAATTTTGGGGTTAAATGTTTTTGAGGTATTCGCACACATACACACACACACACACAGGTCCAGTTTACAATATTAAAGTTAATTCCATCAAAATTACAATATTATCTTGTTTACATTTTATCTGTTTGTCTTCTTAGTAGTTTATCAGGAATATTGTATTGGATTTGTGGTTGTGTTATCAGGGGGTGAATTTGGCGGTCGTCGGGATGTTTCCACAATTCATCAAGTTTTCAAATGTTGATACTTTATTCGTTTTGGGGGAGGATTTTTGGTCTAAGGGGTCGTTTCTTGGACGATTTACGAATGGAATTTTCAAAGTTTTAGGAAACTTTTGTCCTAAATTGTCAGCTTTTTAAGGGGATTCGCGAGTGTATGGTTTTGAAGTGATATAATTACATGGAGATTCCATAAGCGAACTCTTGGGTCGTGTCATTTGTAAACGGTAAGAGGTATCGAGCTCCAAAATAGCTCAATCGATCACAAATTTTATTCTTCATTGGGGGACGCTCGACTTGAGTGGAAAACTGATTGGATTTTCCAAATATCTATAGAAATATCATGACTTTTCACCTAAAAAATTAGTGTTAAGCTGGGCCGCACAGCTTCTTGTATAGTGAAAATAATTTAATAAAATTTGCATGAATAAATAGAGAAAAGTCAACTGCATTGGGGGACGCTCTTCAAATTTCAATTCTTTTTTCATTTCCGAAAATATGGCATTTAAAGTGGCATGTCAAAAAAATTCAATACAACGCATTATCTTTTAATTTTAAAGTTAAAAGATCATACAGCAGCTTATTTGAAAGCTTATTCAAGTGCAAAGGGCATATGGAGCCCCAAAAATCCAATTTTTGATAATCCAAAAAGTTATTGAAAAAAAAATGAAAAAATTGAAAAAAAAATTATCTGCTGAATTTTTATGATTTAACTAATTGTTCTGAGGGCGCTTATTATCAAGGGTGCTTCTGAAGAAAAAGTAGAATTTTTAGATTTTCACTTTTAAAGAAACATTCAGGGCTTCGAACCAGAACTGAACCGAAAACCGAAAAAAAAACCACGAAATTTTGGCTGAAACAAAATCCGGAGCTGAACCAAAAATAAGAACCGTTTTTTTTTCGGTTCAAGTATACCACTTAACACGATATTTTTTTTCTCTCTTCATCTTCTCTTTCCACCCTTTCCCGGAATTTTGTTAGCAATACTCCAGTACACTTGACAGGATCTTACAAATAAACTCCCAATTGCGATGATAAATTTTTTACATGTAGTTAATTCTATTTTAAGGGATGCGTACTTTTTCGTTCGTGCTCATACTCGAGTTTAATGAAGATGTTGGGGGTTGAAGTTATCGCTGCAAAAAACCTTGGGACGGCTCAATATCATTAACTTATTTAAAAACTAAATGATATACAGGGTGTTTGGTCTAAGTATGGTAGGTTCTAAGAAACTCCTCTTAGTCGACGAGCGATTCGAAAAATATTTTAAGGATTTGTAGGATGGTTCTTAATGAACATTTCAGCAAAATTAGAACCTCCGAGCTCACTTAGAAGTTGGTCAAAAACCGCTCGTTTCTGACAGTGTAGCGATTTTGAAAAACGAACTAAACACGCAAAACGACTTAAGCCGGATTTCCACCAAAGACACAAAACAGAAAACACAAACAAAAACTGTTTTTCTCAACAAAAATACCCTGTTTTTTAAAACTAAACAGTTCTAGAAACAAATTTGTCCGAAAACAGTGTTTTTCGTAAACAAAACACTTTCCCATTTCGAGTCGGTACATCAAAGGAAAACAAGTTTCTTCGATAAAACTACCACTAGCCCCACGGTTTTTTTAAACAGTCTCTCTGCACTTGCGAAGGAAACAAAAACAAGGTTTGTTTGGTTTTTTGAAAACAAAACTGTTTTTTAAACAGTCTGTTTGGTGGAAATCCGGCTTTAGAATGACTTTAGGATCCTCCCAAAATTGTTTTTTTTTTCGTTTTTCTCCATTTTATTTTGGAACAGGTGGAAATACTTCGTATTTCCTCTGGAATACAATGGAGAAAAATGAAAAAAATCAATGTTGGGAAGGTCTTTGAGCAGTCTGAGCCATTTTTAGTCGTTCTGCGTGTTTTGTTTGTTTTTTAAAATTGTGACATTGTCCAAAACGATCGTTTTTTGACCAACTTTGAAATGAGCTACGAGGGTCTAATTTCGCTAAAATGTTCCATAGGGACTCTTCTACGAATCCTCAAAATATTCTTAGAATCGCTCGTCGACTAATAGGAGTTTCTTAAAACTCACCATACTTAGACCAAACACCCTGTACATTTGCTAGGGCTACCAAGAAGTGGAAGCGGAGTTTTCATCCCTTGTTGGGGGTTAAGACGATTATGCAATTTTCTACCCTATGGTAGAACATATCGCTATTAAAATTGTTCTGCTAATACAAAAATTATAAAATAAAAGTTGCCTCTTTGAGGGTTTTTCTTTATTTAAAATATGTACCCTGTAAATAGCTCTTATTAATTGAGAGTAAAATTGAAAAGTTTAAAAAATAATTTTAAACTGAACTGAAAACGGAGAAGAAATGTATTTTTTACAGGACCGAAAACCGGAACTGAACCGGTAATATTTTTCTAATTGAATCGGAACGAAAACCGGAACAAAAAGTAACGATTCGAAACCCTGGCAGGAAATGGTTCTAGAAAGGGGTGCGCTGACACTGTGTGCAAATTGTACAATGCGTGGAGGCGCTCTTATAGAAAATATTGATGCCGTCACAACTTCGCCATAATGATTAATAGCATTATTTTAGCTCAGCCACAATTAAATAATCGAAAAATAAAAAGTTACAGATTTCAGCTTTTCCGAAATTTTCATAAATAAGAAAGTTATGAACATTATGCTTTATTTTATACTCATCGTAGGTATAAAGGTTACCGGGTTTTTCATTTTTGATGGTATAGTTTTTATGACAAGTCATATTATTTGAAGAGCTATTCAAATAATGTTTTAAAGATTTGTAGGGGAGTCTCTGGAGATCAGTTTAGCAAAATTTGAACTTCGTAGCTCATTTGGAAGTTGGTCAAAAAACGATCGTTTTGGACATTGTCGCGATTTTCGAAAACGAGCTAAACAGGCAAAAGGACCAGGAATAACTCGGAGACCTTCCCAACATTGATTTGTTCCGTTTTACTCCATTGTGTTCTAGAAAAAATGAGAAACATTCCCAACTATTTTAGAATAAAATCAAGTAAAACGAGTTTTTCGACCAACTTCCAAATGAGAGTTGCCGCAAGAACTCACAGTCCGACGTGAAAAACCCTGTATAGTCTAGCGTGATCTACCCGGTATAATGACAGCGAATTCTTGTTTTAAAATCAGCCTTTTTTATTTCTAACGTTTTGTAATTAAACTAATTACAAAATTTACCTTCATATTCTCTATCAGCTGGTTCTTGTTTGATCGGTACACTACCACCTAACGATGTTATTTGATGATTCCCATGTAGATTCGTTGTTATTTGTCCAATTTCTAGATTACGCGGTGATGTACACCTGAAATTTCAACAAACTCGCCCTCAAATCCTGTAAATTTTTCATTTCAAACGAATGAAATTTACCTGTTGTAGAATTGATTCGTATAGAAACAACCGCTATGTTGATGTGGACTACTCGAATAGATCCCTTCGAAATTCTCACCATTCGTGTATGTTGTTGTTGTTGTATATGTTGGTGCTTTATTTAAATTTTGCAATAGATCAGACATATTTTCAGGTTTGATTACTGAAAAAAACCGATCGCTATATAGTTTATCATCATCATCATCATGATTGGAATGTTTTTTTCGCGTGTGTACGTGTATACACACTTTAATTTATAGAAGAGATGAAAAGTGGTTACAGAGAGAACGAGGGTGAAACCCTGCGGTGCTTTAAGTTGAGAATATACAAAACTAAATGGATGTTTGGCCGTTTTGAAAGAACTTCATGACAGGTTGATCTCTAAGCTCAGCATGTACTCCCCCGATTTAACCGACTATACGTACATACATACGTACACTAAAGTCTATACTACTATAATGCAACATTTCAAATCGTTGGAAATTGTGAAAAATTACAAACTAAACGATAAATATTTATGTAAAAAAAAAAAAAAATTGAAAAATCTGATAATTTTTTGTTCGGGGTGGAAAAATCTTAAGCAAACAAACACTCCTATTGACTGATATTGAGTGGTGTGAGAGGGATTTTGTTGAATGGGCTTGATTAAAAATTATACCCTGAAGGTTTGAATAACACCCCCGTTTATTTTTAATAAATCACCGAATATATGAGAGTTTCCGGGTTGTTTTCCCCGTTTTGAATTAAATTTTTACAAACTTACCACTTTGTTGTTGTTGTTGTTGTTGATAATCTGTATCGGGAACATATTGTTCACTATCATCCGTTTCACAACTATTCCCTTAAATTGAAACAAATAATTATTAAACAATACAACAAATATTAAGAGCTTCTATAAAACTTTCGGGTATTGTTTATAATAAGGGTTGTTTTTTCCTCTTTCTCGTCCTCCTCTTACTCTGACTCTTCCAGTCGGCGGCATGTAGTTAAAATAATGTATTACAACCCCAACGGACTAAAGTCCATCATTTAACACTATGCATCATTGATAAGATAACAACAGGTGAAAGCTTTTGTTATTATAGTCGACTATACGATTCGTTCTCTTTATCTCTCTCTCTCTCTCTTTCTCCCTTTCTATTACCATTACCAGTATGGATAATGGAGTTGTTTTACCAACAGTACACAGGGTTAAATGTTCGCATTTACGACATTAATTATGAACAAAGTCGTATTACTTACCGTCTTGATGCCAGGACTCTCGCCAATCCTGTGGGAATACACCTAAAACAGATTGTATAGATAATAATGGATGGATTCTAATTTTTTTTACCATGTCTATCTATTTATTTACCACTAGATGATGGATTCTTGTAATGTTCACTATGTTGTTGATAACAGGTTGTTGCAAATAAACATCCCTAGAATTTCGATAGAAAACAATAAAAACAACATTATTGTACAATTGGGGTGATTATTAGACTACTACTACGACAGGACTAAATTAACTTAACCCTTAATATAGTGTGTGTGTAGAGTGGAGTGGCCATCATTTAATTATCTGTGTCAACAGGGGCTCGACTTGACTAACTGTATTCGGTTACATAGATTATCAACAAATAGGAAAATTTTATAACAATTAACAATAATAATAACACCCCCTTATTGTAGTGGTGTAATTGACCTCCCAGTTTTGTAACTGCTAAAGTTTTGCACAGTTTCGAAGTTCTTTTTCATTTCGGTTCCGCATATTTTTAAAGGAGATATAAGGAAAGTTTTAGCTCTTTTTCTTACAATGATTTCTTCTGAAGATTGTTTAAACATGAAGAAATGCCTAAAAATTTTGGAGCCGATCGAAAAGCTGCTATAGAATGAAGTAGTTCTTAAAATCGCATTTCTTCATTTATACTACTCATACAAGATTGACTACACTGTAAAATATAGAAGCAAAAAATTTGATAAAGAGACTTTTCCCTAATTTGAATTTTACATATCTGGACACTTCTTATAAAACGAAATTGTTTAATGAGGTCGCAAAAGAGGAAGTCAGGGCAGCGATATATCAATTGCTTGCTGACATAGTCATCGAAGAAGAAAATGAAGGTAATGGTGGTCCCCTAGTCCAAAAAAGGAGATAATGAAGATCAACCTTCGACAATCCAGGAGTTTCAAATAAAATTCTCATAAGAATCTCTTGAACGCTAGTGACTTAAAACCGGGAAGATGAACAATTTTAAATGAATACAATACGGAAAAAAGGCTTGGATTAAATGAAGATTCTCTAATGTGAACAGGGCCGTTCTATATCTTAGGCTAAATGGGCTATACTTCAGAAACACCACTGATTTTGGGGCGTTTACGAATTTAGAGAATGAAAATAACAAGATTATTGATTGCGGTGCCACATTTTCGTAGTCCAAGGGCGTTTAAGCTTATTAAGACAGCCCTGAATTCTTGCCTCTAATTCGTCGTTTCTTGTCAGCTCCACCAAGTAATGTTACCAGCAAAATAAAAAACAAGGAGCAGACTATGTGGCGTGAAGGCTGCGAAATTGTTATTTTCAAAAAACAATTTACCTTGATATAAAAAAAAACCTGTACTATTAATGAGGTTCAATCTTATTGTAACAAACCTGTTAATTTGATTTTTTATAGATTTTTTTGGTTCCGTTGTTGTTCGGCTTTCGTCAAATTATATTTCTAATAGTGATGTTACGGATCTCTGTTTCTCCTTAGTAAAATTTTTGGTTTAAATGAATAAAATAAAAGTACCAGCACCATAATTGTATTCGTATTAGATTGTAACAAACCTATCAATTAATTTTTTTAACTTTTTTAGTTTCCGTTTCCGTTTTTGTTCTATTTCCGTTATAATAAATTTCAAAAAATCTGTTTCTGATTCCGTTTCTGCTATGACACTTCTGTTACATCTCTATTTTCTAAAGATCTGATTACGGTTTCGCCTCCGCTATGACACTTCCGTTACATCACCGGTGGCTAATAAAATATGACAATTTCAACCCCTGTTAGTGTACTCTTTATAAATTTAAAAAAATATATTGACCATCATTTGAGGGATCAAATTTGGCTTATATAGTTTTACCTCTTAGAATATTACAAGAAGTTGAAGAAGACAAAGAAAATTTTTAGGAAAGATTCGGGGTTTCTTATCACTTGGTTTATTTCCTAAAATAACATATCACATAAAGAAAAAAAGTTGTAAAAACAGAAGAAAAGGGCTATAAAAAATAAGAAAAAGAAAAAATACTCGTGATGATTCTCTTTTCAGTTATCACTGTTATCAGTCATGGTATTCTGGACGTATCTGAAAGTTTTTTTTATGAAAAATAAACGAACAAATGCAAAATCTCTTAATAAACGTTGATATTTTTGTTTGAGAATCTTTAGAATTCCTTCATTTCAATAATTTTTAAATTATAATAAGATAATGATTTTGCATGTAATACCAGTTCCAGAGAAAAGTGACCACTTATGTTGGGGCTGTGTAAAACAGGTTTTCAAAGGCGGTGGTGACAATATAAACGAATTTTCACATGTCACAGGATTTGAGGAAAAAGATATTCAATCAGAAAGAGAAGGAGATGGGGGTTATTGGTACTATTTTGTACAAGTACTTTAATATACAAATTGTTGACAAAAACACTTTTGGGTGATAGGAAGGCCTAATTCAGACAAGACAAAATACGTCATATTCCTCGCTCAAGAGTCGGTCACTTTTTTCGGAAATCGACTTTAATAAGAATTGTACCTTGCACTTTATCCTTGAACTTGCACTCATTAAAATACAAATAAACAAAAGAAACATACAAATATCCAAAGGACAGCAACTATTATTAACAATAAATTGAGATAAAATATTTATAAGATATTTATAAGATATTTATAAGATATTTGGTGCATTTATTTATTTAAAAAGTGTTTTTCTTCCGAGTACGTTGCATTTTTAAAATGTCCGAAACATTTTTAATTTGTCTTCTATTGTTTTTAATATTTTTTCTATTTATTCGTCTAACATGTGCAATCAACAACAGTATGACTTGTTTAATTGGTAAAACAGCCCTAATCACAGGTGGTAATTCAGGTAAAAAAAAACACCGAAATAAATTTAAATTAGGAATCATAATCAAACAAAAAATAATTAGGGATTGGTTATCAGGTGGCATTAAATTTAGCATCACGTGGTTGTCGTGTTATCATAGCTGCACGTAAAAATCTTGAACAGATAAGAAATGAGTTGATTTCAAAGACAAATAATCGAAATATCCAAGTCAAATATTTGGATTTGCTTAGTTTTAAATCGATTCGAAAATTCACTGAAGATTTCAATGCAATCAATGAACGTTTAGATATTCTAATTAACAATTCAGGCCTTGGTTCGGCTGGTGTTGAAGTCAGTGAAGACGATATTCATCCAGTGATGCAAGTTAATTATTTTGGACCGTTTTTGCTTACACATCTGTTGATTAGTAAGAATAAACAAAATTAAGGGACCTTCGGACAAATTATTCGATTCGGCATGTGAAAATTGTCAATTTTTAAACATCGATATCTCGCTTGTTCTTTAAGATAATAGAAAAAGTAAACTTGAGTTAGATAGAGCATTTCAAGGTGCATACTTTAAAGCATTTTATTTTGGAAAATTGTGATCGAATTCTGAATGTCAGAGAAAACTCTTGGATCCTGTTTTCTGAGTACATTTTCCTTCATAACTGGCTAAAACTTTAAAAATATTATTGATTTTTGATAATCATTAGGTGAATTTAGATTTCAAATTCACAGAGCTTTCCAAATCTTCAAAAATTTTCCCGATAGACTTGTTAGTTTTCCGTTTACATTAATAAATAAGACCACGCCTCCTGCTTCTATTGATAAGAGTTTGAATTCTTTTTATTTATCTCCTCTTTGTTCGTTTCCCATTCTGTTTATTTATTTCATTTTTTTTCACCAGTTGATGTTTTTGCCGTTTTATTAGGGGCTGGTATAAGCAGGACGTGTGGTCTCATTAGTATAGTCTGTCGATTTTTCTAAGGGAATGACTAAAGTAACAGAATAAAGTCAACTATATTCAACAATGAATGTTCAATTTAAATTCCATTTTGTAAAAATCCCTTTTAAACACTCGGCTTTACCTGCTTTGTTCGAATACTAACCAGATAGTGAAATTGTCGGTCCTTTTTTTGATTTATTATTTTATGAGGTGCTATTTGCAATTGAACATTCATTGTTGAATATACTTACTTGACTTTATTTTATTACTTTAGTCATTCCCTTAGAAAAATCGACAGACTATAAATGTAAACGACGTCTGGCAACGTTGAATTCTAAAACACAGTACAGATACACCATGTTTCAGGTACACTGCAAACTAATCAGAATAACAATAAACACAAACACGGCCTAGTTTAAAACGGATTTGCCGACAGATTTTCAAGATATTTTCTACTTATAATAATACGGTCCTGAAGTAGATAAAATTTACGACAATTTCATATAAATTTTGAAGCAAATTAATTAATTTTATTAGTCCTAAATAATAGTTGAAAAAAGGGTTTAAATTTTCCGTGAAAGTCACTTCATTGGATTTTAAGCGAGCTTCATGACCGTTCCTCTCACATCAGCTTTCTAAAAACGAAAGTATGGTTCTCTATCTTTAAAATTATGCAAGGCATCAAGATTCAAAATTGTTTTAAATTTTCTTCAGTTACTGGAAAACTAACAAGTTTATCGAGAAATTTTTTGAAGATTTGGAAAGCTCTTTCAATTTGCTACCTAAATCATATTGATAAAAATTGAAAATCAATAATATTGGCTAAATTCTAGCCAGTTATAAAGGAAAATGTACGAAAAAAAATAGCTCCAACAGTTTTCTCTGCCATTTAAATTTTATCACCATTTTCTAAAATTAAAAGCTCTACACCTATACCTCTTGAAATTCTCTATCAAACGCATGTTTACTATTTACAATATCTCAAAAAACAAGCGAGATATCGATGTTTGAAATATGATTATTATTTTTGAACGTCGAATCGAGTATTTTGTCCGAAGGTCCCTTGAGTCTGATTAGATTACATTTTGGAAAATTTCCTAGATAAACTGAAAGAATCATCACCAAGTCGCATTGTTTTCATGTCATCGAATTTGGCGTATTTCAGTACTGGATTGAAATTCGAACAATTACAACATCCAACAAAATTTTCATCAATCAAATGCCTTAACAATTTCTTCATTTATTGCAATACGAAAGCATTAGAGATAATAATGGCGGATATGTTTGCTGAAAAACTGAAAATCTTCAACATAACATCAAATTCCGTTCATCCGGGATGGGTCCGTACTGAGATCTTTTCACATTTTTTCAACTCTGTCAAATGGAATCTGGTCGGAACTGTTTTTAATTTCATTCTGTACATAACGGGAAAGGTGTGTCTGTGTTTTCAGCAAAATTTCATTGATTTTATTGAATTTCCCACCCAATTTTCTAGAGCTTATGGGAAGGTGCTCAAACGCCAGTTATGGTGGCTTGTGGCTTAGATTTAGCAACAGTGACAGGGGAATTTTTCTGCGATTGCCGAATTTTCCCAAAGCCGTTCCAGACTCGAAATCGGCAATTTTGCGAAAGAATTTGGAAATTTTCCGAAGACCTCACTAAACTTCAACCACACGAAAAATTGTATTATTGTCTTAAAGCTTGTTTAATAATAGTAATATCTTTATTTACAGTTTTCTTGTTTCTAGGTAATATTTGGTGGAATAATCCATCAATTTCACTTTAATAATACAGAAATCAAACAAAGTAAACGTAGAATTGATAAAACCAGGGGTTGTTTATATAAAAGACCAGAATGAAAAGAGGACACGGAGAGTTGAGAAAGACGCATTGTATACACTAACAAACTGCAATTACCTAAATGAAATTGACAACAACACATTGATACAAAGGTGGTAAATTATTACAAGTTTTCTTGGTCTTTTTCAACATTCTAAATGGTTCAATAAAAGTGTGTTTTTCTATAAATAATCTTATTACATTATTGTAAATTTTCGTTAAAATAATTAAGTCCACAATAAAGTTATCGATATTGAAAATTGATTGAGGTCTTGAACGATACAGTCAACTGATTAGCAGTTTGTTTGGAAAGGGATGAACGAACAATAGTCGTGTGGTGTTATATTGTTTGTACAAGTCATTCACTCATTAGTGTAATTGGTTTGTGTAGGGGAAGTCTGTTTTTGACCAGTAATTGTTACGAATTCACCTGCAAAATCCATTTCAAGAAATAGACAATATGAAGTAAATTTTGCAAGACTCAACCCTGAATTCTTAAAGCCACATAAAGAGCAAGTTATTAGGTGCAAAAGGGATAAAACTCCTAAAAATTTCAAAAATTCAGATTTTCAACTACCAAAGATTAGGTCCTGCTGAATAAATTTCAACCCAATATTCTCCATTAAACCGTGCCAGTTCTTCATCTACAAATCAAAATTAGAACCTTGTAGCTCATATGAAGGTTGGTCTGACGATGTCAAAACGAGCAGGGCACGCGAAACGACTAAGAATGACTTGTAGGCCCTCCCAGCAGTGATTTTTTTATACTGGAACATGTGGATATGCTTTACATTTTCTCTCGAATGCAATGACAAGAAATGAACAAAATCACTATTGTAAGGGTGTACAAATCATTGTTAGTCGTTTTGTGTGCTTTGCTCGTTTTTGAAAATTGCAACATTGTCCAAAACGATCGTTTTTGACCAACCCCTAAATGAGCTACGAGGTTTTAATTTTGTTAAGATAATCTCCAGGGCCTCCTCCACAAATCCGTGAAATATTTTTCGAATCGCTTAACAACTACTAGGAATTTTGCTCGAATTAACCATCCTTGAAAAAAATCCTGTATAACATCTTGGAATTTTATTAAATTTTAAAGTGATCGAAAGGATGGCCAACGATATTTTACACACATTTGGATGTTTACGTTCGTTTTTCAACATGAAAGGATTTTTTTTGCTTTACGGCGATTTTCTTGGGAGATTTTGGAATTTATGTAAAATTATTCACCCGGCGCCTCCACCAATTTTACACCAACTATCAAATCTTTGAATATGGTTTGATTTTAAAGTAATCGTAAAGGAAAATTTAATAGGGGAAAACTACTCACAAATCGACTCAGTTCAGTTATTGTGGCTGGAACTTCTTGGTCCTGGTTCATGCCTAACACGAATCAATCAAATCGATCCATTATCATAATTTTTATCAACAAATACACACTCACTTTCTGTACGGTCTTTTTTGAAACGCACAACTATGAAAAAAATCACTAAATGCTTGCTTTTTCAATGTGATGTTGTCGATATTGTTGATGATAATGACAGGAAATGCGATGTTTGTATGGTGAATTGTTGGCAACTCTTAGTGTACCTGTAGGGATGAATGTTGGAATGAGTTTAGTTCTAAAGTAGAGTGGAGGGAATGGATAAAACGACACGCCCGCTGTGTCTGTAACGCCCCTAAGAGAGGTCTCGTATGCATATAATTTAATAAATAATTGAGAAAATTTCCAGAACATCATCAACAACCCCTAAAAATCAACATGGACCGAATTTAAATAACATTAAACTTTGACCAACAATTAAAATAAATAATAAGAATTTACACCTTTTTAATATAATAATAAGGGCTAATAATTGCTTTTGGTCAGATTTCCAACATTCAGGACCGCTAAATTACCTCAGATTTCACCCACCCTCAACCCCCAGTTTAATTAAGTAATTCTCAATAATGTCTACGTGCATACATTTTTCAATGAATTAGGTACTCCTAATTCTCTACTCCTGCTTGTTTTTATTCTAATATTCTTTTTTTTATGTATGATGATAACAGGAATGGTACAAGGGATGCGCATGAATACCAATAGGGTAACCGGAAGTCCGATTGGCCCGCAGGGGGTCCACTAGCACCAATAACAGGTAACTCCGCCTTCCGGTTTTCATAATATTGGTTGTACTTGTTTTATTTATACATCAACAATAATATTGTATGTATAGTTGAGGTTTTTGCTGTTTTTGTCTGGAATTTAGTTTAATTGCAATGTTAATTTGATGAGATTAATTAGTATTAAGGGTAGGGGGTGAATTCTAATCGATATCTGTGTGTAAATTAACACGAAAGAAGACTTTTCATTTAAGGATTTTTATAGAAAATCACGACGCCTGTGTAATTTGAGTCATTCCTGTTTTTTTAGCTCCCAATATCGAGGTATTTCCTTCTTTTTTTTTAAACAATTGAAAAAAATAGTAGCGGAGGCTTAGATCTTAGTTAAAACTGGCAAAAGCTCATGTGCTAATTATTAAGCCCGAAACAATTGTTCGGGAGCTTTAGGTTCTAAGCTTAGACAGTGCCGAGGACTTTTGTTAGATATTTAGGGGTTGTTTCCGTCTTTCTAACTATATTCATAAAGCTCTAAACGTAATTTAACCCGGTTGTTTTGAATTCTGGTAGTAATCATTTTAGTTGAAGATTCTCGGATTCTCGAAACAACGAAATAAGAAGTAGAAGTACCTAGGAGAAAAGGATCTGTGATGAATAGAACTAGGTGCGAGTTTCGAAAGATTTAATAGAAACCAATTATAGGAAAGAGAGGTTACAAGGAACTGTGTTAACTCAAAAAACTTGTAAACTAAAAATTAGCACCCTGTGAGGGTGGAGAGGAGTATTTCCATCCTCTCTACAGGACGGAAGAAGAAAACAACCAAAGAAGGGAAGAAGCAAGGAAGAGAGAAAAAAAGGGCGGAAGCAAAAAAATTAAAGGTTATCTCTTTTGCTAACAGCTTTGTACAAGTTTTGCACTCTAAATTTACTCTTTTGATAACCGCCTCTAAATAACCTTTATGCTTTATTGGTAGAAAAACCTATGAATTTCCCCACAAATGAAAGTCGCTACATTTCTATTAATGCTCTGGAAATTTATCAGCTTATCAATCTAGACATTAGAAGATAGAATGAATAAGACATACTCAAAATTCACTCAAATCAAGGACTATTAAGAAAGAATTTTATTTGTAGCTGTTAAAGTTCCAAGTCTAAAGCAAATCAAATCTTTTGAATAAAAAGAACAACGCTTTAAAAAGTGATTTTGCATATTTCCAATAGCTTTTGAAATTATTTCAGTGGAGACATTAGGAAATTCGATTATCGATCATCAATTCAATTTGATAAAAATAAATTCAATTACCAACGACTACGACATTATTAAATAATATTTAACCTTATTTTATTCATAAATTGATAATCGATCATTTTGTATTAAAAACAAACCGAAAGAATTGACAGAAATAATTTTTTATTCATATAATTATATTATTATGACACATTTTTGTTTTAAACAGGGAGGAATAAGCGTGATTCTGTATCAAATACAAAAAAAATCAATGTAAACTAAAATAATTGAAGAATAATTATAATTATAAATATATCAAGTCAGTTCTGTTCTTATATTTTAAGCTTATATCTCCAATTTTGTTTCGTTATACCAATTTTAATACTTTCTTGTAAGTTGTAGGTAGTTATTCCATAGACTGTTATTCTTTTATAAATTATTTTATAGCACAAATGACTAAAACGAAATTATACAGCTACTGAATTTATAGAATTCTCAGAACTATTCGTAGGTGGTGTTTCTAACGTAGCAATCTTTTGTTGTAATGTCTGTAACTGAAATTTTATTTTTATAAAAACAATCAAAAAATAATAATAAAGAAGCAATATTCATCTGTCAGTTGGCTTAGATTTTGTTATGTAGTGTCGTAGCTTAGTTCGTACATTTTACTACATTTGGTTTTCGTTGATCCAACGCCCGGTCGATTTTTCAGCTCAACGTTGTGTAACAAACATGTGCATTTTAAAATCCATATCATGGAGTATAGAGACTCGATCTCAAGTCTAACTCCCAAGCACGAGTTCTGGTTTATAAGTCTTGCTTCGGCAATTTTCGGCGGAAGTCAGAATTGAGTATATGGAGGGTTGAGAATTTGGCGAATTTTAGTTACATTTTACAGGGTCACGTTTTTTTGTGCGCACGCGCACTTTCTGCAAAACTCAAGCTCGTCTCAAGGCAGCTACAACCCAATCTTGGCTTGGTTACATATTCTGGCCTCAAGGCCACGCTCAAGCTCCAAGACGGTCTCAAGATCGGTTTATAAATACGGGCATTTTAGTATATAAAAACTGTCCACAAATATGTATGAAATTATGAGGGCGCCACTGTAGCTAGAGGGTAAAATTTGAAATGATGCGCCAATACTTGATAATAAAATCAAAGAGAGAAGATCCTGATAAAATAGCCCTAATTATCTCTAAACTCTATATACCAATCACTACGCTTACCCGCTAGCTACATTAGCGCTATTCTTATTTCATACATTCCAGTGGACACTTTTTCGATTAAAGACCCATATGAGATAGTCCTCCTTTTATCTCTATACTCCATAATCCATAAAATCTAAATTTTGAGAAAATGCCAATTTTTTCCGCATTGGCGCTAGTTACTATAGCATGAAAAGAAATAGCTTGTATTTTTATCTCTGTTTTACTGTCATAACTAGAGTCCGGATTACGGCTTCGGAGAGCGTGCCACTGGAATTTAAACCCTAGAAAAATTTCAATCTAGCGGATCGTGAATCTCCATTGCAACCACGTAGTTTTAACATAGGTTTAACTGTCAACAAAATCTGCTGCTCCATACCTATAGTAAGCGAATGTTGAGAAATAGTGGTCCATTTAAAATACTCCTATTGTCACAGCGACGTCATTACCAAAACGCAGGTGTTTGATTTTAGTGAATTTCTCCATGGAAACGGTTCTCTCCATTAGTTTCTCACAACAATTCAATTAAGTTGATTTATATTCGATAATAAATAAAATAACGTAAATGAAAAAATTATCTACAAATCTACAGTAATTTACTAATTTTATTCAATGTTAATAATAATAATGGAAATTGTTTTCTTTCATTCATTGTAATAGATGAAAAATTATGATTAGATGAAATCAGAAATATGATTAGATTAGATACAAAAGCAACAACACCAATGTTTAACAGAGTTGAAATTATTATGGCAAAACTGTAGATCCGGCCTCTAGTTATGATTTTAAAACAATAAGTTTGTTATAGCCAGGTAATAAAAACGTGATATAAATAAAGTTACTACTAAAATTTAGGGACTTTATTTCCGTTATGTAGCCATGTGTCTAAATAGAATATAGCTATTTCTTTTAGTGTGGTAGTAACTAGCGCCAATGCGGCAAAAATTGGTGTTTTTTCAAAAGCAATAATGCAAATCAAATGTATAGTTCTTTCAACGATATTTGGATCGCCGCAGGCAAGTACTTGTTTGGTTTTACAATTGAACCCCAATAAAGTGGTTAGTAAACGACCGTACGGAGAAAGTTGGTCAGGGCGGTATTCAAAAAATTGAAAATAGGGATGAAACATCTAGATTTCATTGGAAATATAAATTCTCTGTGGAATCTTTCAGCAGCTCAAAATAAAAACAGTAAAAAAGTAATTATTATATAATAAAAATAAATAAAAATAATTTATTATCTAATATGAAAATACAAAATGAAAATATTCTACTCAGAAACAATCAGTGAATCCTCATTTTCATCATCATTATCACTATCACTATCTGTGACTCTAATTATTAATTCATTATTGCATGTATGAATTTGCAGGTATTTATTTTCGATATTTCGTATATGATCACAACACTTTTTCCACGCTATTGGTGTTATTGAAGCAATTTCTTGTTTGATTAAATCAACAACTGAATGATTTAAGTTGGGACTGGTGTTCTTCTTTCTGATATTACTTTTCAGTTGAGCCCATATTAATTCTATCGGATTAAATATACAATAATATGGCGGTAAACGTAACACAGTGTGACCACTACACGCAGCTATATTATTTCATAAAAATATATTTACAATTATCAATTTTTTTACTAGAGACTTGAAATATTCTAGTACGGTCCATTATTCTGCTTGGAATGCCAGCCTATCATAAATAACAATATTTGCCCCTTTGCGGACAACCGTAGAAATTACTTGCCTGCGGCGATCCAAATATCGTTGAAAGAACTATACAAGCCTGTTAGACAGCATTGAGCTGAAAAATTGACACAGTAGCCGAATCAAGCTACGACACTACGTACAACCAAAACCATGGCCAACTATACAAGATGAAAATAGCGTTCTATACTTACTTGTACATTATGTTTTTCAACCATTGCCAACATCTGATGTTCCATTTTCTTAAATTTCGATTGATATTTCTTATTATTTCTATCTACAGTTTCAGCTAAGATACTACAAATAAAATAAAGATAAATTCACAATTCTAAATTAAAATCTTAATCAAGTATAGTAACCTATTTGTATTATTTAAATCATGTACAATCTCCCTGCCTTCTAATAAACGTGCCTCAGCATTCTTTGTCACTTGTTCTAAAGTTGCCACCAATTCTTGTAAACGTACCTTTAATCGTGCTTCACGTGCTAAAGCTTGCATTAATTCAAATTCAACACCTTGTGCATGTTCTGCATCAGAATATCCACGTTCCTAAATAATATTAATATTTTTTTTTATAAATAATTTTACAACAACAAATTCAAATGAATTGTAATACTCTATTTTGTGTAGCTAATGCAAGTAGAGCTTCAGTATCTTTTAATTGTCCTTGTAGATTCTTTAATGCAGCCTGTTGTGCTTTTTGTTGTCCTTCAGCATATTTCAATTTTAATTCAATTGTACTTTTATCTTTTTCTAATACAAATAATTTCGTTACTAATTCAGCTTTATCTTCACGTAAACTCATCAATTCTTGCATTAAAACAGCCATTTCTAAATCCATTTTTCTTGCCTCTTGACTACTAGATGGACGTACAGGTTGATGTTCAACTTGTGTTGATTCTAATGCAACATAAGTACCTTGAATATTACTACGTTCAGCTTTTAAACGAGAGACATGCTCCCTTAAACGTTGTTCATGTTCTGCAGTCCATGGATCATCACTATAAAATTAAAAAATTGTTATATTTTTAATATTTAAGTAAATCAAAATCAATACTTTTCTTTTATTGGACTAGTATAAACATGATTTTGCCATGGTGATAATAAAACATCAGTACTTTGATATGAATCTAAATGATGCAATAATTGTTTAGCTACCGTTTCAGCAGCTGTACGATTCTCAATTGAATTCGTATTATTCTCATCTAATGTTAATTCAGTCTCTAATAATGCTAATAAAACATCATAGGCTTCTATTGCACGATCTGTTATACCTAAAGCTAAACGTAATGCTATTGCATTTGATTCGTATTTTCCACACAACAAGGCTAACCTAAAATCAAAGTTAATTAATTACAATTAAATAATTTAATTAATAATAATAATAATAATAATAATTAACCTATCACAATGGGCTTTAGTTTCAGTTAATGTAATTGCCAAGACTGTATTTTGGGCACGTGCATGCTCTAATTTAGCATTTAAGCGTTTCAATTCAATATCAATTGCTTGTTTCTCAGTTTGTTGATCACATTGTCTTAAAATATCACCAACAATATGTTCAGCAACAGCTGTTGGTAAATCACTATTAATTAAATCATTTGGATTAACATCACGATTTGTATGATCTGATGCACGTTTTAATTTGATGCGTTCAGCAATTTTTGTTACAGGTCCAGTACAGGCGAAAGTTGCATTATTTTTTGTTGTTGTTGTTGCTATATTATTATGATTATTATTATTATTAGTTCGATGTATTGGTACAATATTACTATATTTAATATCTATACGTTCATTTTGATTATTATGTAGTTTTGTATCACAATCAATATCAATATGTGATTCGGGTGATTCGATTAATTTATTTTTTTCAACAATTATTTCATTTTTTTCTTCTGAATTATGTTGAGCTAATTTCGTATTTGCTTCATGTAATTGTTGTCTCAAATTGGCAATTTCTTGTTTGAATGGTTCAATAATTTCAGAATATGGTGATAATTCATTGTTATCATGATGTGATGAAGTCAATAATTTCGGTTCAGGTAGTTCTAATGGACTTTCAGATAACTGAAAGAAAATATGATAAATCTAAGATATTTAAATACATTTATGAAAAAATACAGCCTGTTTCCTCCTAAAACATCGAGAGTCATTTTTTATAATTTATTATTTATTGTCATTTGTAAACAACGATGGAATTATTAATGAAATATTATTATTAAGAAATATAAAAGCTTTATCACCGTTAAACAACTAAGAAAACCTTGGGCCTTGGGTGGATACGAACCGATGACCTTAGTTTAGCGCACCTTTGCTCTGACCAACTGAGCTACCAGGCTCCTAATCTTAGTTGTAAATTTATATTTGATCTCACCCAAATTCCCAACTTTTTTAATTGTTTAGCGGTAATAAAAATAAGGAAAGAAGTAAAACAGGAAAAGAGAGAAGGGAAACAACAAGAAAAAAAAATAAAAGGATAGAAGGAAAAATTTGAAGAGAAAAGATGGGGAAAACAACAAGAAAACAAAAGAAGAATCAAGTAAAAGAAACAAGGATTGATGACAGAAGAGAGAATGAGTAAAGAAACGAAATTACAAGTAAAGAAGGAAAGAAACAAGAATAGAGGGAAGTAGGTAATAAAGGAAAAACTAGAAGGGTTATAGAGAGGCAGAATATAAGAGAAAAAGAAAGAAAGGAAGAAAGAACAGAGGGCAGAACTGAAGAAAAGAAGCGAACAAAGAAATAGTGAGACGATGAAAGAAAGGTAGAAAATTAAGAAAAAAAGAAAGAAAGAAAAGAAGGGATTGAACAAAGAAGGTAAGAAGGAAGAGAAAGAAAGGAAAACACAAAAGAAAAGTGAAAGAAAAGAAAGAAACAAAGGTAGGAAGTGGGAAAGAAATGTCTCTTGCAAGAGCTATTTCAAAATCACTTTTAGTATCGAAACAGATTTTTTCTAGGAACTAACTAGAAACCTATCGCCAATTATTTCGTTTACTAAAATTTAGACAAATAGACTCTAATCAAATTATGTTCCTTTTCAAATAATAATTATTACGTTATTAATAATAAGAGAACAAATTCTAAAACGATCTCCCATAGGATGAAACAGACTGTAAATATCACTTAAATTCTCCTACATACAACTAATTTATTTTCTAAATCGCTTAATTCATTTTCTACAGGCTCTAATTCGCTTACTTCCAATGGACAAGTAACAGAATCCTCATGAGCACTAGCACACGATTCTAAAAGAAAAAAACAAATAAAACACATTAATATTTCAACACCCACCTCGTATAACAAAATCAATAAAATTCAAAACAGAACTTTATTATAATTTCTCTAAATGAACATAACGAAAACTCTACTTTAATATACAGCTAATTATTGTCAGAGTAAATTATAGCAGTAATGAATCACTTTTTTTTAGAATTTTGAGAAACATTATACTTTAGGGAGTCTACCGCTTTTTTTTCTCTCTTATGTTTGAGAAAAATCAAATTTACCAGACAGTTCATCTTCTTCAGTAATTGCCATCGTTCTTTGTTGATGTAATTTTCGTGTAAGTTCAGCTATAACCGAATGGAGCTCAGTCAGCTGCTCTTCGTAACGTTGAGCTTGCTCATCCAATTGTTGTTGTAAACGTTCCTAAAAGGATAGAAGAAAAAACTGATTTTAAGGTTGAACGCTACTGGATCAAAAGAAAAAATTGTAAGTTCAAAAATTTTGACAAAGTTATCAAAGCTTAATATTCGTCTAAACTACATTTGTAACAATTTTGAAAAAAATCTGTTTTGAAGTTTTTGAAAAAGAATGGAAAAACATCAATAAAATTTGATTTTTTACTAACTTATGTATGTATTTTTTTGTTTGATTTTGAACGTATAGTTTAACAACAAAAAAAAAAATAGAAAAGCCGAAATTCCGAAATTAGTGTATTTAATGTTAATATACGCTTTAAACCAAGTGTACGGCATAGATCAGCGATGAAAATTTATGTAAAAAGAATTATTTGTCATCAGCATCAATTTTTTTCTTGAAAAAACACATTTTAAAGTCTTAATTTAAAAATTCCCTGTATTGATCTCTAATAAAATAAAGTAATCTGTAAATATGGATGAAAATATAGATATAAAAGACGTAGTGGAGCATGCGCCATCTAACGTTTGAGAAACGTAGTAATCGTAGGTAGCGGACCATCTTAACTGGAAATTTTTATAGTAACAACAACAACATTGTGATATAAATTAGGAATCATTCCAACAATAAATAGAATGAAAGAATTTGATAATTTGTTGTTTTTCTCATTTTGTTCACATTATTGAGATGATAAAAGTCACAAATTAGTGACAACAATCTAATAAATATACGATTTGCTTTAATTTATTGTGTGTGAAATGATAACAAACAGTATATGGGGGAGTAGTAGAAATAGAATTCATTGATGTAGGTTTGGAGAAGGGAGTTGGTTCTAGGTCAACTCGAACGGAAAATCGATTTTGATGTTACCGTTTTTGTTCCTTTAACTACGAATTTATCTATTTCCAAACAAATCATGAAGAAGAATTTGAAAATAATTAAATGTAGTATTTATAAAAATAAACGAAATTCATTGAAGAATACTAAATATAAATTTAGAACACAATATTTAGAGTTATTTTAAAAGAACGTAAAGCTAAAAATTCTTTGTATATTTCATTAAAATACCGGGCAAGTCACGTAAGACTAAAAGTTTCTATGACAACTCCCATTATTTGAAGAGTGTTTCGAAAACTATTTCAAGGATTTGTAAAGTAGTCCCTGGAGATCATTTTATCAAAATGAGAACCCCGTAGCTCATTTAGAAGTTGGTCAAAAAACGCTAGTTTTGGACAAGGTCGCTATTTTCAAAAACGAGCAAAACGACTAAGAATGACTCGGAGACCCTCCCAACATTGATTTCTTCCGTTTTTCTCCCTTGCATTGTAGAAAAAATGTAAAACGTTCCCACCTATTCAACAAGAAAAATAAGAAAAACGAAAAAAATCAATGTTGGGGGATTTATGAGTTATATTAAGTCGTTTTGCCTCTTTAACTCGTTTTTGAGAATAGCGAGCTTGCCAAAAACTAGCGTTTTTGACCAACTTCCAAGTAAGCTACGAAGTTCTAATTTTGCTAAGATATTCTCCAGGCACTACCCTACAAATCCTTGAAATATTTTATGAATCAAATAATGTGAGTTATCATAGGAACTTTTAGTCTTACGTGACTCACCCGGTATACACAACACACAATAATAAGTTAATAATAATAAAATACTTTGACCTAAATGCAATATTTTGAGATACAACAAACATTCCTATATTTTGTTTGAAAGTTTTAGAGGACGTTTCATTTTGAAAAGAAACACAATTATGGACTTGCATCCTCTTTATTTAGAAAATTTTTGTCAAATACACTTTTTTTAAAAAAAGTTTACACAAAAAAATTCACAAACAAATTATTATTAAAAATAATAATACTAATAATAACACACAACGTTTCGGTTGGAACTATAATCTCCTACCGTTTTCAAGTGATTATTGACCAGATTATTGACAGTAGCGGACGGATCTGGTCAATAATCACTTGAAAACGGTAGGAGATTATAGTTCCAACCGAAACGTTGTGTGTTATTATTAGTATTATTATTTTTAATAATAATTTGTTTGTGAATTTTTTTGTGTAAACTTTTTTTAAAAAAAGTGTATTTGACAAAAATTTTCTAAATAAAGAGGATGCAAGTCCATAATTGTGTTTCTTTTCAAAACATTCCTAGCTTTCCGGTTATATTGGAATAACGGAACAATTTCAAAGTTTTATATGCAAATTATAGGTTCGTTCCCTATTCGTTATCAGTTGCAAAGCAATTTATTGAAAATTTACAATTCAAAAAAGCCGGAAAAAAAAATTGGTAGGTAATAGGCTCGTATTCTGTAACATAGTTCTGAGACATAGTTGTCTAAAACAAGGTAAATGATTTTGATACAATCACTTATTTTCTAAAGTTACAGAATATGAGCTCTTATATCCTTTGGGTATTCCCGTATTCTACGTCAAGTAGAGTAATTGAGTTGCTTCTTGGTCATTCCCAATGGAATCCTACCTACCACAGTTATTATCATCATTAACTGAAATAACAATGAAATTAAAGTGTAAATGATGATGATGAGGTACACGTTAAAGATAAAGGGGTGATTTAAATATTCCCATAAAGAATACTGACAGTGTCAACATAGCGAAGGAGTGTTTATAGTTCCATTCGCCTGTTCGGTAGATTTGAAAATTGTTAAACAAAGTTAATTGAACGAAGTGTAAATGAAACGATATAATAGACGATGAAATGTTGATGGTTTAATGTAAGAATTTACGTTGAAACTTGGCAGAAATTCCAAATAATTTCCATTGTCTAATGAAGAGCTTTGCAATTTAAAAGAAGAGTGTTCGTATTTAAAGTTAAGATTTCAGACTCGTTTTTTTTTTTTCATCTCGTCGTGTTAAATGCTCAAATTTAAAAGTGTTCCGTTCGCTTATCGGTGCTTTGAATTTTAAATAACACAGTTCGAGTTCTTTCGTACATTCTATTTTTTTCTTTTTTTCTATTTAATGTGAGAACAACAGGAGATCTTTAGGCAGTTATTAACAAAATTCGTTCACAATTTATCGGCTTCTATTGATTTTTAATCGTTAACAATAGGGACGATGTCAACGTTGTCTTTATTTGTATGGAGAAGAAATTGATAATAAACAAATGAAATATCCCGATTTTTTTAGCTATTTTTATACTTGGGATTTTTAAAACTGTTTTTCATCCAACTCTATTTTGATGTTGCTAAATTTGAACTTTCTGCCTCTCCTTCATATCGACAAAAAAAAAGATGATTGGTTATTTATTGATCCGGAAAATTTCATTCCAATAAATAAATAATCAATGGATATTTAAGGAATATATTTATGCTTCCCAATGATTGAAATTTCGTTTATAACGAATATGAATTGTTGAACCCTAGTTGCAAGAAAATCTTCCCGAGTGTCCCTTCTAGAATTTTATTCTAATTACAAGAAGATCAGTGATGTTAATTTACGGTATTTTTTGTATTATAAATGTGTATTATAGCGTTTTATATGGTATTTAATGTTTTTTATTTAAAAATTGGCGGAAGTAGATATTATATTGCATATCACATTAAGTTATTCTTAGCTAATTACTGATCACTGATCAGTGATCAATGATCAAACACATAAACAAACGAATAAAATGTTGATATTTAAGCTTAAAATTAAGAATAATTACAAATTCCTATTTTACGTTTTCTTTTCATTTTTGTGTAACTATCAAAGAGGTAAAAATCAAATCAAAATAGCCTTATTTTTCCAATGTCGTGTTAAATTTTTAATACATAAGCTATTTAATGTATTTTACAACTGTATTATACACTCTCTCACACTCACATCACTGGAAAGACGAACAATATCGAAAAGGAACATTGGAGAATTACGATTTATCTTTTGAAAATAAGAAGATGACATATTTAATTAATAATCGGCGTATTCCTTATTTATAAAAAATTGCAATTAATTTAAATTATTTATAACATCCGGATTATTTTCGACAGTTTTAATTATACAAAGCACGTATAAAACAGTGGTATATGTATTTTTTTTTCAATTTGCAAACAATTGAAAAGTGTCCATATTTGTAAACGATAACACAACCAAAGAAGAAACAATAAACAACGATTTGAATTGAAATTGAATTTCGTCTATACTTATTCGAATTCAACTTGACTATCTCTTAGTTGTTATACGATTAGTTTTATAAAAAGTTTAGTCAAGTCAAATTTGATTGAATATTGTGTGAAACTCCTATTAGTTGACGAGCGATTCCAAAAATATTTCAAGGACTTATAGGAAGGTCCCTAGAGAACATTTTAGCAAAATTTGAACCTTCTAAAATACAATGGATAACAACGGGAAAAAAATCAATGTTGAAAGGTTCATCGAGTCATTCTTAGCCGTTTTGCGTGTTTAGCTCGTTAAAAACTGTGATCTTGTACAAAACGAGCATTCTTGGCCAACTTCAAAATGAGCTACAAGGTTCAAGTTTTGCTAAAATGTTCTCTAGTTACCCTTCTAAAATGCCTTGAAAATTTTTTGAAATCACTGGTCAACTAATAGGAAGTTTACACGAAACCTTTACTTTTAGAGCAGCAGGGCGGTATACACGTCTAACTGATTGAATGCCTGAAATAATGTACATGTTGTCTTTGTGAATATTCTACTAGAAAAACACGGAACTCTATTTCATTCTGCATACAGAAATAAATAAAGTCCCTTCTTTTATTTCTATATCTACACAGTAATTTTAAATTATAGAAGTAGATGGTTTTGTGTAATAGAAAACAGATGTTTCAATGTTTATTTTGCATGATCAATGATTGTTTATTAATTTTTGCATATTTCAGAACTTTTTTTATTAAATCATTAATCATTTTGATTGAAGAGACTTTTGTAATTTCCGTGATTTTCTCAACGGAAAATCGAATTTTCTATAGATGTGTGGGTGATTGGTGAAAAGCTTGTAAAAGAGGATATTGCACAGTAAATGTCCAATTTCGTTCGTATAAATCAAATTTCAAACTTATATACAAGAAGATAGAAAAGATGAAACTCCCTCTCAACAGAATCGACAGTGTTTCAATATTATTAAACAAGTTGTATCTACAAGAATTGATCAATTACCTACAATATAGAGGTGAATTTTAATAAATCAACACAATTCTTATCGATTATTTTTGATGAATAAAACCACAAATATAAGATCAAAGGAAGTCGTATAGATTGAGAACACACTTCCGGTTCATAACCCTATCAATTTCGAAGGGGGTAGTTGAATAGAAATTTGAATCAACAACGTCAAATCGCCTCGATCTCGATCTCCATTGATACCGGGTGCACATTCTAAATATGGTCGATACTATGAAACTCCTTTAAGTTGACGAGAGTAGTCCGTGGAGATTACTTTAGCAAAATTAGAGCCTCGTAGCTCATTTGGGAGTAGTTCAAAAATAATCATTTTAGACGTTGAGATTTTTTAACACTATAGATAAACACGTAAAATGATTAAGAATGATGCGAAGACCCTCTCAACATTGACTTTTTTTCTACGAATGTGTTGAAAAATGAAAAAAAAATCAATGCTGGGAAAATCCTCGAGTCACTCCAAGTCATTTTATGCTTTTAGCAACTGTTTGAAAATGGTGAAATCGCCCAAAACTAGCGTTTTGTTTGGCTAACTTCCAAATTAGCTACGAGATTCTAACTTTGCTGTAATGCTTTCCAGGGTCTACCCTACAAATCCTTGAAATGTTTTTGAAATCGCTCGTCAATTAATAGGAGTTTCATAGGATCGATCATATTTAGATTCGACACCGTGTATGTTAGACAAAGTCAGTTAATTTTTCCTTTAATTGTATAAGTCGAGATCAAGGTATTGGTTGGTTAAGAATACTGTCGATTAGTAGAATATTTAACGAGTTTTGTATTTTTAGCACCGGATTCCACTTTATACCGAACACGATCTTCACCCATTTAATTTTAGAATATTATGGATAATCGATACAATTTTAATATTTAAAAAAAAAATACGTACACAATTGCCAGTACAATTATTATATCTTGGTGGTTTTGTAATAATAGTCTTATTAGGTGTGGACGGTGATTTATTGTTATTAACAAATAATGGTGGCGGTTGTTGTTCACAATCGATATGATGATTTGAAGAACCAGGACAACATAACCATGATCGTCTTGGTAAATCTCCAGAATACGGTTCATCATATGTACGTTCTTCTTCTTCTTCAACTTGTTGTTGTTGTTGTTTATTTTTATTATTATTATCACTATTATTTTTACTAATTGTATATAAATGTCCAAATGTTAGATCATTACTACTAATAAAATGACCACCAACACAACATTTACCATGATAATCATCTGGTGTTAGACCGAAATTACATTTTTTATTGAAATTTAATTCATAATCTCTAACAACAACAAAATTCGGTTGTTTTTCGACAATTTTACCATAAAGAAAATTCGGTGGTTGTTGTTGTGGTATTGTTGTTGTTACTTTAATCGTCTCATTTTCTTGTATTTTTAATGGAAACTTCTCTGGACTTGAAGTACCAGTACAAGTATCAACTGGATTAAAAATGTACGTGGTTAAACAGTTCTTATCACCACCATCACTAACAACACCACCACCTCCACCACCACCACCACCCCTATCACTTTCAACAATTGCAAGTTCTGTGCCCGCCAGCCTGGTAATTTTTCTAGCTACCCTTCTGTCAACTTTTCAAAACAATAATTGTTTCCAAAACAACAAGGGTCATCCTTCTTTTTTCTAACCATTTGAAAGATACATCTTAAATTTATAATACGACGTAGTAGGTATCGATTAATTTCACTTACTACTTATATAAAGTTTAGGTTTCTGTGACACAAAACTTGGTGTAATCCGATCTAATTGCAGGCAAAACAGGAATTTATTACCTTTAAAATCAATTAATTATTACAGATAATTATCTAGGAAAAATTAAGACAATTAAGACAGAATTAATCAAATTTAATTAGAATGGTTTTGTTGATTTTCTATTACTAAAACAATCGGCATAAATGTTAAATTTTGTGTAGTGGCAGATGAAAATTACAAATTCGAATGGAATTTAAGAATTTTTCCACCGTTATGAAAACGATGCTATTAAATACAAGAAATACCAGAGATAACGGAATCGTTGTCTTCTTCAACATTAAAACTAATTCCTATCAGAAACTTATCTATAATAGATTAAACAAAAATTAATTAAATATTAGTGTTAATTAACACACGAAAATTTAGGTCAAAACATAAAACTAATAAAATTGGATTTGTTTCACAATGAAGTGGTATAATAAGAGCGATATGAGAATTCATCCCTTAAAATTGCGCCACAGAATCCTGTTTTTTTCATTTATATTTATTCTAAATTTACATTTGGCACTCTATCAACAATAACAACAACCCACAAAAAATTCTTATCACAACTAAGGTTATCAACTAATGATACAAAATTTTGTTCCTTTCGATTTAGACGAAATCTAAACGGTACGAAGCGCGTGTTCCCACTGAGACACCATCGCCGCATTACGTAACTCGCGGAATGTCCACCACCACCACCACCACTACCACTACAGAGGGAAAAAAGCTTTAAATAATTGAAGTAGTGGGGCGCGTTGACGCGGATAGTTTTTTTTTACCTTTCTCAATCCAGAAGGAAATGATGGAAAACGTAAAAAAATGATCACATACAAAAAATATGTCATCACAAAGGGATAATTACCAAATTTGATTTGAATAACAAAGTGGAATTTACATACAACAACAACAAAATACAGAAGGGAAGCTCTCTTAATTTAGTTGTTTCTGGTTGTTGATAATAAACAAACTTTTGATTAACAAGATTACTTGAATCTTAATTAAATACATTCTAATTTGGAGTTCAAAGTCGAGTTAACCAAGAACTGTAGGTACTTACCTGTAGTAAAATTATATAGAGTTAGTAATTTTAACTAGAAATATACAATGTGTTGATTCTAACAATAAGTATACTCGATTCTATGAAACTCTTATCAGTTAACGGATGATGCGAAAAATATTTTTAAGATTTGTAACAGGGCCTCTGGGGACCATTTTAGCAAAATTAGAACGTCGTAGCTGTCACAATTTTTAAAAAAAACTTGATACACACGTAAAATGACTTACGAGTGACTAGAATATCCTGGAACAGGAGCTTAACTCGTTTTTGAAAATTTTGACCAACTATCAAATGAGCTTCGAGGTTCTGATTTTGCTAAAATAGTTTCCAGGGACCCCCTTACAAATCCTTAAAATATTTTTTGAATCACTCGTTAACTAATAGAAGTTGCATAGTATCAACCATATTTAGAATCGACACCCTGTATATATCCTACACATAGATATAAGAAAAAATAGAGAGAAAATAGACCTATTTCCCATCAACTTTCGTTATTCCTCTAACAAACTACAGAGAGAAAGAAAAAGAGGGAAAGAACGAAGGAACAATAATTGAAAGACAGACTTTCAAAGTGTTCCTAATTTATTTTGCCAGTGCTGTATAAGCTACAATAATCGATATTTATGCGTACATGCATAAAACAAACGAATTTTGATTGTTATCAATAAATTATTGATCTTTTATTGATATCTTGTTAAAACAAAATCATAGAATATTATAATAGTTAACTTGACTCGGTTGTTTCTTTTTTGTTATTCTCTAAGGAAACCGCACAGAACTGAATAATATTGTACATGAGAAAATAATAATGATCGTATATACAAGGGTTATATTGAAGGGTTGTACATATTCTATACCCCTATACTGTAATTGACTCATTATCTAGACTAAAACTATACTGAAATGAGGTTCTTTAAAAGATATTCCTTTCTTTTCAAATAATAAATCATGATTGGTTTAATATTGTAATTGTATTACGAATAACAGTACATTAAAAAACGAGTTTCAGAAGTCGACAATTCCTGCACGAGACCAAGTTTAAAAAACGACCCGCGAAGCGGGGAGTTTTTTAATGGTCGTGTGCAGAAATGACTTCTGAAACGCGTTTTTTATACTATTTTTTCTATTTTGCACCCTTTTGTACCCTTTTTTAATAAAAATTGAACCCTTGAAATTTAGGGAATTTCGCGGCAGTTGGTATTAACTAGAACGACATATTAAAATTGTTCAATTGTTTTCTCTTCTGCACTTGCTCGATTGTTTGTATTTAAATTCAGAAACCATCACAAACGTAAGTGACAATAATAAATTCTTTAAAAATTTTGTATTAACAAATAATGAACCTGAGATTACGATAAATTCTAGCGGTACGTCTCATGTAATCGTTACCGTTTATAATAATTGCACATTTAACGATAATAAATATAACTTGACAAATCTAGCTTTGCGGGTGAAAATTTCAATGGATGCGCAAATAAAGAAGTGAGAAAGTATTCGGAATACAAAGATAGAAATATAAGACGTTCCCAAGTACAGTCTGTGACAGAATTTTGTCCGATTAATTGTACGATATACATATTTATTTAGGATGATAATAATAATAATAATAATTAGTTAAATCATATAAAATGTGATTTAACTAATAAAATAAACAATAAAAAATATAAGATCATTTTAATTTAATAAATACAAAGAATAATTTCATTTTTCTCTCAATTATTATCTCTTGTTTATATTTACAATTTTTTTTATTTTGGGATAAAGATTTTGACAATGTTTGCTTATTTAATTATAATTCATCATCCCATATAGGTGCTATATGGATTTCTAACATTCTAAAAAAAAAATCATAGGGATGGTCTTGCGATTGCTGGAGAGTATAGACGACATGAGCCGTACGGCTATCTATACATAAATGAAATATACAATAATGCTTTTGCTGTTGAATGTACTTTAGTAACGTGTCTCAAATTTTTCTACTACGCATCTGGGGGCGGAACTATTTCACCCGCAAAGCTAGATTTGTCAAGCTGTAAATAAAATCACAAAATAATTTGAGGTTATATTGTCAATGTCAACTTTTGTTTTTCTCAACACCAATCACATAGAATATAAAAGATGCATGTGCAAGCTGCCAACCTTAAGAAAATAAATTATACTAGGTATTAAAATACCCAAAAGGAGTGCTTTAATAGATATTTAAGCACTCCTTTTGTTATATTAACAACCTTATTATAGAACCAAAATAGAAAAAAATAATTAAGTAAACAATAACAAAATTAATAATTATTGTTACTAAAACAATGGATTGTATTCACATATCAAAGTTGGATATTTATTTCAATGTCAACTATTGTTTGTACAGTTTATTTCAATTTTATTATTATTTTAATTACCCGTATCATTACAATTATCAATGATTTTCTTTTGTTTCATATTGAAAACCAATCAAATAAATTGTCGAACAAAAATTATAATCAAAGTACAAACTTTTCTACTTTTCATGTTTATAACAATTGTTTCATAACAATTGACTTATACTGTTACGGCAACCCAACTTAATACATAGAAGGGGAAATATCAAAGACCGCCCTATATTTGAGACTTGCGCATAACTTAAATTAAACTAGATTTGAAACAAACTAATTGTCTTGTATGTATGTATGTATGTGTTTCAATTTAATTTATGCATACAAATAAATTAATTCAATTGCCTTTACGGTATATCCAACAAATTTCCACTTTAATGATCATATAAAATTCACTTTTTTCTGTTTCCAATTTTCTGTTATTTCCATAATTCTCGTTTGAAGTGTCTATTATTGATTGATCATAAATCATACTCTAATAAAAGGTGGTAAGTATAACCTTTTAAAATTTCCAACACACGTTCCACTAGTTAACAAGATTATCATGACAACAAAGAAAATTTATGAGTCTGATGTTTGATAGAGGCAAAGATACTTTATCAAAAGTTTCAAATACTTTTAGTAATTCAAATTTCCATATTATTTAAAATAGGTCTAATATTCATTCTTTTATCGTACCGAAACGTTTTTTAATTGCAAGTAAAATTAGCCTTGGAACAAGAAACATCCCCATAATCTTATTATGTATATATGGCGTTAAACGAGTCCCGCACATTCTTTTAGGGGTAGATAGAAAATTAAATTCGAAGACCAAAAGTCCTATACCATTTTTTAACCTAACGCACAGGTAATTAATAATTAATAAAATTAAGTAGTCAATCTGGTGCGCGCTATAGATATTGATGGTGGGAAGTGAGGAGTAGTCCAGTTAACACGCCGTGCAAAGCGAAAAAGCACCTGATTGGCCACTAAATTTGATTGATTACTAATTACTTAGCGGCGGGATTTGCCCGAATTTGCGTGCAGGTGACAGTACTGCTCTAAACTATCTTATATGTTAGCGCTCTCCAATCGCACTCGCTCTCCATCGATCTTTTAATGGAGTTATACATTTATTTGTTGCAATAGTAGCACTATAATCATTCAACGTACATAGCGTTGATGAAATGAGTGAGCGACGTCACAAACAATAAACAGGCAGGTCTACTGTAGCTGTTTTTTGCCTCTCTCTTGATACATTTTCATAAGCGCAGCGAATTGGTGGGTACAAGTACTTGGTGGAATACAAACTAATAAAAGATAACAAAAAAAAAAACAAGAATCACGTATGTATCCATGTCCATGGCGTGCGTTGACGATAATCGCGCGACAATTTAAAGTAAATTCACGATCCCGCACCTAACTAATTATTTGTGCTTCAGGTGAAAAAAATGGTATAGAACTTTTTGTATTAGAATTTCATCCCCTACCTGGCCCTAAAAAGATATATGGGATTTATGGGATACCCTGTACGTCGGTATTAGTGATTAATAATCACTAAAAGACAATCACTGATTATCTTTTAGATTATGTAACATTTTGTTAATAGATTTCTTGTGTTTTTGTCGTTGTTATTGTAGTTCTTGTAGCTAATTTTTTAGCAGCATACCTAATATCTTTAATAAAGGCAATGAATTTGTGTTGTTTAAAAGTTTAGTTCAAATAACTAAAAATAGTAAATTTCTTGCAATATCCTACAAATATTGACATAAAATGTTTGTCAAAAAGATAACTAACATAAAATTCATTCAATATACATGTGAAAGAAGAATTTCAACATTTATAATACGACTTTTTATAAATCTGTCTCAATTTATAAAACTATGAAATACTTACGTACATTCCAACTATTCGTATTTATTTTTATTCTTCTTGTTTCGGTGTATTTTTTTGACGAAACAAAAGAAGACATTGCCCCAAGACAAATATAATCCGAGAAACCAACAAAATGTAGATGAAGACCACAAAACAACAACATATTCATCTAGCAACACTAACAGACGAGAGAAAGATTAAAATAAAATAGAAAATTAGAATTATAGACATAAAAGATATTGATTTTCGCTTTCTAAAGTTTTGAAAATATTTCTATTACTCCAATTGCTAATCAGGTATACAGTCTTTTTTAGGTAAATATGGTGAGTTTCAGTAACTTCGCTATAAGTCTTTCATTTTTTAATAGAATTAAATAATTTTTACAAGAACTTGAAGGGGAACACCTGAGCTATTTATTGTAGGTAAGAGCGCCCTTCTACAATTTTTGGAAATAGGATAAATAGACGTCAACTTTTGGAAAAAATGACCCTTTTAAGAAATTATAGTCAACTGAATACAAAAATAATTTGTCTTTTGAAATTAATTAATTATTTTTTTTGCAAGAAAAAAGTGAAAAGTATGTGAATATTAGAAAGGGCGACTCTGACCTCTCTTGAACCCTCGAGAATTCAGGCCAGGAGGTTCCTTTTCCTAGGAGCCATAAATTTGAAAAAGCTAAGAAAAATGTAATAAAGTTTAAAGGACTAGTTTCAGTAATAATTACCCCATTTTTCGTCTTATTTTAAACGTGTAAACTCAGAAGCTCATTATAAACGTAACTAGATAATATACCCCTCTTTATCTCATAAAATTATAACAGAAACGTGTTACAAGGAAAACTTGTAGATATCCACCAGAGGTGTAACCACACATTTAAAGACCCTATAAATATTATTTTATCCAGAAATTTCAAAAAATAGACAAATTGATAATGGATTTGAATTTGGCGCCATCGTACTACCAACACAAATTATTTAAATCGACAAGTACACTAAAAACAAAAATTACTAAAATTATTCTACAGGAAGTTAAATAATCCCGCACAACTTTTATGAGCAGATAGCATGTACCATTTTTTAATCTAAGGCACAGGTAATTAATAATTAATTAATATAATTAAATTAAGTACCCAATCAGGAGCGGCTATAGCCATATTCATGGTGCAAGATGAGAATAATACGAAACAAAAATAAAGAGATTGATAATTGATTTGAATTTGGCGCCATTGTACTACCAACACAAATTATATCAATCAACAAATACACTAAAAACAAAAATTACTAAAATTCTTGAATGTGAATTTTAAATTTAAACCAAATGTTATCTCTTCTGGATAATTAAATTAAAACAAATCAAATCGTTGAAAAAATTTTACATCATTTATTAATTTGGAAATTTGTAAACAATAATATTTTAGATTATTTCAAGAAAAACGAGATGCAAACATAACCTCAAAACATGTATCGTCTATCGAATTTTATCAATATTTCCACAACTTATACGAAAACATTGACGAATTTAAAACGTTTCAATGAGAAAATCACTAAGAAAGTTGAAGGAACATTTATTGAACGTCGTTTAAATTATATGAAAGCAGTCTATCGTGATTATAAAGACGTTTTAGTCAATGTCCGACAAGATATTAAAGATAAACCAATTAAATCAACATTTGTATTTATTGGAATTGGTTTGTTTGGTATTAGTTTAAAAACGAATCCAACTGAACAACAATTCTATGGGAAATTTATCGAATGTACAAATCAAGTGAATTTAGTACATTCAGATTTAGTTAATCCAGAAACTGTTAAACATTTATTATTTATACAAAGGTGTTATAATCAAAATTTGATACGTTATAAAAGCTTTGGTTTCATCTCGATTATATGGATAGATAAATATAGTAATGAATGTAATATTTATGAAACGAATTGTAAATATTTACAACCGAAATTTTACGAATACACCAACCGAATTATTGATATCGGTTTTTGGAATATTTGGTGGATTCTATCACGTAAAATGTTAGATTATGATATTAATTATTAAATAGAATAAACTCACTTTAAAATCATCTTCGCATTTCTTATTGTTGTTATTTGATTTCATTGTTAATTTCGGTACAGGACTCATATCTCTAGCTCCCGAATCCCATTCCCAACTATCCAATTTACCTTGACTGATCTCACTATTATTATCAGGATGATTACTATGCTTATGTTGTTTAATAGCATCAATTTCTGTCTTTAAAGCTAAACGTCGTTGAAAGAATTGTTCATATGATATTTTACCATCAGCATCAGCGCCTAATTGTAACATTAATTCATCGAGAGAATCTTCTAAACTCAATTCACGACAAATTGCTAGAAGATCTTGACTGAAAATTCGATAATTTCTAATTAATTTTTAAATTTATTCAATTTCTATTCCATTTACCTATCAATATAACCATCACCATTAGCATCACAAGCTTGAAATAAACGTTTTACACGCTCTTCATCACAAATCGAACTGGCACTCTCACTGACGCAATCCGTCTCTGCCATAGCCCCCACATTAATTCTCTTTAATAACAATAAATAATTTATTTAAACAATTTCGATTGAAAAAAAGTAAACAAATCACAATAACATTGAGAGATTGTCAACATTGACAGATATACTAGTGACGTCTATTACCAAACTAGAGAAACATCAAAAGACTTGGTCAATTTCCTTAATTATAAATTATAAATATAAAGCAGCTAAAGCTAATCATTCTAATTTATAAATAAGTTTTCTTGCAAAACATTAAATATTAGGCAAAGTATAGAATCTGTGTTGGAATTAGATAAAAATTTGTATTTGTTGAGTACCTATTTGCGAACGCAGTTCTAAATTTGACGTTTCATTCACCAACTAAACAAATTTACCCAGAATTCCCAATTCTGTATCTATTTATCGCCCCCCGAATTCGAAAATAGAAGTGAAATTGCTTATTTGTAAAAAAATTGTGAATTATAGTAAATTTTCCATTGTATTACATAAATTTTCCAGTTATATTCTATTTTTTGTAGCTCTTTATGAACATGTAAAAGTGAGGTTATGTCGGTTATTTTTTTTAAACTAATTTAAATAGTAATTGTAAAAATGTTTCATCGTATTACACGAATTTTTCAGCCGATTTCTATACTACCGAAAGGTGCACAGATTAAAAACAACGAAATTACATCAAAAAGTCAAAAGGTTTGTGTTTTTTCCTTTGAGAATCGTAATAATTTTTATTATTTACTATTTCAGTTAATGTTAGATTTAGGGATTATAAAACAATCAAGTCCTGGTTGTTTCCATTTTTTACCATTAGGAAATCGTTCATTGAACAAATTAATAAAAATTGTCGACAATGAAATGGAGAAAATCGGTGCACAAAAAGTACTTTTACCAACATTAACAAATTCCAAATTATGGACAATAACAGGTAGTTTTATGGAATTATTTAAATAATCAAACGTTTAATTGATTAGTTTTTGGTTAAATTAGGTCGTCTTGATGGTGTTTCATCGGAATTATTCACATTAAAAGATCGCCACAATCAAGATTACATTCTCAGTCCGGTAAAAACAATCGTAATTCTCTTACAATAAATTAATGTTAAAATTGTAGACACACGAAGAAGCAATTACAGATTTAATAGCTTCAATAGGTCCAATGTCGTACAAACAATTCCCATTACGTTTGTATCAAATTACAAGTAAATTTCGGGACGAAATAAAGCCCAGATTTGGTTTAATACGTGCCAAACAATTTATCATGAAAGATTTGTATTCATTTGATATTGATTTGGAACAAGCTAAACAAACTTATCGGGAAATTAGCGATTGTTATGCACGTATTTTTAAACAAATCAACATCGATTTTGTAAAAGGTGATGATAATTTTGTCATTAATTCAAAATTAACAATTTTTTGGTATTGTTTTAGTAATTGGTAATAGTGGCAATATCGGTGGATCATTATCGCATGAGTATCATTATAAGGCTGATATTGGTGAAGATAAAATTCTAACGTGTAATCATTGTAAATATTCGGCAAATTATGAAATTATCAACGATAAAAATAAATGTTCAAATTGTAAAAGTGATTCTATTGAAATCTCAACAGGAATTGAAGTATTACAATCTTCTAATTATTATTAAAGTTAATCATACTTTTTTTTAAGGTTGGACATACGTTTCTGTTAGAAGATAAATATTCGAAACCGTTAAATGCCACTTATTTACGCCGTGATGGTAAATTTGAATTTTTACAAATGGGTTGTTACGGTTTGGGTATAACACGAATTCTAGCTGCTACCATTGAAGTATTGTCGAACAATTTAGAAATTCGATGGCCTACAAGTTTAGCACCGTATCTACTTGCGATACTACCACCGAAAAGTGGTAGTAAAGAAGAAATCCATTTAAACACACACAATATTGATGATTTATTATATAAAAAATTAAAACAATTTGAAATATTTCACGATAATATTGTAGTAGATGATCGGATTAATATGACGATAGGGAAACGATTTTTAGATGCTAAACGTATCGGTTATCCGTTTATTCTAGTTTTAGGTCAATGTATTTTAGAAAATCCACCACTATACGAATTCAACGATTTAAATAAGAATCAACAATACTATTTCAATGAAGATGAACTATTCGATTATCTCAAACAAATACAAATTTAATTATTTTTTGTTATATTTTGTAAATATTTCCGCCACATTCGACATTGTTGGATACGTGCAAGTCTACAATCTTCACTTTCAACATATTTATATGATAATCGTTGAGCAGGAAACATCACATCTTTGTTTTCTTCAGGTAAGTTGAATTGGTTTAATGGAATTTTCTTAGCAAATTCCTCTTCAACTCTCAAAAACGGCTCGTAATATTGCCGATCTTGTCCTAAAATACCCACACCGATACCTTTTTCATTTAAAATCTCTTCAGGTGCTGTAAATGCAGCTTGCAAATATTCGGATCGTTCATTCGACAATTGTTTATCGTGATTTCCAAACAGTATTTCTTGTATAACAGGTGATCGATGTTTTAGTTTCATTTCAACAATATTTGCAATACCCGAAATAATTCGATTTTCTAATGGTGTTATTTTAAAGTCGGTACTCATTCGAAATTTTGCGTTGAAAATATTCGTTCGTAATATTCGATTCAATTCAAATTCTATAAATTACTGAATTAGATTCAAACGAGTCACAAATTTTCGAATTTCTCACCAATTGCACCCAAATGTTGTCGATTCAATGCAATCCAAATGATTCGCTCCAACATACAGACAAGATTCTCAAATAATTTTCGACCTTTTTCAGATAGTGAAATTTTCGTTCGTGGACGTATATGATGAAAACGTTTCATATCATGTAAACCCAAGAGAATTATTGAATAATTTTTAGCAACAATCTCACGTAAATCAGATAAATTATCACGAATTATATTTTCAAAATTTCGCGTAATTGAATGTGATAATTTCGATATATTACGACGCATGTAGAAATAATCTAAAATTTGAAAATAATATTGAAAATATATCAATAACGATCGTATAAATGCATCAATTTGTTTTGTATGTAACAAATCAATTAATTCAGTATTTAAATCATGTGAATTTGCTGTAAATATTACAACATCTTTGATATCTTGTAATGTGATTATATCCAATTGATTTGTTGTAATTTTACGTTGATAATGTATACGGAAATGGGTTTGTAGTAGATAATCGAAATTATCAGTGAAACGTATTTTATGTTCAGTTCCATCACTAGGTGCATCTTTATCGACAATTTCGGCAATAATCTTCGGTGATGTACTGTTAATTAACATTAATTTAAACGAGAATTTTTGATTTAATTCCAATTAATCTTACTCGATGAAGTTTAAACCATTATTGTTATCATCCCAAATCCAATAGCCTTCCGTGTAGATTGATTCGTAAATGGTTTTACTTTTAGCCATTGATTACATTATTTTTATCGTTACAACAAAATTTATGAATTTTTTTGATAACAAACTACTAGATTTGATCTTTCAATGCGTATGAAACAATATCAATAAAGTCGAATAGATAAGATTTACAATAATTCGCTGAGAAAATTGCAAAAATACTCCAAAATTTCGAACAATCACCACACAATACTGTATAAGCGAATAATTGTGATAATGTTAAATATAATGCAACAATGCTTAGATGATTATATTGGAAACTAATATCCCATATTAATGATGGTAATAGTAGAAATACACCAAAACTGGATATTGTTAATGTTTTCCATAATAGTAACAAGGAGATTTTCGGTATTTTAACATAACCACAATATAAGTATGTTAAAATATATAAAACCATTATAAAACAAGCTGTTTCTGAAATTTTACTATTTAATAAATTAATTTCCAAGTGGTGAATCTTTATACTTATAGCCATTTGAAGGCAAATAAAATAGAATTGAAAGTCAGCTATATCAACATCAACTTCACGCAAATACGGTTCCGTATTTCTACTATTTTGATTACAATAATTTAATATCCATTCAGAATAACTTTCCATCAACAATAAAATTACGGATAATTTCCAAAAATTCTAGAAAAATTTCCAAATTAACGTAAATAAAAATCAAATTTCAAAACATCAACCTTTAATTCTGTATTATATAAAATATGTCTATATGCTTCTTTACGTAATAATACTAAATCAATTATTACTATTACAGTATCATATTCAATATATTTATCGGTGATTTTACAGCATTTTTCCTGGAAAAAAGTGAAATTTAAAAAAATCACAAAAAGTAAGGTTAGATTTTTGGCAATTTTACACAGTTTGTTAATTTCAATATAGATGAATTATATTTTTTATAGAGACTTTTAACATGATTTCCACAATTAACACAACTATATTTTTGATTATTATTCATTATTTTTAATTAATTTTCACAAAAAAAGACGGATATAACCTCAATTTTTTTGGTTTGTAAAACTTTGTCAACGTTGCCACATTAGTAAATTCTCGAATTCTGTGTATTATATTTGACGGATTTGGAGATATTTAATAATTTCGATTTTAAATTCAAAGAAAAACCAAATACATATTCCCTTTTCAAAATTAAGAATTCACTTTCGATTGATATGAACAATAAAATTGATTAATAAAAATAACGGTACGACTGGCAACACTGCGGATGTGGTTAAAATTGCAAATAACTCCATTTGTTATTCCCCTCTAATTAAAATTAAATAAAATAAATCGAATTATAAATTAGGATAAGACTTGCAATTAATAGCAATATTTATTTTTAGATTTCAATAAATTTTATATAACGGAAGAAAAAAAAAATACAACTGTTGATTTGATGATAGTCTTAGGGATTTTTGTATCGGAAACAAATCAATGTTGGTGGCACTGTTTTCGTGTGTCTGGAAACAAATAAGAAAATTTCAACTTTTGTTGATTAAAAATTGATTAAAATCGTGATAATTTATCGATTAAATTATAATTATATCAGTTTTAATCAACATTAATGCATATTGTAAGTAATTACAAATTTAATTATAATTTTATATAAAAATAATGATAAATTTATTAACCTTGGCATTATATCTATATATGTTTTTATTTTATTTTACATTGTATCTCTTTCTTTTATATAGTTAGTTGTATATGGTTGTCTTTTCCCCTCTTGCTTCCCCGGCAATGGCTTTTGTTTGCGTTGGTGTGCGTGTGTGTGACAGCAGTAGCAGCAGTAGCAGCCATCAGGGAGGGTGTTCATCGTTGATTTCACAATAATCATCTAGCAGATTTTTTATTAATTATTAACAAAAAAAAAATGATGAAATCTATCATTTAATTTAAACAAGAATCAAATGATTGATTTGTTTGTAAATTTGTGATAATTATTGTGAATTTGCTTTTTTTTTGTTGTTCAATTTAGTTTTGGTCGTGTGTTCAATGTGCAATGCCCCTATTGGATCAATAGTGTACTACACAAATTTATAAAATTACTCATTCTCTCTTGCTCAATAGTGATTGTGTGTATGTATTTGTATAGAATTTATATATATTTACAAGGTTTTCCATTATTATTATTATTATTCAAATTATTTATTTAACTATATTAATTATCATTTTCATTATTATTATTTTGCAGTTAAAATGAATACAAACAATCATAATCAAACAAGAAGGAATTCATCATCGTTCAGTAGACATACGAATTCGAGTCGTCCAACACATACACATGGTCATCAACGTTGGCCAAATCGTTATGCCAAAGATTATGGCAGGGAATATGATAATAATTTCAATAGAGGGTAATTAACTCATAATTATAACCATTATTATTATTATTCTTTTCAATTCTAGGGAATGTTCTGTGACACCTAGTGCAAGTCCGAAAGACTCCAACTATGTTCATGGTTATCCTAAATCTTCCCAATTAAGTCCAATTTCTCGCAATAATCATGTACATTATACTAATGAAACATCAGGTAATTGCTTTTTTGTGATAAATCTACGTATTTTCCTGTTTGTTTGTTTGTTTGTTTTCTTTTGTGTTCAGGTCATCAACATCAAGATAATCGACGACATATACCATTAACAAATAATACACAAGAACGTCGACACACCCTTAATCAAAATTATCATAATATAAGTACAGATAGGCGACATTTAAATAATTTAAATGATCGCCGTCATATATCACCACCATTACATATAAATATTTGTGAGAATTCAACAAATTTAATCAGTTTAAATAATTCACCAACTGATGTTTTACAACATACAAGAAATATGATTGATTTCTCAAATTCTCAGCGTAGGCATGCTAGAGGTATATTTTATTTTCGTTTTTTTTTATAATAATAAAATTGATTGTTGTTTATTCTAGTTGTAGATTTACGTGTAAGTCCAGTTCAATTCCAACAACATTCACCACAATATTATCGACAAAATAGTAATGGTAGTAATGGTAGTGGTGGTGGTGTTGGTGTTGTTGTTGGTGGTAATAGCAATACTAGTCTTGTTGGTGCCGTCAGTGGTGTTGGTGGTGTAGGTGGTAATCTTACAAATACTGATGATGCTATAAAAAGTGAAAGTCCGTCCCGTAAACGTAGACGTTTATCAAGATCTGGCCATCATATTGAATTGAATACACAACCGGCATCACCGCCTAGACGTTCACCACGTCAACATCCCCCATCAACGCCACATCATAATCTTCAGGTAAGTATTATAGATTTCAATGCTGCAATATAACATCCTTTTTATGTTTTATTAGGGTAGTCCACCTTTACGTCGTCCACGATATAGAGATAGAAATGATTTTATCCATGCTCATCATCAAACATTTCTTCCGAGTCCGCCTCCAGTTGCTCATCCACATCAATCAACAATGATGATGGATATTAATCAAGTATGTATTGAATTTAATTTAATTTAAATCTTTAAATTTGTTTTTTGTTTTTTTTTTTTTGTTTCTAAAGGTACCAGTAACAATTCCAATGAATCATGAAACTGTATGGAGTTATACACCATCACCGCATATATCTTTATGTACAGCACCACCAGGTGCACCACCACATATGCATAGTTGTCATATGCATAATATGTATCCAACACCACATCAATTAGTACCACAACAATTTCCTGGTTGTCTTCCACATCCGCATCCACCTCCGCCACCAACACATCAGAATTATGGTGGTTTCCCTACACCATCTAGTGCATTATCAGCTGTATCGAATCAACATTATAGTCATCAACATTTAGGACCACCACCACCGCCGCCGCCGCCACCAGCACAATCTCAACAACAACAACAAAGAGCTGATAGTATTGAATTGGAATTAATTAATGATCATCATCATACACATTCACATACAACAATACATCATGGACCACCACAATTACATGTATCACCAATACAAGTAACACCACCAGCATCATTATTCTTATCAACAGAGAATCGTAATAATCAATTGGAATTATTACATCGTTCAAGACAACATAGAAATGCTAGATTACAACCAGCTAGAACACGTTGGCATCATAATACACCACTTATTTCAGCTCCTGCACAATATAGCGGTTTCCTATTACATTTCTTGTAAGTATTCTATAAAATTAATTCGAATTAAATTTATTAATTGATTTTTTTTTAAAAAAAAGGGCAATGTTTTCAAATCCACCAATGTCACCATTCAGTCAAACCGATTTAAGTAGTTCAGATACAACAGAAACAGAAAATTATGAAGCATTATTGAATTTAGCTGAACAATTAGGTGAAGCCAAACCACGTGGTTTAGGCAAATTGGAAATTGAATCATTATTAAGTTATAAATTTAATGCTGATACACATCAAGGTGATCAAACATCATGTGTTGTATGTATGTGTGATTTCGAGGCACGTCAAATATTAAGAGTTTTACCATGTTCGCATGAATTCCATGCCAAATGTATTGATAAATGGCTCAGAGTAAGTATTTTCAATTTGTTTGTTTGTTTGTTTTTTCATAACAGAGTGTTTCATCCTGTTTGATATTTTAATTTTGATAACTTGAACCGTGATCTTTTGTCAAAAACAGTTCAAGATAACAAGAATTGGCCTTAAAAGTTTAAATTAATAACGATTGTGTATCTGTCAAAGAAATTGTTCAAATTATTGAAAAATTCCAATTACCAAAGGTTCGAGTTATTGAAGTTTTACTGTATTTACAAACTTATTGAAGTGGAGATGTAAGGATTTAAAAATGAAATGTTGATATCAATTTCGTTTATTTCAATAAATTCTATATTTCTCATTTTTGATATGTTAATGTAAGAAAATCATCCCTCTTAAATATTCTATTTTACTGCTGTTTATTAAAATGTGAGTCGTAAAAAATTTGTTAGTTAAATATTGAGACCGTGTCGAATAAATCCACAATTTCATTTGAAATGAATAGTTTTTTTATCGTTTAATGATTAACAAATATAGAATTTACTGATAACAGTTTAATTATAATGGTGGAATCCTTATATTTCAATTCTTTTACGTTTGTAGTTATAAGAGATATTCATACAATATGGAATACTCATTGTTCAAAGACTTTTAAATTAATTAATTCTATGTTGTAGTCAAATCGAACTTGTCCAATTTGTCGAGGAAACGCTTCAGATTATTTCAACACAACAGACTAAAATCTACAACACAATGCCAGAATATTAAAAAAAAAAAAATAATGATAATAATAAATTGTTTCTTTCTTAGAATATTATTTTTAAATAATTTAAAAAAATTGAAAAAAAAATGTTTATTTCGGTTGAGTGTGCCATGTGTTGCCAGTAATAGAACTAAAAATTATCGTACTTTTGTTAATATTATTATTATTATTTGAAAAATAATCTAGCTTAAACTTGTTAGTATACAGTATATGTAAGATTTAGGTGAGTTGGTTTTTTTTTAATTGTTTATACCATTATTTTTTTTGTTAGTTAGCTTGTTTGTTTTAAGTCTTTTTATAATCACACCTAATTCTTCATTATTATAACTACCTCTAAAATTAGTACAGGGCTATTATGGTTGCAATTTAATTGCAAGCTAGATTTTTACTTTTTTATCAAAAGCCCTGTAGATTATTGTGTTTTTTTTTTAATTATCATTATTACTATTATTAAGATTATTTGATTGTATGAATGTACTGTGTACATGATCTTCCACATATTGTTTGTGTTATTTTTGTTACTAACTAGCTTTATTATTACCATAACTTATTGTTAAAATAATTCATAAACTCATTTTTATTATTATAATTATTATGGATTAATTAATTATAGAATCCTTTTTTTTGTTAATTTAAGAAAGTTACGTTTTCTTTCTTATTTTAGGATAATTTACTAAATAATTCCAATTTAATTCAATTATTTTTGAATGTGCTAAATTATAATATTAAATGTGTGCACATCTAATTTTATGATTACTGCATTTTGAAAGAGATACGTAATTTGAAAGATTCTCCAATTGTACTTAAAAAAGTGGAGATAAACAAACAAACACACACACACACAAACATTTTCTATTAGCTTTATCTTGCAGTAATTATATAAAAAAATAAATCGAGGCTTTTAATGTCATTATTCTGATGATAATTATTAACTAACAAGAAATAATAATTGTTAGATACTGATGAAATTTAATAATTTTACCAAGCAGTAATTGTACATACATACAGAGAATAATTTATTGTAATAGGTGTGCCTTTATATTGTACAATTTGATATCTGCTATTATTCTCTTTTATTTTGGATTAAATTTTGGAGTAAATGTTGGAATTTCGTTTGCACTCGATTGAAGAACTGTTGCTACAAAAGAACAATACACACAAACATAAAAAATGCCAAACTATCTTGTAATAATTCTTTTTTTTTAGTTAGTTTTATACTTTTGTAGCAGCTTGTGTATGACAACAATTAATGATAATGGCCTTTATTTATATTTAAAAAAGCACCCTCGTTTGTTGTTAATGATCACTAAGTGATTACAAGACTGTTTTCGGGTAGAAAAGTGTTGAACATTACAAAACTTCTGTTTTTTTTGAAAAAAAGTTTTGTGATATTTAACACCAATTTTATTCTGTTGTTTTTAAAGTTTTTTCCTAGTTATTAATGTGCTATTTATTTGCTCAATGTTTCACTTTAATGACTGGGAATTTTAATTGTTTCTACTCTTATTTTGATTAATTTACTATACAAAAATACTCTGTAAAAAATAGATGAGAGGGTGCTGTTGTTGTTCAGTATACACACATATCTCAGACACAAGTGCAATATTATTATACGAAAAAAAAAAGAATCATTTTAAAAAATTTCCAATGAAAAACTGATAAACAATTTAAAAATAAATAAATAAATAAGAAATTAGCAATATTGAAATATTCTAAGGCATTCACAATTTTAGCAATTGCTGCATAATCAAACTATAATAATAATAATAATAGATTGTATTTTTGTGAACGTGAATACCTAAAGTGATAATTGCTTTTAGTGGATTTTAATATTTATATGTAATCATAGGAGCTTTTAGTGCTATATATTATTACTATATAGTTCTTATTTCAATAAAAATATTCAAACAACTTTTGTTAATCACAATAATCAGTTAATCACTTTAATCACATACACATTTAATTTTAAATTTACCGCCATCTAATTGGGGATTTTTATTGCAATATATTTACAAATGACACAGTTAAATAAAGGAATAAAATCACAATGTTGCCATTGTCACCAAAATTACAACGATAACATTTTCAAATTTTTGATGGTCTTATATAAAATTAAAAGCCAATTTTTGGGTAGAATTACACATGCTTATTCGTTATTTGTATTTGTTTGTTATTTATAATTTTATTTCTTCTCCTAAGAAATTGTTGTTTATTTGGGCTTGGCAACACTGTTAAGACACGACAAGACTAACCTCAAAATTGTTTATATTTTGTTTTGTAAATAATTTAATTTATTCTTAAAATATGTTTAGAAATAATTCACTTTTAAAATTATCACAATCGTATAAATCAGGTAATAAGGTTTTTTTATTTTATTATATTAATAATTTGCTATTATTAACTGAAAATTTTCATATTTCAGGAGTCTTCCAATTTTGTAAGAAAGCAATCAAAGATAAATCAAATACAATACAGAAACCAAATGTACAAATATTAGGACAACCAACACACAATACACATCCGCATCTATTACGTAATAAAGATGAGATAACACCGTTGATAGCACGTGAAGAATACCAACAACGTCGACATAATTTTTTGGAGAATTTGTTGAAATATTCATCTAAAACAAAACCGGATATCTATCAACATATAGTTAGAGACAAATAATTATTTGAATAACAATAATAATTAATTTAAATTGTAGATTGTAATACCGTCAGCTTCAAAACAGTACATGTCGGATAAAATCCCGTATGTGTTCCGACAAAATACCGATTTTTTATATTTAACTGGTTGTCTTGAACCAGACAGTTGTCTTGTATTAACAACAACTGGTAGTGATAGTTGTATAACGTTATTTATGCGTGAAAAAGACGAACATTCCGAATTGTGGGATGGTCCAAGAACTGGTCCAGAATTAGCACCTGAATATTTCGGTGTCGATCAAAGTTTACCAATTGAAGAACTCCCAAATTATCTACAATCATATGTAAAAACACACCAAAATTCACATTTATGGTACGATTATTTAACGCCAACAACCCAACCGAATCTACATCGAATTATGGTGGATTATTTGAATCATTTCAATCATAGGAAATCATGTGAATCACCGAAAATCTTTATACATAATCAACGTTTAATTAAGAGCCCTAAAGAGATTGAATTGATGCAAATAACTTGTAATATAGCTAGTGATGCTATAATTAAATCAATTCAATATTCAAATTGTGGTATTAGCGAGCATGAAATTTATGCTAAAGTCGATTATGAATGTCGTCGACTAGGAGCGCAATATTTAGCATATCCACCAGTAATTGCTGGTGGTCAACGTGCCAATTACATCCATTATATCAATAATAATCAAATTGTAAATGATGGTGAAATGGTATTGATGGATGCCGGTTGTGAATATGGTGGTTATTCGAGTGATATCACTCGAACATGGCCGATTAATGGTTGTTTTAATCAACAACAAAAAATCTTGTATGAGATTGTTTATGAGACACAATTAGAATTGATTGAATTATGCAAGAATTACCCAACACTGGATAGTTTATTTAATTCAATGTGTTATCTATTAGGGACACGTTTACAACAAGCTGGTTTAATATCGAAAACTATCAGTAAACAAGCCGTCTCACAAGTATACTTTTAATTTATTTTTATATTGATTGTTGAAAAAATTCCAAAATTTTAGGCCGCTTATCAATTTTGTCCGCATCATGTTTCGCATTATTTAGGCATGGATGTACATGATACATCACTAATTGGACGTAATATACAAATACGACCAGGCATGGTGATCACAATCGAACCTGGAATTTATATTAATCACAAACATCAAGTACCTGTTGAATTTAAAGGTTTAGGTGTACGTATTGAGGATGATATTTTAATCACCGAAAACGGTCCGATTGTTTTAACAGAAAACTGTCCGAAAACTATTGATGATATCGAGAAACTCGCTAAAAATTGAAAGGTAGAAAAATAGACAAAATAACATAAAAATATAACGATATTTATTTTTCACAATCAAGTAATCAATTACTTAAAACTATTACCAGTCTAGATCTTTATTCGGTTTACCACCTGGATAATTTCCTGTTAGACAAGCTGTACAATGGCCAACTTTATGGGCGTTCTTTGTTTTAATATCAGATCTTACAGCTTTGAGTAAACCATTAACGCTCAAATATTCCAAACTGTTTGCACCTAAAATCCGAAATTAATCAATACAGTGAAACCTGCCAAGGTGGCCATCTCTGTATGTTGGAAACCTGCCCTAGTTGGACGCTTTTCGAATGGCCTGAGTACATTTATTAAGTTGAACACCTGTCTACATTGGACAGTTTTTGACGGTCCAAGTTAGACAGGTTTCACTGTATTTGAATTTAACTGTAATTAATGAAATACTAACCGACATGTCGTGCTAATTCACTCGGTGATAATTCATTGGCAATCAATTCCTCTCTTGTTGGTATGTTGATGCCCATATAGCATGGATATAATAATGGTGGACTAGCTACACGTATATGGACTTCAATAGCACCGGCATTCCGTAATAATTTTATAATTGGTCCAATTGTATTACCACGGACGATTGAATCGTCAACTAAAACGACACGTTTACCTTTTACACTACCTGATAATGCACCGAATTTCTTTGCTACGCTCAATTGTCGCAGACGATTACTGGGTTGAATGAAGGATCGTCCGACGTATCGATTCTTACATAAGACTTCAGCGAATGAGATTCCTGTCTGTTATTATTATTATTGTTATTAATTTAAATTTAATTCTAATAATTTTATTACCTGTCGGGAATAACCGTGTGCAGCTGCTGTGCCCGATTCCGGTACTGAACTAACAATATCCGCTTCAACCGGATGTTCAATTGCCAATTGTCGTCCGCATTGCATACGTACAGCATAAACCATTTGTCCTTCAAAGATACTATCCGCTCTAGCAAAATACACGTACTCAAATATACAGAAAGCTTGAATTTTATCTTCTGGTCGTTCAACAATATCAATTGTACGAATTCCATGACGTGTCATTTCGATAATTTCACCAGGGAATACTTCACGAACATATTGGGCACCTATAGATAAGAAACCACAAGATTCTGATGATACAACCCAACCTTCTGCTTCACGACTATCGTCACATTCACCGTCTAGAGCTGTAAATTTTGGGTTGAATTTTAAAATTTTTGTGTAAATTTAATTGAGATTTTTTACGTTCATTCGATGGTAGGATTTTGCCGAGACATAACGGCCGATTTCCGTACGGATCTCGAACAGCATATATTTTGTTCTTCAACATAATCACTAGCGAATAACTCAAAGGTGCTAGCTGCATCAAATGTCGGATTCTTGCCGGCCAATCTGGACCGTTAATCTCGCCTTCTGGTGGATTCAAACATAACGCTTGTGTTATCAATTCGCTATCGGAATGTGTTGATAGACCAACACCACGTGCTAATACCATCTTCCTTAAACTGTCACAATTCACCAGTTCACCATTATGGGCGACAGCTAGTGCTCCATGGGCTGTATGTACGACAAATGGTTGGCAATTCACTTCTTCGGAAGCGGCACTAGTTGAATATCGTGTATGTCCAATACCGATACTGCCTTTTAATTTCCTTATAGCTTGATCATTGAAGATATGACTGATAAGACCCATTCCTTTGACTATGTTGAAGTATTTCGAACATTTTCCTTCGCTGGTTACAATACCGGCGGATTCTTGACCTCTATGTTGTAATGCAACTAAACCCCAACAGATGATTTGTGAAATCTCTAAAGTGGTCGGCCATTCACCGCAACCGATAGCCCCAAAAACACCACATTCGTGTGTTAGACCTGATTCGACAGCTCCACGACCTTTACGTTTATCAATCGACATGTGCTTCAATTGGCATTCCAGTTCTTCCTCTCTAGTAGCATGTTCACAAATTCGATCCTCTGCCTGATCCGACATTATTCCAACTATTATTATTGGGAAATAAAATACAAAATTAATTAATTAATGCGTCAATACAATTTCTTTATAACCCCTCGTTGATAACCCCATGGACCAATTTAACAACAACAAAAAAACAAAACAGATTTTGCATGAAACATTTCGTCATTCTATCAATATCAAAATTTGTTATTTTTCATTTATTTATCATACTTTTGTGTAATCTTAAAATTATCAAAAGTCGAATTTAACAACAAAACTAAACCAAATCGGCCCTAATAAAACCTACAGCTTTATTTTCTGATAATAAAATTGATTTTTTTGTGCAATTTACGATTGAGACTTTAAAAATACCGCCAAATTTTGTACACCCCTGTACCTCTATCTATTTTCGATCTAAATCTAAACACTACAACTATAGAAGTACTACAACAAATAGATAGCATTTTAATTTCGCTTAATTTTAATGATAATACTTACTTGAGATTCTTCTTGTCTTTCCTTCAACACTTATCTGAATAAATTTGAAGATTATTCGGGTGATTTTCTTTTTAAAACGACAATGTGATTCGCATATCTTATCCCCACTATATCGCTATTACAATGTAAATTATATACTAGAATAATTATAAATATTGTTTGTTGTTTTTTTCTTATATCGAACAGAAAATAATTGCACAATATTTGTTATCTTAAATGGAAATAAACATGTTTTGAAGTGATTTACGTAAATTTGAAAATAATGTGAAGCAATTTAAATTTTTTCGTATTAATTGGTGAGAGCGATGAGACCAGTACGCATGCGCTTCACTAATTGGAAATAAATTGAATTTATTTAGGGACGATTTTGTGTCGTCTTTAACTATTACGGTAGCTTTGTTGAGTTAAAAAGACCAAATTTCAATCATAAACAAGATGGCTAATCCTAAACAAGGTGAGTTTTATTGGTTTAATTAATACCAAAGATTATTTAATACAAAAAAATCGAGGCTAATTAACCTCACTTTTTACACGGGAAGCAACAGGTGGACAGGGGTGTCCAGTTTTTGGATAGGAGTAGTGTTTTGCGTTCAGAAGTTTATATAAATCATACAAGAATAAAATTTTGTGGGTATAAAAAGGGATTCATTAGAAATCTAAACTGAAAAAATCAACTCTCTAGGTTTCTACAAGTGCGAGGTGATAAGATGCACAAAAATTTTATCATCTTGAGCGGGGCATGTTCAAAGATAAGTGTGATTTAACAATTCATCCATCATAAATGTCACCTAGCGATTATTTAGTCTCTCACCTGTAATCAATATATTTGCATACAGAATCCCTAAGGTAGTAAAGATACTGGGATATGGAAATTTACGTCTTACAATACAAAAAATCCTGGAAAAGCAGCCGCCTCGACTGACGCCGGTAGTGGCGGTTAACATATCTACAGGAACGCGATTAAAAAATCGCCCGATGACATTTATACATGATTAATTAATTTTTGCCGTAATTACCGGCAATAAAATATGAAAAAATCACACTCATGCTCAATATGGTAACATTTTCGTATTCCGCATTGCCTGAATTTTATTCTTGTATGATTTATACAAAGTTCAGGACTCAAGACTCCTACCGAAATCTAAAAATAGAAAATCAACCCTCTATGTTCCCCCAAATAGCTGGTACCTCCCATGGGGGAAGGGGGAGATGCAATAAAATTTATTATATTGTGTGGAGCATATTCAAAGATAAGTGTAATTTATTTCAGATTTGCCTCTAATTAAGTTAAAAATCAGATTTTTTAATCTCCCCTGCAATCAACAGACTTGTATACACCACCCTAATGGAGTTAAGGTATTGGGTTTGCGGTTTCTATCGACGCGATTTCCATGAAAATTACACAACACTTTAAAAGGCATAATACAAAAAAAATCTTGAAAAAAGCAGCCGCCTCTGACGACTAACGCTGGTAGTGGCGATTAGCATGTCTACAGGAATGCGACTAAAAAATCGCCCGATGATATTTAAACAAGATTAATTAATTTATGACGTAATTAGATGTAATAAAAATCTAAAAAAAATAACACTCACGTTTGAACATGCTCCGTTCAATATGGTAACATCTTCATGGGAAGTATCCCCCTTGGGAGGAGCTAAGGAATTGTTAATTGATACTCACAAAATTTTATTCTTCGAAACTCAAGAGCCTGACTCTTATCAATTTTTGTTTAACTATTTTTTTTGTATTTTTGCAGTCGGTGATTATCGGTTGGGCAAATTGTTAATTGAAGGCAAAACAAAACAGGTGTACCAACTACCGGATCATCCAGGCTTGTGTCTTTTGCTCAATAAAGACCGAATTACTGCCGGTGATGGTGTTAAAGCTAATGATTTGGTTGGTAAAGGTGCCATCTCGAATAAGACCAATGCTAAAGTTTTTGAAATATTAAATGCTGTCGGTAAATCTACATAATTATGTTTCGTTAATTATTTGTAAATTATCATTTTGTTTTTAAAGGTGTGAAAACGGCTTTTGTTAAGTCAGTGACTGAGAATTCATTCTTATCGAAATGTTGTGAGATGATACCAATTGAATGGGTGACGCGTCGTTTAGCTACTGGTTCATTTCTAAAACGTCATGTTGGTGTTAAAGAAGGTTATCGTTTCTATCCACCGAAACATGAAACATTCTATAAAGATGATGCAAATCACGACCCCCAATGGTCTACTGAACAAATAATCTCTGCTGAGTTCAAGGTTAATGGTGTTCTTATTGGTAGGTCTCAATCTTATCACTATAATTATTATTATCGAAAGAAATTTTTAACAATAATATTAAATTCAGAACAAAATAATTATTATTATAAATAATTGTGAAAGGAATTTTACTAGGAATGATAACGTATGTCAGCATTACGAAAGTGTTTAGAATAGTTTCAATAGAAAAATCTTCCATTTGATAAGAAAAATTTTCTATTGTAGGTCCGAATGAGGTGGAGATCATGACAAAGACATCAATTCTTGTTTTTGAAATATTAGAAAAAGTCTGGGCGACTAGAAATTGTGCATTAATCGATATGAAAATCGAATTTGGTGTTGATAATAATGGTGAAATTTTAGTAGCTGATGTTATCGATTCAGACAGTTGGCGTTTATGGCCAGCTGGTGATAAACGTTTAATGGTTGATAAACAAGTTTATCGTAATTTATCAACAGTAACACAATCCGATTTAGATACAGTTAAACGTAATTTCGAATGGGTCAATCAACAATTAGACCATTTAAATCCACCAAATGATCATCTTATTGTTATATTAATGGGTAGTCAAACAGATCAAGAACATTGTAAAACAATACAGAAACATTGTGAGAAATTGGGTTTACGTAGTGAATTACGTGTAACATCAGCACATAAAACAACAGATGAAACATTAAAGATTGTTCGTTATTATGAATCATTACCATTGAAAGTTGTCTTTGTTGCTGTAGCTGGCCGTTCGAATGGTTTAGGTCCGGTGATTTCCGGTAATTCACCGTTACCTGTAATTAATTGTCCACCAGTTAAAGCCGATAATGTTGAACGTGATATTTGGTCCAGTTTGAATGTACCATCAGGTCTAGGTTGTTGTACAGTTTTATATCCGGAAGCTGCAGGTTTACAAGCTGCCCAAATTATTGCATTGTACGATTACATGATTTGGAGTCGTTTAAGAGTTAAAGAATTGGAGAATTTTGTGAATTTAACAAGAGCTGATCGGCAATTACGAAATTAAACATAAAAAATATAAATCTATTGATTATTAATAATTTTTTTTCTCATCCAATGTTTAATACTTGATACACCCGGTAGTGGAATATTTAAATTTTTTGTTATATATAGATAACAACGTCGATTACTTAAATGGCGTATTGTAAAACCAACAGCCATATCATCATCGGTCCAAGCGACACGTTTCTTACCAGTCAACATTTTAATCTGACGTTCAGAGAATACTTTTGATAATAATTGTCGTTGTTCTTTTACTGTCAATATTGTACTTTCAACTTTACGATATTTCTGTTGAGTTTTCTTCACCTCCACTTCTAAATTGCTGTATAAAGTTTGTTTCTTTTCCAACAGTGCTTTATTGATTTCGATACGTTTCTCCAATGTTGATAATTTTTCACGTATCCGTTTATTTTCTTTAATCAAATTCGATAATTGTTGACAAGTTTTTATCTGTTTATATTTATCTTCTTTTTGTATTTTTGTATCAATTACTGGATCATCATCGATTTGATTGATTATAATCTCTGTTGGTAGATGTAGTGTTGGAATCGCGTTCTTTTTTAACGTTTTAACAATCTCACCAGATTCATATTTATAAATATAAACATCTACATCAAAGTGTAACGAACAAATTCTTGCTAAAATTTAAATTTCAAAAAAAAAAATAACAATTTTTTATCGATAATTACCTGAATTTAGGTCGATTTGATCTGCTTCTAATCGACATGCTTGTATCCATTGTTGTTGGATTTTCGTATTCTTAGGAAACTCGAAATAATCAACAGTTTGATTGATATTGCCCGTATTATTACTGTTCGGACAACCAAAAATAATACACGTCATTATCTGTAAAAAAGACAAATTCGGGATAATTAAACAATGTTTCAATCATATAAAAAAAGTTTATTGATTTGAAGCAGCCCATCGTTGTACAGCTGATAATGCTGGTAATGGATAATTTAACGTATTTTTTAAATACAAATACAATTCTCTACCACCGAGATGTCTCAACGTGAACGCTGTAGCTAAATCATCATCATCCCAATGAATTTTCCCCTTTTTACCAACTAAAATATTGATTTGTGCTTGTGAAAACACTTGAGTTAATAGATTCGAATCAATTTTACGTAATTTTTGATTATCTCGTCTATTATTAGTAGAAATGAAACGATTTAAATATTGTAATTGGCATTGAGCATATTTGATTTTATTGTTGCAACTCATTAAACGTCTAGCAGTCAATTTAAATTCTATCTCTAATTGGTTTAAACGTTTTTTCAAACGTTGATTCTCATCAACACATTCAACAACACGATCATGATGTATTACAGGTAAATCACCAATTGATGGATAAATGTTTTCATCGATATTACTCCGTGGTGGTCCAGTGCGAATTTCAGGTGCTCCAAACATCCAATCTAAATTCTCTTTTGGTATAGCGTCCGGTTTCAATTTTGTTCTAGTTCTATTCGAGAATGCATCAATTGTAAAATGTTTTGAACAGATTTTTGATTGCCTTATATCATGATCAGCTGCTACACCACATTTCTCTTTCCAACGTAATGCCAATTGTCGATTATCGATTTCTGATGGGAATTTAAAGAATTTGATTGTTGTTGTCGAATTGTTGCTTTTTGTTTCATAGTTGGGGCATGAGATAACGAGACATTTCAATTGGGGCGAAGGCCTACATTTTTTTTAAGTAAAAACAACATTTCTTGGAATTCAATTAATTCATAGAAATACTTACGTTGTTTGTATTGAGTTCTTCAACATTTTAATTGCAAGATATTTTTATAATTAATTTAATTTATAAACATTCAGTGATCGGTAAATATTTGAGGTTAGTTTCGATATTGGTGTCTACAGTTACAATTCACAAACAAGACAAAAACAATGAATATTGAACAATTTAAGTCATATAAAAAGAACAAACATAATTTTATGCGAAAACTTACATTAAAATTGGTTTAATTGTTGATTTTTGTATTAATTTGATGAATTTTTCTAGTGGAAGTGTCTATGGTTACACTATCTTCGATAATCGAGGAAACATTAGATGAATCTTTAAGTATTTGACATTAACTTCGATGATAATGGTGGAAGTATCTAAGCTTACACTTCTTGGGATAATCACTATTAAACTTTATAATTACTCATTTTTACTTATTTCTAGACAAACTTTATCAATAAAATCATTTATATTTACGTACTTCTATTTAATTATTTAATTACATGGAAATTATTTTGTTGTTTCATGATCGTGTCTACAGTCCGAAACTCAATGTTTCAACAATAATGCGTTGTTGTCAAGTTTCTCCCAGATGACAACCCTAAAATAAATTAAATATGTAGAGTATGTACATTTTGAGTTGTTGGGTGGCCTTTGGCTAGGCTGCGCGAAGGCGGAGCTTAAGCAACCTATCGGAGATATTCGGTCGGCATCGAAGTTGAAAACGCCAAACGCCGTCCTCAAAATATAAGACATTTGTGACATTTGTGTCACAAACACGTGTAGACTTCCCACTCCGCACTGTGAACTCTATGGGCGCTGCTAGAATTATAACAATATTCTTACATCGGGTAGTAGACATCCACACGATCTCAATTGGGTTCATTTAGGCGATTATAATATAAAATTGAAAATTTTGAATTGCGCACCCTCGAAAAATTGGGTTGGTAAGCCTGTATAACCAAATTCCCAATTGTTGGTATAAATTTCAAACGTAAAATTTCAGTTTTGATTATTAACGTAAATTGCTTTGGTGAAGCTTTCTGAATAATGAAGAATGTATAAAATTGTTAAAAGTCTTGAGAAATATAAACATTTAATAACTGTAAATCGACTGAAAAATTTGTAAATGTGGCATAGATGCTTACAACTTCAATATCGATGTTAGATATTGGATGTGGTTGAGGTTACGTATCGATTTTTATCTGTCAAAAAATAAAAATTCCATCAAAATATTTTAAAGTAGCCACCATTTTCGTGCTTATATATATGTGATGCTTACAATAATTTCCAAATGGAAAATTTCTAAAGAAAATCGTTTTAGTTGAATTTCTCTTTAAGAAAATTGTCAAATTTCCATTGATTTATATGAAAAAATAGTGGGGTAACACCGATTTCCATACATTTATTAAATATCGATTTAATCTTGTCTTTTTGTTTCTAGATTTTATAATTTTTACCTTATTTTTTCAATAAAAAAGCGATTAAATTGGAAAAATATAATGGAAGGTGAACAGTTTTCTTTATGTTGGAACAATTTCCATAGTAATCTAAGTTCAGGATTTAATTCCTTATTAAAAGATGAGGATTTAGTTGATGTTACATTGGCTGCAGAAGGTCGATTTATGAAAGCCCATAAAACTGTTCTATCAGTTTGTAGTCCATTTTTTAAAGAATTATTTCGTGCCAATCCAAGTAAACATCCGATTGTTATATTACCAGACGTAAATTACGGTGCATTATGTAGTTTATTACAATTCATGTACCAAGGGGAGGTTAGTGTTAGTCAAGAGGAAATACCTGTATTTATGCGTGTTGCTGAAATGTTGAAAGTTAAAGGTTTGACTGATAACACTTCATCACCATCATCATCAGTATGTTTGCTTAATTTTTATTTTATTGAATTTTATATTATAGAAAATTATAGGAATCTAATGGTTATGGTATGAATCGTGGTAATTATAATCTCCCACCTGACCAAAGACAGCATATAATGAAACGACCGAGGCCAGTAAAGAAAGTTATCAAACCTATACAACATTTACGTCCGTTAGAAAGTCCAAAACCAATAAAATCACCACCAGTAAAGAAACCACATATCGATATAGAACATCAACAAGACTATCCGGAAGCTTTAATCAAACCGAAACAAGAACCAATTGATCCTAAAGATGATTCGCAACAGAGCACAGATGGTGGTGGTGGTGGCGGCGGTGTTGGTGGTGGTAGTAGTAGTAGTGATCATCACCAACAACACAGTAGTGGTGGTGGTGATTCGAATATGGGTGAATCATCGAAATGGTTGAATGAGCATGTAAAATCAATGTACGATTCATCAACACCAGGTAGGTTTCGTTATTTAGACAATAAATTGATGGAATAAAAACGCTTTTTCTATTATCTTTTCTAATTTTCGTTATTTATGTTTTTGAAATTTTAACGGTATTGCGATTTTTTCTTTTGATCGACAAAAGAAAACGAAACGGCCAAATTTGTGAAACTGGTGCAGTTTCTGTGTAATTCTAGTTTTATTTTGAGTAGTTAGTGAATATGGTGTTTGAAAAAAAAAGAATTGTTACCTTCAGTAAAATAATACACGGGAAATTTTAACAAATATATGGCATTTATTTTGAGGAAAAATCGAAAATTTCCAGCATTTGTATGTTGTGTGCATGTGTAATTTCCTTAAAATTTTATGCCATAGTAGTTCTTTTATGCTTTTTTAGTTGTTATATTGTTGGATATTTTCTATTAATTAATAATTTCCGCAATTTTCCTATAATTTTATTGTATTACTATACTGGTTGTTGTTTTGTTGTTTGGTTGTCACTGAAAAAAAAAACAAAGTGTATTATTTTATCTGTAGGCACACTTCAATGTATATTGGGCAAACGTGGTAATCCCAGATTAATTGTTGATGGTTACGTATTTTATAAGAAGAGCGTTTATAAAGGCAAAGCATTCTGGTATTGTAAGAATAGTCGTACGAATGAGAAATGTGCTGCTGTATGTTGGACATTGAATGGTAATATTGTTAAATGGCCAAGTATGCATTCACATCCACCAATACCAGATATTTTTAATCCTGATGAAGATACAGAGGTTCCTATTGAGAATTTACAAGAAGTCTTATGGAAGACATCTCTATAAAAATATACATTTAAACAATAAATGACAAAATGAAAGACTAGAATCTCTTGATGAATATTAATAAAAAATTGTAAATTTTAAAATAATCGAAGATTTAAGAAGTTTAACAAAAAAAAATTCCAATAATGTGATTATGATGGATCTACATTTCTAATATTTTATTTTAATTTTTAACCCTTACGTTTCAAAAGACTTCTGTAGACTGATCTATGTAATATTTTTTTTTTAATTATGTATTAATTATCATTTGAATTGTATATTGGATAGTATTAAGTAGCATCGATTGATCGATGTTTATTGATCTGTTCTATGTACAGATTTAGATTAAGATCAACGAAATTCTTAAATTGGTTCTTTTTTTGAATAAGTAAAGCAAAAATTTGTGATTTTAACTGAAAAAAAAACAAACAAGATTTCATTACTTTCTGACCGTGTTACAGTATTGACAAGCAAAGTTTAAATTAATTTCGAGGTGAATTCGTACGATTTGATCTAGTCTGTACGCTATCAGATTAGCTCTAAAATAGAAACTATTTAAGAACAAATTCTTGTAAAATTAAAACTGAATGTATTTGTATTTGGTTTGTTTTTCGAAATATTTCCGCGTTTCGTTTTATTTATAATCATTGAGAAAAAACACAAATTGTAATCTATTTTGCACCGTTTCTTCTATTGTATTTCCATTTTTTTATTTTTTATTTTACTTTAAATATCATTATCATACAAAGTGTAACTCCACAAATAAAGTGTTTTGTACTTAATTTTATTTTATTATATTTTAATTAACATTCTTCTATTATCATTTGTTATTATTATTATAATAATTAATATTAATTATTGTTTATTTTTGTCTGTCTGTTTCTGTAGGTGGCAGTGGTTTAGTTCTAATGAAGAGTGGTCGTGGTCAATTGGTATTAATCCATAACGGTCATATTTATACACATGTTGATAAACAAAGCAATCGACATTTATGGGTATGTGTTAAAAAGAAAACATTAAATTGTGATGGTTGTTTAACAACATTAGATGGACCAATATTGTTATCATATAGTGGACATAATCATCCACAATTACATGATGTTATACAAAGACTGCAAGTACCTAGTTGTAGTATATCCCCGGAATTATTCTAAACTAGAAGAATAAATGAACGAATTTGAAGAAATATGCCATTATATATTTTATTTTTATTTTATTATCGTATTTATAAAATATGACAATCATATTGTGTGAAGGAGAATTTCTTTGATTTTCGCCAATTCTAAAAACCAATTGACGATGAGGATAAGACTTTACTTTTGTTTTTTTTTTTTTAGTAATTTAAACGATTTATTTATGTTAAATTTATAGTATCTCGTTAATACCAAATATTATATTTATTTTTGTTTTTCAATATGAATTCTATATAGTTGAGTTTATTTGTCAGTACTTGAAAAGATTTATTTTAAATAGAATTTATTTTTAATTATTGACTGCCAGTAGACTAACACACAAATTTGGCTAATTTTTGTTATTTTTTACAAAATTTGTAAGTTTTGTATCTTTTTGTTTTTGTTTCCCCTTTTTTGAAGAATAAATGTTTTCGTTGAAAATATCAAGTACGGTCCTGTTTCCTTCAGTATCTGTTTGTGGTTGGTTAATATAACGCGCCAGTATTTAAAACAACCAATGAGATTTGGTTGGCAATATCAAGCAGGACCGGCCTTAGTGAGACTAACGCCCTGGGTGAGACTTTTCAGCGCTCCTCTAGGAAGACAATGATATACGGTACGGTCTCAGATCGCTAGGAACATTGGAGAAACTTTGCCCACGCCTATTTAAACTACTTACGCATTAGTTAGAAAGAGACAGAGATTAAGGGATGAAAAAATATGGCGCTTTTTTCCCGCCCACCCTTAGTGCTTTGACCAAACAAAACAAGTTCTTTTTGCAAAAGAGCCTTGAAAACTTTCAATTTTAAAAGATAACAATAACCAGATGCTCAATTAAAGGAATTTGACATCTCTTTCTATTATTCATGAACCATGTGCTTTTGACAAAGAAGGCACATATTATAGGCGGGACCAATGTTTCTCCAATGTTCCTAGCGCTAGGTCCTAATACTGTTTGTAGATCTACATTAGTATTAAAAATGAATTTATACAGGGTATTTTTTGGTTCTACGTACATACGTACTGTCCCCATATACTTGAACATGTTAGAGAGTAATAGTACATAGGTGCTAGTACTACCCAATTAATAGTAATTGGATGGTACTATTTTCCCCATGCATTAAAAAAGAATAAAAAATACGAACGTAGCATTTTGTAAACGTTAAAGAAGAACAAGTGAAGCAGATTTATCGAGTCCTATGTAGGTACATAGAACTAGGAAATACCCAGATTACCCAGTGTACCACACAGTATTTATTCTGGCAGTTGGCTGTGATTTTGTTTACGTAGTACCGTAGTTTGTTTTGGCCCTTTTGGCCATTTGAAAAAAAAAACCAAGTGTGAATAAAGTTATGTTACTATAGTACTATAGTAACGTAGTAGAGTATGTAAAATTTAAGTTGCTGCGTGGCCTTCGGCTAGGATGCGCGAAGGCGGGGCTTAAGCAACCTATCGGAGATATTCGGTCGGCAATGAAGTTAAAAACGCCGTCCTGAAAATATAAAACCACGCTTGTGTCACAAACACTTGTAGACTTCCCACTCCGCAGTGTGAACTCTATGGCGCTGCTAGAATTATGACGATATTTTTAAATCGGGTAGTAGACATCAACACGATCTCAATTGGGTCCATTTAACCGATCTGCGGACCAAAGGCCACCCAACAACTCAAATTGTATAACATTAAGGCACAGCCAACTGCCAGAATAAATACCGTGGTACACTCGGTAGTATAATATGTCTATGGTTATGCGCAATCTTTTACCGTGGTAACCTGATGTCGACGATATCATCTAAAATGTGGATAAACTGTCAAATGATTAATTTACAGAAAATAATTGCCAGCACAAGGGCGCATAAAATCTCAGCGCCGGTCCTGTTGACATTCCATAGATACGAAATAGTACGTAACGTAACGCATCACCAATTACGAGGTGAAATTCCGTTGTACGGGCCTGTATTTGAAACAGGGAAAATTTAAAAAAATCCAAATAGCGATTAATCTTATCAGATTACTATACCTTGTTTTTATAAATTGTATTAATTATAGTACAATTATTGGAGATAAATGTTTTATTATTTAATAATAATTAACAAGTGAGAACAAAGAAAAATGATTGTGAAAATCGTATATGCTACCGTAATGTTGGTAATATTTAAAAATTATTTACAATTATTTAAATATTTACGCAATAAATTATCTTAAATAACATAGGATGGTTTAGCTTTTGCTATGACTCTTACAACATTAGGACCGTACATTTACAAGATTGGTGGTTCACACTTTTTTTTAGGAGCACTCGGATCTATTTCAGCACTAATCAATCTAATATGGAATCCAATTGCTGTAAATTAATTTCAATTAATATAATTAATTAGCTAATTGTATAAATTAATTAGCTAATTGTATAATTTCTAATTTTTCAAGGGTGGCTTAAGTGACCGTTTCGGCCGTAAATTCGTATTAATGATATGTCTAACAATTTGTTTATTTAGTAATTTATTAATGGCCCTATTCTCATCGTTATGGTTGATTTTTATTGCTCGCACTTTATCAGGTGATAATATTGTTTTTAAATTATTTTAATAATAATTCAGATTAATTTCAGCATTGGGTACACCAATTATGTCGTTGTTTCGCTCATTAATAAACGATCATATCGAATCAAATGATGAACGTATGGCTTTGTTCAATAAAATGCAAGCTATTGGCGGTGTAACTTTTATAATTGGTCCAATTTTTAGTGGATATTTAAGCGAATATGATCACGGTATCAAATATATTTTCTTTATTATAACAATGATATTTCTAATCAATCTAATTTTGATTGGTTTATTATCATCAAGTAAGAATAGAGAGAAAAGTGATGGAGAGAAATCTTTTCGAATTCTTGATGAATTAAAGTCTGTCATCGATAATTTAATACGTATCGAATGGACGAAGTATTGGGATTTATTTACGATTAAATTATTAATTGAATTCACTTTAAATATATTCCAATTTTCATTCGGTTTGATTCTAACTGAAACTTATAGTTTAAGTGGTCGATCATTTGGTTATATTTTTGCTTCTATGAGTATTATCGGTATTGTTTTTAATTTATTAATGATTAGATTAAAATCGTATCTGTACAATGATGATAATGATGGTTTATTACGTCTATTACATTGTAATTTTCTATTAATTTTTAGTTATATTTGTTTTGGATTAGCACCGAATTTTCTAATTTTTATATCAGGTCTAATACCAATGAGTGTTGCTAGAATCTTAGCAGATACAACATTTAATGAATGTATTTTATTAAGGACAACATCAATAGAAATCGGTAGTGTTATGGCAACATTTGATAATACAATAAGTTTAGCTGGATTAATTTGTCCGTTATTATCTGGAATATTAACAGATCAATTCGGTGATAGTTTTACAATGATCTTGTGTTCATTACCTGTAACTGTAGGTGCTTTAATTATCTATTTTAAACAACAATTACAAAACAAATTCAAATCAAAATAATTAAAGAAATTTGTAGTTTTATTTTTTTGCCCTTCTAACTTTGTGTATTATTCTCCAGTGCTTTCAAATGTGCTATCTCTTGTTGATCACGGACTTTCTTTAATGCATTCTGAAATTGTCGTGTAGCTATCGGATCCTCTGGTGGATACATTTCACGTTTCGTTTGTATCACCCATTCTTCAAACAATTTAGGTTGATTGAAATAATGGAAAAGGGCAACAGGAAATGTTATATATAAGGCCATTTTGGCAATCTCCAAACGCCAACCACCCATTCTAAAAGACTGCAAACAATATAAATTTATTTTTGTATACATATATGAAACACTTACAGTTCTTGCTCTTTAATATTTAAAATCAAAGAGTTTAAAATCCAAATAAAATTTGAGGTTAAGTAACTGTCAAAAAAAAAATTTGTCAAACTTTGTGGATAAATACTGGAATGCTAGCTCTAATCAATTGATGATCAAATTAAGGTTGAATTCTGGATTGAAAAAAAAAACACTTTTAATACAAAAAAATTCAAAAAATTACTAGATCTCACTATTAGTCTAAACTTCACTTAGGTGCACCAAATTAAAAAAATTCTTGTTTTTGAAAAAAAAAGAAAATATGTTTGTACAATAGTATTTTATTTTTTATCTCAAGAATGCAAGGACAGATTTTGTTGATTTTTCTTTTTATCACATCCGAGTTAGTTTTATTTATATACCTTATTTTTAAATTAGGTTAAAGTCAGGTTTATACAGGAAAAGTCAAAAGTCACTAGAAAAAAATCCACTAGATTGTTTTGGCGGTAAATTTAAATACTTATCTCCCGTTATTGTTTTAAATGTAATATATTTAACACCCTGGTGAAAGTTAACTTGTTATAATTAATAAGTAATATGAAAGTGCCTTCAAAGCAATAGAATTCAATGAATTCTACATTAAAAATAAAGAATCCGTATATGTTACTTCTTCTTTATATTTTATTGGTGTGCCATGAAAAAATCCCTTTTGCAGATTCACTGTTGTCTGTTTTTCTTACAACAATAAATGACTTATAGTAGTCCCAGTACAGGTTTACCAGCACATTTTTTGAAGCGCGCGAAATTCATAACGACAAAAAATTCAATTAATTAATTAAAATTAATAAAACCCCAAAACCCCGTGACCTAATTATTTAATTATGGAGTCTATTGTAGATTTTTAACTTCCCGCTAAGAAAACTGAAAGTTTTCAAAATGGATGTTATTGGTTTTACCCCGATTTTCGAAAATTGAATTTTCTCTCTTTGCAAAATTCGAATGGGTTCCACCAAACTTAGATTTCGTGCAAATTTGAACCGATTCGGCCTGATAAATTTTGAGAAATTCTAAAAAAACTGAAAAGTTTAAAATCATGTTTTTCCAAAATAACTATTGAGCTGCTGTACCGATCAATTCCATAATCTAATCAGCTCTAAACCTTAACTAATGACGTCGAATGCCGTTTGAATGATCAAAATCGGTCGATTCGTTCATGACTTATCGAAAAAAGTGTTTTTTCAACATAACCTCAAAATTACTCAACCAATCAAATTTATACTCCTTACAATATGTTTGGAGCTCCGAAAACTGTGTCGAATACCGCAAAGCGCGTCAAAATCCGTTGATTCGTTTACAAGTTATCGTTGTCGAAAAATATCAAAAAAAGTGTTTTTTCAACATAACTTCAAAATTACTCAACCAATCAAATTTGTACCCATCACAATAATTTTAGAGCTTTAAAAACTGCGTCGAATGCCACAAAGCTCGTCAAAATCCGTTGATTTGTTTGCGAGATATCGTTGTCAAAGTTTTTGAAAAAGCGTTTTTTCAACATAACCTCAAAATTCCTTAACCAATCAATTTTGTACTGCTCACAATGATTTTGGAGCTTTAAAAACTTAGCGGGAAGTTTCAGGAATGGCCTGCAGGATCAACCGCATTCTAGATTTTTTTAAAGGAATATGGGTTAATTTCACCAACTTTAGTTAAACCTAATGAACAGTTAAAAACAATCGTTGCTATGACTAAAACAATCGTTTCTATAAGTTATTTGTTCGTTAAAATTTAACAGACGTTGGTGAAATCGACCTTAACTGTGTCAATGTCAACACATTGAATTTGTGAGTTGTTTAAACTTGCCTTCAAAATAACCAATAGAAAGCTAACATTTAGGCGCGCAAAATTTAAATCACTCTTCCTAGTTTAAAAACAGAGGATAACTCCTTAATTTTTTAATAGCGTAATGTATTTAATATATGTTTCTGCCAATAAAATACGGCAAAAAACAGTTTAATATCCATGTATTGCAAAAAACATAAGAATCCCGTAAATTAACATCACTGAGTATTATTGTAACTGTTAATTTTTTTCGTATGTAATACCAGAAGAACGATTTCACTCATAAATTAATTAAATTTGCAAACATGTTGCTTGGGAAAAATCACGACAAAAAGACACTAAAGGCAACATGTTTGGGGATTAAAATCTTGCAGATTTAACCGAATATTAATTGTATTCGCAGGATGAATGCATGAAACCATGAATATATTGACATCTGTCATCTTAACACCTGCCAATTAAATACTAACTTACGATTTAATCTATCTAAAACGACTCTTATTGCTCAAAATTCAAATTTTTTGGGGCTTGTGATTGGTTGCATGCATTAATCTCCAATATTGAAATTTATTTAGAAAATACTAATATTCTAAATTAAAAATTATAAATTGAAGCCATCATTCCGGTATGTTTACAATTTAACTAGGCGGCATGGTAGACAACACATAATACATTAGTGCAACTCAGATTTTATAATTCTAACTAAAGGAATTCTGAAATTTTCAAAATTTTCCCTAAATATTAAATTTTCAAAAAAAATTGTTTGCAGAGGATTCGTATGGAAATAAAAATAAAAATTGTCCATTTAATTGAATATAGTGTTAAATATGGAGAATTTCCAGTAAAATGCCCCAACAACAAACGAATAAAAATTGTAAAACAAACAATTTTTCCATTGAACATAAAATAACCCAATCAATTCATTTTCACTTCACTTTACTGCAAATACTGTAATAACTAGACTAGTTTTTTTTTTATTCATCTTTTAATCATAACTAGTCATCCATCCATAGTTATTGTAAAGGATATTTGTACATGTAGATATAAACAAACGATTTTGCAAGGGTTTGATGATTACAAAAAAAGGGCAAGTCTAGCGAATTGCATCCAGACAGGATAAAATTTCGCTAGTTATTGTCTGTTGTATGCATCTATGTAGATGCACTTTGAAAGCAACAATTTGAGCGTAATCAGCTTTTTTACATTGTTTTGGTAGGTAAAACTTTGATAAAAATTGCATAAAATCTTTTGTTGTTGTTGTCTATTCTGCTATGCCAGAATATAAGCGAATTTAATTTACAATTCTGACCCGGTGGTGTAATTCCATTTTACGATTTTAGATCGTATCTAATCACTGGAAGGTAAGTAGTATAGTTAAAGACAAACCACTACTACCACAACCTTTTGTTCGTTCAATAGTTTAATTTACTTTATTTTGAAGATATCACGTTGATGATACCGACAACACGTCTTGACTATTTTATACTGCAGACGTAGTTAATTTCCAATTGAAATTTTCCTTTGCGTCGATTCCAATTTTGCACGTTTATATTGGATAAAGCTAGACTTAGACATGTGTGTGTTTGTTTAGAAGATGAGTGCAGTTTTAGTGTTATTACAACATATACAGCAGCAGTGGAGACTACGAATTGATTTATTTTCAGGATCCCATCAACGACCAAACTATCTTTTTCTTCTAGTCTTTATTTGGAATCAGAATATCGAATATCGTCGTTAAACTTCAACGTGCCTTATTTAAATGTACATGGACTGCTTTAATCATAATTATTTTGCGTTACTATTCCACTATACTAATAATAAGGTGTGTTCTGTAACTGTGTGTGCATTTCCGGTTGTTTAAAATTTGAGGAGCGGTTAAACAGGGGCGTCCTGATAACGTGTGCAAGGTGTGCAAGAAACAGGGCTCCGAACCGTTTTTTTTTGCCTGGTTCTAAAAAAAATATTATCGATTCGGTTCCTGTTTTGGCTCCTGCAAAAATAACGGCTTTTTCGGTTTTCAGATCTGTGCCAAATGATTAATTTTCGAATTATTAAATTTCACTCTAAAAATACAACTATGAGCTATTCACAGGGCACCTAAGTATTTTAAATGCAGAAAAACCCTTGAACAAGTGTAATTAATTAATTAATTAATTAATTGTTTTGTGTGAGGTCCCTTTTCCTACACTCACGCACGAGCTGTGGTTCTTCCCCCAATAGTCCCATCTTTTTAATGAAGTCCGGGAGTTTTTTTTACGTACCTCTGATGTAGCCCTGTAGTGGTGCAGGTTAACTTGAAGGACCTTGAAGGCTAACTCCAAGCCAATCCTAAGAAATTCCGGATGCGTATGAAGGGACCGAGGATTTCTTTTCTCTTTCTTCATTCTCCTCCATCTCCTTTATCTTGTCCTTGTCTTTCTTCCCCAACCTTCCTGAACCTGCTCCTGGAAAAGTGCAGCCAAGGACGGATATCGTGCTCTTGGATCTTATTCCAGGAGCCTGTATCTATTAGGAGCGCCAACTGCCATTCATTTGGATGTTGCCTCCAGTATCCTATTTTCCAGGTTCTGGTATTCAGCCCCCGGTTCTGCACCGCAATCGATATTGGTTCCCGGTAGCCACGCGAGGACTCTCACGGGTTTCTGGAGCTGCCCCACATCCACTGCCTGAAGGGCTTTCCCTTCGATGGATGTGCATTTGGACACCGCCCCATCCAGCCAGGATTTCGTTTCCTGGTCGTATCAGGAGACCACCATTGCTCCACCTCGAAACGTGATGGAGGAGAACCTCGGTTGAAGTTCTTTTCCTCCACTCTCAAGCTCATCAAGTCTGGCAATCAGGCTGTATATTCCTGTAGTACAGTGCCTATCTGGATATCCGTATCGGCTTCCTTTGCAGTCTTTGTGGGAACCGAAGGGCCCTTAGCCCTTTTCTTTTGTCGTTGAACAAGTGTAAGTTTCTATCATCATTAGAATTTTCCTGCTAATTTGTTTTACAATGGGGTAGAAACCATAAAAAATGGCAAATTATTATCTATAACTCTTAACTACCAATAAGGGATGAAAACGTGGCTTAAACCTTTTAATAGCCCGAGCGAATTTATATCAACTAGTTTTTAAACCACAAAGAAATATTGAAAATTTACAGATATTTGAAAAAAGAGATGATTTTGCGGGGGTAACTTTAATCCCAAACATCTCTCTTAAACCTAAATATGGGAACGAACGACAAAATACGCAGCCCTTAGAATATCTAAGGATATGTTTAAAAGTCTTGACCTTGGAGGTAGTTTATTTGCAAATGCCCTTAAGTACCTATTGCTGACACAGTTCCATGACAGGGAGGTAAGGGGAGATTAAAAAAGAAGAGAAAAATATCGTGTTAAATGGTATGCTTGAAGCGAAAAAAAAACCAGTTTTTGTTTTCGATTCAGCTCCTGATTTCGTTCCAGCTAAAATTTCAAATTTTAGTTTCAGTTCCGGTTCGAGTCAGTGGCGGCCTGATAAGGTGTGCAAGGTGTGTAAGAAATACAGGCAACCAAATCTTTAGGGCAGCCAAAATTAACCATATTTTTTACTATTAAGTCATATTGGGTTTTATATTGTTCATAATAATATTGTGAAAGGATGTAGTTTCTTTTTCTGATTAACAGGGCGGCTAAAATATCTCTAGCAAGCGGACGGCCAAAATTTTAGAGACGCCCCTGTGGCTAATTGAGTAGTAGACGATTTGAATGTTTGACTCAATTTTCTTCTCTCCTTCCTGTCTTTTGATAGTAAATTTAAAATTTAATCAATACTGTACCTGTGTACCTACTACAATAAACGTGGCAGAAATGTTGTTTTTTTTCCTTCTACTCTTGTAAAGAAAAACAACACAAAAGATCATGAAACTTAACTTTGATATACTGTTGTTGTGTTGTGTGTAGAGTAGGTTGTTATTATTTGAAAGAACCGTGCTGCACGTCTATGTTAATAACCCCCGCAACTATCACACAGGTCACACATTTTTAAGTACCTATACACACACACACACACACACACACACACACACACACACACACACACACACACACACACACACACACACATACAATTATACAATACGTATATAACAATATAAACTACTTGTCTTGTAGTATTACTTTATCATTGTCATAATAATACACTTGCCCCTTATTTCTTAGAATCCACAATTATCAAATTACTTCTTTGTCTAGTTTCACCATTCTATTTCTACAATAACGTTTTGATCAATACTTAACGTAAGCTTAACGTGAAGATTAAGCAATTTACCCCTCAACAAGACTTCAACGGCTTGCGTATTAAACATAATCCAACTACTATTATCAATCTAATAAATCTATAATTTTAATCCAATTCGATCGATAATAATTAGTTACAAATTACTATCGTGTTAATTGCAAATTATTGGCAACATAGCGTGCGTCTAACTCTGAAAATTGACCTTTTGTGAACTCCCTAAATTGCTGTAGTTGTGCTGGTATTTAGGTACAGTAAGACGACGCATTAACCTCCCAAATTTTATGTTTGTTTGCGTGTATTTGTGTGTGTGTGTGTGGTGCATTTAATACTAACAACATGTCGTCTCGACGCCAGGTCCTTAAACCCGTATAGACTGGCTGTTCTGGTGTAGACGATGATATCGAAGGGGTTTGAAATGTTTAAATCCCGACCAACCCTAAAAAGCCACCCAATTGGGAACATTCACCTTTTCATTGCCGATGTCTCTGCTGTCTAGTTTCATGTTAGAAAGCCAACATTCTTATAATTCTCTTATTTCTTTACTGTCTTGAGAAATTCGCATCTATCGTTTCACTATAATTACAACAAATAATTCTTTTTAAATTGTTTTAAGTTAATTGATTTTACCAATCAATCTAACAACAGCTATAACAACTAACCTCTTTAAATCTCGACTTATTCTCTAGTAACGTTAAGGGTGGGTGTATAGCAAGATATCGCATGCGTTATTCTAATATAGGTCATTTCGTGACCTAATTTTTTTACTGTAAATCCCTTTACTATTGTTATAGTAGTTGGAATTAAAATGTTCAACGCCCCCTACTTCTTTCTTTGTGGAAATATAAAGAACAAAAATGCATCTTGCATCTGGTTTTCTCATAAAACTTTCAAGTTGCCATCAAAAACTTGAATTACAACGACAGTCTAGAGCTGTCGAAAAATCGTAAAGCTGACACATAAAATACACCAGATCTTGTTTTTTTTTTTTAAAGAATAAAACAACAAAGATTTTCCAATACATCTTTTACCAGATAGCGTCTTTATTAACAATCGAGTCAACTTCCGGTCTTTGATGGTAAATAATAAATTACAGAATTTTCGAAGATAGCAGAAGAATGTAAGCAGACAGACAGTTTTATCGATCCGAGTTGGTCCGGACCTACTCCACTCTGCCCCACTGCCCAGATCGATTGGAAGACTAGCCACCACACAGCAGTACGCACAGCCGGAATGCATGCAAGCAAGCAAGCAAGCAAGCATCTCAACGGTGGCGGTAGCAGTGGTGGTGGTGGTGGTGGTGGCGGCGGCGGCGGTGACAATGAAGTAAAGTGGTGCACCAGACATCGTCTGCACATCCTTGATATTACTGCGTCGTGACGCCGACAAACTGCTTTGTTGTTTAGGAAATGCAGTAATAAAGAAACTGTATAATGTCCTTTAACGAAATGAAACAATTTGGTGGATGCGCCGGGAATATCGTCGTATTTTTTTCCTTCTCTCTATTTATCCTCCACGAATATTCGTTTATTTCGTGTTTTCTTCTTCTCTATTTATTGTTCCTGTTGTTGTTGTTGTTGTTGGATGATGATAGTTGTTTTTTTTTTGTTTTGTATAGCTTGTAGAATGCAACAGCGTGCGAAATTCGAGCGGTCGTGACGCGATCTTGTAAGCGCGTGACCACACCAAGAGTTTTCTTCACGCATGGTTGACTATAATAATGTCGTGTCCCTCTCTTAAACGCAATCCATTCTCATTACATCTCTTATTATTCTATACGTACATATACTTGCATTGTTATTATCTATAAGACTACATCGTATAGGTAGAGACTGTTTAATTTTTTTTTTTTAAACGAAAATCGAACATACTCGTAATTAAACTCATTGAAATAGCGTGAAAGTTCAATAATTTCAACTGTTGTTGTCGACTGAAATGTTTCAATAATCTATACAATCAATCAATCGATCGACCTTTAGGTAAACCGATATACTTTTCGCAAATTTCCACAGCTTTTATAATAATATCCTATGTTGATTTATTTATTTATTTCAATGAATTATTAAAGAAATATTACAACCCATTCTACTACCATTCTATTTACTAGTAGGATTTCGTTTATGACTGATCGTGATCACGAATTATTTAAAATAAACATAACGCGAACAATGAAACTATCCAAAGATAATCATCTTTGATATTGCAATCTTGTTAGTTTATCTCATCTTATATGCTACCTACTACCAGGACCGGACTAGTCGATATAGGGCGATTGAGCACCACTTTCCAGATAGAGGAACCGTTATTGTTGTGATAGTCCACTCATAAAATTCTAAAAATAATTAGGACTGATTGCCCCCTTTGGACTGCCAGCTGATAACTCAAGATAAAAATATCCCAAAACTTATACTTCAATTTGAAAATTGTTCTGGAGAAGCAATCAGAAGCGTCGAAATCGTCTCATCTGTACAATTCATTTACAAGATCGATGAAAACTGAATATTTAGGAAAAAAATTGATTTTAATCTCAAAAATTCTTTGAATTTGTGGACCCATAGCGCCATTTTATAATTGGCACATCCATGTCGGCCACCTGGGTTACTAACTCAAAGCCAGTCCGTCCCTGCCTACTACTACCCATCTAAATTCTGGAATAGTGCAATAATTGTGTTGGTGGTGCGATCGTATTTCACGCTTATTGTCACCATTTTACAAAGTTTAATTATCCAAAGAAAGTGCCATGTGAGAGGCTCACTCATATAATTTTCTGCACGTTTTCATCCGTTACTTCTTGTTGTTGTAATTGTGGCAAATACTAATTTACAGGGGCGTCTCTAGAATTTTAAGAGACCTTTTAGCCGCCCCTCCAACCAGAAAAGGAAACAACATCTTTCCATAATATTATTATGAACAATAGAAAACCTAATAGTAGAAAATATGGTCAATTTTGACTGCCCCAAAGATTTGACCGCTCGTATTTTTTGCACACCTTATCAAAACGCCCCTGCTAATTTGCCATGTGAACGAACCTTAAGATTTTGTCTTCGTCTCCTTCTAGCAAGCCTTTCACTTTGGACAAGTTTTTTTTGCTATTCATCGGCCTAACACAAGCCGAATTATCGTGTGTCTGCCTATATTCATGTGTGTATGTGTTTGTAGACGGAAAAGGTCGGCGTTATTTGCTTGTCTGCCACGTCAGTGACCTCATACGCAATGTAAGGTGACGTCACGAGGACAACGACATTGGCTAGACTATAATATCGATTAGAAGAGAGTTGTTTGTTGTTATATAGGTAGTAGTCGTAGTGGTATAGGCTTTTCGTTGTCTGCTCCTACTTCATCTTCTTCTTCTTCCTGATTTTCGCCAGAACCTAGGAGCATGTTTTTAATGTTGTACACGCACAACAAACAAAATCCGATGCCAAACTAAGAGCATACAGAATCGGATTTGCAGCATATCCAACGTTAAATAAAGACGATCCTCTTATTTCCGCATCTATAGATATAGGGCGTTGTCTTGTTTCGCTATATCTGTATTTGTCCAACACATTGATTCTTGAATTGATCGACAAAGATAAAATATAAAAAGCAATCTCTAAATTATTGAAATAGGCAACCAAAAATACATATGAACGCCAACTACGCACCGGCGGTTGTATAAATATCGTTTTTTTTTGAAATCTTTTGCAATTTAGAAATTTCACGGGCACATTTCTATTTATTTACTTTTCGTTTTTGTGTTGTTGTGCGAAATATTTGTGAAAATACACATACGCAACAAAAATACAGTTAAATTGTTAAAGATTTCTATCTATGTTTGTGGAGAGAGGCGAATTTCGTTTGTTGAAATTTAGAATTTTAACGGTAACTGAATTAAATTGGAACGATTTTTTGCAATCCAACAGAACGAAAGTAACTAATGTTGAAAAAAAAATGATGGATTTTCCTAACAATTACAAAAATTGCAAAATCTAAACAACCGATAATTAGCGCGAATTTGCCAGGCTAGAAATAGAAGAAGAAAAAAAAACATCTAGCAGAAAAAAGTTGCAATTATTAACAGCTAGAAGAGAGAGGTCATCATCAAAAATATTAAAACAACTTTTTTGGTGTCTGAGCTTTTTTTCCGTCTTTTTATTTAAAGACACACACATATGTATACACATACCTTCTAATTTCGGTTGAGATTAGATTTCTTTTCGGGCGAAAATAAATCAAGGCTAATAAACGTTATCAACATCGAAATATTTAAAAGATAGTGTCAATGTTAATGTTGCGAAATTGCATATTAGATCTATTTGAATTTCTAAAAATAGACGGTAACAAGCAGGAGAAAAAAAAATGTGAAAAGAGACAAGTCAGATGAGGGAATTGGTCTCTTAATCACACACCGTGTTACATAATCGTGTTTTATATTATAGTCTGACTACGGTTTAGTTGTTCTAAGGTTATGGTTATATGACTATCTATAATGAATGCACAATAATTTTGTTGTTGTTTGTTACTAGTCGGATTTTTTTCTCAGCCTCGCTCTATCGATAGTTCAATCAATCAATCGGCTATCCAATATTGCACATACATAATGTAGATATGTTGTCTTCGCTTTTAAATCAAATGATAAGAAATCGATTTTTTTATGTTATCACGATTTTTTTTCCATTTAATTTACATTGAACTTGAATTATATCTATATTTGATATTGATAACAGAATTATAATTTTTACGTGTAAAGTTTTCGCAAATTCTACAAAGAATTTCACACGTTCTAATAATAATCATAATCATCAATTTTATTATTTGTAAAAAAAAATGGGGGATTTTTTTCTTGTCTAAACAACAACTACAACAAAAACGAACTAAAAATTCTATATTACATTCACGGTTGGATAACACGATTTCGCATCGGGCATTAATTACAAGTAAAATGTTGGAGAAAGAAGAAGTAGAAGACTCATCTCGTCATGCTCGGGTTGTTTGCCGTTTTCTATAAGTTCAACACATTAATAATATCCGGATGTTGTGTGAATGCTTTTCATTTAAGATTCGATAATAGAACATGTTTCAAAATTTTGAATCTGCAACACTTCGATTTCATCAACTCGAAACTCAACTATATCAATCGTTGCCTTTAATGAAACCTTTAAGGGGCAAAAACTAATTACACCCATCTCTACAATCAAATGTATTGATATTCTAAGGCAGGGTATACACCTGCAAATTTGTGTTTTTACATACACAAATGAAAATCTATAAATATAATTCGTGTGCAACTCCTACTAGTTGGTGAGCGATTCGAAAAATATTTCAAGGATTTATAGGAGGGTATCTACACATCATTTTAGCAAAATTAGAACTTTGTAGCTCATTCAAAAACTAAATGCACACATGAAACAACTAAGTAAGAATGACTCGAAGATTGTCCCAACATTATTTTTTTTTGTTTCTGTCCATTCTACCCTGGACAACTGGAGCGGGAGACATTTGCTCCCGCTCCAGAGTAAAGTAGAAAATAACAAAAAAGTCAATGTTGAGGGGATCCCCGAATCTTTTAAGGTTTTTAACATGCATAACTCGTTTTTGAAAATCGCTAAATCGTCAGAAGTAAGCGATTTTTGACTTTTACCAACTTATAAATGAGGTAAGAAGTTCTAATTTTGCTAAAATGATCTCTATTCTCTAGACACTCTCCTATAAGTCCTTGAATGACTCTACTAAGACGCTTATTTTAAAATAAGATAAGACTATTCGCAACTAACTTCACTAATATTTTGACATTTGACATACAATTACTAAATTTAAAATTTTGACGTCCAAACTTAGTCATTGAACTGTTCTTGAGTCATTTTTTTTTAAATTCATTTGAATATAATAATAAACTCAAAAGAAAATAATTAGTTAACAAAATTATACCAAGCCATAATTCTAAAAATTCCCTAGATTGTAAAGTATAATTAAGGTTGGTATTAAATACAGCTAACTTCATGTTATAAAATAGAAGTAATTATGTAATTAGTAAGACTTGTAGTGGAAAAAAATTTTGTTCTAGCATTTTTGATGGTTTTACTTCAATTTGAAAAGCATTTAGTTATAAGCTCTAAGTAAAAGTTTATCGACACCTTTTTTTTTGAATGGCCGAGGAGTGAAGAGGGGTACAAAAAACCTCGTCTATAGTTTTGTCCAATAGATGTGGAAATTCGAGAATCAAATTGCCACCTTTCCACTGTTTTTATGGCGTATACAGAGTGATCTTTTATTGTTGTTAATTTGAAATATTAGAAACTTGATGATAGTTACTAAATTCTCGCGAATAGTTTCGTGTTTCGTAGTTACAACAACCCCTATTGTAGATCCTAGAATGAAGGGTATTTTAAACTTTAATAGTGAAATTCTTATTAAGATTTTCGAATGTAAATTATTACTAGAAAAATGCTAGTTAGTGAGTGATTCGAAAAATTATTAGAAAAATTTGAACCTTGTAGCTCATTTAGAAGTTGGTCAAAAAAAAACGATAGTTTTGGACAATGTCGCAAATTTTAAAAACGAGCTTGAATGACTTGTAAATCTCTCAAGAGTGTTTTTTTCTCGTTTTTCTTCATTGCATTCTAGAAAAAGTGCAAAACATTTTCACCTGTTCCAGAATGAAATGGAGAAAAACAAAATAAAAACAATGTTGAGGAGGGAGGGGGAGATGGGAGGTCTACGAGTCATACTTACAATTAGTCGTTTTGGGTGCTTTGCTTCTTTTAGAAAATTGCGACATTAGCAGAAACGAGAAAATTTTGACTTACGCATGAGCTACGAGGTTCTAATTTTGCAAAATTGAACTCCAGCTCCCTCCCTATAGATCCTTGAAATCTTTTCCGAATCGCTTGTCAACTAATAGGAGTTTTATGAGAGTTGACCACTTAAAATAAACACCCTGTATAGTTTTTATTAAATTTTGAAAAGTACACTACGGAGCACATAAAAGACACCGACTCTATAAACGAGAAATAACACGTTTTTCGGTTAGTGTAAATCAGGCTGCTTCCCTCGTGGGGGTAAGAAAGTGAATCTTCTAATTGGATATCTTTCTTTTCAAATCCTAGCGTGCGAAAATTCTGTTACACTTACGACTGCCCTCAAAAGCCGGTTTTACACAACCACACAAAAAGTGATCTTGTTTATCTACTCCCCACTGTATGTCTCACAAAAATACGCTTAATTTTGATGATATTCAATACGTAAGTTGACTAAGCTCTTAATTAAATCCACGGTGGAAATTTACTTTTATTCAAATACATCACAAAATATAAACGGACGGCTAAGGGCTGTTTCTAAGGGATTTATTTTGTAATTTTCTACCCTGTAACGCAAATTATCGATAACAAAACTAGAAAGCTTGGAAATTACACAGGGGTCTTTCTATTGAATTTTAGATAATTACCATGTAACATACTTAAAAAGTAGTTAAAGCTTATCAGCAATTTAGGGGTGAATTATTCGCTTGTTTGTTTCTTAGTTGTTAAATTAGTTACATAACAGCTTTTAAATTCATAGGTAGTTGAACTGGATAAAGAAATTAATTTAAACAAAGAATTTCAATTTTTAAAATTGTAAGTTTTTATACACATAAGAAACTCTTCTAGATTTTTTCACCCAAGTTAGGTCAGGTCAGGTCAAATAATTTGTAAATTCATCCTTGCAACGCGTCAAATTTGAAGACTTTCACGTCGCCGAATATTGTACGGAATTTTTTTTGGTGTATTTTTCTGTTTAACGAATAATGTGTTTAGATTTATGCAACAAATTAAAATTCATATGCAGCATCTAAAAATAAAATTGTTTAGCATGTTCCTTTGAACATTAACGAAATAAATGTTCAAATCGACTCTACTAATAAATATTCGGAATGTATTTTTTTTTGTTATTGTTGTTTGTAGATATTTGTCGATTAGAATTCCACAAAAAGGTGTGTTTTCTTGTCTTTATAGGTATGCACGTATAATTTTTGGCAAATTTTCTGCTTTAATATCACCACCATTGTCGGTTCATTGTCTTGATCACTAGCGCATATAGCAATTATCTATTTTATTATGCACGCATTTCGGCTGATTGTGAGACTGACCGTCTCAAGGATAAGTCTACTCTACTAGGCTTGACAACATTTTTTTTTTCGGGTATGTATAGACAAAACAACAAACAACCAAACAAACGAAAACCCGTACAGGGGCCTCTCGTTTTTTTTTTTAATAATTCACTATTAAAAAAAAAGCAACAACAGCAAATAACGAACGGAGACAAAGATAGAACAGGAAGCGACTAAATATAAGTGAAAAGGAGATAGAGAAAACGAAGAACACCTTTATTATATAACAGCCACAGTTATACGAACCTGTCCAGTCTTCATCGATAGATGATTTTTCTATAAGTATCTTTACAAGGAAAAAATTAATAGTTTATTTATTTATTGATTTTTTTTTTTAATTATTATACAATGCATATAGAGGAGACTAATGTCATGCAGAACGCAACAACTACTTTTTTTCTTTGCGTCTCCTCCTCCGCCTGCCTCCTCCTTGTCGTCGTTTTTGCATAAATTTAGAAAGTTGTTTTTTTCCTTGGTTCTTTTTCGCATTGCATTAGAGAGAAAAAAATTCCAAAGCCTTGACGTCGACTTTAATCATTATTATAACGAACAAGACCGTGTTTGATCTAATAACATTTTGGCATGAATAAAAATAAATAAACATTGGAAAAAAATATTTTACATAACCGAAATTATAAGAGATTTAAATGCAAGAGTTGAGAACCAACCCATTTTTATTTCGCTAAGGTGTAGAGAATAAATAGGGATGTGGATACTTTTGTTAACTAGAAGAACAATTTAGAAGATTTTGATGGAGCGTTTCTTCTGCTTTAAGTCTATCTAAAAACGTCTGAATTTTCAAATATCAACTGAAACTATCATCTTTTGATGATTTAAGACAGAAACTTGTTAAAACTCAGCTGAGAAGTTGACAATTTACCAGAAAAAGTGTCTTTTACGGTTCTAATAAAATTGATTAAGTCTTCTGTTGACAATTCAATAGACTAAAATTGGCACAATGGAGAAAATCGAAAAAAGTCAATGTTGGGAGGATCATCGCGTTATTTTAAGTTATTATTGAGGCTGCAGCCAGTTTTTGAAAATTGAGGCACGTCCAGAAACGAGTGTTGTTGGTTTTTGACTGACTTCCAAATGAGCTACCAAGTTCTGATTTTGTTCAAATGTTCTCCAGGGACTACCCTACAAATCCTTGAATCACTCGTCAAATACTTAATATGAGGGCCGATTAACAATGCGGGCTCCCAATTTAAAGCACGCTTCTTAGATGGGATCATACCTACACTATCATATCTTATCAAATAATTATTTGTTGTAACTATTACTACTAGTCAATAAGTCACGTCTAATAATTAATTGAAACATAAGATATATTTTACTGTTCAAATAATATCAATAACATTTTATTAAGGAGACTGGGGGCTGTTAAATTTGCGTCTGGCCTCCCATGTATAGATGACCGGTTATGGACATTAAAACTGACTTAACTTGTCAAAAACAGAAACACGAATAACATTTCTAAACAGTCAACTGATAGAAAAAATTGCATTATTGATCGCATAGGCTCTATAAATAGCTACAAAATATAGATCTTGTATATCTATGGATAGCGCTTTATCTCGGAATAGTGAGACAACCAAAACTTTTACCATTACTGATTTAGTATTATTAATGATGAGAATGAACGTTAAAAAAAAACATGTGCTCGAACGGTAATCCCTATTTGGGATATTTTGATATGGGTTCTAGAATTGGCAGTGACGCTTTAACATTAGCAAAAGAAGCTCAAGCATTCTTGTTAATTGCATTAAACGATACATGCATTTTTCTTGAAGAAATTACTATTAAAAGTATTGCTAATCAGTTAATTAATCTACAATCAATGTTATTGCTATCAATTTTCAGAGCTCGCTAAAACTAATTGTAAGAGACCACTAATTGGTGTGTAAAACAGGCTTATGAGGGCGGTCGTAACAAAGTAATAGAATCTTAACAGGTAAGAATCTGGGAAGAAATATATTCTATTAGAAGAATGATGCCATTTTGGGTATTTACCTGGATATAAAGAATATAAAGATACCTTCTACAAATTTTCTGGGGCTGAAACTGGCTCCAACATTCCCTACTACCCCGCCCTCACACCCTTAAAGGGAGAAACAGCCTGACTCACGCGAACGAAAAAACGTGATATTCTCGTTCAAGACTCAATTTCTTAGTTTTGGCAGTAACTGTACATAAAACCTTCAATTTTTTCGTATAGGAGATTTAACGTGTTGCCTAAATAGTTGGAATGCTAGATGCTCTAGGCAAAACTATGGAAAGCGCTATCCAGATGAATTCTAGATCAATGCTAAAAAATATTTTAGTGATAGAAATACACAGTGAATCACCATGGGTCGTATAATTGGATGTCAAATGTCTTTTTGGTTATATCATATTTAATTTTGCATTTTGCTTTGGAAACAGACTTGTTTTCACAAAAAAAAAATGTGTGCATACGGGGCAGCCCTGTTGGAAAGTCTTACTGAAAAACCAACGAAAAGTGTCTAAACAACAAATTTTGATAATTCAATAAGAAACTTCACTAAATTTTTGTTTTGTTTTGCGCTTAACTAAACAGTGATATTTTTTTTTCAATTGATTACCGCATCTTTATCGATGTTCCACACTATTCAGGACAAAGAAATTTAAGAAGAGACTTCTATTGTGATGTTTTTTGTTATTATTGACAAGTAAACTTTTACCCTCAACCCCTTTTATACAGTTTTTGTGTGTTTTTTTTACAAAATAGTATTTTTAAGACCGAATCATCCCTCAATTCTTTTACCCTTTTTCCTTATTCTTCAATGATTATTTATAAGAGAAGGAGGTAAACCACACACACATACAAGCGTCCATTTCTATCAGCAGTAGTAGTGGTAAATATCTAACGCACAGGCGTGTCCAAGGTTTCGGTTTAAGCCAATGCGCACCGGCCTTTCCACACCCTTATATCGAATAGGTGGAGTCTGCATCCCTAATACTATCGGCACACATATTTATACAACACACATACACATCTTCGACTATAGTTTATCTATCATTGATATAATACAAAAATAAATGTAAATGACGATTAAAAAAGAATGACAAGGAGACCTTTAACTAGTTTGATCGAATAGGGGTGCAATAAATAGTTAAATAAAATAAAGTTGAGATATTGCAAGGGTGAATTTGTTGTAATTTTTGAACAAAGAGCTGTTCACTTTGCGTTAGAATTTCCTTCTAAACAAAGACAGTATTCAGTATTCAATTTAGCTACAACAAGTTCAGTTTTATCTCAAAAGTCTGAACGTTAAGATGCTGTCTTTCGAGTTTTACTATTTGGATGTTAGTACTTAAAAGGGGCTGTTGTAGGAGAAGCTACACTCTTCACACACACACACATATACAACACGCGCAACTTCCGGCAGGGTTGAAATTACATATATCGGCTCATACATCTGAGGGGTGGATGATACTACCTACAAAGTGAGATGGAATCGGTGTGGGTGGAGGAGTAGAAGAAGGAAGTCGAAGTTTTCAGACGCAGGGGGCACACACACACACGACAGACGTCTGGCCCCGTGCACCGGCAACGAAATTAGTGGGTGAAGGTAGTTGTGTGGTAGTAGCCTAGATCAATACCTAGAGTCTAGTCTAGGCTGCTAGTCCGGCATTTCCTCCCCCCATACCACATTCTAGACACTGCGTCACGCGCTGTCTCGCAACCCCTCAGGCGGTGGTGTATGGATAACCACCCCACACACACACACACACATACACACATACACTACTCTATCAGGATGCCTGCCCTGACGACTGCACCGATGAATTATGCAAGGTGTTCTGTAATTATTTAAACACCTAATGTGCTCAAATATTCCTGAGATATATATCTTCATTATTGTTGATTAAAATCATGTGGTCTAATTTTCGATTTGATAACTAATTATCTGTCGATCTTGCATAATTCCAATTATTGTAATATTTATGAATTGTTGTAGTTCTACAAATTCATTGCCGTTGGCTTGTTCACATATTATTGTTGTTGTATATACCTAGATGCGTTTGGAGGTCGAGCGATCACAAATCTACAAGGCAACTTACTGATTAATACCCGACATACGGTATAAAAAATAACACAAATAATAATTGACGAGTGGGAAAAGGCCAAAAATCAGTCGATAGTTCTAAAAATTATTTTAAAAAAAATATGCATGTTTAAATAATAATAGTAATAATAATAATAATAACAACGAACGAACGTGGATCGAGAAAGAAAACAGCGTGTGGTGGCATTTGCGTGCAATCTATACAGTTGGTTATTATTGTTATCAGGCGCAAATCTATGTTATCGTCGAGTTCACAAAAAAAAAGGTAAAAATTAGCGCATTGTCTTTTTCCTATCAATACTACAAATATGTTTACAAAAGAAACAATATACAGGGCGTAATTGAATTGCCAATCAATCTACAAACCACGTGTAGGGCCCGAAAAACTGAACCAATTCGTATAATATGTTAGATATTAGAAGTTGTAGGTTTTCGAGATTTTCAGAGAAAGCCACTGAAATCAAGCAACATTATCGTTATAGTTTGTAAAAAAAGGTGCTATTTTTACATTCAATTAATAGACCAGTAAAACTTCTGTAGCTCAAGACCATGAAAATCCGTGTGTTATACTGAAGCCAGTGGCGCCGCGTGATCGCGTGAAGGTGAAAAGTTGGGGTTCTTGGAGCCTCAAAGCCCGCATCTCAGTTGAGGTTGGTCTCAAAAATATTTTGAAAGCAACTTTTTATTAGTTACAATTCCTATTTAACATAAGTTCTATTCCAAATTACGTACGCATTATTATCCTTCCTCCAAGAAACAAATTCTGGCTGCGCCCTAACTGACGTCTGCTCTCTTATCAAAGCTCGACAACAATGTTAAGCCGTATCTACATCTAACGAACGAATACTAATGAAAATGTAAACATCGAAATGTTAAATGTGGATGGTACACTGAACATAACTGAACATAAACATCACGAACGCTTACTTATTCATCTCGTGTCGGTACTTCAAAGGAAACTGTTCGTTCGCGTTCGTTTGTGTTCGTATAGTGTCGAATTCTCTATTACATTTGGCGGAAGACCACTGAAACTACAGTCATTGCATTTGGTTCTATTTGCGCATTTTTGTTTGTGTTCGTGAACGTGAATTTTGGTCTAGATTTGTATCATTTTGGTTGTTCATTCGTGTTCGTTCGTCAATGTTACCAGGTCTAGGTAATGTATAGGTACTAAAATTATATAAGCAAAAATGTTTCCTCGTTTAGCAAAATGAACTCGCCATCTAGTCAGTTTCTAGTTGTTTTAGGAATTCCGATAAGATTGAAAAGACAGCACGAGCTTGAGCGAGATTGTCTTTCGCGACGAGACCTCGAACATAATATCCGAACTCAATTTCGTCGCAAAATATAATCTCGTCCAGACTCGTGCTGTCTTTTTAATCATTGCACACTTGTATCAAAAATAACAATTTCAACTTCCTCCACCAATTAATTTTGGAGCAAATAAATATCTAAGGAATTCTAGGGATTTTTTGTCTAGAAAGAAATGCTCTAATAGACCTGGCAACGCTGACACGGCTTTACGGTCAGTTAATACTTGTCCAAGGACTATCAAGCATTTTTTTTCGACTCTTCAAACTATCTTTATCGTATTCGATTCTATATAACTTTAGTGAGGCTTGAATATTTGAAGGGAATTAAATTACACCTTGTATAATAATAATGTTAACAAAAAAATTGCTCCAATTTAAGAACGTTTATTATTTTTATTTGCATTATTTTGTATTGTCCTTATCTATAACAACTAACATTTAACAAAATGGTGGGAGTATGTGTTTTGCATATTTCACCTCGAATGTATGTCTGGCGCTTGTATAAATGCGAACTTTTATACACGCACACGCGTCTCCACCACAGTATTAAAATAGATTTTATTACGTCGCCTCTTAAAATTACCCACACACACACATAATAATTTGAACGCACATACATACATAAACATATGCAAATCCATATACAGTGTAGACAAAGAAAATTTACATACAGGGTGTTTGCTCTCAGTATGGAGAGTTCTAAGAAACTCCTATTAGTCGACGGGCGATTCGAAAAATATTTTGAGGATTTGTAGAAGAGACCCTAGGGAACATTTGAGCAAAAGTAGAACCTCGTAGCTCATTTCAAAGTTGGTCAAAAAACAATCGTTTTGGATAATGTAGCAATTTTCAAAAACGAACAAAACACGCAGAACGACTAAAAATGCCTCAGAGACCTTCCCAACATTGATTTTTTTCGTTTTTCTTCATTGTATTCCAGAGAAAATACGAAATATTTACACCTGTTACAGAATAAAATGGGAAGAAACGAAAAAAATCAATGTTGGGAAGGTCTCTGAGTCATTTTTAGTCGTTCTGCGTGTTTTGTTCGTTTTTGAAAATCGCTAAGTCGTCAGAAACGAGCAATTTTTGACCAACTTTGAAATGAGCTACGAGGTTCTAATTTTGCTAAAATGTTCCCTAGGGACTCTTCTACAAATCCTCAAAATATTTTTCGAATCGCTCGTCGACTAATAGGAGTTTCTTAGAACTCTCCATACTGAGAGCAAACACTCTGTATATGGTATAAAGCAGCGACTCTCAAACCATGGGACGAGTTAAATTTTTGTTGAGTCGCGAAGCGTTGAATTATTATACAAAAAATGATTTAAAAAAGAAAAAACAATTCTGTTTTATAGTGCCTTAAAGTGACATTTCTAAAAGAATTTTACAAAAAAATCTTGTAGAGATTGGGACGTTCAAAAGTCTAAGAAACGCTGGGACAAAGAAAACCATCCCCTTATAGCAACCCTCTAGTCTCTAGATGAATTATTGGTCAACGTGTTTGAGTCAACTGTATTGAAGTTGCCACCCCCTAGCAAACATTTAAGGGCTAGTTTTATATAGATACATACATGAGTACCTACTACAATTATTTAGTCAGAACTAGTGAGTTGTAAGTACCTACTGTTGCATTCAGTACTTTAAAGTAGCAAATTCTTAACTCTATATCTACATACTATACAGGGCTGGCAATTTGTACCAAAAATATAGAGAATATGTCAATTTTAAAATTATACAAGGTAGAGTGGAATGTATTCAATTCAGTCTGCCAGCACTGTATAAGACTAATTCTACACTCACATACTTTTAAGTAAGTACCTAGGTATACATATATGAAGGGGGGGGGCATGAATAAATATGAGATAATCTACAGGGGACGAAGATTACACTACAACACAATTGAATTATTGCACACACGCACACCGTTTCTTTTATGGAGGTGTAAAACACGTGAGAGAATTGGTGAAGGAGGAGGGGGAGGAGTAGGTGGTGGAAATTCACTACCTATGAAAAACACATCTATTTTCCTAACAATTATCAATCGATTTTCTATACTTACAACAAATCTAACGATAAATTGGATAAAACGAACGACTTATCATCCTAAAAGTATCTTACACATGTTATCATCTAAATAATAATAATAATAATAATTTTGATAAATGTAGGTGTATTTTCTACAGTTAATTTAATTGATTTCCTTAACGAATTTGTAGGAAAAAAATTATAACAGGTGTAAAATTCGTGGAAAATTCATAAGAGGAAAACCCACGCTCTACTACATTCATTTTTTTTCTTATCATTTGCCAATTTATTTTCGACGCAATCTACAAATAGTACACAATGTCATCGATTAAAACTAATAATTGTACAAATAAAATTTGATAAACTTACAAGCGATTTGTACAAGTTCTTAAATAACTAAATTAATAAATAAATTTTACAACGCACATTACTGGCACCTCGAATTAAAAATACTCACTCATTCTCTGTCAACTATTCAACCGTAGAATTAGACTGGGATATTCCCCAGTGTTTCTAGTTCACGCTGCCAGTACAGTATACGCATGTATACGATTGAGCTATGTGGGTATAGACAATAGAAATTTCCGCTACATTCTTTTTTGGCAATATGAATATGTGTGTTTGAGGGAGATTTCTCCGATTTCTCTAATTTGAATCACCAGTCCAGTATAATAATCTTTCAAATTCTTATTACTTTGACCAAATTATTTATTTAGAAAGAGAATGTAAGAGGAATTTGTGTAGTGTTTCTAGTTAGATTTGCCTGTCCGGTATACGCAGTTAATTCAAAATTTTAATGAGAATACTTTAAATCAATATTGTAAAAGATGTCTTTGGCAAATTTTGGCATTTGTAAATTGGAGTTTGCATCCCGCTAAATAGTTGTGGCAATAGAAAAATGGTTCCTTTTATCGTCTATTTATTTAAAGAAATTGTGTGAATTATTTTGGCGACAATAGTTTTAAAAGAAGTGTCTCAGTTTGCATTTTTTGCTCTCTAAATAAACAATATTTTATTGTGCATCTACATTTTTTTTGCAATTTTTTTCCCTGTATTTAAATATCTAATTTCAACTATATTTGTTTTGTCAATTTTATTTGATAGAGTGCAAAAATCGAAATTATTTCCGTTTAGTTTCCCAATTTTTTTTTACCGAGTCCACACATCCCCAAAAAAATGAATAAATTTTAGGGGAGAGACGCACCACCACCACTGCACACGAAAACAGGTCGATGCATGCATTGCAGATATCGGTCTAGTTTCTAGTTCGTCGTATTGTACTGCACGTCGCCGCGACGTCATTGACGCCGAAATAAGGAAGGGGTTCAAATAATGATGATGATGATGATGAGGGGTGAGGGTGGCGCGCACACACACCGTCGTCGTCGTCGCCACCGCCGTCTCCGTCACAGGGATGCGTATGCACTTCGTCGTCATCATCGCCGTCAGTTTCGTTGAAAATAGAGACGCGACGTTGTTTCCGTGTTGTTGTATTGCCTGTTTGCTGGTGCTGGTGCTGTTGCCGCCACCGCCACCACCGCCACGGCCGCCGTCAAATAGCAATGGTGGTGGGGCTGCGGGGGCGATTGTATGCGATTCAGCCCGAGTTTGCAGTCTGACAACGAAATAGCTCGGCGTCCAGACAGTTGGCCGGCGACGTCAGATAAAGTCAGGTCAGGTATCAAATCGAATTATAATAATAAAAATAATAATAATAATAATCATAGTGATGATATGATGCACCTAGTGCTGTCAGCCGACTAAATTAAAACATTTTTAAAAAAAAATTGAATTAATTAAGACTAAATTAAAAAAGCACAAAACTTTTAATAAATTTGTGTTGATGATTGCGTGAATTGTTGGTTTTAAAAACAGCAAAAATTCATAACAATTATTATTAATAAACGCCATTTTGAATTGTTCGCGCGTTTAGTGATGACCGTCGTCGTCGCCGTCGCCGTGATCACCACCACCACCACCACCACTTTTCTTACCGTCTTTAATTTTGGTAGTTCCGGGTTCGCTGTTCTTCACCCAATCACTAAACACTAAACTGTTTGGGGGGAAAAAGTGTTGTAGACCTTATAACGTACAGCACTAACAAAAATTTCATTTCAATTGTTATAATTTTTTTTTTTTGTTTATTTGTAAATTTTCTGAGAGAAAAGAGGGGGGGCGAATTCTGATGCTTGGTGATCAACAATTGACAACGACGTCGATGTTGAAAGTTGCGGTATATGTTAACATCGTCTCCGATGTGCGATTTCCTGCTGCTGTTCCTGCCACCGCTGCCACTGCTTCTTCTACAACAGCTACTATTGCTACGACTAAAACTACCACAACTCATATTCGTACTGCTGGTGGTGGTGTTGTTATTATTGTTGTTGTTAGCGGCGACGTTGTTGCATGTTGTTATTGTTGTTGTTGTACTACCGAAACACCAATTGAATCGTGAGCCAATAATACTTCCAAGTGTTGTTTAAATAGTGTTGCAGTTTTTTTTAATTTCCTCTCTTGTTCTTTTTTTTAAAAAAAATTTATTGCAATTTTAATTTAATTACACCACCATTATTATTATTTATTGTTATTGAGAGAAAACCAGACAGAGATAGAGATAGATCGACGTGCGTTTTGTACGCATTGCATAATCAATGACAGAAAGGTACATACATATAAATTCTATTGTTTTATCACTATTATTATTATTATTATTATTATTATTATTATTTTACATCATTGTGCATGTGTGTAATTTACCTAAACACCTACACACAAAATACAATTCGATTCTCGATAAAAATAAAAATAATTTTAAAATTTACACATCTTTAACCAATATTTTATTAATTAATAAGATTAATTGATTATTAAGCGTATTTTTGCAATGTCTCCTTTCGATTAAAATCATAAATTTATCTAGGAAAATTTTCCTAAACGTATTTAATCTTTGAAATTGCGTGTGCGAATTTATTTTGAAAACACATAGGCGGCGACTATAATCTAAAAAATACATAATATAATCAAAAATTATATCACATTTTATAATATTTTTATATAAAATATCCCTTATTTTAATCATTTTATTAATCGATTTAACATACAAATAAATATGTGAAATATTTAATTAATTAAGAAAAAACTATAATTAAGTTCCGGATGGATTTCTACCTGGTTGTCTAAACTTATAAACTATGGCGTATAGAGAGAAGTTAATGTGCATCGTTGCATTCTGATTGGTTACATAAACAATACGCCTCTTTCTTGTTTTCTATTTTATTAACTATTGGAAAGAGAACAAGAAATATTAATTAATATTAAAAAAATAATCGAATAATTGTTAAATATTGGATAATCTCTGACGATTAATGATAAATACCTACTATATTTATTAGATGACGTATGTCTTTTACCAATTAATTGTTGATAAAGTTTTGAAAATATCTACTAGTAAAAAATGAAAATATAAAACATTAATTATATTTAATTACTATTAATTGCGATTTTATTTATTTCTTTTATTTTATTTTGTTGCAAGGTCGACATTTAGCGATATTGTTGCTGTTTTTGTTTTATGCATATGTGTGACATTGACAAAAATGCGCTAAATTCAAAAAGTTGCAACAATTCTAAATTTGAATAAATTTTGATTATAATTTAAAGAAAAACTGAATAAATAATAATTATTAATAGATATTTTTGTTTTGAACGAGTCATTTAAAATTTAAAATCAAGCGAGTTGCAATTTTTCCTAAATGATGTAATAAAACGTATGTGTCTTATTAAAACTTGAGTAATTTTTGATGAAATTTCAAACAATCTTATTTTAAAATAGAAATAACTAAATAATTAGTTATAGCTTAATTATTATTGTTTCCTAACAATAAATTATTGTTGTATTTATTTCTTTTTTTTTCTAGTTTTGCGAGGTCGACATTTAGCCAATTTTTATGCGCTACGATGACGTTTACGTTTTTTTTTTATGCAACAAGACCATCTTTCTTAATTTTAATTAACGGTTTTTAATTATTAAAAAAACTAAATAAATTAATGACTGATATCTGTAGAATTCTAATTTTTTACAAAGCAGTGATTTAAAATTGCAGTCAAACAAGCGAATGTCTACTATTAATTAATAATTGAGTAATTATTGATAAATTTCCCCCAAAAAAATTTAAACAAAAATTAATAATTAGTTATAGTTTAATTATTGGTTTCTAATAAATTATACTATTTTTTGTTATTCGGAAGGTCGACATTTAGCCCATTTATTTGGTATTTGTGACATTGATGCAAAATGCGGCAAATTCGATAATTTGCAAAAAAAATACTTATTTTAATTGGATTATTTAATTATATTGTAGCAAAATAAGCAAATAATACCGAATTGCTTAGAAAATCAAAAATTTAAAATATTCTATATAGAGAAAATTAATTGTTTTTAACGGATCATTTGAAATTTCTAATCAAACAAGTTATGACGTAACTTGAACGTATGTCCAGTACTATTAATCATAGATTTAATTGGGTTGATTTTTAATTATTATTCTTCAGAGTTTTTTTATATTATTGTTTGATTGTGCAGTGGTCGACATTTAATCAATTTTTTGCCAGATGTCATTGCGAGAATTGCGCGAAATTCAAATGTTAACTCTGGACTTTTTGATTTCTTTATTTTACACATATGAAAATATTTGTAGAGAATTATTTATAGAAAAAAAATCTTGCATAATTTATACTTATGATAACTGATAGAAATCTTAATCTAATGTTCGAATGTATTTACTGTTCAAACAATAACTTGTAATTATACAAGGTAATTAAGTTTTACATCATCATTATTACGATTAATTTTTTTTTTTTTGTTCGTGTCTTGAATGACTTTCGGAATACCCCAATGTTACAAAAGTTGTCTTGTACATGGTTTTAATTGCAATTGTCTTATTTTGTGGCTCGTTTTTTCCTTCTTGTTTCTATTCGTCCGACAATAAAAGTCTTAATAATTCAAGCAGAACAAAATTCCCTTAAAAATTTTTACAAGTCATTCAAGCAAAACCAAATAAATTTGCACACCAAAAAAAATAAATTCGCTTTTGTAAAGACAATAGAAAAATAGAATCGAATTAGGTGGATAAAAACAAAAAAAAAGTCTAGATAAAAAAGAGCTAGTTGCATCAAACATGAAGATTCGTGAATTTTTTCTTTCAATTTAAATCTTGGTTGGCAACACAATAAAGACAACAATCGATATTGATTGTCGTCAATAGAATGATAATGACGATGCCGAATTATTATAAATATACCTAGTTGTTCATGTTTTTTGTTTTTTTGTTTTAAATTGTTACAGTGTTGGACGTGGATGTACAGAGAGATGGGCAGCGAGCATTATTGTTTAAGGTGGAATAATCATCAAAGTAATTTATTAGGTGTATTTAGTCAACTATTGCGCGACGAAAGTCTAGTTGATGTAACATTGGCCTGCTCGGAGGGCCATTCAATACGTGCCCATAAAGTTGTTCTATCAGCTTGTTCATCATATTTTCAAACATTATTCATTGACCATCCCAGTCGACATCCAATAGTTATATTAAAAGACGTACGTTTTAGTGAATTACGTACATTAATTGAATTCATGTATAAAGGTGAAGTTAATATTGAATATTGCCAATTATCGGCATTATTGAAAACTGCTGAAAGTTTAAAAGTTAAAGGATTAGCTGAAATGACTAGAGAATATAAACAAGAACCGGAACAAACTGAACCAACTGAATTGACGAAACGGCAACAACCACAACAACAATCACAGTCAAGACCACAATCACCACTACTACATCACCAACAACAACAACAACAACAAGATTTACCAAATTCACCATCTATAGAAGAAGAAGATGAATCACAACCAACAACACAATCACCACCTGTACTACAAAATTTAAGACTTTGCCGATCACCATCAATGTTGGAAGAAAATGAACAACAACAACCACCAAAACGATCACCGATATCGTGTAATGATAATAACGATAACAGACATTTAAATTCACCAGTTAATAGTGATTGTGGCCCTAGTGATATGACTATACATAGTAATAATAATAATAATAATAATAATAATAACAATAATAATAAAAATAATAATAATATGACAACAACACCATCATGCTCTGGTATTATTTCATCAGTACCAACAATATGTTCGTCAAGATTATCATCACCGTTAAATACCACCGTTGAACCATTACCAGGACCATCGAATTTGCCTCCAGTACAACAAGTGCCTTTGGTAGATAATTTTACAAATTATATCAGGGGCGGCTCGTGTATAAGCACTGTAGAACAGCAGCACCTCCTGTTCAAAATTTATCAATGATTAGTCTCCTCTATCTCTCTTTCTCCTGATTATCTTTCTTTTTTAAGTGAAACTTCTTAGGCGGCGATTCAATAATCGATAACTGGACGATAAAATTTCAAGGACGCGTCATGTTTATCAAGCACATTTCGTTACATGAGAGAGAAGAAACACATACCTACCTAATGTAGAGAGATGGAGAAAGAGAGCTATACATTCCGACGCCATGGGGGTGGAGCAAAAGGGAGCGACGTATTTATACATAACGATACAATGTGATAGAATAGGATAGAATAGTATTCTGAGATGCTCTCTCTCTCTCTTATTGTTTATTTTTCAAAAAGTTCCACTTCTATCACGTGTACAGTGCTGCCGTGAATTTTTTTCTTCCATTCTTTTTGTCTTCTCCCTAGCCTTCTTTCTTTTTGAAGTAAAAATTTTTAGGTGGCGATTCGATAATGGATAACTGGACGATAATTATGAGTAAAATTTCAAGGACGCGTCATGTTTATCAAGCACATTTCGTTACATGAGAGAGAAGAAACACATACCTACCTAACGTAGAGAGATGGAGAAAGAGAGCTATACATTCCAACGCCATGGGGGTGGAGCAAAAGGGAGCGACGTATACATATACATAACGATACAATGTGATAGAAAAGAATAGAATAGTATCCTGAGATGATCTCTCTCTCTCTCTTTCTCTGTCTCTTATTGTTTATTTTTCAAAAAGTTCCACTTCTATCACGTGTACAGTGCTGCCGTGAAATTTTTTTCTTCCTTTCTTTTTGTCTTCCTCCTAGCCTTCTTTTTGAAGTGAAACTTCTTAGGTGGCGATTCGATAATCGATAACTGAACGATAATTGTGAGTAAAATTTCAAGGACGCGTCACGTTGATTAGTCACATTTCGTTACATGAGAGAGAAGAAAGTTATAATGTGGAGAGAAGGAGAAAGAGCTGTACATTCTGACGCCAAAGAGTGGAGAAAAAAGGGCGACGTTTACATAACGATACAATAAGATAGTGTCGTGAGATGTTTTCCTTTTTTTTTTCTTCCTTTATTTTTCAATAAATTTAATTCATATCACTTGTAAGGAGCTGCACGTGCAATTTTTTTGTCTCTCCAAGCTTCTAATTTTTGAAAAAATACTTCTTAGGCAGCCATTCGATAATCGCTAATTGGAGGAGAATTAAAAGTGAAATTTCAAGGACGTGTGGCGTTTATTGGACGCATTTCGTTACATGAGAGAGAAGAAAGATATACCTAAAGTAGAGACACCACGGGAGTGGTGCGAAAAAGAGACGTATACACAAAATTCGAATAAGATAGCGTCGTGATCTCTCTCTCTCTCTCTCATTCTTTGTTTTTTAAAAGTTTCACTTTTATCACGTGTACGATGCTGCACGCGAAATTTTTCTTTCTTTCTCTTTTATCTTCCTTTCATTTTCTTCTATATTTCTTTGTTGAAGTCACGAGCCGCCACTGATTTTTTACGAAATAGAAAAATAATTCAAATTTCTTATAGAGTCTCAAAAAGGAGGTTGACTGGGGTGCTAATTTAGATGAGAAGAATACAGCCGCCGATACAGGAATGGATTTCTCCCGGCATCCTCATGATGTAAGTTTTGCCATAAATTTTCTGTATTTTATTTAATATACGACAATTTAGAATTAACGCGGTTAGATTTCGGGTATTTGTTAAAATGTCAACGGACAAAATATTTGATGAATTGAATCAGAAATGAAAGGCTTGCCGTCAAGAAGTTGACATTCATTTTTGGCTTGAGATGCTGCTAATCATTAGAAAGAGAGCAAAACGGTGATTGTATAGGTAAAAAGGTGGAAAATACACTTTGATAATTTCGTTTGTGTTGTTTTTTTTTTTGTCTATTTGAATCAGTGTAACGATAAAAGTGTTGTGTTGGTGGATTTTTCGTGTTTTTTTTTTAATGAGGATCGATCTCTTCTATATACTTACACCTTCGGCCAAACAAGTGATCGTCAACTTCTTGTGGCGGCTATTCTTCAAATACTATTCGTTTTAATTGATTCTAATAGTGATAATTGAAAATAAAGATGAAACAAAAAGAGAATTCGAGTGGCAAAATAATAGCAAGAAGTTGATTGAATTTGTTTGGTTGCAGGATTTACAAGAGATCGGTTCCTGTGTTGGTGGTGGTGGTGGTGGGGTGATACGTGAGGACTCACCCCGTCTATATCCATGTATGTATTGTGGCACATCATTTCCACACCAGAGCAAATTAACAAGACACATCTTATCGCATAGTTTGGAAACATTGAAATATCGTGAACAATTACAACAACAACATCCCTCCCTTGGTGTTATTGTACCAGAAGCACCTTGTAGTTTTATGGATAGTCATTTTGCGCGTATATCAGCAACACCACACGAACCGCCCGATCCAACTGATCAACCGCCAACACCAATGGACCTGGAGATTGGTGAGGCGACAGCAGCAGCAGCAGCGGCGGCTGCTGCTGCAGCTGCTGCCGCCGCCGCCGGTATCAGCAGTACAGGCAGTGGTGGTGGTGTTGTTTTATGTAAATTTTGTGGTAAATCATTTCCTGATGTTAGTTCATTAATTGCCCATCTACCGGTACATACTGGTGATAGACCATTTAAATGTGAATTTTGCGGTAAAGCATTCAAATTACGACATCATATGAAAGATCATTGTCGTGTACATACTGGTGAACGACCGTTTCGTTGTACATTGTGTGGTAAAACATTCTCAAGATCAACAATATTGAAAGCACACGAGAAGACGCATTATCCGAAATATGTTCGCAAGTTCCTCTCACCGAGTCCATTGGACACTGAAGAAGAAAGTCCACATTAGTTTTAATTACTTTATTAAAAACAAAGAGAAATCGCTGGTTTATACCGAACAAGAATACTATAAAACCATCTAAAAACAAAAAAAAAAACACCTCAAATTATTGCTTGATATAATAAACCGCCATACAGATAACCAATCAAAAATCAAGTTATAAGCAACGTAAGACGAACGTAGCGCGTAACTTGATTGAAACATAAAAATAACCCTAATCATTAGTGCTTCAGTTTATATCAACTTTCCACAATTATTACCGGAGTACTAATCGTTTTTTACCTCATTAAACTAAAGTTCCTTTGATTTAACGAAACTCTACCTACCTCTTGGTTAATTTAATTTTTACAACTAAAATAGACCCAAAACAAGAAAAATCAAGCAATAATTTTGGAATAAATGACGATATTTTCCAAAAATAAATAAATAAAAAAGAATCAGCCAATTTTGTGCTAGATCTGCTTCAAGCAATTCGTAAGAGCTGTGATAGATTTTTTTTTAAGTTATCGAAAGATGTTTGGCTGATTTTTTTTCTCATTCATAATTAAGGTGGTAATCATTCCAACATTATTAATGGTGACTTAAATTGTTTAATTTTGGTTGTGTTTTTGACGAATTAATTGATTGTTTAATTAATTAATTAATAGGGTATTAAATGTGTATATACCTTTACAGTATTATTGTAATGCAGGGGTTGTTTTATAATCGGCGTGTGTAAAAAAGGGGTGGACTATATTTGTATAGTGTGCAATGTCGTTTATACATATAAACTTATTGATATTCTTATCATCGGAAATATGTTGCGATTTATTGTTCCTTTGATGATTTTCTCAACCCCCTATATAGAAAAATCACTCATATACATAAACACACATACACTCACACACAATTTAAATTAATTAAATAAATATAAAGAATAATAAAAGATTATAGATGAAATATGGGAAATATATAGCAATAATCATATACAAAATAGTACTATAATAATAATAATAGAATATTATATAATACGTGGTGGACAAAAAAGTAGAAAAAATAAATAAATAAATAGAAATATCGTACTCCTTTTTGCTATATTTGCATAAATAATAATGATATCAGCACCTAGACGCCTTAGTCGATAAGTTTTTAAACTAATTTTTGTTTGTTTCCTATTTAAGAGAGTATATTTATAATATTTTTAATAGAGAAAAATATATATTGTTGTATATATTTATTATATATCTATATATATATTTATATATAGAGGAAGATCAATTTCTATAATTAGTGTTAATTTATTTTTTAATTATTCTCTCTATCTATCTATATCTGTTTTTAATCTACATATAAAAAAAAAATTTATACTCCATTATTACAGTCCAGGTAATAGGGCCGCTACAGTCGGCAAATTTACATAGATCTAGTATGCATATGATAGCGCTTTCTCGCAGAATAGTTAGGCAACCAAAATTTTTACAATTACTGAGTCATTATTATTTCTGATGATGACACTTCAACACCTACAAAAGAATTTTTGTTAATATCATTAAATGGTATATGCATTTTTGTTGAAGAAATTGGTCATTGAGGAAAGCGCTATCCGTATAAATACTAGATCTATGGTAATAAAATGTATGGATCTATGAAAATTTATTTCAACAAAAAAACCTAAATAATTAATTGATAAATTGATAAAATGCCTGACTGATATTATCGTCATTATCATCATTATCATCATATGAGTGCCTCAAGTTTCTAATAAAACTTGTATTAATGTCATTGGTAATACGGTGGTGCTGTCTCAGATTTGTTGTTTTATTATCGTATAATAATAATTATTATTATAATTATTATTTTTAAAGACAGTGTTGTTATAGTATGATTAGAAATCTGTACATAAAAAAATTTGTACTTAATTGATAATTATTTGTATTTTTTTTTTTGGGAAATTTCACACTGTCTTCTGCCATTTGATAGAGAATTTGTCCAAGTCGGTTTTTCTATGTCATCTTATTTCAATTAATTATTAACATTTCAATTAATCGATAATGATTAAATAAATAAAGTGAGTGTAGGGATTTTCTTCAATTCTTATTTTTTTTTTTGATTATTTTAGAAAAATATAAAAGAAAATTGCAGACGTAATCTGTGATAGTCTGTGATGAAACAATCTCCTTTATTGTTTGTGATGATTTTTTTATGTACGCTTTTCCGATATTTTGTTCGTAGAATCTCGAAAAATTATTGTAATAGTACAGAAACGATCTCGATCTTGATCTCAATTCTTTTTTAAGTTTTTAACATTAACAAACTTATAGATCGAGATCAACAAAATTCGATCTGTTTTCGATAAATAAGTTTTTATTTTAAAATAATATAGAGAATTAATGAATTAAAACAACCCAGTAGTATGATAGCTCAGGGCCACTCACTTCCACTATTAAACAATAGATAACGCCTATAGATTTAAGTAAAAACTGACCAACATCACTAAATAGATTAAATTCCACAATAAACTGAATATTTAAATCATTTTTTTAACAATAATAATCATTGGTATTCTTTAAACGAATTATCATCAAAAAATCACAGTTGATTCGACATCGTGTTGCTGTACTTTCCTCATATTTACAAATATAGTTGACTTCAAATTTTAAGAAAGTAATAGCATTCAGCTTAAAAAGTCAAGTGATATTTTTTACAACTCTATCAATCAAAGTTTTTTTGTTATAGAATTCACCAACCCTTTACTAGGATACTGGACACAACATCTGTTGTCCTTAGCACTCGTCACCTACAGGGCCGTATTTAAATATTATAACAATAAAAATCTCACATAACAAAGATCTTCGATCGACAGAATTGTATGAATCTTACTTGACGTAAGCTGGGTGATTTATTGCTTTCTTAAAGTCTGAATTCGTCTATACAGATGAAGATTTGTTTGAATATAGTTCCTCATGCAGATACCGTTTCTTACCATTATAATTAACAATAATTATTAGTATTCTTCGAATAAATTATCATCTGTACCTATATTCAGGTCAAGCATCGAAATTGGACTCGACGATGATGACTGTAGGACACCGTAAGTCACGGTAGATTTAACATCGTGTTGCTGTAATTTCCACCATTGTTGCCACGCTGTAAAGCTCACGTGATTGCTTATCCTAATGCAGATGAAGATGTGTTTGATGAATTTAAATCCCAATTGATATTCTTTAAAGAAATCTTTATCTGTATTTTATTGAAATAAGTAAATTTAAGTTGTTTTTTTTTAACATTATTCTGTATATCACGTCACTAAATCACGTGTTGTTGTATGTTCCTCCATTATTGCCACAAACCAATAGCATTTCGTTGTATATGTCACGTGATGATCGATGATGATTAGTTTAATGAATACCTCCTCAATAGTTACTGAAACTACTGTAAATTGTACAGAAATTATTAGATTTTTTTACAGATGACATTGATCAGTGCCAATTTTCACCAAATACAGAGTGATGTTGTTAAGTTTTCGTATTCTATAAATTGAGTATTCAAATATTATTTAAACAATTCAAGAAATTCAGCAAATACAATAAACCGATTTCAAATTTTTAATTTCAATTTTTATATTTGGATTAATTAGAATAAAAATCTACACTCTACAAAGGTGCATAAGAAAACTGACGAGATATTAAATTATAAACGATTATAAAAAAATATTGAAATAAATAATAAATAAAATAAAACGCAAATATTGAGCTTTAAATATATTATGAAGAGTGGAAAAAATCGCGTTACATGTTTTATCTTGAAAAACTAGATTTTTTCTCGATAACAATTATAGAAAAATAACACAAATTAATTTGAAAGAAACAGCAGTAGTTAAATTTTTCCGTTTAACATATGTAAGAAAAAGTACCTTTCTTTATTGCTGGTTACCCTTTAATACTGCACTAGTTATTTATTTAAAAATCGATTATATTATTGTTATTTTTATTATCTTGATTATTGTAAATTATTTTTGTTCTTTTTCGTCTTATTTTATAAGTTTTCAATTGTCTTTCTGATTTTTGCCATTATGTCTGCAATGCTTCATTGTTACTAAAAAAATATTAATAAATAAAAAATAAAAGAATGCATATCATAGCTGTAAAATCATTTTTTTGAGGAATAAATTATGTATGACTCTATAAACATTTTATTTGTTTATTTCTATTATTATTAATGACCGACCGAAGAATCGGTTTCGGCCAAAAATCAGCCGAAACTTCGGCCGCACTGAATCTCAATATTCGGAAATTGTCGCGCTTCCTTCGGGTGAGTTCGTGCCTCGTGGTCACCAGATTGTGCCGAGCTGAGGTTATGTGTTACATATACAGTAAGACCTCTCTTTGCAGACACTTTCAATGACCGGACACTTTCTGATTCCCCGAATCTCTTAGGCGAAAACCTCCAATGGCTGACCACTTTCAGCATCGCTGCGAGTGTCCGCACAAGAGAGGTCTAAATAAGTTTCGGTTTCGGCTGTAAATCCTGCTTCGGTTGGACATTAATTGAAATTTCAGTCCTGAAAAGCAGTTTACGTCTCCGACCACCCATTGAAATCACCATAAAATTACTGTCTTTATATCAATTAAAATTAATGTTTGAATTTAGATGAATTCGGATTTGGACCGTCGAATGGATTCACCATTATTAGAACGTCCATCAAGTACACAAAGTAGTCGTTCATCAACACCATTCACCTTGCCATTTCCAGCATTGCCAACATCCCTATTAGAAGTCGGTCTAATTCATCCCTCATTATTGGGCGATGAGATCTTCCGTTGTCCCTCATGTATGGCAGCATTTCCATCAATCTGGTTACTAGAACAACACACAGCATTGCAACATATTGGAACATTGAATAATACAATTGAGAAACCATTCATATGTGACCAATGTGGCCAGAGTTATCGTTACCGTTCAGCTTATGTTAAACATCGTGAACAGAATCATCGTGCCCGTTTACCAGCCGATAAATTGTTCTCTTGTGATGTTTGTGGCATGCAATTTCGCTATTTGAAATCATTCAAAAAACATCGACTCAATCATGCCCTGGAGAAGTTGCATGGTAAAAGTAGTAGTAGCAGTGGTGGTGGTGGTAATGTTAGTGGTGAATCGTTGAAGATTAATAGCGATGATGATGGTGGGGTTGGTGGTAATACAACAGTTGGTAATACTGTTGATAATAGTAGCGATCAAGTTTCTAGTTCGAATGAGACGATTGTTGTTGATGAAACAAGACCTGGCAATGTTGGTAGTGGTAATGATGAGAGTAATACTGTTGTTATAAAGAAAGAACGTTTAAATGATGATTTTAGTGGTAATTTCGTTTGATTTTCATTAAAATTCATTTTTATTATTGTTTTTTTTCTTCGTTTTTTAGGCGAAACTGTTAGTTCAGATGTTGATAAAGCTGAAGCGGCCGAACAAGATGACACCATCGATTCGATGGCATTAACATACCCATCTACAGGTAGTAATTTTGATTTATTAAGGAATTCACACGATCCAACAACAACAACAGCATCGATTATAAGTTTTCTACGTGCTGATACAATTGATAAACAACGCGATAGACGTTTCGCTTGTCCATTCTGTGGTAAATGTGTACGTTCAAAAGAGAATTTAAAATTACATGTTAGAAAACATACTGGTGAACGGCCATTTGTTTGTTTATTTTGTGGACGAGCTTTCGGTGGTAAAAGCGATCTAACACGTCATCTACGTATACATACTGGTGAACGACCGTACCATTGTGATATGTGTGGTAAATGTTTTGCACGAGCCGATTATTTATCGAAACATTTAACAACACATATAAATACAACACGCTGATACTATACGGTATTTTCCTATTAAACGAGATATTTTATTTAACACCTATCAGATCTCTCAATCCAAAAATACCAAAGGATAAAATCAACAACAATTCATACAATCGACCATCAAACAACACAACGAGATGGCAAGTCTTATAATCTCCAATAGTTTGACAGTAATTCCGAAATATACAGGTAGGGCACTTCAAATGAACGCATAAGGTGAGATTTCGGCAACGTGCGTTCTTATGACCTGCGCACAAGTCACAACTATACCGATTCAAACTACAAACATTCGGGTAAAGTCGATCGATTTGCAGCTTTTCTATGTACAGGGGCAACCAAAAAAAGGGACTAGGGAAAGAAAGTGGGTGGTAGGGAGTGTTGGAAGTACTTTCAGCCATAGCAAATTTGTATAACCACCCACTTTACAGAAAATAAGAGTAAATGAATTCCACCCCCTTGAATATCTTTCTTCCTTAATTCTGCTCTGTTAAGAGAAAATGTGAGAATTTTAATCATCGATTTGTCGCGTGTTTTCTGAGATGTTCACCGTGCACTCGGCATAGTTTTCCATTTCGCAATATTTTCACTAAATTCTAATCGGTAGAGGAAAATTTCAAAGCCTGTCTACAATTTTAAAAATAAAAAATTGTACAGTAGCAACTTGTTTAATAGCTTACCCATGGGCGGAGGGCAAAGGGTTGCCGAAAAATCCAATCTAAATCTAAAAGTTAGAAAATTTTCTTTAATTGTATTTTTCAGGAACCGTTCGCCCTCCGCCCATGTATAAAACTTTAAACAAGCTGTTGTGCGATTTTTATCTTTAAAATTGTAGACATAGCGAGATAACAAAAATTTTGACATACTCCGACATTTTTCTCTGTACTTAGAATTTAGTAAGAATTTTTCCAAAAGAGAACCTCTATCGGATGCACCGTGAAACATCCAATTCAACGTTGGTTACAACGTTTGAATATTTCAGAAAACAAGCGAGAAATCGATGATTAAAAATTGCCACTTTTACGGACACCGAATCGAGACCTGACTCCAGCTTTCCCTTAAGATTGTCGCGACCGCCTTCATAAGCCTGTTTTACACAGTTGCACAAAAATTGTTCGTGGCGATCCAAAAAAAAAAACACCACCTCTTGCTCGGCTGTGTCAGAATTTAAAAAAGCAGCTATTCAATCAGAAGGAGAGGGTGGAGTTACTAATATTTGGAATGACCTGTATTTGTAATTCAGTTATTCTTCTTTTCTATAAAAAAGGTAGTTTTACAAATTTGTTATGGCTGAAACTAGATCCAACACCTCCTAACTATCCGACTTTTTACCCTCATGAGAGAAACAAACTGATTCAAGCTAACGAAATTCTCGCTCAAGATTTGGTCTCGTTTTTTTGATCATCAGTGTACCTATTTGAAATGTCTCACTTGTATATTGAGTAACTTTACTATCAAACAAATTGGAGTAGATTTCTATATAATTACAGATAATTTTCTCTCATGGTGCTGATGGAATTTGGGTATTTTAATTAACCCTTATTTTTATTTAAATTCGAAGAATATTTGTTTAATTATCAAATATACAATAAATTTAGGTTTTTTTAGATAAACAAACCGACAAATAGAATAATAACCAAGAAGAAAATGAATTTTCCGTCCTTGCATTTTTATTTTTATGGCTGTGAAATAATGAAAGTTTTTTGTAATTGTTTCTCTTTTATTATTTTTGGGTAGCAAATTTCTATTCTATTTTGCATAATTTAACAATACACCGTACTGGCAATCGAACCGGAAACACTGATCTCTAGACGATGCTAGTTTTAATCTATTTCTCTAGTTCGAATTGCCGACACTGTATTTACCGGTTAAGCAAACTTCAACGTGTACGGTAATTTTTTTTTCTTATTAATATAGATCGATCTCATTTTTATTATTGAAAATCGTGATAATGTAGTAGGGTGAAATGATGCATTTGGTAAAAAATTTAGAATAATTGGTGACTTTCTACAGAATAAAAAAATTAGTTTAAATTAAGCGAGAAAAAAAGCAATATTTCGGGTTGGGTTATTTTTTATTAGGGGTAATGTTCCTTCTAGTCATGATGGTAGTTAACTGCTGTGGCCTTGTTCCAGTATTAATGTCCACAATTAATAATTTTAAAATATAATTAAATAAATTTATTACATGGTGAATAATAATATAGTAACACATCGAAAAATGTTTGATAACATTTATTGTAATTATAATTGAACTATATATAAAAAAATATATATATTAATTGTAGTTTTGTGCCAAGTCGATGTACCTCATGACAACTATTATTTAATGTTTTAGATGGTGTTGAATATATCTCTTATTATTATTATTATTATTATTGTAAGCCTCATTTTTTTAAAAAACAAAATTAAATGTTTAACATCGAATTTCGAATTATTATTCTTATTAATTAATAATAATAATAATACTAACAATTTATTTTTTTATCAACTATACAGCTGTAACAATAAAAAAGTCCATTTTTATCGAATAGTTATTATAACAAAGTTTATACCAATACCAGTCAATAGTATTTTTTTAACAATAAAATATTAACAATAATGCTCAAATACAATCAACTAATAAATACAAGAAGTACCTCTATAATTGCCAGCTATACATAATAAAAAATGATGTTAAACATTTATTAATTAATTAATGATCTATTAAGTATTGTAGATAACAATTATAACGTATTACTCTCTTAAAAATTATTCTTATTATTGATGATTTAACCACTTTAGGACAACGTTTACAACGATCTTTTGTGAAAAAGAATTGGTGCCTTTTATTAAAAAATAAAAAATACCAGATGAAAATCCATCTCCAATACTCTTTTTTAGTGTTTTTTCATCTGTTCAAATATTGGTTGTCCTAAAGTATGGATGTACGGGGTGAAAACCCTCAAATTTAAAGTATTTGTGTGCATTTTTTTTTAAATCAAAAATAAAGTCACTTGCACCATTCATTTTTTCGTTTCTTTCATTTCATTATAGTTCTTTTAATTTAAATAATAAAATAGTTATTTAAATAAATGTTCCTATTAAATGTGATTAGGTGTTGAACAATTGTAATTGTTATTGTCTTAATAACATATATCTATAAATACTATATAAATAAATAAATGAATAAATATATTATATTGATGAAATAAACGGTGAATTCAACAAGAGAGTACTTAAAAAAAATAATCATTTTATTGCTTAATTATTATACTTAAAAATTGTGATGATTTCTTTTGATATTACATGAAGATTTCAATTTTTTTGTTATTTAAAGTTAAAAAAAATTGCAAAAAAAAACGATAAAGGAGGGGCATAGACTTAAATCTATAAACAGTAATTGTGAAATAAATGTTTCTCTCGATGTATCTCTGTATCTAAATATAAATATAAACATACACACCTATATACTTATTGTTTATTAGAATTATTTCAATTTTAAATTAATGAAAATAGATGTACATTTTTTTTCTATTTGTTCATTAAAAATAATAAAACTATTACAGTCTATAATTGCACCAACATTCATTATACAAATCGTACAGTGGATGGTCTGCCTTAAACGTAAATACAAGGCTTTACTATAGATGTCACCACTACAGCAGCTTTTGTAATCGGATTGGTTGTATCAAATTTCGCGCAAGCTATTCGAACCAATCACAAATCAATTTTAGAATAAAGAAAAATATTTGGAAATTTCATATAATTGTTAAATTAAAGAATAGATACTGTCTACCTACACGATAAAAATAGATACTTAATTGTCTTTAAAATAGAAGAAAATCGAATAATTTTAAAATGTCGAAATCAATTTAAATTTACCTCGTTTTAATAGGAATATTTATATTTATATCTACCACCAGATGTCACTATTTAGGTTGTTGTAATCCTATTGGTTGTATTAAATTTTCGTGCAAATTGCTTTAGCCAATCACAAGCAACATCAATGCTTACAATAGAGATAAGTATCTGATTCTGTGATGTAACGAACAAAGATAAATAATATATGTGGAGTAGAGTCACTGCCGCTAGCATAACAGACATGCGTAACTCTCTATACGACAAAGATAGATTCTTAGTTGGTTATAAAGTAGAAGAGGATCGAATATTTTTCTAATGTTAAACATTAGAGACATGTGAACTAAATGCTTACATATGAACTAATCGTATGTTATCGACAATAATATCCGCATTGTTTTCAGTTATTTGCTTTTATTATTATTATTATGAATAAATAAATAAATTATTATAATGTAGTATAAAAAATTTGAATAAATTCAACAAAAAAGTGTATTCGTAAATTATTGTGTGAATCTCGATAAATTAAACGATCGATTAAAAGTATTTAATCATGCATCAAACAATGCACAAGCATGATGTGATTGTTGAGAATTTTATTATACATTATATGCTCAGTTTTAAGCATTTATGCTTAATTACAGTATTTTGTCCATTATTAGCATTGATTATATGCTTTGTAACAGCTTACATCTTCCAGCCTGATGATATACACGAAACACACTGTAGGGTAAGTTTTCAATAAATGTTTGTTTATCAATAATTATAAATTTAAACCGTGAATTGAGGACGTAGGGCGTAGCTCCATGCACCGATTGTATAAAGTTAGAAACTGGGTCATTGGTATGAATTGTGTGCATAAAATAATGAAGATTCAATTTTATTGAGACAAAATAATATGAATTATTAATGGTTAATGGCTAGTGATCTGAATTAGCGATTCAAGTTACGACTTATGTTCCCCGTTCACAGCTAATTTTGATCAAGTGGGCCAATAATTAATTTATGTACGTATTGCAGGTTTACAATATAATTCCATCGATAAGCGCGATAACTGGGATCAGTCCACAACGGTACTTATGGCGGATCAGTGTAGCATTCCATATTGGACCTAGATTTATTATTGCAGCAGTACATCGATCTTATCATTTGAATTTAATCAGTTTATCTAGCGAACAGGTAAATTAATTAAAATTCAAATAAACTGTTTTGAAAATAATGTATTTTCTTTGGAAAAGTATCAAAATACGGCTAGATGGTGGTTGAATTTCGCATTCTGGTTGAATGTAATCGAGATTGGATCATTGTGTGGTGTCACCTATATATCAAACCGTGAGAATTATCGTAAGTTTAATTGAAGATTGATAAAAAAAAAGAAAAATCACAAATTTTCCGTAATAATTCTAGCAATTCATGAGAAATTATTTATAATATTTATGATCAGCAGTTTGATGCATATGTTGGCGTGTATTAAAAGTCAAAAATTGGTAGCTGAAATCAATAATGATCTAGAGAACGTACGTCGTGGATTACAAATCAAGAAAAGTTTATGGATATTGTCGTTGATTAGTACAGCTGGTCTAGTTGGTTTCTTCTTAAAACATCGTCTCTTATGCCACGATATGGGTAAACTTCGTTATTTTTGTGAGTTATTCGATTGAATCATAATTGTAAATTGTGATAATTTCAGCATTCAGTTGGTTTGCCTTCTGTGAATATATCATAGCATTAGCTAATATGGCTTTCCATATTACTGTGATTTTGGATTTTCCAACTGAATATCTCGTTGTAGCAAAAGGCTTGAAATCGGTCAATAATGTGAAAATCGAGTGATGAGATATCTATTTTATAGAATTCTTCCCCTAGTCAATTATACACTTTTCTCCCAATAAAAAATGTTTCGAATATTTCAAATTCCATTAACGATAAGATAATAGACGTAATTATTCGATTGTTAAACAAAAAAAAAATTGTTATTCAAGTGATATTTATAAAGGAGATTAGTAATTTTACTGTGTAGATAATGCTCAATAATCGACTTCCGATAGTTTCTTCTTTACAAAATCGAATTAGAATAGATGATAGAGCACGTAAATTAATCCAGTTTTTCTCTTAATTCGTGATCTTTTACATTTTATTAACAATAATACTCGATTCTTGTGATTTTTTTTAAATTAATTTTCTAATTTACAAACATTTATTTGTACTTAAAATACGTACATGTATAGTATGACTTAAATTTTAACTTTTAAGAATCCAACTAGTCATTCGTAATGTATACATATCAGTTGAAATAAATAATAAAAATTTTAAGTGTTTTTAATTAACAAAATGTACAGTAAGAGCTACATTTAAACGTTTTAATAACCTAATGTTAAAAAGCATAGGCAACACAAAATACACATCTATAGCGCGAAATTTAAAGATGAAGTCCTTGTATGAAAAGGAGGTGTGAACCAAGTTACGATACAATGTAAGAGTGGCGCAGCCACCTGCGAGGGAAAGTACCGTGGTACACCCTCTATGTACATACATATCAAGGCCTGCTTGATTTTCCAGCTTAACGCTGCGCATTTGACCAGAATTGCTTTTGATAAAACGCCGATGTTTTTTTATTAATTCTCAAAGTCTTAATTCCAAAATTAAAAGTAACAGCTGTTTCGAAAATTAAGTTTTCATCTTCAGACATGTACAATATTTTAAAAAAATTATTTAATTGAGTATCTATAGGAAAAATTATCGCACAGAAGTCTAAAATATATAGTAATTTCGAATTTGTACATTTCGACTTACCTTTTCGATGAACCTTCTATATACTGCCTAACGTAAGTCCAAGAGATAACCAATTCCTTCATCGACAAAATCTCACTTTATTTTAAAAGCAATTGATTTATTATTAAAATGCTCATAATTTTTGAATTTCAGATCGTCGAAATGTTACCTAGAACGATCTAAATATAACTGTAGTTATATGAATAAATGAATAGACAGACGAACACAGATAAAGTCTAGAAAAGAGCGTTATGTCATTTTTCTTTTGTTATATTCTTATCAGAAACTAAAGAAAAACTTGTCTGTACATAATACGTATAATCTTATAATTTCTACTAAAAAAGTCAGTGTTATTTGGTAATATCTGGAAAGTGTTCAACGATTCAACTTAAAAATTGCACATTTATATTGAAAACCTAGTGACCTTTGAACTATTAAGTTGGCTATAAATTCAAAACTCTCCAAATGCATCCTGAATTGATATATTGATGTTGTTATTATTAATCTCATAGGTACCCATTCTGATGCAAATTATCGTCCAGTTTATGGAATTTTCAGTTGTCTTTCAAATTTTATTTACATGAAAAGTTTTAAAGGTTATCTTGTGGATTGTTGGATGGAAAATACCTTATAAATTTATAATAAATATCTTGTGTAACAATGTTGCCAAATTATACTCACAAAATTAGCATTATATCGTTAAGCTTTTAAAATTATACCTGAGGACATAATAATACGATAATAATACTTATCTGTGAAGCTAATTTTGATCGATAGAAATTATTTTAATAAGATTTATTGATATTGCTTGATAAAAAACAAAGCAAATGTTGATTAATTTGATAATATAGCAACACGGCTATAGTTTCTTGAAGTTACCCATGGTGTTTATTGGTTTAGCAGTTGCCAGATTTATAAAATTCACTGCAGATTTACAGATTTAAGTTTTATTAGAAAACTTGTTTAAGATCTCTTAGAGTATAAAATCTCAAAATTTGACTAGTTAAAACGTATGTTAATATTTCCAACAACAACATAATTGTTTAAAATTTAATACACAAAAATATCAATTAACACAAATATGTTTACTTAACGTCTTACTGATTTTCTATACAGATATCCGACAACGTTGTAAATTGCATTTGAGGTTATATTCGTCAAACGTGTCTTGTGATTTCCTCAACACCGGAAAATCTTGAGAAAATCTAGTTTAAAATGGATGTAGAGATTAGAATTACCGACATTTCAAAAGTAATAAATCTAGCTTTAGATAAATAATTTTTTAATGTTTCTTTCTTATGGTTTAGGGTAAAGGTTTATTTGCTAAGAGAACATTTAAAGCTGACTCAATAATCTTCGAGGAGGATCCTTTGGTTTCTTGTCAGTTCTCATGGAATGCTGCCTATCAATATAAAGCATGCGATCATTGTTTAAAGTATTTTTATATCTATATAGTATATTCAGTTTTTATAATTTGTTATCGTAGACCTTTGGAGAGTGCTGAAGAGAATGCACGTCGCTTAACTGGAAAATCCGACTTACAACTACCATATCCTGAATGTTGTACAACTGATAAGAGTCGATTTACATCATGTAATCTTTGTGGCGTTCAATATTGTTCCATTGAGTGTCAAACGAAGGCTTATAATGATTACCATCGAATTTTATGTTTACAAACTACTGAAAGAAACATTGTACATCCTTTAGAACAGTTGAATGAAGCATGGAAACATGTCCATTATCCACCAGAAACCAATACAATAATGCTGATTGTACGATTATTAGCACGAATAATTCAATCAATGGATCATGATCGAGCTGTTGAGGAAACATTACAATTTTGCCATCGTACAATTAATGAAGATACAGAATTAGCACATAAATTATTAGGAGATAAATTCAAAAATCAATTATCATTATTATATGATCTATTAAAACAATCATTACCACATGATGGTATTGAACAATTTTTAACACCGGAAGGTTTCCAAAGTTTATTAGCTTTAATTGGTACGAATGGACAAGGTGTTGGTACTAGTGCTATAAGTCAATGGTGTAGTAAAACAGAAGATTTACCAATCAGTGATGCTGAACGTGACAATTTAGATAAATTCATTGATAAATTATATGATGATATGGACCGACAATCTGGTAGTTTTTTAAATAATGAAGGTGTAGCATTGTATATGTTACAAAGTAAATGTAATCATAGTTGTACACCGAATGCTGAACCAACATTTCTTCATAATAATCACAAATTATCATTAAAAGCAATCAAAGATATCCATGAAGGTGATGAGATTGTTATCAGTTATTTAGATGAATGCAGTCTATGTAGATCGAGACATTCACGACGGAAATTATTGATGGAGAATTATTTGTTTTTGTGTAAATGTCCGAAATGTGAGGAACAAGCTGATAATGATCCAGATATTACAAGCGATGATGATGATGATGATGATGATGCAATGAGTGAATAATAATTTTAATTTATAAACGTTTTATTTTATTTTATTGCGCTACAGATCCTAACGGGGCGAAATTGATTAATTTATTGCTATTTTCAGCAAGTTCAGTAATCGATACACGTCCCCTTTGCCGTATAAATTTCGCAACAGCTTCCATTTCGTTTTCTGACACGAAAATAAATTTACCTCGATCATCAATAACACCCGTCAAGATATTATCGTTTTGTAAATCTTTAATACGATCGATTGCAGCTTGTGTTTTTAATTTAAAACGTGCTGCTAGATCTTCAATCACTACAACTTTATTATCTTTGATATATTTAACGAATTCTTGTAATAAATTCTTCTCATTATTATCGATATTCTCTTCGAAACCTTCTTCTTCAACCGAGAAGGCTTCTTTCATTTTTAAATATTCCTCATATTCACGACGTTCCTTCTCTTCTTTTGCTTTACGTTCTTCGTCTTCACGTAGCTTCTCTTCTAAACGTTCACGTTCTTCATTCTTTTTACGTTCTTCTTCAGCTAACTGTTCTTTTTTCTTGCGTTCAGCACGTTGTTGTTCTTCAGCTTCACGTTGTGCACGTTTCTCAGCTTTCGCTTCAAGTTTCGCTTTCTTTTTAGCACCGATTTTACCTTCTGGTAGTTCAACATCAATAACAGCTCGATTATTGTGGTCGCCCGCCTCATCGTCCGATGAGTGTGCTTGAGCTTGAGCCGCTAAAAATGTGTTTAAAAAATAAAATAAAAAATGTTGGGAAATATACTACCGTTTGCTCTTAATCGAGCGCCACGATTGCGGGCCATTTGGGCTCGTCGGGGGGCATTGTCACGTATCCGATTCGGTACAGGTCTCGGTTGGGGCTCTACAATAATAATTGTCTTTGATTAATACAATTTTTCAACATATGCGATTCATGATTACGGTTTTCGGTTTCTTTAGGCAATTTGAAAAAGACAACAACACCAAGTAAGATGACTAAAATGAGTGCTGCTAAAGCAAATAATAGAGTTAGATCCATAATTGAATTGTTGAGTTCTTTTCAATATTATTTATGAAAAAACTCTTAATCCAGAAAAACATAACCTATATTTCAACTGTCATTTTTGACAATCAGAGTTGACTCGTTCAACAACCACTACACCTTATACTTTAATCAATTTTTGACTTATTAGTGCTTCTATTCACGAAAAAAATGGTGAATTATTTGTAAGATTTAGATAAGTGAAACAATTTGATCGTTTACTTATATTATCTTGTTTTTAATTTATTTTTGATTGATTAAAAAAAATAGTAGTGCGCTCATGAACAACAATGTAATTTGCTTTACCGACATGGCGTATTGATCTTACCGACTGAGGTACGTGTCGGTAATGTGATTTAATCATTGTTGTTTTCGCCATTTTGCCTTGGAAAAGCGGTGAAAATTCTTAGCATTTTTGCAGAAAATTTACAAATTTTTCACGAAATTCTACAAATTTTCCAACTATACGTAATCTAATCAACGAAATGATGACAACCTATCAACAAGAACGACTAATCTTAAATGGAAATTCTAATATGGTAATTGATAAGTTTTCCCAGAAAAAAATCAATTTCTTTATTTTTATTATTATAGGAGCAGGACGAGTCGAATAATAAAGAAGAATCGGAACCGGAGCCCCCAGCACCCGGTACAGAGGAGGACCCGCCAGTTAAACTACCACGTAGAAACAGTAAGTACACAGTGTTGTTTTTTTGGTGGTTTTTCTTTTTTTTTTGGTTTTCTTTTTATATTGAATTAAGGTAATAGAGCCTCAAGTACGGGACACCCATACTAATGTGCGTTGTCTGCTTGAGATGTTCCAGAATTGAGATCTGCCAGAACACGTAGCCTCACAGGAGTTGAACGAATTGCTGTTAAACTGTAACCGTAGCCTACACGGTTACATGGTAGGAAATTACAACAACAACAACATCAAACAACCAAAAAAAAGTCAACAATAGCATTAATGTGTTTGACTACGAATCATGCTGTTTTTCTTTTTTTAAATTGTGTATTTTTATATAATTATTACTCGATTCGTACTCATTCTACATTAATTCGTTATTATTATTTGTTCTTTAACACGATACATTACAAAAATAAGGGCAAAATTGAACGCGTGGTTTACTTAGACAATATCTATTTTCTCTTTGTGTTTCCAGATTCAGATTAGGTGTTGTGTGAATTGTGTGTGCAACCAGTTTTGAAGTTGTGTTGCATAACTTGAGGCTTGCTTGACCGGCCAATCAATCAATCAACATTACTACTACGCTCCAGTAACTGCCAAAATGTACATATTTATTTATTACGAGAATTTAAACAATCAAACAAATATATGGTCTATAACTATGTATATAAAAAAAACCTTTCATAGTAGTTTGGTTACTTGTAGATTTTTTTGTGTATTGTCGCATAAAATTCATTTCAATTCATGTACTATTAAAACACCCAAAAATGTTTGTAAATGTCCTAATAACCAACATGATCATACATTTGATACGATTTATTTGTGAATAAGAAAAAATAATGTGTAATCATGTTATAGTTTTGGTATTCGTCTATGAAATGTTGCTGCAGTAATTATTCATAGCTGATTTTAAAGGGTATTTGCGGATTATTTGATTCGATTTATAGAAAAATATGGCAGTACTAAACTGTTCTTTTTTTCTCTGAATTATTGATATGAAACTATTCTAAAAGAATCGTACAAAAAGCAAGATTTTCTCCAATCTCTTTTTTTTAATAATTAATTTTCTAATTCTCAATGTTAATATAATGAATTTTGTTGTAGATGCCTATGATTCGATCAATTATAAGATTGAACTAAAGCAAATTGGAGACGTCATAACAGGTAATTACAATTCTAATTAAATTAGTGTTTAATATATACAGAAGTAAATGATTTTGGTAAGAGACAGTGTAAGTTGTGATTATTTTTTAAGGTCCTGGGGCTAGAAGTAGTACGATTGCTGGAATTTTGGGTGGCGCCTTGCCGAAGCTAACAACTGATCAAAGTGATATGGTAAACAAGGCAAAGAAATACGCAATGGAACAAAGTATACGGATGGTATTGATGAAACAAACATTGGCACACCAACAGCAGGTATAATTAGTTTAAATATCTATACGGTCTTTATTATCAAAAAAAATATATAAAAAAAATTAGAACAGGCAACGAATTGTTATCTCTGTTGAATTTTAACAAGTCTCGCAAAAATAATTCGTATAATACTATAACAAAGAATGTTGTTTTTTTCTCTACTATCTTTTGTTGTTGTTGTTTATACATTATTTAAAATGTTATTAACGAGACTTTGCTCCACAGAAAAATAAGACCTTCCAGAGACATCAAGTGTTAGTTTTAATGTGCAGGTTAGTGCGTAGCTTATCGCACGCGCCCGCTCAGGGGGCGAGAGCTCGCCCCCAAGCTTTCTAATTGACGTTAATTGTGTGACATGCCATTATGTCCTCTGTTGCAGCAAATGGCTAGTCAGAGGACTCAGGTTCAACGGCAACAGGCTCTCGCCCTTATGTGCAGGTTAGCACGCTTCAACGTCTCCTAGTAATAATAATAATAATATTTTAATTACATTGTTGTTCTCATTTTTATATTAATTTACATAAATTTTGTTGTTGAAATTGGAAAATAATTGAGAACATCAATGTAATTTACAATATTTCTCTAAACTAAGCTTGCATGTAATGCTTCTTCTATCCAACAAAAAAAAAATGATGATCGTTTCCAGTTGAAGTTGTTGAGAACCTTTGTTTCTCCAACTAATGAGATTTAGCTGATAAGATCTGATTATATAATCTATACTGCCATTTATACAGAGTGTCGATTCTAAATATGTCGATACTATTGATTCGCAAAATATTTCATGGATTTTTATAAGAGTCCCAGGAGACCATTGCAGCAAAATTGGAACCTTGTAGCTCGTTTGGAAGTTGGTCAAAAAAGATCGTTTTGGGCAAGATTGAAATTTTCAAACACGTAAAACGACTAAGAATTATTCAAAGACCCTCTCAGCATTATTTTTTATTTTGTTTTACTCTATTGCAACCTACGAAACATGAGAAACATTTCCACATGTTCCACGATGTGTTGCAAAAATCGAAAAAATCAATGCTGAGGGGTCTTCGTTTTACGTTTTTACCTCGTTTTTGAAAATTCTAATCTTGTCCAAAACGGTGGTTTTTTGACCAACTTCCAATTTTGCTAAAATGATCTTCAGGGATCCCCCCACAAATCTTTGAAATATTTTTAGAATCGCTCGTCAACTAATCGGTGTTTCATAGTATCGACCATACTTAGAATCGACAGAATAATTTCACTTCGATAAATGAAGTTACTCTGTTTATATTTTATCTAAACATCATTTCTTCCTAATTTAACTAACCCTCTTAACTATTAACAAAAAAAAATGTAATTATAAAACAAATTGGGTGACAAAACTACAAATGGGTTTAGGGTTTACGTTGGAAGCATCAGTTTCGAATTGAAAGAGGATACCATCAGACAGTCATTCTTACCATTTGGTCCAATCAAATCGATCAATATGTCATGGGATCCAGTAACACAAAAACATAAAGGATTTGCATTTGTTGAATATGAAATACCGGAAGCTGCACAATTAGCATTAGAACAAATGAATGGTGTTATGATTGGTGGTAGAAATATTAAAGTTGTTGGACGTCCAAGTAATATGCCACAAGCACAAGCTGTAATTGATGAAATTCAAGAAGAAGCAAAACAATATAATCGTATCTATGTTGCTTCAATACATCCCGATTTAACTGAAGAAGATATAAAAAGGTAAATGCATACTTATTACATATTTATACATTTAGTGATCTCATCTAAAATTATAGTGTTTTCGAAGCTTTTGGTCCAATCATTTATTGTAAATTAGCACAAGGAAATTCCGGACATAAACATAAAGGTTATGGTTTTATTGAATATGAAACAGCTCAAGCAGCTAATGAAGCAATTGCCAGTATGAATTTATTTGATTTAGGTGGTCAATATTTACGTGTTGGTCGTGCTATAACACCACCTAATGCATTATTAGGTCCATCGACTGGTTCAAGTGTAATGCCAACAGCGGCTGCTGTAGCTGCCGCAGCTGCTACAGCAAAAATTCAAGCAATGGATGCTGTTGCAAGTAATGCTGCCGTTTTAGGTTTTTCAAAATTAACACAACCAACAACAATACCTGTTGTAACAACACCAACAGTTGGTTTACCTGTTATAACAGCACCAGTTATACCAACAGTAGCAGCTACTGGTACAACACCAACTGGTATATCAGCTGTTATACCACCACCAGGATTAGCAATACCACAAATTGTACAAAATAATCAAATACAACCGACTATTGTAGCACCAGTTGTTAATACAGTACCACAAACAATTATACCACCACCTACTGTTGTAACACCAACTTTAACACAACCACCAATAGCGGCAGCTGTAGCAGCAGCAGCGGCAGCAGTAGCTTCATCAGTTAATACTAGTGCAACACAAGAAGCAATAAAACGTGCCCAAGAAGCTCAAATGAAACAACAAGAAGAATTACAAAAGAAATTAATGGATCAAAGTGAACCACAAACATTACAACAACAAGAAAATATGTCAATAAAAGGACAAAATGCAAGACATTTTGTTATGCAAAAACTGATGCGTAAAGTGGATTCACGTGTTGTAATCTTAAGAAATATGGTAGGACCTGAAGATGTTGATGAAACATTACAAGAAGAAATTCAAGAGGAATGTAGTAAATATGGTAGTGTGGAACGTGTTATCATTTATAATGAGAAACAATCTGAAGATGATGAGAATGCTGAGATTGTTGTTAAAATATTTGTTGAATTTTCTGAAACAGCAGAAGCTGAGAAAGCACGTGAAGCATTAAATGGCCGTTATTTTGCTTGTAGAATGGTACAAGCATCGTTGTACGATCAAACATTATTCGATCATAGCGATTTCTCAGGTTAAATTTTAATTATAATTGAATTTTGTTTCTACTGTGTAGGAGTTGTATTTTTTTTCTAATTTTCAACAAATATTAAGTATTGAATTAAGCGCTTTCCACAAACTTGTCTTACATTAACTTCCGTTCAAAACAGTAATTTGTTAGATATTTTGTAAATATGAGAGATGTATAAATTTTACTTGATTAATTGATCATTTAAATTGTAGTTTTATTTCTCTTTTGTACTAAATAAATCTAAAAGTGTAATTTTAACGATTTTCTATAAGTTCATTTATCACCATCACCGAGTTGTGGTCCTTTCCCTGGTACCGTCTCATATTCAGTATGTTTAGGAAATGTTTCAATACCTTTCGGCATTGGTGTCATTTTACCAGCTTTAGCATCAACAATTAAAGCATTTTTACGCTTCATTTCAATCATTGCAAGATTTCGTTTCAATTCCTCTTCAGTTGGTGGTTCGGTACGTCTACCACGCAACCATGCCTCCCATTCAGCAGGCATTTCATTCATAAAATCATCTTTAACTGGTGGTACAAACCATCTAGATGGTTTCCGTTTACCAATCGATGGATTCGCTTCAATTTCATAATATTTATTCCCATAATAATCGACACCTTTATAATCACCGATAAATTTACGTGGACGTAGAGAATTGACGAAATTCTTCCATACTGCACCCCATAAACTTCGAGCAGGTGGTTGAGACATTTATTTATTTTTAAATAGAACAGTAAATAAGATAACGGAGCTTATTGGATTATGTGAAATTGTTAGGCTTTCAAAGCAGTTTTTATGGTTTCATAGATGTGTCAAGCATTTCTTGTAGAATACCTGGAAATATACAATAATAATAAAGTTAAAAATGACTAATTAGATTTGACAATAATCAAGAAAATTGATAAATTTCTATTTTTAAGCGATTAGTAAGAGGTGCACCTTTTCAACACATAACCTTCAAAAACCTTCAAAATTCTAGGGATTTTTGATAATAATGTTGGTAATATAAATTATAATTTCACTCAATTAAACTATAATTAAACCTACTAATTTGCCACTAAAACACTGACAAATCGTAATTTTTAATTAAAGACAATAACGAAATGACAATTATATTAATTATTTGTTAATTAATTAATATTATTGGGTTGATTACGTTCTGTATTTAGTTGAGCAATGATGTCATTCACAGGCGTGTCATAGAATTATGCATTTTGATTGGTTGATTGTGAAATTGGTATGGCTGACCGTTTGTATATGTGTATGTGTGTCTGTATAGGGGAAAATAAAACGTACACACAAATGTATTTTATTAGAAAATTTGTGGAAAATTTTTGATAGAAAATTAATGGAATTATCTTAAAATTATAGTGAAATCTGTAAATAATTAATATACGTGTATATATGTGACAATAATAGGCGTTTGTTCTATAAATTAATGACTGGTTCGAATTGGACAGGTTGTTGACCATAAACTTGGGCTCCTCTGACATATCCTTTCACCAAGCATGAGGAAAATTTCCCTTGGAAATATGCGATGAATTCAATTGCACTTTAAGTATTTCAATCTGTATACCGTTTTGTTTTTATTATTGTGTTCAATTTAAGGAGAAAAAGTGAGATTTTCCTTTTTATTTACTTTTGTTTTTTGTTGTTCAAATCGATACGTGAAAATGAGACGACGAAAGTTGAATTTTTAGTTTATTTTTTTTTATAATTATTTTGCAAAATTTCGTGTTTATTATTTTAAACATTAACGTTGAAAGACTCGATTTATTTAGCTGTTAACAATGTCATTTTTCAACAATATAAAAAAAGTCCTCCATTTCGGTGGTGGTAATGATGCCAAAAAGAAGAAAGTCTTTAATAATGTCCGTATGGATTGTGATCCAGATGAATTTTGGGATATGATCGGTGAATTAGGTGATGGTGCTTATGGTAAAGTTTATAAAGCACAACATAAACATACTGGACAATTAGCTGCAGCAAAAATGTGTCGTTTAGATGGTGAAGATGATTTATCTGATTTTATGATTGAAATTGATATATTAACAGAATGTAAACATCCGAATATTGTTGAATTACACGAAGCCTTCCAAAAAGATCAACAATTATGGATGTTGATTGAATATTGTGATGGTGGTGCTTTAGATAGTATTATGACTGAATTAGAGAAACCATTAACTGAACAACAGATAGCTTATGTGTGCCAAAATATGTGTAAAGGTTTACAATTTCTACATAAAAACCATGTTATACATAGAGATTTGAAAGCTGGTAATGTCCTATTAACAATGAACGGTGGTGTTAAACTCGGTAAGTTAAAACCACAAATTTGTAAAAAAAGCAAAAAAAGTCCGCCATATTATCGAATATAATAACCTTGCCACTTGTTAAGAGTCGTTACGTAAATTGGTAAACATTTAATTTCTCTGTCTCTCTGTGTCTGGGCTTAAATAAATATAGAAATATTTTGCATTCGATTATTAGCGAAATTATTAACTTGAACACTACAAACAAGGTTAATTTATCGGGTTAAATAATGATAAATTGGCAACGAGTCAAATAGGCGATGATTCGAATGAATCATTCGAAAAGAAACGAGACAATCTCAGATATGATTGATTGGTGAATAAATTTAGATGCGAAAAAACCGGCAAATTTCAGTCTATTAATAAATACATATAAATTTAGTATTTCCGTTAAAACCGGAAGTGCACTTGCACTGATAATGTTTTATTTCAAAATAATGCAAATTTTTGAAATTACTCAAATTTCGTAACGATATATACAATAAGATCTGGATTTCTAGTTGTATCCTTATAAATTTAACAAAATTTTGCGATCTTGCCATTGAAAATACGATATTAATAGTTCAAAATTGTTATTTTGTTTATATTTATTTCTATATCTGTCGATTTAAGTATGTACTTGATTTAAAAATGCACATTTTCAAATTATGATTACGTTTAATATTTAATTTTTTTAAATTTCGTAATAAAATAATGAATTTTCAGCCGATTTTGGTGTATCAGCAAAAAATAAAAGTACATTACAAAAACATGATACATTCATCGGTACACCATATTGGATGGCACCAGAAGTTGTATTATGTGAAACATTTCGTGATAATCTATATGATTTTAAAGTTGATATATGGTCGATGGGTATAACATTAATTGAATTTGCACAAATGGAACCACCAAATCATGAAATGTCACCAATGCGTGTCTTATTAAAAATACAAAAATCCGATCCACCAACATTAGAACAACCATCAAAATGGTCAAAAGAATTTAATAATTTCGTATCATTATGTTTAATTAAAGATCCACAAAAACGACCAACATGTGATGAATTATTAAAACATGATTTCATCAATTGTACATTAGATTCAAAACCGATACGTGATCTATTATTAGAATATAAAGCTGAAGTGGTTGAAGAAGAAGTTACAGATGAAGATGCCGAGGTATTTTATCATTTCTTTTATCTTTATTTAATCTATCTTTACTAATATTTTATTAATGATTGCTAATTAATGTGATTGTAAATAAAATCAAGCTTTTGTTTTCTGTAAATACTTTCATGCTTAGCGAGGTAGGAAACACCGTAAACATAAAGAATTATATCAAAGAATTGGTAAGTTTGCTAAATAGTGAAACGGAATTAATATTTTCTAAATCCGTTTCTTTATGCAATACCATTATCTAAAACGAATTTTTAAAACAATTATCGGATATACAGTAGAGATATGCAAGGTTATCTAATTTTCATGCTAATACTTTTTTTAATGGGGTTCTCTATCTGTATTTAACAATGATTTTTTTAGATTTCTATTAAATTAATAAGCATTAGTTTTATTATTTAAACGGAAATTGATAATATTGCTATAATTTTATATAATTCAATTGTTATCATGGCTTGTTTGTTGTGCATGCGGCTCTCCGGGTCCTCCTCCTTTACCTGGCATACCTGTCCAGGTGAGAAATAATGTTTTCTGTTTATTGTTTTAACCAAACCAACATCTCTATTATTGTTAAATTTGTTTAGTTGATTTTTAAGTGAATTTGAATTAATGATTTTGAAATTTTATGTTAAAAGGACAATCGAGCTTCTCAAGTTCCTCTGGATATAGAAGATGATTCGAATTCTGTGAAAAGTAATGAAGTTGATAATAAAGGTATGTAAATAATTGTTACATAAACTGTGATTTATATTTAAAAATTGTATTTCAGTTCCAGAAGAATCTCCTGTAATTACTACAGCAGCAGCATCAGCAGTAACTACAACTGTAACACCAACAACAACAGCAACAGCACAAGATGTTTGTGATGATAATAAAATTGAAACTATTGAGAATTCAGTTCAACAAGAAGAAAAGAAATCGGTATTTTCTTTAATTTTTTGTTTGTTAAATTTTTATATTATTTTTAAACTTTTAGCCGGAGAAGAAAGATGATGGTGGTAGGAAGACGTCACATGATAAAGGTCCAGCACCACTACCACCAACACAACAACAACAACCGAGTCCATCAAATGTTGATAAACCTGTAAATTTGATTATCCCACCAGTTACAGTGAATTTACCGACACCTCCATCATCACCGATAACACCCCCAGCAACACCTCCATCACCACAACCACCACCACCGCCACCGCCACCCTTACCACCACAACAACAACCATCAATTGCTGAAAAATTACAGATTGATAAAAATGATAAAGAAGAAAAAGTCGATGTTAGAGATAAGATTAATTATGCAGGTGATGAAACTGTTACTGTAAATAGTACGGTAACTAAAACAATGGATGATGGTATGAATTGTGTTGTTGTTTCGACATCACAACAACAACAATTAGAAAGGAATAATAATAATAAAGCGAATACATCAACAATTACAATCAATTCCGATTTACCTGATTTATCAAATAGTTTAGCATCGAATATTAGTCAGGTTAATATTAATAATTTTATTAATTGATATTTTTTTAAATAATTTATTTCTTCGTTAATTATAGGTGACTGTTGTTACAACACATCCACCTGTTATCATCGATAATAGTCAATGTTTATCGAGAACATCATCAACATCACCGAATCATAGTAATTCAACAAATGAAGTTGTGATTGTAGCAAATGAAACAAATCAAACGCACATTGAATCATCAGATGATGAATGCTATCCATCATTGGATTCATTAGAATATCCACCACCGAATGAATTCCGTGATAAACCATCACAACAACAACAACAACAATTAAAAACGAAAAAATTAGATGAAAGTGAAGTTTTAATTGTTGATTCTAGTTATATTTTAAACAATAATACAAGTTTAGATCATGATATATCAACAAATGAACAACAATTAATTGATACAAGTCATGTATCTGTTGTAAAAATTGATGAAGAGAAAGTTTCAGTAAAAGATTCAACATCATATTTAAGTGATAAATCATCATCGAATGCTGATAATTTCCATAATTCGATGAGTGATTTATCGAATGCTTCATCATGTCGTACAATTGGTACAACTAGTAGTAGTAGTAAAAGTGAATATTGTGAAGATAATAAAAATAGTACATCGATTACTTTAGATAATGAGTTACCAAGGAAATCTTCTAAATTGAATGGACAGATTATACAAGCATCTAGTCGAGATGATTTATACCATAATAACAGTAATAACAATAATAATAAGCAGAATAAACGTAGTAATGGTGATAATTTTGAATCGTCCGGTATGTCAGATAAATCACATAGTGATTGTGGTTCAGTACGTAGTAATGATTCATCAAATCGCCGTCCAATATCTGTATCAAGTAAAAATATTGAACAATCTGATATTGAAAGTATGTCAATAGCTAGTCATGAAAGTCGTGGTAGTAATAATGGACGTGATATAAGAAATGATCGTTTATCTGAATTAGAATTAGAGAATGATGATGTTGTTGTATTACGTAAACGACAACCAAAAATTCTAACAAAAGAAGCTGCATTAGCTAATAATAATCGTAAAACAAGAAAACGTACAAGAAAATTTATAATTGATGGTGTTCTAATTACAACAACAACAAATAAAGTGATTTATGGTGATGAAGAGAATTATAATTTAGCTGATTTACATAATGATCGTAAACAGGAATTACGTGAATTGAAATATTTACAAAAACAAGAACAGAAACAATTTCAAGATTTAGCATTAAAAGAGAATATGGCATTAGAACAACAAGAACGTAAATTTGAACAGGAACGTTTAACATTAGAACGCACTTATGAGAATGATTTAGAAATGTTGAGCCGTCAACAACGTATGCAAATTGAAAAAGCTGAAGCCCATCAAGATGCTGATTTGCGTGCAACATCGAAAAAAATCCGTGCTGAACAAGAACGTGAATTGAAATTATTCCGTGATGGTTTAAAACAAGAATTAAAATTATTAAAAGCAGAAATTGATATGTTACCAAAAGAACGCCGTAAAAATGAATTTAAAATACGTAAAGAAAAAATGGATTTAGATCATTTAGAACGTGAACGTGCATTTTTAGAGAAATTAAATGAGAATCATGAAAGTTCATTGCGTCGCTTAAGTGATTCACATCGTGAAACTATTGCATTAATGGAACGACAATTTTTACAACAAAAACAACAATTGACACGTACACGTGAAGCCGCTTTATGGGATATAGAAGAACGACAAATCCATGAGAAACATCAATTAATGAAACGACAAATTAAAGAAATCTTTATATTACAACGACATCAAATGTTGACACGTCATGAAAAAGAAAAAGAACAAATTAAACGACGTGCTGCTAGAAAAGAAGAGGAATTATTAAAGAAACAAACTGCAGAGAAACGTTCATTACCAAAACGGATACGTGCCGAAATGAAAGCTAGAGAATTAATGTTTAGAGAATCAATGAGAATATCAATAACTGGTACAAATGATCCAGAAATGGAGAAGAATAAATTTAAAGAATTCCAAGAGAAAGAAAAGAAACGTTATCAAGCTGAACAACAACGTTTTGATTTGAAACATCAACGACAATTGGAAGAATTGCGTGCAATGAGTGATGCTACAATTAAAGAATTGGAACAATTACAAAATGAAAAACGTAAAATGTTATTAGAACATGAAACATTAAAATTGAAACAACGCGAAGAGGCATTAAGTCAAGAATTGAAAGAGTGGCGAGCTCAATTGAAACCAAGAAAAAAGGTTTGTTATCAATTAATCTTATTTAGATTAAAACTAATTCAAATAATTGCACGAATTTGCATTTTTAACACATATAACTAACATGAAAATCTTTTTTTCTCTCCTTTTGTTCTATGCATGATTTCGAATTTTATTTAGAAACTTGAAGAGGAATTACAGAAGGAAATGGCAACAGCTAAATATGCTGAATATTTACCAAAAATACATCTTTCAATGCCTGGTAGTTCATCAACTGATAATATATATCAAATACCATCATCAACACCATCAACACCAACTTATGCTAGTAATACAACGACAGTACGTCCAAGTTGGGGTCATTCAAGGACTTGGAGTACCGGTATTGTGGAACGAAATAGTATCTTTTTACCAACTGGTGACAACGATGATTCGGCTGTATAAAAAAACAACCAAAATCCCATTTATTTTGTCACGTTTAATTAACCAAATTTTTAAATATATCTCAACTTTTCCTCATTATTTCCTTGTATATTGTGCTAGTTTTCATCTTTTCTATTGCTTTGTTAAATCTTTTTATTTCACCTGTATTACATGAAATATTGCTACATACAATTTTGACAGGTTTGTAAATATACGCTTTTTTTGAATTAATTAATTAATTAGTCGATATTTAGTCTGATTAATGTTGTAATTTGTGTAGAAATTGGAGGATTTGTTCGCTCAACAATTAGAAGAACAGGAACGTGTCTATGGTCCAATATTATCATTAGCTTTACCATCAGATTTATGCGATTTAAGTCCAGAGAATTGTCGGAGTGCTGATTTGTGTTCGACAAGGAGTAGTCTGTCATCAGTATCTGAAGGTTGATCTGTTTAATTTTTTTATAGGGAGAGAATTTATTATATTTACATATACTCGAAACGAAATGGTGCCTCTATATACAGAATTTATCATTTAATTTTGGTGTGTTTTTTTTTACAACTTATAAAGTGTATATAGGTATGTTTATTAACACATAGACTGAGTAATTTAAGTCTTTGTTTTAATTATATATATTGGCAAAATCATCATGTTATGTGATCAATTTTAATCATATAATAATATTAAAGTGAACAATTTATGGATGATTTTGTTTATTTATAGGGTGCATTTATTGTTTAATAGACTGATAACGGTTTGCAAATAAACATAATAAATACTAAAATTGTTAACTAACTCTTAGACTTTAAGTTTATTGAATTTTTCCATTATAGAGAGTACCTCTTATATATGTATGTATAACAAAACTACTTAAACTAATTCGTATTAATCAGGATTGTTTTATATTTGTTATCATTTTTTTAATTATTTCTATTGTTATTACACAAATCCAACATCGTGATGATGATAATGTGTATTTTACCATGTTAAATTCAGCATTGTACAAACATTTAGAAAACAATACTTCACTATTTTTCCTCTTCACTACTTATTGTATTATTAATTATTTTTTACAATTACATTACACATTGTTTATAATTAAAACAGTATAAAAACGTTTTAGTTTTCAATAATGTAATTATTGCCACAACAACACATACTGTTTCTGTATTTATAAACAAAAACATGTACAGTTGAGTATTTTATTTTTATGTGCATATTAGAAATAATTGGAAAATAAAAATAATTTAAATGTCATTAAGGTTTGTTGTGAATGCAAAAATTCCCAATAAATAATATTTAAAATAAAACCAATCGGGATGAAAATACAGGAATTACTTGTTATTCTTTTTCTGTCCTAATTCTTTTGCTTTATTTGTAGCAGCTTCAATTGCGTCCATAATAGAAGCCCTACAATATCGATAATTTATCCAATTTTCAACTAAATATAAATTTGATATCATTATACCTAACTCTACCATGTTCTAGTGCATGAATTCCGGTTATTGTTGTACCACCAGCTGAACAAACTTCATCTTTTAGAACACCGGTATGTTTACCAGTTTCTAATACCATTTTTGCAGCACCTAGGACAGTTTGTGCAGCAAATTGTGTTGCCATCTGTCTCGGTATACCCATTCGAACACCACCATCTGACAAGGCTTCAATTATTAAATAGATAAATGCTGGTCCACTACCGGCTAGAGCACCGACAGCATCAATTAACGATTCAGGTACTTGTCGGGCAACACCAGAAGTTTCCAAGAGTTCTTTAACTAAATTTACATCAGCATCACTAGCACGTTGTCCTGGACAAAAAACTGTACAACCTTCACCTACCATCATTGGTGTATTGGGCATTACACGGATAACACGTGCACCTTCTAAATCGTTCAAACACTAAAAGAGATTGAGGTTTTTTTTAATTGAATCTTATTGGGAATTACCACAATACATTCTCCAATGCTTCTAATGTAACACCAGCTAATATCGAAACGAACAATTTAGGTTTTAGTGGTATTTTAATTGTATCATAAATATCGGCAATTGCCGTTGGTAGAATGTGTGGTTTAACAGCCAAGAAAATCACATCAGATTGCTCAACAACGAGACCATTTTGTGTGGTGATTTTCGCACCGAGATTCTTCCAATATTCCAAATTTTCTAAATTCGGCCCAGATACGCACACTTGCGAATAACGGACCAAACCTCAAAATGGATTCAACAAATCGAATTTTTGTTTTTCTTTTATTTATTTATAAATCAATTACCTTTACGTACTATACCTTCACATATAGCTTTAGCCATATTACCACCACCGATAAAACCGATAATTTCATTTAGATGGTCATTTTTATTCAAAACTACTTCCTTTTCCATATTGTCTTTAATTCTATGATGAAAATCCTATTAGAGATTACGATTAATTATTGGCTATAATAATGCTTATATAATCGACAATATTGCCAAATATTTGCGTTTATTATTAACACAAATTTGCTCTTGTTATTAATATTTCGGAAAACACCAACGACGTCAGAATAATACTAGCTCCATGGAAAACACTTTTCAACAAATTTTCCGAAAATTTGAGGTTATAATACACGACTGTAAAACGCATGCGTGCTCCAGAATTACAAGAAAAAGTGAAAAAGGGTGGCTCAATCGATGTGACGTCATCACAAATCTATGATAAATTCAACATAATAAGTTATTATTAATAACAAATCTAAGCTTGAAATCTTGAAATGTCTAATCAAGCAAATTTAATTAGTTTATAGTTTTCATATGCAGAAATACAACTATTATTAAAACAATTCAATATTTTCGTAGAATAATCAGTTTAGAAATGACGTCACTATTATTTCTGTCAAATTGTAGATAATTTCAATGATATTAAGCCTATAAAGATTGCTAGTTCCCTATATTGCAACAAGTAATACAACTCAGTGTGACATGTAAATTGTGACTTTCCACCAAAAGTAAAAATATTCTGTCTTTGTCTGTTATGATAGTATATTAGCAATTCTGTTAAATCATTTTAAATTACTTAATTATTACTGAATAATGAAAAGACAAAATAATATAGCAGCAACAAAGTAAATAGAAAAAATTAAGAAATGTTAATTTATTATAAATTCTAGATAAAAACTAAAATATAGTAGTAATACTGACCAAATTGAAAATTTTGAATTGTGCGCGCTTCAAAAAAATGGGCTGGTAAGCCTGTATTACCAGATTTCGTACTATTGTTAGCATACATTTCTAACCTAAAATTTCAATTTTGATTATTGTTATTTTTATTCGTGAGCTTTTGCATTTTTTTCTTCAATATTTGAAATTTATAAATTGTTTGAACAGTATTTCTTTTTGTTTTGTGGTGATTTTAGATTAAAATAAGTAGTTTTATTCAAAGAAATAATTGACACTTCTGGCATACTTGATTTTTGTGGTAAAATGTGTTCTTGTTAGTAACTTTTCTGTCATTTAGTATTTGCAATTTGGTCAATGGGACTACTATACCTATTAAATTAATAAAGATATATTCAATTGGTACCTAACCATTAAATACGGTAATATCAACAAGATAATTGATACAAAGAAAATAAGTGATTTGAACTGTTTGTCACTTAAAATTGTTACAAGACAATTAGTTCAAGAAAATTGTACAAATAAAAGTAAATGCGAACTTTATTTTAAAGCAATAATAATTATTGCTTTCTTGAAATTATTTAATTAAATAATTATGATAATGCGACGTATATATTTTGGGAAAATGTTCTGAAACTGGCAACATTGAATACGCTATATGTGACGTCACAGCGAGTGCGATTTGCCCTTCATGCAGACAAAATGCTAGACCTAGCAATCTTTATAAGTTTAATATCATTGGTAGTTTTCGAATGATGCCCCTGCGCAGCAGATACCCAATTTTAATGGAGGGAAATTTTGAAATTTAAAAAATTGTTGCATTATTTTTTAATAGATCTCAAGGCACACAATTTAAATGATTTTTTTCCTATACAAACTATTGCTTTTAAAATTTCGTGTAAATTAATTTACATATCGTGAAATAATTTAAAGTTTTAATGCTATTGTATAGTTAGAATTCCAGTCTCTTTCAAATACTGCCTGTAATTCACTACGGATTGTTGATTGATTCGAATGTCGATCAAATATTGGATCATGTAGAATAAATGCAACACCAGCTGTATCAATAAAGTAATCACCAGACCAATTCGATGTTCCAATATAGATTGAATTATCAGTTACCATATATTTATTGTGATTAACACGAGCGTACGGGATCTTTTCTTGTTGTTTCGTTGACGGTACAATAAAGCGACGCTATTTTCGATAAATAAAATTAAAAAAAAAACACAATTAAATCGACAATCAATAAACATACCACTTCTATTGAAACACCAGGATAGGCGCGATTTATTGTTGCAATCGATTTTAAAAAATAATCCTCCGATTCTGGCGAATGTTTCCATTGACTGATCAACATTTTTATTTTAATTTTATGATCAACAGCCGCCATCCGTAGATTATCGTCAATAATCGGCCAATATTTAATTTTCGGTGAATAGATTGTTAAAGGGAAATAATCCATTACGGCTATATAAATAAACTTTTCAGCTTGTTTAATCACATTTACTAATGCATCAATATCGTTAGTACGTCCGTTCGGATTAAATGGAGGCGGTGAACTCTACAATAGACTCGAATTTAATTTAATTTATTACGAAATTTTCGATAAACTATAAACCGATAAGTATGTCGGGAATGTTTCGTTGTTGATCGTTAGATTCAGCGGATGTTGTTGATTGATATTTGTAGAGAGATTTGATGGCCAATTGTCGGGAATTATCGCCCCATCTTTACCCAATTCCCAATAAACCTAAATAAAATCGATATTTTAACAACAAACATCGATGGAAATTAATCAATTTTTACATCAAATATTTTACCGAGATCTTCAGCTAAACATGTACAATTCTTCACAATTAAACCCAATTCTTTTACCTGTGTGTGATTATAAAATATTAAATTAATAGAAAAAAGAAACCTTGACATGATTTATTAAATTCACCTGTGTTAGTGACCGCCAATCCATATTTGCACTACCTAAATAGATGTGGCGGCGATCGATTATCCAAAATTTCGTATGTAGAACACCACCACCTAATAATTTAGCAAAATTCAAACTTCTAACATTGGCTGCTTTACGTCTTTGTAATAATTCAGTATCAATATTTGGATTGTCTTGTGTTGGAGCATTTTGTGCTATTTTAATTGTAATACGTCGATCTAATCCAGCTTTTAATAACGATTGAAATATTAATTCACCCTTTTTCGATGATGGATCCGGATAAATTTCTGATTGTCTTAATGTCCAATAAAATGAAGCAATTTCAATTTTATTCGTTGCTAAATTGATTAAATCCAACCATGTATCGAATGTTGTTGGATAATTTATTGTATTGTTATCATAAATTAAACCTTCTGGTATACTTTCAACTAATGATAAACTATAATATTTAATTTATACTTGAGAATTAATTAATTAATTAATTAATTACCTGCACGTATTTATACATAGATCAGATCGATGATTTAGTTTCTCTAATGCTTTCTCAGCAGCATGGTCTAATAATGGTAAAAGTACAACAAGGAAGATCAGGATACAAAGTAATGATATTGGAATACATGATGGTCGACACCATTTATTCTTCCGTCCCCATCTATTAACATACATTAATTACTAATTAATCATTTAATTAATTAATTATAATTATACCGTGTGGATGGATTAATATCAGTGTCGGATTGCATATAATTATGACCCCATATGTAGTTGTCATCTTCAGGAAGAGCAGGAGGACCTTCCAGAACCGTCTATTAATCAATCAATTTAATTAATAATCGAATTAAATAAAGTTCAAATATCATTTTTGATAAGATTGATAAGAAAGGATAACTTACTAATTTAACTGGTTTAAATACAAGAATTTTCATTATCGAAATAATTTATTATAATAATAAATGGTCCATTTAATTTTGATAATTTGTTTAAAGGTTTGTTTATAAATAATTTTGAAGAAAAAACAAACAATAAACAATTATATACTCAAACAAAAACAATTAAGTAATAACAATAACAGATAAGTTGTCATTATCATCACAATTATCATAATGCATCTAAATGTCGTGCCAAGATCAAAGTATTTGTAGCGCCATTTTATTGCGGAAATGACAACTAAACAGTGGCGTCTCGTAATATGCAAAATGATCTTTAAATTAATTCTAAATAATTGTTATGAGTGTTTCTTTAAATTTTAATTTAAAATATCTTATATTAATCACTGGTTTAACAATTATAAGCAACATTCAAATATATAGATGTTTATATTAATTTATGTTATTGAAAAATAACCGTAATTAACAGTGGCATGACATAAGATTCAAACTAATTGTAAATCATGAAATGATTTACCAAGATTTATAAAACAAATGATATACCAAAAATTGTCAAATTTATATAAATGCCATTCCAAAATCCAAGGATCAATTAATTCTAACCTAATTGCTATAATTTTTTATAGATACAATAGATAGAAATATAGTAGGATTGAAATCATAAAGAAATTTACTTAAATGTCGTTCTATAATCAAATTTTTGTAACTCAATCATCAAAGTTGTAAAAAACCATGATCTAGTATATTTACGGATAACACTTTCCAAAGTTTCGCTCATAGAGCCTACCGTGATAACTATTATTTAGACAACACATTAAATATCCCATACGAAAAAATTGAAGGTTTATGTAAATTTAAAAAAAAATTAAATTAATTATAGATTAATTAAATGTCAATCAATAATTTTAATCGGGATTTCTTCATTAAAAATGAATGTGCCCCTTAATACTACTAACGATCCACTCTGTGTTTTTTGATGCTTATGCTCATCAATAATAATAATAATAATAAATCAAAAACAGTAAAAAATTTGTTTGCCTATCCATGGTTAGTACTATTCCACACCAAAGCGCTATCGTCATATGTACTAGATCAATGTAAGTATCTGAAACAGTAGCGCATCATGAATCTATAAAACAACGTTATCTTAAACTTCTGTAGTACTCCTAATAATCATCAGTAGCGTAGGAATTATAAATATCATTAAGAATATATATTTTTGAAAAAATAAATAATCAGTAGCGTAACGTTGAATTAGCAATGATAATCAACTTGGAAATTATCAAATTTTTGCTAATGTTAGTAAGATTTCTAAATAATTTTATCGACATTTTCAAAATTTTAGAGTTTAACCAGTGGCGTAGTTTAATATTAATACACAAATTCTGCGTACAAATCGATCGAATTCGTTAATTAGATTGTACTACATGTAAAACTTTACCAGAATAATCAATAACTAACGATAACAACAATAAAAAAAAAAGAACTTGTAAGTATTATGTAGTATGTGAATAAATTTCTTCAGCTATCTACTCTATTGGCAACTAACACGCAATTGCATGATTCTTAAATCAATTTATTCTTTATTTATTTTTAATTGAATTTCGTTAATTAGTTTTTGTTGTTGCTGTATTTTTTTGTTTGTTGGTTCGTCAATTACTAGAAGCCAAATTTTTTTTCTCAGACAGTTTATTAATTTAATAAATAATTATTATGACCTAATTACAACCATTACATAAACAAGGTCAGCGTCAAGAACGATTGTCAGAACGCTACGAGTTTCATTTGTCTCATGTATGTGAGTCTTATTGGTCAGATTTTTTTTTAGTGTGGAAATTACCTGTCAAATTCGATGTCGGCCAATAAGTAGGACACGATTATGACAAATGAATTTGTCAATTAATTTGATTGGTTGTAATGATAGTTACATACAGGGTGTACAACCACAGGTCTAGTACATCCAAGGATAGCGCTTAATCTCGGAATAGTGAGGCAACCATGAGCTAAATTTTTTACCAAAACTAGGGAAAATGTTATCTGTATTTCTGTATGCACGTTCACACAGGCCATACAACGCTGTTTCACCTCATATTTGGTCATGCCTTTGTTATATGAAGTCGTAACTTGATTCATGCTTTACTATATTTAATATTTTTTAAAGAAAAGGCATGGCCAACTGCTAAGTAAACTAGCGTTGTATACATAAATCTAATATACCGAGTGGGGTACCATGGTATTTCTTCTCGCAGTTGGCTGTCCCATTGGTAACGTAGTATCGTAACTTAATTGACATTTGTTAATGCGATTTTTCAATTTATTCTCGCAGTTGGCTGTACTTTTGGTAACGTAGTAACGTAACTTGATTCACACTTGACATTTGTTAATGTATTTTTCAAATGGCCGAACCAAAATCACAGCCATCTGCGAGAATAAATATCGTCATACCTACAGGGTATAACGATAACACCACCTGCAGGCTATAACGGTTTATTTTATTACGTAGTATCGTAACTTGATTCGAACATTTGAGAAATATATTAACAAATGTCAAATGTAATAAAGTATGAACCAAGTTACGATTATGATACTACGTAAGAAACTCACAGCCAACTGCGAGGTGAAATAACGTTATACATTCAGTATAAATACAGGCAGACCCATAAGTCTCGCACAATCTCTTTGAGGCAGGTAGGAGATAAAATTCGAAGACGAATAGTCTCAAACCATTTTTTCATCTGACGCACAGGTAATTGGTTATTAATTATATTAAGTAGCCAATCAGGTGCTCTCTTAGTTTGAATATTTGTCACGCCAGCCTACTAACTGGTCCGCTTCCCACATCGCACCGTGAAGACTCTTTCCTTCTCTTTTTTTTATCGTTATAGTAAGCACCTGATTGACTACTTATTTTAATTAATAACTAATTACTTGTGCGTCAGGTGAAAAAATGGTGTAGGACGTTTCGTCTTAGAATCTCGTCTCCTATCTGCCCCAAAAAGATTTTGCGAGACTTATGGGTCTTCCTGTATAATAAAACGACATAGCCAACTTTTTCGTTTTGTTTCGTTCTAGATAAGATTACCTTCATTCTGATATAAGGCACTTTACTGTCACACATCAGTTAATAGACTGTAGTCCTCACAAAAGAAAAAATTCTACGTTATGCGTCCATGTATTTTAATTAGTCCATAGTGGATTGAAATTTGTAAATAAATAAAATAGAATTTGCCGCAATATCTAATATCTAGAGAATTATTGTTGACTTTACGTTGCTAATAATTAATAATAATAAAATTCAAATTGAACTTATACTACAATTAGACTGATACTGTTGATACTGTTCTAGAATCTAATTGCACGCGTAAATGAACGCGGTATAGATACAGGATATACAGTCGGGTGCACATAAAGGAGACCATTTTTTGTGCAGTTGTGCAAAACCGGCTTTTGAAGGCGGTCGTAACAATGTAACGGAACTTTCAAAGGTTAGGATTTAGAAAAAAGATATTCAATCAAAAGATGAGGGTGGGGTTACTGATGAAATTTTGGATATTTAGCTGAATAGAAAAAAATTTTGTATGGTGGAAGCTCATTCTAACACCTCCTCCTACCTGCCCACCTACTTATCCTAACGAGAGAAACAGCCTGACTTACACTAACCGAAATATTTGATTTTCCTCTTACAATAGTCGGTCTCTTTTATGTGCACCCGAGTGTACAATGCCTTTTCATCTCGTAGTTAGCCATGCTTTTGCTAACGTAGCTTGGTTCAGATGCTTGTTTTTTGATTGAAAAATATGAATTGTACTAACATATGAACCAAGTTACGACTCCACATAACAAAAGCATGGCCAACTGCGTAGTGAAATAACGTTGTACAATTTGTATGTAGAGTTGTGACTGTTTTTTAAATTTGAAGTCAAAGTTTGCCATGGAAGTTTAATTGTGATTGAACTATTGAACCATTAGACAATAGTTGGTCACGCCAACTACGACTTTAACTTGGTCCGGCCGTTTTTTATTCATTGAAGACAATTGTCAAATATGTAAAAATGCTCTTTCACCTCGCAATTGGCCATGCTTTTCGTTATGTAGTGTCGTAGCTCGGTTCAGCTATTACTTGAAAAATACAAATCTTTAATGTTGTGAAGTATGAATAAAGTTACCACGCTATGTAAACAAGGCATGGCCAATTTCAAGGTGAATCCTGCATAATAAAGTATCAGTATCATATAAAATAAGTCAAATAAGCTACAGCTCCATGCATCCCAAGGCATGGCTAACTGCGAGACGAAAAAGCCTTTTATAGATGGATCAAACTAAGTTTGCTCAAAATTATGGATGCACAGTAGATCTTGCCTATAGTAGAAGTGCAACAAAGTCTGTTGTCTTTATTTCTGTCTCTCTCTTACTGCATTAGAAATACATTTAAAAAAAAAACAACCGAATAGACAGGATCGGTTAAGTGAACTACCCCAAAAACCTTGTTTGAATGTGCCGACTTGGATGAACTAATGCCCGTATTTATAAATTGATCTTACACTTGATCTCAAGTCTAGTGCCCGTATCTATAAACTGATCTCAGACTCGGTCTCAAGTCTAACTTCCAAGCACGAGTTTTGGTTTATAAATCTTGCTTGGGGTATTCTCGGCGGAAGTCAGGATTGAGTATATGGAGAGTTGAGAACTTGACGAATTCTAGTCACATTCTACAGGGTCACGTTTTTCTTTTTGTGCGCACGCGCACTTTCTGCAGAACTCAAGCTCATCTCAAGGCAGCTACAACCCAATCTTGGCTTGGTTACATATTCTGGCTTCAAGGCCAAGCTCAAGCTCCAAGATGGTCTCAAGATCGGTTTATAAATACGGGCATAACTTTTAAGCACGAATTCTGGTTTATAAGTCTTGCTTCGGCAATTTTCGGCGGAAATCAGGATTGAGTATATGGAGGGTTGAGAACTTGACGGATTCTAGTTATATTTTATAATTATTCTACAAACAAAAATGCTAGTGCTTCTTTTGCTGGTGTTGTCTATAATTACAATTTCTTATCACTTATCACAAAATTTTCCTTATCGTCTAGATTTTACTATCCTATAAACTATAAAAGAAAATGAAATATTCTTTAATTTCCTCGAACTATATAGCGTGTTTGATGTTTGCTTTCATGTCTAATTTGAATCCTATTGACTTGTAGATAAGTTTGAAGAAATTTCATTTATGGTTAGTTACATGTATTTCAAATTTTAATGAATTATTAATAATTTATGGGACGAATTTAATGGGAATGTTAAAGAATTGTCCTGTTTATAAGTAAATATTTAATGGAATCGTATCAATCGATATCAGTACGTGTTTTTTTTGTTTAATACACGTGTTGAAGAAACAAATATATCAACCTTGACCTTATGTAATAATAACGCTAATAATGATCCTCATCAATCAAGAAAAAAACGCAAAAAAATATTGTAATTACCGATAATCTGGATTTGCTGAAAATTCCCGGTTTATATTTTGAAAGTTTCCCAGTTGTTGTTGTTGTTGGCGGTATTAGCACTAATAATTGTTCTCGATCTGAATCTTTATTACAAGTTGGTGTACGATTTTTATGTGTTGTTGTTGTTGTTGGTGATAAATGGTTGAGTTGGATATTCGTCGAACCATTCCCATAACTGATATTGTTCGTATTGTTGACTTGCACTAATAAATTGCATGTTTGTGTAGCAATTTGGAATAGACCATCTTGTAGATTACGTTGTTTTGGTGGTTCATTACGGCCGAAAATGTCCCAAAGATTCGGCATTGTAATTAAACAACATTTAACCGGGATCGAACATTAGTAACAACCGACAAATACACTAGATGCGAGTCAATTTATTATCAACAACGAACTAAACTATAAGGGTTGTTTTGTATTATTACCCTCGGTTTTATATAAATGACTTGCGCTAAGCTAACTATTATATATACAAAATATAAAAGAGAGGGTATTAGACGTATATGTTGAAATTGTCTGGACATACCCTTCATGTATTACGTAAAACAAGGAGGAAAAAATCTAATTTGAATAATTGTTAACTTACCAAACGTTTGATGAATTCCTTAAAACTGGGGTAGCAATCTCACAATTCTAACTAAATGAAAGTTAAGCGGCACATGCAAAAGTGGCGTCTTTACAGTGAATTCTTTTAAACGCTCACTATGTTAGACCCGAAGTTAAACAGTCAATCGTAACATCAATATAACCTTATAATGTCACAAAGAAAACTACGTTGGGCCATTGTGGTACAAAATCAGTTCCCCACAATGGGCAATCCATAGGAGTTCCATGTATAATGTGTAGAACAAAGATAATAAATTAAACAATAATTAAAAAATTATGGTTTAAAAATAAATAACAGCACGAACACAGGGGTTTCTATTGGGATGAAAATTGAAATGTAGACAAATTTCTAATTATTTGGCGAGCGATTCGAGTAATATTTTGAAAATTTATAGGGTAAGCCTCCTAGAGAAAATTTTAACAAGATTAAAACCTAGTAGCTTATTTGGAAGTTTCTCAAAAAATGCTCGCTTCTGGCGATGTTGCAATTTTTACAAAATAGCTGAACCTGCAAAACGACCATGAATAACTCTAATGCCCGTATTTATAAACCGATCTTGAGACCAGCTTGGAGCTTGAGCTTGGCCTTGAAGCCAGACTATGTAACCAAGCCAAGATTGGGTTGTAGCTGCGCTGCCTTGAGACGAGCTTGAGTTTTGCAGAAGGTGCGCGTGCGCACAAAAAGAAAAATATGACCCTATCAAATGTAACTAGAATTCGCCATGTTCTTAACCCTCCATATACTCAATCCTGACTTTCGCCGAAAATTGCCGAAGCAAGACTTATAATTCTTATAAGACTTGAGACCGAGTTTGAGATCGGTATAAATACGGGCATAAGACTCCCCAGCACAGATTTTCAACTTCCCGCTAAGAAAATTGAAAATTTTCAAAATTTCGGTAAGTTATTGGTTTTACCCCGACTTTCGAAAATCGAATTTTCAGCAGGTCTCGACGTTTTCATGAGTTATCGTTGTAGAAAAATATCGAAAAAAGTGTTTTTCAAGCATAACTTCAAAATTACTCAACCAATCAAATTTATACTCATTACAATAATTTTGGAGCTTCAAAAACTGTGTCGAATACCGCAAAGCTCGTCAAAATTGATTTGTTTGCGAGATATCGTTGTCAAAAATGTTTGAAAAAACTCTTTTTCAACATAATCTCAAAATTCCTTAATCAATCTAATTCGTACTTCTCACAATAATTTTGGAGCTTTAAAAACTTAGCGGGAAGTTTCAGGAATGGCCTGCAGGGTCAACCGCATTCCAGATTTTTTTTGTGTTTTACGAAATTATTATAAGCAGGGTCTTAGAGTCATTCTTGATTGTTTTGCGTGTGTTGCAAGCTTTTGAAAATTGTAAAACTGTTCAAAACTAACGTTTTTTGACCTAATGAGCTACAAGGTTCTAATTTTGCTAAAATAATCGTTGGGGACTACTCTACTAATTCTTGAAATATTTTTTAAGTCGTTAGCCAACTAAAAGAAATTTCAAGAGAATCGTCTACATTTAAATTTTGATCCCTGCAAATCTGTTCCTAAGTAATAAGTCACATTAACGATATGTCACTGTTTACTCATATCATCACCTCTCTATCTAAAAGAGAGAAGGAAAGAGCCTTGACGATGGGACGTGGAAACCTGACCAATTAGCAGGATGGCGCGATTGCTGTTCCAACTAAAAAAGCTACTTAATTGAATTAATTACTAATTACTTGTGTCAAATAAAGAGGTGGTATAGGACTTTTTTTCTTAGAATTTCATCTGCCACTTAGAGAAAATGCGCGACTAATAGGATATTCTGTATATAAAAGACGTTATGGAGTAACGCGCCATCTAACATTTGAAAAACGTAGTAATCATAAGTAGTGGACCATCTTAAGACATGCAAAGAATACGATTTCAGTCGATTTTAGATCAGATTTTGTTACTTTTTCCATAATTTGCTATCAAATTTTGAAACGATGGACGCGTTCTGGTCGATTTTCGAGTTTTACTAATAATTTTTTTGGTCTCTAGAAAGTTTTTGCATTTCTTCGTTGCGATTGAAACAATTTTCAGAATTTTCAGAATTCAATCCAACCTTCGGTGGAATTTTATTCTAGATTCCAAAATTTAAAAATAGAACTCTCGTATACATTCCTATTTAGCTTTTCGGATAAAAATAGAATTGTTTATTTACATTACAAACAGTTACCTACAGAGAAAGTTTCTGGATTTTATCGAAGAAATTCCTCAAAAGTCAACAGTAGCCAAATTAGTTGCTGTATCATGAAATTCTGTTGCGTAACGAAGTCCATTACAATACCGTATTTAAATATAAACAATACAATTATAATAAAATTTATTTCCTGAAAACTATAGAATTGAATACATAAAAAAAGCTTTTAATTATCATGCTTAAAGATCAACACGAACAATATGCCCATCACCACCACCAACATAAACTTGATCCTTACCACCAATCGCTATCGTATTAACAACAATATCAACATTACATGTTGCCAATTTTTGTAATTTTATATCATCAACAAGACACCATTGGATCAATTCTTTCTCCCAACCACCACTGAAAATCACCGATTTACCATTCCAATTAGTACTAGCTAGAGCATTAATAATCATCTGATGTAATGCCTAATTATCAACAAAAACAAAATTAATTAATTCATTATTAATCAATTAATTTAAAAAGATTTACATTAGCTTCATGGGGCTTATCGAAATTGCCATTGATATCAATCAAAATAAGATCTTTACCATTTTGATGTGAATAGATTAATTTGTTATCAATAATAGTTAATGGTGCACGTCCTGGTAATGTTTTCTTAACACCAAATTGGATATGTTCACCTTGTAATAATAGATTTGTTACAACAACATCTGTATCTTTAACACTAAATAGAAGATTTTTATTGATGATCATATCTTTAACTGGTTCAGCTACATTGATAGTACCGTAAATCTTATTATTTCTGTAGATACGTATCTAAATTTTGTATTAAGATTAAGATTTTAAAGATTTTTTTTTAATATAAATGACTTACATTGCCTTGATTATCGCCGATATAAAGGACACCATCAACATAGCGTATAATCCAAAATTCTGTATCAGTTTCTTGAACAATTGTACCTTTCTCTTGTAGCTTATCTAAACTCCATGCTTTTACTGTACCATCATTTGAACATGAATACAAAGTATCATCACTAGCTGTTATCCAATAGACAGAACAAGGATGTGCTTGTGTTTCGCAAATTAATTTCAAATCGGCTTCCCATGCCTGAAATTCCCAAAAAAATTAAATACACAACACAATAATTTTTAATAGATTTACTTTAATTTTGCCATCATCTGAAGCACTATAGAGTTTTCCTTTATGATACAGAAGACAATTAATGTCGTATTGATGCTTATCACCATCATCGGCACGTGTGGCTACATGAAGAGGCATCTGTTTAACAAATTAATAAAAAAAATCACAATTCTAACAATTAAGTATTAGACACTTACTTTAAGTAAGTTTTATTTGGAGAATTTCTACGGAAGTATCTTCGTTGATTTAAACACGATACTAAATACAAACAGTTCGTACAGTTTCATTTTATAGGCGATTTCTGTCTATTTTCGTTCCAACTTTACGATTGAAGGTGGGTGCATGTCCGTGTTGTTGACTTTATTTGTTATTTTCCTGAGATAAATATAAAAATTGGGACGTTTTATTATTGTTTTCCTCGCATTTTAAAACTTCGTGGAAATCAACAGGAATTTAATGTTCTTCCCGAAGAAACAACACTAATACAGATTCACCTTATGTTTAACCTGAAAGCAGTACCGGACCCAGGGCCAGATTTACGTGTCTTTTGATAGTAAGCGGTATAGTTTTTTGGGCCCTCTATCTATATGTGCAAGCAAGACACAAATATTGAATCCTGAAAACTAATACGTGAGGAAATTCGGCGAGAAACTGGATTTCATTTTGGAAAAATTGGGGAAAATTCAGGACGTTTTTCGAGAATTTTCAGAAAAATGTTCCTAGTACAATGGTAGTATCAGACAGTACATAAAATTATTGTCTGCAAACTAAATAAAATTTAATAGCAAAATAATTACAATTAATAGGTGAAAATAACAGTGAAATGTTGGAAAAATTTCCAGATTCTTAAAAAAAAAAATTGGAATACGGTTGACCCTGTAGGCCACTCCTGAAACTTCCCGCTAAGTTTTTAAAGCTCCAAAATTATCGTGAGGAGTACAAATTTGATTGGTTAAGGAATTTTGAGGTTATGTTGAAAAAACGCTTTTTCAAAAACTTTTGACAACGATATCTCGCAAACAAATCAACGGATTTTGACGAGCTTTGTGGCATCCGACGCAGTTCTTAAAGCTCTAAGATTATTGTGAGGGGTACAAATTTGATTGGTTAAGGAATTTTGAAGTTATGTTGAAAAAACACTTTTTTTGATATTTTTTGACAACGATAACTCGTGAACGAATCAACGGATTTTGACGCGCTTTGCGGTATTCGACACAGTTTTTGAAGCTCCAAAAATATTGTAAGGAGTATAAATTTGATTGGTTGAGCAATTTTGAGGTTATGTTTAAAAAACCCTTTTTTCGATATTTTTCGACAACGATAACTCATGAACGAATCAACCGATTTTGATCGTTCAAACGGTATTCGACGTCATTAGTTAAGATTAAGAGCTGATTAGATTATGGAATCGATCGGTACAGCAGCTTAATAGTTATTTTGAAAAAACATGATGTTAACAAAAGAAATTTTTCGGTTTTTTTTTTGGAATTTCTCAAAACCTATCGGGCCGAATCGGTTCAAATGCACATGAGATCTAAGTTTGGTGGAACTCTTTCGAATGCCGTAATAAGCGTTTCGATCCGTCAATCCGTTCAAAAGTTATGAGCTGCTTACATACTCTTCTCTCTCTCTTACAGACACATAAACACATACAGCCATACAGCTTCCTAGGACCCCAAAACGTCGAGATCTTCTAAAAATTCAATTTTTAAAAAATCGGGGTAAAACCAATAACTTCTCGAAATTTTGAAAATTTTCAATCTTTTTAGCGGAAAGTTAAAAAATTCAAAGTATATCGTCAAATTTCCTCATGGATAAGCTTTCTGTCCTTTGTCTTAAAAATTGTGCAAAAATCTGGGAATGAAATTTTCGACGCTTTCATTGATTTTCCGGAAAACTATAAGCTTATTTGGAGATTCGAAAACGCTTCCAATTTTCTATGTATTGCCTGCAAATTATTGTCAAATAAAAAACAAAGTCTCCAAAGGCAGCAAGTACCTTATATAGCGAATTTTTTTTATGTATCTACATGCTGAAATATTATTAATTCACAAACGATAAGAAACACTAATAAAATTTCACTCGTTTAAAATTTTTTGTTTGTCTACATAGATCTAGTATGCTAATATTAACATACTAGATACTAGATCTATGTTTGTCTAATATTAACTGTCAAAATTACTTGCTCTCTGCGATTTTCAATTTTTTTTCTAATATCAATTGTCAGAACATATAGCCACCTGAGATATTCGATTTTACTGCTTATACTCAATAAAGAGATTTTTGCATTTTTCATGCGAACCAACGAACCGATTTTGATGATTTTTTCCTTGATCATAGAGAATGTTCGGCTCTACTGTTATTTTAATTTTCATCAAAATCTAAGCAAATGTAATATTGAAAATGATTTTTTTTAACATTTCTTCAGCTCTTATTCCAAAAGTGTTGGCCCTACCAGTCTGGCCAACGAACTCATCCAAGCTATCCCAAAGACCGATTTTTGTACCAAGTTTCATTAAGATTGGACTATTTTTACGGCAGTTATCGTGGGTATACATATATATATATATATATATATATATATATATATATATATATATACAGGGTGCCCCAGGGGTACGTGCCAGCTCCATAATTCCGTTGCTAGAAGACATATCGACTTGCGATTTTTTTCTTACAGTATCCATGGACATTCTGTACAACTTAAAATTATTTTCGTTATTCTACCTCCCCATCTTATAGGGGGTAGTGCACCCTACTCTCTTATTTTAAATGGAATGGTATATTTTTTATTACATTTTTAGATTCTTTGATGAAATCGAAGGGGACTTTGATAATATGACCTATGGCTTATCGCTGAAGGTTTTTCAGATATTTTGACTTTTCATGAAATTTTTAATTTTGCAGTGTTTAAATAAAAAATTCATAACATAGAAACTATTGCAGTTAAAAGTTTGAAATTTACAATTCTAATAACACAAATAACTTACTTTCTATCAAACTGTAGAGCATTTAATTATCTTTCAGCGTTTGGCTGAAATAAATTTTTCTTTCAGGCAATTTTCAAACTATAATAACTTGCTTATTTTGAATGGAACTCCATATTTTTCTTTATATGGTTGGATAGAGAAAAAAATTCTGCATCTAACTGTATTAACATTTCCTATACCTATCTTTGATAATTTTTCAGTTATTCAGAATTTTCAATTTCGTCTAATTTTCTTTCCTGAAATAAAATGTAAAACATAGAAGGCTTTGCAAAACAACCTCCAATTCAATTGTCACAATTAAGATGAAATTAATTAATTAAATTTGGACTATCTCAATGAAATAAAATGGAAGAAATTGATAATTAATAAAAGTAATATTTATTTCATTTGCTTTTTGTGTATGTAGGATGTTCTAAAGTTGTAAAAATACAGGTAAAATATTCAATATTAACCGTCATTTGTGATATTTTGTCATTTTGCTAAGCCTTCTATGCATTTTATTATAGTTGAATTATTTTGGCATAGGCGACTAGAAGTATTACATTTTGCTTCAAGGAAGGTGATTGAACGAAATTGAAAATCCTGAATAACTGAAAAATTATCAAAGATAGGTATAGGGAATGTTAATACAGTTTGATGCATATTTTTATTCTCTATCCAACCATATAAAGAAAAATATGATGTTCCATTTGAAATAAGCAAGATATTAGAGTTTGAAAATTGTCTGAAAGAAAAATTTATTTTAGCTAAACAGTGACAGATAATTGAATTCTGTTTAAATTCATAAAAAGTACATTATTTGTACAACATAAATTTGAAGTTTCAACATTTTAGATGCTATAGCTTCAAAAATATGAATTTTTCAATCAAACACTGCAAATTTTAAAATTTCATGAAAAGGCAAAATATTTGAAAAACTTTCAGCACTAGACCATGGGTCATGTTATCAAAGTCTCCTTCGATTTCATCAAAGAATTCAAAAATGCAATAAAAATATACCGTTCTATTTAAAATAAGAGAGTAGGGTGCACTACCCCCTATAAGGGGGTAGTTAAAAGAACGAAAATAATTTTAAGTTGTACTGAATGTCCATGGATACTGTAAGAAAAAAACCGCAAGCCGATATGTCTTCTAGCAACGGAATTATGGAGCTTGCACGTACCCCTGGGACACCCTGTATATATAAAAATTTTAACGATATGGGTTTCTGAGGTCCCAAAACGAACTTCTGTGCAAAAATTTTTCGGAAATTCAAAAGTGAGGATCTCGTCATTAGCTAATTTTTTTTAAAAAAAATTCGCTATTAGCTATGTTATGGCCAGTTAGGCGACAAAATATCAAAAAAAACATGCTCCAAGATTTTCCTCTATAATTCAGAATTTTGCCGAAATTTTCCAAAACGGAAAACGGCCTCGAACGCATCAAGAAATGGTCGTTTTAACGCTGGTTCATGCATTTCGATAACACTGGAAACAAGCGAGATATTGATGATTTACTCTTTGACGTACATTTTTTGTTTTTTGAAATATTGACCAAAGGACTACTTATTATTATTATTAAAATGAAAATTTGAAATTATTTTTGCTTAAAAATGATAAAATTGTATCTTCCAAAAAATTGTTGTTACAAGTGCACAAAACGTCGCTCGAGTTAGCTCGAGCGAGTGTATTTTGGACCGTTTAGCGTGCTCGAGATAAAAAAAGTTTTTTGTTCGCCTTTCAGTGCAGGATTTCCTTTCGGTCAAAGTTTCGTTTTCATCATAGTTGATGAAGTGAATGAGCAATGTCAAGAATAATAAACAAGCGATCTACTGTAGCGGATTTTTGCTTATCTCTTGCGATATATTCATAAGTACAGCGAATGGGTGGTTTGTAGTAAAAATCGAGAGTCACGTATCTCCTTGGCATGCGCTGACTATGTCGTGCGACAATATAAAGCGAATTTACGATGCCTTAGCTAAATCTTTACTATGTCAAGATCATACTGTAGATCTTTTCGAGGTAATCTAAAAAAAATTCAGAGGATTGTTGATGAAATAAACACTGTAACGATCTAAATATTTGTTCTATTATTAGAAAAATTGTAAATATTTCCATACTATGTATTTTGATTATTTCCAATTTAACCCTGTTCAAAGTCAAGTTTGAATTGTTTCCAAGCCAAAAAAAAAAACTCATGAAAGTACTATTTCAATTTTATTTATTTCGTTTTTCTTTATAAACGTAGTAAAAAACAAAAACATACAATTTTTATTTCTTGCCTTTCTTTTTTTTCTTCTGTGCTTCCGGCCATGGAAATCCACGCCATCTCAATAAATCTTGAACATTATGACATGTTGTATAAGCATTCTCCATTGCTACATCAGTGAAAATATCGACGGTACATTTTGAACTTTTTACACGTCGATGACGCGTCTTTTTCTTGTTACTAACCGCTTTCTTTTTCTCACCACCTGTATCTTTCTTATCTTTAATTTTCTTCTTTTTCTTTACTTTATCATCCACCATGTTGCACACGAATAACAAATAACTATAACAATAAGATATTGTTGGGCGATATGTTCGATCCAACTTGCACGTTACTAGGGGTGATTCAACACGGAAGTTGCTTTATTTAAAATTAGAACATTGTAATTGATAGAATCCAGGATGGAATACTTTGCTAATAAATGCCATAATTCACCATCCAGTGGCGTACAGGATTATTCACGTCAGACAAAAGTTCTTATGGTTTGGCAACTGGCATTATTTGACGAGTGATTAGAAAAATATTTCAAGGATTCGTAGCTTAGTTCCTGGAGAACATTTGAGAAAAATTAGGGCCTTGTAGCTTCATTGGAAAGTTGCTTAAAAACGTTTTATTACGACGATGTTGCGATTTCTGACAACCAATTACACGCATAAACCGACTAAGAATGGAAAAATTGATTTTTGTTGTTTTTCATAACTGTAACGTGTCGAAAATTGAAAACAGAAAGGGTTGGAGAACGATCTTTGACAACATGAATAAATCTAGTGTGAGTAACTTTCTCTGTTGTTTACTATTAGCGAATTTTTTTTAACTTGATAGGGTAAGATTGTTTATGTAAATTTCGTGTGTTTTTTTTTAAAGAAAATCCTTGACATTAGATATATTAGTAACAAATAAGGAGTACCTAAGTTTTATCATTTTTACATTGAAAGAAATCAGAATAAAAACAATAAACTCTGAATTAGCATAAGCAATCTTACCCTATTAAGTTAGAAATAGTAAACAACTTACAAGGTTAGGAGAGAGCCGGGCAAATTTGGCATAGTAACAAAATATTGGCTGTAAAAGTGAAGAAAACTGCAATGAAAGTATCTAGAGCGTATTGTGATAAACATTATAATTTTCTGCACGTGTGTGAAAAAGAACAAATGTCTTAATATATCACAAAGCATAGAAAAGTTACGTTCGTCTCCTGCAGATTGCTGAACTTGCTCAAATTAATTTATTATTTAATAATTAATGTATTTATTAACTACAATTAATATACAGCAAATTAAAAAAAATATTAATCAGTGCAATGGAGAGCTGAAATTTTGAATAATTGTAAATAATAATAATATCAACAAAATAATATCCCTTAATCTGAATTTTAGGAATTTACATGCTAAAGGTATTAATGTTATACGAAGTGTAGGTTGGTTGTCACTGGTTAATGCAAAAGTACCACTTGCCAAACTTACACTGCTCTCCCCTACTAACACTAGATTCATTCATTTTTTCAACAATCGATCTCCAGCAGCTTTTTTTTCAATTGCTCTAGGAAACAAATGAAAAAAAGGAGAAAAATCAATTTTACGATGGTCTACGAGCCATTCTTAGTCGATTTATGCGTGTAGTTGGTTGGCGAAAATCGCGGCATTGTCGGAATAAAGCGTTTTTTGACCAAAATCCCAATGAGCTACGAGGCCCTAATTTTGCTTAAATGTTCCCCAGAGACCCTTCTATAAATCCTTCAAATAAAGGAAGCTGAAATAAGAACTTTACTTTAGGTCTGAGATGAATAATCCTGTATAGCTTCATGTTTATTTATCCATAATCTTTCTTATTTTCAGGGCTAATACCTCTTTCTCTAAATCCTGCTCACATTGCCACTGCCACCATCTGTGAACAGTTCAACGTTATGTAGTGCTGGAAAAATTTTACAATTTTTGAATTAAAAATAGTCACCGTCCTAGTTTTAAGAACGAAATAATCACCCACCCAAACTCGGATTTAGATCGCAGAGTCTCTGACTGAGGTGAACAACTTTAATCGGTGTCTGTTCGTTCAAATAGTAACTTCTCCCAATATTTATCACATTTAATTTGATCGATTAATTAATTAAAATAAAGGAAAATGGGTAAAACACCAGCAATTGGTATCGATTTAGGTACAACATATTCGTGTGTCGGTGTTTGGCAACATGGAAAAGTTGAAATTATCGCCAACGATCAAGGTAATCGAACCACCCCTAGTTATGTGGCTTTCACCGATACGGAACGTTTAATTGGGGATGCTGCCAAAAGTCAGGTAATTAAAATAATTGTAAAAAAAAATGTGGAAATTTCTAGATTTTTCATTCAATTATTGGCGATTTTTCAAACGATTAACTAAAAATAATCTGTGTAGGTGGATGTATGAATTTGGAAATGAACAGTTGCACAATGAAGGACACGCTACTTATTTGGTGTGATTGTTGATTTCTCCTCATATAAATATTTTCTAAAGCAAAAATAAGCAAATTCCTAAAATAGTCATGTTGTCTTTAGGTGGCAATGAATCCCAAGAATACCGTCTTTGATGCGAAACGTTTAATCGGCCGTCGTTTCGACGATCACAAAATACAAGAGGATATGAAACATTGGACGTTTACCGTTGTCAACGATGCCGGTAAACCGAAAATACAAGTTGAATATAAGGGTGAAACGAAGAAATTTGCTCCGGAAGAGATCAGTTCGATGGTCTTGACGAAAATGAGAGAGATTGCTGAAACGTATTTAGGTGGTAAAGTTACAGATGCTGTAATCACTGTACCGGCATACTTTAACGATTCCCAACGGCAGGCAACTAAAGATGCCGGCATAATAGCCGGTTTGAATGTATTAAGGATAATCAACGAACCAACAGCTGCAGCTTTAGCATACGGTTTAGATAAAAATTTGAAAGGTGAAAAGAATGTTTTGATTTTCGATTTAGGCGGTGGTACTTTTGATGTTTCAATATTGTCAATTGATGAAGGTTCATTGTTTGAAGTCAAATCGACAGCTGGTGATACACATTTAGGTGGTGAAGATTTCGATAATCGTCTAGTGAATCATTTCGTACAGGAATTTAAAAGGAAACACAATAAAGATCTTAGCGGTAATACGAGAGCTTTACGTCGTCTACGGACGGCTTGTGAACGTGCCAAAAGGACATTGTCATCGAGTACTGAAGCTAGTTTAGAAATTGATGCCCTCCATGAAGGTATCGATTTCTATTCGAAAGTCACCCGGGCTCGTTTCGAAGAATTATGTATGGATTTGTTTCGATCAACTTTACAACCGGTCGAAAGGGCATTAGCTGATGCAAAATTGGATAAGGGAGCGATTCATGATGTTGTTTTAGTTGGTGGTTCGACACGTATCCCAAAAATACAAAAAATGCTACAAGATTTCTTCTGTGGCAAAGCATTGAATTTATCGATAAATCCAGATGAGGCTGTCGCTTACGGTGCTGCCGTACAAGCGGCTATCCTAACTGGTGATACCAGTTCACAAATCCAAGATGTATTGCTAGTTGATGTTGCCCCATTATCATTGGGTATTGAAACCGCTGGCGGTGTTATGACGAAAATTGTTGAACGTAATTCAAGAATTCCATGTAAACAACAACAAACTTTCACTACATATTCAGATAATCAAAATGCCGTAACAATTCAGGTTTTTTACAAACAACAAATTTAAAACAAAAACAAATTTAATGATAAAAGTCTTATTACAGGTGTTTGAAGGTGAACGTGCAATGACCAAAGATAATAATCTTCTTGGTACATTCAATTTAACAGGAATCCCACCGGCTCCCAGAGGTGTCCCAAAAATTGAAGTAACCTTTGATTTAGATGCCAATGGTATACTTAATGTTTCCGCAAAAGATATAAGTACAGGACGTTCAGAAAAAATTACAATCACCAATGATAAAGGACGTTTATCGAAAGTTGAAATTGATCGTATGCTGGATGAAGCTGAGAAATATCGTGCTGAAGATGATAAACAACGCGAACGGATCACTGCTAGAAATCAACTTGAAACTTACATTTTCAGTGTCAAACAAGTAATTGAAATTAATTAAGTTTAATTAAATTAATTAATTAAAACAATAAAATTAATTGTAGGCGGGTGAAGAAGCACCAGCTGATAAATTACAAGATAGTGATAAGAAATTGTTACAAGATAAATGTTCAGCTGCTCTAGCATGGTTAGATGCAAATCAATTAGCTGAAAAAGATGAATTTGAAGATAAATTGAAAGAGTTACAAAAGGAATGTTCGCCGATTATGATGAAGTTGCATCAAGGTGCTAATCAGAGTGGTGGTGCTACTAAAGGACCGACAGTTGAAGAAGTCGATTAATCTTTTTTTATAAATTAACAATAGATGCTTTTATTTTATTAATTGTTATTTGTTACTAACGAGCAATAAATAAACTCTTTATCATTAATTCAAAAATAGCGTTATCTTGCTACTATGTTGAAATATTTTTAAGGGCCTTCGTACATATTACTCAATTCGACGATAATTTTCAAACATCGATATCTCGTTTGTTTTTTAAGATATTGGAAAAAGTACACATTCGTTAGATAGAACATTTCAAGATACATGTTCTAAAGCTTTCTATTTTGGAAAATTGTGATACAATTCTGGACAACAGAGAAAACTCTTGGACTCTGCTTTTTTGGTATATTTTCCTTTAGAACTGGCTAAAACTTGCCAACATTATTTATTTTCAATAATTATCAAGCGGATTCAGATCTAAATTCACCTAATAATTATTGAAAATCAATAATAGCCATTTATGAAGGAAATTGTACGAAAAAAACAGGATCCAAGAGTTTTGTCTGCTATCCAGAATTTTATCAAATTTTTCCAAAATAAAAAGCTTTAGAACATTCACATTGAAATTCTCCATCTAATCCACGTTTACTTTTTCTAATACCTTAAAGAACAAGCGACATATCGATGTTTGAAAATTGACAATTATCGCACGTCGAATCGAGTAACATGTCCGGAAGCCCCTTAAGTTATTATTTAAATTCGACTTTCACTGGAATATAAATAAGAACGCATCTAGACTGACCGGTTATTATTGAAAAAACAGTAACAGTGTTAACTCAAAAATGCCGCCTCTAAGACTCGGTGACGTTGTACCAAATTTCAAAGCTGAAACTACCCAAGGTACCATCGATTTCTACAACTGGCAAGCTGACAAGTAAGACAAATTTAAAATTTAATTACAAATTAATAATTTAATTAAATTAGATGGGTAGTTCTATTCTCACATCCGGCCGATTTCACGCCAGTTTGTACAACAGAATTGGGCCGTTTAGCTGTTCATATGCCGGAATTCCAAAAACGCAATGTTAAACTACTCGCTCATTCTTGTGATAAATTAAAAGATCACATCGATTGGGTCAATGATATTAAATCGTACTGTCGTGATATACCCGGTGAATTCCCGTATCCGATTATAGCGGATGAGACGCGTGCATTAGCTGTGAAATTAGATATGATCGATGCCCATGATCGTAACGATGAACAACGTGCATTAACTGTGCGAGCTTTATACATTATCGATCCGAAACATGTATTGAGATTATCGATGCATTATCCACAATCTACTGGCAGGAATGTTGAGTAATTTATTTTCTTCAAATTTTCGTATAAATTTTCTAAAATTTGTTTGGATTCTAGTGAAATCTTAAGAGTGATTGATTCGTTGCAATTAGTTGATAAAATACCTCAAGTGGCTACACCGGCCAATTGGACGGTAAGTTTAAGGCTAAGTGGGAGTTAGGCCTCGTTTCGATGTCCGAAAAAACTGCACAATTTTTGATCAACTTCTCGGCTAAAGAAAAATCCACTTTTGGAAAATCCAAAACGTTGGAAATGTTCTTTAATTTTCTTCACTAAATTTTTTGATTTTCCAAAATTGGATTCTTTGGATTCCCTTTGCCCCCCCCACTAATGAATAAGCTTTCAAACAAACCTTTTTTGATCTTTAAAATTGTAGACAGAGCGTGATTTGGATAATTTCGACATGCCTCCATGTTCTCCTCTGTATTTCAGTTTTTGGTGAAAATTTTACAGAATGGAAAACTGTGTCGGATGCACCGTGAAATGCCCAATTTAACGCTGGTTGTAGCGTTTCAATACCTCATAAAATAAGCGAAAAATTGATGTATAAAAATTATTAAAAATTGTCACTTTTTCCGATACCGAAACTAAGCCTGACTCCAGCTTAGCCTTAAGGCTGAGGTCCACTACTTTTTACGAAAAAAGGGAAAGTTTGATACCCGATTTCTCGCTTCTTTTTTAAGATGTAGAAACGCGCGATAGCTTTATCGAAAGAGCATCTCAAGGTGTAAGGGAGCGACGATTTTGTTTTGGAAAAATTTGAGAAAATTCTGAATTACAGACAATTATCTCCGAGTGTGTTTTTTACAATTTCCCCCACAGCTCGCCTTAATTTTGTTATTTTTTAATGAAAATTTAATTATTTATAACAAATTCAAAGGGCTTTCCACATATTAAACAAATTTTCCGATCGGTTTGTTAGTTTCCGGAATTTTCATAAAAACGGACACGCTTATGCAGTACTTTTTTGCACAGTTTTATAAATGGATAAGCTTTTTCGAAAGCTTATTAAGACTGTACAAAAAAAGTACTGCATAAGCGTACCCGTTTTTATTATAATTCTGGAAAACTAAAAAGCCGATCGGAAAACTTGTTTAACACTTGGAGAGCCCTTTAAATTTGTTATATATAATTAAACTTTTATTTTATAGATAATTAACATAAGGGGAGCTGTGGGGAATATTATAGAAAAAATATACTCCAAGACAATTGTCTGTAATTCAGAATTTTCTCAAAATTTTCCAAAATAGAATCGTCCTCTCCTTGCACCTTGAAACGCGCTTTCGACCATAGCCTTAATGTAAAATAATTTTGAAAGTTTAACAAAAATTCTAGCCTGGTGATAAAGTGATGATACTACCGACGGTGAATGAAGAAGACGCTCAAAAGATTTTCATAGGGAAAGTTGATAAAGTCGAAATGCCATCAGGTATTGTTTATGTAAGAACTACAACAAATTATTAATTATAGATTGTTCAAACTAATAAAATAACCCAATATTGTTAACAATTTTGTACAACAAATGTAATAAGAATAATAATAAATTGTGGAATAATCATGAAAACATTGAATTGTGTAAAATTTTAATATCAGCGTCTCGTTTCTGACTCCGCAACTTTTCTTTACGGTAAGCCTCATAATCTTCATCGTCAGTTGGCAATTCGTATCGACATAACGGACAAGAATTCGTCTAAAATCCACTAATAAAATCAACAATTATACAACAAATTAATTTGATAATACCTTTGATAACCACGGTAATATACAATCTGGATGATAACAGTGTTTACATGGTAATTTTTTAACGCTTTCACCAATCGAATGTGCTTTCAAACAAACAGGACATTGATTGCCTATACCAAAAACACCAAGACCAATCAACAGGAATTTTAACGATTGTATAGAAAAACTTACCGGATTTCATTATCGTTTCATTTTGTAGATTTTCAACAGCACTCTTTGAAGCTGGTGGTGCTAAACTTTGAGTCATTGTTGATTCATCGAAAATGTTGTAATCACGAAATAAACGGGCTAGATGCAGTAAATGATTGGGTGTTTCACCATCAGCTAACGGCTGCCAACTCATCTCTTGGAAATAGTCCGACATTCTTTATTTTTGTTAATTATTTCAAGAATTTTAACAAATTAGCTTGATGACTACTCAAAATTTGTTACAAATCAACAACTGTCACAAAATTTGTGGTTATGTCAACCACAGATGCATAGATATTAGAAGGGAATAGATTGCTAATGTCCTATGTTTTGTATTGGATTATAATGCAACCAACTTCGAATGACCTCGAAAGTTAGTCTTACTCTTTTTAGCTAACTACTTATCAGTATCTGTCCTTTAATTTGACTGACTATCCGCCAGCGTAAAACACTGTGGCAGACAAGTTGACAAAGACAGAAAATATAGTTGCACTAGTTGGAAAGAAACAACAGATGAGTTTCAAAAAATATTAGTGCGCATGGTGGCTACAAATTTCTACTCACATTAGCAGTCTATATATCCAAGTCTATGCACAGATGTCAAAGGCTTTTGAAACCACAGTTGCCACTGTTACTCTAAATAAAAGAAATTATTTTGTGATTAAAATCGACTATTTCTACAAGAAAAACTAGACAACTGGTGAATAAGTTTATAATTATTAACTATTGTAGTTAATTTGGGTTTTTTAATATTAGCAATGAAAATTTCAATATTTTTGTAGCGAAGGTTGGTATGAACTTGTCTGGAATCTAAACCATAGTTGCCATAGTTACTATTAATTGAAAATAAATGAACATCAATTTTCTCGACAATAAACCCGAATATTTTACAAGAAAATTGAAAATTCGATTAAATTATAATTCTTGTTCAGAAAATTTCTTTCTGTAGTGATAGTTGTGTGAAATTTGACACACCAGAGCTATATTTATCAGATTTTTTTAAATGTGTGGAGGATTTTCGATGATAATGTTGGTATGAGTCTTGACAAAAACCTGTCTAATTAATTGAGGTTATTTTAATATTCGTTTTCTCTATCAGTAGAATACTTTTAATTATGTTAATTTTTAATAAATTCTTCAGGTTTCTGTTCAATAAAATTCTGATAATTGTTATTGAATTATAATTAAATTCTTTGAATAGTATGGATTTTAATATAGATATACGTAAGAAACAACTCGAGAATTTAGATCAAGTTATATCATCGTCTCGTGCACGGATCAATTCAATTTTACAATTTCTCGGTTGGAATGAAGAGAAAGTACAAAAAGTAAACCGAAATTATAATCTACATGCTTATTATTATTATTATAAATAAAAAATGTATATATTTAGGGGGAGAATTTGGTGCATTGTCCAATCGATCCGAATCATAGAATACCACCAAAATGTTGGAACAATCATATAGAGAAATGTTTGTTAAAACGTGAAGGTTACAATTTAGACGAACAATTCTTATCAGAATCGCAATCAAATCCATCACAATCCATCTATATAGGTACTAAATTTTTTGTTAAATCTCTTGAGTTTTATTAATTTTTCCGTTGTAGATCAAAATAAAAAAGTTGAAATTATTAGAAAGGGATTGATGGAAAATCCGAATTTTCGGCCAGGTAAGCCTTTTTTTTAAATCATTTAAAAAATGAGATGTTTGATTTAATTTGGACTAGAATTGAGGCAGTACATTTGCATACTTTTTTTTCAGAGAAACAATGCTTGAAAAATGATAGGCATTCATATCAATCTAGACAATTATTATTATTAGAAAATCACATTATATCCTTTCTTAATATCCTTTTTTCAAAGTTTATTTTTTTTTTGAAAAAAACTAAAAAATAGACTGCTTCATCTCTCTTGTCTTTATCTGTAAATTAATCGAAAATAATTAAGAATTATTTGTAATTCAGCATGGAATGGTTTAGAACCGGATCCGCGTACATCAAACCGTTATATTTCCACATATTCACCCGATGAACGTTTGGCATTTTATAATTATACGATTGAGAATAGTTTGGGTCCGAAAACACCACCTGAATTTACAACGTATGTCTTTTATTAATTCATTTTAATTAAATTCAATATAATAATTGTAGGATATTACCGAAGAAAGAGACAACTGATAAATCGCCAAGTTATAAAGAATTATTAGCAATGGAAAGAGATGCGAAACGTCGCCGTACTAAATATCGATCTGTTCATATAAATAAGAAGAATCATACGGAAATTATTAGGGAAGTGATCAATAATCAAATGGAGGATTATAGGGAGTTTTTATTGGAGAAAGAACGTAAAGATAAAGGTGATGATGATAATGATAAGGATGATGAACAAAATAGTAATCGTGGTGATTATGAACGACCGAATTCGTCAATTAGTCGTCATAGTACACATTCAGGTAGTTCAAGTCGACGACATGATGATTATAAATATAAAGATCGTAAACATAAATATAGAAATGGTGATAAATATCATCGATCTAGACGTTCTTATGATGATGATGATGATGATCGTCATCGGAGACGACGCCGGAGTCGTTCATATGAAAGACATCGTAAATATTGATTGATTGATTTTTTTTTTTTAATAATTAGTTACATTTTGCAATAAATAATTGCTCATTTTTTTTATTGAAACATTTGTAATCTTTCAAAATATATCACTCCTTAATGATTTCTTCAAAAAGATTTCAACGATTGTTGTCTGATATTGGAATGTTAATGGATTCCTTGAGAAATATTTGATAAAATCATTTATTGTTGCAAATTCCGGTGATGTACTACTACCATTCGATTGACAACGAATCTTATTGTTTGTTGTACGTTCGATACCTAAATTGAAGAAATGTTCACCGTGTTTTATTGTAATTGTCAGAAAATAATGTCGACTTGGTCGGAATAAAAAGGCGCCATCGTCTAGATTTTGAAGTAAACGTTTAGCACCGGTTCTATCAGTGTTACGATAGAATGGTTCGTCGTTTAAATTAACTGAAAAATCACATTAGAATTAATTCAGCCTTATCACCGCTAAACAACTAAGAAAAGTGTGGAATCCAAAGCCTTGGTCTTTAGTTTTGTACACCACTGCTCTACCAACTGAGCTAACATTAGTTCGCACCAATATAAGTTGTGGATTTGAATAAGTCTTTATCGCACACAATATCGTCTTCTTCGTCAATCTATGATGTTTTTACATTTTTGGCTTAAGTAAATATTGTTGCTAACTCCTGCTAGCTCAGTTGGTAGAGCAGTGGTATACAAAACCGAAAGTCCAAACTTTTTTTAGTTGTATAGCGGCGATAAGGCTGAATGCCTCTTAATCAACTGATAATGATTTTTTTTTTAATTTTTAGTTTATACGTACAGATACATTCATCGTAATCCTCCAAATCTTCTCCAACGTCTTCGTCGAGTTGTTGTGCTAGTTCAGAAATCTCCTCAAACATCACTGATAGATTTGTAAACGAATTGGATTTTTCCGATTGATTTTCAATGTTTGAATAATCGAAATTTTGTTCGATTTTCGGTAAATTCATCGGTGGTATTGGTAATTTCTTCTCTATAGTTTCATTATTTTCATAAATCACAATTTGTTCGCTATTTGTATTTTTATTATCACTTGTTGGTAATGGTGGTAATGGTCGTAAATGAATATTGTTTGGCATTAATGCAAATTTGTTGGTTACAGCTTGAGATTCCATGTTTTGATTGGCATAAATATTGATTGATTTCTGTTGATTATTTTGTTGATTCTCGTGTATTTTCTTTAACAAATTTTTTAATTTATTCAAAGTACCTGGATTCTTTTGATTAAATTCGATTTCTTTTTCATCAGTGATTGATGTTTCAGGTGCTGGTTCGTAAGTTTCTTCAACACCAATCTCACTATTGTCGACATAATCGTGTTCTTCTACGACTAAAAGATCTCGCGGTAGTACCATCGGTGATCGTTCCGAAATCGATACGGTTTGTTCAATAGGTAATAGATAACCGTTATCATCAGTATATTTACTAGTTTGTTGTTGATTTTGTTTCGATTTCTCCATGGATAGATAGAACGGTGGCGAAATTAGTGGCGGTGGTGGTGGTGGTGATGGTAATCGGGGTTTTGGTGCACGTTTCGGTAGATTAATCTCTGATTGATTCTTTAAAACATTCTCTAATTGCGTTTGAATCGGTCGATTCTTCTGTACGATTCGTGGCCGAATTGTTGCAACTTGTGGTTTTTTTGTTGTTGTTTTATTTAGAAAACTTTCCGGGTCTCTTTTTAAATCCATCAGACATAACCATAGGCGACGTTTTAAGCCTATCGATATTTTCCAACGACTTATTTCGAATTCACTCAAATTCTACATGTATGTTTGTAAAATTATCATTTTAATTTTGGGTGTTTTTTTTTTTCTAATAAACTTACCAAGAAAGCATCGCCTGTTATGAATTGTTGTTGGAGTACCTGCTCGAATTCCCCATATCCGTTCTGAAATAACCACACAACAATTTTAAGATGAATTAAATTCAACAAAATTTACTCACTTTATCTAATAACTCAATTAAATCTTTTGTATTGAATTGGCTTATAATACTCAAAGATTTTGCCATGTTTATAACAAATTAAACTGTTGTTTGTATAAATTTACATTATTGAAAGGAAATAATTATCTTATCTTTCTGCGTATTTCCTGTCCTATAAAAAAATTCACATGAATAAACCACTTTTCGGGAAACATCCCGGTTTTTCCCCGACTTCTTCTCAATTGAAGGCTTTTTTAAATTCAGAATTTTAGAATATTTTCAAGAGCCCAAGTCAAAATATCGAATTGCTCAAATCGTATTGCTTGACTTTTTATAGTTTTGAGCACTTATTGAAGATGGCAAAATTTCAAATTATCCAAAAAACATATTTGCTACACTTTTGGATTGTACGACATGTATAGTAGCAGTCTAAGTGTTGTGAATTTCGACTTATGAGTTAAATTATTTTATTTTTAGAGGCACAAAGAAAATTGTTTACGGTATAATTTCTATGAATAACATTGGATAATTTACAACTATCACCAGATTCTGTAGGGGCAAAACTACCCGTTTCTAAAGAAATGTTGTCCGCATCTGGTGTGAGTTGTAAATTATCCATTGCTATTGATAGAAACTACCGTAGACCAGACAGTCAATCCGTGCTTGCGTCACTGGGGGCTGTAGAAATAAAATCCAGACTAGTGCTGGAATGGTTCGAAGAACTTGAGAAACTTGCAGAACATAACAAGGGACACTGGGGATGAGTGCGAGCTAATCAAGGCATCAAAGGAAATGATAAAACGGACTGTTTAACAAAAAATGGCCGCCAAAACAGCTCTAATTGGACCTGGACCCTCATACGTTAAAGGGGCCATAAGGGAAGGATTAGAATTATCAGGAATGATGCTGTCAACAAAAATTCAGGGTTTTTCAAACCGTAGAAGACCTGAATAATTCCTAGAACTAAGTAGGAGACAATTAAGACAGATCACAGGATTGTTTACTGATCACTGTGCACTGAGGAAGCATCTCAATAATTTTGGGATTGTAAAAGACTCAACATGTAGAGGCTGTGAAGAGGAAGATGAAACTTCGCTTTATATCTTATGCTACTATGAGACCTTGAAGGATCTCAGAGTATGGTGTCGGGGGGGGGGGGATATATATCTCTCCCGAATAAATAAAACGGACTCCCTTGAAAAGTACCCTGAACTTTATTAAAAAGACAGGACTATTGGGAAAAGGCAGCTAATCCAGATTAGGCGCGTTGACGGTTGTACGAAAGGCCTTAAAGACCGAGGTATGAGTTTAAGGGTTGGAAAAGCGATTAAAGGGACCTCACACAAAACCATTAATAATAATAACAATAACTACCGTAGACAATTTTCTTTGTACCCTCTAATCATAAAGTAATTTCACTTATAAGTCGAAATTCACAATGCCCAGACTGCTACTATACCTTTTAAACTATGTATACGAGGGTAAACGAAGGAAGCCGATCCCGACGTTGCAGCTTCACTTGCGTATTTCGGCGGTAAATTTGAAAATAATAAACATAGTTTTACAGTGGAATACACTTTATTTTTGGTAGAGTTGTCGCATATGAGCATTTGATACAATAATTACAATTTGCGACGTCTTCTTGCATCATTTCATTCTTTTATTGTGTTTTTTATCTTAACAGTACTTAACAGCTTTGTTTAATTAACAAATAACATATTGATGTAAATGGAAAATTCGAATTAAAATCATGTATTTTTATGTGTATGTGTGTTATTATCATTATCATTATTACTATTATTCTTATTATTATTATTAGTATAATTAGTATGCACGTGTAAGATTTGCGTTTTTCGTCTTCCTCTTCAAACTGCATCGAAGAAATTGATCAAAAATAGTTGTGTATCGGTGTGTGTTTGTGATTAGCAATTACCGGATGGCATACAAAGATTATTATTATTATTATTATTGTTATTATCATTATTATAGGGGTTTTGCAAAAATACAATAACAGTCACTCGTTGCTCATCCGACAATAGCCGCATTGTCCTACAATTTATTGTTTCTGTATTAATATTTTCACTATTATTATTAAATGAAAATGTAGATAAGATAGTTGATTGTATCCTGTAGGTAATCGAGCAAAAAAAAATGGATACATTTGACTGTCGTTTAATTACAAAAATTCGTTTATAACAAAGTGCTCGTGTTTGCAGTTGCATTATGTGTGTGTACAGTTGTTCCTTCATTTAATTTTTTTTTAACATAATTTACAACAAAATGGAAGCCACGCTTATGTGTATATGTGTGTGTTAGTGTGTGTACTTAGGTAGTTTGGTGTGCTTAAGTGATTAAATATTTGTATCACCCGATAACTCTAAACAGTTCTCATAATCATTCAGCAACTGCAATTTAAAATTAATTTTTGTATCAATTATATACATCAATTTCATATACATATATATGTATAATAATAATAATTTATATAAATATCTATCGCGATTAGAGTATTATTTTTAAAAATAATGATTCCTTCCTAATTAACAACGTGTCGGCTTAGTGGCCTTATTATTTATTCATTTATTTATTAATTATTATTATTAGTATAGAATTGTGCATACGCTACTGCAACCAATCAAACCACTACGCCTCTATTGATTAATTAAATAATATTTATAAAAATTAATTAATCAATGATTAAAACGGATAATAGCTTTTTGTTCTTTATTGTTGTTTAGATCAAAACAAAAGAAATGTAAGTATGTCTTTGATAATTACCGAAAATTTTAGTGCTATTATCCGATTAGTCTAAAACGAAGAAAAAAAACACCGCGAATTATTTGGTTATTTCATTCAAGCTATTCCTCTACACAATCAATTGAAGAAACAAACATAATGACCGTTTATTTTTTGATAATAAGGGAAGACGATATTAATTTGGTGTTTTCGTATATTGAAATGAAATCGAGGAAGATAACGGGTGAGCAAAATTTTTATTACAAACGCTTATAATTTCGATCAACCGTTATAAAATAAATATATATATCGACAACAGTCATTATGTTAATTTTCAACATATCTTTTGTTTATTTTAATTTAATTACATACATTCGTTTGTTTTACAATCAATTGTTTTAACGGCGCTAACGCCTATATTTAATTCTATAGTTTTTTTTTTAAATATTGAAATACAATTCTGTAATGCCAATCAATTATTATTATTATTATTATTATTATGATTATTTATTAATTATCATTATTATTATTATTTTTTAGATATATATTTTCTTATACACTCAATATTGGGAATCGTCCTAACGGCTTAGTCTATTGATTAAAATCGTTCGATAATTATAATTATTAATTAATCATTAAATTAATTAGCCGTAATGACAATTCCTGAAACTATATGCGTGTGTATACTCAGTTAAATCATCAATGACTTCCAATAATCGTTGTTTAATTCATATAATTGTAGTATTTATCGTAGATTAGTGCAGCAGCTTGCACTATTTTTATTTAATTATTTTTATAATAGGAAGCCCAATTAAGTAATTAATTAATTAATTAATTAACAAACAATATATGGAATAGAATTAATTCGAATTAACGCTACAATAGAATTAGAAACTTTACAAAACAACAAACAAATCAAAATAGGCTGTGGTATATAGAGCAACGTATGTCGATATTTGATACAATACTGTAAAATCGCCTACTTTGTTGTTATATGAAAGAATTTGGCACAATTCTTGATTCTTTTATGAAAACTGAATTTAACTGAGCATATTATTTATTATTATTTTTAATTATAGTTATTATTAATAGAATATAGCTACATCAAAGTATTATTATCGAAAGACATCTTGAAATGAAGTGCATTATACAATCGTCATTTTGTTATTATTTATCGATTTGTTTATCTCAATTTAAAATATCTAATTAAACAAACTAAGGTAAATGACACTAATCATCATCATTTTCTGTCGGTCTTTGTTCGATGATGATGATGATGATAATAATATTGATTATAATCGATTATTTGTTTATAATAATAATATAACAACAAATATTAGAATCTAGTCACTTTTTTTTGGTTTATTTGGTGAATTTTCTTCTTTTTTTCAAAAAAAGCAAGTTTATTAATACTTAATTAATAAACACGGCAGTAGATGTTGCAAACGCGCACTATATACAGTGTTCTTATTATTTATATTGTTTAAACAATTTATATTGTGTCTCACATAACAATTTTTAATTTAAATTTCGTGCCAGGAAGATGGTTATTCGTTGTAAAAATAAAATTTAGAGCACCCGCTATATTCATTATTATTACTATTATTATTATTATTATTATTATAGTTGTGCATAAAGTGCAAAACTATATCTATATTTATTGCATATTTTGTAATTTTAATCGAACAAGTGGGTAAAATTAACTAACACACACACAGAAACTTATCAACGTACAAAATATCTCAAAATTTTGTGTGATTATCATATTAGCATTTATTATTATTATTATTATTATTATTATATTTAAAAAAATCGTTTCTAAGACTACACTTGGCTGCACTAAATATCGGGATTTTTTTATTATTTTTTAAATTTTTTTATAATAGCCGCCAGCAATACTGGTGTGTGATTGTCCGAAATCTACAAATTAAGAACTAGCCCTTTTAGTTTGTCCATTTTAAAATTATTCCCAATTTATTGTCTGATCACATTTAACATAAAAATGGAATCAGATATATGTAAATATTTTTATTAATAATATTTATTATAGAATTTAATTAATAAATTAAATCGATAATAAACGAGGTAGAATTTGTTAATTTTGGGCGTTTAACTATCCAAAAAATAGTACAAGGGCTAGTTCTTTGATTTTACAAAAAACAAAAAAAATATTCATCTCCTCTATTAGAGGAATTCTCGATCGTTAAAATTGTGATAGACGGTAGTGTGTATCGCAATAGGCTAACTATGCCATTAATTAATAATATTAATTAATAATAATAATAATAATAATAATAATAATAATAATAATAAGAATATTGGAGACGCTCTTCAATGACCCTGTAATCAAAATGAGTGTATTGCTGACGACAACGACGACGACAGTGGTGGCGGCGTTTAGATGGATATTTCGCGATAATTGTCCAATAATAATAATAATAATAGTGTGTGTGATAATATCAAGCCACCATCAAACACTATCAACACTAGCATATCGTTCACCGAGTTCTTCACACACATGCTGCGGTGGACGTCTAGTTGATGTAGTACCAGATGGTACTGGTAATTGTAGAGGACGGTGTAAGCCGCGTCGACGTCGATGTCGTCTTCTATGACACATCACACAGGATACCATTAATATGAAGATGATGGCCAGACAAGCACTTATATAGAAGAACGTATAATCGGTATCGGGTACGTCCACTAAACCTATACATTATAAACATACAAACACCAAAATCAGAAGTAATAGAGAAAAAAAAAATGTCTATAAAATTGACCCGAATGAAGCATTAATTATGTGATTGATAATGATGAGAGAAATATATATGTATATAAATAGAGATAGAGAGAGAGAGAAAGAGAGAGGATGATTGAAATTGTAATTTAAAAACAAAACAAAAAAAGATAGAAAGACTCACGTGATCGTGAGAGAAGCATGCTGTTGTGTAAGTAGGACAAGCATCACGCCAACCGCATCAATGCTGATACCATAACTAACAACAACAGTGGTGGCAGGAGGCTCAATGTACCACACGACCGACCTGCACACAATATTACAAAAAATACCAACCTGCCACCACTAATCCAAAAAAAACAACAACACCGAAATGAAGGTATAACAATACAAAGAGGAAGAAAATCTGTTTCTTTTTTGTTAGACTAATGTATCGTAAATTTGGTGGATGCGCTTATATAAAGTATCTGTTTTCAATGTGGTTGGTTCTTATGAAATTCCTATTAGTTGGCGCATTTATACAAGGATCGCTGGGGAAAATTTTAACAAAATAAGAACCTTGTAGCCTAAATCGGTTAAAAGACGATCGTTTCTTACAAGACTTGCTGCATTTAGAACGGCTTAAATACCCTTCCGACATTGATTTTTTTTTTCATTTCATTCTCCACTGTATTTTGCAATTTTTTTGTAGAATGCAATGGAGAGAAAGCAAAAGAATCAATGTTGGGCAAATCTTTGAGGTATTCTAACAATTAGTCATTTTATGTGTTTAGCCCTTTTTCGAAAACGAGCTTTTTTAATCAACTTCCAAATGAGATGCGAGTTTTGCCAAGATCACTCCTCAATAACTAGTAATTTCATATGAATCGATCACATTTAAAACAGACACAAAACACTTAAAACAAGGGGTTGTCAAGGTTCAGTAAGGTTGCAGAATTTTACAGTTTTAGGGTACGTTTCAATAAATTTTTCACTCGAATTACGTTTTTTTTTTTGTTACATTTTCTTACTGTATAGTCAAAAGGAAGAAATTTTGCCAAATTAAATCAATTTTTAAGTAAAATTCTCTACCTTTAGTGTAGATTCTTAAAACTTTTTATATTAAGGGAACAGATTAAAACACTTTAGAGCCAACTTTTAATCTAGACATTTTCACTCGAAAACATCAATATTTACCAAATTTCGCTCTTAAATACGTGAGAAAAAGCTAATTTATTCTATTCATTAACTAATTAATCGATTAACCCTTTATCATCCTATAACAACTAAAAAAGTTTGAAACCCTGTGTGGGATATGAGCCCACGACCTTTATTTGAAGGGGACTTTAGATATATTATAAAATTCAGCGTGCGAAACTTGGCAATTATCAAGCATCGATATCTCGCTTGTTTTTTAGATATTATGAAAACTAAACATTTGTTGGATAAAGCATTTCAAGGTGCATGTTTTAAAGCTTTTTATTTTGGAAGAACGTGATAAAATTCTGAATGTCAGAGGAAACTCCTGGACCCTGTTTTTTTAGTACATTTTACTTCATAACTGGCTAAAACTTTCAATATTTATCTAGTGATTCAGATAGAAAATTGAAACAGCTTTCCAGATGTTCAAAAATTTTCCCGATATGTTTGTTAGTTTTCCCATGATTGGAGCAAATTTCAAAGAAAATTGAACAGTGATGCTGTGCATAATTTTAAAGATAGAGAATCATACTCTTGTTTTTAGAAAGATAATATAAGGACAAAGGACATGAAGCTCGCTTAAAAGAAACGTTTGAAATTTAAGTGAGTTATAGGGAAATTCTTAACCCCTTTTTCAGCTGTTATTTAAAGCTATTATAATTAATCAATTTGACTGATGATTGATACGAAAATGTCGGTAATTTTATCTACTTTCAGGGCCATATCATTACAACGGAAAATATTTTGAAAATCTGTCTGTACCTATTTTTATTTTTTAGTCGACCCGGTTTTTGGCAGTATGCCAGAAAACAACACAAAGATGATCGTCTAAAAAGTGAAAATTTAAACAGATTTTTAAATATTTTCCATTATGATGATATGGTCGTGAATGTAGATAAAATTACCGACATTTTCATATCAATCATCAGTCAAATTAATTGGTTTTAATAGCAATAAATAACAGGTGAAAAAGGGGGTTCAATAAATCACTTAATTTTAAAATTTTCTTTGAAGCAAGCTTCATGTCCTTCCCGGACCTTCCCCCTTATATTATCTTCCAAGAGTATGATTCTTCATCTTTAAAATTATGCACAGCATCACTGTTCAATTTTTTTTAATTTGCTCCAGTTGTGGGAAAACTAACATACGTATCGAGAAAATTCTTGAAGATCTGGAAAGAAATCTTGATTTTTTACCTAAATTCAACAGATAATTGTTTAAAGTCAATAATGTTGGTTATGTTTTAGCCAGTCAAAAAAAGAAAATGTACAAAAAAACAGGGTCTAAGAGTTTTCTCTGTCATTCTGAATTTTATCACGTTTTTCTTTAATAGAAAGCTTCAAAACATGCACCTTGAAATGCTGTATCCATCGCACGTTTACTTTTCACAATATCTCAGAAAAAAAGCGAGAAATCAATGTTTAAAAATGGGCAATTTCCACACGTCGAATCGAGTAATAAGTCAAATCGAATTTTCCTAAATGAAAATTATGGCGTATTGCAGCTTGAAATACTCTATCAAAATCTGTATGGCACCATTCTACGTCTTAGAAAACAAGCGAATTATCTTGTCTCAAACATTCGCCTTTTTCGTACAAAGTTCTAGTCCACACCAATGCTCTGACCAACTGAGCTAACAGGACTCGCACCACTTAAATGTTAAACGATGATAACGGCTTAATTAATTAATTAATTAATTAATTAAGGATTCATTAATCATGGTTTAATACTCACATCGTATATTTAACTGTTTAATTGATTTAGGGTCGATTTCACCAACGTCTGTTGAATTTTATCGATCAAATACTGTTAATTAGGTTTAACCGAAGTTGGTGAAATCGCCTCTTAAATTGGCAATTTAAATACATAGGTACTTTTGGTTCGTTTTGAGCAATTTCAGCCGAGTTTTTTCAAATTGTTTTAAATCCTCAGATTTTTTTGTTAAATTTTGTATAGGCGAAAGGAGGAAAGTCGAGTAGAACTCCCGACTTTTAGTCTTGATTTCAATTTTAGGACATTTCCATTACCGACTTCTGGTCTAAACAAATGTTCTTCCGTTAGCGCCACAAAATTGATCATATAGCGTTCAAAATTGCTAAATTATCAATTCTGTTTAATTGCAATATTGTCATATTTACCCCCCGAATACACCCCGATTTCATGCATTTTTTATTGTTTAGAATTTAAGATCAAAAATCGACGTTTATTATTATTATTTTTGTTGTTGCTTATAATGCAAATTTCGAATAAGATACCATATTTATTTTATAGTAACCATTGCGTCACTCACAGTCGGCTTCATCTGAATTGTCGTCAGCTCCACAATTGTTGATTTGATTGCAATGTAATTTATCTGATATACAAAAACCACTCCGTTGGCATTGGAATTGATCACAATTCGGCCCCTGTTGGATTTCTGTCCAAACAATTTTGAAACCTTGTGCACCAACCGCCTTGTCTGCCGTTACAAAACTATAATTTGATTGAAAAATTGTATACAATAATAAAATAAAGATCTATGAAAGAATTTATAATTTTTACCTAAATCTAACTGCATTCGATGTTGATATATATTGCCATTTATCGTTGGCACCCTTCTCACCGCACAGTTCGATCGGTGGTGCTGTTAGATCAGTCCATAATCGCAATACAGCAGCCGGACACCCTCGACCTATAATTTTTTATTGATTTCGTTAAAAGAAATGATAAGAGTAGAGCTCTTGGGTTCGAAGATTGTATAAATCATACAATAATGGATATTATAAGACGGAAAGACGGTCAATAGAAATCTAAAAATTAAAAATCAACCACCTGGGTACCATCTGGGGTGGTACCTTTCACTGGGAGAAAGGGGGAATGTTAGATGTTAGATGCACAATAATATCAACATTTTGAGCGGTGCATGTTCAAAAGTAAGTGTGAGTTTTTCAGATTTTGATTACCACTAGTTATGAAAAAGATTGTTCAATAATTCATAAACAGAGTAAATTTAAGATCTAGGTACATTGGAGATTCCCACCCCTAATAGTTTCCACCCAAGTTAAATGAAATGAAGAAACATTTGAATGAGATAGAAATATATTGGGTTGGGTTTATGCCTTTTAAAAGAGGGGTTAAGGGTGGGTGGTACCAATTACTACAACATTTCTCACTATTTACCAACCCAGTATATTTCTATCTCATTCAAATGTCTCTTCATTTTACTTAACTTGGGTGGAAACTATTAGGGGTGGGAATCTCCAATGTACTTAGATCCTAAATTTACTCTGTATATGAATTATTGAACAATGTGTTGAATGGTTATTATTGAATGGTCATCCAGCGATTTCTTAGTCGCTTTTATGCATATACAGAGATGAAAATCTAAATGTATAAGGTTCTTGTGAAACATTTCAAGGATTTATAGAAGGGTGCCTAGAGATCATTTTAGCAAAATTACAACGACGTAGCTCTATTTAAAGTTGCTTAAAAATTGCTCGTTTCTGACGATGCTGTGATTTTCAAAAACGCGTTATGCATGTGAAACGATTTAGAATAACTCAGGGATCCTCCTAACAGTGATTTTTTTTTGTTTGCCCTATTTCATTTTGGCACGGAGGCTAATGTCTCCCATTTATTCTAGGATGCAAGGGAGAAAGAAAAAAATAACGTTGAAAGAGTCCTTGAGTCATTCTTAGTCGTGTTGCGTGTTTAGCTCGTTTTTGAAAACTGCGCATTGTCAGGAACGACCGTTTTTTTAATGACTTCTAGATGAGCTACGAGGTTTTAATTTGGCTTAAATATTCTCTAGACATCCTCCTACAAATCTTTGAAATATTTTTAGAATCGTTTTCCAACTAATAGGAGTATCACAAGAAACGTGTACATTTAGATTTTCGTTCCTGTATGTTATCCGCAAGCATCATACTGTTGCCGCCAGTCGTCGGAGGTGGTTGATTTTTTCAGCTTTGTTTCGTATTATTTTTATAGAGCGTTGTGTACATTTTCATGTAAATCGAGCCGATAGAAATCGCAGACCCAAGATTTCTACTGCCTGCGATGTCGCCATATTAACGCTGTAAAGAAAATGTAGGAATTTAATAGAAAATTTTGCGTTGATTGTTTTTTCTTCAAGCGTTTTGTAGGTCCCTGGTGACTATTTTAGCAAAATTACAACCTCCTAGCTCATTTGAAAATTGGTCAAGAACGCTCGTTTTAGATAAGGTTACGAGTTTCAAAAAGGAGATAAACACGTAAGACAAAGACAACGAAGAATGACTCGTAGACCCTCTCAACATTGATTTTTTTCCTACTCCACTACATTCTAAGAAAAATGCGAAACAGAATGCATTGGGAAAAAAAAAACGAAAAAAAAACAATGTTGGGAGGATTCTCCAGTCACTCTAAATCATTTTAAATGCGTAACAAGTTCTTGAATATCGCGACATCGTCAGAAACGAGCGTTTTTTGACCAACTTCCAAATGAGCTGCGAGGTTCCAATTTTGTTAAAATGGTCTCCAGGACCCCCCTTACAAATTCTTAAAAAAAATTCGAATCGCTCGTCAACTAATAGGAGTTTCATAAAATCGACCATATTTACGGAGGAATCATTAACAGCTACCCTCCAAGATGCCACCCCTCCAATTGCTCTATTGTCGCCGCCAATGGTAGGAGGTAGATGATTTTTTCAGAATTAGTTTGTACTATGACATGCTCTGGCATCTTCCTCTGCACTTTAGGATTCGATGAAAATTTTCCAAAATGGAAAACTTTGCCGGACGCACCGTGAAATGCCCAATTCAACGCTGAGTGACATTTACACATGAATTAATTTTTAGCATAATTGATGGCAATATAAATCTAAAAAAAAGCACACTTACATATAAAGACGTTCTACTCAAGATGGTGACATTTTTGTGCACTTAACACTCCCTTTCCCTCTACCCTATAGGAGGTATTTCCGCTTGGGGAACCTAGAGGATTGATTTTTTATTTTTAGATTTCCAATTAGCCTTTTATTATGACCCTTTTATTGTTGTATGATTGATGCAAACTTTTGAAACCCAAGAAACTATACAATTTTTTTTCTTCTAAATACTTACCAACCGGTTCACCTTCTACAGCAAATCGTTCGAAATTCAATAGAATTTTATAATTCGGTCGTACACTAATATACCAATTACATGTTTTCAATGATAATCCCTTTAATGGACCATCATAATCAGATGGGAATTTCGGACTTGATATAATTCCTGTATCTAAATTACTAAAATTCCCACCACAATCACCGAATATTGATTTGGCTGTTTCGAAACTATAACGTGCTTTGAAACCACTATAAACACCCTCAGAATCGGCATGTAGGATAATTTTTAAACCCATTGCACCACGATTCGATTCGATTGGGCCTGGAGCTGTCATGCCACAATAACGACCGACAATCTTCTCCGTACCATCTCGATAAACATTATAAACCTCTAACCAGTCTTCTTGACATACATATGCTCTATAATAATTAAATAATTTAGAAAGAAAATAATATATTTATATATAGGAAAATTTGGGGTGATTTTTTATTTGTTTACCCATAGGAGCCAACCGTGGAATTCGCAGAATCAGCACGGACTTTAAAACTGTCGAAAATTAACGTAACTTGTTCGTTATTGGTTGCCAAAAACGAATAAGTACAATTGGTGTCGCTTGGATAATTCGAGGGGTAACGGGGTGAATTAAATTCACCCTTTTTCTTACTAATACTGCGATAAGTGAACATACAGCTACCATCTGGCGCTGCAGTGCCAGGAATTCGATATTCTACAAATTAGAAAAATTAAAAATTATAATTGAAAATTTTTATTATTTGCAATTATTACCAGTCTCAAAAGTGTAATTTGCTTTGAATCCACGACCCATTAATTCTCCACTACTAAACACCATAACTAATCGAGGTCCATCTGAGACAACAACTGATGGTTTGCTTTCATCGCCGCACATTTCGTGATCGAATTTATCGTACGAATCCGTGGTTTCTTGGCCTTTTAGATAAATTTTCAGATAACCATCAGAACAACTATAAAATTGAATTTAATATTGCCCAAAATCTTTAATACAACAATAAAACTTACTCTCCTTTAGGTCCTTTTGGTATTTCAAACAATACAAATTCAAGTTTGACCCGTTCTAAATGTTGTGAATCTTGCATACCGTAAATGAAATAACGACACACCAATTTTGGCATGTACGGGAATGGATAATTTGGACTGAATACGAATCCGCTTGATTCTTTCTTACTTAGAATTTTTTGATCACATTCAGTGCCGCGTATGTGTTCACCGTCGTTCTTACTTATAAAGTCTACAAAATCAATATTTTACGTGTGTTATTATTTGATACTAGGGTGACCATTTTTTTTTCACAGACTATAATTCGGAACATTGCCCCCCCCCCCCCCCATTATTCAACCAAAAAAATTAACTATTCTTATACCAACTCCCATTATTTGACAACCGTGTCGAAAAATATGTCAAGGATTTGAAACGGGTGTATAGAAATCATTTTGGCAAAATTAGGACCTCGTAGCTTATCAGGAAAATCATCGAAAATCGCTAGGGGTTGGTTAAAAATTTCATGGCATTCTCACACTGGGGCACGTTAACATATTAGTAACACTGTAGAAAGGTTCCTGGAGACCATTTCAGCAGAATTAAAACCTCTTAGCTTATTTGGAATTGATCAAAAAAACGATCGCTTATGACAAAACATGTAAAACGACTAAGAATGGTTCCCAACATTGATTTTTTTCGTTTTTCTCTGATACATTCTGGAGCAGATAGAAATGTTTCCCATTTCTTCTAGAATACAACGCAGAAAAACGAAAAAAATCAATGTTGAGATGGTCTTCGAGTCATTCTTAGTCGTTTTACGTGTTTAGTTAATATCTGAAAATCGTGATATTGCTAACGATTGTATTTAGACTAACTTCCAAATGAGCTACAAGCTTCTAATTTTACTAAAATGGTTTCCAAGGACCACCCTAAGAATCCTTAAGTTTTTCAAAAACTTAAGGCTTAAACTTAAGACTTAAAATGATTCAAAGGTTCTCTTAACATTGATTTTTCGTATATGTCTAACTCTAATTCATTCTAGAACAGGTGGAAATGTTGGCCATTTTTGGTAGAATATCAATGTTAAGAGGGTCTTCTTAGTCATTTTACATGTTTAGTTCGTTTTTGAAAATTGTAATTTTGTCTAAGACGAGCGTTTTTGACCAATTTCCAAACGAGCTACGAGGTTCTAAGTTTGCTAAAATGCTCTTCAGGAACCTTTCTATAAGACCTAAAAATATTTTTCGAATCGCTCGTCAATTAATAGGAGTTTCATAGTATCGACCATATTTAGAATCAACACCGGATTTGAACCGAAAACCGGAAGAATCAAAATTTCGGCCGGAATGAAATTTGGAGCATACCACTTAACACGATCTTTTTCTATCGGCCTTTACGCTCCTGGCCAGCAATAAGTACTTCAGGACACTTAACACGAACTTGCAAGTAAATCAACCGAGATCACAACTGCTGATTTCGTCGTTTATGCTCATACTCAAGTGTTACGGAGATATTGGGGCTTAAAGTTACCCCTGTAAAATCAGAATTTTTCTCAAATATCTCTGTAAAGGTTTAATATTTTTAGTGGTTCAAAAACTAGTTAACATAGATTCGCTAAGGCTATAAAAACGTAAGCAAAGTTTTCATCCCTTGTTAGTGATTGAAATTATAAATGATTGTATACCATTTTTTATGATTTTTTGCGATTTTCTACGTCATTGTAAAACATAGCATGAAAATTCTTCTGCTAATAGAAAATTAAAAAATAAAAATTAGCTGTTTGAGGGGTTTTCTGTATTTAAAATAATTACCCTGTAAATAGCACAGAGGGATTGTACACTTGGGTGCACATAACAGAAACCGACTCTTGAACAAAGAATATCACGTTTTTCGGTTAGTGTAAGTCAGGCTGTTTCTCTAGTTAGGACAAGTAGGTGGGCAGGTAGGAGGTGTTAGAATGAGCTTCCACCATACAAAATTTGTATAGAGTATTTTTCTATTCAGGTAAACATCCAAAATAACATCAGTGACCTTAACCTCATCTTCTGATTGAATATCTTTCTCTCCAAATCCTAACCTTTGAAAGTTCTGTTACATTGATACAACCACCATCAAAAGCCGGTTTTACACAACTAACCAAAATGTGGTCTCCTTTATGTGTACTCGAGTGTACCTTTAGGGGGAAATTTAAAAAAATAATCATTTGGAACTGAACCGAGAACCGAAGAAAACCGTTATTTTTGCAGGGACGAAAGCCGGAATCAATCCGACAATTTTTTTAATTAAACCGGAACGTATGCCGTTACAAAAATAAATAAAAGTTTAAAGTATCCGAAAATAATACGATTCGTTCGCATAACAAAATTTATTTTAGAGAATTATTAAGTGAATTGTTAATTTCTGAACGTCGGGTACTGTTCCGGAAAATCCGGGACGAATGGTCACCCTATTTGAAACAAATTCAAAGAAAAACTCACCTAATTTTGTGAAAGAATTCGAAAATTCAAAAATGCCTTTAAAGCCCCTATTCTGCGTATTGGCAATACGCGGTAATGTAACGAATTTAACAAGTAATGATGATTCGGAAGAATAAATGACAAGATTCCGTTGTTGGCCACAATATGTACCAATCACAGATGATTTATTATCAGGACCATCATAAACACGTACATAATCAAAAGGACAACTAAAATATCTTGTAATATAAACAAACATATTGTTAATAATATTTAATAATAAACTTACTGTGGACCACCAAAGAACAAATCGAAATCCCTAAATTCCAAACGTATCCTTTGACCAGGCACACCGAGAAATTGATAAACACAAGTCAACGCCTTCGGATAAGCACCCGGATAAGTTGGTGATAATATAACACCCGTTGGTTTTACACCACCTTTCACCAGGAAACTACACGGACTCCCAGCTACCGGTGTGCCCACTTCATATTCCGCTGAAATTTCAAAAAAATTAAATAACACATTTTAAACAGAAATTAATCTCGTATCAGTCAGCCCACATATATCGTTGGTAACAATGATGATACGCCATTCAGTATAATTTATGACACTTGACCTCAATGGTTTAACAAAATTAAATTACAAATATTCAAGTTGTCAGAGCTACCAACCGATTCGAGACAGACTATATAGATAGAGTTTTCTCCCTTTGTTTTACTATACTTACAATCATTGATGAATGTGTATCGGCCACTAAATAAATCACTCGTTGAAACGTTCTTATCAGTATAGAAGGCTAAGGCTAGGGCGCGATATAAAGATACCCTAAGTCGTGGCGGTATCGGCCCACAGTACCGACCACCAAACGGAGAGTTGATCAATTCGGCGGCGTCCGGTTGGACAACTTCCGAATAAACATCCATATATTCATGGACACAGCTATATAGGAAATTTACAAAAAAAAAAATTAAAACAAAATAATGAATAAAAAAATTATTCCATTTATTATCGTATAAATGGATAAAGATTTAGTTGAGAGTATTATTATTGATTTTGTGTGAGATTGGCGAAAGCGCACATGCAATAATAATAATAATAATAATAGCAACATGCATCGGAATAGGTCTCGATAAGATAACAGACAATTTCGAATAGAATCAATCTAAAATTAAAACGATCCGATTAATTTTAAAATCAATTACTAAGATCTAAAATCAAGATAACAACGATTCGATTATTGTTTTGTTCGTGTATAATTTAAATAACTACAACAATATAAATACATACACATACGAATATTTTAATTATTCACAATGTTTCTTCCATAAAATAAATCAACGTAATATTCAATTCACCAATGTTCTATTTAATAATTCAATAATAATCGATCCAATCAGATTTAGAGGGTTTCAATAAAATAACATTATATATAAGTAATAACGATATATAAATTAATTTTCGATTAGTATTAGATTCGTGCAGAATACATACCTACAATAATCCAATAAAATTCGATACGATACCATTTTGAGACTAATTATGCACTATTCTACATTAAAATAAGAAAAATAATTTGAAAAATCTACAAAGATATAAGGAGATTTCGTGCAACTGTAACATATTAAATAACGATCTAGCTGAAATGAATTTTAATGCTACTATACTGTTAAGAATTTAATAAAAGTCTCTACGTTGACCGACACAAAAAAAAAACTGGATTAAAAATTGCAATTTAAATTGCATTAAATTTTGCATAAAATTGATGAATGAATATTTACCCGGCGCATCCACCAATTTTATCATTTCAACTATATCAATAATATGAAATTATAAGCGCATCAATGGTTGTTAGTTGTGTTTAAAGGGGTGTGGAAAAATTAATGAAAACAACCCTAATTATACTCACGCAGGGAGGTCTCCCACGGCAGCTCCACTATACATCATCATCAGCAGCAGCAACAACAACACAAAAACAATCAGTCAAACAGGCATCATTATTGGCAAATTTGCACGTGCAACACAATTTTTCGGTTTTTATCTCGGATATTATAAAAAAAAAAACACCAATCGTCCATCTATTCGCGCGTCTACACATTCACACATTTAACACAGAAATAACAGGAATTGTGGAGATTTAATTAATTAATTAATTAATTAATTAACAGATAAGTGTCTTCTCTGTTTTTTGTAGATTTGATGTACAGTAATGATGTTTATCTATTTTTTTTAATAATTTTGTGATAAACACCAATGACTACATGATAACAAATAAGCCCAATTATTTAACAACTGAGATACAGCCGTACAGTCTACACGATTTCGAATTTTTGTGGAGAAAGAACGAAAGAAAGAACAAATTAAATCATTTTCACATTATTTCTAAAGTACAATAATTAGCCTGAATTGTGTGTGAATTCTTTCGTTCCAACTCAATGTCTGCATTTTATTATTGTTGAATTTAATTTTTTTTTTGATGAGGGTGTGTATTACTTACTCAGGTGGTGTCCCACGTAGGGCGAACGATGTGAAAACAAGTTCGACACGTTGGCCAGGGCCAGCTAAAAATGTATAAATACACTGGCGCGAATGTCCGCGTAAATTCACAAATTCTGGTGCATGGAAGGTGCCGTTCAGTGGACCTCCCGGTCTGCTCACGAATGTCTGGTCGCACTCTACAAACCCAAAAACAAAAAACAAATTAAGCTATATTAATAAAATATTAAGAAACGAGTTTCAGAAGTCGACAATTATTGCACGAGTTCAATATACCACTTCTGACACGAGTTTTTTTAATTATTTTGTGCCCTTTTTTTACAAAAAAATTTGCGAGTTATGAAACTCCAGTTTTAAATTGTGGTGAAAATAAAATTTAGAAAATGCTTGCTCGGTTTTTGAGTCATATTCTTATCCTGAGTTTTAGATTTTAAGACATTTTAATTATAAACCACCAATTTTTTGTCAAATTTTTCTATACAGTCATTTTGGGGCACCTTTATAAAGTTTTAGACTTAGATTTTCGGACGCAGTAGTCCTAGATTATCAATTTTTAAGCAATAAAAGAACTTTCTCTATTGCAGACTCTTGAAACTAACAAATAATTCAATAAAAGAAAATCAAAATTTTCCCAAGTATCTTACATATATGAGAGGAGGGTCTTTCTACGTTGAAATGCACAGGACCCTGCAAGATATAGCACCGGCCCTGGATATGGAAGAATCGTATTATTTACACTTAATTAATGATGAAAGATTTACCACCATGTTAGTTAATGAGGGGCCAATTTAATTGGAAGGGCTCTTATGCAAGAATATTAAAAAACGGGATGTGCAAAGTAAAAAATTGGTCGGGCCGAAAAACTTTGCCAGTCCGCCACTGTCTCTTAACATTGATTTTTTCCGTTTTTCTCTATTGCATTCTAGAAAAAAATGCGAAACATTTCCACCCATTCCAGAATAAAAATGAGAAAAATGAATAAAATCATTGTTGAGAGGATCATCAAATCACTTTAAGTTATTTAACATGTGTAGCAAACGAGCGTCTTTTAACCAACTTATATATATACAGGGTGATTCAAGAGGATGGGCCACTAAAAGTATAAGAAGTTCTAGTTAATGGAAGTTGATGTAGTTTGGTATGTAGCCATTATATCCCCTGAATTTTCTCTAGAAATTATTTTCGTTGTTCTAGCTACCCTCCTTATATGGGGTAATGCACCCTACTCTCTTACTTTAAATAGAATGGTATATTTTTTATCACATTTTTGAATTCTTTGATGAAATCGAAGGGGACTTTAATAATATGACATATTGTCTAGGACTGAAAGTTTTTCAGATATTTCAGCTTTTAGTTCAGTTTTAAAATTTGCAGTGTTTAATTGAAAAATTCATATTTTTGAAGCTATAAAATTTGAAATGTTGAAACTTGGAAATTATGTTGTTAAGATGATGTACTTTCACCCAACTTAAACAGTATTCAATTATCTTTCAGCGTTTGGCTGAAATAAATTTTTCTTTCAGGCAATTTTCAAAGTACAATATTTTGCTTATTTTAAATGGATCACCATATTTTTATGTTTATGGTTAGATAGAGAAAATTATTTTTTCTACGATCGAACGGAAACTGTTAATTTTCTACCCTTGCTTGGTACGGAGAAAGTGTCTAATTCCAGTCCAGTATAATCGTCTCTAGGCAACAGGGTAAATCCTTGCTTCTGATTGGTGGATTTACTTTTCCGCCCTTGGGCAGGTAAGCAACTACTTTTCTACAGTGTTTCACTTATTTCTATTTTTATTTATAAGTAAAATAAATGAAAATTCAAGTAACGTGAATTTAAAAAATTTCTAAAGAAGAATTATTACAACTAATAGTTTCATACAAATAAAAAATTTTAGTATAAAAAACAATTTAATATAGAATATGAAGTTGAAAATTAAAGCAATAGATAATCAATCGAACACGCCTTTGATTTAAATATAAAAATTTATGCAATTTAATTTTTTAAAAATACCTAAGCTAATTCTCCATTTGATACTTTGTCAACAAACGAATGTTTTTTAATGGTAATCCTGAGGAAGATAGTGTATGCACATTAGATTAGTAAGATAACTTGAATACAATTTCACTGTCAAAATTGTCAAAAATTTCATCAAATTATTTTGACAGATTAAAAATTTTGAATAATTTGACAATTCAATTTAAAACTGTACTGGATTCTGTAGTGTTTCCGTTCGATCGTAGAAAAAATAGTGTTCATTACACGGGCGGAAAGTGTCTTTGCGAAACTCGGGATGATTGGAGCCCTCGCTCCGCTCCGCTCGTGCTCCAACCTTCACCCTCGTTTCGCAAAGATCCACTTTCCGCCCTAGTAATGAAAATAACTATTGCATCGAACTGTATTAGCATTTCCTATATCTATCTTTGATAGTTTTTCAGTTATTCAACATTTTCAATTTCATCTAATTTTCTCTCTTGAAAAAAAATATAAAACATAGAAGGCTTAGCAAAACAACTTTCAATTCAATTGTCACAATTAAGATGAAATTAATTGATTAATTTTAAAATATCTCAAGGAAGGAAAATGGAAGAAATTCATAATTAATTAAATCAATATTAATTGAATTTGTTTTTTATGCATGTGGAATATCTTAAAAGTTATAAAAAAACATGTAAAATATTCAATATTAACGTCATTTGTGATGTTCTGATTTTTTTTCTAAGCCTTCTATGCGTTTCGTTATAGTTGAATTCGTTTCAAGGGAGGTGATTGGACGAAACTGAAAATTTTGAATAACTGAAAAATCATCAAAGATAGGTATAGGGAATGTTAATACAGGTTGATGTAGAATTTTTTTTCTCTATCCAACCATATAATAAAAAATATGGTGTTCCATTTAAAATAAGCAAGATATTATAGTTTGAAAATCGCCTGAAAGAAAAACTTATTTCAGCTAAACGCTGAAAGGTAATTGAAATCTGTTTAAATTATCAAAAAGAACATTATTTTTACTACTTAGGTTCCAAGTTTCAACATTTCAAATTTTATAGCTTCAAAAATATGAATTTTTCAATTAAACACTGCAAATTTTAAAACTGAACTAAAAGCTGAAATATCTGAAAAACTTTCAGTCCTAGACAATATGTCATATTATTAAAGTCCCCTTCGATTTCATCAAAGAATTCAAAAATGTGATAAAAAATATACCATTCTATTTAAAGTAAGAGAGTAGGGTGCATTACCCCATATAAGGAGGGTAGCTAGAACAACGAAAATAATTTCTAGAGAAAATTCAGGGGATATAATGGCTACATACCAAACTACATCAACTTCCATTAACTAGAACTTCTTATACTTTTAATGGACCATCCTCTTGAATCACCCTGTATTTGCTATAATGTTCCCTAGGGACTTTCTTATAAATCTTTGAAATATTTTTCGAGTCGCTCGCCAATTAATAGGAATTTCATAATTCATACGAAGACCACTCGGTAGAATTAAAACAGTTGCGTGTACAATTTCCCTTTTTATTCAGTTGAAATTTTGACATACATTACGTGTTTTATTCAATAACGTTTTAGTGTTAATGTTTACACTAATTTTATTATCTAATAATTTATTAGAGAAGTCATGCAAATAGATGATGAATTATTTCAACAAGATCACTTAATAAACACCGATCTTCGATCATTTACATATGGATAATGGTGAGAGAATTGAAGATTATTTGTTTATTCTAAATCTACATCAACGTAGATTTGTTTCAATAACAGAATTGTGTACTCATTATTAAATTTCATTAACAATTTTAACAATTTTTAATTCAAATAATCGACAATATTTAAGCAGCAACATCAGCTTCTAGACGCCTAGAGAAGTGAGTAGAAGAAGGTCACATACTCCTGTAAACTGTATGTGTGCGTGTGTGTCCTTTATCATTGAGAATAGGGGTGTGGTTGTATCCTTTCCCCTATACGAACCGAATTCAACCCTTATCCATTAAAATTCGTCAAGATTTATCTCTATATAAGCAAAATTCAAAATTCGCTCCTCTTCTCATACACAGACAGACACACAAAAAAGACGACCAAATCAAATCGATAACAATTTTTTTTCCTACCCTTACAAATTCAAGATTCTCGCCTGTAACACAAACCGTGTACAACTCATTGAAAAAAACACCGAATCTATTGTAATAAAATCGTGTAGGTGGCAGCAATCCAACAACGAAATTTACAACCCCATTTTCACCTACACATACACAAATACATATACCATCGTTTGCATCATCGCCCCCAAAAACGATGTCAACGCCAACGGGGTAATGGTAGATCATGTTAATGTAGCTCCCCTATTCGTTGTTTCTTTCCAACCAATGGATATTATACGAACGTGCTACCCCTTGTCTACTAAAACAAAAACAGAGGCAAAAAGGAAAAAAAAACGAATTCGTGTAGGATTGCGATTTATACGTTCAGAGTTAAGGGTAGAAAATCATTTCTCAACAAGTATAAATTTCAGGATTTTTTATTGGTTATTTTAAAACTTTGTTTATTGTAAAAATTACTGTTTAATAGACAATAAAGGTTACTACAAAATATTTTTATTTCGTTTGAAATATTGAATACAAATATAAAATTTATAAACAATTTATTATTGTTACATGGTATACGTATAATTGATAGGTCTCCTGATACATAAACGTTCTATTGTCGATGGTCTAATTGATTTTAAAATAAAAAACATATCCCTAAAGGTTAAGCCACTATATCGGTTAACACAGATACAACATCAATTAACAATGATATTATTATTATTATTAAATCTATCACACAACACTATTTTAATTGATCATTATTAATAATTGATAATTTATTTTTTGGACAATCACATGTCGTAATGAGCACCCTGTCTAGTCCGTGCCAAATAAACGGAGCGTAATCTTTTGAAAGACATGGTGCAAGGACGGGGAAGACTCTTCTTCTGATAATTTTTGTCGTCTTATTCTTCTGATTACAATTGACAAAATTGTCAATCGTCACTATTAGATTAGATTTATGTCCGTGGACCACCAATACTTTGACCCACCACAATAATAATAACAATGAACACAGCTAATAAGACGAGTATACAACAGATTGCAACAGCCACCATGTTGTGTGCGTTGTCGATTCGCCTTTAACTGATAAGAATAATGTAGACGGCGGCGTCGATGATGACGATGACGGCAGCGACGCCGGTAACACCGAGGGTAAGGACAAGCTACAGCGCCACTATTTCCACCACCATCACCACCACCACCGCCGAAATCTATCCAAACTCTATAAAGCGCCCTCGTCGCAGGGATGAAATATTGATTTGTTGGCCCTTGGCGTTAGCAAACAGCCAAAGTTACAAGCTTAACGGTAACAGGAGCGTAAACTGTCATAATCAAAAGCCTTTCCACCACACACACACACACACACACACACACACACACACACACACACACACACACACACACACACACATAAGTAAATACGCACACACGCAAAAAATTAAACTATCAATAAACGAGTAGTTGGAGCAATTAAATCTGAAAGTTTTAACACACGATTCGAATACGATTGAATCTGAATAGGGATTAATGAAGTATAAATTCAAACTAACAACAATCTTGATGTTTACCCCCAATGATGATTGCCATCAGATACAGACGGAAAGTTTCAAATAAGGGTTGGGAAATCTTGAATGTAATTAGTGAATAAAGTGACATTCGAAATTGACTTACCGCTAGTAACTTGAAGACATATGGCTTGAAGGCAGAGGATCGACAGAACAAGACTTCTCCCTGAGGTGTGCCGGTGTGCTGGGGCCATACTGTGTCCTATAAAAAAAAACAATTATAGCAAAAAACGCTAATATTTCCCATAAACTTGTGCTTCTTTTGATTTTACAAGCAATCACAATATTTACGTAAAAGTGTTAGATGCTCCCTTATTCTATTCATAATATAAACCTCTTCTTTATTATCAACAATAATAACAACAACAAATACAACGAGATTAAAACTTTAATAGAACAACTTTAAAAAGCCCTGCTTACAGTCGAATAAAAGTCTATTTATTGCAGTTGTGGTAGAATGAGATTTTAGAAAATTTAATAAATAGACATGAATAGATTTGGAAATTGAAAAGGGGGAGAAAGGTTTGAGAACAATAATAACAACAACAAGAATATCTCGTAACAATCAATTTTCATCTCTCAAATCCAAGAAAATGCCAATAGACAGATAAAAGGGTCGTTTCTACTTTCCAATCGATATAATTTATAAAGTTTTACTAACATAACACAGTTAGTTCTCACATCTAGTCGCTAAAACTTGGCAATCATACAGTTATAAATTTCCCCCTTTTAAACTCATCTCATTCACTCCTACATTGTTATATAATCAAATTGTATCCAGATTGCATCAATCTAGTGGTGGATCAGTAGAGAATTCGATAATAAATCAACAAGAACAGATTCGCAAATAGATGTTTGTAAAAGACAATTTTCATTGGATAGAAATAGACGAATGGCATGTAATTTTAACAAGTTTTCTTTCAATCTAATAGTCGGGAATAATACCATTTGAGGACAATATATCAGCCTCCTTTATAGATCAATAATACACACTCTATCAGGTTTATCACAGTCCCAAGAGGTGGTAGTAACGACTTTTGCGAGCCGAAATGTACAAATGCGCGCCATCTCTTGTTACATTAATACTACTTCTTATCACAAAAATACATAAATCTACCTATTATCGCATACATTTAAGCGCATCACTTATCTGTAGATTTAAGATGAATCATTTTAAAAATTCGATTTGAATTTATTTTTAAAATTAGTGATGGAAAAATGGTGGATGCGCCGGGCGAGTAATCGGCTAAAATTTGAGAAAAAAATTGTTAATAATTCAACTTTGATCATCAATTTGTTCTTTTGACTGTCGTAGTCGTGTATATTTTTTTGTAATAACTGATTTCAAATCAATAAAGATTGATGGTTTTAATAAATCTCTGTTTAAATCAGCGATTCAATCAAAAAATTGAAAATTAATAACATCAACTCGTCGGTTGTTGATGGAAACGTTTGAAAAATTCATTTTTAACAACAGCAGATGTCACAATTTCCACTTCTTAATGTACTGATGATAATCCGGCTAGTTTTAGTGATAAACGCTTTTTTTTAAGCGAGGATGGTTTCTCTTTATCTAAATCACCGGCGATCATATAAAGCGAGGATGATGAACCTGGATCAAAACGAACATTGTTAATGCTAACGATGGAACGATTGTTGTCTCTGTCGGTGGCGTCGGCGCCGCAACGCTCTCACCACGCCCCATACACACAAAACCATTCAAATATTCCCTCTCTAGATTTCGTAACGTATATTACGACAATAATTAAATTTATTTATTAAATTTTGATTGATCAAAACTGATTTGATTAAGCGTGCGACACAAAAACAAGCACAATTTCCACCTCAAATAATTCCCGTTATTCTGTGCTTAATTTTTGGAGATTTATGTAAATTGAGAAACAGAGCCTAATTGGATTTTTAATCGTTTCTGAGAACAATCGACTTATGGACGAATCGCTGATTGACAGACAAATTGTTCTGTAATCAGTTCGGCTGCCAATAAATCTGTCGGTAAATTGTACAATAGCAGTCTTCAAGAAACGCAGGAATCTTGAATCACCCTGTATACAGGGCGTTTCTATAAAATGTGATCAATTCTTATGAAACTCCTATTAGTTGGCGCGCGATTGAGAATTTTTTTTAAGGCTTCGGAGAACATTTTGGCAAAATTAGAACCTTACAACTCATTTTGAAGTAGGTCAAAAAACAATCATTTTGGATAATGTCGCGATTTTCAAAAACGAGCAAAACACACAAAACGACTAATGATGACTCGTAGACCCTTCAAACAGTGATTTTTTAATTTTTCGCATTTTCATTCTATAATTAAATGGAGTCAAACAAAAAAATCACTGTGGCGAAGTTCTATGAGTCATTCTTAGTCATTTTGTGTGCTTTGTTCGTTTTTGAAAATTGTTACATTGTTGTAAACGATCGTTTTTGTCCGACTTCCAAATGAGCTGCAAGGTTCTAATTTTGCTAAAATAATCTCCAAGGACTACCCTATAAATTCTTGAAATGTTTTTTGAATCGTTCACCAACTAATAGGAGTTTCATAAGAATTGACCACTTTTAACACCCTGCATACACTTTGTCGATTCTCTGAAGCTCCTATTATTTGAGGAGTGATTCGAAAAATATTTCAATTATTTATATAAGGGACTTTGAAGAATATTTTGTGAAAATTAGAACTTCGTAGCTCATTTTGAAGTTGGTGAAAGAACGCTCGTTTTGACGATGTTGCGAGTGACTCGATGATCCTCCCAACATTGACTTTTTGCGTTCTTTTTTTTCAATACATTCTTCAACAGGGGGAAGTGTTTCCCATTTTTCGTAGAATGCAATGAAGTAAAATTAAAAAATAAGTCTTAAGAGTGTCATTCTTAGCCGTTTTGTGTTTAGCTAGTTTTTGGAAATTGTGGTTTGGTTCAAAACTAGCGTTCTTGAGCAACTTCCAAATGAGCTACGAGGTTCTAATTTCCCTAAAATAATCTCAATGGCCTCTCTAAGAATTCTTGAAATATTTTTCGAATTTCTCGCTAACTAATAGGAGTTTCATAAGAATCTAAAAGGAAAAAAACGGTATATCCAGGGTGTCGATTCTAAATATGGTCGATACTATTTCAAGGATTTGTAAGAGGGTCCTTTAAGACCACTTTAACAGAATTAGAACCTCGTAACTGATTTAAAAATCGGTCAAAAAGCTCGTTTTTGACGATGTCGCGATTTTCAAAAACTTCCTGCACACTGAAAATGACTCGAAGGTCTTCCCAACATTGAATTTTTTTTCGGAGAAAGGAAAAGGAGTAAAAAGAAGAATATCAATGTTAGGAGGGTCTTCGAGTAATTCTTAGCCATTTTACGTGTTTAGCTCGTTTTTCTTAAATTAAGGTTTCGTCCAAAACGAAAACGGGACTTTCATAGAATCAACTCCCTTATAGTCACTAAATCTACCATAGGTGGATTATCAATAGATACATGGGAGAAACATTGGTCCCGCCCATCTATACTACTCACATATTATTTAGAAAGAGATAGAGAGAACTTAGGTGGTCTAGAAATTAAAAATGATTTCGGATATTACCACCTACCCTTAGTCCTTTGACCAAACAAAGCAATTTCTTTTGTACGAAAGAACCTTCAAAACTTTCTATTTTAAAAGATAACAATAACTAGATGTGTTTTGTGGATTTGGTATCTCTGTCTGTTATTCATGAAACATGTGATTTGACAAAGAAGGGACATGGGCGGGACCAATGTTTCTCCCATGTATCTATTGAGAATACCACTACAGTATACAGTCCGCAACCCTATGGGCCAATGTGTTAGAGAGAGAAAGCAAAATTTAACCAAAAAATTGCGACTAATGTGTATGCGTCGACAACCTGATTGGCTGTACTTAATAATCTATCATGGAGTCAGATATATTAATTTTAAATTCAACTTATCAATGTTACCAACTTGAAGTTTCAAATTCAAATATCCCCGTAAATTTTACTGTTTACCTATATTTATTGACTGGAGACACCCTGTATATCCAATTACTTAATACTCAATTCAAAATTGTTGTTCTGACAGTAATTCAAACAATAAACGAGAAAAACTTTGTTATAGTATAGAAGAAGTTTAAGTAAATCCGATTCAATTAAAAATTTGTAATTTGAATTTCGAAACTACTATAATAAGCTTACCATATCGTCAGAATCGAGAACAAGGGCGGGAGGTAAACGACAGGCCTAAACCTCCGGATTCACCTGGAAAACAAAACGTAACTTAATATAGTGAAAAATACAATTGTTGTATAAATAAAGGGGTAGTTTATTTGTAGAATTTTACAATATTCAACTTTATCGATTTTCACAGTGTGGATTGTTGTAGTTTTCCATTTTAAACCGTTTTTCATACTCTTCTATTCTCTGTAAATCAACCGCTAAACATCGATTTATACTTTCAACGAGACAACTTGATAGAATTCTGACTGACTGCATTTTTCTCTTTATTACTATTATACCAATTACTTGACAAAAATCCTCTCGATCGTAGATCTAGTAGTTATATGGATAGCGCTTTTCCTTATTTGGCACATAGCGCCTAGCATAGACAACACATTAAATATCCCATAAGAAAAAACTGAAGGTTTATGTATCGTTTAATACTACGAGCAATAATATTAGTGATTCGTTTGCTGGGGTTCAACCGTCACTCAATTCTAGAACCCATACCAGATTATCCCAAATAGAGAGCACCGTTCTACTGCAATTATGTCTTTTTTGAGGCTCAGTAATGATAATAAGTCACTAATAGTAGAAATTTTGGTTGCCTATCCATTTTTGTCTCACTATTCTCGGATAAAGCACTATCCATAGTTATAATAGATCTATGCTTGTACTAATACTGAAAACCGATAGTTGTATAGTTTATTAAAAATTCATCTTGAGACAGGGTGAAATATTACTACCACCACTAACATGTTCGTATTAAAATCTACGATACTACAACAACATTCGTACAATTTCTAGAACCTTTCTCGCATTTAAATTTTAAACAACTTTACCGTTTTCAATTCATCTCTTGTGAAAGTTGAGTGAATCGTATACACTACTCACCATATGTTACCCCTCAGTGTTCTTTTTTTTATGGATTTTTCCACAATTGTAAATAGAGAGAAATGTGGAATTTCTCTGGTATAGAAACACTAACTAACACTTCTCAACGAATGGATCTATTACAAGTTCCTATTTAGAAAACGTTTAGATTCAATTTATGTATAAAACATGTCCTTGAAGGATGAATAATGCCTAGACTTGTAATGATTTAAGTGCAATGCGCCGGTACTTAATAATTTTCTAATTTTGTTCTAGTGTATTGAAATAGGAAGTTCGACAATCTTCTAAAAGATAAATAAATAAATAACTGTGATAAAATTGACAAAGACTATCTTTCAAATTAGATTTGATGATAAAAGGGTGAACCTTGAAGAAGAAGGAGATTAATTTTGTCACCCTCACTTAATTTACTCGTAAAGATTCACAAAGATAATTCAAGTGGGCGTAACTCGATAACCGATGAAGTCAAAAACTAAAATTGTTAAAACAATTAAAATTTGGTGTTTTTTTAATTACTTGTTCTGATGCATAGCGGTAAAGTTGTATATAATTAGTGTAACTAGGATGTGGATAAGAGTAAACGGTTACGCCCCCCACTTTCAAGTCGACTAATACTAAACTTAATTGAGCGCAACTTAAGTTTTTAATAATTATTTACTCATTTGTTGATATTTAAGGCGTTAATTGATGTAAATCCATTGTTTGTTGTATTTTTTTCTATTGTCCTTTTTCGAAATAAACAAGAATTCTTTTAAATTGTGAGATGGTGTTTATATTAGTTGTTACAACAATGAATTCGTGATTTATTTGATTGGATTTTCTTACAGTTATCATTATCAGTGATTAAAAGCCACGCCCCTTATCATCAGGTCGTGAAACTTTCAGCTACTCCTCCAATATTTGATGATAAACATTCGAATCGATTACAGTTTAAATGAAGATTCTCATCTTTAGTCTATAAACAAAAGATTTGTGATAACGTTTAATATTTATTGTTGTTGTTGTTGTTGTTGTTGGTGGTGGTGGTGGTGGTATAAACTTTAATCACCGTTTTATTTTGAAAATCGTTTCATTTATAATGATGCAACTTTTATATGAGTTTTGTTATTATGAAACCTACCCTTATGGAGCAGTATTAGCAAAAGCCGCTGCTTTGGCGGCAGCCATTTTATCCTGCAGTGGTTGTAATACAGATCGCAACAGCGGCAGTGGTAGTAGTAATAACAATAACACCAGCAGCAGCGGCACAACGGTGACAGAGAGGCGGCGCAGCTACGATGGCTGCTACTTAAATATTGTTGATGACAATAGTTATAATAATAATAATAATAATAGTAATAATAACAATAATGATGATATTTAGCGTTTAAATCTCTAGTCAAAAGCACAAACAACAGTGCACTCATCACACACTAACACACCACACAACAGAGCATGGAGGAATATTTTTGATGTCAGGATAGCCGACGGGTGGCGGCGGCCCGCCCCGCCCAGTCTCGTGACATCGCTGTTAGACGGCCGCCCGCTCTTTTCCGACATGCAGCCGTCACAACGCGCACCGACGGAATGGGAGCGGTTGCGACGTCGTCGTCGTGGCCAGGGTGTAAGACGACGCGCGTCATTTACACAACGGCGGCGGCGTAATCGCACTATCACCACAAAATCAACATCCACCATACGTACAGAAAACTGATACTAAAACAAGCCCCTTTCAGCAGGATGACATCTATTAAAGAAAGAATAGTACCAATGCATTGGTGAATGTGTTGAGGAAAACCTGTAAAATTGGTGGATGCGCCGGGCAATTAACAATACTGATCTGTGTTAGTGGCGGACTTCCACTTCCAGTTTCGCGAAATTTTAGTTTCCTTTTAATTTCGCTTTCGCATAGTTTTAACAGATATATAACGAAAGCTTCATCGGAAAAAAAGGCCCTTCACTTGTCACTATTCATTTTATAGCGATACATAAGATGTAGGAACTAGTGATGTTACGGATCTCTGTTAATGGTCCTGCAACTCCGGAAAATTCGCATGATTTTGGAGTTTTGTTTCTGTACCTTTTTAAACGGACAAGAGCCGACACTTTTTCCATACACCTAGCTGTACTTATGGACTAAAAGTGTACTAATTTTATTTTTATTTTGTAATAAAAATGAATTGTTTTGTTATATACAGGATGGATTATAAAAAAGGCCCCAAGCCATAACTCCATTATTTTTGAAGATATGACAAAACCTCTTAAACAAAGTTGCACAGTTTATTATCATTATCATCTATGTTTTGGGATAGATTTCAAATCAATGCTGCTTCCTGTTTTACCGGAATAAGCATCAACTTCAATTTCTTAAGTGAAACAATATTTTATTATTTCTGTATACCTCGTTAAAATGTCTTTCAAAAAGCTCTGAGGCATCATATGCCTAAAACCAATCGTTTGTGAGATATTCGTCAATTAATGTACTTATTAAAGTAGCATTTTCTATTCTTTCCATAGCCTACTTTCATGATTTTATCAATAACTATTGCTTGTTGGCATACATATACAAAGTGCCTACATTAATTATTGACGAATATCTCACTAAAAATATGATGCCTTAGAACTTTTTGAGACAATTTAACGAGGTACCCAGAAATAATAAAATATACAGGTTGGCCCTTTTAAGAAATCAAAGTTGATGCCACTTTCGGTGAAACAAGAAGTACAATAGATTTTGAATCTATCCCAAAACATAGATAATAAACTGTGCAACTTTGCTTCAAGAAATTTTATCATATCTTTGAAAATAATGGGGATATGGCTTGGGGCCTTTTTCATACTCCATCCTGTATATGTAATATGGTTTTCATTATTATTTTTTTTTTTTTGAGATGTAACTTCCGTTACATCTCTACCCTGTTTTAGATAAATGAAATCAAACATTGTAGTTTCATTCATTCACAGGAGAGGATGTTGCAAGGTAAGAGACACATTAATTAAAATCACTTATTAAAATGTAATACACATACAACTGTTTATTGAAACATATATAAATCATCAGTCCTCTCAATATTGATTGACGATATTACATAAGTTATCCATGTTTTTAAAGTCAATTGATGAATTGACTGTACAAATCAAATTACAATAACTTTACGGCAATCTGTTTAGTTTTTACAGATAGACAGATAGATATTCAAATTGGTTGGCCGTTAGCTCTAACTGTTAAGTAAATATGTTTAATAAAAATAATATTAAAATAGTAATAATAATAATAACAGACGGCTTTTTTTGTTGTCATTTAGTAATATAATAGCGATGGAATACAACTATTTTAATTTATTTACTATTTCTTTTTATTAATTATATATGTATGTACTGTATTGTATGTATGTATGTATGTATTTTTTATGTAAATTCTAGAACAGTAGTAGTATTTCAGAAATCTTAACTATTACACACTAAAGTTTAAAAAGGACAGATCAATATTTTTAATTTCTATTACAGAGTGTATTGATACAGAAAGGAAAGCAAAGCGATAATTAAATCCAAAAAAAAAACATAATAAAAATAAAACAATTACAGATTATAAAATTATGCACGATTAAAAAAAAAAATTATCTTTACAATATTGAGCCTAACATTGCAGATGAGTGTTTTTAGCTGTAACCTTATCAATTACGGAGTCGATTCAAAGTGTGGTGTTGTTGTATGTGTGAGCGTTGTGATATTTATTTAAAAATAATCCTGTGTGCCGGAAAACAGAAGTATGTTTAAAAACTCCCTTATTTTATATAAATTACTGCTAAAATACATCACAATGCAAAAATGCATCTTTTGCAGGAATAAAATATATAATCATATTATACATAATAAAAAATAATAATAATAGAATCACTCGTTTCATGAGCAATAATCTTTTTTTTTAATATTTATTTATTAATTTATTTATCAGGACACACTGCATGAACCGAGTGCAGTCCCTTCATGCCCGAACCCAATCGACTTACTAACGTTAGACGATTTATAGAAAGCCGATTGAGGTTTAAAACAGTGCCAAACCCATGCTTCTTCCCTAATAATAATAATTAATAATTCATCATCATCATTATCAATAAAAATCGTAATAAAATTATTCCGCATTAACAGCCAACAGAGATGAAACAATTTTAATTTTTATTTTTAAAGTACGAATTAATAATAACAAAAAGAATAATTATATCAATGCAGCGATATGACACCTGGGATGTCGGGTTGCAACAGAGAATTAAGTAAATTATTATAAAGCAAATTTCTTTAAGACAAAAAAAAAACACAAATAATTAAAAAATAATAATTAAAATAAGGCACAGGTTAGAAGCCCCGGCCTGGCGGTAAGGCGCCAACCTGCACCAAGACTATTAACGGCGGGCGAAGTCCCTGCGATGTAGTCTCCAGAGCAACGGGACATCACGTTTAATTTTAAAAAGAAAAAAACGAAAACAGAAAACAATTTGTCAATTTTTACTCAATTTTCTCCCTCAAAAAACAAAAACTAATAACTTTTGCAGTTTAATTTTAAACTGAATTTAAAAACGATACAATTAAAAAATTTAGAAACATCCAACATGGCAAATATCAAATAATCAAATCAACAAATATCTTGAAGATAAAAAACGAATGCAGATAGAGAATTTTAAACATTAATAAAAAAATAAATTTTAATTGGGGACACCATCAGCTGTTCGGTTCCTCTTTTTTACTTTTTTTTGTGTTGAATTTACTTTTTTTGATTAGGGCGAAGGCGCACACCAGCAGGCACTAGAGACGGGGGTGCGCCTTCCCATTTAGCCCAAAGAAAAAATATAGGGCCAACCACTCGCACTCAGTCCCACCGTGGGCTGCACTGTCCAATCACTTAGCTCCAAGAACCATACGAATCCTGGTACCATGCCTGCTGCTCACCATAGATATCCGCCCCCAGGGGCTGTTGCGATAGGGGCTGGCTATCCCAGTTGCTCTGGTATCTGCGCTTTGTCTCGCCTTGGTTCTGGTGACCCCCGTCAAATTTCCGTTTACCTGCTACCATAAGAAAAAAATTATACTTTTAAATCATCTATTTTTCTTTATACGTCGAAATATTATGGAAAACATACTTGGATAAACAACAAAACAACTCTAACTCCATTCGTTTTTCGTTCAAACAACAAACAACAAAAATTAAGCAACACTTAATACAACTGAAATAGGAGAAAATTTTAGGATGTAAAGGAAATAAAAATTGTAGGTTTTCTATTTAAAATATTAATAGATTTTATTACCTGGTAAACTTCCCTTGGCGCGGCCCACTCCACGAGCGGCCTGGCGTGCTGCCCCACGGCCCCCTTGTGCTCCTCCCCGGCCCACTCGGTTGGCCGCTGCCCCACGGACTGGGGGCCCACCGGCCCGGCCACGTGCCACCACCCCACGCCCACGGCCAGCCTATTAAACACATACAAATATCGATTATTTCTAATTAAAAGTATGATTCTAAAGAAAAAACACTATCAGCTATTAGGCTCTTTCTTATGATACAAGAGAAAAACAAAACAAATTAAAAACAATTACAACGAGAATATCAAAATCAAAATAAACCAATAAATAATAATAATAACATTCATAATATTGATTGCAGTTGCATCCTTTCTACCATCTTTGAACGGACATGTGATATTTAAGTATTTAGTGTAGTACCTCATTATCACATAAAAGGATAGTACTGGAATGTTTAACAAATCAAATTTGATTTAATCTACCGGGCAACCGGCAACTCTCATTATTTGGAAAGATATTCGGAAAATATTTAAAGGATTTGTGGGGGGTCCTCGGAGAACATTTTAGCAAAATTAGAACCTCATTACTCATTTGGAAGTTGCTCATTTGGAAGTTGCTCAAAAAATACTCGTTTCTGACAATGTTGCAATTTTCAAAAAAGAACTGAACATTAAAAACGACTAAGAATGACTCCCTACATTGATTTTTTTCGTTTTTCTATTTTGCATTCTAATGTAAGAAAATGCGAAACATTCCCACCTATTACAGAATAAAATTAAGAAAAACGAAAAAAATCAATATTGGGAGGATCTACTAGTCATTCAAATGAGCTACGGGATTTTAATTTTGCTGAAATGATCTTTAAGGACCTCTCCACAATTACAAATGCTTGAAATACTTTTAGAATCGCTCGTCAAATAATGGGAGTCGCATAGGAACTTTTCATCTTATGCAACTTACTCGGTAATTTAGGTAGATCGAATTTGATTAAATCTAAATTAATATCCCAATACAAATCAAGGCAGGTTTCATGGGAGAAAGGTATATTTATGCATTAAGATTGTAGACAATATTTAAAAAGCTTCACATTCACATTTTGTTAAAATTTTATTCAATTTCTTTTCAAAAATTACCAAAAATTAGTTAGAAATAATTTAATTGTATTTGTGAATGAGAAAGGATTGAAAATTCTTAATTGTAATTTTATTAAAATCTTTATAAAATAAATATGTAAATTTATTTATAGACACTAATAGCCGAAATAAAGAATAAATTAAATAAAGATAGAAATAAGATTAGTAATAAGCAGAATTGATAAGACACACATACACAAATGAAGTAACATTTATATAAAAAAGGATAAATAAGGAAATAAGGAAATATGAACAAAAAACACATAAATTGGTAGAAAGGATTTCAACAAACCTGTGTCCCACTGCTAACTTCGTAGTACACGCTGGTCGAGGAACTCAACGTACCTCCTTCATCCAGTTCCTAAGTGTCAACATAAAAGTCAGTACTATTCTTCTATGGCAACACTTAGAACTGGTTGCCTTTTTTAATTAATTTAATTTATTAAAAAAAAAATTCAAATCACGACAAAAGAGGAATATCTGCAAGTGCAACTGTGATAAATAATATACATAAATAAGTGCTTCGATGCACTTGGATCCTCCTCCATGTCGAAAATATGCGGAAAAGCTCTAGAAAATGGGTTATCCAAAACAATAATTAATAGAACAACAAAAGCTTGGCTAATATCAAATGATAATAATAATAATAGCATTTGGGGCCCGCCTATTGCGGACAAGCAAAGCCACAAAAAAGCAAAAGCTGTCTAAAATAATAAGCACTAGAAGCATTAAAGCAAAAAAGATATTAAGCCATATATATCATATATAGTTGTTGCAATCAACAGAAAACATTGCATTAGGACCACGACACGTCGATTCAAAAAAAAACCATAAACGCACAGTATAAGCTGCAATTTCCTAGAATAATCAGCATTATAAGCAACTTAAAAAAAAAACAATATTTTTATACATATTTATATAGCTGGTAGATTCACCTGAAACGAAAACTTCTTACAGCAACTCTATTATTTGGCAAGCCATTCGAATAATATTTCAAGGATTTGCAGCGAGGTTCCCAAAGAACATTTTAGCAAAATTAGAACCTCGTAGGTCATTTGGAAGTTGGTCAAAAAACGTTTGTTTTGGACAAGGTTACAATTTTTAAAAACGAGATAAAGACGCAAAACGACTAAGAAAAGAGCGTATTTGACCAACTTCCAAAAAAGCTACAGGGTTCTAATTTTGCTAAAATGATCTTCAACTACTCTTCTATAAATCGTTGAAATATTTTTCGAATCGCTCACCAAATCATGAGAGTTGTCGTAAGAACTTTTCGTTTGAGGTGATTCACCCGGTACACAAATATATTAAAAAAAAAATAAAAAAATAAAAAATCAGAAGGTTAGTTTCGGCATGGTGGTGGCGGCGGCTCATCATCGTTTTTCTCCGCCACATAATTTTTGGTATTATTTTTTTTTTTGGATAACCCTGCAACTAAGAGCACATCATATCTGAGCCAGCCATTGCGCGGCTGGCAAAACCACCTCTAACAACCCTCTTTTCTTTTTAATCCCAAAAATAACAAAAATCAGAACAAAAAAAATTATATTATACAAATATTAAATATCATCACTTTTCCCGGCGGCGCTAAATTTTGAAGTTGGCTCAGATATGATGGTATTTGAATGTGGCAGCAAGTGTCTCTTATTTTAGTCCAAAGAATTTAAAACTTTTAGTAAGTTTTTTGGAAAACATGCAAGCAACAATGGGGCCAATTATTATCATTATCCAGTTAATGATAATTAATCATTAGAATTAGCGTGTTGGTGTTTTTTTTTTTGTTTGTTTGAAAGTTTTCTTAGTTAGTGGCAGAAAATGCCAAAACACTGTGCCACAATCAAATTACCGCATTAATTGAAAATATTACATTATTATAAGGTAAAAAATAATAATAAAAAAAGAAACGGAAAATTTTTGTAATTAGGCCACCCACCGGTTGTGGTTGCCTGCCTCTCCCTCGGGCTTGTGTCGGTGCCGGCGGATAATCATAATAGTAATCTTCGTAACGGTAATAATCATCATAATAAGGATCACTGTAGCCGCCTCGATAATCCCCGTACCCGTAATAGTCGTAATCATAATCTATAAAAGACAATTATAACAAGTCCTAAATTTTTATAGCCAACTAAAACAATATCCAATCGATTGTTGCATCAAAAAAAAATAGAGAAAATTAACAATTAATAATAATTTTTTTTTAAACTACAAATTAGAGCATGCCGGGAAAAGAGTCAAGTAACGATTCTCGCTAGAATCTATTATTGCACTTTTCAATATTCAATAAATGCTTTTCTTTTATAAAGTAACAAAACTACAATAGAATAACATATCTTGCTATAGTACAATATCAACATACCCATCAATACATCCACCCTCTATAATTTATGGTAAATATAATCAATAATTTAATAGAAAATTCAATTAAAATAATAATAATTAAACCCTCCACCATAGCGTGTACTTACCAGCTGCTCCTGTCTGCAAGCATACGTAGCATTTAGATAGAAACAACACAAGTGGTATACAAAGTATAACATGCATGTTAATTTTTTTTTTAATTTTATTGAAGAAAAAATGGTACCGCGTGCAATGCTGAAGAATGATGCCCAGGCGTTGCTATGCCCCTGTTTTGCCTCATGCGCATTTCTATCCCTCAAGATTTATCCTCATCATATTTTTTTTATGTTTTTAAATACGCATTTTTTTTTATTAATGTTCGATTTGTGTAAAAATGGAATTGGTTAAATAAAAAATTAATTAACAGCAGCAAATTGTTAAAATGTGCTATTACTACAATTTTCAGACCTGAAATAAATAACCTTTAATTGATCACATTTCACATTTAAAAAAAAAACACAGAAGAAATAACAAATATACAACACATAACGTACACACAAATTAGGATTTAAATTTTATACAATTTTTATTCTTTGTTAGTTCAAGTGCCAGAATATTAATGCTTTGTTGTTAAGATAGCTTTTCTAGTAAGAAAAATTTAATACTTAAACCGCAATATTAATTTGAATTCAAAACAATATTTTAAAATAATAATGGCTCATATTTTTATTTAAAAAAAAAATGTATCAAATCAAAGAGCCAATTTTATAGTTTAAAAAAATTATTAGTTTAATAATAATCTGGATGGAATAGTTACTTGACTAACAAGCAAACTAGAAAGACCGGTCTCAAAATATTGAAAATTGATTAATAAATATTTAAAATTATTATTAATTATAGAATAATTATTGTACTTACCATAATCACCACGACCCATTGGACCCCTTAATCCACCAGCACCAGTTCTAATTTGACTCGGTTGTCCTCTTAATGGCATACTACCTGGCATCATTCTACAAATATTAAACAATTACAATATTTTAAAATAAATTAATAAAAAAATGATGTTTTACCCGCCACGGACTTGCATCATTTGCATCATCCTTCGTTCGCGTGCTCTTAAAATTTCTTCTTTCTTCTTTTTATCGGACGGAGGTTTAGCTAAAGACACTTCAATATTAGAACCACCCATTTCTTTACCATCTAATTCTTCCATTGCCTATAAATTATTAAAATAATAAGAAAAATATGTAATAAAAAAATCAATATAAATTATATTTAAATTAAATTAATAAATTATATATATTTGAAAAATTTACTTTAACAGCATTCTCTCTATCTTCAAAATGTATAAAAGCGTAATCTTTAATTTTCTTAACTCTCTCAACTTTTCCATATGCTTCAAATGTTTCTTTTAATTTCTCTTCACTAATTTCTTGTGTTAAATTTCTAACATATAAAACTTTAACTTTAGACATAGTTTGTTCATCAGGCTCCTCTTGTGGATCAGCCCAATCAACAATAATATCACAACCCCACACTTTGATACGTCCAGTTCCTAAACGTCGTTTAGCTAATGATGCTGCCTTATGAGATTCATATTCAAGAAAACAAAAACCACGATTCTTCTTTTTATCATCTGGTGAACTATAGATGATCACTTCCACAAGGCCAGCTGTATATGATATAGATTTAAGAGTATTGTTAATATATTGAATTATTTTATTTGAATTTATTTTATTAAAAAGATGCTTTCTGTGGACGAGAACTACACAAATCCATTGCTAGATAATATATTATACAAATAGTAGAGCAGAAGGACAAAAAATATATATAATTGTCAGATAAGCATTGAATTTGTAGTTACTCTTCCATGCTTGTAGCGGCCCTGCCCTACCCATTGCTCAGGCGCAGTCTAACGCATTCCAGGGTTTGTTTTTTTGTTTGATTTTTTTTTTAAAGGGTATTTCTCAACTTACGTGCATATTTGGAAAATTCTTCCAAGAGATCATCTCGATCCCGATTCTTTGGTATATAGCCCACAAATAACCGGTGATTGTTATAAGATATGGTTACGCCAATCTTTTTGCCTTTCCGTATCTCATAATCATTCAGCTGCAAGAACAGTGGAAGGGTAGCCAATTTTATGCCATGGGCAATAAGGTAGGACTTGTTTTTGTTGTTAACAATTTTTTTTAAACTTCAAATTTATAAGAAAAAAAAAGAGGCAGGGGGAAAGGACTGAGCCCGGCAGCCGGCCGCCACTAGCTACTGATGCACTTTACCTGTTAATTTACCAAATTCTTCCAGAATCTCCTCTTTGCCTTTAGACTTTGGTATGTTGCCAACAAATAGTCGAAGATTTGGTACACTAATGTTAATTTTCAATGTCTTCCCGGGTTTGATTTCATGATTATCAAGCTGTGGGCCAAAAAAGAAACAAGAAATATATGCCAGAATTTAATTTTGTTCATATCAAAAAGATTATAATTTAGTAATTAAAAAAAAAAAACATTATTAATTTAGTTTATCAAATTGTGAATTTTGTAAGGCCAAAAAACCCGTCGATTAACGGACCATTATTTCTAAATCTAAATACCTAAAAAATGCGCGGCTATAATTAAAAAAAAAATAGAAATACATTGTTAAAAAAATGCATTTTTAATTAGAATTTTGTTAATCCATGTCGAAATCAAATCCAATTTATGTACCCATCGCGGCGCCGACCAAAAAAAACCGTTAACATTTTTAATGAAAAACCTGTAATTATAATTAAGAAAACAATAAACACCAACGCTACTCCCAATATGTACTAGAATTACAGCTAAAAAAATAAAAACAATTTAGAAAATCTATCATTTTATAAAACACAATCCGGTCTCAATTTTGCCCCCTGTGCAAAGAGGAGACCTGTAAAGGGAGAAATAGATTTAATTTTGAATTAAGCCAAACAACACCATGACTTCATTATAGAGCCAATCAAGACAAATATACGTACAAACGTTGTACGTGCTTAAAATATTCAATAACAACATTTTTTTTTGTTTAAATCAAGGGCTCTGTTGAGGGAGAGAACTTTTAAAGGGAGAGTAGTATGCTCCGTGGTCAGAGCCGCTGCAACAAAAGTCAAAGATTCTCTCAAAAGAAAACAATAATGAACAACAACGACACAATAAAAATATGGAAAATTAATTAACGGCTATGACAACAGTTAGCACACACACATACACACACATCAAACTATGCGAAATTTATTTGACAATTAAAAGGATTGTAATAGAAAATCTCAATACTTTTAATTAGAATTAATAAGAATCACAATGTAAAACTTATCAATATAAGAAATCAATGTGATCCTCTGTCTATTTAGAATCCAATTATTAAATTTTTAAAAGGCTTATTACAAGGTAAAAGGATATACAATTTAATAACTGTTCCTGTTTTCAAAAAAAAGATCCCAAATGAATGTCCAGGATATTAGAGGTAAATATGTAATAAAAATAAGAAGGAAATAAAAGAGGATAAAAAAATTTCCAATAATTCATTTGGGAATCTCTTGTTTACTAATAAAAATACACAAATTTGGATTAAGAAAATTTCTTATAGGGCCTTCAAGAACCAATCACCGATCTTAATATGATTGTAATTTTACAATAATTAATAATAAATTAATACAATATAAAAACTACTTGAACGCCCCTAACTCCATCACCTTTTAAACGATAATCTAATTATTTGACTTACAACATTTTTTATCCCCTTATTAATTGTAAAAAAAAAACTTGGAAAAATTATCCCCATTTTACTTACTTTTTGTACAGCAAGTTGAGCAGCATCACGTGTTGTAAATGTAACAAACGCATACCCCCTATTAGTATTCGTCATTGGATCCATCATTAATCTTAAATCCCATATTGTACCACACGCTTCGAATAATGGTATTAATTCATCTTCATACATATCCTTTGGTATTTTACCACAAAATACTTCACAACCGGCACCAGGTGGTGGTCCATCCCAGCCTGGTGGTGGACCACCATACTTACGTTGACCTTTTTTTTGAAAAATAGAATCAATATTTATTTATTTATTTTATAATGTAATAAATTTACCGGTCGTTACATCAAGCGTATATCCTGTACGATCTAAAATTTGTTTGATTTTCTCTTCATCGGGACCTTTAACTGGGGCAGGTGCGGGAGTTACTGCTCCAACACTAGGACCGGCTCGACTCTTTTGTCGATATGTTTTCATAACACCACATAAATATGCTGATTTATTTGATACATGTTCAAGATTTGAATCCAAAAATTGACCAAGTACATTAAGGGCACCATCAACAGGAAATTCTTTTAATGCATCTAATGCACGCTCATCCAAATCAACATGTGCTAATTTACCAGTCTTATAAATATCATCCAATTTAGCCGCCACACGCTCATCAAGGCCATATTCTATTAATTTTTGATAGTCTTCAGTTCTCTCACTAGTTGTTACTGTTAATGTTGTTGCTATTGTTGTTGTAGTTGGAGTTGTTACTGCTGCTGCTGCTGTTGTTGTTGTTGTACTTGCAATTGGTGTTGTTTCTGATTCTATTTTCATTGGCTCTTCCGGTACTTCACCATTGCCTTCGGCCATAGCTATGCGAAAAAAACGATATTTTATTAATAAATTTCAATGATTGATAATAGCCAATAATAGTAACAAAAGGACAAAAACGAAATGAAATAAATAGAAAATCTGGAATTTTATCAAAATGTCACTAGTGAAATTTCGTTAATTTTATTATGGGTAGACGCTATAGAAACGACATATTTTTAATATTAACAAATGATAAACAGGATTGTTTACAACAAAATATTAAAAAAAAAAACGATATTTATACCCCTCTATATTGTTTTCCTTTTTTTTAATATAAACATGTCCAAATTTCATTTGACAAAAAACATTAATTGAATAACGTTGTGAAATAATTATTCCAACAGCTTTTAATAAAACTACCCAATAAAGGAAAATAAAATAGGGTAGATTCATTGCAAACTATCATAATCTAGTGATGAGGTCTATGTTAAAATGATTAATTTCGTAAGATTGCCCAAAAACCAAACTAACTGATAACTGAGAGTTCAATCTAATTTTACACCGGTTAATTCACCGAAAACGAAAAGTTCTTAAGGCAACTTCCATTATTTGGCAACTGTTTTGAAAAATATTTCAAGGTTTTATAAAAGGCTAGCTGAAGATCATTTTAATAAAATTTGAACCTCGTAGTGCATAAAACGACTAAGAATGACTCGAAGACCTTTTCCAACGTTGGTTTTATAGTTTTTCACAATTGCATTCTAAAAAAAAATGCGAAACATTCCCACATATTCCAGAATGGAATTAAAAAAAAAAAGTCAATGCTGGGAGGATCCTCGAGTCATTCTAATTGTAAGTCATTTTGCTTGTTTACTTCCTTGTTGAAAATTGCGACATCGTCAGAAACGAGCGTTTTTTGACTAACTTCCAGATGAGCTACATGGTTATAATTTTGCTAAAATGGTCTCTAAGGACCCCCCTAAGAATCTTTGGAGATATTTTTCGAATCACTCGCCAAATAATGAGGTGAATCATCCGCTAGATTATTGTCCAAACTGATACAAATCTGGAAATTTCTGACATTTACTAAATTTAATCCATTGACCACTGGTATTAATTCCAAAATTTGAAAACGACATAATTAAACTACAATTTAAAAAACAACAGTAAAAGTTAATTATTGAAGACTAAACCCCCAACTAATCATTTTAAAAATCTATCTTAAAATAAGTCTAAATTACACTTCAGGCACTTAAATCCTTAAAACTCCTGATATAAGTAATTATACATATTATTAAGAATAAGTCATATATCTACAATCTAGTTGTACGTTTGTATTCCAGGGGAAAAAGATGTACAGTTATCGACTGCAAATAGTGGAGCCTTATAAGAAAAATCAAATTTTTAATTGAGGCACACAAATTATTTTGTAAATAGAAACAAATAATTTACAGCTCATACCAGAGTCAAACAACATTACTTTTAAAGAAGTATTTTTAAATTTAATTGTAAGTTATTCACAAATTTTATAGGGAACATTTTTATGTGCCCAACCCATAAAATAATTTGACTTTTCTTATACCGAGTGATTCACCTGAAACGAAAAGTTCTTATGGCAGCTCGCATTATTTGGTGAGCGCTCGTTTTGCATAAGGTCGTAATTTTCAAAAACCAGCTAAAGATGCAAAACGACTAATTATGACTCAGACCCTCCCAACATTGATTTTTTTCGTTTTCCTCCATTGCATTCTAAAAAGAAATACGAAAATTCTCAACTATTCCAGAATGACATTAAGAAAAACGAAAAAAAAACAATGTTGGGAGGATCCTCGAGTCATTTTATCGTTTTTGAAAACCACGACATCGTCAAAAACGAGCAATTTTTGACCAACTTCCAGATGAGCTACAAGGTTCTAATTTTGCTAAAATAATCTCTAGGCACCCTCCTATAAATCCTTGAAATATTTTTCGAATGACTTGCCAAATAATGGGAGTTGCCTTAAGAACTTTTTGTTTCAGAAGAACCACCCGGTACGTATCCACTGCTTAAAGTCGACAAGTAGGTATAGTCTGTCGATTTTTCTAAGAGAATGATTAAAGTAATAAAATAAAGTCAAGTATATTCAACAATGAATGTTCAATTTAAATTCCATTTTGTAAAAATCCCTTGTATAGTGAAATTATTTTGAACTAGCCGAGTAAAATTTTCAATAGCAATTGTGTTAACAATACAGTAATTTGACTTCTGTCAGAAGGGGTTGTTTATGAGTCATAAATTATGACGTACAATATTTACTCTTTTAATATTTCTGAAATTTTAACATTTCATTTCTGTCTACCTGTTCATCCTTCCAGGTGTTTGCGTTTGAGGAAGTTTAAGATTTTTGTAAAATATGGTACGTCATAAACAACCCCTTCTGACAGAAGTCAAATTGCTGTATTGTTAACACAATTGCTATTGAAAATTTTACTCGGCCAGTTCAAAATAATTTCACTATAAATACTCGTCTTTACCTGCTTTGTTCGAATACTAACCAGATGGTGAAATTGTCGGTCCTTTTTTTGATTTATTATTTTATGAGGTGCTACTTGCAATTGAACATTCATTGTTGAATATACTTGACTTAATTTTATTACTTTAGTCATTCTCTTAGAAAAATCGACAGACTATATAACCTTGTATAAGTATCCATAAGAGTATCCAATTGAATTATCCACTAATTATCACAGTTACGAATTATTTTAGAAAAACTCTCTTCTTTAACTACCAAGATAATGAAGAAATGGAATTTTAATAGAAAATAAAGCAAGCAAATAAAATGTGTGTGTCTGTATCATTTTTAAATGATTTAAAACAATCTTTTCATGATTCTTTCCAAGTATGTACTGTAGATGAAGAGCTAAAAACAAAAATAAAAAAATTGGAGAAAAATTAATTAACTTTATACTTATTATTTGCTTTAAAATTAAAAGATTTATGCTAGAATTGCCCTAACTATTTTTACATAGGAAACTTTTATAGAATGAAGAAATTAGAAGACATGTAAATAAAAAAATCCCCCCAAGATCGCTTTTAATGTTGTGGGGTGTTGAAAGGAACAAAAAAAAATCGTATTGAATAGAAATAACTAAGAGGTGAGTGTGATTTTTTTTTTTTTTAGTTATAATTAATCTGAGATCTATGATTTCCTCATTCAAAAATTTAAAGAATTTCCGTTTTCAAATTTCCCGCGTAAACCTATAACGACTTGCGCTCAACATCTGTTACTAACCGGCTTTTGTTAAGAAAGAGAGAGACAAATAAACAACTTGAAAACATGAGAAGACACCCAAAAAAAAAACACACCACATACATTGACTGGAATTAAATTAAAATAAATCAACCCCAAAATATGTAAGGGTATGTTTCAATTGTAATTTATTTTTATCAAGAAAGATTACATGATAATCAATATAAAATTTAATTGAAAAGTGATGAAAAAAGAGAGATATATGTATGTATAAATAGAAAAGACCAACCGCCTTTTTAATACAATTCCACACATTTTTATAAATTGTAAATAATTATAAATTAATATTAGAATTTAATTAATTAAATCTTACCCAATTTAACTTAAACTATTGAAAATTTATATTGGAAAAAATCACAATAATAATAATAAAAATAATTAGAAGAAAAAAGATAAACTAAAAATAACATGGAACTTTATGTAATTTATAAAATGGCGGCGGTAACAACTGCAATGGCCAACGTCAACGTGACCCGGCTTAATACACAGCCATACACACGGTGACGCGTCGCGCCAAACCCCCTTGTTGCCGGCCGGTAGCCCGCTTCGCATCAGTGCGCCGTTTTCCGCGAATATTTTCTAAAGTCCACACTGCACCGAATTTGCAAAATTTATTTCACTATAAAATTACCCCCAAACAAATAAACATTGATTATTATTAACTATTTGTTTAGTTGATATTGATAAATAGAATAATATAATTTTGATTATCAGTAATTAGGGGATGATTTGTAGAGTTTGCAAATTTTATCAGTGTAGACACAGCTTTAGTTTTCCGTTAAGACTAGACAGAGAATGCAATAAATATAAAGGCTTCCCTTTCATGGTCATAAGAGTTTTATATTTAACTTTCTCACTCTTTATACGTATTGGCAGACATGCATTTTTCTTATTGTCTATCTTTTTTTATTGTTTTTTATTAACGGAATTTATAAAGAAACAATAAAAATTAAAACAGTACTCCTAAATAATTTAGGTAGTCTCGATACTTACCACTATGAATTTCCAAAGAATTTTGATTTAATTCAAATACACTTTAACATAGTATTAATAAAAAAATTGACACGAAAAACATTTTTTAAATGTGGTAATTTAAAATTGATTAATAATTAATCAATTAGCACTGCACTTTTTTAACAATAATTTATAACAATTTAACATTTAAAACACTAAATTAACAAATTAATTTTTAACGAATTAAGCGATTTTTCTTAAATTTAATGTGGGTTTATTTATTTATTAATTTTTTTTTTTTTGATTGGTTTTTGGTGTAGTACCGACTCCCGCGGCGTTTCTGTGCAATGCAACAGCAACGTTTCAATGCACCTCTCACCTCACTCACTCATACGCTCTTTCTCCACTCCACTCTGCAGATTTCCCCTCCCCCTAGTTGCTGTTATTGTTGTTGTTTTGCAAAACCCGTCTACTCGACGACGATAGCGCAGACTTGCATGCATTCATTCAATTCATCAGATTCATTGCCGCTGCTTCACCAGACAATTGAACTATACGACTAAATCTACACATGCGCAATTCACAAACAACACGTTTTGCAAATCGGTCTGGTATTCCCAATATTTATTTATTTACTGTATTTACACTAAAAAAAAAACAGTATCTTCTTTATAATCATTTTAAATGAAATCAACAATTACCTTATCGATAAAAAACATTGATAACTCCTACAACATTCCCACATAATGAAGCCAACCGCTCCTCAAACTGAGTTAAGTTGTGGTGCTCTTTTGTTCTTTCTTCCCTGAATTGACACTGAAGATGATACTTGATTAATTTTTTTGGCAAATTTCAAAAATCAGCTCTTTATTATTGTGCAAAAATCGTAACCAGATGATGATAACTGAAAGTGATTTCCCGCCATTCGCAAAAAACAGGTTTATCTTGATTTATATTCCCTTAGTAGATGAGCGCTATACTCATAATAATATAAGAAAAAAAAAGTTTAAATTTCTAAAGGGGCGCGGAGGCGGTTAAAAATCTCCTCTATAAACTGGTTTTATATTCGAGTGAATGAATTATTTTTAGTAGAAGAGAAAAGGACCAATAAACAGTGACGTACGTCTTAGATTTTGACAAATTATAACGAGTTTTTATTTAAACGTGAACATAGTACAATTTTTGGTCTAAAATGTATACCATAGTATTTTACCTTTCAGTTGGCCATGCCCCGTTTACGTAGCGTTGTAGCTTTATTCATACTTCACTACATACGACATTTGCTAATGGATTTCCAAGTAGCCGAACAAAGCTACGACACTACGTAACGAAAGACATGGTCAATTTCACAATTATAAACTTCCAGAGACAACTTTGATTGTAAATTTAAATGACTCATTAAAAAAATAGTTATTCTTATAATTTTTCTGTATCTTTGGTAATTAATAATATCGAGTGAACGCATATGGTGTTTTATATATCTATATTTATATTTATTGACTACAATGGAGGTATTTCTTTATATTTAGACATATTTTTTTGGATCCAAGTTGGCCGTATAATACTGAAATCCACAGAGGCGGTCCAAATGGTCGTTATTTTAAAACGAAATTTCAAATCCTGTTCGTAAACATAAGGAAAGAGTCCACCTGACTCTTGATCCGCCCCTGCAAATCAATTTTTCGAATATACTTCATCTAGGTATCAAAGTTAGCGCTGTACGGGAAACGTAAGTCGTTGATTTGGTCTATTATACAAATTATTAACAAATAATCTAGTAGTATGTTTTATTGATTTCTGTTTTTAATATTACTCATAACTTATAACAGATGTATCAAGTTACGATATACGTTTGATCGATGGTAAATTTGAGACGTTTTTTATTTATGATTGTTACGCCTCTGTAATAAAGACGATATCCGCTAAAATTAAATATAAGTAACACCAAGGAAGAAGTAGTAGTACTTGTAGTAATAGAAAAAGAAGGATAATAGTTTATGTAGACTTATAGAATGCCAGCTGGCTTGCAAAATCTCCCCCTTGTCGTCGTCAACCATCAACCACCACAAATTCTCCATCTACATTATTCTTATACATATACCAATACATTCTATCTCACTCTGATTTCGAAAGAGAGGAAAAAAAGCACTTGCCAAATGTAATCGTGAGTGAGGTAGGTGCTATAGCTGCTGTTTCCAAACAACAACAAAGCAAAAGGGTTGTTTTATCAAATAAAACAACCAAGATGGAATGAATGTGTAGAAGGGGTGTAGAAGATTTCGATTTTTCTTCAACACCGGATCCTTGTGTAACGGCTATATACATTTTTTTTCCCTATTATTTTTACAATAAACAACAGAGAGGAGAAGAAAAGAGGGTCTATATTTTCGACATGCTGTTTTTATAGATGGATCTTCTTCACTGACAACGGTTTTTCTCAGACTAGACTCAATTTTTTTCCCCGCCGATAAAAAGTGTGAAAACAGGTGAATCTGAAATGAAAAAAAAATTGTTACAGGGCTAGAATTTAGGGTATATTAGACTGGGACCGGATCAATTTTTTTTTTGTCTGGGTCTTGTTTAGAGAATCGAAGCAAAAAATAATTATAATGTGCGATATTTTAGACACACAGGGTACAAATCATACGACCTATTGTCCTTCAAAACAAATAAAAATAGAGACTATTGCCCCCCTTTTTCTATACTTGTCTCCTTACAATATTTCGTCTAAATACGTTTATATTTTTACAAACATCCTATATTTGTGTATTAAAGTATTCGTGTATTCATGTGTGTGAATGTGTGTGTGTGTGTGTAAGTAAGTACATTCACCTTTAAATAACGAACTTTCCGTAACTTTAATAGCTCTAGCATTGAACAGACGACGAGACAGTTTTAATACTACACTTCTACACTACTACAATCATAAAATGGTGGATATGGAGATGGGGCAGTAACTGAGAACGAGACCGGTCCTATCGCTTCTTCTTCATCATCATCTTCTTCTTCTTCTTCCATGTGAATTATATTCTAATTCTATACACCATATGTGTAAACGTTTTTGTACCTTAAATGACTCGCAAAAAGGAAATTAGGTGTTTGAGTATAAAACTGTTTGTCTTACAGGAAAACATAAATAAAACCTGAATTGTATTCTATAACTTCAATAAGTAGACGATCATCTCCAAATAATCATTCGTTCAGAACAATTGCTAAAGAAACTTTCATAGCCGTCGAAAAAATCGTGGAAAATTATACTCAACTTAGGTAGGTAACTGCGCAAGTTACAGCGCAAGTATTTTATATCAGTCATATAACTAATGACTGTTATCTCTAAAATAGTTTAAGCTCTGGTGTTAATGAGTTTTATACCGTTTGGGCGATTTAAATAGGAACATTGGAGAAACATCGGTCCCGCCCATCTATACTACTTACATATTAGTTAGAAAGAGACAGAGAGACCTTGGGTTGTCAAGAAATTAAAAATGATGGCGGAAATTATTCCCAACCCTTAGTCCTCTGACCAAACACAGCAATTTCTTTTGTACGAAAGAACCTTGAAAACTTTCTATTTTAAAAGATAACAATAGCAAGATCTGGTTTGTGGATTTGGTATTTCTGTCTGTTATTCATGAAACATGTAATTTTGACAAAGATGGGATATAGGCGTGGCCAAAGTTTCTCCAATGTTCCTAGCTCTAGGTCCCGTACGATATATGGTGGGCTTAGACATATGCATGGATTTAGTGGAGCCAATGGCCACGCCGGTGAAGGTTTACACACAATTTTCATAATTAACCATCTATAACACCCCAGTTTCAGTTTTAAAAAAAATGCATCGCGAGCAACAATATAAATAAAAAAAACTGATAATCTGGCGACTCGTCTAGCTTACAATTAGACATGCAAGTTAAAAAACATGAGTCACCGCTGACGCAAGTAATTTCAGAAGCCTTTTTTGATCCATACACGCACAATTCCGACTTGTATGCAAGTTTAGGTTTACACATGAAGTTAAAATTTAGTGGTGCGCACCAGTCGCACCACTTATTACTGACGCCACTGAATACATGCATGTGTAAACCCACCATTAGAATTAGAAATAGACGACAGTCACTGTGGATAGAGACGATAGAGACTGTACAAAAAAATGCAGAACACAATACGAATCGTATTGATTTAAAAAATCAGCGCTCTATAATAATTTAGCAATGGATCATAAATGTATTTTAGATTGTCGCGCGACTATCTTCAGCGCACGCCATAGACATACATTTTCGATTTTTACTGTAATCGTAATTTATGTGTTCGTATTTCACCAAGTACTTGAACCTACCCACTTGTTGCGCTTACGAAAATCTATCAAGAGAGGACCAAAAATCAATTACAGTAGACCGCCTGTTTATTGTTTGTGACGTTGCTCACTCACTTCGTCATCCACAGATAACTCCATTGATAGATCGATGGAGATCGAATGCAATTGGAGAGCGCTTACATATAGGGCATCGTAGGATAGTTGAGAGCAATGGGGTCACCTGCACGAAAATGCGGGCAAATCCCGTTGCTAAAGTGTCCGGGCTATTGCTTCCACGTAGACACTATGTACATATTGAATATCTCTAAGGAAAAACATAAGAAAAATTAAGATAAAAGAGATGGGTAGAAAGAAAAAGGTATGAGAGGAAGACTATTAACAATGTTTGATTGAAAAAAAGAGTTATGTAGTTCTGCAGGTACTTATACATGAGCCACCACTGTCTGTATAGAACACCACAATTTTAAAATTCGTAAGTTGCATTGTCTAATAAAGTAAACCTTAGACAGAAAACGTACGTCGTTATTTAGAGTATTTATTGTATAAATCATTAAACATAATTCATATTAACTGTTATACAGGATGTATGTATGTATTCCACCTCACAATTGGCCATCCATTTGGTTACGTAGCGTCGTAGCTTGGTTCAGCCGCTTATTGTTTCTTGAAAAACATCAAATGCAGTGTGTGGTATGTTGGCTATAGATTAAGTACGTAGAGTCGTAACTTGGTTCGGTCGCTTGTCAGTAATGCATATTATTGGCATGAATCAATCAACAATCAACGGTTTAATATTCAAGTGGAAATTCGTAGTTAATTTGTAATGAAGTATGAATCAAGTAACGGCTCTACGTACCCAAATACTTACATAATTAACTTATTAAGTTATTAAATATTTAGTGAAATAGCGTTGTACATCTGTTATATAAAATCTCAATTCCGATACCGTTAATGTAATATTAATACCGGATGAATCGATACATTTTTATTTTGAAAACAGGAAGACGACACTTTAAAGTATTCACAGATAAAATTACTATGTACAATAAAGAAAAGAAAATCTTCATTCCAATATGGAGCAAATAGGCTATGATGAACGTATGTCTGAGCCGTTTGTAGTTGTTAATATCAATAGCGCCATCTATTATAATACTGTTGTGTTAATCCCTTAAACAGAAATTGAATTGTAATTATTAATATCAATGGTTAGAAAACTTAAGTCATTATTCAAATTGATATTTAATATTTCCATGTTTTACTAACACTACTAATTAATTATAATATTAAACACAATTAATTCATTATTTTCAATCAAACATTGTGAAATAAGAAGGCTATGATAGTTAGTAGTTAGCAGTAGTTTAGTGTAAAAGCGCCATCTATGGAAATTATTGTGTTACACATGTACATTTTTTTCCTAAATTATTTTTCTCGTTTATTCTTATTAATAATAAGTTATTAATGTTATTATTGAATATTGTAAGTAAATACCTAGATAAAATAAGTGTTGTACTTGTGTTTTAGAATAATTGTATTGAATTTTAGTTTTACATGTTATGTTGGTTGCATAACCTACAAGAACCACTTGTTATACCAACACGCCCCGTTTTCTATCGTACAGGTGAAAGTAGTGGGGTCTTTCTTCATTAGTCAAAATAACAACAATGAGTGTACCTTTGATGGGCAGGGCACTTTTTGATTGAATATTTTCTAACGTTTTTTTTTTAAATTATAATCTCAATGTTGTTTGTTTTGTTATTAATTTTTATTAATTTGTGATTACCATATGATATAGTGTTGTTTTTATCAAGTTCTTTTTTTTGATTAAAATAAGCAAAGATGATGAGTATGTGGAATTATATTTTATTTTATATTGGTTTATTAATATTGGGTGTGATCGCACAATATGAATGGCAAGCTAGAGATGCATTCGATGAAGTACGTCGTGCAATGGATAAAGTCCATAAATATAATTGTGAAATACAACATGTTGGTGATTTATATTTACCAGAAACATCAATTTCACATATACCGGATATAAAAGATGTTAATATAAATCCAGTATTTCCAAATCGTACACAATTATTACATTTACATAATATGGCATTAAGTCGGGCATTCTTTTGGAGTTATATATTACAAAGTCGTTTTATTCGTCCAGCAATCAACGATACATACGATCCAGGAATGATGTATTATTTCTTATCAACAGTAGCTGATGTATCAACAAATCCACATATAAATGCTAGTGCAATCTATTTCTCACCAAATATGTCTTATTCATCATCATATCGTGGTTTTTTCAATAAAACATTTCCACGTTTTGCACCACGTACATATCGTGAAGATGATTTCAATGATCCAATTCATTTAGAACGTATATCAACATTAAATACATTTATTGTAAATGATTTAGGTGCAATCAAACCAGATACAAGTAATGATTACACATCGGATTTCTATCGTATTAATGAATGGTATAAAAAATGGTTACCAGATGATAAAGTTGGTACACGACATGATACAAAAACAACATATCAAATCGATATACGTTATGCAAATAATACAAATGAAACATTTACATTTCATGGACCACCTGGTGCTGATGAAATCAATGGACCAGTTAGATGGACACGTCCATATTTTGATTGTGGACGTTCAAATCGTTGGTTAGTTGCTGCTGTTGTACCAATTGCTGATATCTATCCAAGACATACCGGTTTTCGACATATTGAATATCCTACGTAAGTTAATAGATGGTGTTATTACTATAATTAATACAATTATTTTATTTATTATAGATATACGGCAGTTTCTGTAGTTGAAATGGATTATGATCGTATTGATATCAATCAATGTCCGCATGGAGAAGGTAATCCAGAGGGTAAAAATCTATTTGCGGATACTGCACGTTGTAAAAAAGAAACTACCGAGGTATTATTGTATTTTATATCGAGTATACCGCGGTATTTATTTCTCCCAGTTGGTGGTGCTTTTGGTAACTTAATTCAAATGGCTGAACCAAAAGCACAACTAACTGTGGGAATAAATACCGTGGTACACACTGTATAAAAATTCATATTTTTTTATTATAATTTTTTTTTAAATAGTGTGAACCTATACACGGTTGGGGCTTCCGACGTGGTGGTTATCAATGCCGTTGTAGACCCGGTTATCGTTTACCAATGGAAGTGCGTCGACCGTTCTTAGGTGAAATTGTCGAACGTGCAACTGCCGAACAATATTATAACGGTTTTGATTGTCTTAAAATTGGCTGTATGTACTTAAAACAAATTGTAAATTAAATATTTAATTAAAAATTAATTTTTAGGGATCCAAAAATTGCCCGTCCAATGGGAGAGAGCACCCCCATATATTCGTCAATATTATCTAGATCAATATCCGGAATATATAAATGCAACTGGTGGTTTAGAATCGTTACGTCAACGTAAATTAAACATACATAAAGTGTTAGATTTTATCTACAGTTTAAATAAGGATACATGCAAGAAATATAATCCAAGACAATTACTATTAGATGGTAGTATAATGTTTGGTGCACGTGAATATTTTGAGAATGAAGCAAAAATGGCATTACGTTTAGCGAATTTTATTAGTGCTTTTATGCAAGTATCCGATCCTTTAGAGATTTATAGTGGTAAACGTTTAGCTGATCGTCCATTAACTGAAGATCAAATGATTGCTGAAACATTAGCTATTGTATTAGGTAATAGTCGAATATGGTCAGCTGGTACATATTGGGATCGTAATAAATTCACAAATCGTACATTATTTGCACCGTACGCTTATAAAGAACATTTAAATACACGTAAATTTAGCGTTGAAGATTTAGCACGTTTAAATAAATCTGATGAAGTATATTTGAATAAACAATGGTTTTTATCATTGAAACAACGTTGGTTAACCAATTTCGATAGTTTAGAAAAATATTATATGAAGATTAAAGTGCGTTATAATGAAACTGGTGAAACTACAATGAAATATGAACGTTATCCTAATTATTATCGTGGTGCTAAATTAGAACACGGTTTATGGACATCACCATATTATGATTGTTATGGAAAACATCCAATGTGGAAAATTAAGTATGCGGCACCGTTCTTCGGGTGGGATAGTCTTAAAGCCAAGTTAGAATTCAAGTAAGTAAAATTTGAATAGAAAAATAAATTCAGCTACGGCTTACGTTCCAATTTTGCTACATTTCAGAGGAGTCATCGCTGTTACAATGGACATGTTGAAACTGGATGTCAACCAATGCCCTGACAAGTACTATAGTACAAATGCGTTCAAAAGTACAAATAAATGCGACCAGAAAACTTCCTATGTAAGATAATCTAACAATAACTTTAATTTTTAGTTATTTAAAATGATTTTTATAGTGTGTTCCAATATTGGGCCGTGGCTTCGAAACAGGCGGTTATAAATGTGAATGTAAACAAGGCTACGAATATCCATTCGAAGATCCTATCACATATTATGATGGGCAATTAGTTGAAGCTGAATTTAGTAATTTAGTTGATAATAATGAGACACGTTTCAATATGTTTAAATGTCGTTTAGCTAACGGTAATAATTTACAAGCTAATCTGTTCATTATAATCTCATTTATTTTTATTATTTTTGGTATTTATGGACGGTAATCATTTTAGAATAGAATAGGATAGGATAAAAAAAATCGTTTTATGGCTAATGGTACGATAGTTTAGAGATGGATAAAGTGCCATAAAACGGCAGAGAATTTGTACAAGTAAAATGCAAGGAAACACATGAACTAGTGCCTTTTTAAAATTGTTTATAGATACGATTCTCATTTTAGTTAAGTTGAATAAGATCTGATCATGACTATACGTCCAAAATTTAATTAAAGAGATTATTATATCCGTCCGATTTTTATACTTTTTTTATATTTTTAGTTTTTAAATATATGTATAACGTTATATCCATCGATTAATTACCTGAATTCCAATTATTGTCGTGCAAAAATATCGGGATCGTCGTCTAAAATTTGCAAAATTATCACTAACAGTTTCACCACAATTATAAAAACGATTAAAAAAATAATTAAATAAATTATAACGAATATACGGATATTTATCATTTAAAAAAATTTTGATTGACATTTTTATAAAATTTATTTACCCACATGTAACAATTTTTGTATAATTTGTCATTATTTTTCCATTATTAATCTAAAATTAATAAATATTAAAATTTAACTAATATGAAGAAAAATTGGCAGTATTATCAACTAATGAGCAATTTTTATTCATCACCACAATTATTTCTAAATGTTTTATAAGTTTAAAAGATTCCATCAAATCATCACAGACTTCTATAATTTACCTTCTTTCGAGTTCCCATATGTATAATTGATATATCGGGTTAATTGTATTAATTGGACTGTTTCATTGGTGAAATGGCAAGAGAACAATAGCATATTTCTAGGATGTACACGGATAGCAAACCGCATAAACATTGCTGAATACAAGCATAACGCTGAAACAAATTGGATCAATTAATAATAATTATCAGCTATAGTACATCAGTAGAAATACAAGTCATGTCGTAACTAGATTCGTACGTATCTAACCTAGAAGATTGTATAAAAAATTAACAATTAATTTCAATTAAAATCGATTAATTTTGAATCAATTTAAGTGATTCTACACCAAAAACCATCGAATTTAATTTAGAATTGGATTCATATTGATTTATATGAATAAAGTTACGACAATACGTCTTGATCAGTGACTTATTAAGAAATACTACCAATAGTCATATTTCCACTGATATATTTCGGGTCTTTTCGTATATCAGCGATAGCAGCTAATGGTATGCCCCAATTGGCGACAGGACCCCAAAAGTGTGTACTAAAATAAATAATTGTTGTTTTAATTAGAATTAATTTTAAATATATTTACCTCATTAAATAATCGCGAAAATCTTTGCTTTTCAGCATATCAATAGCCTTTTTAGCTAGCGACATTTTCGTTATATTTCAACTCTCTTATTTAGTGTAGTTTTAATAAATTGATAACAGTCTTCAGTAATCTAAATCACTACTAATTAACGACAATAAAAAAAATCTTATCTATACAATGAAAGTATCGTTGTCTCTGATATAACCTTCAAGGTGACGGTGGTAATTTAGAGTAGAATTACTTGCGGTTTGATTTTTTATGCACATGACCTTCATTTAACCATTCTATTGGTGATTTACGAAACAATATTTTAAATTTAAATTGTACACAATTATTATCTAATTGTCAGTGTCAGTGATGATAAGAGATCACGTGATAGTGTAATTCAAAATTGGGACCGCTTATTTGGGGGAATTTCAAGACACCACTATGGCAATATGAATAAATTTATCAATTTCGTAATCCATGAATAAAATATAAGAATTAATTAACAATTATTATTGTTATACGCGTTTTAACCTGAAAGTAATTTATTTATAATGCGATATTGCTTTATAATTGATTGTAGTTTAAATTGTAGGTTGGGTTTTTTTTATTTCTGTCTGTTGGTAGTGCGATTAAGCGCCAAATGTAAAAAATTAGGTTGACAGTTACACGCTTTGTTTATGTTATTATCGATATTTAAATATTTACAGAAAAATGAAAGAAAAATCAAAAATTAGCGATTTATCCAATTCTAATCTAACTGAAGAATCCGGAGATGAAGGCGTTAGTTTTCCTGTATGTATAATGATGATTATAATTAAAATTTATTGAATTTCTAGGACGAAACGTCCAGTGTTGGTAGTACTTCAACAACTGATAATACATCACGTAGTGCTACACCGACAAATAATCGTCTACGTAAAGGTAGACGCGGTAAGAAACGTTTCATTTCATCGAATAAAGTCCTGAAACCCATCTATAAATTCACGTAAGTTACTTCAACAGTCTACCAAATAAATTCCTAACAAACACTACTTTTGGTATAGTTGTAGTATAAAAGAAGACCATGGTCAACCGTTGTTCGGTACACAATTCAATCATCATTTGAAAGAGGGCCAACCGTTGATCTTTGCCGCTGTTGGTAGTAATCGTGTTACAATCTATGAATGTCCGGAAGGTAACGGTATCAAATTATTACAATGTTTCGCTGATCCTGATCTGGATGAGAATTATTACACGTGTGCATGGACATATGATGATGATAATGGTAAACCATTATTAGCAGTAGCTGGTAGTAGAGGTATTGTACGTATTTTAAACCCATCTACGGCTACATGTATACGGCATTATATCGGACATGGGCATGCAATCAATGAATTAAAATTCCATCCAAAAGATCCAAATTTACTATTATCAGTATCTAAAGATCACGCTTTAAGATTATGGAATATCAAGACTGATGTTTGTATAGCGATATTCGGTGGTGTTGAAGGTCATCGTGATGAAGTTTTAAGTGCGGTACATTTTTAATAAAATTTGATATAAATTTTAACAATTCTATTTAGTTATTGTTGATAGGATTTCGATTTGTTGGGCAATCGGATTATGTCCTGCGGTATGGATCATTCATTGAAACTATGGCGATTAGACAAAGATAATATGAAGGAAGCAATCAAACAGTCGTACAATTGGAATGCTAATCGCAGCAATCGACCATTTGATTCGCTTAAGGAACACTTCCCGGATTTCTCCACTAGAGATATACACAGGTGTAACAATTTGCCTCTTATTAAAACAATTTAAAATTTCAACCCTTCAAAATTTAGAAATTACGTGGATTGTGTCCGTTGGTTCGGCGATTTCGTTCTCAGTAAATCATGTGAGAACTGCATTGTCTGCTGGAAACCGGGCCGTTTAGATGATGATACACTACGTAAAGGTGAAACAACATCTACAGTAATCCATCGTTTCGATTATAAAGAATGCGAAATATGGTTTGTACGATTCACTATGGATTTCTGGCAGAAAGTATAAATATTATAAAATTAATCGAATTTTTTCTATACAATTACAAATCAAATTATAGATTTTAGCATTGGGTAATCAAGTCGGTAAAGTCTTCGTTTGGGATATGGACGTTTCCGATCCAGCTCAAGCCCGTTGTTATACATTACAACATCCGAAATGTACAACAGCTATTCGACAAACAACATTAAGTCGTGATGCTAACGTTCTATTGTGTGTTTGTGACGATGGTACAATCTGGCGATGGGATAAAGTTGCATAATTTCACAACAAATTAATTTATAGAAATCTACAATAACAATAATAACTAATAACACAATTATTAATCTTTCTGTCCTGAATCTAATTGTTTTCTAGTCTCTTTAACTATCCGAACTCTTGGTGCGCCCGGTCCAGCGAATGTGGCTTTCGTTCGATAATTCTGCGGTATGTAGAATTCGTACACTTTAAAATACTTTAAAACGCTCCCTAGAATTTGACAATTCATAGATTTAACTAATTAACAAAAATTAAAAAACATACTAACTGTCTCTTCTGGTAGATTATAATCAAAAGCGATTTTTTGAGCAGTCTCTACTTTCGGTCTAGCTTGGTGGTCTGTGATAAACTGTAAAGCGTTCCTCAAGGTAGTCTTGCCTAAAGTGATCTTCTCCGGTTCTTTCATACCATACTCGAAATCTTCAACCGGTTGTCTTTCACTAGGTAGAGGCCGATTTGGATTCGCCTCAAATTTCGTCTTTAACGGATCGTAGGATTTCACATAAACATCCCTTAAGTGTTTATCGAGCACGGCATGCTTCTTTAGATTCTCCTCATACACATCAGGATACTCTACAAACATCAACGATTGCACAATTTACGTTTACAATTAATCGAAATTTACCTCTCATCATACGTTCATATTCAGTTTCATCATTGGGATATTTCGGTGCCGCTATCGGTTTGTCTTTAGAGATCACTTTGTGTGCACGATTCTCAATGTTGAATTCCCGAAACGGCCGTTTCAACTCAGCAATCACAACTTTCACAACATTATTACCCATGATCTACAAGAATTGAGGTTATGTTGACCACCCTAGAAAAAAATCCAACATTTTTAACAAGTTATAGAGATTCCATTAGAATTCAATCATACAAAGCGAAGCAATGTTAATTTCTTTCAAAATTATCGTGTGAAATATACATTTTTCTGCGAAAATACAGTAATTTCAGATTAATCAAGCTTGATTCCCATGTGAGCGCTTTGCGGAAAATAAACTCAACTCGTACGAAATTACACAAGAAGAACCAATTTATTATTATTTAAACTTAATACTTTCGCTTAGTTTTGTACTCAATACAGAATCAATAATGGAAATATTTGAAAAAAAAAAATCGGAATTATTACGCATGGCGCACACGTGTGAACGCCACTTTACCTGTTTGTTGATTAATTTAAATCAGTGACGAAGAATTATATTTTTTACAATTTTATCAAAACAATACAGCTTCATTTCGTTAATTATTTGATTGTTATAATTCGTTCCGAATCGTAAGACTCTGAGTCGATTCGAATTTGTTACTATCAACATTTAAGAATTATTTTATTTATTTCAGTAAATATATGTAGGAGATAAATTGTACGTGACGCTACTGGTTTGGAATGCGACAGGTATTGCGACTACCAACTAAAATACACAAAAATCACTCCATTCGAGTAAACTAATTGTTTTTTTATGGAAAATCTATTAAAAATTAATCAAGTTTTTTTAATAATATTAAATTATTATAAACTTTATGTAATGATAATAATATAATTTAATATAATTGATTAAATTATAGTAAATTCTAATTATTTTATAAAGTTGGTAGTTTCTGGAATTTGACACTGTCGGACTAAGATGGCTGTGGTATCTCAATCTGGTATCAAAATCTTTGTAAATCTTCTTTGTTTTCATTGAAAAAAAAACCAGATCGTGTATGTGTGTGTATTAGTGCGTATGTGCCTTAAAAGTGATTAATTAATTCATAATTAAATCAATACAAACAATCGAAATTTCGTATAATTAATTGAAAGTAATTATTGAATTATTTCTCTTATAAGATTATTTTAAATAAGTGCATGTATGCTTGTGTGTGTGTATGTGTGTGTATATATACATATAAGAGGTTATATGTATGGGTATGTATATGTGTGTGCGTTTAAAATAATAAAAGTGTTGATCAAAAATTCCTTTGGTAATATTAGAAGGAGATGGATTGAAAATTGACACTTGAAAATCTGTCAATTCCATGTATTGGAATTGATCCTGTGCTATTTTCATTAATTACAACTTAAATTAAATTAAATTAGTAATTGAAATTACTAATTAGATTTATACAATGTTGGATTGATGTGCTTTTACCTCTCGTCTCTTATTTTAGAAATGAAGATATATATATATATATATATATATATATATATATATATATATATATATATGTGTGTGTGTGTGTGTGTGTGTATATATATGTATGCATGTGTATGTTAGTATATAAAAGAGATCTCAAATGCGTAATGCTAAAGAATGCATGACTGGAATGTTGTATGTGTGCATGTGTATGTGTAGTTGTGTTAGTGTTAGTGAGACATTTGATTGTAATTTGGCACATACCTAACTAGGAGCGCCTAAGGCATTGTATCCCATGTATGTTGTTATTAAAAATATATATATATATATGTATGTCTATGTATTGTATATGTATAGGTACATACATAGAGTATACACATAGATGTGATGCCAACATTCAGAATTTTTGTTTTCATTTTTACGTTGATTCGATTATTACCAATTTAAAAGTACGATTTTTTTTTCAAATTATACCAGTAATTATACAATTGTTATAATCTAATTACATTGTTATTGTCTTCTACATATTCTGTATATATCCAATTTTATCTAAGCGTCTTTGTTTTAGATGTATAGGGTGGTTTATTATCGATGGAATTTAAACAATAATGGAACTAATTAACAGAACACATTCGAATATTACTTAGATTTTTGTTACATTAATTACATTAAAAAGGAAATTACAAAAATTATAAGAGTATTTGATATGTTAATTAGAATCTACGAGCAAAAAACACTATTAGAATTAACAAAAACGTTTCGTAGTTTTGTTTCTATTGAAAAATACATGAACGAAAGTTAAATATAGTAAAGTATGAACCAAGTTACGACACTACGAGATAATAGTGAAATAGCATTGTACACCCTATATAAAATGTTTTTGGAATTGTGAAATATTGAGAAAAATAACTTGAAAACAATTGAATATATTAAAAATCTCAATCTCTTTATGTATCGATACAAATAGATCAAAAATTTTGAATTATAACAATAATACACACTAATATTTAGTTTATACATTTTTCAAATAGTTGTCTAAAAATAGTCTAATAATACATTTATATTTTCAAAATTATTGAAGTTGACATATTTCTCTTTGTTTTAGGTTTGGTTTTTGCTTTTTTATTTGATTAAATTTATTCCAATTCACTTGTAAAATTTTTCATCAATCTTGATTATTAATTGGAAAAATTCACATGTGTAAGTCGTCATGTGAATTATCATTGTATAGAAGGGCCCAGTATGGGCCAACAGCCTCGGTTACAATTAATAATGAATCCGAGTGCACCAACAGCCCGATCACCGGGCTATCATCAGAAAGCATTAGAAGAAATACAAAATTCATTACGACCATTTGCTAAAAGTAGTAGTGGATTAGATGGTAGTGAATTAATTGGTTCTAGTGCAGCTAGTACTATATCGAATTTCTCAGCAACTAGTGGTATTAGTTCATTGAGCAGTTCAACATCTGCTAATACAAATAATAATAATAATACCAATAATAATAATAATAATTGTAATAATATTAATAATAATGGTATCGATAAAGATGTGGCTTTAAAACACCTGTTATTACAATTGAACGGAATGGGCTACTCTGAGGTGAGATTTTTTGCTATTTTTTGTTTAAGCTTATTAAATTTGTATTTTTTTTTTTTATATAACAGGAATTATCATTGAGGGCACTCCAGTATTCTAATGGACGTTTAGATGCCGCTTTAGATTATTTAATGAAACAACAAACTGATAATAAATGTGGTTATACAAAATTGATACGTAAACCAAGTATAGAACGTGAATTAGGTTTAACACGTGGTAGTCCAGCATTAGATAGTGGTGCTGGTAGTTCACGTTCAGATAGTCCACGTTTAACAGATATTCATTCAACAGTTAGTCGTTATTCACCAAGTTTTAATGAACCACCACCACCGCCACCACCACGTAATACACCACCACCACCACCACCATCTCATGTTACATCATCATATCCAGTTATAACAAATAATAATGTACAACATTTATTAAAACGTATGTCACCATCACCGGTAGTACCAGCTAGAGGGGCACCATCTAATGTTGTTGTACCAACATATAATTCAACAACAAATGCATTACAACAACGTGGTACAAGTCCAGTTAGTAGTATATCAGCATCAACATCAGGTCGTCAACCAATGGTTGTACAAAATGGACCACAAGTACAACAGCAATTAACACAACAAATACAAGCTTTAAGTTTATATCAAACTGGTAATGTTGTTACACAAACAACACAACAACAACCACCACCACCACCATATCCATTAATATCATCAAATCCAACAAATCCACCACCACCGCCGCCACCATCATATTCACAATCAATACAAAATCGTCATAGTCCAACACAAGATTATCGTAAAAGTCCATCATCTGGTTTCTATTCTGGTTCAACATCAGCTGGTTCACCTAGTCCAATACCTGTAACAACAATAACACCAACATCAATGACAAAACCAACAATGTGTGCATGGGGTTCAAGACAAGCAAAAACTCAACCACCAATTATAATGCAATCAGTTAAAAGTACACAAGTACAAAAACCGGTATTACAAACAGCTGTAGCACCAACAGCACCACAAATACCAGCATCACCAACAAATACATGTGCACCACCACCATCTTATACAGTATCAATACAACAGAAAACATTTTCAAATACACCAAAACCAGCAGCACCATTACCAGTTGGTGTTGTAACACCTAGTCCTGTTAGTAATAATAATAATAATAATAATAGTAATAATAATAATATTAATAATAATTCAACAACAACAACAACAACAATGATTGTACCAACAACAGAACCACCAAGTTATGCTAGTACAATGCAAGCAAAAGCTAAAGCACAACAACAACAGCAACGTGGTGTAAATCTACCACCATATCCTGATGATAATCATGCTCAAGTCAATACAGTAGAATGTGGAATATCGCCACGTGTATCACCAAATATTCATCCACCATTACAAAGGAAATATTCACCGGTTGTTACAACAACAACAACAACAACAAATGAATGTACAAATTTATCTAGATCTGATAGCCCTCAATCGACATCATCGACTGATAGTCGACCGTATACTTTAGATAATGGAGCACCACCTCTACCACCTACTGCATCATCATCTGTTAAAAATAATAATAATAACAATAATAATAATATTAATCATTTAACAACAAATGGTGATCATAATTGTAATAATAATAATAACGATGATATACCACCACAATTACCTCCATATACAAAAATCAAACATCAATCACCGATACCGGAACGTAAGAAAATTAGTAAAGAGAAAGAAGAAGAACGTCGTGATGGTAAAGTGAAAAATTATTCACCACAAGCATTTAAATTCTTTATGGAACAACATATTGAAAATGTAATTAAATCATATAAACAACGTGTATCAAGACGAATACAATTAGAGAATGAAATGTCAAAAATTGGTTTAAATCCTGAAACACAAATACAAATGCGTAAAATGTTATCACAAAAAGAATCAAATTATATACGTTTAAAACGTGCTAAAATGGATAAAAGTATGTTTGTTAAAATTAAACCAATTGGTGTTGGGGCATTTGGTGAAGTTACATTAGTACGTAAAATTGATACAAAACATTTATATGCAATGAAAACATTACGTAAAGCTGAAGTATTAAAACGTAATCAAGTTGCACATGTTAAAGCTGAACGTGATATCTTAGCTGAAGCAGATAATGAATGGGTTGTTAAATTATATTATTCATTTCAAGATAGTGATATTTTATATTTTGTTATGGATTATATACCTGGTGGTGATTTGATGTCGTTATTAATTAAATTAGGAATATTTGAAGAACCATTAGCTAGGTACATTTTATTATCTTTTTTTTTAAATAAAATAATTATTAATTTTATAATTTTTAGATTTTATATAGCTGAATTAACTTGTGCAGTAGAAAGTGTTCATAAAATGGGTTTTATACATCGTGATATTAAGCCTGATAATATTTTAATTGATAAAGAAGGGCATATTAAATTAACTGATTTTGGTTTATGTACTGGCTTCCGATGGACTCACAATTCGAAATATTATCAACCAAATGGTATAAATTATAAGTTTTCTTTTTACAATTATAAAACACAAAACTAATTCTAATTTAAAAATTCATGTCGCACGAAAAACTTGATGGTAACTTCCATTATTTGGTGAGCGATTCGAAAAATATTTCAAGGATTTACAGGAGAGGATTAGTTGAAAATCATTTTAGAAAAATTAGAACTTTGTAGCTCATTTGAAAATTGCTCAAAAACCAACTAAACATGCAACGCGACTTAGAATGACTTGAAGATTCTCCCAAAATTGGTGTTTTTTTTTTATTAGTAGTTTTATTTTGAAATAGGTGGGAATGTTTCGCATTTATTTTAGAATGTAATGGATGAAAAGGAAAAAAATGAATGTTAGTGGGTCTCCGAGTCCGAGTCACTCTTTAGCGTTTTGCGTTTTTCAATTGCGACCTTGTCCAAAACAAACGTTCTTTGGCCAACTTCAAAATGAGCTACGGGTTTCTAATTTTGCTAAAACATTATCTAGGAACCGTCCTAGAAATCCTTTAAATATGTTTCGAATCACTTGCCAAATGAACTCTTCGTCCGACGTGAATCATCTTGTATCTGTCTAGACACATGTGTCGTTGATTGATTATTTTGATTGGAATTAAATACAGAAATTCTTAAAACTATGGATAACTTCAATCCATTGAAAAATTATCTATAAATGTGGCCAAACAATACGATAACACAAAGATGACTATAGTTTTAAGTAAATCACATTGTAGTTCTGTGATTAGTTCCTCTTTAATTAATAATAGTTCATTGTAAATTGTGATGTTTTTTTTTTCGGGTTGTAGGTGATCACAGTCGCCAAGATTCTATGGATCCAATAGATGATTGGAATGAAGAATGTAAATGTAAAAGTTTGAAACCCTTAGAACGACGAAGACGGCGTGAACATCGTTGTTTAGCTCATTCATTAGTTGGTACACCAAATTATATAGCACCAGAAGTATTACAACGTACAGGTTATACGCGTGTCTGTGATTGGTGGAGTGTTGGCGTTATTTTATATGAAATGTTAGTTGGACAACCACCATTTCTAGCTGATACACCGGCGGAAACACAAAATAAAGTATACATTTTTTTTTAATTATGATGAATTAATAATATTGTTTGATTTTTTTTTGATAGGTGATTAATTGGGAAACAACACTTCATATACCAGAACAAGCAAATCTTTCGGAAGAAAGCACTGACTTGATATTAAAATTGTGTTGTAGTGCTGATAAACGTTTAGGTAAAAATGCTAGTGAAGTGAAGTCGCATCCATTCTTTAAAGACATTGATTTTGAGAAAGGTTTACGACGTCAACCAGCACCATATATACCACGTATTGAATATCCAACAGATACATCAAATTTCGATCCAATTGATCCAGATAAATTACGTAATTCAGCATCAATTGATACAAATGATGATGATGATTTAACTGATGTATCACGACCATTTCATGGTTTCTTTGAATTTACATTTAGACGTTTTTTTGATGATGGTGGTGGTCCAGCATTTAATAAAATCAATTTAGATGATAATGATAATCAAGGACCTGTATATGTTTGATAATTATTGAAAAAAATCTGTTTTGAGATTGGACCTCTCAAAACATTTCGCGTTTAAAATCAATCAATCGGAAGAGATAGAGAAAAATCAAAAAATATCACATCACTGTATCGAATTGTTTTGTTTGTTTTAAGGAGTCAGTTGAAAATTTTGTTAATTTCTCACTACAAGTGCTGGCTCACTTGTTATAAATCTTGAAAAAACGTGATTTTGAGAAATTTCCAAAAACTTAGTGATGGATGAAAATCAATAATAATAATAGGGCTGGATCCCTATTTTAGTAAAATCATAAATACAGGTCGTAATTAATGAGTTCAGTGCTTGTTTTCTAATAACCAAAGCTTCAAAAAAAAGTAAAATAGCTGCCTTATCAAAATATATTATAAGCATGAAAATAATCGCCTGTTTATCTGCTCAATTTTCTTTTTAAATAGTTTGATAAGTATGTTGATAAGTTTTATTATTACACAGAGAAAGAGGTGAAAATACCGAAAAAAAATCTAGTAACCTTAAGTTAATTATTTTAAACAAACTAATGGTGCTACCTAATTATTTCTCTAATGAATGTGATATATATTATTATCTATTTAAAAAATACGATAATGTTTATTTTGGAACGGATAAACCGTACTTATTACAGTGTCTTCTTTGTGCTTTAAAAATTCATCAAATTGTACTCAAAATTAATTATAAATTTATGTATATTGTGTACAATAATACTCTCTTTTTTTGTAAATATTTAAATAACTATTGTTGTAAATAATGGACAGCAGGTCGTTTTCAGTGGGATTTACGATTGTTAACATTGGAAGAAACAAATTTAGGGGATGTTAAACACTGCCTTATATTGTGAAACAAAACTATGATGATTGGAAAATAATAGGTTACAACAATTCTGTGCCTAAAGTATTGTTGTTGATTATATTCTAGATATATTTTTGTTTTCAATTACGATTATTACTATTTAAATGAATTGTAAAAAAATACGCTGTGTTAAAATTAGATTTATATAATTTAAGCAAAAATAATTACAAAAATATTGTTATAAGTAATGAAAGAAAACGCTCGTAGTTTAATGCTTAGTTGGACTATTTATTAAATGTATATTCTTTGTAATTTGTCATTTAAAAATTGTAATATGTTTACTAGTTTTAAGGAGGATTAACTTAGAAAATAATTTTTCTAGTCTATTTGATTTTTATTATCATTATTATTATTCTTGTTTAAATATTATAATTAAAGAGAAGAGAAATTGTGGTTTAGTTGATAACGTTTGTTCCTTCAAACAAATTAATGATAACAACAAAGTCTATCCATACTCACACATTTTTCCTGTTTTTTTTTTTTTTTGGAAAAATCAATTCTTGAGTGCCTAATTTTGCATAAATTATGTAAAACCGTGTAAATAATAATTATATATATATTTTTAAAAATATTAAATTTGTTATCATTTTATTGTTAAAAACTACTTTTTAGGTGCCCCTCTTATGTACAAATAATGTCACTAAATCAAGGAACAAGATCCACCATTGCCAAATCAAATTTGTTATACAATTAATTTAATAGGAGAGGAATATCAAGGAAATGCTAGTACTGAAGACACTAATTATACAAGCTTTCATCGTAATTACCCGTGAAAATTTTGAAAAAATTGTAAGTGAATTTGAATTTTCATTTGGAAGTTCGATTGGGAAATTCATTTATAGTCTATTCACACGAGACATCCATAATTAAGCACGTTCAGATTATAAATACGACTATTATTAAGGGGAAGCTGGAGTTAGGCCTCAATTCGCTGTCTGAAAAAGTAACAATTTTTTGATCATCGATTTCTCGCTTGTTTTCTAATTATAAGATATTCAAACGTTGTAGCCAGTAGGCATTTTACGGTACATCCTACGGAGTTTTCCAATTTTCAAGATTTTCACTATACAGGGTGAAATCGAAATTCGTTTAAATCTTCAAACCACGTATAGGGCCCCAAAAATTGAGTCGATTTTTATAATATGCAAAGTGTATCACGGTATTTATTCTCGCAGTTGGCTGTGCCTTTGGTGACGTAGTATCGTAACTTGGTGCACACTTAACATTTGTTAATAAATTCTTCAATTAGCCAAACCAAACTACGATAATATGTAAACAAAAGCAAATCGGAACACAGCATCGAATGCACCGTGAAACGCCCAATTCAATCCCGGTTAAAGTGTTTAAATATTTCAAAAAACAAAGTCGGACTCCAGCTTGCCCTAAAGTAAATTAATTAAACTATGATGAGATTATTAAATGATGATTAATAAATATCCAATTAGGCCATTACCATAGCATAGCTAAATAAAGTTCATAACCCCTAGTGGGACACGAACCCACAACCTTTCGTGTACCGCACCACTGCTCTACCAACTGAGCTAACAGTTTATGGCTTAATTGAATATTCATTAGTCATCATTTAATAATCTCATTGTACTTCAATTAATTAATTTACTCATCATTTGCCTAATCGGGTAAGACTGGCGATATCGTTTGAAAAAAGCATCGGATCCTGGTAGCTCAGCTGATAGAGCAGTGATGATGGGTTCGTATGCCACTCAGTATTCCGAATTTGATTGTTATGCGATGATAATCGATATTCATTAACCATCACTATTATTGTTGGTCTTGGAATCGTTTATATTCTTTTAAGCGTATTGCATGAATATTAATGAAACCGGTAGCATCAATCGGTGAAAAATTCGACTGAATATCCATCGAGACTAAATCTTGATTGTATAGTGAATTCGGTGAGGATCTTCCTAGTATGATAACTGTAAAATCAATTAATTTTAATAAAGTTCAATCTGTTTTTGATGTGATAAAATACAAACCATTGCCTTTATAAATCTCTAATTTCACTGTACCGTTTACGGTTTTTTCAGCAATTTCGATACATTTTCTTGTATAATCACCTTCTGGAGCGAACCAGAAACCGTTATAGACGTAATTCGAGAGACGATCACTCAACAATTTCTTAATCTGATAGATTTCTTTATCTAAACAGAACAAATCTAAATCGGTGTGTGCTGTGTGTAAAATAAAAGCACCAGGACTTTCATATACTCCTCTAGACTAAAATTCAATTAATTTCTCGAAAATTATCCGATAAAAAAACTTACTTTCAAGCCAATAAAACGATTCTCGACGATATCAATGCGACCAACACCATGCACACCGCCGATTTTATTCAAATAACTAAACATTGATAATGGTTCATTTAAAGAATCGCGCTCATGAGTGATTATTTGATAAGGTAAACCTTCTTTGAATTCGATCTCGATTCGACAACTTTCCTCCGGCGCCAACTTCGGATTTCGTGTCATTTTGAACAGATCAGATGGTGCTTCATTGTTGGGATCTTCAAGAATTCCCGACTCATAACTGATATGCATCAGATTTGCGTCCATACTCCATGGTGATTGCGGCGTTACAGGTACCGGAATATTATTCTGTGTTGCATACTCGATCAAATCTTGACGCCCCTGGAAACGACTAGTGAACTCTTCAATTCGCCACGGTGCTATGATCTAAAACAAAAATTAATTTAAAGTATCAATTATTTCAGCATGCATATAAGAATTGTACCTTAATTCCGGGTGATAGAGCGTAACAGGATAACTCGAATCGGACTTGATCGTTGCCTTTACCGGTAGCACCATGTGCTATAAATTCAGCTGAATAATCACGGGCGCATTTGATTAAACCAACTGAAATACATGGACGTGCCAATGATGTACCTAATAAATAACGTGATTCGTAGATTAAACCGCCTTGAATTGCCGGCCATATGTATTGTTGAACGAACGTATCACGTATGTCGTCGATTACAACTTTTTTAGCACCGATTTTGAGTGCTTTCTGTTCGGCTTTATTGAAATCTTCCACTTGGCCGATATTTGCCATATAACAAATCACCTCGTAATCGTGATCTAATAACCATTTTAAAATACAGCTAGTATCAAGGCCACCGGAATAAGCTAAAATAACTCGATTACGACCCATATCGTTGGTGTAATATTATTGGTATAAACGCTAAGACATACGTTCCACCAAATACTAGATTGAAATATTAACTAAAACGTTTTATATAGTTTTGATGGTGTTGTTGTTATTATCATTTGGGGAACTTCGAATTAACCTTTGTGATAACATTTAGACGAAATTATGCTGGTATTGCTACTATCTATATTTATTTAACATTTCAATTGACATGTTATCGAATTTATATTTTTTTTATATTTATAATTTAACGAAGTAAAACTTGATATTCTAACGAAATGAAACAGAAAAGTACAATTGATATTGTCACTAATTTTAATTAGATTATAAACAACATAAAGATAGTGTTTTATAGGATAATCATATTGTAAAACTTTTTCAATTCTTAAAAAAATCATCCTATAAACCGATATATTTATATCGTTTATAATTGAGTTTCTATTCTAAGACCTTATTTTTTGTGAAATAATATTGCTTCATTTCTAACATTTTATAGCACAATATTAATTTACATTTGACGATAGAGAGGTTGATCGTTTGGAAGCAAATTTGATAACGAATGTTTAAGCCGTTCTAATATGCGATTAAAGTTATTCTTCACACAATTTCAAACACTTTTTAGATTGTAAAGAATAACTAGATTCAAAATAGTAGCCTTTTTTTAAACTAAAGAACAACACAATGGGAATTCTTTCAATATTCTAACAATTCATCTCAACGAAATCTTATCAATAAACATCGAATAGAATCTACTAAGAATTCAACAAGATGCACGAAAGCAAAATGTGTGTATTTTATTGTTTAGTGTGTAAGATTTATAAGATTATCGATAAATACACCATTTACAACATGCATTATTTAAAGTTAAACATTTCTTTCTTGAGAATATTTTCTTCTAAAAATCCAATAAAAATGAAATCGAAAACTATCTCATCTTCCGTTAAAATAAATTTGGTAAATCAATTAATACATTAATAAAAAAATAATTAAAATTAAAATACTTCTCAATTGGGAACAAATTAAAAAAATTAACAATTTTTAATAAAATCAATTATGATCAGGTATATTAAATGTGACTTTTTTAACGCAATTCTAGCCACTAAGTGTTGCTAAATCACTTAAGAAACCCTCAGGTGTTAAAATATGAGATGAACCGATTATTACTTCCCAATTTTTTTGTGCATTTGTTACCTCGTATGCACAACGTATTTCAGAGAAACACATACCACCAACAATAAAAACTAATAAACGTGGAACATTTTTTACAGTCTGTTGACCTTTATCTTTATGCCAATGCCCATATCTTGCACTATAAAAAAAACAAGATAATTTACAAAAAAAAATGAAATTATAAAATTGATATTATACCTTGTAGGTGCGTGATAAGCACTAGTTTGAGCACGGCCGGCTAAGAATGGGAAATGTTTATGATCCAACTTATCATCGATACAATCTTCCATTATATCTTTAATAACTGGCGTCCATCTTGACATTTGATAAGTTTGTTCAGTTATACGTTCTTTACGTGGAACTGTATATGTTTTCTTTCTATTTCCACCCTATTTAAATAATTTTTGGGTAGTACAATTAAAAAAAAAATACAATTAAAACAACTTACATCACTAATAACATTAACACCAAGTAATTGTAAATTAGCAATAGTTTGTTTATCTTTAATTTGTGCATGTGTTGCTAATTTCGATAAATTCTCATCAGTTATACCATTCTTTGTCATTGCATATAATGCAATAATACGCATCTTATCATATTCATTTGTTATTTTTGGATCTAATAATATTGGTACAATATTACGCATGTGATCTTTGATTTTTTCACCTTCAGCATCTGTACCCATTGCTAAATCTTGTTCAACTTTACATAATTTATCAACATAACCTTGATAAGCCTTCATACAATCTTCAGCTAAATGTAGATGTGTTGCATATTTTGATAATTCTTTTTGATATTGTGGCATTTTTTTAATCATTTGTGATAAATCTTTCATTGATTGTTTATCACCGGTTGTCATACGTTTTGAATCGGTGAATTTTTTTAAATTCTTTGTTACTTGTTGTGATACAACAGCAATATGTTGATGACGCAATTCCACCCATAATTCATCATTTTCATCCAATAATACTTCTTTTACTACACCAGCTGACGCTTCATATCTATTAAATCATTAATTAATTAATATAATTAATTAATTAAATAATTAAAAATAAAACGATTACTTGTAAACATCATTCTCGATCGGTAGCAAATCATAGGCCATCGCTTGGAATGTTAATTCATGTAATAATGGTGAAACACAATCAAAACCACGATCTAATATTAATAATTGTGAACGTGCTTTCTCTGAACCTTCACCCATTGTTGGTTCATCAGCTTTATAAGCATCCAATTTTTGTTGTATTAATTGTGCCAATTCAACATTACGATCCCAATCACTACGATAACGTACTTGTGGATATTCACCTAATGTTGCACATAATGTTGCAATCTGTTCAGCCATACGTTCCATATTTGCATTACGTGCCGCAGCAAATGTTGGATCATACATACATTGGAATGTATCAGGTGAATCCAATGAAAATACCTACAATTAATCAATAATTAACTAAAACAAATCGATTTCATCTAATTCATATGAAATAGTAAATTAATTAAAAGTATAGTAAAGCAATTAGTAAGCTAACATTTAAAGCTACCAAAGATCACACACCACACACCTGTGACTCATACGGTAAGAAGGCAATGTTGATCTCTTTAAGTGTTTTAATTTTCTTAGCTGCACAAGATTTGCACAGTTCATTGAAAAGTTCTTCCGGGCAAACTGTTAGAGAGAATAAAACATTGTTTTATTAAAACATCATCACAATAATCAATGGAAAACAAAACAAAACAAACGACAATTAAGTGATTGATCAACATTTTAAAATAGTGTTACACCATACTTTTATTTAGATTGTTTTTGAAGAAAAAAAAGACAATAAACCACAGCTGTTATGAGTTAGAAGCAGCATAGAAAGCATGAATTATTTCCATGTTATTTGTATTATGATTAGTATTATTATTAATGCTTTTTTTGTATACCTGTTGTTCACATGGAATAAAAGCCACGTTAATTTCTTTTAAAGTTCTAATACGTTTCGCTACCGGATGTTTGCAAAGTTCACTAAATAGAGTATTCGGACATGCTGTTGAAAATTAAATTAAATAATGAAACAAATAACATGTGTACCACGGTAGTTTACCTTAAAATTGGCAATGCATTATGTAAGTAACGTCGTAGATTTATTAATTCTTCACTACATTTGACAGTGGATTTTTCAAACGGCTGAACAAAGCTACGACGCTATGTAACCAAAGCATAGCCGACTGCTAGGCAAATTACCGTGCTACACCCGAAATTCAACAAAATCTACATCCAGAAACGCATCAACAATTGAAAGCAAAATTCACTGGAAAAACTGTCTTAAAATTAAAACTGAAACACGAACATCTTCAAAAAAAAACTAAGATGTCCAAATTGTCCCCCGTTCAAGGTTCAGTATTATTATTATCTGAAACCCCGGATTGACGCCCAGATGATACGTCCCTGTCTGCATCCTACTCGTAGTGTAACTTTGATATTACACAATTTATTCAAAAAAAAGTTACACTACTGTATCCCATAAAAATAAATTGATAGTTTTGAAAATGAAAGAAGAAATAAGCACACCTTCTGTGAAGAATACGTGAGCAGCTCGATACATCGGTCGTGGACTTTCAAAATCAGCCATCAAACCATGTACAGATTTCTCAGATGGTGTAATCAAATAAACTGCTTCCATTGTTGGTAATGGTTCACGTTTCTTATGTATATCTTCTACCACTAATAAATGAAAAATCAATAATTCATACTTTTATTCCTATACATATAGAATAATCAAAAAGATGAAAACTTACAAGTGATACCTTCAGCTGAAATTTCATGCATCTTACAACATGCTGAAACCATACGCATTGCTAATTGATCAACAACTAAGACACGCCATTCCATTGAATGCTGATTCGGGCCATTCTTTTTTATTGTTTTTATTTTAACTACTTCATTCATAATTTCTGGAAATAATAAAAGCAAAATTAATTTCAAAAAAAGGGGGCGATTTCGGTGGGATATCGTGTAAATATAGCATAATATTGACATATAAACGTCATTCACACTCCACCCCCCACCAACAACAAAATTAAAACTAAAACATTAATCAATAGAACAAAGATTAATTAAAATGAATTGATAATAATTGCTTGGAATTTATCAATAATTTAATAATTTTATGCGAAACTTATGTTATAATTGATATTCAATGATTAATTATAATTAAAATTTATAAAATTATCTAGTTTTCGTTGATACAACTGTCAAAAGATTCAACTGTTTGTTTTTTACAACAACCATTAAATAAATAAAATTATAAAACTTACTTAAGCCAACTTGTGCTTTTAATGCCATCTTGTTTTATTCTGTATTAATTGTCGACAATAATTAATTTGTAATTGTTGAATTATCAATTAAAATTCACTTGTAAATATAGCCCACTAGATTTTACGCCCGTATGAATGACTCATATTCCGTTTTTCTACCACAACCACAGCCGTGTTGATATCAATTGTGATTCAATGACACATGTGTAGAGTTGGTGAATTATAAGTCGACCTCTACTATAATAAAGCGGGAATTTTAAAATTTGTATCGAATTAAAAATAAAATACAGATAAAGATCGATTAATTATTCTAATTATGGATGTATATTTCCGTACAAAAATTAATCTATGAATTATGTTGTTAATTCAGTGTATTTAATTGATGGGTTTGGATGACCCGTTACATTTCAATTTGGGTCAAGTTATTTGAACGTAATCGATACGAAATATTTATCGTGTGTGATGTAGAGAGGGTTGAGGTCGAATCGGCGCAAGCGCCCTCGTTATATTTCATCCCCTTTTTGTGTATTTTCCCTGTTAAGAAAACTGTATATTTGGTTGACTAAATACGATTTATTTTCAATAATTTTCTACATTTGCAATTGAATTTTTAACTAAATTCTATCGACATTTAAATTCCTTTCTGAAACACGTGTAAAAATGGCACAAAATCGTTTAAAAGTTCTACTCGGATTCGATGATGAGATGATCACTGAAAAATATAAAAACCAAATTAATTTCACTACGAATAAAATTGGTGGAAAACCGGTGAGTTTACCAACAGTTTTATAACCTCAAAACGTGTTCTAAGAAAAAAAAATTGTTGATAACGAGAAAAAAGTGGCATGTGGAGGAGCTGGGATTTGAACCCAGGACTTTCAGCATGCGAAGCAGACACTCTACCACTGAGTTACACCCCCAATACAAAATCTACCCTATAATATCGTAAATATAGTACAAATTATAATTTTTTTTAGGATTTACCATCTAATATTAAATTGGAATTACCAATATGTCCATTATGTCAATTATCGAGACCTTTAGTGGTACAAATCTATGCACCGTTGGAGAATTCGAATTATCATCGTACATTATATGTGTTCGCTTGTATAAATCCGAATTGTTGGAATCATAGCGAAAGTTGGATATGTTTACGTATTCAAACACAGGAGAAAATCACTGAAATTGATGATTATGATGATAAAACAACAACAACACGTACAAATACAAACCTTACAGATTGGTGTACTGATGCTGATGATTGGGGTGGTGGTAATAATGATGATGATGATGATGATGATAATAATTGTAATATAAACGAAGAAAATGGCAATCTAATCAACAATCTTGATAAGATATCAGATGAGGATGATGAGAGTTGTAGTTTTGATGAATCTGTACGTCTATTTGGGAATTTAACTGTCGATGAACGGAATGCCAATAGTGGTGCTCTAGGTAATTATTTATTTTTTCTTTGATAAAATTAAAATCAACAAAACACACACAACTATTAACAATTAACTATTAGTGATGATTTTTATATAATCGTGATACATTCTCGTATGTTAAAAATGTTATCATTGTAGCTGGTGTAACACGTAATAGATTCGTACCTAAACCTTTATAAAAACCTCTCCAATTCTCATATAACCATATCATTTTAATACAATCGATAATACCATTATAATGATGGTGTTGATTTTGTAAACGTGCCCTAACAACTTGATACGGATACGTTATACCAACAGCACAAATCTTTGATATAGCTGCAAAACATAAATATTCACGATTATCCAATTTCGTTGATATTGGTAAATTATAATAATTATTATAGAAATTCTTCAATTCTTCATAGACCATAAATTGGATAGCACCATGACTAACACCAAACAATCCCGGTATTAATCCTTTATAATAACCACGTATACCATCTTTACGATACAATTTTATTAACGTATCAATCATACCATTGTATTGTTGTGTTTTTAAATCGTATTGTAAACATAAACGTGTCTTTACCACCCATAATGGATTTGTTATCAATAATGTTAATATACCAGCTTGTGTTGCTGATAATAGATGATAACCAGGTCCTAAACGTTGATTCTCATTACCATTTTGTATATAAGTTTTGATAGCATTATAGAATAAAAAATATAAACCCCATGAAGTACCAGCACCCCATACATTCGGTACAATACCACGATATAAACCTTTTATACCCTCTTGTTGATGAATTGTTCTAAATGCATTCCATATACCAGTGTATTGGGGTGTTTTATGTTGGATACCATCATTGCATGCAAAACGTATCTTGATCACATCTAACGGATGTAAAATTATTGTTGAAATCACACCACCAGATACACCGGCTATTAAATGTTCGATTTTTAATTGTTCCAATAATTTAAATTGGAAACTATTCGATGAATTTAATATTGTTATCGAGTTCATTTTTTAGGGTTAGAATTTATTATCAAATGATTCTTATTTAACATAATATTTTATGAATTGGATTTTAACACATGATTATCTCATTGATTATTTTATCACCAATTGCATTTCTGTTATAAGTTAAAACAGATAAATAATTGTGAAAATTTGATAAAAATTTGAGGTTATGTTGCAAATTATCGACATGTTCTAGAAAACATGCGCAATCACAATTCTAGTATTAAAGCAATTAAAGTTTAAGCCGATAATATAGATTACTAATGATCGATAATTATTTCTGAATTTATGATTTATTTTATATAATTAAAAATAATTACAATTAGTATTTTTGGATTTAATTACAAATAGCAAAATATATAATAAGTCCTCGGTAGTATAGTGGTCAGTATCCCCGCCTGTCACGCGGGAGACCGGGGTTCGATTCCCCGCCGGGGAGGCAATATTTTTTTCCCCATTATATTTAAAAAAAATTATAATTTTAGGTGGAGCTGTAGGTCGTCAACATTCACCCCCAGCTTCCGCCGAGATTGAAGGGGATGAGGGTGAAGTTGTAATTGTCGACACACCAACATATCCACAACGTGATATTGTAGCCCTCCTACAAGAGGTAACACCCTTACCTCAAGATTTATGCAGTTCGAATACAACAGCTGTACGTAATCGTTTGAATTATTTCCAATTCGTTCCATATTTCTTATCAGTATGGGAAGAGAATGATAATAATATGATTCCAACAATTAGTGATCGACATGTTAAAGAATTATTACAAGAATATCAACAGAATAATATCGATGATATTAATGCAATAAGTCCTGCTGATAAGAATCATGGTGTTGGTGGTGCAATAGGTGGTGGTAGGATTGATATGAGAGATAATGAGAATTATGAGAAAACAAATCCGGCCCATGGTGATACGATGTTTCATTATTTTTTAACAAGAATTCAAATGAATCCTGGCCAAATTTTACGTTATCATTGTAGAGATTCAAATATTGAACCGTTATTATTGTATCCAATACAAAATTTAACAAAATATTGTTCATATTGTCATTGTGAATTACAATTTGAATTACAAATCTTACCAACAATTATAACAAAATTGAAATTGATAACATCAAAGGATCAAAAGACTGAATCACGTTTAGAATTTGGTAATGTTTTAATTTTTACATGTGGGAATAGTTGTTGGTCGAATGATACAAATTGGAGATATGAGACTGTTGTATTACAATCGGAAACATATTAAATCGATCGATTTTAATTAAATATGTCATAATCTTAATTATTATAAGCATACTTCTAAACTTTAGATTTTAAATATTTGCAATAATGTAGATGCGGTACTTTATTCATTTATATTTAATTTAAATTGAAAAGTTAGCTTTCTTTTTAAATAGCGCCATCTATTAGTTAAATTGTATAACAATCACCTGAATCCGGTTCTGTAGATTTTAACAATTATTCAACAAGGCTTTCCAACAATACTTATTTTAACTTTAAACCTCTTCTGTAGTCATGTACTTGATTTATAAACTAATAAAACGACTAAATTGGAAAATTGTTTAATTTTACCTTCCTAGAAATTGTATCGACCCAGTACGCCACTGACATACCCATATAATTATTGTTAATACCAGTCCTCGGTAGTATATTATCTTTATTGAAATTATCTCTATTGAAACATTTTATACATATGTTAATTAACAATCCTTATAGAATATAATCGACATAACATGCCAGATACGGAAACGAAAAGGCCCAAAGACGGCATACCCATATAATTATACCAGTCGTCGGTAGTATAGTCAAAGAATACAAATACCACAGAAGATGCACAGAAGCTCATAAGTCGGCATTTTGTGGTTATCAGACTTTTAGTACCTACCCTGACTCACGAAGGGCGACACTTGTTCAATGTCGGTCGGTCGTCGACACTGTTGCCGACGGCGTAGGAAGAAAATCTACTAAATGGTCACGTGATACCCACTAGAAATTCATTTAGTCTATTTTGAAGTCAATATTCCTTTTCTACATCCAAATATGTCCATTATAAATATAAAGTAAAAAATTATATAGGTAAATATCTCCAAAAGTTATATTTAATTAAACAAATCAACAAAAAAATATTCGAAAAAAAATCTACCAGATTTTCTACTAATCTACCAGGCGGAGATTTATCCACAAGACGGGTCGAAATTCCACCAGATCTAGTAGAAATTCTACTGAATCGGCAACCGTGGCTATGAGTTCGGTTGGTAAAATCATCGTGCTTACCGACATTGAACAAGTGTCGCCCTTCGTGAGTCAGGGTAGGTACTAAACCAAAAAATCGAGATCTGAGCTTCTATGGTATTTGTATTCTTTGGTATAGTCCATGGAGGTATAACAAATGCGAGTCCGCATCGTAATATAAAATACACAGTTTGTTTTGAAGCCAAATAACACAGGAGAGGGGTACGCGGGTTTTGTTTTCTTCCAAGTTCATACTGTGACCGTACCGTAAACATGTGAGCTAATCCAGTGGCGGGTCAATTATTGTTCTAATTAAATTATTGAATTAAAATTTTGAATTGATATAATCGAACGCCTATTATACTGCCATGGAAAAAAACAACGGAGAAAACGAACATGTGAACCTATAATTAATCCCAGGTTTTAAACAAAGATGGTTATAGCTGAATTTGTATATACAGGGTGAGTCGGGAGGAACGCACCAAACTTCAGGAGTGTGTTGTACACGTGAAAATAATTTGAAAAAACTTATATATTGTTATCCGATTTTTATTTGTTTTCAAGTTAGAGTTATTACAAAATTTTGTACTTCAACATTGTTTTAATCAGCGTTCTTGTATTAAATTTTCAAAAATATCGCCATTGACCTGTAAACATTTTCTGCTTCGTTTACGAAGGGCACCAGTTGCTCTTCTGATTGCTTCAAGCATTTCTTTAATGTAGCTGCAGTATTTCTAATACGTAGAATTAGTATATCGCGAGTGTCGATTTTTACTTTGTATACTTCATTTTTGAACCAGCCCCACAAACAATAGTCTAATGGTGTGATGTTTGGAGATCTTGCAGGACCACCGCGCCCAATCCGACGCCCTGGAAACCTTACAATGACGATATTTTTGAAAATTTAATACAAGAACGCTGATTAAAACAATGTTGAAGTACAAAATTTTGTAATAAGTCTTTAACTTGAAAACAAATAAAAATCTAATAACAATATATGAGTTTTTTCAAATTAATTTCACGTGTACAACACACTCCTGAAGTTTGGCGTGTTCCTCCCGACTCACCCTGTATATATAAAAAAAAAACACGGAAAGACAAATCAAAGAATCAATCGAAACATTATTGATGATAGTGGAAAAATTAAGCAATTGATATTGTGGGAAAAACAGAGGAAACGAAAAATGTGTTCATCCATACATGCATACATATATTATAATAATTATAATTATAATAGATAATAATAACAATATAATAATATACAAGATAGAATAATAATAAATAAACCAAATCAATCAATGTATATTATTAGATTTCCTTATTGTCTAGGAGATTACAATTACTATAATAATTTTTAACGCGTTTAGAGCTTCTTTTGTCCACCCCGGAGATCCATCCACTGAACAGAACCACTTTGCAATTGTATTTAGATGTGGCAAAGACTTGTTGAAAGTTTGTCTAACAAAATTATATGCCTTTGGCGAATAAAAACTCAATATTAGGGCGAATGATCGTAATGCTGGATTATACTTTTGTTTCGTACGTCCCTTCAGCATGCGGTTGAAAATTTCAGAAGATGTTGAAGGTACAGACGACTAAAATATTTAAATTCAAAATTATTTTACTAGAACATTATTGCAATATTACCATGATCGTCGATTCGGCATTTTCAGTTATTAACGATTTTTCTCTTAAAATCTTGAGAAGGGAGCTTAAATTATTAACTCGAGATTTTAATCTCCAAACAGACTGATGAAGCGACCTGATTTTCAATGTTTGTTTTGTTAACTGAGTTTTCATTAAACATTAAACTATAGTGTCGTTTAGATTTTCTAGGAGTTGAAAAATCTGAACTGCTTAAATTGCCTGGGGTGCGTCTCTTTCTAGAATGGAAAAGGTAGTTTTGTTACTGAATATCGCCAAAATTTTGCATATTCAACATACCTTTTCTTATGCAGTGGTTTCTTTAAAACTTCAACTGCTGCACCTATGCCAGTTCCTTCACCTACATCCACTTTTGAAGCTGTTAAAGTTAGGGATGATTGAGGTGATGCCTTTGAAAGTGAAATATCTTTCTCGTACCTTTAATTATAAAATAGTATTAATTATTTTCCTTAAATTTTTACAATGTAAGAAGGAGCCATTCAAATTGTTACAACATAATGGTACTTACAAAATGTTTTGACGTTCTTCACTGCTGGATGTAGGACATTCACTTGCTGTAAGTGTGCTACTACTGCTTTCTTGGCTTAATCGCAATTTTTTGGAACAACTAGGTTGATCAAATTCTAACGGTGTTATTTGTCTAAAACAAACATAATATCAATTAATTAAAATTATATGTTATAAATATAAATGTTTGCAAATGTTTACCTTTTTGTGGGTGATTCAACAATACTTGTTTCAGAAGCACTTGTATCCGATGTATCTGGTTCAAACGGAAGTGGTACAGCTCCCTTTTTTAAACACTTGATTTTGCTTTCACCTCTGAATTCGAAATCACTATTTTTAAAATGAGCCGAACAAATTAACGCACTTTTAGTCAGTTGAACGTCCATGTTTAAAATTAATAAATAATTACGAACAATTTCTGGATTGTTGGGAAATCTAAAAAAACAATAATTACGAGTACATAGATATGTATTTCATCTTAATCGTTGAATTTGTCTTATTTTCTAACACCAGCTACAAGAAATTCTACGCCACTGGCGACGTAAACAATATGACATCACCTACCTGTGAAAAGATAAGTCCAGATTCTGGTAATTCAGTTTTTTGCACACAAAACACTGTCGAACCATTGTTCTAATGTTTGTTTGACTTTATAATGAAAAACAACACAGAAATAAAAAACAACAACAAATGGAATATTGGCAAATCGGACATAAACAATCACTAACTAAATTCCGCCATGTTCTCTCATTTTTCGAACAGCTGTTTTGCCGTTAGTCAGCAACGTTGCCAATGTGCGCATTAAATTTTCGAACATTATTCGCCGGTACGTAGGAACTAGATCTTATAATTCGTCAGATTTGATTCCTAGATGACTAAGGCGGCAACGTAGAATGCCGTGTGCGTAGAATGTGAAGCGTACTCGGCTTCACAACAAAACCAAAGCTGTGTTCTTTTGCCTTCGAAGTGATCCGAACGGTGTTGAAATGAACCATTAGCGCCTGCGCAAACGAATTTTTTATCTTGCTTTATTTATTTACCGTATACGCAATTCAATCTATGGTACAGTTATTGTTGATGCAAGACATAACCTCAAACAGCTTCAAATTCAGTGAACCGTTATTGTTGATGAAGAGAAATCTAAATTCTTAATATTAGGTATTTATAATTAAATACAAATCAAAATAAGTTTGATAATAATTTATTAGAACAACTTTGCAGAATCAAGGTAATTTAAGAAAGTGTGAAAACAATAGTGACAAAAGTATTCTGGTAATTAGAGTAATTAGTCCATTTTTGTTTCAAATAAATATGGATATCAATAATACGAATGAAGTAGATTTGACTGAAGCGGTTGAGAATATAGTTGAAGTATTTATAAACAAAAACAAAGTTTAAAATAAATAAATAAATAAAATATTCATAGGAATGGCTACTAAATGCTCCACTGCTCGATCAACATAATATTTTTTTTGCTATTGATTCTGATGATGAAGATAACAACGAACTTCGAATTCGCCAAGAAAGAACTAGCATTTGTCAGTATGTTGAAAATACCGTACGTTCATATTGTGATGTAGAGTTCAAAATCCATTTTAGACTCAATCGACAAACAGCGTATAATTTAGCAGGTTCGTATTAAATTCTATAAAAATGTTTTTCTCTGATTCCATTTTGAAGCGTTTTTCAATTCAAGCGATACATGTTTCTGAAATCCACCTAAAATTTTATGATTTACCTTACTTTAATTCTTGTACTAATTGAGGCATTTTCAGATCGCTATCAACAAACCAATTTTTTGCATAATCGTGAACCGACAGAGATAGCAATTACCCATGAGCGAGCTTTCCTGATGAGTTTGTGGTACTTATCAAATCTTGAAACATTTCGGCAAATCGCTGACCGATTTGATGTTTCACGTAGCTCAGCTCATCGAGTATTACTCAATACATTGAACTTCATCAATTCTCTTAGTGCAGAATATATCAAATGGCCTGATACTGATGATGAAAAACAACGAATCAGTGGTGAATTTTCAAGATCACAAAATATTCATGGCGTTATTGGAGCAATTGACGGTTGCCATGTTCGAATAAAGAGACCCACTGAACACGAAGAAGATTATTTAAATCGGAAACGATATCATAGTGTTGTACTTCAAGGTGTAGCAACAAGTAAAAGATTGTTTACAGATGTTCACATAGGTGAACCGGGATCTATGCATGACGCAAGAATATTGCGGAGGTCTCCACTGTATGAAATAGCAACAGAAGACCCCACTTTCTTTGGAAACTACTACCTTCTTGGTGATTCTGCATATCCAAACCTTCCCTGGCTTTTATCGCCATTTCGAGATAACGGTCATTTAAATAGAGCCCAAAGATTGTTTAATTATCGTCATTCATCAACTCGTATTAAAATCGAACATGCTTTTGGATTACTCAGATCAAGATTCCGACGATTAATACGTCTAGACAATTTTAGAATTAATATTATCGTGGACTGCATAATGTCCGCATGTATATTGCACAATATTTGTATACTAGAAAACAATGATAATGATGATTACGAAAATGACGATAATTGTAATGATAATAATAATAGTAATGATGATAACAATAATTAATGGTTAATTTTATAAAGGTATTTAATCTAATAAAAATTTCAATAGTTTATGACTGCCTGTACACGCTTTAATAAATAAAATTGTAAATATTAATTAATGGATCTAAAACAATTTTTTTTAGGTAAATAAAGATAATTAAAGCAATTCTATTTCATGTTTCAATGGATTGTCCATTTATTTCAATAACATCAAGAAAAAATTATAAGATATTCAACATCAACAACTAATTGCAATAAATTTACCACCGGCATATCAAAAAAAATTACTTGACATCAACTTCAGACCATTCATCTAAAAATTAAATTGTTAGTTGTTAAATTTTAAGTTCAAAATTTATACAATACAGAGAGAGAGAGAGAGAGTTTAAGATGAATCCTTGGATTTAAATTCAAAATATTTTTCAATTAGTTGACACTGTTTATCTTGGAGCAACAGTTTACGTTGTTCGACTTCAATCATTTTTTCCATTAATACAATCTTTTTCTCGTCTCTTTGACATTTTTCAGAGTAACGTTCATTAATGTTAAGCTTCTTTTTTTTTGTACCAACAGATATTTCGTAGTCAATTACAACTGTAGTTTTTAAGTCCTTATTATTATTATTTTGATCATCATTCTCTTTGTCTTTTTCGTTCACCATATTCGATCTTGTAATTCTCGTTAGATTCTTTTTTTTTAATGTGCTTTTAGTATAACAACCACTATTTGACGGCTTATCGCCAACTATTTCGTCCATATCAAAGAAAAACTCAAATTTAGTACAATCACGTCCTGTTTTATCTCTACACTCTTTATAAGAGCGATACAAATTTTTCCATTTATCTGAGCACATTTTTGCGGTTACATCATGCTTGTTGCTTACTAAATCATTACAGATGTTATCCCAAAAATGTTTGCGATGTACAGGATGATGTAACTCATCAATATGTGAGCCGTAACTTGCTATTAATAATTTAGTGGCATTATATAGCCAAAAAAATTTTTTTTTGGGCTGACTCTTCGATGTTTTAAGGTGTGGTTCTTCTGTACCATTATTTTTCTTTTGTTGTTGACTCAGTATTTCGTCAATTTGACTCGGTGTTTCTAAGACACTCTCTTCGATTATATTCACATCTTCAATAACTAATTTTTGATGGCAATTAACATTACTCACTGCCATTGCTGCCTTAAACATGGCCCGTGCATATTCTTTATCTGTTAAAGGAAACAAGAATAATTTAATGTAAGGAAGATTACTAATAAGAATGTAAATAATTAGCATTAATTATACCCATTTTTAAGTACATACTATTAGTAAGAAGAAATTACTTTTTCAATAATAATTATGAAAATATTAAGACAACTGAACCAAAACACAAGTTATGCTTTTATTTAAAGTAAAGAATTTATACATATATGTAGGTATACTTACCATTTTGGATTTTCTGCTGATCACTTGTAGTTATTAACACGGTGAAAATTGATTTTTTTTCAGGGTCGTAAAAATGATGTTCAACTAGTTTATTATCCATTATTTTTTTTTTATTTAAAGATCTTCTCTTTAATACGAAATTAAGATACATAAAACTAAAACAATAACGTATGATTATTGATTATAATTGAAATTTTTTTATTTTTTTATTGCGTATTACCGATGGCGTTAGGCGAACACGTGTATTGCGTATAATGGCGTATACGCTAAGTAAAGCAAGATAGAAAATACGTTTGCGCAGGCGCTAATGGTTCATTTCAACACCGTTCGGATCACTTCGAAGGCAAAAGAACACAGCTCAAAATAGCGGAGTCCAGCTGTTTTTGTTTACACGTCCATGGTATAGTCGTATAGTGGAGGTGGACTTCCCGTTGAGCGTTTGTCGAGTGTAGACGTGTGCGAAGGTGTGTAGACAGGGATTTTTGGTTAATTAAGTGTTAACTAATTGTTCAGGTTCATACGCTACAGGGAAGAAGAACTATCATATTCGAAGTAAAAAAACAATCAGTGAAACGGGTAGTGCGTGTCGGAGTAGGTGGCGGAGGTTCCGGAGAGCGCGGCGAGAAAAGCGTAAGTGAGGTTAGGCTAGACTAGTTTGTGTTTAGAATTTGGTTTGGATCCGGTTAAATAAACACGAATTTAGAGTTTGATTGATATTTATTTACGCGGATATAATACCACAATTTGAATATCTCGATTTAATGATGATTAACGATCGATGGTGTATTGGCGTCAGGTAGACACGTCCAGTCAGTTCGGTAGTCGGTGATGGAAGGCATATGCACCATATGATATGGAAGAGGTAGAGAAGAAAAGAACAGAAAAGAACTTCGAGAGCGCGAATCTGGCCTAACGAAACACTGTTTTTAAGTGGTCCTTGTGTTCTTCTGCGTTGTCTGATGCTACCAGCACGTCGTCCAGGTAAACGAAAATGAAATGGTGAAATGGAGGTCACGTAGCACTTCGTGCATGAACCGCTGGAACGTTTGGGCAGCGTTGCACAATCCGAAGCTCATACGGGGAAATTCGAAGAGTCCGAACGGCGTAATTACGGCTGTTTTCTGCACATCGTCGCTGGCTACCGGTATTTGGTGATAGGCCCTCGTTAGGTCTATGGTGGAGAAGACCGTTTTCCCATGTAGGAAGTAGCTGAAATCATAAATATGCGGAATTGGGTACCTGTCTGGTACTGTGATGGCGTTCAGGCGTCGGTAGTCGCCACAGTATCTATATTCTCTATTAGGTTTCTTGACCATGTGTAGTGGACTGGCCCACGAACTTTTGGACGGCCTGCAGATACCAATGTCGCACATGTGTTTGAATTCCCGTTTTGCTGCGGCTAACTTCTCCGGTGCTAGACGGCGTGGTTCTGAAAAGACGGGTGGTCCAGTTGTTTCAATGTGGTGCTCGATGGGGTGCTTGATGGTGGTTGGTTCTGTTGTTTGCTTGATTAAATCTGGAAAAAAAGTTAATATTTAGTTGAATTCGTTCTCCGCCTTGATTGCCCGGACTGCTGTGATGTCATCGCTTGCTTTCACTTTCCCTGGTACGGTGAGGAAGGTCACTTGGTCTGTTAACCGTTTGTTCCTTATGTCGACAAGGAGTCCGAAATGACGTAGGAAGTCGGCGCCTATTATGGGTTTGTTGACGTCTGCTACCACAAACTTCCATGTGAAGTCCCTGCGGAGTTTAAAATCTAGTGGCACTGGTATGTAACCGTAAGTGTCTATGGTCGTGTCGTTAGCGGCATATAGTTTGTAATTGGATTGTTTACGTTTCTGTTTCACTAAAGTCTTGGGGTATACACTAAGATCTGCTCCTGTGTCTACCAAGAACTGCATGCCCGATTTGCGCTCGTAGACAAAAAGACGGTTTTGTTGTGCCAAGCCGTTGTTGACCGTCTTGAGCGACAACGGCGGTCGTAGTTTTCCTGTTGGTACGTACATGGCTGTTTGCACTTTTTGGCTTTTTCTCCGTATCTTTCGTAACACCAGCACTTACCACTCCCGTTTTCTGCACGAGATCGAGAGCGTGAGCGTTGGCGTTTTTGTTGGTTATTGGACATGCGCTCAACCATTTTTGTGAGTGCTGCCACCTGCTCTTTCAATTCCGCGATCGTTGTGTTGGAGTTGTTTTGCGTAGTGCGCAGGCTTGTCGCTGATACGGCGCCAATGTTGCTCGACGACAATGACGTCGTTTCCTGGATTTTGTCGGCCAAAATGGCGACTTCCGATAGATCACAGTCACTCTGTGTTGTTAGGATAGCTTGCATGTTTGCCATAATGTTTTTAGAAAACTTTCTGTTACCATGCTTCCCGCCAGGTTTCTTAAATGGCGCAGGAATTGTGACGGGGTTCTGTCTCCCATTTCCTCGTGTCCTAGTAACTGCCTCATCTTTTTTTTCTTGCGAAACAGATAGGCATCTTACCAGTTCTTTTTTTAGCGTTGCGTACCTGTTTTCTAGGTTGGCGACCACATAGTAAAATTTTGGGGCGTCTTCCTTTATACCATTGAGTAAAAATTGGCTTTCCAGTTGTACAAACCACAAAGATGGTTTCTCAGGCCAAAATGGCGGAATCTTTATGCTCACGCGGTCTACGGCTGGCGCTGTCATCGTTTGGGATTCTGTTGTGTTGAATTCAGAGTCGTTGTTTGGCATCTTGTACGCGGTGTGCGAATTCCCTGTTGGTTTTCGCGGTTGCGCTGCTCTTACATTAGATTATCACTGGTAGAACTGTGGACTCGCGGCTTCGGGGAAACACGTGTTCACCTTTTGTTTTCGCGCGCGATTTCACTTTGTTTTTAGTCGGGGTCACCACTTTGGTTTGGATCCGGTTAAATAAACACGGATTTGGAGTTTGATTGATATTTATTTGCGCGGATATAATACCACAATTTGAATATCTCGATTTAATGATGATTAACGATCGATGGTGTATTGGCGTCAGGTAGACACGTCCAGTCAGTTCGGTAGTCGGTGATGGAAGAGGTAGAGAAGAACTTCGAGAGCGCGAATCTGGCCTAACGTCCTCAGTCTTGCCAACTGATATTTTTGTTACCAGCTGCGATTTTAGTTACTGTTGGTGTCTCCACAAGAACATTTAATTTTACCTTCCTAGAAATTGTATCGACCCAGTACGCCACTGACATACCCATATAATTATTGTTAATACCAGTCCTCGGTAGTATATTATCTTTATTGAAATTATCTCTATTGAAACATTTTATACATATGTTAATTAACAATCCTTATAGAATATAATCGACATAACATGTCAGATACGGCAACGAAAAGGCCCAAAGACGGCAATCAACAAATAATGACAACATACATATAATAACAAATGATGAATAAAACAGCCTTCTATTGCACATGCTTGCATTTAAAATATCAGCGGATAAACACTACAAGTTGTTCGGCAGTTTTAAATGGTTTAGGAGTATCTGAGAAGTAGACACTGCAACACTGAACTTCGTAATTAGAAAAAAAATTTAAGTGTCCTACTAGAAGGTTTTTGGTTTTTATCTGTTCCTCAGTCATTAGTATCTCACCGTACTACCGTAGCAACCGATCACAAACACTGCCAGATGCACAGGACATCGATGTATCTTTTCAAGTTCCATTGCAAGGTTGAGATCTCTTTGGATGGAGTGCAGATTGTTGTGGTCTATTTTTACTGTAGAGTTAATTGTGTATCTCGTACGTTTGATGTTCTCCTGCAATCGGATGTTCTGCAGGTGGGCAACAGAGACTTCAATTAATATGATTTCATCAGGATTAGACAGTTTAATAGTAATTTGCTTCCCGCTCTCACAGAAACTTCTCTTTTGTTGTGTTGGAAATTACCATTTAAGGTTGCTTTCCCAAATTGTAGCTGGTTGGTGATTTCTTCTGGAGCTGCCAGTTGGTTCAGGAGTGCCTTGAGGACCCAATATATTACATTATCATGTCTGGTGATGTAGGCGTTGGTTGGACGCCGATGCCACATGGTAGGCTGTTTCTGTCGCTGAACACCCTCGTCTGTAGTTTCTTTTGCGCCCTGGGATCGAACCCAGTCCATGGAGTTGTTCTTCTGCTGCCGAATGCAGTAGGGAGAGCCTCCAGCTGTCCATAAATGGCGATGTACATATCGGAAAGGTTAGCTTTTCGGCTTCCTCCTGTACTACTTTCCCATAGTGCATATTTTTCCCCCACTCTTCAATTACCATTTTCTGGTGTTGTTCTTTTATGTGCTTTGTGATGTTTCTGCACATTGTTTGGAAGTCTCCCATGGAATAGTCTGATCTGGGGTATGCGTATTTTTCTATGACATAGTCATGGTCGCTCAGTGGGTTTCTCCATCCGGCTTTTTGCAAGGTGAGGTAAGCTTTTTTGGTGTTCGTCATGTCAGGATGTGTTTGTTAGGTAGACACCCCTACGAACATATTGTAGTTCCGCTTCCAGCTCTATCGTTTTTTTTCCGACAAGTATACCCTGTTGTTCGAGACCGTGCGGGCCGTGCGGCCTTTGATGTTGTTTTCAACTAGGATTTTTCGAATTTCGGTGTCGATTTCCCTACAGTTTTTGAGCGAAGTAGCTCTTTTTTCGTTTGGGTATATGTTCCCCATCACATAGTTGGCTGCTGGGGCCACTGTGCTGTTGAACAAAATTACTTTTTGTCATGTGGTTAGATTAGATTCAAAGATAGTTCTGGTCTTCGCTAGGATTTTTGATGTAATGTACTCAACGTTTTCGGATGTGTCTCGTTCTAGTTGGTCTAAGCCTAGGTATTTATAACTCTCTCTGATCACAGGCAGGAAAGGTGCAGCATCATTACCGTCTCCGTCTAAGTCGTTACCACTGCTGCAGTAAACGCCACATTTAGCCTCATTTAGTGTCAAGCCTATTTCTTTGGCACTTTTTCAGTTCTGCAGTTATCAGTTTCATGCTTTGCCTGCTGTTGCAGTGGCATTTAATGTCATCCATGAAAACCAGGATCTGATGCTGTCCCCTGGTGGATTTATTAATTGTCGGACTGGTTTTGATGTGGTCTATTATTCCTGCAGTGAGAAGGATGAAAAGTAGAGGATTGATGGGATCACCCTGGTACACACCCCTTTTTATGTATATCGGTGCTGTTCTTGTGTTCCCCATTCTGACCTGACACGACCACAAGTTCATTGAGCCTTGTAGTACGTTCTTAATGTTTGTGTGTAAGGGAAGCATGCTAATCAGTCTCTTGAGTTGACGGTGCGAAACCGAGTCGTAGGCTTTTTGAAAGTCGTACCAGGTGGAGTAGTTCTTTTTTCTGTTTAAGCGTGCCAGTTATGTTATGGCTTTGTCTTGTAGCATACCCTGAACAGTGCCCCAAGTATGCTCTCTGGACAGCTGCTCTTTCGGAATGGTCCATTCAGGCAGGTGTTGCTTAATAATATCTGTGATGGTAGCAGTCAAGATTTTGTAATCTGTGTTAAGAAGTGCTATAGGTCGATAGTTGGCTGGATCACTTTCGTCACCTTTTTTTGTACAAAAGCACAATAATTGCTCTTACGTCCAGCTCACTAAGTTGGCCTCCACCTTGTAACATTTCCATTGATGAGGTATTGTTGTGCGGTCGGAAGTACTTTGTACACATAATTTGGTATACCATTTTCACCTGGGGCCTTCCAAGGTGATGCCCTATTTATGGCTTTGGTCACTGTTTCCTCGATCTTGTATCTGTCTGCAATTCAAAGTTTAATTTTGTTAAATGTTTTTGCAACTTGCCCAGCCACGTGTTGAATACTGGTGTCTTGCATTCTTCTTTTTGTTGGGAATATAAGTTTTTATAGTACTCTACAACTTTTAACGAAAAACGAAGAGTTAATGAATACTGAAGACAACACGAGAAATCAAAAAACATCAACAAACCCAAATAATAATAAAAAGGTAACTCCACCACCAACTATTATACACAATAAACCCCAAAAAGAAGTGCATAACAAAAATCTCTTCAACGCATGTAGAGATACCCTAAAAATGGGTATTATATAAAATACACAATAAACAACATAATTATACAAGCGAAAATCATGGAGGAACGGAAAGCCTTCAAAGAGCTTCTTAAAAATAAGGCAGTGTACTTCCACACTTACACGCCCAAAACTGAGAAAACGCACTCCTTTGTTATCAAAGGACTTGAACACGCTCCACAACCGGAAGAAATAGCGGAAGAATTGAAATACTTAAAAGTCCCAGTACACAACGTGTATAAAATGAAGACGAAAGGCAAAGCTATGTACATGGTAATTAATAACAGATGCGACTATTACCATTAATAAAATAAAAAACACAGTGCCATATTTGTGTAATATAAAAATAGTGTGGGATAGGCTAAGAAATAGAACAAGCATTACACAATGCCACCGTTGCCAAAAATGGGGGCATGAAGCGAACAATTGTTTCGCACCACCGGTGTGCATCAAGTGTTTAGGTGAGCAATTAACAGCAGAATGCAGCAGTGAAAATCAAGACAACCCCAAGTGCTACAATTGTAACGGAGCTCACCTCAGCAGTTCATCAGAGTGTCCCACATATGTTGCAAAAGTGAAACAATCAAAACATCAAAATCCAAGACAGACAACCAGAACTAGGCTAAGAGATGCCCCAATCCCAACAACTAATGTGTGGGAAGAACGTCGAAAGCAAAGAAATGAGGAAGACACACGCGAACAACAACCACAGAAAACAACACATCAAAAAACTGATATGAGCAGTGTAAATAGCGTAAACGAAATCGTGAGTGAGGTAAGCAAACTAAATGAACTAATTAATGTTAACAAATTGTTAAAGTACATTAAAAATCTGAACCAACAGCTGGTAAATTGTAAAACGGAAGGTGAAAAATTCACCACCCTCATAAATGTAATTACCGAAATCGACAATGAATAATATCAAGATCATGTTCTGGAATTGCCAAAGTATTACGAAGAAAATGCCAGAATTAATTAACTTTGTAATCCAACATGATGTTGATGTTATTGCATTGTCGGAGACAAATATAAGTCCAAATTATAAATTAAAAATTGTGAACTTTGATGTATACCGCCGGGACTGAGTCCATACAACAGGCGGGGGTGTAGCAATAGCCATAGAATCAGAAATCCCCCATCACACACTCCCAAACAATGATGCAACAAACATTGAAACCATCTCCATTCAAAACATAATCATATTGTAATAACATTTGTATACAATCCACCAGATAACAATTTTAAGAAGAAAACGCTGGCAAACTACAAGTGACCAAACATTTAGACTCCAAATGAACCAATTAAATAATGAAATAAAACAACTGATAAATGACCACCGTAACAAAATATGGCAAGAAAAGCTGTCAAATCTCAAACCACAAGACAATAGTCTTTGGAGACTAACAAAAGCCTTAAAAAACAAACATCAAAAAATTCCGCCAATCATAAATCTAGCGAATAATCTTACTGATTATAACGACCAAGACAAAACTCAATTATTAGCTGAAACGTTCCAGAAAACGTACCAATTTACAGATGATGCACTTAGTCAGGAACAACAAGATATAGAAAAAGAAACTGAAAATTTTCTCGGAAATCCTAAACCTTTAACAACAACTCAACTTTCCAAAATAATCACAAATCATAAAGAAATAATCAACATCATAAAACACCTGCCAAAACGTAAATCTCCAGGTAAAGACAACATGAGAACATGGTAATAAAGAACTTATCGAGAAAAGCAATAATTCAACTTGTATACATTGTCAATGCAATCTTTAAAATACAAAAATTCCCGGATACCTGGAAGAAACAAAAATCATAACAACCCCAATAACTATAGACCTATAAATCTGTTAACCAGATTTTCGAAAGTTGCAGAAAAAATAATACACAATAGACTGGTGAAATTCATAGAAAAAGAGAAAATATTAATACCTGAACAATTTGGATTTAGGAAAAACCACTCAACTACACAACAGGTAGTTAGAATCACAGATGAAATATCAACAAATTTCAATAAAGACAAAACAACAGCAATGCTATTGATAGATTTCGAAAAGGCTTTTGATAAGGTGTGGATAAAAGGACTACTGTACAAATTAATAAATATAAAAATACTCCCATATTTATTACACCTAATTAAAGATTATTTAACGAATCGAGAATTTACCGTAAGAGTGGGAAACGCTGAATCGACGCCCACAAAGATTATATCAGGTGTCCCACAGGATTCGGTAATTGGGCCCACACTATTTAATTTATATATAAATGATATGCCTAAATTCATCAAAACAAATCTAGCCCTCTACGCCGATGACACCGCCATTTTTGCACATTCCTATTCAGCAGAAGTGGCCAATCGGCAAATTCAAATACACACCAGACAATTGGAAGATTATTTCCATAAATGGAGAATAACAATAAACACAGACAAATGTGAAAACATTGCCTTTAGCAAAAAATACACTAATAACAAGAGATTCACAAAAACAATAATCAATGGGAAAAAGATCGAAGAAAAACAGTCAGTTAAGTATCTGGGGGTTACACTAGACAAAAGATTATCTTTCCGACCGCACATTGACACAACACTTAAAAAAGCAAAATCTATTTTAAAAACCTTATACCCAATCCTAAAGTCTCCATACACGACCAAAAATAATTAACAGATAATGTACAAAATGATCATAAGACCCATCCTAACATATGCAGCCTCCGCCTGGTGCTCGGTTTCAGACAGAAAACTTCGGACAATGGAAACTTTCCAAAATTCCTGTCTGAGGTTGATTACGAACGAAAGCAAATTTACACGAATTCAAATGCTCTATAATTTAGCCGAAATAATGTCCATTAAAGATCACATCACAGAGATGTCAAATAAATTTCACAACACTAAACTTTGTTATAATAAATTAATGAAGAAAATCAGCGAAAAAAACATAAATAACATCAATTTTCAAATTAAACACAAACTGCCATATCAGAAGATGGAGTTTTTCAACACAACAATAGGTATAGCATGCTAGAACCAGCAATGTAGGTAGTATAGATTAGTTGAGTAAACATTTCACCAAAATATTATTCTTGAAAAGGTTTTTTTGTTCAATTTTTCTTTAAATTAGTATAGGTAAATGCACCAGTGAATGAACATTTAGTGCATAAGTTTGAAAATTATTTTAGCCATACTTAAACTACGACGATAACAGGAAAATCCTATATGGCAAATTGCTTCTAATACTTTGATTATTTTAATAATAGAATCATAAACTTGAGAAAAATGGTCATTTATTCGTAATTCAACTTTTAGTAAGAAAATATAAAAAACTCCAGTAAATGAACATTGAATTCCAGTAAATAAACACTAAGGTCCAGTGAATGGACAAAACTAATAGGGGTTCGCGTTTTAAACAATTTTTTTCTGTTTCTTTTTTGGCTGTGCTTTTTTTCCTTCTGCTTTTCTTGTTCTGTCTTCATTTCTCTTATCTTTTAATGCAATCGCTTCAGTTTTCTTCCGTTCTTTTTGATCGTAATGTTCTTTCCATTCCTTGGATGTCAAAGCAGAGGGCATTTTATCTTTTAATTTTTTATTACTCACCTTCTCTTCAGTTTTTGGCCAATCTAAGTGCGTTTTCCAAATATTATTATCAATGGAAAGGTGGTTGCTTGAACTAGGTGCTAACTTGATATCTGACAAAATAGTTATTTTCCCTTTTTTGTCGTGAATATTTATACTGTTTATGTTAGAATCTTGTAATATATTATTTTTGGCAATAATTAAGCTACTAACACTAGTGTAGCTTTCTTTAACATCACAATTAGTTAAAACAATATCACAGTCCGTTTCTAGTAGCTTATCTTCGGATAACTTATTTTCACAATTACCAGATCTAGCAGGAAGATGTTTCTCTACTATTTCAGCGCCAAAGTCATCGCTCTGTTGAATCAAAACTTTTTCATCAATCTTATCTATGTCTAAATTAATGGCACCAAATGAAAGGTTACCGTGATCATCTGTATGTTCAGTAAATAAGGTCATATCATCGAATTGAAAAGGCATTGTATCTATGATTGACTCCGTCAGTGGCACAGCGTTTGTAATGTTGTGATCATTATTATTATTATTACTATTAATTACAGTTGGACTTTCATCTTTGCACTTTTGATAAACTGTATGGATTTGGGAATTTTTATCACGAATCTGATCACTGAAGTAATAATTTAAAACCTTTAAGGTTGCTTGTAGATCATGTGGTGTAGGTTTTCCATCTCGTCTTTAGACATTTCATTTCGTCTAAATGATATTGTTTTTTGGTAATTTAGAGCATCCGGGTCTAATGGAAATAACCCACAACATCTGAAGCCGTTTTTAATAATGTTTTCGTTTATTCCTCGAGCGAAAGCTTCATTAAAAAGAGGAGCAAAAGTGGCTTTTGTTATATATTTGTTGGTCATTTGCTTGTGTTTTTGAACAACTTGCTTCCAAGCCGTCTTAAGAGGTTTGAAAATCGAAACATCACATGGCTGGATTATGTGAGTTGCGTTTGGCGGTAAACAGTAAAGAAGTATTGATTTTTCAACACAAAATTCAAACAATTCTACATTAATATGAGACTTATGGCCGTCCAAAAACAAAAGTATTGGCAATTGTATTTTGTTTTCTAATAACCAAGGATAAAAACAGTTAACAATATATTCATAAAACGTTTCGGATACCATCCACCCCGAATTTGATCTCCCAAGAAAATATGAGTCAGGTATTGAAAAAGCCACATCTCGGGGAACTCTTTTATATGGTACAACTATCATTGGTGGTACTATTAGTCCAGATGCTGCAAAATTGCACAAGACTGTCATACTTTCCTTTTCCGGTCCACTACTTATCGCGTAAAAATCTTTATAATTTTTCGGTCCTAATAACTTGCCAGTCTTGGGACAAAATTGCATCCCAGTCTCATCAGCATTATACAGTAAAACTTCGTTATAACCCTCCCGCTTATAACGTTTTTCCCGGCTATAACGCTCTTTTTCTTCGGTCCCGGCCTCCTGAGCAATATTTCAATGACAATGTTATTCGTTTTAACGCTCCGATTTCCCGGTTATAACGCTCCAATTTCGACTTATTTTCAACTTCCCGCCAAGAAAATTGAAAATTTTAAAAATTTCGGGAAGTTACTGCTTTTACCCCGATTTTCGAAAATTGAGTTCTTAACAGATATTGACGTTTTGGGGTCTTAGGAAACTATTTTGACTATTTTTGCGAGGGTGTCTGTATGGCTGTATGTGTGTGAGTATGTAGGTAGCTCATAACTTTTGAACGGCTTGACGGATTGAAACGCTCTTTACGGCATTCGAAAGACCTCCACCAGACTTGGATTTCGTGTAGATTTGAACCGATTCGGCCCGATTGATTTTGAGAAATTCAAAAATAAACCGATTTTTTTTTTGTTAAAATCATGTTTTTTCTATACACTGTACAAGGCTATTTGTACACACTGTACAACGCTATTTCACATCACAGTTGGCTATGCCTTTGTTATATCGAGTCGTGTAGCTTGATTGCATATTTTACTAGATTTGACATTTATCAATAATGAAAAACGGACGATCGAATCAAGCTACGATCCTACGTAACCAAAAGTCTTGCCAACTGCGAGGTGAAATAGCGTTGTACACCCTGTATGTATGTTCATAGACTTTATTCTATGTTTTGAAATAAATTTTGTTCATTTCATATTTTAAATGCATTTTATTTGTTCATGCTATGAATTTTTGTGATTTCTCGGTTATAGTGCTTTCCCGGTTATAACGTTTTTTTACCTTGGTCCCTAGAAGTGCGTTATAACGAAGTTTTACTGTATATTCGATTAGGGTCGGTAGCCATATCTTCGAGATTTTCCCTTCGTAGGTACTCTTTTAAATTCTGAAACCAATTCCTAATTGTGTCTTCAGTAACAGCTGCCCGTGCTTTTGAAATAATTTCCGTGTTTCTTTTCACTATGGTGGGTCTTCTCTTCAAAAACAGCCTTAACCACTTCTTACCCGGCTTATCATTATGAAATGGATTTTTACGGCCACTTGTTTTGAGGATCTTCTGCACGGCCAGCTAAAGCTCATTATGGTGCATGGGGAAGCCTAATTTTGCTTTGGCAATTATCCAATCCTCTGAAATTTTCTCTTCGGATAATAATAATGTTGGTGGAGGCCCCATTCTTCGTTCCATAGGTACCATATTCCTAATTTTACTATTGATCGTGGACTTTGGAATTCCATACTTCCTCGATGCAGCATTCTGGCTGATTTTACCATCCCTAATTTCGTTAATGGCCAGTTGTAGCTGGTCTTCTTCATAGGTAAATCTGGTATATTGCTTTTTGTTCGACATCTACATGAATAAACAAAATATCTCTATCAATAATGCAAGTCATAAATATAAAGAATAAGAATTACTATATTATTTAACACTGTGTCCATTTACTGGTCCATGAGTAAGAACATGGACCAGTGAATAGACAGACCAATTTTTTTATGAAAATATTAAATTTCAAGACTCTTATTAGTTACAGTCCATATATATTTATACTTACCTATATTTCTATAACTTAATAGAATTTGACAAATAATTATAGTAATTAAAATGTAACAGTAATTACTTAGCAATCCTGAATACATACCTTATTAGTTTTATCTATGTTTTATCTGCGTTGTGCATAATTGACGTACATACTACAAGTAAACTTGATTTTAAATTGATAATCATGTGAACGAAATAAACCAATCACAGCAGGCCAAAGGAAAATATTCATATATTCAATTGTTACAAGAACTAAGGTCTCTAGTTTTACCTATTTATTAAAATTAGCTCAAACATATAAGAGTGTTCATTCACTGGTTATTGTTCATTTACTGGTGCCTTTACTAGTATAGGTTCATTACAATAATAAAAAATACACCAAACCGTACATTAAAATAGCAACTTAAGTAACAACAAAAAAATAACCAGTTCACTACATAAAGTTATGTAAACTAAGAGGTAGATGTAAGTTTATAGGCTAAGAATGATGTAAGATCGATGTAAATACCATTAAAATAATAAAGGCTTTTGAAAATAATATAAATAAATGAATCACCGCCGGTTAGGCAATATTTTTTTCCCATTATACTTCAGAAAAAAATATAATTTTAGGTGGACCTGTAGGTCGTCAACATTCACCCCCAGCTTCCGCCGAGATTGAAGGGGTTGAGGGTGAAGTTGTAATTGTCGACACACCAATATATCCACAACGTGATATTGTAGCCCTCCTACAAGAGGTAACACCCTTACCTCAAGATTTATGCAGTTCGAATACAACAGCTGTACGTAATCGTTTGAATTATTTCCAATTCGTTCCATATTTCTTATCAGTGTGGGAAGAGAGTGATAATAATATGATTCCAACAATTAGTGATCGACATGTTAAAGAATTATTACAAGAATATCAACAGAATAATATCGATGATATTAATGCAATAAGTCCTGCTGATAAGAATCATGCTGTTGGTGGTGCAATAGGTGGTGGTAGGATTGATATGAGAGATAATGAGAATTATGAGAAAACAAATCCGGCCCATGGTGATACGATGTTTCATTATTTTTTAACAAGAATTCAAATGAATCCTGGCCAAATTTTACGTTATCATTGTAGAGATTCAAATATTGAACCGTTGTTATTGTATCCAATACAAAATTTAACAAAATATTGTTCATATTGTCATTGTGAATTACAATTTGAATTACAAATCTTACCAACAATTATAACAACATTGAAATTGATAACATCAAAGGATCAAAAGACTGAATCACGTTTAGAATTTGGTAATGTTTTAATTTTTACATGTGGGAATAGTTGTTGGTCGAATGATACAAATTGGAGCTATGAGACTGTTGTATTACAATCGGAAACATATTAAATCGATCGATTTTAATTAAATATGTCATAATCTTAATTATTATAAGCATACTTCTAAACTTTAGATTTTAAATATTTGCAATAATGTAGATGTGGTACTTTATTCATTTATATTTAATTTAAATTGAAAAGTTAGCTTTGTTTTTAAATAGCGCCATCTATTAGTTAAACTGTATAACAATCACCTGAATCCGGTTCTGTAGATTTTAACAATTATTCAACAAGGCTTTCCAACAATACTTATTTTAACTTTAAACCTCTTCTGTAGTCATTTACTTGATTTATAAACTAATAAAACGACTAAATTGGAAAATTGTTTAATTTTACCTTCCTAGAAATTGTGTCGACCCAGTACGCCACTGACATACCCCATATAATTATTGTTAATACCAGTCCTCGGTAGTATAGTGGTCAGTATCCCCGCCTGTCACGCGGGAGACCGGGGTTCGATTCCCCGCCGGGGAGGCAATTTTTTTAACAGTTTATTTGGCTTCAAATTCTTCAGCATCTAACGTAATATTTTATAAACATGGTAAAGATTAAATTTTAAACAAATTTATTACGTTGATAATACAGGCTACAGGCGAAGTATCGACAGTTGAACCAATAAATACATATAAATACATAATAAAATAAGTACATATGAATATAAAAAAAAATTAAACAATTACAACAATAATACTCAAGATAAAACAAAAATATCACAATTCACACTGGTAAAAATAACGTAAAACAATAGAGCAGCGGTTCTTAAACTTATGTAGTCCGAGGATCTCTATTAAAAAAATATTTTACGTCGTTCTTGAAACTTAATTTCTGGCTCAATCATCAAATAAATCCCTCGATTCTTCGTCTTCTTGAACTGCTTGCTCTCGATAATATCCACAAGGACCACAATTTAAGAACCGTTGCTATAGGGTGTATACAACTAGCGTCGTAGCATTGTTCATACAACTCACTTCATTTGTTGATGCAATTTTCAAGTGGCCGAACAAAGCTACGACGCTACGTAAACAAAATAGCGTTGTACACTCTGTTGATATATTAAACAAAAAACTGTATTTATTCTGGAATGGTGGGTCGGTAATTATTCCTTGGTTTCGGTACACGTATATGTACAACTTTACGCACATCAGATGGATGTATTAAATCGCTTTTATTACGCCATTCCCAACGTTCGAATTCTTCACGACGTCGTTTCCGATCAATATAACTAATAACACAACTAGCCGGTATCCATAATAATGCTGTTATTAATACAACAGTACCAACAATATTATCACGTAAAAATAATAAAACTTTATTGATATTAATATCTTCAATTATATCCCAGAAACGTTCAACAACATCCTGTACAGTCTTCTCACAATGACCATTATTACAAAAACCTTGAATACATGGTGTACCATCTGCTAGGATATCATGTGGATCGACTGGTGAACAAGTTTCATTAATGTTTGAACGACAGCAACGTTTACAAGCGTTCTCAACTTTGAAAAATATTCAATTATTGATTATTGAAGAAAATTCACAATAAATATTAAATAAACTTACTAACATCACACATACAACTTTGCATACCCTGTGTCTCACAAAATGGTATACATTTACCATTTTTACATTTACCACGTTCTTGACAATCAGTACCATCGGCCATTGGTGGACTTTTTGGACATTCAGATTGATGTCCAGTACAACGGGATTCTTGTTCACATGTTGCATATTGTGCATCACGACATTTAACATCACTCCTCATATATTGACAATTTTGACAACATGGTGAATTCTTATCACTACATACAGCTTTTGGACGTAATTTACAATCTTTATCGCAACATGCATCATTATCTTCAGTACCTAATAGACCAGCATCACATTGTTCATCACCTTCAACACGTAAATTACCACAGAAACTCTCTTCTGGTTCAGAGAAACAACGACCAGATTTCGCTTGTAATACTTTACGTATTGAACGTAAACTACATGGACTAAATTTTTTATTATTAACATCATATCCACTAACACTGTAAGTGTACATAAGATAGGAACCACCTTGACTGGCACTTGGTGAACAATCCGGTATGTCAGGATCATGTTCTGATCCCCAATTATGACCAAATTCATGAGCTGTTACTAAATCAGCTTCACGTGTTATAACACGTTGACCATAATGATTACGACTCGAACTTAGACCAGAATTTAAGTACAATGTATAACCATTTTTGAAATATTCTACAATTAAACCAACAAAATACAACAATAAAACAGAATTTAATTAAATAAACATATAAAAGAAGCAAAACAATACAACATAGCATTAAGATAAGTACCTGGGGTACAAATGCCCCCAACAGAATTCCGCCTCGGTGAACCAACATAAGCTAATCCCAAAATACCACCTTCGAATTTCAAATCAGTAAATAAATGTGCCAGACAGAAATCTTTATGCGTATATTCCCTGCTGAAGACCTACACACACACAGACATAGACCATATTCTTTCAAACAATCACCATTAATACAACTATAGAGGGGGTTTCTTCTAAATCTGGTCAATTCTTTTGAAACTTCTATTAGTTGGCAAGCTATTTTAAAAATATTTCAATTATTTTTAGGGGAGTTCCTGGAGATCATTTTAGCAAAATTAGAACCCCGTAGCTTAGTTGGAAAACACTTGTTTTTTAGAAAACGAGCTAAGCACGCAAAACGACTATGAGTGACTCAAAGACAATCCCAATCTTGATTTTTTCGTCTTACTCCATTTAATTTTAGACAAAAGTGCGAAACATTTTCATCTGTTACAGAATAAAATGGCAAAAACGAAAAATATTAATGTTCGGAGGGTCTCCGAGTCATTCTTAGTCGTTCTGCTTGTTTAGTTCGCTTTTCAAAATCGCGACATCATCAGAAACGAACGTTTTTTTGATCAACTTCTAGATGAGCTACGAAGTTCTAATTTCCATAAAATGATCTCGAGGGACCTTACTACAAATCCTTCAAATAATTTTCGAATCGTCCGCCAACTAATAGGAGTTTTATAAAAATTGATCTCATTTTGAAGAAACACCCTGTATACAGAGTGATTCAAAAGGATGCCCTGTCTATTACCTAAAAGTATAAGTTCTAATTCATCTAAATTGATGAAATTTGGTATATAGGCATTATCTCATTGGAACTCTCTCTAGAAAATATTTTCTTTGTTCTAGCAACCCTTGTGATAGTGTAGTGCAATCTACTCTCTTATTTTAAATGAAACAGTATTTTTTTATTGCATTTTTGATTTTTGTAACAAAATCCAAGGAGGCTTTGATAATATCACCCATGCATCAAACACTGCAAATTTTAAAATTGCACTAAAAGTTGAAATATCTGAAAAAATCTCAGCGCTAGACCACGATAATCAAAGTCCCCTTCGATTTCATCAAAGAATTCAAAAATGCAATAAAAAATACACCATTCTATTTAAGATAAGAAAGTAGGGTGCACTACCCCATATAACAAGGGTTGCTAGAATAACGAAAGTATTTTTTAGAGAAAGTTCAGGTGATATAACACCTATAAACCAAATTAGATCAATTAGAACTTTTTATACTTTTAATAGACCATCCTTTTGAATCACCCTGTATAAAAAAACATTAATAAGCATGAAAATAGAAAATTAATAAAGCTAACAATAAGGTTACATTTAATGCTTAATTATTTTAATTAATTAATATACAAATGAGTGAAAAAAATGACCTTTACTACAGATCCCTCCATGCGAATTTCTTCTAGGTGACGCTATGTACGCCAAGCCTAATACTAATTTATTTTCAAATGTTTGATGTGTAAATAAATGCGCTAAACATACGTGCTTATTGGCAGGATTTCGGGAAAATACCTATTTTTTTTTTTAATAATAAATTTAAACAAAATCAATACTATAAAACTCAACAAATAAATAAATAAATAAACACAAAACACTTATTATTGTTAGTAGTTTGTACCTCTAATAGATTCCTTACATCCCATTTCTCCCTAATCATATTATAATGAGCTTCACCTGCTTTAATTCGTGTCGGTTCACTATGTACTACGATTTTTTTGATAACAAATCCCATCCCTTTAAAACCATCAACTTCTTGACGATCTTGCCAGATTGTATCATTGTAAATTTTATGAACACGATCAATTAAACTGATCTAAAATTAATAAATAAATTAGCCCCCAAAAAACGAATAATAATCCGATTTATTACTAAATAATTAATTGTTGTTTTCGTATTACTACCACCCATCTCTTGAAAGAAACGATAATCTGCAACTAATAATAATGGACATCTAGTTTTCGTTGGTGTATATTCATATTGATCAACTTGTCGTTTATCAATATGATGTTTATTGGTCCATTGTTCATTCTTATCATTAATATCATTATTATTATTATCTAATTCTTGTCCTTCTTTAACATAACCACAGATACGTGGACCAATTTGATCTGGTGGTAAACTATCATGATCCCAACTAAATTTCACATCTGATTGTCGATATGTTATCATTGTACGATTATCTAAATGTGGAATGTGTCGCCAAGATGGCTGTAATTAAAATCTAAATTAGTCTTTTTATAGAATTCCGTAGAGACTCGTCAAAGCTTAGAATTTGGAAAACCCATAGAGAATTTATTTAATAATAAATAGAATTACTTCAATATGATAGACTTCATCTGGCAAATCGATATTTCCAGTAATTACACCATCTTCCAAGTGTAAACTAACATAAGATACAGTCTCACCAAAGACACGACCATCGTAGAAATCATCATGATCTAAAAAATAGATCGTTTTATAGCAAATTATTTTTTTTTAAACTTCATTTCTATACTGATATGAACTGTTGTTTCTTTGCCATTCCCATCAACAGAATATGCTTTAAATTTCGAATGCAATACACCACGTTTTGGACTTAGAATTAAACGAAAATCTCGACCCAATGTACGAAAATGTAATTCTTTGATTTTATTGAATGGATGATCACTAGTGTGTATACCACGTTTTACAATTTTATGTGTTAAATCATCAGCATGAATTGTTTCAAAATATTTCAAATTCTTATAGACTGAACCTGGAAAATTTACAAAATATTATAAATATTCGAACAACAATCGAAATTATATTACCATTGACTAGAATTATTGTTGTACATAATAATATTAATACTTTTATACCCATTTCTACCGTTTTATTAATAAATACTAACAAATTACATTATTTTTGTTATAATAGTTATAAACAAATTCTAAATTCATTCATTGTCTTATCAAAAATTTTGACAACTCTCATAAAAATGACAGTTGTTTAAATATACTTCAACCACACTTTTAGTGTGATAACTTTTAATTATCACATATCTTATCAATTATAAGAAAACAAATATCGAACGTTTTAACATTTCAAGATCTACAATTATACAGTCACTTATTGTTTATTCAATTGTTTTTTATTTTAATGTACACAAAAGTTCTTATTTTGGTCAATACACTGCAATTATTAATAGAGTATATTTCACAACAATAAAAAACGATTGCATTACTTGACAGTACAATGATAAAAATCCCTAGATTTTCCGACGTGTTGATTAAATCTGCGCATGCGTATTGCAAACATTGCTGCCTTATCAATTTAACAACGTTATCGCCGGTATACAATGGTGTCTTTCATTAAAAATTCTGAAAATTTTCTTGGAATTCTATCAATTTCTGTGATAATAAATATTGTAACATGTTCAGAAATCTTGCGACCACGTGGTGTATCCTTATCAAGAGCATCTTTATACAATCCAGATAGAAATTTCCAATGTTTTGATAATAGTAAAGTGATACCATTCACTTATGTTAATGATGATTATTGTGATTGTATTGATGGTAGTGATGAACCAGGTACATCAGCATGTCCCAATGGTATATTCCATTGTACAAATGCTGGTCATAAACCAATAAATTTACAATCAAGTCGTGTCAATGATGGTATCTGTGATTGTTGTGATGGTAGTGATGAATATCACAGTAATATTCATTGTACTGATAAATGTATGGAATTGGGACGGTATGCACGTGAAGAAGCTCAACGTTTAGCTGAAATTATTAAAATTGGTAAACAATTAAAAATTGAATTAAGCCAACAAGGTGTTCAATTGAAGGAATCTAAAAAAGAGAAATTGATCGAATTGAAACGCAATAAAGAGGAGGCTGAAAAGGTTAAAGCTGAAAAACAACAATTAAAAGATGAAATTGAAACTGTTGAAAATCGTGTATTAGAACATTATCGTAAATTAGAAGAGGAAGAGAAACGTCGGAAAGCTGAAGCTGAAGCAGCAAAGAATCGCGAAGAAGCCATTGAAACGTTCAATAAATTCGATTCGAATCAAGACGGTTTAATTGATTTAAATGAATTGAAAACACGTCAAACATTTGATAAAGATAAGAATGGTGAAGGTAATTCTCAATTATCGCACAAATGTGATAAGATAATAAAAATAATATCGATGTTTTCTTTACAGTTTCTGATGATGAAGCTCGATATTTTTTAAACAACGAAGACACTGTAGATATTGAGAAATTCATTGATAATGCATGGCCGAATATTAAACCTTATCTACTCATGGATTCGGGTATATTTAAACCACCAATTACAGAAAATGAACAAGTACATGATGAAGATACAGCAGAACAACACGATCAAGAAGGTGGTGATCATGAAGAGGAGGAAGAAGAAGATGAAGAAGAAGAACCACCAATACCTGAAGAAGAAGAAACCACCGAAGAATCATCACTAAAATCACAATACGATGAAGAAACACAAAAGATTGTCGATCAAGCAACAGCAGCACGTAATGAATTTGCAGAAGCTGAAAAAACTGTACGTGATATCGAGAATGAAATTAAACAAATACAGGATTATTTAGAGAAAGATTTTGGTTTAGAAGATGAATTTGCAACATTAGAAGGACAATGTTTCGATTATACCGATCATGAATATATTTATAAATTATGTCCATTTGATAGAGCATCACAACAACCAAGAACGGGTACATTGGAGACACGTTTAGGTACATGGGGCTATTGGTCAGGTACTGATAATGATAAGTACAATTCAATGGTTTATGATCGTGGTCAATCTTGTTGGAATGGACCACAACGATCAGCACATGTACGTATCTCATGTGGTACAGAAAATAAATTAGTGTCTGTAAGTGAACCGAATCGTTGTGAATATCTATTTGAATTTATAACACCAGCTGCATGTAAAGAATTATTATCAAATGATAATAGTAATAATGATGATTCACATGATGAATTATAGATAAGTATTGCCGTTTTTATATCGTAATTAAATTTTACACTTAGGTGAATTTATTTAAGATTAATGATAAGATGAAGGAAATAATTCCATTTTCTGTAGTTTAGAGGGGTTTTGAAGAACTAAAACAAAATGTGGATTATTTTGTTAATTCAATAAAATTTAGATACAATTTTAATTGAATTCTCTACAACCTCTTTCTTTCTCAAATAAAAATTCATAGCACACAGGGGTTAAAAAATTTCTGTGTTACCTCAAATATTTCTAAAACTTGCAAGGTTTCTTCTTCGATATTCCTAGTGACAATCCTAGTCTGTAAACACACTGGGACGAAATTTTGTTAAATGTTTTAGGTGATAGTTCTTAGAATTTCCAAGATTTAATTTCCACTTTATCCCCTTGAGAGAGTGACAATAGAATTTATTTATTGTAACATTCAATCTTTGTTGTATAGTCTTAAATCTTGACAGCCGTACAATTATTGGGAATAAAAACTCTTTTATTAACAACACAAAACTATTCAGAAAAACTCCAAATAAAAAACACGAAAACTTTAAAGTTCATCATGTGTTGTATGTTGTTTAACAAAATCATACAAATCATCTAAACTTCGACTACCTGTATATTCCGAAATTTTCTCGCCGTTTATATACAAAAACATTGTAGGATACCCTTCTACCTACAAGAAATTTAAATTAATTTTTGAAAAAGAAAAGAAAGTATAATTACTTCTTGTTCATTGCACAGATCTCGATTATTATCCAGCGTACAATCAACTTTAACAATATTAACACGTCCATCGGCTACAAACTTTTTACCTAAATCATCCCATATTGGTGCTAAACGTTTACAATGTCCACACCATGGTGCAAAGAATTTTACAAAACTTATCCCATTTTCTATACCATGTTTAAATGTATTACCATCTAATATACCAACACTACCCTGATTTTCATCTTTGGATGGTTTCTCTTCTTCAATATGTTGTTTACGTTCCAACATTTTATCAATGAAACTTTTCAAATCTTCATGTGTACGATCACCTTGATAAGTTTCAACCTAAAATTTATCTCGTATCAATTTAAATTGTATTGAAAATTAATTGGAAAATCAACTTGTTTGCCATATTCTATCCATAATAAAGTTGGGTATCGTTTAACTTCAAATGAATTACAAATCGAACTGTACTGTGTACAATCAACTTTAGCAATAATAATACTGTGTTCGTATTCTAAAGATCTAGCTAATTCCTCCCATGTTGGTGCCAATTTTTGGCAATGTCCACACCATGGTGCATAGAATTTGATGAAAATCTTTGGTTTCTCTAAATACTCATCAATATTATCAATGTTTAATTCGATTAATTTACTAAAAGGTTGTGGTTTCGATACAATCTTGTCTTCTACACTATTCTCTTCAACAGTCGCATCAGTTTCATCACCTTCACGTAATTGTTCATTGATAAAAGTCGTCAATGTTGGCAGATCTCGTGTACCGCGAAACTTGACACCGTCTCGATTGCCGCGTTTAAAGAATTTTAATGTAGGATAACCGGTAACATCATGTTCGGAACAAATTGAACTATCTGTTGTACAATCAACTTTAGCTATACGAATATTGTTGTCGTCTTCATTCAACATTTCAGCTAATTGTTCCCATGTTGGGGCCAAACGTTGGCAATGACCACACCTTTGAATTTACACCAATAATCAATCGAAAAAATTACAAAATATAGTAAAATAACAAAGAAATCTTACCAAGGGGCGTAAAACATCACAAAATGATTACGTTTCGGTAATTCTTCATTGAAATTCTGTATTGTGTATTTGTATGTGTGTATGTCGACATCATGACTTGATATTTTTATAACGAAAACTGTGACAATTATTATAATTATATTGATAATTCGAAATTTTAGCATTGCACTCATTAATTAAAACTAAATAAATTATCGAGTAATTAATATTTGTTTTCGGCAAATTTTCAATAACAAACGATAAACGTTTCAATGACAACTTGTATAAATCCACCTCTCAATCTACAGTATAGCTAACAGTCTGAAAATCCCCTAGGAAATTTAAAAATACCCGCGAATACTTGAATGAATTTATTTTCTTATTTGCTAGATTTACAAATTAAAAAAAAAATGCTTAAAATGGTGGTTTCTTATTCTGGCCTTCACTCCAAGCCTTTGCGATGGTCCTCTTCATTTCATCATCACCTTTCTCGTACCTTTGGCACAAAAATTAATTTTAATTAAAGTCTAACAAACAATAAAAAATTAGTCTTACATATTTTTCATTAGCGACATGAGACTCTCGCTTGGATCCATATTACTATCCGGTTTGAATTTATCAGTTTCTGCATCTTTTGCTTTCTTTTCAAATTGTGTAACACACGCCCAATTAGTTTCTGTTTCTTTAGCCGCATTAATTAGTACCATATCTAAAAATAATTATTGATAAGAAACAAATATTTATAGACTCTCCTATAATTTTACCTGTTTTTATTTTCCAATTACTCGAATCCGGTACAATTTTATTCAATAGATTTGTAACAGTAAAGATGTAATCTTTATTCTCTAAATCTCGAATATTCAATTCTAATGTTCGATCAGTGAAGGTACACGTAATATTCTCTGGCGGTATTGTATGGACTTTTGGCACAGTTACATAGAATTTAACGAACTTCGATGATTGATCCCAAGCTATTATAACAAAAAAAATTATTTAATATCAAAATTCTAGCAAAGAATTGATGGAAATTTACCGTAATTATTCAATTTGACTTGATAATGTTTGGGTGCTGCAGTAGCATTGGAATTAAGCATAGCTTTCGTATTTATTTGACTATTTAAACGTTCTTGTAAATTGATTAATTCAGTTGATAATTTCCTTGCTTCTAACGCCAAAAAATCTCTGATTCGTGGTCTTTTTGCTTGTTTTGACAATTCTTCAAGTTCTGCCATATCTTTCTTCAACTTTACATAAAAGAATTGTTAGAGAACTTAATCGGAATGTGATACAGGTTTAAATACTTACATCTTCGATTTTCTCAACCATTTTCTCGATAATTTTTCAAAATTTTCAAGCACTAATAAACTGAAATTTCACGATTTTTGAACTGGAATTTTAAGGTTAGATCGACACCAATCTAGAACGTTCCAAGAATAACGTTGCCAAATGTTTCCTCAAAAAATCAATTTAAAACATTTTCGTAAATCTTTACAATAACATCAACTGTAAGCGTCTGATGGAGCTATTTGATATTTTATTCAGAAAATAATTAATAGAATCATTAATCAACTTTAAAATGACATAATTTTTAACGTTAAAATCATGTTCAGTAAATCTACTGAAAATACTAAATTTGACATTGCTGCTTAGTCGATGAAAGGTTGCCAATGGATGAAAATCCCTAGTTTGGGGGAAAACACCATAATTGTCCGATCTAATAATACACATACGTAACCGTCTTGACGACAAAAATCAATATAATGGAAGAAAATTGAAACATTTTGGTATTTCATCGAATTATGTCAAATTTCATTCATTTTTTTGATTACCATCAATATAGGAATATCGAATATTTCCTGGTTGTATTTTTAAAAATCGAACGATTGTTTGAGGTGAATGCACATAGATGTCGCTACAACTGTCAATTTCAATTTCCTAACCCAACTTTTGTTCATCTTCGACGTGAATTTGGGTGGTGATCAAACAGCCCTGAAAATTGTAAAATATTTAAAGAAATGGCATAAATTCCGTTGTATCCTTTGAAATAATTGTAGTGTTGGAAAATTGACGAAATTCTAGTCTAATTTGAATATGGATTACATTCATAAATTATACTTTTTGGTAAGCCGCCTACGTTACTTATACAAAACACCTGTTACTATTGTATTAATGAATGAAAATTATTACATTTTCCAGTTATTATTATTGAATATTAGCTGTCTATTTACAATTAGTAAAGATACAAAAAGTCCTGTCATTGACAATATTGATGATATAAAAGAATTCAAAAAAATATTGCGTACGAAAACGAATGTTTTAGTATGTTTTACACAATCATTAAAGCAAATCTCACCGATAATTAAAGTAATCCGTGATACGGCTGATATTATGAAAGGTCAAGGTACTATGGTTTTAATAGAATGCAATGGGTAAATAATTAAAAAAAAAACAACTTGTAAATCTTATTTGGTTTATTTTAGTGAGGCAAAAAAGTTGTGTAAAAAGCTGAAGGTTCTCCCAGAACCGTACATCTTAAAACATTATAAAAACGGCGAATTTAATCGTGATTATAATCGGAAAATTACGGTAAATTCAATGGTAAACTTTATGAGAGATCCAACTGGCGACCTACCATGGGAAGAAGATACAACATCTAATGATGTTGTCCACGTTCCAGACGGTGAAGTAATCATTAATTTTTTCAAAAAAAATCAATATTTTAATCAATAAATTTTAGAGTTTATCGAAATTAATTAAACAAGAAAGTAAACCATTATTGGTAATGTTCTACGCTCCATGGTGTCGTTTTTGTAAAACATTAAAACCGGTCTATGTTGATGCAGCAAAAGAATTGAAACATCATTCAGTATTAGCAGCAATTGATGTTAACAAACCAGAAAATGTAGCAATAAGGACTGCTTATAATATTACAGGTTTTCCAACTCTACTGTACTTTAAGTAATTATCATCATTATTTTAATGATTACCGTTTTTTAATTGAGTAATTTAACCAGAAATGGTGTGATGAAATACCAATACGAAGGCGATAATGAAAAAGACGAAATTGTAGCATTTATGCGAAATCCACAACCGCGTGTTATCAAATCGAAAGATAAAGAATGGTCTGAAGAAGATAGTGATATTGTCTATTTAACATCAACAAATTTTAAACCGGTCGTTAAAGAGGAACAATCATTATTAATAATGTTTTATGCACCATGGTGTCCGCATTGTATCCGTGTGAAGCCTGAATATGAGAAAGCTGCTGCTATTATGAAACAAGAAAAGATTCCCGGTATGTTAGCAGCAGTTGATGCAACAAAAGAAACAACAATTGCCGATAAATATCAATTGAAAAGTTATCCAACATTTAAATATTTTTCATATGGTGAATTTAAATTTAATATAAACAGTCGAAAAGCATTAGAATTTGTTGATTTTATGCGCAATCCAAAACAACAACCACCACCGCCAATAAATGAAGATATCACATGGTCGGAAGATGATGATAGTGGTGATGTTGTTCATTTAACTGAAGAGAATTTTAAAAGTTTCTTAAAGAAGAAACGACACGTTTTAGTCATCTTCTATGCACCTTGTTTGTTGAAAATTTTATAATTGTAAATTTGTAAATTTTTGAAAATTTTGTAGGGTGCGGTCATTGTAAACGTACCAAACCGGATTTTATGCAAGCAGCTGAATTCTATCGTGATGATCCTAAAATTGAATTTGCAGCTGTTGATTGTACAATTGAACAAAATTTGTGTGCTTCATACAAAGTGAATGCATATCCGACTATAAAATATTTCAGTTTTTTTAAGCATGTTGAAGAATATAATGCTGGACGGAAATTTGAAGATTTTAAAGGATTCATTGATTATCAAATTGTTAAAAATACATTACAACTATCCACGGATATTGTAAATCGTTTGGATGATGGTAGCTTCAAGAATGCATTACGTACAAATAACGAATTTGTTGTTTTATTTTACACATCAGGTTTAATTATTACGAATTAATCAATGAATTTAATTACCTAATATTAAATAATTGTAGATTGTGCGAAATGTTCACAAATGCGAACAGAGTATTATAAATATGCTTTCGAGTTGAAGAATAACGGTTTTGAAGGTGAATTTGGTGAGATTAATTGTGATACAAATCATCAAATTAAGAATAAATACAGTATTTCAACAATACCAACGTTTATATTGTTTCATAATGGTGATTTTGTTGCTCAATATACTGAAAATTTCGATAGGGAGAAATTTACGAAATTTGTTCAACAAACGAATCTACTCGAGAAACATGAATTATAATATAAATGTGAAGAATCTCATTTTATTGGTGGTAAGTTTTAATTTTTCGGGATTTATATTTTATAGAAAATAAAATACTCTTTTTTTATAAATTTCAAGAATTATTTCGTAATAATCCCACTCGTTATAGGATTACAGGGTGATTCGAATGTATAAGAAATATAAGTTGATGAAATTTGGTATATGACCGTTGTTAACATTTAATTATCTTTCAGCGTTTAAATGAAATAAATGTTTCTTTCAGACAGTTTTCAAACTGAAATATCTTGCTTATTTTAAGTGGAACACCATATTTTTCTTTATATCGTTGGATATAGAAAAAATCTGTATCAAAGTGTATGAACACTTTCTGTACTTATTTTTGATAATTTTTCTTTCAAGGGAGAAAAAATGAAATTAAAAATTTTGAATAACTGAAAAATTATCAAAGATAGTTGCAGGGAATGCTAATACAGTTTGATGTACAATTTTTTTCTCCATCCAACCATATAAAGAAAAATATGGTGGTCTATTTAAAATAAACAAGAAATTACAGTTTGAAAATTGGCTGAAAGAAAAATTTATTTCAGCTAAAAGCCGAAAGATAATTGAATGCTGTGAAAATTGATATAATTTTCTTGTACTACCTAAATTTTTAACATTTCAAATGCTATAGCTTCAAAAATATGAATTTTTAAATCAAACACTGCAAATTTTAATATTGGACTAAAAGCTGAAAGTTTCAGCTCTAGCCCATGGATCAAAGTATCAAAGTCTCCTTGGATTTTGTCAAAGTATTCAAAAATCCAATAAAAAATATACCATTCCATTTAAGTAAATTAAGAGAGTAAAGTACACTACCTTATATAAAAGGGGTTGTTAGAACATAACGGCTATATATCAAATTTAATAAACTTGCATCAATTAGAACTTCTTATACAGGGTGTACCACGGTATTTATTCTCACAATTGGTAACGTAACTTCATTCACACTTGACTTTTGTTAATGTAATTTACAAATAGTCGAACCAAACTACTATACTACGTAACCAAAAGCACAGTCAACTGCAAGAATAAATATCGTGGTACACTCCGTACTTTTAATATGCTCTCCTCTTGAATCATCCTGTATAGCAAAGTTCAAGGGGTAACAATAAAACTTATTATTTTATTACATATTTATTGAATGTCTACAATTATAAATATGCGTAAGTAAGTCTAGTGAGGCTTTAGTTTCACCCTAACGAAATAAATTAATTTAATCCACATTGCTGAAAAACGAAATTATTCATTAATTTAATTATAAATTAAAATTACGATTAAATAACACACCACAAAACATACAATATATAAGACGAGACACAATAAAATACTTGCTGTTAGTTTGCATTTTAATAACATCAAAATAAACATGCATTTTTTTATAATTTTTTTATAAATAATTGGGTATTAGGATAGAGGATTTGTTGTTATAAAAGCCCCAAATTAAACTCGTACAACACGAGCATCATCGGATACGTACACAATTCTCATAGTGTTTGTAAATCCTGATCCTTGTTTCCATCCGGTAACAACAATAATAGGATCACCATTCTTGATAAATTCGCGACTTTTACCGAAATCAATCGCATGATTGATACGTGCATCAACATCTTTCATCCAATCATCAAGTCGTGCTAAATAAAAAACACAAAATTTAGATTTTACTAATAAAATTATATAAATTTCAACTAACGTTTCTCGTAAATTAATGGTAAAATACCACGGTATAGATGTGCTTGTCGTGCCGTTTGTGGGAAACGTGTAATTGCAATAATTGGACATCTTGGACGATATTTTGATATTAAATGAGCCGACCGACCTGATGATGTAATCACAATTATAGCTGAAGCATCACATTTTACAGATGCTTCAACTGTTGCAATAGCAACAGTATGTGCAGCATCAACTGGTGTCGGTTCCATTGATGCTAAATCGACGAAAGTTTGTCGTTGCCATACAGCAGCTTCAGCTTCTTTACAAATATTTGCCATTGTTAAAACACATTCAAGTGGATAATCACCTTTTGCTGTTTCACCAGATAACATAACACAATCAGCACCATCTAAGACAGCATTAGCAACATCACTACTTTCAGCACGTGTTGGTCTTGGTTTTTTAACCATTGATTCCAACATTTGTGTAGCACAAATTACCGGTTTACCTTGTCGATTACATTTTGCAATCATTGATTTTTGTGCTAAAAATACTTTTTCTGTTGGTATTTCAATACCTAAATCACCTCTAGCTACCATGATACCATCAGATGCATCAATTATCTCATCAATATTATCCATACCTTGTTGATTCTCAATTTTTGATATAATTAAAATATTTTTACCTGCATCACCTAATATATTACGTATTTCTTGTAATGCTGAACCAGTACGTATAAATGATGCAAAAATCATATCAAGACCTTGTTCAACAGCAAAGCATAAATCAGATTTATCTTTTTCAGAAACTGCTGGTAAATCAACTGGTACACCAGGTAGATTTATACCTTTACGACTACCTAACATACCACCATTTTCAATTGTACAAGTCAATACAGCACCTTCGATATGCTGACAAATTAACGATATTAAACCATCATCAACATAGATACGATTACCAGGTTTAATAACTTTATTGATATTCTCATAATCAACATAAATCATATTAGCATTACCTTTCTCTGAATATGATTTATCTGTGGTTAATTTAATTGTTTCACCACGTTTCAATTCAACCTCAGCTGAACCGCCCTGAAAAATTGCAAACAATAAAAAATCCAACCTTGAAATTGTTCTAGAATTAGATTCAAGGTGATTACAATTATGCACACTTGTTATCTGTGTTTATCCAAAGATTACATTTTTGGTTTAAAATTACAATAAAACTTACACCCTCCAATAAACCGGTACGTATTTCTGGACCTTTAGTGTCTAGAGCAATCGCTAAAGGATGCGGCATGCCGATTTTATTGCTGTAAATCTCAACAGCTTGACGGATATTTTTGATTGTTTCAGCATGATATTCATGTGATCCATGTGAGAAATTTAAACGGGCAATATTCATACCAGTCTCCATCATTTCCACCAATTTTTGGGGATCTTTGGATGCCGGTCCTGTATAGAATAACACAAATATAATAAAATTGAAATACAACAATGAAAATTACACTTACCAATTGTACATATTATACCAGATTGACGGACGAAATGCGCCTTCGAACTGATATCCAATGCTGCTAAATGTTCGATTCGATTTGTAGCTTGGGCTGCTTTACTCTGTCTGGGTAGATGACTATTTTCACCCATCTATAACAATAACACTCCGATTATCAAATTGATAATTATTACATTTGGATGATTGATTTATTTAATTTTTTTTTTTTGGGGTTTAACCTGGTTGTTGATTGAATCGTATTTAGTTGTCCAAACCATTATTTTACGAATCTGTTCAAATTTAATGGAATTCTTAAATAATTTAAACGCGCAAGTTTCAATCAATACACAAGACGCACTTGGTTTGCCCTTGTCTAAAATGAATCTCCCACTACTATTTGTGAACAATTTTTTGGCACATGCATTTATTACGAAAGTACAAACCATAAAAAAATTTTGTTGTTGTCATTACACTATTTGTTTTACACAAAATAATTGTTTCTATGTTAACAGATAGGAGAAGCCTTAGCTGCCTTATATGATTATACAAGAGGTAAAAATTATTTAATCGAAACAAGGGAGAATTCTATTTAATACTCGGTGTATTTTTAGAAATTGGACCAATTTACATCAACAAAATCCAGGCTTTCATTAAAACCAATATTTCAGGTAATTGCGGTAATTTATCAAAGAAATTTGGAGTGTAACAAGGATAACAAGTATAGAAATCAACCGCCAAATGAGTACGATTTTTTTAAATTTTATTGAACGATTTCCAATCCCACTATCTACCACTCTCTTGGGGGTTCATTTTTTGTACTTACCCAATTCTTTACTTACGAATAATTAAAATAAATTAAGATACACTCAAATTAATTATAATCTAATCTTATAATTATTATTATAATTAGATTCTAATAAGATATTTTTTAGGTTATGTTAAATTGGCCGGTAGTCTTTTGTTTTCAAGAAATTAACCAATCGCTAATCAGCCCTTTTGACATGTAATACCACAGACTTACCTTAAATAGATTGCCCAAAATTAATTAAATGGAATAATTAAGTTCAATTAAATTTCTTCAAGTCCTACAACTCGACTGTTTCAACTCACGTATTCAACTGGATTTTTTCTTATTAGAGGAAGGACAAACAGAGGTCAAATACAATTCAAATATCGTACAAAATATCGAATGATAGAATTTTAAACGATAAAATTGAAAATTAGACCAAGTAAAAATTAATAATCAAATCACGTGTTTTATCAATTTATTTATTTTTTAAAATTTTGGAAACACCCATATATAATTTTATCAGAAAAAATATTATCAAGTAAGTGACGTCATGCACAAGTGCAATTTTTTTTTTCAAGGTGTTGCCACATTGTTGTACATATTAAATAATCTTTGTATTTCATGTGATTTTAACAATATAATAATTGTAATTAATTAAATTAGGGTGTATGAATTAAACTATCGATAGTATTTAAATTTATTCAAAATTTCCCGCTCTGATTTAAAGTTTGCATGATAGCAAATTACGGAATTTTTCCGAGATTCTCATTGGTTATTATGTTATTATCCTTATAGCTAGCGGGAAATTTTAAAAATTCTATACTTGTGCTTCAATTGTATTGAAATAATTGAAATTTATTTTGTCGTCTTGCATTAATTTGGATTAAAATCGTCATATACGTGTATGAAGCCTCCATAACCTGTAATTTAACATCAATTTTTGTAATAATATCAATTGTATACCGAGTGTTTTGATATATTTTCAAAAAAAAGAAAATAGTATAAAACAGAATAGAGTTTATTGTGATACCGTTTGCAATAATTGATGAGAATAGTAATAGAAGAAACCGGAATTTATCGATAATTGGTTTTGTGAACGTAAAATCAACAATTTAATCAATGATTTCAATTCACAATTCATATTGTACCATTCTAATTCGTATAATTCTTCAGATATTTGTACACTCTAAAAAACAATTAATTAAATATAAATGGGACAATAGATAGAATTAATTAACTTTATCGATTAGATTCTGGCCAGCATTGCACAAGATTGCCATTATTGAGAACCAACCAAACAGATGAAAAGCACCTTTAACTTGAAAATCCTATAAGAAAAGCTCTATTACATTTAGTTAGATCGAATAATTTCTATAAATTTACTTGTAATACTTGATAATTCAAAATTCCGATAATAATTGAACTCAAACAGAAGTGTACCGAACTGAATTTACCCAAATACAGATTGAAATCGTCAATTAATCCAATTGTTTCAATATGATATTCAATAGCGTATTTAATTTGTTGTTTTTTCATTCTAATTGTGCTCGAATTTGAGACTTGTTTGAATGCTTTTCGTACTTCTTCAAGTCGTAATGTTAACGAATCAATTAATGTTACACCAAGGTAAGTTTGTGTTATAGCAGGTAAACATGAACTTAATGCAAACAATGTTTGAAACAAATGCATAAATATACGAATCGAGTATTTTTCATCTAAATTAAATGGTAGCCAATAATTAACAAGAAAACCACACAAATTCTCCGTGCCATTTTTAAGATTTTTTCGCTCACATTTCGGTATTGTTAAATATTCACAAATTACACAAATTAATATAGCAATAAAACAATAATAATAGAGAATTTTCATTGTACGATTGTGTTTTTGTGTGAATTTTTGTAAATTTTCCGGTTTACCAAAACGGTGAAATTCTTGTAAACGCTCAATGAATCTTACAATTTCCTTTATATTCATCAAATAAATTACGAATGTATAAAAGAAGAATAATCCCATGAAAACAACAATAATATCATCGGTTATTGCACAATTTTTTTTATAATAAATCGTTACAAATAAATGTAGAAAAGATAATGTTATTTGAAATCCAGGTAAACTATAAAATAATAAAATTTTCAAAATAAACCAAATTGTTATAGATTCACCATTTTTCGGCCAAAGTAGATGGAAACGTAAAAATTGAAAACTAGCTTGTGGAAATTCACTATCACCCATTATGATGTTTATCAGACAATTTCAAAAGAACTAATAAGAAATTCTTCATCCAATAACAATAATGAAAAATTCTCAATCAACAATATCAACATTAACAACAGATGTTGAATTTTACTGTCTTTGATCTATAGAAATAAAGCTATTAAATTTAATTACAACAAATTATCATTAGTGTTAATAGATTAGTTTCTTACTCATTTTTTAAATCAAACTTTTTATAATCGCATTTTGAATTACGCGCTCTAATACGCCATCTTAACGTTAAATTAAATTGTTCTTCAATAGATGTCGCTAAGCTTTACAGATTTTTGAAATGTGTTAAATCTTAGAAATATACTATCAACAACTTGATTTTGGGTTAAAAATTTAATTTATATAAATATTACTTTATTTTTCTTTAAATATACGATGTTTTATTAAAATTTTGATTTTAGTTTCGAATTGCGCGCTTGAATACGCCATCTTGACTAATTTAACTGTGCGTACATTCAAGAGATGTCGCTAAGTTCTGCAATTTAAAAAATAAATTTCAATTATTAAAAGACGTAGAATAATAGAGAAATAATTACAAATAATCTTAACTTCAATTCAAATTCTATGAATATTATTGTTAGTGAATTTGATTTTTCTGTGAATTTGCAATTAGATGTTTTAAATTTCGTGCAATTTTCTTTTTACCAACATGATGATGTGAAATAACTAGATTCGACGATAAATTCCCCTAGAAAAATGTCGGTGAGATTGCTTGTGTTTTTTATCTATTATTTACAAAAGAAGCATTGTAAATAATAACAACAATTAAAAAGATGCTTTTTAAATTTATTTAAATATCTTCAATTAACAATAATGAAAGAAGAATGAATAGAAATTTAATAATTGTAGTATTAGTATTATTGTTGTTTTCGGTATTTGTTGTTGGTGCAATTCTAAAAGAATGTCCAAATAAATGCGTTTGCCAAAGGAATAATCAACAGATTGGTCAACGTTTTATTAAATTAAAATGTGGTATAGATGAGAAGATTAATACAATTGAAGAGATTGAATTATTAAATATTGCTGATGATATTATAAGTTGGAATTTGTCTGGTAATCATCTAACATCATTCTCACCAAAAGTACAAATGATATCATTACAAAAATTGTATTTAAATCAGAATCGTTTAACCGAATTGAAGAATTATCAATTCATCGAATTATCGAATTTAAAACGTTTAGATCTATCTAATAATTATATAAAAACTATTGAATTATTCGCATTTCAAAAATTAGAAAATTTAGAACGTTTAAAATTGAATGGTAATCAAATAACATCACTCGGTTTGGGTACATTAGATCCAGTATTGAATCTACGTCAATTAGATATCTCAAACAATCCATTAATATGTGATTGTGGTCTTTTATGGTTATTAGATTGGTGTGAGAAAACATTTTCAAAATTGATATCAAATCCAAAATGTACACAACCGATAAGTTTTAAAGGTTTTGCATTACGTAAATTGAAAATTGGTGATAATATCAATTGTAAATCACCATTAGGTAATGCTGGTGTTGCAATCATTGAAATGAAACCGAATCTTAATCAAGTTGTATTCGAAGGTGATGCTTTAGAATTGCATTGTAAAGCACCAGGTATTTCAGATGCGTACGATTCAATATCGAAAATCGAATGGACATGGTTGGATTCTGATCCGCGTTTGAATTTCAATGATATTGAAATCACTAATAATTTCCTAGAAGGTGTCGGTCTATTAGACAGTACATTAAAAATAACGAAATTAAAACGTAACCATACAGGTATTTGGAATTGTATACTAATATCACAACATGGTAATCATTCAAAAGGCATAACAATTATCGTTATCACAAATCAAACGAAATATTGCCCAATTACTGTAACAACAAACAATAAAGGCACTTATATATGGCCTAGAACTGTAATTAAATACCGTACAACATTACCATGTCAATCGATCAATTCTAATTATGATACAACAATACAGAAAGCATCGTATTATTGTAATGCAAACGGTAAATGGATGGATTTAAATACAACAACATGTCAATATATATCGGAAACAACAAAGATTTTCGAACAATTTACAAAAGTCAATTCGAATTTGTTAGAGAGTGCCAAACATTTTCGTAATTTTACAACAAATTTACAACATTTCACCGATATTATCGATATTGTATTTACAATTAAAACAATAGAGAATTATTTAAAACAATTAACATTAAATCAAATTGGTGGTATTTTGATTGATATCATTAACAATATATTAGAACTACCTCAACGATATGTAAAAGAAGCGAATTATTTGTATGGTGGAACGTGTGCCAAATTAGTTAATATTACTGAAAAATTAGCTGGAATTAATTCATCATTATTACACAAGGTAAATTAATTTTAGAAAACACAATTAAAAGGGAGTTAGTACAAATACATATTTCGATTCGGCGTGCGAAAATTGCCGATCTTCAATATACAGAGATGAAAATCTAAATGTAACGATTCGCGTGAAGCTCCTATTAGTTGGCGAGCGATCCGGAAAATATTTCAAGAATTTATAGGAGGGTGTCTAGAGATTATTTTAGCAAAATTAGAACCACGTAATTCATTTGAAAGTTGGTCAAAACTTGCTCATTTCTGACGATGTTCCAATTTTCAAAAACGAGCCAAACACCCAAAACGACTAAGAATGAAATGTTCTCTAAGGACTCTCCATAAATCCGTAAAATACTTTTCAAATCGCTCCTCGACTAATAGGAGTTTCATTCTTTAAAAAATTGATTAATTTTGTAATTTTTCAGTCGAATTTAGCAACAGAAATCTTCAAAATCAAACCGGGTTTCACCAATTTCAAATGCAATTGGTATACAGATCGTCTATTTAATTGTTTTATCAATAATGATAAAACAACATATGAATTTATTGATAAGAATTTGGAAGCCTCATTGACAATACCTGAATTTGATTTCAATCATCAAATTAATCACAGTGATTATTTAAATATTTTAGTAACAATGTTTGCTAATAATAAACTATTTCCAATACATGATGATCATTATGATATCGAATCATCTGTAATTGGTGTGAAATTATTAAATTCAACAAAGACTGATCGTTTAAAAATACCAATTATTGTAATTTTAAAAATACCACAATATTATGACAAATCACCAATACCAGTCCATTGGGATTGGTCGTTAAATAATTGGACTAGTAAAGATTGTCATATCAATCAACGATATCATAATTATATCGAATTTATTTGTTATAATTTCGGTTATTATAGTTTATTATTGAATAAGACTGATTTGATAAGAACAACAACAAAAATCTTCCATCCAATCAATTATATTGGTAATTTAATTATGTTCACATCATTTATAATTGTAATTGTTACATATTTAATTAATTATAATGAAATTCAAATGGCTAAAAAGACAAAACATTCATTAATCAATACATGGATATCAATTAGTGCATTATGTTTGGTTTATGTATGTGGTATACATTTAACTAATGAGAAACAAATATGTCAAATTATCGGTATGTTATTACATTATTTTACATTATCATCATTATTATGGATGTGTGTTAGTGTGAATTGTATGTATAATTGTTTAAAAAAACACGATTTAAATGAATTACCAGATGATGAATTAATTAATGATCCACCGATACGTAAACCAATTATTGGTTTATATTTTGTTGGTTGTGGTATAGCTTTAATTATTTGTGGTATATCAGCAGCTATCAATATACGTGAATATGCATCGAATAATTATTGTTTTTTACGTACAGGACCACCATTAAGTGCTTTATATATACCAGTCGTATTGATTTTTGCATTTATTATCATATTTTTTTTATTAATTAAATGTACAATTTATAATTTGGATAGTTATTTGAGTGAAGGTACACAAGCTACAGAGAATGTTGATTTGGATTTAATTGATGCAAATTTCAATCAGAATTATCGTAATTTACCGAGTGTATCGTCGAAAACTAGTGAAATGCAAGATCCTGAACATGGTCCAACAACACAATTAAAATCATATTTAATTTTTTTGATATTATATACATGTACATGGTTGAGTTGTGCTTTATCAACAGTTGGTTTGAGATTTTTTATATTCTCTGAAGAATTCTTTAGTGTGATGTTTGTATTTTTTGCAACAATTCTAAGTGCATTCACAATGTTCTTCTATTGTATATCGCGTAGTGATGTACGTGGTAAATGGTTAGATTTGTGTTATTCATTAAAGAAGAAATTATGTTTACGTTCACGTACAATCTCTGATACAAATCCACAAATACAAATACAATCATTACCAACAACATTATCACCCATAAGGAATTCAATATTGATCCAATCGAGATCTAGTAGTAGATCGAGTAATAGTAAATCAAATAGAAGTACAAGTCTTGTTTGTCGGGATGCAACAAATTTGAATAAAATCATCGATAATGATATTAATACAAAAATGAATAATATCAATTTAATTATATTACATAATAATAAACAACAACAACAATATTGGTCGAATATTATGCCGAATATTGTCGAGAATCCAACAAATACAGCTGAAATTTTCTATAATGCTCAACAGAGTATTGTGGCGAAGAAATTTTTCAAACGACAACGGCGCAATATGATGAAAAAAATGCCAAAATTACCAATCGATAGTGATTATGAGAAACCATCAACAAGCTACGACCAACGTCCTATACAACGGAAGTTACAAAAAAAATCAAAACCAGATGATGATGATGATGATGATGATGATTCTAGTGATTTAACAACAACAACAACAACATGGAAACATCGTCGACATAAATTGAAGACTGCAACACCACCAAATCAATTGATTGTTGAATGTAAAGATGAAAATGATCAGCCGGTAATGAAGATTCAATTAAGTCCGATCAATAATCGTGATAAGCTACTAGATGAGAGTAATAATGTTGATATTGATACTGATAAGTCGATAATTTATGTGAATTTCAAACAGAATTCCAAATTACCAACAACAAGAAGTTCGTTTAGTGATTTTGAACATTTAGAACGGTATCAAGCGAGTAATTGTGGGAAATTGAAGAATCTAAAATTGTCGAGCTTATCAGATTCGAATATTAATTCAAATGAATGTTCAAGTACTACATTTACATCTAGTGATAATATTGAAACTACTGTCTAATACTCATCAATTATTTTTTTTTTTTTAGATTAACTTAATTTATTTATTTAAAACAGTACAATTTTAGTATTATGTCATGTTTACAGAATAGACTGATTTTAATTTAATTGAATATAAGGGCGAAATTGCTAAATTAGGCTAATGTGGCTCAAATATTCAATCGTAATTAGAATTAATTTCATGAATCATTTTAATTACGATTGAATATTGCATAATGTAGCTTTAATTGAAAAAAAAAATTGTAAATCTATTGCTGCCTTCAATGTTGGACTTTATGGTATGGATATTTATTGTGAAACGTTTTGATGGTGCAGCCTTTGTTTCATCAGGAGGAGGAAGAACAACACGATGAAATATTTTCAATAAAAATTTTAAAAAACAAGATATGTTTAATTTTGATTTCCACCCGTTTCTATCTTAATCACCTGTTGATAAAAGGGTAATTGGAATTGATTAATAATACAGTCAGTTATAAAAATATATATTAAAACCTAAATGATTTTATTAAGAAATCACAACAATCAAAATGATTGTATGGCGTGTATTGACAAACAACTAAAAAACAAAATAACTAAATATATAAATAATAAAAAGTTGTATTATTTAACTAATAAAAATCCATGTACGTTTGCAATGAACTTATCGAAATTATCACGAAATTTTAATTTCGGCTGTCGTTCACCAGTCATCGGTACATTTAATGTTAAATTATGAAAAGCTGCAGATAGACGATCAGCCACCAATGGATCCATTTGTGATTTAATCAAACCATCAACAAGACTCTTATATTCATCTTTATAACAACAAATCAACGAATAGATACATGTACTAGCCGAACTCATTAAATCTGTATTGATTTGATGCGATAATGTTAAATCTAATAATAATTTTAAAAAGGGTTTCATCAATTCACATGCTGGTGTTGTTTCTAATTTCTTTCGATAGAAATATGATGCCATACCTTGTATGAAATCTAATGATGCTTGAGCTATATCCGAACCGAATTGTGTTAAACCTAATTCGATTGAACTTAATAATTGTTGAAATAGATTCGATGGTAGATTACAAATTTTTTCCGGATAAATATCATTGATTAATACTAATAAACGATAATATTGTGAACATAAACTTGGATATTTTAACAGATCAATTGTCATTAATGGCATTATAAAATTAAGACCAAATAATGAGACATCTGATGCTGTTACAGTTATCTCCTCCAAATTCGGACATAAATCGATACAATCTTTAGATAAAATAAATGTTAATAAATCTAATATTAATGCAATATCTTGAAAATTACTCTCTTCAGCTAATGTCTCATTGGTGAATTTGTTTGAATTACATTTAGCATAAGCTTGAACTGTTGCTAATGTACATTCATACAATTTCTTACTATCTAATTGACATAAATAACACAACATATTTTTAGCGCATTGTCCAAATAATTCTAAAGTCAATTGTACAATCACTTGATAATTATTGTATAATTGTAGAATTTTTGGCATTGTTGCTAATTTCGGTGATAAGAAATTAAATAATATATTAACAGTAGTCATATGAGATCCTTTTGTTATACCAATAAAACATTCTAATAAATCGATAACTTGTTTTTGAACATCCTCTTTATGATAGTTACGTTGTACAGATTCTTGTAACATTAATTCATTACATTTCGTCTCTAATGGTTGTAAAATTTGTTCAAAATAACTACTAACTTCATTAACATCCCTTAATGCAACACCAGCTAATACGAAACTTTTCCATAAATCACATCGTATCTTACCGGGTAAACGACCAGCTTCTAATTTCGCTTGTAATTCAATCAAATTCCACAAACTTTTACTTTTTATAATACACAACGATCTAAAATTATTAGTAATTATTAATAATTAATTAAATTAATAAATAAAACTTACTGTTTTTGTTTAATACAAACTAATGCTGTTAATAAATCAACAGTATCTTTCAACAAAATTGGTTCAGAACTGAAATGCCATATATTTGAATAGATTTTATCTAGAATAAAATTAACAACAAACGTTGCACCTTCTGTATCTTTACCAACTGCACCAACTAATATAGGACTTAATTCATGATAATAATTCTCAATTGGTAATAAATATGATAGACACCAACGTTTTAAAAACCACATAATTGTTGAACCAACTTCTGGACTTAATAAATGTCCTAAATTTACTTCAGCTGCAAATTTTTCAACAGCACATAATCTTAATACATCACATACAATTCTTAATATATGATCACATAAATCAATATTACATGGTTGTGTTTGTATTTGTTGTATTGATGCTAAACAATTCAAACTTGCATCTAATGTTGATTGTTCTAAACGTAATTGTTCAATTGAATATTGCATCATTTCTGATGGTATCATTGGTGTTTCACCATCACTATCCATACATAAAATATGACCAGATATTAAAATTAACCAATGAATATCTTCGAATATATTATTTAAAACTGTTGATTCGTCCATTGTCATTGCACGTTGTTCCATTATTTGTAAACTCATCTTTAATTTCTCCGTATTCATTTCTAATAATCTATAATTAATTAATTATTTATTTGAATAAATAAATAAATAAATAATCGATATTTACCGATATAGTATTGTTAAACAATGCCCTGGTATTATCCGACCAAACATACCAATTGTTTGTAATTGATCTTTAAATGCTATCCTATCACTATCTTCATTATCTTCAATATCGTGTTGTTCATTTTGTTGATTTGTTCGTTGTCCATCTGGTGGTCCTAAATGATATTGAACATATGTGTTAAATATTTGTATAGCACATTCTTTTATATCATTATTGCCAGGTATTGAGAATTCTTGTAATATATTCGTCCATGCTTCCATCATATTATCGAAAGCATCATTGAAATAATGATCATCATCCACATTCTATAACAATAATAAAATTAATTCTAATTTTTTTTAGTTCAACCTTCTTATAAATTAGGAAATAGTTGAATTATCAAAATTGAAAGTTCAACAGCTAAATTCGCCAACGAAATGATGATTTAAAGCAAAAATATTTTAAAACTTGGATTTGAAGTCGATTAAAATTGAATTTTTACCACGATTTCATACCGAAGTTCGATAAAGCAGGGATCAAACCGGAAAAGACGAAATTTTGGCCGGAACGAAATCCAGAGTTGAACCGAAAACAAGAGCATTTAAGCAAGTAAAGCACCCGAAGTCAAAAATCCCGATTTTGATGGTGGTTTTTTTTTATATACAGGATGATTCACGTCGGAAAAAAAGTTCTTATGGCAACTCCCATTATTTGGCTAGCTTTTCGAAAAATAATTCAAGGATTTGTAGAAAGAGTCCCCAGAGAACATTTTGGCGAAATTAGAGCCTTGTAGCTCATTGAGCGATTGGTCAAAAGACGTGTTGTTGTAAAAAAAAATCGTGATTTTCACTAACGAATTATACCTGTCAGATGATTAATAATGATTAGAAGATCCTCTTAAAATAGTTTTTGTTCATTTTTCATCAATGTGCCTGCCCGAAAATGGAAAAACAATATTGCGGACATTCTTATGAATGAAGAAACTCAATGGAAACAAGTGTTGTTTATCTCCATAAGTGTTTTTTTTTTTAATAGAAAATCCATGACATTGAATACATATATATATATTAAAAACAAGTGTTTATTGTTTGCGTATTATTTTATGTAATTAAAACTACCCAGGACTGCGCTACTGCATTCAAGGATCCTTAAAATACTTGTCGACATTGGAAAAAATTCTAAATTATATGAAAAAAAATAAAGCAGAGCAGTATGTCTATGGCAGTATGTTTCTAGTTATTATTGCCAGTTATGTAGATCAAATTTGTGATTTTATAAATTTAGTTAAAACGCTAGAGACGTGGAAAAATTATATTTCACTTATAGATAAAGCTGTACTTTGAAAAAGTGCAGAAAAGCAACTATTATCAAGTAAAACAATGATTCATCTTTTTTTTAAATGTGATTATATAATACCAATTTTGACAGCATTAATTTTGAGGTTAGAATTCTCAGTTTTCTTAACATTTCCACTATAAGAAAATTATGGCATCAGGTTTAGTGATAACAGCTGAAGCTATAACAAATCATCTTAAAAATAGTAAACTTTTTGAACGAGTCTTAGATAAAGTTATAGAATTACTAATTTAATTTAATTAATCAATAATTAAATCTTTTCTCTATTTAAAAGGTTAAAATTGTAACATTATGTGATGGTAAATGTACAGCTGAATTTACAGTTGATGAAACTCATACAAATCCAATGGGTGGTTTACATGGTGGCATGTCAGCTACATTAGTTGATTGTATATCAACCTATGCTTTAATGAGTGATAATCGATCGTCTACACCAAATGTCTCTGTTGATATGCATATGACGTACGTTTATATTTTGAATTTCCACATAAATATGGAGAATTTTTCGTTATTTTTTTTAGCTATATAAAAGGTGCCAAAATCGGTGATGAAGTTGTAATAGAAGCGTCTACTGTCAAAACTGGAAAAACTCTAGCATTTTTAGAAGTTTTTTTAAAGAATAAAAAGACCGGTGATGTTCTAGTTAAAGGCAGCCATACGAAATTCCTTTTACGTTAAATCAATTCTACCGAGTTTACCACGGTATTTCTTCTCGTAGTAGACTGTACTTTTGGTAACGTAGTATCGTAACTTGCTTTACAATTGACTTTTGTTAATGTATTTCACACATGGCCGAATCAAGTTACGATACTACATTACCAAAGATAGCCAACTGTGAGAAGAAATACAGTGGTACACCCTATATATGAAATCTTATAATAGAGAAATATTGAAATATTTACCGTCTCATCAATTGCTGCACCTTTACAAAACGAACAAGTCAATCGTGTTAATTCATCTAGACACGAATTCTGCAATTCTGTTGGTAATTTTTGTATATCATGTATGAAAAATAATACCAATTTCTTAACAATATTCGAAATACCTAACGATTCCTTATTTTTTATTGTAACACTAAAAATTAAAATATTGTAAAATTTTGTAAATCTTACAAAAAAATATTTAAAATACCTTGAAACTAATTTTGAGAAATTTTCAAGATATGATTTCAAATAATTGAGTCTTACATCATCTGTTGCTAAAATACCACCATTCAATGATGCTAATTGTACAAGACATGTGATCGAATGATGTGCTAATTCTTCAATATCTTTAAATTTCCAATAGATTTGAAACATTAATGGTAATAATTGTGGTGATAATATAACATCACTCCAATTATCATTCAAACGTAATGCCGGCGCTTGATCAGCTTCATATATCGATTCATAAATACCAATTAAACGTTTTGGTAATAGTGGTGATATATAACCCCAAGTTAATGTATTTTCTGTTACTTGTAATATATGTTTAGTCAATTCTAGGATATTATTTGGATATGGTGGATCATTTTTAACAATCTCCATCAATAATTGTATACAAAATTTGAAGATACGTTTCAAATCAGTTGATTCGAATTGTTTTTTTGCACGAAAATGTATCTCCCATGGTAAACCGACATCACTTGATTTAATCGTACTTGAATATTCTTGCATTAAATTCGCAATTATATTAAAACCTAATATTTTCTTTTCAGTTTCAGCATTCAATATTATATTTTCAACTTCTGTTAATATATTTGAACGTTCACGTCCATTATCATCAATACTAGCACGTTTCACCATAATTGCAATCACTTGTAATAAACGATCACGTACAAATGATGGTAATTGTTGTCGATTTATTATATAATGCATTAAATATTGTCGTAATGATACTTTATCAGATTCTAATAGAAATGACCATTCGCGTATAAGGGCACTTTTTAATGTTTCAGCCGCTTCAAATAGAACATAATCAATTTGGCAATTATCCAATAAATCTTTACATATACGAAATGGTGATTTACATTTACGGAAATTCATAAAAACAATTTCAGCATTATGTCGTTGTTCATTCGTTACCAAATTTGGGGGTGCCTATAATGATAATTAATATAAAAATTTATAAATGATTTCGAATTTCGATTATTTTAATTAGTATAAATTTACCATAATTATGCCAGCAGCCGTCTCCAATTCTTTCACAATATTCTCATTCATTTTGATTGTAAATGATATAAACAATCAATAAATACAACACATTTAATTATAATGCTACCTATCAGTAATTTTAAGCTTTAATTATAATTATTTATTATCATTAATAAAAAATAATGAAATTTACAATCCTATCCAAAGTGAGGTTAAATACGAAACTCCCCTACAAAGAAATGACATAAATAAATAAAAAATAAGGAATCGAGAAAGCAGGGGAATACCAGTTCCAAAACCAAATAATAGATGACACTGATTTAAAATTAATTATCAATCACATATCAATCACTAAAATACCAAATACCAGATTATTTAATTAATAGAATACCTTTGAGTACAACAAATTTCTAATTTTTGATATTATTTGTAATAAAAATATACAAAAGACAATATTTTAATACATGGTTCTATTGTATACTAGATGGCGTTACCTAATTTATAATAAGCGAACTCTTGTAATATTTGCATAAATAATTCGTATTTTTGTTTAGATAAATACTAAGATAAGAATTCAAATTTTAAGTCATATACTGTATAGAATTTAGAGTTTTATCAAGAGTAAATATGTAAATTAATAAATTGGGACAGCACTACTTGTCTGCCATCTAGTGTTTGGGCTACTAGTGATTTATCTAGACAAGTATAGACCTCAGACTCTTGCACCCCTACTACTCCTCGATGACCGTGGATGATAGATTTAATATATTCATAGATAGCGCACCTTATAGTTTCACTTATAGTGCTTAGGCAACACATTAAACATCCCATATGAAAAATTGGAAGCTTATGTAAATTGATAGAAATAAGAAATAATATTAATTATAGATTAATTAAATGATAACAATACTTTTAATAGCAATTTCTTCAATAAAATATTAATAGTACCAACAAAAATACTAGTGCTTCTTTTGCGATTACTGTTCGGCTCTACAGATGACTTATAAGTCTTGCACAATCTCTTAAGGGTAGATAGATGAATTTCTAAATTAGTTATTATTTAAATTAAAGAGCCAATCAGGTGCTCGCTGTGGTGATAAAAAAGTGAAGGAAAGAGTCTTGACGGTGCGATGTGAGGAGCAGACCAGTTATAGCAGGCTGGCGGGATAACTGTTCAAACTAAGAGAACACCTGATTGGCTACTTAATTTAATTTGTAGTAGTGTAAGGACTCTTCTCCTTAAAATCACATCTTCTATCTGCCCCTGAGAGATTGTGTGAGACTTTTTATTTATTCTATATGTCTTTTTCGATGTTCATCTTTCACCTCATCTGCAATAATCAGTAATGGAAGAAATTTCGGTTGCCTATCTATTTTTGCCTTATTATTCAGGAAAGCGATATCTTCATAAACGATGCCAGCGCACTCTGGTTCTATACCTAGTCAAGACGATATTGAGAGGAGTCCCCCTTCTGTATTGTTGAAAAATCACAGAATTCTACTAATAGTTGAAATTAAACATGTTGTCAGTGTTGCCGTTTTTCCCAGACTTAATTGAGGGAGGTTTAAATGTGAGTGAAAGTTGCTTTTAAGTGATTCTTATAAAATAAAACTACATTATACAATTATTTAAAATTTTTAATGTTTTTTGTTGTTGTTATTGTTAATTAGATTAATTATCGATTACGATTGATAGTTGAGAACGTTATTTGAAAGTTTTTTTATTCAAACTTTCATTTTTTGGCAAGAACGAGGACAACTACCAGAGAATATTATTGCAAATCTCTAACTTGATTTCTTGTAAATAACTATTAAAATAAAAGGGAAAACATTCATTTTTTATGTCTAGTTTAGTTTTTTATACAATAAAGAATTCTAAAATTAAACAATTACAGATCATGGGAAAATTCGCACATTATACTTGATGCACAAATACATGTGTAAGATTATTGTTAGATGTGTAGGAGGGGATACAAAGATTTATTTTAAGATAAACTAAATAAAGCAAATGACTGATGTTAAGTGCATAATATTCGAACGATAATTCGTGGTTTTATTTGAAGATTTAACGACTCTCCTCATTTAATATTTGAATGAAGACTTTCAAATTATAGAAAAGTCGATTTTTATTCCACACCTTTTACTCTCTCTTGCAATCAATATCATAATAATATTGCCACAGTTTTCTAGGTTTTACGTTAAAAATTATATCTACAGTAATAATCTTATCCAGAAAACGACGGGGTGTGTGAGTATAAGGGTGCGGTTTTAATCCTATTATTATGAAGGCCACCATTTAGATTCATTGTTCTAATTCAAATTTCTATCAGTTCTCTTGACAAAATTATCATTTCGCGATTTTTAATAATCTATCGCATACTTTGCAATTTAATCAGACTTTGTACGTTTATACGCAGAATTATTTGGCTTCTAGATAAGTTATCTTTAAACTTAATTCTAATTCCATTAAATTTAATTAAAAAAACGTTCTATTATACAAATAAGTTTCGGTCGAAGATTTTCTCAGCCTTGAAGGTCTATTTTTTTTTTCCTTCTATTTACAAGAGGATATACTTAGATATATGTAGGTAGATTAATTTTTTATTTTTTGAACTTTAAAATCGAAAATTTTCAATTTTTTTGGGCTAAACTTGAAATAATCATCGACGGCTGCACAGTGATCGACATCTGCTCTACTGTATCGAGAAACATCTGCTCATCATCCCCAATCATAAAGATAGAACAATAGAACAAACAAAATCGAAGATGTTATCTCACAATTAATTGATTCAAAAAATAGTTTCAATAAAATTTTTCAAAAATTTGGATTTTTATAACGAAAATCAAATTACCTATGATATACACTTATTGTCGCAGACATTAATAATAGGAGGCTATGATTCTAGCCACAAATTTACAATTCCACCTAAAAAAAGCGTATAATTAATTGGGATTAATAAATAAACTTTAATTCCCATTATTATCATCATTTACAATGAATTAATTCATTAATCTAATTAAAATTCAAATATTTTCCAATATTTTTCTAGTTATTTTTATTTTATCACTAAAATAATGTTGGTGATATTGTTGTGTCATCCCCACTTCTTTCAATTTCGACAGTATGGCGCCGGTACCGTGGCAGTTACAATTTTGTCCACAAACTTGTTTGGTATAATTAAAAAAATCGTGTTTTTTTTAATTAATTTTCCGTTTTAATACTGTTGATTTCTCTACAGTCTGATTAATTTGTTTAATTGAAATCGATTCGCGTCATTTTCGGTATTAATGTACAAAATGTAATATTTCTATACATAGATATGTTCGTGTATGAGTGTGTATATAAAATGTCTATATTGTAGTGTAAATACTCAGTGCTTTAAATTATTATTATTTTTTAAAAAAATATCAATATTGTTATAATTATTATTGTTGATAATAGTGTAAAGTATAGAAATTTTATAAAATTTCTATTATATTTGATGCATACATGCATGGTTGGATGGATGAATGGAATTCAAGCAACAAATATTCTAATATTCGTTCAAATCGAAAAATTTGATGTAAGAAGAAGAATGTATTTATTATCGTCGTATAATTTATGACAAATTATTACAAAAAAATAATACTAACGAAAAATATCTAGATTTAACTAGAAAACAAAATAATTAACCAATAGAAAAAACGAAAACAAACAAATAACATACAGGTAATTACTGTTGACTTGATGTATTTACAATTTTATTCCAAAAGTTTTGATATAATCTAATCATTATTATTATTATTATTATTTGGATTAAATAATTCGTAAACAATCCATACCACCACACCCATCCGGATTAAGTCTTCACGTTTTGTTCTTGTTTTGGATTGTTTTGTGTGCAATTGATGAAAAAATTGTTGGGAACTCGACAAAAAAAAATTGAGATTAATTGATTAATTGAAGAATTTATTTAGTAATTTTAGTAAATGAAGCAAATAGAAAGTTTTTTTCTTGTTATTTCTCTTAATTAATTATAAAACAATTTCTCTTTATTGTTAATTAAATTGTGTATACGTTGCGCATCTTTAAATATCACAATTTTCTCTACATTCTATTCTATGATTAAATAAATGAGATTACAATTATTATAGATATAATAGGTATGTATACGTATACACACGCACATATTTCATTCAGAATATGTTAGGAAGTTATGTGTGTGTATGTATACAAAAGATGGGGCCAAAGGGCAAGGGCCGCCGACTATTTGCTGTCGTAGTCGTTGTTATTCCTCCTCTTTCCTGTTGAATCAACTTTCTTGTCGTGTTTTAAATTTGTATTAAAAATAATTCCTTCAAACATATTCAATCAAGGTCGATTCGTGTTATAGTACACTCATTTATTTATTTATTTAAGCGAATAATCGTGATAATGATTATGTGAATTCTATGAAACGTGCACATATATCTTAATATTAATTGAATGTAGAAAAAATAAATAATTACAATTAACATGTTCATGTAAATCAATTGGAAATTCTCATATTAGCTATGCACGCTGATTATGTATCCTTCTATTTTATTCCCTATTATTTTAATTGTTGGTATTATTTAGAATTTCGATTTCTATACAAATTCACAGCCAATATATTTAAATGTAAGTGAAATTCAAAAAAAGTAGGTAATTCATTAATTTACAATTCTTAGTAAATTTAACGTTGAAATGATTATTATTCAGTTGCTAACAAACATTTGTAATTCGATATTTCTTTTGTATTACAGAATTGACCATCATCTTCACCATTTTGAGAATGAAATGATAATAGAATTAATTGGTTTTTTATTAATTTAATTTATTTATTTATTTATTACGTTTTTCGTCGATAAAAAAAGAAAGAAGAGTGATACTTTTTGAAGGAATAATGAGTAATAGTAGTAGTAGTAGTAATAGTTGTACACCATTATCATCAAATCTACAATTAAATAATAATAATAATATTGTTGGTGATAGTGTTAATGTGAAACAGCGTTCAAAATTGAATTTATGTAAAGATAATGTTGTACCATCAGTACATGGCAGGCCGAATAATTTTTTAATTAATAAAATTCGTTTAAGTAATCATCAAAGGAATCTTAGTTTAGATTTTAGGTAAACTTAGAGAGATTGTCATTTTTTTTATTTGACAAAAAAAAACTGTAATTATTTGTATGTTTTTAATATAGATCAATGGGTATAATATTACCACCGGTGGCACAAGTGACAACATCAACAGGTACACAATTAACATTACACCATCGTAATCGTAGTTTAGATTCAGCATTACAAAGGATACCAGAAGTTGATGTAACGCCAAGTCCTGAATGTGAAACAAATGGAACAACATTAACAACAACAACACCAGTAACAATAGCAGGAGTAATAAGTGGAACAACAACATCAACAACAACATCACTTGTAACAATTACAACAACAACAACAATAAAACCTAAAATAACACCAATTAATTTAATGAATAAATCACAAAAACAACAACGTGATGAATTAGCTAGTTTAGGTTCAGATGATTCAGGTATTTTATGTGGTTCAGATAGTGGTTCAAGTACAACTAGTGATAGTACAGGAGCAACAAGGGAGTCTAGTGTTGAATATTTAGCTCATGATCCTGACGATGATGATGATGATGATGTTGTTGATGGTGATGTGGAAGATTGTGATGATAAAAAGATTATAAATAATAATAATAATAACAGTGATGATCCGGATAAAAGAAGTGAACAATATCGAGATATTTGTGATAATACTAGTACTAATATTAATAGTAGTAGTAGTAGTAGTAGTAATAGGGATAATCAAACAACAACAACAACAACAACGAAAGGTTTTGGAATGTTACGTTTATTAGAAAGTAAAGTGTTTGATGTCTCAATGGCAATGCATTATTTATTTAAAAGTAAAGAACCAGGTGTCCAGAGTTATATAGCTAACAAAATGTTTAATTTCGATGATTATGAAGTTGATTTTTATTTACCACAACTTGTTTGTATGTATATACAAATGCATGATGTTGCCGAAGTTATACATCCATACCTTGTACATAGGTGAGTTTATTTGTGTATGTTTTTTATATATAAAACTAAAATTTAACCGGTTTATTTGCTAAGATTATAACTAGTCAATATCTTTTTATAAATTATTGATAAACACCTCCACACCACCATCATTTACAATAGTTGTATTGAAAGTAGGACAACAACAAAAAGAACAGTTGATTATTAATTGTGACTTAATCATGGTAATGATCATTGTTAATTTTCATATCGAATATTTTTATTTATCTATTATTATTATGATTATTAGTAATATTTAATATATAATAGATTTATTAAAAGAATTTATTTTGGAAAACCAATTATTAAAATTAAATTAAAATACTCAAACTCTAATCCCATAAAATTTATGGGATTAGATTTCGAATATTTTATTTTTGGAATATGTTTTAAAAGAATTTCTGTATAATTAGAAACAATAAGATTCCACCCACATTTTCGAAATAAAATAGAAATATTAAATTGTACTAAATAGCCAATTATAACACGTGCCCACTAAATTATTCATTCTATTTATTTTCTATATTGATGCGGCATATGTGTTTATCTTTTTGATTTTATCAGTTAATCAAAGGAATAACAAAGAATTATTTTGATAGTTTTTATAGTTCTAAATACTGATACGATTGTTTTTTTTTTCATATCGAATATTATCTATATTATCAATATTTTTTGATAATTTGTGTATTATTTTAATTAGTGGAAAATTTTACAATTATTATCTATAAAGACGAGTGAGTAATTATTTATAATAAAGATTCACTGATTGTTTATTTGAATTGTGTTCATGTTTATCTATAAAAGTTTTGCATAAAAATGGATAATAAAAATAAAATTATTCGTTTCTGAATGTAAATACATATGGTAAAAATAGCAAAATATCGATATACATATGCATAATGGGATTCCCATTATAAAAATGTATATGAATTTTCTCTTTTGTCATCATATTCGTTATGTTCATGTTATCAAATCTGTCATATTTTTCTTATCTTGGTCACCGTTATTTAGTTTTTATTAAAATTGTTTTATTGTTTTATAGGTGTCGAAAATCAATTGATTTCTCATTGAAATGTGCCTGGTTGTTGGATGCTTATAGTTCAGATGTCACATTACCATCGAAAAAGAAACCATTGGGTGTTAAATTACGTAATTTGATCTTATCAGATGAGTTACGACCAAAAGACCAAATCACTATCAACAACAACAATAATAAGCCATCATCTCCAACAACAACAACAACAAGTGGTAGTAGTAATAAATTGGTTCTTCCAGTTTTGAGAAAATCACATCAAAGATCACAAAGTGATGCATCAGCATTATTTGCCTCAAATGATTTAAAACAACAACAATTTTCAACAAATTCACCATTATCAATAATAACAACAACAGCAACAACAACAACAACAAATCGTTTATGCTTAGGTGATTTATCATCAGGTAGAGCATTCGATAATGGTTGTACATGTTTTGATAGTTGTCGTGGTGTTGTTAATAATTTACGTGGTGAGAAAACTGTATGTATATGTTCAGCACCACGTTTAGCACCAGAATTAGAATTTATGAAAGCATTAATAACAATTGGAAAATTATTAAGTTCAATACCAACAAAAGAGGGCAAAACAACACGGTTAGTTGCTGAATTGACAACATTAAATTTAAATTTACCAGCTAGAGTATGGTTGCCATTACATAGTAGTATAAGGCCACATCATATTGTTCGTATACCACCACAAGTTGGGGCTGTACTCAATTCTAAAGATAAGGTCAGTAGATTAGATTTATGTACATATGTTTGATCTAAAATTCAAAAAGAGACTCAAAAGTAGGACATTATCGTTTATAGAATGTATAGAAATATCCTCATTTCTATTGATTTGTTAATGTGTTCAACATGTGTTTATTAAAATTTCTTCAATTATCATTTTTACGATGAATAAACTTTGAAAAATTTACAATATAAACAACAATTGATATTTTTAATTATAACTGATGAGTGCTGGTTGTATTTATTAGAAACGAGTCAAAATAATGAGGGAGGGATATTTCAATCTATTCAATCAGGGTCGGCCTTAGTGAATCTAGCGCCCTATGCGAGAGTTTTTCGGCGCGTCCCACCCCCAAGAAGACAATGGCTTCAGTTCAATTATTAAAAATAAATTCAGATACCGTGTGATTCACCTGAAACGAAAAGTTCTTATGGCAACTTTCATTAGTTGATGAGTGACTCGAAAAATAATTCAAAGATTTATAAGAGTTGGAGATTATTTTAGCAAAATTACAACCTCGTAGCTCATTTGGAAGTTGACCAAAAAATGCTCGTTTCTGACAGTATCGAGATTTTCATAAAAAATGCGACCTTGTCCAACGCGAATGGTTTTTGATTAACTTTCAAATGAGCCACGAGGTTCTAATTTTGCCAAAATGTTCTCTGAGGAGTTCCTTACAAATCCTTGAAATATTTTTCGAATCACTCATCAAATAATGCGAGTTGCCATAAGAACTTTTCGTTTCATGTGAATCACCGGGTATTTTGGTAAACCAAAAATCCATATCACGAATAGGGGATGAATTATAATTGACAAAACGAAACAAAATTCTCAGTGTAAATCCCATAAAATTATGTTATATGTTTAGGGATATTAAATCCCATCATAAGATCCAAATTATTAAAATGCTGGATAATAACTTCAGAAATTATTATTAGAATAAAATTAAAATTAAATAAGAGATAGAAGGTGAGAAAAATTTTGAAAAAAAATCATAAATTAATTTTTAAATTTTAATTTTTTTTGAAATTAATGAAAATTATATTAATTTCTGAAATTTTCTCAACTTTTATCTCTTTTTTTTTTAATAATTATTTTTAATTATCAACAGCTTGTTTTCAGTTTGGCTGTCCCTGATGAAGTATTAAATAAAATATGAAACTGTTGACGAGTTAAATAATTTGGTTTACCTTGATGATAACAATTCATTAATTTTTGATATTATTACCTAATATTTTAATAATTTGTGTCTGATAAATTATAATATCCCAAAACATATTCAATCCGAAACTTATAATATAATTTTATGGGATTTAGTTTTTAAGAATTTTGTTCCATTTTATCAATTAAATTCATACCGAGTGTCTCACGGTATTTCCCCTCACAGTTGGCAATGCCTTTGATAAGGTAGTATCGTAACTTGGTTCAAAATTGACATTTACTAATGCATTTTTCAAATAGTTGAACTAAGTTACGATACTACGTTAACAAAGGCACACTTAACTGCGAGAGGAAATATCGTGGTACATCCGGTATATCTTTTACCGTCTCTTCTATGCCTAACCAAGCACCACCCTAAAGCCACCACTGTATTCAATATTATTTTTTTATAGGCTCCTTATATAATTTATGTGGAAGTTGTTGAAGTCGATGATTTACACACATCAATAATTACACCAAAAATATTACCAACCTTAAGACATACGAAATCTGAAGAGAATCTAGGTGGTGGTGGTAGTAATGGCATTGGTAATAATGGTGATGGTACATCATTATCAGCATTCAGTATGTGTGGTGGTTTATGTGATGATAATGATCCAGATTGGAGTCAAGAGGATGATGAAATTTCACAACAAGTATAATTTAATTTGTTTTTAATATATTATAATTCTAATCGATTATTTATTATTTTTAAGTATACACAATTAAAGAAACCTGTAGATCGTGATACAATTTCACAGATGAGTCAAGAATCGAGTGATTCACGTGAACCACCAATGTGGATACAAGCTGGTGATATACGTCGACGTTTATCAGATTCTATACATGAAGAGAAAAATAAACAATTTACACATGATCCACAAGATCCATCAGCTGCTGTTTTAAAAGAACCGTGGCATGTAAGTGTCACATTCTTTCTCTTTAAATTTTTTTTTTTAAATTTAATTCAATTAATTAAAAATATGTAGGATAAAGAGAGGCGGATACGTGAGAGTTCACCATATGGTCATTTAAGTACATGGGGATTACTTTCAGTGATTGTAAAATGTGGTGATGATTTACGACAGGAATTAATGGCATCACAATTATTGGAAATGTTCCAGAAAGTTTGGGAAATGGAGCATGTACCATTATGGGTGCATCCGTACAGGTATTTAACAATTTCCTTTCTCCAATTTTACGTATTGAATTATCATTTTTTTGTTTAGGATATTGTGTTTATCGAATGATAGTGGTTTAATTGAGCCGATATTGAATACAGTATCATTACATCAAATTAAGAAACATCGTCAATTATCATTATTGGAATATTTCATAAATGAACATGGTCCGATAACATCCGAAGCGTTTCTATCGGCACAAAAGAATTTTGTTCAAAGTTGTGCAGCTTATTGTCTATTTTGTTATCTAATTCAGGTTAAAGATCGGTAGTTTATTATTATTTATTGTTAATTTTAAATTAATTACATTTTTTTTTTATCTTTAATATGTAGACATAATGGTAATATTTTATTGAAAAGTGATGGTCATTTAATTCATATCGATTTCGGTTTTATTCTATCATTATCACCGAAGAATCTTGGTTTTGAAACATCACCATTTAAATTAACACCGGAATTTGTTGAAGTTATGGGTGGTGAAGAATCGGATATGTTTGAATATTTCAAAATATTAATATTACAAGGATTGATTGCGGCAAGGAAACATCAAGATATGATTATACCATTAGTTGAAATCATGCGATCAGGTACATAATTGTTATAATTAATTAATTAAAGTTAATTCTGTCTGTTTTTTTAAGGTTCACAATTACCGTGTTTTAAATCAGGTGCTGCTACTGTACAAAATTTGAAAAACCGCTTCCATATGAATATGACTGAAGAACAATTACAATTAGAAGTGAATCGTATGGTTGAAGGTAGTATACATTCATTATCGACAAAGTTATATGATGGTTTTCAATATTTCACTAATGGTATTCTATGAAAATATTTTACTAAACTACAATTAAAAAAAAAACAGCTTAATTAATAGATTAATTTAAACTAAAATTAATTACAAATTAAAATCGAATGCTCAATTTTTCTCCTAATTGTTATTTAAATAAAATAAGGTTACAAACAAAACAAAAACACAACAATAGTGTTATTAAAGTGATCTGATTTTAGAGAAAGTTGCCATTGAACTCCTCCTCTTTATCTATTTTAAGTGTGTGTTTAGAGTGTTAAGTTAAAAGTGAATTTTATAAAAACTATAAAAAGGAATTAATACTCATTCGAGGCCAAATTAACGAATTTAGGAAATTACGATAAAGATTTGTTAATTGAAAAATTAAATTTACATTCCAGAAAAAAATCGAAAATCCCCCTCCAAAAAAAGCGAAATAACCAAATTGTACAGATGTTGCTGCATTCTTTTGTATATAATTATAATAGTTCATGGTAATTTTGTGTAAATTGATGAAAATTTGTCATTTAACGATAAAACAATAATTCACCATTATTATAGCTTTTTGTTGATATAAATTAACTGTCATCCATATCTTTTTTTTTGTAAATAATATATACAATATTGACTGATTAAAATTTTTGCAAAAAGACTGATGATCCACACACAAATGTAGGCTTTTTGCAGATTTCCACCGAATTTTCCTCCTGTTTAATTTACCCCGCTCCCACAACTAATTCCAGTGTTTTTTTCTTCAGTTAAAGTATTGGTCACAAAATTTACAAAAATGCATGTTTAATAATTAATTGAGATTTTTAAATATTACATAATACGATTGTATTTTATTATATCTATATATATTGTATTTAAAAAAATATTAATAAACAATTATGATAATTAATGGAATCTTCTCAAAATAATTCCCCAATTGGCGCATTTGTCAACCATAAATCATGCAGATAATTGTACAATTCATCAGTAACGGCGACTTTGTACGGTGTGGGATTCAATGTGCGTTTTATATCAGGTCGTAGATAGTTTAATGAATTTTTAATAATTGTTCGTCGTTGTTCTAATGTTGGATATTGTTGTTTCGTTAATTCTCCTTTATTCCAATACAATTCCAATAGATTTTCAACACGTACAGGTATAACGTAAGCACGTTTCGTCTCTAGAAATGGATGACGACACAATGTTTTCTTATAAATTTTCGGTGGTTCCTCTTCTGGCCGTTGCATAATATCAACTAAAGCATACTTATCACCGTATAAACGATAGATATTCTTCTTACCAGGTATTGTAATCTTTTCAATATCTTGCGTTAATTTCATACGTGGATTGTGATTTAATTCAACCAATTTGTAAACACACCCTAATGCTGGCTGTTTCTGGCATGTCACCAAATGTGTACCAATACCGAATGCATCTATTGAATGTTGTTGTTCATGTAAACTCAAAATGGTCTCTTCATTTATATCATTCGATGCCATTATCATTAAATTCTCAAATTGTGGTATATGATATGTGTTGGCGATTTTTTTGAATAAATCACGACTCATTAGACTTAAATATGCTAAATCACCGCTATCTAAACGTATACCAATCGGTTGATAGCCGAATTCATGTAATGCTAATGCAACAGCACAGAAATTAACGAGGCCACTTTTTAAAACATCGAATGTATCAACAAGGGCCATAAAATTATCGGGGAAAGCTTGAGCGAACGATATAAACGCTGCAAATTCACCATCATTCACCTCAGTTGTGACAACATTAAATAACGGTATGATCTTTGTACGCCAATCAAATGCAATTTCAACGAAATCTTTCAAAGGTTTACAATCGTTTCTTGGTGATAATTGATTTGTGCGTACAATTTCATTTAGACTTTTAAATGATGTAACAAACGAGTGTGCATGTGTACCTTTTACAGGTATACCAAATAATTTACCGGCTAATACATTACTGGTACCATCAAAACCGCCCATGTATGCGTATTTGGATGCGGATAGACCACCATCGGGGCCTTGGGCGCGCCTCAAACCGAATTCGTATAATTTGATATGATCACCAGCAGCCATACGGAAACGTGCTGCATTTGTTGTTATCAAACTAGCGAAATTGATTAGATTCAAAATTGTTGTTTCGATTAATTGTAGAACGATTAGTGGACCTTCCAGACGTATCAATGGGATTTTCGGGAATACCACATTGCCTTCTTTGATAGCATACAGAACAACATTGCTAGCATCTACAACGAAAGTAAATTGATCAATTGGTGGATTAATGATTAATAAAAACAGACCTAAATTTGATAGAAATTGGTAAAATTCTTCTTCAATATAATCCGGAAGGATTTTACGTAAATAATCGATATCGTCCGGAACGTAGCGGAAATCTTTTAGGAACTTTAAACAATCTTCTAAGCCGGCAAAAATTGTGAATTCACCGTTGAATGGATTTCGGCGGAAATTCACATCGAATACTGCAATATCGTTAATCTTACCCGATTTCCAATAACCATAAGCCATTGTTATTTGATAGAAATCGGTTAATAACGGTTGGACCAAAACATTGTGGTTCAAACGTTTTCCACATTTTCCATCTCCTTCATGTTGTTCACACATTTTTCTCTAGATTTATTTGTACTTTCCTTAATGCCAAAGTGCACAAATGCATCGATAATTATGGAACGGAGAATAAGAAACAAGGAATGTACATAAGAATATTATCTAAAATAATAAAAATAAATGTAATTAGTATTCAATGTATACAATTAATTGATTGAAATAATCATAAAGCATCAATATTAATAATATTTACCGATTTTTGAGCATAAAACACAAGGAAATTTGACAACGTTCAATCATCAGTATTGCCAATCATCGTCAACTTCCTATAGCACTAATTGTAGCGCTCTATCGACAGGATAAAATAATACAAATTTAATTTAAAGTTATTAAATTAACAATAAATAAATAATAATATTGTAATCTACAATTGAATTTAAACAGTGTCCACGGATATATTGATCCGAAAAACAGAATTCGGATCTTGTAAACTTGATTTAATGTTATTTTCAAATGATGTTTTAATATTTGAAAATTCCATAATATTTTTCGGTTTTGATGCAACCCAATATTTATCAAATTCATAAAATAAATACGAATAAAATTGATGGAATCTACGTAGATTCGGTACACTTTTCGATGTATTATAAAAATACGTCTTTGCATCACCATTCCTCAATAAATAATAAGCCATACTAGTTAGATTTATACCAACAATAGCAAAACAATAACCATATTTTGGATGCATAGAATGGGATAAAACATGTCTAGCTGGTCCATAATATTCATTAGCGAAAAACAATAAATTTTCTAAACCCAAAATACCCATACCACGGAAGTCGGTTTTCGGATCATCACCTTGAAAACCAATCAATTGCCATTGTTTCGTGATACGTGCTTCTAACGGTTCATCTGGCATTAATTTCGTCCATAATTCATACAATTTACGTTCATGTTCAATATTCTCACTGCTAAATTGAATTTTACGTAATTGTTCAATTTCTGTTATTAATTGTTGATAACTCCATATCTGTTCAATACATCTACCAAAACTTGAAACGAATGGTTGATGTATTTTCGGATTGATATTCTTAACTAATAATACAGTATTTATAGCACCATGTAAGATTTCACGTTTATTAGCACCAGTAAAACGACCACTACGACTAATATCATTTAAATGTTCAATTAAACGTTTTATTTGTGGTTGTTTGGACATTTGTAATGAATATTCGATTGATTTTATACGTGATGCACCATTAATTTCTCCATAACAGATACGTTGCAATTCACATAAACCAGTTGTACGACGTAGAAACCATTTTAATAATGGACGAAAATAGTTTGTATACAACCACCAAAAAATATACATTGTGCTCTAAAATCATTGTATTATTATTATTAATTAATTAATTAAATCATTTTAATTTAATTTTCTTGAATACACAACAATCCTAACCTTGTTTTTGTGTACTGGTGTACATTGACCGTAACCTTAGAAACCAAACAAGCTACGTCATCATTAAGAAAGGAACACAATCCGAAAATTATTGAGAGAGAAAAGAAAGGAAATAGCAGACTGTTCTCAACAACAGAAATCGCTAATTGTAGCGAAAAAAATATATGATAATAATTAAATATAGCAATAATTGTCAGCAATTATAATTATTATTGTTGAATAAAACGAAAAAAACAATTCTAATGACTTGTACAATTAAAACGCTATTTTGTCTCATAGTTGGCGATGAATTTGATTACGTAGAACAGTAGTTTTGGTTGTGATTTGTGATCTTTAATACATATGACATTTGTAATAATTGTAACAATACAATACAAATAGAACCAGTTGTATTCTATTATTTTAATTATATTAATTTTAATATTTTATTGAATCCTATATGATTGATGCGCTTGAATTAATGATTTGTTTAAATGAAAACAATTGGCTAGACTGATTATTCTCACCTACTCAATGTTGCCAAATCTAAAATTGTTTAATGATGTTTAAATAAATTCCAATTTTTTTTGATAATATCACAATTCTCATCCTTAATTTTCTGTGTTGATAACTGATATAATTACCATTTAGACAAAATAAACAGTAATTAATAAACTTTATAACAATTATTTGCTGATAAGTAAATATGGCAACAGCATGATTTATCATTTTCAATGCCACAGTGACAGATTATGTCCTATAATTAGCAGAATTTGACACATAATTACTATAACCTCAAATTATCTTTATTGTTTCTTTTATACACGTGTTTCACGTGTTTCTCATTGATATTTTATTTTCTGATAATTGTTTCGTTTGAAATTCAATAGAATGGCTACAAATAATGAAATAAAAGAGAAGAAAATTAAGAAAAAGAAATTGAAAATGTTACAAGAGAAAGAAGAATTGAAGAAAACAGGACAGGGTAATTATTTTCATTGCAAATCAAGAAGAATTGGATTATTATTATTATTTTTAATAGATACTGAGAACGAGTTGAAAGCTGTTAAAAGGCAACATGATGAAGATTCACATCAGAATAACAGAAAGAAGAAAAAGACACTGAAGAATCCAGAAAATAATGAGCCTAAGAAGGACATTAGCATAACTAAAGATGATGATGATTGTCCTAGTATAATATTTTACGGCCAAATTCTCTTTCATTTATTAATTTTCGTTTCGTTACAGTTCCTAAATTGACGACAACATTAGAGATTTTAAGTGATTGTAAATTTGATACATTAAAAGATAAAGTTTGTGAGAATACATTAAATGCAATCCAAGATATGGGTTTTACAACATTAACAGAAATTCAAGCTAGATCGATACCATCATTGTTAGAAGGTCGTGATTTAGTTGGTGCAGCAAAAACTGGTTCTGGGAAAACATTAGCATTTCTAATACCTGCAATTGAATTGATTTATAAAGCGAAATTTATGCCAAAAAATGGTACTGGTGTTATTATTATATCACCAACTAGAGAATTAGCTATGCAGATATTTGGTGTTTTAAAAGAATTAATGAAATACCATCATCATACATATGGTTTGGTTATGGGTGGTACAAATCGACAAACTGAAGCACAAAAATTATCGAAAGGTATCAATATTCTTGTAGCAACACCTGGACGATTATTGGATCACATGCAAAACACACCGGATTTTTTGTATAAAAATTTACAATGTCTTGTTATCGATGAAGCTGATCGAATTTTAGATATAGGCTTTGAAGAGGAATTGAAACAAATTGTTAAATTATTACCAAGTATTTATTTTCTATTGGTTTAAATTAAAAAAAAATTAATTAAAATTAAATTCTAGAACAACGACAAACTATGTTGTTTAGTGCTACACAAACAAAAAAGACGGAAGCTTTAACAGCTTTAGCATTAAAAAAGGAACCAATCTATGTTGGTGTAGATGATAATAAAGCTGAAGCAACAGTTGCTGGTCTTGAACAAGGCTATTTCGTTTGTCCATCCGAGAAACGTCTATTAGTATTGTTTACATTTTTAAAGAAGAATCGCAAGAAGAAAGTTATGGTGTTTTTCAGCTCGTGTATGTCAGCCAAATACCATAATGAACTATTCAATTATATCGATCTACCTGTTATGTGTATTCATGTAGGTTTTTTTTATTGAATTTCGTAAAATACAGCTAATTTTTTTTTTATTCTGTAGGGCAAACAGAAACAAACAAAACGTACAGCTACATTTTTCGAATTCTGTAATGCAGATTCTGGTATTTTATTATGTACAGATGTTGCTGCACGTGGTTTAGATATACAAGGCGTTGATTGGATTGTCCAATACGATCCACCGGATGATCCAAAAGAATATATTCATCGTGTAGGACGGACGGCACGTGGAGAAGGTGGTAGTGGACATGCATTATTATTTCTACGACCTGAAGAATTGGGTTTTTTGCGTTATTTGAAAGAAGCTAAAGTAACATTGAATGAATTCGAATGTAGTTGGCAGAAAATTGCAAATATACAAAATGCTGTAAATATTCTTAAAAATTACTAAAACCAATACAAATTATTTATTTATTTTTGTTGCAGTTGGAGAATTTAATTGAGAGAAATTACTTTTTACATCTGTCGGCGAAGGAGGGCTTTAAAGGTTACGTCCGTGCCTATGATTCACATCATTTAAAAACAATTTTCGATATAAGTACACTAGATTTAGCAAAAGTTGCAGCATCATTCGGTTTCAAAGTACCACCAGCTGTCGATTTAAGTAATTTTCCCCCTAATTGAGTAATCTTTTTTTTCTAATTGTTTTATCGATTGCAGATGTGTCGGCAAAAAGGGCTGAAAAACCAGCAAAACGTCGAGGCGGTGGTGGTTTTGGTTTTTATAAGAATTTAAATTCGTTACCGGAGAACGAGAGGAGAAAGAAAACCGTTTATCGACAATTTAAGAAACTACCAGGCGATAAAAGACAATTCACACGGTAATTATTGTATTGCTCTTAATTGGAATAAATACATTTTTTAGTGATTATAATAATCAACAATTTACCTAATAATCGATTAAGTTTTTAATCCTGTTATTTTCCTTAAATATAAAATCGATGAAAGTTGTATATATGGAAGATTTACAGTATTAGTTGTTGAATTTGTTAATAGATCGTTTTTTTCGTTTAGTTCTGTTTTTAGAAATTCATCGAAATAGCAATCAAAACAGGAAAAATATTATTGTTGGAAAACAAACAATTACGTGATATCCACCAATATCCATATTTGTCAATAAGTAAAAATGTGTTGCGTGTGTAGGCATACCGATACGTGGGCTACTAGTGTTTTTTTTCTACCTTCATCGTTGTATAATATCAATGAAAATTGATCGAAACAAGCTTTTCAAATTTTTAAAATTCAATTCGTGAAGAAATCGATTAGAATCAATGTATGTATGTGTAATGGAACACGTCCACATTTTCACCCAGTTTCCTCTTATATTGCTCCCTTTAAGAACACCGCTTATTTTAATATGTATGTAAAATGTATACTAGGAATGAAAGTTTCGAGTTTTACCATAAATGTAAAAATGATTCTATACTTTCTAAAAATGTTACAAACATTTTTTTGTTGAATTGATAGAATTAGAATTGATATAGTCGGGTGGTGGAATTTTTACCGGAACACGTTTTGATACTGATATGACCCGCTTTTCGTCAAAATAAAAGTGAAAGTCATTTTCCCCCCTTGTTTTGAGATAAGAACGTCTGATAATAATTAATAACTGTAACGTTTGGCTTTGAAACAGTGTTCGTCACCCCTTATGGTACGCCTCTGTTGTTTTTTTTTTGATAGTTTTACCTCCATAAAGTCATTTTTTCCCCTTGTTTTGAAATAAGAACGTCTGAAAATAATTGATGATTGATAACTGTAACGTCTGTAACGTTCGGATTTGAAACAGTGTTCGTCACCCCTTATGTTACGCCTCTGTTTTTTTTTTTTGATAGTCTTACCTCCATATGTAGAAATTTTGAAAATTGAGTTAAATTTTGGCCTTTGACTTGTTTGATGACTTGAAAGTAGAAAAAAGATAATTCCTTTATTTAGAAATTGAATAATTGGTGATTTTCCAATTAATCATTTACAGCATTTAAAAAATGATCATTTTTTCTGAGAAATATCCATCTATAGTTAGAGGGTGTTTTTTTGGTTTTATTGTAGAAATAATAATAATAATGATTGTGACTGAATGTCTGACAATATTTGGTAATTTATCATTTATTAAAAGCAAAAAAATAATCATTATGATTATAGAGAAATATTTATGTAATAGTAATAATAATAATAATAATAACGATGATTGTAATAATAATAATAATAACGACAACAACAACAACAGATTCTTTGATGATAAATGACTTAAGATTTGTAAAAATGTGGGCGGCTTGTCGATCAATATGTTCTGAAGGACATTAGTCAGAATTGCATAACTGAAAAGCCATAAATAAAATATTAGAAGATTGCAATTTAGATTTTTGAATGAACGAAAAAAATATGAAGGAATGAATAAGAAAATACATTTAATCGTTTAAAATCATTTCCAAATAGAACAATAACAAAAAGAAGAAAACACGAAAAATCTGAATCCTATACAGGGTGTTTCGTGGTAAACTATTATTGTTACAAAATACAACTATTTTACCATAATTTAGTAGCCTTTGAAAAGGAAGCTTCAAACAACGTATGAGTATAAATAATTAATTAAAATCAACAATTAATTAAGAAAAATAACTAGGGGTCGATTTCACCAACGTCTGTTAAATTTTAAGCAACAAATTAGACGTAGGAACGATTTTTTAAATCATAGCAACGATTGTTTTTAACTGTTAATTAGAATTAATTGAAGTTGGTGAAATCGTCCCTAGATCTTTAATTTTTTTTTTTTAAATCTCAAACGTAATCTCATTTAATTGTTTTAAATATCGTAATTTATCAACGACGACTAGATTGCTCTCGTACTACTAATATAATGTTCTTTACTAATAAACCATTTACTGTGAGACATCCTGTATAATTAATTAAAATTTCTTATAATACTACTATTATGAAAATATCTGTTGCATAGTTAGGACATTATTCCAATTACCTGTAAAATTGGTTATACATGTGTATGATTTACTTTTTTTTCATTCTATTATTATTCTACAAGTTGTCTCCTATTAGAAACATTTTCTTACCAATTATGGTGAAATAAATTATTTATAAGATAATTATCAATTGTTTAATGTGTAGAGTTTATGTAATCCCATAAATATAACAAAGTAAATCTATGAATAATTATTTTTATTATTATCATCAATTCTGTTTCACTAAATTAATCAAATTATTTCGCGAACGTCTTATTATACAGGTACGGCATTCTCACTAGGTACATAGGAAAATTATAGATGGCATTTTTTGATTTATATTAGAAATGTCGAAAGACTATTCACTATAATGTGAACTAATTTTCTTAAGTCGGGTCTCTTAAACCACTTTATAGACTGTACTATTATAACTTGTATGTATACCCCGAGACTGGCAATAGTGAAATGACTTTTAAGTAATAAAATTTTATGACTATGTTCAACTAATGAGCTTGTCTACAGCAGTAGCTTTAGGATTATTTGTAACTGTCGGATGCCGGATGTAGAGAAAAAGTAAGTATAAAAATAGTCAATTGATGATTTTGAATAAATGTTTTAAATACACAAATATACATTTGGTAGTTGTGAATAAGCTTACAGCGCTACTGTAATAAAATTTTGTTACTTAAGTCATTCCACTATTGCAAGTCTCGAGGTATACATTGAAATCCAACAAACTTGTTGGTACGTCTAAATAGAGCTTCATAATGTGCATGTATTCAATTGAAATACCTTTACTGGTTATTGTTTCTATTATTCTTATTTTCACTATATTATCTTTATTATTACCATGACTTCTTTCTTGATCACACATACGTAATCGTTTGATATGTTCTCGTCCATTTTTGGCAAATCTCCTCATTCAGCAGCAGCCTACGATCGATCAGGTAGTTAGAGAAGTAGCTACTCCTCCATATGGTCTTTCTTCTTCTTCTTTGTTTTCTTCCTACTTACCACCACCTCATAGTAGTGGTTTTTTAGTAGGATGGTTGTTTTGGTAAAGACAAGCACCTACATTTTTTTTTATAATTTCTACTCTAATGACGTCAACCAATAATAATAATAATAATATTAATAATTATAATAATAAACTACCCACAACGTACTTTTTCTTTTCTAAAAGGACAGCAAAAGAAAGGGAAAAAATGTTTAATTGTGAAATTTAGTGAAAAGTAAGAGTAGGTGATTACTAATATTTCATAGAATTAATTCAATAATCCTATAAACTCATCGTGATTTAGTTTTTTTTACAATTTCAAAAGCTTTTTTTATGTATGTATATCCAAAATGGAAATCTATCATCTTTCCAGTTTTTTTTGTTTGCTTTGTTTTTACTTTATTTATAAAAAATATATAGAGGGGATTCTAGTTGATTAGCATCTCAAATATAGGTAGAATAAATTATCCCCCACCTACATATATAGACAGCCTTATACGTGTATGTACACCCTTATTAGACAATATGTCAGATGATAATTCTAATATTTTGTAGGTAGATTTTCATTGCCATTTTGCGATAGTTTTCAAAATTGTTCTTGCTGCGTAGGTTATATCAATTTACATCATATGTCGCGTATCTATCCATTCAACTCCTCTACTATGATGGCTTTTGTCAGAGGTGTAGCAAGGTGGTAGGGTGAGTGATGTTTCAGCACCGGGCGCCTGATTCCTAGAGGTGTAATTTTACATCTTTGTACTGAATAAAATTAAACATATACGACCGCGTAAATTGAGGGACCCTGAGGGACGAGTATAATAATAGTATTTTTTCTTTGTTCTTTGGTCCAAATTCATAATTTTTCTTCTTATTTTACATGCTATTATGTATAAAACATTAGTTAATATTCTAGTTTTTACTCAAAATAAAGAGCACTCTTTTTGATTTGATTTTTGCCATGCTACGGCACTGTTTTGTTGCATTTAATGAAGGAAAAGTAACAATATAACCACCTATACATGTAATAGTCAATAGATTCATATTTTTTAAATGAATAATTAAATAAGATCAAGGTAAGTGGAGTATAACCTTAATAATACTTGTATGAAAGTCCTCTAATCTATACGAGATGAAAGAACAACAACACACCTTTTTCTTTCTATTCAGTACCTATATATCGTAGGAGTTATTACTAATTCATAATAAAACATAAAAGAACTTGTAGTATTTCTTCTCCTAGTCAATTTATGAATATACAAAAGCAAAAGATTATTTAATCTACAGGAAGTCGAGTCATATGGTCGATTTTATGCAAATCTTATTACTCGAAAGATATTTCATGGAGTTGTAGGGGGATTCCAAATTAGAACCTCGTAACAATTTTCAAAAACTTGTTACACACTTGAAATGATTTAGAGTGACTCGAGGATGCTTCCAACATTGATTACTTTCCTTCTTTTCCAATGCATTCTGGAACAGGTGGAAATTCCTCCCATTTTCGTAGAATGCAATGGAGTAAAATTAAAAAGTCATTGTTAAGTGAATCTTAGTCATGCTTGATCGCTTTACGTGCTTAGCTCATCTCTGAAAATTGCGGCATTGTCCAAATCGATAATTTTTAGACTAACTTCCAAATAAGCTACTTGCTTCTAATTTTGATAAAATGGTTTCTGGTGCCGCAACTATAAACCCTTGAAATATTTTTCAAATCGCTCACCAATTAATAGAAACAGGGCCGCCGAAACATTCAAAGGGCTCCGGGGACAGCCAGTCTTTGCGGGTCTTCCAACACTATAAATAATAGAGCACATCGAATTATATTGTAAAAATTTATAAGTTAGTTTCTCGAGAACAAAATCGAACCTCCTAACTCATTTGGGAATCGGTCAAAAACGCTCATTTTGGACAACATAGAAATTTTTAAAAACCAGCTACATATGCAAAACGATTTAGAATGACTCGAGGATCGCCCAACATTTATTTCTTTCGTTTTTCTCCACAGCATTCTAGAAAAAATGAATAATAAAGATCGCTACTAGTTCTAAAAAAATGGAGAAAATCAAAAACCCAATCATTTCCAAGTCGTTTTAAGTATTCAGCTAGTTAGTAAATATCTCAACATCACCAGAAACGGTCGTTTTTGAAGGATTTTCAAATGTTTTATGAGGTCCTAATTTTGCTAAAATATTCTCCAATGACTACCAAAGAAATCATTAAAATATTATTCAAATTACTCTATTATTTTAATTGAAACGGAAAATGAACTCTCAGACCGAACAAACTCTTTTAAATAAGGTCGATTGTTACGAAACTACTATTAGTTGGCGAATTATTCGTAAAATACTTCAAAGATGTGTAGGCGAATACTTGGAGATCATTTCAGCAAAATTAGAATCTCGTAGCTAATTAGGAAGTCAGTCAAAAAACGCTGGTTTCGGACAATAGCACGATTTTCATAAGCATGTAAAACGACTAAAAATGATTCGTACATGCTTTCAACGTTGATCTTTTTTTTTCTCCAATGTATTCTGGAACAGGCGAAAATGTCTCGTATTTTTTCTAGAATATAAAAGAGAACGACGAAAAAAATTAATGTTGGGAGGATCTTCGAAACGTATTTACCTATTTTAGGTGCTTAGCAGATTTTTGAACATCAAGGGTTTGAAGGAAATGAGAAGGCGGACTGCTTAGCAAAGAATGCCGCCAAAACAGTTCTAATTGGACCTGGACCTTCATGTGGGATCGCTTATGCGGACGCTAAAAGGGCCATATGGGACGAATTAGAACGAAATCACCAACTCGACTGGGAGGAATCACCAGGGATGGTCCTGTCAAAGACATTTCTGGATGTTTCAAACCGTAGAAGATTCAAAGAACTCCTAAAACTTAATAGGAGGCAATTAAAATAGACCACAGGACTGCTCACTGGACACTGTGGACTGAGGAAGCATCTCAATAACATTGGGATTGCAAAAGACCCAACATGTAGGGCCTGTAAAGAGGAGGATGAAACTTCCCTTCATATTCTATGCTACTGTGAGGCCTTGAAGGATCTCAGAGCGTGGTACCTGGGAGGGGAATATATCTCTCCAGAGGAAATAAAAAGTACTCCCCTGAACAGTATCCTGGACTTTATTAAAAGAACGGGACTACTGGGGGAAGACACTTAACCCAAAATAGGTGAATTGACGAGCGTACAAAAGGCCTTAAAGGCCGGGGTACAATGGGGTGCGAACTACGGCTCGGGTGAGAGGGTCTGGGAAGAACCTCTCACAAACGGATAATAATAATAGAGTTTCAAAAGAATCGACCACATTTAGATTCGACACCATGTGTTCATCCAAAATCTCTTCCTGTTGACGAAAGAGCGAAATATGGTCGAAAATCGATGATTTAAGACAAACACTTCTTTAAATGTGGATTAAAAGTGAATAATTCAGCTCGCAAATCGATCAAGTGCCAAAAAGCTCTGATACTTTCAATTCGTATATTTTTAAATAAAAACCGAATAAATCTACAATTTAGCAGCAAAGTTCGATAAAAGATGGCTCATTTAAGAAGATAACCCTAACCGTAAGCCAATATTTTAACCCTAAAAGTGCCCTGAATCTTATCGTTTTCACGTTTCGGGGTCACGATTAACTAGAAGAATTGTTTTTTTAATGAAGATGCCTTAAAATCTACACGGAAGTTCGGAGATTCTCCATAAAAACACGTGTTTTACAATTCAGTTTTATTTTAATTTTTATTTGAAGGTCTCAAATACTAGAGATGTCCAATGGCACCCCTTGCAGTCAATTAGACCTGATCTAAAGCACCATTTACCACCCCCTTGCTACGCCTCTGTCCATAAGACTGATTATGCAAGATATTCTCAATACAAGAACCAAATATAGATAAAGTTGTTTATAATAATTATAATTTGATTTCTTAATGTTTCCTTTTATCTGATTTAAAAATAAAAAAGACACCTAATAAAGCAAATAATTTAACTTTATGAATTTCCTTCAACTGATGTAATTTTATCTTTATTAGCTGCTTTAAATCAGTAATCATAGCGGTTGTAAAGTAAGGATACACTTAAATTCTACTTACAATTCAAATATTATTATTAGAAATTGAAATAATTGAGGGGAATCCATTAAAAAACAAGAAAAAATGAATAAAAATCTGAGGGTATATACTGGTGTGTGATAAAATTTTAGATTTGAGCGCCCCATATAAGGCAAATTCAAACTGCGCATAAACGACTTTGTTGTTGTGTTGTTGTCGTCGTTGTTGCCCGTAGAATAGAATAAACTCAACTTAACGCATGCGTTCTATCTATAAAAATACATTTTCATTCCTATGTTGTTTCTTCGCTTACCAACAAATATTGTGCGACAGTCTCAATTCACCACTACAACAATTTAAAAATCGTCATCTTAGAATCAGTGCAAGTTCGTAGTGCGTTGTGTTTGTTTGTCGTTTTGAAGAGCCCCTTTTACAACCGATGATTTACAATACAGTTTTTGTTTTATTTTAAATTGCATTTTAATCGTGTTTGTTTTTGTTCTGTTTTTTTTTCCAATATTTATTTTGAGAGAATCTGGAAGAAAAAATGTCAGACACATCAAACGCCTCAACGCAAAGTATAGCTGATTATCTTGCACAGTTACTTAAAGACAGGAAACAACTAGCAGCTTTTCCCAATGTTTTTATACATGTTGAACGTCTACTCGATGAAGGTGAGTAAATAGAAATTCCTTAACAAATTAGTAAATTTTTCGGTATAAATCGATAATTTCCATTTGATAATTAACGAATTTTGTAATTTCCATTTAATTATTGTGGAATTTTTGCAAATTATTCAACATATCAGTAACACATGTGAGCAATAACAACTACAACGACGACGACGAATAAGACACGACAATAGGGTCATGACGTAGGATTTTCGTTATTTTCATTTATTTCCATTCCATACCCGAAAAAAATCTTCTTAATCATTTGCTTTAGCTAAAAATCAAAATTTTTCCCTTGTATTTCCGGTTAATTCCTTTAAAATTAAATTTTTCTAGGTTATATTTTTGAACATACATTCTTGTGTTGATTTTATTGTATAAAATACCGTGTAGAGAAAGAGAGAATAAAACCAGGCGTGGCTTTACGCTTGTTGCTTCGGTATGTAGGTAAAACTCGGACGAGATTTTTTATTTTTCCCCATTATTTTTTCTTTAAAAATTAACAACAAATTTTCTTTAATTAATCTTCAATTGTTCTGTCATTTGTCAAATAGTAGTCATTTGTTCTCAATCCATTTGACATACACCTACTATGATTCCAAATTTATTCCTACTTATTTATACAATAACAGAAAAATTTTTATAAATAAATATACGTGTAAATTTCTACTAATTTTGTCTTTATCTTCTAAAAAATAATTAATTAATTATTTATAATGATCTTTCGATTTGTCAAATAGTATATTGTCATTTGTTCTTATTGTAATTGACATATACGCCTACTATGTTCCAAATATATTCTTATTAGTATCACTACAATAAAATAAAAGAATGATAAACATGAAGATGAAACGTGAAAATTCCGACGAGGTTTTATTTTTATTTTATTTCCAAACAAAGATGTGTTTAATTTTTCGATTACAATTAATTATCGTACGGTTAAATAATAGATCATTTGTTCTTCTTACAATTGACATGCACCTACTATGATTCAAATTTATTCTTATCACACGCACAAAAAAAGAAGATTATTCGGAGAATTAAAGATGTGCTAATTCTTTTTTTTATTAGATTTAATTAATTGTTATTATTATTATTTGTGTGATAAAAGTTTAGTGACATTTAATTGTAGTCATTTGTTAAATACTAAATTGTAATTTGTTTTGTGTAAATTTATAAATAACAGAAGAAAGTCTGGACATACACCTACTATGATTCAAATTTATTCTTATTATTAACAAAACAATAATAATACCAGTAAAAAAAATAGAATTGATGAAGATGTGATCTAAATTTAATTTGTTTAAACAATTATTTGTTCATGGATAATGTCATTTGCCATTTTTAGATATTGTTGTTGTAATAGTAGTAGTAGCAATAATAAATTACCAACAATGATGTCATTTCGTACTGTATCTATCAATATATTTTTTTTACTTTGTTGGTGTATATACAGGGTGATTCATGTAAACAGACAAATTAACGGTTTTTGGAGATTCGTAATATTTGATGATTTTTTTGAGTTTTTTATTATTGCTAAATGTTGAAATTTTGAAATTTAAATAGTTGAAAGTGTGCTTTTTTCTTAAATTTTATTATATTGGATTAACTTTTACAGTTTAATTTTTCTTTCATTTGATTTTTGAAATTGCAATATTTCATTTATTTTAAAATGGAGCATCCACCATATGTTTGTTTCCGGATATTGAGAAAATAATTTTAGATCGATCTAATTTATTTCAAATATTGAAATTTATAATTTATACCCACCTAGAGAAGTGATTACAAATCTAGTAACCTTTGCTAAATTATGTCACTTATGACAAATGAATTTAATTGAATAATCTGTGCGTTTTTTACAAATTTGTTTCATTCTAAATTACTTTTTTTGAATAATTACTAATTTGAAGACATTTTAGCTTAATTTTAATTAATTATTTTAAGTGTAAGAATATTAAAATAATTGCGAAAAGTTGGCTGCAGATTTTGTTTATAATATCAACAAAGCCCACTTATGTAGATGTGTAATCGTTCTTTTAATTGTGAGAAAGTTTTCTGTATCTACCTCATAGAACTGAAAATTGTTAATTACTGAAAAATTATTAAAGATAGGTATAGGGAATTTGAAAAAAGAACTTCACTCTGGACTTGCATTCTCCTTTAAATAAAAAAAAGGTATAGGGAGTGATAATATAGTTAGATGTAGAATATTTTTGTCTATTTGAACCTGTAAAGAAACATATGTTGTTCCATTTCAAATAAAACTGTATCACCTAACGGAAAATACATTGTTTTATCTACATAAATTCCAAGATTTGAGCTTTTATTTGTAATACTTTCTGCTATATACATTTTTTCAATCAAACATCAGAATTCAGAATTTTACAAAAAAATCCTCAGTGAATCGCCCTGTATATGATAATATCAAGCTGTTAAATGAGTGGGTTTGATTTTTTTTTTTATTGAGCAACAGGTTATCGTATTGTTGTGGTGGTACTATAAGGGGGCTCAAGATTCACCCCTCTTTTATTGTATTCAAATAACCATGAACCTGTCTATTTATTGTGGCGTAGGGTCGGGTCGCCCTCTTTGTTATAAGTATTTTGATTGATGTTATACGATATACAATAATCGTAGAAACACCTGATCGTATTTGACTTTTTGTTTGTTTTATTTATTTGTGGTTTGGAAGAAGGGAGGAGGGGCATTTTATGATAATAACAATTTCAAGTGTGACTGGATTGAACAATGATAACAGATTTGATTTCAATTGGTTAAATATTTTGAGTCCTCCTATCGTATAGATCACATTTACCGTGAATTCTGAATTCGGTTATACAGTAAAAGGTATTTGAACTAGATACATATACCTTCATATACCTACGTGATTTTATCTTTTGATTTGTGCACAAAAAAGTGCCATCTCTGTATACTCTGTATATTGGCTTAAGAGACTGACTAAAACAATAAAATTAGTTCACAATAGATTCACTAACAAACAGGTTGACTGGAATATTGAAATACCGCAAGTAAAACATATTTATTAAAAAAATATGTGCTTTATAAAATTTATTACAGTGGCAAGTGGCAATATTTCAATACTTCTGTCTAGTTGTTTGTTGTGGCCTAAATTTTATTACTTAAGTCGGATTTCTTAAGTCACCTTATATCTGTAATTTTATCAATTCTCTTTGATCTAATTCGATTTTATTTACAAACGATTATGCTATGAGATTTCAATGATTATTATGAATGCACGAGTATGAAGATTCCGACACTCGTCTTCGGCTCATGTCGGAATCATACAAGTGCATTCATGGTTATTATAATCAAATTGCAGACGCAATCTTTTCTACGACCATTCTTTAATAAAATCAATTATAGGTAAATTTATAAATTATAATTTAGAATTAGTTCACGTGCTTAATTAAATTTTATATTTGACAGAAAAGTTACTAGAAATGTAAATGTGTGCGTATATGTATAACAACCTGACGTTTTTATAATTCCCAGATTTGGACGTGTACAATGAGGAAATTTAGTGTTGTTAGGTTTGTGTCAAGATTCAATTATATGCATGTATACCACTATCCAAATGACCATCTTTATCATTTAGTATGATTTTTCATTAGGTGTTCTTTTATCAAGTTTTTTTTTAAAAAGCATTTACAATTAGTTGAGAATTTATCGGGATGCTGAAACTATTGTGAGGGCTATCAAAAATTCAACAACTTATGTATCCATGGTTACCAGATGAAATACTGCGCTGCTATTGGTTAAACTAGTAGTAATGTAATGAACTTGTACTGTAATAACGCTAATTACAATACAGCTAGCAAAATAGAATTAATGAATTACAGTATCGAAGTAGAAAAGAATTAGTGTTTTAAATTCAAATTGCCAGTTCTGTATACACGGTGTTTCAAACAAAAAAAATTATATATACTAAACGTCCTATATTTATGCAAATTCGTTTTGTCACCCTAAATTGATTGCGATCTTTTAGATGATAATATTTTTAAGAATGTTGCTTTATTATTTTTTATATTAACGAATTCTTCTTTAATTTAACTGTAGGATCTAAAGAAATACTATAAAAATTACACGGTTCCATTTTAAGATGACAGAATTGATAATCATTTCCGGTAAAATTGGCAATGTTACAATTTCAAAAATATAACCCCACCTGAAAGTTTATAATCAACTATATGATGACAAACAAATTTTCGAGAAATAATTTAGCACACTATTCATATTCCACAAATCTTCTAATAATAAGCCCACCTAGAAGAGATATCCTGTATGTTTTACCAACTACCGGGTGAATCATATAAAACGTACCTAAAGTTCTTATGGCAACTTTCATTATTTTTTGGCGACTGATTCGAAAAATACTTCAAGGATTTGTAGGACGCTTTCTGGACATTGTTTTAGCAAAATTAGAGAACCTCGTAGCTCATTTGGAAAACTGCCGAAAAACACTCGTTTGTGAGGATGTTGCGATATTCATCAACAAGTTAAACAAGCAAAACTATTAACAATAAGAACACTCCGGCCTATTTCGGAATAAAATTAGGAAAGACGAAAAAAATCAATGTTGGCAGGATCCTCGAGTCATTCTACTTGTTTTGACCAACTTCCAAATGAGCTACGATGTTCTAATTTTGCTAAAATGATCTTATCTTATTAATCCTTGCAATATTTTTTGAATCGGTCGCTAAATAATGGGAGTTGTAATAAGAATGTTTCCTCTTATGTGACTCACCCACTCATTAGATGTAAAGAATTGAAAAGTATCATTTCTTTGATGCATGTGATTAATGTGATTAATTCCATAAAATATCGAAATACGATATATCAATTCATATTATGTAGTTTGAAATTAGCCTTACCTCTACCATTAAAGTTGCGTTAAATATCAACCAACACCTGTGCGTGTATGTTGTATTATTTTTATTATTATTAGAAATGAAAGTATGCAGATTAAGTTAGAGATTTTAGCATATTTCTGCCAATAGTAAAGTGAACTATAAAAATTCTATAAGTAAAGGTTATAGCCTAGAGAATGCCAGGCTACATTGCTTTCAACCAGCGAATTTAATCAAAGAGAAGAAAAATCGTTATGTAATAATATTTGTTACATTCTTTTCTTATCGTCTGAGATGCAATAAACAACTGATAAAGTAATTCATTTGTAATTTTAATTAATTTCTATATTAATAAATTAGAAGAGAAACAACAATTTCGAATGCTGTCTAATCTACTTTCACTCACTTCTTTTTGTTTAAAACTCGAAAAATTGTTTTTCTATTCTTATTATTGTTGTCACTATTTTTTAATTATAATATTAATAATTCATTCATAAATATCTATACATACATACAGGCTGTCCGATCTGAATATGGTCGATTCTATGAAACTCCTATTAGTCGACGAGCGATTCGAAAAATATTTTTCTGCACTGCCGGGACTAAAACAGCATTTTATTCCCTCAAAGCAGGGACTAAAGTAGCACTTTTAATCCCTAGGGACTAAAGTAGCACTTTTAATCCCTAGGGACTAAAGTAGCACTTTTAATTCCTAGGGACTAAAGTAAAAATATACACAATATGTTTCTATAGCAACGCTAGATATTTGTCAAATTAATAAGTCCCTTGTCAGATTAATAAATCTATAATTTTTTAATTTTCTCATTAAATATACATAAACTTCCACTCTCGGGACGAAATGTACTTTGGTCCCTTGTTATATAATATACTATCAAGAATTTAGGGGACGGTACATAGGGAACATTTTAATAAAATTAGAACCTCGTGGCTCATTTCGAAGTTGGTCAACAAACGATCGTTTTAAAAAAAGTCGCGATTTTCAAAAAAGAACTAAACACGCAAAAAACTAAGAATGAACTCAGAGACCTTCCCAACATTGATTTTTTTTCCGTTTTTTTCCATTGTATTCCAGAGAAAATACGAAACATTTCCATCTGTTCCAGATTAAAATACAGAAAAACGAAAAAAAAATGAATTTACTAGTCATTCTAAGTAAGTCATCTTGCATGTTTAGTTCGTTTTTGAAAATCGCTACATCGTCAGAAACGAGCGTTTTTGATCAACTTCCGAACGAGCTACGAGGTTATAATTTTGCTGAATTTTTCTCTAAGCACCCTCCTACAAATCCTTAAAATATTTTTCGAATCGTTCGTCGACTAATATGAGTTTCATAGACTCAACCATATTTAGATCGGACACCCTGTATATATTATAGCACAAGAACGAATGAAAAAAATACTACGTATAAACAAAATAGCTGACTTAATTGAGTAAAAACCAGTTTCATCTCTTTTAGTTTATGTTGTTGTATCAATATTAATTTTCATTATTTCTACAATTTATTGATGAAATTTTGCAATTTTTTCCCCTCGCTTATAGGAAATATAACATAAAACAAAACATCGATCAAACAATTGGTATAATTATCATTATTATTGTTACTATAACAAGCGCTATTTAAATTTCAAATAAGCCCCGTAAGAATGTTGAAGCTATAATAATAATAATGATTTATAGACACACCTTCAATACAATAGCAACATTATAGGTAATAGGTGTATTTATTAATATTAAAATAATTAAAAATCCACCCTAAATCTTATGGACTTTTTTTTTATTGCTTTTAGCGTCATCTGTGGCAGATTTGACTAACTGTACGTGACAATGACGCCATAATACCGGAAAATTAATAGAAATATTCCTTCTGTCTTCCCCATTAGTAATTCTTTTGTTACATTATGATGTCATTACACCCTTGCGACTTAGCGCCATCTGTGGAGATTTAGTCTAGCTGTCAGTGATGTTATATGCGTCTATAAACGTACTATTTTTGATGTGTTTTTAGATTCAAAATAGTCAATGTTTGTTTCGTCTACTACAAAATAATTTATTGGAGAGAATACATTTCTTCTTTATTTTTTTTGGCCTTGGCGTTGTCGGTAGCAAGTGCAGCATGACTGCATCTCAATAATAATACAAGACAAGGTAACACAAGGCAATTTCGTTGTTTTTTTTTGGGTCGCTTTAAACTAAAAGATATTGCGATAAATTCTTTAAACAGTTTTTCTGAGTGGATCAATTAACGTATATACCTACAGGGTGTACAAATCTAGTGAAGTATGAACCAAGCTTAGACTTCACATAATAAACTCATGGCCAATTGCGAGGTGAAATAGCGTTATACACCCTGTATGAATTAAGTACAGGGGATGTCTTTTTACATGTGCTCAATTCTTAAGAAACTACAAACCATTTAAGCAAAATTAGAGCCTCGTAGCTCATTTAGAAATTAGTCGAAAAGCGATCGTTTTGGAAAATGTCGTAATTTTCAAAAAAAAACGAGCAAAGCACGCAAAACTGCTAAGCATGACTCATAGACATTTTTGAAAATCGAGGCTTTATCCAAAACGCTTTTTTACCAACTCGAAATGTGCTACGAGGTTCTAGTTTTGTTAGGATGGTCTCCAGCCGCCCCTCCCCTACAAATACTTGAAATAATTTTCCAATTTCTTACTAACCAATGGAAGTTTCATAAGAATTGACATTTAAAAAAATACCCCTGTACATATAAGCGAGGGGTTAATTTAAATTATCTTAAAAGATAAATGCGCTTTAAACTTGCAAAGATGAAAAGTTTAAGTTTTAAGACGTCTATTTGTAAGATTTACACATAAGTTAGACGAAGGGGGAGAGAGGAGGAAAAAAATACAAGTTTATGAATGACTGTTGCATATATTTATAATTAATAATTATAAAGTATTAATATCAGTCTTCGGTCTGTCTGCGTTTAATACATCAAAATTGTAGCATTCAGTCTTCGGTCAAGCGAATCGAGTTAGGTCAATCTTTTCGTGTCAATTATTATGAAATACTTTTATGATTTGATCAATTAAATTGTAAGTTCTTTATTTTCTTTAAATGTATACAGGGTGTGCAACGGGATTTCATCTAGCAGTTGGCTATGCTTTTTATTACGTAGTATGGTAACTTGATTGATATTTTATGACATTTATTAATGCATTTTTCAAGCAGACGAACTAAGCTACGCTACTACGTGAGAAAGACACGTCTAATTGCGAGGTGAAATACTGTTCTACATCCTGTATGTACACTGGGGAGCACATAAAAGAGACCGAATGGAATAATACGTTTTACGGTTCGTGTGCGTCTGGCTGTTTCTCTCGGTGATGGTAAGAAAGTGGGTATGTAGGAGGTGTTAGAACGAGTTTACACCATGCCAAATCTGTAAATCACCCGCTTAACGAAAAATAGCACCAATACCTTGCCTGCCTGATTGAATATTTTTCTTCCTAAGTTTTAGCCTATGAAAATTCTGTTATATTATGACGACTACTATCGAAGCCGGTTTTACACTACCGCACAAAACGTGTTGTCTTTTATCTGCTCCAAATGGTTGTTCGAGTTTTTGCTTCTACGAAATGCAAGTAATTTTGTGTAGTCGTTATTGGTTTAGTAAAAAAAAATCATTTATTTGATCTTTAGCCGAATTTTAAACATTTCTAGAGAAATTAAAAATGGTAGTAATTTTTTTTTTTTTTAAAAACAATTATCCAGTTTGTTTATACTAGCTACATTTCAGTATAAAATTTACCTTTAAGTTGTTGTATATCAGTCTCATGTTTTATTGTTGTCTTATTTTGTTATAAAATTTGTTTTTATCATAAATTAATTTCAAGCTAAATTATTAAATTTATGATTCACAAAATGACTTCATTTATGTTAATTATATTAGGTATACTCAATAGAATATTCATCTATATATCTAATTCTTTTTCTTCTTTATTTTTTATGTGTTGAAGATTTTAAACCTAAAAAAAACCTTTGACGGAAATTGATTCATAATCGTTAACCATTTTTTAATTTTTTTTGGCTTAAATCTGTGAAAGTCATGTTGTTTAAATCTGTGTTTCCACTCTACATGCTGTAAAAATAGAAGAGTAAATTTAGATTTTGTTTTGAACATTTTAAATTGGATTTAATGTGAATAAGATTTTTGTAATTTAGCGCCATAAATTCTATGATGTCACTATTGTATACGGTTAGATCAGTCCTCGATAGATGGCGCCCTATTCAATAGACTCATCAATGAAATATTAGACAATCATTCAATTTTTATTCAATTCTTAAAACTTTATATTTTCATGTATTACGTCACTATTACCGTTAATTTTACCCTTCTCAACAGATGGCGTTTTGTTGACGAATAGATGGGTGTAGTGACATCACAAGGTCACAGAATATTAGCATGAATTTCAATGATATACAACGTTTAAGTAACGTCATACGTTCGTTTTCCATTACCTACACAACGATCAAATTGACCGTAATTTAATTAGAAACTAATTATTATTCATTTGCTACAACTTAATAAACAGTTTGCATATTAAACAATAATAATATGGAATAAGTCGTATAATACTTTTAAAAGTTTAATAATAAAATATTCTAAAGTATAGAAATTGTGTCACATAATTCAAGTCAATGTATTTACAGGGTGATTCAATAAGATGGCTTTATCACAAATATAAGAAGTTTTAATTGATGGTACCATATTCGTGAATCATCCTGTACGTGCATGAAAACTACAACCCTGTATTTAATTTTTTTTTATAATCTTTGAGGTGGTCTGGGGAGATCTCCTGGAGCGTGATTCGTTTCCGCTACAATTCTGTCTCCCCTACATTTTATATTCAATTTCGACCCCTTTTTGGATTATGTATTTTGTAATTTAATTGGAACCTTATCGAATTGATGATTATTTGGTACTGTCAAAAACAAATAGAGAGCGACCTGAAAATAGACGGGACATACAAACAGTAAGAAGCCTAAGAATAAGTCTTGTTTATCCATTGAAATTGAAACAGTGTTGCCATATGTGTTGATTAATTAATTATAATTTAGCAGCGGGATCGTGAATTTATTTCATTTATTGTTTTTTACGTTTTTTACGTGACTCTCGATTTTTACTTTAATCGTAATTTATATGTTTGTATTTCACCTATTCGCTGCGCTTATGAAAATCTCGCAAGACAGGAACAGAAGTCATCTACAATAGGCCGCCTATTTATTGTTCTTGTTGTCGCTCATGCACTTCATCAACTATGTTGGATGATTGTAGTGTTACAGTTACAGCAAATAAACGGATAACTCCATTGTGAGGTCGATGGAGATCGAGCGCGGCTGAAGAGCGCTTACATTTAAGTTAGTTCAGAGCAGTGACGTCAGTTGCACGCAAATGCGGGCAAATTCGCTTGCTGAATTATAATAAATTTTTAGAAGAGTTGTTGAAAAGACGCAGAAAAAAACTACGGTATCATTATCATTATCGTCATACTTTTATTATTATTAACATTCAATTATTGTTGATGATATTGACCATATGGTAGAAATTTGAATATTTTTCTTGTTTAAATAATTATGAATTCTAGTAGTGTTGTTGTCTTTTTTTTTATTGAATCTCTTTAGAATATTAATTGTGCTATTGACTTATCAGTTTTTTTTTCATCTTCTCTATTCAATTAAAAAAATATTAACAAACATTTCTTTATTGATTCACAAATGTAAGAGTCAGTAACGAATACTGGACGATTCACTAAATTTAAAATTTTAATCAGCTGATAATTTATAAATTAAGTCACAAAATTGCCATAATCACACGTTATCAATTAGACAACTTATTTTTATTATTTTAATAATGGACGATTTGTGTAAGTCATTTTATATGTACCTACATTATAAAGATCACAAAAATTCCACATCAAGGATAAGTTTCTTTTCTCTATTTTTATTTTTATGACTCACAGATTCTCATCTAATTGTCTTTTAACTATTTCTTCGCTTTACTGTTGTTGATTTTCTTGTTCAATTAAATCAATCTAAGGTGTGAATATATACGTTTATTTAAAAATTCCTTTATTACTAATAAAGTATTTGATATCTTATCCGGAAATTTTCCAAGAATTTTCAAATAAAGATCGAAATAAATCTATAAATAATTGGGCATACACATACACACACACACACATACAAAAAGGAGTATGTATATGTATAAACATATGCACGTTTTCCACTTCGTCTATTGGGAGCAGTTTTCTCTGAAAAGGAAGTCTTTTAATAGATTAATTTAATGATAGAAAGATTGATTATTAAAAATCTACACAGAGTGATTCAAATTTGGGTATTTACATGGGGATCTTGAAAACCGTAAGAGATACGAAAACGATTAAATTAGATTAAATTCTGAATAACCGAAAAATTATCAAAGATAGGTATAGGGGGGGGGGGGTAGTTAAAATAACGAAAATAATTTTAAATTGTACAGAATGTCCGTAGATACTGTAAGAAAAAAACCGCAAGTCTATACGTCTTCTAGCAACGGAATTATGGAGCTTCCTTGTACCCCTGGGGCACCCTGTATATGTATACTATAGTGTGATTATTACACTTGTGGTTTTTGCTATGTACTGTCCTATATTATTCCCTACTTTGGCTTATGAGAAGGAATAATGAACCATATTATTATAAGTAGGTCTAAATTGGGCAATTTTTTTGTGTGATTTTTGAAACATAATTACTATGAAATGTAAGAATGCCATGGCAACGAGAGAAAATAAATAAAACGATATTTCAAACAAATACTAATTGTTAGTTGTGAGAATTTACGTAGTATTTACGATGGAAAGTGACAAAGAAAACGATTTTAGTAGTTTCTATTAAATATAAAAAACCATAGTAACGTCAAAAAAATTAATAAAACGACAGTTTTACAGTTGTGAAATCGTCGGTTTTTTTGAAGCAATTTTAGAATCGATAATGGTCTTGTACACCACCAGTACCTGTACATTTAGATAAAGTATAATATACAACTCACTCTAATGTGTGTTATTATTACATCGAATGATAACAACACTCGCTCGCTGCGCTCATGACAGTGTTCTTTTCGTTTTTCTCAATTTTATTTTAAAATAGGTGGAAATGTTTTGTATTTTCTATAGAAATAAATCACTGTTGGAAGGCTCTACGAGTCATTCTTACAATTAGTCGTTTTGCATGCTTTGCTAGTTTTCGAAGATTGAGACATTGTAAAAAATAATCGTCTTTTGACCTACTTCGAAATGAGCTACGGAGTTTTAATTTTGCTAAAATGATAGGTATGTAAATTTCCTCCTATGAATCCTTGAAATATTCTTCGAAACGTTTAAAAAACTGCATCTAAACTGCTAACAATGTATTTCATTTTTTTTTTTAAATACACAAGATACAAAGCATTGTTTAAATTTTAAATCCTGAAAAACTGAAATTTTTTTAAATAACTTGTAAATTAATGGATGTAACGAAAAACCACGTAAGCCTTTCGATTGAGCTCAAAAAGTATAATGGGCTATCAGTTAATTTGTCTCATCATTGCTTACATGAAATATATTTAAATACCATCGAAAATAAGACATCCTGTACATATCTATTGGAGCTGCTTGTATTGTTTATACATCTTTTTAATGCAAATTTTTATATCATTTGAAGAAAGTAGAGAAACTAACATTTTTGTAAACGTATAAGGAAAGCTTATCATAAAGTTCAATGTATTTTTCTTAACGATAACAATTTGTAGAAGTAGTTATAGTAGGTGTATAGGTATATAGAAGTAGTAGTGCTACCTTTTAAAATTAATATCCACCATACAAAATACATAACAGGTAGTTTTATTGTATATAGTTTGATATTATAGTCGACTTATACCTATGTTTACACAGACGTGTGAGTAATAATAATAATAGAATGATAAGGCTTCTGTTTATTTTTAGAAAAACTTGGTTTAAATATATTGAACGTCCCACAATGTGTAACATTTCCTTTCTTCTTGTTTTTTTTTGTTTTTAAAAAAAAATCGTGACTAGTGACAAATTATTTTCCGACTTCTATACTGGATTCAAAACACACGTTTACCCTTTGTTTTTAAAATTTAATTTGGTCGATGATAAATTTCGTGTTTCTGTTGTAGAAATGTCGTAAAGAAGTTGTCAATGTTGTTGTCTTTTTTTTCCTCTTTCATTCCACAACATTCATTTATTAACAGTGGTTACATAAACTGTCCTAGAAATTATAATAAACTTGTTAAAATTGTATTAAAACTACAGGAAAATATAAAAAATCCTATCGACTATCCATATACAGAACGATACAGAACACTAACGCAACTTAATTATAAATATTAGATTCCAAAGTTTCATGTAATTATACAGGGTATTTTCTATAAAAGTGGTAATTTTTTTATGAAACTCTTACTAGTTAACGAGCAATTCGAAAAATATTTCAAAGATTTGTAGGATTGGCACTGAAGACTATTTTAGCAAAATTAGAACCTTCGTAGCTCATTTCGAAGTTGGTCAAAAAACGCTCTATTGCAATTTTCAAAAATGAGCAAAGCACGTAAAATGACAAAAAATGACTCGTAGACTCCCCAACGGTGATTTTTTCTTTTTTCGGTATTATATTCTAGAACAGGTGGAAATGTTTCGCATTTTCTCTAGAATGCAATGGAGAATGACGAGAAAAATATACTGTTGGAAGGGTCTACGAGTCATTCTTAGTCGTTTTGCTTGTTTACGAAAATTGAAACATTATCAGAACCGAGCAATTTTTGAGCAACTTCGAAATGAGCTACGAGGTTCTAATTTTGCTACAAATCTTTGAAATGTTTTTCGAGTCACTCGTTAACTAGTAGGAGTTTCATAAAATTCGATCACTTTAAAAAAATCTTGTATGTAGACAGTTATTCATGTATAATATGATTTGTATCATTGTGAATCACCCTGTATATCTCCTTTTTGGTTCAGTGAAGATTTAATCGCGTGACTGATCGATAACAAAGTGCTCAATTACACTTTTTGAATTAATACATAAATCATTGGATAAATCCCTATATTAAAATATACTTATGTCTTATTAAAAAAGAGACAGAATTAGTTGATAGGCGTGTATTTCGAAAGTTCACAAAAACGTTTGAAATAATTAAATGTAAACATAGTAATTTTGCCACATTTCCCACTTGATGAAGTGGGGTGGAGGGACGAGAATTTTTTACAAGATTTTTAATTTAGATCAAAGATCAATCAAAATTAAATACTTCAAGTAGATCTAGAGTTAACAATCTCTTTAATTTTTGGAATTCATTTAGGCGATTTAACTCGTTTAAAAATTACAAGTGGGCTATGATACCATTTTTTTTTTTTTTTAAATACAACAATATCTCAATGATCCAATCGAAGGTTTAAAGGCTCAAGTTTTGAATGAATGACTTCCAATTATAGGATTATGTTACTATTAGTGTATGAAGAGCTCTGTTGAATCTATAACTAGAACTTAGTAATTTGATCTCTTGTCAGATACATTTCACTCCTCTAGTTTTTGTATTGTTTTAATTTTCCATAAAAAAAATTAGCCTTTGTTTAAGCATTAGTGAATTCGTACAAGGAATAATGATTTATTTATTAGACGTTTATTGTATGAAAGTAACTTAATTAACAAGATCCATCACTTAGCAGTGGGATTGTGAATTTATTTCAAATTGTCGTTCGACTATCGTCAGCGCATGCCATGAACATATTCTCCATTTTTATTGTAATCGTATTCTATATTTTTGTATTTCACCTTCACCAAGTACTTAAGCCTACCTACTCGCTGCACTTATGAAAATTGTCTGTGACGTTGCTTACTCACTTCATCAAATATGTTGAATTGTTGAGCCTTAAGGGATGTTTGTAATCGAAAAAATTTGCACGGGAGATGCTGCCATCTATTTGTTAAGAATCATAATTATTTTTCTATTCTAAACTAATGATTTTACTCTTGGATATAATTTATATGTTTTGGTATAGTAGCCGCCAAATTGTACCTACTACATATTTCGTTTGTCGATTTTCTTCGATCTATGTATTTATTGTGATGTTGAGTGAATTAACGCTTATAATTTGTTTGTTGTTGAGAGAGTAATATTGCCCTCTCTTAGACAATAGAAATACTTAATGAGGGTCTTATCTGAAATTACATATATTCCCATCGCCGGGAGTATTTCGATAGTGTCGCCGTTTGATGGTCGGAATACTCACAACGCTGGGTGTATTTTGACAGTGGTGTCGGGAGTACTTTTTGGATTATACAAAAAAGCGTGGGGTTGAAATTTTTGTTATTATTCACCTAAAGGTTGTAATTAATAACTAACTGTAACACTAATTATAGTGTTACAGTCGCAATAAATAAACGTATCGATCAAGCGTGGCTGGAGAGCGCTGTTCACAAATGCGGGCAAATCCCGCTGCCAATTCATCACTTATTTTCTCATTGTAACAATAGAAATGATTGTACGGAAAACTTGGTAAATAGACAACTTTAAAGAAAAGAAAATATTCGAAACTGTTTTTAATATTGAAATAATTCTATAATAGAAAGTAACAAATAAAAACTCAAAAATTAGATTAGAACAGTAGATGTAAATTATAAATTAAGCATATTTTTTTACTATCTGAAACGTAATTTCCTTCCCTTATTTATTTATTTATTAATTTATTTGAATTCTATAGTTGCTTGTAAAATTTCGAAATTCTTGACTCTAAAGTAGTTTCAATTTGAATCAAAAAAATTACTAAATAAAGTAGCAAAATTTTATTGAATGGCGCTTTTAAATTCTGGAAAGCTTATTGAATTTTTCAATGCCAGCCTTCGGTCGGTCAGCTATCAACCTGTCAAATTTTTAGCCTTCAGATTGTGGTGAGGAGAGAATTATTTTACAAATAACTATTTTTGAAAACCGATAGTGAGTGTCTTGGTACTTAATAATCAACTAGACATTTCAAAAATAAAAATTGTTAAGATTTTGCAGACAAAACTAGTGACCGACCGAAGATTCGGTTTCGGTTGAAAAATCTAGTTTCGGGCATAGTTTCAATTTCGGCCAAAAATCAACCGAAACTTCGGCCGCACCGAAACTGTGTTCGTGTTTTGTCGCGCTTTGTTCGGGTGAGTTTGTGCCTCGTAACCGCCAATTGTGTCGAGTTGAGGTTATGTGTTTCTTCTTACATACTATAATTATTTTTTTTATTTCATCTAACACGAATTAAGTATATGACATGTAAAAGATACACTAGATTTCAGCATACAATTGAAGTTTTCATATGTTTAAATAAATTTCGGTGTCGGTTTCGGCCAAAATTGAGACCGACGTCGAACTTGTGGTTTCGATTTCGGTTGTAAATGCTGTTTTAGTCTGACATTATAAAAAACCCTAATAAACGAACAAATCCTATTTTGATTTCTCTTAATTAATATTGATTGATCACCCAAATGTTGTTCTGCTACAATTCTCGCTAAATAACTTCCACCGTATTCGTTTCTGTTATGTATTCTATATTTAAAAAAAATGTCAGTTTTCTTCTTAATAATATACGAAAATCATCAAATTAGAATTAAGACGACGTTGTGGATTTCAAACGAATTCATAGCTCATTAAATTTTACAAATTTTCTTCAGATTTTCTCAATACGTATAATATTAACGGAAATTGCATTAGTTTCTGTCACTCGTCAACGATAATAATAATCAGATTTGAAAACTGAACCGAGTTTTTTTTTGGATTTTGGATGATCGCTGCCTGTCAGTTAGTCAGTCAGTCAGCAAAAGATGAAAATTATTAATGAGAAGATCACGAACCAAATGTTTGTTATCGGTTATCGTATGTTGTTTATGTATTTTTTTGCTGTTTTCAAATAGGCAGCTAGACAGTTGGCAAAAATTCTTATTTCATATGATTTATTATGAGTTCTATTTGAAACGCACTTGTGAAAACAAATTTAATTCATACTTTTGATAAAATAAGCAATTCTCAAAAATGTTTATTAAGTATTTTTTGCTGTTAACATGAAAAAAAATCATATTTTGAATATGTCAACAGAAATATTACAACTATTCGAGACCAAAAATTATTACATTCTTAAATTCTAATTGAAATTTCATTCATTTTGTTAACTAGAACATCTTTCAATTCAATAAATTGCTATTTCTACAGCGTTAAATCAAGGGATTTGTGTAAAACGAGAGTGTAGGATGATCATCTTGAGTCACTATGTATATACATTAATAATGCGTTTAGATCAGCGTTTCTCAAACTTTTAAAAAGGCAACCCACGTAATCTTTAAGAAATGACACTAGGAGTTATAGGGCTCTAGTCAAGGAAGTCCATCCGACTTTTTCTTAAAAAAACTAAAAGACTTGGGACTAAAGAAGAAAGCCCTCATCACCACAAGATAATTTTTGAAAAATATTACTACAAATGACATTTTAAAGTAGGACTTCAAACCGTTATTTTCTTGTTCCGGTTTTCCTTTCGTTTCAGTTAAATAAATATACGTTTAGTTCCGGTTTTCGTTTTTGCCACATTTACGGTTTTTTTTTTGTTTTTGGTCAAGTTCAAAATGATTATTTTCAAATTTTTTTAAAATTTACTCTAATTGTAAGAGTTAAGAGTATAACCCCTAAGAATATTTACAGAATAAATATTTTAAATACAGAGAACCCTCCAACAAGTAACTTTTATTTTTTAACCGTTTTATGTTTTACCAGGGGGTGGCAAATTGCAAAAACCTAAAAAATGGCATATAATTATCTATAACTCTAACTTTCAACAAGGGATGGAAACTCGTTTTACACCTTATGATAAGCCTAGTGAATCTGTATCATTTAGTTTTTAAATTACAAAAAAATTGAGATATTTGAAAAAACTGATTCTAAAGGGGTAACTTCAACCCCCAATATCTCCCTTAAACGTGAGTATAGGCACGAATGACAGAATATGCAAATGAAATGAACTACCGATATAGGGATGAAAATCTGTACACGCTTCGAGTGAAACTTCTATTAGTTGGCGAGCGATTTTAATAACATTTCAAGGATTTATTCGAGGGTACCTAGAGACTAGAGATCATTTTGTCAAAATCAGAACTTCATAGCTCATTTAGAAGTTGGTCAAAAAACGATCGTTTCGGAGAATGTGGCGATTTTCAAAAAAGAGCAAAGCACGCAAAACGACTAAGAATGACTCAATCACTCTCCCAATGTATTTTTTTATCGTTGTTCTCTATTGAATTCTGAAAAAAAAATGTGAAATATTTTCTCGCCTTTTGAAATAAAATGGAGAAAAACAAAAAAAAATCAATATATGCAGGGTCCCCAAGTGATTCTTACAATTAGTCGTTTGATGTGTATGACTCGTTTTTGAATATCGCGAGATCAACAGAAACGAGCGACTTTTAACCAACTTCAAAATGTGCAACGAGGTTCTAATTTTTCTGAAATGGTCTCTAGACACAAAACCTAGAAATATTTTTCGAATCGCTCGCCAACTAATAGGAGTTCCATAAGAATCGAGCACATTCAAGTGTTTTTTGACCAACTTCAAAATGAGCTACGAGGTTCTAATTTTTCTAAAATGATCACAAGGTATCCTCCTATAAATCTTTGAAATATTATTCGAATTGCTCATCAACTAATAAAAGTTTCACACGAATTGTGTCCATTTATACAGGGTGTTTGGTCTAAGTATGGTAAGTTCTAAAAAACTCCTATTAGTCGAGCGATTCGAAAAATATTTTAATAATTTGTAGGAGGGTCCTTAAAGAACATTTCAGCAAAATAAGAACCTCGTAGCTCATTTGTAAGTTGATCAAAAAGCGCTCGTTTCGGACGATGTAGCGGTTTTCAAAAACGAACTAAACACACGAAACAACTTAGAATGACTTTAGGATCCTCCCAAAATTTTGTTTTTCTCTATTTTATTCTTGACTAGGTCTGAGTCATTTTTAGTCGTTCTGCGTGTTTTGTTCGTTTTTTAAAATTGCGACATTGTCCAAAACGATCGTTTTTTGACCAACTTTGAAATGAGCTACGGGGTTCTAATTTTGCTAAAATGTTCCCTAGGGACTCTTCTTCAAATCCCCAAAAAAATTTTTCGAATCGCTCGTCGACTAATAGCAGTTTCTTAGAACTCACCATACTTAAACCAAACACCCTGTATTTTCATCCCTGTATACCAAAAATTATTGAAATCGGGAGTTTTGACGTAGTTCCGGAGCAAGGAGGAAGGAAGAGATGAAAAGAGAAAAAAGAGAAAAGGACCGTGTTCAGTTCCGGATTTCATGCCGGTTGAGATTTCGGGTCTTTCCGGTTTCCCGGTTCAGTTCCGGTTTTAAAGCAAACGTAACTGAGAAAAAAAACATTTTCTATAAGTCAACGTTTTGTGACCGAGTACAAATTTATCGCGACCCATGGTCTGAGAACCACTGGTCTAGATCGCTAGTTATAATGTTGATAAACATTTGGATTTATAATTTGGGATTATTGCTTTTTTCTGGATGATTTTTGATGAATTTTGCAGAGATGTAATTGTTGTGTATAGTTAAAACATATGAATGTATTTTATTTTGTTTTTTTTGTTCTTACATGATTCACACATGAGTGGAAGTTTAAACATCTGGTTCGTATATTGCTTGTTGGCAAAGTAACCCATCTAGATTCCTTTTTTGTATTATAAAACAACTCTTTACTGATTTGCCTGTTGACATAATGAAAAAAAAATCATTATTTTTGAAGTGAAAACACCATATGTGTGTATGATTTTATTGCAAAACATTATTCATTGATTAAAATTTTCTAATTTGCATCTTTTACTTCTTATACAAATGTTGTCTAAAGGCAGACCATTGGCGCCAATGTGGGCTTGAAATGTTACTTATTATTATTATTATTTTTAATTTCAAATTTCACAATTAGATAAAGATACTTTAATCGTTTGATTTTATTAATCACAGACAATTATAGATATAGATATATATTTAAGTATAATTGCGCCCACATGGGTGAAATTAAGGACGTCAACGTGGTATAAAAGTCAATCAACAGCCTACACGAAGACTATTCGAGAGTGTGAAAGAGGCAACAGTAAAAATTCGATCTTAACTTTATGTAATTGAATTATTCGTACAATAAAAAAATAGGGATGATTTTAATTGGATAATGAAGATGATGATGATGAAGGAAGGGTCATGATATTTCATTGTAAATGCTCCCACACCCTTTAATGATCAATCAAATCTAATTGAATTTATCTGTTTCAATTATTTTTTATTTTTCGTTTTAAAATAGAACAAATTGATGAAATAATCCTGTATTTTTCTGTCTGTGTATGTGGTTTTCCCCCCTTTTTCTTCTATAGTGTTTGTCAATAATAAAACGAATAGGATTATGTAATTCCTTTAAATATTTAATGATTTTTCTCTAATGTTAATTAACGACAGGATGTGTTGTAAATTTTTTTTTGCACCTCTCTATTTGTGTTTTTGTATATATGTTTGAAGTATCATCGAATTTGTTGTCTTCACGGAAATCCTTGATTGTTTTCTAACATTTTTGATTTACAATAAGACGAGACAGTCCTTGGGATTAATTAAAATAATTGTCTTAAAGCTTATTTTTAAAGGCTAAAATTCAGCTTAAAGTCAACCAAAATGTCTCTAACACGTTTCTCTGTTAAGATTTAATAGTAAAGTTCCATAAAAACTAAAAATCTAGGCTAAAAGTGGAGAATTCAACTCAAAAATCAACTAAATGGACTCCTCTTGACTGCTGGAGGACAATATTCTCTAAAAATTGATGATTTTGAACGAACATGTCTCAAAATCTAAAGTAAAAGTGAAGAATTCAGCTTGAAAGACAACTAAAAGTGTTTTTTCGTTTTATTTTTACAATTTAATGTTAAACTCTACCACCTTAAAGACAAGAGATATTCAAAAATAAAGTAATCTGTAAATGTGGATGAAAATATACAGGCTGTTTGGTCTAAGTATGGTGAGTTCAAAGAAACTCCTCTTAGTCGACGAGCGATTCGAAAAATATTTTCAGGATTTGTAGGAGGGTCCTTACAGAACATTTCAGGAAAATTAGAACCTCGTAGCTCACTTGGAAGTTGGTCAAAAACCGCTCATTTCTGACGATGTAGCGATTTTCATAAACGAACTAAACATGCAAAACGACTTAGAATGGCTTTAGGATCCTCTCAAAATTGATTTTTTCGTTTTTCTTAATTTTATTCTAGTACAGGTGGAAATATTTTGTATTTTCTTTGGAATACAATGGAGAAAAACGAAAAAAATTCCAAAAATTCCAAAAAACGATCGTTTTTTGACCCACTTTGAAATGAGCTATGAGGTTCTAATTTTGCTAAAATGTTCCCTAGGGATTCTGCTAAAAATCCTCAAAATATTTTTCGAATCTCTCGTCGGCTAATAGGAGCTTCTTAGAACTCACCATACTCAGACCAAACACCCTGTATATAAAAGACATTGTGGAGAAAGCGGCATCTAACGTTTGAGAAGCCTAATAACCGCAGGTCTATCTTAAGGCAGGTTCTCCCTTATAAAATTGAGGTTTTTTTGTTGTTGAAAAATCCTCATACCTTTTGCCTACTTTTTAAATAAAAATACATTGAATTTTTTTTTGATTATCTCTGCACACTTATCATAATTAACACGATTGCTTAAATAAATTCTTTGTTGTGTGAATCGATCGATTGTTTCTCAAGTCAACTTAAGAACAGAAAAGAACATAAACATCGTGAAATGAATTGCAGAAATTTGACCGTAAACGAAATTAGTTTCAATGAAATAACAATTTTGTAAACAAATAAATTCGAAACTTAAAAAATTATAATTGCTAAACAAATAGAAAACATTTTTCTTAACAATTGAGAGTTAGACAATTTTGAAAATCTCTAAAAGCTAAGATAAATAAAAGAAAAAAAAATACATGTGGGTACTCATGTATGTGCGTCAGATCAGAAGTGATCCTTCTTATGTCCGTATTCAGCTTCAGCTTCAAGTCTTGCTTGAGCAAGGTCGGCTCCAAACTCAAGTACGAGTTCTGTTTTATAATACGTACTTCGGGAATTCTCGGCAAAAGTCTGGATTGAGCATATGGAGGGTACAGAATCTGGGAATTCTAGTTACATTAAATATATGGGCGAGTACTCAAGGTAGCTAGAATACAAGATTCAGTTCAAGCATCGGTTGGTGTTTAAGGTTGGTTATTTCTATCACAAGCCCAGAAAGGAATGCCCGTATTTATAAGCCAGCTTCAGACTCGCAATCAGCCTCAAGTCTTGCTTGGGAAAGATCGACTACAACCTCAAGTGTGAGTTTTGTTTTATAATTTGTACCTCAGGAATTCTCGATGTCGGGGGGGGGGTGTAGAAAACTTGAGGAATTCTAAGTACTTTTATCCGTATATGTTTTTTCTGACATGCAAGCCAAATACAATGTCAATGCTCGAGTGCTCAAGCACGATTTGTTGCAAAATAGAAAATGTAGGTTGCTCCTAGCGTAAAAATTAAAAACTAAAATCTATAAAAGAGTACTTAATTTTATTTTGAGTGACACAGTTCTAAAACTAGTAAGTTCAAATTGTTAAAAATCCCATTTTCTCCCTATGTGCATAATAAACATTTGTTTTCCCCCACTTGATTTGTTGTCGTTACATAGCGCGCGCAACTTTGGTTGCAAGTTAAAATTTCACTCTCTGATTTTTTACAAAGTTGGCCTTTAAAAAACAAAAAGGAGCGATGTTTTTTTTTTTGATAAATTGTTAAATAATTATCATTACTGTAAATAATCTATTATTATTAATATTATGATTATTATTTAAATCACAATATAATTAATACATAGTAGGTATATTGAAATAACACCAGTAGAACATTTTGTTAATTGCTTTTACAACTTATAATATGTATATTTGACAGTTTTAATTAATTTTTACATATGTATGTTCCATCTTTAACTATTTAACAATTTTTGCCTATAGCTATTTGGTATTATCATCACTATTATTGTTGTTGTTGTTGTTGTCATTATTTTTGGGTGTGTAATTCATTATTATTCAATTTTTTATTTGGTAGATTTCTATTAATTATAATAATCATTCTGTGATTTATACAAATATTTATTTTCAATAATTACTAATTGTTTGTTAAAATTATAAATATAACGTACATCTTTTAATTTCATTCAACAAATCATCATCATTGAAAGATTTATTAATTGTGAATTAACAATGAATAAATTGGCAATTTTGTGTTATTCTAAATTCATACTATACAATAATGACACTATTTTTCTCTCAATAATAATAATAATAATAACAAATTTATCATTTAAGAACTTTAGGAATATAACTGGAGAATGTCTTTTTTTAGTTTGAATCAATCAGTTTTTTATCTGTTACTCATAACAAAATAATTATCATTTCTATCTTTAATTTAAGAGGAATTGATGTTGAAGGAGTTGTGTTTTTCTGCCAATTCTTAACCAAACTGTACACATACAGTTAGGACATACCAAATAGGTACTATGGGCAGTACATAAAAGAGACCGATTCAAATTTTTGGTTCGTGTGAGTCAGACTGCTTCTCTTGTGAAAGTAAGCAAGTGGGTAGATCGAAGGTGTTTGAACGAGTTTTTACCGTTCCAAATTTGTATACTACCCTTTTAACAGAAAATGACATTAGTACCCCCTCTTTATGTTTCAATATCTTTCTTCCCAAATTGTAACCTATTACATTGTTAAACTGCATGCCCCCAAAAGCCAATTTTACACCACACAGGTAGTAGTCTCGTTTATTTGCTCCCCATAGTATCTACATAATAAGAAACATCTTTACGATTTACGTATAAGATGAAAGAAGATAGATGGAAACTAGTTTGTCTATGAATGTTATAATTAATTCTTGTTCTCTATGCTTGTAAGACTTTATTTAAATCAACAGATTTTTGAAGAAAATCAAAATGATTCTCATTCTATGATGAGACAATTATTTTTTTGGTGAATTTAGGTTTTTTGTATCGTAATTTGACGGAATTCAGATGGGAATTAAGTTAATTTCATTAGAGTGAAGATTGATTATTTTTTTTTGATCCAGTATCGATTAACTTAAAATAAAACATCATTTGAAAGGAGTGTAACGAAATTTAAAGAAAAAAATAAATAAATGGAAGTGATGTAATTTTTTCCTTTGAAAGTAGTTCCTGTCATAATTTCCGAAATACAAAAGAACTATTTTTCTCTTGCATCTCTTTCTCTCTCTCTCTATCTCGATCTATCTCCAATATTACAAAATCATCTTGTACTAATTATATGAACAAAGATCACGATTTTACATGTTGTCACGAATTGTGATCAAATTTGAGACAGATTTACTCCATTTGAAATATTAGTGGTAATTTATCTTGCACACACTCACACATATACACCCTCTTATGTTTAGATTTTGCGCCAATTTTGATGAAGCCAATCATCTTTCCAGATGTCTTAAATCTAAATATTGTTCGGTAGTAATAGTCTATTTTGGTACAGCCAATCATAAACGAACTAAAATCACCATTATTTTAGGGGAAATCAAAAAGTTTATTTTTTCTATACAATTTTTTTAAAAAAAATAGGTTGCTTCTATATTTTGAAAATTGAACATATAACTATTTCTAGAATTAAAAAAGTTGATCAATTTCAAAATATTCTAATTAAAAGAATAAAAAATATAAATGGAAACAATTTTTCATTTGAAAGTAGTTTCCTTCTTCTCTCTCTCTAATTCACGATCTTCTTACATTCATTTTTTAATGACAACTACTAAATTACACTGTTTTATACATACATATAAAGATCTAAACTAGTACGTTTATAGTTATAACTTAGCAGCGAGATCGTGAATTTAATTTAAATTGTCGCGCGATTATCGCCAACGCACGCCATAGACTCTTGATTCTTGCTGTAATCGTAATTTATATGTTTGTATTTCACCAACTAACTGAACCTACCTACTTGCTGCGCTTACGAAAATGTATAAGTACTAAATCCACTATTTAAATGAAATATTTTGACAGAAATAACAAACAGCGACAAAAACGCTTTTACAGAGGTACCAACCAAAAGATACAACTCTTTCTATAAATTACGGCTGTATGTTAGCAATTTTTAGAAGCTTCAGTTGGATGAGTCTTTCCATTTGACTTTTCTGTCAAATTTAAATCTTATAGTAGAATAGTGGATATGGTTTAGCAAGACGGGGGCAAAAATCAATTATGTACAGTCGACCGGTTGTTTATTATGTTGATGTCGCGCACTCACTTTATCAAGTATGTTGGATGATTGTAATGTTGCAATCGTAACAAATAAACGTGTAACTTCATTGGGAGAGGTCGATGATGATCGAGTACGATTGGAGAGCGCTAACATATTAGATAGTTCCGAGCAGTGACGTCAACTGCACGGAAATGCGGACAAATCTCGCTGATAAATTATAACAACACTGTGTTCGATGCGTTTACAAGTCTATAGGCGATACAAAAGTTTTCCTAAAAACATTTTAATACAAAAAAATCAGCATTTCTTTCTCATATATCACATCTTTAACAACTGGTATGATAATAACAATAACTAATAACTTTTGTATACAGGTATAGAATACCACATTCAACGAATACATTCAATAAATATTGAAAGGTATATTTCTTAATAGATGTATTGAATCAGTTTTTTGAAGAATGATAAACATACGAATTGAGATCAAAATTACAGATAAAAATAATTAAAGAGGCATTCTTCGCAAGTCTGGATCTTGATCTGTATCTATTAAACTTAAAAAAAATTTGCGCTTAATCCATCTGTCTAGATTCTCTAAATCTAAAGATTGATTGTTAAGATTCTATTTTTATGTTTGGTAGAAATCGAGATTATTTTAAATGGTGTGTACACACACGGTGACACAGGTGTATTCTATTCTATTCTATTCTATTCAGGTAGTCAGAATTACTCAAATATTGGCAATGTTACAAAGACGTTTTATAAATACATAAGAAAAGCTAGATGATCATCATGATAATAACCATAGGGGGCTAAAAAATAACTTTTGAATTATTATTTTATCACCATATGGCCGTACCACTTCAACTATCAAAACCTCTTTTTTTTCTTCTTCTTCTTCTTCCTCTTGTTTACAGAATAAACAACAAGAAGCTCATTATAACCGATATATACATACTTAAAAAAATATATATTTAAATAATAATAATAATAAATAAAAACATCGGTTTTACATTGATTTAAGTAGGCCATGTGAAAAATGAGCGGTAGTCGTTCAAGAAAAAACAAAACAAAAAAATTATTGTCCATTGTTATTCCAGCGGATTGTCGGAGAATACATGATTTTGCAATAATTATTATTACTATTATTATTATTACTATTATTATTATTACTATTTAAAACAGTAATTGTAGAGGATTATTGTGTTTATAAAATTAAATCCAGGATATTACGTTAGTTAAGTAAAGAAGGAAAATATCCAGAATTTTACTGAAAATTGTTAGAGAAAGCTAATTTTCCTTTTGCATATTTGTATGTAGAGAAATCGTTAAAGTATCACATTTTTTTATCTTTTTGTTTCAATACTTGTTATAATTTTCTCTAGTTATTATACCCCTTATAATAATAATAATAATAATAATAATAATAATACAGATATAAAGAAAATTGATGGAAAATTGCACTTATTGTCGCTGGTGCACCGCGTTGAAAATTCTATTACAAATATTTAAGGGAAATCAGCACTCGATTTAGCGACAACATCGATATCTCGTCTGTTTTTTAAGATATTGGAAAAAGTAAACGTGCGGTAGGTAGAGCATTTTAAGGTGCATCTTACAACGCTTTTAATTTTGAAGAAATGTAATAAAATTTCGAATGGCAAAGAAAAGTCTTGGACACTGTTTTTTTAAGTACATTTTTCTTCAAAACTGGTAGTCATTATTTTCTCTTTACTATGTTTAAGAATCCAACGTTACCAGACGTCGTATACATTTCTAAACGAGACCACGCCTCCTGCTTCTATTGAATAAAGATTGATTTTTCTCGATTCACTTCTTGGCTCATTTCCTATTCTGCTTATTTATTTCAATTTTTCCACCAGTTGATGTTCTTGTCGTTGGTTTAACGGCTTCTATAAGCAGGAGGTGTGGTCTCATTATAAAAAATCTAGCAAGTAAAATGAATTGGCTCAGGATAAGGCAGCTGCATCTTGAACGCATGTTTACTTTTTTTAATATCTTAAAAAACACGCGAGATATGCATGTTCGAAAATTGACAAAATTTCGCACGCCAAATCGAGTAATGTCTCCTGACACTCCTTAAGTAATTATCGAGAAAAGATGGTTTATTGAACGTTTCTTTGTAAAAAAATATAGTCTGACCAGGGGCATTTTAACGCTAAGCTAGTGAATTATTACAAATTTTATCCACTTTTTAGCGAATTTTTTAAAAAAAATTAGCTAATGACGAGATCCTCACTTTTGAATTTCCGAAAAATTTTTGCACAGAAGTTCGTTTTGGGACCTCAGGAACCCATATCCACCGTTCGTTAAAATTTTTATATATATATATATATATATATATATATATATATATATATATTTATTTATATATTTATATACAGAGTGAGCCAAGAGGCTGGCCACCTAAAAGTATAAGAAGTTCTAATTGGTGAAACTCTATGAAATTCGGTATGTGGCCGTTGTGGCACTTAAACTACCTTTGGAAAATATTTTTGTTGTTCTAGCAATCCCTGTTATATGGGGTAGTACACCCTACTCTCTTATTTTAAATGGAATGGTATATTTTTTATTATATTTTTAGATTCTTTGATGAAATCGAAGGGGACTTTGATAATATGACCTATGGTTTAGCGCTGAAGATTTTTCAGATATTTCAGCTTTTAGTGCAATTTTAATATTTGCAGTGTGTGATTGAAAAATTCATATTTCGTAAACTACAGCATTTGAAGTGTTGAAATTTGGAATTTAAGTAGTAAAAATGATGTACATTTAAAAAAATTAAACAGAATTGAATTATCTTTCAGCGTTTAGCTAAAATAATTTGTTCTTTCAGGCAATTTTCAAACTAATATCTTGCTTATTTTAAATGGAACACCATATTTTTCTTTATATGGTTGGATAGAGAAAAAAATTCTGCATCGAACTATACTAGCATTTCCTATACCTATCTTTGATGGTTTTTCAGTTATTCAAAATTTTCAGTTTCGTCTAATTTTTTCTCCTGAAATAAAATGTAAAACATAGAAGGCTTAGTAAAACAACCTTCAATTCAATTGTCACAATAAAGATGAAATTAATTAATTAAATTTGGACTATCTCAATAAAATAAAATGAATGAAATTGATAATTAATTAAATTAATATTTATTGAATTTGCTTTTTGTGTATGTAGAATGTCCTAAACTTGTAAAAAATACAGGTAAAATATTTAATATCAACGTCATTTGTGATATTTTGTTTTTTTGCTAAGCCTTCTATGCATTTCATTGTAGTTGGATTAATATGGCATAGACGACTAGACGTATTACATTCTCTTTCAAGGGAAGTGATTGGGCGAAATCTAAAATTTTGAATAACTGAAAAATTATTAAAGATAAGTTTAGGAAATGTTGATACAATTCGATGCAGAATTTTTTTCTCTATCCAACCATATAAAGAGAAATATGGGGTTCTATTTAAAATAAGCAAGTTATTATAGTTTGAAAATTGCCTGAAAGAAAAATTCATTTCAGCCAAACGCTCAAAGATAATTAAATGCTCTTTAATTTGATAGAAAGTACGTTATTTGTGTTATTAGAATTCTAAATTTCAAACTTTTAACTGCAATAGTTTCTCTTTTATGAATTTTTTATTTAAACACTGCAAAATTAAACATTTCATAAAAAGTCAAAATATCTGAAAAACCTTCAGCGTTAAGCCATATGTCACATTATCAAAGTCCCCTTCGATTTCATCAAAGAATCTAAAAGTGTAATAAGAAATATACCATTCCATTTAAAATAAGAGAGTAGGGTGCACTACCCCATATAAAGGGGGTTGCTAGAACAACGAAAATATTTTCCAAAGGTAGTTCAAGTGCCACAACGACCGTATACCAAATCTCATAAAGTTCCATCAATTAGAACTTCTTATACTTTTAGGTGGCCATCCTCTTGGCTCATCCTGTATATATATATATATATACAGGGTGCCCCAGGGGTATGTGCTAGCTCCATAATTCCGTTGCTACAAGACATATCGACTTGCGGTTTTTTTCTTACAGTATCCATAGACATTCTGTACAACTTAAAATTATTTTCGTTATTTTAACTACCCCCCTTATAGGGGGTAGTGCACCCTACTCTCTTATTTTAAATGGAATGGTATATTTTTTATTACTTTTTTGAATTCTTTGATGAAATCGAAGGGGATTTTGATAACATGAACCATGGTCTAGCGCTGAAAGTTTTTCAGATATTTTGACTTTTCATGAAATTTTAAAATTTGCAGTGCTTGATTGAAAAATTCATATTTTTGAAGCTATAGCATTTAAAATGTTGAAACTTAAAAGTTATGTTGTACAAATAATGTACTATTTATCAATTTAAACAGAATTCAATTATCGTTCACTGTTTAGCTAAAATAAATTTTTCTTTCGGACAATCTTCAAACTCTAATATCTTGCTAATTTCAAATGGAACATCATATTTTTCTTTATATGATTGGATAGAGAATAAAAATATGCATCGAACTATACTAGCATTTCCTATACCTATCTTTGATAATTTTTCAGTTATTCAAAATTTTAGATTTCGCCCAATCACCTCCCTTGAAAGAAAATGTAATACGTCTAGTCGTCTATGCCAAACTAACCCAACTACAATGAAATGCATAGAAGGCTTAGCAAAATGACAAAATATCACAAATGACGTTAGTATTGAATATTTTACAACTTTAGGACACCCTACATACACAAAAAGCAAATTCAATAATTATTAATTTAATTAATTATCAATTTCTTCCGTTTTATTTTATTGAGATAGTCCAAATTTAATTAATTAATATCATCTTTATTGTGACAATTGAATTGAAGGTTGTTTTACTAAGCCTTCTATGTTTTACATTTTCTTTCAGGAAAGAAAATTAGACGAAATTGAAAATTCTGAATAACTGAAAAATTATCAAAGATAGGTATAGGGAATGGTAAATACAGTTCGGTGCAGAATTTTTTTCTCTATTTAACCGTATAAAGAGAAATATGGGGTTCTATTTAAAATAAGCAAGTTATTATAGTTTGAAAATTGCCTGAAAGAAAAATTCATTTCAGCCAAACGCTGAAAGATAATTAAATGCTCTACAGTTTGATAGAAAGTACGTTATTTGTACTATTAGAATTCTAAATTTTAACATTTTAAATGCAATAGTTTCTATGTTGTGAATTTTAGCGAATTTTTAAAAAAAAATTAGCTAATGACGAGATCCTCACTTTTGAATTTCCGAAAAATTTTTGCACAGAAGTTCGTTTTGGAACCTCAGGAACCCATATCCACCGTTCGTTAAAATTTTTATATATATATATATATATATATATTTATATATGTATATCCACGATAACTGCCGTAAAAATAGTCCAATCTTAATGAAACTTGGTACAAAAATCGGTCTTTGGGATAGCTTGGATGAGTTCGTTGGCCAGACTGGTAGGGCCAACACTTTTAGAATAAGAGCTGAAGAAATGTTAAAAAAAAATCATTTTCAATATTACATTTGCTTAGATTTTGTTGAAAATTAAAATAACAGTAGAGCCGACCATTCTCTATGACCCAGAAAAAAAAATCATCAAAATCGGTTCGTTGGTTCGCAAGAAAAATGCAAAAATATCTTTATTTAGTATTAACAGTAAAATCGAAAATCTCAGGTGGCTATATGTTCTGACAATTGATATTAGAAAAAAAAATTGAATATCGCAGGGGGCAACTAATTTTGACAGTTAATATTAGACGCAGGGCCTGCTAGATAATTGTTTGTGGATTAAAAGTGTTTTTCAATAAAAATCATAAATATTAAAATAACATCGGGAAATGAATTTAAGATTAGTTGATTCAATGTTATTAAAATATATTAATTGTCAGTATCATAAGAATGTTTTTCATTTAATATTCCAGCATGTAGATACATAAAAAAATTCGCTATATAAGGTACTTGCTGCCTTTGGAGGTCTTTTTTAAATCTAACGAGCTTTTGTGTTTTTTTATAAATATAATCTAAAGTAATCCAATCGAAGACTGATATTGACAATAAATTCAGAGCCAAGTTGATTCAATTCTAATAAACAAAGTATAAACAAATTTTTCGTGTCATATAACTTTATTTTTTATTAAATATATTCAACATTATGAAAGACGAAAAAAAATTTGACGAATTACTGTTAGAAAATCACCACCAATGACATCATCCTTGTTTTAAATTCAATTATTGTCTTTTGTCACATTGTGAAAATATTTACTTTTAAATAATAGTCATCATTTTAGAAATTATATCTCAATATTATGCTAAAAGAAATTCGAAAATTCTTTAATTAACACACTCACTATTGTTATCGCAGAAGCCACAATATCCTTCTATAACTCTACTTTGAGTCTTTGGTTTAGTGGATTCTTTGTTTTTCTTTTTTTCTTTTAAAGATAATAAATGGAAAAGGGAGTTTGGATTTTTTCCTTCGTTCAAATCAAAATAGTTATGAGAAAGAGAGTGAGGGCATCAGCCTTCTGATGACTTTTAAAGTTAAAAATAATCACTCTTTACTACTATGTGTTGTATTCTATACGAACAGTATGTGTTCAATATCGTTACAAAATATTTAGGGAAGTTATATTTTCTATTCCCGTATCAATTTATTACATTATTTCATAATAAATTATATTCGTTTAAAATAAATAAATTTATTAGAAGAAAGAAATATGGGAAAGTAGAGAAGAAGCTATTTTTACAATATTTATTGTACAGGTTTGGCATTACAAAGAGTTACAGTAGTCGACTGGAAGTAGTGAATCTTATTATAAGAAAAGTCTATTGCTTGTGACGTCGCTCTATGTTGGATGATTCTAATGTTACAATCACAATAAATAAACGTATAATTCCATCGAGAGATCGAGTGCGATTGGAGAGCGCTAACATATGAAATAGTTTAGAGGAGTGACGTCATCTGCACGCAAATGTGGGCAAATCTCACTACTAAATCATTATAATATGTATCTATTTCGAATGCCTTAACCGTATATTTTTTAAATGTCCTCTTGTTTAAGTGTATTATTAAAAAAGAAGTAGTTTTACAACAACAACAAAAACAACATATTTTATTATCAAGTGTAGCTTAATAAATTTTAGCATACAATAAGGTTATATGCCTTATTTGTTTGCTTGTTTATTCACTTATTTGATATAAAATTATTTACATCTTCTATTAGATGATATTCTGTTGTTATTTTGAAGGCAATCTTGATTAGTTTTTTTTTCTATTATTGAAGAATTTCATCTATGAAATTGAATGTTATGCCTCTCTTTGTACTATCAACCTCTTAACGTTTATGGTCAAAAATTCAAGTGAATTCTTACTACATTTCAATGGTCATTTGTGGTTGATAATTACGTACAGGAAATGTCTTAATACGGTACCTTTACTTTATTTTTATTGCTATTGTTGTCACTACATTGACGAGGAAAAGGCAATTTCTATACCTGTATGTTACCATGTTGTACTCGTTTAACATGTAATGACTTAGAAACGGATTTTGGGTTAGCGGCGTCACAACTTGGACTATATGAAAGTTGAGCGGCACATGCAAAATGGATGTATTTACAGTGAATTCTTTTAAACGCTCACTATGTTAGATCCGCGTATAATCATCCAAACGTAACATTAATTTAACCTTATAATGTCACAAAGAGAACTATGGTGGACCATTGTGGTACAAAATCAATTCAAGACCATAAGCGTCCCATGTAGAACAATAAATTAATTGACAGTTGAAGAATCACTGTTTAAAAATAAATGTTTCACAAATATTTGTATTAAAATTTGTTCTAACAAAAAGAAACAATGTATTTTAATTAAAATAATGTCAATAGTAGTGCCTAAGCCGAGTTTACAACGACCAACTACGCCAATGATTGGTGTCTACCGACCATATAGATCTAGTATATCTATGGATAACGCTTTCCCTAGCTTCACCTATAGCGCCTGCTATTTAGGCAACACATTATAAATATCTCATGCGAAAAAAATTAAGGTTTTATATAAATTTATAGAAATAACAGTCATTTAAATTAATTAAATGACAACCAATAATTTTTATCACAATTTCTTCAACATAAATAAAACTTAATTTTTATGAATAACTTAAAAAACTTCATTTACTGAATTTAAAGCGTCACTGTCAATTCTCGAATCCTTATCAACACATTTATAATAGCCATTACAGTTTCACTCTATTTTTTTATGTTTATGCTCATCTCATCAGTAATATCTGATAATAAGCAGTGAAAATAGAAATTTTGGTTGCCTATCCTTGTTTGCCTCACTACTACGGGACAAAGCGCTACCCGTAGATAACTAGACCTATGCTACAAACGGATCTAAGGACATAAATACAGGCGTCTCTATGTTTGTTGCTAAATAGTAACTAAGCTTAGGAGTATGAACTTCCTTTAGGTTGTCGCGCGATTATCGTCAGCGTATCTCATGGACGTACGTGATTCTCGATTCTTACTGAAATCACAATCACAGCTAGAATAAACAGATGTCCAATTTAGTATATTTCACCTCTTTTTATTTACATAATCTACCAACAAGTTAGAGGTAGAAAGAGTTAATGTCAGGTACAATGGACCGCTTGTTTGTTGTATATGACGTCTTTTACTTTAATAATTACGTTGAATACGTATACTTTTATAGAGAGATCGAGTTGTAACTGTAGGTCGCTCATATGTGTGTGTTTTAGACAGTGACGTCAGTGCTACCGTACGGTGGTGAAATTGGTGGGTAGTGTGAACCTAACCTTATTAAATATTGGTTTATAAAGTTTAAAATTTGTGTTATTGTCTGTTTACTATCGTTATTTTTAAATAAATTCTTGTTAGGAGAACAGTTTCATTTAAATGTCAATAGATGACTTATTATTATATTGTAATAATAACGACGATGGCAGCGCAAAAAAATTCCGACTCATATTTATTAGATACTATTATTATTAATGAATAAAATTATTTCTTTGATAAATCGATACATATGTAGGAGTTTAATTGAAGTTCGCTTCAAGTAAAAATTTAAGACAATAATTGTTATAAATTATTACAGTTCTTTTGTTATTTTGTTCGTTTAATAGTTGCAAATTGTTCTTTAGTATTATTATTATTATTATTTATAACAAAAATGGTAGTACGTATATGATGATGTAATATTTTTCTTATTCACAAACTAGATGTGAGATTTTTTTTCGCTTTCATTAATTCCAATTTCCTTTTTTCCTCGTTTCTTAGATTCTAATCTTGTTGTTATTTGAATTTCATGTTTCATCATCTTATTATTATTATTATTGTTAATGGAAATATTTAAATTATAGTGAACCGTATTTGGTTTGGGTGGCTTGACTTAGAAGACCTTTATCAAAATCAAGTTAGTAAGAGTTGTACGACTAATTGGAATTAATTAGAGTAGGTGGTTGAGTAGGAGGAGCAGAAGTTTGAATCACGTTCTGTATTCACATGGCCTTCATTTTGCGTTCTAACTGTTGAAAATGCAGAAATTTCCGAAATAAGTTCGTTTAGAAAGTGTTCTTAATCATTCTTATTATTCATTAAGTTCTTTGCTTTTGAGTAAATAGTACGGATTAGGGTGAATGCAATACTTTGGAACAAATTTATTTTTAGATCTTTGACATATATACTTATTTTTTCCCCAAATTGAAAGTTATCGGCAAGTTTATATTACTAATGGTCAATTTCACCAACGTTTGTTAAACTTTAACGAACAAATAAGTCAAAAAAACTATTTTTATAATCATAGCAACGATTGTTTTTAACTGCTCATCATCATTAGGCTTAACTGAAGTTGGTGCAATCGTCCCTAATTTATTAATTATGGGTGGTTTTAAGGGCTTTTGTTGAGTGTATAATAACTTAGCAACGGACATTTTATACCGTACGGTAGCGATGAGATCATAGCGCTCAACTAACACACATGTGAGCGCTTGTATAGTTACAACTCGATCGCTCTGAATCTCTCTGCACAGTTATACGTTTATTCGCCGTGCTTGTAACATTACAGTCAGTCAACATAGTTATTGAAGTAAGAGATCGACGTCACGCACAATAAACAGGTGGCCCACAGCGGTCGATATCTGTTGATTTAATTGATTTTATACTGCCTTTTCATGAACGCCACAGTGAGGTTGGCTGGCTGTTGGAATATTTTAAACAAAATAGAAAAAAATACCTACATATATCAAATCAATTAACAAAAAAGTGAACGAAATTTTCGAAATATTATTTATGGATTTTTAAGATAGGTAATTGGCAATTTAAAAATTATTATACGATTATTAATATTCGGCTTGTAGAAAATTAACAATAATAGACCTCAATCAGGGAGAAATAACGAATTTCGATATTATTGTTTTTATCTATAGTGTAATGTTCCTTTTTTTTCGATTTGTTTATTGATGATTGTCTCAATGTTTATTTTAACTTTGTAGATAAAGTTTCACGAAATGAATGAAAGAAAAAATTCTTATTTAAATAATTAATATTCAAGTTTAATTTAATCAATATGTAATAAAATTGTACTTGATATTGTTAAATTGACTTTGCATTTTTCTATTCTTTTAAATATTAATTTTGTAAGAAAATTATCAAGAATCTATTCTAGCTTTAATTGCGTATAAATACGTATAATGTATCTCTGCATATTGAAGAGATTCAAGATGTGTTTTTAAACAATAAATGTGACACAAATTGCGATGTAATCAAATATAAGTAAGTGTTTGTGGATTTTAAATTTAGAACGATCCCCCACGCCAATGGATGGCTACCGACGTACGACAAACGCCGGACACGCGCGCCGTATATTAGGGCACAAACACAGAGTTTTCTATGTCCGTTGCTTAATAATAACGTAGAGATTTCAGCCTTGTGGTAGATTTGTAATCGAAAAGTTTGCTAGGCAAATGCTGCCATCTATTTGTTGAGAGATGTACTTAATGATGGTTCTTGTATGAAATTGTAGTCCAATCTCGGGGAATACTTCAATAGTATTGCCATCTCTTGCTCGGAATACTCACAACGCTCGGAGTATTTTCGACAGTTGCGGTGCCTGTTGTCAGGAGTATGTATTTTTTTTGTTACACAGAAAAGTAGGGCTTGAAATCTCTATGTTATTGTTTCCTCGACGTTTTAGGGTAAATTCTCAAAATTTAGACAACGTTTTTAAGAACATTATTTTCGCTAAAATCTAATTATAATACATTTACTTAAAAAAAGGAGACTATGTAGGTCATTTTTAGTTATGTTTGGATTGAACAACTTGAATTTTAGACTTTTTTCGGTATTTAGTACTAGCTTTTAACATATTTAAATCTAACATCTTGACTTATTGAAGATGTTTCACTACCAAGTTGTGAAATGTTGGATATTTAGCGACTTTAGGAACAAATTTTTTAGTTCAAACTTATTTTTTGAACACCTTTTTGTTATCCATATACACAAATAGGGTTTTTAGTACTGGACGTTTTTCATCTACAATAAAATTTTGAGGAAATAATAACTGCATTTGAAACAGAGAAAGAATGAGTGAGTGCGTTAGTGAGAATAACATTACAAATCTAAGAATAACTTTTAATAAAGCTTGTTGTTTATTAAGATTTATAGCAACCTTATGTTTTATGATTGTAAAATCGTTCGTTCATTTTCCTCTGTTCTATACCGAAAAATTTTTGGTGTGAAAAATGAGAAATTCTCAAAAATAGAAATGTTATAATAACAAACATTGGTAACACTTAAATTTCATTTATGTAATTGGAACTTGTTGAAAATATAATTTTTTTTTTTGAGTTATTTGCATTACAGTCAAATTTTCAATTTTTACGACCGAACCGCAGGCTGAACCTACCATTTTATACTGGGTGAGTCACTTAAGACAAAAAGTTTTTGAAGAAACTCCCATTGTTTGGCGAGCGTTTTGAAAATTATTTCAAGGATTTATAGGAGGGTGCTTAGGGTACATTTTAGCAAAATTAGAAACTCGTAGCTCATTTGGGAGTTGGTCAAAAAACGTTCGTTTTGGACAAGGTTGCGATTTTCAAAAACTAAGGACGTAAAACGACTAAAAGCCCCTTTACATTGTCCTAGTTTTGTGTTCGATTTTACTATTCGATTTTATATCCGAATTCATCTCGGATTCAAGATATTTTCACCTTTACATTATGCGTGTCAGTTGCATGTGTATGCAGGTGCTAACATTTAAAAATCGTTGATACCATAGACACCAAAAAACCATGTCACTGTCATGCTTTCAACTTGTATACAGGGTGTTTGGTCTTAGTATGGTGAGTTCTAAGAAACTCCTATTTTGAGGATTTGTAGGAAAGTCCCTAGGGAACATTTTAGCAAATTAGAACCTTGTAGCTCATTTCAAAGTTGGTCAAAAAACGATCGTTTCGAACAATGTCGCAATTTTAAAAAACGAACAAAACACACAAAAGGACTAAGAATGACTCGGAGACCTTCCCAACATTGATTTTTTTCGTTTTTCTCCATTGTATTCCAGAGAAAATGCGAAATATTTCCACCTGTTCCAGAAGCGAATGGAGAAAAACGAAAAAAAATAATTTTGAGAGGATCCTAAAGTCATTCTAAGTCGTTTTGCGTGTTTAGTTCGTTTTTGAAAATCATTACATCGTCAGAACTGAGCGTTTTTGACCAACTTTCAAATGAGTTAGGAGCCTCTAATTTTGCTGACATGTTCTTTAAGGACCCTCTTACAAATCCTTAAAATATTTTTCGAATCGCTCGTCGACTAATAGGAGTTTCTTAGAACTCTCTCGCCCTGTATAACCTCAGATTCTCAAAACAGTATCCTGCGCGTGGCACTTTTTGGCAAATCGGACGAAAACTCGGATGAAATTAGAGAACGTTCTATTCTGAAAAAGGCGGATGAAAACTCAGAACAATGTGGATAAGAAATCGAATGGTACAAAGACACACATTTGTTGTTTCATTTGCTCAGATAATGTAAAGTGGGCTTAAGAATGACTCGGAGACCCTCCCAATTTTGATTTTTTTCATTTTCTGCATTTTAGAAAAAAATGCTAAACATGCCTACCTATTCCAGAATAAATTTGAGAAAAACGAAAAAAAAAACAATGTTGGAAGGATCCTCGAGTTATTCTTGATCGTTTTGCCTGCTTATTTCCTCTTCGCTCTGATCTGATCTGAGCGTTTTTTGACCAAATTCCAAATCAGTTAAGAGGTTCTAATTTTGTTAAAATGTTCCCTAGGCACCCTTGAAATAGTTTTCGAATCGCTCGCATAATAATGGGAGTCGCTATATAAACTTTTCGTCTTACGTGACTCATCCGGTATGATTAGGAATCTGATCGAAGACTAGAGTCAAGTTGATTGGATCGAAATAGACGTTTACGGAAAAATGTTGTAATTTTATACTAATAGCAAACAAAAAAATCGTTTTAATTGTCTGTAAAATTAATGAAATTATGTGGAAGATTTTTTAGCCAAATTATTTACCAACTGTATGTGAGTGTGTAAGAGAAGAATTTCGACCAATCATTTGTACTTTTGATTAGAAATTTTAATCAATTAGAAGGCAAAGAGGGAAGAGGAGCCATCTTTGATTCATTTTTGGAGATATTTTCCATTAATAATAAGAACAATCAATTTAATTATAATTATTTCTAGAAAGAGAGGAAGGAGAGACGGTCTCTCGAGTTATACAACAATAATAACAACACTAGGAAGTGGGTGTGCTAGATTTTTTTTATATGACAGCTGCTGTTAAAGTCTCAATTGAAAACACCCATATCCTGTATTATCAATGAAATTTTCTATAAATTTTCTTATGATTAACAGTTTAAATTAGTAAAAATTCGTATAAATCCATCGATTATAATCATTAATTTTTATTTATTTCTATTGTATGTTAACATTTGGTTAAATGTTATTGTTTTTTGGGCGGTGTAGAAGAGAAAGAGTTGTTTTATTGTTGTTGTTTTTGTAGTCTTCAAGGGACCAATATTGTTTTATTTCTTCTTCACAATTATTGTTATTGTTGGCAATTAGGTTACCAGTAACTAAAAACTAGTTTAATGGTCCTTCATAATGGACGATTTGGATGCACTTTCATTTTTAAGTCACGTCGAAATTGAGTCAGTATAAATTCTTTTACTTTTTTCAAAAATATTATCATTTCCTGTTCATCATTAGATTTTTATCATTTAATGATGGTCTATTGTTGTTTAATAGTGATGGAATTAAGCGATCTTTGTTAAAAAGAAGTTTACATAATGGTTTTCCAATTTGGACAGATTTTCTTTGAAAAATCTCAACTTGTTACTTGTCTTTTCGTGTTTAATCATCATCTGGATTTAACCTTGAAGTCATTCATTTTTCTCCTCTTATTCCATGAATTCTCAATTAGTTTCACTTATTGAATGAATAATTTAAAAATAATGTTGAGGATACAAGATTTTTGATGATAAAATTTCAGGAATTTCATCGTTATTATGCAAAATAAAAAGAGCATTCATAATTGAAAGGAAAATTATTTCTCATCATTACAATAGTCTTTTTTCTTTTTATTTCGCTACATTCTTCATTAAGAATATGAAAAAATCAGTCTGTATTTTCATTGAATGTGGCCAGTTTAATACCAAATGAATTACGTAAGAGTAAAAGTTTTTTGAAGCCCATTTACATTATCCGATTTTACATCCGATTTTTTGTTCCGAGTAAATCAAACAAGAAATTTGTGTGTTTACACCATACGATTTTTTATCCGAGCCGTTACATCCGAGATATTTCATCCGATTCTTACAGAATAGAACGGTCTCTAATTTCATCCGATTTACCAAAAAGTGTCATGCGCAGTATACTGTTTTTCAAATTTAAGGTTGTACGCAAGTTGAAAGTATGACGATGGCATGGTTATTTCGTGTCATCGTGTCGTTTAGTACCTATCAGCTTTTTTGTTGTTTGTTAGCGCTTTCGTACACCTGCAACTCACTCTGATAAATGTTAAGATGAAAATATCTGGGATTCGTGATGAATTCGGATATAAAATCGGATACAAAACTTGGACAATGCAAAGGGGCTTTTACGGTAACTTCAATTATTCGGCGAATGATTCGAAAAATATTTCTTGAATTTGTTGGGAAGTTGATAAACTTCCAAATGAGCTCTAATTTTTTGCTGAAATGTTGTCTGGGACCTCCCTATAAATCCTTGAAATATTTTCCGAATCATTCACCAAATAATGGGAGTTGGCATAAGGAAATTTCCTATTACATAACTCATCTGGTACCTGATCTTCGAATCGATTCGAATTTGCAGGCCCCGAAAATATCGGAGCCTCGCCTCTGCCAGAGACTGTCAATATTCACCATTTTTCGTCTTGGAGATACGCATCTCTTTTCAACTTATAGGAAAATCTGTAAAGGTTTGCGTGTGTTACATTGATCAAACAAAGATCGAGCTATAATGATTTATAAACAAATCGAAAACAATGTGTTAATAACTTTAAATTTAAATGGCTTTTTTTAAATAAAAATCGTAATAATCTATTGAAACAATTCAAACTGCATTAGAAGACTTTTAAAAGAGAATGTCATTAAATTTATATTCAACTAATTAGACATTATTAATTGTTAATAATATTATCTTTTTTTTTAAATTTATAGAAATTGCCAAGGTCCGAGCTAGTTTATTTCAAATAAATGGTGTTAAAAAGGAGCCACTCATTTTACCAGAAGCTGACGGTCCAGTTACAACACTAACAGAAAAAGTATATGTGCCAGTTAAAGAACATCCAGATGTAAGATTTTTTATTTATTTTTGTTTTTAAAGTTAAACTTCTTAGTCGGCGATACTATAATCGTACGAGAATCGAGAGTGAAATTTCAAGGACGGGTCACGTTTATAAGACACATTTCGTTACACGAGAGAGAAGAAAGCTATAACGTAAATAGAAAGAGAGCTATAAATTCTTATGCCATGGGAGTGAGCAAACATATACACAACAATAGAATAAGATAGTGTCGTGAGATACGCTCTTTTTTCTCCCACTATCTCTCTCTTTCTTATTTCTCTTTTAAGCAGTTTCACTAATATCACTTGTACGGTGCTCCACGCGCTTTTCTTTAAAGGGATTTTTTTTAGCTTTTTGGTTCATAATTTTCCAATTTGTTTTTTGCAGTTTAATTTTGTCGGGAGGATCCTCGGTCCACGTGGTATGACAGCTAAACAGTTAGAACAAGAAACAGGCTGTAAAATAATGGTCAGAGGGAAGGGCTCAATGAGGGATAAAAAGAAGGTGTGTATTGTTTCTATTCACAAAATAATAACAATAATAACCAATAAATGTATTTCTTTTGTTTTTTTAATTATACAACAATTAATTGATTAATGCTTCATTTAATTAATAACAATTATATAATTCGTTTTGTTGAAAACTTGCATACTCACAATCAAATCTATATAGATGAAAATCGTCATTGTTGGCACAATTCCAAGACTAATTTTCAGGCTTCGCTCAGGTGTTTTCAGTTCTGAAAAGCCAAAATTACAAGAAGAAAAATAAACTGGGCGTTTAAAATAGATATCGATTTCTTTCTTGTCCTATTTAGAAAAATTAAAATTAATAGAAAAATCCAACATTTATACATATTTGAAGTAGTATGTTATTATTAAAACTGTTTTGGCAAATTGAACTAGAAACATAATAAAAATTTAACAAGTAACTCACAATAATGTTGGTGGATTTACAAAAAAATTAATGAATTTGATGAAATACTGTCGTTCTAACAATCCTCATTATAAAGGTTTTAAGATGTTTCAACTTTATTGTGAATTTTTTCAGTTTCAAGATAGTAGATTAAGAAAATTTAGGTGAAAACGTTTCTATTTCAGAAATTATCCCCTGTGAAAAATCGATTACAAACCTGGTAGTCTGTGCCAATATACGTCACCTGAAACAAATGAATTTTCACTAAACTAGTTTAGGGCTTCTTCACTCACAACCCCATCTCAGGTTACATTACAATAAAAAAAATATTAATTAGGTATTGATTATTTATTTTTAATAAAAACGAAATTGGCGATAATCACTAGACATACTTTTTACAAGTAGCGTGAATTTTGCAGCAATTAAACTGAAAAGTGTGCAAATAACTGAAAAATTATGAAAACTTTGATATATACAGGGTGTAATTGAAATGCCTCACAATACTCACTAGCCCCATACATAGTATACCGAGTGTATCACGGTATTTATTCTCGCAGTTGGCTGTGGTTTTGGTTACTTAACGTCGTAGCTTGGTTCGGTGACTTGAAAAATACATTAACAAATGTCAAGTGTAATAAAGTATGAACCAAGTTACGATACTAAAACTTACTACGCACTTAAAATGATTTAGAGCGACTCGATCTTCTCAATATTGATTTTTTTTGTTTTTCTCCAATGCATTCTGGAACAAATGGAAATGTTTGCCATTGAGAAAATTACAGATTTGGCCGTATTGGCGCTAGTTACCACCGCATGACAAGAAATATCTTGCATTTCTATCTCTATTTTACTGTTATAACGCAGTATGAGTAAGATAGAGATGGAAATATTTTCTATTTCTTTTAGTGTTGTAGTGACTAGCGCAAATGCGGCAAAAATTGACGTTTTCTCGAAAGCAGCCATTTGAAAAATTGCATTAACAAATGACGAGTGTGAACCAAGTTACGATACTACGTTACTAAAGACATAGCCAACTGTGCGACGAAATATCGTAATACACCCAAGCATTTAATAAGAGAAGATTTTCCATTTAATGATCAGTTTGAAAAGCCTCTGAAAAAAGTATTTCATTATTGAATGATAAAGGAATAATAAAAACTTGTTACAAATTCCAAATTTCGAACTTTCATCATTGGTAACTTCTGAAATATGTATTTTCTAATTAAATTATTCATGTCCCTCAATTAAAATAGTTCACTACTCCTTATAATAAAGGTTGCTAGAACAATATAAATGTTATCGAGGTTTTGAAGGTATTTTCAGAAACTGCAGTGTTTCTAATTCGAATTGCCAATACTGTATATAAATAATTAAATCATTTATTTAATCTTCATGTTTTTTTCTAATGCTTTCTGTCTTTATATCACTCACCAAATGAAAGTTTGAGTAAGTATGTAATGTGTGTCTTTTAATTTTTGTTGTTGTTTATTAATTTTCATTAATTTGCTGTATATTTCTTTCTATAAAAATAATTCAGGAAGATCAAAATCGTGGTAAACCTAATTGGGAACATCTATCAGATGATTTACATGTATTATTAACAGTTGAAGACACTGAAAATAGGGCACAACTTAAATTACAAAGGGCAGTTGAAGAAGTCAAAAAGTTACTAGTACCTGTAAGTACTTAATTTTTGTATTAATTATAAATATCTTGATTGTTACCAAAAATAATCAACAGCAAGCAGATGGTGAAGATGAATTAAAGAAAAGACAATTAATGGAACTTGCCATAATTAATGGAACTTACCGGGATTCAAGTTCGAAAACAGCCTCACAAACAGGTAAAATCCATACTGTTACTTATAAAAAAATCAAAAAATTCAGCAATTTATAATTTTCATTTCCTGTGTGTTTGTGGTGCAGCTTGTGATGAGGAATGGAGACGTGTAGCTGCTTGTGCTGCTGAAACACAACGTTTATTATCACCAGCAATACCTGGATTAGCAACACCATTACGTACACCAGCAACACCATTAGGAGCACCATTAATCTTATCACCACGTATGTCAGCAGTACCAACAACAGCAGCATCAATATTAAATGGTTCAGCTGGTGGTGGACCACATGGTTCATTATTATCACCAGCTGATGCACATGGTCTTATCTATACACCATATGCTGATTATACGAATTATGCTGCATTAGCTGCTGCTGCTGCATCACCATTATTAACTGAATATGCAACAGCTGATCATTCTGGTGGGTTATTCGCTCGTTGATATACATATAAATAAATCAATAAATCGATAGAAATAAATTGAATTTTTCTCTTAGAAAATAATTTTTAATTAAACAACAAAAAAATATATCAATATTAATTATTATCATCATTTATTAGTGTAGTATTTAGTGTATGTTTATTTCTATTTGTTGATAAGCAATTTATTGTCTTACAGTATCATTTTATCTATATTATTATTATCATTATTATTATTATTATTATTACAGTTATGATTACAAATATTTGTATGGAAAGAAAATTGAATTTCCATTGGATTTTCTCAGTTTAAATCGCATTTTAGTCACATTATTATTATTATTATTATTATTATTTTATTGTAATTAAACAATATTTCTGTGATAATTTTGACCGCCTTTAGACATGGGGTTGTAAGATTTATTAATTCAAGAAACAAAAAAAAACAGAGAAGGAAAAAGTAACAAAAGTTTAAATTTCTTTCTCATTATTTTACGTATTATTTTTATTATTTTTTATTCTTATTAATTATGATTTAAAAAATCGTTATAGATGTGTATATTTATCATTATTATTATTATTATTATTGAAAGATTTTATTGAGACTATACTATACAAGGTGTTTCACGATTAGTGGCGTTAAATGATTTGAAAAGTTTTTCTGAAAATGAAATGAATTAATTACAGTGAAACCTGTCTAAGTTGGACACTTGTCGTGCCATCAAAAAGCTGTCCAATATAGACAAGTGTCCAAATTATAAGAGTAAATGTGAATTTAAAACAATGTATCTAATTTTGCAAGACCATTCGAAAAGTGTCCAATTAGGGCAGGTGTTCAATATACAGAGGTGTCCAACTCAACAGGTTTCACTGTATTTTAATTACAGAAAAATTAGATTTGAAAAGTCGCCTGTTAATGTTGTTTCAACGAAATTAGGACTGTGCAAATTCCATCCGATTCGAATCCAATCGAATATTATAATTCGATTCGATATTCGTTAGAACTAATCGAATAATTATAACGAGCCAGGTTATTCGAACCTTTCATGTTTTTCGAAAATTTTTCTTTATATGTAGATACAGTTTGTTATCTATAGGTACGATTTGGTGTAGCTCAAACAATTCGAATAGTCCGATCGAATATCGAATCGAATTATCCGCACAGCCCTAAATGATGAAATTCTTGAAAAAATTGTGTGTTTTTTCGAAATGACCAATTGTTCGAGACGAATGACTCGATTCGATATTCGTTTGAGTTGTTCAAAATATTTTAATAATTCGAATGAGCCAAATTACTTGAACTTTTCATATTTGAACTATACCAAACGGTATTTATAAACAAAAATATTCGAATAATATGAAGGTTCGAATAATTCGAATATCGATTCGATTCGGACAGCCCTACATTTTAGTAAAACTTTAAATATGCCCACTCACCGTAGAACACCCTGTATATTTATATACCCTTCTGGTCATTGAAACAATAGTCAAATATTATTTATATAACGGGTGTGATCTAAGATTGTTTACTATTCTAAATAATTGTAAATAATTTAGAGCACACGTTAAATTATATTCTTTAACGAGCTGCTTTTTTTTTGTAAATATATATTTTATTTTATTTTCGTAAGAAAATTCATCATAGATGATTCTTATATCGAATTATTTAATAGTAAAAAATCAATGGTAAACGCATTTATTACTACGTTAAGAGAACTGTGAAGAATTTTTCAAAAATTTCCGATTATTTATTCGAAAATTTAGGGAAAAAACAAAAAGAATTGAAAATCTAGTATGTTTATTATCAAAAAATGTCCACTTTTGTTGTACAGGTGACGTTTAGATTGTAACTGTATGGACTAATCTATACTCAAGGACATACGTTGTTGATTCTTAATTCTTTTTATTTTTATTCGAAACTATAGCTTTATTTTTCTCTCTCATTCTGTTATAATTTTGTTTAACAGGAGAAGATTCAACGCTTTAATTGTGTTTTATTAGTAATTAAGCTATAGAATAGTTTAATTTTTTTATATTTTATTATTATAATTAGTTCAAGTGGCCAAATTTACAAAATTGCAATTGATTTTTTTCGTCGAATTTTGTAGATTTCGGTCTTTATTCTTCTTTTTGTCGTTGTTGTTGTGAAGCGAAAATTCCATCACTTTTTTCAGGAGACTGTTTTTGTGTTTTACTTTGTTTTTTTTTTTTGTAATGATTATTTTTTGTTTAATGATAATTGTTTATTTCCAATTTTTTTTAATTAATTGAATTTATGTGCAAATAGGTGCGGCGGCTGTTGCTGCGAAACAACGCAGACATTTGGGACAGATAAGGGAGCATCCGTACCAAAGAGCTGGTGCTCTATCTTAACAAACTCATATTCATGATTATTTTTCTCTATTGTGTCTCCACATACAAACAAACAAACAAAAATTCTATAAAATTCTCAATTAAATGAAAAAGGTTAGTTTTTTTGTTTATTATTACTATTATTTATAATTTCTATTTTATTTTTCGTATTGTTTATTTGCCGTTTGAACAATGTGTTCCTTAGTGTGTAATTATACACACACATTTACATACATACAAATTTCTATTTTGTACATTTTTTCTGCAGTATTCAATGAATCGTTGCGGGTTGTGACACACATTAACACACACACATATACATCCACACATACGTACAATTTATATCTTCTTTTTAATTCATAAAAAGGGAAGAAAAGAATACAATAAATACAATAGAAACAAAAATACAAATTTGGCAATTCAAATTAGAAACATATATCGATATATACTCTGTACATTGATTTAAGAGATTGACCAATGTAATAAAATTAGTTCACAATAGATTCAGTAACAAACAGGGTACTGAACTATTGCAAGTACAAGATATTTGTTGCAAATTTTTATTAAAAGCACGACGAATTTATAAAATTTATCACAGTGGCAAGTGGCAATAGTTCATTAGGTGTTTGTTACTGAATCTATTATGTACTAATTATATTAAGTCGTATCTCTTAAGTCACCTTATAGAGTATACAGTGTCTAAATTGACTTAAGAAATTGGCTAAAGTAATAAAATTAGTCCACAATAGATTCATTAATCAACAATTTGACAGGGGTAAAAATTTGCAAAATAGGTCGATCTTCCACAAAGCAGATAATTTTCTAACAAATATTTTGTATTTGTTCACTACTGAATCTATTGTGGACTAATTTTATTACTTAAGCCAATCTCTTAAGTCTGTTTATAGACTATACATCATTACAGATTTTGAATGAGTTTAAAAAAGATAAATACTTCAGTCTATATTTATTTCTTTTCAGCTCATGTAAAATCAGTATATTTCTCTTTGAAATAGGTACATTTGTAAAATATTGGGCCCGACTTGCACATAAGTTAGAAAGAGATCTACCTATTTCAAATGTTCAGTAGGGTATGTTTCTATTCGTAATTGCCAATACTGATTATAATTGTACGTTATTATCTTTATCAAAATACCTCATTATACAAGGTGTTTCACAATAAGTGACACATTATTAAAACACAAAGTATATAATTTTCTGGGTTCTTTTAATAACAGAACACTTATTGTGGAACATTCTGTATATAACAGTATAAAATTGAACTAGTCGTGAAATACTTCTTTTGGGCGAGAGGGAGGGGGGTTATAAAATCTTCCTTGTTTGCATCGTTACTGTCTCATTGATACGTATGTTTCTGTCTCTGTTTTTTTTTTAAATGTTCGTGTGCTGATTCGCTATAAAATTTTATATATACAGTATAGGAACACATACCAGATATACACACATACATACATACACAGAGAAAAAACAACATTTATATAATTACATAATAGTATATATTTTTTGTATATGTTGTTGACTTGCGCCAATGTGGAACAAAAATATATTTATATAAAAATGAAAAATTTCAGTGTTTTTTTTTCAAACAACTACAACTATTATAATTATGATAAAATCCTTTTAATTACAGAAAATAAATTAAAATACTTATTTAACTAATTATAATAATTAATAATAATTAATAATAATAATTGTATTAACACATCCATTATAAATTCTCATAACTACTACTTCTAATAATAATAATAATAATTCCACATGGCCAAGTAAACTAACGTATGGTTGTTCTTACTGTTGATTGTGTTCATATAGCACTATATTTTAAACGTGTAATAATAATAATAACTATAATATATAATAATAGCACTATTATTTATTAATAAATTCTTTACAACTATTTCTAGCACACATATTGTAGCTATATACTGTACTGGCAATTCAATTAAGTGCATACATATAGGGGCGAAGCAACATCAGCAGCGCCCTCTTAAATTACTATATGTGCACTTGATTGAAATACCATTACGGTATAGATAATTACAATATAGTCTATAGAACACTATCATTCTAATACTATTATTCTATTACTGACTAGAATCACACACATGAAAATACAAATTCGAAAATTTAATTATTTAATGACGTCTATTTGTGTATGTTTATACAGGATGAATCATGATTGTGATCCTATTAAAGTTTATAAAAAGTTACTAATTAATTAATGTCAGATTGCTCTCAGTAATTTCTTTATTCTAACAACCCTCGCTGCGTATGGGGCTATCTCAATTTCAAATTTAAGTACTAGCCTTTTGTTTGTACACGCCCATATATTGAAAAATTCAATATCAGCCTATAAAATATTTAACATTCAGTCTGTGTTCAAGTTCAAAAAGTCTAATTAATTCCGTTTTTTGGTCTTTCAGGGCTAAAGTGAGTACTTAAGCCCCTTGTTTCAGGGACTAAAGTATCACAAATTAATGAAGGTTCTTGTCAATTTCAAAAAAATTGAATTTTACTCCTAAATATTCGTAAAAGTGCAAAAAAATAGCGTATATAACTCGGGAATAAAGTGCTTTCTTTACCCTCTGAAGTGGTTTGTCCTCGGAACGAAATACCGCACTGAAAAATTTGCTGAAATTTAAGAAATAGAAAAAACTCACTTTAACCCTCTACCCCATTTGATGAGAATTGCTATAATAATGAAAATATACCCTTTAAAGAGAGCTGTAGTAAATTGATCCTCTAATTGGGGCTACAATCGTGAATCACCCTGTACAATTCGCTCTAATTATTATTTCAGCGTCATTTGCATGAGTTTATTTTAATTAAAATAAATAAAGAATTAATGGGGTGAAACCCCTGCATGTGCACATACTATTAAACAAAAACACATCTATCTATCTTTTTTTTGCTAGAAATAAAAATAAAATGAAATGACACTGAAATAATTTGTAATTTTTTGATAATATTTTTTTTAAATAATAATTTTACTAACAAACTGTTTTTTTTTTCTGTTTCTTTTCTTGTTAACCATACACACACATATTGGTTGCCCGGCCTGCTCTCTGTATAGGCTTGGAGTGCTAACTTGTCACCTACCACCTGTGCCGCCTCCACCACACATTTTCTCCACCACAAAAAAAAAACTACTAACGGAAACCAACCACCGGACCATCTGAGGTAGCGGTACGTCTCTAACCATTTTACATCACTAACATTTAATAAAAAATCATCGTGTGTATTAATTAATTATTTAAAAAAAAGTCAATAAGTGACAATATTTCAGTGCTCCCTTTTTAAATCAAAATTAGGTAAACTCTTCGAGGAGCCAAGTCTTCAAAAAAAGGCGGGGCATAGTCGAGGAGCATGCGCAGTTTGCTATAATCACTCGATAATTGTCAACGCATGCGCAAATTTATTAAAGTCAAGCATAATTAAGATCTTAAGGAGGGAGCATTGTAGAAAGCAAAATTCAATGGATCGTCCTTATCTATTTATCAATAAAACAAAATTACAATGAATCTCGATAAAAAATCTCAATAAAAATGAAAGAACTCGAAAATAATGATCTGTCAAGTTTTGCTTGTGTTTTTTTTTTTGTAGCTCTTTATTATAATTAACTATTTATAAAAAATTTATTAAAAAACACATAAATTCTATTAATAATCTCTGTAATAAAGTACAAAGAATTTTACAAGTGCCAATTTTAACTAATTAATAATTAAAAAATCATGCACATGTAATGTAAAACATAAAAAATAATAATTAAACAAAAAATTTGAGGAAAATTACGACAAGAAAATTAATAATTTTCCCAAAATTTTTCGTTAAATATTGTTAAAAAAAAAAAAAACTTACATGATTCGAGTACTTACTGGATTTTCTTGTTGTAATTGTAAATTTTAAGGTAGGTATTTACATACATATACATATGTATATACAGGGTGTCTCACGATCAATGGTCTATTCAAAAAGTTCCAAGAAACAAAATATGATTTTTTTCCAAAATTATAATCTTTCAGGTGGTGATGTTTTCATCAATACAGTCTTGTCAAATTGACTAAAATCGGCAGTTTCTAAGGTTATTAATTTTACAGACCACTTACCATGAGACGCCCTGTATGTAATGTAAGTTACTTAAGTGGTTTTTCCGTGATTATTTTTAATTATTTTAATGGAAATGTAAAGCAATAGGATTGGAGAATTCGAATTTCCGTCCATTTCTCTTTCTTAAATTAAAAAATAATAATTCTCAATCAAATTTTTAGCAATAATAATCAAAATTGTTCAATATATTGTGCAATATTAATCAATCAATTAATCAATCAAACATTAACGTGTGCAATTTAAATAATAGAAGCTTTCGTGTTTTTTTTTTGCATCTGTTTAAAAGATTGTTTTATATCTATTATAGTAGAGAGGTAATTGTTGTTTTTATCTCATCCAGATGAAATAAGAGTACTTTAATTTTTCTCTTTTGTTTTTGATGGATTAATTAATTAAATAATTAATTAATTATATATTAATGTTGTACTTACAAATAAGTAGATCAATATTTTTTTTTGTTTCTCTATGGACTTATCATTAATAGAAGAAATGTTGTAATCTTATCACTTTTAATTTTTCCTTTACAAAAATCAATTTTTTACTTTTATTTATTTTTTATCATCTATTATTTCTAATTTTTATAATTATAAACAATACAACATTTCTTTTTATCATTTTTTAATTCATTAATTTGTTAACCAATTAATTTAATTATGAAAAATTGGAAAAAATAAAACAAAACCCAGGTAGCTTCTTGGTAAATTTTACCTAATCATAATAATAATTTAAAAATTAATTTAATTATTGTAGATGTATTATAATAACCCATATTATGTGTCATAATAATATTTAATGTTATTATTATTAATTAATAATCTTATTTTTTTCTTCTTCATTTGTTATATTTTCTTTGATTTGATTTGATGATGTTTTGAATGTGAATGGGAGAGATTTAATAATTAAATTTTTAAATTAAATTAAAAAACAAATTATTTTGAGATTATTACTTCTTGGTATGTATTAATTAATTAATTAATTATTATTATATATATGCACCTGTTTAATTAATAAATATATCTAACTTAAATAAAAGATATTTGGGGCATTTTTAATTACTTAGAAATTAATAAGAAATAAATAATAAACAATATGCTAGTCTAAAATCCTTTAATCGTACTATTTTCTTTTTCTTTATATCTAAAAATAAACCAATGGATATCTTAAAAAAAGACGAAAACTTGGTAGGTTTGTGATGTCATCTTACTACCAAACTCGCGATAATTTATACAGGTTGTTTCAAGGCAAACGGACTATTAAAAATTAAAAGTACACTTTTTTGTCGCCGTTATGACATCCGAATTCTTATTTTTATTTAATCTAAAAAAGAATAAATAATTTCTGATGAATGTTCAGAAATTTGGCATATTTAATTAAGTTTTTTTCATAATAAAGACCACTTACCATGACACACCCTGTAACTTCTCTTTATTTATTATTACACGATTTTGGTATAAAATAATCCTAAAAAAGTGATGAAACACCTTACCTTAGGCAGATTCTGTGCTTTTATGCATAAGATTAAGATTTAGTACTAAAAAAATTTATGTTTTTTAAGATATCCATTAATATAACAATTTAACAACGATTTCCTTACAATTGTACTTAACTAAACAAATTAAAAAAAAATCTCCAAAGGCAGCAAGTACCTTATATAGCGAATTTTTTTATGTATCTACATACTGAAATATTAATTGCAAAACATTCTTATGATACTGACAATTAATATATTTTAATAACATTGAATCAACTAATAAATTCATTTCCCGATGTTATTTTAATATTTATGATTTTTATTGAAAAATACTTTTAATCCACAAACAATAAGAAACACTAAAAAAAAAAAATAATAATGAAGTTTGTTGTTTGTCTAATACGTCTAATCAAGGCCTGCTTGATTTTTTCAAGCGAAATTCTTTAGCAGGCCTTGCGTCTAATATTAACTGTCAAAATTAGTTCCCCCCCCCCCGCGATATTCAATTTTTTTTCTAATATCAATAGTCAGAGAACATATAGCCACCTGAGATAATCGATTTTACTGCTTATACTCAAAAAAGAGATTTTTGCATTTTTCTTGCGAACCAACGAACCGATTTTGATGATTTTTTTTCTGGGTCATAGAGAATGGTCGGCTCTACTGTTATTTTAATTTTCATCAAAATCTAAGCAAATGTAATATTGAAAATGATTTTTTTTAACATTTCTTCAGCTCTTATTCCAAAAGTGTTGGCCCTACCAGTCTGGCCAACGAACTCATCCAAGCTATCACGAAGACCGATTTTTGTACCAAGTTTCATTAAGATTGGTGTATTTTTACGGCAGTTATCGTGGATATACATATATAAATATATATATATATATATAAATATATATATATATATATAAAAATTTTAACGAACGGTGGATATGGGTTCCTGAGGTTCCAAAACGAACTTCTGTGCAAAAATTTTTCGGAAATTCAAAAGTGAGGATCTCGTCATTAGCTAATTTTTTTTTAAAAAATTCGCTAAAACATGACAAATATTTTATAATGTTTTTTAATCATTAGTAGTGTTAGTATATTTGGTGGACGTTACTTAAAACTTCAAAAAATGCACAGAAAAAAGGCATGCAATAAACTAAAAATAAAAAATAATAGAAATAAATATAACTTACCAGTGATTGGGCTCATTTCACCCTCAGTCCAAAGAGAAATCCATAAACCAAAAAAATTAATATAAATCAATAAAGAAGCGGTGGATTGTAAACGTAGGTCTCTGCTCAGTTTAAAGATTGTTCGAATTGATAAATTATTCAAGCTACGTTCTACGTTTATTGCTTTTTCATCGTTTACTTTCATTCAAACAATAATTTTGATCGTTTTTTTGTTTACAACAAACTGTTTTGGAATAGTCACCATTATTCAACCGATCTTTGTATAAAAATTAAACTATATACCTAAGAAGAAAAAAAAACAAGAAATAAATGATAAATTGGTCAAGTGTCTGTTCAGATTGTATATTATTTATCATTAAAAAAAATATATGTAATTTTTTTAAATAAAATAATAAATTTGATAAGAATTTTTTTCTTTTCTATATTTTGGTAGTAATCATTTTTTCCAAAATTTCAGTTAACGTTGGTACAATTGAAGTATTTTCTCATTTGTTTTCAATATTTTTGTTTCCAACCCTCTTCTAACAATCTACAGGGTGTACAACAACACTATTTCACCTCATAGTTGGCTCTACTTTTATTAAGTAGGGTCTTAGCTTGCTCCATATCGAGTGTAGCACTGTATTTCCTTCTCGCAGCTGGCTGTGACTTACTTACGTAGTATCGTAACTTGATTCGCACTTTACTATATTTGACATTTTTTGATGTTCAGGACAAGGCCTGCTTGATTATTCAGCTCAAAGCTATCTAATAGGACTGCATTTGATCTGAATTGCTGCTCTTGAGAAAACTCCAATTTTTGCTGTATTGGCGCTACTTACTACCACACTAAAAGAAATAGCGAATATTTCCATCCCTATATGTAAGTGTAAGCGGCGAATGGGAAACGTAAGTCGTTACTTACACAAGATCAATAACTGTACAAGTTAATATTTGTTGAGACAAATTAAGCTACGCCATACGTTTATGTGAAAAGTAAAACAATTTTTAAAATAGAATTTATTTTATTTAAAATCGAAGATAAAAATTATTTATTCGAAGAATCATTTGGCAACGTTTTTACTTTCAATATTAATTCCCGTTTTAATTTATCTTTGTTCTTCCCATACCATTTCAACCATTCGGCTACAATCGGATTATTACGATCACCATGTTGTTCTAATTGTTGATAATATGCAGCTCGTATTATTTTCAAACAAGCACTACTATGGTATGGTAGACACGTCTTTGGGTCAACATATTTGGCAACATGTCTGGAAAAAGATTCTTCTTAATAAAATTGTAATTTACAGGTATGGCAATCTTTACTACAAACATCAACTATGTTTTTAGTAGTGATCGCCAAGTTTGTATGTAAAATGATTTTTTTTATATACCCGGTAACGACGCATTTTAATCGTCGTGGCAATACAGGTCGTTTTTGTTTCTTTTTACCGAAAATTCGATTGAATGCAACATTATTTGGATCGTTTAAAATACTAATAAAGGTGCGTTCACAGACTTTTTCTGGTTGTTTTTGTTGTTGATCATTCTCAGTTTTAACTGATTTATCACCACTACTACTATTATCATTATTTATATCTTCAATAATTGGCATTCTTGTCGAACGATATTGAATAATAGGGCCGTTAATTACACGTTTTACAGTTCGTTTAATCTTCTTTTCACTTTCCATTTTTTGATATTTCTCTACAAAACATTGATTAATTAATTATTAGAAATGATGGTGACAATATTTACCAAGTGATTTAATATTTTCTAATTCAGTTAATTTAGCTTCTTCTAATAATTCTTCTTGCGTTGGTAATTCCTCATCGCGACGTCGTTTCTTTTTATTCTTTTTTTCTAAATTACGAAATTTTACACGTTGCGCTGTAGCTGCCGATTTTGCTGCCGTTGATTTTCTAATTGATTTCCTTTCTACAAATTAAAATATTATTCTTTGATTTAATTTGAATAAATTTAACCATACCATAATTATCTAATTGTTTCCTTAGTTCAATCCGATTTTTAGATGTAGATTTATTCGGTTTTGGTTTAGGTTTAGGCTTATTTTGTGCTGAAACTGGTTCCTATAAAAAACTGAAATTACATTGAAATAATAAACTATAAACGTATTACTTTATACGCTTTTGTAACTAATCGTCGTTTCTTATTCTGGTTTTCTTCACCTTCTTGATCCGATACCGGTTCATCGTTTTCATCAATACTAAAATCTGAATCGACGATATCTTCACCTTCTTCTTCAGCTCTAAAAAGCAAAAAATGATTGAAATCGGAAAAATCAACAATTTTTCGATAATTTACTCGTATTCTTTATCAGATTCTGTATCAATGAAACCACCATAGTTTGTTTTATAGAATTCATCCTTGCATTCTTCTTCTTCTTCATCCAGTAATTTTGCCAGACGGTTGCCGGCATTTGCACGTTTCTCACGATTTGCCATTTTTCCACACAGAAATTTGAAGAAAAACCAGTGAAAACCAAGAAAATTCTAAAATTTTAACCTTAAATTAAATTTTCGCTAACTTGACAACTAAATGACAGATGACATATATAAGAAGTGACAATATTTGAAAATAAAAAGTCACTGAGAATCTGCTAAATTGATAAGAAAAAATCGTTTTAACAAAAATATACGCATTTTCTATAATCAAAATTTTTAAAAGAAAATACTCAAAAATGCCTATAATTGAATAAAATAAGTAAGAATTCTATTTAAATCCTTAATATTCTTAGTAAATTTTATTATGTCTCCATTTACATTGGTCGCACTGAATATTTTGATTTGTTTTGACGAATCAAGAGAGCGTTGATTGTTTTTGTTATGCAAGTTTTTTTGAGACGTAGATCATTGAAAAAAAAAATGTAAAGTGATTGTTTTACTGTGAAATTACGAGGGTAAATTTATTAATTTTTTCATTACAATCTACAGAAATAATAGCTTTAAAGTTTCTATAAGTTTTACATAAATAAATGCAAAAAAATCAACCCCGAAATTGTGGTGCTGTCTCCGAGGGCAATTGAAATGATAAGAGTGCAAATATTGTTATCTTGTGTAGAAAACACAGTTTGTTGTACTCAAGACGATAACTCTTGTACTCTTATCGTCGACCCCCCAAACTTGGTGGTGGTGATCTTGGAAATGTTGTAAATCCAAAAAAACAAGCCCCCAAGTTGTGGGCTGCCTCCTATGGAAATGGAGATGATAACAGTGCAACTATCTTATTATCTTGTATAGAACACACAGTTTGTTGTACTCAAGATGATGACTCTTGTGCTATTATCACCCCCACCCCCTAAATGGGGCCCCGAGATTGGTGATCCTGGGGAGCTAATTGTTCTATTTACACATGTTTAACTGATAGAATCAACAAAACTCTTATCAAATTTAAGCAAGAATTTAATTTTTTAGGTATTGAATCATATTAACGATTTGAAATGAGCATCCAAGGCTTTGCTACAATAGCTGCCTTTGGTATTGGTTTAGTATTAAGTGTTGGTATTTTAGCTTACGAAATTTATAATACACGTACACGTTATCATAATTACCATCATGCCTCGAATAATACATTTACATATCCAGATAGTACAACATCAACGTCGTCGTCGTCATCAAATAATCGACCAAAACCACCATCTAGGTATTTTTTTCTTCTATAATTTAGTTTAATGAGAAAATAAATGTTAATTTCTTTACTGTAGACGTAGACGGAAACCAGTGAATGATGAGATAACTTGTGTTGTATGCCTTGAGAATTTCACTGATAATAAGAGCGCATTAAAAACATTATTATGCGGGCATTGTTTCCATTGTGATTGTATTGATACATGGTTTGCTGTATCAAATAGTTGTCCTATATGTCGGTCAAATAGCACTATTTAATTATTTTTTTTATTTATTAAAATAATTTCCAATTGAGTAATAATAGCTATAATATTTAAAAAAATGTAATTATATTAATATTTATAATTTTGAAGTTACAGGGGAAGATCGAATTTATTAATTAGATGTATACTGAAATGACAGTTGGTGGCGCAGTACTGCTGAGAAATCCCCTGTATATTTAAAATCTTGCTTATCACTAGGGCTTTTTTAGGCTGAATTGTTGAAATTAATGAATTAATTACATGATTATTGTTCTAAATAATTGTAATTAAAGATTGAATAAAATATGTGAATTTTGTGGAATAAATGGAAATTTAAAGTCCCTTAGATTAAGTAGAAGAAAATTGGTTGAATTTAAATTATTTTCAATTAATACAGGGTGAGTATAAAGTAACGCTTGAATTTCAATTTCACTAATTTACAATAAAAAAGATAACATACAGATGAATAAAAAATTAGCAAATTGTCCATCATCTAGTACATGAAAATCCCTACATTTTCCTGAAAAGAAAAATGTACAAGTAATCCAAGAATATTCTAATTCATTAGCAACTTGTATTTTATTCATTATTTTTTAGAACTTAATTACAATTTAAATTTGTACATGACGTTTTCTTTCTTTGTTTGCACCTATAATTATAACAATTATTACAAATAGAGCTACAAACATAGAGTTGTTGACTGGAAATAGTGAATGTTTTAAGAAAAATGAAATTACTTTATGGTTTATTGCAGGGGTCCCAACCATGAACCGATCACCATAAAAAAAATTAAGTTTTCAATAATTCGTATTATTAACAACAAGCAACTATAAATTTACTATAAAAAAATAAATCGTGCCCGCTCTTACATTAGGCGCACAAAGGTCGGGGTATACAAAGAAAATTGTCCACTGTAAAATCTGTGAATAACTGAAAGGTCTCAGGCAAGGTCTCTTTTCGTTGCAGTTCTTAACACCACCAGTACTCATATTTTTGGCCCTTTCCTTCGACAATGGTCTGAAAAGGTTTTTTTTTCTAAATTTGGATTTGTCTTTCATGATTCATTTATTGGGATGTAGCTGTAAAACTCAACCAACAAAATTGCAAGCTTACCCCGGTCATTTTCATTTATCGTGGTCCAGAGAATTTAAAGTAGATAATTTCCTTTGTGTACCCAATCCATGATTGATTTTTCTTATAAAATTCACAATTTCCAGTCGACAACTATACGAAGAAAGAAAAGAAAAACCATCCTTTCCAACATTACTAAATATAAAATTATTTTTTTACACAGTGTACGTTTACATTGATTGAAATATAGAATTGTTAAGATCATGTTACCTTAAACAATAGTTATTAATTAATTATATTATATTTACGTATATTTTTTTGTTCCATAATTGAAGAAATTAAATTAAATTGAGATATAAAGTAGAGAGAGAGAGACACATATAGATATAGAGTAATATTTTAATAGAATCACATAGCTCGATAAGGTCCTTGCATTTTTAAATATTGTATAACTAATGATGGCCCACCAGCTACAATTTCAGCTGGTATTTGTGTTAATGGACAATTTTCAATACTCATAATTTGTAAATTTGAACATAATGCCAATTCAAATGGTAAATTATGTAATGATGGATTATCATTAACATATAACGATTCTAAATTCTCTAATGTACCAATTTCTTCTGGTAAATAAGTTAAATTATTCTCACCAGCACTTAAAAATACTAAATTTGTTAAATGTCCAATAGCTCTCGGTAAACATGTTAATTGATTCGATTGTACAATTAATTTTTGTAAATCTTTCAAATAACCAATTTCATTTGGTAATTGTTCTAAACGATTCTCTTCTAAATCTAATACACGTAACTTTCTTAAATTACCAATACTAGATGGTATACGTTTTAATAAATTATTTGATAATACTAAAACTTCCAATGATTGTAAATTTTGTATATCATCCGGTAATTTACCTAATTGATTTGTACCTAAATTTAATTCAACCATATTCACCCATGTACCAACATCTAATGGTAATGATGTTAATTGATTCTCTTTCATATTCAATTTAGTTAAATGTTTTGCCCGTGAAAATATACCATATGGAATTTTATCAATTTGATTATGTTCTAAATTAATTGTATCAACATTAGTGAATTGTGATGGACCACCAGATGGGTATGCTGAGAAATTATTACGTGATAATGTGATATTTGTTAATTCATTTAAACTAGATAATAAACCATCTGGTAGTTGTGAAATTGTATTACCTTCAACATTAAATTCATCCATATGTTTACAATTACTTAATGTTGATGGTATTGTTTGTAAACGATTATAACGTAAACCGAGCCTTTGTAATAATTGTAATTGTCCAATTGTTTCTGGTATATCTAATAATTCATTATGTTGTAAATCTAATGTTGATAAATTTCTACAATTACCAATTTCTTTAGGTAAATGTTCTAAATGATTATGGGATACATCGAATGTTACTAAATTTATTAATTTACCAATACCGGCTGGTAATTCTTTAATTTTATTCTCACGTAAACTTAACATTGTTAATGATGTTAAATTACGTATTTCATCACCAACATAACGGATACGATTGAAACGTAGAAATAGTGTTGTTAATGAAGTCAATTGGTAAACAACATCAGGTATATCGTTCAGTTTATTATGTCGTAAATCTAAGACTTTAATCAATTTTAAATTGATCAATGAATCTGGTAGACTTGTTAGAGAATTCTCACTTAATGCTAATGTTTGTAAATTTGTTAAACAACCAATCTCATTTGGTAAATAACTTAATTTGTTACCATACAAATACAGTTCGGATAAATGGATTAAATCACGTACAGTCGGTGGTAGTTGTGTTATATTCGATTTACTTAAATCTAAACGTTTTAAGCCTTCATCACGACAACGCAGGAATTCTTTGGATACATCCAAATCAGCTTGGATCGGTTTATTTTTCTTTACTGTCGGTTTAGGTTTGTTCGATTCTGGATGTTTTACAGTTACAACTTTTGGACGTGTTACTACTGTTGGTGCTGGTTCTGATAATGATCCACTACTAAATTTCTTATGTTTAATATTCTCTAAATAACTACTACTGGTAGCACTAGAAGATTCAGCTTCAGGCATTTCGTTCTCTGATAGTACAAACGTATTGTTGCCCGTTGATGATTGAGTCATGCCTTTTTCCCACTGTCTTCTTTATATTCCCAATACAATTCGCCAATTTACGAATCTTCCTTAATCTTCCATCAACATCTTTAATTATAATTTATTAGAATTTAATGAATTGTAATAAATCACATTACCATCGTGCAATTGTTTTTTTTTGGATGTCTATCTTGTTTTTCGTTATCAAAATTTCAGCACTATATCACTGTTATTATTATTAGTATTGTTGTTATTATATTTCTTACAAATATAAATCAACTGTTATCATTTATTTGTTGTTAAATTGATAAGAAATGTATTAAAAAAAGGTGTAAAAATGTCCCCGCCCCGAAATTTTGCAGCAATTCCTAACATTTCTAAGACGTTTGTCATTTGACTCTTGAGACATTATTGCCAAATCTATTTTTCAACAAATCTACAGATAATAGAATGTCAAACTGGAAATAAATAATTAATTTAATATTAAATCATCGATCAACTATAAAATCAAGTCTTGTACGGAAATTTTAAAACAAATTTTTTATTTTTGTCTATTTATGATATTGAAAAATGTTGTGAAAATTCTTGACAACACTGTAAATAATAATGCAAATTAGTAAACTAGGCAACACAAAATACAAATAGGTATTAGTAGCAATCGTGATATTCTAATGCAGCTTCCATCTGCATCCATATTCTGAAGATCAGGGGCGGATTTAGGGATGGTCTTTATGGGCTATAGGCTAAGATCCTTTGCACCAAAAAAAAAAAATCAAATTTATAATGCAATGAAAAAAAATATTTAGTAGAGTTACAGTATACATCCGCTGTCTGCGCAACAGAGGGTTAAAGGGTGCCTTGTGTTAAATAAATGCTCTAAAAGAAGATGAGTACATATTAAGCGTGATGAAAATACAGTTAAATCTATTTCTTTGCTCTTTTTTGTTTTCTCTATGGTAATATTAAGGGCCAGTATTAAATCTTTTTCTATTTGATGTCCGAAAAATTACAATATTTAATAATCGATATCCCGCTTGTTTGCTGCGATATTGAAACGGGGATTTCAACGTGCATTCCAGGGCGTTTTTTTTGGGTAGGCCCCCAAACAGTGTTATCCCTGAGCTCCAAAGGTTATAACGGTCCGTCCCTGTGAATATGAGTCGATAGATTGATGAATTTCAGTTTATAGGATTCTGTTTGATGTACATGGTATAGATCTAAAATACTGATTTTTATTCAATTAACTTCTGTTAAGATTTTGATTACGTTTAATTTTTCAATTAAAAATGGAGATGCAAATTCTTTTAGAATTGCATCAGTTCTGTAATTATAAGTATTAACATGAAAATAACAATCCAACTGCGAACTTATGTAAATTGAAAACAATGTTTCTCATCCTGTACATTTCGTGGTCATTATTTGCTTTTATCTTGTTGAAAAATCTATTCTTTCGGATTTTCTTTCTGTGAGCTTACACATGTCGAGAATAAATTTCCTCGCCTTCAGTGTTGATTCAATATTCGACAATTTTTTTCAACGATTTCGATCTCCATATAAACGGTTTTTTTTTCGATCCAGTATGTTGAACGTTTCCAGCTTTGTTCTATTGTAAACAGTACGTTTCCGTGCGAAATATCTGAGAGAAAATGAGACGCATCTGTTAGACTAGCAGTGAAATTGCTCGCATTTGCGTGCAGGTGACGTCACTGTTTCGAACTATCTTATATGTTAGCGCTCTCCAATCGCACTCGATCTACATTAACGTTGAATAGAGTTAGAGTTATCCATTTGTTTGTTGCGACTGTAACGCTACAATCAACCAACATAGTTGTTAAAGTGTGTGAGCGACGTCGTAAGCAATAAACAGGTGGTCTACTGATTTTTGCCTATTTTTTGATAGATTATCGTAAGTGCAGTGAGTAGGTGGGTGAAATACAAAAAATATAAATTATGATTGTATGATAGTAGGAATCGAGAGTCTTGTTTGTTTATGGCGTGCGTTGACGATAATTGCACGACAATCTAAATTAAATTCACGATCCCGCTGCTAACTAATGAAACTTGAAAAATCTTCTAAATATTTGAAAAAAAAATACATTTTCAAAGTATACATTTTGTAGACTATACTTAATGATTTCTTAAATATTTTTCTTTTATTTAACAAAGACTTAGATTAGTTAATTAACCACTTAATTAATCTACCCTGTCAATAAAGTAAGTACATTTATTATGCAAACTTTCAAGTTTTTTAAATTCAACTTTTTATAAACTTTAAAACTCTTTAAAATTGACAAGAATTATTGAATAATAAATCATTATAAATATGAAAAACAAGTATTTATTAAGATTATTGAGAAAATTTTCAATTACAACTGGAATTTATGCCTACGATACCATCTCTAGAGGCTCAATAGATATTTTGAATATTACTCAATAGACGATCAAAATTTAATTAGGGAAGATTAGATGTTCAACATATTTTGCTTATAAGGTTGGAACATGTTGGAATATCAAACAAATTTTTAATGTTTCTGAAATAACGACAGGCGTTAAAAAATCTTTAAACACGGGCGGCTCGTGTATAGGCACTGCGGAACTGCAGCAGCCCCTTTTTTATTATTCATCAATAACATATATTGTAATGATTACTTTTATTCGTTTCTCTTTAGCCTTTTTTTCTTGCTATCTCCCCCATCTTAGTTTATCTGTTTTCCCTACCTGCCTTATTTCTTTCTTTTCAGTCAGTTTACCTTTCTTTCTTTTTTTCTTTTTTCATTCTATTCCTTCTTTTCACTCTTTTTTCTTGTTCATATATCTATACTTGTTTCTACCCCCCTTCATGCCTTTTTCACCCTCTTTTGCTTTTTTTCCTTTAGTTTTCTTACTATTTTCCTTCCTTCCTGACTACCTGTCTTTCTTTTTTCTCTCTCTTGTTTTACGTTGCCTTTTATTTCCTTTTATCTTTCTTTTCCGTTTTTCTTTATTTCTTTCTTGGTCGTCTTTGTTTAATTTTTATCTTTCTATTCATCTTTCTTATCTTGCTCCTTTTCCTTGAGGCAGTTTTTCTTCATTTATTCTTTCGTCATTGTTTTCCATCTTGCCTTAGTTTTTCTTTTTGCCTTTCCTGTTTTATTTCTTTCAATCCAGTCTGTCCACTTTTTTCTTCAGGTTTTCTTAATTTCCTTTTTCTATCCCTTTACATGCTTTTTATAAGTATTTTCTTTCTTTCTTTCTTTCTGTCTTTCTTTCTTTCTTTCTTTTTTTCTTTCTTCCTTTCTTTTTTTCTTTCTTCCTTTCTTTCTGTCTTTCTTTCTTTCTTTCTTTCTTTCTTTCTTTCTTTCGTTTATTCTATTCTGCTTTCTATCTTTTTCTCTCAGCTGTCGTTATCGTTTCTTCTCATATCCTTATCTCGCTTTTTTCATCCTTCATCCTCTTTGTAGCTTCTTTTTCTCTTTTCTTTCCCATCTAATATTATCTCCTTAACTTATAACCTTACTTCATTATTTCTTTCTCTCTCTCTCTCTCTCTCTCTCTCTCTCCCTCTCCTCTATCTTGTATTTGGGTAGTACCCCTACTAATATAGTTACGAGCCGCCACTGTATGTAGATCTGTTGATTTAGAAAACGTAAATAATTAGAGAGAAACTCATCCTTCTCAAGCACATCAATTAATAATACAAACCGAATTTTAACAATGTTGACACAATAATTAATTATGAGACTTAATTATTATATTTTGATTAATATTTCTACTATAGTTTAACTAACTTAAATGATCATAATAAAGTAATCAAATATATTACAATTAACTATAGCCTGATTAAAATAATGGTTAAAATAAATCTAGTGCGTCAATATATATTGGAGTTGCATGAACAAATATTTGTTGTTTTTAATCAGATTTACGTGTTGGAAATTAATTAGATCAAAGATAGTACTATATATCAATCTAATGTGGAAAATTTGGTAAAAAAGATACATTCATAAAATGAATAATTCAATAGCAATAAAATTCTCAAAGATTTGTTAATTGTTCTATTGAAAATCCAAATTAGATGTTTATTTATTTATTATCCAAAGAAGTAATCTGATCGGTTCTAATTGTGTTGTAAAGACATCAACACAAACACGTTCTTAAATCCCTTAAAGCTCATCGTCTTATTAACTGATTTTACCTATCTCAACACCATCACTACCAGTATTTTGATGACATGTCTAATATTAATTAAAGTATGATTTAGTGTCCTATAAAATACCGAAAATGATTAAGTTTCAATGAAAACTGTTGTAACTTTGCGATGTTAATAAATGAGCCGCCCCCTACTTGAGCTGGTAGAGCAATTCTCTATGAGATGCCAAGTGTTTGATACGTTGTTGGAATATTTGGAGAAATCCATCTGTGCACTTTATTAAAATAGAATATTAGATCGAACAGAATTTGATTCGATAAATTAACAATCATGGCATGTACACAAGTTTATTAAACTTGGAGAGCGTCACAACTTTATCAATGTATAATATGTTGTCTCAATTTTTTTTCAATTCAAACTATCTCTGAGAATATCCATAGGGATTATCGAGTGTGTTTGTGCTGTCTCAAAAGTATTGGCACAACTGCATTCAATATAAAAAAAATACAAAATACAAAAATAATGGAATAAGTATAAATTTTACGCCCGGCGCATCCACCATTTTTCATCCAAATTCTACGTATACAGACTGTCTGGTGTAAATAGAGTGGGTACTAATAAAGCGATTCTAAAAATATTTGAAGGATTTGTTATGTAGTCCCTAGAGAACGTTGTAGCAAAATTAGAACCTTGTAGCTCATTTTGAAGTTGGTCAAAAAGGCTCTTTTTGACGAATTCGCGATTTTCAGGAATTTGCTATTCTATCCTTGAACAGAAAGAAAATCAATGTTGGATAAGTCTTCAAGTCATTTTAAGTGGTGCCAGTTTTCGAAAATCGCGACATTGTCCGAAACCAGCGTTTCTTGACCGACTTCCCGATGAGCTCCGGGGCTCTACTTTTGCTAAATGTCTTGTGGAAACTACCCTACAAATCTTCGACATATTATTCGAATCGCTCTATTAGTTTGGTGAAATTGTACAAATTGTTTACTGATAAACCGGACACTCTGTATAAGCAAATTGATATAAAAATTCGAATACGAAACGATTTATCAAGTTTTCCGTTCAAATACACAATTTAATCATAAATCAACAACATTATAGATTTTATTTTGATTTCTAATAATTCTCAATAAAATCCCAACTAATATAAAATTCCATATCTAACATGATTCAATATCTATTATTCCAATTTCAAGAATCTACAATATTAAAAAATTCGTCTATAAATATTAGCATCAATTAAAAATTAACATTCTTTATAGATTTTGATGCAACTTGTTATTTAACCGATTTAAGATTATTAAATAAGAGCAGAATATTAAGGTTTATTACAATAATAAAAGGATGCTTATCATGAAAACTGTAAAACTATTATGAATTAGAGCGAATTTAAAATAATTTTTAGTTTTATATTGCGTCAATGGTGTGTTTCGGACATATTTATATCATTTACTATCCTGTCAAGATTCCTGCTGAGCCAGAAATGCCATATCCACAGTTAATTGTAAAACAAGCCTCAATTCAAATTGTATTTCATACAATATTTTAAAAACCTTTTGAATATAAAATTTTCCATTTATTTTATATTCAAACTCTATGCATAATAACGATATTTCATAATAATTGAGTAATATGATTATAAAAGTACCATAAGCTTTCTACAAATTGCTGTTGAAGTCTAACATTTATAAATTATGGGAAATTAGCTATTTTAATGCACAATAAATTGTAGTCTCTAGAACTCCTTATCTATATGATCATTATTTATTTAGGTATTTTACTATGTAATATCAGATCAACAGAATACTAACAGAAATGGTGGATGCGCCATCATTTTTTAATCTTCATTGATTGATTATTGATAGTTAGATTTAACACAATGAAACAATAATATCTATATTGTTTTTAAATTATTTTCAGTATTTTGAAGATATTTATAGAGTAGTTAGGATAATCGCTAAAAGTCAAGAAGTTTGCTATTATTTATTTAGAGTGGCTGTCACCTAAATTTATAGGGGAATCCCAGGAGATCATTTTTAGCAAATTTAGAACCTTGTAGTTCGTTTGAAAGTTCATCGAAGACCTCTTCTTTCTGACGATTTTCAATAACTTGCTATACATGTAAAATGACTTAAAATGACTCGAAGATCCATCCAACGTTGATTTTTTTCTTACACCACAGCATTCTGGAACAAGTGGATATGTTTTAAATTTTTTCTAGAATGCTATACAGGGTGTCGATTTTATGAAACTCCTATTAATTGATAAACAATCTGATTTTTTCTAAGAATTTGTAGGGAGCACTTGGGACCATCTTAATAAAATTAGAACCTCGTAGCTCATTTGAAAATTGGTAAAAAACGCTTGTTTTTGACGGGATCACAGTTTTCAAAAACGAGCTAAAAATGTAAAACGACTAAAAATGACTCGACATTGATTTTTTTGTTTTGCTCTATTGTATGTATTCTGGAAAAAATATGAAACGAAGAAAAACGGAAAAGTCAGTGTTTGGATGATCCTCGGCTATTCTAATTGTAAGTCATTTTAAGTCTGTAGCAATAAGTTTTTGAAAATCACTGGATCGTCAGAATCAAGCGCTTCTTTGACTGGCTGATAAATCAGCTACGAGGTTCCAATTCTACTAAAATGGTCTCTAGAGAGCCCCTTACAAATGCTTTAAATATTTTTCGAATCGCTTCTCAACTAATAAGAGTTTCATAGAATCGACCATATTTAGAATCTGAGAGAGTTCTACAGTCATTTTGACTCATTTTACGACCATCTTTTTTTGACTAACTACTAAATGAGCTACGAGGTTTCAATTTTACTATTTAAAATGATCTCTGGAGAATACATTAGAACGTCAGAAACGAGTGTTTTTTGGAGCGACTTCCAAATGAGCTACGAGGTTCTAGTTTTTCTAAAATGACCGCTAGGTCTCTCTCTACAAATGTTTGAAATATTTTTTGAACCCTCCTTCAACTAATAGGAGTTTCATTGAATTGACCATATTTAGAGTCGACACGTTGTATTAAAAAAAAACAAGTAAAAACTAAATGCTGAGACGGTTCTAGAGTCATTCTTACAAATAGTCGTTTTACAACTAACCTACAAATGAGCTACAAGGTTCTAATTTTGCTGAAATATAATCTCTGAGGAATATCTTACTAAAGCTAGAAATATTTTTCGAAATTTCATAAGAATCGATTACACTTACGTTAGATTTGACAATATTATTTTGAAGAATAAAAAGCCCAATAGGACTTAATAGTAGAAAATAAAGCGTCCCTGTTAAATTTAACATTATAGTAAGATTTCAACAATTGATTTCAATTTCATTAAATCAAATCGACAAGAGTAAAATTCGTTATTTTATTCGAATAAAAAGTACGGTATTGTAATCGAATTCGTCTAGTTGATTCAATGGAAAGCAGTGTGTAAAAATAAAAATCAAATTTCACGTATTGCGGTTCTCAATAAAACTCGTTTTATAAAATACGTCGATTCTCATAGGAACTAACTTGATGCTGTTAAAAGTCCGATAACGTTACAATATTGACATTTTACATACAGTTCACTGTAATCATTTTGAAGGCATTGTTGATTGAAAACCAACAATAATTGAATCATCAAACGGATGGGAAATTAAAGAGCCCGAATAATAAAACATGCAATCTGGATGTAAACTGTCTTATCTTTCATATCAATTCTGATGCAAATTAATTAATTTAATAGTTCTAAATAATAGTGAAGAGGGTGGCTTAAATTTTACGTGAAACTCACTTAATTCGATCTCAGGCGAGCTTCATGACAATTCCTCTTACATCAGCTTTTTAAAAATGCGAGTGTAATTCTCTATATTTAAAATTAAAACTAACAAACCTATCGGAAAAATTCTTACATATTCGGAAAGCTCTCTCAATTTTCTATCTAAATCACTTGATAAATATTCAAAGTCAATAATATTGGCTAAATTTTAGCTAGTTATAAACAAAAATGTTTGAAAAGAATAGGGTTCAAACTTTTTCTCTGCCATTCGGAATTTTATTATATTTTTACAAAATAAAAAGCTCTAGAAGATGCACCTTGAAATGTTCTATCTAACCAACGTTTACTTTTTCCAATATCTTAAAAAACAAGCGAGATATCGATGTTTGAAAATTGACAATTTTCGCACGCCAAATAAACATATTAACAACTTCTATCTGAAACTTGGATCAAAGAAGATTTCCAAGTTTGTATTTACTAATTATCAATGCGTTCGATCAATTTCCTTCACACATACTTCTACCTGATAGAAGACCTTTAAGTTTCAATATAATAATCGCTGAAAAACTGAAAAAACTGTACAATTTAAATTACAACACGAATATGTGTTTCTTATGTAGTTGAAAGTGAAAATTGTTAACTTTCATGTTTAAAATAATTAAATTTATGTTGGAAATTATGAAAGCTCTCACTTCAAAAGTTGATGTTTCGTATTAAAATTGACGACGCCGTCGCTAATAATACGCACACACACACACACATACAGAGAGAAAACTACATTTCAGTTATTGTGCTTTATCATCATCAGGTCAGTATAAGCGTGTCTTTTACTGTAAACAGACGCTGAAGCAAAGCTCATGCTAAATTTATCGTAATTGATAAGCTCTTAAGAACAAATTGAACAATTTTTTTTTATAAACAATTCTAATTTAAATGAAATGATGATGATAATTAGTTATAATTGATAATTAATGATTAATTATTATCAAATCAATTAAACTATTTCTATGTGCTCTTCTCGGTAGTTGAAGGTAAGTCAATATTTGTAATCACTTGAAGATTTTTAGATATACTTAACCAAAATGATTTCTTCCTCAAAATAAAAACAAGTTCTTACTTGCTTCCTTATTGAATTTCTATATTTAAGCATACTTTTAGAATTAATTGATTTAAAACAACTAATCGGAGTATTTAATTTTATAACTGCAATAAAAAAGAAACTTAATTAATTTGTTTTGTCAACACGAAGGAGGATAAATAAACAGCAAGGAAACGGTTAAAGTAAGATCTGAATGATTTCAATACAGTTTTTAGGTTTTAAATTGAATAATAATGAAAGAATAGCCGTAAATTGTAAAGTGCTCAATTAGTTCTAGAGAGAAACTCTTTTCTCATTCAACTGAACTCGATTAAGTTTTGATATTCCAATTAAAATAAGTACTGTTTTGTAAAAATTTGGCGAATAATAATGAGAATAATAGTAAAATAATAAGGTTATTGAACTTACACTAGTTTAATAAAAAACTAAAAGTTATTTGTAATTAATTAGTTTGAACGGTTTTTATATTTTTGATAAAAAGAAGAAGTGTGTTTGAAATGAAAGAAGTTTCCAATTTAATTTTGAACGATGGCAAAATTTATCCACTTCCTTTTTTATTTCACAACAGATTTCTATTGGATAGACTTTGGTTAAAAAAAAAAATAGCGATTTTCACCAAACCTTTTCAGTACAGCAAAATGTTTCACTCCCTATAGAGAGTGATGACGTCACTTCCTTATACTAGGATCAAAGTTAACGCATCGCTCTAGCCGTTGTTCAACAGTGTACCACCTAACCAATTCTTTACCTATAATGACAATAGAATCAACCGCTTGTAGCTTCAACATGATCTGTTTTTCGATGCAACAAAAACTCAGGCGGTCGATTGTAGTCAATTTTAACTCCCCCACCATAGAATTATCTATTGGTGGGGAACGTAAAACGTAGAAGACATTATCAAATCGCAATTATTTGAAGAGACATAGAAAAATTTATCGTGTAACTGCCAGACACGAAATCTTAAGGTGAGTTCACACGCCTTGCTCTACTTATCAGATTAGCTCTTACAACAAAGGCCTACTTTATATTTTTAAAATATTATTCAAATGATTCATCAATTAATGAGTTGCCTGCCACCCATGAAACACCCTGTATACATATTAGTGTATAGCATTGTTAACTTTAAATTCTACTATGTAGATGCACTGTTCTATTACATGATCTCGATTTTATGTAATTGATAAAACAATAAAAGCAATTATTCTATAAGGCATTAATTAATTATTTAATTAATTAATTCAAAACAAATACTATAACACATTTCAATAGGGCTTTAATACGTTCAACTGTATTAAAACTAAATAAAATATCATTCTTCTCTGGAATATTAACGATGCATTTGGGGATAAATCGTAAATTTTCACAATAAATGTCCCGGAATACTAAAATAGCAATTTTTTGCTTACATCAGTTTAATGATGCTAAAATAAGAACTAAAAAAAAAATAATAGAACAATGTATACTTTTCGTGTTTTGTTCAATTTCTTTTATTGCTTTATCACATTTACATAGTATTGATGATTTTACACTTACTTTTACAGGGTGAAATCGAATTGCTTTTAAATACGTCTAATACACCATCCCTCTGTTGAATAGAGTACAATAAACGTATTTTGATAGGTCAAAAAAAATCTGGAATGCGGTTGACCCTGAAGGCCATTCCTGAAACTTTTCGCTAAGTTTTTAAAGCTCCAAAATTATTGTGAGGAGTACAGATTTGATTGGTCAAAGAATTTTTAGGTTATGTTGAGAAAACACTTTTTTCGAAATTTTTCGACAACGATATCTCGCGAACAAATCAACGGATTTTGACGAAGTTTGCGGTATTCGACACATTTTTTGAAGCTCGAAAATTATTGTGAAAAGTATAAATTTGATTGGTTGAGTAATTTTGAGGTTATGTTGAAAAACCCCTTTTTTGATATTTTTGGACAACGGTAACTCGTGAATGAATAAACGGATTTTGACGAGCTTTGCGGTATTCGACACAGTTTTTGAAGCTCAAAAAATATTGTAAAGAGTATAAATTTGATTGGTTGAGTAATTTTGAGGTTATGTTTAAAAAACACTTTTTTCAATATTTTTCGACAACGATAACTTGTGAACGAAACAACCGATTTTGATCGTTCAAACGGAATTTGACGTCATTAGTTAAGGTTACGAGCTGATTAGATTATGGAATCGGTCGGTACAGCAGCTTAATAGTTATTTTGAAAAAACGTTATTTTAACAAAAGAATTTTTTTGTTTTTTTACTATCGGGACGAATCAATCCAAATTTACATGAAATCTAAACTTGGTGGAACTCTTTCGAATGCCGTAAAGAGCGTTTCGATCCGTCAATCCGTTTAAAAGTTATGAGCTGCTTACATACCCTTCTCTCTCTCTCTCTCTCACACACACACACACACACACGCACGCACGCACGCACGCACACACACACACACACACACACACACACACACACACACACAGCCATACAGACACCCTCGCAAAAATAGTCAAAATAGCTTCCAAGGACCCCAAAACGTCGAGATCTGCTGAAAATTCAATTTTCGACAATCGGGATAAAACCAATAACTTTCCGAAATTCTGAAAATTTTCAATTTTCTTAGCGGGAAGTTAAAAATGGATAAAATTGACTGCAATTGCAACTCTTGTTTGATGGTCGCTGGTTAAGTATTAACCTAGCTTAATTTTGTTGTCGTGAGTTGATAATAGAGCAGTTGTCAGTATAACACATCTAGAATTTCCATTGAACTACCTATGCAAATTTTACTTGTTGAATATACAAACAATACATTTAATTAAAAACACTAAAAATAGAGTAATACAAAGAAAATGCTACAAAAATTGTTTAAAATGCTTCAATTCACTGCTCTACACAAAACTGCATTTTACGTATCAGAGACGCTGCACGTTTCGGCAGTTCCCTATCGCGTCTGTAGCTTCTCAAATTCGGGTCTGCAGCTGTTCGGTATTTCCGACGGCACTGAATAAACTAATTCTTTCGTATGGTGTCACAAAAGATAGACAGAAATTTGGAAATAAGTAGTCAAAAAATAAGAAAATTAGCCTGCAATTATCCACAATCAACGTGTCTGTTGCACTCACAACTAAACACAGAACGTTGATTGATATCAGCCAAGGAGTATTAATTAATTACGTTTATTGACTAAGCACAATTATTTATTCTTAAGATTGTTCTATTGCAGAGGCTCAAAGAAATTTTCAATGCTTTTTTCTCCGAAAACGAGGCCATACCGATCCTTTAATACAGGGTGTTTGGTCTAAGTATGGTAAGTTCTAAGAAACTCCTAGTAGTTGACGAACAATTCGAAAAATATTTTGAGGATTTGTAGAAGAATCCCTAGGGAACATTTTAGCAAATTTAGAACCTCGTAGCTCATTTCAAAGTTGGTCAAAAAACGTTCGATTTGGATAATGTCGCAATTTTAAAAAAACCAACAAAACAGGCAGAACGACTAAAAATGACTCAAAGACCTTCCCAACATTGATTTTTTTCGTTTTTCTTTATTGTATTCTAGAGAAAATACGAAATATTTTCACCTGCTCCATAATAAAATGGAGAAAAACGAAAAAAAAAAACAATTTTGAAAGGATCCTAAAGTCATTCTAAGTCGTTTTGCGTGTTTAGTTCGTTTTTGAAAATGACTACATCGTCAGAAATGAGCGTTTTTTGACCAACTTTCAAATGAGCTACGAGACTCTAATTTTGCTGACATGTTCTTTAAGGACCCTCCTACAAATCCTTAGAATATTTTTCGAATCGCTCGTCGACTAATAGGAGTTTCTTAGAACTCGCTATATTTAGATCAAACACCCTGTATATTATCCAAATCTGTTCAGTTTTTTGGGCCCTACATGTGGTTTAAAAATTCAAAGGCAATTCGATTTCACCCTGTATTAGACTTATTATTTGAAATAAGCATCTCAATTTTTATGGTTTTCTAATCTTTAAACTTTAACGAATTGTCTCAAAATTAGGATTACTATTAGTGTTTAATAACTAATTGTAAGTATGGCCAAATTTAGCTGTATTTGCCATTTGGCCATTAATTCTTCTCAAATTTTCCATCATTATTCCTAGAAATTTACGATACTAACAATAAGAATAAGAATATTCATGTTTAATTATAGAAAAATATTATTTGAAGAAATTTCAATTTTCACCCGGCGCATCCACCATTTTTCATTGAAGCTGCATCTATAGAACTTGAATTTATAAAAATTGAATTCACTCGAGAACGGAATAATTTATCAAAATTTTGTATTGAAATATACGATTTAATCGTAAATTGAAACGTTACAGATTTTATTATTAGTTTATTTTTTACTCCTATTTTAATTTAACGATCATTTTCCACTCTATTAAATGTGGAATAAATGTAATAATAGAGACAATATTTAACAAGTTTGTTTGCTATAAAACGTTGTTGAAATTATCAAAAAACAATTTATTTGGATTATTGACGTTGTAGATGAATTTTTCAACAAATATATTTTGCAGAACAAGCCTTGAGGCATTTTAATTAAAAAGCTATTAGATTCGCATACAAATTTGTAATCATTGCAAATTTCTAATTGCCCATCCTCATGAATGGAAATAAAAAAGAACAACAAAAAGTGAAGTATCTGTTTTATCTCGTAGAGTATTGAATACAATTTACCGAATTTGGAATATTTTTATGATTCTATTTAATTGATCGTGTTGAATTTCTCATTAGAATCGATGAATGGTGTTCGAATATTCTAGTTTATAATACCGTCTTTTTTCTAGCCAATTATAATCAGGGAAACGTGCTTTATATGGTAAAAATGTTGTCGAGGGATGATTAAATATACAAAAATGTGTGCGAACTAAAAATCGATTCAGTAGTTTTATTCTTACAAATTTATTTAATCTGTTCGTAACTTATAGACCGTTGCTTCTTTGGTATTTTGTAAAAATTCAATGCGAAATTTATGAGATTTTTCTATATAGACTTAGAATGTTTTACTACCCGATACTATGTTCAGTTTTTCTACCTTATACTTGACTTATTTATGTTATAACTTGAACTATATTAAAGTTGCCACAAGATAAAAACTTAAAGTTTAATAGTTTCAATAGTTATTTCTTTCTGACTTCAACTGAAATTATTGATATTGTTACAGTTCAATGATGGATTATCAACAAAACGAAATTAATGATTCATTATTATTATCATCAGTAATATCAACAACTGATCCAGATAATGATTATACACCGTATTATCAAAGGCCAGAAACTTACATTGTACCATTTGTATTTTTTATGATTTTTATTGTTGGTGTTTTGGGTAATGGAATATTGGTTGTGATTTTTCTACGGCATAGAACTATGAGGAATGTACCAAACACGTAAGTCGATAAAGATCAAAAAGATTATATTAAATTTCGTAAACAACGGTGTTTTTTTTTTTTAAATTAATGATCAAATAATGTTAATTATTTCAAAATTAACACGCGTTATCAGCGCTAAATAACTAGGAAAAGGTTGAGAACAGGCGGGAATCGAACCCACAAGCTTTGGATTGGCGCTCCACTGCTTTACCACTAGTGCAATTTTAAAATTTGCAGTGCTTGATTGAAAAAATCATATTTTTGAAACTATAGCATTTGAAACGTTAATACTTGAAATGTATGTAGTTAAAATGATGTATTTTTTGTTAGTATAAACAGAGTTCAATTATCTTTCAGCGCTTAGTTGAAATTATTTTCCTTTCAGTCAAAATTAAAACTAAAATTTCTTGCTTATTTTAAATGGAACACCATCTTTTTCTTTATATGGTTAGATAGAGTAAAAGATTGATTGTGAGCATCGAACTGTATTAACATTTTCTATACCTATTTTTGACAATTTTTCAGTTATTCAGAATTTTAACTTTTGTCTAATTTTCTCCTTTGAAAGAAAATATAAAACATAGAAGGCTTAGCAAAACAACCTTCAATTCAATTGTCACAATTAAGATGAAATTAATTAATTAATTTTAGACTATCCCAATGAAATAAAATGGAAGAAATTGATAATAAATTAAATTAATAGTTATTACATTTGCTTTTTGTGTATGTAGAATGTCCTAAAGTTGTAAAAAATACAGGTAAAATATTCGATATTAACGTCATTTGTGATATTTTGTCATTTTGCTAAGCCTTCTATGCATTTCATTGTAGTTGAATTAGTTTCAAGGAAAGTGAGTGGACGAAATCAAACATTTTGAATAACTGAAAAATTATCAAAAATAAGTACAGAACGTGTTTAAACACTTTGATACAGTTTTTTTCTTTATCCAACAATATAAAGAAAAATATGGTGTTCCATTTAAAATAAGTAAGATAATATAGTTTAAAAATTACCTGAAAGAAAATATTATTTCAGTTAAATGCTGAAAGATAATGAATTCTGTTTAAATTGATAATTAGTACATTATGTGTACTAGATAAATTTCAAGTTTCAACATTTCAAATGCTATAGCTTCAAAAATATGAATTTTTTAATCAAGCACTGCAAGATTTTAAAATTGCAATAAAAGCTGAAATATCTGAAAAACCTTCAGCGCTAGACCATGGATCTTGTTATCAAAGTCCCCTTCGATTTCATCAAAGAATACAAAAATTTAATAAAAAATATATCATTCCATTTAAAATAAGAGAGTAGGGTGCACTACCCCATATAAGGGGGGTTGCAAGAACAACGAAGATAATTTTTAGAGAAAAATTATTTTATTAAAAAAACAAGCAGCCGAACTAAGCTACGACGCTACGTAACTAAAGCCATGGCCAACTGGAGACCCTTTAATGTTAATTACAAGTTTTCTAAATTCTTGGTAATACTTTTCAAATATTAAAATTGCATTTTTTCAGTAAACTAAAACAAATTCTTTGCATTATTAAGCAACAATAAAGGAAATTTTGGTTTCAAATTCTTGAAATAATAAATTCCTCTACAGGATCAATTCGTATACGAAACGTATGATATTTCAACGCTTTGTAATATTACAAATTTTGTAATCCTCTTGTTGTTTATTAAGAATCGCTTTAAAATATTTAAGATTATCAAATGAATTGTGAGGGCGGCAAAACGAGGCTTACAGACAAACAAATCTGTTTATTATCCATGATAAAACCTTAGAATTTGTAGAAAACTTCAATGGAACAATGTAAATAGATATCCTTCACAAATTCTAAGGGTGTTGTGCAGAATATCAACAGAATATGCAGTGGCGCGTTAAGGTTTCATGGGGCCCTGGGCAATTTTGAATTTGGGGGCCCCCCATACTGTACAGGGGGTAATCGAAATCCCTGACATTATTCAAACCTCACTATCCCTATGTGGAATAGAGTGCAATATACCTACATATTTTGAAGGGTCTAAGAAAAAAAAATTTCACTAAAATTGGGCATACTTTGAACCATTATTTGATGGTCGATGTTTTTTACTAACCTACCGCAATGTTGTTGTCGAGAGTTGATAAGAAAGAAGGTGTAAGATAACATATCAAACATTCCATTCTACTGCCCACGCACGTCTTACTAACTTACTTATTGAAACATACAAACACAACACAGTAGATTAAAAACTGTAAAAAAATGTAATATAAAAATCACTACAGAAATTGTTCAAAAGGTATCCACCCCCCGGGTTCCACACAAAACTACACTCGACAAAACAGTGAAATTCAGCTCCGCAATTTATCGATATTGATTAAGCACAATTATTTATCGTTAAGATTGTTCCATTCCAGTGGCTCTAAAAATCTTGGCGAAATTTTCAACCCCTTTTTTCTTGAAAACAATGCCCTATCGATCCCCCAATACAGGGTGTTTGGTCTAAGTAGGGTGAGTTCTAAGAAACTCCTATTAGTCGACGAGCGATTCGAAAAATATTGTAAGGATTTGTAGGAGGGTCCTTAAAGAACATTTTAGCAAAATTAGAACCTCGTAGCTCACTTGGAAGTTGGTCAAAAACCGCTCGTTTCTGACGATGTAGCGATTTTCAAAAACGAACTAAACACGCAAAACGAGTTAGAATGACTTTAGAATCCCCCCAAAATTGATTTTTTTCGTTTTTCTCCATTTTATTCTGGAATAGGTGGAAACATTTCGCCTTTTCTCTGAAATACAATGGAGAAAAACGAAAAAAAATCATTGTTGGGAAGGTCTCTGAGTCATTTTTAGTCGTTCTGCGTAAATTGTTCGTTTTTCAAAATTGCGACATTGTCTAAAACGATCATTTTGTGACCGACTTTGAAATGAGCTACGAGATTCTAATTTTGCTAAAATGTTCCCCAGGGACTCCTCTACAAATCCTCAAAATATTTTTCGAATCGCTTGTCGACTAATAGGAGTTTCTTAGAACTCACCATACTTAGACCAAACACCCTGTATATTATAAAAATCGGTTCAATTTTTCGAGCTCGAGCTAGATCTATACGTGGTTTGAAGATTGTCAGGGATTTCGATTACACCCTGTATGTAGTGTTGGAATTTTATTTGTGAAAGAATCCCTGTCCTCAGATATATTTTTATTGTCTACATATGCAAAAGGCTAAATAAATATTGTCGATAAAATTTAAAGTGTCATCCAGTAATCCACTCTACGAGAAAAAGTCATAAATTAACTCAGACCGATAGATTATACCTATTATTAGCGGCAAGTTAGTACATACTGTAGTTGCAAGTGATATGATATACAAATGATATTGACTTGTTATCATTATTAGCAATAACCAAAACAAATGCTACTGAAATTTATTATTCTTATGATAAAAAAGGCTTATATTTCAAATGCCGCCACACGTTTGCATTATATCTGCTATAAAAAATTATTAGGTATGAAATCGACTTTTTAACTGCAAAAATGAGAATATTGATTTGGAGACTTTGGGGCCCCCCTGTTGATGGGGCCCCGGGCAATTGCCCATTTTGCCTATAGGATAACGCGCCACTGAGAATATATTGGCATTTACGTATACAAACAACATTTCACAAAGTGTGGAAAATATTGAAGCGCCTGTGGCTTGCACTTTAGTAAAACTGATATGCCTTTAGAATTTTTCTTTATTATATTTGATGAAGTAGTCGAATATATTTGATGCCTAAGCGATTTAAATTAGATATTTTTGGCAATCCAAATTTCTCAAGATCAAGGAAGATTCGCTGTATACAGTCTTTTTTATGTAAACAAGGTGAATTCGCAGGAAATTTGCTGTAACTACTTCATTTATTAAAAGAATCAAATAATTTTTACAAGAATTTTAAAAACATGCACTTAGGCTATCTATAGTTATTAAAAATAAAAGAAATTGATCTCAACTTTTGGAAATTACGCAATATTGAATGAAAATCTACAGCTTTTAAAAATTCATAGTCAACTAAACACTAAATAGTTATTTGTTTTGCAAAAAAAAATCAAAAGTTTGCGAATATTAGAAAGGGTTACTGTCCTGTTTTGAAAATTTAGGCCAGGGGATTCCTTTTCTCAGGAACCATAAATTTTAAAAAGCAAGAAAATGTGTATAACAAAATTAAAAATCTGTACAATTTCTATATTAAATTATTTCTCTGTCTTGTTCGCTCTATCGTTGTCTGAATAATAAATAGACATGCCGAGCCCATACTTTTTTGTGTAATCGAAAAGTATTCCAACCACGAGATGGCAATACCATCGAATTACATAGAATACAGTACAATACAGTAGAAAAACTGTTTCTGTATTAAGGCTGACTGTCATAGGAGCGACACCTCCACTAAAAGACAACCCACTTCTCCCACCTTTCTATGCGAGTTAATGTCTGTTCGTGTTATTTCATTCATAATTTCGGAAAAATAGATTACTTTGCATGTTGATTATGAAAAACCAGTAAAGAAAATTGAAAATCGAAGCGTTCAATTTTGTAGAGTGAACTTTGCTCGGTATTTTTTATATACGTGACTATTAAAATTATCAACTTTTACACATCGAATTGTGTGTTTAACCAAACCACTCGTTTTAGCACGAAAAGTTACTTTTTCCTTATACAGAGAAAATCCTGCCAAATTTTCAAAAATCCACTCGTGTATTTTTGTATACAACTGTCTTTGGAATCGAAATCAACTATTTCCAGGTCGCTATCTGTTACCGTTTAAGACAAAAGTGTGTTTAACTGTCTTATGGATTTTACATATAGTTGGTAGCATTCAGTTCGGATGAAAGTCAGCCTTCCTTAAATCCTCTCTCTTTCTCTGTCTTGTTCGCTCTATCGTTGACTGAGTAATAAATAGACATGTCGAGCCCATACTTTTTTGTGTAATCGAAAAGTATTCCAACCACAAGATGGCAATACCATCGAATTAAATAGAATACAGTTCTAAATACTTCTATATTGCCTAAGAGAGGGCAATATATTCTCTCTTAAAAAAATCCAATTATAAGCGTTAATTAATACAATTGTATCATATTACAGCCCAATAAATATATTGAATAAAATCTAAAAAAAAATTCTACAATTTGGAGGCTATTATTCCAAAAGTCTAAAATAGAAACAGAATTTATTTTTCTTAAACAAATAGATGGCAGCACAAATTTTTCAGTTACGAATGAGCCATAAAGGTCGACTCTCTAGATATTATTCACTCAACGGCTCTATTTTCAACTTGTGTTATTTTTCCTCCAAACTTTATTACATCTTTTCTTGCTTTTTTTTAAAAAAATACGGTTCCTAGGGAAAGGAATCCTCTGGTTTAAATTCTTAAAACAGGTCAGTTACCCCTTACAATATTCACAAACTTATAATTATATTCTTGCATTGATAATTTTTATATTGAAAAATTGTAGAATGGTGCTTTCACTTCCAATAAATACCCCAGATGTTCTCCCTCAAAATCTTGTAAGAATTATTTGATCCTATTAATAAATGAAAGAATTATAGCGAATTTACTGCAATCGACCATATTTACATGAAAAACTCTGTATCTCAACCGGCGCATCCACCATTTTTATACACTACAGTTAATTAAAAAAAAAAAAACATAATTATCTGTGTTACAGTTATATCTTCTCATTAGCATTAGCTGATTTGTTAGTTATCATTACATGTGTACCATTCACATCGATTTTATATACAGTTGAATATTGGCCATGGGGTGTTGTTGTTTGTAAATTATCAGAAACAGCAAAAGATATCAGTATTGGTGTATCTGTATTTACATTAACAGCATTATCAGCTGAACGTTATTATGCTATTGTTAATCCATTAAGACGTTTACAAGTAAGTTTTTAATTTTTAATTAAAATAGTTTAATTTAAAATAATTTGTATTTTAATTAATTTCATAGACGAAACCAATGACTGTACTTAGTGCTGGTTTGATATGGTTATTAGCTACAATTCTCGCTTTACCAGATGCTATCAGTTCTAGAGTGGAGAAATTACCAATATCAAAGTAAGGATGTTGTTTTAATGTTGTGTAATTTCCTAGAATTTGTTTGAAACTACAAGTTTTAAATAGTACATTAAAAAACGAGTTTCAGAAGTCGACAATTCCTGCCGAGACCAAGTTTAAAAAACGACCCGCAAAGCGGGAAGTTTTTTAATGGTCGAGTGCAGGAATGACTTCTGAAACGCGTTTTTTATACTATTTTTTCTATTTTGCACCCTTTTGTACCCTTTTTTTAAAAAAAATTGAACCCTTGAAATTTAGGGAATTTCGCGGCAGTTGGTATTAACTAGAGCGACATTTTAAAATTGTTCAATTGTTTTCTCTTCTGCACTTGCTCGATTGTTTGTATTTAAATTCAGAAACCATCACAAACGTAAGTGACAATAATAAATTCATTAAAAAATTTGTATCAACAAATAATGAACCTGAGATTAAGATTAATTCTAGCGGTACGTCTCATGTAATCGTTACCGTTTATAATAATTGCACATTTAACGAAAATAAATAAGTAAAATCACAAAATAATTTGAGGTTATATTGTCAATGTCAACTTTTGTTTTTCGCAACACCAATCACGGTCAACGATTATGAATTCTTACAAGGATTGCTCATGAACCACATTTTTTCGGCATCCCCACTCTTGTCGTCTCCAGTGACGTCATTCGCGTACATACAGATACGGATAGACATCGATAGAGACAGGTAGCTATGCCTGTCTCTATCATGTATATGTAGGTATGCTAACTATCCGTGAATGACGTCAAATATTTGGCTTATATGGAGAGTATAGGCACTGCCATCTTTATACCCACCAGGCCGTCAGGTAGCAATTGTTTTTCCGTGTGACGTCATTAAAAGAGTCAAACGGTTCAAATTTTTCAAGTGAATTTCGTACGTTATTGTGTTTAAAAACTATTATAATTAATAGTTTTCATCAATTGTGTTAAATTTATTGTGGTGTGTGGTGTGTATTATTGTTCTTCGATACATTTTTTTTTTAAAGGATATGACCATTTTAGTGTAGATTAATATTTGTAGGTTAGGTTATGTCCTGCTATTTCAAAATAAATAAAGGACTGTAAAGAAAATTCAAATTTACATTTTTTTTAGAAAATGCCTATATGTTGTTGTGTCCTTTGCTGTGGATCCAATGCTGCTCCTGATCAAAATTATGTTCCTGTCTTTTCATTTCCTTTACAAGAGCCGAAAAAGACTCTCTGGAAGCAGAGAGTTTGATTTGTAAATACTTGTTGATTACTCAAAAAGTAAGAGATTATGGGTTAGATTGTCAGCAAAATAAATATTTTATAAGCTTGAATCGTATAGGGCTTAAATTTCCTACAAAATTATCAATAACGATAGCTTTAGATTCATACAAGTTATTCCAAACATTGACGTCCGAAACATACCAAAAGATGTTATTATCAGAATTGTTGCTCGTGTGGAAGATCCTTCAGCCAAATTTATAACAAAATTCTAGACGTATGGATCACTATTTTAATGAATAATTTTGCAAAAAAAATCAAACAAATTTAGTTCAATAACAAAGTACAAGTTGTGGCAAAAGGAGGAAAAAATAATAGATTTACATTTTTATATTGTCATAAAATACATACACTTAAAAAAAATCTAATTTTTTGTAGTAATTTCATTCAACGATTATTATTTTTTCAATTTTTCACATAAATTAACTTGTACTCTATTGACAATATTTTTAATCTTTTGACTCTTTTTATGACGTCATCATTTGAACCTGACGGCCTGGTGGGTATAAAGATGGCAATGGTATAGGCAATGAGCAATCATTGTAAGTTTACAATCGTTGAATCACGGTATGAATATGAAAGATGCATGTGCAAGCTGCCAACCTTAAGAAAATAAATTATACTATACCCAAAAGGAGTGTTTTAATAGGTATTAAAGCACTCCTTTTGTTACATTAACAACGCTATTATAGACGCAAAATAGAAAAAATAGTTTTATAATATTCGTCAAGTTGACATTTCGATGGCTTTATAGAAAATCAATACTTCCCATAGTAATTAGTGCATGAACAAACAATCATTAAACGCCATGTTATGCTATTTTAAAAAAAATACTTCTCGATAACAATAACAACAACAAAGTTTCTCTATTTTTTCTATTTGTTTTCCAGTAATAAAACAATAACAATCTGTACACCATTCCCGAACATCACCAACAAAGTGACATATTCTAAATATAATGTCACATTAAAATCACTCATCTATTATGTGATACCATTGTGTATAATTGCATCATTCTATATATTAATGGCAATACGTTTACATGCTAGTGCAAATGAAATGCCAGGTGAAACAAAAGGTGTACAAAGTGTTGCACAAGCTAAAGCTCGACGACATGTAGCAAGGATGGTGTTAATATTTGTATTCTGTAAGTAGAAATTTCTTTAATAAAACAACATACAATGAAACGAATTCAACTTGACTTCTTCTGTATTGGTTAAACAAGGACTCGGCAAATTGTAGCTCGCGAATCACATGTGATTCTTTGGTCCGTTGAGTGTGACTCTGTCGCTAGCTTTTACAAGCTTTTAATTTTGCTATAAAGATCTTTCTGACAAGGTACGCACCAATTACATGTGAGGGGACGGGGGATGTATTCGACCAATCATTTCGAGCAAATGAGAGAGCGCGAGATAATCAACCAGTGGCGGTTCGTTTTGCTAATCTTCGTTGTTTATTATAATCTATATTTTTCAAATAAAATGATAATTGAATGTGCAGAAGAAAAAACATAAATAATCACTTATATGCAATCAATAAATGCGTGGATTACGATATGAACTTCACTGGAAGAAAATTTAATACAATGCGATTGGCTATGACGTCACAATCTGTATGTCAAAGTTACTGAACATGGTTGCTCGCCCCGCCCACAGCTTGTAGGCTCGTTATCGAGAAATAAAGGTTTTGAAAATTTCGCCAACCTAGAGCTACGAATAGAACAGTCTTAAGGATCAATACTTGTGTTTAATAAATACCCCTTGGCTGATATCAATCAACTTTCGATGTTTTGCCTAATTTGTAGAGTCAAATAGTATTTTCAGTGCCGGTCAAAAATATCGAACAGTTGCAGACCCGATTTAGTAAAGCTGCAGACGTGATTCTGGAACTACCAAAACGTGCAGCGTTCTATGGTATGGAGAGTGCAGCTTTGAATGGAACAATTATATTTTGAACAAATTCTGTGTTTTGTATTTTATTTTTATAGTTTTTAATCAAATGTCTTGTGTGTATGTTCAGTAAGTGGTTTAGTAAGATTTTCGTGAGTAATTCATGTAAATCCGAGATGTGTTATACTGATACCTGCTTTCTTATCAACTCTCGACAATAACATTATGGTAGATTAGTACTTAACCAGCGATGATATAAAATTTAGTCAATATTAATCCTTTTTCCTCTCTTTTGAGATTTAAAGATTGTCCATGACTTTGATTACATCCTGTAGCTATATGGCTCCTTGAAACATTCGTTTCTGTATTCTACTGACAATGTGGCTTTTCTCTCTTGAAAGTTTGACGACCCCTGGTCTAGACAATCAAGTCGATTCTAAAACTACTACTACTACGAATTATTGGTTGTTTATACAGCAATTAGCAAAAGAAAAACAAGCTTTGTATAGTTCCTCTATTTACACGACAAATTATTTAAATAAATGGTGGTTGTAGAAAAAATATTGTATGATACTCGTGTAAAAAGTGATTTAATTTTACGTTTACAGCTGCGAAACGAGATGACAGTCCTACTCGCAAAATAAAATCTCACTTTTTACACTTGTATCATAAACAACTATTTTACCGTATCTCTGCAGGAATTGTCTGTACTGGGAACTAAATACAGACGTTTACATCCTAACAATAAAATGTGAGTTTATTGTTACAAAACAAAGAAATTTCCATCAGTAAATTACAAAAAGTCCCTCCGGTTTCCCTCTAAAATAAATCATAAATATACGTATTCAAACAATATTGTTCAACATTAACAAAAAAGTTGCTTAAATGTAAATTACAACAAAAAACATGAAACCTCTACAATCTACATCCTTATTGTTTACATTTAGTTCTTATTCATACAACTCAATCATAAAAAAATATTTAATAACAAACAAACTATTGTGTAAATTTTATAATTAAGCTCAATCTGATTGAAGCTGAAAACCTTGCATTCGTACTGCACGCAACTCAAAATATTTATAAAAGAAACAAATCACATGGAATTCAAAGCGTAAAATTGACTTTGTCTTCACAGTATTTATCAGAAACTACTAATTTAAAAACTTACTACAAATCATAATAGATAGTTCAAAAATTATAATAACAAGATAATAAGAGAGAATTGTTAAATACAGGGTATTCAATTTAAATATGGTCGGTTCTATGAAACTGCTATTAATTGACGAGCGATTCGAAAAATATTTTAAGGATTTGTAGGAGACTCCATAGGGAACATTTCAGCAAAATTAGAACCTCGTAGCTTATTTCAATGTTGGTCAAAAAACGATTGTTTTGGACAATGTCGCAATTTTCAAAAACGAACTAAACACGCAAAACGACTAAGAATGTCTCGGAGACCTTCCCAACATTAATTTTTTAAGAATAAAATGGAGAAAAGCCGGAAAAGAACATTTATAGGAGAATTCTAGAGTCATTCTAAGTCGTTTTGCGTCTTTAGTTCGTCTTTGGAAATTGCAACATCGACAGAAATGAGCATTTTTGACCAACTTCCAAATGAGCTACGAGGTTCTAATCTTGCTGACATGGTCTCTAAGGACCCTCCTACAAATTTTTAAAATATTTTTCAAATCGCTTGTCGACTAATAAGAATTTCAGAGAATCGACCATATTTAGATCAAACACCCTGTATATGCAAATAAATTTTAGCCTATAAGAAATAAATTATTGATGATTGCGTTATTCTTATGCAAAGTATTATAACAAAAAGCGCATCCACCATTTTTAGAGACTGGGCCGCCGGACAACCGGAAAAATGCAAAGTGGGGCGCGCATGCTAGCAAATAAAAAAAAATTTCTGACTATAATCGTTGCCAAATAATTTTGCTCTTCAAAGAGTAGCGAGTGAACTAATAACTGTCATTTAAAAGAAATCCCACATTATAAATTTAGGGAGTTAGACAAAGATGCCAATATAAAACTACTGTCTTGAAATAATGATTTATAGCTCCTTTTGGGGAATCTCGCGATTTTCAAAGACGAACTACATGCATAAAATGACTAAGAATGACTCGAAGACCCTCACAGCAGTATTTTTTTCTCGATAATTCAATAAAAGCAAATTAAAATTTTTTTTATTGTTAGTATCGTTCATATGAGAGGAGGTTAATCTACTTTACCATGTACAAACTCTTTCAAGAGGGTCTTTTTTATGGTCGACTCGTGCAAAACTCCTAGTAGTTGGCGAGCGATTTGAAAAATATTTCAAGAATTTGTAGGTGGTTACTGAAGATCAGTTTAGCAAAATTAGAACCTCGTAGTTCATTTGGAAGTTGACCAAAAAACACTTGTTTTCGACGATGTTTGTTTCGTTTTTCTCTATTTTATTTTAGAACAGGTGGAAATGTGTCGTTTTTTCTGTAGAATACAATAGAGAAAAACGAAGAAAAATCACTGTTGGAAAAGTTTACGAACTATTGTTAGCCGCTTTGCTGTGTGTTTTACTCATTTTTGAAAATTACGACATTGCCCAAAATGATTGTTTTTACCAACCTCGAAATGAGCTACGAGGTTCTAATTTTGGTCAGATGATCTTCAGGGATCTTCTACAAACCGTTAAAATATTTTTTGAATCGTTTGGCAACTGCTAGGAAATTTGCTCGAATTGACTATTTTTAAAGAAAAGATAGCGCCGGCACTGGACATGGGAAGCTTGGATTACTGACCCTTAAAAGGTTTGCCACCATGTAAGTTAAAGAGGGAAAAATTCCGTTGGAAGAGCTTTTGTTATGCAAGAACAATGAAAATTTAGGATGTGCACATTCGTGTCTGATACTAAAAATTTTTGAAACTAAAAATGATAATTATAGTTTTACTGAAGGCCGATTTTTATAATAATTGTCCGGGCCGAAATAGTTTGCGAATCCGCCACTGTTTAGCGATATTAACGTCAAAAAAATTGTGTATTTCGTGGAAAAACAAAATATTCAACCTAACATATTTTAGATGTTGTTTATTTATTGAAAACTCGATGAATTTTCATTACTTACACAAAATTTTTAGTTATTCTAAATAGATTTTAATGAAAAATTAATATGTTTCAGTATTCTTTATTTGTTTCCTACCACATCATATTTTCATGTTATGGTTCCATCTGGATCCGTATGCCGAAGATGAATATAATGATTGGTGGCATACTATCCGAATTATAGGATTCTGTTTGAGGTAACAAAAAACGCACTATTCATATCAGACTATAGACCTGACATCTTGATACATGCTATGGTTTATCGTTATATTAATTAATAAAAGCTTCAAGATAATCATTAAAGACATAATCGATTATTATAATTGAGATTGTATTTCAATTTTGCTCATTATCATCATCATTATTCTGTCTTATCTTATTGAAAGTATCTATTTTTTTTTTAATATTTATCGTATATTTATCCTTTGTTTCAGTTTTTTGAATTCCTGTGTTAATCCGGTAGCTTTATATTGTGTTAGTGGTGTGTTTCGGGCACATTTTAATCGTTATCTGTGCTGTCAACAATCCAGAAATGTCACATTCACAGCTAATTATGAAACAAGTTTCAATTCAACATATAGAAGAAATACACAGGTATAGAGAAATACATCGATAAGTGTTTATCATTTATGTCAAAATAATTAAACTAAATTTAATTTATTATTACCTATATTATGTTGGTATTCTGTACAAATCTTGGTCTTGAGTTGTATCGAATATGAACAAAATTGGTGGATGCGCCCACCTTTTTTCTATCGCAAATATGAAACACTAAACGTTTAATTTTCAATGAAAACAGGGTGCAACACTTGAAAATGCCAGCATTTATCGGAAGAACACACTAATCAAGAGACACAATCAAGATTTAATTAATTTCGAATTAATTCCAACAAGAACAACAGCGACCGCAATGTCCGTAATGGATTTTGAGAAGCATTCGTCAATAATAAATAAAATTGAAAATGATAAATGTTCAAATAGCTGAAAATTGTTGAATAGTGAATTAATTTTTAATATGAGAACAAAACGTTAAAACTTTACATATAAAAAATTAATTCACAACTTGTAGAAAATATAAAGAAAAATTTTTGTAAATAAATTATACCTTGATTGTTTCCAAATAAAAAGATTTCTATCTATTTAGCATGTGTAAAAATGAATTAGAAGCTGAAAAGCTCAAATGGAAAGCTTCATTTTTCTGAAAAAATTTGCTCTCTGTATTTTAAAATTTGGACTCTGAATTCGATTCGTGGGTCAAAAGTACAGGGCTGCCAAAACATTTAGCTTGACCCCGAGACAGCCAGTCTTTAGCAATTTGAACTATTCCAATAATAGTCTCTATAGAACATTTTAGAAAAATTAGAACTTCGTAGCTTAATTAAAAAATGTTTAAAAATGCTCTTTTCGGATAAAGTCGCGATTTTCAAAAAGACGCAAAACCAGGGAGAACAACTCGAGAGTATTTTCGTTTTGTCCACAGAATTCTAAGGAAAATGCAGAAGATCACTAGGAAAAAATGAAAAAAAAACACAAACGAAAAACCAATGCTTGAGTCATTCTTATTATTAGTCTTTCTGTGTGTTTAGCTTGCTTTTGAAAATCGTGACATAGTTCATAACAACGTTTTTGACCCACTTGAAAATGAGCTAGGAGGTTTTAATTTTGCTGTCAAAATTTTTTAAGCGATCTTCATGTTGTCCTCCCTTTTATTATCTTTTTAAAAACAAGAGTATCATTCTCTATCTTTAAAATTATACACAGGATCACTGTACAATTTTTTTTTTAAATTTTGTCCAGTTATAGGAAAACTAATAAACGTATTGGAAAAATTCTCAAAGATTTGAAAAGCTCTTATAATTTGCCATCTGAATCACTTAATAGATATTAAAAATCAATAATATTGGCTATTTCTTATTCTTAGACAGTTATGAAGGACAATATAAGAAAAAATTACGGTCCAACAGTTTTCTCAGCCATTCTGTATTTTATCACATTTTTCTTTAATGGAAAGCTTTAGGGCATGCACCTTGAAATTCTTTATCCAACGCACGTTTAAATTTCACAATTTCTTAAAAAATGAAGGAAAAATCGATGTTTTAAAATTGGCAATTTTCGCTGAATAATCAAATAATAACTGAAAGCCCCCTTTTAATCGTTTCAAAATAATTAATTTGCTCATCATGAAAATGTTATTAACTGTTATAATTGTCTATGGAAATGTACACATAAGTTTTCGGACTAGACTTCCTTATACATACAGAGTGTTTGCTCTCAGTATGGAGAGTTCTAAGAAACTCCTATTAGTCGACGAGCGATTCGAAAAATATTTTTTGAGGATTTGTAGAAGAGTCCTTAGGGAACATTTTAGCAAAATTAGAACTTCGTAGCTAATTCAAAGTTGGTCAAAAAACGATCGTTTTGGATAATGTAGCAATTTTCAAAAACGAACAAAACACGCAGAACGACAAAAAATGACTCAGAGACCTTCCCAACATTGATTTTTTTGTTTTTCTCCATTGTATTCCGGAGAAAATACGAAATATTTACACCTGTTATAGAATATAATGGAAAGAAACGAAAAAAATCAATGTTGGGAAGGTCTCTGAGTCATTTTTAGTCGTTCTGCGTGTTTTGTTCGTTTTTGAAAATCGCTAAGTCGTCAGAAACGAGCGATTTTTGACCAACTTTAAAATGAGCTACGAGGTTCTAATTTTGCTAAAATGTTCCCTAGGCACTCTTCTACAAATCCTCAAAATATTTTTCGAATCGCTCGTCGACTAATAGGAGTTTCTTAGAACTCTCCATACTGAGAGCAAACACCCTGTATATTATTAAATTTCTACATTGTTTTATTTTCATCTACTTTTATCTATCTCTATTATTATCTTAATCTATCTATGTACATTTATCTTCATTTTTACGTATTTATAAAATTAAAGTTCAATTAGGCAAATAATCAGATTAATTCATGGATTTGATGTGAAAATAAAACATCCAATTACAAAAAACTAACTACAGGTATTTATATTTGTTATCTATTTGTAGAGATCTATCTAAAACCAACAAAAATTAATGACTTTCTTTAGATACTTATTACCATTATGAGATTCCTTCAAATTAATGCAAAACGTAACAGTACAGCACACGATTTAATCTATCCTACTGTTGAACAATTACATATCGATATTGTTTTGATTTCTGAACCAAATAAGAACGAATTGAATAAGTCTGATTTGATCTCAGATTCGAGATGTGATGTTACAATTTGGAATAAATATAAAACTAATAGAATCATCAATAATGGTACAAATAACGGAATTGTATGGATCGAATATAACGATTGGGTCGTATACAATTGTTACATTTCCTCTAATTTACCTTTTTCTGTATTTAAAAATTACCTTAATGATATAGGAATCGATATGGATCGGTGGAATAAAACGATTATTTTGGGTTTTAGTTGCGATTGTAAAATAGAAGATACAAGAAGACAAATCTTATCTGATTGGTTAATAGCTAGACATTTAAAGATACTCAATCATGGTAAAAAAACAACTTTTCAATCAGGAATAACTGATAAATCAGATAGAGATATAACGGCTATCAGTGAAACTTTAATCGAGTCTATTAAATATAATTGGAGAGTATTAGATATTGAATCATTAAGTCCTCACAATTATATTCTATTTGAAATCAATAAATATGACGAACAAAAAATTAAACACCCACAATTTGAAATAGGATACGGTAAGACTGATTTAGAAAAGTTAAAACAGTATATAAACGAGATAATTAGTAATAATAATCATACAATAGAATCTAGTATCGAAATCATTCAGCGAGCTTTTGAAGAAACAACACCAAAACAACAAGTAAAGAAAGAGACATCAATACCACCTTGGTGGAATTTGGATATTCAAAAATTGAGAAAGAAAACAACCAAATCAAAACAAAGATTACAACAATTTAATAATAGATTTGAACAAAATTATCAGAATTATAAAAACAATAAAAGAGAACTAAGAAAAATGATCAATGATTGCAAAAAGAAGTATTGGCAAAATTTATTAAATAATTTAGAAACAAATATTTGGGGTGATGCTTACACGATTGTAATGCAAACTATAAAACCACCAATGATTAAGCCAAATTTAACAATAGATGAAAAATTAACTATTGCTAATAAATTGTTTCCATCACATCCACTAATTATTTGGTCAAACAATAAAATTGAAATTGTTGATGATTTTAGTAAAAAAGAAATACTTGAAGCTTGTGAAAAATTAAAGTTTAATAAAGCTCCAGGACCGGATTGTATTCCATCTGAAGTATTAAAAATATTTGCAAATGAAAGACCAGAATTTTTGAGGAATCTCTACAATCGTATCCTACACAATGGACATTTTCCTAATCAATGGAAATGTGCTAAAGCTATTTTTCTTGAGAAACCGAGAAAAACACACAATGCTCCAATCACATATAGACCGATTTGCTTAATAAATACAATGGGTAAATTAATGGAAATACTTATAAAGAATCGATTAGAAAAAGAATTAGAAATAAACGGTGGTCTGTCTGATTATCAATTCGGCTTTCAGAAAGGTCGAAGTGCTGTAGATGCAGTTGAAACAATTTTTAAACTTATCAGATTTTATAATAAGAGATTGTGTGCTATTATAACACTTGACATTAGGAATGCCTTCAATTCAGCATCTTGGCGAGAGATTATTGATAAAATGATTACAAAGAAAATCAATCCTTATATAATTTCATTAATTCAAGATTACTTTACTGATAGAAAAATATTAATTGGTGATAAGACAAGTATAAGAATAACATCAGGTATACCACAGGGTTCAGTTTTAGGACCAATTCTATGGAATATACTTTACGATGATATACTTCGATTAAAAGTCGCTGATGGTGTACATTTGATTGCTTATGCTGACGATTTGACTGTCTTAAGTACAGGACGTACCGAAGAAGAACTGATAATGAATGCAAATCAAACTTTAATACAAATCAACGAATGGTTGAAAAATCATCAATTACTATTAGCTCCAGAGAAAACTGAGTCGCTTTTAATAAAACGAAATCGGAGAATTAAAACGAATATAGAATTTGAGATTGAAACGACTAGAATAGTACCAAAGGAAGTGATCAAATATTTGGGTGTTTGGATAGATCAAAATCTAACTTTTGAGCCACATATTGAATACAGAGTATCAAAAGCAGTAAAAACTCTATCGGCATTGATCCAACTTATGCCAAATATAGGAAATCCATCAGAATGTAATAGGAGAATATTATATTCAGTGGTGCAATCGATAATTTTGTACGGTGCTTCAATATGGTGTAATGTATTGAAAAGTAAACATTATACAAAGATGCTTCAAAAAATCCAAAGAGATGCTTCACTAAGAATTACAAGTTTATACAAAACGGTATCGATAGAAGCATCAGATGTAATTGCACGAACAATACCAATTGATCTTCTAATAGAAGAGAAAGTAGTTTTAGATAAAATGGAGAAAACAAAATGGAATAAATTGAAAGTTCGATTGGTGACTATGAATAAATGGCAAATTCGTTGGCAAACTACAAGAAAAGGTAAATGGACAAGAACATTGATAAAACATATAAAACCATGGTATGAACGTAGATATGGTAAAATAAATTTCTACACATCACAATTCCTATCAGGTCATGGAAGTTTTGAAGCACACCTGTATAATATAGGAAAACGTTACAATGCCAATTGTTGTTATTGTAATGTAAGGGGAGATCCTAAGCATACATTTTTTGAATGTAGAAAAAGATACAATGATAAACAGAAGCTTGATAGAGAATTAAAATGTAAAATTAACGAGCATAACATTATCCAATTAATGTTAATTAATGAAAATAACTGGAATCAAATAGAAAAATATATAGAGAAAGTTGTCAGAGATAAGATAAAAGATGAGTTATTGTATTGAAGTATACGTATATAAAAGAATAAAGCCTTTTTTGACTTGAGCGTCTTGTTCAATTTTCGCCACTGACTGATGAGCAAAGCAAGGCGTTTCACTCCCTATAGAGAGTGATGACGTCACCGCCTTATACTAGGATCGAAGTAAGCGCGACGCTTCAGTTAGGGTTGCTCATTGTACTACTTAACCAATTCTTTATCTATAAGCTTTAAATCATGCACATTGAAATGTTCTATCTAAGCGACGTTTACTTTTTCCAATATCTTGGTAATTTTCGCACGCCGAATCGAGATATGTATGTCTAATAAGTCCTCTTAAGATCAATCAATTAAAAGAGGTGAACACCCGGGCGTATTTACAGATTCTTTACAAATTGAAGATCATCAACATGTGAGACAGAAATATTGTCTCTATGAATGAGCTATCTATCTCACTCTGTACAATTTCGTTATACCTACAATTGAAAAGAGAGAAGAATACAACAACAAACGTCGCAGAACGTACTCATGCACTAGTCAACGTTATTATGATCATCTTCATGACTAATGCCCGTATTTATAAACCGATCTTGAGACCGTCTTGAAGCTTGAGCTTGGCCTTGAGGCCAGAATATGTAACCAAGCCAAGATTGGGTTGTAGCTGCCTTGAGACGAGCTTGAGTTTTGCAGAAAGTGCGCGTGCACACAAAAAGAAAAACGTGACCCTGTAAAATGTAACTAGAATTCGCCAAGTTCTCACCCCTTTATATAGTCAGTCCTGACTTCCGCCGAAAATTGCCGAAGCAAGACTTATAAACCAGAACTCATGCTTGGAAGTTAGACTTGAGATCGGTTTAAAAATACGGGCATTAAACTTGTTGTGTATGATCTCGTCCCCCTGAACAAATCAAATGGGACAAGTGATGATGATGATGCTTAAGGAACAGAAATAATGTATGATAATCAACCTTAAACATGATCTTGAAGGAATTTGTAAATAAATACAGGCTACCGTTTCAATGATTGCCGTTTGATTTCTCGATTAGATTTGCCGATATCTACCAAGTCTCACCACTTATCCCTTACACACAAGGTGAATCTTAACTTTTAAAAGCTCTGAAAACTAGTTTTTCTCTATATTGCGTCTAAATTAAGACAAGTACATTTAAATGGACCTGTTTCGACACCAATTACAGTTTTGAAATGACCATATCAAATTTTTTTAATGTCCTATTGCCACATTCAACTTTAATTTTTATTAATTACTTATTATGTATGATGTAGAAATATATCAACATAGAGTACTGTTTTTAATATACATATGTACTTCAAATTGAATTTCGATCCCATATTTTACTTCAATTTGAAAATATAGAGCAACGGTGGCAACGTTGTCATTTAGGGATTTTCGTTTTGGTGGTATGTTGGGAATTTTTTTGTTAATATTTAGTGATATTTGTTTTTAAGCGAAAAATCCCTATAAATTTCAAAAATTGAAATTTTCAAATAACCAACAATTTTTGTACAATTTTTGATTAGTATTACAAGTTTAACAAAATAATGTTGTCTTACAAATTATTAACAATACGATATCGGTAATATTGGTATCAATTTTTTCTAAATCCTTTTTTTCTTGAAACTAATTAAAACTTTCTCTTTTTGTTATATAATTGGAACAAATAAGAATTTAATTAGACTATAAAATCATATCATATTCATATTCTGTGTGTATGATCGAAATGTTCTCTGTACATAGAGTTTCGTCCATGTGTTATCAATATTGATTTTTCTTGTTTTTTATTTTAAACAAAATAATAAGAATCATACGATAAAATTAACCGTTCCACATACAGATAAAACACGCAAATTATACTTTTTAAGCTATAAAAGTAATTATATACAATTACGAATGGCTTACAATTTGAGTGGGGTATGTTATTATTAATCGCTAAATTGATAATAGAATAATAATTTATCTCAAATGTATTACGTATTTCGTTGCTAAAACATTCACCATTATTATTATTATTATTATTATTTTACAATTAATAAATATTTATAATTAAATTATGACAGAGGATAGTAATCAGGTAAATTTATTCATAATTTTGGAATAGTTAATTAATTATTAATTAATGCGAAAATGATTCATAAACAAATTGAGGTTAGGTTATACTGGAATTTGTGTATACATAGAATAGCAGACGTATTGATATATTTTTTTTAATTTACTTATTTCATATAGAAGTCTAAAATAGTATATTAAAAAACGAGTTTCAGAAGTCGACAATTCCTGCATGAGACCAATATTAAAAAACGAGCCGCGAAGCGGCGAGTTTTTTAATGGTCGAATGCAGGAATTGACTTCTGAACCGAGTTTTTTATACTATTTTTCCTATTTTGCACCCCCTTGCACCCTTTTTTCAAAAAAAAATAAATTTTGGAAATTTAGGGAATTTTATAGGAGTTGGTATTGTAGGTGTAACCGATATTCAATTTTTGTATCTAGTATCCATTAAGTTGATTTTCAATTGTTTTAGTCTCCATTTTCATTACAATTTTTAAGTGAAAATGTGTGACGACTTATCGTGTACTCCACCCGAACTGTGGGAAATTGTCGAAAATGCAATGGAGAAACAAGTTGAATTAAATGAAATAAAATTTTTATTTAAATCGACTGTTTTTAATATCTGTCAAAAAGTGACATTTCAATAATGAGGCAAGTGTTACCAACTTCTAAAAAATAAATTATCCTAGATATTTCTACACTCAAAGTAGTTAAGAAATATTTCATTTCCACACTACTTTTTATGTCAAAATAAGTCTATTTCCAACGCAAAATAGGAAAATACATTTAAGCCTCTATTTCTAGTTTAATAATAATAGAATAAATCAGTTGTGTTTGTGGATTACACGTAACAGTCTATTATCAAATTATCATGAAACAATTCGCCGAAAATCCACACAAATTGGTAAAAAATAAACTAACAAAAGTCTCTACTTATTGAATTGTGTTGTATTGTATTGAATTTTTATTATTTAAATTCTATTTAAATTACGTATAATTAGAAATAATTGTTGTTTCGTATTTTGTATAATTACAGGTAATGCCGATTGTGTTAGGTATCGGTGTAATTATTACTTCAGTTATGGTTTATCATTTGTATTTTTCTAAAAATAATGGTACAACATCCAAGTCTAAAGGTGAGATTATTCAGCAATTTTCGTTACATATTAAATGATAAAATGGGAAAAAAACCGGTTGTAAAGTGATAAAATTGACGAGATAAAATACAGAGAACAGGACCGTACTCATTGTTGTTGGAATCAACGTTTTCTGTTTGAGTAAAATACAAATGTGATTTAAAATTATAGCTAGAGTCTGTTTCACCAACGTCTATTGAATTTAATCGAACAAAAAGTCATGATGACAATTTTTATAATCATAGCTACGATTTTTATTAACTATTCATTAGGCCTAATTGAAATTGGTGAAATTGTCCCTTAATTTAACGTCTGTTAAATTTTAACGAACAAATAAGTCGTAGAAACGATTTTTTTAACTGTTCATTAGGCTTAGAGAAATTTCATCAACTTCAGTTAAGCCCAACCAACAGTTAAAAACAATCGTTGCTATTACATATTATAAAAATTGTTTGTATTACTTACTTGTTAGATAATATTTAACAGACGTTGGTGAAATTGACACTAAATGAATAAAATCTAATTGATAGAAGCTTATGAAATGCTTATGATGGTAGAATTTATCAAAGATGGTTATTTTGTTCTTTATCAGATTTTTTAAATTGTTTTCTAGGTGTAAAAGATTAATTTTAGAAACACACAACTTCCTGAATATTTCACATTTTTAACATTTTGACTGACATAAAAAGAATCGTTAAAATAATAGTAGAAATTCACAGTGGCGTAGTTAGAAATTTTGGGCCCTTAGGCAAAACTTATACATACAATGGAAACTCATAATCTCGTTATTATTTGGTGAATGATTCGAAAATTATTTCAACAGTTTGTAAAGAGTTCACTCGAGAATATTTTAGCAAAATTAGAACCTCATAGCTTATTTGGAAGTCAGTCAAAAACGTTCGTATTGGACCAAGTTGTGATTTTTTGTGTTTTTTACTATTGTATTCTGCAACAAGTGAAAATGTTTTGAATTTCCTCTAGGAGGCAGTGGAGGAAAATGAAAAAATCCATATTGGGAGGGTATAGCTCGTTTTTGAAAATTGTGTTTTTTGACCAACTTCCAATGAGCTATGGGGTTCTAACTATGAGAAATTGTTCTCTCGAGACTACCCTATAAATTCTAAAAATATATGAATCGCTCTATTATTTTGTTGGAAATAAATTTAGAACCACGTAGCTCATTTGGAACTAAACATGCAAAACGAGGATCTTCTCAACATTGATTTTTTCGTTTTTCTCCATTTTGTAGAAATGATTTCCATTTTTTCTAGAATGCAATGGAGGAAAACGAAAAAATAACTGTTGAGACAATCTCCGAGTCATTCTTATTGTTAGTTGTTTTGAGTGCTTAGCTAATTTTTGAAAATCGCAACCTTGTCCAAAACAAGCGTTATTTTGACCTACTTCCAAATGAGCTACGAGGTTCTAATTTTTCTAAAACAATCTCTTTTCGTCCGACGTGAACAACTCTGCAGATATATTACTCAAAAATCAAATGACCCCTCAGGCATTGCTTAATATGGCTTATCGATATCTACGCCACTCGGTGTGATTATAAAAATTATTTTAGCCTCTGCTCAATCCAATGATCCCTTGTTCTTATTGTTATTCTTATTAAAAAAGTTTCTTGTTCTTACCGATTGCAGGTAAAAATAAGCGAAAAATCCTCTTAGAAGATCCACAAGCTAAATACAAATTACCATTAGTTGAAAAAGAAGAAATCAGTCATGATACACGTCGTTTCCGTTTTTCATTACCAACAAATGAACACATTTTAGGTTTACCAATTGGTCAACATATACATTTATCAGCAAAAATTGATGATGAATTAATTATACGTTCATATACACCAGTATCTTCAGATGATGATTATGGTTATGTTGATTTAGTTGTGAAAATTTATTTTAAAAATGTCCATCCACGTTTCCCTGATGGTGGTAAAATGTCACAATATTTAGAAAATATGAAATTGGGTGATTTTATTGAAATACGTGGACCATCTGGACGTTTACAATATTTAAATGATGGTAAATTTTCTATAAAGAAATTACGTAAAGATCCACCACAAATTTATAATGTTAAACATGTTTCAATGATTGCTGGTGGTACTGGTATAACACCAATGTTACAATTAATACGGCATATAACGAAACGTTCAAATGATAATACGAAATTAAGTTTAATTTTTGCAAATCAAACAGAAGATGATATTTTATTACGTAAAGAATTAGAGGAGGTTGCTAAAAAATTTCCGGAACAATTTAAATTATGGTACACTTTAGATCGTCCAAATGAAGGTAAAAAAATCTAAATTTATTGAATTAATAATTTTTAATTAAAATGTGTCAACAGGTTGGAAATATAGTACTGGTTTTATTAATGATCAAATGATAAAAGATCATCTTTTCCCACCATCTAAAGATAATATTGTTTTAATGTGTGGACCACCACCGATGATCAATTTCGCATGTAATCCAGCTTTAGAGAAACTCAAATACGATAAAGATTTATGTTTTGCTTATTAACTCAACAAAATGATTCAAATAAAACTCAATTGTAATGAGCATTTTTAAAATTCCCGCCACACTACCATATTATTGATATGGGAAGGGGTACTCCGCTCAAGGTCGTCATTACCAGCCCCCCGTCACTTCAATGAGCGAAAGAGTAGAAAAAGCGAACGACTATGTCGCATGATTTTAGTTCTTTTGGGGGCGCTAGTAGTATATCTGCACCAACGATTACGAATGCTTACAAGGATTGCTCATGAACCACATTTTTTCGGCATCCCCACTCTTGCGGTCCACCAGTGACGTCATTCGCGTACATACAGATACGGATAGACATCGATAGAGACAGGTAGCTATGCCTGTCTCTATTATGTATATGTAGGTATGCTAACTATCCACCAATGACGTCAAATATTTGGCTTATATGGAGAGTATAGGCAATGAGCCATCATTGTAAGTTTACAATCGTTGGGTCATTACGAAAGGCCATAACCAGAGTCCATACCAGTATCGTTTCGTTGTCAGAGGTGTAACAATAAATTTTAAAACCGCGCCGCAAATTTTAGTGACAGGTTCCCTATTGCTCCCAAAGCATTCTTGTGAAACTACTGTTGGCAAATTAATAGATAATTCTCGTTTTATCTCTTTTCCACTTGGTTTGCCGTGGCTAGCGAGAGTGTAGTCACGCCACTGCTCAAAGCGTTATCCATGCATCATGACTTAGTTTCTGTGGATGTTTCCAGAGGGAGCATTTGCTTATAAAACCTACAGTTACTAGATATATACAGTACCGCAATTCTATGTGTTAGAGAGAGAAAGCAAATTTTTGCACCAATATGGCGGCATTTGTCATAATCTGTCATACTATTGGCTGTATTCAATAATCTGTCATGGAGTCAGGTATCTTGATTTTAAATTCAACTTCTCAATGTCACCAACTTATAGTTTCAAATTCAAATGTCCCCGTAAATTTCAGCACCAAGATGGCGAATATTGCGGTACTGTATATATTTAGTAACCGTATAAAACCAAATTTCTAACAAAATATTACATTTGCTGATAAGTCATATGTAATATCTAGGAAAATTTTGTCAAATTTACAACTTTTTTGCTTATTGGAATGTTTTCTGTATATTTTCTTAAAAAATTAACTTTAATGGATATTTGTCTTAGTCTTAATATATTGTTTCATATTTCATCTGTTTTAATTCACTTTCTCATTATATTCTTTGATTTATAAAACATTATATACGCATATTTGAATTTTACCGCAAAAATTTCAATGTTAATTACTAATTACCTGTGCGTCAGATAAACAAATGTTACAGGACTTTTCACCTTAGAATTTCACTTCACTTTCTGCCCCTTAGCCGGAAATGCGCGACTTACGGGACAGTCTGTATAAAAACGTCCAATTTTTTCGTACCGAATGTTTAATGTGTTGCCTAAGCGGTTAGCGGCTAGGCGCTATTGGAGAAACTAGGGAAAGCGCTATCCAATTATGTACTAAATCCATGGTGGGGGTATCTTAGAGTCCCCATAATATATTATAGGGACTCTAGGTATCTTAGAGTCCCTATAATAAGAGTCTGGCCAAAGCGTGGCGCGAAATTTGAAAATGTCAGAAATAGTTTGCACGTAGGAACCTAGAGCATGAACAATGGAAAAAAATACGTAGTAGTAACTTATCAGTAAAATGTGTTATTGAGGAATAAAACTAAAAAGTCAAAAATTAATTATATTTTATTATTTTACAACACTATGCATGGCCATGCTTTTACTATCCTTGCAAATTCGGGGTTTTGCCTTTCTTTTACATGCAATTTTCAATCTAAAAGTAATAAATCTAGTAATTATTTCAGTTTTTAAATTATGACAGTTCAAAATATGATGAGCATCAACTACCATGTAATTACCGTTACTTACCACTTTAAGAAATTTTAAACTATACAGTAACTCACTTTATTCCAGAAAACAGAAAAATATTAGTAATTCTAACCGAAAATAACTTTAAAATATACAAAATCTTGTATTTCCCGCTCTCACATGTCAAATTGTGAAATAAAATGGCCGCACCAATGAAAACTTGACACTACATTGGCCAGACTCTTATTATAGGGACTCTAAGGTATCTAGACTACTCTCGCCACCTATCGATTTTTCTTTACAATCGTTATCAAAATTTGAATTTTGTATTTTTTTTTTTTATTAAATAAATAACGAAAATTATGCAATTTCGTTATAATTAATGGTATTCCTTATTAATTTTGATTAAATTCAATTATATATTATCAATTATAGTTATGAAATATTCTTGACTTGCTAAAACAATGTGAAATTTATTGTCATTTCTAGGTTAGATTTGTGGAAAATTTTGTTTAGTTCAACTTGGAAAATTGCATATTTTATGAAATAAGATGAGTATGGCTGGTGCTGGTAAGGAAATACGCATAAATCCCTTACAACAGGCGTTATCTTCATGTTGTGGTGCAATTATCACTTCATTTGTCGGTACATAACCTCATTTTTTTTTCAGAAACCATGTTTCGATAAGAGTAGGGCTTTGCGGCTGTAATAAAATCATTATGGATGTAGAGCTAATAAAATTCAATTTCTAAAGGTGTGTCGAGTGCAACAGGACTCTCGATTTTAAAATTTTTCTCAAACTAGAAATTTTAGGGGTTGATTTATTCGTGGAAACCCAGATTAATCGAAAACCGAAAGTCCTACTCTTGTACATGTTTTCTCGATAAGAATCGGTAATGTTTCTTTGTAAAATTTGTAGTAACGCCTCTAGATGTGGTAAAGATTCGCATGCAAGTCCAACAGAAACAATTTAAAATGCAAAATAAATGTTTTTTGTATTGTAATGGATTAATGGATCATATTTGTAGTTGTGGCCCATTATCAAATCAACCTTGGTTCAAATCAAATAATGGACAATTCACATCAACTAAAGTACTAATTTTAATAAGTTTTATAACAAATCAAAAATATATAACAAAATTTTTAGGATGCTTTTATTAATATCGTACGTAATGAAGGTATTAGTTCATTATGGAGTGGATTAGGTCCAACATTAGTATTAGCAGTACCAGCAACAATCGTTTATTTTGTAGCATATGAACAATTAAAATATAATTTTAAAGATATGTATTATAAAAAGTATCGACAAGAAACACAACGATTACCATGGTTTATACCGTTATGTTCAGGCGGTTGTGCACGTTTAATTGCAACAACTGTTGTTAATCCATTAGAATTAATACGTACAAAGATGCAATCACAAAAAATGAATTATTTTGAAGTTAATCAAGCATTAAAATTATTGATTAAATCAAATGGTATAAGTGGCTTATGGCGTGGTATTGTACCAACATTATTAAGAGATGTACCATTCTCATCAATTTATTGGGTATTTTATGAAACAATCAAATCATTATTTAAAAAAAATCAACCTAGTCCGGGAGTTAGTTTTATTTCTGGTATGACAGCTGGTGCGGTAAGTTTTCTTTGAATTGTAACAAATTAAGTCAACTTTAAATTATAATTGTGTTAATTTAGGCAATTTATAAAAATTTCGACTCGATTATAAAACATCTAAATATGACCTTCTTTTGTTGTTGTTGTTGTTGTTGTTCAAGCAACCTCCGTTATATGGGGTAGTGCACACCATAGTATGCACCCCATTGCATACAATGGGGTATAAAATTGCAAAAAAAGCATTTAGTTATCTATAACTTCAGCCCCTAACAAGGGATGAAAACGTGGTTCACACCTTTTGATAGCCCTACCAAATCTAGTTTTTAAACGACTAAAAAATATTGAACCTTTATAGAAATATTTGAAAAAAACAACAACACGGATATTACAGGGGTAACTTCAACCTCCAATATCTGCCTTAAACTTCAGTATGAGCACAAACGACGCATCCCTTAAAATAAAATGAACTACCTATGCATATACTAAAAATCATCGAAATCGGGAATGTTGACGCAGTTTCGGCTAGGGAGTTAAGTGGTATGTTTTAACAAAAAAAAAAAAAAACGGTTTTTGTTTTCGTTTCAGCTCTGGATTTCGTTCCGGCCAAAATTTCGGTTTTTCTCGGTTTTCGGTTCAGTTCCAGCTCGAAGCCCTAATTAGCACACCGAATTTATTTTTCAAAAACAGTGGAAAAACGTTTATAAACCAAGTTTTATAATCTCACCCTATGTTATTTGAATAATTCACCCCACATTTTATTACATAGAAATATCATTATTTACCCATTAATATTTTTGGTTCTTCGTACGTCTTCTTTGTAATTTTTGTTGCCGTTTATTCTTCTTTTATCTATTCTTCTTGTGAATATTCCATTCGTTATTCTTATACTATCAGTCTAAGTAATTCGTGATATTGTCTGTGTTATATAAAGATTATAAAACAGTAGTTCGTTTCGATAAAGTTCGGATTATCATTGATTTATGTAATAAAATTAAAACGAAAACAAATAATCAGGAAAAATATTTGATTCGAATTAGATTTCAATTTAAAGTTGACATTTAATTTTCCAAAATTATTCTAATATAAATTATTTATTTTTTAATTTATTATAATTAATTAGATAGCAGCTACTTTAACTACACCGTTTGATGTAGTGAAAACTTATCAACAAATTGAATTTGGTGAAAAATTATTATATTCAAATAATGGTAATAAACAACAAAATGGTGGTAATACAATGAAAACAACAACAACATTACAACGTTTTAGAATAATCTATTTACAACATGGTATCCGTGGATTATTTACTGGTCTAGTACCGCGTGTTATTAAAGTGGCACCAGCTTGTGCTATTATGATAACATCATTTGAATATGGTAAGATATTCTTTTATAATTTAACAATAAATGATAAAAGATTCGTTAATACCAATGATAAACAGAATGAATTCTTTAATAATAGTAATAAGCAAGATAATCCTCAATAATAACAAAAAGAAACTGCTGTGATTAGTTCAATTTTTTTTTGTTTATACTATTTTAAGTGTTAATTATTTACAAAGAATGGGATTTATATTTAAAGTGAATAGTTTTATTAAAACTTCTCTTTATTTATAGGATAGTTTTACTTTTTTTCCCCATTACATCAACTTATATCCTTAATTACGCGTTGTAAGTATTTTTGATTTGTTAAAGCATGATACAAATCGCGATCAAGATTTATAAAGAATATCGCTTAATCTTAATCAGTGTTACCAGGTCTAGGGAATTTTCCCTAGATTTGAGAAATCTTTAGTTGTTCAAGGGAACCTGGGAATCTTAACAGATTTTTCTTGAATCTAGAGAAATTTAGAGAAATCTTAGGAAAAAGTAAAATTTTTGGGTCCTACACACAACTCAATTTGCAAGGACGATTTGTAAAGAAAATAGCAGGGCATCGAACCGTAATTTTTTTCGTTCCGGTTTACGTTCCGGTTCAATTATAAAAAAAATTATCGGTTCTGTTCCGGTTTTCGTTCCTGTGAAAATAACGGTTTTGTTCCGGTTTTCGGTTTTCGGTTCAGTTCCAAGTGACTCATTTTCAAATTTTTAAATATAAACAATTTATTTTTGCCGTAAATTAGAATAAAACTATCAATAACAGTAACAACAACAAACCATTTCAAAGATCTTAGACCTTTAAGATTTAAGATCCATATCTTCGGACAGGTAACTCTTATTTTATAAATTTTCCATCGGCAGAAGAATTTTCATGTTGATATATTTTGCCATAGAGCAGAAAATTGGAAAAAATTGATGAAAAGTGGCATATAGGCCATATAGTCATTTAAAGCCTCAACCCCTAGCAGGGAATAATAATGCAGTTTTCATATTTTGATAGCCCTCGTGAATCTCTATTACCCATTTTTTGAACTACTAAAAATATTCAGCGGTTCCAGAGATATTTGGAAAGAACTGATTATTCAGGGGTTACTTCAACCCTCAATATCTCCCTTAGACTTAAGTGTGAGCACGAATGACAAAACACGCATCCCTTAGAAAAGAATGAACTACCTATATACCGAAAATCATCAAAATCGGGAGTTTCGATCTCGGGTGGTTTATTTCACTATCTTGGCAGAAAGGAAAGGGGAGATTGAAAGAAAAAAACACAAAAAAATCGTGTCAAAGTAGTATGCTTGAACCGAAAAAAACCGGTTTTTGCTTTCGGTTCAGCTCCGGATTTCGCTCCGGCCAAAATTTTGGTTAATTCCGGTTTTCGGTTTTCGGTTCAGTTCCGGTTCGATGCCCTGGAAAATAGAGTGGAGCGCCTTGCAGATTAGCACATGAATAAGCACGTCAGGACGAGGTTCCCACTCTATTTCCCCTACAAATCGTCCCTGCAAATTGGCTTGTGTGTAAGCCGCTTAAGTTTTACTTCATTAATTAATTGTGTCATATGTATACTGAAATTGTGTAAGCAAAAACACCTCTTTGTTTAGCAAAATGAATTTCCAACTAGCCAATAGTAGTGGTATTAGGAATTCCAAAGGGATTGAAAAGACAGCACGAGTCTGGGTGAGATTGTACCCGGTCTCGTCGCGAAACACAATCTCGTCCAGACTCGTGCTGTCGGCGTCCCTACATTTGCACATTTGTTTCTAAAATAGCAATTAATTTCCTACACCTATTGAAAAATAGAATTTTGAAGCAAATAAATATCTAGGGATTTTTTTCTTCAAAGTCTAGGGAGAAATGCTCTAATAGACCTAGTAATGCTGATTTTAATCATTGTACAAATATCAAAATATGTGTATGTTCTTTCCATAGGACACCTTGTTTATATGAGTACCAAAAATCTTGCATAAAATTGGATCCGACAATGTACAGATTCTTTATTGCTTCAGATTGATAAAAAAAGAAAAAGAACTCAATAATGCAGTATTAACGATTTTTTATAATATTGTTTTACATATATTTTAAAGTAATTAAATTTTAAATAATCACTCTTAAGATTTGTTTGTTTTTATTGTAAAAATACTTTATTATTTTGTTAAACTACAAAATACTTTTACTAAAATCACCACATCCCATTCAGGGTTGTATTTGCCCCAATAGAGCAAAAATCAACATTTTTCTATTGAAGTGCCTTCATATCGGTATTGGGTAATATTAATGATATAAAACTTGCACCTACAATTTTTATTAAAGAACAAAACTTCCCCTTTTATTTTAATTAATAGTGTTTTACCTATAATTGCTCCACCAACTGTAAAGAATGGTGCTGCACATCCAATTTGTAATAAAGGTGGAAATAGTAAATTACCACTCATTGCACCAATACGTCCACACATCATTGTTAACGATACAGTCATTGTACGTAATGTTGTTGGGAATAGATCAACAACAACAGCTAATGTTACATTTACACATATACTTGCTAATGCTACAAACAATGATGATAATGTAATTACTGTTGGATTATTTTGTGTAAAATATAAACCGATCGCACAACCACCACTCATTGCACCCAATGTGACTAAAACAACAGCAAAAAAGTAAATTATTTCAATAATCATTTAAAGAAATCGATTCTACATAATAAACATTTTTTGCCTAAATAATTAATCAACATTCCAGCAATAACATAACCACCGATCGTTACAACTGCTATTATTATTGAATTGATATAAACAAATGAATTATTTAAATTGACTGCACATTCTTCGGTAATATTTTCCAATTTATTCGGTTTAATTAATTCAATCATTGTACAAAGACTGGCAGTTGAACCATTATTGTAATATTGATAATCGTTGATTGCTTGGAAAATTTGCGGTATCCATAATCGTAAAGTGTTTGTACTACAAAAAATAAAATTTATTTTACATATACACACTTCAATACGTTGATAATTCATACCTCATCATGAAAAACATTTGCATGAAACAAACTAAAATAATTTTCGATAAATGCGGTGGGAAAAATAATGGTTTTAATTGTTCCCAGCCATCTTTGAAAGCTTGCGATATGGTCCGTGGTGTTGTTGTTGCCTCCAATTCACTATCAATAGTATTTATCGATTTTTCTTCGACTAAGGTCTTAATCTGAAAAAATCATAAAAAATATTTAATAATTCTATCACTGCAATATCTATATGTTAAAATTTTTGTTGGGTAGCTCCTACCGGGTGAGTCACGTAAGATCAAAGGCTCTTATGGCATCTCGCATTATTTGACGAGTGACTCGAAAAATATTTCAAGGATTTGTAGGGGTCCCCAGAGAACATATTAGCAAAATTAGAACTTTGTAGCTCATTGGGAAGTTGGTTAAAAACGCTTTATTCCGTCAATATTCCGACCAAGCCACTACACGCATAAACTGGCTAAGTATGGCTTGTAGACCATAGTAAAATTGATTTTTCTCATGTTTTTCTCATTTGTATTCCTAGAAAAATTGGTAAAAACCGTGGTGGAGATAGATCATTGAAAAAAATAATCTATTGTGAGAAGCCTCCTGTTTACTATTTGTTACTTGATAGGGTAAAATTGTTTATTTTAATTCAATGCTCATTGCTCTTATGCTGATTTCCTTTAATGTAAAAATAATAAGAGTCAGGTACTCACTATTTGTCTCTAATGTATCCAATGTTGAGGATTTTTTTTTGAAAAAAGCAAACACGGAATTATAAACAACCTTCCTCTATCAAGTTAAAAATAGTAAACAACTAGATTCATTCATTTCTCAACAATCGATTCTCACCACTGTTTCCCCCCCCACCTTTTTGTGTGATACAGTTGCGAAAAACGGGAAACATCAATTCTACAATGGTCTACGAACCATTCTTAGTCGGTTTATGGGTGTAGTTCATTAACGGAAATCTCGACATTGCTTGAATAAAGCATTTTTTGACCAATTTCTCAATGAGTTACAATTCACAATTTCACTAAAAAGTTCTCTGGAGACCCTCCTTCAAATCTTGAAATATTTTTCGAATCACTCGCCATATCGTGGAAGTTGTTATAAGAACTTTTCGTCTGACGTCAATAATCCTGTAGAGTCCATTAGAAAGGCGGTAAGAATTTTTTCTTTTGAATAACTTAAAAAATTCTTGTAACATCATTTCTTGGGCAGAATACGGAAAAATTGAAATGAGCTAGTCTTTCACCTCCGGTTATTTTTTAATTTAATTTTGGAGTTGATTATACAATTTAAGAACCGAATTCGATCAAAAATTAGAACAAATAGCAAAGTTTGTCAAAAGAGTTGAAGATTTGGGATAAAAATGTTCAAAAGTCTCAAAGTCTTGAATTTTTTTTTCTAACAAGAAAAGTGACACAACTGCCCCTTTTCGATTTTGATAAAACTTTGCATACAGGTAGAGCATCAAAAAATAAGGGATGTATATTTTTTTAGCAGCCCATATTCACATTAAGGGGGTGAAATTGTCTCTTGAAGTTACCCCGTCAAAACACATTTTTCGCTATATCTCGATAACCAAGCGAGATATCGAATTCAATCAAAAACTGAGATATTCCGCACATCCAGTACTGTATTACTACCCAGCAAACAGCACCCTTCTATCTTGCAGGGGTTGAAAAATACGTACGGGTAGGTACTTTTGCTCCCCCCACCTGGCAACATTTTTTGGAAATTTAAATTGTTCTTTATAAATTCATAAACTTTATTGAAGAACTAAAGTTACCTGTTTTTGGATTTTTCGATTCACACCCATTTTAAGGGGCTGCAACCTCCAATATGTAATAATGCACAAGATGCATTATCAGCAATATTTTCGTAACTAGAGGCTAATGGAAAGCCAAAATGTTGAATTTAAAGAAAAAATATTGGATAAAATGAAAATATAGGCGATTGAGTTATACAGGGTGAAAATAAAAATACTTGTATTTTTATGGTTATCATCAAAATAGGTTTCTTGTAATTGATGTTTTTTTTTTCTGAACTGTATTTCACGGTACATATGTACTACAAAAATGTAATTCCGTGAAAAAATGCTTAAAACAAAAGCACTTCATAAAACAATTGCAAATAAGATAAAAATATAGATAATATAGACATTGGAAGGACGAAAGATAGTTGCTTCAATGCGTGGTCCGAAAGTTCCAAGCGCTTCTTTTAAACAAAGAAACAGTGGAGATAGTATCTTCCCTGAAGCCGATAACCATAAAAATACGAGTATTTTTATTTTCACCCTGTATCACATAATCGCCTATATTTTCATTTTATCCAATATTTTTTCTTTAAATTCAACATTTTAGCTATTTCCATTAGCCTCTAGTTACGAAAATATTGCTGATAATGCATCTTGTGCATTATTACATATTGGAGGTTGCAGCCCCTTAAAATGGGGGTGAATCGAAAAATCCAAAAACAGATAACTTTGGTTCTTCAATAAAGTTTATGAGTTTAAAAAGAGCAATTTAAATTTCCAAAAAATGTTGCCAGGGGGGGCAAAAAAGTACCTACCCGTACGTATTTTTCAACCCCTGCAAGATATAAGGGTGCTGTTTGCTGGGTAGTAATATAGTACTGGATGTGCAGAATATTTCAGTTTTTGATTGAATTCGATATCTCGCTTGGTTATCGAGATATAGCCAAAAATGTGTTTTGAGGGGGTAACTTCAAGAGGCAATTTCACCCCCTTAATGTAAATATGGGCAGCTAAAAAAAAATATGCATCCCTTATTTTTTGATGCTCTACCTGTATGCAAAGTTTTATCAAAATCAGAGAGGGACAGTTGTGTCACTTTTCTTGTAAGATTAAAAACATTAAAATTTTACACGATTCAGGAGTAAAATTCGTCAAAAACTGGTAATAGAAATGTGTTAATCTCTCAAGAATTTGGCTCTAATTTAGCTATAATAGAAACAAAAATAGAACTTACCGGAAACGTTTCAGGTGATTTTCCTGTATTGTAAGCATAGACTTTCTGGAAAACATGTAAAGCTTCATTATTTCTACCTTGTGTCATTAAAAATTTCGGACTTTCTGGCATGAATATGAAACCAAAAAAACTACATAATGCTGGTACAGCACAAATTAACAAATATACATTCCAGGCGTGGAACTCTAAAATAAAATAATTTTAAGTCTTTTAGCTTATGCATGGAATTTAAAATTTTGAAACTTTACTCATATAACCATCTAATATTTCAAAATCGAGATCTAATGGCATAATAAACCATGCTAATAATGGTAGAAAGATAGTGCTCAAACTGAATGTCATACCAAGTACCATTTGTAATCGAGCACGGTGTTTAGCGCAATGAAATTCTGAAATGTATGTTGTTAGGGCAGCAAAAGGACCATTTATTCTATAAAATTGACGATTTAAAAAAATAATAATTCTGAAACTAATACAAGGTGTCGATTTTAAAAATGGTCGGTACCATGAAACTCCTGTTAGTTGACGAGAGATTCGAAAAACGTTGTAGACTTAGAACTTCGTAGCTCATTTGGAAATCGATCAAAAAACGCTCCTTTCTGATGATTTTACGATTTTCAAAAATTTGCTACACATTTAAAATAACCAGGATCCTCCCAACATAGTTTTTTTTTTAGTTTTTTTCCAATGCATTCTATAACAGGTGGAATGTTTCACATTTTCTGTAAAATGCAATGGAGTAAAACGAAAAAAATCAATGTTGAGAGGGTTTTTGACTCATTCTTTGTCATTTTACCCATTTAACTTGTAACTTCAAAAGAGCGTTTTTGACCGATGCTCAAATGAGCTACGAGGTTCTCATTTTGATAGAATGATCTTCAGGAAACCCCCTATAAATCTTTAAAATATTTTTTCTATTTTGCGTCTTTAATAGCGCTATCTCGAAACCAGCTACTGTATCGAAAGTAGCTGATTTCGACACAGTAATAATAGAATATGTAGTGATTTTTTTCCTAAAGTGGGCTTTATATGTATTTTAAATAATAACGAGACATAAACATTTAAATCTACCGCCAAAACAATCTAGTGTATTTTTTCCTGTGTAAACCCGAGTTCAATCATCACTCCCCCCCTAGTTTAAAAGTAAGGTATAGAATCGACACCCTGTATATGAGAAATAACTCACATAAATCCGCCGAAAAATTTCGCAATCATCAATACTGTGACATTCTGTGATAATGAACTAATTATCACGAATATTGCATCAATTAAAAAACCAATTATTGATAATTTCCGTCGACCTAATGTATCATATAGAAAGCCCCAAATGAAAGCACCACTTATCATTCCAGCATAACCGATTGCATTTAAAACACCTTTCATTTGTGGCGTTAATTCTAGATCACATTGTGCTACTGGAAAAACGTACGACATTGTTGTTGCTTCAAACATTGACGACCATCCGGATGGTATTGCTAGCAATATAATTAAAAAATTAAATTTGCCGAATTTTGTTTCTTTTATAGCTGTTTCAAAATCGGCCGGTTTCTCTATTGCTAAAAATGAATTAATTTTCATCAATTTAAATCGATTAACTACAAGAAAAAAAAACGAAAACAAACAACAATTAAAATTATAAAGTTTACGTTTATTATTATTATTGCTGTTATTTGTTTTAATTAATTAATTAATTAATCACAATAAGCTTACAGTTATTTTGATCCTTTTCTTGGTCATCTTTCATCGATGAGGTTAACGTGAAAATTGCACATTTGTTACTTGGATCTACCATTATTTTCCCACACGAACACTATTTTCTATTTTAATACTGTTCAGTTTTAATATAGATGATGCGCTCTTTTTTTTGTTTAATTAAAATATTTTGTTTGTGTGTATTTAAGGTTTAACTTATCATCGTGTTTATATCGCACAACTGTTGAATATTTGCTACTTACTATACCCAAGCAATTCCACTAGATGATAATAAATTTTCAGACTTTGATAAATTAAAGAGTCAGTGGTCAGATGATCGATATAAATATTGAGTAAAAATAGACGATTATAGTTTAAATTATTAATTTATTTTTAATTGTCCGATCTCGATTCGTCAAAGATTCTTTATGAAATGTAATCTAACACAACATGATGCAACAAAATACAATGATTATTGAATCAACTTTACTGATAAGGACCAATATTTACATATATTATACTTTGTGTAGATTTTTGTGTAAATTTGCAAAATACTTATGTAATTTGTAATTCAAATAGCATTAGTGAAAATCTATTTTTGATCGCTCCTGGATTACTTTAAACTATATTGTATTGCCAATATTTAATTATCTTATTTTCTGAGATAATGAAATTTTGGGACCAGCGTTAAATCGGGTATTCTATGATGTATTCGTTGATTTGTTTCGATTTGGAAAATTTTGAGGAAACTCTAAATTAAAGAGGAAAATCTCGGAGAATATCAAAAAATGTTACACAAAAAGCTAGAAAATTTTTATTTTTTCTTAATAACTTTTTTGAATTTCCAAAATTGAATATTTTCAGGATTTGAGCTTTATCTGTCCATGGATAAGCTTTCAAACAAACTGTTTTTATCTTTAAAATTATAGATACAGCAGTTTTTAGCATTTTTTTCACATGCTACGAGATTTTCCTCTATAATTCGGAATTTGGTCAAAATTTTCTAAAAGGGTAAACTCTATCGGATGCACCGTGAAGTTTTTGGATACAAGACTGGTTACGGCATTTAAATATCTCAGAAAATAAGCGAGATATCGATGATTAAAGATTGGAATTTGGTCGGACACCGGATAGAGAATTGACTCCTGTCTGCCCTTAATAGCTATTAGGAACAAAAGAGAGTATTGCATGAGACTTATCGATTTCTCAAAATTGATAGAATTTCGATCATGTTGTTGTTTTTCGAATAATTTATTTGACCTGACCCGCTGGCCCTCTGACCCAATTAACTGATAAAGTATTATAAAGCAATGCCATATTATTTAAATAATGAAGGTATAAATGAAAATTTCTCTAATTTAGCTATCTTTTTATAATATCGATAAAACGCTTAAAATTTGCGATAGTTTTCGAACTTTGACACACTTTAACGCACTTTCTACAGTTTAGTCATTTAAATTTTGCCATAAATGAAAAAGCTAAACAAATTCTTTTATTTTTTTTCAATAACATTTCTGATTTTTTAAAATTGGATTTTTTTGGGAACCGTTTGCTCTCCGCCCACAAATAAGCTTTCAAACAAGCTGTTGTACGATTTTTTGTCTTAAAAATTGTAAAAATGGTGACATGCTCCGACATTTTCGTCTGCATTTTAGAATTTAGTGCAAATTTTCCAAATTAGGAAACACAGTCGGATGTGCCGTAAAATGCCCGATTTAACGCTGGTCGCGGCGTTTCAATATCTTAGAAAACAAGCCAGAAATCGATGATTAAAAATTGTTATTTCTTCATACATCAAATCTAGACCTGACTCCAGCTTCCCGTTAATTGCTTACTACAGCTCCCTCATTTCTAAACTTTCTAAATCTTTGGAGAAATTCGTAAAGAACGCAAGTATCTTATTTCTATCTATATCTACAATGATAGTTATCTATTTCTAGATCAAAGTTACTATCATCAGCACATACAGTTTAGTGATTATGATAGTTGTTACCTACAAAATAATGGAAATAAGGTACTTGCGCTGTAACCTGCGCAATACTTGTTTTTAGATGCCTAGTATCTTGCTTGAAGATAGTAACCTGTTCTTTGAATCTATGGAATTCGACTAAATGATCATTAACTTCATAACGTTATACGGTTATGGAATTCATCAAGTTTATCTTATTTCAGGTAAGTTATCGAATTATAATATTTATTTATTTACATAAATATACAGTTAAAATTGATAGAAGTCGAGTAATATTTGTAATTGATTTGGTACCTTTATTCTAAACTCTTCAAATTAGTATTTGGTAATAGTATAGTTAAGAAAGCACAACCTGCGAAGAGGATTTTTTTGTTTTAAATAATTCTAAAAATTTAAAAATCCTTACTAATTATTAAAAATCCAAATGTGAAAAATGGTGGTGCACATCCTGCACGTACCAAATATGGAAATATTAAATTCCCACTCATTGCTCCAGCTCTAGCTAACATCATTGTTAAAGAAATTGTCATTGTTCTATAATAGATTTGAAATTATTATTATTATTTATTTATTTAATCAATTTTTACCTTAATGTAGTTGGAAATAGATCAATAATAACGGCTAAAATAATATTAGTAGCAATACTACAAGTACCAATAAAGATTGCTGATGTTGCTATTGTTGTTGTAGTACTGCTTGTAAAATAGATACATATACAACAAAGACCAGAAATTGTAGCAACAGTACTTAATAGTAGTTTTTTACCTAAAAGATTTACTAAATATATAACCAAAATATAAGCAATGACACTAGTAGTGGCAACAATCATCGAACTGGTATAGACGAATGAATTGTCGAAATTCTGAAAAAAATAATTTAGTAATAAAAAATCTTTATGCAAATTGTTAAACAGTGGTAGAATTGTTAATGATGTATTACAGGGTATTTACTCTAAATATGGTTAGTTCTAAGAAACTCCTATTAGTCGACGAGCGATAAAAAAAATATTTTGAGGATTTGTAGAAGAGTCCCTAGGGAACATTTTAGCAGAATTAGAACCTCGTAGCTCATTTCAAAGTTGCTTAAAAAACGATCGTTTTGGACGTTTTGTCGCAATTTCCACCTGTTCCAAAATAAAATGGAGAAAAACGAAAAAAATCAATTTTGGGAGGATCCTAAAGTCATTTTAATTGTAAGTCGTTTTGCGTGTTTAATTCGTTTTTGAAAATCACTACATCGTTAGAAATGAGCGTTTTTTGACCAATTTTCAAATGCGCTACGAAGCTATAATTTTGCTGACATGTTCTTTAAGGAGCCTCTTACGAATCCTTAACATATTTTTCGAATCGCTCGTTGACTAATAGAAGTTTCATAGGTTCAACCATATTTAGACCAAACACCCTGTATTAATGAATATTCAAACCGTATTATTGGTCTTGTAACTAAGAAAAGCTTAAAATCCTTAGTGGGATACGAACCCAAATTCACTGGTTTAACGCACCACTGTTCTCCAAAATAGCTCCCGATAAAGCACCTATCGTTCTATCCAAATATTTACAACTATAATTGGTGCGGACCTGGTAGCTCAGTTGGGAGAGCAAGAGTGCGTTAAACCACTGGGTGGGTCCGGATCCCACTCAGGATTCCAAACTATCCTTAGCTGTAAGAGCGATAATACGGCTTGAGTATTTATTAAAAAAATTATTTTGATTTCTCGAAAAAAACAGATTAAGGGTCCTGTACACATATCTGCAAGCTTGCACAAGCACGTTTTGTTTAAGCAAATTTAAATGCCTGTAGACTAAACTAGCGCATTAATTAGGCTTGTGCAAGCAGCTTGAGGATTGAATGGACTTTTATTATGCACAAGCTTGCAAGGAGAATGTAACATGTGGAGCGAGGATGTGCAACGTCACTCAAATATAGGATTAGGATCTACAGTTTCAGACATACATACAGGGTCTCTTTTTTCAATGATTGTAAATTCGAGCAAAACTTTAAGTAGTTGGCGGGTGATCCGGAAAATTTAAGCAAAATTAGAACCTTATAGCTCATTTCAAAGTTAGTCAAAAAACGATCGCTTTGCACAATGTCGCAATTTTCAAAAACGAGCAAAGCTCGCAAAAGGACTAAGAGTGACTTGTAGACCCTCCCAACATTTTCTCTTTCGCATTACAAAGAAAATGCAAAACATTTCCACCTGTTCTAGAGAAAAATTAAAAAAAAACCGAAAAAATCATCGTTGGGAGGGTCTACAAGTCACTCTTAGTCGTTTTGCGTGCCTTGCTCGTTTTTGAAAATTGCGACATTTTCAGAAACGAGCGTTTTTTGACCAACTCCAAATAAGCTATGAGATTCTATTTTTGCAAAATTGTTCTCCAACGACTCCCCTACAAATCTTTGAAATATTTTTTGCCAACTACTAGGAGTTTCGCTCGAATTGACCATCTTTAAAAAAAGACCCTATAGATATGTTGGCGCTTGCACAAGTATGCTTAGACAAAATGATCGTGAAAGCTTGCAGCTGTGTGTGTGTGTGTGTGTGTGTGTGTGTGTGTGTGTGTGTGTGTGTGTGTGTGGAGCCCTTTACTTACAACAGAACAATTTCCTGTCATATTTTTGGGTTGGATCATATCTAAAGCGTCACATACATTCGAGTTACTACCATTATGATAGAATTCGTAATCATTGATTGCTTGAAAGATCTGTGGCAACCATAATCTTAACGAATTTAAACTCAGTGTTAATAATGTTTGAATAAGTATAACAAGAACAAGATTAATATGGTGTGGTCGTAGAAATAACGGTTTCATCTGTTGCCAGCCTTCTTTCAATGCTTGCATTTTCGTACGATTCGCTGTTATCACATCTTTCAAATTCTCTTTCAATTTAATTTCATCGATTAATTCGTTTATCTGAAAAATGTGTCGAGATTTACTTGATTTCTTTTAAATTTTAATACTAATTATACCGGATAATTATCTTTAGATTGACCAGTATTCATCGTGTAGACGTGTCGAAATACTTGTAAAGCTTGCTTATTTTTACCCATACTCATCAAGAATTTCGGACTTTCCGGCATAAAGATGAAAACAACCCCAGCAATTATCGATGGCAAACTACAAATAAACAAATAAATATTCCACGAATGTATTTGTAGATTGAACAATTGGAAATCTAGATTTTGTGGTATTATAGCCCATGCTAATAATGGTAATATTATACAACCAATATTGAAGACACCGCCTAAAAGCATTTGAGTACGTGCACGATGCTTGGCACATTGAAATTCTGATAAATATGAAGTGAATGCAGCAAAAGGACCATTAAATCTACAATTTTTAGTAATTAATCAATTGATTTTTAAAATCAATTAATTCGATTGATTTGATTACATAAAACCACCTAAAAACTTCGTAATTACCAATAAAGTTTTCGTTTGTGATATTGAACTTGAGATAACAATCAAACCATCACATATGAAACCAATCATTAATAGTTTCTTCCGTCCAAAAACATCGAATAAGAAACCCCATAATAGGCCACTACAAAAACTTCCTATTTTCATGATTACTTTTTTGATAGACATAAAAATATTGTTTCTTACCTAGATATGTGGCGGCATTTAGGTAACCTTTATCATCTAAACTTAAATGTAAATCACAATGTGCAGCTGGGAAGACATACGACATTGTAGTGGTTTGGAATATTGATGACCATCCGGCTGGCAAGCAGATTAGAAGCAATAGAAGATTGAATTTACCATAACCGCAGGCTGTAATTGCTGTTTCGAAATCTGCCGCACCTGAAACTGCATGGGTATGTCAAAAAAATATTTAATGCTCGTTTTTTGCTCCCTCTACTTAAGCTCGTCTTGACAAGATCTTATCTTCAATCGAACCACAAATGTACCAACCTAAGTTTGCCCAAGTGGTTGGATCCACACAAGGTTTTCAGAGTACTCTACTTATTCGAAGTCCTAACTTTGCCCAAATCGTTGCATCCGAATAAGGTTTCCGGAACACTCCGCTTAACCGATCGTGTGTATTCGAAGTTATTTTTGAATGGAGTAAGTAATGGACAAAGAAAACACTCTATTGCACTTCTACTACAGGCAAGATATACTTCATATCCGTAGCTTTGATCAAACTTACTTTGATCTAAGTTTGACCAAAGTTTTGATCGAAGCTTTTTTGAATGGAGGAAGAGAGATAAAGAAAAATCTCGATTGCACTTCTACTACAGGCAAGATATACTTCATATCCGTAGCTTTGATCAAACTTACTTTGATCTAAGTTTGACCAAAGTTTTGATCGAAGCTTTTTTGAATGGAGGAAGAGAGATAAAGAAAAATCTCGATTGCACTTCTACTACAGGCAAGATATACTTCATATCCGTAGCTTTGATCAAACTTACTTTGATCTAAGTTTGACCAAAGTTTTGATCGAAGCTTTTTTGAATGGAGGAAGAGAGATAAAGAAAAATCTCGATTGCACTTCTACTACAGGCAAGATATACTTCATATCCGTAGCTTTGATCAAACTTACTTTGATCTAAGTTTGACCAAAGTTTTGATCGAAGCTTTTTTGAATGGAGGAAGAGAGATAAAGAAAAATCTCGATTGCACTTCTACTACAGGCAAGATATACTTCATATCCGTAGCTTTGATCAAACTTACTTTGATCTAAGTTTGACCAAAGTTTTGATCGAAGCTTTTTTGAATGGAGGAAGAGAGATAAAGAAAAATCTCGATTGCACTTCTACTACAGGCAAGATATACTTCATATCCATAGCTTTGGTCAAACTTACTTTGATCTATCTATAAGCTTACACACATTTGGGTGGGCTTCCGTCCATGTACGGGTCCCCACCCAAATGTCCGTAAGTCTACGTTTATGTCAATTTAAGGCAAGGTCTTGCTAAAACAAGTTTAAGTATAGGAACAAAAGCCATGCCTAAGTGAAGACTAAGATTTGGGGCGAAAAATTGGCACAAACTTTATCCTTTAAGAAGATCTCCTAAGAACAATTACAGAAAGATATTTTAAATTACTGAATCAACATGATTTTTTTTTCGTAACTTTAGTTGAATTCTTTTCCTTGGTTGGTACAAATTATGACGTTTTTTATTGCTTCACTTCAAAACAAACAGCATTTAAAGGACACATTAATAAATCTTTGATTTATAGTTTTTGTATCACGAGTCGCGTATACCTGCGAATATTTTACAAAAATTCATTTTGTCTGGCCTAAGCAGAGGCGTCCCAATAAAGTGTGCTTGATGTGTAAGAAATACGGGAAGCCAAAATTGACTACATTTTCTACTATGTATTAAGTCCTACTGAGCCTTTTAATGTTAATAATAATGTTGTGAAAAAGAGTCTTTTTTCTATGATTGAAATTGCGGCTAAGGCACCTCTTGCAAGCGGCCGGTCAAGATTCTAGGACGCTCCTGGGCTTAAGGCTATTTGTAAGCGGGCCTCGTTTTATTGTCTGAAAAAGTGACAATTTTTAATCATCGATTTCTCGGTTATTTTCTGAGATATTCAAACGCTGTAACCAGCGTTGAATTGAGCATTTCACCGTGCACCCGACAGACTTTTTCATTTTGAAAAATTGTCTAAAGTGCAGAGGAAAATGTCGGGGCATGTCAAAATAATTCAATACAACAATCCAACAATCCAATTTTAGAAAATCCAAAAGTTATTGAACAACAATTCCAAAAATTTTCCCAACTTTTTCATTTTCACTTAATAAATTTTTGGATTTTCATAAATTGGATTTTTGGGACTCCATATGCCCTTCGTACATGAATAAGCTTTCAAATAAGCTGCTGTACGATATTTTAGGTCTAAAATTAAAAGATAATGCGTTGTATTGAATTTTTTTAACATGCCACTTCAAATGCAATATTTTCAGAAACGAAAAAGAAAATTAAAATTTGAAGCCCCCCCCCCCATGCAGTTAACTTTTCTCTATTTATTCATGCAAATTTTATTAAATTATTTTCACTACACAAGAAACTGTGCGGACCCGCTTAACACTAATTTCTTACGTGAAAAGTCATGATATTCTCAGATATTTGGGAAATCTAATCAGTTTTCCACTTAAGTCGGGTGTTCCCCAATGAAGAATAAAATTTGTGATCGATTGAGCTATTTTGGAGCTCGACACCTTTTACCGTTTACAAATGACACGACCCGAGAGTTCGCTTATGGAATCTCCATGTAGGTAATTATATCATTTCAAAACCAAACTCGCGAATCCCCTTAAGTATAGTATACCTTCTTGTTTACATTAGGAGGAAATTTTTTTTATAAGAACTTGAAAGGGAACACCTAGACAATCAATTGCAGGTGGAAGGACCTTTTTGGAATTTTTGTAAATTCGAGAAATCTATGTCAACTTTTGGAAATTAAGCCTTTTAGGCTAATTGTAAGACACAGTCGCATATTTTAATTATTTAATTAAAAAATAATACTCACCTTTGCCCGTGTGAACTGTTGAAACTGTGAAAATTTGCCGTTTTGAGAACTTCATCGTTACAATAACTGTGCGAAATAAAGGCAGAATTACGTAGAAATTTTATCAAATTAACAAATGTTATCATTGAAAAGATGATACTATTTTTTCCATTGTGAAATACTAAAACTATCATAAATATTTAAACTTAAATAAATACTAAGATTTAAATATTAAAATTATTGCAAATTTACATAAGAAAACAGATTTTTTTTCTATAAAGGTGTGATACATTTTTTTTTTGTGACTATAATTGCATAGATTTTGTCTTTAGTGATAACTGGAGATGATAACAAAACAATTGAATATGACAATTGTTATGAATTTTTAACATAAAGTGAAATCTGTTTTATAAATAAAAAGTGAATGGAATATTTAATGATAGCATTACACATTGTGTAATCACGTGAATTTTTAATCCATGTTATTTTAATATTTTTAGATTTCCATTTAATTCACTTCTCAAGTTCGGGGCTTCCAACCGGGACTGAACCAAAAAAAGCTGAAATTTTGACTGGAACGAAAAAAAAAATGTTTTTTTTCAATTGCAGCCCCGAAACTGCGTCACAGGGGTTTTTTTCCTAATATTTCTGCGAAAGCTCAATATTTTTTAGTAGTTTTAAAACCAGAAACCAGTTATTATAGATTCGCTAGGGCTATCAAAAGGTGTAAACTGCATTTTCATCCCTTGTTGAGGGTTGAAGTTATAGATAGTTTTATCGCATTTTTTATGGTTCTTTGCAATTTTCTACGCCATGGTAAAACATATCACCATAAAAATTGTTCTGCTAATAGAAAATTACATAATAAAAGTTTGAGGGTCTTTCTGTATTTAAAATAATTACTCTGTGAATAACTCTTAGGGGTTGTACCTTTTAGGGTGAAATTTGAAAACTGATCATTTGGAACTGAACGGAAAACCGAAATAAAACATTATTTTTGCATGAAAGAAAACCGGAACCGAATCGATATTTTTTTCAATTGAACCTAAACAGAAACCGAAACAAAAAATAACGGTTCGAAGCCCTGTTCAAAATTATCTTTCAATGGTAAATAAATAAATTTTCCCCTTCTTTCCTAAGCCAATTATGTGCCGATACTCTAATTTAGGCAGACAAAATGAGGATTGGTTTTTTTTGCAAATATTTCGGAAACATCTCAGAATTTGGGTTTCTAAGGCCCAATTCTTCTGCCTCAGCGCAAGCTCGTCTCAACAGAAGCTTTCCTTAAATGGATCTAACAACAGGCTTACACACGTTTGGATGAGGGTCTGTAGATAAATTGATTCCTACCCAAATGTCCGTAAATCCACGCTTAAGTCGATTCAAGGCTAGATTAAGTAGAGGAAGAAGAACCGAGCCAAAGTGTAATAGTTAGTGACCGACCCAAGATTCGGTTTCGGCCAAAAATCAGATTGTGTCGAGTTCAGATCATGTGTTTTTTTTCCTTACATACTTTAATTGTTGTATTTTATTCCATTTAACGGACATCTCCAATGACCGGACATCTCTCATGACTGGACACTTCCCCGAATAATTGTTAGGCGAAAACCTCCAATAGCCGGACACCTTCCTTCAGCAGACACTTTCAGTTTGAATTTTTCCACCCTGTAGTGGAGTTATCTCATTATTTGCTACCCATCTACTCACAATCAGATATGTTTTTATTTTTCATTCATTGTCAAAATAAAAATTGTTTAAAAATTGATTCGCCACCTCTGACCTAAGGGATAATTAAGTGCTACTTTAAAAAAAAAATAATTAATTCCAACTTATCTAATAATTTTTTGGTAATTGGGCTCTTGTTTTTTTTTATCAAACACTAGAACTAAACAAAAAATGATTTTATTAAGTATAAAAAAAGTGATAATAATAAATAATAATAAAAGATAATCGAATATTTAGTGGATTAATGTGTAATTATCGCTGTTTGGTAAAAGTAAACATAACACTCCACTTGCTGAAATTAAATAAACATTTTATAATAATTGATAATTTTAATTAATTAAATTAATTACCTATTAAAACTGTACCAATCATATAAATAGGTATAACACAGTTTAGATCTATTAAAAGACCGAAAATCACATTACCAATGATAGCACCAATACGACCAAATGTTGCTGTTATTGCTATAGCTATAGCCCTAAAAAATTAATTATAAATTGTTTAATTTATAATTAATATTTTTATAGAAATGTACCTGAGTTGTGTTGGGAATAGATCGACAACAATACAAAATAATACAGCTTCTAAGACACTAGTTAAAGCTTCAAAAATACAAGACAATACTAATGTTTCCGTTGCACTTTGTACCCAATTTAATGATACTGTTGATAACCCTGATAATATTAAACCAAAAACTGCAAATTGAATTTAACATTATCATTATTATTATAATAATTAATTTTTGTTACACTTACTTAAAACTGTTTTTTTACCAAATTTTCCCATAAAATAACTCAATGATAATGATGTTGGTATACAACTTAAGCCAACTATTATCGTATCAATAAATACACGATTATCAATAGTTGGATCACAAATTTCAAACCAATCATCATTTGAATCATGTTTCAACGATGCACTATCACTAAGAACAATACAAATACTGGCTGTGTTATTTGGGTACGTTGTTTCATATTGATTGAAGCTTTCAAAAATTTCCGGAAACCACATAATCAATGTGTAATAACTGAAATAGAATAAGAAAACAAAAATCAATGAGAATTTGGATAATAATTAAAAATTAAAATTTACCTTCCCATCAATCCGAAATCAGCAAATAGAACAATTCCAAGATATCTTAGATATGATTGAGAGATTAAATTTTTGACTTCTTTACAGAATTTATTAATCTTCCTTTGGAAACGTAATCGTAATGGAATATTTTCGAAAATCTTATTATCATTGTTATTATTTTCGTATTCGCCTTCTAAAATGGTGATCTAAAATTTTTACAATTATTTTCATGGATTAAGCAATAAGTCTTGATCTAGCTCTCGATCTTTATTTTTTGAATAATGTTATAATAAAAATTTTGTTTTTGTGGTACGAAAAACATTAAAGACGGCGTGAGTAGTGATTCATTGAAAAATCACAGTTCTTCGCCTCTTTATGTAAATTTTCGCCTCCCAAATTTCGTTGCTTCAAAAACTATATTTAAAAGCAATGTTAATTATTGCCATTTTGGTAGTTGGTAGCTCTAACAATGTCGTTATTATGTTGTAAGTTTCAATTATTTCTGAGCCTTCACAGAGTATAGATCAACGTTTAAAGAAATGTAATGGATTAGCGCGTTTCAATTTAGTGGAAATTTCAATAAACGAGACACGTGTAGAGTCAGGAGCAGGATCAAGATTTGTTTGTTATCTTTTATAAAATCGAATTTTTACCGGATATGTGAATTGTGATTTGCCAGTATTGAAAGCGTACACTTTTCTAAAAACAGATTTGGCACGTTCGTATTGTTTCTTCGATAAGAGAAATTTCGGTGTTTCCGGTAGGAAATACAATAGTATTAAACTGAATAAACTCGGTAGACTACAAACAAACACAAATATACGCCATGGACTGAAACTATTGCCTTTAGTATCATTGAAATCTGGTGCATAATTCTTATTTAATAGAGTCCAAGCAAGACCTAGAAATGATCAAGAACGGAAAAATTGTTAAATAATGTAACATTAAACAGTCGGATGAGTCATTTAAGACGAAAAATATTTCAAGAGGGTCCCCAGAGAATTTTAGCAAACTTCGAACCTCCTAGCTCACTTGGAAGTTGGTCGAAACACCCTCATTTTGGACAAGGTCGCGATTTTCAAAAAGGAGCTAAAGACGCCAAGAATGACTCGAAGACTCTACCAACACTAATTTTTTCGTTTTTCTCTATTGGATTCTAGAATAAATGCGAAAAATTTCTACCTATTAGAGAATAAAATCAAAACAAAAAAAAATCAATATTGCGAGGATCTTAGAGTCATTCTAAATTGTTTTGCGTGTTTAGTTCGTTTTTGAAAATTGCGACATTGTGAAAAAAGAGCGTATTTTGACCAAGTGACCTAATGAGCTAAGAGGTTCTCATTTTGCTAAATGCTCTTCAAGGAGTCCCCTACAAATCCTTAAAATATTTTTCGAATCATTCGCAAAATAATGGGAGCTGCTTAAACTGACTTAAGAGATTGTCTAAAGTAATAAAATTAGTCCACAATAGATTAAGTAGTAAATAATTTGAGAAGGGTACTGAAATATTGCCACTTGTTACTGTCGTACCAAATGTTTCTATAAAAATTTGCAAAATAGGTCAATCTTCCACAAAGCAGATAATTTTCTAACAAATATTTTGTATTTGTTTAAAATAAAATATTTATACGAAACGTAAAAAGAAAAAATTATACAAATTAAACACTGGGAACATAATTTATTTTTCTATTTTGCGTCTATAATAGCGTTGTTAATATAACAAAAGGAGTGCTTTAATACCTGTTAATGCACTCCTTTTAAGTATTTTAATAGCTAGTATAATTTATTTTCTTAATATTGGCAGCTTGCACATGCGTCTTTTATATCCTATGTGATTGGTGGTGCGCTAAAGAAACGTCAACATTACAGTCACTAAATATACACAGTACCGCAATTGTATGGGCCAATGTGTTAGAGAGAGAAAGCAATTTTTTTTATCCAAAATGGCGGCATTTGTAATAATATGTCATACTATTGGCTATACTCAATAATCTGTCATAAAGTCAGATATCTTGATTTTAAATTCTACTTTTCAATGTTACCAACTTATAGTTTAAAATTCAAATGTCCCCATAAATTTTTATCCAAAATGGCGGTCATTTGCGGTACTGTATATATTTAGTGACTGTAGTCAACATTGGCAATATTACCACAAATTATTTGTTTTTATTATTTTATCTTTGTTAAATGTGCAATTATTATAAACACTAACGATTACATGAGACGTACCGCTAGAATTTATCGAAATCCGATGTACATTATTTGTTAACACAAAATTTTTGCTAAATTTATTGTTGCCATTCACATTTGTGATGGTTTCTGCATTTAAATATAAACAATCTAGGAAGTGCAAAAATCACAATTGAACAATTTGAAAGTGTCGCTCTATGTAGTTAATACCAACTGTCGCGAAATTCTCTAAATTTCAAAGGTTCATTTTTTATTAAATAGGGTGGAAAATAGAACAAATAGTATAGAAAAACTCGTTTAAAAATTCAGTTCCTACACTGGACTATTAAAAAACTCGCGCTGGGTGCTCGTTTTATACATACAGGGTGTTTGGTCTAAATATGGTTGATCCTATGAAACTCCTATTAGTCGACGAGCGATTCGAAAAATATTTTAAGGATTTGTAGAAGAGTCCCTAGGGAACATTTTAGCAAAATTAGAACCTTGTAGCTCATTTCAAAGTTGGTCAAAAAACGATCGTTTTGGACAATGTCGCAATTTTATTATAAAAAACGAACAAAACACGCAGAACGACTAAAAATGACTCAGAGACCTTCCCAACATTGATTTTTTTTTCGTTTTTCTCCATTGTATTCCACAAAAAATACGAAATATTTCCGCCTGTTCCAGAATAAAATGGCGAAAAACGAAAAAATCAATTTTGGGAGGATCCTAAGCTCATTCTAAGTCGTTTTGCGTGCTTAGTGCGGTCTTGAAAATGGCTACATCGTCAGAAGCGAGCGGTTTTTGACCAACTTCCAAATGAGCTACGAGGTTCTAATTTTGCTGAAATGTTCTTTGAGGACCCTCCTAGAAATCCTTAAGATATTTTTGGAATCGCTCGTCGACTAATAGGAGTTTCTTAGAACTCACCATACTTAGACCAAACACCCTGTATATAACATACTTTTATACAACTCTTGCGTTAAAGGCAAATAAGACGCTCGAGAAAAATTTCTCTCGCGTCTTATTTGCCCTCTAACGCACTTATTGTAAAAATAACTATAATCATGTATGTATATAAGTAAATTATTGTATTAAATACATAATATTTATGGAAAAATTCTCTGCTTTGTGGAAGATTTTGTAAAGTTTCATAGAAACATCTGGAACATCCACATCTGATTCTTCATAACCGTAGCAATATTTTATTATGCCTTTCAAATTGTTTATTACTTAATCTATTGTGGACTAATTTTATTACTTAAGTCAATCTCTAAAGTCACATACCTGGTAGAAGTATCACACCAACATCCCAGAAAAATTCCAATCGTCCCAAAATTCGATCGCGATGTTTCTGTGATACAAATTCGCCCAAATATGAGAAAACAATACTGGTAGCACCTATAATACTGACAAAATATGGGTCAAACTGTTTTAAATATTATTTATTTTTTAAATTGATTTAAAACTTACCCGAAACCATTGAAGAATCGACAAATTAAAAATAATGAATATTTTTGTACAAATGATGATGTGATTGCTGCGATAAAATCAACAAATAATGATAACATTATTGCTAATCGTCTGCCTTGTGAATCAGCAATGGAACCCCATAGACTACAACCAGCAATCATACCAATTAATGGCATTGCTGATAATTTACCTTTATCAGATGATGTTAAACGAAAATCACATTTTGCTGATGGTAAAACGAACGATAATGTTGTTGAACTGATTGCACAAGTTGCATAAATTGTCCCACAAACGGCTAGGAGAAGCTTCTGGAATTTGCCAAATTCTACCAAAACAAAAAAAATAATAATTAAAAAACATATTTTTTTTTTAAAAAAAAACTTACTCGAATAGTGGATTGCCGTCTCGAAATCGGCCACTTCAGGACGATTAATCTGGTCTAACAAAGACAAAAAAAAAATCCAAATTAAATTAAAATTACCAATAATTTCCATGATGATTCAAAAATCAACAATAAATAAATAAATATTACCTATATCGTAGCCCATTTGATCGACTATCAGCATCGAATTATCGCCCATTTTCGTTTCAAATTAATTTAATTAACTAGTTAATTGAACAATGGACGGTTCCTGTAGATGTTGGTGACTAAATAACACTGTTTACAACAATTCTTCGTTTATCAATGATTGTTAAATGTTGGAAGAACAAATAACGTTATTTGTTTGTGTTTAGGCAACAATAATTAATGGCGTGATTAAGAAAAAAAAATATTGAGGAAAAAATCGATGATAATTGATAATAATAACAATTTAATTTAATTATTATAATAATTTTTTATAATGTTGAATATCAATCAAAAATTAGTTGCAAACCAGATCAATTTGACTGATAACACAAATGTGTAAGGATTGATAAAAATTTTGTCTTCATATCAATAAAGCCAGCCACAACCAAGTAATTATTGTTGTTATTGCAGACGCTTTTCTTATGATAATGCAATTTCTAGATTAAAATAACTGCGTTTTTATTTTAAATTGTCTTATTTTAGCTTCATTCTTTTGGTTTTATTTATAGTAAAGTTATTAAAATAAGCTGCTATTTTAACTAATTGCCTCTGGATTAGACTGTTCTTTTGTAATGGTTGTCTCTAACAGAAAAAAATCCAAAGGAAATTGTTTGATAAATTTTCTTTATTAAATTATGGTATTTAAAATTGATAATGACCTTAAATTCTGCAAAGATATAAATAGAAAATATAACTACAACAATTTTTTCTGTGTATTTAAAAAATTATGTGATGACATTATCGCTAGGTTAAATTCCAATTTACTCATTTATTTACGTATATTTATTCTTAATTGATTACAAATGTAGGACAATAATTATATTGGGTAGAAACGTTGAGTTTGTCATGTCAGTAGTCTGGTAGATCTATTTAAAAATTGAGGCACTCTTCATTATCAGGCATCAAAAGAAAGAAGGGCAAGAAAATGGAAAATGTAAGTGTTTTACAAGTGTTTTCAGTACATAGATTTACGAAAAAAAAGTTACAATTTTACAGTAATTTTTCTAATTCACTCTCAACTTTTATTTAAATTTGAGATAATTTGAGATAATTCAAAACTGAATAGGATTTGATAAGATGCTCAATTGTGAAAAGGGCTTTACAGGCGAAGTAATTTCTTGATGTAACAAGATCAAAACAAAGTTTATTATCGCTCTCTTCTGCCAGTTTAAGTTTTACCTGAGTGTTATACAAATCTCAGAACTATTTTCAATGTTGGAAAAAAAATTGAGAGGGAACAACATTTTGGATAAAATTTCCAGTTCAAGCTTATTTTCAGCACAGCTCACCTGTATCAAAACATGCTTTAAGTTGGTTTTTTCGGAATATTTCGAGCAATTCCGAACGTAAAATTTGGTTTAGAGGACACAAATCAAATTTTGGTTTTGTTTTTTATCACTTTTAAAAATTGCAAACCACACTTAAAATCCAGGTGTTTGACAAAATTTTGGAAATTTTGCTTTTGCGATATTTAATTTAAGACAAAATTGAGCAATGTTGGAACATCGGGTGTTTTTTGTTTGATATTCTATCTCAATTTTAAAGCCGAAACTGAAAAAAAACCCGAAATTTTAGCCGAAATAAATCTGGAGCTGAACCGAAAACAAAGACTGTTATTTATGCATGTTGTTTAAGCATACCATTTAACACGACCTTTTACACTTTTCTCTTTTCATTTCCTCTTTCCTCTCTACCACGGAATTGCGTCAGCAATATGTACTTCAGGACCCTTAACATAAACTTGCAAGTAAACCACCTGAGGCTAAAACTCCCAATTTCGGTGTTTTTTGTTATATAGGGGTTGTTCATTCTATTCTGAGGGATGCGTATTTTGTTGTTTGTGCCCATTCTCAAGTTTAAGGGATATATTGGGAGTTAAAGTTAACCCTGCAAAATCAGTTTTATTCTAAATATCTCAGAAAAAACTCAATATTTTTCAGTGCTTCAAAAACTAAATAATAGAAATTTACTAGGACTATGGCGTGATGCAAGCCGCGTTTTCATCCCTTGTTGAGGATTGAACTCATAGATGATTACATGTCATTTTCATATGCTTTTTTGCGATTTTCTTCCCCATAGTAAAAGATATCAACATGAAATTTCTTCTGCTAATAGAAAATTACAAAATAAAAGTTAGGGTTTTTCTGTTTTTAGAATACTTACCCTATAAATATCTTATAGGGGCTGTTTATACAAAAAAAAGTTTTTTTCCAAATATCTCTAGATCAACTGAATATTTTTTAATGGTTTAGAAACTACTTGATATAGATTCACTAAGGCTTTCAAAAGGTGTAAGCCGCGTTTTCAACTTTTGTTGGGGGTTAAAGTTATAGATGATTTTGAACCATTTTTTATCATTGATTTTTATGAATTTTAGTGTAAAAAGGCCAAATTTAGACACTTTTAATTCTGAATCATTGAGTGTTTTTGTGAATTCGGTATAGTAAATGGAAATACGATTTTACAGTCAAACTCTAGTTGCGTAATCCAAATTTTAGATTTTTTCTATAAATTAACATTTTTTTGGTGAATTCCAGTTTTAAATTATGATGAAAACGGTTAAATTTGTTTTCAAACAAATTTTGCCATTTAATCGACAAGAGTTTCATCAACCGGTCCTGGTTTTCGAGATATTTTATCTTATCACATGAAAAAAACCTGAAAGTAAGATAAACTTGAAATACCTACCACTTTGTGCGTTTCTAAATTACTAGAATTTTAATTTTATATCCTGAAATCATGTTGAATTCTCAATTGTTGTGTAGTTTTATTTTATTATTCAATTTTGTTAATCCTCATATAACACATCAACGTTCATCAATTTCTCATCTAGTCCACGATGAAGAACACAATAAGAAACCATCAATTTCTCAACATATTGATATTTGTAAGAATGGTGTAATTTGTGTGCCACACGTTCAATGTCCAGCACATGTAAAATTGTCTACAACCATCCCATGTCGTACATTAATCGGTCGAAATGGTGTCTGTTGTACAACAAATCGCAACTATACAGGTAAAAAAATTATCAAATAAAATAGGGCTTCGAACCGTTATTTATTTTGTTGTGGTTTAATTAAAAAAAATATTATTGGTTCGGTTTTCGGTCCTGCAAAAATAACGGTTTTTTCGGTTTTCCTTCTTGATTCACTTTCAAATGATTGATTTTTGAATTTCACCCTAAAAACTTTAATCCCTAAGAGTAATTTACAGGGTAACTGTTTTAAAAACAAAAAAATCCTCAACCAAGCAACTTTTATTTTGTAATTTTCTATTAGCAGAAGAAATTTGCATGGTAATATGTTTTATCATGACGTAGAAAATTGCAGAGAACCATAAAAAATGGGATATACTTAATCGTCTATAACTTCAACCCCTAACAAGGGATAAAAACGCACTTTATATCTTTTGATAACCTTAGCGAATCTACATCAACTAGTTTTTAAACCAGTAAAAAATATTGAGAATTTACAGAGATATTTGAAAAAAAAGACACTGATTATACAGGGGCAATTTTAACCTCCAATATCTCCCTTGAATAGTGAAAATGGGGGTTCAAATTTTATGTGAAATTCACTTAATTTTCAAAATTAGATTTCAAGCGAGCTTCATGAATTTTCCTGTTACATCAGCTTTCTAAAAACGAGAGTTTGCTTCTTTATGTTGGAATTTTTTTTAAATTTGCTTCAATTTTCGGAAAACTAGCAAGCCGATCGAGAAAATTCTTGATGATTTGGAAAACTCTTTCAATTGTCTATTTAAAATCATCTGATAGATATTGAAAATCAATAATATTTTCAAAGTTTAAGCCAGTTATGAAAGAAAATTACGAAAAAAACACGATTCTCTGCCATTTGGAATTTTATCATATTTTTCGAAAATAAAAAACTTTACAACATGCACCTTGAAATGCTCTATCTAACCCATGTTTACTTTTTTAAATATCGTAAAAAATAAGCGAGATATCGACGTTTGAAGATTGACAATCTTCGCACGCCGCATCGAGTAATTTGTCCGAAGGCCCCTTAAATGGTATGCCTGAACCGAAAAAAAAGTTTTTGTTTTCGTTGCGCTCAAAATTTCGTTTTTTTGTCGATCTTCGATTCAGTTCTGGTTCGAAGCCCCAAAACAAAACGACATTTAAAGGTAAAAATTATTGGGGGGTGCTTAGGTGTGATGAAAATGAAACACGGTAATCATCGAACATCTTTAGATCCATTGCTTGTCGAACAAATTGCAAGAAATAGTCGTATCGAAATGGACCAATTAAAATCCCGTGAACGTACCCATTATTTTATAATACAACCGAATTCACCCAATTATGGCCATTTCCTTAATTCCCGTTGGTTTAATTCTATTGATTTCAAAGAAATGATAAATGTTGCAACACATGCTTTGGAATTAATGTTAGCAACGAAAGCATTCAATGATCATCAAGGCTTAACAACAATTAATGATATCGATTATGGACATATTTATCCGAATTTAAAATCAACACCAATAGCTACAACAGTATGCTTAACACCACCATTCTGTCCATATCAACCGGAATTTTATCGACGGATCGATGGTAGTTGTAATAATTTCAGATACACGAATTGGGGTGCTGCTAAAACACCATATTCAAGACTTTTACCAGCAAATTATCACGATGGTAATCATTTTTTGTCTTATTTTTCAATTTAACCATCATGAAATATTATTTGTTAAATTATAGGCGTTTGGTCGATTCGGTTATCAGTTGATGGACAACAATTAACCAGTCCACGGCTTATCAGTACGACAATTTTATCAGATTTAGATGTACCACAGTACGATTATACGTTGATGGTGATGCAATTTGGGCAATTTTTAGCACATGATATCACCCAATCCATCGATTTCACTTACGGTTAGTTGTGGAGTATTTTTTTCTTCTTCAATTACAACAAAAATTATAAAAATTTTGTAACAATTCTAGAGAACGGTAGCGCTATTTCGTGTTGTTCAGATGATGGTTCGTTAGCAATCGATCCACAATTACGCCATTATGCTTGTTTACCAATTTCAATACCAGAAAATGATGGATTTTATAGTCGTTTCCAACAAGGCTGTATGAATTTTGTACGATCTGTATTGGCACCAAATCACGATTGTCGACTCGGCTATGCGCAACAGGTATGTATATGTATACAGGGTGTTTCTTTTAAAGATGGTTCATTTGAACGAAACTCCTAGTAGTTGGTGAGTAATTTGAATAACACTTGGAGGATTTTTAAAGTGGTCCCTGTAGAACATTTTAGCAAAAGTGGGACGCCTTAGCTCCCGTGAAAGTTTGTCAAAAAAGCCTTTTTTCGGCAATGTCGAAATTTTCACCAGTCAACTGTACACGTAAAATAACTTGGAATGATTCGATGATCGCCGTAAAATTGTAAAATGGATAGAATCAAAATCTAACTTTCGAATATACAGCAAGGTCCATGAGCCTCGTCCGCATGTCAAAAGTGTTAAATGACTGTAACATTTGTATTTTGGTAGTCCGTCTTTTACGAGACGAAAAAAATATAAAAAATTACAAGTCAATATTGACCGTGAAACATTGAAAGTCAAAAATCCCTCGCCTCCCTGTGTCGGTCACTGTTCTCTTCCATCAGTTTATTATGAACGTCTCTAAACCAGTGCTTCTCAACCTTTTGCCAAACGAACTACAGCGTCCTACTTTTGCTAAAATATTCTCTAAGGACCCCCCTAAAATATTACTGAAATCGCCCACCAACTACTACAAGTGTATTGAATTGTGGTGGGTAGTATTCTGTAGCTTACTACAAAAAAGTCATCAATATTACAGATGAATAAAGTGACGCATTTCATTGACGGTTCATCAATTTATGGATCATCACCTGAACAGACAAACGAATTGCGTAGTTTTATCGATGGCCAATTGAAAGTTTTTACCGATTTCGGTCGTGATCTATTACCATTGGCTAAAGATCCTGATACGTGCCTGACAACAGCTCAAGGATCCGCCTGTTTTACATCTGGTGATACACGAACAAACCAGATGATCTCTTTAGTGATAATTCATACGATTTTTATGCGTGAACACAATCGAATTGCACGAGAATTGGCAAAACTTAATCCATTCTGGAATGATGAACGTCTATTTCAAGAGGCACGTCGTATTGTTGTTGCTGAATTTCAAGTTATTGTTTATAAAGAATATTTACCGGTGGTGATTGGTGATATTGCAATGGAGGAATTTCAATTGGGATTAGCTGAAGAAACCGATTATGCTTATGATTATGATGAACAATTAGATCCATCTGTACTGAATGAATTTGCAGCAGCTGTCTGGCGATTTGGACATTCTACAGTTGATAATTTATTAAAGTAAATTAACAAATTAAGAAAATTAATTTAATTGATAAAGAAACGATAATTTTTAGAGTTTACGGTCCAAAATATATGGAAGAAGTTATAGCAATACCACAAATAATGTTCCAACCGGGTCGGATACGTAAAGTACCATTCATGGATGAGATGTTGAGTACTTTGATAACAGAACCAATGCAGAATGTTGATAATAACTTACCAGATGCTGTAATAAGTCTCGTTATCATTTTTTTTTAACAATCACTGTAATTTTTTTCATTTAATTTCCAGTTGACCAAATATATGTTCCATGCAGGTGAACCATTCGGTATTGATTTGGCATCGTTGAATATACAACGTGGCCGTGATCATGGCTTAAGATCATACAATGATTATCGTGAATTAGTTGGTTTAAAACGTTTACAATCATTTGATGAATTTGGACCGATAGTAATTAATATCAATGTTTATTAATTAAGTTAAAGTGCAATGATGGAACGAATTGAACTAATATGGGCCGAATTCTGTAACTTTAGTAAATAAGTGACTGTCTCCAAGTTACTGTTAATTATGGGATGTACACTAGGGAGCACATAAAAGAGACTGACACTTTAACGAGGAATATCACATTTTTCGGTTAGTTTTAGGCTTTTTTTCTCGTTAGGGTAAGAAGATGGGCTGGAAGGGGGTGTTAAAATGAGCTTCAACCATACAAAATTTGTAGAAAGTGTATTTCTATTCAAGTAAATACCCAAAATGGCACCAGTAACCCCACCCTCATCTTTTGATTGAAAATCTCTCTTTCCAAATCCTAACATTTGAAAGTTCTGTTATATTGTTACTAACGCCTTCAAAAGCCGGTTTTATACAACTACTCAAAAAGTGATCTCCTTTATGTGCACCCGAGTATATCTTTACTAAAGTAACTTCCCAAACCTTCGAAAGAATTCATTATGAAGTTTAATTTGCTGAAAAAAGACAAAAAAACATCTATGAGGAACTCTTTTATTTTAGTACAAAAAAATTGCACGGACGGTGGTAGCAGTTATAAATGACAGTCACTTTGATAGAGATTAATTTTAAAAAGTTACAGAATACGAGCCTTTATTAATTTTATCTGCCGTGGCAGATTCAAACACCGGATTTTTAAGAGTTAAGCACATTTTTCCCCTAAATCATCAATTTTTAGTGATTTTTACCAATGAACCTTGTATAGAAGACAATTTTGAGGCTTTAATAGTGTTTTGCAAAGGGTGTAAATACTATTTAAGTTCAATTCGATTCATCAATTTACCTCAAAAAATCCCCCTAATTTTCACTTTTACTTATTTAATTGATTTTTGATAGATGTCACAAAAGTTACAAAGTGTTTATAGTTCAGTTGATGATATCGATCTGTGGATAGGTGGTTTATTAGAAATGAAAGCACCTGGCAGTATTGTTGGTTACACATTTCGGGATATTATAGCTGAACAATTCTATCGTTTAAAGAAATCAGATCGATATTTCTTCGAGAATCATCCTAGCATTAATCCATCACCATTCACACCAGGTAAATAAAAATTCGGGTCGTATTCTGTAACTTTATTATAATTACAGAAGACCTACCGATTGAATGTTTAATTTTAATTAAATTTTAGATCAATTGTTGGAATTGAGGAAAATAACAATGGCTCGTCTTATCTGTGATAATAGTGATCATGTTGTTTTAGTTCGTGTACCGTTGAATGTTTTTAAAAAATCTGGAATTTCTGGGCAAGTTCTTTATTATATTATCACTAAAATAAAATCGTAATTTTATTGATTTACAGCAATAAATTTGTGGATTGTGATAGTCTAGAATTACCCAAAATAAATTTGAATTATTGGAAGATCTATACATAGAATCTTTGAGATTTTCCACATGATTTGTTCGTATAATTTAAATTGGATTTTATTGGTTTCTCCAGGATAATATACTCATATTTCTGAATTGTTAGAATAAATAAAATCAATTGAATTTAATGCAGTCTTTATTAATAATAAATTAAACTGAGATCATTACTACAATTTGAAATTATCATTAAATATATAGAGTTTCAGTTCCTATCATTCCAGCCCAATTTGATAAGAACTGGTACCCGATTTGATTGATAAAAATGAAAAGATTTAGAGAGTTTTAATTAATATGGTTATATTTACAACATACGTTCAGATCGATTGTCCTGAAAATTGATGACAAATTAATATTTTTAAATATAAAAAAATCAAATCAATAATTATTTACAAATATTTTTGCCGCTTTTAATTTCTTATTAGTCGAAATGTTGTAGTCATCAAATAAATCCACATTATTATTATTATTAATATCATCATCATTACCGTCATTATCGCCAATTAATTCTTGATTATTTTGTAAATCTTCTTGTCTGTAAATAAATTTAACGCAAAATTAACGAGTCAACTCAGCACTTGTTCTGTGTAAATTAAAGTGTGAAGAGAGCATGGTTTAAAGTTACCAAAGTTACAGAGCACAGGTTATTATTAAACGCAGGGCCGGCCCTAGCGCATTTGGTGCCCTGGGTGATTTTTTCAGCGCCCCTCCAGATATCGATTATTAAAAAATAAATTCAAATAGGGTCGATTTCACCAACGTTTGTTAAATTCTAAGGAACAAATAAGTCATAGATAACGATTTTTATATAGTAACGATTATTTTTAACTGTTCATTAAGCTTATCTGAAGTTGGTGAAATCGTCCTATAGTTGCTTTAATTTAATTAGTGCTCTAAAAGTAGACGATATGTATAAAATTCCTATTCGTTGGCGAGTGGTTCAAAAAATATTTCAAGGATTTATAGGAGGGTGTCTACAGATCATTTTAGCAATATTAGAACCTCGTAGCTCATTTGGAAGTTGGTTAAACAACGCTCGTTTTGGAGGTCACGATTTTGAAAAACAAGCGAAACAAGCAAAATGACTAAGAATGACTCGAAGACCCTCCCAAATTTTTGTTTTCCTCCATAAAATTCTAGAAAAATTGCAATGGAGAAAAACGAAAAAAAAACACAATATTTTTAAGGTCTTCCAGTTATTTTTAGTCATGTTACGTATACAGCTCATTTTTGAAACTCCCAACATCGTCACAATTGAGTAATTTTTGACCAACTTTAAAATAAGCTACGAGGTACTCATTTTTCTACAAATCCTTGAAACAGGAGTTTCACACGAATCTTCCAATTTTAAAGCAACAAATCGGTATTTATCTTTATTTGTTCATGCAGGCCCTCCCTCCCTAAAGCCGCCACTGATTAAACGAATTGTTGAGTCAATTTCAAAAAACCACATGAACATGAAATTGTCCTAAATTAAATTTTCAACTTACATGAATCTCAAAGGATCGACCACCTCTCCTGGATCATTGAAAAGTTGTCGTTGATTCAGGAATGGAGCCATTTCAGCAACAACATTACGTCCATTTATTGCTCCTCCATGTTGTTGTTGTTGTTGTTGTTGATGATGTTGTAATAAACGGGCCAGAAACAATTTGGTAGCATCTAAATTTTGATTTAATCCAGGTAAATCTTGATTACTGTTACCATTCCGTTTACCGTGCGCTAAACAGATGTTTGGTTTTTATTTTTTCCCAATTTGCTCTCAAGATAAATTCAATTATTAAGACTTACCGCCCCAGCAAGCGTGACCATAACTGAGACAAGATCCTAAGGACATAGAAAATTTCACTTGAAATAAATTTGGAACGTTTCGATAATCGCAATTTTTTTATTTTTCAACCGCTTCCCTCTAAAAATCCGTTAACAAAACGAATTTCCTGGAGCAATGGCAAAATTTTGTGATGGTAAATGACAACACACACAACCCCGAAGGGTTGTTTGCCCCTCCCTACACATATTCAACCGAAAAAGAAAAACAGATAGATTTAAAATTCTGCTATTTTTGGATTTGCATTTTAAATTTGTTTTTCTTTCTTGGTTTGTTTTTTATAAAGCTCGACGTATGCCTTTAATATTGCATTATTGAATCTATTCTGCTAATTCATAGATTGTATAGAATTTCTCGTTGTAGTGGATCGAATGACAATTTGGCTTAAAAATAATAATTTTTTTATTATTTTCCACCTCCTTTAAGTGGATATTTATTATAAAAGGTGTGTTGTCCATCTATTTGAGTTTCACTTTGATTAAAATATGTACGAACGGGTTTTTGTAATTAATTTGTACGAAACAAAAATCTAGAAAAGCTCTCAATGTCGCCTTTTGGGACTATTTCAATTATATTCAAACTAATAATAATAATAACAATAAATCTGCATTCTTTCACATTGAGTGCTTTTATCTACAAATTAAGTCACCTTTCGTAAATTGAAGTCAAAAAGCTTTTGCATGTTATTAAATATTTAATGGAAAAAATCAGTGACAGGTTACTTTTATTCAATTACACAAATTTGTTAGAATTATTAGGAGAAAAAAACAAATAATTAGGAAATTTTCGAGGAAAACTCACCAGCAGCACATTCAGCAAAACAGAAGAAAACAATTACAATTGTAATCTTCGATAATTTGATTGATGTTAACGATGACATGTTTCCTTTAAGAGATTTCCCAATTTGAAACATTGATAGTAAAAGAGAGAAAAAAGAAATACACTTATTGTTAGATATGAGGAAAAACTTATTGCTTTACTGTTTATTATTTACCACTCTTTTTGTGTACGAACTGTATCAACACAACAATCTGTAAGCTCGCAACAGAACACCAAAACTCGCTGAGCTTTCCCATTCTGCATCGCTTTTATAGTTGTAACGCCCTCCTACTATCCCATATTCATACATACGCACACACATACACACATATCTTCTATTTTGTCGTTGATTTTATTTTTATTTCCTAAGCATAATCATCATTATTATCACTGTGATCACATTATTGTTTTATAAACAGACGTGAACAAATCATTTATATAGTGGAACTTAAAGATGGATATTTTTATTACATTATATGTACGTGCTTTGATTAAAGCACAATTCTAGTGTTTATCACAAAGTACCATTTTTTTCCCTAAATAAATAAACTTGATAATTAAGCGAGAACAATTTACAATTAGTTCGTTTGTGACTAATCACTGACATTTAGTAATTTAACTTACCTCATAATAAAAAAGTAGTTTTAACGTTTTCGAAAACTATAGTCTCTTCAAAAAAGCTTGAAAATCAATTAAAATTTAATCAATAAAAATAAGTTTTTCACAACTCATTAGTAAAGTTGGCTAAAAATTAATGAATTATATAGTCGAAATACTTTGAAAATCTAAACTCAAAATCAAGAATTTAATCCAAAAATACAAATTGCTTAGTCTTGATGATTAAGGGTTTAACCAAATTACAGGGTTGCTGCTGTAAATATGCCAAATTCGTTTAAAACTCCTATCATCAATCAATGTTGAGGGGATCCTCGAATCATTCTAATTGCTTTGCTCGTTTTTGAAAATTTCAACATTGTCCAAAAGGATCTTTTTTTGACCAACTTCCCGATCAGCTAGGAAGTTCTAATTTTGCTAAAATGTTCTCCAGAAACTACCTTAAAAAGTCTTAAAGTATTATTCGAATCGCTCGCCGACTACTAAGAGTTTCACACGAATTTGACAAATTTACAACAGCAACCTTGTACATAGAGATTTCATAAGAGACATATTGGGCCACATAACTTGAAAACGCTAAGAGGTATAAAGCTCGATAATACCTTATTCGATCATAAATTTTATTCTACATCGGGAGATATTAAATTTTTATTGGAAAACCGATTAGATATCATAAAAAAGATAGTGTTAAGTCGGGCTACAGAACTTCTTGTATGGTCAACATAATGAAATTAAATTTGCATGAATAAATAGAGGAAAGTCAAATACATGGCGAGACAGCAATCAAATGTCAATTTTCTTGTTCATTTCTTAAAATATTGCATCCAAAGTACAATATTTTTTTCAAGGAAAGAAAACCGGATTACTATCGTAAAATAGGTGAAATAAGTGACGAACACCGGTTTTGTTTGCAATGAAGTGACAATACCCTTGAGGATCAAAACTTGAACTTAAATTTTAAACTCCTCCTCATAAAAAGAAAAGTGTTAAATCGCCCCCTTTGCACGATTCAGTAGCAACACTTTGCTATAATAATGATTAGAAATGTTTGAATTTTCCAAGAGAAAATGATGATTAAGGACAAAAATCTCTTAATATGTAGAAAAAAAGTTAAAATTTAGCTAATTCTTCTTAGATTGTAGAATTTACCAAAAGAAACCTAATGATTTTGGACAATAAAGCCTCTTAAACTCAAAATCCTCCTAAATTTCAAAATCTAAATTCAAAATTGAAAGTTTAACTCAAAAATAGTTTCCAAATCGCTTATTTTTCACTACTTAACAGCAATCTTTATTAAAAACTGATGATTAAGGATGAAAATGACTTGAAATCTAGACTTAAAAAAAATTGTGTATATTATTTAGGGCAAATTTACCTAAAAATTTAAGCTTAAATTTAAGTTACCTCCTCCTTCTACTCCTCAAAAAAAATATTCGCGTTAAATCGTCTCTTGTACATGATTTAGTAGTAACATTTGTCTGTAATGTTGATTATAAATGCTTGAATTGGCCAAGAAAAAATAATCATTAAGGATAAAAATTTCTTAATAGATAAAAAGTTAAAAATTAAGCTAATTTTCTTTTAAATTATAAAATTTACCAGAAGAGCTAGTAATTTGGGACAAGAAAGCCTCCAAATGTAGTTTTAAACTCAAAAATCCCCTCATTTTTCAAAATCTAAACTCAGAATCAAAAATTGATCTCAAAAATGCAAAAATAGTTTCCAAATCGCTTATTTTTTACAACTTGATGACAATTTTGATTAAAAACTGATGATTGAGGATGAAAATTTTTAGAAATCTAGACTTAAAATTAAGCCAAACATTATGTATATAATTTAAGATAAATGTACCTAAAAAGTTAAACTTGAATTCGAAATTACTAATTCCCAAAAACAAGGTTAATAGCGTTAAATTGTCTCCTCTGCTCAATTCAGTAGAAAAATTTTGCTCTAATGTTGACTATAAATGCTTAAATTTGCCAAGAAAAAATGATGATTAAAGACAAAAATCTCTTAATATCTATACAAAAAAATAAAAATTGAGCTAATTCTCTTTTAAATTTGTAAAATTTAGCGAAAGAACTAATGATTCAAGACAAGAAAGCCTCCAAAGCTCAAAAATCCTCCTAAAGAAGCGACTAAAGGTGTTTAAATCATTTTCTGTTTACGATTTAATAGCAAAATTCACTATAAAATGCAGTTTTGAAATCGAAAATTCTTCGCAAAAAACGACCAAAACTATCTTAATCTTCTTGTTTTACGATTCAAATTTTCATTATTACCAGTACATAACTCACCTTCTTTTTGCTACGCCTCTGGTTATGCTGCAATAAATTCAGATACTTATCGATTGGTCAGTTCATTTTTAATATAAAATGTAAAAAGACGATTTTAATCAGCGAGAATTTCAAAAAGAAAAGTGTAAAACTTGATGTTTTGAAACAGTAATTGACGCTAACTTCTGAACCGTTACAACTAAAAAAATAAAAAATAAAAAACCGACAACATTGATGGATTGTCATTTTTATAATTATCTCTTTGAATTTATTTATTTACCATCAATTAAATTCAGATTTAATAACTACAATCTATTCAATAATAAAAGCGATCAAAATCTATTAATTAAAGAAATATTATAAATTCGTATAAATCATTATTATTCCTTGATTTCTCATTTACAGTACGTTCAAAAATAGATGTGAAAAATGATAGCGCATGCGCTCCCCTCCTATCACGTGACTGTCAATTTCTTATTACTATTGGTTAGTTTACAAGATGTGGTTAAAGTTGTGCTAATTATAAGGCGCCAAATCCAAATATATATCCTTCTGAATATAGAAAATTTTATATTTGAAACTGTATGATTTGTATATGCTAGTCACGTTTCTCAAGCATGTCACTTATGTAAGCATATACATAACTCACATCATCCCTTTTTAAACGTTAAAAAGTGAATGTAAAAACAAACCAGGTGTCATTTCAAAAGGTTTCCGTTCTTTCTTTCTTTCTTTCCTTCCGTCCGTCCACCCCCAGTGTTACCTGTCTTTTAAGATAAATTATTTTATTTTTATAAACATATTCGTATTTATCTCTTTATAATTGTGGTTTTATTTTTTATAATAGCACCACCACATTCGTTGGATGTCAAAGTGTCATATTTCTACTACATACGTATATAGGCTATATTTAAAAGGTTTTATTATGCGTTTGAATATAGCAGGATTATGACATCTACAGACGTATGATCAAAAAGAGGACTTTTTTTGGGGGAAAAAACAGGGGGAAAGTGAAGAGCTACCGTTTTATGATTATTTGGTCGTATTGCCGTCAGGAATCATATACAGAGTGTTTCATTTAAACGATTAATTTCCAAATCGGTTTCAAATTGATTTTGTACACTAGTTTTATGGATGAAACCATAATAATTCTGAAGATAGTTGAAACAAATGGGTTGTTTCTATTATTTCATGATAAAATGTATATTTCTGTTGGTAATTTATGATAATGAATTGCTGAAATAGGGGTGAAAATTGTTGAAAGCTCCCCAATTTTATGAAAGTAGAATTTTACTTTTCAATTTGTATAATAAAAGATGAGTTGAAATTGTTTTCAAAGTATAACGGAAATTATGTTAATTTGTAACTTTTCACCAAAAATTATAAAATAAAATAAAAAATAATCACCCAGAAATGGTGGGTATTACTAATTCTCTATAGAATTTCATCATAAGCGTATCTTTCAATAGAGATAAATAATGAAAATAGAAAGAAGAACTGTATGTATAGAAAGTATAAAGAAACAATCATAAATTCATCTTTATGTTTGACTTAAAATTGAAATAAATCTGAATTTTATAAGAATTTCTCTACACATACGGGTGTAATAAATAAAATTTCGTTAAAGTTTGTAAAATTCCAAACAAAAACTCAAACAAATTGTAATAAAATAATTAGAATCGCTGCTTTTATTAATTGAATCCAATCAACAGAAACGGCTTAAGTTGCATTCACATGGAATGCTAGACAGACTGGACTAAATGAAAATGGAGCGGCACATTTTCAAAATTTAAGTGAGCTTCATGTCTCCCCCCTTGCATTATCTTTCTAAAAACAAAAGATGTTTTTTTATCTTTAAAATTATCACTGCTCAATTTTTTTTTTAATCTGCTCCAGTTGTGGGAAACCTAAAAAACATATCAGGAAAATTCTTGAAGATCTAGAAAGCTCTTTTGATTTTTTATCTGGTAACTGAATAATTAATTAAAATCAATAATATTGGCGATATTTTAGCGAGTTATGAAGGAAAATGTACGGAAAAAACAAGGTCCAAGAGGCTTCCATGCTATCCCAAATTTTATCACATTTTTCTTCAATGGAAAGCTTCAGAACATGCACGTTTAAATTTCACAATATTTTAAAAAATAAGCGATATATCGTTGTTTGAAAATTGATAAATTTCGCAAGTAATAAATCAATAAGCCCCTTAAGTGATATGCCTGAACTGAAAAGAACCGGTTTTTATTTTCGGTTCAATTCCGGATTTCGTTCCGGTCAAAATTTCGGTGGTTTTTTTTTCAAGTTTTCGGTTCAGTTCCGGTTCGAAGTCCTGATCTCGCTGAAAATTTTAAAGAAACTGATTCCTAAATTAGGAATCTACACGAAATTAGACTTTATTCTACCAATAGCGATTGTACTTATCGTTAGAATAACTAAGAAATTACTGTACTTCCATTCACCATTGTCTACTTATAATTTTGGTAATTGGGTAAATTGTTCTGTATTCCTACATGTACCTATACTGTAAAGTTTACTTGAATTTTATAAACAAGTTATGTTCTCTCCATTAAACTACTTATTGGAGATGTTGTTATTATTGTAAAATGAGTAGTTTCAGTAAATTGTGATTCAAATTAGACTTTGTGAACTTGATTCTCAAGAAATAAGCTTTATGTAAGGCGATTTCGTTTGCGATGGCCTTTTTATCATTCTGTTCGAATACACATTTACAATACATATTGTGTTGGTCCTGTTAGCTCAGTTGGTAGAGCAATGGTGTACCTACAAAAGCAAAGGCCGAGGGTTCGTATCCCACTCAGTATTGCGAACTTTTCTTAGTTGTTATACCATAATAAGCTTGATTTGATATTCATTAGTACATCATTAAGATACAATCGTTTTGAAGTGTATGATGAATTTGATTCAAACCGTTGTTCTCGAAGAATTGTGAAAACACAGTTTCAGAGCCACTGTTTTAATTAATAAATTTTGCCATTTTTGTAATGTGTTAAAAAAAAAATTACCGATTTTTTTTGCATTGGTAAGGCAAGCTATTTTCAATCCACTATAAATTGGGTAATTTTCAACTGAACGTACAATAGAAAATGTACGTTTACAGAGCTATTAACGCACAGTTTCACATACTCATTCTCTTATTCATTCCTATAATAGTAGACGTGCCTATGTTTCCTATTAACTATTGTTCTAAACTATATACCTGTATACATATACCTATACATAATAAAGTTCCAATACTTGATTTTTTCTTTTATAAAATATTAATTGTAACAGCAACCATAATAATAACAACAAGAACAACAGGTTATCTAATTACAAAGATATAACAGAAATATACGCCCCGCAACGCACCACAATCTGCTACCAGGTAGTTAATTTAATAATATTTCAGGTAAAATTAAACAGTGGAATTTGAGCTTTTACTATCGAAGAATACACAGTGACGGGGGTGTATTTGTGCCTATTTAGGTGGTCGATATAGAAGTTTAATAAATACCTATGTATATGTAAGTAAAGGTAAACTTTAAGATCAATCTTTAGTATTCAATAAAACAAATTTATTAAAAGCTCTAAACACTATTCTAATTATTCCAGTTAATGGTTAATTAGAATTTTAATTTCCTCTTGTAATTTTGTACCTAACATTATTTTTTTTTGATGTAACAGTTGTTCGAACGACAGGTAATTCAATTGATTGCATTTGAAAGGTGGAATTGTTTACATACGCTATCAAACACAACTCTATTTGTTCTTTTTTTTGTGCCTACAATACCTCTATTGATAAAATGTGCAATTTGATAGTTTTTTAAAAAGGACAACTACAATATACACAAGTATATTGTAGATAATATGATAGAAATATAAGGTTAAATTTGAATTTATGTATTGTAATAAAGTTTTATAAATACAAAATTAAAGCATAATTGTCTTATAATGTGGATAAGCTTATTAAAGGAAAAATTTAATAATAACTTCACCTATACACCGGTTCGTGGAAATTTTAAAAAGAGAGATTGTGCAACTTCTTATATATCACACATTCATCCATAATCACAATATGCTACCAATTATTTGATACTTTGCACATGCTACCGAAATTTCCATTACAAAGAAATAAAAAATAAGTATAGACAGGGTTATAGTTAGACTTTAATGGGCCTTATACAGTCGGTTTCAGAAAAAAGTGACTGTGTTTTGAGCGAGCAATAACACGTTTTCGTTTTCGTGTAAGTTGGGCTTTTTCTCTTGTGAGGGTAAAAAGATAGGAGGTGTTGGACGAGTTTCCATTATACCAATAACATCATCTTCTTCTGGCTGAGTAATTTTCTCTAAAAATCCTGTTATGATCGCCCTAAAAGACTGTTTTACACTACCACACTAAATGTGGCCATTTTTTTGTGAAACTGAGACTTAATTTTTAAAATAAGGGTTTTTTCGGTTTTCAGTTTTCGCTTCAGTTCTTAATGATTTACTTTCGAATTTGTAAATTTCACCCTAAAAGCTACAATGTCTAAGAGTTATTTACAGTGTAACTATTTTAAATGTAATTTTCTATTAGTATATGTGTTACTATAGGGTAGAAAATCGTATAAAACATAAAAAATTATATACAAATATTTATAACTTTAACCCCCAACAAGGGATGAAAACTTTGCTTACACCTTTTAATATCCCTAGCGAACCAGTTTCTAAACCATTAAAAAATATTGAACCTTTATGGAAATATTTGAAAAAAGAATTGATTTTACTGGGGTTACTTGAATCCAAAATATCTCCCTGAAATTTAAAGTGCCGCCTTCAGGTAATGTCTGAGCGCTAGTGACAGCCCTGACTTTCAGGACACTTATACATATACATTATAAATAAGTTGCCTAACAAAAGCACAATACGAGAAAATGAAGTAGTCAAAAAAGCACTTTTTTAGATTTGCTAGGCCGGCGGCCCACCGGGCTTTTGTCCAGTTGCTCAGTCCGCCTCAGTTACACAATTAGAGAGATGTGAAAATAAGAAGAAACGCCCAACAACATGGTCAAATCCATAGAAATTTAGTTTTTCTAATTAATGTTACTTATAAATTGTCATTTTTTAACGTGGAAACACGGTGTAACATACATTTACGTTATTTTTTTATATAGTGGGCTTATCTTTAAAATCAAAGTTGATGTTATTCCACTTATTTTCAAAAAAAAATCCAAGATAAATGAAATTCAGGTCGAAATTCCTAACAAATAAACAAACAAACAAACAAACTCAGTAACAAGTACAGGTGAGAGTACGTGTCACATGTAACAATAGGGGCTTTAGTTTGCATTAAAGCACCAAAATTTAATGTTTACGTACTTTATGTTAGACGCAATCATCTAATGCATATAGTGTTTTTTTTTTGTGTAGTTTTTCCTCCTTTATAATAATAAAAATAATAATATTTTTTTTATGTATATGAAAGTCATACGCACAGAGAAATATCGATCGTCAAATTGTCTATTTATCAAAATAATTGTTCCCATTTCTCTACAGATTTACAAATGTAATTAAGATTGAGCCTATGATCAAAAGTTTGTAATTAAACTGTTTGATTTTCACGCAACTTTACCAAAATCATCACCAAAATATTAATAATTTTGTTAATCTTGTAATTTAGATTCGATTTGGCTTAAATACAGTGAAACATCTATGTACATATGATTCTATATTTACCAATCAATGCGGCGTTTATTTTATCAATTTCTGAGATAAAATTGATAAAAAAAATTGTAATTTTTTTATTATAAGAATGATTACATGATGATATCAGTCAATTATTAAACAACGCTTATTTATCAAATAGACAGGTTTAGTGTCAGATAATAACAAAAGCTCACAAGAATGAATGATTGTTATTATTAAAAAAAAAAATGATTAAAAATTATTTCCAGATAGTTTACATATACCAAAAGGTACTCTGAACACCTTTGTATCTATATCGATAGTCTATACAGGACCGCCCCTAGCATGTCTAGCATTCTGGGCGAGAGTTTTGCGGCGCCCCTTCAGGAGTGACAACGACGTCAAATCAATCATTAAAAAATAAATTCATATGGTTCTTATGTCGCCCTACATAGGACTGCTCACTGGACACTGTGGACTGAGGAAGCATCTCAATAACATTGGGATTGCAAAAGACCCAACATGTAGGGCCTGTGAAGAGGAGGATGAAACTTCCCTTCATATTCTATGCTACTGTGAGGCCTTGAAGGATCTCAGAGCGTGGTACCTGGGAAGGGAATATATCTCTCCGGAAGAAATAAAAAGTACTCCCCTGAACAGTATCCTGGACTTTATTAAAAGAACGGGACTACTGGGGGAAGACATTTAACCCAAATTAGGTGAATTGACGAGCGTACAAAAGGCCTTAAAGGCCGGGGTACAGTGAGGTGCGAACCACGGCTCGGGTGAGAGGGTCTGGGAAGAACCTCTCACAAACGGATAATAATAATAATAAAATATGTCGCCCTACATGTGCCTTGCGCCCTGATTGACGAGCAACCAGAAAGCCGTTACTGAGCCTATATTTGTTCTTACATTCAAGCGAATATCGATATTCTGAAGAAATCTATATCTAGATCTCACGATTGTAAAGAAGATTTATGCGCGTATTTTTAAACCGTACTTGAGGCAGTCTCTATGCTTGAGCATGAGCTCGAGGCCAGATTGTGTAACCAAACCAAACAGAAAGACACTTGTACTCAAGATTAGGTTGTAGTTGCCTTGAGACGAGCTCGCATTTCACAGAAGGTGCACTTACATGTCAAAAGAAAAACGTGACATTGTCAAAAGTAATTACAATTCGCCAAGTTCTCAACCCTCCATATACTCAACCTTGACTTCCGCCGAGTATCTCCGAAGTAAGACTTATAAACCACAACTCTTGCTTGAGATTAAGACTTGAGATCACGTCTGAGGTTGGTTTATAAATACGGACATGAATGAATAATAACATAGAGATTTCAGCTTTATGGGAAAACTGTAATCGAAAAATTTGCTAGGGAGATGCTGCCATCTTTTTGTTATGTTATGAGTCCTAATCCCAACTGCGTGTTTTTTTTTATAAAAACGAATTCTTTATGATTTGCTGTTTTTTTTTTGAGAGATAGAAAATATTGCCCTCTCTTAGGTAATATCGGGTAAAACACGGTATTTCTTCTCGCAGTTGACTGTGCTTTTCTTACGTAGTATCGTAACTGGATTTAGAAATTAACATTTGTTAATTTATCATTAAAGTGACCGAACCAAGTTACGATACAACTTAAGCACAGACATCTTCGAGAGGAAATATCGTGGTAGACCCTGTAGATGTACTCAGTGATAAATCTGGTCTGAAATTGTATACCCACCGCTAGGAATACTTCGATAGTGTCGGCATCTAGTAGTCGGAATACACATAGCGCTTAGAGTACTTCGACAGTAGCGTTGTCTGCTGTCGGGAGTACTTTTTCGATTACACAAAAATGCATAGGCCTGGACTCTTTATGTTGTTATTCACTCAACGCCGAAATGTTAATTGCTAACCATAAGCCTTGTGTTATATAAAGATGAATTATTTTTATAAACTAGGCCTTAAAAGAGACTACACCACAGATTCCTATACGAATAAGAATTCTTGAAACTAAAATAGTGTTACTATGTACTTATGTCTCTGAAAACTAGATGGCGCCAATATCTAGAATTGGATAGAGTCCCTATAATAAAAGTCTGGCCAATGTAGTGTCAAGTTTTCATTGGTGCGGCCATTTTCTGTCACAATTTGACATGTGAGAGCGGGAAATACAAGATTTTGTATATTTTAAAGTTATTTTCAGTTAGAAGTACAAATATTTTACTATTCTCTGGAATAAACTAAGTTAATACAGGGTGATTCAAGAGGATGGGCCATTAAAAGTATAAGAAGTTCTAGTTATTGGAAGTTGATGTAGTTTGGTATGTAGCCATTATATCCCCTGAATTTTCTCTAGAAATTATTTTCGTTGTTCTAGCTACCCTCCTTATATGGGGTAGTGCACCCTACTCTCTTATTTTAAATGGAATGATATGCTTTTTATTACATTTTTGAATTCTTTGATGAAATCGAAGGAGACTTTAATAACATGACCCATGGCTTAGCGCTGAAAGTTTTTCAGATATTTCAGCTTTTAGTTCAGTTTTAAAATCTGCAGTGTTTAATTGAAAAATTCATATTTTTGAAGCTATAGAATTTGAAATGTTGAAACTTGGAACCTAAGTAGTAAAAATAATGTTCTTTTTGCCAATTTAAACAGAATTCAATTACCTTTCAGCGTTTAGCTGAAATAAGTTTTCCTTTCAGGCGATTTTCAAACTATAATATTTTGCTTATTTTAAATGGAACACCATATTTTTTATTATATGGTTGGATAGAGAAAAAAATTCTATATCAACCTGTATTAACATTTCCTATACCTATCTTTGATAATTTTTCAGTTATTCAAAATTTTCAGTTTCGTCCAATCACCTCTCTTGTAACGAATTCAACTATAACGAAACGCATAGAAGGCTTAGACAAAAATCAGAACATCACAAATGACGTTAATATTGAATATTTTACATGTTTTTCCTATAACTTTTAAGATATTCCACATGCATAAAAAACAAATCCAATTAATATTGATTTAAATAATTATGAATTTCTTCCACTTTCCTTCCTTGAGATATTTTAAAATTAATCAATTAATTTCATCTTAATTGTGACAATTGAATTGAAAGTTGTTTTGCTAAGCCTTCTATGTTTTATATTTTTTTTCAAGAGAGAAAATTAGATGAAATTGAAAATGTTGAATAACTGAAAAACTATCAAAGATAGATATAGAAAATGCTAATACAGTTCGATGCAAAATAATTTTCTCTATCTAACCATAAAAAGAAAAATATGGTGTTCCATTTAAAATATGCAAGATATTGTACTTTAAAAATTGCCTGAAAAAAAATTAATTTCAGGTAAACGCTGAAAGATAATCAAATTCTGTTTAAGTTGGGTGAAAGTACATCATCTTAACAACATAATTTCCCAGTTTTAACATTTCAAATTCTATAGCTTCAAAAATATGAATTTTGCAATTAAACACTGCAAATTTTAAAACTGAACTAAAAGCTGAAATATCTGAAAAACTTTCAGTCCTAGACAATAGGTCATATTATTAAGGTCCCCTTCGATTTCATCAAAGAATTCAAAAATGTGATAAAAAATATACCATTCTATTTAAAATAAGAGAGTAGGGTGCACTACCCCATGTAAGGAGGGTAGCTAGAACAACGAAAATAATTTCTAGAGAAAATTCAGGGGATATAATGGCTACATACCAAACTACATCAACTTCCAATAACTAGAACTTCTTATACTTTTAATGGCCCATCCTCTTGAATCACCCTGTATATAGTTTAAAAGTTCGCGAAGTGGTAAGTAACGGTAATTACATGGTAGTTGATGCTCATCATATTTTGAACTGTCATAATTTAAAAACTGAAATAATTACTAGATTTATTACTTTTACATTGAAAATTGCTTGTAAAAGAAAGACAAAAGTCCGAATTTGTAAGGATAGTAAAAGCATGGCCATGCATAGTGTTTTGAAATAATAAAACATAGTTAATTTTTGACTTTTTACTTTTATTCCTCAATAACACATTTTACTGATAAGCTGATAAGTTACTGCTGCGTATTTATCTCATTTCGTTCATGCTCTAGGTTCCTACGTGCAAACTATTTCTGACATTTTAAAATTTCGCGCCACGCGTTGTGACAGAAAATGGCTGCTTTGGCCAGACTCTTATTATAGGGACTCTATTGGATACATGAGGATGGGGACATCTAGCTTTACAAATCGTAAACTAAAGGAGACAGGGTAGTATTATCGATTTTTTTATCAAGATTAAGATGTTGTAGTCATCATTTATTTACAATTGTAACCAAATTTGGATTTTTAACAAATAATTGTTAGAAGATCCGATTTGTTATATGTATTTAAAAAAAATCTGTAAAATTTTGTCAACTTCTATACGGTGGTGTCCTCTACGCACTGAAAATATGAACAATCTCAAACTTTTAAGAAAACTTCTGTAATTTCTATAATCGATTACACATTTTTTTCAAAGTTGCTTATGAATAAATATGCGGATTTAACGTGTGTATAAAAAGGATAAATTTTAAAATTAATGCTTTTCGTTGAAATTCGGTACGGCTCATTAGCTTTAAAAGAAAAATCACCATTTAAATCCTAACAAAGCATAGGTACGCGAAATTGTCCCCAAGAGATTTGTCTTTCTGTCCAATTTATCTTACTGTTTGTGTCAAGATTATCACACGTTGTATTGAGCTAAAAAATAAACGGGGGCAAAAAATAAATAAAATTCGATAGCTGTCATTTGTGAATGTCAAGTGAAAGTCCAGTTAAAATCAGACATCTAAGAATAAAAAGCAATTAATTAACAATAAAACCGAAAGACATAAAGTACACCAAACCAGCATCATAATTTGCTTGAATCAAACAATTATTCTTAGATATTTTTTTAATAGACGTTAATAATCATCAAATCGCCAACTTTAATTATTTATTCTACCATTTAAGTATCGATTAAATTTCTATTTGTTGTTACAGTATCATTAAAATTGCTCAAAAGTGGAATTTCTAATTAAATTTAATCCCTGCATCATCCGACACAAAAAGAACGAATCTCGTACAGATATTTGAATAAGTGCGTCTTAAAAATGAAACCAATTCCAACGCATAGTATTTAACTTACTTCAAGGGTAGCTTAAATTAACCCTCAAGCTAAATTTACACTTATTCACTTTTACATACAGCTTATTGTTAGAGGTTTTGATTAACTAAATCAAATTTCATAAGAATTTCACTAATTAGTTCAGATTGTTAATTAAGCTTAATTGATTTTTGAAATTTTGTTTCAGCTTTCATCACGTCTATCAATGAAAATTATTTTTGTATCGATCTAACATTATAACACAAATAAAAATGATGATAATGATGATGATAATAGAGAAAATTAACAACCCTTTTTTGTTTGTTGTCCGTTTAACAATAACAATATTGATTTGTTGTTATCATTATTATTATTACTATTATTATGAAAAAAATAGAGGATTTAATGAAAGACTATTGGAGGCTTATTTGTGAATTTTATTGTGGATTAAAGACAGAAAAAAATAATAAAATCGTGTATATACAATGGACAAAAATGGGGAAGAGCGCAGGCCGAGAGCGCGATGTATAAAGCTCAATTCGCAGGAATCAGCGCACACCTTCGTTTGTGTTCCTGCTGTGCTTTAGTCTCTTCTATCCTATCGAAAGACGATTCCCGGTTCCTCAACCATCTCAGCATTAATTCGATCTAAACATCTACAGTACAACACAAGACAAGACTTTTAAGGTAAGTCCTTTTATAATACTTTCTAATAATCGAGAGTAGTAGATATTAAACTTTTCTCTACGTACAAAAATTCTAAATAAATATTGAAATTTTTATTGGAAGTGGAAGATTTTTTAAAAGCTTTCAGATGTACCTATATACCTTTTTATATCATTCTTGACGGTTGGAGAATTGGGAAAAAATCGTAAATCTATATTTTGTATAATAACACTATTTGACGTAAATAGTGGAATCGTAAAATAGAGGGTGCGTGATAAAATTTATCATTGTCCGACAACAACAACAACAACAATAACAACAAAATGGGGTACCTAAGACAGGTACATTTCCACAATAATTACAAGTTTATTTAAAAAATAGAGATAAAGGTAGCGGTTTTTCAATCTACAAGAATACCTTTTGGTTGTTTAGTTCGTGTATAGATAAACGAGAAACAATCTGAATTGTAGCAATAACTTTATTTCCCTATAGTTTAGAAATGACAAGCTTTCAGTATCTGTACTGGGTATTGTTGCGTGTTTAAATTGTAAACATTGACACTTAAACGACAATCAATGCTTAGATCCTGTCGGTTTATTTCTAATAACAACAACAACAATAACCACAACAATGCTACAAAACAAGTTTTATCTGTTTGGTAGAAAAAAATTGATTGTTCTTTTGAAATATTTGAATGAAATTCATGTAATTTATAGGCGAATTTTTCATCTTTAAATTCGTATAGAAAGGGGATTAATACGGGGGAATAAGAGGAAGATTACGGAAATGAGGTTCCTTTTTAGAAATTCAATTAGCGTGTTAGCTGATATCGTTTTTTTCTCTGTCCGTTCCAATTTTTGAAATGATTTGTTTCAATCTTCTAGGTATAATCTGAGGAAAATTTATAGAAATTGAATAGAATACCTACAAAGTGTTTCAACTATTTTTGAACTACTGATTATTCTCTTATTTATGAGAATAATAGTTACAAGAACATGAAGAAGTGAAGGTGGAATTGTAAACTTTTTGTCAAAAAGAATTTGAAACTTATCCTTATTGAAGAAAAATTGCGGAATTTTCTGTGAAATTTTAGATTAAAAGTGCTATTTTTTTTCGAAATCTTATATCTGTCATTTAAAATTGTAAAATATTCGACATCAATTTTAGCTTGAAATATCAAATAAGTGCTAAATTTACCAAAATCCAGTGACATGAGAAGGTTAGGTACATCCCATGGCATAACTGCGTCCAGTGCACCCATAGCCATAGCAGGGGTTGTAGGTACACTGGCAATCAAAAAAAAAAGAGATCGAGTCTTGAGGGAGAATTTCACATATTTTCGTTAGTGTGAGTCAAGTTGTTTTTCTCGTGAGGGTAAGAAGGTGGGTAGGCAGGAGGTTTTCAGCCAGTTTTTCAGCAAATTTTTTAGAATTACCCTCGTTACAAAAAATAAGAATAAGTGAATTCTAAATTCAGGTAATTTCAAATATTAATAACTCCACCCTTTTCTTAAGATTAAATACCTGTTTCCCAAATGCTGACCTGTTACATGGTAATGACCGCCCTCATAAGCCTGTTTTACACAGCAGCACATGAGGTGGTCCCTTTTTTTTGATCGCCAATGCACCTGTCTAATTGTTCATTCTACTACTAATGGTCAACATTTCGAATTTCCAAACAATTTTTGCTCAGACTGAACTCCTATTATTTGGCGAGCGATTTGAGAAATATTTCAAAGATTTGAAAGGGATCCGTAGAGTTTGGTTTAGTAAAATTACAACCTCATAGCTCATTTGTAAGTTGGTCGAAAATCGTTCCTTTTGGACAATGTCTCGATTTTCAGGAACGGGCTAAGTACGCAAAATAACCAAGAATGACTCGAACGCCCTCTCAACACTGAGCTTTAATAAAATGAAGAGAAATTAAAGAAATAAATAATGTTGGGAAGATCCTTGGGACATTGTAAGCTCTTGAAAATCATAACATCGTCAAAAACGAACGCTTTTGAACCAAAAATCGATGTTTGAAGTTTTCTATTATTTGGGTATTTTAACACAGTAATATTTTCCCCACACTTACAGCCAAAATGAAGCTCCTTATCAAAGTACCCCCTAAGGTTGAACATTTTTCAAAATTTTTATCAACATACCTGGCGTCGATTATATCTTAAGGGTTTGTAAAGGGGTCCCTGGAGACTATTTTAGCAAAATTAGAACCTTGTAGCTTTTTGTGAGTTGGTAAAAAAACGCTCGTTTCTGACAATGTCGCAACTTTCAAAAGCGAGTTAAGTACGCAAAACGACTAAGAATGACTTTAATACCCTCCAAATTTTGATCTTTTTTATTTCACTTCATTGCATTCCAATATATTCCAGAATGTAACTCTTTCTTGAAAATTGCAATCTTGTTCAAAACGAGCGTTTTTACTAACTTCCAAATAAGCTACAAGGTTCTAATTTTCATAAAAGAATCTCCAGGGACTCCCCTACAAATCCTCAAGATATTTCTCGAGTCGCTCGTCAAATGATACGAGTTTCATAGTATTTGTTAGAATTTTTGTATCTTTGCCAACTATTTTGCATATTCCAAAAATGTGGAATTAATGTTAGGAACCTACAGCAACCTAAAGACGGCCCTGATCATATGGTCCCGACAGGTAGTGGCGCAGTTCGATTACATCCAGTGAACTCACTAAAAATACATGGTGTTTGACCCAAATATGGTCGATTCTATGAAACCCCTATTAGTCAACAAGCGAGTCGAAAAATATTTTAAGGATTTATAGGAGGGTAATTAGAGAACATTTCAGCAAAATTAGAACCTCGTATCTCATTTGTAAGTTGGTTTCTGACCAAAATCAAAAATGATTTTTTCGTTTCTCTTCATTTTATTCTGGAACAGGTAGAAATATCTCGTATTTTCTCTGGAATATACTGGAGAAAAACAAAAAAAAAAGATGGGAAGGTTTCCGAGACATTCTCAGTCGTTTTGCGTGTTTAATTCGTTTTAGAAAATTGCGACATTGTCCAAAACGGTCGTCTTTTGACCAACTTCGAAATGAGCTACGAGGTTCTAATTTTGCTAAAATTTTCCCTAGAGACTGTCCTACAAATCCTTAAAATATTTTTCGAATTGCTGGTCGATTAATAGGAATTTCATAGAATCACCTATCATATTTAGATCAAACACCCTGTATTTAGTGAATTTTCAGAATCAGTATGAAGCTCTATAAAAATTCTTCATTTCTATCTTTATACGATACTCCCTACGAATAAATTGTTCCTATTTTTATTCCAAAACAATCATTATTAGTATTATTAACGATAAAAATTGGATTTATGCCCGTATATTGTGCATGGGTGGTAAAACAATAAAAAAACAACCTGCAATAAATTCCCCAAAACTAGTTAACAGACAATGATAATAATAATAAATGTTCTGCTAGTTTCTAGTTTGCACCTCATTTTACGGCCATACACAAGAATCGAGTGAATCAACATTACGTGATTCCATTTACATATCCTGACTAAATTGGACATGAGTGTTCATAACTATAGAATCAAGCAAAATTTGTGTTAGAATTCCTAAAAACGTTTTGAAGATCTTACACGACTACAAATAAAGATCTGTTAATAGAGTAATTTACTGTTTAAACATCTAGAAGATTTTCGAGTGTTTGCGCAATTAACTGCGCATAAGTGAAATAATAACCTAACGAATTTCTAAAGAGATCGAGATGGGGTTTTATTTAAACAATAAAACACTTTGATCATCAATATAACACTCACTTTGTGGGTTTCGAAAACAACATTTGATTAAAAGCAAATATTCTTGTTTTCCTTTATTAAAATAATTCCCATTTAATTTTCCTGCATCTACAATGGTGTATTTACGAAAAATCCATTAAAAGAAGAGAAAACAAAAACAGAAACCTTCATCATATTGTATATGTACATTACAGTTTCACATATCATCCAGTATCAAAAACGTGTTTTAAACAAACATCTACTTGCTATTCATTTTGAATGATTTATGATTTCACTTTCACTACCACAACAACACATATACAGAAACCACCCCCGATAAAAATCTACCCTTATATCTATGTATGTGAACCGATTTTATCATTACAAATTCCACCCTTTCAACGTTTGTTATTTCCAACAATCGAAGAAAAATTATTTACTGACACAGTAACGCAACATAGTGAAGCTCAAAGGTGATGTTCTTAGTTTTGGATAAAAAAATAAAACTCTCCACTTCTTGCTACGCCTCTGTCACTATTTGAAATATCCCGAAAATTATTTTTCGTATGTTGAAATGATAACAAATAACAACAAGAACGATTCGTTGTTGTTGAACTTTGTTGAATGTATATACATTTTCCTATGTTGACAATTTGGCTTGAGGACAATAATCCGTCTGTGGACTAGGGGTTGAAGTACAAGTTTTGGGCGGTTAAAGATGATATCACAACCACATTAAATCTATTTTGCCGAATTTCCCCACCAACTGACGGCATTTTTTCTTTGTTGTTTTGATGTTACTTTGTAGGGGGGAAAACAGAAACGTCATTTTCCAGATGTTCAAAGAATATTCCTTTAGAATCGGCCATATTTTTTTTGCCACTACCCTATTTTCTGCTTATCGTTCGCTCTGATTGTAAGTGTGTGTACTCGACAGAATTGTCATCAATAAAGCTTTATCGAATGATTTGCATAATTTCTAAATGGAAAACTTTTTGTGTGCTTCTATTATCGTAATTTTATGCACCAAAATCATTATAATTCGATTATTTTCAGTCGGAGTTAATGACAAATTGAAATGCATATAAATTTTAAAATTACTTATACAATGTTGTACAGGTAAATGTTAATTTAAATGAGGATCGATAAAATTCAATTTGCAATTGAAATACTAGGAGGGTGGACGGAGTTTCTCTTTTTCCGTGGCAAAATTTTATTAAAAAGTAGCCGTATAGAGGAACTCCAAAAAAAATTAAAAAGACTGAAATTAATAACGAAAGGGATAAAAAGTAACATAAAAATATCAAAGAATCGAGCTTTAATTAAATATTAGCGACAGTAATTTTCTACGATCGTTGAAAAAGTGCTAACAATAGATGTGAAACTAATGTCTCCTAATATTTCAGAATAGCGTTGTATTTATGGATTTATCTCCAAAAAAAAACCGAATAATTTTCTGGATTTAGATTAAGATTAAGTTCAGAAACTGTTACGGTAGAAGCTTAATTTATTAGTCTTTGTCAATTCCAATTCGTTTCCTAGCGAAAGAATTAGCAATTCTTTGTTCATAAATAAACTTGGAAGAAGTTTCGCTTTCATTCTATAGCTTCTAAGTCCGAATTAAATTTAAAAATTAAGACTATAAGTCATTTACTATAATAAGTTTGTACTGAAAGTTGATAATTTCTTAGACGTTTGTCTTAATGTAGAAAATAATTATACATAAAACAGTTGTAATAAAAGTTGATTAAAATTTTTAAATCAAATACAAGATTTTATTAGTTTAAGATTCAGATCAAGATTAAGAATTCTGTAGAATGTTATCATAAAATGTTTATTTTCTATTTAATCGATTTTCGTCATTCCTAAAAGCTCATTAAAAGTTTGCAAATGAAACTTGACGATAGATAAATAATTAAACAATTAACTCCAATAATTAACATTTGGGCTATACAGGGAGTATACAAGTTGGCGATTTCCACCAAACCAATAGAACGATTTGAAAAATATTTTAAAAATTTGATTCCCTGAGATTATTTTAGCAAAAGATGACCCACTAACTCATCGAGAAGTCGGTACAAAAAACGCTGCTTTTGTAGCAATTTTCGAAAGCAAGTTACAGACGTTAAATGATTAAGAATGACTCGAATACTTGTAACTTTGATTTTTTTATTTTCTCCATTACATTCTAGAAAAAATGCAAAAATTTCCACTTGTTCCAGGATAAAATCAATGTTGAGAGAATCTTAGAGTCATTTTATGAGTGCATCAAGTTTTAAAAATTGCAAAATTGTCAAAAAAGAGTTTTTTTGACCGACTTTCAAATGAGCTACGAGGTTCTAAATTTACTTAAATGTTCTCCAAGGACTAGAGTACAAATCCTTGAAATATTTTTCAAATGGCTCTGGTGGACACGGCCAAATTGTATACTTCCAAGCCGGTCATCCTATATACAGGGTGATTGGTCTGCGTATGGTAAGTTCTAAGAAACTCCTATTAGTCGACGAGCGATTCGAAATATATTTTAAGGATTTGTAGAAGAGTCCCTAGGGAACATTTTAGCAAAATTAGAACCTCGTAGCTCATTTCAAAGTTGGTCAAAAACGATCGTTTTGGTCGAAGTTGGAATTTTTGCAAACGAACAAAACACGCAGAACGACTAAAAATGACTGAGAGACTTTCCCAACATTGATTTTTTTGGTTTTCCTCCATTGTATTCCAGAGAAAATACGAAGTATTTCTACCTGTTCCAGAATAAAATGGGGAAAAACGAAAAAAATCAATTTTGGGAGCATCCTAAAGTCATTCTAAGTCGTTTTGCGTGTTTAGTTCGTTTTTTAAAATCGCTACATCGTCAGAAACGAGCGTTTTTTGACCAACTTCCAAGTGAGCTACGAGGTTCTAATTTTGCTGGCATGTTCTTTGAGGACCCTCCTACAAATCCTTAAAATATTTTTCGAATCGCTTGTCGACCAATAGGAGTATGTAGAATTTGATGAAAATGGTGGATGCGCCCGGTGTACATACTTCCAGGCGTATATTTTTTTGCACTTTCGGAACTAAAACATTGAATAAAGTAGCACTTTTAATTCCTAGGGATTAATTTAAAAATACACAATATATTTCTATAGCAACATCAGATAATTGGCAAATTAATAGATCCCTTGTCAGATTAATAAATCTACGATATTTTAATATTCTCGTTAAATATATACGAAAGTGTAAAAAGTAGCGTATATAACTCGGGACTAAAGTGCATGCTTTCGTTCCTCTAGTGGTTTATAATACATACATATATTATTATAAACTTCCACTCTCGAGACGAAATGTCGCACTTTAGTCCCTTGTTATATAAATATACCATTATACAACGTCAGACGAAAAGTTTCTGTCCGTTTATTTGGTGAGTCGATTGAAAAATAATTAAAGGATTTGAAGGGTGCCCCAGGAAAACACTTAAGCAAAATTAGGGCCTCGTAGCTCATTGGAAAGTTGGTCCAAAAAACGCTTTATTACGACAATATCGCTATTTCCGCGAACCAACTGCACGCATAAACAGACTAACACATACACCATCGTAAAACTGATTTTTCTCGTTTTTCTCATTTGTATTCCTAGAAAAAATCGATCGTTGAAAAAATGAATCAAGTGTGAGTCACGTTTTCTATTATTTCCTATTTGTCACTTGATAAGGTAAGATTGTTTATTCTAATTCAGTGCTTATTGCTCTAAATAATAAAAGTCAAGTATTCGTTATTTGTTTCTAATGTATGCAATGTTAAGGAGTTTTTTAAAAGAAGCAAATACCAAATTATCATAAACAATCTTCCCCTATCAAGTTAAAAATAGTAAACAACAGAGAAAGTTATTCACTTTAGTTAGGATTCATTCATTTTTTCAACAATCTCCACGATTTTTTTTTCATTTTTACCAGAATCAGTTGCGAAAACAGGAAAAACTAGTTTTACGAGCCATTCTTAGTCGGTTTATGCGAGTAGTTGGTTGGTGGAAATAGCGACATTGCCGAAATAAAGCATCTTTGGGCCAAGTTTCCAATGAGTTACAAGGACCTAATTTTGCTTGAATATTGCCTGAGGACCCTTCTATAAATCCTTGAAATATTTTTCAAATCACTCGCCAAATAATGCGAATTGCCATCAGAACTTTTCGTCTGACGCTGACGTCAGCAATCCTGTATATCTTTATAAGAAAATATCCTTTGTCTGAGAATTTTTTTGTATTGTACTAACCGTTCGACCTTGATATGAAAAAAAAAAACAATTTTGGTGAAGTAATAAAAATGTAGACGAGCATGAGATTTTTACGATATATCTCTTAATTTCCCATTTAACTGATGTGCTTGTATCGAAAAAAATCACCGTATCGGTTTTCATTGCCATCGAAATCTCTCAAAAGTCATTAAAAATCGACGAAATCGAATCGTATCGTCTGTGAAAACACCAAAAAAAAAAAAGAATACTTCTAGGTTAAGGAGTAAACGGAAAACTCTAAAAGAACGAAGGAAATATTGGAAAAACAGCAGAGTATAAAAATGCACGTTGCGGTATTCGTACAGAAAACACTATTCAAATAGAACTTGATGAATTGATAATGGTTCTTGTAATAGAAGGTAGAAGAAAGGGTTAACTTCGTCTGAATACACTTTCCCAAACAATATTTCATCGACTTTATATTAAAAAAAGAAAACCTTTAACGATTTCTCAACTGTTGAATAAAATGCTAATTTGTTACGCATGATTGAAACAGATTTACAATAAAAATTATCGATTATATAAAGGGATAAAAAATCGATATTATCGTAGATCTACAATCATCTTTCACAATTTTAAATAATAAATACCAAGAAGGAATCAAATTCCATTGTTCATTTAGCTATCATCTTTAATAGAATTTAATCCAAAAATCTCTCCGTCTTTCCAATGGAATATTATTGAAACAATTAAAATCTCCATCTTCAATTCAAAGGTTTATTAAATTCGAAAAGACATATAAAAACGATCCTTATTTGATTTCATCCTCTCCTCACCCTCTTCTCTATTTACTTTGCCTGTAAATATTATCGATCTAAATGTTTTACTGTGTTAATAAATGAAAAATAAAAGGGGTGTTTAATAGACAACGACTGTATTGGTTATAGATTTCTCATAAATAAATAAATAATTAAATAGAATTTTGATCGATATTTGCATTTAAACTGATCCATCTGTTGCTTTACAGACCTCGAATTATTTATTTATTGAATAATTAGCCCAGTTATGAATGGAAGTGAATTGTATATACATAATTTATTTAATGAACAGTTAATTAAAAATTCCACTCTACTACACGCATCGGCTGATTAATTATCAAAGTTTTTCTTTATGTCAGAATATCGAAATAGCGGATTGCACGTTCCGTGAGAAACAGATAACAAATGAAGCAAATCTAGTATTCGTTGCAAAATATGATAACAATTGTTTGTATGTGAATGGATTTTTTGAAAAATCTTCTAGATTTTACCATTTTTATTGCTAATTATTCAGTTCTTATCGAATTTTGTAAGCGGATCGTGCACAGTAGACGATTTGAGAATAATTTTCGAGTTGAAATACAAATTTTGAGACACTTTCCTTTTGAGTTATCAGTGAACAGTGGGATTTGCACTCTCCTCCGTGCTCATGACGTCACTACTCTGAATTAAATATAATATAACCGCTGTCCAGTCACTCTCGATCTCTGGAATTATACGTTTATTTGTTGCAATTATAGCACTACAATCATTCAACGTAGTTGATAAAGTGAGTGAGCGATGTCACAAACAATAAACAGGCGGTCTATTGTAGCTGATTTTTGTTAATGTCTTGCTGGATGCTGGATTTTTATGAGCGCAGAGAGTAGGTCGGTTCAAGTACCTAATTGATGAAATACAAACAGTAAGAAAGTAAAATATGTCTATGGCGTGCGCTGACGATAGTCGTGTAGCAATCTGAAATAAATTTCCGCCACCGTTGTCAAGTTATCAGTCAATCATCTTGCTCTTAAATAGTCAAAGGGGGATAATGTAAGCAAGTTTAGTCTCAATTTTTATTCTAGATATTTAGATATTTTCGTTATAAATCATCAGTTCCTAAAAATCTTGCTATTTAATTGTCAAAAAGGACACGATTTAGGGTCGATTTCACCAACTTTAGTTAAGCCTAATGAACAGTTAAAAACAATCGTTGCTATGATTAAAACAATCGTTTCTGAGTTATTTCGTTAAAATTTAACAGACATTGGAGAAATCGACCCTTAGAAACTTTTGATTTATTATTTGAACTAAATTTTTGATTTTAGCTTGGGCTTACAAAAAAATCTTAAAACATTGCTTTTTAGTGTATTTTTGTATTAAATATTTTCATTTATTTCATTTATAATCTTTACCAAGTCTTAGATTCGGCTAAACAGCGATTTACATTCCTACTATAAATGGAGCTATCGATTATAAAATATAGATTTTTTTCCATTCAATTTGTTAGGCTTGCCACTCACTAATTATAACCGAATTTGTGCCACGTCAACAGATTTTCGAAATTCTATTAGTATACATATATTATATACTAGCATATACAAAATCTTCTAGCACAATAATAATGTTTATATCAGCGTGTGTAAATTGAATTTTCTCATAATTTCCATTAATATATACACAAACATATACAGTGGATTACACTAATTTGACAATGTTGCCAATAAACACCCAGTTTGATTAATATGGACGCATGTTAAGGAAGATTGTAGGGATTTTAATGGATAACACTCCCATAGTGTTAACCCGAATAAATCAATTTTGATTTATTTGTAAATGTTAATTCTGTAGTTTGTCAATTTACAGTTTATAAAATTTCAACACAATAGATGAAATTCGAAATTTTGTACGAAAAGACTAAAATCAAATAAATTCTGAACAACAAATCAAATTTTATTACATTCTCTATTCGTTTCTGCAACTTTTCTTAATATAACAAACAAAGAAAAAGACAAGAACTTTACCGTAGAATGTTTCTATGTAGCAGTCTTACAATTAAAGTCGTCTCTATTTTAGATCTAAAAGTATTTCTCATCTTATTATTATAAGAAATAAAAGACGATAATCTACGATAAATAACATAAAAGAAAATAGTACAAGCTTCTACAGTATTTTATTGTAATAATATCTAGAGGATATAATTTAAATCAAATCATAGAAGCGAAATTTTCAATTTTTTTAAATTTCGCGCATTAATTCCACCAATTAAATCTAACGGTATATTTCAACGCCTGTACGTGATTGGTTAATTCGAGGCGCTAATTTTAAATGTGCTAGCGTTAATGCGTTTTTGATCGAATTTATAACAGGAAATTTAAAAAGTGAGCTTTTCAGCGTTATATTCACCTCATACATTATATCGAAACTGACCGGTAAGCATTTAAAACTGTCTATTGTATTGAATACAATGAATGTAATATATGTACATTTATTTCTATTCTTTATTATGTATTGATGTGGGTGAGTTGAACATTTTAGCGAATTTTTTTAAAAAAAATTAGCTAATGACGAGATCCTCACTTTTGAATTTTCGAAAAATTTTTGCACAGAAGTTCGTTTTGGGACCTCAGGAACCCATATCCACCGTTCGTTAAAATTTTTATATATATATATATATATTTATATATATATATATATATTTATATATGTATATCCACGATAACTGCCGTAAAAATACACCAATCTTAATGAAACTTGGTACAAAAATCGGTCTTTGTGATAGCTTGGATGAGTTCGTTGGCCAGACTGGTAGGGCCAACACTTTTGGAATAAGAGCTGAAGAAATGTTAAAAAAAATCATTTTCAATATTACATTTGCTTAGATTTTGATGAAAATTAAAATAACAGTAGAGCCGACCATTCTCTATGACCCAGAAAAAAAATCATCAAAATCGGTTCGTTGGTTCGCAAGAAAAATGCAAAAATCTCTTTTTTGAGTATAAGCAGTAAAATCGAATATCTCAGGTGGCTATATGTTCTGACTATTGATATTAGAAAAAAAATTGAATATCGCGGGGGGGCAACTAATTTTGACAGTTAATATTAGACGCAAGGCCTGCTAGAGAATTTCGCTTGAAAAAATCAAGCAGGCCTTGATTAGACGTATTAGACAAACAACAAACTTCATTATTATTTTTTTTTTTTTAGTGTTTCTTATTGTTTGTGGATTAAAAGTATTTTTCAATAAAAATCATAAATATTAAAATAACATCGGGGAAATGAATTTAAGATTAGTTGATTCAATGTTATTAAAATATATTAATTGTCAGTATCATAAGAATGTTTTGCAATTAATATTTCAGTATGTAGATACATAAAAAAATTCGCTATATAAGGTACTTGCTGCCTTTGGAGATTTTATTTATGAATAAAGAAATCATTACTGGACAATGTAAAATTTTCACATTTGCATTTAATAACAGTTGTTTGAATATCAAGATTTCCCAATGAGAAATTAGCTTTTCTAGTAAAGTTTTTTCTTGATGTTATTCAACAATATTAATTCGATTATTTTCAACTTCAACACATGTAAAGGCAAAGAAAAACTGTAGATTTTTCCTCGCATCTATCATGTCGGATATGAAAGTAATTTAGAATTTTATTAACACAATATTTATTGAAAATGTACCAAAAAAACGATCTAATTTCGGCGCAACATTACGATTCTCGCACATACAGCGTTTTCATGTAAATATGGTCAATCCGCTATAACTCTTTCATTTATTAATAGAATTAAATAATTTTTACAATAACCTGAAGGGGAACACCTAGGTCTATTTGAGGTTAAACCGCCCTTCTACAATTTTTGGACATAGGATAAATTGACATTAATTTATGGAAATTACGTAATATTGAATCAAAAATTGCCCCTAATAATGATTTTTTATGCAAGAACACAATCAAAAGTTTGTAAATATTGGAAGGGTTGTGTAACTTGTTTTGAGAATCTAGGCTGCGGTTCACTTTCCATATGAACTATAAATTTGAAAAAGCAAGGAAAAATCTTAAAAAATTTTGAGACTAGTCTTTAAAATTTATGGTTCGTAGGAAAAGGAATCCCCTGGCTTAAATTCTTAAAACAGGTCACTCACCCCTTCCAATATTCACAAACTTTTGATTCTTTTCCTGTATAGAAGAGTTATTTTTTTTTAACATTATTTTTGTATTTAGTAGACAATGATTTTTGAAAAGGGTCAATTTCTTATCAATATTTCAAAATTTTCAAAAATTGGCGTCAATTTTTCCTAGTTCCAAAAACTGTAGAAGGGCGTTTTTATCTCTAACGGATAGACTATGTGTTCCCCTTTAAATTCCTGCTAAATCATAGGCATATAACGAATTTAATGTAATTGGCCATATTTACGTGAAATAGGCTGTATATTCACATAAAATTCGTCACAAATAAGATTACGTGTAGGAATGTTTGAATATTTCTAAATTTTTGCAACAAGGACCCCTTTTATAAACAAGTATACGGCTGTTATTTCCGATTATAATAAAGAGGAATGACGAACAAGAATTCATAGTAGATGTGTAATAATAAGAATAATCATACGAAAATAAGAGACTTCTTTTTAACAACACTGTTCTTGTTATGTAAAAGAAAAACACATATGGTACGGAAATAGTAATTGTGCTATAAATTCTTTTGAAAAACAACACATCAAAAAGGTGTTATAAATGCAACAAATCCAATTGAAAACAATACGGTAGTAATTCCCGGTGATCCAATTAAAAATAATCATCAAAGGAGAGTGTGAAACAGCAGTTTTATTAGAATCAACATTATAAACACTTAATCCCACATACTTACAAACAGCGGTGAAAAAATATATAAAAACATTGGGAAATATATCTATCTCACTCTCTCATTTATTTATTACTATTATTATACACTCTAGCCCATTTGTTTACAGAAACAGTGTTTGTTCAATGTGTGGTCGACGTAATTCGATCTGCCGCCCACGGTGTCTCCATTGACTCGACGTTTTAAGAAAATTACTTCTTCAACATGAGCCAATGTTTACACCATTGTTCGGGCCAGAGTATGGAGCCGGGGTTAGGCAATGAAGTTATGAGTGCTAAATAATTCGCTAAAGTTGCTTCTAACACATGAGAGGGAATGAAACAGAGAGTGAGATAGATACATTTTCCGATGTTTCTTTATAGTATTTAAACCGACTATGTACATACAGTATATTTCATGTAAATATGGTTTTTGGTAATAAGTTCGCTATATGTGATTCGAATTAAATAGTTCTTACTGGAACTTGAAAAGGAACACCTAGACTATCCATTAGAGATGAAAATGCCCTTCTATAGTATTTAGAACTAGGAGAAATAGACGTCAGCTTTTGAAAATTAAAAAATATAGAATGAAAAATAACTACTTTTAAGAATTCATAGTCAACTAAATACTAAATTAATTTCTGTGTTTTGAAAAATTATTTTCTTTTCCCTAAACTTTAAAAGGGTGCTTTCACCTCCAATAAATAGGTGTTCTTTGTAAATATTATTTGATTCTATTAATAAATAAAAGAATTAAAGCGAATGGACCATATTTACATGAAAAGCCCTGTATATCAGTCGACTCACTTACATGTATGTACCTCTTTTTATAGGATTTTTTTATAATTAAAATTCGAAACAGTCGAAATAATAGAGTTCAATAAAATTGTCTTATAAAGTAAAGTTTCCATCTATTTGTCAATCTCTTATTTCCTGTTTTTAATAGTAGACTGATATTATCAAACTTTATAAAACTGTTTATCAACTATTATAGTAATAACAAAAGCCTATAGGACAGTATTGTTGATTATTCATTTAGAGATTTGTTATTCTGCAATTAATGTTGACAGTTTTAATAATACTGAAAACTAACAATTTAACTAAAGAAATAAATAATTTCCCAAGTGTACAATGCTTCTTTTTTATAGCTTCAACATAAAATATTATAACTTCGTGTAGGTATTATAATAATATTATACTAAACTAAGTAATTACCCTATTGCAAGTGTAATAAAGTTAATCCAAATTGCTAAATCATCAAAAACTATATTTAACAATGAAATTATAATCATATATAACGATGAATTTTGAAACAAACTGTGTTTAAAATTACCGCTTTTTTAAGATCAATCAAAACGAACGATTCAAGCAATCTTGATTCTAATCCATTAATTTGATTGGATGTCAATATAGTAGCGCGAAATTTAAATATCATTATTGTTATCGTCTACCAATAAGAAACTATTGTACAATCTATAGTTGTATGTATAATTTCTTATTGTTGCTTCATTGTAGATGATATTTCAATTAAATAACATTATCGATTTGTTAGGAATTAGTTATTTATTATCGTTGGTGTTGGAATATTAGTTATGTCTCCCATAGATGAGATTAAATTCAATTTACTTTGTCATTATTTTTCTCTCTATATATTTTATACTAAATATATTTGTGTGAGTGAACAATCCAAGTCTATAGATAAAGTTAAACGAAAATACGTTGACTATATACAGGATACGGATTGTATTGAGATAGGTTCATTCTCAGGGGATGATTCTTAAAGATGCTATAATATAAAGAGCAAATGCATACAGATTTTCGAGAATAATAAAAATGTAATCCATAACAACTAAAAACAAAACGTATACTTGGAAATTTTATATTGTATGAAATAAATCATTATTTGTACGTTTAAAGAATAATGGAAACGAAAGAACAAGAAAAAGAAGATTTATTTGATTAAATATTTAAAACAAATCCATCACAATACAACTCTGTATTTTTATAACGAACCATTAAAGCCCGGTTCTTCTTCCCCTATTTAAGCTTGCCCTAGCAAGACCTTGCCTTAAATTTAGCTAACTATAGATTTGGGTGAGGGGTCCGTTCATGTACTGCTCACCCACCCAAATGTCTGTAAATATACGCTTAAGTTTTGCTAGAGAGAGCTTAAGTCGCGGAAGAAGAACCGAGTCTAATTGTAAGTAGGTTAAAATTTTTAAAACGTTAGTCTTTCATTTACCTGTAAAATACTAATCTGATCTAAAAAATATTAATCAAGTAGACTACAATTTATAAATAAATGATATAAGAGAGGATGTATGTCTACGTCTAAGTCTCACGTAATTGGTTTGTTATTATTTAGAAACGGGATTTGCCCCGATTTTAGGGCACAGACGTCACTATTTTAAACTAATTTAAACTCCCCATACACACAACGATAAATCGAGACAATAAATCCTTTCGATTTTCTTGATACCTTTTCACACTTATACTAAAATTTAGAGTGTTTATTGCCGGTAAGATTTAACAGATATTCTTCATAGCGCCACACACACAACGATTTAATCGTGAGATAAAACTAATAATTTTCGTTCGCATCAAGAGATCTGGATCTCTCGATAAAACTGCAGTTTTCGGCCGTACACAAAATGATAAATCGGAAGATCGGAAGTTCAATCGTCTCGATTTATCGTTGTGTGTATGACGGGCTTTACGTTTATTTGTTGGAATCGTAACAATATACCGAGGGTACCACGGTATTTTGCAGTTGTTTATGCCTAAGTTTACGTAGTACCGTAGTTTGGTTTGACCATTTGAAAAATACATTAACAAATTTCAAGTGTAAATCAAGTTACAGTACATTACAAACTATGTTTCCAAAGACACAGCCAACTGCAGAATTAAATACCGTGATACACTCGGAAATCAGTCAACGTAGTTGATGAAGTGAGTTAGCGAAGTCCCAAACAATAAACAGGGGGTCTACTGTAGCTGTTTTTTGCCCCTCTCTTGCTGGATTTTTTTAAGCGCAGCGAGTATATACGTCCGTGGCGTACGCTGACGATAGTCGTGCAACAATCTAAAATAAATTCACGATCCCACTGCTAACAATAAATTATTATACACAGATGGCATAGTTGTGCAAGAAATCTCTGGTACAACTATAAAGAATCGTAATACTTTTTTGTATCGCTTAGGATTCATTGCCTGTTAACAATGATTGTAAACTACCAACTATGGAAAAATAATTCCCTAAATTATCCCATTATTTTTTTGTATCAAAACACATCTACATCGGACGTAAAAGAAAAAACAAGAATTATTTATTTGTTCTGCTTCTATTTTATCAATATTTATTGAAACTTACTCAATTTGTATCAATATTGACAATATTTACAAATACATGAAGAATCGCCTAAAGAAATTTATAAATTTTGATCAATTTTGATTCGAGTATAGAGAGACTTTATGTGGTATTGGTTTAGAATAAATAGAAAAGAAAATTAAACAAATTTTCTGTTTACTGGTAGGGTTGTTTATACAAAAATAGAAATGGATACACCAACCACAATGTCAATTTTTCTCTCCACCCGACTTGTTATATTAATTTATATATTATGTTAACAAAAAGGAAATGAAAAAGTTTCCATTTATTTTGTTGGATTTTCTATTTATCCACAATATTTACCCATACCTACATATACAGGGTGAAACTGAAATTCCTTTAGATCTTTAAATGACGTGTAGGGTCCGAAAAACAACCGATTTGTATTAGGGAATCGGCATGGATACTAGAATCGAACAATATTAATAATAAATAAATACCCTCCAGCTGATATCAATCAAAGTCCAATGTTAAATTGCGAGTGCAACGGGAACGTTGACTGTGGATGATTGCGGGCTTATTCTCTTTTTTTGTTTATTAACTTTCATACATTTGTCTATTTTTTGTGGCACTATACGAAACAATTAGTGTATATTCAATGCCGGTCGGAAATGTCGAACAGCTGCAGACTCGGATTTGTGAAGCTACAGGGGCGATTTGGGAACTGCCGAAACATGCAGCGCCCCTGCTACGTAACATCCGGCTATGTGTGAAACAGACAAGGAAGGCCTTTTTATGGTGCTTTCTAATCAACTATCAACAACAATATTACGGTCGGTTAGTATTTAACTAGCGACCATCAAACAATGGTTGCAGCCACATTTTTTTGACCCATTAAAGAATGTTTATTGTACTCTATTCCACATAGGGATGGTGTGATTTGCGTATTTAAAGGTAATTCGATTCAAGTAGGTACATAGAATCGTTACAGGATAAAACAATACGAGTTTAAAGTTTTAATATCGATATCGATTTAGATTGCGACTGTTCAAGAATACGCTCATCACGTATACATAGTAGAACAAATCAGCTTTAAATGTCTCGACTAGAATCGATTTATCATCGATGATGAATAGCCGATATAAATATTCAACCATCGGGTTAGTAGATACCCTAAAGGTTGTACAGGATTATCTATTGGACAACGAGTTCTTGTTGCTTTGAATAATGATTTCTTGGGAAATAGAATTTCACTTACTTTACAGATTAGAAGGATCCTTTTACGTTTACCCTTTAATCACGCATTTTTGTAATTAATAAGTACCCTTTCGACCCATTTTCTGTTTACGCTTTCATAGAAATCACAACGATGGTAGTCTTCTATAATCCTAAATAATGCCATTAAGAAGAAATAAAAACTGAAAAGAGTTGATGTGTTATTTTGTGTTTTTGTTCTTCTACTGTCTGTCATACAGGCCTGTCGGGAATTGTCAACTATATTGATAGAAGAAAAACTGTCCGCACTTATCTTCTTTCCATTTCAATAACTTATCGATTTGTAGACGTTTTAATAGCAACAAAAAAAAAATCATCAATTTTACAGTATCTGAAATGTGAAGCAATCTTTACAGTGATAAACAGAAGCAATACGCTTCGATTCAGGTATCGTTTCAACTTAATTAACTTTATAGATGATGCTAAAAATATGCGTACGTTTATACGTGTTTGTCTTTATTTGAGTCTCAACAAGGTGAAAATCAAATTAAAACCAATAATCGTTAAGTTTAATGATATGCAACAAGTTCTATTCAATATAGAACTCAATGAAATTAAAATCGTTCATGTGTCTTACAATTAAAAATGCGAAACAGAAGAATATGACAGAAAACACATCCTGTTATGTACGTACAGATCTAATTACAAAAAGTGCACTACTTATGATGTAGTAGGTAGATTTTATTTTCTAATTAATTTAGTTCATACAGTTCTAGTTAAAGAGAACTTTCCCGGACTATGTTCACTTCTACAACAGTTTCCTTGTTCTCTACACAATGAAAGGAAATATAACGAACAAACAGGCAGAGAAAAAAAAGATTCACGATAATGGAAGCGTTGTAATACAACTAATTTAATTGTATAACTTTTTTCTGTTTTATTATTGTTAAAAGAGAATTGTCAAATGAAGTTTGAATTTGGCGCTAAAAGAAGACGAAATTAAGGCTAAATAACATTTTTATATTTAATATATTCAAGTATACAAAAAAAAAAAAATAGATGGAAATTTTAATTATGGAAATAAGTAATTTTTGTATGCATAGACAGCGAGAAAATTTGAAATTTTCATTTTTGTACAAATCTTTGATAATAAAGTACAGTTTTGGCAACATTGCTGCATATTGCTGCATTGAAAATTACTAAATGGGGCTAATTTTGAAATTTATTTTGATTCGCCCTCTAATATTCCAAAATAACTATGTAAAAAATGTGGTAGTTTAAGAAATTTTGAAAAATGCGTTCAACAATTCAAAAAACAAATATACATCATTACAGGATGTCCGGTAAGTCGTGCATTTCCTGCTAAGGGGCAGATAGGGGATGAGATTGTAAGATGAAAAATCTTGTACCATTTTTTCATCTGACGCACAGGTAATTAGTTATTAATTAAATCATGTAGCTAATCAGGTGCTCAATATATAGCGATAAAAAGAGATAAGGAAAGAGTCTTAACGGTAGAACGTGAGAAACAGCCGTTCAAACAAATAGAGCACCTGATTGGCTACTTCATTTAATTAATAACTAATTACCTGTGCGTCAAATGAAAAAATGGTACAGGACTTTTCGTCTTAAAAGCAGGAAATGCGCGACTTACGGGACACCCTGTATATATTTACTATTACCAAATGTAACCCTTTAGTGAAGCTCGTTTAACCGGATTTAAGGGTTGGTTTTGATAATCGAGCATCGCATTTATTTATATTACGTTCTTACTTATTAATCCGTAGACTTTATTTATAAAAGCATTACAACTCGTTAGGTACCTATTTGATTATAAAATTTGTTTTATAACAGATTTACTTATTGTTAACGAGTACACCACGCTGTTAAAATTTCTCCCTATTTTACAGAATTTCAAATTTTTATGTAATTACAAGCTAAAATATTTCATTATAGTTTAGATAATCCATAAATACCGTAATACCTACACGTATTTAATTACACATTATATTATATTGATCTATATGCAGTTTCATATATCGATTTTATATACTTTTATTTGTGTTAACACGACCTTATGCAAGATATTCCACGTAGAAGTTGGCTATGCCTTTAGTTACGTAGGACCGTAACTTAGTTCTACCGTCTTGTTTTTTCAATGTCAAATGTAGTAAAGTAAGAACAAAGTTGAGACGTCACCTAATCAAGGCATGGCCAACTGACAATGAGTCAAATTATCGTTGCACCATCTATTATCCGCATAGATCTCAAATGAGTTTTTCTCTCTAATTTTGTCATCAAGTATTAGCGCAGGCCTTCATGTTTTAATCTCTAGCTACAGTGGCACCCTCTTAATTTCATGGATGTGCCTTTCTGAAGTAATATCGTAACTTAGTTCGGCCAATTGATTAATACATTAACAAATGTCAAGTGTCCGAACCAAGCTAGGATACTATGTAAAAAAGGCACTGCGGTTGCGTAACTAACAGGTGCGAGTTTCGAATTTAGTCAAGTCGAATTTCTTTCACTATAATTTAAGAGTTAAAATTCTGTTCGTGTTTCTAAAACATAAACAAACCTTTTTATTTTCACACACAAAGTGAAGCAGCATTTCTGCTATTTTATATCTTTAGTCCATTAAGAAAACGGAAATCAAATCCGGAATTAGATAAGGACTTAAAGATTTTTTTTAAGAAATAAAGTTAAGTAGCAAAAACTACAGTAGACTCGGTCGTTTTTGTTTTTTTTTTTGGTCGTATATCGTTCGTGGTTTGATTACGTTTATCTTTGATTAAAATAAAACAATATCCAAATCGATACATTTCTATACGCACAGAGTCTTCTTTTAATTTTTATTAAGTTCGTATATAAATGGGAAATTATCGTAAAAACAGCAGGGGTGGTTCTATTTAAATTATGATAATGAAACAGTGGTTGTTTCCTTTGAATAAATTGCTTTAATAAATAAAATTACAATGAAGAATAATATAGATAAACAACACAAAATACAACTATATGGTTTGAACCCCAAGAGAATTTTTAAATAGAAATCGGTTAATCCTAAAATCCACACAATTAACCCAAAAAATATTACATAATCTAGCTATTAAGAGAAATTATAACGAATTTTCTTCAAAAATATCACAGCATTACATATAGATGATGTTGTTTGTTGTTGTTGTTGTTGTAAACATGTAAAAACATTAAATTTATCCTTCATCATTACAATTAATATCAGCAAATTCAGTACCTAACCAACCTATACAAATACAATAATGTTGAAATAATTGTATTAACAATTCTCGTTCATCTAGAAATTCGATTTTTTCGATCCGTTCGCGTTCAGATTCTGGTAGAGCATAATAAATTTGTACCATATCCCAAACTTTTGCACCTTGCCAATTATTATTCAAGAAACGACTCTTTTGCGTCTCGAAATTCTTACAAAATGATATACCAGCCAAATTACAACCGCGTACACGTAAATTACCCAACATAACATCACCGAATGTATCATTCATATTACACATTTCATAATTAATAAATAATGCCGATTTAAATTTAGTTGCTATCCATTGTAATAAACGATTAACACAATCATCTTCAATATAAACTAAAACACATTCGGCAATAAATAATGTTGGTTGATTGAAATTGATTTCAGCTTGTTGTAATTTATTTGCTAATTGTGTTATATTTCTCATATCAGCACCAATACAATGATAATTACCAGCATGTAGATCAGTTGAACTTAATTTAACTTCACCATCTTGTTCATGGATTTTCTGTAATAATTCTTTACAACGTTTGATCGCATAACATTTCTTTGCTGTTACTGATGGAAAATCAATTTCAACATAACTATTCACTAGGAAATTTTCATCTTTTAAACGCCAATATAATGTATCGAAACCGGCGCCGAAATTGACAATTTGCGGACAATTACCAGCCGTTTTAATTAAGAAACGTTTAACGAAACTCTCGACGCCTTTGACACGGGCGTAATAGCCGCGATGGATTTCGGGGGCGCGTTTCTCTATATGTTTGACGAAATGGGCGATGTAGTTGTCTTGCCAATAGCCCAATTGAACAGCCCCACGTTTACATTCGCTGGCATCATCATTTGTTGCCATTACAGGTTCGTCGCCCATATTTCTTTTTTAAACGTACACACTTGCACACAGAAAAAACACAGGTTCACTCTACAAAATGAACGATTGGAAACAATTTGAGGTTAGATTTCCACCTTTATTCTGCACAAATAACAACCAATTGAAATAGATTAATTTTTATACAAATTATTTAGATTTAAACAAATTTATAACTTACATATTAGGATTTTGATGGAAATTCTAGAATTACATCGACTTATTTTGGGAAAATTATACAAACAATAATTTCAATGTTGTTTGCTTGGAAGTAGGCCACCCACAGAGCAGGCGCGTACTTCTTGTTGTCGATCCAAATTCGATGCGCTCTACAGTTGCAATTTAATTTATCGTAACTTTTTATCAGTTATCAACAACAATAATTAATATTCGAATAGACAGATTTAAATAAAATTGGAAATTTACTGGAAATTGTCGAAATACAGGTCGTTTATGATTTCAAGAATTTTAAACTTTAGCGCTTTTTTTGACAAATACAAAACGGCAATTGCAACGTTGCCAAAGTCAATTTCTATGAATTTTTCCATAAATATTTTAATATGACTCCCTCATTAAATAATTATTCACAAAGTGTGTTTTAAAATTGGTGCATTTATTTTTTTTTTAATACAAGACATAATGATTAGAGCAAGGCGTTTAACTCTTTGTAGGGAGTAATGACGTCACCGCCTTATACTAGGATCAAAGTTAGCACGTCGCTCTAGCCGGTGTTACGCATTGTACCACCTAACCAATTCTTTACCTATAGTGACAATAGGATCACCGCTAGTAGCTTCAACATGATCTAGTTATCATGCAACAAAAACTCAAAAGGTCGATTGCAGTCAATTTCAAGTCCCCCACCATAAGGTATTAATCGGTGGAGAACATAGAACTAAGAAAACATTCTCGAAATCGAATTTCGAATTATCAAAATCTCCAGTATTTGAACAGAAAAGACGAAAATTATGACTTCGCCTTTGTCTTTATCAAGGCCCGCTTGATTTCTCAGCTCAACACTCTTATCTAACAGTGATCTTTTTAAAATGCCATAACACCCATAACACCCATAAGAAGCAAGCTAATTGCTAATTTTGGTCGATTGGCGCTAGTTACTACAGCATGAAATGAAATACCTAGTATTTCTATCTCTATTTTACTGGTATAACTCATAACTTATGACTTAGAAGCGGGATTTGCACCCTCCAGCGTGCTCATCACGTGACTGCTCTGAACTAAACTTAATATAACCGCTGTCCAGTCGCGTTAGATCTCCATCGTAACTCATTGTCAATGGAATTATACGTTTATTTGTTGCGATTGTAGCACTACAATCATTCAACGAAGTTGATAAAGTGAGTGAGCGACGTCACAAACAATAAACCGGCGGTCTGCTGAGTTTTGCCCCTCTTTTGCTGGATTATTATAAGCGCAGCGAGTAGGTGGGTTCAAGTACTTGGTGAAATACAAATATGTATACAATGCAGGGTGTACCACAGTATTTATTCTCGAAGTTGACTGTGCTTTCAGTAACGTAGTATCGTAACTTGGTTCGGTCATTTGAAAAATTCATTACGAATATCAAGTGTGAATGAAGTTACGTTACTAGGTTACCAAAGTCATAGCTAACTGCGAAAATAAATACCGTGCTACGTTACACCCTGTACAATTATACGTAGTAAGAATCGAGAATCACGTATGTCTATGGCGTGCGCTGACGATAGTCGCACGGCAATCTAAAATAAACTTCCACCACCGTTGCCAACTTATGACAGTTGAACCGTGCAGTATGAGTAAAATAGAGATGGAAATACTAGCTATTTATTTTAGTGCAGTAGTAAACTAGCGCCAATGCGGTAAAAATTGTCGTTTACTTTAAAAGCAGCAATTCAGACGAAATGCGTATGCCTATTAGACAGCGAAGAGCTGAAAAATCAAGCAGGCCTTTGAGATTGTATTCCCATCGCTAGGAGTACTTCGATAGTGTCGCCGCCGGTCGGAATACTCACAAAGATATGTAGGTGTTTTATCTAAAGCAGCACGTCAGACCAAATGCACATGTCTATTAAACAGCGATGAGCTAAAAAATCAAGTAGGCCTTGTCTTTATATTAATGAATCAAATCGTACTGTTGTCACATTGGTTTAACACTTTAACACCTTCTGGATATTCTGAAAATCCTTTAAAATAATTCAAATACTGCAATTTAAGAGAAAACAATGCTTATAAATATCAAATTACACGGTTTTTACGATATTTCCGGCTACATATTTTGAGCATTTGCACCGTCTTTATTAGCATATATAAAGTTTATTGTTATACGTTGGCATATTCTGAATAATCGTAATAAAATTTCACATGAAGATTGGATCTAATTTCAACAACAACAAGCTTTAAATTAAGGCTAATTATAAAGTTTATAAAGTCATGTGAAATTTATGCAAATAATTATAGATCAATGTTGTATTTCGAAATATTAACATATTCATAACATTTTTTTTTTTTTATTGTTTATATACCTTCTACAATTTCTTTTTTTGTTCTATAAAGAGATCTAAATATAGTCCATCGAGAGGGACAAAGTAAATGTTGACGCATATATTCGAAAACAAGAAAAAAATCGTCGAAATTGCCCCGTAATTGTTTACTTACTATTATTATTTATTTGTTCAACAATAAAATTTAATTGGCACTTATGAGACTAAATTTAATTCAGATCAAATAAGAAACAGTTTTATTAATTCAAACTCGGGAATTTAATCCGGAATTGTTCACAAATAAAAGTCTCGACCGGTTTTCTGGTAATAAATCAATCTACCATGAGAAATACCCATAACCGTCCACTAATTACCCCTATGGTAAACTTAAGGGATTTATTAATTCAAAAAAAAGTATTGTGTAATTTGGATTTTATTAAAAATGTGGGAAATCTATGGACGCATGCGTATTTATCGGTAAATCACCGGAAAATCGGTGGATCCTCGATCAAGACGCATGCGTTCGATCGATAAAGGCGCGCAATTTAAATTTGTCTGTAAATTGAACAAATTCTCATGTTATTTAATCGTCTCAATTGTGTAAAAGCTGAATAAAATTGGAACAATCAAAATCGATATTCGCGATGTATTATGTCTGTACATCTCCCTAATGGATTTCCTTTGGTGTTTCACTTCTTTGTTCGACTAATTATAATAGAAAATATGTTGAATAGAATCAGCATAATAAATGTTCAAGTTATTATTGTTATTATAATATAAAATAACATCATATAAGTTTACAAGTAGCTTGTTAATTTTTTTCTCTTTTTAATTCATCTAGCTCTAATTATAAAATTCTACCGCATCAAGCTCGATCAAATTTTTTAAAAAAACCAAATAAATAAGAGAGAACTGATCTAAAAGTCTCGTCACATTCATTTAAACACTACTGTCTGTACAATTGTATAGACAGTAGTCGAATTATAGAGTTGTATTAAGTTCTTTTTTACTGCAATTTTGGCAACAAGACAAACTAGGTCAGGAAATGTCGATGATTCTAGAAAATTTTATAGCGGAAAAAGGAACGACTTGTTATTTTCTTTTATATAAATGTGCAAACATTTAAAATTTATACGTAATTTATGTTGATTTTTAGGTAAAAAATCGAATTTAAATTAATATAAAATATAGACAAATACACGCACAATATATTCGTTTATTTATTTGGAAAATGGAAACGATTATTTATGGAAAAACGATTCTACGTGAAATGATGTCCCGCGTTATGCCCCGTATTTTCGGGGTATGTATCTTTCTTTAAGACACTGAATGATTCAATTTTTTTTTAATTTTTTTTTTAATAAAGACAATAGTTTCTTATGCTTGTGCTTACTGCCTAGTATTTTATTATTATTAGTATTATTATTATTATTAGCGCTAGAGTTAATTAGAGGCTTCTATCACTTTATACAAAGTATTAAAATAGATAAACAGAGTGTTCCATCCCACGAAATCCCTTCTCAGTATTCAAGCAAACACCAAACGATCTACAATGCTAAAGTTAAATTTTACAGGACCGGACAAAATAAGGTATACATGAGAAGATATACAAGATGTCGATTTTAAATATGGTCGATTCTATGAAACTCCTATTAGTTGATGAGCTATTCGCAAAATAAGGATTTGTAGGGGTCCCTGGAGACCATTTTAGCAAAATTAGAACTTCTTAGCTCATTTGGAAGTTGGTTGTTTAAGAACCGTTCGTTTCTGGCGATGTTACGATTCTTAAAAATGTTCTTATTGGATTTTTCAATCCGATTTTATATCCGAATTCATCTCGGATACTAGATATTTTCATCTTTACTTTATCCCAGTCGCTTTCAACTTGCCTATTACCTCTAATTCTCAAGACAGTATACTGCGCATGGCACTTTTTGGCAAATCGCATGGAATCTCGGATGAAATTAGAGACCTTTCTGTTATAAAAAAATCGAACGAAAACTCGAAAGGTTTCTTGGATGCGTCAACTCAGATCAGAAATCGAGTGGTGTAAAGATTCGTTGATTCATTTGCTCGGAATACAAAATTGAATGTAAACTCGGACAATATAAAGTGGGCTTTAGAGTGACTCGAGGATCATTCTAAAATTGATTTTTTTGGTTTTTCTTACAATGCATTCTGGATATCCACTCAGCATAATTTTTTTTCATTTTTCTTCATTTTATTCTGGAACAGGTAGAAATGTTTCCTATTTTTCGTAGAATACAATAGAGTAAAACAAAAAAAATTAACATAGAGAGGATCTTCGAGTCATTCTTAATGTATTGTGATCTCGTACAAAACGATTATTTTTGACCAACTTACAACTAAGCTACAAGGTTATAATTTTGCTAAAAAGGTCTCTAAAGACCCCCCTACAAATGCTTACGATATTTTTCGAATTGCTCTTTAACTAACAGAAGTTTCATAGAATTAAGCATATTCAGATTAGACACCCTGTATAAAAATTAATCAAATTTTATGGTTTCTTCTTCAAATTTTTCATGTTTAAAAAATTCTAGATGTTCTCGTTTAAATTCTCATAACAATTATTTTATTCGATACATAAATTAAAGTTGTTGATACTCTCCATACTTTATCGGAGAACCGTGCATACCTATATGAAAATAACATGCTTCAAGTTTTTCCTGCGTACCTAATTCAGAATTTCATCAATATTTATTAAAACGAAACACTTCGTTATGTACGCTTCTCAAACATTTATTATGCGTCTAAACATATTAGGAAGCAAACGAGAAATTGTTTGTCGAAAATTGGCACTGTTTTGAAGAGCAAATCGACAATAAAAATCATTTCCCGCTTAAGAACATCTAGTGAAACGTTCAAGTCTATCAAAATCAAAAGAGATAAGATGAATGAACTCATACTAGTAGAAAAATAAAATCAAAATTCATAAAAACTAGTCGTTTACTGCATTATTGTTGCTATTAACTTACCAAACGACAGTTTCGTACAATAAAGAATTATCACTATGAGAAAAATAACCGTTTATAGGTCCATTTACTATCTATCTCTTAACTATAACAACGTCTAGACACTTTATATTTAATAACAAAATTGTAATTTAAAACCGAAATATTAGGGGTACTAAGTGGCCACCTAAAAGTATAAGAAGTTCTAATTGACGAAACTCTATGAAATTTGGTATGTGGCCGTTATATCACTTGAACTACCTCTGGAAAATATTTTCGTTGTTCTAGCAACCCCCCTTATATGGGGTAGTGCACCCTACTCTCTTATTTTAAATGGAATGGTATATTTTTTATTACATTTTTAAATTCTTTGATGAAATCGAAGGGGACTTTAATAACATGACCCATGGTCTAGCGCTGAAAGTTTTTCAGATATTTCAGCTTTTAGTGCAATTTTAATATTTGCAGTGTGTGATTGAAAAATTCATATTTTTTAAGCTATAGCATTTGAAGTGTTAAAATTTGGAATTTAAGTAGTAAAAATTATGCACTTTTAACCAATTTAAACAGAATTGATTTATCATTTAGCGTTTAGCTGAAATAATTTTTTCTTTCAGGCAATTTTCAAACTATAATATGTTGCTTATTTTAAATGGAACACCATATTTTTCTTTATATGGCTAGATAGAGAAAAAAATTCTACCTCGAGCTATACTAGCATTCCCTATACCTATCTTTGATGGTTTTTCAGTTATCCAAAATTTTCAGTTTCGTCTAATTTTCTTTCCTGAAATAAAATGTAAAACATAGAAAGCTTAGCAAAACAACCTTCAATTCAATTGTCACAATTAAAATGAAATTAATTAATTAAATTTGGACTATCTTAATGAAATAAAATGGAAGAAATTGATAATTAATTAAATTAAAATTTATTTCATTTGCTTTTTGTGTATGTAGAATGTCCTAAAGTTGTAAAAAATACAGGTAAAATATTCAATATAAACGTCATTGGTGATATTTTGTTTTTTTGCTAAGCCTTCTATGCATTTCATTGAAGTTGGATTAGTTTGGCCTAGGCGACTAGACGTATTACATTTTCATTCAAAGAGGTGATTGAACGAAAACTAAAATTTGGAATAACTGAAAAATCATGAAAGATATGTATAGGGAATGTTAATACAGTTTGATATAGAATTCTTTTCTCTATCCAACCATATAAAGAAAAATATGGGGTTCTATTTAAAATAAGCAAGTTATTATAGTTTAAAAATTACCTGAAAGAAAAATTCATTTCAGCCAAACGCTGAAAGATAATTAAATGCTCTTTAGTTTGATAGAAAGTACGTTATTTGTGTTATTATAATTGTAAATTTCAATCTTTTAACTGCAATAGTTTCTATGTTATGAATTCTTTATTTAAACACTGCAAAATTAAAAGAGTAGGGTGCACTACCCCATATAATGGGGGTTGATAGAACAACGAAAATATTTTCCAGAGGTAGTTCAAGTGCCATAACGGCCACATACCAAATTTCATAGAGTTTTATCAATTAGAACTTCTTATACTTTTAGGTGGCCATCCTCTTGGCTCACCCTGTATGTACTTGCATATACGAGGTGTTTGGCTCTAAAGTGATGCAATTGGTGAGCGATTCGAGTAATATTTAAAAGATTTATAGGAAAATCCCCAGGGATCAGTGGCGTAGTGAGCAGATTTTCGAGATATTAGCTCCGAAAATCGGTAAGCAATATTCAGTAACGGCTTCAAAGGAGGCTCGTTGTTATTGTCTTCTTAGAGAGCCGGCGAAAAATTCTCGCCCATAGAGCGCTAGACTCGAAAGGGCCGGCTCTGGCAAGATAATCGAGAAAAAATATGCTAATATATAAATTTGCAGCCGCCTTGTAAACTGGAAATCGGGGTTGTTAACTTATCATTACGCCACTGCCAGGGAACATTTTGGCCGAAGTAGGATCCGTCGCTCATTGGGGAAATTAACTGCTAAGGACGATTTGAAGACAGAAATGTGAAGAAAAATTACATGAAAATAAGCTAGAATATCCCACTTTTGTCAAAATGTTGTCTAAAGACTACACTACAAAGTGTTCAAAAGTAAAATCGAATAGCTCACCAATTAATAAAACCTACCAGTCTTACGTGAAACACTTTGTATAGGTCAGTATGTTTCAATTTTAAATCATCAAATGCGAATTAAGCTTAATTAGTGTTTTTTTTTTAAATTCAATCGAATTTTTCCCCCTCTACAATGTTATCGATAACAAATTTGAAATGCTCCATTAATCATCATATACACATAATGTACCAATGAAATATCAGTCCGATTAATTATTGCTATCAAAATCTAATTTAAATTCAACTAAATAATGAACATTTTTGATATGAGTAATTATAGGTAGGTGCGTACCTACAATATTGTACATTATAATGTAATGAAGGAGAATTTATCATTAATAAAACCATTATTTTATAATTGGCCTAAATTGACTCGAAATCTTCATTTAATCTCATTGTTAAATGTATATAGAGCAATTTAAAAGGAAAAAAAATATTAATGGTATAATTTCAATGCAATAAAAAGCGTCAATAAGATAGAGAGAATTAAATTGAAAAGATTTTAAGATTTATATTTACGTCATATAATGATGAATCAAGCTATAAAACGATGATCATATTCACAAATAAGAGACACAGAATCCACAGCTTCTTTTCCTTATTACAATACCAAGCTTGCTTATCTTATTTTTTACGTTCCTATCAATCAGTAAGTAGAAAAGTTTATGAAATTTTTAAAAAACATATTTTTTGTTACCGTTATTATTATTATTATTATTATTATTATTATTGTATTCCAGTCTCCACTGCAAAATATGCCAATTTCAGACTTCCGCAAGAAGAAGCTTTTATACGTCTTCAACGTTTTTTTTGGTAAGTACAATTATAAGAATTCTATGAAATATATTTCGATCTTTGTCTCACATATGTGAAAATCCTATATACTTTCACTTTCATCATAAAAAGCATTATTTAGAAAAAAATAAATGTTAAAAAGCATTATTATAATGTATGTGATAAACATGAAACATGTTAATTTTTCTTCATTACAGTCTTATTTTGACTGAGTGATTGATTGATTGTATATTTTTTTTATAGATGTTAATCAGAGCGGCACTATTGATCGAAAGGATTTCGAGCTTGCTATAGAAGTAAGTAGAAATTATTATTTTCGTAAATTTAAAGTTTAATTCTTATGATTATAAATATGAAGATTAAAAAATTAGATAACAACTTAATCAACTTGCCCGAAGTAAATTAACTTTAATTTCAAGTTTATTTTTAGAGGAGATTTAAAATCTTCCTTATTATCCCCTATGAATTATAGTTGATGTTGTTTTTAAATCACCCCAATTTTCATAATATAAACATTAACTTATTACACAAATAAAGTTAATTTGTTGTTCTTATCATTTCTATACACAAACAAATGAAATTTTAAACTTTTGACACAAAGAATAAGACTTCTGAGAATACGAAATCTCAATATTTTCCCCCTATTTTTTATTATTTATTTCGACCATTCTAAATTAAATTGAATGACCTTTCAGATAATAAATCATCCTCAATTACCCTTGAAATCGTCCCTTATCATGTATGTGAAATTTCCAACTTTTCATTTTTCATTCAAATGTTTAGTGAATAATAACATAGAGATTTCAGGCCGATGCTTTTTTGTGTAATCGAAAAAAGTACACCCAGTATCGAAAGTACACCTAATGTTGTGAGTTTTCCGACCACCAGAAGGTAACACTATCGAAGTACTCCCGGCGATGGGAATACAATGTCCACGGTCTGCTTGATTTTCAGCTCAACTCTGTCTAACAGTCCAGTGCATTTCGTCTGAATTGCTACTTTTAACTAACGCCAATTTTTGCTGTATTAGCGTTAGTTAACAACACAAGAAAGGAAATAGCAAGTATTTCCATCTCTATTTTACTCATACTGCATGGTTAAACAGTCATTTATTAAAATGCACATGTCTGATAGATAGCGTTGAGTTGAAAAATCAAGCACACCTTGACGATTTCAAACAAAACCCATTACTAAGTACATCTATTGCCTAAAAGAGGGCACTATTTTATCTCTGTCAAACAAAAAAACAGCAAATTAAAGCCTTAATTCACTCAACGTCATAAATGTACAGCCCAATAAATACATCGAAGAAAATCTACAAATGAAATAGTAGGTGTGACTATTCCAAAACACATAAATTAAAGCCGAGGTTAAAACCATTAGTCTAAAATAGAAAAAGAATTCGTTTTTTATACGTATACATACATAGTTAGAATTATGACTGTTAATAAATAGATGGCAGCATCTCCCGAGAAGAATTTTCGATTATAAATCTCCCATACAACTGAAATCTCTATGTGATTATTCACTCAATGATTCAACATAAAAGTCACTATATAGAGGGTGTTTCATGTAATAGTAATAGTGCATTAGTTCTTTAAAATGGAACACACTGTATATTTTCGATCAAAATTCTACAACTGATATTTTGTGAAAATCTTTCAAGAGACCACCGTTTTTCGGGACGCGACAAAATTGAAAAAGAAACCGTTTTAGAAACATTTATCTGACTGAATTAACTTCAATCTTTATTTTCCCCCATTAAATCTGTGAATGGACAGGAATAACAAAACAAATATCTCCTCATAGAATTCAGTTGTGTACAGTATAGAATAAGAAAAAAGTATTGGAAATCAGAGTTTCATCTTCGATCCTATTTGTTCAAAAGAAAAAAAAGATAAAGAAGCAAAAAATGAGGACGAAACAAAGGAGAGTTATTATACAGAGCTTTAACACGAGAAAAACTTTTAAAGATCAAACAAAGTATCCGAAACGATGATAAATAATGCAATAAGACAGTTTTCTCACACACACATTTCGTCGATATTCTACCATCTCTAACAATATTTTATATTTTTTTCCAATACTGTAATGGAACGTGAAATTAAATCATCTGCTTTTACGAGAAAAAAAAAGAAATATCATTTTATACAAGTATGCAATGGATGCTTCGTTTCATTTGCATCTAATAAAAAAATGTTTAAAGTGCCTCCGGACAAATTACCCGATTCAGCGTGTGAAAATTGTTAATTTTCAAACGTCGATATTTCGTTTGTTTTTTAAGATATTGGAAAAAGTAAGCATACGTTAGAAAGAGCATTTCAAGGTGTATGTTCTTAAGCTTTTTATTTATGAAAAATGTCATAAAATTCTGAATGGCAGAGAAAAGTCTTGGACCCTGTTTCCTTCATAACTAGCTAAAACCTGGCCATCATTATTGAATTTCAATATTCATCAAGTGATTTAGATAGAAATTTGAAAGATCTTTCTAAATCTTTAAGAATTTTCTCGATAGGCTTGTTCGTTTTCCGATAACTGAAGAAAATTTAAGAAAATTCCAACATTGATGCTTTGTCTTATTTAAAAGATAGAGAATCATACTCTCATTTTTTAAAAATTCTAATGTAAGAGGAATAGTCATGAAGCTTGCTTAAAATCTAATTTTGAAAATTTAAGGAATTTCACGGAAAATTTGAACCCTTTTTTCACCTATTCTTTAGAACTATGTATAAAAATTGAATAACTTGCTTCATAATATGAAAATGTCGGAAATTTTTGTCTATTTCACGAACAAATCATTATAAGTAGAAAATATTTTGAAAATCTGTTGGGAAATTCGTTTTAAGCTAGATTGTGTTTGTTTTTATTATTATTGTGATTAGTTCACAGTGTACCAGATAGATAGTGTGGTTATTATTTTCACTTTAGTGTGTTTAAGAATTCAACGTTGCCAAGCTTTGTTTACATTTATAAATGAGACCACGTCTTCTGCTTCTATTGAATAAAATATTTTTTCTCGATTCATTTCCTCTTTGTTCGTCTCCCATTCTGTTTATTTATTTTATTTTTTTTGCACCGATTGATGTTCTTGCTATTGGACTAGCGGCTGCAAGAAGCAGAAGATGTGGTCTCATATTTCAATGTAAACGTCTGACAACGTTGAATTCTTAAACATACTACTGAGACAATAATGAACACACCATGGTGTGTTCATTATTGGTACACTGCGTATTGGTGTTCATTATATGGTACACTGCGAATTAATCACAATAACAATAAACACAAACATGATCTAATTCAAGACCGATCTACCGACGGATTTTTAAAATATTTTCCATTTATAATGGTATAGTCGTGAAGTAGATAAGATTTCCGAGATTTTCATATCAATTTTGAAGTAAGTTAATTAATTTTAATGGTTTTAAAAAATAGGTTCAGATTTTCTGTGAAACTCATTCAATTTTCAAAATTGAATTTTAAGCGAGCTTCATGACTACTCCTCTTTGGTTCTCTGTCTTTAAAATTATGTTGAATTTCTTTTAAAATTTACTTCAGTTATCGGAAAACTTACAAGCCTATCGGGAAAATTGTTGAAGATTTCAAAACGTCTTCTAATTTGCTATCTAATAATTATTGAGAATCAATAATATTAGCTATGAGGGAAAATTTACGAAAAAACAGGCTCCAGAAGTTTTCTCTGCCATTCGGAATCTTATCACATTTTTCTAAAATAAAAAGCTTTAAAATATTCACTTTGAAATTCTCTATCTAACGCACATTTACTTTTTTCAAAATCTTAAAAAACAAGCGTGATATCGATGTATTAATCGCATGAGTCCTTAATATCCGATTAATGTTATAAAATTTTGTATTGTTGAAACAGAAAATATGCAGCCTCCGTGGTTGGTCTCCAAATACCGATCAATATCGAAAAACTTACGATTCATTGATACAAATATGGGATGGTTTGCGGCAACGTGCTGATTCCAATAAAGATGGACAAGTAAGTGAAAAGATTGAATCAAAGTTGCGCAACAATTAAAAAAAAACAATTGTAGGTGAGTGTCGAAGAATGGGCTTCAATGTGGGATGAATATTCCAAAAATACTCAAAATGCTTTAGAATGGCAAAATCAATATATGCGATTCATGTTCGAATTAGAGGATGCTAGCGGTGATGGTAGTATTGATGTGGACGAATTTACAAGTGTCTGTTCATGTTATGGCCTAGAGCCAAATGAATGTAAAGAAGCATTCCAGAAAATGTCATCTGTAAGTTTAATAAAATACAACAACGACAAATAACAATAAAATCTGATTAAATTTTATATTACTATCCTGTCTTCTTCTATTCAACTCAATCATCATCGTCATCAAAAAAATCTAGGGCAAGAAAGAAGTAGATTATCAGCAATTTGAAATTTTATGGAAGGAATTCTTCACATCAGAGAATCCATCTGATCCGGGAAATTTCATCTTTGGCAAAACTAAATTCTAACCAGCTGCTGGTTTTTATCTAATTTCTTATCAAATATTACAACAAATAATTATATGAATGTATCTTTCATAGTCTATCGTATGAAATTATAATAATTTTAATTAAATGTTATTTCAAACGATAAACTATAATTACCCATTATTATCCTTCTACATATCTTACAAGTTTGTTTTCAATAATTAAATATGTATATGTGTGTTATTGAATGTGTTTTTTCTTTAAATATTATTTTTGTTATAATTTCTTATTAAACACTGTATCTTATCAATTAACTCAAATAAATAAATGTATATCTAATTGTTAAAATTACAGACAATATTATATAAAGATAACTAACGATAAGAATTTGATCCATATTTTTTATCTATCTATACTATAGATCTATATAATTACTAGAGATGAAGATGCTTAAAATCACAAATATTATTTGAACTTTGCACAATTTCTAATATTTTGTTATTGAAAAAGATTAACAACTTAACGTGAGTTATAATAAATATTTTTGCGTGTAAATTTTCTTCTTTTCTCTCATTTTTATTGTTATAATTTAAGATATTTCGATTTTTTTTATTACCTATTTTATGGAAACAAGAAATAAGAATTTGTTTTTTATGTTGTAAATTTACGCATTTATGGACGCCATAATAACAACTGAAAAGGTTTAAGGGTAGGCTTTTGGATTCATAGTCATAAAAAGAATGATGAAGATCCTAATTGAAGCTTTCTTCTTTTTACAACTTATTATCAAAATTCCATTACACTTGTGGTCCAATTTTGAGTAATCAGATCAGATAGTAAAACGATTAAAATTGATTGAATTTTAGCCTTTTCAATAGATAAATTAGCTGAAGGATTCATCTCTCATGTCAAAACTGTCTCAAAGGCTGGAGTAAAGAGCGATAATCAATTAATAGCAAGATCCTGAATTTATTTTAGATTGTCGCGCGATTATCGTCAGCGCACACCATGGACATACGTGAATTTCGATTTTTATTGTAATCGTAATTTATATGTTTGTATTCCATTAAGTAATTGAATCAACCTACTCGCTGCGCTTATGAAAAACTATCAAGAGCGGGACAAAAATCAGCTACATTAGACCGCCTGTTTATTGTTTGTGAAGTCGCTCACTCACATCATCAACTACTTTGAACGATTGTAGTCTTAAGGTCTCCATACACGCTTTGATATATCTCAAGCAGCCCCACACGCGCTTCGATAAATCTTCGGATCCGAACTGTACAAATTAGCACTGACGTCACCAGCACGCAGATGCGGGCAAATCCCGCTGCTAAATAATTAATCTTGGAAATAAGCCAGGAGTGTCAAAATTGTTTGATTCATTATTTTCAAGATAATATGTTCAAATGTTTAAATTCCCGTTCTCTTATAATATCAAAACTAAACACTATTCCCTGTTGTACAGAATTAATGGATGATTCCCAATAGTCTTATAAAGTCTACGAATCCCTGTACGAATCATTAGTAAAGAAATGGATTTGTTCGAGTAAGATTCTCGGTATTGATTTATTATTTAAGACTAGCAATAGACTCACTTATTTAACAAAGGAAGAATTAAGAATTATTCGATGAAGCTTCAAACATATTAAAATCTTTGGAAAAATTTACTTACCGTAATCTGGAAACTGGGTATCTTCTCTAAACAAATCCAATTTTCTTTAAAAAACACAATTTAATCACCTAACTATTTGAATTCTTATATAATGAGAAAACAAGAATCCAACTAGTGAGACATAACAAAAAATTTTACATGATTTTTCTTTTTAAAAGTCCTTCAACAATATAATTTTCTATTTATTTGGCTACACCAACTAATGCTGGTCGGATTACACGATCATGTAATTTATAACCAATTTTTGAAACTACAACAACAGTTCCTGATTCCTTTCCTTTAACTTCCTATAAGACAAAATCAAAGCATTAATATTACACTAGTCTCATCCAAAAACAACAATTATACCTGTTGGAATAGAGCTTCATGATAATTTGGATTAAATTTCTCATTTAACGGATTCACAGGTTCTAAACCGTGTCGTTTGAAAACACTCTTCAATTGGGCTTCAGTCATAACTAAACCTTCATATAGATTTTTTAAATGTGGATTCTTATCATTAATCTCCTCCTGTGGTATTGTTTCAGTAGCTTTATTTAAAACATCCGCCACATCTAAGAGATCTTTACAAAAACTCTGTATGCCAAATAATTTAGCTTCAGCGATCTGTTTCGTTAAACGTAAACGCATATTCTCGCCGTCTGCTAACGCGCGCTTGTATTTGTCCTACAAATTAACAACAATTAAATACATATACACATTGTTTTTGCTAAATAAAACTACTAGTAGCTCATTATTTTTCTCTGTTAATTCAGAAATATCTTTGTTGAGTTTCTCGATTTCTTCTAATTTCTTATTATCAACACCTGTTGTAGTGGATTGTTGTGGCTGTTCTTGTGATTTTTGCTCTTCAGCAGCATTAGTTCGTCTTATATTCATCAATGTGATCGATCTGAAAGTTAATAATTATGATACAAAAAACATGCCGAATTGTGCAATAGATTTATAATAATAAAAAAAAAAAATTACCGAGAATTAAAAAATAGATTTTCATTGATTTGTGCACTTCTTAGAAAACTTCTAATCCCGATTAGTGCCATTATTATCACTTTATTAATTGTTTAATATTGCAAAACTTTAAATTTAACAAATTCCACTTTTAAAAGTGAGGTTATAATATTTTTATCAATTTTTATGACATCACAAGTTTACAGTTGACCAATATAGTGTAACGAAAAAGAACTAGAATTAAAACAAAAATCCCTAGATTTTAGGCGGTAATTTTTCAATACTCGACACGTTTTATCGTAATTAATAAGAATTAAGTACGCGTTTACATTAATTTCGGAATGAGTTCAATTATTGATTACCAAATTGATTATATAATCGATTTGTTAAATATACAAATTATCTAAAAAGTGAGGTAATTTATGACGTCACAGTTATGGGTCTTACCATCAAGAATCATAAAGTAGAAAGATGATTCTATTTAACAAATTAGACAATTTTTTTCTTTCTAGATCGTCCAGATAATTGAAAGAAAAAAATTAAATTTCCATGCATTTTTAATAAATAATCCAAGAATACGTGACGTCATTCGTATTGTGTCTACAAATTACTTTATCCTTTTTTTTGTATTCCTTGACACATATTGACATATAATACAATGCTGCCAAAACTAACCCGAGTTTCAAGGAATTTATACTTTTTGTAGGTCACAAGATTTCAATTAAATTCAATTAAATTGCCCTAAATGGTAAGAAAATGACTGTTTTCCGGTAGTATAGAGTCTTATCTTTTATATAATTATAGTTATTGCGCAATAAATATTGCAACTATAATTTTGGTAAAAAAAATAATTATAAATATATCTCATCCTCAGTTATCCTCATTATCTATTATCTATCAAATTAACTATTTTTCAACCTAATGAGCTTATATAATAATTATATCTAAATATAATGATAAATTACGAATTTTTTATGTTGTAAATTTTCTTGGGTGTTCAACGTGGCAACACTGTTTTGGTACAATGTAAATATTTGGGTAATTCCCATTGTAAATTTCTAAATTTCTTTGTAATAATTTTACAAGAAAAAGTTATAAAATTCATCAAATTTCCGATTAAATTCCTGTTAATTTTAATTAATTCTCGTAATAATTATAGATAATTTGAGGTTATGTTGTTTTGTTTGTTTGTATATGGGTGATTAATTGATATCGTAAAAATAATGGAGGAACCATTAGGTGCCCAATATGCCATCCATATTGCAATGGTAACGTTAAAAGAGCGATGTAAGAATTTACAACAACGTGTTACAATATTGGAAGAGGAGAATTTAAATTTACGTTTACAATGTTCGAAAAATACCGAACGAAATCAATCATTTACAGAACGTGAACAATTACAACAACAAATTGATGAATTAATCGAACAGAAACAACAATTAATTGATAAAGTTCGTATGGTAACGGCTGAAAATAAAGAATTATGGAATCGTTTAAGTAAATTGAATAAAATCAATCAAAATCTCGGTGTGAAATTGAATCGTATCAATGATTCTTTAGAACAACATACGATAAAGAATCGTACAACAAATAATGAAAACAATCAACATACAACATTAATACGTTCAAAAACATTCACACAAGATGAATCACACACGAAAATCTTACAAAAGAATCTAGAAGAGACTGGTAGAATTAATACAGAATTAGAAGAGATTTCTTTGAAGATTATTAACAGTTTAACACAAGGCAAATTAGAATTGGATTCATTATGTTCAGATATAGCAGACATTCAATATAATGATAACAATATAATTACCGAATCTTGTGGTTTCTATTTCGATGAATTCGATGGGAATATTTTCGATGAATTCAACACAATTTTGGATGAATTAAAAGCAACAAAACAAACGATTCTAGCACAAGGAGAAATCCTAAAGAGAGCGTACGATAAAATCAAGAAGCTTCAAGGTATTTTTGTTGTTTTTTTATTAATTAAAAAATTAATTTTTTGTTATTATAGATGAGCGAGATAACTGTGATAAATTCGAGGATTGCAAAGAATTTTTAGATAAGAGTACTCTAGTCTCTTTTGATGATTTCAATGTTCCTTCTATTGGTGGTGGTGATAGTGGATCGAATTCTGAACAATTATGCGAGAAAATTTGTCCGATTTGTTCCAAAACATTTACAAAAGATACAAATTTTGAAACGTTAACAGTACACGTTGAACAACATTTTGTTGAAACTCCAGATTTTGAAATGTTGTGACTTGTCGTAGTATTCGAATTGAATTAAGTATTAGATTTTAACTTTATACGTTTAGATATATAATTTACGTTTTATTTAATTCAATTAATTAACGAATACAAAGGTTTATTTTGTATAATATTTCAAACATTTTTGTTTCCTTCCCGAAAATCAAAATCAACCTAGATCTGATGGTTTAACATCACTGGTTGTGGCCGGTTGTTGTGTTGTCTGTTGCAATAGATTCTTACTAAACCATTGCGGTCGTGTTTTCTTCATTTCAACAATACGTTTACCTTGCCAAAATTCATCGGGTTTCTCCTGTTTTTCACCGTCATACAAGACGACAATTTCTTTATCGATCGGTTCTAATTTCAGTTCTTGTTGGATCTTTTCTTGCATCTCTTTCGTCTCATCGATCACTTTCTTATAACACGTTGCTAAAATAACAAATATTAGAATGTTTTGAAAATATATTATCAAAAAGGTTCATTTACGGCATAATTGTCCTATCAGATAATCATCACCGCATGTATTACATGTACGTATAGTTGTACGAGGTTTTAACATTTTCCATATGTAGTAAGGATCACCGAAACGGCGTTTTTGTCGTTTCTCTAGTGTACGTCGACTTCTTGGTACTGCCCAAAGGAAACCATCGCCGATGATATCTTTTAAAGAGAATTGTTTTGGTTGTTGGGATGTCGGAGGTGCCGCTCCAACCAAACACAACTCCTCTAGAAAATCAAAGAATCGTTTTAATAGTCGAGAAGACAGAGAAAATTATTGAATTCTGGCATATGGGATGTGATAGGAGCACAAGAATGTTCTTATCGTGAGTGTTTTACAAGATGATTCATGATCATAGTCCATTAAAAGTAAGAAGAGCTGAAATTAATGAAAGTTTATGAAATTTTCATTGTCGTTTTCGCCTCTGAAAATAACAGGAGTTATTGTTCATTGCATTATTTCATTAAGTCTTCATTATTCTTTTAATAGGCCAAGATTGTGGATCACCTGTATAGTAGTGGAAAAAAATATAAAAATCCAGGTTTTTTCTCAATTATTGAAAACAAAAAATAGAGGCAACTATAACTTGATCATCATTTTACATATTTACACATCATTTCATGGATGATTTGATTTGATTCTTATTAAGTATGTGAGATAAGGGTGAAATTTTTCCAAAAACTATTGGAAAAAAGTGTAATTTTTTGCGAATTGAGTTATTTTAAATCCTATAAGGTAACATAGTTTGTTATATAACAAGGGACTAAAGTGCGGTATTTCGTCCCAATGGCAAGAAATCACTTGATCGTTGAAAGAAAGTACTTTAGTCCCGAGTTATACCGAGTGAGTCACGCAAGACGAAAAGTTCTTATGGCAACTCCCATGGCGAGTGATTCGAAAAATATTTCCACGATTTATAGGAGGGTAGTTGTAGATCATTTTAGCAAAATACGAACCTCGTAGCTTATTTGGAAGTTGGTTAAACGTTCGTTTTGGACAAGGTTGCAATTTTTAAAAACGAGCTAAAGATGCAAAACGACTAAGAATTAATGACTCTGAGACATTCCCAACATTTATTTTATTCGTTTTTCTTTATTACATTCTAGAAAAAAATGCAAAATTTTTAGCTGTTCCAGAATGCATAAGAAAAAAAAAAATCATTGTCGGGAGGATCTTTGAGCCATTCTTGTAAGTCTTTTTGCGTGTTTTTTGAAAATCGTGACATCCTCAGAAACGAGCGTTTTTTGACCAACTTCCAAATAAGCTACGAAATTCTAATTTTGCTAAAAGGATTTTTAACTACCCTCCTATAAATTCTCAAAATATTTTTAGAATCGCTCGTTAAATAATGGGATTTGTCATAAGAACTTTTCGTCTTATCTGACTCACCCGGTACACACTATCTTTTGCACTTTCGGAATTATTTGACAATGAAATTCAAAATTTTTGAGATTGACAAGAATCTCCATTAGTGTGACAAAAATCTATCAATTCTATAATTTTAAAATGCTACCACAGTTACCACATCAATAATATGGTAAAATAATAACAACTTATAATATATTTATATAATTGTTAATTTTTCATTTTATCCCTAGGGAAATAATGATTAAATATTATGTTCCTAGGGATTAAAAGTGAGTACTATAGTCCCTGTAATGGGGGACTCAGTGTAGTGCTGAAAGTGCAAAAAATTAATTCAATCTTAATTTTTTCTTTAACAAACCTACTTACAACAAGAATCCGACAAAGCATACTTTTAATAAGACTGATAAGTGTGTCGTTCGTGATATTCTCTGTTTTAGTTCATTCACAGTTTTGATTTCTGGTAGTTTTTTGTCTTAGACCTTTCCTAAAGGTGCTCTATCGGCTCAAGTCAGGACTCAGCGCAGACCATTGCATTAATCACATAACAAAAGCATGAAACCAAGCCTTAGTAGTTCCAGCAATAAGAATTGAGGCATTTTCTTGATGAAGAATAATATTTTTGTTTGGCAACAAACGTAATAAAAAGCAAAAGGTGATTTTTGGACACACTTTTGACTTCATATTGTATTTGAATGACGCTCAAATCACAAGAGACTCAACTCTCTCGTGTTTCTTTTTTGTCAATATCCTTTATCTTCGCAAATAATGCTAATAATGAAAGAATCCATCAGGATCATTCAAAATAAATTTCTCTTCATCACTGAAAATCATGTTGGTCCATATTTCTGACTTCTGAGCAAATTGTTCGGCAAACGAAAGCCATGCAAGTTTATGCTCAGATTTTAGAGGCGAATCTATCTTAAATTCTATTTTTGTGGAAGAGATGCTTTTCTTGGAAATCTCTCGTAGAGCTAAGTTGCCTCTTTGATCTTTAGCCTACCAAACCTTATTTCTATATAAATGTACACTTATAAATCTTCCCAATTCTTCTTCTAATTTCATTTGTGATAATCCAGCTTTAATCAAGTTCAAAATTCACAGTTGAACAATTTTACTAACAATAAGATGCTTTTTACGCCTCATGATGAATTGTTTGAATTTTTTCAATCTCCTATTGTCTTAAAATAAATTCATACTAGATTAATACGATTATTGACTTAAAAAATTCCCAAACATGATAATAAATCCACATTTCAATACAGTCATTTAAAATTCGCCCTTATCACACGTACGATTTATTAGAATCAAATGATACTTATCCATGAAATGATATTACAGTAAATAGGAGAAATGATAAGTAAGTTTTGGTTCTCTCTATTTTTGTTTTTCAATAGAGAAAAAGCATAGATTTTTATACTTTTATCCAGTACTGTAAATTGGTCCTTTGAGTCGGATCTAGCACTAGTCCTTGCTCATTTCTTAACACCAAGAAAACTAACAAGAAGAGGTGAATGTTGATTTTTTTCTGAAATTCTCATTACAACATCGACACTAATTTTTGATTAATTTTTGGGGGTCATTAACTGCAATAGAAATCTCCGAAACAAATCACACTCACTTTTAACCATGTTCTATTCAAAATGATCTTTGTACTGGCCTTTAATTCTAATAATTTCCTCACCAATTCCTTAAAAATTTAATCAATAATCATCGAACAAATGAACCAAATATAGGTTATGTTCATTATTACATTATTGTATAGAAACCCATTTAAGATTGAATAATTTTGAATAAATAACACATAGAAAGTAGTAATTGGAATCGAAAAAAACAGAAATTAAAAAAAAATACAACTAAGATGTTTTAATTGGCAACTTTCAAATTATAACCTCAAAATTAAGTAATTTCGAAATAATTAAATTAAATTAAAAAAATTAATCAAGTTATCCTTTCATATTGCTTGTTCTCAATTTAATTGTTTTAAGAGAAACAAATGAATTCGAAATATATGGATTTTAAAGGGATTTTATCGAAAAGTTAGGTTATGTTTTCAGTGTTTGATTGAAAAGCGTGCCCTATGCACGGACATATTACATAACAAATTATTATTTTAATTACCTGACGGTGGTTGTTTGAATAAAATTGTAAAAATTCGATATTCGAATTGTTTAATAGCGTTATTAAGACGATTTAGAAATAACGCGGCCATACTTATTGAATTTACCGGATCAGCTGTTTATGTGTGTGTATTAGAACCAGTGCAGTCCCACTACACGGACACTGTCGGATCTCCAAGTGGGATCAGTGAAGAAATTCTCTCTTTCACCGCGTATATTTGTGTATGTATTTATCTATCTATGTGTGTGTGTGTGTGTGTATTGGATAAGGTATACCAAGTGGAAGGTGTAAAGAGTACCGGAGTCTCTTTTCACTAATAGGGGACCACCGTCGACTCAGAACAGTCTTGACGATGGCTTCTATCGGGTCTGGTGGCAGACTCTGTGCACGGGTGCAAGAGAATCTGTGTCAGTGGTTCAATAATACGAAAACAACAATTATAAAAAAAAGGCATTCATCTACGTTGTTTTGTGTATCAAAAACCAATCAACAATTACAACAACAACAACAACAATTAAGGAATACGCCACAACGGCAGGTTAGTTATTTTCCTTATTTCCCTAACAATTTCCCCACAAACAGATTTTCACTTATGTAAATCTCAAATACTTTTACTTTTCTAGTTTTAAGATTATTAAATGAAAAAATTTCGAAAGTTTATCGATTAATAAACACTTAATTGTAACGTGTCGAAAATATTTATAATTTTTAAAAAATCTCCCGCTTTATTTAAATTAAATTCCTGATTGTTATTGGTCGGTTAGTATGGCGGTCTTTTTAAATTTAAAATGTTCCAAATTTTTTTTTTAATTTATGGAAATAATTAGAAAATTGTTATTATGCATAGGAAAAAGAGAGAACGAAAAATTCGTGTTTGGATGAAAAAGTAGGCTAATATGCGGATCTATTTGTGTGTGTGTGTGTTCGTGAAAAATTCTGTACAAGTATTATAATTCGTATACAACTTTCTCAATTCCTATCTTTTAGTTAATAATAACAAATAAACTTTCTTTCATTTCAATTCGTCTAAATATAATGAATTCATTTTAAATTAAATTTGAGTTGATTCCCGTTGTAAGTACATACTACATACTTATTAAAGACTTGATCGAAGATTACAAAAATTTGAATAAATTTCCTGATTAGTTAAAAATTGTGTAGACCTTCACCGAAAATTTTCTTTCAATAATTATCATTTTAAATATTGTGTAATATTTAAAAATGAATGTTAAAATCTATTATGTAATTTGAAATTAATGCCATTTAGTATTGAGGACAACAACTGGATGATTTTCCTTCCGATTTTCATAGAGACGAAGAAAACGTGCAATTTTCTTCTTTCGTTGTGGTTCAAACGTTTTGTCAGTTGATAAACGTCAAAGAAGCTTACAAATCTTATTTTAAAGATCAGAAATGAGCTAATATCAACGAATATTATCATTATCTTCAATGAAAAGTTTGGATTGTTTGTAATAACAAGGGACTTCTTGATGATTTTCAATTTAATCATGAAAATATCTCAATTTTATGAGGATATTTTGTATTTCTACATTTATACAATGATGCTGTAATAATGGCCAGGACTGTTCAAGAACTCTTGTTATTATTACACATTTAATTTTCAAATTTTGTAAAAAACTTACTTGCAAAAACTGTATTTTTATATTCGAAGAGTTGAGCTGACATTTAGTCAGTAGATACAGTCTCAAATTTAGTAGTTTTTGAGATCTGAAGACGTTTTTTTTGCAAAATTATCAATTTTTATCGAATTCTGGTAGCGAACCGTACAGAGAGGACGATTTCGGTGTTTTTTTTCTGAGCTGAAATCCGAGTCTTATCTTGGACATATTACTCGATTCGGCGTGTGAAAATTGCCAATTTTCAAACATTGATATCTCGCTTGTTTTATGAAATATTGTGAAAAGTAAACATGCGCTGGATAGAGGATTTCAAGGTGTCTGTACTGAAGCTTTCTATTAAAGAAATATATGATAAAATTCGGAATGCCAGAGGGATGCATTGGACCCTGTTTTTTCTTCATAACTGACTAAAAATTAGCCAATATTATTGATTTAAATAGAAAATTGAAAAAGCTTTTCAGATTTTAAAGATAGAGAATCATACTCTTGTTTCTAAAGAGCTAATATAAAGGGAAAAATATGAAGTTCCCTTAAAAAAAATTTTGAAAATTAGATAATTTAAGGTACATTTTGAACCCTCTTTTTCACCTGTTATTTACAGCTATTAAAATAATTAATGTTTCTTGATTGATATGTTACCATGTTATTTTAGTGGAAAATATTTGAAAATCTGTCTGTATTTAGTCCACTGCGGACTAAATCACAACAACAATAACGATAACAAGACAAACATGGTCGACTAAAACATGAAAAAATATAGACAGATTTTCAAATATTTCTGATTATAATTCCATGACCATGAAAGTAGATACAATTTCCGACATTTCCATATCAATCATCGGTCAAATTGATTAATCTTAATAGCTGTAAATAATAGGTGAAGAAGAGGCTCACAATTCTCCTAACACTCACTTAAATCACAAAAGTTTCTTTTAAGCGAGCTTCCTGTCCTTTACTTTTCCACCATCTTTGAAATTCTGTACAGCATCATTGTTCAAAATTTTCTTAAATTTACTCTAGTTATCGGAAAACTAACAAACGTATCGGGAAAATTCTTGAATATCTGGAATATTGGCCATGTTTCAATCAGTTATGAAGGAAAATGTACGAAAGAAACAGGATTCAAGAGTTTTCTATGCCATTCAGAATTTTATCACATTTTTCTTGAATGGAAAGCTTCAAGGCATGCACCTTGAAATGCTCTATCCAACGCACATTTAAATTTCACAATATCTTGAAAAATAAACGAAAGATCGATTTTGGAGCTAAATTCTTCACTTTTATTCTAGATTTCAAAGCTCAATTTTCTCGGTCATCAATTTGTGAACAATAGTACCACAACACTAACAATAAGTGGCGTCCACTGTATCTTCAACAAATCAAAAATGTACACATAAGAATAGGATCCGTTTTGTTACCCTACTCAATTTTGTATAAAATCAAATGCTACTGTAGATTATAGCGTAACGTGTGGAAATTCATTTTATCGCACGCTTTAATAATTAAAATTCGACGTACTTGTGCTTTTTATTTGGAACGATTCAGATATGAATCAAGGTCAATTTTAACGTACGCATTCATTCATGTTCATTTTTAATAATTGTTGTAATTAATTAAGAAATTCTAATTAACATACTATAATATATGATGATGATGATTATCATTTTTAAAACAGTTTTCTTTCAATGATTTCCATAATGAGTTGCACATTCCATTATATTGTAAAAATGTGTCAAAAATGTTAAAATATTTAATTATTAATCCACAAAATTAAATTAATCGATTCGGCCTTCTAGTTTTCTTAAGTTCTACTTTTATATCTCTAAAATCCTTTCCAAATATCTTTGTATATAATTATCCTACTCATGTTAAATTTGTTGTTAATGAATAAGGCATAAGGAATTTAATTGATTTTATTAATAACAATAAGTCTTTTAGGTTATTGTCTTTGATTTAATTATTCATTTATTTAGTTTCGCTAGAAAGATGAGAGAAGTGAGAGTGTCCTTGCTCTGTGTTAGTGTTGTGTCTCTTCAAAAAGTCGGTCAGTTGTTGCTTTCTTCAATCGTATTTTTTTTTAATTTTTTATTTAGTTGAAAATATCAAATTTTAATTATCGATTGTCGGGAAGGAAAGTTTAAGAATACTTTATATATTAAAATGATCACACTAATGACGTGATTTGATTACATAATCATGTGTATTCTTCAAATTTGATAACTTCTTATGTATCCGATACTGTTTGTGTGTATCTAATTTAAATCTTTAAAGAAAGTTTCCATTGAATTCCATCAGATTTCCTCTTATTTAAACCATATTTATCTTAAAGATTTTCCTCCAATAAACTCATAGAAAACGATTATTATAAAGTATATCTATTAGTTAATATACACACCCACGAGAATTAGAATTATTTGATTAATCACATAGACAATTCTCTAATAAATAATCAGTAAAAGACATGTGGGTTATATAGAAAGAAGTATAGTTGTCGACTGGAAATAGTGAAGTTTTTAAGAAATGTCAAATTGTTTTATAACTGGGGCACGCAAAGGAAATTCTCCAATATAAATTCTATGAATAGAAGTAGATAATTTACAGCTTATATAAGAGAAAGACATTTCTTTAAAAGAGGGTAGTTTCACACCTACGCTATTCACAGATTTTACAATGGATAATTTCCTATATTTTATGTACTTCAACGGTAAAGTGATTCGACTCTTCTTAAAGATTCGCTATTTCCAGTCGGCAATTATACCATTGACAAGGTTTGTGATTATGAAGAGAAAGTAAGAGGAGGTGTGGTAGCCCCCCCAGCATCAGTAGCAACAGCAATAGCACCTGTTTTTTGATTTCAACAAGTCTAAATGTCGATTTGGGTGAATGGTGAAATAATTTCGTCTGGCCCATAATATCATCTTTCTTTTCCAATATAGGATTGCCATTGATTTTAAACTTGTAATCACGTCTGGTTGCATAAGATTGATTCATTAGTTTTTTTAAAAACATTTAAAAACAATGAAAGAAATTCTGTAATCCAGTATTCCCAGTAGTGAGAATGATTCTATAATTATCGATTTTACTAATAATTAACGTATAATAACGCAACAATAGATGATCTAACTTTTTATTAGCGAGAAACACTGCTAAACATGATAATATAAAGATCTGTTGTAAAAGAAAATTTACATAAACTTTTAGAAATCAAACTATTTTTGGTTTATTCTCCCTCTCCCTCCTTTCCTCTTAAAAGTAGTTTTCTTTTTTTGTTTTATATTGAATTTCCTGTGATTGATAACATTGTAAATTCCAAATAAGTCTACTTCCGTTCTATCAATACGTCAGTATATTTGTACTTACCTATATTTAAAGTCAAGTCGGTCATAGACAAACACTTATTTATAGTGGACCACTTTTAAATTGACTAATTTGAATATACAGGGTGTCTCAAACGTTATTCTTCTTTTCCTAAATGTTGTAATTTGCAATTCAGTTGCTGTCAATCACTCTTATTTCTATAAAATCCTAAAAGTAGACTTTCGCCTCCAATAAATTGCGTAAATAAGAGACTAATAAATACTCTCTATAAATAGTTGAGACACCCTGTATAACTGAGTTTTCTAAATAGCACTAACCTTACATCACATCATCTACGAGTCTTATATAATACGCAGAATTAATTCAAATTTCACACGACTCGTCTAACTAATTATGATATTTTGAAATAGTATCGGCCAAGTCGAATTTGGATTACCGTATTTTATAATTTTATAAATTACCACCAGTGTAGGATGTAGATAATAATACAGATCGATTGACGCACATTTTCATATGCGTATAAAGACAGTACTTTAAATTTAGGTGTGTAATGAGTAATGATAAAATTCTTTAAATTTTTAAGAGTATTGATTAAGGTCGTAAAATTAATGGTTAATTGATAATAAATATTGAAATAAGTTGCATTGTGGTCATAAGAGAGTTTATACATTTTGTGTACAATTAAATTGTTTGAATATCTTAAAGAATTTGAAAAAAAAAGAAACAATAAATATTTTAATTTATAAGTGAAATTTTCAAAAATTAGTAATAAACAAGGAAATATATGATATTGTTCGTTAGATGAATTTTTAGTTTTTGGTTACTTTATGTGTGAAAGTTTCCAATTTTTAGAAGAATTTATTTAATTTTATTTAAAATAATTAATGATTTTCTAACTAAAACTTAACTATAGTCTGTGTCATTGTCAGAAATTTATACAGGTTGTCGTATCTTAATATGGTCGATTATATTAAACTCCTATTAGTTGACGAGCTATTCGACAAATAATTCAACGATTTGTGGGGAGTTTCTTGAAGACCACTTTAACAAAATTAGAACCTCGTAGTTTATGGTCAAAACATGCTCGTTTCTGACGATGTCATGATTTTCAAAAACATGCCACATACTCAAAATGAGTTAGTAGGGTGACTCGAGCATCCTCTCAGCTTTGATTATTTTTGTTTGGAACAGTTGGAAATCTTTCCCATTTTTTAGTAGAATTCATTGTAGTGAAACAAAATAAAGTCAATCTTGAGTCATTCTTAGTTGTTTTGCGTATTTAGCTCGTTTTTGAAAATTGTGATTTTGTTTAAAACGAACGTTCCAAATGAGCTATAAGGTTATAATTTTGATAAAATGATCTATATGGACTCCTCTATGAATTCTTGAATTTTTTTTGAATCGCTCATCAACTAATAGCAGTTTAATTGTGTCAACCATGTAGAGATGAAGTATTCGATACTTCTCAGTTAGTGTTGGAACTACAGAAGGGCCAGAATGGGCTCGTGCTCACACTGAAAATTTTGGAAATTTTTATGGAACAGGTTTTTCAACACCACATTTGTATGTTTTTATTTTGATCGACGCCAATGCATAGATAATAGATGCTAAGTCATGTTTTTTATTTCGGAATGTGCTTTTGTCAAATGTAGTGCCGATCGACAATTAAGTCGGCCCACACTAAAATTTGTTGTTACTTTTGCCATCGTTCTCAATATTCATACATCTTGGATATTTTACAAATGGTAATTGAAAATCTTATTTCTTGAAATAACACTACAGTTTTTGTGCCCATTCAATTGAGGATTTTTAAGACCATTTTTTACATTTATTGCAATTTTTAATAGTGCTTGTGAATTTTTTATCTCAACAGATCGCTTTTAGAATAAATAATTTATTAACAAATACAGGGTATGTCAATTATTTATTGAGAGTGCTTATTACTCTCTGATTTATGAGAAAAATAAAATAATTTGTGAAAAATTACATTTGAAATTATCTCGAAATGTTTTTTCAAAGTTTTTATAATAAGATCTTATAAAGTACTTCATAATAAGTGCTTAAAATTTTATGTAATTTGGACATCTTCGGCTACATACTATACATGTGGTCCTAATACAAAATTTCAATTAAACTAAAGGTTTTAAATTTTCAAAATTTTCCAACAATGTTGAAATTTTAAATTAAAAGTAGCGTATTAGGATATTGCCAAGAAAGGATAGAGTGAGATGTTTCTGAAATAAAGTAACAAAAACCGACGAATTTGATATCAAAAGTGCAACTTTTTTCGAAATTTCCTCCCCATGAGATGTTTGAAACCAAAAATTGATAAGAATACATTAGAAATATTGAGATTATACGGGCCTATTGAATTGTATTAACTTGAGATTAGGTCAAGTTCATCATTATTAATCACTTAAATCTTGATCTGTTCAAAATTAATTTTTTTAATTTTGGTATATCAGTAGATTAATCAACATAGCACCGTTAAAGAAATAATTGTTTTTTTGTTGTTAAAAAATAATTAAATATAATCAAGATTTTCATTGAAACTTTTTCGAATAATTATTTTATTATCCTTGTTTGTTTTTTTGTTGATTTCTAAAATAAATTCCATTTTCGTTTGTGGAAGATATCTGTATTTGCTAATAAGTGTAAATATAAAAAATATACAAAAATTCTCAGGTTTTAGGGTCAAGTTGAATTATGTAAGCATTTTTTTTTTGGTACAACTAAGGTGTAACTTTGTATTGAAAAACTTTTAGGATTACACAATGATTAGTAAAAGATGCGAATTTTCTATAACATACAAGGATGTGATGACGATTATTAGAAATTTGGAAGATTTTAAAACAGGGTGGAGATGCCTAGAGGCAAGAAATTGGTAGTTACCTTACGTAAAGAATTTAATTGTGCTCTACGATCAATGGCTCACCCACAAATAATCTTTAAAAATTTATATGAAACACGTTTTTTTAACAGTAAGATAAATATCGCAAAATTTGTATGTTTTTATTGTGATCAACGTTAATGCACAGATCACAGATGCCGACTCATTTTTTTAGTTCTTAATGTGCTAGTTTTTGAATGAGGAGTCCACTGAAAATTAAGTTGGCCAATATTACGACCCGCTCTAAAATTTGTTGTTAGTTCCGCTACTGTCTACGATAAATAAATAAATTAACATTGGTATACCTACTGTTGGAATTTGCGTGTATTCTATTTTATATTAAATTAGACTTTTTACAGTCATTACTTATAAATTTCTTTCAACAATGCTTTTCACTATTATATGTCTAGGTCAGTGTCATATACGATACCATATGTATGTATGTCCAAAGACTGTCTTCTATAGTAAAACTTTCTGATTTCTTTTAATGAAATTTAAACAACAACCAACATACGTGTATTGATTCAAAAGGAGCAGAACATACAGAAAATGAAGAAGAATTATGACATCTATATTTATTTTGTCTGTATTTGTAAAAATAACAAAAACACAAAGTATGCCAGTATTAACAAATTACGTTATTTTTTCTGATAATTTTATTTAAATTCGAAAACAAATTGATTCAAAATTTATAATTATACAATTAATCTCTATTGCACAATTGAGACACAAATAAAATCCATTAGAAAAATATACAAGGTGTTTCTCGTATATTATTATCCTTATTATTTAATGATAAATAAGAGTAGTTCTCTTAATATTGGAGAAATTTCAGAAAAAGAAATTCTTGTATGTATACCGTCTGTTTGATGAAATATATGGTAGATTAATTAGCCACTTTCTCATATCCCCATTAACGATTGATTCGTTGTTTATTTTTTTGTTGTTCTTCATCTCGAAATATCTTACCAGTTTTTCTAACCCAGGGCATAATTTAAACGGAACAATTACGTGGAAACGATTAAAATTTTTAATACTAGATCCTGTTCCTGACGACCTAAAATCCTAGCAATGAATAAGGTCGATATCTGTCTAGTTGATTTCGAAAGGTGTTAAATGGATTAAATGATCAGTTTTTCTAGAAATTAATTTTAATTTGAGGCTTTCAACATAAAAAACTAACAATTTAAATTGGGAAAGTATTGATGATAAAAATCGATAAGAGTTAAACTAAAGTGTATTGTCTATAAGCTGTGGCGACTCTTGATATTGTACAAACGTTATTTTTGAGTTCCGGTTTTCGTTCCTACAAAAATAACGTTTTTTTTCCGGTTCAAATGATTAATTTATAAGAATATAAAGGGATGAAAACTCGGTTTACACCTTTTAATAGCACTAGTGAATCTCTATCATTTAGTTTTTAAATCATTAGAAAATATTGAGCCATCCCAGGGATATTTGAAAAACTAATTTTGCAAGGGTAGCTTCAACCCCCAACACCTCCCTTAAACTTAAGTAATGGCACGAACGACAAAATACATACTTAAATAATTGAAATCGGGAGTTTTGACGCAGTTCTGCAGCAAGGGGATAAGAAGAGATAAAAGAAAAAAAGATTGTGTTAAGTTGTATACTTGAACCGAAAAAAAACAGTTTTTGTTCCGGTTCAGCTCCGGATTACCTTCCAGTCAAAATTTTGGCTTTTTTCGGTTTTCGATTTAGTTCCGGTTCGAAACCTTGGGAAAAATATCTGTTGTTATTTCTAAATTTTCGATGACAAACGATAAATTTTTGAAAGTTGGATTAAGATCGAATGAAACCATGAAGGGTATATGAAATAAAGTAAAGTTACTCTTAAATTTCTTGAAGTTTCGAACTAAAAGTGCAAAGTTCTTAAAAGTTTTGAAAATTGTGAGGTTTAAAATAAAATTTGATTATTTATTATTACTTTATGCGATCTTATTACAAAACTTTTAGAAGCGATTTCATCAACTTCAGTTAAGTCTATTGAAGAGTTAGAAACATAATGATTGCTATGATTATAAAAATCGTTTCCATGACTTATTGGTGCGTTAAGATTCAACAAACGTTGGTGAAATCGACCCTTAGTCAAAGATTTGAGAAATTTACATGGTCTTCACGAAAAATTTTCATTTGTTTCCATCTTTTTTTTTATGTTGCTTCATAATAAAAATCATTGTGAGTGATGTGCAAGAAAATGACTTTATTTTACGTTATATTCTATAAAAACGTTGAGAATTGGTCCTATTAATGTACGATTATATAATTATGAATGATTTATTTATTTATGTCACGAATTGTTTACAATTTTTATATAATTTTCTTTCGCTTTAAAAGTTTGCACATCAATTTGTACTTTAATCATTATTGTTGGCGATTGCTAAATCAATTTCTTGCTTAATATTTCTTCGTTCGTTGTGTTTTTAAACACAAAACATACAAAAGAACAATATGATAAAGGACTTTTCTTTTTATTATTAAATAGATGATTAATTAATTCTTTTTAATTAAATAAATATCTCTGTTTTGTCTTCTAAATTGCGTTTCCATAAAGTACTTTTACAATTGCTTTATTAAGATACAAAATTAAATAACCCACTTTTTCTTTAAAAAACACACACACATACAGATCAGTCCTTTCTAAAAGCTTGATTAGAAAAATTGGCAAACAGGCGATCTGTTCTTTGTGGACACGACTATACAACGATATTTATTTATTCCGATTTTTTTGGTTATCGAATTTCGTAAACTTTATTACAACAACAATTATTGACCGATCCATTAACATGGTTTAAATTTTAAAAATTCCATTTTAAATATTATTGAGTTGGATCAGTAACTAAAATTTATAGCTAAACGTGGTGTTTTCATATTGAAAATTATCAATATTTGTTGGTTTTCCTTCTTATTTCTTTTTAAAAAATGTATAAATAAACGTGATAATTGTAGTAGAGCCGGTCTTCACTTTCACATTCCATAGCTGTAACGAAATGTGGGTTAAAAGACATCAAGAATGGATAATAACAAGAACAGGTGGTGGTAGTATGGGCACAGTTTTCGAAAGAAAAATTGCAACTAGGAAAATCGACCTATAAATTATCAATTTCAACAAGAAAACAACAATATCCATAAAATTGGACGAGAATAATTGAATAAATGAAATTTTATTGGGATAGTATCTAGTAATTAGACCGAGGCCATATCTAGAACTTGTTTAAATTGCAAAATATAATTTTCGTTTAGATTACACTTATTTGAAATATTAGAAATATCAGAAAATTATGCAATAGATACAGGCTAGTTGTTGTTGAACTTAGCTAAACATTAATTATTAATTAGCCAAACAAATAAGTTTTGCAATGTATATCAATCTAAACTAATTAACAATTTTTGATTATTATAAACGTAGAACAACTGAAAATTGATGATAGAATTTTATAAGTAGGCGGTCTGTTATTATAACCACAGGGTACTTTCATTTAGAAATGCAACAGACACACACATATAAATTATCGTATTTTCCCCATTATAATTTTAGAGTCTCATATTTTCATTAGTCTGAAAATGATATATCAACAATGATTTACACGGAAAGTTATTAGAATTATTTTATAATTTTTGTGGTTTTTATGAATCACAACTGAATTACATCATAATTGAATGAATCTGTTGTGAAATTTCTTAAATTTAAGTCGTTTAAATTACAGTCAATCAAAACTTTTGATATATTGACTGAAATTGTAAATATAAAGCAGTAATGTAACCATTCTGTAATAAATTATAGAGCTGGTCGATCTAAATATGGTCGATTCTATGAAACTCCTATTAGTCGACGAGCGATTCAAAAAATATTTTAAGGATTTGTAGGAGGACCGTTAGAGAACATTTCAGCAAAATTACAAACTCGTAGCTCATTTGAAAGTTGGTCAAAAACGCTCGTTTCTGACGATATAGCGATTTTCAAAAACGAACTAAAGACGCAAAACGGCTAAGAATGACTCGTAGATTCTCAAACAGTGATTTTTTTTCGTTTTTCTTCATTTTATTCTAGAACAGGTGGAAATATTTCGTATTTTCTCTAGAGTACAATGGAGCAAAACGAAATAGATGAATGTTGGGAAGGTCTTCAAGTCATTCTTACAATTAGTCGTTTTACGGGTTTAGTTCGTTTTTGAAAATTGCAACATTGCCCAAAACAATCCGTTTTCGACCAACTTTCAAATGAGCTACGAGGTTCTAGTTTTGCTTAAATGTTCTCTAACGACCCTCCTACATCAATTTTTCAAATCGCTCGTCGACTAATAGGAGTTTCATAGAACCAACCATATTTAGATCGAACACTCCGTATCTGCCTACGTAAAAAATGGGAATTGGTGGTAAATTTTTAATGATAAGATGAATTTTAGTAAATTACTTTTTTCTTAATGTTTCTCAAATGTATTGTTTGTCTTCTCGATTGTCTTAAAGCTACATAAGAGTCTTTAAAATTGATTATAGCCATTTTCAACCCATTAATGGTGCTTATAAGATAATAAAGTTGTAAAGTATTTATTTACGACTAATGTAAATTTATAATCTAACACGTTAAACATAAAAGGTGTCGGATCTAAAAATGGTCGATTCTTATGAAACTCCTATTAATTGACGAGGATTTGTAGGTTTCTGGTGACTTTTTCAGCAAAATTATAACCTCATAGTTCATTTGGTAGTAGGACTTTTCTGAGGATGTCGCGATTTTTAAAAACGAGTCAAACACGTAAAATGACTTATCGTTACTCGAAGATCCTTCCAATATTGATTTTTTTCGTTTTTTACCAATGCATTCTGAAACAGGTGGGAATGTTTACAATTTTTTGTAGGAAGCAATGGAGTAGAACAAAAAAAAGCAATGTTAAAAAAGTCTTCGAGCCATTCTAAGTCGTTTTGTGTATTTAGTTCGTTTTTGAAAATTGCCTCATTGTCTAAAACGTTTTACCGACTTTCAAATGAGCTACAACGTTCTAATTTTACTAAAATGTTCTCCAGGGTCCTCCCTATAAATCCTTAAAATATTTTTGGTATCGCTCGTTAACTAATAGGAGTTTCGGATAGGAAAATTATCATATATCAAGTTTGAAATTTTAATATTGTAATAGGAGTTAGCTACCTGAAACTTGAAGCCTTTTAGTCTATTTAAGAATTAAAATCTAGACTTTGAGCCTAGGTTTGGAACACTATTAGTCGTAGAATATAGACTTTCTTTCAAAGTTTGTACTTGAGGCACTTTGGAACTTAAGACATTATTCGTCTTAAATAATCAATTTTTAACGAATTTTCCAACTGAAACGTGCAGACGATAAAATTTCGACACTTTTAATTGCTCTTTTTAAGCAGGAGTTTCAAGTGTAATGCTTAAGTTTTGAGATATGTTCATCCTCAATTATCTTTCTTTAATAAATTTTTGATATTAAGTTGTAAAAAAGAGTCAATTTAGACATTTTTGAGCTAAATTTTTCATTTTTAAGTTTAATTTTAGTCCTAAATAATCGATTTTTAGCGAATTTGAATAATAAATTGTAAGAAATTTAAAATTTAGACACTTTAAATCGTTCTTTTTTCGATTTTCAATTAAGATTCTTAGAATAGTCTCACTTTAAATTATTATTTTCTAGCGACTGTTGTTATAAAATCATCAAAATGAGAAGATTTTTTGATTTTCGACCTGAATTGTCATATTTTTCGATGAAAATACAAGATATTAAATCAATAAAATAATTTTTTTCTCTTTTCATCGAGGATTAATAGTAATAATGATATAATTGAAGTTACCAACAGTACTTCTATATTGAAATTACTAAATTAAACAACAATTCAATTAATCCAATTATGTACGTACGTTCTTATTGTTGTAATGTTTCACCATCTAAATTAATCATTGCATGAATAAAAACTTAGACTTTTTCGCCATCATACTCATCATCATCATTATCATCATCAACATTATTATTATTATTACTCAATTTTTTTCGTGGTGTCTCGCTTTTAAAGGTCATTATTGACATTGTAGTAATCTTTAGACAACAAAAAGAAGCGTTTTGAAATTTCTCGTCCCAATAAACTTGAATCACATCTTTGACATTATTTCCAGATACCATCATCATCATTATTATTATTTAATTTAATAGAAACAATACTTATAAAAAAAACAATGAAACATTTAATATAATGGACAGATTTGTTTAGTTCTGGTGGATAAATTTGATGCACTGAATAATTTTCGTTGTAATTTAATTTTTGTGTCTTTCTATTATTATTCACTATTTAAATAAAAATTGTGAAATGTCTACATCTTCATTAAACTCTCACTTTATATGTTTTGTTAATAAAATCATTTTTTTCTTTTTATTGTTGTATTATCAAAATTTACAAAATATTTAAATATTATTACGAAATCTTTTTTCATCTATCACTTATTTTCTTTCTTCATTTCTTTCCTCTCTATGTAATAGAATTAATAAATGGATACGATCGTATCTGTTGTGTTTTAAGATGAAAATTAGTGGATATTCATTTTTCCGCTGGTATAAATTATGGTAATACGATATATGCTGTTGTATTATAAAGGCTTTCGTAAGATTTTAAAGGTTAATGCTTGGGTTTTTTTTGTTGTTGTTTGAAAATATTACCACAGTAATTATTGTAAACAACTGCATTATTCTAATCGGAAAAACATCCAAACACTCTTGAAAATGATTATTTATAATCTAAATATACTTATTATTAATAATACTCTTATTATTAATAAGGGAAATGAACGTTTAATTGTTACGCTTTCTTCTTATTTATCGCTTTACATATTTAGTTATAGTTTCATTTATTATTTGATTTGCACTAATTGTTTATTTAATTATTTATTTCTAGTACCAAAGAATACCATCAACAATTAATAATACAATAACGACATCAGGATGTTGGCATCCATGCAATCGACCAGAAATTGGTGCTACAACAAAAAATTTCAGTACAATGCGTACACAACAACCAGGATCATTACCTGAATATCAAATTGATCCTTATCAATTATTAGAAGATGACCTTAAGGATATTTATGTGTATATAAGAGATGTAAGTTTTTTTTACTTTTTTTTTTAACAAACACACGTAAACACACAGATACACATATAGGAATTTTGTTAATTATTATATTACATCTATGATTATGTTATTATAACATATTCTTGCGTGTGATGATAGTATTAGAGTGCATCTTTATGTAGGAAATTTGTCTTTATTATCTCTTGGAAATTGATGTTTACTGTTAAAATGAATCATTTGTTGTAATTTTTCAAGAACTTTGAACCTCCAACCTAGGGCAGATTTTTGTTGAAATTGAATAAAGAGTTTCTTCAAGTTAACCACTATTGCAGAATTTTCACATTGTGTCCATAATAATGAAAATACAATGCTTCTATGCTTAAGCCTCTTCAGTCCAAGTTAGGTTTACATTTTCTGTTTTTCTGGAGTTAAGAATGAGTTACAAGTAAATGACTTTACTTGTAACTGTACTGACGTGCGGGATGTAACCTTTTATAGTATGGCAGAAGATATACCGTATTTATGACATCTTTCGGTATTTAACTTTCACAAATTTTTATGAGGGTGTAACCGCAGACCGTCATTTCTCTTCCCCAATAAATAACACAAACAGGTCTTTTCGATATCCAAAAACCGTTCTCTCTAAGCAGGACCGTATTGTAGAAATTAGTTATATTTGAGACGTTTAAATAACAAACGTATGCACATTTCTTTAAATTTCATATGGATATATCTATTTGAGGCTCTGAGAAATACTTAATAACATGCTTAATTATCTACCTGACTAGCATCCACGAAAAGCAACTAATTTCAACGTCAGCCCTAAATATAAAATTGAATGCGGACCTGGAGCGGCATCGAGAGCACGTGTTTGGGTGAGTTTATCAAAGGCTGGAAATGCATCGCTTGTGGTTGGACCCTCATAAAAATTTGTATAAGTTAAATACCGGAAGAATGTCTTAAACACGGTATATCTTTTGGTAAACTCTACCGCACTCAATGCGGGAAAATCAACTTTTCACCCTTCGTGCGGTACAGTTACTTTCCCCACTCATAGTTCAACCATGTTTACATGTACAACTTTAAAAAAATCCGAAGTTGGGCTGATTGTCCGTCAAGAAATCTCAAAAATGAATCGAATAATTGTTAAAATTGAATAGAGAGTGTCTTCAAGTAAGCCACTATTTCAGAATTTTCACATTGTGTCAATAATAATGAAAATACGATACTTCTACGCTTAAGGGGCTCTAGTCCAAGATTTACATTTTTTTTTTATGGAGTTAAGAATGATGAAGCGATTCGAATTTTTTTAAAGGATTTATAAAGGGTCTCTGGAGATTATTTCCGCAAAATTAGAACTTCGTAGCTCGTTTTCAAATTGGTTAAAAAACGATCGTTTTGGACGATGTCACGATTTTCAAAAACATACTACACACATAAAATAACTTTGAGTGACTCGTGGATGTTTCCAAAATTAATATTTTTCCTTTTTCTCCAATGCATTCTAGAACATGTGGAAATGTTTCGCATTTTTTCGTAGATTTCAATGGAGTTAAGCGAAAAACATTAATGTTGGAACTTTCTTTGAGTTATTCTTAGTCGTTTTATATTTACGTCAATCTGACGTACTTTTACCTAATTTTTTCTTCTAATCTAAGCAATAAAAAGGACTATTTGCACAATAAGTTTGAGATTCTGCATAAAATCGAGGATTTTCAGCAAAAAAACTCAAAGTTACAAGCCAAATCCACTAAAACGAGCTAAAATAAGCTCAAGACGTATTTTGATGTAAAAGAAGCAAATTAGTTGCTAAAAAGCCAATCTGACTTACTTTTACCAGTTTTTTTTCTGCTAATTTGGTCGAAATCCAGGCGAAATTCAAAATAAAGCAATAAAAGAGGGACTTTTTGCGCAATAAGTTTGAGATTTTCCATAAAACTCATTCGGTAGTTTTTGACAAACTACCAAATGAGCTACAAAGTTCTAATTTTGACAAAAATGGTCTACAAATCCTTAAAATATTTTTCGAATCGTCCGTCAACTAATAGGAAATGAGCTTTTCATATAATTGACCATATTTAGAATCGACACCCTGTATAACTTTTAACTTCGTAGTAATTTTGAATTTTTATTGATTTGGGTAAAGTTTCTATTCGCAAAGTTTCTACTAATTAATGAAATTTCCAATCAATGAATCTTGGAGCTTTCAAAAGGATTTTTTCTAAAATTAACGAAAGTTTCGTGTTTTAGAATGCATTATTGAGACATAATTTACCATCACAAAATACCAATTATAAAGAATGATACAAGATATTTTTTCATAATAAACAAAATCACAATTATCTGTACTTCCTTTCAATATTCTCTTATATTGTCTTTGTTATTGTTTAATAGTAGTAACTTTAACAAGAACAAAAGAAAAACTCGTACAAGTTTCAACATTATTTTTTTTTGTTGTAATCTTTTCAAGAGCTGTTAATTTGTCATCATCATTGTCACCTTTCCATCAGGATATTGCTAAATTGAATAATTCAACATCAGTTAGTTACAAATTTCCATGATGTCATTCTATATATTTATTTGTATTAATTGTCACGTATAAAGATGCACACTCTCTACTACTCTATAATCAATAAATAAATTTGAATAAATTTGAAAAATAAATCAATAAATAGAAGAACAAAACAAAACGAAACTATCAATATCTTTATTTAATTATAGTTATTTTTAACACACAAAAAAAAATTAGGCACTACGAAGGAGCACTTATCAAGACGATCTATACGAAATAGCCACATATTATTTTGATGGTCATGGGAAAGCTATCCGACCTATGATTGCAATATTAATGGCCAGAGCGGTGAATTATCATATATACAAAGAGAACAGGTACGTGATTGTTTCATTAAATATTAATTAAAATTGTTTGCTGAAAGAATTACACAATTTTTTTTGCTTTAATTCAAGAAAAACAGAAATGCATTATATTGACTGGCCCATTGCCAATACACTATTATTTCAATTTATTTTTCCTTTGACAAATTGTTGTTGTTGTTGTTTTATATGTACAAATTTCTCAAATTTCCATTAAGCAACAAGCAATATTACTAAATATAAATGGCATTGAAGGATGATTGAAATAATAGTTAGGCAATAGCCATATAAATACATACATAGCCGAAAAAAAAACAAAACAACAGGAACGAAACTTGACTATTAGAACTATTACATGAATTAAAATTTAAACCGGTTATTTTGTTTCGGTGCAACGCCCTGGATGCAGCATTATAACTAGTAGTATCTATACTCCTTTATTTTCTTTTCAAATAAAATTGGATACACACACTCATTTAAGTATAGCCGAAATGGCCTTGTCCGTTACAGTAATACTCAAGGTCATTGGTTTTGATTGAATAACAATACACGTGTTACACCTACTCATCACCTAACCCACACACAATAAGGGCATCAAACTAGAAAAGAGGAGAGATACCCGGCGCATCCACCATTTTTACAATTTTTAAACAAATATTTAAAATAATATTTTTCTTATTGATAAAGTGGACTCTTATCGTCGCAAAGGGAAGTAGCGATGATCTCAGAGATGATCCATACAGCCTCTTTGGTCCATGATGATGTTATCGATCAATCTGATATCAGACGTGGTAAACCGAGTGTCAACGTGATGTGGAATCATAAAAAGGTAATTGTGGATTTTTTTTTAAATTTTAAATATTGCTAAATATTCGAAATATTGAATGACTATCGTTTCTATTAATATAAATTTGTCGATTTGATTTCAACGATGTGTTCAATTATTCATACGAAATACTTTCTATATTATGATATCTGTTTCTCAATTATTCTTTTTTATTTAAATCCTAGATGCCAACACGTTTTTACTTTTACCTGTGTTACCAATATTAGTTTTAATTAGCAGACGGTTTTTGAAAATTCTTTTATAACTTACAATTTATTCACAACGTAAATGTTAATTTTGTCGGCCATCCATTGAAATGTCAATAGAATTCTTAATTTTCTATTTAATATTCGATTGTTTTCTGCATAAGATTACTGTCTTTTACAAACTTACAGGGATTTTTCTTCAAAATAACTGTAATTAATATTTCAACAGTAATCATAAATGTTGAAACCACCACAATAAAATCATCTATTTTTTTAAAGATAATCGGTTTCAACAAGGCAACAGTAGAATTTCCCTGAGGATAGATTGAGAAAAAAAAGTAGATTATCTCATAATTGAAGTCTTTATCCGATTATACGGATTGGATTCGTTCTTAATTAGTATTGAAATTTTGATTTACAGTTAGTGGATTTTCGTTGATAAGGTCTTTGATCTAATTCACGTTCTTCCGGTAAAATTTGATTGATTACTTTATGCTCTTCATGTATATACTTTGTATTGATTAAGACATTGTACGTACAGTTTAATAAATTATTACAAATGTGGCAGGTTGTACATTTAAATATTCACTACTCATTTTGGTTGTTTAATGAAATAAATTAATCAATAATTAGCTTCATACATTTGATAGCAATTTATAATCAATTGTTGTTAGTATAAATTAAACTAACACGGTTAAATTGTTTATAAAGAATAATAATAATAATGCTGATAACAATACCAATAATAGATTTTAATTTATTATTATTGTCATGTTTAGCTACATAGTTTTGAATTTCTTAAAAATCTTGATTCATTCTTATCTTCAGACAACTGTTGTTAGCTTTCATAAATTATAATTATTAGAAAATTCAAAAACAAGAATTAAGAATAACTTGAAAATATATTTAAAAAGTTTTGATATTGTTTAATTAGGTTACAAGTTCAAAACCTACTCTTTCTGTCTTTGATTTTCATATTTAAAGATTTTGATTATTTAATGAAGGTTAATTAGATGTAGAGATTAATTTAACTGTTAAACATGGGCCTAATTTTGGTTTTACCGCAAGTTTAACATAGTGCAACCTGTTACAGGGAGGTATTAAGAACAAAATGAATAGTTACAATTTATAAGCCTTTACTTGACTCCGATTTTCTTCTAGTGCTCGCTAAATTTGATGATTTATGACGAAAATGCCTTGAAATCTAGTCTAGTCGCACTTCAATAATGAAACAGATAACTTAAGATGAAAATGTCTCAAAATATTGACTTCAAGTCTTCAAGTCCAAAATGCCGCCTAAAAACGCCTTGAAATGTGTAATCAGTCTTTTTTTTATGATTTCACAGCAAAATTCACCAAAATTTGATCATTTAAGGCAACGATTCTTTAGGATTGATTTCTAAAATTCTTCTAGACGATTTAATAACGAATTTTGTTGAAAACTGATAATTTAGGTCAAAAATGTCTTAAAACCTAGACGTAAATTCCGAAATTCTGCTAAAAAGTATGTAAAATAGTCTACATTGTGCGACTTAAGACCAAAATTCTCCTAAAAACATGTTTTTTAATCGATTTTAAAGCCGTAAAATCACACTTGAAATGGAATTTTCTGTATACATTTCTAAAATGTTTTAATCTTACACAAAATTTCAAAAAATCAAATTTTAAATAATTTATTTATCAATTTTATTGATGATAAATGATAACAATAAACAAATGTTGTGAGATAATAAAATTTTACAATTATGTAATTATGTCATAGGTGTGCCTTTTAATTAAATTCCGTTTTATTCCTTCCTGAGTATTTTTTTCTTTTAAATTTCGCTTAAAGCTAAAACAACTGGGCTGGTCATTTTCAAGGATTATCTAATTTTCTTTCTTGTTTTTTTCCTTCTCTCTGTTCATTATTTTTTAAACGTCTATAATCAATCAATAGATTTATGTTTTAATCAAGAAAAACTTTAAAAATCTTTAATATTTTTTTAATTTCTTTGTTATTAATCTTACTTGAATATGATTAGGTACTGGTTACGTATTATCTATAATACGGATACTGTATAAATGAATTATATAAGAAAAACGTTCTTTTGAGAGAAAGTAGATTGTTTTTATAAGGTCTCATGTATATGTAGTTTTCATCCTTGTTTTTTTTTTTGTTCAGTTTTTATTCAATAATTTTCCTTGTTTTATCAGTGAAATCGATTATGTTTACTATTCAAATTTTTATCAATATCATAAAATTTTCAAATTATCTATGCATATTTCGCAATTATGCACGATTCTACCTATTTCAAAATCCATTAAATTCTATATAAATTTCCATATATCATTGGCAAAAAAATTGTTAGTTATTGTCAGTATTTAATGTGGTGGTTTCTTTGATTTCCTATTGTTGTTGAGATGATGCAGCTTAGAAAATTGTTTTTTACCACAAATGTTTTATTTGATGGAAATCAAAAATCTATACAGTAGATCCCAATAAATACGAAAATTAAAAATCTTAACTGTTCACTATCAATTTCTCTTCTTTTCATCGCCTTATTGGAACGGCTTGTACATACAGGGTGATTCACGCCGGACGAAAAGTTCTTATGACAAGTCCCATTATTTGACGAGATTAGAAAAAAACAATTCAATGGTCCTTAGGGGGCTATCTGCAAATTGTTTTATCAAAATTAGTACCTCGTAGCTCATTTGGAAGTCATCTGTCAATTTTGCTATTTTCGAAAACAAACTAATCCGCAAAAACACCTCAGAATGACTCGAAGATGTGCCCAATATTGATTTTTTCGTTTTTCTTAATTTTATTTTGGGAATAAGTGGGAATGTTTCGCATTTTTTAAGACCTTTTCAACTTCAAATTGAGAATAATCAATTTTAAATTGGGAATAATTGTAATAATTGTACAAAATTTATTGACCATATTCAAAGATATTTACCAAATGCATAAAATATTATCAATATGACTTTTTAAGAAGCTCTTACATAAAAATTAAAATATTTGTGTTTTGAGTAATTTCAATTCGTTTTTGAAAATTGCTTCCTTGTCCAAAACGACTGTTCTTTGACCATCTTCCAAATGAGCTATGAAGTTATAATTTTCCTAAAATCATCTTTAAGGACTACCCTACAAATCCTTGAAATATTTTTCGAATTACCGTAAGAACTTTTCGTTCGATGTGAATCACCCTGTAGAAGGAGATAACTGAAATATGGGGACATAATTTGAAGATTCACGTGTTTACCTGTTTGTTTACGGATGCTAATGATGATGATGATGAAGATGATGATAAGAAAGAAAAATAACAACACAAAACAGAAAATTCAAGGTTATCAATTTACCAGAGCAGTGAACTTTTCATAAACTTTCTTTCTTTCAACTAATTAATTTTTTTCTTCCTTACTTCAAAACAACTCGTTTCGAAAAGTATCCTTGAATCTAAAAATTCGGCTGCTTTTTTTCCCTTTGAATTTTCCAATAAAATTATTCAGTATTTTTTATAAAATAATAATTTAAAACTTGTATTTATCTTCTATATATTCGTTTCTATTATTTTCTGTAAATAACATGTCCTATTTTCCAATTCTTGTACAAATCAATAAATAATTTGTCCTTTATTAATGTATGTTGAAATAATGATTGGAATGAACACAACAAAATTGAAAAATAATTATTTTTATTCGATTTTTTTTTCAGGTAACAATGGCTGGTGATTTTATCTTAGCAGTCGCCTCTATGATGATAGCTAGACTGAAAAATAACGATGTTACTCTAGTGCTTAGTCAGGTATCTTTGTTGTTTACTCTATTATTATAATATTAAGACAAATATGAATTTAATTAATGTTGTTTTGTTTGTGTTTTTTCCTATATTTCTAAATAGGTTGTAACTGACCTAGTCCAAGGAGAATTCATGCAGTTGGGCTCTAAAGAAACAGAAAATGAACGATTTGCTCATTATTTAACAAAAACATATCGAAAAACTGCATCACTAATGGCTAATTCTGTTAAATCTGTAACTATTATTATTACTACCATTATATTAATAATAATTTAATTGAAAAAAAATTGAACCACAATTTTTGTTTTTAGGTGACCATGTTAGCAGGTGCTGATGAACAATTATCAGATATCTCTTATCAATATGGTAGAAATTTGGGCTTAGCATTCCAATTAGTTGATGATTTATTAGATTTTGTATCATCATCGGCTACAACGGGTAAACCAACAGCTGCTGATTTGAAATTAGGTTTAGCTACAGCACCTGTACTGTTTGCTTGTGAAAAAGTATAATTTCATCTAAAATTCATTTATTTAAAATTAATTGTTGTTAATTTAACAGTATCCGGAATTAAATCCGATGATAATGAGACGTTTTCAAGAACCTGGTGATGTTGAGAAGGCTTTTGAATTAGTACACAAATCACGTGGATTGGAACAAACACAATATTTAGCAAAACAACATTGTCAAGAAGCGGTACGATTAGCAAGTCTTATAAAAGAGAGTCCATATCAGAAAGGATTAATAGTTGCAGCTGATTATGTTTTGAATCGTATGAAATAGCAGCAATATGAATTCTATTATTATTATTATCATTGAAAAGAAATAATATTTGATTAATTATTCTTAAAATAGTCTTGATAGTTTATTTCTGCTTTGTATTTATAAATGCAGATTAGGTTTTTTGTTTCTTCCCTTATCCATCTTCAAGTAATCATCAATGGTATCCGTTAATTAGATTATCATTTAACTGTATGTGTCTTGGATGGTTCGTTTGAATGTTTGTTTCTCTTTTTTTTTGAACTGAATGTTAATCCATAAAACCAGTCATATTTAAATTAGTTATGCTTATCTTATCCAATAAATTGATAAGTATGATAGATTAGTTAGAAATAATATCCAAAGGGCTAATTTCAATACTTTGCGTCTGTATGATGGTAGGTTGGAGCGCCTCCACCATTTTTGCTCAATTCTCAAAATTGAATATTAAATTACAGGGTCTTTCAGCTACCTAGGGTGAGTTACAATAAATGCGCTATAAATCTTTAATCTATTAAGAGAGTAAAATAATTGTCATAAGAACTTAGAGGGGAGCACCTAGACTGTCTACTAAAAATTACTGTTTAAAAAATTCAAACTCAAGTAAGTACAAAAACAATATTTTTGCTCTTGAACAGATAATTTACATTTGCTAAAAAAATCAAAAATTTATGAATATTTGAAGAACTTCAGTGAATGATAAAATATGGGGCAAGGATTCGAGTCCCTACTAGTAGTAAATTTACAAAACACTTGTCGATTCGATAGACTAAACAACGGACAAAAGTTTACTGCATTGAGTTGACAATTGCAGGTATTCCCTTCAAATTTTTAGTACAGCTTTTCGGGCTTTCTAAATTTATTACCAGTAAACTAGGGAATTCTTGGACCTAGATATTTAAAGCAGTTCATTTTTTATGTGAGTCTGTAAGGATAAAATTAATATTGCAAAAAAATTGTATTAAATTCACTTTAAATTTTTGAGGCATTTTCCAAAAGTTGACGTCAATTTCTTCAATTTCCAAAAATTATAGAAGGGCGTTTGTACCTCCAATAGTTAGTCTAGGAGTTCCATTTCAAGTTTTTATAACATTTATTCGATCCTATAAATAAATGAAAAAGTTATAGCAACTTTATTGTAATTAACCACAGATATCTGAAAGACCTTGTATTTACTCAAATCAAGACTCAAAGTGTTGCATTATGTAAATGTATATAAATATATATAACAATTAACATTTAAAGTATTATGTATTTATGGTAGAAGTACATCTAGTTGTCTTCTCTACTGTCTGTAAATATATTCGATAATTGCTTAAAAAGTTTCAATCGCTTCGTTTCTTCTCTAAATTTTCTTTACATATACGAGACGATATAGAATGCCTGTATATATAAAAAAATAAAATATTATTATTATTAAATATGTTATTAAATATAAGCTATTTCTTGTTAATTTAAAATAATGTATATTTGATTTCTTCTTCTACTTCTACTTCTTCTTCTTGTTAAAGGATGTAAAATTATTAATAAATTTGAACAACTGGTGGGTTTCATATAATTTTCTTTTTTTTTGTTATTAAATATTTACTAAGAGGATTTATTTTATTTTAATGAAGTATAATTATTATTATTATTTTATTAAATTAACAATGTTTATTTAGTTTATTTTCTTGGTTATTATAATTATTTGCAAATTTCAGTTAATTATACGATTTAAACTGTAAATTGCTCAACATAATATTTAAATAAATATTAAGAGATCAAATCAAATTATTAGTAAAAATCTGATTAAACTAATCTACACAAGAATTAATCCGTTTATCATGGGATTTATTATATCTGGCTTTCTAAAAATTTCCAGCTAGCGCCCTTAATTTTGGATAAAAACAACAAAATTTGTTAAAAATCTGATGCAAGAGGTAAAAAAAGGTGATATCGGTCAAAAACTCCTCAAAATTTAGAATAAATCAAAAATTTTGCTCGAAAAAATCGACAATGGACGATTTCACCAACTTAAAAAACAATCATTGATATGATTATAAAAGTCGTTTCTATGCAGGACCGTAGCTTATGACAGAAAGGGCGCCACTTTTTGCCCCTTCTGTTATAAAAGCTTTTTGGCATCAAATCATTATTGTTACCTTAAAAATCACTGTGCCTCCCAAAAAACGTGCCCCACGTGGAATTGTTCTCTGATTACGGCCCTGTTTTGATAATTTATTTATTTGTTAAAATTAACAGACGTTGGTGAAATCTACCCTAAAAGCGACTAAATTGTTCGACAAACGAACTGACTATTTTCAATATGACCATTTCAAATGTTAGTCTTAAATTCGAAAATTGTCCGCAAGAGTGTCTGAACAGTCAAAGGAAGCGGGGTATTTCATCCTGGGGCCCGGAAAATATTTTCTTTGAATTATATTCAATACATACCTGAACTTGAAGTAGTTCGAAAAGTTCCCAGTTTAAAAATAGGAATAAGTATGTAAACTAACGTTCTGTTTTCCATTTTATATAATAATAATTAAAAGATTTATAGAGAGTCCCCTGGAGACCGTATTAGCAAAATTAGAACCTCGCAGCTCCTTTGGAAGTTAGTCAAAAAACGTTTGATTTGAAAAATGAGCTACATACGTAAACGGGTAAAAATGATTCGAAGACCCCCCAACACTGATTTTTTTCTGTTTTTGTCCATTATATTCTAGAAAAAGTGCGAGATAAATAAAAAAAAAATTGCAAGTAATTTTTAGTTGTTTTAGGTGTTTAGCCCTTTTTGAAAAAAACGAGCGTTTCTTGACTGACGCTCAATTGATCTGCGAGGCTCTAGAAATGTTATTCGAATAGTTCGCCAACTAATATAAGTTCCATAAGAATTGACACGTTTAAAACAGACACCCTGTACATATACAGGCTGTCCAGTTTGGGAGTATACAATTTGACTGTTTCAATCAAAATAATACAGTTATTCGAATAGTAAATATTTTAAGTATTTATTGGGTAGTCCTTGGAGAATATTTGAGCAACATTAGAATCTCGTAGCTCATTTGGAAGTTGCTCAAAAAACGCTCCAAGGATCCTCCCAACATTGTTTCTTCGTTTTTCTTTATTTTTTTCTGTAACAAGTGGCAATCATTTACATTTTCTCTACAATACTCTGAAGAAAAACAAAAAAATTATCAATGTTTGAACGATTCTCGAATCATTCTTAATCTTCCAAATAAGCTACGAAGTTCTAATTTTGTTAAAATGTTCTCAAAAAACTACCCTATGAATCAATAAAATATTATTCGAATTACTCCATTATTTTGATAGAAAGGGACAAATTGTATATTCTTAGGCCGGACACTCTGTATATATTTCTAAGGTTGAGGGGTTCGTAAAGACTGGCTCTCCTCGGAGCCCCGTGGATATCTCGACGGCCCGGTGCCTGAATTGTCTTCTTTTCTCAATTTAATAGCAAGTTTTAACAACAATTGATAAAATAAGAAGAAAATGTATTAAACTCTTTATAATAACTCAAATTACAGTTGAAATTGAATCTTGTCAGTCTTATCAATGCAAGATTAAAAGTCACAAGTTATGTTTTCTACAACAACGAATAGGAATTTTCGTATTAAGCGAAATTTTAACTAAATCATTAGAGAAAAAAAGAAGAGTTTGTCGATTGATTGGAAAACTCGAGTGATATATCAAATACGCTAGCCTAAAATAAGTCACCTATAAACAGATCGATTTTATTCAAAGTCATAGTAACCGTTTGAAACAAAGAAAAAGAAAATTGAGAATTCCTCTGGAAAATCCAACTTCTTTATTATTTCCATAAAAATGACATGAATAATGATGTTGGTAATGAGGAAGACGTGCAATTAATTGGAAAATTTAAACATGTACGATGTTTGTTTGCTAAATATAAACACATACGAGATATCGTTATCGATATATTGTAACCTTTCACGCTATTTAAGAATTCCATCAATATCTAGCATATATCTTAAATATAAACATCACCTGATTGGAATAAATTAATTCCACCCTCTTTTATAAGAAATCCATAACAAATTGGTTCGTTCTAATAGTAGTTATGGAAAATAAATTTTATAGAATTTATAATTTTGTAGGTCATCACGAATTCTACCGATTTTGTCAATTGACAAAACTAGGGTAGTTTTTCCCGTTCTTTTCGTCAACGGATATCGCTACCCAGTACGAATAGATCGTACACAACATCCCTTCACCGTTTCGATTCCTGCACATTAACGATTTTGCAACAATATAACAAGCAACACACACGCTAAGAACGAAAATGCTTCTCGACCCAACTACACGGAACAACTGCGAAACAGAACGTAAAGCATTAGAAGAGAGAATCGTTAAAGAAGGCTTAGAATTATGGAAGAGACAGAAAGAGCAAGCACGTTTAAAAAAATTAAAAGAACAAAAAGAGGTAATTTTTAAATATTAATTAATTAATTAATCGAAATTACAAAACGAGTTGTTTTCAAATAGATACGGGAGTTATTCGAGAAATATTGGCCGTTTCAGCATTACAATGAGATCAAACCGAGAGGCTTGAGGAATTTACGTTTAGATGGAATTTTCCCATATAAAGACTATCAAGATGTAAAAATTAAATAAATATTCAATCGACTATTTTTGATTATTGAATAATTGCAGGCTAAACGTGCTGTGGGTGGTTTGGATTTGGGCCGGCCAGGCGGTGGTGCGCCTTTAATCACGAAAACTGGCCAAAAATTAACGAGAACCCGTGAAGATCCGTTGTTGCGTTTCCAATTCGGCAGTCATGATTTACGTAGATGTGTTGATAATACGCTACGATATAAAACTGATAAGAAGACACAAGACAAATATAGGAAAGAATTAGGTAAGGTATAATAAAACTTTCGCATATTGTTTATTCGGTTAATAAAGCGGTCTTGTGTTGGTTTTTTTTTTTGTGTTATTTAAGAGAGTTTCTGTTGTATTACAAATCGAATCAGGACAGCTTTCGATGTTTTATTGCATTTACGAAATAAATAAATATTTTCCATGTGTTGTCGATGGAGTAAAAAGAAAGTAATCGAGAATTTCACGCACACACACACACCTATGCCGATTATTGTTATTTTACAAAGAATTTTTAATGAATTTGCACCAAACGGTAGTGAAAGCTTGCCATTGAAGAATTGCAAATTAAAACGACAAAAAAGCCGATGACAATATTCTCATCTATTCTCGTTCCTACCCGCTTTTCTTTACTTTAATGAATGAATCTTTAATTCGTTTTTAATAGAAAGTCACCAATAAATAACATCAGTGATTACTTAGCAGCAGGATCGTGAATCTATTTTAGATTGTCGCGCGATTATCGTCAGCGCACGCTATGGACATACGTGACTCTCAATTTCTACTATAAAAGAGGGACAAAAATTAGCCACAATAGACCGCCTGATTATTGTTTGTCATGTCGTTCACTCACTTGATTAACTATGTTGGATGATTGTAGTGTTACACTCGCAACAAGAGAAGTCGATGGAGATCAAGTGCGCCTGAAAAGCACTAAAATACAGGCTGTGCGATCTGAATATGATTGATTCTATGAAACTCCTGTTAGTCGACGAGCGATTCGAAAAATATCTTAAGGATTTGTAGGAAAAACCCTAGAGAATATTGTAGCAAAATTAGAACCTCGAAGCTCATTTGAAAGTTGGTCAAACTCGAACAATGATTTTTTTGTTTTCCCAATTGCATTCTAGAAAAAATGTGATACATTTCGACCTGTCCCAAAATAAAATTTAGAAAAACGAGAAAAATCAATTTTAGTCATTCTAAAAGCCCCTTTACATTGTCCGAGTTTTGTATCCGATTTTTCTATTCTATGTTAAATTCGAATTAATCTCGAATCCTGGATATTGTCATTTTTACATTATCCGTGTCAATTCCATGTGTACACAAGCGCTAACAGGCAACAGACAAGCCGATACTAAACGACACGACAACACCAAACAACAAACAACCACGCATACTTTCAACTTGATTACAACTCTAAATTCTCAAAACAGTATATTGCGCATGACACTGTTTGGCAAATCGGATGAAAAGTCAGATGAAATTAGAGACCGTTCAATTCTGAAAAAAACGCAAGAAATATTTCGGATATAACGGCTCGCATAAGAAATCGAATGATGTAAAGTCACAAATTACTTCTTTGATTTGCTCGGCACAATAAATCGGATAATGTAAAGGGATTTTAAGTTGTTTTGCAGTGACGTCATCTGCACGCAAATGCGGGCTAATCCCGTTGTTAATTTATTACAAATATTTGACCTAACGTTGTTTTGTTTGTTTATTTTATTAAAGATGTTAATTACTTAATAACTGTATAAAATTTTTGTTTACCGCAGTAACGTCCTCAACCTATTTCCATTTTTGTTTTTTAAATCGTTATCTTCCTTTTTGTGTCTATTTGTTTTATCCGGTCTTTGTTTAATTTGATAATTTCGATAATTGTTGCTAATTATTTATTGCTTAATCTCAGACAACAACATTTTTTTTTTCTGAATGAAATTATATAGATTTTTCTTCAGAAAAGCCGTCTAATTAGCATTTTTAAATAATCCACGATGACCTTAAACGGTGATCTTGTGAAAATCACAACAATAACAACACTAAAGAGAAATTGGATCCTATACGGTGATGATATTTAAAGAGAAAAGCAATAATTCTTTACCGGTAGGCAGTTTGCGAAAAGTTTTCTCTTTACCTCTAGGCTATTTGTGGCAAGTCAAGTTGATTGAGGATGAACTGTTGTAAATCACCTTTGTTTTCTTTACCTCAACAGGTGTCTTAAATCAAACAAATCACAACGAACGTTAATTTTAAAATATTACTCAGGAATTTCAGCAGTTTGAAATACGTATTAATTGTCTTTTTTTCAAGCCTTACATTTAATCTTTGACAGGTTTCCTTCTATAGGTACTTGTCGGCTCCTAGGTGTCAGATTTTGGAACGGATTTCAGGATTTTCTGCATGCACTGTGTAGGGCCAGTTTTAGCGAGTCTTGAAAGTTTTTTGGTTCCTTTTCAGAAATAATAATGACTTTAGATCAATTATTAAAAATAAACGTAGATAAGTTTAGTATACTTAACTACGTTTTTCAGGACTCCCCTATTGTTTGTGGCGCCCTGGTCGTACGCCCAATCAGCCCCATGCCTCTCTAAAGCCGTTAGTGCCCCTGTGGATCCTATTATTATACCTTCACCTTCCATTACTCTTAGAATTCTTCTACTTTACTTTCTTCAACCTTTCCATTTCGTCTCTTATTCTCTTCTAGAGCTTTTTTATTTTGCCAAGTCGCATTTTTTCTTTTTCCCGTTTCTTTCTACATCTATTAACTCTTCTTTTATGCTTCAACCTCTGCTAAATCTTTCGTGCTATTCAATTCTGCCTTCCTAAACACACTTGTCTTCTGCTCTGTTTCTTTTCACTTTACCGCCTGAACTCCTTTTCTTTCCACTGATTTCGCTAAGGGGTTAGGTTTAGTCAGAGGCATGAAAAAATGACAATTTTAAATAATTTTTTTTGCCAATAACTTATTTTATTTTATACAAGTAAAAACATAGCATTATTAAATAAGGTTTTGACATGACGTGACAGAAATTTAAAAAAAAAATTTTTTAAAAGTAATGGCTGTTTGTGTTGATCCAGTTCCAACTGAGGCTCCTTGCGGTGACCATCACTTATCCTTGGAAATTCATCAGACAAAAAAATAGTTTTATTAACATATAATCTAGAGTCTGATCGAAGCTTTTTCCTTAAAAAGGAAAATTAACAAAATGGCGACCTCAGGAAAAAATTTTCCAGATTTTTGGGGGAAAAAACAACAATTCATTGTTTATAAAAAATTGAACTTACAAAAAAAAAAATAAAAAATCCTTCGATCAGGCGCTAGTTTTTCATGTTTTCAAAAAGCTGTATGAATTTTATTAAAATCTACCGAGCGGTTTTCCAGCTACATTGGCCACCAGTTCAAAAAACATAGTTTTGAGAAAAACGCATTCCAGAGCGCCCGAGAACCTTTTGCCAATTATCGAATAACTCGAAAAGTTTTTGCCGGATTTACTTCAAATTTTCAGAGAATATTTTTATGATATTATACCTTAAGAAAATGCAAAGAGAAAAACAAATCGATTTTTTTTTTGAGAATTCTGACTACCCCTAACCCCTAACTCACTTTTATATGTTTTAGCTCCTTTCCTCTATTTAATTGATCCTTATCAACCTCTTGTTATTCTTATTTGAACAACAGAAAGTGTGAAAATATGGTAAAATCATTGAACATTTGCTACAATAACCATATTAGATAGTTGTAACATAGAATGTCAGTGATTCTATAGTGTCTTTTTTTTCTCTCCTGCTTAGATAAATTAGTTGAAGAGAAGAAACAACTCCAAACACAGCACAAGATCGACGAACAAGATGTTGAAATAAAACAAGTAAGTTAGCAGTTAAATAGACTTTACTTTATAATTTTTAAATTATAGAAACAGAATGATGATAAATTGAAGAATTTGAAACGTTTTCCACGTAAACCAAGAAAACTCGACCCCATATTTTATCCATGCAGGAATGTTAACACACATAGAAAACAAAACAAACTCATCCCCTTACTTGATCGAAACAATAATAGTAAGGAAGATGGTATTGAGTTAGTTACAATAATGGCACAACAAAAAGAGAAATATCCAATAATCAAAATCCATTTAGAAACGACTGATATTACGAATAATAAGAGAATTTGGTAGATATTGATCTGAATTATAATTCTCTTATATTTTCTCTAATTATCTATTTCAATTATTTCTTTAGTAATATACCAAACAGGCCAGGATCAGCGTATTTGAAAGAATTGACGCAACAAGTTGTGAACAAACAACGAAAATTAAAGGTCAGTCTAATGAACCTCACATGTGCACGCTATATTAACATATAAAGTACGGTTTTTTAAATTTAATTTCGGTGAAATACTAGTCGTGTCTACAGTGCCGTACTGAGCAGGGTTCCATGAGTTCCGTGAAACACGGGCCGGGTCTCCAAAAGGGCGCGGCTTTCGAGGAAGAGGTATTAATTTCGTTGATGCGTAATAGTGATTGAGTGTGTAAAATACATTAAATACCGTATGTATTAAAAGTTTATTACCGAGTTTAATACGGTATTGGAAAAATAAGGCTATAAGGCTATGTTGATACAATTATTATCTTTTTGACGCTTACATAGAGGTGAAATCAAAACGGAAAGTAGGAATTTGTATTATTTTCTTAATTTTAGGCTTAAGTACCAAAATTTGGAGGGTTCTAAGAAACTCCTATTAGTCGAGAAGTGATTCGAAAAATATTTAGAGGATTTGTAGAAGAGTTCCTAGGGAACATTTTAGCAAAATTAGAACTTCGTGGCTCATTTCAAAGTTGCTCAAAAATTGCTCGTTTCTGACGACATAGCGGTTTTCAAAAACGAACAAAACACGCAGAACGACTAAAAATGACTCAGAGACCTTCCCAACATTGATTTTTTTCGTTTTTCTATATTGTATTCTAGAGAAAATACGAAGTATTTCTACCTGTTCCAGAATAAAATGGAGAAAAACGAAAAAATCAATTTTTGGAGGATCCTAAAGTCATTCTTAGTCGTTTTGTGTGTTTAGTTGGCTTTTGAAAATCGGTACATCGTCAGAAACGAGCGGTGTTTGACCAACTTCCAAGTGAGCTACGAGGTTCTAATTTTGGTGAAATGTTCTTTAAGAACCCTCCTACAAATCCTTTAAATATAGGAGTTTCTTAGAACTGACCATACTTAGACCAAACACCCTGTATGAGTCTGATTAGTAACCAGCTAACAGTAAACGTATAATATAACCTTAATAGCCTAATATGACATGCAATGTAGTATCTGCTTCCATCAATCTTTAAATAAAATACGGTATTAAATACGGAATAAAACGGTATAACATACATGTATAGAACAAAGAATATCTTAAATTAACATCACTAATCCGTAAGCAAAATTATGGATGAATAAGCATAAAGAATCCTGCCTTGTAAACAGAAAAATGGGCCTGTTAACTTATCACTACGCCACTGTCGGATAGATCTAGTATATGTAAGGATAGCGCTTTTTCCCAGAATATTGAGGCAAGCACAGGTAGGCAACATTTTTACTATAACTAATTTATTATTATTACTGATGAGCATGAGCATTAAAAAACACATAGAGTGGAACGGTCATCGCTATTTGGGATATTTTCGTATGCTTTCTAGAATTGACCCGTGCAACAAAAGAGACACTATATAGTATTCTTTAAGTAGCATTAAACGGTACATATATTTTTAAATTAAACTTTTATCATCGTATGACAACTGAGAAAAGGTTTTAATACTGGGACGGATACGAACACATGGCCTTTTGTTTAATGCACAAATGCTCTAACCAACTGAGCTACTAGGACTCGCGTTAATCTTTTGTATATTTGTATCTAAAGTGATACATGCATTTTTTTTTGAAGAAAAAAGTATTATTCGCCATTTAATGAATCTATAATAAATGTTATTTATATAAATTTGCATAAAACCTTCAATTAAACGTGTTGCCTAAATGGCTGGTTAGGCGCTATAAGCGAAACTAGAGAAAGCGCTATCCGTATAAGTACTAGATCTATGCTATGTCGCCCACATACACAATTTCAGAGCTCTTTTTCCCCAGTTACATCTCTTGTAATTGGATTCTTTATAATAATAATGATTATTTCATAAATCATCTAAAGATTACAACTTTACTGATATGTATTTTCATAACAATCATCTAATTATTATTGTGTTCAAAACAGAAAAAAAAACGCCCGCACAATTTATCCTTGGAAAATTGAGATATTTACTATTTTTTTTTTTGATTATTATCTGTATTGATTGATTTTGAAATATCCTCAGGAAATGAAAGCTGAAGAGGATGAGATTTCACATCGTCATTTCGATACGTGGAACAGCTTCTGGGGTAGACCTGGACATGGTGCACCAAGATCAGCCGTTAAGAAACATTGTTTAAATCGTTTACTTTATCCACAAATTGTACCAATTACTGTCAGTTAATTATTTATTTTTGAAATTCACGTAGATTGATTGTGTGTAGTGGATGGTTCTGTTATTTCAGAAAATAAATCATTTCTATCTCGCGATGTCTATTGCTTTATTTCACTACCAATTATTTATTTATTACACAATGGACAAGTTTTTTCAATTTATCATGTAATCTTGTAGAGATTTTTAAGGCTCGATCTTTTATAATAATAAGGAGAAGAAAACATAAGTTTCGTGAAAGTAATTTTTCTTCAAGCTCATTACCATTTTATGAATATTTAATTTTTTTTTTGCCAACACAAATTTTACAGTCTATCATAATGCTAATAGTTTAATTTGTGTGTCATCGTTTATAGGAGAAATTCAACTTTCGACCTTAGTGAATACGAAATTTCAACAATAAACAAATTGCAAATTACAAGAACATTTCAATTGTTTCTGTGTTGATAACAATAGATACTTACATTAATCACTGTAATAATACTTTATCATAATCAGCGTTGATGTTGTTGTCGTGAATAATAGAGACACAAAGGGCGATCAATTTTGAAGTGTTAATTGTAAAGGTTACCGACACGTCTTAATTAGTTATTGTTAATTATTACAAATTTTTAACAAGATGTTAATTGGAATTACAGGCATGATTTGATTTTTGAATAGGTCAAGAAGTAGCTGACTTAGGTATGGTCTTTATGGACTGCAGTCTAAAGCCCCATTCGCACAAAGAAATAAAATAAAAAGAGCAACCATTCAATTTCAAAATGTAAGAAAAAATATTAAATTATGTTCAATACAGTCATACTATAGTACAAGCTCTGTTCGTACTCATTACATGCCCATTTGCACAAGTAAATCGTTTCGTGTGAACCATGGAGGGTAGAGATAAAGAGGACTCTAGAATTAAAAAAGAGGAATCGAGAATTAAAAAAGTGTCCACTGAAATGTGTAAAAGAAGGTTTCGATAAATGTCCAGAGTATCGCTAGTGTAGCTAGAGGGTAAGCATAGTGATTGGATCATGAAGTATAGTTATAAGGACAATTAACTCATATGCAAAGATCTTGTATACAGGGTATTTGGTCTAAGTATGGTGAGTTCTAAGAAACTCCTATTAGTCGACGAGCGATTCGAAAACTATTTTGAGCAATTGTAGAAGAGTCCTTAGGTAACATTTTAGCAAAACTAGAACCTTGTAGCTCATTTCAAAGTTGGTCAAAAAACGATCGTTTTGACCAATGTCGCAATTTTAAAAAACGAACAAAACACGCAGAACGACTAAAAATGACTCAGAGACCTTCCCAACATTGATTTTTTTCGTTTTTCTCCATTGTATTCCAGAGAAAATACGAAGTATTTCCACCTGTTCCAGAATAAAATGGAGGAAAACGAAAAAAAAATCAATTTTGGGAGGATCCTAAAGTCATTCTAAGTCGTTTTGCGTGTTTAGTTCGTTTTTAAAAATCACTAAATCGTCAGAAATGAGCGGTTTTTGACCAACTTTCAAATGAGCTACAAGGCTTTAATTTTTCTGACCTGTTCTTTAAGGCCCCTCCTACAAATCCTTAAAATATTTTTCGAATCGCTCATCGACTAATAGAAGTTTCTTAGAACTCACCGTACTTAGACCAAACACCATGTATACAAGATCTTTGCTCATATGAGTCTTCTCTCTTTAATTTTATCGTCAAGCACTGGAGCATGCCTTCAAATTTTACCGTCTAGCTACAGTGGCGCCCTCTCAACTTCATACATATTTGTGGACAGTTTTTATACACTAACATAGTCCTTTCTCCATGGTGTGAACGCAGACTTGAAGTTTGCGTAAGCAAGTGTAAAATCTGTCCTGACAAAAAGTCGACTTGAGGTTGGTGTATTGTTATGAGTCATGAGCGTCTAAACGATGCTCAAGGCAAAAACTTCTAGTATTTGTTCACCCGAACCTTATCAGTTAGGAGTCTTGCGCATCCTTATCAGTTCTTCTATTTACAAATTGCAATTTTCGGAGTTCCTCACATCAAAATTACAGTTAATAAATTATGGAACAACAAATCGCTTTTTAGCAATAATGACTTAGGCCATTTCCTTTTAGCCTTCAATTTCATAAACTTTACGACTTGTGACATAAATAACTATTTTAAAACTGTGATCTTCTCCAAAACGAACGTTTTTGACCAAGTTCCAAATGAGCTACATGGTTCTAATTTTTCTAAAATGGTCTCCAAATAATTCTCAAAATAATTTTTGAATATCTCGCCAACTATTAGGAGTTTCATAGTATTGACCATACTTAGAATCGACACCCTTTATATAAATAGATAAGGTCTTCAATGTCTATAATTTTCCATATTCAATAAAAGGTAAAACAGTTTTTCGATAAAGTGGCGAATGTGTCGACAGAACTAACCCAGGTTTGGTTCATTTGGGTGACGCCCAATGCAGTGTTAGCCCAGGGCCCACAAAGTTAACAGTCCGGCCCTCTTAAGAAGTGTAAATACTTCCACAATCCTCAAATTCAATTTAAAAAAGTTAGTTAGATCTGAGATAGTATTTCGATTTTATCTGAATAATAATCTCGATTTGTATCTTTATCGTCAATATCTTTTGTTTAAAGATAGCCTAATAATGATTAGACTTTTTTAGTGAAAATTTGTTTTATAAACTAGAATCAATTTCTAATTTTCTATTATTGTATTCCATGAAAATTTCTCTTTTTCAAGTGTTTCATATTTGTTTATTATTAAAAAAGATAAATTTGTTTACGGAAAAGAATGTAAAACTGACATTATATGCAAAGATAGGAGCGTCTCTACTATAAACTCTTTTCGTTTCTCATATTTCTTTTTGCAAGTAACTAATTACTGATTGACTAAATAAATATATTGTTCTAGAATGAATCCGTTAGTGGTATTCTGTAAAAGTCATCGTCTAAAAAATATGTGGATTCTCAAAGAGGAAGAGAGGGTTTTATTGATGTCTTCGATTAAAGAATGACGTTTATATTTGATAATTGCAAGAATTAAACAGGTTTCTTATAATTAAAACCTTCATTAAATCCTAACGATGTCCAAAATTCTCTGTTCCACAACGCGCCACTGGCTTTTTGTAATTTAATTGTGCTAAGATCAGGACTTGAAATATTTAAATAGATCAATTCGTCGGCACCTTTGGTCGGTTCCCAATCAACTCCTGGCACTTTTGGTATCCTAAAGCAACAAATATGATTTCAATTAGAAGACAAACAAGTAGATAACCGTACCCGGTTTGAGCATAGGATACAAGCATATCAACCAAAATATCCTTCATTTTGAGCTCATTTGGTGCGGGATCATTATAGTAGCGGCCATAGAAATAAAATTGGCCATCCTCTGCATGTCCTAAAGCTAAACAAACACAAAATATTTGGATAAAATCTTAAATTGATAAATAAAAATTGTACTCGATTTGTGTTCGCCTGGATAGCCGAGGTATAAGAAATAAACCGGCGATTTGGTAGCATTAGCTTGTAATTTTGCAGCTAAATCGATATTTTCGTAAAAAGTTCGGTGGCTTCTCATCTAAAAACCGTAATTGTTTAAAAAAATTCTAATCGAAAGAAATTCAATGAAAACCTGCCCGTAGATTTGTGCATTTTCTCTATTAATCGACTTATCACCAAAATAAAATTGTTTAATTTTCCCTGCTGTAATCTCCCATAATTCTCGATCGAGTGTTTCGTTATATTCAAGAAGATACGGTGCTACTTTTTCCCATTGCTCATCAATATCATTGTATATATCATCATCTAAAGCTGATTTTCAATTGTTTTTGTTTTAATTCCTATTTGATTCGTGCAATTTCAACAGTTCAGAGCAGGCCCCACGAGAGCCGAGGGGAGCGGTGTGTTTTCATCCGGGGTCAGGCAACCAGGTTCACAAGGACCCTTGGAATATATTCTTTGAATTTAATTCATCATATATCTGAACTTTGAGAAGTTCTCAGTTTAAAAATAAGAATAAGTAAACCAAAGTTCCGTTTTTAATTTTTCATAATTTTGCCTATATCGTGTATCTGTGTTAAATGTGGTCGATTCTTATGAAACTCCTGTTATTCCCTTAAAGATTTGTAGAGGGTCCCCTGTAGACCATTTTAGCAGAATTGTAATCATATAGCTCGATTAGAAGTTGGTCAAAACATGCTCGTTTTGGAGTTAAATACGTAAAACGACTAAAAATGACTCAAAGGTCCTCCCAACACTGATTTTTTCGTTTGTTTTCGTCATATTCTACTAAAAATTCGAGACATTTCCAGCTGCTTCAGAATACAATGGAGTAAAACAAGAAAAATATCAATGTTGAGAGCGCCTGCGAGTCATTTTTAACCGTTTTACGTGTAGATAGAGCTCATTTTTTAAAAAACAACATTGTCTAAAACGAGCGTTCTTTGGACCAACTTTCAAATAAGTCACGAGGTCTTAATTGAGCTAAAATAACCTCCAGAGACCCTCCTATACATACCTGAGAAAATTTTCGGATCGCTTGCCAATTACAGGAGCTTCATAAGAATTTAGCATTTTTAAAATTGACACCCTGTGCTTAAACAGGGTGTCCGACCTGGAAGTATACAGTTTGGCCGTTTTAATAAAAAAAAATAGAACAATCGTAATAATACTTTAAGGGCTTATAGGGTAGTCTCTAAGGAACATTTTAGCAAAATTAGAACCACATAGCTTATTTGGAAGTTAGTCAAAAGCTCTCGTTTCTGATGATGTCGAGATATTTACCAACCAGCGGCACATGATTTAAGGATTCTCACAACATTGATTTTTTAATTTTTCTCCATTTTCTTTTATAACCTATGGTAATCTTTCGCATTGTTCTAGAATGCCGTGAAGAAAAACGGAAAAAATAATTTTTTTGAGGATCCTTGAGTAATTGCAGGTCATTTTGTAGTTGGTTTCTAAGTATCTTGTTCAAAAACGAGCATTCTTTGACCGACTTTCAAATGAGCTACGAAGGTTCTAATTTTGCTAAAATATTTCCTAGATTTAAATTTTTAAAGTCTTTTTTGGAGTGGATGTATTATTTTGCTAGTAGCAGCCAAATTGTAGGTATACTCCTAAACCGAACACTTTGTATATCTTGATAAGGATGGGAGTGAGTAAAGACTGGCTCTCCTAGGGGCCCGCTAAATATCTTAGCGGCTCCGCTTACCATTACGATAACCCGCATCTTCATCCGAATTAATCGAAATAATCAACGGTACATCCAATACTTTGCCTTGTGCTAATAGATGGTAAGGATTGTCCGATAAGAAAGTCTCCGTTCCGGTTTCGATACATGCTGATAATGGACAATCTGGCATATTTCGATAATAGAAATCAGCAAAGAAAATCGGCATTTTGCTCCATAATTGTTGTAACGGTCGCTGTTTCAAACAATCAACAAGAATTCGATTATTATTTTGATCAAGTGGACAACTGATTGCATCGGCTAAACTGCGAAATTTCTCTAATGGACGTTCTTCAATCGCTGAATGTGATAGAGCTGTACCGCTCTGTATGAAACCACGTTGGAATAATCCCTGTGCCATTGGTGATAAATACAATAAATGTAAACTAATAGCACCGGCTGACATTCCAAAGACTGTCACTGAATTCGGATTACCACCAAAACTAGCGATATTCTCTTGAATCCATCTCAATGCGAATATTTGGTCTTTAAAGCCGACATTGCTCGGTAGAGCATCATCATCCGTACATAAAAGTCCTAGAATTTATTTTGTAAAATTACCGACTTTTAACATTGGAAATTTTACCAAAGACGCCTAAACGGTAATTAAATGTAATGTAAATAACATCACGGTCCATAATAAATTCAGGATGTGGATAAGAATGACCGCTATCAAATAAGAAGACACCGCCATGGATATGGACCAAAACATCTAATTTTTCATCAGGATCCGGTTGGGTTCTTGGCACGTATACGTTAATATACAAGCAATCTTCTTGACCGGACACTTATACGAAATATATAGTTAAAAATTGAATATAAATTCCAATTAATCACTCTTACTATTGTAGTTCTTCACAGCGAATTTAACTTGAACGCATTCTACCAAAAAACTGGCATTCCATGAGCCAATCCATGGGTCCATCGGTTCCGGTTCCTGTCAATTTTAAAATTCTTTTGTTCTTTCGTTCGTTCGTTCTTTCATTCTTTCATTCTTTCATTCTTTCATTCTTTCATTCTTTCATTCTTTCATTCTTTCATTCTTTCATTCTTTCATTCTTTCATTCTTTCATTCTTTCATTCTTTCATTCTTTCATTCTTTCATTCTTTCATTCTTTCATTCTTTCATTCTTTCATTCTTTCATTCTTTCATTCTTTCATTCTTTCATTCTTTCATTCTTTCATTCTTTCATTCTTTCATTCTTTCATTCTTTCATTCTTTCATTCTTTCATTCTTTCATTCTTTCATTCTTTCATTCTTTCATTCTTTCATTCTTTCATTCTTTCATTCTTTCATTCTTTCATTCTTTCATTCTTTCATTCTTTCATTCTTTCATTCTTTCATTCTTTCATTCTTTCATTCTTTCATTCTTTCATTCTTTCATTCTTTCATTCTTTCATTCTTTCATTCTTTCATTCTTTCATTCTTTCATTCTTTCATTCTTTCATTCTTTCATTCTTTCATTCTTTCATTCTTTCATTCTTTCATTCTTTCATTCTTTCATTCTTTCATTCTTTCATTCTTTCATTCTTTCATTCTTTCATTCTTTCATTCTTTCTTTCATTCTTGACAAGAACAAACATGCGCTATTTTTGTTTCTGATTTAAAGCCAATAACTCTAAACAGAATACCACCGAAATTTTTCGATTATAATTATATGGAGATTACTTCAAATCGTAGTTGTCCAATTGGTGGTTTAGCGTACGGTATGCCTTCAAACGATGAAAATATCCGTCCATCGTATGATAATTTATGGTTTCCGAGAATTTTACCAAGAGTGATATCAACAGATGGTACATCAGGTGGAATTGTTGGCTCACTACCGGAAACTAAAAAGATTTAATTAATTTTTTTCTCTCCAGCGTACGTAAATGATAATTTCGAGAAAAATATACAAAACAGAATATTTTAATAGTTAAACACCTTCAAGCCTCCAAAAAAAGCCATTTTAGTGACATTTAAAAAAGTTTATCTACGGTTCAGTTTCACCAACGTCTCTTAAATTTCAACGAACAAACAAGTATAGAAACGATTTTATAGAAACAGCAACGATTATTTTTAACTGTTCATTGGACTTAATTGAAGTTGGTAAAATCGTCCTTATGATTAACAAATAATGTGATTATTAATTAATAAATATGTATATCAAAAGTTCTAAAGTCAAATGATTATAAGTTACGATTAGTGTAATAACAACGAAAAAATAGCATTGGAATTCTAAAATTCACCTTTAACACTAATGCTTTAAAATGCAATTTTGAACTCGGCTAGACAATGTTAAAAGTGTCACTTTTATTAGTGGTGATAGAAAAAATTATTTTGTTTTATAAAAAAAATCGTAAAGTCGAGATAATTTTATTAAAAATTTTGAATGGGTGTGTTAAGATTAATTTTCTCACGGTTTTAAACAAATTTATCTCGAATTTACATTATAGAAAATTATGATAATTTGTGAAAAATCGTACCAGTAAAGAATAAAATAAGAAACAATATCGTACCAATAAAGACTAGAATTAAAACGTATTTCTTGTATGCAAATTTCATTTTCAATACTAATTATTTTAGATATAAGTTGCGAATACATTAAATGATAAGAACACTGTAATGAAAAATATTACAATTGCGCGCTAGTATTTATTAGTGGATAAATCTTAACACCATGTAAATAAGAAACGAGATAGAATTAAAGGGCATTAACATTTTTTTTATGAGTAGATTAAGGGTATTATCAATTCATTGCAAACAAAACTAGTCTTCATTATCTGTTCAATCTATTTTACGATAGACATATGGTTATCTTGCTTGCCAATGAAGTAGACCAGTTAGAATAACGACTAACGTATGATTGTATTTTGTTCACCTGTCGATATGGATGACTATGTTGAATGAAATATAGATGGATCAATTTAAGTTTGCCAAACAAGTTTTTCGTTGAAGTCCGCTTAACCGATCACGTCTATTCGATTATTTATTTTAAATGTATTACCAGTAGAGTAAGAGAGAACGAATCCATTCTATTGCATTTCCTATAGGCAAAATCTACTGCGCATTCATGGTTTTAGGCAAACTTAAATTGAACCATCTATACTAGTTTCTTGTTGCTTATTCAGATTTATAATCTCGAAAAAATAGACGACTTTAAATGCAATATTTTCAGAAATGAAAAATATAATTGAAATTTGATACCCCCCCTCCATGCAGTTGACTTTCCTCTATTTATTTATGTAAATTTATTAAATTATTTTCACTATACAGAGTGTTTGCTCTCAGTATGGAGAGTTCTTAGAAACTCCGATTAGTCGACGAGCGATTCGAAAAATATTTTGAGGATTTGTAGAAGAGTCCCTAGGGAACGTTTTGGTCAAAAAACGATCGTTTTGGACAATGTCGCAATTTTCAAAAATGAGCTAAACACGCATAACGACTAAAAATGACTCAGAGACCTTCCCAACATTGATTTTTTTCGTTTTTCTCCATTGTATTCCAGAGAAAACACGAAATATTTACACCTGTTACAGAATAAAATGGAAAGAAACGAAAAAAATCAATGTTGGGAAGGTCTCTGAGTCATTTTTAGTCGTTCTGCGTGTTTTGTTCGTTTTTGAAAATCGCTAAGTCGTCAGAAACGAGCGATTTTTGACCAACTTTGAAATAAGCTACGAGGTTCTAATTTTTCTAAAATGTTCCCTAGGGACTCTTCTACAAATCCTCAAAATATTTTTCGATTCGCTCGTCGACTAATAGGAGTTTCTTAGAACTCTCCATACTGAGAGCAAACACCCTGTATAAGATGCTATGTGACCCAACTGAACACTACTTTTTTAGGACAAAAATCATGCTATCTCCGGATATTTGGAAAATCTAAACGGTTTTCCACGGAAAACCGAACGTCCCCACATCAATAATAAAATTTGTGATCGATTGAGATATTACAGAGCTCATTATCTCTTACAGTTTACAAATAAAGCGACCTAAGATTTCTCTTATGGAATCTCTATGTAATTGTACGAATTCAGTCTCGCATTTGACAATACCCTTAAAATCTAAATAAAAGACAGATTCATTAAAATATAAAACTCGTGATTTTACTAACTAATTGTTATTTTAAAATAGGATTCGGTTATTATTTCAATACATTTAAGGACGATTTCACCAACTTCAGTTAAGCCTAATGAAGATTTAAATACAATCGTTGTTATGATTAAAAAATCTGTCTAATGCTTATTTGTTCGTTAAAATTTGACAGGCGTTCTAGAAATGGACGCGTAAAAAAATAATTAGAAAAATAGGAAAACCTCAATGTTTTTAACCCATAAGTAGAAACAGGGTTGTATTCTTGTTCCGGTTTTCCTCCCTGCAAAAAAACCGGTTTTAAAAGGTACAACCCCTACGATTTATTTACAGGTTACTATCATATCTTAAATACAAAGAAACCCCAAATAGGCTACTTTTATTTTGTAATTTTCTATTAGCAGAAGAGTTTTCTTGGTGATATGTTTCACCATGGGGTAGAAAATCGGAAGAAAACGTAAGAAACGGCATATAATCATTTGTAACTTCAACCCCCAACAAGGGATAAAAACGCGACTTACATCTTTTAATAGCCCTAGCTAATCTTTATCATTTAGATTCTAAACCATTAAAAAAATTAAGTCTTTACAAAAAAAATAAAAAAAAATCTGATTTAACAGGGGTAGCTTTAACCCCAATATTTCCCTTAAACTTGAGCTTCCTTAGAATAAAATGAACTACTATAGGGTTGTTTAGTGCTCTGCAGTACCTATTGCTGACGCAGTTCCAGGGCAAGGAGGAAAGTGGAGAAAAATAGAGAAAAAGATCGTAATATTCTTGAATAAAGAGGTTTTTGTTTTCGGTTCAGTTTCGGATTTCGTTCCGGTCAAAATTTCGTTTTCTTCCAGTTAAACCTACCCTAAACCTACAAGATGCTTGGGCATCCCTTCTTTATTTAGCCCTTATATTTTTAATTGAGGTAAAACAGGGAACGGATGATTCTGAATTAATAAAATTGTGTCCCTAATGGTTCAGCTTTTATCAATCAGTGAAAAAAACTAAGACATCATCAAAAGAAATCGGTTTAGAGATGTAGAAAAGTTGTTGTCACAAGTGAAATTATTGTTTGAATAATGCGATTTCATCATTAATTCACTTTAAAGAAATTCAAAAAATAATTCATACATATGATGAGATAAAACAAAGAGACACGAATAGGTGTGCCGTCCCGCCCGATAAGGGGGTCAATCGTTTATACAGATTTCGAACATACCCCCCACAAATACACCTCTAATAATAATATATGTGTAGCTACATATCTGATCCATCTCCTAGTGAAATCCTCAACATCACCAAAACTGTAGTGAGGTCTTCCAATTTGTTGTTTGTAGTCAGTGTTTGTGGGTGCTTCAGACACACGGTGTGTTCAATTGTGTGGATCCCAACTAATTAAAAAAAATACGAAACGAAAGAAGAAATTATTTCCGTAAACACGATGCGCTGGGTAATTATTACAAAATTATTATTATTATCTTCTATTTTTCCACCTTCTTCTTCTTGTTCTTATAAATTAGTTTTTTCACATGACTTCATTAATTATTTAATTAATTAAGATTGTACGATTGAAGGAATAGAACTGACGAAAATTGATATTCAAAAAAATATAGACAACAACAAACAGACAAACAAAAAATGAAAATTGAATGAGGTTTTTAAAGGGAAAGCATAAATTCATATAATTATCGCTAGAAGATTTCTTATTTCTCACGCATTAAAAACACGAGTATTTATAATTATGTGTATTCTTCAAGTATATAGGTAACTGCATTCGAGATTTATTCTATTTATATTCTTAATTATAGTGATTAGACGTGTTAAAAATCAATATTTTAAGCTTCTATATTTGTTTAAAAAAACGGTTTTTTAGAGCCTGAAAATTACAGTTTTTTAATTTCACCATTTGAATAATACTCGTCAATTATTAAAGAATTAGTGCACTCGTCTATTTTTGTATTTTATTTCCTATAACTGAAGCACATAATTTCTTTGAAATGAGCTTCGTTTTAAAGGCTTCTTAAGTGCCGTAACATAGCAAGTCTGCATTTGGGCCACAAATCAGAAGTTGCGCCCTTAATTTTAGATAAAAAAAATTATTAAAAAAATAATAATTCAGCTTCAAATCAACAAGATTTGTCTAAATTTCCTCCTTTTGATGATTCCATAACAAAATTTGACAAAAACGGATGGTTTAAGAAGATAACATCTAAAAGTCTTGATTGGAAGTCGAAATTTATCAAAAACATGTCTCAAAAAATTAAGAATTTGGCTCTAAAATCAAACAGAAGTGTCTGAGAGTAGAAATTGCAAAAATATTATAAGTCACGACACAAAATTCTCAAAACCGTAGTTAAAAGTCCAAAATACTGAAAAGACAGCTTAAAGTTCGGTTAAAAAGTCATCTTTTAAATAGCAAAATTTACCAAAAAAAGGCCAATGATTTAGGTTTTTATTTTATAATTTTGTATAAAATTTTGATAAAAATTGACAATTTAAGAAACCTTGTCAGTAAGTGAAGTCTCTAAAATTGACTAAAAACGTCTACATTTCCTCTTTCAACAGCAAGAATTGCTAAAAAAAATGGATGCTCTATAATAAAATTAAACAGAAATTAGGCGATTCTCCTTAAACATGAAAAAGATAGGCTTCCATATTCAATTCAAGCGCTCAGGGCTGAAACACCGTACGCCACCCCTTATTACGTCTCTGGATATGTACATCAGCTCGATCAATCACTAATTTTTTTAAATATTTATTGACATGTTTATGCAATTATTGTTTTTATTAAAAAAATGATATCAAATGATCATTATGCTGGCTGAAAGTTGATGGTTTCGCGCCCCTGTTTTCTTTGCACCTGAATCTCACCCTAGTTACAATACTGGTCTTCTTGAGCGGCTCAAAAAGCCAATTTTAACTTAGGATCCCTCCTAACTTTTTCTTAATTAATATTTTGTAATTTTTAATAATTAGATCGAAAAATATCCAACCAAAATTTGTAAAACTTCATTGAAAAATTTAAATTTAGAAATAATGATCGGCCCATGATAACGATTTTATTTATTGTTATAGAATATCGTTCGTATATTTTCATGTTCAATTAAAAATCTTCTTATAGGAGTCGTGATCTTTAGAAGTAATGGAAAAGAAAATACCATAAATTCCGTTCTGTTTTTAAGATCACTTGTATATTATTTGGGAATATATCTGAACTTTAAAATGTCGTAATGATTTCCGTTAATTTCCATAATTTTCATATACAATACTATTATCTTATTTCCAACTAAGGTAATGACATTTAAACATACGCAATTTCATCTATTATCTGACGAATAAATGTAAAATTTTGTAAGTTTTGTGGGAAAAACCACATTGCCGTTGGTAATTTTGAATCGTTTAACATGCTAAATATTTACGATTGTTTGCAATTTCTACAATAAAAAGTGAAAATATTAAAATCACAAAATATTATTTATTATTAAAGATGATTCACAGTGTAAAAGTAGCGTTATATTCTTTGACTGAAAGTGAAATTCGGAATTAAGGAAAAGTTTTCACTTGTTAAATGAAACTATACTGTTCTGTTTAACGAAATTAATCATGCAGAACATGGAAAAATAATTAGAAAATTTATAAAAACAACAATAGTCTCTATACTAGAATCAATAAAATAGTGAATTGAAGTAAGAATACATTTCTCTTCATTATCATACAGTGGCGTTCGTGTTTAATTTTTGCATATAATTTTAATGTTATTACCCCCATAAACCTGCACACTCATAATAAAATAACGAAATTATTAGACAGTTTCGAGAGATAATAATGCCATATTCACATGCATCCATTGTACTACACGTATGTCGTAACAGTGGAGACACGCTTTAGCACCTTTATTGCACGGTTTAGCACAATGAGAAAACTTGTCAAAGATTTCAAGAATGCCGCCGTCTTGAGAGAAAGTGGTTTCGATTTAAATTTAAAAAGAGTGAATCTTTAGTTTTCTCTCGATTTATCATTTTAAGGTCAATATCCATTTAATATAAAATGGCAATCGAGAAGGAAAAATAATGTTAAATGATATTGTTTATTGTGAAAAAAAATTTCTGAAGATCTTACAATTTTTATTATTCATCATAGTAGCACCTTTATACTTTCCAATTGTGCTAACATTTGTTTGACAATAGAAATTACAAAGTCTAGGTCGTTGTTTAATGGATTTTATTCAAAAAAAAAAAAAATTGGAAAGTCAATGCAGTTTCAATTAATTATCTGCAAAATATTGAAAATATTCAAGAATTAATTAATTGAAATACAAGTATAGAAAGTCACAAATTCGATATTGCTCTGTTAAACTTTGTTCCTTATTCAATCAATTAAGAAATTCTCATGGTATACTTTACAAGTTCATTATCGCTTAATTACTGTTGAACATCTGGCCTGTATGAATCTTTATGATCGATCAACATTGAAGTAATTGCAAGCGAAATTATGCATTGTTGAATATTCTAATTGCTTGATGAAATGTGTTTATCAAAAGAAAAAAAATACCCAACAATAGTTAACATTGTCGAATTAATAAAGAAAGCTATAATAGTGTTGATGATATTTTAATAAAATTACATGTACAACGTATGAAACAATAATTATTATTTATTTTTTCATCTTCTAGTATATAAATTATAGGTCTATAAACTTAACGGTATAAAATAATAACAATAATACTAGGGATATTTAATAAAGCTTCATATATGAGAGGATTATTCATGTTTTTGTCTTATCTTTATTTTTAGTTGTAATAAAATGATTTGAAATAAAAAAATTGTATTGTTAAGATGTGTATTAATAATAGTAATATTCATCTACACTTTCTCTAAAAAAAAATAGGCAGAATTACAATGCCGTATAATTTAAATTTGGTTGAATTTATAATAGAAATTCCCATACACAAAACTAGATCTGTTGCTCATTATTTATGCATTGAAAATCTTTTTGTTACATGTATGTTATTGTATTTAAATTTGTTTGTAATCAGTAAACTATTCTATAAGCACTCTCTTCATTGCAATACAATTAGGTCAAAATCGTGTAAATTCCGTTTATTTCCGATGTGTAGAAGAATTTAAAATATTGATGCAATCCAGAGTAGCCGGCTAGAGAGATTCCAAACTCTTGAATCTCCCACTTTTCCCACTCTGTCATCCACTCAGAAATGCTCAGTTTTAAGGGTAACGCTTGAAATAGTCCGACTAGAAATTTTCATAGTGACCTCTCAGACAAATAAGATCCGAATGATTACCCTTCAATGAGGACCTGATAAAGATGTAACGCAGATCAACTATTGGGCCCTTATCAGAATCAATTATTAGTTCATGGTCTGAGTTAAGCTTTATATAAGAATATCCTAATCAAGCCCTTAATGAAAAATGCTGATAATAGTATAAAAATTAATTGTAATCTCTGATTGTGGTTAAAATCATAAGGTTATTATTAATTTATTTACTGTGATCGACACAAAACAATGATGATAATCAATAAAAAATCAATACCGAGGATTAGACAGTTCAACAGAGGTGTGAAATTTACTCGCGAGATTCTATCTAGAAAAGAAACGCTTCGTGGAGAAACAATCTTACAAATGCAAAATCTATAACAGCGGCAAAAAGGTACTATAAGTGAACTGTAACAAGTAGTGCCATCTAGATGAAGGGCTAGTTACTGGTTGTATCAGGGAGTGACGTATAGTTAGGATGGGGAGCTAGTTAATTAATTATTGTATGAGGCTATCCTGAGAATCCCCTCATGCTGATTTATCAGGATGACCTCATGAGAAACAAATCTTTATTGTATAAGGTTATCCTACTAGTGACCTCAGTTTAACCTGACTTGGTACAAAAGAACTAGCTATTTCATAAGGTTATCTCAAGTACAACCTCATTCAGGCTATCGGAGAAATTTTTAAAGATTTGAAAAGCTCATTCAGTTTTCTATCTACTTGGCAATCTTCAACGTAGGTCGTTGCTTGATATATTCTGCAACAAAATTCACATTGTTGACAATGATTACATACCAATCTTATTGAGAATACATCAAGTTACTAGCTACGTTTCCATTTCGCTGCTCCATTATTGAAGCAGCGAACTTAAATGATTCTGTAGGAAGAACAACACAACGTGATTTAATTAGTAAATGGATGGGCGTATTGTTTCAAAGTTAAATGCTACTATTAACCTGTCTTATTTATCGCTTCTATTAATTGAGAACGTGACATAAATTACCTTAATTTGACTTAGAATTAGGCTGGAAAAATTATAGATGAAAGGTTAAAGTTCTGATCTGTAACTATAAGGTTTAAATGCAGTTTTCTTGCTGCTTTTCTTAATTCACTGTATAAACTACTCAAAATATATTTATTTTACACAACTCTCTGTAATTCTATAGAATTTTGAGGACAATAAGAAGAAAATTTCGATTTTTTTTTTTTTTTTTAATTGGAAAACGTGACAATAAAGCCAACGATTGAATCACGAGAAGTGACCGAGAATTCATAAATTCTCAATTAGCACATATATTTCAAGTGTTATTAACATTTCTAACTATTAGATTCAATTAGATTATGCAAATCTGACTTGTATAGAATTTCTTTTTCCCATACAAGAATAATATACGCTTTGGTATGTCCTCAAAAATAATTAGATACTTTTACTAATTTAAAAAACTAAACTTTTCTCTCATAAAGTGTCACTTTTATATTGTTACATCACTGAATTTCAATATTTTCTTCCTGTTGGGATCATATAAAGTTCTATTTTCTGGGCTTGATTCTTAATTTTGTCGACTTAGTGTTTCAATTCAACTTTCCCCATGAATGTTATCAAAAAAAAATAATCTCTAAACAACTTTTATAAATCATTTATCTTTCGATCAATGTTAATTAAACTGTTAGTAAATCATAGTTTAAGGATGCAACTCAAAACAATTCGAGATAAGAATCGTTATTGTTATACCAGTTGAAAACACTTCTTTTTTGACTGTTGAAAAATAGAGAAAATTCAGGCAAATCATCTTCATGTCAAGTCAATATGTTTCAAAATTTAGTTAAAACAAACAATGACACTGCACATTATTCTTCTCGATTTCAAGTATCATAAGATGTAAGATGTAAAAGAAAAACAACCAAGATGAAATAACTTGAAGACATAAGGGGGAGTTGGACCATGACATCGATTCAGCGTGCGAAATTTATCAATTTTCAAACAACGATATTTCGCTTATTTTTTAAGATATTGTGAAATTTAAACGTGCGTTGGATAGAGCATTTCAAGGTGCATGTCCTGAAGCTTTCTATTAAAGAAAAATCTGATAAAATTCGGAATGATAAAGAAAACTGTTGGACCATGTTTTTTTGTACATTTTCCTTCATAATTGGCTAAAAATTGGCCAATATGATTGATTTTAAATATCTATTGAGTGATTTAGATGGAAAATGATGAGATCTTTCCAAATCTTGAAGAATTTTCCCGATACGTTTATTAGTTTTCCCAATTTTGAATAAAATTAAATGACCTTTGATCCAAGATATAGGGCACAATTTTAAAGATAGAATCTTCTACTCTTGTTTTTAGAAAGATATTGTAAGGGCAGAGGTAATAAATCTCGGGTTTAGGAAAATTTTGAAAATTACGTGATTTATTGGAAAATTTGGAATCCCATTTTTACCTGTTATTTACAGCTATTAAAATTAATTAATTTGACCGATAATTAGTATCAAAATATAGGAAAATCGATTTTCTTTCACGACCATATCATAATAATGAAAAATATTTGAAAATTTGTCCATTGGTAATTTTTTTAACGAAGCGTGTTTGCGCTGCGAGACGTATTATTGTAGTAATATACCACATCTATCCGGTTTATACTAGATATGCGGACTAAATCACACCGACAATACCGCTTGCAGCACAAACAAGCTTGGTTAAGAAAATTACCCACGGACAGATTTTCAAATATTTTTCATTATTATGATATGGTCGTGAAAGAAAATCGATTTTCCTATATTTTGATACTAATTATCGGTCAAATTAATTAATTTTAATAGCTGTAAATAACAGGTGAAAATGGGATTCCAAATTTTCCAATAAATCACGTAATTTTCAAAATTTTCTTTTAAGCGAGCTTTATGGCCTCCGCCCTTACAATATGTTTCTAAAAACAAGAGTGCATAATTCTATCTTTAAAATTGTGCCCTATATTACTGATCAAAGTCCATTTAATTTTCTTCAAAAATTGGGAAAACTAACAAACGTATCGGGAAAATTCTTGCATATTTGGAAAGATCTCATCATTTTCCATCTAAATCACTCAATAGATATTTAAAATCAATCATATTGGCCAATTTTTAGCAAATTATGAAGGAAAATGTACAAAAAAACATAGTCCAAAAGTTTTCTTTATCATTCCGAATTTTATCAGATTTTTCTTTAATAGAAAGCTTCAGGACATGCACCTTGAAATGCTCTATCCAACGCACGTTTTAATTTCACAATATCTTAAAAAATAAGCGAAATATCGTTGTTTGAAAATTGATAAATTTCGCACGCTGAATCGATGTCATGGTCCAACTCCCCCTTAAAGGATCCAAACATATTACAATATGAGCAAATTCTAATTCTTCATTTACATGCGTAGAAACAATTATAAGCTTATCATCATAGATGGACTTTAATTAAACAACTTTCTTACATATTTTTATGATCGTTTAAGTATTCAAAATTATTAAAAAATTCAACAAAACAAACAATTTTCCGAGTAATTTTTACCAGTAAAGTTCGTAATTAATTGTTGAAAATGCTGTAAATTATGCCTTAAAGCGTTAGTAGCAGTAGTTATAAAGTTTTCATCTAAGGATTTGATTCAATAACTAACAAAAATCGTCTGAGTATTCTCCTTATGACAATTTAAGTACAAAATTTGGCTAAAAATAAATTTAGATGACCTAAGACAAAAACTTATCCAAAAGTCGAGAATTCAACTAGACCAAAACTTTTTTAGGGTGAAGGCAGACATAACTACTTTTGCCGAGTTGCGACTGCAAAGGTTCACACTTATTCTCAGGTTTTTGTACTGCCGTTACCCCTTAAAATCTCAAGGGTAATAAAGTGTTGCGAAACTAATCACACACAACAAGTTGCCCTTTCTATCAAGATAGATAGCTACTTTTAGCCTAAGGATTGCAACTCTAAAAGTCACGCATTCTGTTCAGACATATCCCCAAAGTAGCTCACAGGCACTCACAGCACCTTTTAAAACTGCAAGAGTCATAAGAGTTTGCGATTATCTTTTTACATACAACAGGCTGCCTCTTGCATCAAGTTGCAGCATTTGTAGCAATATTTTTAGTTTGTTTTTTGCCATTGTCGTGATCGTATCCTTGAAGACACAATAAACAACATAAAATTGATAATGTTTGGTCATACTGTGGGTGGTAGCTATTAATTTTTTAAAAACAATTCCATTTTGCAAAAAAAGTATGGAAAATTGTGAATATTGGAAAGATTCAATAAATGGCGTTACAAAATGTGGGTAAAGAATGGGAGTCCGTTACTAGTAGTAAATTTACAAGGTACTTACCGATTCGATACACTATTAACAACGAACAAAGATATATTGCACTAGGTTAACAATTGTGGGTACTTCCTTCAAAATTTTAATGCATCTTTTAATTTAACGCTCATTTAACATTAAATTAATTTGACGCGTTTCCAAAAGGGCACCTTTATTTGCAATATGGGTATTCCCTTCAAGCACTTATAACAATTGTTTTAATCTTAATGGCTACCATCCATACTATGGCCAAATACACTGCATAACAGATTACTTAGTTGCTTGGCTACTTTGCAGGTTTCGTAACTATCTTAGTCACAGGAAGCTTAATTATAGTTTTGCAGCAAAAAAGCTGTATCTGTCCTAAGTTTTACAAAAGAAAACGGATAACTTAAAGACAAAATGTCTTAAAATATATTGTCAAATTTAGACTTAAATTCAAGAATACTCTTCAAAAAACTGCTAAAACTGCTGACTAAACAATGAATTTTGTTAAATTCACAAACAGTCTTGCAGTGTCGGACTGGGCCGCCGGGCAACCGGGCAAATGCCCGGTGGGCTAACAGATTCGTCTGTCAAGGACCAACAGACAATAAGTTGAGTAAACGGGCGCTTAGGACCCATCAACTTTCTTTTTTTTTGTTTCGGTGTCTGAAACATTACAATCTTTAATCACTGATATTTCGTTTGTTTTCTGGCGAAATTCTGAAAAGCAGAGGAAAATCTTAGAACATGTTTTTTATTTATCTTTTCCTACAACTGGCCACAACTTGACCAATATTAAAATTTTTCGTTGTTGAAAACGTCAAAAACTTCATTTCAAAATTTTTTTTGTACAGCTAAATGCATGGAAAAAGTGAGGATCCTTGAGCGAGAAAAAGCCGTTCTTTTAGTTGTGTAAATCAAGATTTCTACATCTTGAAGGAAAGAGAGTGGGGCCCTCTAAGACTCTATAAATAAACAACATAACCCCCTTATTCTCGCCTACTATTTTTGGTTGAATATCTTTCTTTTACAATTCTGACCTGATAGACATTGTGAGGACCTCTTCTTCATTAGTCTGATTTACACAGCCTCACATAAATCGTCACCTTTTTTATGCACTTAGTTGTACAATTTTAAAGATAAAAAATTGTAGGTACCTTGTTTAAAATTTTTCGTGAGTTATTTTCACTTGTTAAAAGTAATTATCAACAAAAGAGACGTAAATCATGAATAAAAAAAATCAATCAAAGCGCATAGGCTGAAACTCAAAACTCTTCAATGTGTACCTTACCTATAGATCTGTTAGAGATGGGGCCAAAATATATGTTGCCCGATGGGCCAAATGCATGCCAGTCCGACACTGCAGTTTTGAAACTTTCATTTCGTCTTCTATTCTAAAAAACAGCCTGATTTCATCAAGAATCGATATTAAGCAATTATTACATTGATTAATTATAAGTTGAACAATACAATTACCAACACCCACTGGAAGGTAGTTAGCTTTGTTTTTGAAAGAAAAATAACCAATAATAAATATCATACTAATAGAATTTCAGTTTGATTATCTTTCCTTGAATCGAAATTACGAAATTTTCAATCAAATAAAATGTTACAAACAATAATAGATCTAAATCTAAATAATGTGTGTGATGATTCCCAATATTATCTCATCGATTTCTTAACAGTCGTCGTGCTCGTGATTTTTCTTAATTATTGCTTGTAGAAATCTTGGTAATTTCGTATAATTATATAAAAAATAAATAGTGCTATAAATCACGTGTTTGTACAGTTAATTATTTTGTCTCAATTGTTGCAAATTTTCCAATTTTCTCGATGTTTTTAGTTCAAATTCGTATATTCTTGTTACAGATATATGTTCTCCTGCTAACACTCGTAATAACAATCGAAGCAAAAGATGATGAAACTAACGAAATAGCACCACCGATAAATTTAGATGCGAATCTACGTCGGGCCTTATTGAGAGCTTTAACAGAGTTAGAGAATGAAGATAAGGAAAAACAACAACAACAACAACATAATTTAGAAGATGATAAGTTTATTGAGAAAGCTTCAGCCTCAGCTTTATCACTATATGCATCATCGAGTATATCATCGACAACAGAAATAAATCAAACACCAATAACAACAACAACAACGACAACAACGGAAGAAATCACCGAAAAACCTATTGTTATAATCCAGCGAAGTAATGGAATTCAACATAAACCGATAACAACAATTGAAAATTATAATACGGATCCTGTTAATGAGGCTGAACAAATTCTAACTAGTGCCAGTAATAGTTTTACATCATCAAATCAATTTTTTAATAGTAAATCTACAAATAATGATAATCGTATTAATTTAATATCGAATAAAATCAAACCGAATATTGAAACTACAACAAAACCAACAACGACAACAACAACAACAACTGAAGAAAATCAAGCTAAAATTGAAGATGTTCAATTCTTTTCAGCACCTTTAGTTGCAGCATTTACAGTCCATCAAGACGAACGTGGTTTACCGAAAAAAGTTGAACCGATTTATCGAATTGTACAGAAAATCGAACAGAAATCTGTTAAGCCAATCAATCAATTTTTAACGAAACAACAAGACGAAGAATTCAAGACACAATTGGCTTTGCAACAAAAACAACAAGCATTAGAGGAGGAGATTTCGAGATTGAGACAACAACAACAGCAACAACAACATTATTTGATACGACAACAACAATTGTTGCACGAACAACAATTACGTTTACAACAACAAAAATTAGAGGAGCAACAACAACACCAACGTAATAATCAATTTACAAATAATGAATCAAGAATTCGAAATAATGGGGGTAGTTTAGTAACCTTCCAACGGAGTGTTAGTTTAAATAATGGTCTACCAGTAAATGCCCAACAGTTGCCGTTAAAAGAACCAGTGAATTTCTTATCATCACCGCCGCCATTTAGACCGGAGGCTACTTTCCAACAGTACAGTCTTCTAAACCAACAACCACAACAACAACAACAATTAGTGAATAGTGCCAATAATTATCAACAGAATTCGTTTAAGCACAACCAAATTTTTCGGCAAGAGAGCGGTACAGGTAACTTCTTAAATAGCGGCGCTAATCATCAATTTACTCAACAACAACCACAAAAACAACAACAACAACAAGAATCAGTGAATGGTGGTAATTTCAATAATTACCAACAAAATTCGTTTAAGCACAACCGAATCTTTCGGCAAGAGAGCGACACGGGAAACTTCTTAAATAACGGCATTAATCATCAATTTCCTCAACAACAACAACAGCAGTTTTTTCGACAGCAACAGTTTAATTTCAATCAAATCCAACCGCCTCTAGTTAACCACCAGTTAAACAATCTACTCTTCAATTCCGGTATAATCCCCGATAAACAACACGAAGACCTCAATATCGTTTCAAAGGTGTTATCTTTGAATCATTTAGGCGGTGGTGGTGGTGGTGGTGGTGGTGATTATTATCGATTCGATAATACGAACATTAATGAACAACGTGTACCTTTCTTCCTGAAAAAAGTTTGAAATCTGTCCAATTTTCATGCTTACTTTTATTTATTTTTTTTTCGTAAAACTGAAACGATTAAAGTACTAATTGTTGTTAATTGTTGACATCAAATTTTAAAACTGAGCAAAAAAGTACAATGTAAACTAAATTATTGTATATATTGTATAATTTAGTGATTAAAGGAATGAAAAAACAACCGAATGACTGATAACAGATGAATATTTAGTTTCACTTCCAAATCGTTCTGAATAAAAAGTACACCCAAAATTTTGCTGGTACGGTATCTTTTTTACACGGTTTTCAATTAGGACAAAAAAGACAAAAACCTTCACTCCATTAGTCTATGAGTCAGGCAGCATTTCCAAATTAAAATTTCAAAAAGTGTTTTTTAGAGAAATAAGTAATGTTGATGCCAAAAAAAACGTTTCTATCAATTTTCAAGCTCGTAAATGTTGCTAATTGCTAGTTTTTATGGCAAGTCACTCTATTTGGCGAACGAATCGAGAAATACTTCACGAATTTTTTAAATAGCCCCTCGAGAACATTTTAGCAAAATTAGAACTTCGTAGCTCATTTGCAAGTTGATCAAAAATGCTCGTTTCGAATGAGGTTGCAATTTTCAAAAACTTGCTCTAGCAAGCTTCCGATATTGTTTTTTTTTTTCGCCATTTTATTCTGGAACCGCTGGAAATTTTTCGCTTTTTTAAAAACTGCAATGGAAAAAAACAAAAGAAAACAACATTGAGAAGTTCTTCAAGTCATTTTTAGCCATTCCATGTGCTTAGCTAGTATTGAAAATCGTGTAATTATCCAGGACGATCTTCTTTGATCAACTTCAAAATGATCTACGAGGTTCTAATTTTGTTAAAATGGTCACTAGAGACTACCCTTAAAATCCTTGGAATATTATTCGAATCGGTCACCAAATACTCAATCAATGTCATAAAACTAGGAACGCTTAAGTTGTTGAATGAGTATTAGGTAGAAGTGTCGACCCCTTCCTTAGTATTCTGGTCGATAGGGCGGCGATACCGTCGAGTATTCTTAGCGTTATTAATATTCCGACCACTAGATGACGACACTATCGAGGTACTGTCAGTGTTAGCAATACAGTTTCAGACGAGAACCATCACTAACAACGAAAGTGACACATCTGTCCCTCTCCGATTTCGATAAAACTTTGAATACAGGTAGAGCATCAAAAAATAAAGGATGCATATTATTTTGTAGCTGTCCATATTCTACTTAAGGCTCTTTGAAGTTACCCCCCAAAACACATTTTTCGTTTTATCTCACGAACCAAGCAAGATAATCAATTCAATCAAAAACTAAAATATTCTGCACATCCGGTATTATATTATCACACAGCAGCATCCTTCTATCTTGCGTGGGTTGAAACATATGTAAGGATAGGTATTTTTTTGCACCCCCTGGCAACAATTTTTGGAAATTTAAATTGTTCTGTTTGAATTCATAAGTTTTATTAAGAAACTGAAGTTATTGTATTTTGATTTTTCGATTCATCTTCGTTTTAAGGAGTCCATTTATTGTCTGAAAGAGGGCATCATTTTATACAAAAAAATACAAATAATTAGTGTTGTGTTCAGTGTTTTTTTTTTTAAGAAAATCCTTGACATTCAATACACATTAAACACAACTGATGTGTACTCGATATTAACAATATTTATAAAAACAACAAAGTAGGTGGCAGAGTGTCCCCGGCAATATTTTGCGATTACAAATCTTCCATTAGGCTGACACTTCTATCTTCAATAACAATGCAAAATGCTTAGAATTGGGATGAGTTCGTAGAAAAAAAGTTTTTCAAGGTAGGTGTCCTCCAACTACTTAAGTTTAAGAACCACTGCCTTAGAAGAGTCTTTTTTACACATTTACCTTGAAAATGTTACACAATCATATGGATTTGTATGCTGAAGAAATTCAAAAGGTAAAGACTTGTGTGATATTCATTAGTAAATTAAGGTCGAACTTCAGTGGATCAAAATATAAAACGTATTTTATTTTTTATATTGATATAAACGAAATTATTTAACGTAAACATCAATCTTTTCTCCAAAAAAACGCATTTTAAAATTTTAATTTATAAATTCCGCCATATTGCTCTCAAAGAAAATAAAGCAATCTGTAAATGTGGATAAAAATATAAATATGAAAGACGTAGAATAGCAAGCGCCATCTAACGAGTGCCGTTACGGACTTAAATGACTGAACTTCTACCTTAAACCTTTGTTTGATTTAAACATTCTACAAATTTTATGTTTTATTGAATAATTATTATTTAAATAAGAATAAATATAGTATTTTACGATAATTTTAATCAAGTAAAAATTTAATAAGAAGCAAATTAATTGTAAGCTGTAATGGAATTATTAACGAAATATTAATGATTATTAATTAAAAGACATTCAGCCTTATCATCGCTAAACAACTGTGTGGGATACGAACCCATGATCATTGGTATTGTACACCACTGCTCTACCAAGTGAGCTAACAGGACTAGCACAAATCTTTTGTTATGGATTTGTGTTGGCTTTGTTAGCTTAGTTGGTAGAGTAGTGGGGTTCGGTTCCCACACAGGACTCCAAACTTTTCTTAGTTGTTTGTCGATGTTCAAGCAGAATGTCTCTTAATTAGTAATCATTAATATTTTGTTAATTATACAAGAGTCTTGGAAAACGTAATTAAAATGGATGTCCTACACATTTTAAGATCATTTCCTGTATTTGTACATGTGGTGGTGTTGATAACATATACATAACAGCATCTGCCACATCTTGAACTTCTGACATTGGTAACTTATCAAATGTTTCCTTTGTTGCTTCATTGATCAAAATTTTTGTACGTACCATTCCTGGACTTATACTCTACAAAATTTTAATTGAAAAAATTAAACAATAATTATAAACAATTATTGATTTACTGAAATTTTAATCTTCGATCCAATTCGTACTAACTCTTGACGTAATGTCTCCGTTAATGCTCTTACAGCATGTTTTGATGCTGGATATACATTTATAGATGGAAAATCTGGAATTACATATGCACCAAGACTGCTCATATGAACAATATGACCATCGATATTGTTCTTTTGCATGATTTTAATTGCTTCACGTGTTGCAATACATAAACCTATAACATTTATTTCAAAAGTATTACGCCATTTTTCTGTATCACCATCAATTAATCCAGTTTGTTCCATAACTCCTGCATTATTTATTAAAATACTAACAGGACCAACATTTTCAGTTGTCCATTTGAAAGCATTTAGAATTTCATCTTCTTTACGCATATCTGCTTTGAAAGCGTACAATTTTCCACGTTTTCCAGATAATTTCTTTGATAATTGGACAATAAGTTCAGATCGTCGAGCCAATCCGACTACCTTTATATAAAAACCTCGACAATTAATGAATTTATGCGTTAATTGTTTTAATTAAATTGCATTACCTGAAGGCCGGCTTCGACGAGTTTCTCAGCAATAGCAGCACCAATTCCATCACTAGCACCGGTAACTATTGCGATTTTATTTTGCCAACGTTCCATTGCTGTTTCGAAATTAAATTTAAGTGGAAAGTAATTTGAATTTATAATCAAAATGATGTTGCATATTTGAAGAAAAAATTTCGAGAAGTTTTACAAATTTAATTGATAGCAGTATAGTTCATACCATGATGAGTTCAATTGAACGATAATCTACAATTTTTACTAAAAGATGTCACAAAATGATGTCTATATCTGAACTCAGAAAAACGTTATCTTTCTGATAACTTTCTGTCGAGGTCATTTTACTGAGATCAACTATGTGATAACAAATAACATCCTTTTTTAGACCTCAGAAAAATGTTATTTTTCTGATATTTTCTACAGGAAGTCTTAAAGATGTTAGTAGGGCACCCATAAGAGATGTTTCTTATCTCTTTATGTTATTTTTAAGATAATTATTTTGGTTGTTTGGATCATAAGAGCTTCTTGGTACCTTGTTTTGTGCGATTTTCTAAAATATCCATAATTTAAATCAATGGTAGGTGTAAGTATAATAGAGGCTGGTTGTTCTTCACACATTTAATTCTTAAGTCAATTGCAGCAACTTATCTTCAAATCAGAAACTAAAGCTGAGAAGTGAACAAATTCTCAGGTGCTATAGTTCAATTACTGACTTTCTTACAGAATACCACCGTTTCTATTACCCACAGTTACTACACATATAATAAGGCGAATAAATGGAAATTGCTGATGAATCAATTGAATTTTCAGCGGATCTCGCCGTTTTGGGACCCTAGGAAGCTATTTTGACTATTTTTGCGAGGGTGTCTGTATGGCTGTATGTGTGTGTGTGTGTGTATGGGAAGACTATGTAAGCAGCTCATAACTTTTGAACGGATTGACGTATTGAAACACTCTTTACGGCTTTAGAAAGGGTTCCACCAAACTTAGATTTCGTGTAAGTTTGAACCGATTCGGCCAGATAGATTTTGAGAAATTCCAAAAAAAATCGAAAAATTTCTTTTGTTAAAATGATGTTTTTCCAAAATAACTTTTAAGCTGCTGTACCGATCAATTCCATAATCTAATCAGCTCTTAACCTTAACTAATGACGTCGAATGCCGTTTGAACGATTAAAATCGGTTGATCCGTTCACGAGTTATCGTTGTCGAAAAATATCGAAAAAAGTGTTTTTTCAATATAACCTCAAAATTACTTAACCAATCAAATTTGTACCTCTCACAATAATTTTAGAGCTTTAAAAAGTGCGTCGAGTGCCGCAAAGCTCGTCAAAATCCGTTGATTTGTTTGCGAGATATCGTTATCAAAAGTTTTTGAAAAAGCGTTTTTTCAACATAACTTCAAAATTCCTTAACCAATCAAATTTGTACTCTTCACAATAATTTTGGAGCTTTAAAAACTTAGCGGGAAGTTTCAGGAATGGTCTGCAGGGTCAATCCCATTCCAGATTTTTTTTAATAAATACACATAGACAATGCTGTTATACAGGGTGTTTGGTTTAAGTATGGTGGGTTCTAAGAAACTCCTATTAGTCGACGAGCGATTCGAAAAATATTTTAAACATTTGTAGGAGGGTCCTTAAAGAACATTTCAGCAAAATTAGAACCTCGTAGCTCACTTGGAAGTTGGTCAAACTGCTCGTTTCTGACGATGTAGCAATTTTTAAAAAAGACTTAGAATGACTTTAGGATCCTCCCAAAATTGATTTTTTCGGTTTTCTCCATTTTATTCTGGAACAGGTGGAAATACTTCGTATTTTCTCTGGAATACAATGGAGAAAACGAAAAAAAATCAATGTTGGGAAGGTCTCTGAGTCATTTTTAGTCGTTATGCATGTTTTGTTCGTTTCTTTAAATTGAGACATTGTCAAAAACGATAGTCTTTTTACCAACTTTGAAATGAGCTACAAGGTTCTAATTTTGTTAAAATGTTCCCTAGGGACTCTTCTACAAATGCTCAAAATATTTTTCGAATGACTCCTCGAACAATAGAAGTTTCTTAGAACTCACTATACTTAGACCAAACACCCTGTATTTCTATTTATTTTTCTGCTTAATTTATTTCACTACAAGTTTAATTAATTATTTCCGGGGTATTGCACGTATCCACATATCATCTAATGATAAATTAACACCTGGTACGGCTTTATTAAGATCAATACATTGTTGATCTATTGATTCAAACGTAAAATTTTGTATTAATCCTGTAATAATTAGAAACATATTTTGTCGTGCAAAAGTTTCACCAGCACACAATCTTCTTCCTAACAACAATATCGAAAAAAATTAACTAATCTAATTTATTTTGGATAAAGTGGAAATAAATCAACAAACTCACCAGCACCGAAACCGATCGTTAAATCTTTCTTCAATAAATTACCAGAAATATCTAAGAATCTTTCCGGTTGAAATTCTTCCGGATTCGTCCATACTGTTTCATCTCGATGCGCCGTCCAGATACAAGGCAGCATTATCGAATCCTACAATTTAATATTTTTATTTTAATATAATTATTGTCTATTTTTTCAATACTTTCGGTATGAAATAGCCACCTAGTGTGGTATCTTCCATACATCGTCTAGGGATTCCGAATGGGTTCAATGGGAATATCCGGATGGCTTCCCGAATTGTTGCTTCTGTATACGGCATACTTAATTGTTTTAATTAGTTGATTTTTGTTTTGATTTAGATAGAAACTTACAATTTTCGATCATCTAAATTTGGTAATCGTGCATTACCAACGATCTTATCGATTTCATTTTGAATACGGCGTTGAACGTGAGAATTGTTGATTAAATGGGCGAAATAGAATTGTAATGTGTGACCGATTGCGATCGCTGATGGAAACATATAATCTAACACTGTTAATAGAAGTTGCTTATCTATAAAACGAATCTAATTAGTAGCAGAATTAGAAATTTTCTTAATCGATTTTACAATCCCAATTTTCGTTTTGATTCAATTTCAATCCAATAAACATATCGGTGAAATCACGCATATGATCAGCGGAAAATGTGGCCAAATGATCATCGATTATTTCCTAATTTGAATTAAATTCCTCTAATTAATGATTTATGTCTATTTTATGTTATAAATCTAAATAAATACTTTAAGAAATTTTAATAAATAATCATTAGTCTCAAATGTTGTTGTATAGCCAAAAAACCCGGGAGCTATATATTTCAACCATGGTGTTATACTAATTGCACATCCGCTACTATCACTACTACGTTGAAATTTAAGAGCAATTCGACCAATTTCTCTCAATTTATAATTATCGAATCTGCACGATACTAACAATAATAAAATCGAATTTATTAAAGGACCATACAGGAGGTCAGGCATTAAAAACTCGCCTTTCACCCTACAAACATCCTATAAATATAAACGGACATCCATCAGAAATAAATTTGTGACTAATCTAAGAATTGTTACCGAATCCTTCGCTGATGGTTCCTTATTCAAGACTTTTATTAAATCTTTAATTTCATCTAAAACGAAATTCTCTACAGTCTCTGAACGTCGTCCAAAACCGAAATCGCGTAGATATCTCAATGAAAATCGTCGTTGTTCTCTCCATAATTGACCATCAGTGAAAAAAATACCTTTCAATTCGCCTAATCCACGTCCTCTTGTAATTATAGTATCGTTGCGTCCAATAAATTCATCTCTCGTCAATAATTCCCGACATAAATCATAAGAAAACGTCACTATTGTCGGTGTATCACCTAAATATAAACCCAAAATATCACAATTGTATTTTCCACGTAATTTTTCAGCAGCTAGATGTGCATGATTGTAATTTTCTTTTAATAAAAACCAATAACTACCCCAGATTGGTAACCGAATTGGTCCTGTAATTATAATCATTTAATTTTACATTAATTAGATACAATTTGTAAATACCTGGTGGGAAATTTTTAGGTTTATCTATTGCATTTAAATAAAAATAAACAATAATTAATATTATCAAAATTAAAACTAATAACGGTAAAGTTAGCATGTCTGAAACGATTTTCCAATTTATTCAATAATTTTAAAGAATTTTAAAACTTGTAAATGATAAGAGGTCATAAACAGTTATCCTTATCATAAACAACAACTATTTTTCTAGACATGTATCTAAACAAGACTAGTATGAGTTTAATTGGTGCCCTTACTCTTATATTTTTGCAAAATTCTAACAGATTATCAGTGGCGAACAGAGGCGTAGCTACGTTTTTTGGACCCTTAAGCAAGCAATAATCTCAGGCCCTCAATGTCTCTATACAGATAAATTCCATTTTAATAGAGACATGGGAGAAACATTGGTCCCGCCCATATCCCATCTTTGTCAAAATCACATGTTTCATGAATAACAGACAGAAATACCAAATCCACAAACCAGATCTGGTTATTGTCATCTTTTAAAATAGACAGTTTTCAAGTTTCTTTTGTACAAAAGAAATTACTGTGTTTGGTCAAAGGACTAAGGATGGGTGGTAAAATCCGCCATCATTTTTAATTTCTCTCTCTCTGTCTCTTTCTAACTAATATGTAAGTAGTTTAAATAGGCGCGGCCAAAGTTTCTCCAATTATGTTCCTAGCGCTAGGTCCCCGTACTGTATATAAATCTGAGTTAGAAATGATGTGAAGGAAATATAGCTATCAGTATACCGTAGTGGATGTTAGCAATAGATACATGGGAGAAACATTGGTCCCACCCATCTATACTACTTACATATTAGTTAGAAAGAGACAGAGAGAGCGTAGGTGGCCTAGAAATTAAATATGATGGCTGATATTATCACCCACCTTTAGTACTTTGACAAACAAAGCAATTTCTTTTGTACGAAAGAACCTTGAAAATTTTCTATTTTAAAAGATAACAATAGTCAGATGTGTTTTGTGGATTTGGTATCTCTGTCTGTTATTTATGAAACATGTGATTTGACAGAGAAGGAACATGGGCGGGACCAATGTTTCTCCCATGTATCTATTCAGAATATCACTACGGTATTGACTGACAATATTCAAACCTCACCTACTACCCATAATTTAGAATAAAGTGCAATAATACCGGGTTTACCACAGTATTTCCTCTGGCCGTGTCTTTGCTAACGTAGTATCGTAACTTGATTCACAATTGATATTTGCTAATGTATTTTTAAATGGTCCAATCAAACTACTATTACGTTACCAAAAGTACAGCCAACTGTTAGAAGAAATACCGTGGTACAACCGGTATATTTTGAAGGGTTGAATTAAAAAAAAAATTGGCTAAAATTGACAAAAATTGCAACTATTGTTTGATGATTGCTGGTTAAATACTAACCTACCTTAATGTTATTAGAGTTGATAATTTATAAGAAAGCAGGTGGGTATCAATACAATACATTTAGGATTTCCATTGAACTACCCACTGGGGCACACAAAGGAAATTGTCCACTATAAATTCTGTGGATAGAAACAGATGATTTACAGTTTATACAAGAGGCACGCAGCATTTATTTAAAAACAGGTAGTATCACACCCAAGTTATTCATAGATTTTACAGTGAACCATTTCCTTTGTGTACCTCAACCATAAAGGAATTAAATTTTTTTTAAAAGATTCACAATTTCGTTTCTACCACTATAATTTTCTTGCGTTTCATCAATTCAAATACACCGCCTTTTTCTATGTGTAGATTACAATAAATCACACAGGTGACGCCACCTATGTTAGATCGATTAAGTGTCGCTCTATCACTAATCTCACAATTGTATTTCAAGAAATTTCAAACTATAAAATATAGCTGACGATTAAAAATTATTACCTAAAAAGGTTTTAATATTCAAGTAAATCAATTGTACGAAAGAAGTAGTTAAATCGAATAATTAATCAAATCCGGAAATTGGGGAATTTTGTACCGCGAGGTTGTTAGTTTTGTTTGACATGTCAATTTTGACATTTCAAGGTTTTTTACAAACTTCCTGTTTTAAAAGTGAATTGTAGTTTTATTTATCTATTTTTTAATCGTGGGAGACTTTCTATAATTAAATTATTAATTTAGAACTTAGCGGCAGGTTGAATTCATTCTAATTACTTTTATTTAAGAAATTACAGCTCTAGTATGTTTCCGATAAGTATTAAACACATTGGCTAGTATGAGTGTTGGATATTACGCCCACGGTAAATTAAATTAAATTAAATTAAATTTATAATTAATTACATTTTATTGTTTGATAATTAGGTAGTCCAAGTCGTGAATCTGGTGTTGTGAGTGATTGTGATACAATGGCTGAATTAGCGGCATTATTACGCCAAGAGATCCCAGAGGGGCGTAGTAATTTAACTGATAATCACACAAATTTAGAACGTGTTGCTGAATATTGTGAAGCAAATTATTTCCAATCAGAAAATAAACGTGTTGCATTAGAAGAAACGAAAAATTATACAACACAATCATTGGCTAGTGTTGCTTATCAGATTAATACTTTAGCGTACAATTTCTTACAATTATTAGAATTACAAACAGCACAATTAGGCGAAATGGAAAGTCAAATGAATCATATTTCACAAACTGTTATGATACATAAAGAAAAAGTTGCACGGCGTGAAATTGGTGTATTGACAGCAAATAAATCAACAAGTCGTCAATATAAAATCATTGCACCAGCAAATCCGGAGAAACCAATCAAATATTTACGTAAACCAATTGATTATTCAATTTTCGATGAAATTGGTCACGGTGTACGTAGTGGTGGTACACCAAGACAGAAACAACGCGGCTCCAGTCAAGGTAGTATCCAGAGTATACCCGGTATGGGCAGTAATCCGATGGTTGGTCCAGCACCGACTACAAAACCACCCACACCACCACAAGTCTCCCGGACATCAAGCAAAGGTATATCTACAACAACAAAAAAATCAATAAATACTCATCTAGTTTATTTGGGATTATAGTTTCAGTCTCTGGTGGTACTTTGAGTAAAGGTAGTCGTGAATATCGAACACCACCAGCTGTAGCACCACCACAAGTACCCAGCCATTATGCACCGAATTATCCGATAGGTCATGCTAGACGGTCAGGTGAACGTGGACCTGGCTATAGTACATTACCAATGGCACAACCAAATCAAGCAATATCACCACCACAAATCGGAATGGTACATCCAATATCACAAAATCAACAACAACAACATCCACAAACACCACCACCACCGCCACCACCTGGTAATTCCACTGGATATATAGCTGATCATCATGTAAGTATGCCACCACCACCATCGCCATTGATTAATAACACTCAAGAGATAAATCAATCGAATCAACATCATCCAATGATGATGACACAACATGCTCCAGTACCACATGGTAGTCTTGGTATGCATACTTTATCACATGGTCAAAGATTATCGCGTGGTAATGGTGCACATTCGCCACCATTACCACCACCACCACCACCAGAAGATGAACATGAATCATTCGGGCGGCCACGTACATCCGGTGTTATGCCAATTGTACCAGATGAAGAAGATCTACCTGGTTGGGTACCGAAGAATTATATTGAAAAAGGTTTAATTTATTTCTAATAACAAATAATAATTCGTTAAATATATTGATTAGATTTTCTTATTTGATAGTTGTTGCAATTTATGATTATTATGCTGATAAGGATGATGAATTGAGCTTTCAAGAGAGTGCCGTTATTTATGTGTTGAAGAAGAATGATGATGGTTGGTGGGAGGGTGTTATGGATGGTATAACTGGATTATTTCCAGGAAATTATGTTGAACCATGTGTTTAATAAGGTTTTGTTTTATTTACTTTATAAATTAATCACTGTTAGTATTAGAAACAATTCAATTTGCATTTATTTCATATACAATATCACAATTTTATATACCTAAACTTTTAATTCCGCTGTAGGTACATGTGTGCAGTTTTTTATTTGTAATACGTTTATAGAATCAATAAAACTGTTGCAGTTTCTTGAGATGATATCTGGCTGGACTCAATCAAAAGCCTTCTGAGAGTCTTAGCTTACTCCTAGTTAAGTTGAGAAGTTTTTTATTTAGCTATACTACAATAACATGCTGCGGTAGATTTATTGCCCCTTGATAGTACTTTTATTCATGATGCACAAATCTGTTGAAAGAGTTCAACCAAGGCTAAGGAGCCAGAGCTCTGAGCTATGGAGCTGCTCAATTTTGGAGGAGCTGGAGCTTTGGCTCCTGAATATTAATTCAGTGGAGCCGGAGCTGGAGTTGGGAGCGTTAAAACTTCTGCTGGCTCCGGCTCTTAATCATTTGACTTTTTTTATAATATATTATGAGTTTTGTCTTTTTCTCCATTGCATTTACAGACAAAATGCAAAACATATCCACTTGTTCAAAAATAAAATGGAGAAAAACAAAAAAAAATCAGTGTTGGGACTAGGAGTCATTTTTGCGACATTGTCAGAAATGAGCGTTTTTTATCAACTTCGAAATGAACTACTAGGACGTCAGAGAATACGCCAAACAACTCCTGATAAAAAATGTTTTTCTCCTTTTAAACAAAACGCACTTACAGTTTTACTACTGAAAAGCTTAAATCACAAAAACGTTTGTAAAAATGGAGCGGGAGCCGGAGCTAAAACCTCAGTTTGGGAACAATGACTCCAGAGCTGGAGCTACAACTATAACTTCGATATACTGTGACTCCGGAGCCAAAGTGGAGCTCAGCCTATTTCAAGCCAGGCCCTCAGATCTGGTTTAATCTCACATTATAAGGATACAATAAGGCCTTTAAGGCTGAGGTATAGTGGGGAACGAACCACAGCTCGTGTGTAAGGAACGGAATTTGGCAGACCTCACACAATAAGATTGTGTGCTTATATTCGTAACTCCTACACCGATTCCTTCATATTTTTATTTTGTTTCTAAAAGGACCATAAGGGAAGAATTAGAAAGGAAATTCTAATATATAGGAGATCTAAGGATCTCGTGGAACTGAACAGAAATAAATAAATAAAAGATTCTGTCAAGGTAAGCTAACTAACTTATAATAAGGGTGGTATTAAAACTAAAATCTAAATGAGCTTCAAAATTGAATATTGCAACATCTATTTCAATTCATCATCAGATGTCTCACTATAATTAACAATAGATTATTAGAATAAAATTAATAAAACATTGAACCAAGAAATTGCGGTAACATATTAATTAAATTATTTACAACAATTTTTGGTACTTTTTTTAACAATTTTTTTGATGTTATATTAGATAATTCTACTGGAAATTTGATTCGACGTATTTCAGGTTTAATTACATTAATTGGTATTGAATACAAATTACAACACGGCCGGTACGCTGGTTTTATCAATGTGTTATCATAAACGTATGTACCGTTTGGTTTATTAACAAATAATGATGTTAACTGTGTTGTAAATGAATATTTTAATGCTAAATCCATTGTTTTCTGTAGAAAATCATCGGATACAATATTATTAGTCATCTGATCGATATTCTGTGTTATTGTCAAATATGCCCATATTCTATCTAGAGGATCGGACGATTGACCCCATTGTGGTACAAATAGTCGTTGACCTTGGCTTGTATATGCGGTAATACGTGGAAAAATTGTTGAATCATCTATAAAACCACAATTTTTAAATAAAATCAATTATATTTTTTTTATTAAAACGAGAGATATTACTGATCTTTCCGGCCACAACTAATTCAGATCCTTTGAAGAATGTCGGGAAAAATGTGTTTGTTATTTGATTTGTATCAACATTGTATTTAAATTGAATATTATCTAATAATGGTGTTGATATCTCGTCGAAGAGTCCTTGTAATTGATTGGATACATCTATATCGGCAATATGATGAGCTTTGCCACGATTCAATGATGATAATTTCTGTAAAAATTGCTGATCAATTTGCCGACCTAAACCCAAACAGAAGATGGATGATTCATTTGCATTATACATGGTAACCTAAATAATTTTTATATTTAAAAATGTTTAAATTTTAAAAGATTTGTTAAATTCGAACCAATTTTATTATTTCATCATGTGCTGATATTTCAACAGTAGGCTCTCCATCTGTTATCATTATAATCAATGGTTTAAAACGAGAATTAGAAGATTTTCGAGTCTCTTTCATAATTAATAAGGCCATTTGTATACCACCGATGATATTTGTTGCACCTTTTGATTTCAGTGTTTGTACATCTTGTATTGCTGTTGCTAGATTTGTTGCAGTTGCTGGTACAGCTACTGGTAATGTTTTATTCTAAAATTACATTATTTTTTTTTTAATATAGTTAATACCAGGATAATAACAAATACTTTATAACGATCGTGGAAATATTTGTAATCTTTAAATGTTCGTCCTTCGATATACCTCACAAAAGTCTTGTTATTTTCGATATCTTCAACATAAACATCGGTACCAAAATGGATAATATTGAAAATATCATTTTGTTTTAATTGTGGTAAAATTTCTTTCATTGCATTGACTAATTGCGATATACGTTTACCACGCATACTTTCACTAGTATCCAAGACGAAAATGACATGCTTTGGTAAGGGTTGTAAATTATCAGGTGTGAAGAAATGGACGAAGTGGCATCCATCTGTTAACAGCTAAAAATTCATATTTATCCATAGTTAAATAATTTATATAATTTGTTGAATGATTCGAAAAATATTTCGAGGAATTTTTCTAGGGTGCCCAGGGAACATTTTAGCAAAAATTTGAACCTTGTGGCGATTTTCAAAAAGTAGTCAGACACTTAAAATGACTAAGAAACACTTGAGGATCGTCTCAACATTATTTTTTTTCGTTTGTATCTACTTTATTCTTTAATGCAATGAAGAAAAACGAAAAAAATCCATGTTGAGAGGATTCTCGAGTCATTATTAGTCCTTTTGCGTGCTTAGCTGGTTTTTGAAAATTGTAAACTTGTCCAAAACAAGCGTCTTTTGGCCAACATACAAAAGAGCTACGAGGTTCCAATTTGGCTAAAATGATGTCCAGGTATTATAAATTCTTGAAATATTTTTCGAACCTCTTGACAAATAATGGGAATTTTGTCATAATAACTTTTCATCTTACGTGAAAAATCCGGTATAAACAAATCCCAATCCTTATTTATGCTATAGGTATATGAAGAGACCTAATTATTGCATTACTTAAATGCGAAGGATAGGATTTTTGAGAATTGAGTCAAATCAACACGAAAACAAAAATATTCCGCCTTATCCAAAATTATTGTTCCCTTGCAACATAAGAAAATAATCAATAAACTATACCGATGGTGGCAATAAAAAGGGGCTACATTGGCTATAAGGAGACCGAATCTTGAAATTTTAGATTAGAAATGGGGAAATTGTTCGAAATTTTGTATTCGGGTGTTATGAAGTGGTGAAAAATAATGAATATATCACTACTAAAAGATTATGAGTTTCTTCAATTTTTTGACTGGAAGTGCAAAAGAAGTGTCCCAAATAAAGCAAGTTTACCCTTAAATATTTTGAAGTTTTTAGCTAAAATTGGCAAATTCTTCGGCATTTTGCATCAGGACTTTATAAAGTAGTGGATGATTTTTGAAATAAATTTCGTAAATAACATTTCAAGTACTACTTGTTACCAGAGCCGCATCAAGGGTGGTGCAAAAATAACCCCTGGTTACTCAGAAAAAAATTAATATTTAATAAAGGGGACACTATAAAATGTCATTGCACCAGACGCACGTACTTACTTTATAATATCCCAAAAAGCCAAAAAAATTGCAGTTAGTCATTGATATTCAAATTGTTTACGTTATTTTCTAAGATTTTAATTTCGAATTTGGAAAAATTTAGCATTTTTAATCAAAAATTTCAAAATTCTGTCCTGTTATCCGCTTTTTCAAGTGTCACCATCGCAAATTGTATTTTTTGTAAAGGAAAATAATTTTGAGAAAAAAAAGTTACAATTTTCAAAAATTGACACCAGTTTCTTCTATTTCTAAAAATCTTAAAGGGGCACTTTCACTACCAACAAAATGCATGAACGGTTATTTTAAAATTCTTATAAGAATTGTCTTATTTGCAAATAATGAGTCCTCTTCATAAATAGTTCAGATATCCTGTATACAGGGAGCAAAATTTATACAGGATGACCCATAAGTCTCGCACATCTTCTAGGGGTAGATAGGAAATGAAAGACGTAAAGTCCTATACTATTTTTTCATCTCACGCACAGGTAATTAGTTATTAATTAAATTAAGTATCCAATCAGGTGCTCAATATGGTTCAATGTGTTCAAACCAAGAGAACACCTGATTGGCTACGTAGTTTTATTAATTACTAATCACGTGTGCATCAGATGAAAAAATGCTATAGGACTTTTCATCTTAGAATTCATCCCCTATCTTCCCATAAGAGATTTTGCGAGAAATATGGGTCAGCCTGTATAGACGATTCTTATGAAACTCAATAGTTGGCGAGCCGTTCGAAAAAAAAATTGAAGGATTTGTAGAAGGGTCCCTAAAGGACATTTTAGGAAATTAGAACCTCGTAGCTCATTTAGAAATTGGTCAAAAAACGCTTGTTTCTGACGATGCAACGATTTAGAATGACTCGCAATATTGATTTTCTCCATTTTATTCTGGAACAGGTGGAGATGTTTCGCATTTTTTCTTGAGTGCAATAAAGAAAAATGAAAATAAGTCAATGTTGGGAGGGTCTACGAGTCATTTTTAATCGTTTTACGTGCTTAGCTCATTTTTGAAAATCGCGACATTGTCCAAAACGAGCGTTTTTTAACCAACTTCCAAATGAGATACGTGGTCCTGATTTCTCTAAAATGTTCTTGAGGGACCACTCTACAAATCCTCAAATTATTACTCGAATGACTCCCCAACTTAAGGGAATTTCGTAAGAATCATCTACATTTAGATTTTCGTCCTTCTGAGAGTACCCATCAGAAGTCCGAGCAATTTTCAGATCTATTAGATGTTATCAAATCATCTATGACGAGCCAGATTCACGATACTGATAATCGATAAGAAGGTGGCTAATCTGGCTCCTCGTTTCAATCTATAATAATTGAAAATTGCTCGAATTTCCTCATCAAATAATTACAATTCCTCCTGAAGAATTCCTTTGGACATCGTAACGAACACTAAACAGTGCATCTAATCCCTTTTGAGCATTCATACCAAGATCTTGAATCAGTTCCTTTTGTTTCATTTTATTCGGTTGGAATTTGATGAGTACTGAATGTGGATTAATTCGTCGAACGATAGCATCCGTATCTAATTTTGTATTATTCTGATCGATTTGTTGTGTGGTTGTCCTCAATGATGGTATTTGTATTGATTTTAACGTTTCTTTCTCATTGATATAAATCTCAACATTTAGATTCTCAATTATCCTACCTGGATGAATATGAAGAAATAATTCATAACTACTTTTGTGACGTTGTAGTAATTCTTCATAAATTAAATAGAAATTTGCAGTACTATTTGGTTGTAATGCAATCGAAATTTGGAAATTTCGTAAATTGTTTTGATTTTGATTCATGCCAGGTGGATCAGTACGTTTCAAAACTGTTGATTTGTGTAATTTTCCATCGATTTCGATCAAAAAATTCGAAATAAATGCACCTTTTGGGAATGATATTGAAAAATCAGCATTGGCTACCGTTTTTCTACGATTCGTTATCCGACTATTCACATATGTTGTAGCATAATGCAATCTAATATAGGACTTTATTGAAAATAAATCAATATTCTTTAATGAATCACTTAATTTTGAATTCAAATCCTGAAAATTATGTTTCTATCAAAAAAAAGTTGAAATTTTCTAAATATTCCCACCTTATCACTAATCAACTCGAACATATACGAACAATTCCCCTGTAATTTCCATTTTTTTTCTAAAATTATTACGATTTTTAGTATACAGCCAGACTTACCTTTGATTTGAAGAAATCGTTCATCTCCTACAATGAAATTATTTTAGAATCGCCAGAATAGTACCACTGTCCATCAAATTTAGTAAACATTCTACGTGTAGTTCAATACAAGTTTCTTCGATGAAATTTGATGGCCAGTGGATCATTTTACCGATTTCTCTATAAAATAGACACACTCACCTGACTACCATTAGGATCGAAACAATTCGAACAATCAGATTTCTATACAATTCCCAATCTTAAAGATTCTATTATTTCTATTAAATCAAAAACTTACCAATCTTGTATATTGTCTGACGAAACAATCAAGAGAATTATTACAACATGATACGTTGATAAATAAATTAGAAATCAAGAAAATAGAGCAAATTATTCTGAAACGTATCATTTTATATCGATACGTTAAAAATTTAGTTATAATTTGTTTTAACAATCGATGTTAGAATTTATATAATCTGTAAAATTTCCAAACTTAATTTACGAGTAGGTATATAAAACCATTATCTATTCATTTTTTAATTGAAATAAATTGATAATTAATAATCATTATTACGGTATATTTATTAATATACAGAACCATCTTATTGTTTAGTATATAATCAATTAATCAATTAATTCCAAATCATTTTATAAGCTGAACAAATTACAATGTCACAATTAGTCGAAGTTTCAACCTTTTATTCAACCGAATTCAATAGATTGTCGAAAATAATAGCTAATAGGATGCCATCTCTTAAAAGATATCCTGTATAATCGTTTAATATGATCAAATAAATGTATCATAATTATAATATAAAATGAATGTAATTTAGAATTTAAATAGGTTTGAAAGAAATGAAATTGGAAATTATTCTGACATTTTATTTTGATTTATCATATCGATATTTATATCTGATTTTCAATAAAAAGCTTGATTAATTTTTCATTGTTAAAATGCCGTAAAATAACAATAGGTTAGTGTCTTTTTTTTGATTTTTCAACTGATTTAAAACTCTACAAGAACAAATAAACATTAATTACATTGTCAATTTTAATTGCGGATTTGCTATTTTATTGAAGATTAATAAATTGCACTCTTTTGGATAATTTTTAAAATTGCCGCTTTATACGTGTCTATCGTAACAACATAAACAGTGTTACCAAGCTATATTGTTACCAAAATGTTAACCGTATAGAATTCGTTGATAAAAAATCAAAAATACAAATACTCTTCAATAAAATATTAAACCATTTGATCTTTAATTATTAATCAAAATAAAAAAAAAATGTATTCATACTTTAAATATTATTGTCTATGGTTATTTTTTTGTTAAATATTGGTAGTATTGTTTGTTTCACCCAAACAGTGGTTAAGGTTACAACTTTTCAAAATTTCAAAAGTTAGGTTAGAAGATGGGCATTAAAGATTTGTGGACAATTTTAACCCCATTTTGTGATAAAAAACCACTATACGAATTACAAAATAAGAAAATAGCAATCGATTTGTCATGTTGGATATGTGAAGCTCAAAATATTGCCGAATACCAGGTACAACCGCGAATGTATTTAAGGTCAGTTCAGTTGATTGAAATCGTATATAAATTTTAAAAGAAAAAACAACCCCTGAGATCACTTGTACATACGTAGAAGGGTGCCTGGAAGATCATAAACCATAAATTTTACACATCCCAAAATGGAGGTGATCTTTAGGGATGCTTTTCTCTGATTTTCTCTACCCCCATAAAATTTTACTATTTTTTCTTCAGAAATTTATATTTTCGTACATGTTACTTATTATTGATGGACGTAATTCCTGTATTTGTATTGGAAGGGAAGGCACCAGAATTGAAATATCAAACGATAGCAGCAAGGAATGCGATCCAATTTAAAGGTGCCAAACCGAAACAGGATGGTGTTAAAACCGGTAAAGATCGTTCTAGATTTCATCATGTATTAAAACAATGTGAAGAAATGTTGAAATTGATGGGTATAGCTTGTGTTAAAGGTGAAGGCGAGGCGGAAGCTCTCTGTGCTTATTTAAACGAAGATAATGTAAAAATTTACCGATTATAAATAATGATAAATCAATATTTTTTTAACAGTTAGTAGATGGAATTATTAGTCAAGATTCGGATTGTTTTGCTTACGGTGCTCGAATCGTCTATCGGAACTTTTCAATTTCCACACAAGGTACACATGCAGCTAAAGGTGGTTCTGTTGATATTTACGACATCACGAAAGTCAATCAAAATTTGAGTAAATCTCCATAACTAAACAAAAAACATCAAATTTTTAAATAATCTTGAAAATTTCTAGATTTCGGTCGAAATAAAATAATAGCATTAGCTCTATTGTGTGGCAGTGATTACTCTGGTGGTATTCATGGTATTGGTAAAGATTCTGCTTTGAAATTATTTGAAAAACTCAACGACAACGAGATATTGGATCGTTTAAGAAATTGGCGAACGAATCATTCTTTATATGATGAGTTCGAATTGAAGATTTCCAATAAAAATATCTGTTCATCATGTGGACATTATGGTAGATTACAAAATCACAACAAAAATGGTAAAATTGTCTATTTATTTATGATTAAAGTCTATTTTTTTGTGTGTGTAAAGGTTGTAGTGATTGTAAAACGAGTAGCGGATGTGATTTTACTAAATTCAAAGATGAGAGATTATTTATAAAAAACGAAATCAATATGAGGAAGAAAGCTTTGATTGATCCAGATTTTCCAAATGAGAAACTAATCGAAGAATTCTTAATTAGAAAAGATAACGTGTCTGAATTAAATCTTAATTGGAATCAACCTGATTTAAGAAAATTTATTGTAATTATCATTGTTTTTATAAAAAAATATAATTCTTTATAAATTGTTTATATTAATAGGAATTTACAGTTAAATTTTTAACATGGGAAGCAGTTTATGCATTCGAGAAATTCTTACCGATTCTAACAAGATGGCAATTATTACATTATCAAGATTTACTGAAGCATTCACATCGATATAAAGGCGTTTTGATACCGGATCGTATAAAGAAAGTTCGCAATCCTAAAGGTAAGTGTTTCAGAATAAAAATAAAAATCAAGAGCCTAAATTCCTATAAATAATACCGTTTGTCCTATTCGATTATTCCAATTGCAAGTATGTGAAACTTCAAAAGTACCCACTTACACCCTAAACTTTAAGCGGTGATTTCACCCAGCTTAGATATGTTTTTCCACCGATCAAAAAATGCATCCTTTAGATTTCACGAGAGAATCACATATCCAAATTTCATTAAAATCGGAGGGAACATCTGTGTAGGTTTCCTTGTTAGAATTGTTAAAGTACAGGTCTGATATAAATCGCTCTTTTGGTTATTAAAGGAAGCAAGGATTGATAGCGTCTTACGAACTGTAATTTTTATTGGATTTTTATTCACTTGAATTCATAAAATTATCTAAATTTGTGAGTGAGTGTAAAGATCATAATTTTCTCGCTGGCATTAGAAGACTTTCTATATTATTCAAGGTAAATGAAGAAAATGGTGTGGTCTTTTTGGATTTTGCCATGTGCGCTTCTAAAAATTACGCACCAAAATTCAAATGAGCGGAAACGCCGAAAAGTTTACAAAAATTCAGGATGTTCTTAAATTATTAAGGCTATTTGTAAGCGGGCCTCGTTTTATTGTCTGAAAAAGTGACAATTTTTAATCATCGATTTCTCGGTTATTTTCTGAGATATTCAAACACTGTGACCAGCGTTGAATTGGGCATTTCACCGTGCACCCGACAGACTTTTTTATTTTGGAAAATTTTCACTAAATTCTAAAGTGAAGAGGAAAATGTCGGAGCATGTTAAAATAATTCAATACAACGTATTATCTACAACTTTAAAGATAAAAAATCGTACAGCAGCTTATTTGAAAGCTTATTCATGTGAAAAGAGCATATGGGGTCCCAAAAATCCAGTTTTTGAAAATCAAAAAAGTTATTGAACAAAAATTTAAAAAAAAATTCCAACTTTTTTATTTTCCCTCAATAGCTTTTTGGATTTTCAAAAATTGGATTTTTGGGACTCCTTATGCCCTTTGCACATGAATAAGCTTTCAAATAAGCTGCTGTACGATCTTTTAGTTTTAAAATTAAAAGATAATGCGTTGCATTGAATTTTTTTGACATGCCACTTCAAATGCAATATTTTCAGAAATGAAAAAGAAAATTGAAATTTGAACCCTGTCCCCGAATGCAGTTGACTTTTATCTATTTATTCATGCAAATTTTATTAAAGTGTTTTCACTTTACAAGCAGTTATGTGACCCAACTTAACACTACCTTTTAGGACAAAAATCATGCTATTTCCGGATATTTTGAAAATTTAATCTGTTTTTCCATGGAAAATCGGCTGTCCCTCCATGAAGAATAAAATTTATGATCGATTGAGCTATTTTGGAGCTCGATGCCTCTTACCGTTTACAAATGACACGGCCCAAGAGTTCGCTCATGGAATCTCCATGTAATCGTAGGATATCAAAACCAAGCTCGAGATCACCCTTAATTTTCCCCCATCCTAGCCTTTGAATTCGGAGTGCAAGTGAACAAAAATCGCGTAAAAAGTTTTTTAAATGTCTCAATTCGCGTAAAAATCGCATAAAACCGTACCACCAATTGTCTTACTCACAATTCTTAATTAAAATACAATTAATATCACTTCTACTGCTTAATTTGAATTATTTAAATAGAATGAGTATCGATCCAACTCCTTTTAGGTATTCCCTCATTTGAAATTCTTTGGAGTGATCAAAGTAATTATTATAAAAACTTGATACCGAACGATCAATTAAAAGACAGCAATTTAGAGAAATTATGGTCAACAATTGAACCACAATATCTCGTTGAAAAAGCACATCCGAAGTTAGTTGAAGATTTCTGGGTGATTAAAAAACCGAAAACTAAACGTAAAAAGAAAACAACACCTATTGATAATATTGATAATTTAATGAAGAATATTTCAATTAGTGAACCAGTGATTAAAAAAACGAAAAATAAACTATTTGAATCAGAGAAAATAATTAAAATTAAACGAATTGATGGATACTTTAATAAAAATATTGAAAAACAACTATCGTCAACTCCTATTAAAAATGATAACATTGTAAAAATGAATTTAGAAATGTCAAATTTCGGTGATGAAGACGATTTAGAAGTATCTGAAATTATCGAAGATATAATTAATAGAAAATTACCGAATTGTATAATCGATAATTTGAGAGATTATAAGGAAGATATTGAAGATATTCCAATCGAGAATCAATCAAGTTTCTTCATTTCTCAACCAATCGAAGATGATTTATTTGAGAGAACTTTTAATGAACTTTGTGGAAATATTCAAGATTCTCAAGAGAAAGTAGAAGAAGAAGAAGAAGAAGAAGAAGAAGGAATTGATGAGGATAGTTTTATAATCGACGATACTCCATTGTGTGAACGAATAAAAAAGAAACAATTAAATAAATGTTAATAATTAAACAATTTATTTTATAATAATTTTAACGTAAAATTCAAGAAATTAACAATTATCACGATCGACAGATTTGTGTTGAAGAATCTGTTGTTGGTGTTGATAATTCTAATGTTTTCTTCTGTAATAACATTTGTCGTAATGAGGATGTTTCCTCGCGTAACGTTAATATTTGTGCTCGTAATATTGCATTTTCATGCTCTAAAATTGTAGCTCTTAAAGCAATCTAATCGGTACAATAACAAATTTCTTATTTATAATAAAAATTGTTATTAATTAATTGAAATTACCTGATCTTCTCTCATTTTACGTGCATCTCTCGATTTCTTTGCTGCTTGATTATTTCGTCGTCGTCGTTCAAAATATTTCTCATCTTTCTGATCATCCGGTATTGGCTTCTTTTCACCGCGTGGCCGACGAAGATTCGTTGTAAATATCGATGAACATGGCGATATTACTGTCGAATGTCTGGTATCTACAATGATTTTTCAATTTGTAAAAAATTTAAAAAATTGCATTTTATTCAAATACTTAGATGGTCATTTTGTAGAATGTGCAACGGATTAGAATATCCAAATAATTGTGGTGGTGGTGGTGGTGTTAGAAACGATTTCGAAGGTAGATTTCTAAATGTTTTATCATTCTCTAAACGTGATGATGGATCATCAGAGATTTGGGGATGTATCGAAGAACAATCAGTGGTAGTTATTCGGGGTAATTGTAGAGTTTTATTGGATATATCTGAAACTAGAAAAGAAATCAAACAATTACTGAAAATTGTTGGGGTGTTGCGTGTTTTGTTCCTGTTGTATACCTACATATAGGCGTGATCGTGATTTCATGTTAGTATTATATTCAGGGGGTTGTATTTTAAAGAAAATTAATGTGGTCAAAGGAAAACTATTAAGAGATCATGCGGAAAATTGAACAAATTCTAATATAATTGATGCGCTTTCTATACTTTCCGATCTTACAAAAATTATAAAAAAATACTTTTATTGTAAAAAATACAGCCATTAATAAACACTACATGTGGTCTGTAATGAAAGATTTGATCGAACTTTCATTTTCTTACAAAATAATGATTGTTGATAATCTAAAATTGTTATCAAGTGTAAATTAATTTCAAACAAACTAAATGTGGCCAATTTTTAAGAAACTTCTTCGGCGAGATATTCGAGTAATATTTCAAGCAGGGCATCGAACCGTTATTTTTTTCGTTCCGGTTCAATTTGAAAAAAAATTATCGGTTCAGTTCCGGTTTTCGTTCCTGCGAAAATAACGGTTTTGTTCCTGTTTTTGGTTCAGTTCCAAGTGACTCATTTTCAAATTTTTAAATATAAACAATTAATTTTTAGCGTAAATTAGAGTAAAAATATTAATAACAGTAACAACAACAAACCATTTCAAAGATCTTTTAAAGGCCTTTAAGATCCATATAATTTTAATTTTGAAAAATAATACCTATACGTAGTCAAAATTCAATATTTTTTATCATTGAGCGGAAAATTGGGAAAAATGATGAAAAGTGCCGTAAAGTCATCTAAAGCTTCAACCCCTAGCAATGAATGATAACGCAGTTTTCATTTTTTAATAGCCTTCGTGAATCTCTATCATATAGTTTTTGAACTACTAAGAATATTCAACGGTTCCAGAGATATTTGGAAAAAACTGATTTTTCAGGGGTAACTTCAACCCTCAATATCTCCCTTAAACTTAAGTGTGAACACGAATGATAAAACCCGCATCCCTTAGAATAGAATGAACTACCTTTATACCGAAAATCATCAAAATCGGGAGTTCGATCTCGGGTGGTTTACTTTATTTTCTTGGCAGGAAAGAAAAAACAGAAAAAATCGTGATGAAGTGGTATGCTTAAACCGAAAAAAAAAGCGGTTTTTGCTTTCGGTTCAGCTCCAGATTTCGCTCCGGCCAAAATTTCGGTTAATTCCGGTTTTCGGTTCAGTTCCGGTTCGATGCCCTGATTTCAAGCACTTGGAAATCACTTTGGCAAAATTAGAACTTCGTATCTCATTTGGTAGTTCGTTTTTGAAAAACGCGAAATCGTTAGGAATAAGTGTTTTTTGACCAATTTTCAAATGAGCTACAAAGTTTTAATTTTGCTAAACTGATCTCCAGGGACTACTCTATAAATCCTCGATTTTTTTCTAAATTCCCGCTAAGAAAATTGAAAATTTTCAAAATTTCGGGAAGTTATTGGTTTTACCCCGATTTTCGAAAATTGAATTTTCAGCAGATCTCGACGTTTTGGGGTCTTAGGGAGCTATTTTGACTATTTTTGCGAGGGTTGTCTGTATGACTGTATGTGTGTGTGTGTGTTTGTCAATGGGAAGAGTATGTAAGCAGCTCATAACTTTTGAACGGATTGACGTATTGAAACGCTCTTTACGGCATTCGAAAGGGTTCCACCAAACTTAGATTTCTTGTAAGTTTGAACCGATTCGGTCCGATAGATTTTGAGAAATTCCAAAAAAACCGAAAAATTACTCTTGTTAAAATCATGTTTTTTCAAAATAACTATTGATCTGCTGTACCGATCAATTCCATAATCGAATCAGCTCTTAACCTTAACTAATGACGCCGAATGCCGTTTGAACGATTAAAATCGGTTGATCCGTTCACGAGTTATCGTTGTCGAAAAAATTCGAAAAAAGTGTTTTTTCAACATAACCTCAAAATTACTCAACCAATCAAATTTATACGTCTTACAATAATTTTGGAGCTTCAAGAACTGTGTCGAATACCGCAAAGCTCGTCAAAATCCGGTGATTTGTTCGCGAGATATCCTCGAAAAATATCGAAAAAAGTGTTAGTAGTATAAATATGGGCATTGAGCGCCACTACTTCGAGGAGCCGCCGCTAGTTGGCGCCACTGTCGCGGTTTGTGTCCCTGCTAAGTGGTTTGCGTCTCTGCTAAGGGGTGGGGTGTGTGAAGGGGCTGGATGGGGGTGGGAAGGGGCTGGATGGGGATGGGATGGAGCTGGATGGGGGTGGGAAGGGGCTGGATGGGGATGGGATGGAGCTGGATGGGGGTGGGATGGGGTTTCGAGGAGCCGTCGCAAGACGTCGCCACTACTGTGAGGCCGCAAGACGTCACGGAGGAGGAGGAGGAGGAGGAGCTCTTTGATGTACTATGTTGTAATGATGATGTAGATGGTGCGGGGGGAGGAAGTGTTTTGACCGCATCAGGGTTTGAACCATTGCTCCAGCTTACCGATTCAAACCACTGAGCTAACCTGTCAATGTGATAACGATGTATGAAAGTGGTTGTTGTGGAGCGATATAACTTTTTAGAGGGCGCCACTATCGCTATCCTAGAAATTGGTGGTGGTGAAATTAAAGTGGATCAGTTTGATTGTAACACATATACAAGTTTGATCGTTAGTCTTTTGGTTGAAAATTGTACAAAGAAGAAGAAAATGCCAAAAACATTTATGTGTTGTTCTTGTAATCAATTTTTCACAAAAAAGTATTTACTGAGCCGACATTTTTTTGGGATTTGAACGCTGTACCTTGTGTGTGCAAAGACAACGTAAGACGTCGCCACTGTGAGGAGGAGGAGGAGGAGGAGCTCTTTTAACGGGAAAAAATTTTTTTGGGATTTGAACGCTGTACCTTGTGTGTGCAAAGACAACGTTCAAATCATTCGACTATTTGTTATGGTATTCGAAATGATGTACTATGTTGTAATGATGATGTAGATGGTGCGGGGGGGAGGAAAAAAGTGTTTTACCCGCATCAGGGTTTGAATTATTGCGTATTGATTTAAACAATAATTGAAAGATATAAAAGAAAAAATTATGCGAAAAATATAACATTTATTGTAAATACATATTACTATGTGTGTTGTTAATCAGCTGGAGCAGCTGCTGCCTATGCGAAAAATATAACATTTATTGTAAATACATATTATTATGTGTGTTGTTAATCAGCTGGAGCAGCTGCTGCCTTTTCTCCTGGGAAAATTGTTTCCCAGGAGGTGTTGAGTTGTATGCGAGGAAGTTGCTCCATCCTTCCGGGCCTGGCGCTTCCACTAACTTCATCACGTCCGTGCCAACTCTTTTTATCAGGCCTAGCAGCCTCTCATCGTGGATGGTCAATACCATCCAGGTGGTTGGTGGTTGTCTCCACACCTCCGACTGGTGACACTTCCTGATGTGTTTCGCCATATTTCTATACGCGATGTAATGTTGCGTCTCGAACGGGCATACCACCCGGTCATCTGGATCAGGCTTCGTAGTGAGATACATTGGCACAAAAACTATTTTAAATTGATGAATGGTGCGTTAACTGATTCTACAGGAGCTGTGTTTGCTTATTTATATGCTCAATCTCCCCGTAGATTTTTTAAAATTCCTAGTGATAAAAAATTAAAAAATTATACACGAACACCCCAAATGATGCCATCAAAAACATGTTTGTTTCAAAATTACGGAAAAGTTTTCAAAAAAATAATAAGAAATTGAAAAAATGTATACAAGGACCTCAGATAAGTCAATTAAAAAATTTGACCCAAAATTACGAAAATGTCTTAAGACTTAGACGTGCCCCACAGATGATGCAATCTCCAAAAATACGGAAATTATCAAAAAAATGGTTATATCTGTTTTCGACAGAGTAATAAGAAGTTGAAAAAATTACATACAAGGTCCACCGATGGAAAAAATGTTTGGTTCAAAATTACGGAAAAGTTTAAGAAATTAAACAAATAATATACACAAGGACCCCAGATAAGTAAAATAAAAATTTTGATCCAAAAATTACGAAAATATTATAAAACTTAGAAAAAAAATGTGGACGTCGACCACACATGATGCAATCTCCAAAAATACGGAAATTATTAAAAAAATTGGTTATATCTGTTTTCGACAGAGTAATAAAAAGTTGAAAAAATTACACACGAGGCCCACAGATGGTGTAACTGTCAATTTTTAACAATATCACAATTGATAAGAAAAAAGCGTCATGAGCTCACCTATATAATGATGGAAACTAGTCTACCACCACAGGTAAGCTTTTATAATAAATTAACCAATAAAGAGTGTACGGATGCAGAATATCAGTTCGCACAAGTTGTTTGGGAAAAATTTAATTGTGAAACACTTTGGGATTATTTAAAAGTATATTTGACCATTGATGTATTAATTTTAACCGATATTTTTGAAAATTTTCGTAAAGTATGCAAATCAATATATGAGTTGGATCCTTGTCAATATTATACAGCACCAGGACTATCGTGGGATGCAATGTTGAAATATACAAATATTAAATTAGAATTGTTAACGGACTATGAGATGCATAATTTTATTAAACGGGGAATTCGAGGTGGTATTACACAATGTTCACATCGTCATTCGGTAGTAAACAATCGGTACATGCAAGATTATGATGCATCGAAACCATCTTCATTTTTAATGTATTTAGATGCAAATAATTTGTATGGATGGGCCATGTCAGAACCAATGCCCTATGCAGATTTCCAATGGGTTGAAAACGTTGAACATTTGGATATAATAAATATTGAACCTTCATCGGATATTGGATACATTTTCGAGGTGGATTTAGATTATCCGGAAACGCTGCATTGCACTCATAATGATTTACCTTTTTGTGCGGAAAATAAAGCTCCCCCCGGGCAGCAAACTAGCAAAATTAATACCCGATTTGACTGATAAACAACGTTATGTGATTCATTATAGAAATCTTCAACAATGTTTGAAACATGGTTTGATTTTAAGAAAAATCCATCGTGTTCTCAAGTTTCGACAATCCTGTTGGCTGAAGAAATACATTGATCTAAATACACATCATCGTACATTAGCACGTAATACTTTTGAGAAAAATTTCTTCAAATTATTAAACAATGCTGTTTATGGAAAGACAATGGAAAATGTCGATAAGCGAAAAGATGTCAAAATTGTAATAAACTGGGAGAGTAAAGGTCGACGATTGGGAGCTCGTGCATTGATAGCAAAACCTAATTGTCATAGCGTCACACAGTTCACCCCCAATATGGTGGCCATTCAAATGGATCGTGTAAGGACGTTTTATAATAAACCAATTTATTTGGGGTTCACCGTACTGGAGCTTTCGAAAAATCTCATGTACAAGTTCCACTATGATTATATGAAGCCAAAATACAAGGAGAATTTACGTTTGAATTATATAGATACAGACTCGTTTATTTATACAATTCAAACGGAAGATTTCTATAATGACATCAAAGACGATATTGATCAATATTTTGATACGTCAGAATATGCTAGTGATAACCCCTATAACATTCCTTTAAAAAATAAGAAAATTGTCGGGTTAATGAAAGATGAGAACAATGGTCGTATTATGAGAGAATTTATCGGGTTGCGTGCAAAAATGTATTCCATTGATGTCATAAAGGGTAGGACAATAAAAAAAGCAAAAGGTGTTAAACGGGCTATTGTAAATGAGTTGACTTTAAATAATTATCGAGATTGTTTATATAATAAAAATGTGTTATATAGAAATATGTTAGTGTTTAGGTCAAAAGTTCATGAGATATATACGTTAAATCTTAATAAAATAGCATTAAGTTGTAGTGATGATAAGAGATACATTAGACAGGATGGTATTTCAACTTTTGCTTGGAGCCATTTTGCAATTTGTTTTGAGGAGGAAGGGGAGGAGTTTGATCAAGTAGAAAACATGTGATTGTTTTAGGTAATTAGTTTTAATCTATGTATTTTTTTTTATGTATATATTAAACGGGGATAAAATTGTATTAATAATGATTGGAAAATTTTTGTTAATAAAATAAATGTTTTTTAAATTAAATGGGTTTTTTTTTTTTTATTTAACTACACCTTTAATTTATCTACATAATTTCTTAATAGATATACATTTTCTAAAGCACAATGTGGATGAGGCGATGGACAGTGCGGTTTCGTAATACTTGTTTTTTTTATTCTTCTCAAAGTTGGTATTTTGGGAAAATCATCTTCCAAATTACAAACTGTATGCTGCTGCTGCTGCTGTGTGAGTTGTAACATATTTTCGATCCATTTGGTCTTCTCCTTTCCCTTGACATATACGATTCTATTGGTGTTTTTCAAGTTTTCCAACAGGAATTTACGCACACTTTTGAAAGTTACACTACCTTCATCCCAAGTCAGACCATGATGATTTCTTTGGAGCCATTTCACTTGTTTTTGATCCTCACTTGACAATCGCGAATATTCAAATGGTGATTTTATTAAAAACCGTTGAAATTCACTTGTATTAAAGGAAATCGCCAACTCTTTGACATAAAATTTACTATTGACTTTGAAGCCTTGTACATCGACTATTAAGTATGATAACATGATGAATTCTGATAATAGTTGGCATGCACTTGTTGCATTTATATTACTTTATTCACCTCCCCACTTAAAGGCGAATACTCTATAATACGGTCATGAATCAGCAAACAAAACGCTGACGTGTTATCAGGAATTCCATCAGCTTCTGTTTCCAACTCAATTCTAACATCAACCGGACCACTTTTAATTGTTTCATTTTGTCGTGAACAATCAATCACTACAATGGGTGCTTTTTCTTTGAATTCCGCCCATGTTAGCATCGGTTGAGCATATTGGCGACCATAATACGAGGTTTGAAAACGGAAATACATATCGTACAATAATGCATAACGGTCTGTTGTTAAGGCCAGATTTAGATTATCATAAGGATATGTATCAGAGTTGAGATGCACTTTCAGATTTGTTAATTTACACGTATCAAATTCACTACTGTTGGCAGTTTTCACATTCATTTTGTTGGTTTGCATAGCAAAAAGAATATAACGAGGCTTCTCCAGTTGCGTAGAAGTTTTCACAGTCCACACCAGGTGATTGGTCTTGGGAACATTTGGATATTCATACAAGTCCCAACTACGAAAAGCCATCTGAATTGATCTGTTACTTTGAATAATTTTGTATAGTCGTAAGCGTTCCGCATCATTTACATAAATATGTGGAACTTTCCATAATAGTTTGTTGATAGTTAACTTGTAGTCATCTGCATTTGTAATAATTGCATTATGATCAGATTTAGCACGAGTTAAAACCAATTCGTGTCGAGCATTTGCAATTATTTTTGTATAATCTTCAGCAAATCCCAATAATAATCTCAATGGAACACAAAAATTGAACTGTCCATATGTAGGTGGAATTTTACCACTCTTTTTCCATCCTGCATAGTATAAAGTGAGACTATTCGAAGCATCCACTGATACATAGTTCTTCAATGATGTACTGATACCCACATTCCGACAACGATCAATTTCCACTCCATTCAATTCATAACGAATTTCATCAAATAAAAATGCTACACAGTTATTGCATAGCTCAGTCGGAATGACTGGATCTTTGACATTAGGTTTTTGAACCGTTTGTAGCGTACCTTCGATGTAAAGAAAACTTGCACTTGGAAGTACACACAAATCTTGATTTTGAATCGATATCCGAATTTGATCACTATTATTAAAGGACTCGATGAATGGTGCATATGTATGATACTCCTTCTTTGTTATGGAATCATCAAACCGGGGAGATGATGTAATATTGAGAATATCAGTTGTCATTATGTCAATTTTAATCCAATTGATTTTAAAAATTGTTTATTGTTCTTGGTAAGGTGTTTATGAGGACGAGAAGAACTTGGAGATCTTCTTCGTTTACAAGCTTTCGATAAACTAATTGTCTGGTCTCGATTCACCGGATATTTATCCTTTTCAGCATTCGAAAAAACTAACATGGTTTCAAATGTAATCTTAGGGTTATCGTTTCTCCCCTAAAGTTAATTGAATCACCGTTCTGATCAACAAGTTTGATAGTTAATGATGTTATGCGTTGCACGTTCACAGGTAAATAGATGACATTCTTTGGAACTTCCGCTATTTTATACCCTGGACCTACGTTTGGTGAGAATTCATGTATTGTGTGGGCACACAGTTGATTGATGTATGATCCTGTTATAATGTTACACTCCACTCTTATAGCATTTATTTTCGTAATATTGACAGGTAAATCAGACACATGTACGACATTAGGACTCAATACTTTCCTGCTAAATCCCAACAATTGTCCAATGGAACGATCCTGATGAAAATCGATGGGTTGTGAAGCCTTAATTTCCGTTTGCAGTGTATTGTTGTTGGCCTTCAATTCAACTTTTGTTTTCGATTTTTTTGTTTTTAAATAATCAGTAATATAGTTGGCAATATCATCAATTTCATATGATCCAACTGGAATTGGTATAATTTCGTTGCCTACATGGAATAGGTTATTATCGACATCAATATTTGGAATTGAATTATATGTGTGTAAATCAATTAAACCACATTCATATTTTTGAGATAATTCAATCGGTGGAAAGAAATCCGTTGTAATTGTTGATTTGTTATCGCTTAAGGTCAGCGTTATTGACATGTTAAAGGTTAATAATAAACTGACTCATTATGTTTAATGAACTGCTTTTTTATTGACGCAATCATGAAGAAATTGCAAACACAAATGTCCACAAATATATGAATCATCATTTTGATATCTGTTATAATTATAAGTAATGTCATCACCTAAATAATTGATAATTTCCTTGGGTGGTCTTAAATTACCATAACTATCAAAATATTCAATTTGTTTTCCATTTTTAAAATATGCTACCCAGTGAGTACCAGGACCATCGGATTTATCTAAATTTACAATACCACATTCCCGTTTACGTGGTGGTTTCTTGGGTAATTTATCCAACATGAAGACGCCGCGAAACCATGGAATTGTTTTACCAAATTTTCGTAAATCCATTTCGTTGAGTGGTCGCTCGGGTAGCATTTTCATGAGTTTTTTTGGATTTAAATAGAGACCAAGACCTTTCCTATATGGTTTCAAATGCAATCCTTTACCCATTGCTATGGCCTCCATTGTCTTATTATGACGCTGATTTTCCGATAATTGTTCTCGAGCTTCTTTAGCGGCATTGACCGCTTTCACAATAGACGCCACCCCACCAGAGAGGGCGCCAGCAGCAGACAATCCAGCGAATAAGGGCACTAAAAATGGCAAAACACCACCAGTCTTCGGTACGGGAATTACTCGCGGTAGTTGGATGCGTTTTCGTTTTACTACACTTTTTGCTGCCGCTAATGCTAGCTTTATTGCACTTTCCATATTCGTTGGTTTGTTTGTTTTTATCGTCTTACGTACAGATGCAACTGAATCGCGGAAGATTTTTTTACCTTTAACGATAGCAGATGATCGCCGCCGTTTCCTCTGTTTCTTATTTCTCTTTAATCCCATTCCTAATTTCACTTTAGCCTTCATGGCATTCGTCACCAACCACGAATTGATACGTTCACCAAGTTTGGCGTCGTTTGCTTTTACACGTTCCCAAGCTCGTTCAGCCAAGACTTTGTCGGCTTGATGTCGTAATTTTTTGTCTTTATGTATAGAATATGCAATATCGTGCTCCTTACAAGCCCGATCCAAGCCGTTAATCCCGTTATCACCTCGAGCTAAACGTTCTGCAAGTTTTGTGCCAGGTCCACAAAATTGATATCCAGGAAGGTGTACCTCAAATGGTAGCTTATTGATTGCAGAGTTTAACAATCCTTTACCTTTGTACTTTCCTTTAGAACTGATTGAATATTCACCATGCATTAACATTTTATTGTTATTTCGATCACTGCACAAGAGCATTTAATGCAAAACTATAAAAGTGCACGCATTATATACCTGCCTCTAGTTATCAAGATGAAATTCATAAAGCAACACAAGTCACTTGTAATTAACAATTTAGATATTCGCAGTGATAATAAAAAGATTAAACACAGCTCATTATTACCTAACAGTATTCGTGCGTTAATTGTCGGTCCATCAAACTGTGGGAAAACCAATTTAATGTTAAGTTTAATTAAACATTCCAACGGTTTGAAATTCGAAAATATTTATGTATATTCAAAGTCTTTATATCAACCAAAATATGAGTATCTTAGACAACTCTTAGTTCCTATCAAAGGCATTGGCTATTACACGTTTGCTGATGGTGATGAGGTAATAGCTCCGAATGATGCTAAAGGCAATTCAGTGTTTATTTTTGATGATGTGGCTACCGAAAAACAGAACAATATGAAAAATTTCTTTTGTATGGGACGTCACAAGGATGTGGATAGTTTTTATTTATGCCAAACTTATACGCGTGTTCCAAAACATTTAATACGCGATAATGCTAACTTACTGGTGCTATTCAAACAAGACTTTATGAATTTGAAACATGTGTACGATGATCATGTCAATACTGACATGACGTTTGATGAATTTCGCACCATTTGTTCGGAATGCTGGAAGGACTCTTATGGATGTATAGTTATTAATAAAGATTGTGAGATTGATAATGGTCGATATAGGAAAGGTTTTGATATTTTTATTAAATTATAAATACCAGCGCTATAGTTCTTGTATTGTCAGTTCTCTTTTGACCTGGATAACATTCAGTTAAAACAATGGATGAGAACTTGATCAAGGACTTAGTGGAAACGCGAAAAGTCATTCGTAAGAAGTATCAAGAATTGAAAAACGATCGAAATAGAACAGAGACGCAATTGGAAACACTCTTTGAACCCATTACAAAACCGTTGAAGAATCTCGCTTTACCACCACCACCACCACCACCACCCCCTACAACTGTAAAACAACAGCAGCGTAAAAGAAAAGTGAAAGCCATCAAAGTCAAACAAGAAGAAGAAGAAGAAGAAGACAAAAAGCAAAATGTTGCAAAAACCATGACTACAACATGGCTAGGTGAAAATCTGGAGGATCCGGAAGAGGAGGAGGGGGAGGAGGAGGATGATGTGTTTGAAGATTCTATTTCTGACTCAATTTCTCCTGCCACATATGTCAAGAACCTTATTGGAGCAAAGAATAAAGATGAAATCGATATGAAGTATGGACCTCGGCTTGATGACAAGAAGCATATTTGGAAAATGGGAGGCTTACCTTTCCAAATGACCAATGACGCAGTCTTTATGGATAAAACCAGATATGACCTTACACCTGGTCTAGGGCAATTGTTATTTCTCAACAATCCCAATCCTAAAGTCTACACCAATGATGACATTAACAACTATTTAGAGATTATTGATAATACAAATGCAATTCACTATGATAATGATCCTAAGAAACGATTAGCTCATGATCAATATAATGAAAAATATAAGTTTATTGAAAGCTTACAAAAAAAAGCAAAATCTACCCATAAAGGATCTGGTTTAATGAAATTATCCAAAAGAAAATTAGATTATGTATATTGGGATGATCCTAATGAACTCGTTGAACGTTTGCGTTTGTTGATTGCATCACAACATGCCGGACATACGAATCATAATAACGAGATTATCTCAATTATTGAAGAATTAAAAGAAGCAGGTATTATTTATTAACTGGTCAGTTATACTTTAACTTTACTACCATGAGCATCGATAAATTTGGACGATTCTCATCCTATACACACGAAAGTCATAAAAGTCTTGTTTCTTTGCAATTTCCACTGACAATAACGGAACATGGCAATTATGACTTTGATAAAAAACGTATAATTAATCTACATCAACCGTTACAATCTACTGATGGAGCTACCAAACAATATGTTGATGGGATGAAGGTGACTTTACGAAATGAAATTGTATCAATCACATCGGATGTGAGAAAACTTAAAGAAAGTATATTGAAATTCAATAATGACTTATCGACAATTTCATCATCTGTAAAGAAATTAGAAGAATCTATAGATAAATTAAACAGTGATCTGAAAGAAGTTATTACCTTTTCACGTAAGAACGACTCTCAACCGATTCTAGTTCTTCCGTCAGCATCTCACCTTAAAAAACCTGTACCAAGTGTAAAACCGTCAGTAATGCCGGAGAAAAAAGCGAAGAAGGACAACATGAAAATTGGTTAAAACAATTTCTTGTGATAATGAGTAAGCAACAATTAGTGAATGAATTACATACACCTGCACGTAGAAACTTTCAACGGCGTACAGTTATTCTGAAAGGTATCAATGATCTTTGGCAAGCCGATTTGGTGGAGATGAGAGATTATGCTGCTGACAATAAAGGATTTAATTATTTGCTAACTGTCATCGATGCATTTTCCAAGTTTGCTTGGGCTGTGCCTGTTAAAACTAAATCTGCTCATGATGTAACTCAAGCAATGACTACAATTTTAAAAACACAAACACCAACCAACTTACAAACGGATAATGGTAAAGAGTTCTACAATGCTCAATTTCAACAATTGATGAAGAAATATGGAATCAATCATTACTCCACTTATAGCACCTTGAAAGCTTCCATTGTTGAACGATTTAATCGTACATTAAAAAATTGGATGTGGAAAGAATTCAGTATGCAGGGATCTTATCGGTGGGTAGATAACATTGAAAATTTGCTCAAGAAATACAATCATTCTTATCATCGAACAATAAAAATGCGTCCTTGTGATGTGAATGCTGACAACGAGCAAGATCTATTGAAAACTGTCTACAGTAAATTGAAAACATTCCCATTACCAAAGTTTAAAGTGGGAGATACTGTACGTATTAGCAAACATAAACATCTCTTTGCAAAAGGATACACCCCTAATTGGACTACCGAGGTATTTCGAATTAGAAAAGTGAAGAAAACAAACCCCGTCACATATCTATTGGAAGATTATCAAGGGAAACCAATACAAGGTGGATTCTATCAGCATGAATTATTAAGAGCAAAATATCCTAACATTTACCTTATTGAAAAAATTCTCAAACGAAAGGGTAATAGGATATTTGTAAAATGGTTAGGTTTTTCAAACGATCATAATTCTTGGATTACTACACGTGATGTGCTATGACGAATTCTGGTGGGGGGGAGGAGATTTAGGATTATATAAATAATACAAATTCGCATGTACAAGTATTAATCTCTTATACGTGTGTATTGTGAATTGACAGTGTGCATTCAAGTGAAAACAAACAATGTTGACAATCCATTGCGTCACCTTTTTCTGTAGTCTTTTTGCGATAATTCTTGGTGGACCAGTGCCTATTCATTTTGATTCAAATAATACGGGACAAGTGGAATTTTCACTGAAATTACCAAGTAATGAGACTGTTTACATAGATTTATCCTTCAAATTATTGACGCCAAGTAAACAACTCCCATTGTTCAACGAACCGACATCAACAACGACACCTGAGGTAGAAACACCTAAAGTACTCTCATTTAATGCAACTTCTGTGGATTCCACTGATGAAGAAGATGATGATGATGAGTCACCTGAATCGCTGATATCGGTGACACCGACAACGCCAACGACAACATTGCCACCATTACCAGACCTACCAGAATCACCAGAAAATTACCTAACACTGGAAGAAGCAATCGAAAGTTTTCGACAATCTTTAATAGATAGAGAATTTGAAATTGGTGGAATTTTAGAAAGTGAACATCCATTCTATCGTCATTTTAAATTAGAATACGCTGATGGTGTTATTTTAAATGTGCGATGTACCTATGATGCTAAATATGAAGAACGTTCTTTGAAAATCTCCTGTTATGAATATCGTGAAGCTGGTGCAACAATTGTTCTAAGTAATGGAGAATTTGATACCCCAAAAGCATTGTCGCAAATCATTGAATACATCGATGTATCAACTGTTAAACAATTGTATCATATGAGTATTTCTTAATTTTAAAAAATAAATTCTTTTCATTGTATGCATTAGAAAAGTGGTTATATTTTTCCATCACCCTAGTCTTTACACCTTATTTACGTATAAACATCCACAGAGACAACATGTGGTTATCAAGTTTACTCCTTATTGCAAATGTGTTGGTGTACAACAACACCCTATTCACTATGATACCGTTTAATGTGACGAAATGTTTTGTTGCTATTGATTACAACAATACCTTCGATGAATCGTGGCCTGAGAAATGGTATAAAATGGATATGAACAATAATCTGTGCAGCATTTCTTTACCTCAACCTCAGGAAATGATTTCCTTTAAAATGCGATATTTAATGCCCAATCATACCTATGTGGATGCACATTGGCAGACGGCTGTTAGTGAACGTACCCAAAAATTGCATTTCATGATGCAATCCGAGTGTGCCTGGTTGAATCATTGTGGTTATCAAGATGTAGGTGTTGGTGGATTTACTACGTTGGTATTTATTTGGAGTGGGATAGGATTTTACTTGTATAAATGCCGTACTGCAATACCGTGATGCTACATTTCATAATCTTCGCGCAATCAGTGTATGGTTCACACACAGAAAATGATGGATATTGACGAGTTTCTAGTACGATTTAACGATTTACTTTTGGAAGAACACAAGAAGAAAATTCTCGATTGTCAACAGCAAATTAAACAGGAGAGAATTCAATCGAAATTTGGATTACATTTCAAGGATTGTGTATGGTCTAAGGATACGGCTAAGGATGGTCCTGACACGTGTCATTGTGTTCATGTCGAACAATGCCTCGATAATGTGAAAAAATTAATGTTATTTTATTTACGAATTTATTATGGTAAAATAAAAGAATAACAAAATTATTTTTTATGCAGTCTTTTTTTATTTCCCTTTCTATCCTATATACATTAAAAAAATACAATTCAAAACCTTTGTGAATTTTGATAGAAATCCGGTGATGCGTTTATAATACCAGGATAATCTTCTTCTCTATCCATAGTTAACGATGACGTCTCATCATCCTCATTATCCGAAACAGGTATTATGATTTTAGATTGTTTAGGTGGTGGTGGTGATGATGATGATGTTGTTGACGCTTCTCGAAACTTCAACTCATACGAACGACCATCTTTACCACAATTCATTATTGCATACTTGCCACTAGCCATTTCTTCGACCTCCTCAGGTGTAGCACCAGTAAATTTTTCCGGCAGATACAATCTGTATTGATTGTTGAGTTCCACCAGTACACGATTTCCAAATTTTGACTCGGACATTTGGGCGTCGGTGATTTTGAACCATTGGTTCTTATCCATGATATCCAAATTGATCCATGTTTTACTGGCCAAGATGTGAAGGCGTTCCAGAAATTTGTTTTTTGTTTGTTTCTTTAATGTAGCACTTTGTGTTTTTTTGATTTTACCTTCCATTATTACTGACACAACAACAACAACGACTTTTGATAATGCGTTTGTTCAATCACTATTAATTGACTGCCTTCCAAACAACGACTTAAATACATATTCCCCCCCTCCTTGTGGGGTGCTAAAAATCACGCAATATTATGTATTTTTTCCCCGGTCTAAACTATACCAACTTGTTAAGACTTGTTAGAATGACGTCCTTTAGTTTTTGATAAAAATTACCCGGAAATTGATAGCGCAATTTTGTGTTAACCTTTACCCTTTTTGATATCAGGACTTTTTTAAAAAATTTTTGCTTGTTAGAATGATGTCATTTAGTTTTTTGGTAAAAATTACCAGGAAATTGATTAGCGTAATTTTATGTTAACCTTTTACCCTTTTTTGATATCAGGACTTATGTTTAATTTTTGCAAAAAAATAAAAAATCGCCAAATTTTGTTATCATTTCCTGTTTTTATGCTAAGTCTTGTAGAGGCCACGACATGCACTTGTGATAACAAAATCCAAAATACAGTTTGGTTGATTTGTCAAGACTTGTTGTTGAATATAAGCTCGTTAGTCATTCTATCAAAAGACCAGTTTTGCATTAATTGTTAGTGCGTTCACACGAATTTTTTCTCATTTTCGACAACGTTTATCATGGCTTCAGAAGTTCGTGGTTTATTGATTGTATTCGAAGGTTGTGATCACACGGGAAAAAACGACACAATGTTGTTTGTTATCTGATTTTCTAAAAGAGCATTATGTTCCAAACAAAATAATAAGTTTTCCGGATCGTACAACAGCAACCGGTAGTGTAATTGACAAGTACCTCAAAGATCCCGCTTTCGAAATACATCCGAAAGCAATGCAATTTCTATTTGCTGCTAATCGCTGGGAGAAATTTCAAGAAATGTGTGATTTGTTAAACAAAGGCATAACCTTAATTGTGGATCGATACTCATTTTCTGGGATTGTGTATTCATCCATTAAAAAAGGTAAGAGACACACACAATTTTTTTGATTTCGTTTGCTTTACAATGAACATGTTTTTATGTCGTTTTCAAGATTTGGATCTGAGTTTTTGCACCCAACTTGAAAATGGTTTATTACAACCCGATCTATTGTTTGTATTGGATGCACCTGTAGATCAATTATCATCCCGTGGCAGCACGTTCGGCAGTGAACGTTACGAAAATGTAGAAATTCAAACAAAAGTTCTTCAACGATTTCGAGAAGTATGTGAGGAGGAACCAAATTGTTATGTGATTGATGCTGCGAAGAATGCAGTAGAAATGTATGACGAAATAGCGGAAATAGTAATTGACACGTATGACAGCATGCATAAGGAACCAGAGAGCTTATCATTTCTTAAGTTTGATTAATTGTTAATGAATATAATTTAATATGAAAATAAAAAAAAACAAGAATTTTTTTTTGTATATTTATTGTTATCAAACAGAACCAAAAAAAAATCATAATCAATTTTGAACTTGATTTATATTAATTTCTAAATGAATTATTTCACTCAATATCCAGCCACTATCTTGAATTTCACTTATTTTCATTTCAATTTTTTCCTTCATCAACCTATAACGCGATTGAATCTCCTCTTCATCCTGTATCAATATCATCTGTGATTTGACACTTTTTATAGAATGTTCTACATCTGCCATTTTCACATAATTTGCATGAAGCTCTCCGTTGAATACAAACAAACGATAAATCAAGAGATGTCGACGAAGTTCAGAAATCACAACTTCTTCCAACGATTTTAAGAAATTATACACATTCAAATCACCTTCATCATTTTCAAAAACATGAATCGGACACAGCTTACATTTAATTGTGGATGGAAATTCTTCCTTATGAACTAAATAAATAAAAAACAATAAAATTTCTAGATAGAAAATATTTAATGATATAAATTTACCTGTTCTATGAACACGTCTAAAATGTCGGCTCAGTAAATACTTTTTTGTGAAAAATTGATTACAAGAACAACACATAAATGTTTTTGGCATTTTCTTCTTCTTTGTACAATTTTCAACCAAAAGACTAACGATCAAACTTGTATATGTGTTACAATCAAACTGATCCACTTTAATTTCACCACCACCAATTTCTAGGATAGCGATAGTGGCGCCCTCTAAAAAGTTATATCGCTCCACAACAACCACTTTCATACATCGTTATCACATTGACAGGTTAGCTCAGTGGTTTGAATCGGTAAGCTGGAGCAATGGTTCAAACCCTGATGCGGTCAAAACACTTTTTTTCCTCCCCCCGCACCATCTACATCATCATTACAACATAGTACATCAAAGAGCTCCTCCTCCTCCTCCTCCTCCTCCTCCGTGACGTCTTGCGGCCTCACAGTAGTGGCGACGTCTTGCGACGGCTCCTCGAAACCCCATCCCACCCCCATCCAGCTCCATCCCATCCCCATCCAGCCCCTTCCCACCCCCATCCAGCTCCATCCCATCCCCATCCAGCCCCTTCCCACCCCCATCCAGCCCCTTCACACACCCCACCCCTTAGCAGAGACGCAAACCAGGAGCAACCACTTAGCAGGGACACAAACCGCGACAGTGGCGCCAACTAGCGGCGGCTCCTCGAAGTAGTGGCGCTCAATGCCCATATTTATACTACTAGTGTTGTTTCAAAATTTCTTAATCAATCAAATTTGTACTCCTCATAATAATTTTAGAGCTTTAAAAACTTAGCGCAAGAATACGCTCCAATAACTGTCTCTAATTCTGAATTTCCTTAAAACCTTCCTAAACGAATATAATGATGTAATGCAGATTGAAATACTCTATCAAAATCTGCATTGCACGTATCTACATCTTAGAAAACAAACAAGATATTTTGTCTCAAACATTCGCCTTTTTCATAAAAGGTTCTAGTCCGCGCCCTTAAGGATAAGCTGGAGTCAGGCCTGGATTCGATGTCTGAAAAAGTGAGAGTTTTTAATCATAGATTTTTCGCTTGTTTTCTGAAATTTTAAAACGCTGGAACCAACGTTGAATTGGGTGTTTTATGGTTTTCCATTTGGGAAATTTTTTATTGAATTCCTAAGTGCACAGGTAAATATCGGAGCATGGCAAAATTTTCTTTACCTCGCTATATATTTACAATTTTAAGGATAAGAAATTGCACAGCAGCTTGTTTGAAAGCTTATTCATGGGCAGAGGACAAACGGTTTTAAAATTGAATTTTTCGGCAAACCGCGGTTGCTGTTCGCCCATGAATAAGTTTTCAAACAAGCTGCTGTACGATTTTATACCTTTAAAATTTGAAATATGGTGAGAAAAGAAAACTTTCGACATGCTCCGACATTTTTCTCCACCCTTTAGGATTTACTGAAATCTTTCCAAAATGAGAAACACCGTCGGTTGCACGTCCGATTGAACACTGATTTCGTCGTCTAAATAGCTTAGAAAATAACAGAGAAATCGATGATTAAAAATTGTCGCTTTTTCGGACATCGAATTGAAGAATGACTCCTCCAGCTTCCCCTTAAACATATATATTCTAATTTTCCCAGTTTGTCCTACTTTAAGGGGTACCCGGGACATCATCCACTCTTTTTCTCTCTAAATTTTACCAAGTCATGTACACTCGAGTGCACATAAAAGAGACCGACTCTTGAACGAGGAATACCACGTTTTTCGGTTAGTGGAAATCAGGTTATTTCTCTCGTTAGAGTAAGAAGGTGGGCAGGTAGGAGGTGTTAGAATGAGCTTCCACCATACAAAATTTGTAGAAAGTATTTTTCTATTCAGGTAAACACCCAAAATGGCATCAATATATGGCACCTTGATCTTCTGATTAAATATCTTTTTTTCCAAATCCTAACTTTTGAAAGTTCTGCTACATTGTTCTGGCCGCTCTCAAAAGCCGGTTTTACACAAAAAGCGGTCTCCTTTATGTGCATCCGAATATACATAAAAATCATAGTGGTGAACTACAAAATACCTTCACTGTAAATATTTAAGAAATGTAGAAATTTTATAACAACTAGGTATATTTTCACTTTTGTGCTTTAAAATCTTAATGTTTTAGAGCTTTTTCGCGGTTAATTGTTAAAGGGAACTAGTGCTAGATTGAATTTTGATTCTTTATAATCTTTCAATATATTTTAATTGAAACTCGCGTTGTAACGAAACAAAATTCAGTGCTTATTTCTCATTTTATGGAGTTTGTACGTGTAACAAATTTGATAATCTATGGGAACTTGAAAAAAGATCATAATTAAAATTTATATATTAATTGATTAAACGAACTACGATGTGAATGTTAAGATTAATAAATACTCTAATTAATTCAAATATTAATGATAATGAATATTTGAATATTGCCCTTATCAACGTATAACAACTAAGAAAAGCTCAGTTGGTAGAGCCTTGGAGTACAAATCCAAAGGTTGTGGGTTCATATCCCACATGCTGGTTCCGAGCTTTTCTTAGTTGTTATACGGTGATAAGGGTAATATTCAAATATTCAATAATATTTGAATTAATTAGAATATTTATTAATAATTATTTGTCTTTTGATTGAAATTGAAATACACACCTGGTACTGGTGGCGGTGCCAATAAATAATTACAATTCCGCAATAAACTGTATGCTGAAAATGCTGAAACAGGTAGTAGGGTGGTGTTTGTTGTGCTCCCACTGAAAGTATAAGAAGCACTCGATGTATCCATATTAAATTATAATTAATTCAACTTAATTCAGTATACAACAACACAATTACACCACATTATTAAAAAATAGAATTTTTCTTAGAAAATTTCAAGGAAAAAATGCTTAAAGTATATCTTAATGATTTGAAAAATTTCTGTATTTGCTTTAAAGATGTACGCGTTTATAAATCAACAAGGGATGATATAAAGTGAAACGCCTAAATAAATACTAAACAATAAAAAAACAACATGCAATACTATAGGTATATATACATATAATATCCCTTAAAAAGGCATTTCTTCATATACAATATTACGTTAATATATAAAAGCGTCACCGTAAAATTATTACGCGACGTCGGAGGCGTCGGCGTCAAGTCCTGAAAGTACCGCCTCTATCGACTTGCGCATACATTTATAACAAATTTATTGGTCAATTATAATGGTCAGAAACAATCCTTTCAGGATAACAATACATATGTATTAGTGTATATAAAGTATTACAAATAATGAAGAAATACAATACAACAATGAGTGTTTTTTTAATTCAATACAAATACAAATACAATATTGTAACTCCACCTATTCTTATTTATTGTTGGCCGTCCATCTATCATGATTACCATCATCATTATCATTAATACTTTTTATTGATAAAAAAATCCAGAAAAAAGGAGTATAACAAATCCTGATTAATTATTCAATAGATTTCGATCATAATATGACCGCATTGGTTAACTGCAATATATTTAATATTCAACTATTACTTTCGGTCGATTGGAAAAATAATAACTGTAACAGGTACATATACATATATTGTAGATATACCTATTATATTTTGTGGAATTTATTTAATTATTTATAGATATTTTTTATGTTTTATTTTACATATACTGTTGTGTCTTGTTATTTGTTATTTATACGATCAAATATTCAATAAATTTCTTGTTAAGGCAAAGGTGGAATGAAAATACGATAATTATGCTTCACTGTAGAATAAAAAGTTTACCCTTTCATATTTGTTAACAAACATAAAACTTGAACCAAAATTCCAGAATTCTGATCAAAAAACTATACTAAATATGTAAAATCATCTCTTCAAGCAAATTCGGAAAAAAATGATGATTTTATATAGAAACGACCCAGAGCTAGTTTGTTAAAAGGTTAGAATGCAGTTGAAAAATCGACTAAAAGCGCTTAAAACTGATGATTTGGCATAAATATGTCATAGAAACTAAAAGAAAACTTAAATAAATCGCTTTCTACAATGATAGTTATATATTTTCAATTGTAAGTGGAAGTCACAGGATCCTTTGATACCTAAAGATGTACCTATATTATACAAATATTCACGTCCTGTGAAAAGTTCTTATGGCAACTCCCATTATTTAAAAAGCGACTCGAAAAATATTTCAAGGATTTTTAGGGGGGAACATTTAAGCAAAGTTAGGGCCTTGTGCCTCATTGAGAAGTTGGTCAAAAAACGCTCGTTTTCGACAAAATCATAGTTTTCTAAAACGAGTTGAACACGCAGAACCATTAAGAATGGTTTATAGACCATCGTAAATTTGATTTTTCCCATTTTTCTCATTTGTATCCTTGGAAAATGGAAAAAACCGTGGTGGAGATCGAGTATGAAAAAATGCTCTTATTCTAATTTCCTTTAATGTAAAAATAATAAAAGTCACGTACTCTTATTTCTAATGTTTCCAATGTCAAGGATTTTCTTAAAAAGAGCACAATTTCCCCCATCGAGTTAAAAATAGTAAAAATAGGTAAATCACCTCGTCATTCATAAGGATGTAGGAAAATCAGTGTTGCCATTTTTGCAAGGATCTAGTGATGAAAAACGTATGAAAACTATTTTAAGACGAATCTCTAGTCATTCTTGGTCATTTGGCGGGTATAACCGTTTAGTGAAAAACACGAGTTTGTCACAACAACGCATCTTTTAACCAATTTCCCAATGAGCTACAAACCCTTAATTTTGACAAAATATTTTCTAGGCACTACCCCATAAATACTTGAAATATTTTTTAAATCGCACGCCAAATAATGGGAGTTGCCATAAGAAATTTTCGTCGAACGTGAATAAGCCTGTAGAGATGATGATAGTCATCATCTGTGAAATGACTGAAGAAAGATACTTTCTCCGTTATTTTTCTGTCGTATAACGCTACATTATAATTGTAGTTGACCAAAATATTGGAAAAAAATGGAATTGTAGTGCATAATTAAATCTTGATTGAGTCGCAAGACGTTGAATTATATTGACGCAATTTTTTCTATTTGAATTCCTGTTTTTTAATGCTTTAAAATGACATTTAGTAAGGTATTTTTCAAAAAAATTTCTTGTGGAAATGAGGACTTTCTCTCTTCGACCTAATCCCGTGGGTGTTTCGTGCAATAATTTGTCGGAACTCTCTTGACTAGAGCCCTGTGTGTCGTCCTATTCTCTGGAAAATTGCTTGGGTCGCATGTTTAGATGCTTGAGAAACGCTGATTCTGCGATAATCTTTCTTTATACAAGTTTTTACTATTGTTCTCACGATTGGAATTTGATCTCTTTATTATTATCAAATTTGGCTATTCGAATTACTATTTTTGGCTGTACAAGCAGAATTGATGGTGAATGAAGATTGGTTTAAAATGAGCTTGCAATTATTTGATTATAAACCAAAGACTTGTTTGTTTATTTGATGATGATAACCTTAATGACTACCTAGTGTATTTAATAGTAATTTTTATAAAAGAAATCAGTAAATTGTTAAAGTCCATAAGCCGTGAGACAATATCGAACAATAACAGGTGATATAGGGCGACACGTAAGGCTGTTGCGTTTTGTATATGTATATGTTCAGTTATTATTATAAAATCAGTCACCCTCTAACTTGCCACCGATCAAATGATTTTGATATTTCTGACTGATAAGCTACTCGTTAATTGCATACGAATACAATGCGAATTAAACAATAACAAATTGAAAATAATTCTTGTAATTTTAACATTAGACTGTGAATCGATGGTAAGGGGGGTAGAGAAATATGGAAATTTGTTTAATAATTATTTTTCGATTTGTGAACAATTGTAATTTATTCAAAAATTACTAGTAAGGTCTGAATATTTATTGTTCACAGTATTTTGATCATTATGTAGTAGTCTTTGGTAATAATAAACGTTCATTAAGATCGACATCAACAAAATACATATAAATATTGCAAGGTCTAAATCGATGTTATCATCTTATGTCCACATGTAGTTTGATATCAATATAAACAATAGTATCTATATCTAGATCTATATTTACATACAGGATGGTCCATTAAAAGTAGCAGTTCCAATTGATCGAATTTTATGAAATTTAGTTCATGGTCGTTTTATCATCTGAATTACCTTTGAAAAATATTTTTTGCACTTTTGGAACTAAAGTAGGTACATTAGCCTCCTGTTACAAGGACTAAAGTATCACTTTTAATTAGGGCATCGAACCGTTATTTTTTTCGTTCCGGTTCAATTATAAAAAAAAAATATCGGTTCGGTTCCGGTTTTCGTTTCTGTGAAAATAACGGTTTTGTTCCGGTTTTCGGTTCAGTTCTAAGGCCTTTTAGATCCATATAATTTTAATTTTGAAAAATAATATACGTAGTCAAAATTCATCCCTTAATATACGACCCATATAAGGTGCTTATAGGGTGAATGTTTTAAATGCACTAAAATCCTCGGACAAATAACTCTTTATTTTATAAATTTTTTATCGGCAGAAGAATTTTCATGTTGATATATTTTACCATAGAGCAGAAAATTGGAAAAAAATGATGAAAAGTGGCATATAGTCATCTAAAGTTTCAACCCCTAGCAAGGAATGAAAACGCAGTTTTCATTTTTTGATAGCCCTCGTGAATCTCTATTATCCAGTTTTTGAGCTACTAAAAACATTCAGCGGTTCCAGAGATATTTTAAAAGAACTGATTTTTCAGGGGTAACTTCAACCCTCAATATCTCCCTTAAATTTAAGTGTGAGCACGAATGACAAAACACGCATCCCTTAGAAAAGAATGAACTACCTATATACCGAAAATCATCAAAATCGGGAGTTTCGATTTCGGGTGGTTCACTTCATTTTCTTGGCAGAAAGGAAAGGGGAGATTGAAAGAAAAAAAACAGGAAAAAAAATAGTGTTAAAGTGGTATGTTTGAACCGAAAAAAAAAACAGTTTTTGCTGCCGGTTCAGCTCCGGATTTCGCTTCGGCCAAAATTTCGGTTTTCGGTTCAGTTCCGGTTCGATGCCCTGCTTTTAATCCATAAGGACATAATAATATTCATTATTTCTCTACAATTATGTTTATCTGTAGTAACAAATGTCAAGGTTTTCCATTTTTTGTAGAATCCAATGGAGTAAAATGAAAAAAATCAATGTTTAGAGAGTCTTCAAGTAATTCTTGGTTACGCTTTTACGCTTTTTTTTGAAAATTGTAACCTTGTCCAAAATTAGCGCTTTTGGCCACCTTCCAAATGAACTACAAGGTTAAAATTTTGCTAAAATGTTCTCTAAAAACCCTCCCACAAATATTTTTAGAACCACTCGTCAACTAATAGTAGTTTCAGAGTATCGACCATATTTAGATCCGGCACCCTGTATATGGTGTACCTACTATCGATATGTTTTCTAATAATATAACATCTATAACTTATTAAAAATATTTTCGTTTATCGATACATAATCGATAGAGATTGTCGATGAAAATTCGATCGATTTCTACAATTATTATTAAATAGTTTACTACATTTCCTATCATTTATTACTATATAATATTTTATACTAGTTGTGTATAATCTAGCGACAAACGGCATATTTAATAAACTATAACCCGTTCCGTATCACAACAGGTCTATTATAAATCATAAATAAACCAATAAGTATTTAAAATTCACAAAGATTATCGGTATATAATATTATAGACTAGTTGTTGTAGTAATAATAATTTGTTGATAGCGTGTGCCCTGTTTTTAATACTAATGTCCCATGGTGCTAGCGTAATTATTACTTATATCCGGTAAGGTCGTGTGATCCTTGCATATGTTATCAATATCATCATAAGGGTCCTACAATTCTAATCGTGTGCTTGCCATCAATCAATTGATGATGATGATGATGATGATGTCACGTTCCCAGAGGCGTAACAACAGGGTAAAGTAAGCGATACTTTAGTCCCTTATCTCTAGTTTTGCATTATTTTCTTTTGTAATTATCTTCTTAAACTTTGTAACGAAATTTGTTATGGAATCATCAAAACGAAGGGGTTTAATTTAATTTAAGTTGTCCTCTTTTTATCTAAAATTAAGGTTGCGATTTCTGATCTTCACCCTGGTCGCAAACTTGCGTTACTACCGCATTTATATAAGCTGCAATCTTTGATAAAATGCATTGATGGAATTGGTGTTTGATCGAAACCAGAAGAATGTTGTTCTAATTAAGGTGATCAAAAGACGAAAGTTTTCTAGGATATCGTGCACCTTCTATTACATCAACAATAAAAGAAAAGAAATAAAGTTATAACAACGGAAATAGATAGGTAGATATTATAATAAAAGTAGATAAAAAAAAGAAAATCTTATCTATTTCGACCAACCCCCGAATGAGTGTTTCGTGTTTGTAATCAGTTCATATTTTGTAATTTAAAGCTAGAATTGTATTTTGAAAGTTTTTGAATGAAAGTTGTGTAAAACGGCATTATAAATAGTGTATAATAATTTATAATAGTTTCATTATCTCTTGTATTATATAGAGAAAAACGGTGGTAATATTACACAGTCGTAAAAGGTTTACTATTGGTATACTTTTAGTGCTGCATTGAATTGTGAGAATTTTCAGGTGTGTTTTCTTGTGTTTGTGCGTGTGTGTGTGTGTGTATATGTATATTATATACCCTAACTTTGTTATAGAAACAGAATTATCACTAAAATAGTCATTATTATTATATAGGGTCATTAGGTATGACCTGACTAGTGATCTTTTCAGCACAGAAATACTCCCTCTCCCCCTGAATTTCAGTAATTGCACCCATGTTAATTTTTATAGTCTTCATAATAAAAAAGTTAAAATTTTAACTAAATTGCATGGGCTCGTATTCTGTAAGTTTGCCAATTATACAATGGCACAGAGGCCAACAAATTCAGAAAATTTTTGAGATTTGAAGCCAGTTTTTGCTAAATATTCAGTTTTTATTGAATTTTGTGAGTGAAGTGTACAGACGAGACGATTTCGACGCTTAGGATTGCTTCTTTAGGAGAAATTTCGAATTAAAGTACAAGTTTTGAGACATTTTCGTTTTGATTTATCAGCTTGCTAGTCAAAGGGCAACAATGTAGGCAAGTTTAGTTTGAATTTTTAATCTAGATCGTAAGACATTTTTGTTATAAGTTGCTAAAAGATTTCGCTCTTTAATTGTCAAAAAAAAAAACGATTTAGAAACTTTTAGTATTTTTTTTTTGAACTAAATTCTTGACTGTTGGCTTAGGCTTTTAGCGTATTTTTGTAATAAATTAAAGAAAAATCTGTTTGGATACTTTTATTTGATTTTTCGATTGAATTTCCACTTTTATCTAATTGTAAGATTCTTAAACACTTTCCCCAAAATCAAAGTTTTTACCAAATTTTTTTATCGAATACGCCGAAAATACTCAAAAGTAATCAATTTTATTGGATTTTTAAGTTGAACTTCTTAATTTTAGTCAATGTTCGAAAACATGTTCATTCTAAATAATCAGTAAAGGGCGGATTGAAGGTCATGTGGCGAGATCTACAACACTCAAAATGCACCATTGGCGTAGTTATTTTCCGTTTCTACACCTATCTGTTAAAAATGAATGTTATTCACGTAAACCTTGATTATCCATTAGGCACTCGATTTCCCGTTACCTTTTATTATTTATCTATACTTTTTTTGCATTTTACATAACAAAAAAATGAATAATTGGTATACTTATCGATTGTATTTATCAATTTTTTAATTTTTTTTTCCGTTTATTTTTTATATCTACCACCCCCCGGCACAATCATTGACAAATAATCGAGGTTCTACTGTATAACATTAGTTTCCGAAACAAATCTTACTTACAATTAGAAATTTGCCGACAATATAAAACATTGTTAAGCTTTATTGTTTAATCCTATAGGTAATCGTATTATTTTTCGTTGAATAAAGATGAAATCAAAGAATGCCACGTATAGAAGTAACCAAATGGACATATCCGTGTTTTCATCTTTAGTTAATTTTTATCATCCGTGTTTCAACTTTAGTTAATTTTTAAATATTATAGGAATTTCTATTTTTATCTCACAAATCAGTCTAAGAAATAATTTATATTAAATATAAAATTCTAAGTTTGCTCTAATTTTCTTGGTTTTTAATTAATTTTAATTTTAATTGATATGAAAAGATAGGTAGACCAAAAACAAAAACAAAACAAAAAATCATAATTTTAACGATTTTTTTTGAATTTTATTCTTGTCAAAAATTGTATTTTTTTTATTTTTTCCCGTCCCTCACGAGCCGCTTTTTAAAGAATGAGAGAGAGCCACCAAAATTTCTTAGAAAGTCGGTACAACTAGACACCTGTTTTCTGGCCGTAACGTCACGACGTCTTGCTGATAGTTGAACTGGTCGGCTGCTTATCTACGTTCGGGCACTATTAGTAGAGTAAACGTTTCACACCGATAGACGGACCATGCGGGTACAACGGCTGCGGCCAATACGCTCTATACGAATTTGTCAGGAGACTAGATTTGCCTTGCTCCTTCTATGGAGCAGATATCCGCCCTTTAATAATCAGTCTTAACTGAATGTTGTTCTTGAGCCAGAGGCGTAACTTGAAATTCCCCCCCCCCCACCCGAAAGATTTTAGTTTAGGATCTTGTATAAAATATTATTTTTATATTTGTGTGGAAGTTATACTTTTTCTTAAAATAAATAAAACTTGGGCTCTTGGAGGGTCTGCCGCCCCTGCATAGCCGGCGCGCGCGGGTGCTTAGTTACGCCACTGTCTTGAGCCTATAATTAAGGCACTTTTAGCTTTTTTTTGTAGTCCTAAATCATCACTTTTAGGTCCATTTTTGCTTCATCTTCGTAAGCTCGCCTTAAAAAAACCTTAGCTTATATCAAACTAACTGTAGGTTTACACACATTTGGGCCCACATACAGGTCTTAACTTATGTTAAATAACTGTATATAAATCCAGGTTTAGCTGGATTTAACGCAAGATCTTGTTAAGGCGAGTTTAGGTAGAAGAAAAACAGGGTATATTAGAGGACCTCTATATTAGAAACCCTCCAAATCAACATTTTAATAAAAGTAGTAAATCAAAATGTTTATGTCTTGCATATTGCATATAAGAGAAGGTCATGCTTCATTATTTTGCATAGGGCGTCACAAATTACAACTTCGGCCCTGAGCACAAATGGTCGGTTTCATCAATCCGAATTACTTTAAGCATTTTATGAGTGGATTACCACAAAAAATAGCTGTTTCCTATCGGCTGTATTACAAATGACACAAGCGTGGTAGTAAACAGGGCCTGTCTGAGAATCGGGCAATTGCCCGGTGAGCCAGTACGCTCCTGGCTGACTGGTTACTACCACCTACGCTTGTGTCATTTGTTTGGATATAGTAACGTATTTACAAAAGACATTAAACGGGCAAATTTAACATTGATAAAATGTATACAATAAAAAACTATATTTATCTGAAAATTCAACAAAAAAACTTAAGAGAAAATTGTACAATAATTAATTGTAAGTAACACAGAATTAATCAGCTAGTAACATCATATGTAGTAGCTTTATAAGCATCATCTGGACTTTTATAATCAATCTTATCTTTATTATCTTTATCAGGTAGATTAGATTGTTGTAATATTGTTTTATGAAGTACTAAATGTGTTATACTACATAGAATACCAACTCCAGCGAAAATTTGTAATGTTGCACTACCCCCAATATATTTATAAAGTAAACCACCGATTATACTACCAATTGCATATCCTAAAATTTTATCAAATCATATCAAATTTTATCAATAAATTAGAGAATGTTTGTAAATCTTACCAACACCATCATCCATTCCGGCAGCTATTCCTTGCATTGTAGCCGATGTACCAGGTGGTGATAATTCATTAGCATAGGCAACAATTGTCGTATAAGTTAAAGCATAAGTTGGTCCTTGTAAAAAGAATTCAATTGGTAGAATCCACCATGGTGATGGTGCAATCGATATTAAAACTAAACGTAATGAATAATTAATGAAACACATACTGAAACAATGTACATGTCCGAAACGTTCCAATATTTTACCAGATAATGAGAAAAATATCACTTCACCACCTAGTGTTTCAGCGGCTACAATTAAACCTTCAATCAATTTTATATTACCTGTATTTGTTAATGTTGCTAAATCTTCTAAATACCAAAATAAAAAATAAATGATTAAACTATCTAAAACACCAGCAAATACAGCAAATATTATAAATGTAATAACATGACGATTATTTAATAGATCTTTCAAATCTTTAAAGATATTCTTTGGTGCTTCAATTATCGGCAACTGAAAAACAATATTGTTTTAAAAAAATAGTAATAATCATGAAATTAAAATTACTTTTAATTTTATACAAGAGAATAGATCAAAAGTTGAGAATATTAACAATACAATAAATGCAGGTGTGTAACTTATTGTTTTCACTGAAAACAGATCGACAATATAGCCTGAAATTAAGGCTGTAATTCCGAAACCGATAGTGCCCCAGACTCGTTGTTTACCATAATCGTAATCCTCACCTAATCGAGGGCGAAAAAATTAACAATTTTAGTCTATACAGGGAGTCGGATATAAATATGATCGATTCTCATGGTAGTACCGTTGAGTGAACAATAACGTAGAGATTTTAGCCTAATGGGAGATTTGTAAACGAAAAATTTGTTCGGAAGATGCTGCCATTTATTTGTTAACAGTCATAATTCTTATGATTTGTTTTTTCTTGAGGGAGAGAGAAAAAACTGCGCTCTCTTAGGTAATAGATGTACTTCGATAGTGTCGTCGTCTAGTGGTCGGAATACTCACAACGCTGGTAGTACTTCAACTGTGGCGCTACCTAGTGTCGGAAGTACTTTTTTCGATTGATTGATTAAATTTGCGAGGTTACCCCGAAAACATTTTTCCTAAAGGCAACATGTTTGAGGTTGAACCTTGCAAATTTACTCGATTAAATGAATAGTTCGAATGAGATTCGGAAGAATAATCCATGAAACCAATCATATTAACATTTGATATCCCGAAATATTAAATTTTAAAAATAATTATGAACCTACTTGGTGTTTAATCAGTGTAAAACGTCTGTGATTGATCAAAATTCAAATTTTTGAGGCTTATGATTGATTGAATGCATTAATCTATGAAATTCATATCAGTTAATTAGTTAAATATTTAAAGGATTCGTAGGGGGGTCCTGGGGGACCAACCAATTCAACAAAATTAGACCCATGTAGCTCATTCCGAACTTGCTACACATTTAAAACGACTTAGAGTGATTCAAGAGTCCTCCCAAAATTAATTCTTTTAGTTTTTTCCCAATGCATTCTGGAACGGGTAGAAATGTTTTCCATTTTTTCGTATAATGCAATGTGTTAAAACGAAAAAAATCAATCTTGAGAGGGTTTTCGAGTCATTCTTAGTCGTATTACGTGTTTAACTCATCTTTGAAAATCAATGGATTGTCCAAAACGATCGTTTTTTAACCAACTTCCAAATGTGCTACGAGGTTCTAATTTTGCTGAAATAGTTTCATAAGAATCGATCACATTTAGATCCGACACCCTGTATTTAATCATTTCTTCTTACCTATTACATCAAAACAAATAGCATCACTAATTGAATTGATAACATTAAATCCTACTGTTCCTATTGACATTAATGTAACAAAGCCCCAAAATGTAAAAGTTTTGTACAAACAACTATTATCAGTCTTTTCTATATCTTCAGTACAATTAAAATCACATTTTGTATTGTTTAAATCTATTTGTTTGTCTATTATAGTACAAATTCTATAATCATCTTGACTAGTTTTAATATTGTTACTTAATTTAATTGATAATAGATCTAGTGTTTGATTTGTACATGTTGAAGTACAAAATAGACGTATTTTTAGATTATCACACTGTTGAGCACTGGCTATTTCCTAGAAATATATAGAAAAATTTAATTTAAATAACTATAAGTTAAAATATCGGCGTCAAGTCAAGTTAATGTCGGATTACTGTAATTCAAACGACCTTACTCTGAGATTAATTACGTTAATATTTAAACAATTACCGAGTAAATTTTGAAAATTATATGTGTAATAAATTCAAGAAAGTAAAATTAACAATGATAAGAGTTTTAAAAGTAGCGAAGGTCCTTTTGCCAATTAATTGAATAACAACCGGCCACTTACTTATAACTTATGATTATGATTTTACTGTATTTTATTGAAATTTAAATTAATTAGCGAATAAAAATAAAGACATATCGCGTCCAATGAACCGGGTTAAAGTTGAGATAACGTTTTATCAATGCAAAAAATTATTGTTTTGACGGATTTGTTTTAATTTATAATTTTTAAATGTGTGTGTATTCAAAAAAAAATAATGTTTTCTTTTATTAAACTACTGACTGTAACATTACATGTATCCAATATTCCATCAGTATTGTTAAACTGTAACTCCATCAATGGTCTAGCTGGTATAAAATTCATCAATGCAAACGATATAGTCATTATAACAATAAGTAACATAAAAATTGTTTTACGATAATCACGATAAACATCAACAATCATACCAAATATGGGTTTTGCCAATAGGAATACAAATGGTAAAATACCAGTAACACTACCCATAACAACTGGTGATATACCTAATTGTTTACCATAAACTGGTAATTGTGGTAGAATAGGACCCATTGCTGTAAACATTTTCGAGTAATATTTTGTTTTCGGTTTAATATAAAATTTGAAAATTACCAGCCATAAAGAAGAAATAATGCGCCTTAATAGGCAATAGATGTCGATTTATTTTCATTTTTTTGATATTTGTTAGAGAAGAAATCACATTCGAAATTTAGTAAAATAGCACGCCACTACCTACAACTGATACAAAAAAAAGGACTTTAATAATAAAATATAATGGTGGGAAACTTGTTGAGTTTATCAAAAAATTAGATAATTCTTATCAAATCCTTGTAGTATTTCCTAATCCATCTTTTTATATTGTTGTTCAATTAATTGCAAATTATATTTTTTTGTAAGATAAATTTTAATTTATCTTGCTGTTAAATTATAGGAAACTATCGATAAATAAATTAAAAATTTTAAAATCAATAAAGAATCGGCGACAACAATTGACAATTTAATAATAGAAGACAATGTAATAATACTTGATTTTAGGGTAGAGTCATTATTATATTTTACAATTGTATGTAATAGATATTACTGCAATGACTTCAAACGATCTAATTTATTTATAAAAGATCATTTTCACAACTATATTAAATCGATTCCATTGATACTAGCATCTTTCCTTCATAAATACACAATTTTAAAATGATACGAATGTTGTTAATAATTGAGAAATCATTAAAAAAATATTTTTTTATAAAATTATGAAGGTGAAAGTACTAAATTTTGTATAAGTATTTTATGAAGTAGATTCTTAAAATAATCATTTACAAAAAATATTGCTTTTCTCAAATTTTTGACATCGATTTTTCAAAATTTTTAATTCTAATAATAAAATTTTATCTACGACTTATCTAAAATGACTATTACACTTGTGGTTTTTGCAATATAATGACCTATATTATTCCCTACTATGGCTTACGAGATGGAATAATGAAACATTATTCCATCTCTTGTAAGCCAATCAGAATATAGTAATTGAATCATTGTCTCTGTGTAATATAAAAAACCATGGTAACAACAAAAATAATTCACACGATAGTTTCAACAAGTAGGCCTAAAGTGGGCGTTTTTTGTGCGATTTCGGTTATACCCGAATTAGAAAATTAGATTTTGCCTTTTGATTGTAAATTTGTGCTCTTCATCATCCTCACAACAGTTCGAATTTTGTTAAATTAATAAATTGATGACAAGTATTCAAGCAAGTGACTATCATTCGAATCAGAGCCATCTACATAGTAAATTCCATTTCAATAGACACATGGAAGAAAAATTGGCCCCACCCATGTCCCTTCTTTGTTAAATGACATGTTTCATGAATAAAAGACAGAAATACCAAATCCACAAACCAGATCTGGTTATTGTTATCTTTTAAAATAGAAAGTTGGGAATACTTTCCGCCATATTTTTAATTTCTAGACAACCTACGCTCTCTCTGTCTCTTTCTAACTGATATGTAAGTAGTATCGATGGGCGGGACCAACGTTTCTCCTATGTGTCTATTTCAAAGGACCATACGGTATAGTATCTGACTTATTAGTTATTACAATTTCATTCCTTCTACCATTTGTTAAATGTTAATAAAATTAAAGCAAACGAATAATTAATTAAAAATAAATAGTTTACAACTTGTTGTCAAGGTATTAATGTACTATTGTGATAAAAATAATTGTAAAATTTCCGTATTTATCCTCATAAAAATTTTAGATTTATTCGTTAAATTACAAATAAAAAATACGTATACGTACTTGAGTATTTTTACCAAAAATATAATCTGTTTAAAACAAGCTTAAAAGTCGCTTCGTTTCTAAATTAAGCAAGAATTTAATTTGCATTTTTATGTTTCAAATTAGTGTACATATATCAATAATTTAAAGAATTTGAATTCATGGATGAAAATTCTAGTGTGTTCGATTTTTTAATTCACAATATAGAAAAGGTACATGTAGAAGATAGTAATAGATGAACGAAATTTAAACTTTTTTCTTAATAAATAATTCAAAAATCATCGTATAATTCGGTGATGAAGAAAATAAAAAAAAAACAAGTATAAACTAACAACTTCTAACATCTTATTACTAATATTGAATTTATTGATAATCCATCAGAACGTCACAAAGTTACTAATGAACAAACAAATTCCAATATTGAAGTATTACTTTTAACCTTCGTAATGTTTTATTAAACAACAAAAGAAAAAGTAATAATGATAATTGGAAAAACATTCAAAAACAACAATAACTTACTTGTCATAAATGTATAAATATATCTAAACGATACTTTACTATTATTTATCAATCGTGAATTCACCAGAAATTCTTATTACCATTTATTGGACACAATTCATTGTTACCTACTAACATTATAAATTTATTTATAATTAGAGCATATTCAAATGAACAAGAGAACAAGTCGGGATATTATTAAACTCGTTTAAACTTGAACTACTCAATTACAACTAACAATTAAATAAACATGATAAAATATGTCTTTTCGTTCTGGGTAAAGTGGAACTACTAACTGTACAGATATTTTTAAACATCTGACCTACACTTAACAAGTTGATTAAAAAATTGTCATAATTTTATTTAAACATTAACAATTATTGTGGGTTCGTATCCCATCCAGACTTTCAAACTTTTTTTGATTGTTTTACGATGATAGATTTAAATTAATATTCAATATTACACCATTAACAATTATATAAATAAAAAAAATAAATTTTTTAGAGAAAACAAAGTTAAGATAGAATAATACCTACGATTATTACATTCCTCAAACGTTAGATGGCGGTTGCTCCACTATGTATTTTTATCCATATTTATTTATTACTTTATTTTCTTAGAAAGTAATAAGGCTAACTCAGATGTGATATTCAAAATTTAAAAAAATCTGGTATAAAGTCTTCGAAATAAAAAAAAGTGCACAAACCATGGCTTTTCACTTTTTTACAAATACTTCCTACCTGATTGTTTTTGAATTTGGTATAAGTGAAGCTTATTATTAGACGGATACTAAAGCGCTGGTAATTTTTTTTCAAAATTTTTGAATCTTTAGCTTCATTTTATTCCAATTGACTTCAACCTTAAATAAGAGTAATTAAATGGCAATCGTGCAAATTTATAGACGAATGTTTACAAAAATTTTGTTAATTAAAAAAAATTCCAATAATTAACGCATTTAGTTTATCTTTTATTCAATTGTGCAATAAACATTCATTAATATTCTCTAGAGTCTAGAGATTATCTCAATTTCGATGCGCATTTCAATCAAATCATTATTTCATCAGGAAAGTACGCTTTTTAATGTTTTGTCTTTTTTAATTCACTAAAACCACCACGTTCACTACTTGTGTTATTTTTAGGAAAACAGCGAAAATAATCAGAATAGAATTGATAGTGTTGGAAAGTTGGAAGCTTTCTAAATTTTCAAAAATATACAGCGATCGCCACTTAATGTTGGTTATATTAAATGTCAATTTCATTAACTATTGCAACAAGATTTTCTACAAAGCATACTTTCAGTGTAAATAATTTTAGTCGGTTACCACATTGCTTTAAGAGTGTATACTTAAGTTAAGTGGTGAGTAGACATTATGTAAGAAATACATAATGATTCATCAAAATCTGTCTAAACATTCGCAGCCAGTGGCGTAGTGATATTTGACTAGTTAAAGGGTCGCAATAGCAATAATTTATCTTGATTGAATTTCTAATCAAATAAAGCAATTGTTGTTCTGAAAAGAACAGATTTGTTGAAAAATAGAACAATACACAGCGAAAAAGAATAAAACAAGATACTTCTAAACGCTAACATGGTTAAATTGTAGAAAACCAAGTGGTTGTAACGCCGCTGGACTCAAACCTTCCCTAAAAATTTGAATATGGACCCGTCCGATGAAAACACGTTCGTGTGCATTATGTTTTTTTTAGATGGAATTTATTCTAAGCCCTAAATTTGACACAAATGTCAAATGTAGATGCATCCAGTTGAACCTTCCAAAAATTACTAGCATGCAGCCGTAATTTATGGAAAGAATTATATCTTTTAGTTGGTACGTCTGTAGAAGGCACTGTTGCCGATATTGGATTTTTCTATCAAAATCTTACATTCAAATAGTGGATTTCGTATACTACATATATTGAGGCCTATAGTAAATTACCAAATTGAATGACGGTCACTGTATATAGCATCTTATCTACCCTACTTCCACTGCTATCTTTCTGCACTTTTGAAACGAGAATCTATTGAGACTAAAAATCCAATTGTTCATGTTTTAAAAACATTCTTTATATAAATAAAAAATAACAACAATAATAAAAAAAATTACCTTTTCATTTATAGAAGAAAAAATCACAAATGTTTACTCAAAAGGCCAGTTACCTTATACATACATATACGTATATATAACTTATCTATTCCTGATATACAAGGTCGAATAAATAAAGCAAACACATGTTTGTTTGGATTGATACACGAGCGATGTCCGTTTATTCAAATCTTTAATTAGAATTTCAAAAATTTAGAATTGTTTTTATATTTAAATTTTGTTAACTTTAAAAAATAAATAGATAATTCTTAAATTTCCCATAATTTTCTTATAATAGCGACATCTCTTACATTTTCATTGAATCAAATACTTGAGCTATTGCCCACTAGATGGCGATACATATACAAATAGATTTTATTTTTAGCAAGTGATCTCTAACTTATTAAAAAAGAGATTTATCAATTTTTAATTGACTTTTTCGACTTAAAAAATTCATTATTTTATGGCAGCAACATCTTATCCATTTTCCTTCAATCGAATGTTTCAGCTATTGGCGACTAGATGGTGTTACATATACCTGCAGTTTAATAATTTAGAAGGATTAATTTTACTAACAACAGTAGTTTAGTTGATGTTAAATCGATTTTTTGTAACTATAAAAAAGTAATGCTTAAATTTTTAATTTTAATAATAATAAATAATATATACATAGGTTACGTCTAAATTTTCCTCTTATTTTGTATGACAGCGACAACTTATGATGACTAGATCGCGCTACATTTACTTGATTATGGAAGATTCCTGTTGCACCCACCGATTTCAGTAGTGGGCAGTTGGCAACATTGTTATTTGTCATATTTTGAGGTTATGTTAATTTTAAAATTGTGAGTATTTTTTGTGTGCTTTCCAGTTTTTTCTTTCTTTCGTTCCTGTGCCAGTTAATTTATTAATTTTGGAAATTTAGCAAATCTGGATGAAAAAATTGAAATAATGATTGCTGCGTCAGAGCCACAGGTAATTTAAATTTATGAGTTTTAATTTAAACAAACGAAAATTATTGTGTAATAATCCCCTAAAACATCTACCAACAAGCTGGAAGGCATTCCCAATTCGGTTAGTAACATTGACAAGAGAACATATTTCATCTTGTTGCACTCATGGTGATATTTTTGGGGAATTATCACACCCCACGTCCCTTAAATAGAAATACCCCAGCCCTCTCATTCATAAATTACATTATTACAAATTACAAATTTGTTTTATTTATCTTAGGAGTTTGTTCCAAGTGGACGGCAGCAAGCATTACGCCATCCGAATTCAGTACAGACACTATTTAATAATAACAATTTACCACATTTACAAGATGATTGTATGTTTGATAAATTCGAAAGAGTCTCATTAAAAGAAAAATACAACAATGAATGGTGGTTATTGAGAAAAACACCAAATAAGAATAAAATCGAACAAAATAATGAATTTATCAATGAAAATAATCGTAATAATAATCATAGTGATTTATTTGTTGGTAAATCACAGAACAGTGATTTTATTGATGATTCATTAAGTTTTAAAAGTGCCGAACGATCAACAACTTCAAATCGTACAAGTAAACGAATCTCTGATTTAAATATATCGAAATTATCAGTGAAATTAAATGTGGATTCACCGAATAAAATTGATCTGAATACAACTAATAGTGATAATAATCAATTAAAAAATCGTATATTCTCGAAAACGGACGATTTAAATTTTATGGAAGATGAATTGTATGTTAAAGGTAATACAGTCATTTGGTCAAGGGGATTGTTTAATAACAATAACAACAATAATTTTGATAATGGTAGAAAGACTATCTGTTGTTATACAAGTCCGCAAGTAATTAAACATGCATTATGGTGTACATTCTATTGTGAACGGCCAACATTTATTGATAAGCCTTATAAATTAGATAATACTAAAAATCAAACATCTATAGAAGCTGTTTGTATTATTGATACATGCAATATTCGTGTGTATACGGAGAAAGGTGAAGATTTCATTGTAGCTAAACCGTTTCAAGTTAGTAAAGTTTGGAATACTAAATATGGTATATTTCTTGAAAAGGAAATAGATTGTTAGTTATTTTTTTTTTAATTTTTATTTATATTATAATTAATATTTTTAATTATTTGTAGCTAATTTAAAAGATTTTGAATGTTGTAAGGCGAATTTATATTCATTAACTTATCCATTAGATGAAATTTGCCCGGTTACAATCTATTATAATTCATCAAATTTACAAATTTATAATAATAATAATTTACAAATTGTTTATACAAATGATGATCCAAGTATTTGTATGATCTACGATATACAAACAAGACAACATAGTGTTTATCGTATACGTAAAATACAATCAAATGAGAAGAATGAATTTATACAGAAAATTCATAATACTACATTTATTTCAACATTGGAACTATCAAATAAAGCTGTAAGTATACTATTAAACGTAAACATAATCGAGATTTACATCAATTTTTGATCGTTTTAACCAGAGCTTCGAACCTAAAACCGGAAAAGAACGAAATCTGGAGCTGAGCCGAAAACAAAATCGGTGTTTCTCGGTTCAAGCATACCACTTAAGACGATCTCTTGCTCTTTTTCTTCTTTTTTTGTCTCCTTTTTTCTCCCTTCACTGAATACACGACTGTAATAGGTACTTTAGGGCACTTAAGGGGAAGCTGGAGTCAGGCCTAGATTCAATGTCCGAAAAAGTGCCAATGATCAATTTCTCGCTTGTTTTTGAGATTATCAAACGCTATAACTAGCGTTGAATTTGGCGTTTCACAGTGCAGAGGAAAATCTCCAAGTATGTCAAAAATCATTATTAATCTATAATTTTAAAGATAAAAAAATCGTGCAGTAGTTTATTCATGTGGGGAGGGCAAATAGAGGTCGAAAAATTAAATTTTGTAAAATCGAAAAATTTACTTAAAAAAAAGAAAATTTCCCAACTTTTTCGATTTTCCAAAATTGGATTTTTGAGAACCGTTTGCCCCCCGCACATGGACAAGCTGCTGTACGATTTTTTATTTCTAAAATTGTAGACATGGCGAGGTTAAGAAAATTTTTATATGCTCCGAAACTTTCCTTTGCACTTTAGAATTTAGTGAAAATTTTCCAAAATGGAAAACTCCGTCAAATGCACCGTGAAACGCCCGATTTACCAATGATTACGATGTTTGAAGTTATAGATGCCATTTTGGTTTTTTACTATTTTCTACCCCATGGTAAAACATATCATCATGAAAATTCTTCTGCTTATAGAAAATTGCAAAATAAATCTACAATAAAGATAATTATAATTACCCTGTAAATAGCTCTTAAGGGTTGTACCATTTAAGGTCAAATTTATAAATTTAAAAACTAATCACTAGTAACTGAACCGAAAAACGAAAAAAAATGTCAATTTTACAAGGACGAAAACCAGAGCCAAACCAATACTTTTTTTATTAAACTGGAACAAAAAATAACGGTTCTAAGCCCTGATTTTAACTGAAGAACATTGATTTACTCGTTACCGTTTACCAGTTTTCTAATATAAAACATGCCTAGAATAAAACTTTTAAGTCTTGATACTCCCCGATATCTTCTCTTCATTAATATCATGCTTGTTTTTGATCGTAAATCCATTGATGTTTCAGTTGAAGACTAAGTGTTCCCCATGGGAAACATGTAAAAATAGTAATAATGTACCTTTACCGAGTCCTAAAAGTAGTCGACCATCTAGTGTGTCCGGTTTCTTTCATATTCATTCAAAATCTCACAGTTCTATGGCAACAATAAGGTAATTATTAATTATCCAATTAATTTTTTAAAATTATGCAAAAAAAATTTAGCCGTTGTCAATCACCATCATTGAAATCATCACATATTAATACATCATCAGTACAACAACAACAACATGGCAAAACAGCAACAACGAATTGTTCATTTTTCGATACATCAAGACTTACAACGAATCTTCATTCAAATTTAGGTATTTGTTTGGAATATTTATGGACAGAACCGTATTCTACTAGTACAACAACAACTCCAACTACATCGTAATTATCAAATTATACAAATTAATTAATTAATTAAGCTAAAAATTTGTAGGGATGAGACATTATCACATCCAGCTACAAAAGTATTTTTATGTGATGATCTAACAGGTCAATGGTATTTATCATATATTATAACAACAAAATATCAATTATATATGGTTAAAATTGATTTTACAAATATTGATAATATAACATTTGGTATAACAACAAGTATAAGTTGTAAAGATGCTGTACCAATACCTGGTTTAAATTTATTAGCAATCTTAGAACATAATGGTAATGTTACATTATATTCGGGTTTAACACCAGTTGGTAAACTACATATAGGTGGTACATTAGTACAACATACACCATCACCATATGTACGTCGGAATTTATCAAGAGTTAATTCACCATTTCCACGTAGAAGTAGTCTATTGCCTACAAGTAAATCAGTTGATTTAAAGATTGATGAACATTTATTATCACCAGTATTACCAGAAACACCCGGTAGTGGACCATTAGGCACAAAGAATATCCTACAAATTAATCTACCATTCGATAGTATATTATTATTATTATTATAATTAATCAATCAATTAATTTGTAATAATTATAGAAAATATTCCAAAAGTAAGTCTACAAGGCTTACAGGATCCAATAGAGAATCGTCTAACACTCCGTTACAGTGATGGCACTTATTATCGTATAATTTTACCGATATTAACGACGAGTTGTTTAATTGAGAATTGTTTAACTGCATTGTGTCAATGTTTACCAAAAGATTCCATAACGGTTGTTTTAACACGTTGGTATGCTACAAGAAATGCTCTCGGTGTACAAGAGATTAATGCTGAACAAGAATGGAATCTATTTGAAAATCTACTTTTAGGTATTTTTTTTTAAAATATTGATGCAATTTTAATAGTAATTATTTTACAATTTTTTAGAATTAATCGGTTATGAGGAAGAACAAAATAATGAGAATATTGATGAATATCCTGTAACACCATCAAATAATGCAAAACGACAAAAACATTCAATTTGTGGTAATGATGATGATTGGTTATTTTTATTAAAATCACAACATCATCAAATATCAAAAGATTCATTAAAATTCATACATCAATTATCTGAGATACCATTAGAGAATATCGTTGAGAAATTATATAAAATCAATACAAATTCAATATTATTTCAATCAATACGATTTATACATTTTTCATTACATTTACTATATGAAGATTTAAAATTGAATCTATTACGTTTAGATGATTTAAAATTATTGGTGAAATTATTGAATCGTCTGTCAAAAGATTTAAATTTAGAAAATTATTCAATTTATTATTGGAAAGATTTTCCTGAATTTTGTTCAATTGAAAATACGAATCTTATCACACAAAACGATCATAAAAATATTAATAATTTACAAATAATTAATCAAGATGAAGTTGTTAGTATTTTTGAATTTATTTATAATTTAATCCGTGGCTGTTATGATAATAATCAATTCTATCCATATATTAGAAATATTAATTGTAAATCTAAAGATATTATCCAGGTAATATTGGAATTATTTCAAAGATTTTATTACAAATTAATTTAATTTTTTATATTTAGATTTGTGGTGTAATATTGAAAGATTCCCATCCGGATATATGTTTAGAAAATCTAATAAAATCGATCGATTCAACTGAAATATTGTTAAATATAACAATGGATAAATCATTAATCGAACAAGCTTGTTTATTAATGATTGAACGTAATTTTAAGTTGAACGATTTAGATAATTTACCACCAGCGATTTATCTTTTATTCTACAGTACATTGTGGAAATGTCGTGAACAACCACCAACATCATGGCCAGCTGAAGCGTATTATCTATTATGGAGGGATGATTTAGCTGCTCAAGATGTAAACAAGAGGGTAATTTGAAGAATTAATTATACAAAAATAATCATATTAAAAGTTTATTATAATTTGTAGGAAAATTTTGAATTATCTAATGATAATAATACAATTGTATCGAGTTCATCAAAGAAACAAAATGATCAAATTGACGGTATGGAAGATATTGATAATTCAATAATGAAATTACGTTTTCCTGATGATGTACGTGTTGCTGAAGCTAGAAAAATGTTACAAAGTTCGAAACCTGTACCGATTATTCTTGTACAAAGACCGGATGTTTCCGATCATGATTTTATTGAAGAACAAGAGAAGCATTTGTATGCTGTATGTACAAGAACTATGGCTTTATCTGTTGGAAGGTATTTTGTTTTGTTTTGTAATCATTAACGTGACTATACGTCCCCAATTTCCCTGGACAGTTCTGAATTTTCTGTTTGTATCCCAATTTTTGCAGCTCATTCTTTGGTTCCGAATTTATAGCATTTCTCCCGAGTATATTAGTGTAAGAAGGTGAAAGTTTAAATGCATACACACAGGATCTTTAAAAGTGGCCATTCGAAAAATCTTTTAAGGATTTGTAGGGGGGCCTTGGAGACCATTGTAGCAAAATTAGAACTTCGCAACTTATTTGAAAGTTGGCCAAAGAACGTTCGTTTTATGTAAGGTCGTGATTTTCAAAATTGAGCTAAAAACGCAGTACGACTAATGTAAGAATGACTCGGAGACCCTCCCAAAATTGATTTTTTTCCGTTTTTCTTCATTGCAATCTGGCAAAGAAAACCATTTCCACCTGTTCCAGAATAAAATAGAGAAAAACGAAAAAAATCATTGTTGAGAAGGTCTATGGGTCATTCTTAGTCGTTTTGCGTTCCTTGCTCGTTTCTGAAAATTACGACATTGTCAGAAACGAGCGTTTTTCGACCAACTTCGAAATGAGCTACAAGGTTCTAACTTTGCTAAGAATGATCTTCTACTATCCTCCCCTACAAATGCTTAAAATATTTTTCGAATCGCCTGCCAAATACTAGGAGTTTCGCTCTAATTGACCATCTTTAAAAAAAAGACCCTGTATACCTGGTGATCACTTGAAACGAAAAGTAGTTATGTTAACTCCCATTATTTGGCAAGCGACTCGAAAAATATTTCAAGGATTATAGGAGGTAGACAACATTTTAGCAAAATTAGAACCTCGTAGCTCATTTGGACAATTGCTCGTCTCGGAAAATGTCGCGATATTCAAAAACGAAGTTATTGTTAAACTGACTCGAATGGGGAATTTTTCACAATTTTTTCTAGAATGAAATGGAGAAAAAATCAATGTTGGGAGGGTCTCCGAGTCATTAATAGTCGTTTTGCGTCTTAAGCTCGTTTTTAAAAATTGGGACCTTGTCCAAAACGACCGTTTTTTGATCAATTTCCAAATGAGCTACGAGATCCTAATTCTGCTAAAATGTTCTACAAATCTTTGAAATATTTTTCAAACCACTCGCCAAATAATCGGTGTTGCCATAAGGACTTTTCGTTTATTTATTTAAATAATGTAGATTGCAAACAGAATACAAGCGTAATTTGAGAGGCCCACCATATCGGATTTTAAACAGGGGATTCCTCATCAAACGTTTATTTTAGAAAAATTGTGGTGCGGTAGTTGATTTTCTCATTACTCAATTTTTCTCCTCAACTCCCCAAAATACAGGGCTTTTTCGCTCACAGATCTCACAATCACAATTCAGACTTTCACTTACAGATATTATATGCCATGTGATTCGTAAAATATTCTAGAATTTTCTTGGGCGGTCCTTTGAGAATATTTTTGAGCAAAATTAGAACCTCTTAGCTCATTTGAAAGTTGATCAAAATCGCTCGTTTTTAGACAAGGTCAACCACATACAGAATATTTATTGGTTCTACGTACATAGTGGATAAATCTATTTCAATTTCCCCATATACTTGAACATGTTAGAGAGTGATAACACAAAGTGGGCGTTAACGTGGGTTACCACCCACTTATTTACCCTATGCATTGACAAAGATTAACAAATACGAACATAGCGTTTTGTAAACGTTAAACAAGGACAAGTGAAATAGATTTATCCAGTCCTATGTACCAAGAAATACCCTGTATAGTGACTAACAATAAGAATGATTCGAGGACCCAACCAACATTGATTTTTTGTTGGTTTTTATCCATTTTATTCTGGATCAAAAGCAAATATTCCTAATTTTTTTCTAGAATTCAACGAAAACGAAAAAATCAATCTTGGAAAAGTCTCGGAATCATTCTGAGTTATTTTATGCGTGTAGATAATCTTTGAAAATTGCAACATTATCAAAAACACGCGTTTTTTGACCCATTGAGAAATGAGCCACGAGGTTCTAATTTTGCTAAAATGGCTTCTATGTACTATCCTACAAATCCTTGAAATGTTTTTCGAATCACTCGCCGACTAATAGGAGTTTCATGAGAATTGACCATATTTAAAAAAAAAACACCATCCTGTATATATATATATATAGCGTTCCGAATTTCGAAGATAATTATAATTAGTTTTTATATAATTTTAGAGGAATGTTTACATTACGAACTTCAACGCCTGTTATCACCGAACCGTTACAAACACCTCAATTGTGTTTAACTGGTAAAGCACCGCCACGTGGTACATCTGTTGAATTAACCCATATTGATGTACCATCAAATATGAATTCTTGGCCATTATTTCATAATGGTGTAGCAAATGGTTTAAGAACAACATTAGATGCAAACAATATTGATAATACATGGATTATATTTAATAAACCGAAAGGTTCAGCTGATGAACATATGGAACATGCTGGTTTTCTAATGGCATTAGGTTTAAATGGTCATTTAAAAAATCTCGATCTATTAAGTACATATGATTATTTAGTAAAATTACATGAAATGACTAGTATTGGTATATTATTGGGTTTATCAGCAGCATTCCGTGGTACATGCAATCAACATTTAACAAAAACATTAAGTGTACATGTTGAAGCATTATTACCACCAACATCAATGGAATTAGATGTACCACAAAATGTACAAGTTGCATCATTATTAGGTGTTGGTTTATTATATCAATCAACATCACATCGACATATAATTGAGATATTATTATCAGAAATTGGTCGTCCACCAGGACCAGAAATGGAAAATTGTATTGATCGTGAATCATATTCATTAGCAGCTGGTTTAGCATTAGGTTTAGTTACATTAAAACAAGGTGAAAATCGTTTAGGTTTATCTGATTTAAATGTACCAGATACATTACATTATTATATGATTGGTGGTAATCGTAGACCATTAACTGGTTCACAAAAAGATAAATATAAAGTACCATCATTTCAAATACGTGAAGGTACAACAGTTAATTTAGATGTAACAGCACCTGGTGCTACAATTGCTTTAGGTTTAATGTATTTGGGTACTGGTAATAAAGCTGTAGCTGATTGGATGTCACCACCTGATACACAATATTTATTAGATTTTATACGGCCAGATTTCTTAATGTTACGTATATTATCCAGAGGTTAATAATTTTAAATTGTTAAATATTTATATAAAATTGATACATTTTAATGTTTCTAGCATTGATATTGTGGAACGAAATTGTACCATCAAGGGAATGGGTTGAGAATCAAATACCTAAAACGATCCGACCATTCTGTATGGTGAAACCGAAAAAGAACTTTGATATCGATTACGAAGCAATGAAGTATTATCAATTTTATTTACTTGAATATTATTATATTTATTTTCTAATTTCAGTCAAGCTTATTGCAATATTGTAACAGGAGCATGTTTTGCATTAGGTTTAAAATATGCTGGTACAGCTGATGAGAAAGTCTTTCAAACATTATTACATTTCTGTCATATGTTTGCTAAATTAACAATGAAATCATTAGCTGAATTAGCAGGTAAACCAACAGTTGAGACATGCTTAAATGTTTTATTATTATCAATATCAATGGTAATGTGTGGTAGTGGTAATTTAGAAATAATGCGTCTTATACGTTTTTTACGTCGTCGTGTTGGTATAACAACCAGTAATGTTGTTACATATGGTTCACATTTAGCTATACATATGTCATTAGGTTTATTATTTTTGGGTGGTGGACGTTATACATTATCAAATACACCAGAAAATATAGCTGCATTAATATGTGCATTCTATCCAAAATTTCCAACGCATAGTAATGATAATCGTTATCATTTACAAGCATTTCGACATCTTTATGTATTAGCTGTTGAACCACGTCTTGTTATACCACGTGATGTACACACGAAAAAATGCTGTTATGCTAATTTACGTGTTATTAAATTTGATGGTAGTAGTTTTACAATGAGAGGACCTGATATTTTACCAGATTTAAATACTTTATTAAAAGTTACAGTAGATGATGAACGCTATTGGCCGGTAACGTTCGAAAAAGGTCGCAATTGGGATTCGTTAATGTAACTCATTATCTTTTTGTAAAAAAAAAACAATATTTATCATTTATTTTTCAGTAAAATATTATCAACCACTGGTTTTATTGAGGTGAAACAACGTGCTGGTTGTTTAAATTATTTAGTAGATAAATTCGGTTATCATAGTCAATTAGCGCGTACTTTAACACAATCTGATATAGTACCATGGGGCCCATCACCTGAGGCAATCGTCTCTTTCACACACGATGAACGTATCAAATTGTTTTGTGATCATTTCCTTACATCTGATAAATCGACGAATTTAAAACGTGAATCCAAATTAAAACAACTTCTAACAAAAATCACCTACGAGGCTGCAGTTAAAGATAAATTAATCATAATACCTGTTGTTATGTTTCTATTAAAAGTATGTAATCTTATCAATTTTTTTTTCTAATGATAATTTTTTTGTTATTGTTAGATGATTCAACAGTTGGATAATACACCGAATTCGTATAGTTTATGGCAGATGAAATTGATATCAGCACAAACATTATTACAACCAATATCTATAAATTTATTATCAACAGAAATTCTATTATCTTTACAACAAGAAATTGTTAATATTTTAGAGAAATGGGAGAATAGTTTCTATCAAGAATTATTATCTTATATTAACGGTAAAGTTACTCGTAGTTTAAATATTAAATATATTTCTGCATTTGTTACATACTATGATCTACCATTTAATGAACGTATCGATGGTGAGTTATTAAAAAATCTGTATAATTTACAAAAGAAATACCCATTGAAAACAGTTGAGAAAATATTAATGTTATGTTATAAAAACGAATTTTCTATATAGTTAATAAACGAATTTTCCTATAGTAATTTATTTTATAAAATAAGAAAATCCCTAGAATCCAACAGAATCCCGATGTGTCTGGATCAATAATTCTGTACCGGGAAACTGGAGCGTGTCCTCTTGTTGTAAAGCCAAGTCTATTCTTGTTTTATTTAAACGAAAAAATGCCAGATTCGGATAAATCTTTAAATGATATTGGTTTAAATGATACAGCTTTACCGATACCGATCCAGGTGTTTTTATGGCGACAAATCAGGTGAATTCAATTAATTATTATAATTATTGTTTAAACATTAAATTTAGTCCATTTGTTAAACCTAAATTGGGAAAATTACATGAAGCATCATGTATGGTGAGTATTTATATGTTTCCTATATTCTTTTCTAATTTGTTTCGATTTAGTTTTGTCAACATTCAATGACCGGACATCATGTAAGTATTTATTTTTCTCTAAAAAAAATGATGTTTATTTTTTGATAATTTTGATAGGAATTGAAAGAGGCGTGTAAGATGTTTGAAAAGGTTCTTGTACAAAATCTACAATCGGGTTTAAAGCCGGATTTAGCTGCAGCGATACGTTCTATACCGCGCTGGAAATTGATACAATCATCATTGCCACATGTGATGCATGCTGTAGCATCGCTTCTATTCAATCGGTATTCTATTTAATTTCCAAATATGAAGAATAAATAGTAAAATTGTGCAATTTCTAGAATGAAAGATGGAAATATTCAAAGTTTGGGTGCTGTAGAAACTAAACTTCTCTACACTTTACATTGGATTATTTTAGATGCAGCAGAAGAATGCGCTGATAATGATTTTGAAAAGGGTGAATTCCACACATCACCATTCTTCTATTTGTTTTCAATACCGACAGTGACTGTAAGTATTAGAAAGATAAATTTACACAATTTTAATTGATTATATTTGCCAGCTTTTCGTGTATTTATTTGCACCGTTGTGTCATCATTTAAAAGAGGCAGATTTTCAAAATTTCCGTTTAGAGAACGGTTTGAAAATATGGCAAGCAATGTGGGAATTCCGTCATCCGGATGCTGCCTGTTTTACATCGCATTGTAAACCGAAACCGAAATATATGAGTGGGAAATGTTATAAGCCAAAAACTCAATTTGGTGATGTCTTTCTAGGACGTAAGTAGAACTCTGATTTTGTATAAATCAAACAAAAATTTTGATAAATTTCACTTTTTATTTGCGATTCGTGTACCAGTATTGAATTCAATGGGGTGAGATTTTCCCCTGGAAGAATTACAAAGAATATTTTTTAAGATGTGATAAGTACTGTGCGTTCAGAAGAAATGGACATCGTAAAGCATGACTTTCTTCATGCTTCATTCAATTTACGGTCGCACTCCGATACAATAGTTAGGTCCCTACCCTTAGGAGTTTTTTGGCCAGATCCGTACTTGAAAATTTGAAAAAATTTAACAAACTCACATTTTCTAATTGTAATTAGGCAAAATGATTTGAGAAAAAACTTATTAAATTGGAATTCTTTGCAGTTTTTAGTGTCTCCAAAATGAGCCAATTTAGGTTGGAGAAAACAAACTAAAGGCTTAGTGGTCGTCATTTTTATTATCAGTGTCTCTAACATTTATCATTGTTTCATTTTCAATTTATTGCTCTTCCATAATTGAGGTGTAATTACTTCAATTTCTTTGCTCTAGCTTAAAGCTTACACTGTTAGGAATCTTCTTAAGTTATCTAGAGTGACCTCATAAGTCAATAAGATTTCTAATTCTAAAATGGGCCTGAAAGTTTACAATACGGTCCGTCCTCTAAACTTGCTAGAACTACCTACCATACCCTGTCGTAAATGTTACCATCCATCTCTTTACGGTCGACACTAGTAGGGGACAGCCTCGGGCGGTCCATTTATTTCTGAACGCACAGTAATTTATTTAATTTATACTAGGGCTATGCGAATAATTCGAAATGACGAATCGATTCGATATTCGTTCGAACTATTCGAGCTATTCTAATGAGCCAAACTATTCGAACCTTTCATATTATTCAAATTATTCGATCTGCACTAAATGGTAGCTATAGAGATATTTAACTGTATCTATAAAGAATATTAAAAAAGATTCGAATAATTCGAACGAATATCAAACCGAATATTATTCGATTGAATTGGATTAGGATGAGACTCGCACAGCTCTAATTTATACCTGTTTGGTAATTCATTGAATTCAAATTAATAATAATTGCACATATAGTACACATTAAAATTTATTTAAATTTAAATTCCTCCCGAGGGTAGAATCTCTGGATTCAACATTGTAGTGCACAATACTCATAGATAAAAACACAGATAGCTAAAGCATCAATTACAACAAGCATATATAAAGCGCTCCTAAATCGTTCCCAATCAAAACGATTCTCCTCTAAATGATTTTCATACAATAAAGCTTGATTCTTTTTGAAATTCTCCTCGATTGATGTTGTATTACTCAACCAAAACAACATTAAACCATTCTCGATAAATTTCGAATAATAATCATTAAAAATCCGTGTAAATGGTGAATATTTTTTCAAACCAAATGCAATATAATACGTATCGAAGCATTCACGTAAAACTGTTAATTGTCTCTTCTCATCCATGTATAAACCATCGATATCAGTTAGGAAATTATTGCGTAATTTCTTTGTAACAATACCATGGGCTTTTTGGCGATGTTTTGTTGATAATTTTGATAAATCATTGAATTTCTTCAACGGTGAATTACGGAAATAATCCATCAAGTATTCTTCATGTAACCATAAGATTTTCTTTTCGACCATATCCTCAACAGTATTGATACGATTTATATATTTTGGATTTGTTATAGAACTTGTAATACCAGCACCATAATACGTTGATAGAATCACACTAAAACAACACAAGATGGCAAAAACAATACGGACAGTACGCTGATTTGGACGTGGTGTGAATTGAACAGCGCCTGATAAATTTAAATGTAATATATCGAAGAATATCGCCACCCTATCACGATACAGTCTCTCATTTCGATATTTCTGATATACTGTAATTGCTAAATTTATAATAATATAAATTAGTATTAAAAATCCAAGAATTAAGAACCAAAGTTCAATGGAGAATACTTGTAGGATAAATGTAGAATGTGGCAATAATCTCGGTTTCGGTACTAAGAATGTTAAACATACTTGTTCTAACGGGTAAGTTGTATCGACATTTAATTCACTTAATACATTATGCCATTGTGAACACGGTGCTAGATCCATTGTTTTATTAGCAACCAATAAACGAACTGTTGTCCAATAATCATTTGAACGCAATAGAGTTTTATTTTTCGTTAATATCAAATATTGATGTGGCCATTTCTTTATTACTTCATTTATTATATGATACTCAACACCACCTTTGATATTGTTGTTATCATCAACGTAAAAATAAGGTGTACATTGAAATGCTGTGATAATAAATGGTGTTTGTTGTCGAGAAAACGGCTCCCATTTGGGGCGTTGAAAAATTATCGATAAACTTTTTAAATCATTTATTTGTTGTGTTTTATTATCGTAGATTGATGATATTCTTAACTGATACGAATTCTTATCAATTTCAATTAATATAATATCAACTGCATAAATTTCCGTAATTGTTAATAGTGTACTTTTATCGAAATCTGGATTAGAATCCATTAAAATTGTTATAATTTCATAAGGTTTAATTTGATGACTATTTTGAAGGTCTTCTAGTAGCCAATTTGTGGTTTTATTCATATTTGTTGTTGTAAAAATATATCCATCACATTTCGTATTATTATTAATTAATGAATAGAACAATTCAAAATTACCGGTAATTATTGGTAAATTAACACCAATCAATGATCTACTTACAATTTTATTGATAATTGAATCATCCATTATCAAATATAAACAATTTTTTTGTTGATAGATTTCTTTAAAATAATTCTTTAAAATCATTGATGAATCTAGATAGTTTGTTATACTAATTGTTGTTATTGAATACAATAAAATTATTAATTTTAAACAGTACATAGTAATGGTGAATAGTGAATGAAGATGGTCTGATAGATTAGAATCAAACTCATTAAGGGCAGAATTAATGGTTGGGTAAATATATTAAGGAGAGTGTTTGAAAAAACTAGTTAGAAAGCTTGGTAAACATGAGAATTTCAAACTAACTTCTAAGTACTTTGTTGTTATAATCAAGCTTTATTGTTTTAATACTCAAAGAAAATCGTTACGATTAATAAATTCAACAATATGTTTAATGCAGTAGCGACTCGTGACTCAAATTACTACGCCTATGCTAAAGAAATAGTGTACAATTTTGATAAAGTTTGAGTAATAGAAAGAGTTCGGTTGATTATTCGGCTTAATTCCTCTCCAGTCATGCCAAATGAGCACTATAATGTTTCGCGCTTTAAAAATTGATCGATATCGTTATGTTTTAATGGAGAATCGCACGCAGAAATGTTCCTACGCTAAAGGGCCTCAGTAGACATCTCTCGATTCGGCGTGCGAAAATTACCAATTTTCAAACGCTTATTTTTTAAGATTTTATATATTTTATATATCTAAAGCTTTTTATTTTGGAAAAAATTGATAAAATTCTGAGTCACAGACATCTATTGGACTCTGTTTTTTTTCGTACATTTTCCTTCATAATTGGCTAAAACTTAGCCAATATTATTGATTTTCCTTTATTATCAAATTAACTTAGGTAGAAAATTGAAAGAGCTTTTCAAGTCTTCAAGAATCTTCCCGATAGGCTTGTTAGTTTCCGATAACTGAAGAAAAAAAATGAACATTGATGTCTTGCGATTTTAAAAATTAAGTGAATCACGGAAAATTTGAACCCCTTTTCACTCATTATTTAGAACTTTAGGACTATTAAAATTAATTAATTTGCTTGAAAATTGATATGAAAATGTTGAAAAATCTATCTACTTCTTCACCATGTTGGAAAATATTTTGAAAATCTCTGGTCGTTTACATTTATATAATGAGACCATGCCTCCTGCTTCTACTGAATAAAGTTTGATAATGTTTTTTTATTAATTTCCTCTTTGTTCGTTCGCCATTCTGTTTATTTATTTCAGTTTTTTTTTAATCGGTTGATGTTCTTGCTGTTGGACTAGCGGCTGCTATAAGCAAAAGGCGTAGTTTCATTTATAAATATAAACATGGTCTGACAAGGAAAATGAACTGACATAAGACTGGAATAAGACAGATGCACCTTAAAATGCTCATCTAAAGTACGTTTATTTTTTTCAATATCTTAAAGTAATGTCCACTGAGGTCCTTTAATTTATGCGATTTTTTCAAGCGTTTCATGATACAATCGACTCGACCCTGTTAACTTGTTGATTCCCAAAATATTTCCGATCGCTTTTATTTGTGTCGTCTTTCTCAGGAAAATCATTCGATGATTATCTTGGCCATGAGAGTCCAACAAGTCAAGCCGTTAGTGCTTCAAGTTCTGAACAACAACACTTATTCACTGGTGGTGTTCCTGTAACAACTGTAACGACAGTAACAGCATCTTTTACGAAAATTGATGATGAGGTAACATAGAATAAAAGAAACACGTAAAATTTCCAATCTTTTCTTATCCTTTTATTAGTAAAATATGTATGTTGTAATTTTTCATTTTCAACATCCTTACTTCTTAAAATATCGATGTTGTCTGTGTTCTATCGTATCGTTAGAATAATTGGGTATCGTCCCCAAAGGATACAGTATTCCCGGAAACAATACCAGAAGAAAGTTCCAGTACTGAAGAAGAGCATGTTGTGATATTCCGCTTACCATCCTTGCACGAATCCGATGGATTTCTACGTGATCCCTCTATCTATACCGTAATTAAAATGATAATAAATTATGTATAATCAATATTTTAATTAAAATCAATTATTCTGACTGTAGGCTGAAACTAGCTTATTTCAATTAGCAATGAAAAAGAACGGTGTTGGGCGGAATAATGCGAAAATTGAACAATTATCAACATCATCAAGTTCTGATAATAAATCAGTGAAACCATCGGTTGCAAAGATTGGGTAATCTTTACAATATTCTAAATTTACATAAGTACATAGACAAACTATCTGAATTTTATATAATAGATCGGTTGATAAGGATTCTGTAGATAGCAGTAAACATCCCTCTACTACTGAGGGTGGTGGTGGTGATATCCAAGGTTCTAGGAAAACACTAACTGGTAGTCATCAAGGTGATGTAACTGCTGCAACATTTTTCGATGTAGCTGTTCTGCGATGTTTATTTATCAGTCTTTGGCAAGAAGAGGGTATCTATTGGGCTTTACATTTTCTTTACAACAGGTATTTCAATTCAAAATTCATACATTTAAAATTTACTTAAAAAAGTGTATTTAAAGATTACGGGATATAAGTGAGGAGACTTCAAATCAACAACAACCCCGTCGTCGCAGTAATTCTCTACCAATTCCAAAAATTGAAGTGTCACTATATCAGAGTACAGAAACGAAAAAATCCGATAGTAGTAGTAATAAAGATTTTATTGAAGTGCCGGAAGTTAAAGACGTATCACTTCTAGCGGGTATGAAAAACATTGACAATTTCGTAAATTCTGATAAATTAAAAATTATAGAATCTCCATATCATCAACAAAAACCAATAGATGAACAAACACATGTACGTCGTGCTAGTGAAAAGACCAAAAAACGTATGAAAATGGCCGATTTGAAAGCATTCGTCGAAACGAAATTACTGTCAAAATCGGATAAGGCCTTAGAGAAGATTGGACAAGATGATGTTAAATCGTTGGGCGAACAAGCGGTGGGTGCAAGGCGTATTCTTAGTGTATGTATCCTCTTTCTATTTCTTCTTCAACTATCAAACTTTTTTCTTTACCTCTTCTACCCTAAATAATAGGGAAAGCTTGGGCAATTTTGAATATGCGTACTCTTGTCCAGGTTTCCTCTAATACCTCTGTAGAAATAACGTTGTTTCTTACAAATTCTGTAGGATTATCATCGAAGTCTTGATACTGGTGATGAACACCTCTCAAGACCCAGTTCAGCAATGTCGAAAATGTTCGAACCGACTCCCAGTAATTTGGTAAAAGGCAAAAGTATGCCGAGTCTAAGGTAAGCAAATCATTCGCAATTTATATTCGTTGTGTGTTAAATGTTTTTATGTTTTTTTTTGTCTCTATCTATCTTTTATTACTCCTAACTGTCGTGAATGTCTTCTGATGTATTCTGTCTCTCTTAGCTGTTTAATAGATGAATTGACCGCTGGTGGGTGAGTAGTGTTATCATTATAAAATGCTCTAATTTATAGTAAAACTCAGCATTATTCTTATCAACAACACAAATACAATGCTGTATTTCGCTATAATTTCAAATGTTTTAGAATTTAGAATCTTTAGATGCTTATGCTTAACATGCTTAAATTTCAATTAATTATAACCTCTAATTTATTAATTAACACAACAGGTATATAGGAGAGATCCATTGGGATAAACGAAGACCAAGTCGTTATGAAAAACCAACACAACCGATGGCCAATCCGATAATTACCGTTACAGAGCATACACCAACTCCATCACCTGATTACCTTAAAAGACAGGTATTGTATTGATATAATTAAATTATAATAATAACAATAAAATTGCAAATTTATTTACTAAGGGATCAATGGATAGTCAATTGGACGCTGCTAGTTTATCTGGTAGTAAATTAGGGAATTGGCAAGAAAGGAAAGCGAGTTTAACTAGATCCCAAACTGATTCCAACATCACCTATGCAGGTGACGAAATTCCTGAAGCACCTGGTGCTACTTGTTACATTACTAAAGATGGAGATATCGATTTTCAAGTTGTATTAAAAGTAAATATTTAATCTATAGTTAAAATTGTTAATTTTTAACATTAATTGATAATTTGATTTAGGCGGTACATACTACAGCCCAAAGAGATAGTAATTCCTGTACTGTACGTGTTCTTGAAGTTATTTTAAACCTAGTTGAAATCCTTATGGATATGGGTGTGTTAAAACAATGCCTTAGAGATGAAATGACCGGTACAGGAGGCAATATTGCATCTACTGGTCAATCAAGTATTCCTGGCAAAAAAGTACCAGCTAGCAATACGTGTACATCTCTAGGTAGTGAAATTGAGAAATCAACAAAACCTGTAACAGCTCATCGTTTAATTATGAATACAATTATGAGGTGTTTTTTTTCTTCTCTACCTATATTTTGTTCAATTTCTATTTAGGTGTTTTAATGTGTTTGTTAGAGTATTGAAACATTTGGGTTGTCCACATGGTTGTGCTGATGGTCAACGTGGACCTGCTGCTGAATTTCTACGAACACAATGTCAAAATATTTTGGCTAAATTGAATCGAGCTAGTTCAAAACAGTTTAAGAGTTTCCTACGAGATTATATTAAATTTCAAACATTATCAGAAATTATGGATTTATTTCATGCTTATGTTGGATATTGTATCGATCCTACTTCATTATTGTCGCCGTTAAGTAAGTTGGATATTGTGTTTAAGTGATTGTTGGTGTTTATTGATAGCGTTTATCAAAAATGTCAACTGTATTCTATTTTGAGGCATATAAGGTGTAATCAAAATCACTTTCAATATTCAAACCTCACTATCCCTATGTGAAATAGAGAGCAATAAACGTATTTTGCAGGATCAAAAGGAAAAATTTTACTAAAATTGCAAAACTTTTGAACCATTGTTTGATGGTCGCTGTTTAAGTACAAACCTGCCGTAATATTGTTGACGATAGTTGATAAGAAAGCGGGTGTCATAACACTTCTCGGATTTACATTGGACAACCCACACAAATCTTACTAACATACTTATTGAACATACACACAACACATTTAATTAAAAACTATAGAAATTGTTCAAAGGGCACCCACCCCACGGTTACACACAAAACTATACGCTACTTAGCAGGGAGCGGTGCACGTTTCGGCAGTTGCCGAATCTCGTTTGCAGCTATTGCTAGTTGTAAATTCGGGTCTGCAACTGTTCGACATTTCTTACCGGCACTGAATACACTAATTGTTTCGCATGGTCTCATAAAAAATGAGAGAAATATGGAAATTTATAGACAATAAACATAATAATCCTGCAATCAACGCTCCCGTGGCACTCGCAATCGAACGCTGAACGTTGATCAATATCAGCTGAGGGGTATTAACAATAACAAAATATGTCGGATAAACACAATTATTTATACTTAAGCTTGTTCTAGTAGAATCTTGGCCAAATTTTTAACCTTTTTTTCTCGAAAACAGTGCCCTACCGCACCTTAATGTATTATAAAAATCAGCTCAATTTTTCGGGCTCTACACGTGGTTTGAAGATTGTAAGAAATTTCGATTACATCCTGTATAGTTGCCAGTTTTGTAATTTTACATATCTATACTATTTTTATATTTATACAATAGTAAACGAATACATTTGTTTCGCTATACTACATACTAAGAAACAAAAAATTGTTCTAATAACAAGCACTCTACTTCTCCACACAAATACTGTCCAAAATTGACAATGGACTTGTTTCTAAATAATGTCACTCACCTTGTAAAACTAGTGTATGTGCTATGCTGTGCTCCATAGAGAACTGGTCTCGTTTATTATTATTTTTTTTTTCTCCCAAACTCTTTGCTTCTAATTTTTCAACGTTGTTAGCCTAGATTAGAGACAAAAAGCTTTGAAAATTGGCATAATTTGTGCACACATAGAAAATCCATATTGTATCACGTTGCTGTTCTAAATATACCTATGAAACTCCTATTAGTTAACGGGTGATTCGAAAAATATTTCAAGCATTTGTAAAGGGATCGCTAGAGAGAATTTCAGAAAAATAAGAATCTTAGTTAGTAGCTCATTTGTAAGTTGGTCGAAAAACGATTGCTGTTCAAAAACGAGATAAACACGCAAAACTATTAGGAATGACTCGGAGAAAAGGCGAAGAAGTCAATGTTGGGAGGATCCTCGAGTCATTCTAAGCCTTTTAACGCGTATAACTCGTTTTTGAAGATTGCGACATTGTCCAAAACGAGCGTTTCTTGACGTAACTTTTTAAATGAGATACAAGATTCCAATTTTGCTGAAATTCTCTCAAATGAGCCACCTATAAATGCTTGAAATAATTTCGAACCTTCCGCCAACTAATTAGAGTTCCATATCAATTGGGTACATTTATTTCAGCACTGTGGTATATCCATACAATAATCATTATGGATGCCTAAACATAAATGTCATAATTTCAAAGCTGTAAATATTTTGAGTAACAACATTCTATACAGACCAGAAGCGGGGCTCTAGCAAGTCACCAGACACAGTATCGCAAGGTGGTGGTTATCCAACGAACTTTGGCACAGGCGCAGGTGGTGGGAGTATTCGTGGTGTCGAAGGCCAAATTATTTCACATATATTAAAACCATTGGTGACAAGATTTGTAAATTCATCGAAGGATATTAAAATGCCAGAAAATCTTGTAAGATTATCATCATTGAATTATCTTTAAATTTTTTATATTAACAATAAACATCATAATTTAGGGTCTATATTGTGAAATTCGTCAATTGATGACTTATGTTAAAGAAGCTCATGGTAGCACTTTTAGAAGAGTTGCATTAAGTGCTTTATTAGATACAGCTAATCGACCAAGTAAAAAAGAAGGCAACGTACAGACTACTAGAGTTATTAAGTAAACACACTATTTACTAACAATTTTCTTCAAATTTTTTGATATCAAAAATTATAGACACATGCATCAGTCTGATATAGAGGACCAACCGGATGCTTCAGCTGACACCTTTTACACAATTGATGAAAGAGGCGTTAGGAAGTTGTTATTTAAAAAAAGAAGTACCTCTTCAACTTGTGCCGTTCGTTATATCCATCTATACAGGGTTGCTGCTGTAAATATGTCAAATTCGTATGAAAGTCTTATTAGTTGGCGGGTGATCTGACTAAGGCTTTAAAGATTTTTAGGGCCCCCCTCGAGAACGTTTTAGAAACATTAGAACCTCCTAGCTCGTCTTAAAGTTGGTCAAAAAACGATCGTTTTGGACATTGTCGGAATTTTCAAAAAGCAGCCAAGCACGCAAAACGACTAAAAATGACCTGTAGACCCTTCAAACAGTGATTTTTTCGTTTTTCTTCATTGCATTATGAAAAATATGCGAAACATCTCCACCTGTTCCAGGACAAAATGGAGAAAAGCAAACAAATCAACGTTGAGAGGGTCTAAGAGTCATTCTTAGTTGTTTTGCATGCTTTGCTCGTTTTTGAAAACTCCTACATTGGTCAAAAGGATCCTATTTTGACCAACTTAGAAATGAGTTACGAGATTCTAATTTTGCTAAAATGTTCTCCAGGGATTCTCCTAAAAATCCTTCAAGTTTTATTCGACTCGTCCGCCAACTAATAGGAGTTTCATACGAATTTGACATATTTACAGCAGAAACCCTGTATTTTTTTTATTGATCATAAATAACTGAATAAAATTTCAGAGCTTATTAGAAACAGAAGCTGAAGAGTTGCCCAAATCAAGTCAAAGTCCTTTGGGCAATTTGAGGAAACGCCACATTTTAACACCACGACAAAGTGAGAAAACTTTAGGTACCCCAGAACCTACCACCAAAACTAAAAGCAAATCAAAACTAAGCGGAATTGGTAATTCTATCTAAAAAAAAGAAATCATAAATCACTTTTCTAAACTGGTTATTTTTAGTTAATTGGTTTAGAAGAAGTGATCAAACTTCATTGGATGATAATGAGAATCAGGATAATGGTGATTCAGGTACTGATACTTCTAGTTTCATACGTCAACCGTCCAAATATTATTCACAAAAGACATCAGGCAAAAAGTAAGAGTTTTTTTATCGAGAGGCTGTGATTTATACGAACATTTCCAGTAATGTTAGCCAAACACTTCAAAAAGCCAAACGTCGTGTTGAAGATAAATTCAATAAATTTGTTTTGAAGAAAGGGAAAAAGAAGGATGGTAGCACTGAGGAGAGTTCAGCTGGATGTAATATTTTTTTTAATTCACCTTACAAGTTTTGAAAGAATATATTTTAGATTTGAGTCGTAGGAATTCAATGGAATTTGGGGAATCATCGCGCGAGTCGGAATTTGTTGTTTTAAAAGAACGTAAACTTGTCCCAACAGCTCCTCTATACAATGGTGCAATGAGATTATCGTTTTTGTTAGAAACCTGTCCACCAGGGTCCGTTCCAGATGCTCATCTTCTTGCATCTATATTAGATTTAGTAATTTATTTCAATTATTTTTCGTTATTTTCAACAAATATAAAATTCTTAATTTTCAGCCAAATTCTGCTATAGTCGCCAAAGCAACATTACTCTTAGAATGTTGTTATTTTGTTCATTGTTGTAACAAAGGTCAATGGCCATCATGGATGAGGCTCAATTTCCCAATGTTTCGTCCTTCTGGACCTTTGCCAGCTAGAGGACCGAATACAGGAATAAGACGTTCACATATAATGCAACGTGCAGCTGGTAAAATGTTCTATCAATGGGCTGAGGTTTTAGGTCAACGTTTAGAAGAAATCATCCATGATGATAAGAATCTTGAAACACAAATAGCTGCAATGGTATTAGATGAACAGAAACAAAAAGAACTTTTAATACAAGATGAAGAAGAAGATTTCATGGATGAAGCTAGCATTAATACGTTCGGATCAAGTTGTCCAATGGCGTTACGTTTAATCGCCTGTGTTCTATTACATGAAATTACCGCTTTTCTACGAGAAACTTACCAGACTTTACCGAAATCGTCAAGAATTATAGGTAAAGAACGTCCACCACCATGGGAGAAATTATACAGTCGAGAAGCAAACAGAAGATGGAGTATGGCATTATCATCAATGGGTCATTCACAAACTTCTGCACAAAGTTTACAATCGATTGCTGGTGATCGTGATTCAGGTCAAACCGAACGAAAAATCAGTTTCGTTCTACATGAACCTGATAATGAATCAGAAGGCAGTAGTAATACAACTACTGTTACAATGCAGGTAATTGTATTGATTTAATTTACTAAATGTTTAAATAGAGTAGAAATTAGAAATCTAAAAAAGTGTTAATAGGCAATGATGCAGGGTGAAGATGGGAAACGTCAACCACCACGACCTTATTTGTTGCGTCGTGGAACAGCTGCAACAAGTGGTGGTTCATTTAAACGACGCAGTTTGAAATTACGTCGTGGCACTAAAGATGGTAAAGATATTGATAATGAATGTAAGTTTATTGTGATGTTTAGAGTTTTATTACTTAAATTTAAAGATATAGGTCCAAATTATCTTTTAGGGCGAATACCAGAAACAGTAAAACGTACCGATTCCATACAATCGAAACGTAAAGTTAGTTCAATATCAGATCGAAGTGATACCTCAGAACCGGGAGTTGCAAGTGGTGAAGAATCACCAGGTGTATTGAGCGATGATCAACCACCAGAAAGTCCTAGTGATAGTAATGATACTGATGATACTACCAAAAATATGCCTTGGATGAAGGTTAGTCACTACTATCTATCATCTCTATATTATTCAGATTTTAAAATAGAAACTATTAAACGCTTGATCTATAATTTTTGAAAATGGGGGATGATTTTTGAAGCTAATTTAAGTTGAAAGCATGAAACCTTATTACTATTTGGGCTTTTGATTACAAAACAATAAGTAGTCACTTTAGCATTCTTAGAAATCTTACTCTTAGGGGGTGAAATATTGTATGAAATTTTGAATGGAATACCGTCATTTTAAAACTAGAAGCATGAAAATTTAAAAGGGTGATATAGGGAATAAAAGTTTGTATGGGAGCTCTGTCATTTTGGAAGTTAAAACCAAAGAATACTATTATTTAGGTTTTTGAATAAAGAACATTAAACACATGATCTATCATTTTTGAAAATCCTGCCCTTAAAGTGGTGCAATGGGGGATGGTTTTTTAAGTTACTTTAAGTTGAAAGCATGAACCGTTATTACTATTTGGGCTTTTGATTACAAAAAATAACTAATCGTTTTATCATTTTTGGGAATTTTAGCTGTAAGGGGGTGAAATAAGGGATGAAAGTTTTGATGAAAGTCCTAAATTAACGTAAAATGTCTTTAGCAAATCCGCTGGCAACAGCTAGTTAACATTATAAAACTTTATTTCTTTGATTAGGTAATGGTTTTAGTTTCAAATTCTTTCTACTATTATTGTACACATCAAAATTTCTGCCATCCATTTTGTTATCGGCGTGTTATGAGAGCTTGTTCACGTCTAATTAAAGCAGTACGAAAAGTCTATGGTGAAGAATTTGGTGTTATTGAAGATAAATTATGTATGGATTTTGGTGGTAAGAAAAAAGGTAAAAAGGATAAAAATCAAAATCGTAAAGTATCCGATCAAACAAGCTCACAAGTCTCTCCAATACGTCGTAAAGATAGTGTAGGAAGAAAAGATAGAATCGATAAAAATCTAGATCAATTACATAAGCTAACACCTAAAGAATCTTCACGAGATATTGCTGATTCAGATTTTGGTGATTCGTCAAAGAAAACTAAAGATGGCAAACCATCAGAATCACCACCAATTCTAAAATACATCAAAACACAAGTAATATTAACGTCATTACAATTATTTTGTTACCACTCTAATAATAAGATATTTATAGGTTAAAGATGCTTTCCATGCTCCTTTAGCGGTATTAATTAAAGGCGCAGCAATACTCCCTGAAGAATATTTCATAGAAATTATACCAGTAGCATGGGAATTATTGTTGGAAACTAATCAAGAAGTAACAGCATGTGCTGCTTCTATATTTATATTAGCTGCAGTCAAAGCACCACAACAAGTCTCAGATATTATGCAACATGGCTTATCACATCCTGATCCAAATGTTCGAATTAATGCAATTTTACGATTTCAAGTATTGTGGAAGATGCGTTATCAAGTTTGGCCTAGAATGGAAGAAAATGCTCATATGTTATTCAAAGTACCACCACCAGGTATTGAATTTACTCTACCATCCCCTAAGATTGGTATCGAATCATTGGATGTTGTGGATTCACCTTGGGAATTGTTGGTTAAAACAAAAGTTGAAGAAGTTACAATCAATCAAGAACGACACGTATTTTTCTTATTATTTTTTTCAAAATGTAATAATAACGGTTTGAAATTTCAGCGTTCGTTAGTGACTGCAACAAAGACACGTAAAAAGCAACAAACTGAATTAATCAAGATGGCATTACAAGCTCAAGATGATAAGAAACGTGAAGAACGAGAAAATTTCTTGATAACAACAATTCCGATAACGATTCAAGCAGCTCATGAGCCTAGTCTTTACCATACCAGTGAAGAACATGAAGAAGGTGAATATTCATTAACACTCGTTCAATTAAAATTAATAAAAATTTAATTTAGTTATTGATGATGAACAAATCGATGGTCCACCACGAAATACCGGCCACCATTTACATTCAGCTCACTCGTTATTTCCATCCTGTTTATGTTCAGCTGTAGTACAGATTATTAATTTATTGGATGATGCAGCAGTTTCACCAGATGGAAATGCAGTATATGAAGTCTCTTATCAAGTTATTTGGGGTTGTTTAGTTGAGGACAGTGCATTATTTTTGAGATACATTTTAGAACGTTTAACACGCGAGAAACAAGATCAAATGTTCAAAATTCTCCGACATTTAATTCGTTTTATACCAAAACTACCCCAACAAGCCGCATTTGCTTTATACAACTATATAATTGGTTATGTAATGTTTTATGTACGTAGTCCACATGAAGATGGTCAAATGTTAATAGGAGCCGCTTTATCTTTATTATGGATGGTTGTTCATAGTGTTCATGGTATCATGTTTAAAGATTTAAAACAAATTTTGAGGAAAGAACAATGTGATGCTTCAATTTTATTAACAGCAAATGTACCATCAGCTAAGAAGATTATCGTTCATGGACCACAAGATCCAGATGCTGGTGGTATACCATCACAATTTCCAGTACAAGAAGATACACAATTTTGTCAAATATTACGTGAAGCTTTGGATTTTTTTGGTATTGAAGAGTCACGTCAACGTGAATTCTTTCTTGTTGATTATAAGACTCGTAAATTCTCTATTTTTTTTTGGTTTTAATCTTTATTAAAATATGAAAAATTGCAGATCAAATCAGAAATCCATCATCATATGTTCGTGATTATTATTTTTTCAAACGATCACAATATCCTCAATTAGAATTGGTCCATATGAAACCTGAGGAAGCTTTTAATGCATTACAAAAACAAGAACTCCTCCATAAATTCGTTGAAATCGGTAAAGTTCTATTAACTTGGGCGATTTTAAAGAATGTCGATATGGTTGTACAGCGTGTTGTTTTCCTTCATGAAGAACTAATGAAATTACCATCATTCCCACGTAAAGCTCTTGAATCAGATTTAGATCTTTATAAAGGTGGTGGTTTAGGTAAAGAATTACTTGGTTTAGATGTTCTTCATAAATTTATGTGGGTACGTTTAATTGCGCGTATGTTCGAGGCAATGGCCGGAAATTTCGCTTATTCTGGTGATATTCATTTATTTTTAAATGTTCTCAATGGTGCATTAATGCTACATTCAGAGGATGCTTGTATATTGCGTTATGTTATGGCAACTTATATTAATGCAGCATTCCATTTTAAAAATATCTTTTCAACCAATGGTTATTTGTTGATAATGCCAACTTTATTGAAAATTTATTCGAACCATCAAACAAATAAATTGGTAACAACAACTGTAGAATATGCTGTGAAACAATTTTATTTAATGAATAGAAAACCGTTTATTTTGCAAATGTTTGGATCTGTTTCGGCAATGTTAGATACTGATGAAGAGGGCACTTTTGGTGATGCTCATAAAATTCAATCGAGTTGTCTGTTTAATTTGTTATTAAGTTTAGAAACACCATCACCAGATCCTTTAAATATTGCTGAACTTGTTAAAGAGGAGAAACCATTGAAAGCTATCGATTTTTGCTATCATGATGAAAACGAAATGGTTACAATATTAGATTGTATCTCATTATGTGTAATGGTTGTTTCTTATGCTTCTGAGAGTGTTCGAGGCTATCAAATGCTTGTAATAATTGATTTAGGGACGATTTCACCAACTTCAGTTAATTCTAATGAACCGTCAGGGCCGGTTTTACGTGCCTTTGGATGGTAAGCGGTATCGTTTTTCGGGCCTCCTATCTACTTGTACAAACAAGACACAAACGTTGCGTCCTGAATACTTGTACGTGAGGAAATTCGGCGATAAACTGGAATTTATGTTGGAAAAGGCTTCCAATTTTCTATCTACTGCCTTGCAATTATTGTCAAATAAAAATATTGGCTAAGTTATAGCTAGTTAGGGGGCAAAATTACAGAAAAAATGCTCCAAGATTTCCTCCGTAATTCAGCATTTCGCCAAAATTTTCTAAAACGGAAACCTGCCTCGAACGCATCAAAAAATGGTCGTTTTAACACTGATTCACGCATTTCAATAACTCTGAAAACAGGCAAGATATCGATGATTGGCCCTTTGACGCACATTTTTGTTAAATATTGGCAAAAGAACCATTTTTTACTATTAAATTGAAAATTTGAACCTATTTTTGCTCAAAAATAATAAAAATGTTGCTTTCTAAAAAAAAGTGAAAATGAGTGCATTTTGGACCGTATAGCGCGCTCGAGATAACTCCAGCGAGTGCGTTAAGGGTTTAAGGATTGACATTTTTTGGACACCGAATCAAAAAAAAATGCAATGTGAGGCCCTTTAGCAAATAATGCAATTTTAAAAAAAACAATTGTAAAAAGATATTTAATTCGCGCCTATCAACATCGAGTCCTAACCGCCCGCTTACTCAGTTAACTGTAAAATCCAACACTGAACATTCAAAAATAATCATTGCTTATGATTTTTGATTTAAAAATCGTTCCTATAACTTATTTGTTCATTAAAACTTAACAAATGTTGGTGAAATTGACCCTTAAAATAATTTGATGGCATTTAGACTAATTAATATCGATTTTAGATAATTTTGGAAGCGATACTACCCTGTTATGTCCAACATATCCAATTGCCATCTTATAATAAAGAAGGCAAAACTGAGAAGGAGATTATACATCAACTGGCAGTCTCTATTAAAACTCTAGTAAACAACTGTGAAGCTCTGACAAAGTAACTACAATTAAAATTTCATCTTTAAATAATCATATAATTTTTTTTTAAAGGAGTTACAATGGTCCGTATAGATCGAGTCCTGAACATAAAGGTTCAAGTCAAAGAAACTACACTAGAGGTCCTTATTCGCCCGGTTTTGATTTCGAAGATGAATCACATTCGAAATTTATGAGTGAACATTCCCGTGCAAAAAGCATGTACGAGCATGATATTGAAGATTCAGAAGTATTACGTGCTGAATATCGCCGTCCTAGAGATGTTTTATTATCATTAGTTGGTGAATTTATGTGTCGAGCTACTGCACGTTTATATGAATTAAACAGAAAAAATAATCAAGAGGGGAAATTAATTGATTTACTCGATTTTCGTTCGCATGTTGTAAAATATATAAAAGTTTTATTATTGTTTCTTTTTTGGGTCAATTTTATTTTATTTTTCAGCGTTTAGCTGATATTGCTCATAGTCTTTTAAAAGTATCTCCATATGATCCGGAATCGATGGGTTGTAGAGGTCTTCAGCATTATATGAGTTACATTTTACCTGCTACAGAATGGGCGAATGATGCAATGCGGCCGGCTCTTGTTACAATTTTGAGGCGTTTAGATAAAGTTTTTCAGAAGATTTCAAAAAAACCTTCTATTCGAGTAAATCTAATATTTCTTGTTTTCGATTTATAAAGAATCAATGATAAATTTCAGAGAAATACCGATTGGGACGCCGCAGCAGGTCTATTAAAAGGAATATACGATACGATGATGAAATATCCATACGTTATGCACTGGCAACATATCAAAGCTCTTATAAATACTTGCCAGGTAATTATTAGTATATTATACAACTCGCTATAATGTGTGCTATTATTACCGAGAATGAAATTTACAGCACGAGCGAGCAAGTTGTTGTGATCATTCTAGGTAATAATCAGCATTCATTATAAGCGAGTTGAATACTATACTTTATCTACGACTTATTTCTAAGTGTATAAGTGTACTGGTGGTGTACAAGAATATTTACCTTCTTCATTATTTTCGATTTTAGAATCGCGCAAAAAACGGACACTTTACAACAGTTTTACAGCTGTCGTTTTATTTATTTTTGTCGTTACAATGTTTTTTATGGTATATTACATAGAAACAATGATTCAAATACTATTTTCTGATTGGCTTACGAGAGAGAGAGGGAATAATGGTTCATTAATCCATCTCGTAAGCCATAGTAGGCAATAATATAGGGCATTATATCGCAAAAACCACAAGTGTTATAGTCACTTTATATATAAGTCGTAGATAAAAATCATTATCCAAGAGAGAGGTGTATTTAAAATAAATTCTTGTAGACATTAATTGTTAGCGATATTTGTAATTCAGAGGGCTTAAGTTCAGCAACGGCTGCTTTAATGAATCAAGCACCACCTGCACACTTCTGTTCTATGGTAGTCCGATTAATTGCCCTTCAAATACAAATTTCAAGCGTAATTATCTAGTAAGAAAATGTATTTTTACAAATTAATTATGATCAATTTTAGGATCATTGTACTTTAGAGCAAGTTTGTGGTGGTAGTTCAACGTTTCCAACACAAGAGAAGACAGAAAGTATGATTATGAATTTGATTATGCCTTTATGTCTTCGTGTAGGAAGTGGTCGAAAAGGTAGCCCTTTATCAATGATCTTATCAACGTCAAAACATTTTATTTTTGTATTGTAGATGTGTCAGCAATGAAACAAATCGATATTAATTTCGCTTTAACATTAGTATTACATGCTATGAGTCCACCAAATACGAAACCATTAGCATCATCAGGTCCAAATTTAAAAAGTGCTACCGAAATACGTACTGGAAGTTTAACTTTTACAGGAACACGAGATACGAAAACATCAGCCAAGATCAATACATCTTTATATCAAGTTTCATTTTTAGGTTTAAAATTATAAACAAATTGATATTTTTATAGATTTTGTTTTTTTGTTTAAAATGTTACAGCTTTGAAAATTATGACGATTTGTTTTGAGGGTCAATTAATAACAGTATGGACGAAAATTGCAAGGACAATGAGAGAATTGGGGAAAAGAAATGAAGCGGCTACGTTCCTATGGGATTTCCTTGATTTTGTTGTTACACACAGAACACCGCTTTTTATCTTAATGCAACCTTTCATCTTTCAAAAAGTATACGTTCAATACAGGATGTTCTTTTTGAAAGTAGTCAATTTTAATGAAACTCCTGTTAGTTAACGAGCAATTCGAAAAATATCTCAAGAATTTGTTGAATGGTCCCTGTCAAAAAAGGCTCGTTTCTGACAGTATCGCAAAAACGATCAAGGCATGCAAAACGAGTAAGAATGACTCATATACCCTCCCAATAGTGATTTTTTTCGCTTTACTCCTCTTTATTGTAGAATAGGTAGGAATATTTTGCATTTTCCCAGAATGCAATGGAGAAAAACGAAAAAAAACCGAGTCATTCTTAGTCGTTTAGCGGCCTTTACTCATTTTGAAAATTGCGACTTTCTTCAAAATGAGTGTTTTTAAATGAGCTACGAGGTTCTAATTTTGCTAGAACGATTTCCTTATAGATCTTTGAAATATTTTCGAATCGCTAGCCTACTAGAAGGAGTTTCCTAAGAATTAACCACTTTAAAAGAAACACCCTGTATGTTGAAGAATTTTTATTTGACAAGTCATATTACAGTTGGCACAACCTCCAATTTCTGATTTTGAGAGGACTATGCACGCGAAAATTCGTGATAAAATGAGAGGAATCGGTCTGCCACTACCAAAGAGTCGTGGTGCTCTACTAATGGAATTAGCACGTCATATGAAAGAATTGAAAGAAGAACTTGAAGATGGTAGATTGATTTAAATTATAAATTATTGTTTTACAAGACAAGAGTTTATAAACTAATTTTAGCTTCTGATACTACAGATACTAAAAAACAAGAAGCTACCCAACCGACTGTTCACATGACAAGTGAAACGAATCATGGCCGTCAAAGGCATTCTTTGATTGGTCTTTTTACAGGCGAAGCTCATCACGGATCAAAATCGGCATCAATAGCTGAAGCACCACAATCACAATTACCAAGTAAGTTGAAAAATGTTTTAAGTAGACATGACTTAAAACGATAAGATCCCTGACCTTCAGTACGCAGATTGTCTAAATGGACCCCACTGAGATCGTGTTGATGTCTACTACTCGTTTAAAAATATTCTCATAACTCATAATTCTAGTAGCGCCATATAGTTCACATATTCGTGTTTGGTTTAATTTGCTTGGTGGGAGGTCATACTTGTCTATGACGCAAGTGACTTATGTATATTTTCAGAACGGCATTGTCAACTTCGGTTCTGACACGTTGTTTAAACCACGCTTTCGAGCATCTCAGAGATCTTCTCGTTTCAAATCCACTATAACTCTTCTTAATTGAGTAGTTTTAGTTCCAGAATCATCGGCAAGTATTAGCTATCCTACTCAGGTGCCAAGTGATGTTCCAGATCAGAATGTTAATGGTAGTTCGACTCCTTGCAATGTTGTTACCGGTAAGAATTTTATAGTAAAACCTCACTAATAAGGACACCGACGAATACTGCTTATCAAATATGAAAGTAAATTGACACTTTAACGTTTATTTAAGATCGTTCCTCTCAAAGATCGTCCATTAGTGAAGACCATGTCGTACAGATGCCTAAATCAGAGTCATTGATTATGTCACATAAGGCACATAAACTTCGATTTGTCTCTTCTGTGGAATTTCGACATTCTTCAGGTAAAATTATTATTAAACTTTAAGACATATACAGGTGTTTTTTTTTTTTGTAAATGTGGTCTCTTCTTATAAAACTCGTATTAGTTGGCGAGCAATTTGAAAAATATTTCAAGGATTTGTAAGGAACTCCCTGTAGATCGTTTTAGCAATATTAGAACCTAGTAGCTCGTTTGGAAATTGGTCAAAAATTGCTCATTTCTGACGATGTCGCGATTTTCAAAAAGTGATTCAACACGGAAAATGACTAAAAATGATTCGAAGATCCTCCCAAGATCGATTTTTTCGTTCCTCTTAATTTTATTCTGCAGCAAGTAGGAATGTTTTTCATTTTTTTTCTAGAATGTAGTGAAGAAAAACGAAAAAAATCATTGTTGGAAGGGTCTCCGAGTTATTCTCGTTTTGAATATTTAGCTCGTTTTTAAAATCGAAATTTAGTCTAAAACGAACGTTTTTTGACAAAACTTTCAAATGAGCTACGAAGTTGTAATTTTTCTAAAATAGCCACTATCTACAATTCCTTGAAATAGGAGTTTAACAAGGATTGACCACTGTGTAATAAAAAATTAAATTTCAATTAGGCGAAACATCAACAACACCACTAAGTCCTGCTAGTCCTGTTGAAGATAGTTCAGGTGAGACACAACCAACAAAATTTCGACTCCAACGAATCAAACCACAAAGTCGTAAAACATTCCGTATGAGAAGAAGTCGTAAAAATAGTCGTATTGAAGTATCTCATATAAAATTAGAAAGTGAAGATTCACTTCAACCAAATCCACCATTTTCTCCATTGTCACCACAAGAATTACCGCTACAACAAAAAGATGAAGAACAACAACAACAACTCACACCTATTGATCCATCAAATCAATCTTGTACACTTTCTCCACAACAAACTCAATCTCAACAACAATCACCCCAACCACAACAATATCAACAAATTTCCGACCAACATCGTTTAAGAATTTCATTACGTGGTAAACCGACTGAAAGCTCTTGGGATGAGGATAGTGCCGTATCGCAAACGTCCAGTACATCTGGTTATCGTGAAAGTTATCCAGTTATGCATTTACGTGACAATTTTGAATCTAGTCCAAAAGCATTTCCACCATTAGCATCACCAGATATTAATGATTTACCATCAACTAGTAGTGCAACAACTACAAACAATTTCATGCAATGCGATAATAGTTCACCTGATTATTCGTTGAATGAAAATGGTGAGAAAACGGCACTTTTAAGCCATGATGAACGTACATTATCACAACATTCACTTTTAATGATGTTCGAACATCAGGATGAAACGACACTCATTTGAGACAGGGCCAATAGGAAGAGGCGCAGTTTAAATGATTAGACTTAATTGAAAAATTGATTAATTAAAAGATTTAAAATAATAATACTAGCTGAAAATAAGTATTTAATGATTTTTTGCTGGTTTTGCTACATCTCTTGGGAAATTTATACTTAAATCGGCGATGACATAAGCAACAGATGCCCAAAGTGCAGTGTTTTTATTTAAAGCAATGGGATCTTCAATATCCATTGTATCAGCGGCACTATGGTGGTACCAGTAGTATCTATCGTTTTCTGTGTCAATTTGTGCCCCCGGCCAACCATTTGTTGTCCACAATGTAATATCCGAACCAACATCATTATCGTATCTAGCTTGAGTTGCATTAATTGGCTGTAATAATCTAAAATTCATTGTTAATTGTAAGTAAATTTGATTTAAAATAAAATATACTTCATGATCTCCTGTAAGATACAACCACCTTGTTGACCGGCACTATACGAAATCCCAACAGGGTTGAAAGTACCACTATCAGATTCCATTAAGAAGATAAAATTATTGGATTCGTTAAGATGTGCTGAATAATATGCTTTAGCACCAATAAAACCGAATTCTTCACCGGTCCAAAGGATGCCTCTAATTGTTCGTTTTGGTTGTATACCTAAACGTTTCAATAAAACTAAAGCAGCCCATGATATAAAAAAACCACCACCATCATCCATAGCACCATATCCAACATCCCAACTATCAATATGTCCAGATACTATAACAATTTGTTCCGGTTTCTCACTACCTTCCAATTCAATTATTGTATTTCTAGAGATCTCATTCGGTAATAATTTTGCATCCATTTTCAACAGGATTTTTATCGTTTGATTACGATCTTGGATACGTTGTAACATATGAGCATCTTCAACAGTAATTGCAGCAACTGGTATTTGTGTAACATTGTCCTCATATTCTTGCATTCCTGTATGTGGTGTATACATTGAAAAAGGTGTAATTGATCGAACCAATGCTGCAACAGCACCGTATTTTGCTGCTTCAGAGGCTCCACGACTACGATAAACTACAGTCACACCATAACTGACATAATCTACATTGTAAACAATGATTTTGCCACGTGCACGATCACCTTTCGCTTTCAAATCGTCAAAAGATCGAACCACTAATACTTCAGCAAGAATTCCTTCAACTGGTGTTCCGACACTGTAACCGAGGCCCAACATACTGAGGCTTTGATTGCGCGGCTCAACCATCATTACTGATTCCTTGCCTCTATTTTAAAAACAATCAAATTAAATGTTTACTGATAAAAAAAAAATTGGTATGCGATTGACCCTGCAGGCCATTCCTGAAACTTCCCGTTAAGTTTTTAAAGCTCCAAAATTATTGTGAGGAGTACAAATTTGATTGGTTAAGGAATTTTCAAAAAACACTTTTCGATATTTTTCGACAACGGTATCTCGCGAACAAATCGACGGTTTTTGACTAGCTTTGCGGTAATCGACACTGTTTGTGAAGCTCCAAAATTATTGTAAGGAGTATAAATTTGATTGGTTGAATAATTTTGAGATTATGTTGAAAAAACACTTTTTTCGAAATTTTTCGACAACGATAACTCGTGAGCGAATCAACCGATTTTGATCGTTCAAACGGCATTCGACGTCATTAGTTGAGGTTAAGAGCTGATTAGATTATGGAATTGATCGGTACAGCAGATCAATAGTTATTTTGAAAATACATGATTTTAACAAGAAAAATTTTTCGGTTTTTTTGGAATTTCTCAAAATCCATCGGGCCGAAATCTAAGTTTGGTGGAACCCTTTCGAATGCCCTAAAGAGCGTTGCAATACGTCGATCCGTTCAAAGGTTATGAGCTGCTTACATACTCTTCCCACACACACATACAGCCATACAGACACCCTCGCAAAAATAGTCAAAATAGCTTCCTAGGGCCCCGAAACGTCGAGATCTGCTGAAAATTTAATTTTCGAAAATCGGGGTAAAACCAATAACTTCCCGAAATTTTGAAAATTTTCAATTTTCTTAGCGGGAAGTTGAAAAAAAGATAATGTAGCCTTACCGGACCCAATTAACAGCGTCCACTTCTTCCGTTCGTATCTTATCCATACCGTAATCTTTCGATAGTTGTATCATGTAATCGATAGCATTCTCTAAATTTTGAGTTGCTAATTTTCGATTACCGAATTTGTCAATGAAATTGGCCAATTCGTTGTAGGTGACATTTTCAAAATCACCTTTTGTTGCACGTTCAATGATCAATTTAACCGTTGCACTATAAGAAGAGATTTCTTTCACAAGATCATTGGATAGATGGCAATCATCCACATAATTATTTAATACACCACATGATATAATGTTCATTAATAATAAACTGATGATTATTTGACAAACAATCATTATGTTGGAATGAGAACAATAATATGACAGTTTAAAATGAATTGTTCGCTTTTATATGGATGCGTTTCGAATTTTGACCTGTGTTTTTGCTACAACGTTCGTCAAACAAATCATTATCATGATAATTCCAACAAATCTTTATCGCTTTGTATTTAATTAGTTTTTAAATACCGGGTGATTCATCTAAAACGAAAAGTCCTTATGGCAACACCCATTAAATATTTGGCGAGCGATTCGAAAAATATTTCAAGGATTCATAAGAGGATAGCTAAACATTAATTTAGCAAAATTGAAGCCTCGTAGCTCATTTCTGACGATGTGTCGATTTTTAAAAATGAACTCGGAATGACTCGACGATCCTACCAACATTGATTTTTTTCATTTATCTTAATTTTATTCTGGAATAGGTGGAGATGTATCGCATTTTTTAGAATTTAATGAAGAAAAACGAAAAAATCAATGTTGGGATGGTGTCCTAGTCATTCTTAGTCGTTTTGCGTCTTTAGCTTGTTTTTGAAAATCGCGACCTTATCGAAAACGAACGTTTTTCCACCAACTTTCCAATGAGCTACGAGGTTCCAATTTTAATAAACTCTCCTGGTGGAAATAATTCCAATTCCAATTTGTATCCATTTTCTGACTTTTTCCGAGTTTTTCAGAGATAATAAGGTTTTGTAGAGAAAATAAGAAAGTCTCAGAGATTTTCAGAGAAAATTTCCACCAGGTTTTTCTGGGAACCCCCTATAAATCCTTGAAATATTTTTCGAATCACTTGCTAAATAGTGGTAGTTGCCATAAGAACTTTTTTTTTAAGTAAATCACCCGGTAATTTGCGATAAAGCTATTGATTTGTTATAAATGTACAAATCTATTAAATGGGTGACAATGCTACTGATATGCATTTCGTAAGTTTCCTTAAAATATTTGCTTTTGCTCTCCAATCATGACATCATTGATTTTATCAAATTTTAATACTTATACTTTTCGTAATAAAACAATAACTACATACAGGGCCGGCGCTAGCGCTGCGACAACTCAGGCACTGTCTGAGGACGGCATTTTACAGGAGCGGCAAAATTACGAATCAATGTCATTATTTAGTAAATGTTCAAAAAGTAAGATATTTTAGTTATAAATCATCAATTTTTAATAAATTTAAGACTTGTAATCCACTTTTCGAGCTAAAATCTTTTCTTTAATTAGGGTCGTTTTCACCAACGTCTGTTAAATTCTAACGAACAAATAAATCATAGAAACTGTTCAGTATCGGAGTAGCCCAACGGTCAACAGATTCATCTGTTGGGGATCAACAGTGTCGGATTATACAGTAAGTTGAGTAAGCGGGTGCTTTAGACCTGAAGTCGAAAGGGACCCATCAACATTCAAATGAAAAAAATTTTCCCCAAAATTTTAGTTTATGAATTGCACTTTTTTCTTAATGGCATCTTTTTTGATTCGATGTCCAAAAATTGGCAATTTTTAATCATTGATAGCTCTTTTGTTTTTTTTGTAGGATCGCTTTCACCAACGTCAGTTAAATTTTAACGAACAAATAAGTCAGAAACGATTTTTATAACCATAGCAACGATTGTTTCTAACTGACCATTAGGTTTAATTGAAATTGGTGAAATAGTCCCTCAGTCATTGAAATATGTAAACTAACGTTAGAACAGCCATTTTTTGGTGCATTCATGGACATTTTCCGTTTTTTTTTTTTTTTTTTGGAAAATTGGCATAATTCTGAATTTCCAAGGAAAATATTGGAATCCCTTTTTTATGTATTTTCTCCCATAACTGGCCATAACTTAGCCACTGTTATTTATTTGACGACGATTGATAGGCAGTAGATAGCAAATTGAAAGCGTTTTGCAAGACAGTGCGGGGGCCCAGTGTCAAAGGCGGCTCAACAAAGTTTTCTCAAAATATTTTAGCTCAATAATATGTCTAATACATATCTCTTAATGAATGATTTACCTTTAAACTTTAGTTGAGTCATTATGTAACATACTAATGAGTAGAGGGGCCCTTTGGTTACGGGGGCCCTGAGATTTTCCGCTACGCCACTGCTTCATGAAATTTTTCGATAGGGTTGTTGAAAATGTCAAAAATTTCATTTCAAGATTTGTTTTACAATTTTAAAGATATAGAATTGTACAGTACCTTGTTTAAAATTTTATCATTGGGAAGGAAATTCGACATGCGAAAATTTTTCTGAAAAGCTTTTCCTAGATTTTATGTTTTATTTTCACCTTTTAAAGGTAATTATTTTGCAATCAAATTTTACATATTTAGTTTGTAGAGAATTTTATTTATCCGATAATAACATAAGCAGACCCGGGGCTCGAAAAACGACACCGCTTATTGTCAAAAGACACAAAAATTTTGAATAATAAAATAATAAACGAAAGATACCGTGTCATTCACATTAGACGAAAAGGTCTTGTTAAGGCGAGCTTAAGTAGAGAAAGAAAACCGGGCCTTAAACGATTTGACTTAATTAATAAAATTAGTCTACAATAGACTCAGTAGCCACTTGCCACTGTAATAAATTGTAAGATCGTTCTTCCAAAAAGCAGCTAATTTTTCAACATATATTTTGTAGGTATAATTATTAATGAATGTTGAGATTGGGGTACTTTTTATAGTGGTACCTCATCCACGGGATCCAGACGATTAAGCCTACATTTCAAGGCAAGCTGATTTCTCCCTACCATACCCAAATAGTCCAGTCATCTTAGGCAAATATCTCGGGAAATCGACATACCCAATATATTATCACATTTATCACGTAAAAACTTGTATTTTGGCATCCTAAAACTGTTCTCAAAATTCACATAGGTATAATTGGATGGTCGCAAGTCTTAAACTCAGAGATCAAATATCTCATTTTCTATAGGTTTTACGTTATTTGTATTTATAATCAATATTGTAGAGAATTAAATTCTCTACAACTTTTGTATTTAACATTTTTTCATACCTTGAACTGTTTTGGAAATAGAGGGCGGAGAGCGCGCGGCCATGTTATTAAAAACATTAGTTAAAATTTTACTTCCTTTCTTCTTTATATATATAGAAAGTCATTAGTAGGTATAAATTAGATTAGAATTAAATTATAATTTAAGTATTTTCCTCAACAATTTCTTAATTACATGGCCATATAAGTGATGTTAAATAAATTGACACTTAATTAAAAATAGATAACCAAAAAAAAATGAATTTAATGAAAAAGTTAATAAAGAATGATAATTATATATTTACCAATAATTTATAATTTTAATATTACGAGTTTTTGACCGGGACTATATACCAATTGAATTCGCATTATTCTCTGACCGCGCGCTCTCCGCCCTCTATCTCCAAAACAGTTCAAGGTATGAAAAAATGTTAAATACAAAAGTTGTAGAGAATTTAATTCTCTACAATATTGACAATAAATACAAATAGCGTAAAACCTATAGAAAACGAGATATTTGCAAAAATGTCGATTTTTGTGACATTTGACCTCTGACTTTAAGACTTGCGACCATCCAATTATATGTGAATTTTGAGAACAGTTTTAGGATGCCAAAATGCAAGTTTTTACATGGTAATATACTGGGTGTGTCGATTTTCCGAAGTGAACCCCCTATAATGACTGGACTAAAAGCTCTTTACACCTCGTGCGAGAGGTTTATCGTTTGTTCTTTGGCATTTTTTTGTCTGGGTCTGCCACCCTTATCCTAAAATTAACCGTTTTGTGGTGCCGTCAGTAGTTTTTCATTCACCTCTTTTGACTACGATTATACGTTCTACCCAGAAATCAAGACTCGTACGTCAGAAGTAGAACTTGGACGTTACCCTTTATAGACAAATCGCCGGGTGTTTCGCAATATTTGTAAGTCTAACTATTCGGCATTGACAGACCCGTTGACCCCAACAGGTACAGTGTAAATGAATAGAATTGATTAAAAAATTAATTAAATTAAATAATTAAAAGATTTACAATGATAATACTACTAGCTTAAAATAAACATTTAGTTAATTTTTGCTTGTTTTGGTAGTTCTTTTGGAAAATCTACACTAAGATCGGCTATGACATAAGCAACAGATGCCCAAAGTGCCGTGTTTTTATTTAAAGCAATCGGATCTTCAATTTCCATTGTATCAGCTGCACTATGATGGAACCAGAAATATTTATCGTTTTCTGTGTCAAGTTGTGCTCCCGGCCATCCATTTCCTGTCCACAATGTAATATCTGAACCAACATCATCGTCGTATCTAGCTTGAGTTGCATTAATTGGCTGTAATAATCTAAAATTCATTGTTAATTGTAAGTATAATTAAATCAAATAAAATTGATTTAAAATAAAATATACTTCATGATCTCCTGTAAGATACAACCACCTTGTTGACCGGCACTATACGAAATCCCAACAGGGTTGAAAGTACCAATATCAGATTCCATTAAGAAGATAAAATTATTGGATTCGTTAAGATGTGCTGAATAATATGCTTTAGCACCAACATAACCGAATTCTTCCCCGGTCCAAAGGATGGCTCGAATTGTTCGTTTCGGTTGTATACCTAAACGTTTCAATAAAACTAAAGCAGCCCATGATATAAAGAAACCACCACCATCATCCATAGCACCATATCCAACATCCCAACTATCAATATGTCCAGATACTATAACAATTTGTTCCGGTTTCTCACTACCTTCCAATTCAATTATTGTATTTCTAGAGATCTCATTTGGTAACAATTTTGCATCCATTTTCAACAGGATTTTTATCGTTTGATTACGATCTTGGATACGTTGTAACATATGAGCATCTTCAACAGTAATTGCAGCAACTGGTATTTGTGTAACATTGTCCTCATATCGTTGCATGCCAGTATGTGGTGTATTCATCGAGAATGGTGTAATTGATCGTACCAATGCTGCAACTGCACCGTATTTTGCTGCTTCTGAGGCTCCACGGCTACGATAAGCTACAGTTACACCATAACTGACATAATCTACATTGTAAACAATGATTTTTCCACGTGCACGATCACCTTTCGCTTTCAAATCGTCAAAAGATCGAACCACTAATACTTCAGCGAGAATTCCTTCAACTGGTGTTCCGACACTGTAACCGAGGCCCAACATACTGAGGCTTTGATTGCGCGGCTCAACCATCATTACTGATTCCTTGCCTCTATTTTAAAAACAATCAAATTAAAAGTTTGTTTATTGTAAAGGAAAAAAAATAAAGTCTCACCGGACCCAATTTGGAGCGTCCACTTCTTCCGTTCGTATCCTATCTAGACCATAATCTTTCGACAGTTGTATCATGTAATCGATAGCATTCTCTAAATTTCGTGTTCCAACTTTTCGATTACCGAATTTGTCAATGAAATTCGCCAATTCGTTATAAGTGACATTTTCAAAATCACCTTTTGTTGCACGTTCAATGATCAATTTAACCGTTACACTATACGAAGAGATTTCTTTCAGTAGATCATTGGATAGATTGCAATCATCCACATAATTATTTAATATACCACATGATGTAATACTAATTAATAATAAACTGGTGATTATTTGAAGAACAAACATTATGTTGGAATGTTAACAACAATATAAACTGTTTAAAATTAATTGTTTGATTTTATATATATGGACGCGTTTTGAACTTTGAACTATTTTTTGCTCCACTATTCTTCAATCAAATCATTATAATGATTCGTATAATTCTAGCAAATCTTTATCTTTATCACTCCATATTTAATGAAATTTACAAATTGTGGGAGTAATTTTTGAATCATTTACGATAAAGCTTTTGATTTGTTATAAATGTACAAATCTATTAGATCGGTAACAATGCTATTGATAAGCATTTCTTAAGTATCCTTAAAATATTTGCTATTGTTCACCTACCATGATTTAGCATTGATTTTATCACATTTGAATATTCTTTTCGTAATAAAACAATAACTACTTATAATTTGAATGATGATAAGGCGGAAAATAGAACAGTAGTACGTACTTGAAAGATTAATTAAGACTAATTTCCTTGTCATCAATAACTTATCGGTTAATCTATTGTAGGTAAATATTTTTATTTGATGTCGTTTTTTCGTCTAGCATTGTTAAAGGAGAATTTTTATAAATTATAATAATAAATAAAAATATAAAAATTCGATAAGGATAGATGTTCACAATGGTTAAAATTACAATGGATGAACTGATTCAACCTAAGAAATTAAAGATTTTTGAATTACTTGCTATTAATATGAAGAACTTCATAGATTAAAAATACTGATACTAAATGGGTCATGAGGGAGAATTGGAAAGAAAACTATAACTCCATATCCATACTGGGACATGGTCCTTATGGTGATATTTATGGGGTTTCCAAACTGTAAAAGTTTCAGAAGCTCCTGAAACTAAGCACTTAAGACAGATCACACGACTGTTTACTGGTCGCTGTTCTCTGAAAAATTAGAATTGTGAAGAGAAAGGTCGAATTTCACTTCAAATTTGATACCACTGTGAGGCCCTTAAGGATCTCAGAAAAAAATAGAAATCCTCGATCAAATAAACATCACCATCAAAGAGTTTACATAAATGCTGCTACAACTTCCAAAACGTTGAGTGAATAATACAGAAAGAGGTCACCCTTATGGGCAATGCTATTATAGATAGTCAAAAAAAATTGTTCTGCCATCTATTTGTTAGGAGCATAATTCTAACTCAGTGTTTCTTTAAGAATTCTTTTTCTATTTTACGCTTTTGATATAGTAGCCTGCAAATTGTTTTCAGACTTTCTTCGATGTATTTATCGGGATGTAATATGATCCAATTGTATTAATTAACGCTTATGACTGGATTTTTTTTGAGAGAGAATGTATTGCCCTCTCTTAGGCAATAGATGTATTTAGAATATAATTCTTGTCTGAAAATGTATTCTATGTAAATCGATAGTATCGTCATCTGATGGTCGGAATACTCTCAACGCTGGAATACTTTTCGATTACACAAAAAGCCTAGCGTGCTAACTATTTAGGCAACACATCAAATATCCCATACGAAAAAATTGATAGTTTTGTGTAAATTGATATATTTATTTATTATCGATTAATTAAACAGCAATCAATAATTTAATTCGCAATTTCTTCAACAAAATTAAAACTTTATATTTATGAATGATTAAAAGAAAATACTAGTGCTTCATTTACTGGAGTTTCATTCTAGAGCCCATATCAGCATATCTGAAATAACGATAATTTTTATGCTCATCTTATCAGGCATAATAATAATAATAGTACAAAATTTTGATCATTTCAAATACAACAAGTCTGTATTTCCTCCTGGTTGCAGTTTCTAGTCTGTAATAGGCATTCTTAAATTTCCTGTTGTAGTCTCTCATTTTTCTTCGTCCACTTCCACAAGGTGTGTGGATAATTTCAACTGTAGATAACCGAATTGGAATTTAAATCGTTTGGTTTTGTATAAAGAAAATCAAACTTAAACACAAATAAATTTTATTTATGTTGCATTTTTGTAAAGACAAAATATTACAATAAACTATCTGTATAATAAAAGTACCTGGTTCTTATTACTAAATAAAACTATACAATATTTTCTCTTTTTCGATGAAACAAAAAAGAATTCAATAAAATTCATATTAAAACACTAAAGGTAGGTATCCACTTTTTTGTATTTTTTTCTTTTTGTCGTCTATCTCTTTTCCTAATCAGTTTCCATTCGTAATTATAATAAAAATTATACAAATCTATATATACTTCTTTTTTTTGTTTATAATATATATACAACATCCGTTTCAACATTATTTAATTATATTTGACAATATCACCAATCAATTTATTTAATTTTTTCTTAATTATCAATAAAAATATTCTATTACAGCATCTCTTTTATTATTATTTCTTTATATAGATATATGAAACAAAAAGATCTGTTTCTGTATATTCTTCTTTTGTAAAAAAGTGTTGTTAAATTTCTGCCATTTATATTCGTAACAGTATTTAATTATTTTTCTTATTTTATAACATGAGTATATTAAATAAAAGATCTTGAAATCAGGCAAAACAACAATAACAACAACAAACAAATATAGTTTAAACGACCATTCAACATGTATTATTGTTATTCAACAAATATTCCACAATCATCTATATTTGCTAGAAGGGGTGTGTTTGAGAGCATGCATGGATATTTTATTGGGTTGTCATCAATTTTAATTTATTTTATTTTTTGGATTATTATTGGAATTTCGACAATTATCACATGTTTTTTGGACGAACAATTTCTATATAATTTGTTTGTTGTGCGTTAACATCTAGTGTTTAAATAATTCTACACATATTTTTGTAATTTTTTTGTATGTATGTATATGCTTAATTTCACTGAGATTGAAACCTGGGTTAGTTAACATTATTTTATTATTTTTTTTATATTTTTCTTTACAACAATTATCAATATATGTTATAGATTTTGTCCTGATTTACCACTGAGTTGTTTGTATGTTTTCCAAGACACATTTGACCTTAGGTACAACGTTAACAACATTTATTACAATAATTGAAAATTTTGATAATTCTACAAAATAAGTGACAAGAAGTAGAAGATTGAGGGGGGAAAAATATACAAATCACAGAACGTTACAACAAAAATTAAGTTCTTCTCATCGTTCGCATATTATCCTTATTATTATTATTGTTAAAAATAAATACTATACAGAATGTACACTTAACAATAATAACCGATCGTAATAAGTACTAGAAATTAGAAAACAAATATTGAAAAGTTATTTACAATGTTTCTCCATATATTGACCAAAAAAAAAAACTCGAATCCGTGTACATCTGAGATCAATTTTCTAAAATAGAAAAACTATTGCATTCAGAGAGCTAAATTTCTTACTTTTCTCATTAATTTAATTTAATCATCAATCTACAGGCACCACTCACAGTCTCAAACCTCGAATATTTTTCATTTTTTTTTTGTTTACAAAATAAGCACCACCGAATTTTTGAAAATTTCGCATAAAAACTTATACAAATTTGTTTTAATGAATTTCTCTAATATCCTTCTTATCACAAATCCTAATTTAAAATTAATTCATTCATTAAATTGAACAATCTAACAATTATTATTATACGAGTAACAATCCTAAAAGGTAACAAATTTTGTGTATTTATTTATATAGTGATGATGATAGTAATAATAATAATAATAATAGAGCACCTTTATATTTCCTGATTTTTTAATTAATTCAAAATTGAGTATGAAATAATGTGATGAAATCGTATAAAAATTACATCCTTTTTGCCCTATTTTTTCGATTTAAACAACCCTTTTACCAAATATTCTCACAAATCACAATCTCGTATAGCCTATCCTCAAAGTACAAGACACTTTTGTCTTTTATTAATCGTTATTACTATTATTATTATTGGATTTATACAAAAATTAATATGATTGATGAATGAATACCACAATTGAGATCTTTGAGAGGATGGGAGGGGCAGGTGCAAGTGCAAAATTCGTTGTATTTTGTGTATGTTTTTGAGTATCGTCCAGAAGAACAGGTATTGTCCATTATTATCTAATTTTTAACATTGTATTATATACACTTCTTATAAAGTAGAAACAACCCTTAAATAAATTAGTTTTGTGATTTTTTTTTGTTAAATTTTCTATATTTTTTATTTTCTAAATTATGTTGTACTTTCGAGACAGTTGATTTTTATTCTTAAAATAAAGTTTGTTGAAAAAAATCGACTGGAAGAAGAACAATATTCGTATTCCAAATATACATTTTTTTTGCATTTCTCCTTTAGATATTTAGGAAGAAAGGCAATCACGCACCCGTACAATCAATTTCAACAATATCTTTCGGTACTTCAACGAATTGATAAACTAATCGTTGGCCATCAACTTTCGCTAAAATACCACGCTGATAATAATACCTTAAAGCTCTACCCATTGTTTCATAGTTCATGTCCGGTTTGTTTTTATGCATACCCCATAAACGTGAAACGGCCTTTGAATCAACCAATTTGAATACACCCTTCTCACGATTCGTCCATTTTATATATCTCGGACAATATTCTCTATCTTGTAATAATTTTAATAGAAATTCCCATAAATATGTGGTCGAGCCTTCGCGGCTTTTTCGTTTCACTGTTGTGCCAGTTTCGTTGCCAATCTTCTGTTTTTTAACTTTCTTCAATTTACGTGTTGTAAAACCCAACATGTATGGATCATCATAGACACTGGAAGTGGCCGCTTGGATTACTGATGTTGGTATAGAGTGGCGCATCGTTGGTGGTGGTGGTGGTGATGGGGGTGTCGGCGTCGTAAATGGGGATGTTGTACTATTATGGTGGTGCATATGCTGGCTCTGTTGGACGTGATGGTGTTGTTGTAGCAGGTAATTATTATACGTATCAGGTACTGCAACAAAAAAAAAACATTACTTAGAATATGACCCCAAAAAGCCGCAAAAGTGACCTGTTATAGCCGGTCTAGATCACAGAACATAAACCACCTGTTTAGCAAAACTCAACCTAATTTTTATTATTAGAAACCCAATGGCCTGATTAGAAATGATCACAACATTTATAGAGAAAAAGGGTCAAATTTCTTTTAATTTTATTTTAAACGATTGTATAAACAACAACAACGACAGCCTCTTTTCTATAAATTCCCTTTCATCTTAAAATATAGAAAACACCGCACTTCTTTGTTATTAGAGAATATAGGTCAAATGGGGGGCGGAATCGTATAGGGTTGGATCTTCAGGTAGTTGTTCGTTGTCAACACACAGGGGTGACGAATGAATTGTGTACAAGTAGAATTCCCAGAATCTATTCCGGAAGCCTAATTGAGAGACGAGACAGGTAGTAGCCGAGTCTAAATTATACCTATAAACCCTCTGTTATTTTGCGGATCAACAATTAAATAAGGGGGCACCATACTAGAAATTTGATCTAATATATTACCCAACTGATTTTTTATTAGTTTGGATGACCCAAATTTTTGTTGTAATAGATTTCATAAGAGTTATTTGATATAGAAATAGGTTTGTGTATTGCAAAAATTTTTCGTTTTCGTGATCACCGATTTCAATCCAAATTTTTCAAGTCATAATAAATTCGCATGATTATTAATGTTGAGTAGGCCGTTGGGGGCAGATCTATATTTATCAATTAGTTGCTATGTCAACAGGAAGAGTAAAATTACTTTCATTTGCCAAGGTTCATCGGAACGTAGACGACACACACACACAATTTCCGTCATTAAGGTTTTCTTTCCGACAAGAAAACGAAATCTTGATTTCTACGAGTAATGTAATTTCTAAAGTGAATATAATAAGTCTTGAACATTTTGTTCCACATATCGACATATATAATTGTTATTTTTTTCGTTTTTAGAAAAAATTCCTCTTGTCATCCAATTGTTATCAATCGGAAGTCAATTTTATGATGAAAAAGTTCAACGTGACATCTTCAAACAAACAAACAATTCCTTTGATATAAGATAGATGTACTTAAATATTGTAGTAATACATAATAAGTATAGTGTGGTTCCCTGTTCTGTCTGGGCCGTATTGAGGGTATGACGGTCGGGCGGAGGGGCGCGCCGCCAGAGCCCCAGAGAACATTGACCAGGAAACGACTACGTTGTTCTAACCTTCAACTGGCACTGTCCTTGTATCGCAAAAATAGATGTATATATTGCATCTTTCCGATGCAATTCAAACCGCGTTGTTGTTGTAGTAACAACAACAAAAACGTTCCAATAGAATGAACAAGGCGAAACTTTTTAGAACCTAGTGCACTCCTTTCACTAAATTATAGTAGCCTAGAATGGACAATGACCAGACAACCTTTAAATGAATTTCGTTATAGAAAACTTGCTCAAAAATAAAACAAATACAACAATTTGTTATTGTTTTTCTTCTGATAGTAACGATTAGAAGAGTTGTAAATGGGAAACTAATTAAGACTAGCAGACGATAATGGGTCGTTAGAAATCAGTGTAATATACAAAACATTTTTTTTTAAAGTGTGGTCATGAAACTCGAGAGATTCGAAAAATATTTCAAGGACTTGTAGGGAGGGTTCTGGAGACTATTTTAGCTAAATTAGAACCTCGTAGCTCATTTCGAAATTGGCCATAAACGGAATTTTCAAAAACTATTCCAGGACGTAAAATGACAATGAGGGTAAACCCTCCTAACATTCATTTTTATCATTTTTTCCTATTGCATTCTTGGAACAATGCAAAACTTTTTCACCTGTTCTGGCATAATATGAAGAAAAACGAAAATAATCAATGTTGGGAGGATTTACGACAGGGTTTTTATTTAGTCGTTGCGATATTGCCGAAACAACTTCGAAATGAGATAAGAGGCTCTGATTTTGAATCGCTTTTCAGCTAATAGGAGTTTCATGAGAATTGACATTTTTTTTTTAAAAAAAAGCACCCTGTAAGTTGTAGTTGATTGTAAATGGCCTTTAAGGTCAATCTTCAAAAAAAAAAACTGTCATTACACTCTACGGAATTTTTATCAACAGAAAACCCATTATATGATTGATTTCATTTTCGTATATCTAATTACTCAAAAGGATGTTATACAAAAGTAAAGTCCGATTTAACAGAGGAAATTGTTTTAAGCAGGAAATGTCATTTTAGGTTATCAAATCTCAAGAGAATAAATTGACACACACACACACACACACACACACAAACATATACGCATATACATAGTATTATATTATAACTAACAATAAGCTTACATTGTTTCGATTACTTAGATTTCGACATTATTATCATCATTATTATTATTACACAAATATGAACAAATCGATGGGACAAAAGCGCAAATTAGAGGGCGGTCACCAGACGTACAAACCCACATAATATTACCTGGCGAGACAATGTCACGGGGACAACGATCTTTCCCATCTTCGTCGATGTCTTCTCCTTTATTTCTCCTAAACTTCACCAACATTTAGTTGATTGTTGGTGAATTTTGTAAAGTACTTCAACCTCAAAAACAAAACCTACCACTACTACTACTCCAGAGATAAATTAGCCCAAAAATTAAACAACCACAAATAATTAGTGGTAATCATCAAAACTAATTAGATATCCTCTCTGCTCCATATGTTTCTTGTTGTGCAGTCTCATAGATTTTCTAAAGAATAGACCTTGTTTTCACTAACTGTGAAAACTAAAACTTTCATTTACACATAGAGAGAGAGTTTATCAATCGTTATTATTACAATTCGCGGCAATATTGTTTATGAGCGTGAAAATTTAAAATTAATAACAATTTTCAACAATAATGAATTGTTAATAGAATTTATCTGTATAAAATATTAGACTTTCTTTTTCATTATAATCACAGTAAACCGCTTCCGGATTGGTAGATTTTTATGAGGCCTTTTGTGAATTTTAAGGGTGCGTCAACCAATAAGAACAATTTTGGGGTGTCACCATTACAACCCCATAATAAAATTAAGACGTGAGAATGATTTGTATACTTGTTGATTAATCGAAACATAAATAATGACTACCAAAACTGCCTTTTTTCAAATTCATTCAGTGGAGTTGTTGGTGTTATTCAGAGCCGGGTATGAGTGCCAAATTTTTTAGAACTGAACAAGTATTTTTGCTAAATCATCGGTTTATCGAGTTTTACTAATGAAACGCGCATATGACATGATTTTTAAGCCTTTAATAGCTTTCTGTGGAGAATTTTTGAGCTTAGATTATTCACGTCGGATGATAAGCTCTTATTATCTCATTATTTGGCAGGCGATCTGAAAAATTTTCAAAAATGTATAGGAAGATAACTAAAGAATATTTTACCAAAATTAAAACGTTCGCTTTGGACAAGATTACGATTTCCAAAAATGAGGTAAACACGCAAAACAATTAACATAAGGATGACTAGTAGACCCTCTCAACATTGATTTATTTTCCTTTTTATTCATTACATTCTAGAAAAAATGGGAAACATTTCCACCTGTTCCAGAATAAAATGGAGAAAAACGAAAAGAAAAAATAATGTTAGGAGGATCCTAGAGTTACTCTTAAGTCGTTTTGCATGTTTAGCTCATCATCGCGACATCGTCATAACGAGCGTATTTTAAAAAACTTCCAAATGAGCTAAGAGGTTCTAATTTTGCTAAAATGATCTCCAGGGACCGCCCTAGGAATCCTTGAAATATTTTTCGAAGAACTTATCATCCGACTCAAATTTTAGTGATGCATTGTAAAAAGAATTCCAATTTGGATTGCTTTAATCGATTTTTTCCACATTCTCCTCTTAAATTGGAATTTTTAACAAATTTTGTTGTAGAATTGTCAAAAGTAGGAGATTTGGTCAATTTTAGTGGATTTTTTAGCTGAGTTCCTCAGTTTAAGGCTAATGTTTTCAGATTGTTTTTCTACCAACATCTCGACTTTTCGGCACAATCCTGAATCATGTGTATTATGTTTTTAGTAAATTTTCTAATGAAACATAAAAAGGAAATACTTCAAGTCTTTTTCTTGACCTTTGTTATATTAGAGGCTTTTGAAACCAACAAACAAGAAAAAAGGTCTTGTTTTATTATTCTGCTGTTACTGTAATTTTATTTGATTGGTCGAAGGCGATCGCCATATGGCTAATTCTAAGCTGTTTCTTTCATTAAGTGTCCACAAAAAGTAGATTATAGTGAAATTTTGTCAATATTGTCAATTAACTATCGATAATTTCTTGTTAATTTGGGTCAATATCTATGTTTGTTATTTCAAATTTCAGTGACTGGCTTGCAGATTTAGAGAAGGTGGTGATAGCGATAGCGGTGGTGGTGGTGGCGGCATCGACTAGTTCTCATCTCTTCCAGCTAGTCTCAGACCTTGAGCTGGGGCGGTCACCCCACATATATATGTATATATCTACACACACATATACGATCAATCCTGCTTCTCTCACCTCCACCATACCTCCCGCTGTTCTTCCAATCTTTTACTTTAAAAACGATCATCGTGTATAGTTTACGTCCCTATTGCATTTGCAATGATATAATTATATATAGAATGGACATGCGCTCCGGGCGTATGCACCTAGTGGCCTTCACCATTGCACTTGCTATCATCATCATCATCATCGTATATACATCCTACTTCAGTTAACAGTCAATTCACTCTCACTCATTCTTTGTCAGATATCTATAAGCTTTTATTTATTTATATTTTATACATGATTTTCTTCTCTATATTGCAATAAGTATTAACCACATTTTTAACGTGTTGTGGTTTTTTCCTTAATAAATCCATTCTCTATTACAATACATACCGGAAACTGGTAATTGCAAATTCTCATCCTGAATGCAATGCCTTTCAATCATATAGGATGAGGAGAGAAATTAAAATGTCATTGATACCATTTTATTAACACCAATTTTTTTTTTTAGAAAAAAAAATTGGGACGCTCCAGTCTAGACGTTTTATCATTGATAACAAACACAAACAATGATGTAAATATTTATTGTAAATGCAAATCTGAACTACTGTGTAAATCTACTGGAAATTCACAAGATTTGTTAGGATAGAAATCAAAGAACGCTACAATAAGCTAGCACGTTTTCAATCATATTTATGGCTTTCTTTATATTTTTAAGGGGATGTTGGAATCGGTTCTCGTTCTCGATTCGGTGATCGAAAAAGTTGCAATTTTCAATCAATCAATTAAAACGCTGCGTTTCACGGTGCACCGGTGAAGGTTTTCATTTTAGAAAATTTTCTTTAAATTCTAAAGTGCAGCATATGGCAAAAATTTTCTAATCTCGAGGAAAAACGGTTTTCGAAAAATCCAATCTTCAAAAATCGAAAAAATCATTGAAAAACATTAAATGAAGTTTTCTTTGTTTTTCCCGGTGTTCGTGTCGAATCCTCTGAGAGAAAAATTGAAACGGAAGCGCCTGAAGTGGCGACAACGGCTATATCTAACCGATATGTTGTAGTAAAGTTGTTTGTATTTCAAAAACGAATATAGAGTTTGCCGTTTGTTGTTGTTGCTGTTGTATTAACAACTCTAAACATATTATACCGGATGACCTTCAGTTTACGGAAAGTCGCAAATGGAGTCGATGAACTAGTGACCGTCGTCGTCGTCGCCGTCGATAACGTCGACGACGTCGTTAATAATGCCGATTAGCACACCTTGTCCCAAAAAAAGATATAAAACTTTCTAGGACGTTAACATCTACGATTATCCTTGTAAAAGGTACACAAAATTTTCGTTTTTTGACAGATAACAAAAAAATTGTACAAATAATACCGGTTTTTTAGTTTATTTTGTTTTATTTGTGTCTGTGTGTGTGTGTGTGTGTGTGTGCAGTTGTGTTATTCAAAACGTAACGACGATACTCTAGCTAGACAAGTTTACTATAGAACAACACAACACAACAGCACACCACACAAATAGAGTCATAACTGACCTATCCTAGACTAGACGTGATGATGCATCCAATGTACTATGGCTAGGCTAACTAGGCAAGCTAGACACGACACGACCTCCTCCTGTGTGCGGGTATGTGTCTGTGTCTAGGTCTCGCGGACTGTTTTCTACTCTTTAGGCCACTAGTTTACTGTTACAATGGCCTTTATTGCGAATTCATTCCCTTTATTTTATACAAAATAAACAGAATTTTTCCGAATTATTTTTAGATAGAACCCAACAACTAGATAATACTTTCCACTTTTATTCTTTAATTTTACAAATCGTCTAGTTTTCCAACGATTTTCTCTATAATTGTTCAGAATAAAAAAAGAAAACGTCGAAAATAGAGAGAAAGTTGAATTGATACCGGAAATTAACATAATTTTTCTCCCATTTCATATATGCATGTTTATATAAATAATTATTGTATTCATTTTTATCGAATTAGGTTATTTATTTGTTTTTTATCGGAAATAATTGAACCTGAGACTTTTAATCTCTAGAAACCGTGTTTACTTTCATATACAACATGCATATTCCTCCCCTTGAAACACTACATTACTGAGATATTTGTCACACTCTCTTATCAATATAATTTATAATAGTTTTAGGAAAAACTATCTAAATAGGACGATCAAATTAAACCAATTTCAAACGAAATATGTATATCAATTCATTCACACAATGGACTTTATTTGAAACTAGAACAATTTAGATTTAATCTACCGGGTGATCAACTAAAACGAAAATTTCTTATTATTCGAAAAATATTTCAGAAACTTGTAGGTAGGTCTCCAGAAAACATTTTATCAAAATTAGAACCTCGTAGTTTATTTGTAAGTTGGTCAAATTCGTTTTGGACAAGGTCGTGATTTTCAAGAACGGGCTACAGACGCAAAACGACTAAGAATGACTCGGAAACCCTCCTAATATGGATTTTTTTTTCGTTTTTCTCCATAAAATTAAGAAGAAAAAAACAATGCTGAGAGGATCCTCGACTCATTCAAAGTCGTTTTGCGTGTTTAATTCGTTTCTAATAATCGCGAAATCGTCAGAAACGAGCGTTTTGAGATGTTTTTCGAATCGCTCGCCAAATTATGGGAGTTGCCATAAGAACTTATCGTCTTTCGTGACTCAGTCGGGATAAGATAAATTACCAATTTGAGTCGAAAAAGTATAGATTTCTGTTGGTTTTCAGTAAATGACAACGAATCAACTACACGAACGAAACTTCTACTTTTAGACGAAACCGGATATTTAATTTAGCGATTTCCTGAAACTTCATCTGAAAGTTGTGTGGAAAAAAAACCACGATAAGACAATGATTTAATTTATCCACAACAAACCTACTTAAAAGAATAAATTCAATTTGTCAACAATTGTGTTAGTACTCGAAAAATCAGTGAATTGTGCTAATTTTTTAAATTGATATCGGTGATTTACGGTGAACATAACATTATTTCAACAGTGGAATGGACAATAAATACAATTTTGAACTGTTTACCAAATTGTCCAGACATATAAAATAAATATTTGTAATTTTATTTTTACATTGTCTTAATACCACAAAAAATGTTTGCTTAAACATTAGAATTAAGGTATTTTTCCCTTCTTTATATTTTATTTATAATATATTTTTTTATCTCAATATTGACGGCATAATTGTAATCGAGGTGACCGAGATCAGTGTTTAAAAATATATAATTTTTTTTTTTTAACAAAACAATAATATCCCAAAGGGGTATCTTACTGTTATAAATAAGGTTATCTCAATCAGCTATACTGACAATAACAATACGTAATTTTTTAAAAACTGAAACAATACTGAATCAGAACAATTAGTAATAATTGAAATTTTTCACTTTTTTTCAATATCATTTCCTTATTGACTGTATATTCTAGAAATATTATTGTTACTGTCAATAAGACTACATAATGAGGATAAGTCTTATTGTTTATTTAATAAATTGTGATAATACAAGCGAGATAAAGGTAAAAATAGATATTTCCTTGGTGTTAAGTGCATAAATTCAATGATAATTATAATGACAGTTGCTAATTAATTTTTTTCGTCAACAAATTTTAATTTATAAATCAGGAAAAGAACAAAATCATTATCATTGACAGGCAACGAAATAAAGATAGTTTTTTTCTGTGGTCAATAATTCCTAATCACCACCCTACTAATCAGCATACCTCTATTTTTATTACGGAAACAAGGAAACTAGGAAGTTTTTTAACTGTTTAAGGGGCGATTTCACCAACTTCAGTTGAGCCTAGAGTGAGCAGTTGAAGACAATCGTTTCTATGAATTCTTTATTCGTTAAAATTTTTGGTGATGTTGACCAGATTGGGCGATTTTTTCAGTGCAAATTTATTTAGGAAGATGAAGCAAAAATTGAAGTCTAATCAATCGTTATCGTAGAGGATAACAACAACAACAACAACAAGAATCAGTGCCGTAACAAGGCAGATTTCAGGTTGAATAAATTTACATCAAAGCATCATTAAATCTTATATTGCAGGTAGAAGATTTGGTAATTTAACCCGAAAAACAATTACAACTGAATAAATCTTATACTTATGATGATTCCTTACAATTAGTAAAATTTAAAGTTTCTAAATTTTCTTTTCACAACCTAATATCTACATTTATTAAAAGTTGAGTGATTTGGGACAAGTATGTCTTAAAATCTAGGCTACAAATCAAGATTAAAATTGTCCATATTATTTCCACTGAACAATAAGATTCACTAGAAAATAATTCAAAAGGAAAGTGTCTCAAAATTTGAGCTTAAGCTCGAAAATTCTTCTCCACAAACTACTAAAACAAGGCAAAAAATGCATCATAACGGCGATTTTGAACGGTGCTCTACGGAACCAAGCTGTTGCTGCTGAAGCTCCAGCTTTGTTACGCTCCTAACAGTAACAATTAAAGGAAAGTAAATGTGTGCGTGTGTGTGTTGCAGAAAGGTCAAAACTAACGGATGTTTGTCGCTTGAAAAGATGACCTTTTAAAAGAAATGTTAATTGCAAATTTCGATAAAACAATATTCAGTACCTATATGTATTTATACCTACACGTACAATGTATGCATTTATTAGTGATTATTTAATTTAAACAAACCGGAAAAACTATTTGTTTGTGTTAAAAACTAAGTTGAGACTAATTGGGTAATTGTTTATTTATTTTTTTAGAGTGGTCCAATGTCTGCTGGCCTAGGTCAACTTGAAAGACCTCGTCTACGAATTTTCGGATCAAAATTCTAGACAAAAATAGCATTGAAAAAAACACAGGGAGCATTAACTTGTATTTTTTCAATTAAACTGGCTTTTTTTTTCCATTTATTTAACTTACAACTAACTCCTTTTGAATGTTCCTCGATTCTGTTTTTATCAATTTTTACAGTACATTGGCATTTGCGCATAGAAACTGAAAGTGGCAAAAACAAACACACTTTCATTCTATTTTAGTGAAACATCATGACATTGTCCGAGGTCATGGTTTACGTAATGTGATATAAAATAATTTCACCGAAAAAAAAAATAAATTCTTTTTTGCCTGACGTTTCAAACACATCCAAAATCTTTATGAATACGAAAGTCAATAAGACGTGGGTTTTTTCCCCCATCTCTCCAAATACAGACAGTAGCCTTCAACGAAAAAAATTTTGGACGGATTTAGCGAAAAAAAACACTGCATAGTATCACGATTGTTAACAATAAAAAACGACCAAGGCCGAAATTTGCAAATATTTTTTGCAACGATGATAAATTATCATTGTGATCAAAAATATTAAAAAAAAAACTGATAAAAATATTTGCCCGTTTGTTCATCGCGATGATAAGAAATTGACTCTTTGTATTGTTTATTATTATTATGATAATAATTATTATTTTATTATTATTTGTGATTGGCAATCGAATTGGGTGTGCACGTTTAACTTCCTAGTTGTGTTAAATAATCGTAAAATTTCTCTTTTATAGAAGAAAATTTTAGGTTTTTGTAAACACTTGACCTGCCCTAAATTGAAAATTATTAAGATTGCCAATTGCCGTTATTTTTAAACTGTCTAGGTACCTACGAATATTTAAAAATAAAAAAAAAGATGTTTCGTATAAAAATCCGGCGCTTTCATCAAGGAAGAAAAACAACTGACGCCAAAAAATTTCTTCCAATAAACAATTTTGAAATAAATCTGTTCTATAAGTATACAAAAAAAGCGTATGTATTTTTGTTCCGCAAAATTTTTGCAATTTTTTCGATACTTACATGATGTGAACGGTTGATAGAATTGTTGGGACATATGACTGGGTGTTCTTTGTATATGATGTCCTGGTGATGGCCATGATAGTGGATGTCTTGAAAATAAATTTCCAACAGGTGAATGTATAGACGGTTGTAATCTAGCTTTTAGCTCATCTGTCGATGTGTGACCACTGGAAGAACTATCCACATCTGATACACCAGAATCGGCGGGACTTGGTGGTAATGATCCTGGAAAAATTATTTCAAATGCTGGGATAGTGGGTGGATAAAAAAAAGAATCATTATTTTAATTATGATGAAATAACAGAAACAATAAAAAAGTATGATATATGAAATGATGAGGTGTTAAGTTTGAAATTTGCTCAATGAACGAATGAGAAAAAAATCGTTGAAATGAATACTGGATTATAATGGTGACTATACCAAAATAAATCAAAACATACGGTGGTGGTGAATACCTATGCAAATTATGGACAATCGGAGTGACATCGTTCCGATTAAAAAGGAGAGTTGACCATTAGAAAAAGAAGCCCCAAGTTCTCACGTAGTATCCATTGAAATAAAAGCAAATCGCAATCAAAGTACCCAACGGTCATCGTAGGTAACGACATAATCGGGAATCTTTATAGTCGACCAGTATAATACATTATAACTTATATAGATATAGAAAGGGTAGATGCAATATTTGGATGGATTGTGGCTTCAATCCTAAAACCAGTGACCCTGTCTTGTATAATAGATATGATTAATGGGCAGTAAGGTCAACAGGTCACGCCGGACATTAAGGGATGGACCGGACATCGTTTCGCGGAATTTAAACAGGTTCGTCAGCAAAATTATATGAACATATACACATATAGAGAGTGAAAGAACTCCCCGCCCTTCCCAACGACGAAAAAAAAAATGAACAAAAAGATGAAAGAACGAGTTGCACATGCCATTTGGGGTGTGTTGTTTATTTACTACCCTAGCTGAGAGGGGTGCAAGGCATGCGTGACTAATAGCCCAAAAGGGAACTAGATACTACTATTTTTATAATAAAAACACACATCATTTTTCCAATCGGAAAATTCTAACTGTAAATCAATAAATAAGATTGAATCCGAAAAAAAAATTATCAACAATTTATTGTTGATTTTTATCGTTTCCGTACATCAAACAAACAAATAAAATTTTGATGAGTGATGGAAAAAAACACACAAATCCCTTATACCTACATACGCTTGTGTAGGTAGATGGGACTCTAGTCTCACGACGGATTAGATAAAAGTCGGTATGTAAATGGTTTATCACATTAAGAAAAGGTGTTGGGAAATACAGGTAAGAATCCTCGATTAGGGCCAAATATAATTACAACCACCTTTACAAAAGACTTAACAACCTGATGAGGGTCTTTGATAGAACAGAAATGGACCACTTCAATCAAAACAATGTAAGTGATACTGTCAACGGATTAAAGATAAATAAAAAGTAACATAATATTAATGTAATGGATAAAAAATTATCCGTTTTATATCGTTTTAATAATGATTTCGATCGTTATTCGAGAAACTATCAAATTACCTCTCACGGTTTATAAATTTAATTAAAATACTTGACCATTTTATATATTAAAAAATTAAACTGACCAGTGGCCGTCGTCGGTTCTATTCATAACGACAATTTTACTATTTTCCCACAGCAAAAGAGAGGATTATAAACTCCTCTACTTTTATCTATTTAAGGGTTGAAAAATTCGAAAACCGGACAAGTCTCCACCGCCCTAGACTGACCACTTGATATTTCTCTCTACTATACACCATGACCAGTAGTCATCATTTTTATACAATGTAAGTGGTCACTTAATTCCGTATAAACTAGTTTTCCGGTAGTATTTCATAATAGTGGTAGTATATTGTAATGATTTTTCCTGGATCAGGGGTTTTATTGTTAAGGGCGAATTTTTGGAGACAGTAGTTGAAGACAAAACGATAAAGGGGAGGATACAAACAACAACAACAACAAACTGGTATCGTTGTGAGTTTTATTAAATTTTTAAATCAAGACAAACAATAACATGAAAACGAAAGAGGGGCGGTTATATTTCAACCGACATTGTGGAAATAATTCAAATTTTCATAAATCCTTTTTCGGTGAATTAACTGTCAAAAACTATCCGCATACAAATGATTTATTATTATTGTTATTATTATGACGGAACACTTTCACTTTAATGGTGCAAATGCTATAGAAGGGTTCACAATTTTAGAATCTTTTGACCATTTCACAAATAAATTCGAAAAAGGAGAAGAAGAAAGGTAGAGTGATTTTGCACAACCCTTGTATGCAATAAACATCTGCCCAATTTTTGGACAGTTTCTCTTTTTCTACCTAGAGTTTTGTTGTTATTATTATTATATTGTCGAGATGACTAAGACACGAAAATAAGCAAAATGATTGCAATATATACAAGAGTAGTGACAGATTGCAACGGATTATGCAGTTTTCATGTTTTTCGAAACACTAACCATAAGGGTTATTCAATATCAAAACATTAAACAGCTGCTGTTGCTGCTGTTGTGTCGATTTTGCACAAATCTAGGATCGTATTGCATCTAGTACACACAGACATAACAACAATCACACATGAAATGCAGAAAAGAGTGAAAAATAAATGGGCGAGAAATAAAAAAGACAATAATGAGGAAACTCAATACGGAACTTACCAGTTGTCGTTGTTGGATACACGGATTTCCTTCTGCCATAATCGCACAGTGATGGATGTTGTAATTCGGTACGCTGTCTTGATAACAATTGATGTAAATAATTATTTTGTTCTTTATCAACTGTAACAGAAAAAAAAACATTATAGAATATTTGGCCTACATCGGAAAAAAATCGACAAATTTCCCAATCAATTCTCACACTTACGTTATTTAGGTTAATGTCTGTATTGTATTATTATTATTATTGTTGAATACCATTTAACATCTTTTGTTTTAAAAGACAACAATCTCAATATTGCATAATATTTAAAGAGAACAACCGGAGGGAGAGAATGAAGATAAATTGAGGGGGAATTGCAAAAATTATGAAAGCAACCGTGATGAAGAAATTGTTGAAATTGAACCAAATTTTAAATCATATAGTATTTACCTACATTATGTGTCGAGTCTAAATATGGTCGATGAAACTATTAGTTGATAAAGCGATTTGTAGAACCTCGTAGCTCTTTTGAAGTTTGTCAAAAACGCTTGTTTTTGACGCAAAACTTGCTACACACATAAAATGAGTCAAGGATCCTCATCCACACACTTAATTTTATTCGTTTTTCTTCAATGCCTTCTGGAAGAAGCAGAAATGTTTTGCATTTTACGTGTTGAGCTCATATTTGAAAATCGCGACATTGTCTAAATGAGCTACCAGGTTCTAATTTTGTTAAAATACAAATCCTGAAAATATTTTTGGAATCGTTCGTCAATTAATATAGACTATATTTAGATCCGACAGCCTGTACATAGAATGATATGTTTTTCTAAAGGAGTGACAAGAATTTTGAAGAAAACTTAACCGCCATTCTGACAAATCGAAAGAGAGCCGAGATCCGACAGGTAATGGGACCGGAAGGGAAAGTTCCCTTGACCTAAATGAAACCTATTTTATAATAGGAATAGTTTCTTATAAATAAAAGAAACAACAACAATCATTTTCATCCATAATATATCTTATTACTATCGTAAATAATAAATTAATTAATATTAATACGAAAAAAGAGAGTAGGAATGAAACAATTAGAACAAATCAATGACTAGTTTCTTTCGAATCAATAAACACTTGTTAATATGTACCGAATGGAGGTATAATTATGTAATGAATGTAGTTACATACACGTAGATACTGTATGTGCGTACCGGTATTTATTTTTCTACAGTTGCCGGCCTTAACCCAGTTCACAACTTTACTTTGAGCAAGTCGAACTTACATAATATAACAGAACAAGAGACCCGGCTGCTGCTGAAAGAAGAAATACCAACTTCCTTTAAAAGGATACAGATTATTTCTGTTTTATTGTTTTCTTCTTCTTCTTCAATTAAACATCCGATCAATGATCTTAATTAATTGAAATATCCGTTAAGATTGATTTGATAAATGGTGGTATATGTTGGGGAATTTTGTTGGAATTTTTGCAATTCTCCATCAACATTTTTAATGTTCAATATAAATAAATTTTAGTAAAAACATGTGTTTCGTTTCTTTAAATTCAGTGAGAGCGAAATCATCATATTAGTCTCTGTCCTAAATACCTCATTTCAACATAGAGCAGTAGCATCTCATACAGGATTATCTCTTGACGGTAGTATTTTTTTCGTCACAATAAAATTATCAAGATTTCATAATGTCGCCACAATTGCAAAACGAAATTGTAGCAGATCAGGAAATCGTCTGATATAAAATCATAAAACAATATGTATATTTAATAAATAAATAAATTATTGGTATTTTGTAAGAGAATTATTTTTATATTTTCGATTCAACATAACCAACAAAGCAGAAAAGTATAATTATTTCCTTTAATATTTCAACAACGCGCGTTGATAAAATCAACTCTTGAAAGGTTAAAAAACAAACAGGAACTACATGATAGTAACTCGAAAAAATCTAAATATAATAATGATTCTATTACCGTTTTATAATTTTTAAAATTAATTGAAATTTTAGAGATTTGGCCTGAATTTCAAATAATAAAAACGGAAAAAACAACAACGGAAGAGATTTGAAAGCTTTCTACTATTACAGAGGACGATAGAGGAGATCTTTTTTACTATAATTTCATTTTTAACATGTACAGAAGAAACGGAAAAAATTGGAAAAATTCTAGTTGAAACGCAAGCCTACTTAAGTGGGTCAAAACAGATTCTCTTCTTTAGATTATTGAATTTAAAGAAAAACCATCAAGAACAATAAAGTGCTTTACGCTTTCCGGTCACCGCTATTAATCAATTTATCGGTATATAGTTTGGATTAAATTAAATTAAATATTTTATAATTAGTTATAATTTTTTTGGTAGTCGGTATTTAATGTGGCAATGACACAAATCCACCACACACACTCACACACATGTGGATATTTTTAAAAAACTTTCACTTATGAAAACCATAATAACATCGCAAATATCTTATTAAAAAATCAACAATTTAGCTTACACACACAAAAATTGCAAAACAATCAATTTTGGGGTTTGGTTCGCCCTGTTTCTACGTTCTTATTGTATTGATTAAAATACAATTGCAAAAATGAAAGTTTAGCTGACAAAAAAAAAATGTTATAGATTTTTTTTGGGGACATTTGAAATTCAAATTAAATTTTTGTTGTTTGCACACATCCACACACAAAACATATTCCGAGGACAAAGTAAAAAATTTTAGGGGTTTCCATACTACGAATAGGAACTGGTCGATATGGCTAGACGTCGAGCGCCCTTTTCCACAGGTCAACGTCGCGACGCCACACAAAATGATAATAATAATACCGACAAAGTCGATAATTTTTGCACAATTAAAAATATTTCCTAATAAAAATAATAATCATAATAATAATAATAAGTTAAAGTTGATCGATAAGGTTTTATCAAAGATCTAATTAATGACATTGAAAGTTTTGCTCATTATCATCAAATTTTTTTTCCGTTGTATAGATTTTGTTGTATAATTCTTGCAAAATTTGCATAAATTTACCTAATTTTTACTAATCTCTTCTTTAATTTGAATAGATCATAAATTTTAATTTATTGATAAATTTTGTTTATATAATAATTAATCTGATGTTATTTTCCTTAAATTTTGTAAAACTACTGATAAAATTTAATCAAACATTGTTAAAATTACGTAATTTACAATTTAATTTTAATTAGTGTTTATATTTTTTTTCTGTATTTATGTGTATCTCTCTATCTATGTGTGTGTATATTCTTAACAAATAATAAGGAAAATATCTATTTAAAACCGAACATACATAATTGTTAAGGAAACAAAATTTGAAGGACTATTATAAGAACAGTGAACTGTAGTTACCTGTAATTAACTGATAATTTTAGGAATTAACGAGAATAACAAATAATATTTGATGAGTGCTTAGTTTTCACCCTGTTTTAGCCTCTAATTTCCTTCAATAACAATAATAAATAAAAAACTAGACAATAGACTGAATAGACGACACCTATTAAAATTCGCCAAAGAATCAATCTTGTTATGTTTTAATATTAAAAATACATTCACGTATTATTATTGCACAAATTATATTTTTCTTTCGTATATAAAAATAACATTTAGGCCAGTGTATTGTGCATATTTTATAAATTTTTTGGACTCGATCGGGGTAATTTGTTTAAAGTGCAGTAAAATTTAAAAATATCAGTAGTCGTCGTCGTCGTCGAATTGCATATCTTGACCTGAATCAATTAGAATCAGACAAATTCGTATTCTGGACGAAAATCGGAAAATCACTAAAAATTTATGCTAAATCCAGTATTTATCAAAACAATGCTTTAATTATCTCCTCTGTACGATTCAGTAGCAAAATTCGCTAAGACAAATTGATCAATTATCAATTATGCCTCAAAATATAGTGGCAAGCTAGAAAATGCCCCTAAAAAGGCGAGTGAAACCATGTAAATCCTCCTTATTATTATAATTTAGAGGCGCTGTCGATTTTGACGCAAATAGCAAATATTTTAAAATTCCCCTTCACCACCCCTTGTTAACTTCACCAATTTTGATGTTACCAATTTCTTATATAATTCCACAAACGGCACAACTATTTGGGTGTTGTTTTTCATTTTGTCTTGTTTTCACCAATATAACAACATATTGTTGTTTTGATTAAAAATGTATTCAGGTCATTACGGTGATTTTCAATTGGAGAACTTGACGGCCTCCACAAACAATGTTAAAAGAGTTAAATCATCGTTATAGTATTGCCAAAAACCATAATTTGCGAGTAGTGAAAGTGGTATTTCTCTTCTACATATTACACATATGTATACACACACTCAAACACATAAACGTTACAGTATAGAATGAGAAATAAATAATTAAATAAATAAATGCATCAAGGCTGAAACTATCATGGATTTCCGTTTGATGAACAACACATACAACACAATCAATTGTTTCATTATATCATTTAGCACCTATTTCCGGTCTTTGTCGACATTTACCATATACCGACAGTAACAAACGAATACGAGAGAAAAAAATAATAAAGAAGTTAATTGGTTGTGATTTCAGGAAATCTACGCAATAACGTTTTCGCTTTACAAAAAATATTGTTTTTATTTTCAACCGTTGTACTATAAATAATTTTGTATTCGTCTATTAGAATTTATATTAGAAAAAAAAAACGAGAAGAAAATGAAACGATGAGAATATTTCAACCGACAACAACAGGAAATGCGTGTGAACATCTCTTATATACTTATATGATAATTTTTTTCTTGATATATAAAATATGAAGAAGGCTAAGACGGCAATATTAATATTTGGAATAAGAGTAGTAGTTGGATATTAAAGTAAAATTACCAATTTTTTTTAAATGGTAGTAGGACATTAATATTTCCTGCATTAAATATACATAGACATCGACACGTGACAATGACGTTTATAACTAAACATACAATTCCTTCCAAGAAACATATTTGTTTATCTTCCACTCTTCAATCATAATAATAATAATAATAATAATAAACGATTAAAAATACCTGTTGTGGTATTTCCGGCCGACGACGCTACACATTACGTAACCATCAACAAGAGATCGTATATAAAATCAACCACACAATAAAAATTCCGTGCTAAATCCCAGATTTTAATAGCTTCAAACGACCAGGATTAAAAATAGAGTGTTTTATTGAAAGGGAAATTTTAGAAAAATACTCTCACTTTCGTTATTTGAACGTCACGACGCTGTAGAGACGTATTGATCGCGTCCAATAACGCGTCGCCACAATTGCTTCACCACCACCACCACCATCATCATCACAACGCACGAGAATTCTCCAATAAAATTTTCGAAAATCCTAACACAAACGGAAATTTGAATGAAACACCCGGAAATGAGTTGTGTTGTACCGGAAACTCTACCACCCTTCCCATCGAACAACTAATCAACAGAAATCGAAAGACGTTAAAATAAATACAAATAAGCTTTATTGTTAATTTTGTTTATAGTATCAAACAAATACACCCCTTATTCCAGTTTTTATTACAAAATTTTTCAATAACAACAGTTAAACAGAAGATACCGTTATTTCCACCCTAAAATTTCCGATTTTATGGCAATACTTAAAGGGATGGGATTATAGCTAGTGCGACTGTAAACATTTATTTATTTTTTGTAATAAAATATCGATACACACAGATGTTTAAAATATGGTAAATTGTGAGATATTTTGTAATGTATGCTCAATGTAAAAAATGTTAAAAAATAAGGAAATTGTGACAAAAATTACCTGAATTTGATAAAAAAATAAATTATAATCCATCAACGATTGATAACAACCTTTAAACAATTTCTCCATATTCCCACACAGTAACAAAGAGTTAACGTTATCATTTTTTATTTCTAAATCCGACTGCAATTATCTCTAAAAAGATTATAAAATAATTGTTTGTTTTTTTCTTTTTCTTCTTCTGTATTTAATTACAATTTCATAATATCCGTACGTGTAATAGAATCATATTTTGTCCCTTGTGGTAAATTTTGTATTCCATAAAGAAAAATTCGATGTAAATAAAAGCCGTTTGTCACGGTAGAGAAATCCCGACGATGATCAGTGAGACGAAGGAAAAAAAGACGTGTACAGGTAGTCATTATAACACATTCTGTATTCAAGTCTGGTTATAAGAATATATCCGGAAATGTCTCTACGAATTCCAATTGGCCTTATCAAATAGAAAATATAAAAACAAATTTCAAAATGAAAATGAATAGATTTGGGCGTTTGGATTTCTGACCTTGTTGTTTCTTTATTTAATTTTAATAATAACAACAATAACAACAGGAAAAATAAACAAATAAACGATTAATGAATTAAGTTTTCATTTTTCCAAAACAATTCATCTATCAGTACTTGAATCGGCCGTTTTTAGATAAGATAATTTCGGCGGCTAAAATAGCAATTTTGTGAATTTCTAAACATACATAAGTATTACGTGAGACTCGTCGAGTGTTTTCTTTATAAAAGTTAATTAATATACCAATATTGGCACGTTTCGTCCTTGCTACTCTAAGCTATTTTCCTATTACCTGGACCTTGTAGTATAAAAGGTCCTTGTCTATACATGACCAAATCATAAATAAACTAAGGCGACTAGGAAGCCCAACCAGACTATCGATTATATCAATGTTGTATAATATCAACAACAGCCTTGACCTAGAGACGGGTGCGTGTATCAATTTTAAAGAGGGTGGTGATTGTTTAATATATACAAGGGTTTTCTTCCGTTTATCATCTTAATACACACGCGACGCCCTTCTTGTTGATTATTTACCAATATCTGCCCCCGCTTTGACAACAGGTTCAAGTTTCGATTATATCAGATGAACGATGATATTATGTTATCCGATTCTAGTCTATATCCCTATTGATTTAATTTTAGAAACAACGAATATCAACGAAATTGGATTTCTCTCAAAAATTCTCTAAATAACAATGCGGAAGTTATATTTTTGCATCAATATTGGTCATTTAATAAATATTTCTAATGTTTTAATAATAGAAATCAAGAATTGTTTTTTGGTTGTTATTCTTCTTCATCCGTTGTTTAGATTCTCAGCCACACAAACCACTAACCAGACTTGTTTTGGAAGCGTCATCGATAATGGGGCGTTTGGAATTCCGACTTGAAAGGGTTAAAACGCTCTGTTTTTTTCTTCGTCTTCGTCTCTTTCTTATAGGTCAAACTTTAGTGTAATAGTATTACTTTTATACCTGGCTGGACGATACCCTCAGACATACAAATAGTCTACCTTTCCTCAAATGAATATTCATAAAAAAAAGAAAATTTGAATACCAATATGCAACAAAAAATTAAATTCGGTTGAATCGAATCGATTAATCAAAATTTTTTATTTTCTTTAATTAGACTCATAACAGTCATAATACACAACAATATTAATTATTAGTAATAAACCTTGAACTCAGCCAAAAACCATCCAGGAAACAAAAAACTAATAATAGTGAGATATATGGAATTAAACACAACCGCTCCTTATAGCGACCTCAATTTTTATATCCATTAAATAACCCTAACGTAGGAATTTCGCAAGAATACCCTTCGCAAAAAAAAGAGAGGAACACGGTTATAGACCTGTAAAATCTAATAAAGTCGACCGCCCTCAAGAATTAAGATCACAGGAGGCACGCTATAATACCCTACTAGACAGACAGAGAGGGTGGTAGCAGGTATAAGAACTATTACTATATTACTATACCACTACTACCTGTAAAGGTGGCACGGAATAAAGAAATAAACGACTTGTATGCTCGAGAGGGGTTAGTTGGGTATAGTCTAATGTTATAAAAGACGAAAATAGGTCAAATCTATCCAATTTGGGCTTTTTTATTATGAAGAAATGAGAAAATTGTTGAATTTCACTAGTGATTGTATAGTAGCGTAGAAAATGTTGAGAATCTAAAGAAAGTTTCAAGTGAATAATCATCGTTTTCACATTTTTATATTGTGGTTTTTCAATAATACACACGGTTCTTGTTTGATGATGATAATAATGATAAAAGATTTTTGATTGAAAAAAAATGTCTACCGGAATGTAAATAACAACAATAAAAACAGTCATAATTCTAACTAACTACTTATATGTTGTAATGATAAGATTATCTAATCAAGGAAATTTTTCGTGAATTTCCACATGACACAAGATTTTCGTTTAAAAATTTCCGGATTAATTATTATCGGGAATTCTAATGGAAAACGGATGTGGTTGGGAACACTATAAAGGAACATTTGGCCCTGAAGAGGTCAGACACCCGCACCACGTACAAGAATTATTCCCATTATTGTAGCAAATATTGACGCGATTCTAATCCGATTTAGGTTGCGTTTTTTTAAATTTATTGTTCGCTTCCTGATAAAATTGTAAATTAATTGTCGATTAAGAAATCTGTGGATAACTTTACACACTTAAATCAACAATTTAAAGCGGATTTTAAATGATATACAATGTTAGGTGCGCAATTAAATGATGTCATATTTGCATAATTCGATTATTTTGATATAATTACATGAAATATTATAGACGGGACAAACTTACATCTTTTGATTAGATTTTTTTTGTATGGTTTGCAGTCCTGTCCATCCTGTACAATAATTTTCTCTTCCGTATCGTCGCTTTCAGTTCCGGAATCTCGCGCTCCTGGACTAATCCGGCCGCAATTAATTCTTAAATCCAATGGTGATTCGTCGTCACACATCATCACAAAGTCCTCAACGCACTCCTCTTTTATATGAATAGGCGATGAGTCCAGTGGTGGACTCTTTGTTGTTGGGGAATCAGGAACGGTTGTCGGCATTTCGCCAAATAACATAAAATTGTTTTTTGTTTATTTGTGTATGTGTATGTGGAATAATAAAGAGACAAATTCGAAAAGTTGTCAAATAATTAGATTAATTTATTGATAAAGTTCCATAATATTTAAAATAGTTTTTGAATTTAATTCTTGTATAATTTGAACACTGCGCGCCTCACTCTGATTTTCAAATAATAACAACACTTTTGATTACACTCGCGCTTAGTTGTCTAATCGAGTAAGTGAGTTGATCATCAATCGTTGTTGTCGTATTCGTCGTCGTCTGTCCCCACATTCAACTAGCTCGCTGTATGGCGTGCTGCAGACTAGTAGGGCTCGAATGTCCTACTGACTCAGATACGATGGTCGGACCGACGTCGGGCGCCTTCGCTGTAGTGTGGCCAGCCTCTTTACTTTCATTTGAACACGGCGTGAATGCGCACGAGTTGGGTTAGGTTAGGCATTTACATCTTCTTAGCGACTGGATGGACGACGTCTCGTATTCACGTATACACACACAACAGGCGGGTGTTTCTCTATGCTATTGTCCCCATAAAGAAAATTGGTGGAGGCGCGGCGACGACGACGACGACTACAATAACAACAACAAACCTGTCCCCCAACTGTTCAAACTATCATTGATATTTTTGATGATGGCATCACATCTAAAAATTATCGTCTTGTTGTTATTATCCTAGTCTGAATAAAGAATTTCCGCGTGGGTGGTTTTATTTCATCAAATTCGAAACAATATATCAACAATACAATACGTCCCAACAATCATAACGGCTTTTTTTCCTTTAAAAAAGAAGAGAAACAAGTACGGTGAAATCCCTTATAACGCGCTCCCTTAAAGCACGAATTCGCATAACGCGACTAGTACCTACTCAAACAGTGCGATAAATGATCCCGTATAACCTGTATGATGAATTCAACATTCTCACATAGTTTCTGAATTTTGTGCCCCAACCATGAAGTAATTTGAGTTTTTTTACTTATAAGATTCACTATTTCCATTCCACCACTATACAGGGTGTAATCGAAATTCCTTACAGTCTTCAAACCACATGTACAGTCTAAGAAATTGAGCCGATTGTTACAATACATTAGGAGGTCGGTAGGGTCCCGTTATCAATAAAAAAAGGGGATTGAAAATTTTGCCAAGATTCGAAGAGCCACTGAAATGGAACAATCTTAATTATACATATGTTCAATGTTAAGTTGCGAATGGAACGAGAATGTTGACTGTGGATGATTGGGGGCTATTATTTTTTTGTCTATTAACTTCCATATTTTTGTCATTTTTTTGTGGAAGCATGCGAAAAAATAAGTGTATTCAGTGCCGGTCGGAAATGGCGAGCAGTTGCAGATCCGAATTTGTAAAACTACAGATGAGATTCTGAAACTGTTAAAACTTACACCGTTCCCTGCTATGCAGAGTGTAGTTTTGTGTAGAACTGGGCGAGATGGGTACCTTTTGAACAATTGTTGTGGTGTTTTTTTTTTGTATTACATTATTTTTATAGTTTTTAATCAAATGTGTGTATGTATAATAAGTATGTTACTAACAAGGGAACCTTCCCAGGTGTCCCTCTCCGATTTTAATGAAATTTGGATATGTTGTTCTCTGTTGAAATCTAAGAAATGCATCTTTTTTTTTTATCGGCTGACAAGCACATCTAGGGGGTGAAATCACCGCTCAAAGTTTGGGGTCTAAGGGGGTACTTTTCAAGTTTCACATACTTGCAGTTGGAATAATCGAATGAGACAAACGGCATTATTTTCAGGATGAGAAATGATGAAGAGCAGTCTTTGTCGCACAGGAAAATATTAATTGGGGCGGGAGTTATAGGGGTTGAAAGTGACAAAATTGCTATAAAACGAAAACTATACATTGGATTTTGACGAAACTAATGTCAGATGAAAGAGAATAAGAAAGTAGGAGATACCTTTTTTGTATTTTTCTGAAAAATTATGTTAAGGGGGTGAACATCCCCAAGCTAATTTACAACGATCAAGATGAAAATTTCGACAAATTCTTTCTCTTTTTTATTTTAATTCATAAGGGGTGGATTTTTCTGAATTTTCAACCGCTGATACACAGCATGGTAATCATTTTATCTGGTAAACAGCTACCCTCATACTTCTCATGTTGAACGTTTTCATTTGTATTGTATTCAATATAAATTTTTTTATTGCGTTTTAATTGTCGCATATTTTTTCTAGGATTGTTTAAAAGGTGACTTATTACTTATTACCTCCTATTAATGTAAATTAAATTTTCAATATACATGATGTAATCAGATGGCCTTCAATTTCGCATATAATGTATATCATTATCATTACGGATTATCTCCTATAATTTTTTTTTAATTTTATTTTGACTGTTATTTTGAAATTATTACTCATTAAAATATTCACTCCTTCAAGCATTATATTCTACAAATAATGTCATAAATAATATATTTTCTAATTTATTTTTCTTGAATCTATGTAAGTTTTGTGATTTTCAACCCCTATGACTTATGTATTATTTAATTATTTGCAGTAATACAAGGGCATATTTCGATTTTTTTTTTTAAATTATACTACATAATAAAACACGGGTAATTTCTGTGTGATTTTTACCGTACGCGCTATCTGCTAATTGAATCATATACATTATATTCTAATTTGAAGGCAATCTGATTACAACATGCATTTTGAAAATATTATTTACTTTAATAGGAAATAATAAGTAACCCTTTACACAATCCTAAAAAGATACATCTGACAATTAAAACGCATTAAAATTTTTTATATTGGGTATTCCAATACGAATGAAAACGTTCAACATGGGGGGTAGCTGTGTATCAAATAAAATTAATAATATGCTATGTAGGGCAGCTAAAACTTCAAAAAAACCCACCCTTTATAAGTTACAACAAAAAAGAGAAAGAATTTGTCGAAATTTTCAGCCTGATCGGTGTATATTTGATTGGGGATGCTCACCCCCTTAACATAATTTTTCAGAAAAATACAAAAAAAGGTATCTCCTACTTTCTTATTCTCTTTCATCTGACATTAGTTTCGTCAAAATCCAATGTGTAGTTTTCGTTTTATAGCAATTTTGTCACTTTCAACCCCTATAACTCCCGCCCCAATAAATATTTTCCTGTGCAACAAAGACTGCTCTTTATAATTTCTCATCCTGAAAATAATGCCGTTTGTCCCATTCGATTATTCCAACTGCAAGTATGTGAAACTTGAAAAGTACCCCCTTAGACCTCAAACTTTGAGCGGTGATTTCACCCCCTAGATGTGCTTGTCAGCCGATAAAAAAAAAGATGCATCTCTTAGATTTCAACAGAGAACAACATATCCAAATTTCATTAAATTCGGAGAGGGACACCTGGGAAGGTTCCCTTGTAAGTTTTGCGTTGATTGTTTATGGAAATTCGATAAGTTATAGTGACACATGCGTTCTTATCAACTCTCGACAACAGCATTACCCTTCGAAATATGTTTTTGCACACTCTATTCCACATAGGGATAGTGAGGTTTAAATGTTGTGAGTGATTTTGATTACACTCTGTATACCTGTTGTTTATATGGGGTGAAATCTCGAGAAACCACGTATAAGTCCCGAAAAACTGAGCCGATTTGTATAAAAAGAAGCTGAAAATTCCGCCAAGATTTTCACAGCCACTGGAATCGAACAACAGTGATAATTTTATATCCGATACGATATTCATTGTTAGTACAACTAAATTACGTACACACTGTTATGCTTTGAATGCTCTTATAATTATTCCTTGTAAAACTAACCTATTTTGGTAATTTCCTAGCCAAATAAACTAAGATTCCTATAAGTATTATTGTATTTTGTAAAAGATACAAAAATTGATTTTGCTTTGGTCAATTTTAACTTTCAGCAAGTTGTATTTGATTATATCGTAATCGTTTCAACCTAAAAAATCGATTTAAAAGTCTAATTTTTTAACGAATTTCACAAAGACAACAGTTTTTGAAGCGAGAATTTCACATTAAAATAACAACGTTTCCTGGGACGTTACAAAATTTGATTTCTGTATTGTTTTATTAATAAATCGATCACGTTTACAAACAAATTCGCTATTAATTATAAACAATATTGCTGTTATTATTGGTACAACTCTGGCTAAGTGTCAAATAGAATGACAATGATGGTTCTTGTTGTAAATACGCGTCCTTGACCCGACTTTTTATAATTTTTTACTTACAATTAAGAAAAAACAATTAATTTTTTAGCTGAACAAAATATTTAGGAAGAATTCCTCGAAAATATGCAGGATGCTATTTAGAGCGATTTAAAATAGGAGGCAATGATATAAGTATGTATAGTTATTTAATAATATTTACTTTTGTGTTAAAAAGTAAGCTATTGGGTTATATCAACAAGAAATTTTCCAATACAGATCAATTAAAAGTTGATGTATTTTTCAATATTTATTCAATAACAAGCTTATCAAAAATTTATAATAAATTGCAAATTGGCTTCATAATTGAGGAAGTAAATACATATTGCAATTGAAAATCTACGTTTTAGGCAACAAACCGAAACAAAATTCATCCAAATTTTAGCTATGAAAGGATCAATCACCTGATTTGCATATGGCCCCAATTCGATACAATAATCAAAAGAAACAACAACATACATATGGATTTATTGTTTTGTTTCAATTAATATGTTAACCAATTGCTAATAGGTTGTATTTTTGACTATATGTGGTCGGGTTTTTTTTTTGATTGTTTTGCTCCATTTTAATCGTGCATAAATTAATATTAATATACTTTCATATGGTGAATGTTGATGATAGTAGTTGTCGTTTATAAATGGTTATTAAAAATGAAATGCAAAACGTCAGCAACCAGGAAGTAAATTAATAATTCAACAAAGCGCCAGCCGTCTGATTTAATGTTTGTAAACTAGAAACTAGAATTAGAGTCAAGTTCACAACTCTATAATATTGATGGTGTTCGTTCACACAAACACATGCACATACCGTTATGCTAGTTGGTTTCACGTTTCGGTTTCTTTTTCTCTAAATAGAGCGGTACTCTATTATCATCATTATCATTATCAACGTATATTATGGAGAAATAGTACACGTATAACATGAAATGCAGAAAAGTGAATATGCACCGGTGATCGGTGAAAGTTTAGATAGTGTTCTCACGTGTCTAGAGGCAAGGAAGCGTCTCAGATTTGGAGGAAAAGTTATAAAACTCGCACTAACGCATATGTATTTTGTTTTTCGATAAATTTCACATATTCGTTAGATTTAAAATGAAACACAATGATAGATGATATAGAAGTTACTCATCTATACAAACAAATAATTTGTTAACTCCAAATCCACGTGTAGGATATCAAAAGGAATAAGCAACAAACAAGTTTCTCGTCTAAATTTTATCTATTTTGACTTTGAGCCGATAGATTTTCGTTTTTCTTAGTAAGCATTTATTATAGTTACTAAATATTTTCCTCTTTTGTAGGCAAATTTAAGAAGCTCCTTGGAAAAAATAACCAATTTAGCTTCCAGTCAGATCTTCGAATCGTTATTTTTTATTGTTCCGTATCAATTAAAAAAAAATCGGTTCGGTTCCGGTTTTTCGTTTCTGGAAAAATAACGGTGTTTTTTTCGGTTTTTTGTTCACTTCCAAATGATTTTGAAATTTCAGCATAAAAGGTACAACCCCTAAGAATTATTTACAGGATAACTATTTTAAAAACAGAAAAACCCTCAAACAGGCAACTTTTATTTTGTAATTTTCTATAAGTAAATGAATTTTCAGAGTAATAAGTTTTGCTATGAAGTAGAAAATCGTAAATGGACATAAAAAATGGTATATAACCATCTACATATAACTTCAGTCTCCAACAAGGTATGAAAACGAAACTATGATAACCTTAGCGAATCCATATCAATTAGTTTATAAACCACTAAAAAGAGGTATTTAAAAAAAAACTGATTTTACAGGGGTAACTTTAACCCCCAATATCTCCCTTAAACTTGAGTAGTTCAAAGGAATAGAATGAATTATAGTGGTAGAAACGAAATAGTGAATCTTATAAGAAAAGTCAAATTACTTTATGGTTGAGTACAAAAAGGAAACTGTCCATTGTAAAATTTGTGAAACTATCCTCCTTTAAAGAAATGTTGTTTGCCCCTTATTCAAACTACTATTTACAGAATTTACAGAGGACAATTTTTTTGCGTGTACGAATCATAAAGCAATTTGACTTTTCTTATGAGATTCACTATTTCTTTTCTATAGTCTGTCGATTTTTCTAAGAGAATGACTAAAGTAATAAAATAAAATCAAGTATATTCAACAATGAATGTTCAATTGCAAGTAACACCTCATAAAATAATAAATCAAAAAGGACCGAAAATTTCACCATCTGGTTTGTATTCGAACAAAGCAGGTAAAGACGAGTGTTTACAAGGGATTTTTACAAAATGGAATTTAAATTGAACATTCATTGTTGAATATACTTGACTTTATTTTATTACTTTAGTCATTCTCTTAGAAAAATCGACAGACTATACCAATATCTAGTACCCACCAAAAAACATCGAAATCGGTAGTTTACTTGCAAGTTCGTGCCCCAAAGTACCGGGGCAGGAAAGAAAGAGCAGATAAAAAATTCGTTTCTTCCGTTTTTCGGTTCAATTCCGGTTCGAAGCCCTGCTTCCAATGTTTTACGATTTCACTACTTTTTAAGACGCACTTATGGTGTGATTCTTGTAAAACATTCATCAACTAGTTTTATCAATATTTTGCAACAGTAATTAAATTTCTCTAATAGCTTAAATACCAGGGCTTCAAAGTTAGTAAAAATATTCAACTTTAATTGCGACTGCAGCTCCTTAGTTCTGTTAAATTCAGCATGAAGATTCATATTTTAATGTTACCAGACTAAAAGTTGATTTTCTTATACAAAAAAAGTGTCGTAATGTCTAAAAAGTAGCATACCTAATTAATATGTATAATTTATTCTAAAATTAATTCATAATACTGCATGTACATACAATCTAAAGATTTTTCCTTAATTCATTAATATTATCTGTTAAACTTTAATATGATATGATAAATAATAAGATTACGTAAATTTTGCTAATGATGTTTCTTTTTTATGTCGGAACAATAAACAACAATTGATAACATTAAATTATCTGGAAGTTAATTACATTCCCTCTCTCTAACTCTCTCTCTCTCTCTCTCTCTCTCTCTCTCTCTCAAATAATTACATTAAAACTTTTATTAACTTTCGATATTAAGGCTAAAGGAAAGTAGTTTAAATACTAACTTAGAAAAGTGTAATTTTAGTCAAACAAAATCTTGTATCGTATTCTGTAAGTTTTTAGAGACAATCTCTTTCAAAAAAGGTAGTCATCTGTTTCTAAATAAAAGTTACTATCATCAATGTCAATGCATTTGCTTGTATTGAAATAAGCACAACGGTTGTTTAATTTGTTTCTTCTTTACAATTATCTCTTTTTTTATCAATTTATTAGTCCTTCCATGTAGAAATTGAGGAGAATTTTTGAAAACTGCACTATTTTGGAAAACAAAATTTACCTTTGTTTTTGAAAGTTTGGTACTAAGGGAAGATAAAAAAACATATTTTCATCAAAAATAAGAATTTATGAATATTGAAAACGTTTAAGACTGGATGGTTCTTAAACTACATACCAATGGCAACAGACTCATTTTTTCAAGATTTTTGTTAAGATGAAGTATTAAAAATAAGAGATGTTCGAAATGGAATTGCAATAAAAATCATAAATTTCTCAAAAATTTCGATTAGAAGGACGAATTTTTCAAAATTTCTTTTTAGAATCAATAAGTTTTGTAAATTATAGAACTTTAAAACACACCCTTTATTTTGCTTTATTGGGTGCTGAAGCGAATTTAAAAAAAATAGCATCTTTAGTCCGAAATTTCAAAATCCTGTCTCTTTTTCCACTTTTTTAAACTGTAACAAAATGGTCACAAATTCTTTTTACTACTTACATAGTAGTAGGTACATATTTATATTATAATTTATAAATTATAGTTTCATCCGGTTTTTTCCTCTTTTCCTTTACACAAAATAATTTCAAAATCACCTCCTACTACTTACTGTAAATGGCACAGTTTATTATTTAATTAAAAAAAAAAACTATCATTCTTATCAGTGGAATCTCAAGTGATCTATTTTAGTAATTAGTAGGTTTAATTATTGTTATCATCTATATAAACAACTCGTGCAAATTTTTAATAATAAATAGAACAAAATCAACATCATCATTTTGTTACCCGGAAAAATGATAAAAACACTTACTTATTAAACCTTTTTTTATAAATTATTACTAATAGTATTATTACTATTATTTAACATTATCAATAATTTACAAATGAGTGAAATTAAAACAGGTTTCGAGGTTATCGAAATATGTATGTATATGAAATCAATTAAGGAAAAATTGATTTCATTTTATTTTCGGTTAATAAGCAAAAAAATGATAAGCTACGCTACAAATGACGTTATTAAATTTTAATAATAATAGTGATAATAATAAAAAAGATTAATGCATTTCTACTATCTGTTACAAAAATTTGTATTTACAGAAAGTATTACTGAAGAATTATTTTTAGTAAAATATCGAATGAGCAAGAGAAAACGACTGCCTTAATATGTCCACATAATTAATTATTTAATTTATGATTTTAAAATCAAGTTTATATAGAATTCTGCATCTATCAAAACCAAGTTTTTCTGGGATATCATGTAGATACTTGTAGACGAGGAAAAAAACAACGCACATTTGGTCTATTTACTTTAATCTAGTTGTTATACACGTGTACTTTTTTAAAAGCACTTCTTATTTTTATGAGCAATTTTTTCTTTAATTCTATTATTTGTTTTGATAACTGTATATACAGGGTGTGCAACGATTTTTCACCTTCCAGTTGGCCATGCTTTTGGTTACGAAGGGTCGTAACTTGGTTCAGCCGCTTCTATTTTCATTGAAAAAATCAAATCTAGTAAAGTATGAACCAAATTACGACTTCATATAACAAGAGCATGGTCAACTTCGAGGTGAAATAGCGTTGTACACCCTGTAATAGATATGTTGTCTACAAAAAACTTTATAATCAATTAAAGTACAGTTCTTAAAATTTCATTATGATATCAATTAGCAATTCAATCAATTCATTATACAGTTTGTACAACGCTATTTCACCTCTCAGTTGGCTATGCCTTTCGTTATGTAGCGTCGTAGCTTAGTTCGGCTACTTGAACAATACAACAAATGTAAAATGTAATAAAATGTGAATTAAGCTACGACTGGATACCTATAATAAAGGCAAAGCCAATTGAAAGGTGAATTACCGTTTTACATCCTGTATTTTGATGTTGTTGAATTATCTTTGAGTATTAATGATAAAAGAACAAAAAAAGCAATTTTGTATTTACAAATTGTATCTCGTTTTGCACGATTTTACTGCAGGCGATTGTTTAAAGAACATATTTGTTGTGCAGATCCAGGAATGGGTCTATTTGAGACTTCAGTTTTAGATCTAATTTGGACTCCGGATTTTAAACTTTTTAAAAGTTAAAGATCTAAAACTATTGTAAACTTAGTTCTCTTATCAGTGCAACAGTCATCTGTTTTTTATTCGTTTTTGATCTTTTGTTCCTCTTAAATAATTGATGCAAAAGTTTTTCGCAATAATCATATTTTTAAAATAAAATAGCCGTTTTATCATTATTATAACACTGGAAACTGCAAATTTTGTTAATTTTAGATGTGTGAAATTACGAATCGAAAAGATTATAAAATCATAAACTATTATTAATCAAGTTCTAGTAATTATTATCAAATTAAAATTAAACTAATCAACTTCAGTATAATTAATATTTATAAATTCTATGTGCAAATCCGGTGTCTTCAATGATTTAAAAGCAATGAAGGCACAGCAACACAAAAGGCTACTTTCGTAATATCAAAGTCTCTTAAAATAAGTGAGATCATAGAGGAAGTTGTTAACGAATTTATTACAATGAAAAAAAAGAAACAAAATTAAACAATCATTCTGTATAAAATTGCCAAGACGATTTTTCTAAATATGTGATGAACGAGTAAATTTCTTAAATTTTCTAAAAGGCTAATTGTTTTGAGGAAGAAAGAAACAGATTTTTTTCAGAAAATACAGGAAAAAAATTGTAGGTATAAATGTGAATTTTTATAGTACGATTTGATTATGTTTACTTTTCGGTATTCATAAGTCACATCTAACCCAATTTGTCTTAGAAGAATCACGTGTCAAATGTAAAATTCTAATAATAATAATATTAATAATAATAACAAATTTATGTGAATTATGATAATATTTGATAGTACCACTGTTATTTTTGTGGATTTTGACACAAATTGATTTGATCTTCCTTAATGAATTATCGATTGAATGTATAACAGAAATTAATCATTGTTGCTCAATTGTGTCCTTTCGTTTTGTTATTGTTATTTTTATTTAAATACTGTTGGCATTGTAATTATTAATAATATTATTTTTTATTAAATAACGTGCTTCACGACAACTTTATCCGCGTTTCTTTTTCCTGCCGTTTGGTTATTATTTCGTTGTCCTTAACCTGGATGCAAACGATTTCAATGGAAACGTTAATCATCTACCCACTGTTTTTTTCTTCTTATTGCTGACTTTTAAATTATAAAACAAGGAAATATTCGGTTAATGATCACTAATTTTTATCTTAATTATTAGTAATTAGTAATTACACAGCTTTTTTATTTGTTTACTTATTTATTTATGTATTAACATTATTACTGTGCTTTTATATTTTTGGGATAACAGGTCTAGTTTAAAGTTTATCATAGTGTTCGCCAATCATTCAAAATGGATTTATATTATTTATAGAATTCGTTATGAAGGCACGTGTTACTTGTGCTCATTGCCTGTATTTATTTAAGACAAGAGTAACACGTGCTTTGCCCCCCTGCTTTGAATATCAAATAACGGCTTTAAATGATACTAATGTATTGGTTTTGTCGCTGCCAGAACGTCTAAAATCAAATCCTTTTGTATTTGAATATATAGAAATTTTAAAGATAATTTGGATAAAATCCAAAAAAAAAATTAACTGATCATTATTAGATAAATGTATAGACAATAATTTGCTGCATACATGTGCCATATATTTTAATTTTTGAAATTTTTTTTGAATATAAATCAAACAAAGTTCATATCACTGATGCAAGATGATAAAAGTGTTTAAATTTAATTAAATTAATTAAATAAATATCAGTAGTTGTAATATTTTTATAATCGACCGGAAGGAGCTACGCCAATCGTTTTGTATGATGTAAAAACTCTTATGCTGAAAATATCATCGAGTCCTGAATAATTCCGGCTTTATTAGCATGTGCTAAAAGTGTTTTGAGTATTTATAAATTAAAAGTGTAAACGATCTAAAGAGGAAGAGCCATTCTAAAAGCTGATGCCTTTGCAGTCATTAACATTTTTAAACGAACCTTCAAAAAAAAGAACTAAAAAATACCAACGAAATCCACACTTTAGCCCCGTCTCTTCGTTGTTTCGCCATTTACTAGACACGTCACTTTGCTTATTTACTATTTAGTCGGTTAACATGTGTGTGTTTATGTGTGTGTGTTATTTTTCGCGATTTGCGGGCCGGGTGCTGGATAAAACTATATAGACAAGGGGCGCAGCTAGAGGGGCAAGCGGGCGGTATAAGCGGGAAGTGCAAGTGCAGCGAACGCATTCAAGGCTAAACTGCATACCAGCAAATATAATAAAACATGCATCCGAAAATGATAACTACGCTGATTTTGTGAGCTTTTAACCCAAAAACCCAATTGGTATTGCAATTTTCCAACTAAACATAAAAATTGTCATTTCCAAGAAATTCAGAAAAATTCCAAAAATTAAATGAATTTCGCATGAATTTTATGTGAAATATCGCTAATTTTCAACTCTATCGATCTATTTTTACAGGAAAATTTACATTGTATGTAAAAATTTTGGGTCGATTTTTAATTAGGCTTTACTTTCTTTATATTTTTTTAGTTTTTTCACAATTCCTTTTCTATACTGGCTCTGTTGAGCGTAGTTTATATTTATCATGGAACGTAATATAAGTGATTTGGCCGTAGTGTCTGCGAACCCGCACTAACGCTATCCGCTTCAAGTCACGGCCCGGAAAGCGATTTTGATTCAGGCAGACAGACACAATTGCATTTGTATTCATTATGCATGCATACATTTACAAAATATATCTAAAACATATTCATAAGATCAATTTGAACAAAAAAAAAAAACAAAAAAAAACAATAATAATAACAATGATATTAATAAGTAAACAACATTACACCTTTTCTTGACAGTACAATGGGAATAAAGGAAATGTTATACATTACAAAAATGATATTTTTATTTTCATTTTCTTTCAAGAAATAGGAAGCGGAAATTGTAAATGAAATTCGTAACAAGGGCCCCAATCTTACTCAATGTCTGTAATTGTAATTCAAGAGGTTTAGAAATCGATGACGCCATATTTGAGTGTTGTTATATTAGAATATCCGAAAATAACTTGAACTTAAAATTGATTAAAAAAAAAACACAAATATTCAATTCTGTTTTTCACAAATTATCCAGTTACAGAAGTTATGTGTATGTGTTGAAAATTTCATTCCAATCTTATAAATCTATATGTTTTTTATGTCCGGAATTACACAAAAAAAAAACAATAAGGGAAGAAGAAATTAATTCCCAAATTGAAGGAAATTTAATACCCGACAAGATTAAAATTGCTAACCAGAGGGCTAAAGTATGTCTAAATAAGAAGCGTAGCAAGGGAATGGCCTCAGCCCCGGGCGATTAAATATCTTCACAATAACACACAATGCTGTACCGCAAAAAAGAAAATTTTAGTCCACTTTTTGAGTTTCAGTCTAGATTTTACGCCATTTTTTGATACTATCAATTTCTCTAGCAAACTGTCAAAAGAAAGACATTCGAGACGTTTTGGGTTAATTTTAAGATATTTTCTTATTAATTACTAATTTCTATCAACACCGTCAAAGAATACAATTATAGTTGCATTTTTACAACGATTTACGACTATTTTTTAAGGCATTATGATTCCAAATTGTCAGTTCTTTCGGCATATTTTGTTATTTGAAAGGATTTTTAATCTGATTTTTAAACAGTTTTTTTATTAATAAATACCAGAATAAAGCCCTTATCATTGTAGGTATAACAACTAAGAAAAGCTTGGAATCCTTGTGGGATTCGTACACACAAGCTTTGGTTTTGTATATCACTGTTCTGACCAACTAAGCTAACAGGCCAAGTTGATCAAAGTAGTGGTTCACAAAACCAAAGGTCGTGGGTTCGGATCCCAACACAGGATTCCGAACTTTTCTTAGTTGTTTCGCGGTAATAAAGGCTGAATGCCTCTTAATTAGGATTGTGCGAATCCCGTCCGAATCGTATCGAATCGAATATTATTATACGGTCCAAAATTCGTCCGAATTGTTAGAACCTTTCTTATTCTGATTTTATTCGAATAGTTTTATTTATGGATACCGTTTGGTTTGTAAAATGATTCGATTACAAAGAAAGGTTCGAATTATTTTACAAATTCAAATGAGTCGAATATCTCGAATAGTTCAGATGAATATCGAATCGAATTATTCGATTCGTCTCGAATAATTCGCATAGACCTACTCTTAATTAATAATAATAATCATTTCATTTTTTGTTGTACATCATTTTTTACCAATTTTTTTTATGATATCGCCAGAATAAAGAAATTTAGTCAATTTCAATTAATTTTCAAACTAATTCCTGTTGTTAAAATTTAATTAGAGTAAAGATTATTTGAGAATATAAACAAATATTTCCGCCTTATAATTCAAACAGAACAAAGTTAAACAAATTTGTTGGTTGTTTCAAAATCAGAAATAACAACCATTGAATAATTTCTATAGTCGCCCACCTAATACAATTTACCATACCAAACAATTTATTGATTGATTAATTTTAGATTATCTAAAAGTTATAATTCTCGGTATAGGTAATCGGTGAATCAAATTAATAGAAATTAAATTTTTGATTTCTAATAAATGGGAATAGATTAAAATCGACGATAAGAAAAAAGATAGAAATATGAGCACGTATCAAATCTTCATAAAAATTTCATTAAAATCCCACCTGCTATGATCGCCAGAAGTCTGCACATAGATAAACATCAATTAAGCCTTTAAATATTTTCAATTTTTTTTTGAATAAAAAAAAGAACTAGAAATACAGTCGACGATAATGAGGATTGAAAAGAGAAAATTATCCGTGATGAAGTTTTTTATGCATTTACTTCCGTTAGGGCGTGTCTCCACTATCATCACTATAAACATTCATGTAAAACAATTGTGTAAACACATTTACAGTGAGCACAAGCTAAAGTTGTCACACCTACTTATGTACTAACCGATGGGAATTTGTGCAATATTTTAGTTGTTTTTAAATAAAATTCGATGAATTATTGTACTAACAATGCCAGTTAGATATGTATACATGTATGTTTCCTTAATAAGGTACCACTTCGGTACTTTTACAAACAGGAATCTCCATATAAGGACATCACCATGAACTTGACGAAAAAAAAAATTGTATACACAACGTAAACAAAAACGAACTAATAATAATTGTCGATTCTCTCTTATGGCAAGTTTCCGCTATAAAACAACCGCGCATTTTCAGTAGCGTAGTAGTAGACATACAAAGTAATTTTATTAATTAACAATAAAATTGTTTATATTAAATTAAACTTAAGAAATTTTAAGAATTGAATAGAATCAACATTTAAATTAAATGGATATGTAGTGGATAAACCTGTGGGAGATTTGAAAATGCTTTCCACCACCACTGTTGTTGTTGTTGCTGTTGTTAGTATTATTAAATAGAAGGCACATTTTCAAGGCTATAGGTCCTTGTTGACGTTGACCCCAACTATCTCTCTGATCCTTTAGCAGATATCATCCAAGTTAACGGAAGACATAGTCTGGGTCTGGTTGTTTGCTGCTGCTGTTGCTGCTGTTATTGCTGCTAAACCAGCCTGCCAACCAACTACTTTCAGTATCTAGACGTTGTGGTCAACGTGTTCTGCATCTTGAATCAACAGACAACTGACTGTCATCAACATCATCATCATTATCATCAACATGGTTAATCCCTAGAATGGCTACAAAACACATGGACCTTGTCGTCTGTAACAATTTACCGTTGTTCTCGCCTAACGCGTTTATTTATTTTTTCTTGTTGTTTTTGGCCTCTCCAAAGACGGATTTTTCTTCAGGGCAGTTTCAACAGATGATTTTTTTACTTTGCACGTTTTTAAATAAAATACACCTTCTCTATATTTAAAAAAAAAAAAAAACGCGAATCAAGTCTAATTTCCATCGTGAGATCCATGTTATGGGAAATGATCGTGAAGAATATTATTAATTTAAAAAAAGGAAAAGGAGGAAAAAAAATGTACCATTTCTCCTACATACATATATACACATTCATGTCCTCTTCTGTGCATATAAAGTACAAAACGACTGTTTTTAAACTAAAGAAATCACATACCGGAAAATAATTCTTTCTAGCTGTAATTATTCACTTCCGTCAGTTAAGTCTTGTCTCGCCATTGTTAACCACTATTTTTTTCTCTATCTCTATCTACACTACCACTAAATCGTCAAACAAAGGGACAAAAACATTAATAATAAATAATAAATCTATTTAATTATAAGACCGTGACAATAATATTAAATAATAAAGTTATTAAGGCTATCCCTTGAAATTAAAGGTCAATGTAACTTTATTATAATTATTATCGTAATTATTATGATAATTATGATCACATAGATTGGATTGATTGATTTAATAATAAATAATGCGTCATCATATTTCTATAAAAAAAAACACTTTAATATAAAAATTAGTCGCCAGACATTTATGATGATTCTACCGGAAGTTCCGCAGTGACTGGTCATTATCAAAGACGGAAGTCTGAACTGTGACCGCTTAATTCTATGTTTATCCGTACCAGTGTTGTATAGTGTACTGTGTTCTCTTTCATTCGAATATTTTAATTCAGTTCAATCTAAATTTGTTTCTATTATGTATTAACAAAACGTACAATAAAAAACTAATCAGTTGATTGAACCAGGAAAATGTAAATCAAAAGATTTCGATTTATTGGATTTTTGTAAAAATCTAATTAGTTTCATGACGTACTATAGGAAATGGTTAATAGAAATTCATAATAAATTCCCAAACGTTCCAACAAATGGAATTATTTACTTTCCGTTTCATTAGTCCTCTGTTATGCATAATAATAATAATAATAATAATAATAATAATAATAAAGGATTCTAATAAGTATTCCATCCTTTCAATAATCAAAATTTAAACACCGAAGCGGTGATTCAAACTAGACACTGGAAAATCTTGATGACTATCTCTATTTAACTTTGATTTTTTAAATAAATGAAAGAGGGAAAGATGAATTCTTGCCTGCGCCAGATACTGATGGTGGCGTAAAGTACACCACCGTAACCCACGCGGGGCGGGGGAGCTCAGCGACAGTGGGAGTCCAGTATTAAAGGAGGCTCAACAGTTTAAATCTATTTTTTTGAATTTTTTTAGCTCAATAATGTAATCCATATCTTTTAATGAATGGTTTACCTTCAAGTTGTAGGTAAGTCATTAAGTAATATACTAATGAATAAAGGGACCCTTTTGTTGCGGGGGAGGGGGGCATAAATTTTAGATTACGTTGTTGTATACTGAACTGGCAATTTGAACTAGAAACAACCACTAAGTGATTTATACACATATACAGGGTCCTTTTCAAAGGTAGTGACTTCTTGTAAAGCTCCTTTGGGGGGGGGGGGGGGGTCTCTGCAGACCGTTTAGCGAAATTAGAATTTCGTAGCTCATTTACAAGTTTGTAAAAAACACTTGTTTGTGACAATGTCGCACTTTTCAAAAACGAATAAACCACGCAAAACGACTAACAATAAGAATGACTCGTACACCTTCCTAACAGTGATTTTATTCGTTTTTCTCCATTCTATTCTGGAACAGATTTAAATGTTTTGCAATGCGTCTTCGTGTCATTCTTAATCGTTTTACGTATTTAGCTCATCTTTGAAAATCGAGACATTGTACAAAACGAACGTTTCTTGACAAACTTGTAAGTGACCTATGAGATTCTAATTTTGCTAAAATGATCTCTCCAGGGACTCCCACTACAAATCATAGAAATATTTTTCGAATCGCCCGTCAACTAATAGGCCGCACGTCACTTGCGCGCTGCGGTCAGTTTTGTGTTAATCCCCCAAGTTAGTTGCGCGCGAGCTCTGAAAATGCAATGAAAGCTGGCATGTCACTTGCGCGCCGCGGTCAGTTTCAACCAGTGGGGACAACGGTGGTAGTTATGTATGTATATATACATGTAGAATAGGAGTAACTAATTATCCAGTTTTCATTGTTAATTGCAAATTATCCTGCAGAGTATTTGAAACTTTTTTATTTGACTACAATACTAAATTTTCTTTCAAACAGGGCTGTTTCAAATATGTTAGACTCAAGTTTCTGTCAAAGCACCAATGACATGAAATAAATATTCTTAACATTTAAAGAGAAAGTTTCTCTGCTAACTTCTAAGAAACCCATCTGGAATTTCCGAAGGCATTAGATAAGTGGATTACTTCATGCCGGCGCGCTAGTGTCAGGTACAGATTAAAGCAACCCTTAACTACCAGGTAAGAAAACTGACCGCGGCGCTCAAGTGGCGGATCACCAACTAATAGGGGTTTCACAAGAATTAACCATCTTTAATAAAAGAACATGGTTTCTGAAGGCTTTCGAATGGACGGAGTATAATTTATTCTAGATTAAAGGAAATGACATAAAATTTCAGCTTGTTGTATAAACATATGTATGATGACGTCAAGTTGACCGATTCAAGATAGATCGATTATAAATAATGTATCTGTAGAATATAGTTTAAGTAAATTACCGTGCGTAATTTCAGTTTCTTTCTCTTTTTGGAATAAAAAACTTGAAAAACCCCACTTCATTGACAGGTAATAGAATTGTAAAGAGCCATGAACTGCAGTATCGAATAAATTAAAGATTTTATTTTCTTCTTAACAACAATGACAGAGCATTATTTTTAATATGGATAGAAAAAAATTTAAATAAAATCACCACTTACCAAGTTAAATGATGATTTTTTCAGAATTATCCGGAAATAAAGAGGAATAGAACGTTGAAAAAACAACACAAAACAAGACCCTTTTACCTGCATCTTCATTATCTGTCGTTTCAAGGAATATTTTACATTAATTCCTGTATTTAAAATGAAGCAATAATAAAAAAATCTAATAAATAAAAATAGCCTCGAATAACTGATCTTGCCATTTCTGAAACGAATTGGCCACGGTCAGAGCGCCAATAATCCTTATAAATAATCGTATATTAATTAATTAAAACAAATTGTAACCATGTACTTGATCTATTTCTCACTTGAATGCGGTTTTCATGGTTCGTTAACTCTACAGCTACTAGTACTGATTTATGGTATATTATCACCTATTTTGACAACACGAAGAAAAAAGCCCATAGAAAAATACTACGAGAAGAAAAATTAAATTAATTACACTGGACAACTAGTTTGTTCTTCGTTATTTTTTTCTAATAATTTGTCCGACAGGTGGACGGATGTTGAAAATCACGCTACATATCTCCAGTCGTATCATTATCGTCGAAATCGATAGAAGAATAGAAAAAATTGTATAAATTTTTGTTTAGGCTAAAGTGATTGTGAATCAATGATTCTCTCCACCCTTCTGAATCGTTTTACGTGTTGCCTAATCGATTTCTAACAATAAATTCCATGGAAGATTAATTAAAATTGACCAATTTAACAGACAATTGATTAATTTCATCAACAATACAGTAATTGTACACGAACGTTAAAATGATTAGAATTTTCCTTGTATTTTGTTAATAACGATATTACTTTCATTACAACGAAACTTTCTTATTTCATCTAGTCTAATAAGTAACATATTTGTTAATTGATGAGAGGCAATAGATAGTTAGATCGTGAGACAAAAAAAAATATTGTAAAATAAATGTATAACGGATGCATGTTTCATACTGAAATAACCATTTGATTTATTTGAGGACTTCCTTTTCATTTTAAGTAATTAATAAATAACTTGTTTGGATGAGATATTTAATCAACGAGTAATTGAAAATTGTATTACTTAAAATAGAAATGTATAATTCCTTCTTGTATTGTGATTATTTACATTCAAAGGAATTATTTGCAAAATGATACTAATCTAGACTTATTCTTATTTAAAAGTGGGTGTTCATTACATTCAAAATTTGTTTGTGGTATGATATTGAAAGATTTAATGACACTCATTTTTATCGAGGAATATTACATTTTTTTCTTTTGGACAGAAATTCATTAAAATTTATATTCAACGAGTCGTTCTCGTTTGTTTACACAGAATTTGAGAGCTTTCATTTTCAATCTGTTGGGCAGCTTCAATTTTTTTATTATTGTTTGTTATCCGTGACCTTTCCAATCTATTGTGCATATTCTTATAATAACAAACTATGTAAATATTGTTATTTACTTGTAGAACAATTAGAACGACGCTGACGACGCAATATTATGCGTGATAACATGCTAGAAGCTGAAATATGGAAGAGGAGAAAGAAGAGTAAGGGGTGATGAAGTGCGTCGCGACGGCCAGATTTTCCAGACGAGTCACCACCCTATAGAGGCTAGCCCCACCACGATCAACGTCGACGTTTCCACCACCACCACCAACACCACCACCACCACCGTCACCACAAAATCATTGCTACTATTATTGTAGATGTTGATGCCACGTAACAACAACATCAACAACTAAACAACCCCCTATGGAATCAATAGAGTTGTTCACTGACGCCTCCACATTATAACCAGCTGGGAATTTGCAATTTACCTAGAGATTTTTTTATAGGAAAACAAGTCGTCGAGACGCCTGTTTTTGATGTGTTTGTGTTTTGTGTAGGGATGCGTAGGTAGTTAGGTAGATAGACAGTAGGGGTATTTTTCGATGGATGCGACGTGTCGGTTACCGAGGGAACCGGTATCAGACTGCGTAGAAAGCGTCCTGGCGCATCAGACGCACTCAAGGCGCTGTCCAGTAACCGGGGTCATGGCTGTCTGTTATCGAACAAATCTAGTCTACAATATCTACATGTGTGTGTGTATAATATACACTTATTTTATCACTAATATTTTAAGCAAACAAATTACTAAACAAGAGGGTAATTTATAATTTTGACTCTTTTGTCTTGAGGGAAAAATATTAACCGAAAATTTATTGCTTGTATCTGACAGGCAGACTATGCTTGGAAAATGGAAGGATGAATCCTGAAATATCGCCATTTAAAAATTATATATCTAGACATGGTTGTTATAAGGGCTTTTGAAAAGAGTATACATAAAGAACATAGAAAAAAAGAGTAAAGCCACCCTTTTGTGTTTCCGTTCCATTTTTTTTTAGATGTATTCAAGCGCGACTTATACAAAAATTAGAATAATTTTTCAATTCTTCTATAAAGAGAAACGGTAAAAAAATGGAAAACTCACGCAACTTTTTATAGAGATGAGAAAATTATGAAGTTTAATTTCGATTAAAAATATACGTTTTGTTAAATATGTTAATTAATAAGTAATTCTAATTATTGTGAAAGTTTATATGTTGAAGTGATCTGGAAAACTTCCCGGAAATTATACTTAAAGAAACTCAAGCATTTACAAATTTCTCAATTAATCACTTTCTATTCATTTCTCCAATACTAATTTTTCAAGTTATTTCGTCAAAAATGGAAAATTTCGATTACAAGTAGAATATTATAAATGCACAGTTTTACCAGTAGATTACAGCATATTTCTTGGAAATTCTCTCATCCATTAGCGACTGGAATAAATAATAGAAACTGTCCTCTAAAACAACTAAAAGTTTGAAGTAATCAAATGGAAATATTACTAACAATATGTAAACATGGTTGTTGTTTTCTTTTTTTGAATAAAAGAAAACATCCACTAGATAAACTATACAGAATTTATTATATTCATAAATTTTTATCATATGACAGTACTCCAAGGTAAACACTATGTCGACCCAAATAAGAATAAAAAAGTACCCCAACTAAACATTTATAATAAAATTTATTTATGTAGTTATGAACATATAGACCATAGAATAAGCCAGCTTGAATACCTTGACATGCTTATTTCTCTCTTTTAACTTTTAATAATTTAGCGCCAACTTCTGTTTAGTACCGGTACCAAATACAGATAATAAATGACTCATGAGTTTTTCCCAAATAAAATAAAAAAATCCTTTCAATATTAAGACCGAAATGAATAAAATATCCTTCAATATAATCACAATGACACATCTCCAATATTCTCGATAAGGCCGGTAAGCTTTTCGTAAGCTCATTGAAAATATCAACTTTTACTTTCTTTTAATTTCACTTGAAGCATAGTTGGGGGCGAATTTCACTTTTCAATCATATAATAGAGCATGCGCCGTCCTACCTCAACCCTCAGACGCTTAGCGTCACGACGCTTGTCGCTTTCCCTTTCCGGTATCCCCACCATTAATGCGTCGCAGACTAGTCGTCGCCTTTAGTAATGTGGTAAATAACCACATTTTATTATCAAAATATAATTATTTGAATTAAACAGAATAAACGATTCTCCCGGCACCTCCACCAAATTTACATTTACATATTGTATAATATTTTTAAATTTAAACAATAATTTGATTTCTAATTAACATCTATAATCAATTTCTACAAAAGTCTCAAGTGAATTTATCTTACAATATGAAAGATGGAATGTACCCTAAGGATCAGACTGTTTAGTTTTTCTGCCGACGATTTTCTGACAGATCCTTGATAAATTTACACGAATTTGGAAGTCTGGAAAGTTTCATAAATTTATCCTTTCTAGATTAAATTGACTTTCAAAAGTTGTAAAATTATTGTTGTTAATCTAATAAACAAGTGTTATCTAATTATATAAGGAAATTAGTTATAATTCTAATCTATATTATTCCAGACAATCCACTTTATCGGTCTCGCATTCAACATTTTAGGGTATTGTTTGTGGAAATCACCTATCGGTTTCAATTTAGCGCAGGGTCTTCACTAGAAACTACACGAAACAAATATTATCTTTTGCTCTCTTTCTCTTTCTCTCTCTCTCTCTCTCTCTCTGTACAATTTCAATGTACAGACAATTAAAAATCAAATATTTGCCTTTGGATTAATTGCTATTGTAACGCAAATTGAAGAATACGTCTTCTGTTATCAGTGAGATTGGGGGATGCTTTTTGTTTAAAGGTAAACTATTGCGGAAGTTTTGAAGAATAAACCGGTTGCTCCGGCAACCAGACGGTATGCCCGGAGAGATGCGTCATAAATAACATAGAACTGATTTGTGATTGGCGGATGGGCATAAATAACATATTGGAATGGTGGAAATGGAATGAGAGAGATAGAGAGATAGAGTGAAAGCTTTAGTGAAAATCGATGAAAGCGTCTGGCGCCCGGAAAGCTCTCCCACTTTCTCTTTCATCCGTCGTTCTCATTTTATCATTGGTGTTTTTTGCTTGATTATCGGCGAAGTTCAAGGAAACAATTTCGCTTTCAAATTAAGTATTGTTAGTTGGAAAATAATAATTTATACAAGTTTTATTTGAATTGAAAGACAGACATTTTCATAGACCATATTCTAAAGAGAAACAGTTATGACTTGAAGGTAATTAGCGAATTATGTTTGTCCATTAATAAACTTGCTACCAAAGTTTACACTCTATGGTTTCTCTTAATACGTTTTCTTATGTTTTAAGTTCATAAACTTAATAATTGACCCTTTGCGTATAAGTAAATATTTAGCTCGTGTTACTTAATTAGTTAAAAGGGGATGTAATTAATTATGTCAAGGGAGGTATTATAATAATGTTGAACTACAACTTTGACACCGGTAGTGTCTATGTTGTGGGTTAAAACACTGATTAGATTTATACCATAAAAATTATTTATAACATATCACAAAAAACAAAACGTTAAATTTTTTGTTTGTTGTAATTTTGATTGATGTACATCTCTGAGAGATAATATTACAATACGGATACCTATAAATTCTCCAACTACATCATAGCATTTCTCTTTTCTGGTAGGTAAGTAGAAATATGTAATAAATTCTCTTTTGTTATGTCTCACCATTTTGTGAGACATACACGCAAAGCTTGTAGATTAAAAAAAGCAAAAAATTGTATATTTCTACCGGTAAAAAATTTGATATAGTCGAAGTGATTTCGTTCTAAGCTTCAACCGAATTGGTATTTGGGCACGAAATATGATGTAACAGGATTCGTATTTCAATTTCGAATTGTAAATTAAAGGGCGATAAAATTATGAATTTGAAAGGTGAATCTATTTATAACCTACCAAATTATAACGGTTTCTTATAACAAACAATTAGGGACAATATTGTTAGTGTTTTTTTTTTAGTGATGAATTCCCTTAACAAGCAAAATCAAGAATCGTATTTATATAGAATATAACATAAATCAACATGAGATAACAACAATTTCCGACCCTCTAGTTGGTGTAGCGATTTATAGTTCTATACACTAAACCGCTAATACTCATCCCACACTCTGGTTGAAATCAACAACATTCAACAAACAAGATATATTCGACTAGCCAGACAAACATCCCCATTATTGCCATCATCATCATCATCATCATTATTATTATATTAAGCATCATTCATTATCAACTAACAAGAAAAATTATATACCACTTTATAACGATGGTAATCCTCTTAGAAAATTGTCAAGGGGTGTATTCAACGAATCGAAAAATATTGGCGCAATGTCGTTGAAAGCAAACAAATAATATATTGGGTGAGGCTCGAGGCCGTCGCCGTTGTTGTTGTCGTCGTCGTCGACGTGAAAAACGAAAGGAAAATCAATAAAGCCGGTCATTAAAACTTCACAATGAACCTGGCGCATAAATCTAGTGGAAAATTTTCGATCATAATCCGCATACAGACATTTACACCAAAAAATTCGATTTTTTTCGTGTTTCCTTACAGAAAATTTCAAAAATAACTCACCTGTAACGGGGAAATTATACGTATTTATAGTAGACTCACCTGAAATAAAATACAGAAAAAAATTAATTAAAAATAACGTAAAAAGGGTTGGTGTAATTTAATTAATTAATAACAACAAAAACAACAACAAAAAGGTGGACAAGTCGGATAGCCGAATTTATTAAAGTGAGGAGAAAGAAACAAGTCCACAATTAACAAATAACAATTCTGTCGGCTAATTGAACAATATCCAAATTATTGTAACGAGTTTTATTACAAATTAAATTCATTTACTTCTTTTTCAAGCACTTGTTTTAATTATAATTAAGAATAATTAGGAAAGCATCCGTCTTTCACAATTATTGAGTGTGAGCTCGAAGCGTAACTTGAATTTATTTTAATTAATCGTAACAAAGGTGCACGTGTGAGCTATGAATTTCGTTCAATTTCTTCAATCAACAATAAAAACGAATTTATTAATTCTGTTGGATGTTATTCGATCTTTTGCTTACTATATTATAAATAATTTTTTGGTATTTTGTGCCATTTTGGCTCGGTTTTCTTTGCAAATCAGCAATCTATTCGAAACCTGCACGCTTCTCTTTTTCATAAAAAAAAGAGTTCTATTTTTTTCCAAGAGTATTATTAACAACAAAACGGACACGTGTAGCGAAACAACTTTCGATATGTAAATAATGTCAGTTGGTATTTTGGCTCATAAATTGTTACAATTTCAAATTTTTTTGGCTAGTTATTGGTTATTTTCTTATGATATAACGGATATTCATGTAACAGTCAAAAAATAATTTGAAATATTTTTATTTTGGATTATTTCTGGTGTGATTTTATTTTTATCGTTCAGAAGTAGGGAATTGTTCTGCAGGAAATTCCATTTTTGGATAGAATGCTGACAAAAAGGTTTGCCATTTGAATATTTCATTTAAAGGGGTGCTTTATTGACGCGAATCCTCATTTCCATTCGCATGAAATGCGGAAGTTTTTATCGATTCAGTCTACTATTTTAATGAAATTTTCCCATGTCATCGCCCTATTTCGTATGAGTCTCAAAGTTTTCCAACTAAACAGTCTATTAATTTTCTGTTCTGTCAAAAGAAATAAACCAACAGAACTCGTAAACAAACTCTATTGACACACAGGATTGGATATTTTGATATAATCAAAAACAAACAAGTTCAATTTACGAATTTATCGATTTCATTGCAATTCTCTTCAAAATAAATCAAATATGATTGGTGAAAAACTTCACTTATCGTTGTGATGGAAGTGAAAGCTTCTATAAATCTCTATTTGTGGGTGGATGGCGAAGGTAGATATAGCTTAAGGGTAGGCTGTAGGGTATATTGGGGTAGGTTCAGGACGCGGCCAAGGTCGAGGTCGTAGACAGCGTCAGTACTTTCCCCGCGCCCCGGCGACCAAACATTGCCGTATTTTGTTGCGTCGCGACGCTTTCACTTATTGTTATACAATTATTTATTTTTCTTTAAAAATTCTCCCTTTGAAGTTTGTTTAATTAGTAAAGTATCTATTATTTAGCGTTGAGACGTTAAGGGTAATATCTCAAGAAAACTATTCCCAATCCTGTTACACGATCTTGTTGAATTGTGAGGATTTGTAACAATGTCTAATTGTTAATGTAAAGCGAAACTTTCCAGGAACTTTACGAGATACCCTCTTTTAGTTACATACGTACACACACAAAAAATGTTCAAAAAACAGAAAATTTACGGTGTTTATTAAATTCGGTTTTGGTTTAATTTTCTACTATTAACAGTATTACTCTTAATCTTTATTATTATTATTATTCTGCTAACAGAGACAAAGGGTGGAGAAAAAAATTGTAACTTCCTACATGACATGGAGTAATTTTGTAACAGAATTAACCCTTTGATTCCACCAATGATCAAAGCTTTGAAACGGCAGTTTTATTGAGCCTAAAAGCATGCAGTCAAAGAATTTTATTAACACCAAAATTATGTTTTTAGCTTTTGAAAAATTTCAATTAGTACCTCATGCCTGTTTTTTAGAAATTGGAAATTTGTCGAAAAATATGATTGCCCAAAAGTTACACAATTCAGATAGTTGTTAATTATGACGGGGCAATGGAAGGCATGCTCAGTCTGGCATCGGTAATCAATCAAGCCCCAAACAGGTGGGTCAGTGTACGGTGCTGTTGTTGGCCTTGACGGTTCGGGATATCAGCTAACGGAGCAGGCGTAACCAAGCAACCAACGGCCTACCCCCGGCCACGACGTCGCTCGATAAGGAAGGTCACCCTGCTGTTGCTGGTGGTGGTTGTGATAATAGTATTGGTGGGTTTTTGGTGGTGGCAATGCTGATGTTTTCTAAATACTCTCTCTCTCACAGACTCACACACACACACACACACACACACACACCTTAAAATTTTCGTGAAAATTACGGTATTTGTTAGCACCGTCAATCAATTTTTTTCAATTCCTTTACAAAGTTTAACTTGATTCAAATAAATTAATTAAGACGCAAAGAAAAAATTGAAAGGTTGTAAGGTTTTTAAACAAAAAATTGATCAGTAACCGACAGCTGTAAGAAACTTTTACTGACTAAACTCCCATTGGAATATTAATCAAATTTTGAAAAGTTACAAAACTTCTAATTATTCCCGATTATTCTATTTTAAACAAACTCTAAATGAAAGCAAGCAGCTTGACGTTTATTTATTTTTAACACAATCCAAATCTAAATTATACAGATTTTTAATGAAAACTAAATAAAACAGACAGTGAAATTAATAAATTTAAGTAAATAGACTGAATGAAGTTCAAAGGTTTTTTTTTTCAGGAATTTTTTCAAAACTTGAAAATGGAAACCAACCCGAAAATATACATATTATAGGGGACAAAAAAAAAATTAAAACCAATAGATCAGATTACAAAGGAGTGGGTCTCTTTTGGGGGATGAACCAAATGGACCGAAGCGCCACTGTGTCTGTGAACCTGTCATAATTCCATTAAATCAAAGTGCCACATTGGTATCTTTCAAATTAATATTTGTCACATATTATGACTAACTAACACGCTTATATATTCACAACTTATACTTAACCAATTATCTTTAATTAAAGTTTTAATTGATTATTGTCGTTTATTAACAGACTGTCTATATGTGTTAAATCAACTTTTTATGGTTCTTATAAAACAGATATTCATTAAAATTATTACTGTTATGTTTTTAAAATAATCAAAGAGCTGGTTGTAAAGATAGTACCAAATTTAGACTTGCTTTATAAATTAGAAAAATTAAGTTTTTTCTCGCATATACAGGTGTGGATTATATGACTAAAATCCGGTTAAATATTGAACTATTTAATAGATTTGAATAATTCACGTTTTATTATAAGCGTATTACGATAAATTTGGGTGTTGTCCAATCACTTTAGCCACAACTGGGTCAAATTGAATGTCACTTGTCCCATTGATAATGGTGCTAACTTCTGTTTTTCAAACCACAAATTTTGCTAATATTAAAAAAACCCTCTGGTTCAAAGAATTTCGATTCGTTTTCTTGTTTATGTATTCCTATTGTTGTGTAAAATTGTTCAGATTTGTAAACACTGACCTGAGATACAAGAAAAACTGTTCTTCAATTTAAACAAAAAAAGAGAAGTCTATCAAGTGTTTCATTGTTAGGGTGTTATTGTTGACATGCATAGCATAAGAATCCACGAAGCAAAAAAATTAATGATATTAAAGGAACAAAAAACAAATGATGGAGAATCAATCAATATTTAGAACGTTCTTTAAATGTACACAATATGTATTTGTTTCTTTTTTACAATATGAGATATTTTAAATTATTCCAATATAAACCTGTCAAGGTGGAATATATTTCATAAACTTTTTACCATTTCTAGAGATTAGAAATTGATTATGTCATTGTTCAAAGAAGAACATAAAGTGAGCTTAAATTGTGGAAATTTCAAAATTATGATTTAGACAATGAGTCTTTCGTGGTCTAACATAAATTCACACGTATACATTCACTATCGTTTATAAAAACAGCCCTATTTGGGTGTTTATTTGCAAGGGGAGTTATAAGTGTAAAGGTCAGGTTCTGCCACTTGACACATTTTATAGATGAAAATATGTGTGTCTCGTTGCCATTTGTGCTACAATGGAAAAAATGCAAAATATTTTAATGGCACTCTAGAGGGCTTCTCGATTTCATCGTATACTTTTATGTATGTGTGAACGTCGTAGTCATCATATAGACATTTCAAGATTATAAAACACCTGTTGTAAACAGAATAAAAATGTTTAGAAATTCTAAAAATACATATATACAAGTGAATCCAATGGGACTATAATTATTGTATTTGAAAGAAACGAAAACTCTTGTGAAATAATATAGAAGAATTATTATATCATATAAGTATACTAACAAGAATGGCTAAAGGCAGAAATTTCACAGTCTGGCGGCCACTGTTGTCAAGGATAATATTTATTGCACAAATAAAGGAAAAACAAATCATTTAATGTTAATTTCCTACATAAGAGTCAATATTTATCGATTTAGAAAGGATGCAAAGAAGTAAACTATGAAGAAGATTATTGAGAAAGAATAACTAAATTAACATTATGCTTTAATCAAGATGTTGTAATCAATAATAAAGAGAATATAGTTGTACCTATACATTCTGGGGAACATTTGAATGTAAAGTGCGTATATCCGGTAAAAGTGGAACACACATACACACATACAAACAGTCATTATTAGATGGTTTATTATTGTAAGAGGTAAACAGTACAGTAGTACAGGGTCGGTAATGTATCACACACCGATTACAGGACACCCTTGTAACTTATACATAACATAAACATAAGAATTGTCGACATTTCTATCAATTTAATTCAATCCAATTCAATTTAATTAATTATTTTTTTACAATAATAAACAAGTTAATTGTTGATGAAACAATAATATTTATTGATGTTAACACATATATTTTTTCTTGGTAAATACAAATTATGTAATATTGCGGATTTTTTGGTAGTGGCCCCTAGCTTTCACTATGACTTGAATTTATACTATGCGACCTTCCCATATAATAATTTATTTTTAAAAAATTTGCTTTACGATCAAATAGACAGATTTTATCGAGTAGGAAAAACCATATTCGTGTACTTTTTTTTTGTCTGTAAGTTTTGATATTATCGATGATTACATTACGAGCCGTGAAACACTAAAATACACGAAAATGAAATACAAATTGAAATTTTCAAATCCTGAAATCCATTATGACAACTCCACTATTATTATTATCAATCTTTTTTCTATGTCTACCTACTTGATATCTGTAAAACTCTTCAATAAGAATCGAATTAGAGCAATTTGTAATTTCTCTTTTTGTTTATTTAACAAAAACTGATTAATCAGAAAATATTGGTAAAATATTAAATATTTCTATCTGAAAATAAAAGTAGGAGGTGGTGATATTTCGCTATAAATACCCCACATCTAAATACTAGAGGGAAACATTTTCAACTCAATATAAATTTTTAAACATTGAGAGAAATAAATGAATCTTTTAAGCAAAGATACGACCACCAATATTGAATTTTTTATACATTGTGGAACACGCTCGAAAGTCCAAAACAGGGAAAGAACGTAAAATTACATCAGTGGCATAGCAAGGGGATAATGGCGAGTGGTGTTACTTCAGTCCCAATAATCGTCAAGACGAATTCTTGAGTGTTTAATATATTCTTGTCCTAAATCATTCGTTTTTAAAGAATTCTTGCCACTGAATCGTACAGAGATGGCAATTTCGACGCTATTATAATTTTTTTTTTGAGGAGGGTGTTCGAGCTCGAACTTTTTGAGACAATTTCACCCTAAATTATTAGTTTTTAGAGACTCTTCTGAAATGGTGAAACGAAAAACAATAAGACAATTATAGTCTCAATTTTTGGTCAAGATTTTTAAAAATTTGCGTCTTAAATTGTCATTGAATTTTGTTATAGGTTTAAGCAATCCTAGTTGCTCTTTGAGCTCAGGTATCATATTTTTGTCTGACAATTGGAAATATCGTATTGACAGCTGATTGTCTGATGTAATTTGAGGTAACACAAAAGCCTATTATTTAATCTGCTCTTTGGAAGTGAAGTTATTTTGCCCTCAATTAGCTTTAGTCGCTTTTTTTAGTCATCAGTAAATAGCTGTATCTAACTCTTACAATTAAATTGAATCGTTTCTACTACATTTATTGATACAAATATGATGGAAATCCTCTAAAAACTATAGATGATAAATAAAAACAAAATGAAACATTTATATATGTAACTCAATAAAATCTGTTTTTGTTTGTCGTTTCTCTTTATCTTGATCACTTCCAAAAAAAAATCCGGTTCTCAAGTTTTCACTTTCGTAAACTAAGCCCCCAAGAAATTGTACATTTTTCCATTACAATTGCATGGAAAAAGAAGCTGTCTTCTAGTTCCCTAAAGATGATAACATACACAAAAAAAACCGCCGCAAACAAGAAAATCTACCAGAAGATTGACATCTGTATTGAAATAATAAAAACCTTTGATTTAGTACAGTGTAAATATAGTTTGGCAATTTAAAACCATCGACACAATTTAAAAAAGAAATATCTACCGTCTGTAGAAATTACCCAATAGATTTTCTAGAAAACAATCAAGAAAGAAAAAAAAAGAGGATTTTCCGCCCTAGTTTCCCTTGCAAAATTTGCATTGAATCGCACTTAAAACAAATAGTAGGTATATATGGATGCCGTCATTTTATGAACTACGTTTTGTTTGGTTACTCAATGAGGTGTTAGCCTCGTCCCAAATAAAATTCCAACTGTTTTGGATTTTATATACACATAACACATACACATCCTATAAGGTTTGAATACCTAATTAATTTTGTAAATTAAATAGAATCGCTCAGTGTGTTTGGTAATAATCAATTGTATTGATGTAATTAGATATATCCGATTTAATTGAGAAGTTTATACAAAAAACAAAAGGATACAATAGCATTATTGAATTTTAATCAATAAACAATCAAATTTGTAATAATCAGAAATTAATATTTATAAACGGTATGCTAACTGAATAAGTATTGAGAAGAAAAAACGAAAGAGTTATTTAATAATTCAAGCGTTTGAAAATGCTTTCTAGACAGTCTGGCTAAAGGAAAACTGGCAAATATTTAATGAAATTTTCTTTATGTCTAACTACAACAAAATTATTTTCTTGCTGATCCTACACAATAAACAAAAATTCAATTCCGTTTACATTGAGAATAAGGCGAAATATAGTAGCAAAAAACTTTAAAGATATTTTATGGATAAGGGTTGAATATTTGTTGCTTGATTTAGAATTCTCGACGAAAATTTCTTTGGCATTTATTTGGAAATAAAAACACCTCCTAACCGTTTTGGTAGTACATATATGTTTAGTATTTTAGGAAATCTTTTCCTGCGATGGCCAAGGATAATTTTACGAAAATCTTTCCAACTTGCTCAACCTTGGTCCACTATTACGAATTGAAAAGTCAACAATTCTCTAATAGTTTTCCAATATTAACCTTCTTCGTAATCAATTAACCGACTTAATACTTTGATGTACAGAAAAGTAATAGTTGAATATGATGTAATAGTGTCATCCGGTCGTGATCGATGAAAGGGAAAACAACACAAAATTCACTATTCGTTAATTGAATGAATTAGAAGTGAATAAAATTATTGGCCAAGGAAAGTGGGAATCCAGTACGGAAGAATTATAGAGAATAAACAAGATATTAATGATAAATATTATTAGATAATTTACAAATGAGTTTAGGCGGTCAAGGACCGGATCGCGACGGAAGTTTTCAACGCATTACTGACATTTAACGTTTACTATTTTATTGTTATTGAGTGGGAAACTTACGAAACCGGAGACGGAAATTTCAGGAAATCAACCGTATTGTATTTTATACACAAACAAAACATTTTTTTCAAATCAAGTAAAAGAAAACACACATTTCCATATGGTGAAATTAATTACAACTAGACAAAAAATTTAATATACTGGTCAGAATCGAAGTCAAGGTAAAAACAACATGAATCAGAGACGAAATGTAATAAAATTTCTTACCTCATTCATCAATAAATTCTAAACTATACTTTGATTTGTTTCAAATATGGATGTTTTTTTTTCGGTTAATATCTACCCTTACTTACATCCTTAAAAATTTGAAAAAATAATATTTATATTTCCTTTTACACTATGTTACCATCAGTTTTCAGTAAACATTCCATTCGGAAACATAAAAATGCCCTTAAAAAACAACATATCGGCACGTTATTAGAACATATCCTGACGTGACTTTTGCATCCAATAACAGGGATGTTTTAAATACATTCAATAAGTATTTAAGAGGGTTAATAACAGTCAGGGCGGGTGTTAAATTTGTCGGCATTTTGCAAAAAAGAGCCACATGTTCTCATAATGGGGTGCTAATGTTGTTTCTATTTCTACTCATTTTTTTCTACATACCTACACCAGCCAAATCCTTCAAACTAAATCGGGCTAATTTCGACTAACTTGTATTTAATCAATACTTGCGCATTTTTTTTTTTTGTTTGAAGTAATCATTCCCACATTTTTTCCGCTAGAAAAAAGTTTGGCAACGTTCATTGTCGCGATACGATAAATTTTATGTTGTTAAGCACATCAAAAATAGTTTGAGAGGTGTTGTTGCTTTTTTTAAATAAATTGCATTATTTTTTTCAAGATAAAAGTTACTTAAATTGTGGTTGATGAATCATTGAATTATTGAGGGGAAATGTATCCAGGAAACGGCTACAAAAAAGGAAAAGGATGTGGATGTAAATATGATGCAATTAATCTTCTAGAGAATATGAATTATAAATTATCTATTGATTAGTTTTCCTTTATTTTTTTTTCAGATAAAATCGGAACATGCTTTGTTCGTATTTCCATTAACACAAAGTACCTCGAAAAACTTTCATTATTTAAAATCAAATAACAGAGCTGTAATGATTTTGAAAAGTGAAAAATTCAATTCCTGTGCCTATCTACAATTTTTCACATTTAGTTGTCGAGTGATAGTGATACATCACAAAATTAGAAATAGAAATAGAGAGTGAAATTTAAACAAAATCACTTTTATCATTGTTGATTTTTAATTATTTAACTTTATTGTTGATTTTTCTTAATTCTGTTACGCCAATCCGAGATTTTCACATCTAAGGGAACTGAATCGTATCGTTGATATTATTTTTAAATTTTCTGTAATTCTTGTTTAAAATTTTTTTTAAAAAATAATTATAAATATTGCCAACAATTTTATGACGACAAAACTAGTTACTTAAGACTTTGAATGGATTTTTTATTTATAGACAACGATAAATTTTGAGGAAAAAAAAAGATATTTTTAATATTAGCAGTACCTACGTCTCTAATAATTTTTCTGTCTGAGTAGATTAAACAAACAGCTATGTATTGATTTTTATTATCAATAAAATAAATAATAATTGTCATTATTTATAAAACAACCACAATAACAATCTTCTACTCTTATTACTGTTATATTATTACAATATATTTTCCTAGTAATTTTCCTTTTTTATGTATTTTTATAAAATTTCCTATATTTCAATTGAATTTTCACTGACTTTTTTTTTAGTAAAATATAATGAAATGGGGAAAATCGAATTGACAAGAGGACGCGCCTGGCAAGGATGTGCCGAAATTGTTGTTTTTTAAGTTTCCTCTCCTACCTCTTCACCCCGTTATGTTCATTTTTTTTCCTACTCTACACTTTCGCCTACCAAATCATCTATCGACAAATATTTTTAGAGTATTTCCTTTTTATCAAAGCGATCCTGTTGTTTTTTGTTTACGTTTTCATAGATTTATGAGAAAACAAACAACTAACAAGATGTATACGTGTTTTCAGTAAGAGGAAAACAACAGTTGTTGTCGCCAAATGTGGTCCATTAACATTAGAATTAAATTTTTTGCTAATAGAAAGCAAAGTTTTCCTTATAACTGTAAAAGGAAAATATGTGTGATTCAGGAATTCAGGAGAAAGACAAATATATTCCGCGATTCTGGCACTGTACATAAAACCCGGGAATATTATGTATTCTGGGATTTTTTATGATGATTTTTTCATGGCTTCAACCGTTATTTTTTTGTTGTGGTTTTCATTCCGGTTCAATTAGAAAAAATATCGGTTCGGTTCCGGCTTTCCTTCAATTCCAGATAATTAATTTTCAAATTTCTAAATTTTACTTTAAAAGATACAAATCCTAAGATTTTGAAAACAGAAAAACCCTTAAACAAGTGTTTAATTTTATAATTTTCTATTAGTAGAACAATTTTTGTGATAATACATTTCACCATGGGATAGAAAATCGCATAAAAACATATGTATAAACGTTTATAACTTCAACCCCCAACAAGGGATGAAAACGCTGTTTACACCTTTTGATAGTCCTAGCGAATCTATATCAACTAGCTTTCAAACCACTAAAAAATATTGAGCCTTTACAGAAAAAAAAGCTGATTTTGCAGGAATAAATTCAACCCCCATTATCTCCTTTATGGACAGATTCACGTCGGATGAAAAGTTCTAATGGCAACTCCCATTATTCGAAAAATACTTCAAGGATTTATAAGGGGGTCCTTAGAGAACATTTTAGCCAAATTAGAACCTCGTGGCTCATTTGGAAGTTTGTCAAAAGCGATCGTTTTAGACAAGCTTGCGTTTTTCAAAACCTAGATAAAGACGAAAAAGGACTAAGAATGAGTCGGAGACCCTCCTAACATTGATTTTTTTTTTCGTTTTTCTCCATTGCATTCTAAATAAAATGCGAAGAATCTCCACCTGTTCTAGAATGAAATTAAGAAAAACGAAAAAATCAACGTTGGGAAAGTATACGAGTCATTCTTAGTCGTACTGTGTGCTTTTCGCGTTTTTGAAAATTGTCAGAAACAATAGTTTTTTGATTAACTTCCAAATGAGCTACAAGGCCCTAATTTCGCTAAAATCTTCTCTGGAGACCCTCCTATAAATTCTTGAAATATTTTTCGAATCGTTCGTCAAATAAGAGATTTTCGTCCACCTAAATCAACCTCTATAGTAAAAAATCGGGAGTGCTGACCTCGGGGCAGAAAAGAAAAGGGGAGATAAAACAAATCATGTCAAGTAGATAATTAACCCGAAAAAACGCTTGTTGTTTTCGGTTTAGCTCCTGATTTCGTTCCGGTTCATAGCCCTGAGTTTTTTAGAAATGTTTTAGTAGAAACTTCTGTATTTCTGGAATTATCTTCTCAGCTATCTCTAATGAGACGTATCAGTGAAATGGCGAGATGTGCCTCAATCCCGGACGCTTAACTCCTTAGGGTACCATTCAACATTTTTATAATAATACATTGTTCAATTATATGGCAAAAAACTGCAGTAAGTCTATGAGATTGTATGATTGTTATTTTCTAGAAATTCCTGTGATTTGAATTTTAAGTTACTGTCATTAAAATTTGTTGTTTATTTTGTATTTGTAAACTTTACAATTGTAATTCCATTTGAATAAAACTTTTAATTTCTGCCACGGTCAACAAGGATTTCCCTTTCGCAGTTTCCTTATGTAGAAAAGTGAAACAACTGATGCAATACTTTTGATAGCCCTGACCTGGTTCCACAATATACACACATACATACGTACACACACATACACAAGACAATCGGAACAATTCTCGATTAAAATAGGTCTATTATCTTTATTATTATTATTATTATTATTATTATTATTATTATTATTATTATTTATGTTAATCACTTTTATTAATATTGTTGTCAAGAATAAATAACACGATAGCTTATCACTAATTGTAAATTGACAACTGACAATCGACAAATCAATTACAGTAATTTGCCAACAACAGTACTGTATCACAAATTTATTAGACGCAAAGATAACTGTCATCTTAATAGTTAATTAAATTAGCATAAACAAAAAGGATAATTGCGGTCAAATTGAAATTTACTTTAATTTATTACTTTAACTAACAAAACCACCCCCTTAAATTTAATGACACTTTTATAAGTTATATGTTTATTTTTTTCTCTTTCAGCATCACTAACATCCACCATTTATAAAAATGTGTTTCTACAGGGGTTGTACTAATTTAATGGGGTATATAATAGATGGTATTATAAATTTTTAACTAAGAACATGTGTACAAAAAAGTTCAGAGTTCTTGACACATCAAACATGTGGCATTTTTGGGGGTTGTTCGTGTTGTTGTGTTATGATTATATACAACAACATTTGTGGTGTCTTTCCTATAAAAATCACAGACCCTCCACTACGTTTTAGTAAGAAGATGCTTCATAAAAACAGAAGATTTTTTTTCTTCCTGTTCTTCTTCAATAATATAGTACAGTGGAAAAATATTGAGAGGAAAGGTTATAAACTAGTGACATTTATATCGTGCCGATGTATTATAAACGCATAAGGGCAGTTATTTTTAGATTGTTTGTTATTGATAGTAAAACATTCATAGTGTTTGAAAAGCATTTATGAATGGTTTATTAAGCTTTCAATAAATTGAAGCTATATGAAAATGAAAATAGACAACTTCATTCAATACAAGCAATTGACATGGAAAATTTAAATGAATAGTCGCAAATAACTACTAATTATTGTTAAACAATAAGTTAATTGATCAAAGGGATCAGAAAACAACAGGTACTTTCTATGGAAACGCAACAATAATTGTAGGAATAACATAGAAAATCATTGATCCAAATCAAACCTTTCTCCCTTTGAACTTGGTTTTGAATCCACAAATTTCTGAGCAAATTTAGAATGATGTATTTTTCGTTTGCTAATTTAAAAGAACTGTATTGACGGCAAGCCTTTTTCAAGTAATAATTTGATAAAATTCGGATAAATGCAACTAAAAACGTAGAAGACATGTCTTCATTCTCCAGTATCAAAATTTTCTTTGAATGTTTGCAGTGCTATTAGCCGGCTATCGGCTATGTACGTTTGTACAATTATTCTATATTTTTAATCCTTAATCAAGTTACTGTTGGAAAAAATAAAAATTTTTTTGTAATTGATGTAATGAATGTTAATGAACAATGATTAAGTACGAGGAACAGGTGAAATACTTAATTGAACCAACGCTGCTATCGCTTTAGAGGAGATTTCATTTTTAATCACATATTTTAGGCGTTAATTTTATGGCTTTAATAATATTTAAGATTTATTAAAAAAAAAATAGAAAAATTCTTTGAAAAACTCACCTTTTTCGACTTTCGGCGTAAGTGGCGCCAGCTGTGGACGTATATTATTACTGCTACTACTATTATTATTATTACTACTGCTACTGTTGTTATTATTACTACTACTGTTATTGCCATTATTGTTCGGTTGTAGATTTTGTTCGGTAGGTGTCGCAAGTTTCTCGGCAAGAATTGGGTTCGCGGCCGCGATTGTAAATTTCAACGAACGCATCTCTAACATCACTTGTGCACTCTTTTGTTGAATGTCCGTATTTGTATCGATTGATTCTTCAGTCGTACACGAGGTATTCGGCACATTATTATTGTTTTCTTCTTGCTATAAATAAAAAATATATAAAAATTAATGACAGCTACCGCCATCTATGAGTGAATAGCCAAACTATTTATTACAGTATTCTTTTTGTTAATCTTATATTGGTTAAGAATTTGAATTATTGTAAATATTCTGATTTAAAATTGTAATAAATATAAGAAAACTAATGGGTATTTACATAATAGATAGATTGGTATGTATAACTACTGATTTTGTTTAAGATATAGGTTATGTACCTTGATAAATGGCGTTGAATTGAATTCATTTAGAAGATTATCGATTTCGATTGATGTTGTATCTGATAAATGTTTAAATATATCATCATTATCAGAGATATTCGCTTCAGGTAATGGTGGTACAAGTGAACTGAGATCAGATTGTGATAATTCTCCCAATCCCATTCCAGTACTAGTTTGTTGTCCTGTTGCCACTGAAGCATCCTAAAATACACAAGAAAAAATACATTAAACATCACTATTTTTAATAATAATAATAATATTATAATTATAAGGTTATATTTATTACTTTTTATCTTTTTAATTATCAAACACAGATTTGTATAATGAATGACTTTTTTAAACTGAAGAGCGCGTTGTATAGGCAACACAAAATACAAATGGTGGTTATCAGTGTTGCCAACATAAATTGTGACAATTATATTCTTATATACAGCTGGTCGTAAAGTTAAGAAACATAAATGCGTAAATCACATTAAAAATTCAAATTGGTTTATAAAAAAATAATGTAAATGTATAAATTCATATTTTTAAACTTGTTCTGCATAAAGATTTTAAGAAATTCTTTGGTTGTAAACCGAAAATTACTGAATAGTTATATACATGTGGTCGTAAAATCAATATACTTAAGAAAATGGAATTTATGAATCAAGTTAAAACAAATTTGTTACATAATTTAGAAAAATTAGCCGAAAATTGCAGGCGTAAAATAACTGAACAATAATCTAATGATGGAATATACTATTTTTAAATTTATTCTTACTGACTCTTTTGAAAATTAGCAAGATTGTACACCGAAAATTGCAGAACAGTTACCCTTATTACCGTCAATTTTGGCGGTTTTCTCAAATTGTATAAGAGCTTAAGGGAACACTCGAGTCAAGCGTCAATTCCTTGTCCGGAAAAGTGACAATTTTTAACCACCGATTTCTTGTTTGTTTTCTGAGATATTAAAACGCTGTAACCAGCGTTGAAATGGGCGTTTCACGGTGCATCCGATGGAGTTTTCCATTTTGGAAAGGTTTTATTAAATTCTAAAGTGCAGAGGAAAATGTCGGAGCATGTCAAAAAATTAAGAACGCATTGTCTGCAATTTTAAAAATTAAAAAATAGTATCTACAGGCTCTACAGCAGCTTGTTTCAAAGCTTATTCATGGGCGAAGGATAAATGGTTGAGAAATCTGAAAAGCTAAAATTTTTTTTCAATAACTTCGGATGCACGATGAAACGCCCAATTTAACGTTAGTTACAACGTTTGAATATTTCACAAAACAAGCAAGAATTCGATGATTAGAACTTGCCACTGTTTCGGGTAGCGAATCGAGGCGTGCCTCCAGCTTCCTATTAAATATTCTAAAACTTCTAGTTAATGTTTGAAGAAATAAATGTAGAGCAAGCAATAGGGAAACCCAAAAGACAAAATTTGGGGGAACAGAATAATGAAATAAAGAATTAACAAAAAAGAATCGTGACAATTTCTAATTATTTACGTACAAATCTCTTCCATCTAAACTTTCACAATTATTATTTTTTTTTTAAATTTGTAATAACAATAATATTAAAAATGATTTACCTGAAGGCAAGAAGAGATATCGACCATTTTACCATCATGATCAGAACTCCATAATAGATCGTTGTCAATAAAGGGCATCGCCAGCGACATGAGCGACTGGGCCCCCAGGACGTGAGTCCCCGCCACGTTGTTGTGGCAAAAGGACCCTCTCACTTGATCAAAATAAATCTCTACCTTAAATGAAATTAACACAGAAAAAAAACTGGCAGTCAGCACAACAAAAAAAAACACATAGAAAACAAAATCTCGAATTATAATCAATTTAATCGTCGATTTGTTTTTTTAGAGGGTGGGAGGATAAAACAAAGAAAAACTGCACTAGCTTATTTGTAAATGGAATCGTATCACTAAAGATCTGAAAAAGATAACAGAAAAAATCTTGTCAATAACAATATTATATGATAATTTTTAATGTATTAGTGTTGTTGTTATTTTGTGTTTTATTTACCTTGATATGTCGCGATGGATATCGAACCTTCTCCAATACATGAACGCGAAATTTGTTGCAACCTGTAAATTATAAATAAAATTTTATAATAATTTATATATTTTTGTTTATTATTCATAATTGTTGTTACATTAGAACCGTTAGACGGCGACTAATAGCAACTCTTGAAATTTAATTAATTCATTAGAATAACGTTAGTGGTGGCACGTGGTTAGAACTTCCGATTTTTTTTCTTCAATAATAATTACCAACTGCATTCTTTATTAATCAGGTTTTTTCGTTCATAATTAATTATTGAGCTATAATTTGAATGAAATCGTTTCAATTTTATGGAATAGAACGCAATTATAAACAATGTAATTTTAAAAGAGTTTATTGACATCAAAATGTTTGTATTCTTTCTATATACACACATATATATTGTAGAGTATCTTAGAAGACTTTCACTAAGTGAAATGAACTTTTAATTGATAAAATAGTGAAAGTGACGTAAATCTTCCATTGCCAAGAGTTTAATTATTCCTTCCTGGACTAACAATTAGTTTAACAGAGATTTCGTGAAGACTGATACAGAGAAATATAACGTTCTCTTAATTGTTAATTAAATATATTATTTGCTAATTAATAAAATGTTGCATTTTTCAAAAAAGGCGGCAAAATTTTCAAATATCACTAACATTAGTCAAGCTCTGCACCAAAAATTACAGTACAATCGATTGATATTAGCAACATTGCCAGCGCTACAATCTCCGATTTTCGATAAAAATCAGTACTTGCATTAATTACTAATTAATTTGTTATTGAACACTTAAAAAAACTACTCTTCAATGAAACTCAAGACTTTTACTACTAAATTCTATACAAGAAACGCAATTGAGTTATTTTAAACAAATATTTTTATCAGACAAATACATGAAATAATAAGTAAATATAAATAAGAAACATTTTTAATTAGTTATTCAACGCTATAAAAGTGCTGAAATTGAAGTCGTAGTGCTAAATTTCCAAATTGTATTTTATCCCAAAACAAAAATATTGGAGTATCCTAAATTTAGAGAATTATTGTAGCAGCTGGCAACACTGGCAGTATTTATGTAGTGAAAACAAACATGTCTACCGATAATGATGGAAGTGTCAGTGTTGATGAAAATTGCGTAAATAATGAGGATTACAATCCAAAATTAGATTTTTTTAGTGATCAATTTGATCCATTGTTAGCTTTACGGACTCCTGGTGTTACCGTTCCAGTACCTGATGCGAAAATCTACGATAACATCCATATGTATAAATCAGCAGAAGATAGAAGAAATCAATTACAAGCTAATAATGCGGGAAATTCACGACGAAAATTGGAAAAATTACCGATTTCAGATGAGAAATTTGAACGACGATGGTTACCGCACCAGTGTAAGTTATTTAGAATTCGATAATTTTGATTATTTGAATAAAACAAAGCGTTAAATATTTTGAGGTTATGTTTATGTTGTAGAGGTTAGGATCAAGATGAATTCGTTGGAATTTCAATTTCTTAACAATATTAACATAAAAATCTTATTTGTTATAATAAAACAACAGTCGATGATTTTGTAAATAGAAAAAGAAAATTACTCGAGATGTAAATTTAAAATTTCAACCCCTAAGATTGGGATAGAAGTACAAATCAATTTTTCGTAATTACAATAAGAATTCCACTCAATTGTATACATGTTCAGTGTAAGATTTTTGTGCTTTATTATTTGGAAACTCTCGTCCCTTAGCTTGTGGCTTGATTTGCTTATGAAATTTTCATTACATCAATAAGAACGCTACCCTTGTATCTGTTTTTATTATTTATTTGCCTTTTATATACGATTCGAACATTATTGGAAATACAGTCTTTAAAGAATTGATCAAAGATTAATCGACTTGTTGATAAATGCGTGTGACTTGCAATTTTAAGATTTCCGTAATTTTATTCTTAATTAACCGTTAATTAACGGAGAATTTTTATTAATGAAATAATCTTAATTAACATATATTGATTTTTAAGTTGTATATTTTGTTTCTTAATTAAAACTGTTAATTATCCGTCTATGCAGGGACAGTTATAATCGTTTTCTGAAGATAATTTTCGAGTCTAGATTTTAAGATATTTGCGTCATTTACTATTTGTTTTTCTAGCGAATTTTTCTATATATCGTAAGGAGGAAGGTCAGATTTTGGTCTAAATTTTCAAAGCTCTATTATGTTTTATTGTTAAAAGTATTAATTTTTACCGAATTTTACTGTTGAATTGGGAAACAGTTAGACATTTTTAGTCGCTTCTTCGGAAGGATTTCGGAGACACTCCATTTATAAATCATCAGTTCTTTTGACATACTTTGCTGCTTAACAGTAGACTATTTAATTACTGTTTGTCATTTTGTTAAATTTGAATCTAGATTTTAAGAAATTCTTATTTTAAATTCAGACACTAGTCAATTTAAGAGCCAAATTCATTTGGTCATTTTTGTTATTATCAATTTTTAGCGAATTTTGATTTTTAGTCCATAAAAGAGACCGACTTTTGAACCAGGAATATTACGTTTTTCGATTAGTTTGAATCAGCTTGTTTATCTCGTTAGGGTAAGAAGAAGGTGGGCAGATAGGAAGGAGGTGTTAGAATGAGTTTCCACCATACAAAATTTGTAGAAAGTGTTTTTCTATTCAAATAAATACCCAAAATGGCACAAGTAATCTCATCTTCTGATTGAATATCTTTCTTTCTAAATCCTAACATCTGAAAGTTCTGTTACATTGTTACTCCCGCCCTTAAAAGCCAGTTTTACACAACTGCACAAAAAATGGTCTCCTTTATGTGCACCCGAGTGTACAACAATGCTGAACAACTCTTTATATTTATCAACTATTGTTTTTTTTTTTACAATCATTCATAAAAACGAATTCACTTTACTTCATATAACTTTGTTCACTATGACATCGAAGAAAGTTTGTGGTTTTGTTTACGTTATAAGTTATTTAAAAGTGATCTTTGTCATTGAACATGACTTATAAAAACAATTAATATATTGATATATTGTCTCTATTTCTCATACCTTTTACCATCTCTGTTTCAACCATTAATAGTTCATCTGTATTTTATTGTATTCTCAATTTAAGTTTTCTATTGGATACTTTTAATTCAATTAGTTTTCAGATTCTTCCTTCCTCTTATTAGTTAATTTGTTACTTTGTGATTTTTGTTTGTAGCCAGTAGCGTAAAGTACACCCACGCAACTCACACAAATAAAATTAACTAATTATTATCAATAAATTATTTGTAAATTATTGAGGAGATTTGTAGTAAATAATGCGTTGTACATACACCTTTACATATTTAATGAATGGTGGATAAGGCCAAATTTTATCTATGATTTTCTTTGAAAAATAAATATCACCAGTTATCTAGCTCGAGTCTCATTAAAATTACCACTTCTTGTATTTATACAAATTATATAAAATTATAAAAATATTAATTTAACTAATGTCTGGAAAGCTTTTAAAATCTTCTACTTGAACTTAATTGAACACGCGAGCATTGTTAATAATTAAATTCTGACACCTGTATAAATATGGTATGTTGAAGAAAATTGATGTACATACGTTCTTTTTTTATGTATTTTACTTTTTCATCGTCATCAGTACTTATCCTTTTTTTTCATTTGATAACTGTGTAGAAAGAAGGAGAAACAAATTACATAATTTGAATAATTTTACAAATGACAATGCAAAAGGGTTAAACGTTTAAGATTCTTCCGTTTTATAGACGGCAAAAAATTCAAATGAATTATTCAAATTCGTTGCTGTTAAAGAAATTAATAAATGTTTTCGATTGTAATCTTTTGCATACATTTCCATAAGAATAACTATTTACTATAGATTTATTTGTTTCTTTTTTTCATCTTTTATTATTTTATAAATATTGTAATTATTCAAAATATGATTTAATATAATATTAATTTATTTAGGATCTTTTAACAAGATGAACTATACAGATACATGTATAAGTAGAACAACCATATGATGAACCATTGAAGAGTCATTGACAGCTCATTTATATTTAGACTTTTGTTCCAGAGTAATCCCTCAGTTTTATATATAGGGATCAATGTCCTATGTCTGACAGAGTTGGCACAAGCTGGCCATTTATTATTGTTTCTTACGTAATTAAGTTATTTTTAATAGGATTGTTAAAAGTGAATGAAATTCGCCCCCAAGGCTTTTTTTATTAAAAAATAAAAATAAAATAAGATTAAGAACATAATAAATTAATTATAAAAATGAACAACAATCACCGACATTAATTTTCAAATTGTTTATTGTTTATTTATTTGATTTTCAATATGATATCAACGGTTTTTCTTATCTAAGAAAATCGCAAATTTATATAAAAATAACAAACATTTCCATCACTATTTTGTCTCTAATGAAATCTATTTACAACACCAAATGTAATGTTGTTGCTAAATTTAAATTAAGTTTAATGTTTTGGGAGGAATGTACTGTGTGTGTGTGTTTGATAGATATAATCATCACTGTACTAAATTTTCAAATAATTGTTGAAAATATTAATCTTCTAAGCTATTCGTGTTTTTCTTTATTAGTCTTCTTGTTATTATTATTATTTGTTAACGGTAGCTGAATTATAAATACAGATCAACATTTTACGAAAATTATATAATTAAAGGTTATGTATTAGGTGTAATAATATAAGTGTATGTAATAATAATAATAATGATAATAATAATAATTGTATAAGAAAACTGAATGATGTACCATTGACCTTCCTGGTTGGTCGGTCATGGCGACTTGGTGCAGAAGTGTTTAGTATGTATTTGTGTGTGTTTGTGTGCAACACCCATGAAATTGTCTACAAGCACTAACGGGTTATTTTCCTACAATTCTAATACTTAAAGTATACCGGTCCCATCGTGTACATTACAAACTACTTTGAAAATGACTCGATAAGATCTTTATTATGTTGGCGATTACGATTTATACATTTCGATATTATTAATGAAAACTATACAACTATAGTGGTAATATAATGTATATTTGTTATAAATATTAAATATTTCTTAATAGATTGAAATTATATTAGAAAAATATAATTTTTTTCTTCTCAAGTAAACGAGTAGACTTCTTCAAGTTATCTATTGACATTCCTTTCTCTATCATGCTGTATCCTTGAGTGTCATTAAGCATGATATATTTGTATAAGACTTGTACTTATCCACTTCCTATGTTCGTTAATATTCTTAAATAATTTTGCTTTTAATCCACATAGAAACAAATCTGTGTACTAAAGCTCCAAGTGTAGTGCAATATCGATTGATTTCTTTCAAATCTGACTTATATTGACTTCTAAGCTCTATTTTAAACGATTGACAAGAGATGGAGTAATGAGTATCTGAAGGCTTCAGATTGATGATATTCTGAATTGCGATGATTATTTTATCTATAGTTACAGAATACCACTGTAAACGTGCTAATATTAACGTGTGAAAGTATTTAGAACTTAATCTTTGAATCTGAAGATATTGTAAATCAAAAAGTGTTCAATTTTTACTGGTCTTTGTAGAAAATCATTTATTATTATTGTAAGAACGTGAAAGTCTTGAGATTTTCTTTTCTTGAACTCCCAGAAAGGTTAGATGTTATTAATCAACAGAACATGAAAATTGTGTAAGAATTAAGTGTTGATTCGATAAATACACAAAAGGAAATTTCACTTTCATTTATTAAAATCGAAAAGTTTTCCTTAAAACTATAACGATACGAAATCAAGCAGAAAAGAAAAACCGAATTCAAAACGTTACACCATTTCTCTAATAGTTTTCACTTAAACTTTTCACTTCTTTTAGTTGTTTACATTTCGAGTTCTTTGATCTTGTTCTTAAATATTTTTCGATTTTATTAAAAGTGACTGTCCAGTTTTAACACACATCATTCTATTTTTAAATTTCTATAAGAATGTTAAAAATAAAGAATGAAAGAGAAACAAAAACGATTATAGATAGAATGCTTGATCATGACAATTGCTTCAAGTTGTTATACATTTTTATTATCCTATCTTTATTTTGTTCATGTTTTTAGACTTTTAGTACAAAAAAAACTCCTATTTTCTTCTCGATATTGTAGGGCAATTTACAGTGAATTAACATCATCATCATCTTTATCAACATCTATATATCAACTAAACAACATCCAAGAGCAAACAGAAAACAGTATCCGTGGTCGTAGTTAAAGGTGAACGAACTTTTGGAAGTTCGCATATTCTTGAATGTATACATTTAAAGCTCTTCATGTATAATTTATGTTAACTAGAACTTTCGTCTAGAAAATCTTTATGTTTCTAGTATAGATTGAGATTTGTAAAATGTCTTCAAGTCAATGAAGTCATCAATCTTCATATATATTCTGCTTTTCTTTGATTTTGTTGTTATATTCATGGTTCTTTTTCTGATTTTTAAAGTTGCATCATCATAGTAAAGAGTATTTTGCATTTATTATAAATATACGTAGTGGACTTTCTTTAGCCACAGGTGATATTTGTAATCAAATTAGAAGTTATTTAATTAAAATAAAAAAAATGAATGATGATGGAGCAGCCTGACGGCACTTTGAATTATATAAATTTGTACATTTTCAATGAAGAAAATGCTAATCAATTTTCACTTTATAAATCTAAATATGAACGTAATCTTTCTAAATATGGGCGTTACAATTTGATACGTTTTTTTTTCTAGTTACAAAAAGCTTCAATACAATATCTACGTATAGAGTATAAAAAATCTTTTCGATTTGTTGTATAGGTAGCATTTTTTTTGTTTTTGAAATTACGATTGCGAAGAAATATTAACATTTTTTATTGATGCGTTCAAAAGATGCAAACGCTCATTTGCACATTTCTCAGATTGTTGAATAAAACATATTTATGTAATATGTATATGTATTTCAATATTTCAATAACTCAGGCTTCATCTTATTAAAACATCATTAAAATGCATATAAATATAGTTTAATGTAGACGCCAACGATATCTATATTTTCATAGTACTAAAAGTTCAATCGGCAGGCCTTCAATGAAAAAAGAAATGTATCCAAGCCTTCAATTTTTGACGGTACTATGAACAGTAAGGGCGTTTTCACACACAGCGGTTTCTGCCGGACCGGGACCGGCTACAACTCCGGCAGCGGTTTTGTAGACTTTCACACACACCGGTTTTATCGGAGCCGTCGTTCTGTTCAATTTTACAAACAACTATCCTGTTATCGGGCCTACCCCAGGGTAGTCTAGGTCAATATTTCTGTCATCACCAATTCATCTATCTATATATCTTTGGTGGGTTGACACTTTCTCGAGCAAAAAAAGCTGCCGGAGATCAAACCGGCTATATAACCGGGCCGGAGTGTGTGTGAAAGCATACATTTAATAACATTGAAGTCGGCACCGGGGCGGGGGCCGGCTACGGGTTTACCGGTGTGTGTGAAAGATCTTCGGCTACCAAAAATCGGGCCGGTAGTATTACCGGGCCGGACTGTGTGTGAAAGCATACATTTAAAAACATTGAACTCGGCACCGGGTCCGGCTCCGGCACCGGTTTTACCGTTGTGTGTGAAAACGCCCTAAGACGTATCTGGAAAAGTGCATTCGATTTTTTTATGTTTGGATATAATGTGCTCCTACAACCAAACATGATGGCCCAAATGTACCTCAAAGAGGGCCAATTGAATATAAAAAAATAGCTATACAGGAATGAAAATCTATATTAGTTGGCGAGCAATTCGAGTAATATTTTAAGGATTTGCAGAGTAGTCCTTGTATAACATTTGACCAAAATTCAAACCTCATAGCTCATTTGGAAGTCGATCAAGAAACATTCATATTTACCAACCAGTTGCACACGCAAAACGATCAAGAATGACTCGAAGACCCTCACAACATTTGATTTTTTTCGTATTTATCCATTTTATTATGGACAGGTGAAAATGTTTCGCATTTTAGTAGAAAAACGAAAAAAAAAATTGTTGGAAGGGTCTTTGAGTTATTCTTAGTCATTTTACGTATGCAGTTAGTTTTTGAGTTTAGTAATCTTGTCCAAAATTACCGTCTTTCGACCGACCTCCTAATGATCTACAAGGTTCTCATTTTGTTAAAATGATCTGGGACTATTCTACAAATCATTGAAAAACTTTGAATCGAAAAGTACGTAAAACTAATCGGGAACAAGGGTTGTAGGTGACTTACAGATTCAAGAATTTATTTTTAAAGAACATGCTGTTATAGTTGGCGTTTAGTGCAGTTCTTATTATAAAATTATTTCAGTTACATTTATGCATTTCTTTTTTATCAACTTATTTATTAAAAACTGAAATTTTGGATTCCAATCTAACGTTTTAGCGTAGTTTTGAAAACTTTACATATTTATTGTTGCTTATTTTAGAATGGACGAATTTTTTCTATTTTTTGGTGTGTTTTGTTGTTTAAAAATAATTCTGACCTTTTCCAATAAGATTCATTTAAATTCTTCCGTGACGCATCTTTTTATAATTCTGACCTCTACAATTATTAATTTATAGATTCGTAAAATAAAAATACTTTCTGAATTAAATATAAAATAAGACTTATAATCAGTAGATACCTAGGGTCGATCTTGATAACAATCAAAATTTCAACAAGCCTTGAATGTTTCTAACACCCACATTTCTTTGTTGATTTGTCTTCCTTCCAGTTTCGACAACAGAAAAATAATTACTGTTAAAACAGTAGCAAGGACTACAACATTTGATTGATGATAGTACAAAAAAAATCAACTGTAGATTTTCCTACTTTTTTTTTATAATTTTTTTTTTTCCAGTACCTATCCAAACGACTAGACCATTACCAATGAAAAATATATTTACTAGAATGGATAGTATTGAAGGTCCTTTGAAGCTACTACGGATATGCAAGGACAATCGGCTCAGAATCAAGGTAAACACATGATAGACTTTTTTATAGACATTTTACCATGATCATAATTAAATAATAACTATAACTATGACATTTATCCCAGTATCTTATAAATATTAATAAATGATATTAATAATAATATTATTAATAGGCAAACTAATATTTCAATATTTAAGGAAATTTAGATAAACTTTTGTTTTTTATCTTTTTATATACAAAGTATAATTAGAAAGGATAACAATCTTTAATTTATTTATGGGTAAAATCATAAAAAAAGAACTAGTTGTATATTTGTTGTGTTTGTTGAATTTGGCCATGGCGTTGACCATGATAGTCAATCAACCAATTTAAAACTTATATTAATTATATATTATAGATAATGTTTATATATTGATATGGGCAACTGTATCTCGTTTACTTGCAAGAAAATATATTTACTAACCTTCTGCCATGGTTTTCCTTGTTGAGCAATAGTAATGATATACAAGAGGCCATCTATGATTTTTTTTAACGTTATTATTATTATTATTATTTTTATCATTATTAACAGTAGTTGCCATTGAGACGACTTTATTTGGTAATAGTGGTAAAGAATGCAAATTTCCTATTATTATTATTATTATTATTAAAACATTATGAATTAATCGAATTGAAAAGAATAAGATTATAGGTCAAGTTTATATTTTCCATATTGTTGTTGGCCAAAAATTTTGCAATAATTGACATTGGCTTTGTGTATTGAAAACGATTTTCATATTAGATGAAATTGAGAAAGTTTTACAAATTGTTCTTTATTATATAATTATTTTATTATTACTATTATTATTGCAATGATTCGTGAATTGATTCAGGGAATTTGAAGGTTACATTTGTTAAAAATCTTGTAAATGACAAAAAGGTTTATACTTGAAGATTATTAGATGAAAGGTGGATAGCCTTTAATAGTTTTTCAAATATAACCTTTTAATTTCAATGTAATTTCTTCTTTATAGTCCTGATATTTTTAATTAGTTATAATTAACATTTCAAATATTTAATAATTTTAATAATTTTTTTATTAGAAGTATATTTTATCGGTTATACAATATGTTGTGTGATTTATTAAAAAATAATGTTGTTGTTGCTGTATTAGAGAAAGTCTTCCTGGTCGGAAATGAGGAAGCTTATTACCACTACTTCCGCTCTACTTATTTTACAAATTTTCTAAAAATGAATTCCAAAGGGGGTAAATATATGAGCCAGATACACTATTTATAATGTTGTCTTTTTATTGCTTTTATCTCGCAAGGGCCGGAATGGATTTTTTAGTTTTTAATGTCAATATTTTTTGTGTGTGGATTATATCGTCAATATTGAACAGCATCCTTGTTATATGACACACCTGATGACCGCCGTGTTAGTTAGGCGTGGTAACCTTGCAGATCGGCCTCGTAGGGACCTCGTCGTATCAAGGTCCGCGAAAGTTGCGACTTTATAACATCAACTATGGGTCGGTTTGGTTTTTGTTTATGTATAGATATGTTACAGGTATGTTTATTGGATCTTTTCCGGGTAAAAAGTAAAACTGTAAAATGTACAGTTACGGACAAACAAAACTAAACTTACTATTGTCATTTTTTCTTTTTGTTATAAAAATAAATTAAAAAATCTCTAAATTTGTCATTCTCTATTGAATTGTTTGAACACTTTTACCAATGTTGTAAGCTTGTCGATTATCAATGACAAGGTCTCGTGGCCAATCTGAATCTTGAACAATATCTCGTTTTACAAACATTTTTACTATTACAAATGACATTTTTAACGACCTTGAAAATCCAAGTTTATGACACTAGTGTTAAAAGGTGCAGATCAGTGTTAAACATGGACTTTTGACAAATAAAATGGACAGATAGTTACAACGTGCAAGGGGTCTGCCAGCAGGTGCTAAAACAAAAAGTTTTTTTTTTAAACGACGCGATTTTTGCAGCAGGACCAAATTGTAGCTAGTAAGAAGAGCACAAAAAATTGCTTATTTGAAGTGCAAGTTTCAACTTAATGGCTTTAGGAGTTTCAGATTTATAGACACTGCAACATTCTTATTCAATTTCAATGAAGATGATTTATTTAACTACGCCTATGGTTTATACATGTATATTGTCGGAAGAAAAAATGTCCTGCTTGAAGGACAAAATACATTTGAATCGTAGCCCAAACGCCATGTACAGCTGTCCTTCAGGAAGCTCTTTCTAGCAGGTCAGATTCTTATCATTAAAAGTGATTTTATCTTGCTTTTAACTCAACTGTTGCTCGTGCAACCTTCCCTACTCGCTATAGAAAATCTTCAAAGACAATTTGACACTGATTTGATCTCGTTTATTATTTGTGCATCTTTATGAAATCGTTCTTGTTTCTATATAATTATGTATACGCAAAATATTTTCTTGTATCATATCTTTGGTTTATTTTCTTCTCTTTGGATACCTATTATTACTCAATATGGCCAGTGGCGGCTCGTGTATAAGACTGAAACTACAGCATCGCTTGTTTTATTTAGTGATTTGTCCTTTCTTTCTTTCCATGAAAATGATTGTGTAGCTAGGTGCCTTATATTTCCAGAAACGTGATGCTTGCGTAAGAGCGATACTCTCACTAAAGTTACGAGCCACCACTGAAAGTCACTAAACTATATGCAATCTTTTCAGATTTGCTGGAGCATATTCAGTACTTTTGTTCAAATGTACTATTCGTTTGTTCCATTCTCTGCTTTTTTTATTTTGAATTGTAAGATAAATTATCAACTTTCGCTAGATTGTTGATTTTGATTAGATAAAAAAATATGTCTAAACTTCACTATTTTTACTATAATCCTAAGAATTTATTGATTTCAGTTGTAGGTAGAATTTTAGAAAACACTTCAAATAATATATTGCTTATCAATTTTTTACACAACTCCTTTCATATTTTTTTTTCAGTTTTCTAAAGAATTAATCAAATTTATCGTGCCAGTTAATTAAAAAGAGCCTTTTGTATTAAATTAGAAAATTAACCAAAAAAGTTGATTGTTTGTTATGTACAAAATAGGTAATTTATAATAATCTAATTGTGAATAGAATAAGTATTATACTCCTGCTGAAAATGAGTACTTTTGCACAGAATTCAATTTGATTTAATTCAATTTAGCGTCAATTTCACCAACGTCTGTTGAATTTTAAGCAAAAAATTAGTTATAGAAACATTTGTGCTATAATCATAGCAACTATTGTTACTAACTGTTTATTAAGCTTAACTAAAGTTGGTGAAATCGATCCTTAAAGATTTTGCCAACTTAAACTAATCCTTGTTATTGTTTACTATAAGCGTTAATAAACGGTCAATAATTTACACGAAACTTTTTTACATTGTCTCAGTTTTCCACGGTCAATTGTATTGAGTTTAGTAAAGACTTTGATTTATTTTTAATACATACATACACCACTTGAATCGTGTAGATTTTGCAATTTTTCAAATGCAAAATTTCAAGTAATTTATATTATAGAAAGAAAAACATGAAAATTTGAACGAAAACAATCATATTAGAGTGTTTTCAACAATTCCCCAAATAAATTGCAATAAATACGATGAATTTTTGGAAATTTGTCACGTTTTCGTTACATTTTATGTGTTAATTTTTATTGTTTCTCCCCTTTTAAAAATTTATTATTCAACACTTGTATTTTTATAATTTAGAAGTTGAAGAAAAAAAAAGGAAAATTTAAATATATCTATATAAGTTTTATCAGTTTAAATGTCAACAAATCAATACTAACAATAATAATAATGATAATATGTAGTAATAAGTGCGCCTATTAATATTTGAAACGATGTATTTAAATAAATCCAAATTAACTTATTCGATAAGTTTATAATTAATAGAATTAATTGATTATTTATAACGATTTATTACATGGACATTGCAACTTTCATTCAATTAATGTCTAAATCGATCTATTTAAGATTAGAATCTAAATTAATATTGTCTTGCCATTGAGAAAATGGAGGTAAAAATTTTAATTTCGATTGGTGAACTTTGTAGTAAATAAATCCCATAATTTACATTATGTACTTTCATTCTCGATTATATTCAATTTTATTCAAATTCTTATTCACAACATTACTTCTTATAATAAAATAAAAAACGATAGAAACAGTTATGATTGAATAATTGCATAGTTTCTATTGCATAGCAGATGTTACTGCTACCAAGATTATAACTAGTAATCATAGTAATAATAATAATAATAAAAATAAATAATAATGATAAATAATATGTGACTTGTTTTGATAAAAGCTCCTATTTTTATTAAATATTTTATTATTCGCACAATTTAGAAATTTACTGCTTTCTCTCTCTTTTTCCCTCTTGATTTTATTTAATTGAAAGTGAATGTGTGTGTGTGTGTGTGTGTGTTTGTCTATAATCAATTTTTGTAACTATTTAAAACTGTTACTCTTCAAAAATATTATTAGTAATGATAATAAAAATAGCTCAACTTTCGCTCAATTTCATAATTTTTATTTATTTATTTATTTAGATATTTTTAATTTATAAATATTTTATAGATTTGGACACGTCATAGTCATAATATCCGTGGTTATTGCCTCGGTTATGTCATAGCATTCGATAAACATTGGAATTTAGCATTAGAAGATGTTGAAGAAGTTTGGACTAGATCAAAGAAACGAAAATTACCTGCTTTTAGTAATTAAATTTAATTATAACATGATAAAAATGTAAAATTTATTGTTTTTTCTACAATCATTTCAGATAGTCTAAATTGTGATAGTTTTATTATGGAACCAAAAATTCGTCCACCAAAAATTGAAATAATCGAAACAACGAAAAAGACAGAAACCTGTCGCCGATATGTCGATCAGATGGTAATGAGGGGTGAACATATAGCTGTAATTGTTGTAAATAAAGGTAACGATGAATTTAATTAATTAATTTATATAAAAGAGAATATAATTGATTTTGTCGTTGATAATTATAATGGTGTTTATTATAAAAAGCCTAAGTACTTTAGCCCTTTGATATCCTTGCAGAATTTAAAAAAATGGGTCAAGTTTGTTGATCAATTTAACAAATTAATTGAAAATGGTAGCTTTAAGTCAAGTTCACAAAATAAAAATAGACGAACTGTTAAAGATTCATTCGAGACTACACACTGAAAACATTAAAATCTTTGACAATTTATCATTTACTAATTTGTTGTTTCAATTAAATTATTGGTTAGAAAAAGGGTATATTAGTCGATCATCAAACGATATATTGCTTGTCTAGACTTGAAGGTTTTAATATAAATTGGCTAGAATCCAGAAATTGTTTAAATTCCATGGAAAATTCACTAAAAGTATATACGTTATCATTATTATCTTTTTATTTTTCATTCATTGCTATAATAATGTGAAATTTTGTTACAAGTCAATCAGACAAACAAACAAACAAAAAGAATAGGAAATTTACAGTCTGATTTTTCGCTCGTCTCGTTTTGCTAGCGGTTCTATCTGGCCATGAGAACATAAACATAAACAGTATCGTGTCTCTGTAACGGTAAAATACGACTTGATTTTTATCGTTTTTGTTTTATTTATTTTTTTATGATGTAATATTAATATCAATGCTTCCTAAATTGAAATATGAGTATTGAGGTTGTTGTTTTTAATTCTTTCTTTTGCTGTTGCCTCTTTTTCGTATGTTGTATGTGCGTGTAGATAGTGAGCTTTTAAAGTGGTTAACCATGCTCATTTTGATAGTTACCTTGGAATTATGTGACGCATCATCTATACTTTTATAAGACACAACAACGGTGTTAATGCACGCCAAGGTTTCTTCTACTGAATGAGAATATCAACGATTTTCGATTCGATTAGTACAAATAAAATAACAATTTATTGTTGTTCATATTTTGTTGAAATCATTAATAAAACTGATGTAAAAGCTATGCGGAAATTGATAGTTTTCACGATCGAGCTATTGTAAAAATGAAACTATTTGTTGTTGAAAATTGGCAACTAGAAGTGTCCTAGTTCAGAATCAAGAAAAGTAAAGATTTGTTTATAAAAACGTTTTACTTTCTCTTATCGACTAAACAATCAGCATTTTCATATACGTATTTGGTGTAAAAAATAGATTTTTGGTGCAAAATAAATTTAGAAGAGTTGACTCTTTGACATGGGTACCGATTTTTTTTTTTGTTAACTCATTATCAAATCATCCCATAATATTCAAGATAATTTAATCAAAGTCCATGTAATTTTTCTTAAAAATGTACAAGAATATTCGTCAAAAAAAAATTACTAATTAATTAATTTTAATTATCATATTAAATTCAGTTGGTAACAACACATATTGTGATCGGATTTTAATCAAGAGGGGAATTTTTAAATATTTTAGTAGAAAATAAAAATAACCAACGAAGCGTAAAAATATCTTTTAAGAATTATAATAAAAGCCAGATAAGAGTGGGAAATTTTCGGCAATTTCTCGCAACTTTCGCTTATGCATGCATGACTTAGAGAAAGTGTTTCGCCAAAAAAAATCGACGAGAATACTCGAATTAGTGGATTTTTTGTGTTAATTATTAAATTAGCTATAAAATTTGCAATAATCCTCTATTTTCATATAGAATTTTTGGACACTAAAACGCCTTGTACCCAATTTTTTCCGATTGATAAAGGTTTAAAATACCTTGAATTTCGTTCGAATTTAACTGTGATTCATCATCAATAAATATTGTTGGTACATCTTGATTCTTACCTTAAAGCCATTAAGTTATCCAATAAAATAATCCAAATTGAAATTTACACTAATAAAACACACTTCACTCGTGTAGAACACCACGGCAACACCACAGGTTATTCAAAATATATAACAAATCTTGAAATCTCGATAAGACAGAATCAGTGTACAACACTACCTACACTCGATCATTTAAAAAAAAAATAAACACACAATACACAAATAGAAATGGGTCAATTTTCTTTGAGATAAACCTGTAGGATAAACTTTGATAGCTGATGATCTCCTACACTGTACCACAATTTAACGCGAACAATTTCCGTATTATTATCACCACATCAGGACAACAAGAGTTGTGCTATGTTGTGTTTTCCTATCGATTATTGTTGTTTATTAGACGATGTAAAAAGGTGGAACTTGTGGATATTCTTATGTGATGGTATTGAAAAATTTTCTTGCTTTCAATGTTTGAACTGGCGCTCGTTATTTGGAGAGTGTGGTGCGCCGCGCAGGATTTCCAGCAGGAGTACGCCAGTATCGCAAACTAAACACTAACTACTAAATACCGTCGTCGTCGGTTGACGGTATTTCGCATTGCTTAGACTAAGTTGAGTGTTCTAAGCAACATCGCGAACAATGGCGATTCGCGCCGAATGCAAGGTTGTATATGCAGGCGAAATTTTTTCCTCGATTCCGCCGCTTTCCAAATGATTGTCGTTTATTGTTTCTAATTGGAGGATTTAGAACTATACTGATTCACTCATACACACACACACACACACACACCGGTAAAGTAAAATTAGAGAGAGAATATTAAAATAAAAACGGCACACCGAATAACAACAACACAGAACCTGGCGCCGTGTCCTGCTGAAACGTTTATGATAGTGATAACGGAGCGAGGTCTTCGATCCCTCTCGAAACAACTGACGTCCCAAATGTTTTCTCGGTTTATGATTCTTTCGTGTACTCGTTCTTACATTTTTCCTCTTTTTACTCTTCTTATTTTGTTGCCAGTGACCTCTGAAATTTGCAGGCACATTTATTAAAAAATAATCAAGATGTGTTGACAGATTTTAACGAACCGCGACAAAAAAAAAAGACCGTGTCCTCCCTATTCAATTGATTTCTTATCATTACAATACAATTTTATAACGGTTTTGTTGATTTTTTTTTGTTTGATAAGACAACAATGTTTCCGCACCCGAAATTTCCCAATATCATAATACTTGTTTTTCAAATAGACTGACAGGGTCAAAACAATTGATGATTGATAAGAGAATTTGTCAAGGATTTGTATAGTTGTTGGAAATTTTCAAATATTTTTCTCAATTTTCCACCCTGTCGATTAAGACAAATCTGATTAATTTATTTTTGGCGATATATAATAAATATTATTTATAAATAAAAACGACGATATTTATTTACAAAAATTTATTAAAAATACCCATGGTCGGTCAAATTCCTTGATCTATTATTAAATAGAATAATGTACAACATAGTTTATCGAAAAAATTTTTTAGTTAATTTGTTAGTTTTGTTAATAGTAAAGAGATAGATGCAACAATCACCTAATAGAGAATTTTAAAGAAATGACCTTTACATTTTCGTAATTACTTCCTAGGTATTTAACCCTGAATACAATATCTTTTTCATATACATATACTATAAATATAATAAATTTAAATTCGATTTGAAAGGGAATCATAGTAGACAAGTATAATTTCCATCTAAATAAACAACAACACAAAGAATTGAACAAATGGTGATTTCATTGATTGACGTCAATTTCCATAGATTTTTACCCTTGATTCGGAAAAAAAAAACGTTGGAAATTTGTTTTTTAAAAAGAGAATCATAAAATAACTCGAGGCTTTAGAAAAAAAATTACAATGCGTGATCAATTTGTAATAAAAATCGTTCAATGGAACTTTGTCTATTCGATAAACAAAAATCTATAATCAACAAAAATAATTTTCTGAGCATTTATCGTTTTATTATTTATGTAACATTTTTTCCATTGAGAGAGGTCAGGAGTTTAATATGTGTGTGTATATGTGCAAATCTGTGCATAAACATTTTGCAATATCCTCTCTAGATATGTTTTTACAACAATTTATTTATTAATTATTCTAATTAATAACAAAATTTTATGTAAATTTGAATTTGAGTTTAGTTGAACGAGAAAATTGAATTTTAAAATCATAAATAATTAATCAAGGACATACAAATTTATATTAAATCTTTTTTATATAACACTTAACATTTATTAATTATATGATTGATAGAATAGATCAAATAATTAATGTTAATGTTAATGTTAATCGTTGTTAAGGTCCTTCAAAAAAAATTCTCTTTTCGTTTATCAATAACAATGTTTAAAAATAACAAAATCTAGTGGTCCACATAAATGTCTTTAGTTATTATAACTCACTATATTCAAGAATTAATAGGAGACTCCCTAGCTAGAGAATATTTTAATAAAATTAGAACCTCGTAGCTCATTTGGAAGTTGGTTAAAAGCCTTTGTTCTTCTTTCCCTACATAAGCGCGCCTTAGAAAGGGCTTGCCTTAAATCTAGAATTAGACTTATAAACCCGTACATAGAAAGACCCCACCCAAATGCGGGTAAACCTATTAACTTGATTTAAGGCAAGATTTTGTTAAGTGGAGCTTAAATAGGAAGAAAAACCGGTCTTTGGGATTACTCGAAGATCCTCTAAACATTAATTTGTGCATTTTTCTTCATTTTATTTCGGAACATATGGAAAATTTTCGCATTTCTTTTGTGTTATAAAGTTATAATAGAGCGGAATGTGAATCATTCTTAGCCACTTGACGTGTTTAGTTCGTTTTTGAAAATCGCAACATTTTCCAAAATGAGTGTTTTTTGACCGACTTCTCATTAAGCTACGAGTTTGTAATTGGCTAAAATATCCTTCAAGAACCCTCTTATAAATACTATTTTTCAAATAGCTCGCCAAATAATGAGAGTTACCATTAGATTTAGGAGCATTTAAGTGATCCAACCGGTATACCAGCGTTACTGCTTGGACTTCCATACCAACTTGTATGGAAGTCCTATTAGTTGACGGGCGATTCGAAAAATATTTCAAAGATTTATTGAAGGGTCCCTTGAGAACATTTTAATAAAATTAGAACCTCGTGCTCATTTGGAAGTTGGTCAAAAAACGCTCGTTTTGGACAAGGTTACGAGTTTCAAAAACAAACTAAACACGCAAAACAACTTACGTTAGAATGACTGAAGGATTCTCCCAACATTGATTTTCTTCCCTTTTCTCCATTTTATTCTAACACGGGAGGAAATATTTCGCATTTTTTCTACATAAAATACAATAAAGAAAAAAGAAAAAATCAATGTTGGGAGGGTCTCCGAGTCATTTTTACTCGTTTTGCGTGCTCAGCTTGTTTTTAAAAAACGCGAAATTGTTCAAAATGGGCGTTATTTTGGCCAACTTCCAAAGGAGCTACGAAGCTCTAATTTTGCTAAAATGATCTCCAAGAACTAATAGGAATTTCATACGACTTGGATACATTTAGAGCAGTAACGTGGTGTATATAAAAAAAATAACGCTTCTTTCGATTTTTTTTTTGTTTTTTATTATCTGTCTAGTACCTATTATCCCAATTGGTGTTTTTTTTGATTTACTAATTATTAATTACCGGAAATTGTTTCGCCTCTAATTAGGATCATTATTAATTGTATTGATAGGTCATAGTTTATCATATTGATGAAGATCTGAATTTTTCGATTTTTATATTTGTCATTTTATCACATTACACGTGTTATTTTATCTGTTGCTGTGTCGCGTTTTTCTTGACACTTGTCCCATTTTTTTTATGCTTAATTACTGTAGTTAGAGTAGTTTTTAAGTAGAATTTAACGCAAATATAAATCTAAAATTGAGAGAATCAAGGGACTTCATTTCGATTCTCAATGTTTCAATTGAGCATTTTCTAGAATCATTTTCACTTGATTTTAAATGACAGTCACCTATAGAAGTGTCTGAACTTTTAGCATTTAAAATTGGGCTCATCATTTTCTTTTTGTAACTTTCTTGAATTCAGTAGATATTTCAACTTTTGTGCTTTTTTCAGTAGTTTTCATTGTTTGTTTTTCCTCAGTTGTTTTTTCTGTACCGGAAGTAGTAGGAGCCGCACTAAATCCGGAAGTCTTTCTGTTGGTTTTCCTGTTTTTATTTTCGTGGTTTTGAGGCTGTTCTCCTTTTTGAATTTGCTTTTTATGGCAACTTTGAATCATGCTTAAATAAACCTCAAGCATATTTTCCTTTCGTTTGAATTCATTAAAGATTCACAAGCCGAACTTGAAAAACTATTAAGAGTTGCTTCTTTCCTAAACTTCTAAGCAACGAATTATCTTTAAAATGATTTTTAATAGTTGATAAGCAAAACAGTCATCATTTTGAATTGCGTTTTTGCCTAATTTAGTGTAGCTCCCATTTGAGTAGAAGTTACCATAAAACAAGCATTATTACAAAATATGCTTGTTGTAATTTCTTGAAAACACAGAAGTTACCATCAAAGGATGTATGTGACGCTTAAATAAAGCCCGAAAATTTAGAAATACGGATCTGTATTCAAAAAATGAATATTTTAGAAAAATCAAACATTACATTTAAAATCTTCAGATAATAGATAAGAAGATTTGTATAAATGAAAGTAGCTTCGATCACATTTACATGATAATGCTTAGAGGCCAAAATTTCAATCATCTTGTATTAGAGCATTACTACAAATACCTTTTATGGAATTTGCTGTGTATTTCTTTGATGTGGCTCACCATCAAAACCACTATTCTGTTAATAATGTTTAGATATGCGTACAAATAATTTCTTTCAACTATTATTAGTACTGTATTACTGAATCCGTTGCGTTTTAGCCTTGACAAAAATTATGTTTGAAATTTCATACACGATCCAGATAAAGATTTTAACTTAATTATTGATTTTATACAAGACTTTTAAATCGATTTTATCTTGGCATAAAACAATAATACTAGAATAACAAGTAGTTGATTTTAGTATTGACTATTTTTTTTGAAAGCTAAATATATCGTTTCTTCACAAACAACAAGTGTATATTTGTGATTTTTTAAATAGTTAGAAATGCTACAGCAAGCGTAATTGATAATTTTATTGAAAATGGCCATGTTCCAGAAAGTAATTATGCCCCTTCCGTTCTTTGAAATTTAAATAGCACAAAATATCGAACAAATTCTAATATGAAATTCTGTTTTTATTATCAACAATATAAATCGTGTCGAAAATTCAAATATTGTATGTAGTATTTATTATTACAATTCGTACATAATTCTGATATGTAATTGCGAATTTTATTTTAAATCCAGACATAATATTATTAACGAAACACATTAATAATCACCCACATGGGTTCTGAGAAACGACAGACTTTACTTGTTGTATGGACTAGTGAGTCATTGAAAATATCCATTATCCTTCATAGTGGACATGTAGGAAATTTTCAACAATTGTATTTATTTTTTGGAATAATTCTTGAAATTAAAATTGTTGAAAAATATTCGATATTGGTTCATTTACAAAAACTACAAGGATTTTCCGTTAATTCCACCAATTTTCCTTCTTAAAAACATTGAAGGTTGTTTTTTTTATCCTTTTCGTCAGAGAGATAGTTTGAAAAGTCTTACCGATCAGGAAAAGAATTTGTGGAAAGGTGAGATGACCTTAATATTTGTAATGATATCGATTCTATACTTTATTACCCTTTTATTATAGTCATTCTTTTACAAATTGACTTTCTCTGATTGTCTATTTTCTATAAGTCAATAAAGAACTAGATCGGTTTTTAATATTGGCAACCTTTGTTATTTATAACTGAAAACTCTTCAGTGTTAAATATTTATAATATAACCTTAAGGATGACCTTTTTTGATATATTTTCGAATAAATGCAGTTGTTTCAAATAATATTTTGATATTTGGTATTAAAATTAGGAGGAGTTTATTATATTTTTTGATCAGTTATTATAATTATAACGAGAGATTTTTATCAAGTAAGTTTAAGGGTATGACCTATATTTATAAAATTCTATTCAATCTTAAAGTCCAAAAACTGTAAAAATAAACTTTTGTCATACGATTTTGATAAGAGTGTTTTTTTCCTATTTCCAGTCTCTATACAGCGAGTCATAATTACGGGCCATAATTATATCACATATCGTGCTCAGGATGATGCTTGTTACTAATAGAATTGAGACTTTTTTTTCAGAAAAAACACCGACCATGATAATTTATCATCGAATTTTTGTTTAATGTATAAGATTGAATACTGAACGACCTCCGTCAGTCAATGGAACTAAAGGCCGAGCAATTCCGCGCTAGTGACCCCCAAATCAGGGTCAATAATTGCGATTCTTACTAATTCAAAAATCGAAGATTATTCGAAAACGATCTCTTTGCTAGACCCAAAATCTCTTTTAACAATCCTATCAGATATGAGGACCCTTATATCTGAAATTCTGTCTTGATGGAGGTGAAATATAGACGCACCTGGTCTATCTCTCTCTCTCTCTCTCTCTCTCTCTCTCACTATTACTACAACAACTTTGGTGTACGTAGAATGTGAATGCATATTTACTATATGTACGTATGTGTGTATGTTGTTGAGTGCTCGGATGACCGCGAGGTGAAGAACCTGTGTGGTCGCATTGGCATCACTGCATAACATTCGTCGCGAAATAGGTCAAAACTGATTATTTACCAGAGTTCGCTTGGCTTCAATCGATGCCAAAGAACTTTCATTGCTCAGCGGGTGAAATGCAATTCCAATTTGTCAACAAACAAAAAGTCAAGAAACCCTAAACAGGTAAACATACACGACTAAATTTATACCATTTAGTCTTTATTATTAGACAACAGTTTCAATAAACAAAGTTACCAAAAACTAGTCTGCTCATAAAGTGCGGCCGATTTCCGAGTGGAAAGTGCGTCTTTTGCGAAAAGAGGGCGTATTCGCTATCACTCGTGCTCGAATCGTCTCGAGTCTTGCAAAGACTTGTTTCACTCGAATATCAAACACTGTATTTTCTACGATTGAAAGAAACTCAAAAATTACTCCTTAAATTAGAAAATTTTTCAACTAACAAGGTAAGTTTTTCAGACTAGTGCGGAAATGTACTTTTCCATACTCTATAGTAATCGAGAGCTTCCCACTTGCGAAACATGACACAGGTAAGGGTAATTTTTTCAATTGATTCTACTTGAGGTACATTAATATTTTTTTCAACGAAGCATGTTCTATACTACTATAATGAAAGTATTTTTGTCTAGGTACCATCATGTGGCATCACATAAATTTCGTCGCCTAAAACAATAAGATTGCCTGATTTTAAAAGAACTCTTTTTCATATTTTTGGCATGGTGTTTTTGCTCTCACCCTGAAAGTGTGGAGAATTTTTCCTCTCTGTTGTTTCTTTGTAACTCGCATTTCCTCGTTCTTCCTTCTTTAAATTGAGCAAATTGAAGAAGATTATGCTTATGGGTTTTTTTTTTGATTGAAATTGTCAACTAACTGGAAAAATAATTTGTTAACATTTGGATATTTCACTTTTTTATTTACATTCCGAAACGGAGCTTTTCCTCAAAAAGAACGTTTCTGGGAATTGAGATAGTAATCGGAATTAGCCTGAGACTGATAAACTGAGGCACTGTATTATCTTTGAAATGAGGATGTTATCTAAGAAGTCCGAATTGATACTTATGTAAGCTTGAGCATGTTTGTAAAGATACTTTTCAGGAAGGTACACGTGCTCTTTTTGTCAATTTATCTTGTTTCACTCTAATGTGTCGTTGATAAGTTGAAGCAATCAGAAGTTTTTTAATGGTGGATCAAAATCAACACATGCAAAACAAAAGCTCATATTTTCTTATACAATCATGATAGAATTTATTTTGCTTCGCTTTAATGTATCGATTGTTTTTGCCAATTTGCTAGTCTGATGATTGCTTTCTTCGCCCAACACAAGGAAAAAGTTGTTTAATCAAAGAATTTTTATAACTGATTGTAAGCAAAATTATGATACAACATTTTTGTAATGGATAAAAGATCTAGATCGAGACCATGGTCAAGATCAACAGAACTTAGATTATCACAAATGGCACAAGCTTTGAATATGTGAAATTTACAAATTCGTTCATTAATCCTGCATGACGTTCATATCATCTTACGATTTTTTTACAAATTAATCTTTAGTGAAGTTTGCTAGAAGTAGATTCATTGGTTGTTAGCTGAATTCTTCACTCTTTGTAAGTTATTTTTGTTTTTAAATATAGCATACACACGAATTTTAGTCTAGATTGTTGATGAATTGTAAAAAGGAGACTATTTAGTCACTTAGAATTAATTCGAATAATTTTACATATTTTTTTTGTACTGATAATTGTTAAGATACCCCGCTACTTACGATTACTACTTTTCTTAAACGTTAGATGGCGTGTTGTGCTAAAACGTTTTCATATATATTTTTATCCATATTTACAGATTATTTTATTTTCTTAGAGATCACTACGGAGGAATTTTTAAATAGAAACCTTAAAATGTGTTTCAAGCGTGTGTTAAAAAAAATTAAACAGAATCTGGTGTAAGGTTTTCGAGATATACTGAAAACAATCATATTTTTTTGACGTTTTTAACTTTTTTCTTTATATTTGGTATAAATGAAGCTTAGACTAATATTAAGCTCTGATAATTATTTTTTTTTTTCATCCAGTAGCGTTCAAACTTAATGGCAATCCTTTCTTCTACAAAGGCGATTTTTTGATTACGACTTTTTCATTGTTTTCAATATTGTAAAAGACCACCCTGAGCGTGAGAGTAATGTCTATTAAACGTCAATAGATCAATTCTTTTGTTGGAATATTATTTGTTGATTGTAATAAAATAGTAGTTAATCTATCATTATTTATCTTTCATCAATAGCCTTTTACAATAATAAAATTAACACCAGTCGATTTTAATAGATTTTTTTTATTGTAGAGTTTTCATATCTGCTTTGTAACTATTTCAAGAACACAAGTTATTTCTTTCAGGCTATTTGACACTTTTTCTTTCTTTGAAACCGAACAAAGTTGTATTCTAATAGCTTCCTTTAAACATAAATCAAATTGAACTAAACAAATAGCAAAGTAAATAATGAACCAAGTGTTTACACTCATTCAAATTCTGTAGTACCTTAATTAGAAATGTGATTTTTTCGATATTTTGTTAAAAATGAAGAAAATTTACAATTTTAATCACTATACTAGTAAACGTGAAAGACTATACACCATTGCTTGAACAATACAAGTTTCTTCTAGTGTATTTAGAAATTTTTAAGGGTAGTTATTTACTATAATTATCGATAATTAAACGTTTATTATGTATGGATAATTAATGATTATTTCTATATTTTCTTTAACAAAAAAGCTCTACAAACGGAGATGCTTAAAGTTGTTGTTTTTTTTTTGTGTAAAGTTGAATTCTATACAATGACATCGTAAATATCTATCAATGCTTTTATAATAATAGCTATTAACGCTTCGTTTCATCCAACTCAAAACAGTCATCCACCACCTGTTTAATGTTAAAATCTATTCAATTGTTGAATGTCTAAAAATCGTTCTAGATGTGTTTCTATTGTTGATCGATTATTCTAAAATTGTAATCGGTATATGTATATGTTGTACACAACACTCATGTGGGATTCGTTATATAGTAAATACCACAATAACAAAAGTAAGAATTAAAATTAAATGGAGCTATAAAAGCCACCATTTCTACTTGATAATAAAACAATGACTACTTCCTGTATAATAGAACATCTATTGTTAATATGAATATGGAATTATATCAGGTGAGAATTTTTGCAAAAAGAAAAAGAAAATCTAATATAATTTTTATAAATATTGTATTGTGAAGCTTTCTTATAATCAAAGGCGTCCATCTAAATGATAATAATCATAATAGTCAATTGGGCAGTTTTATTCGCTTTTTGAGGAGAATTTTTGAGATTCAGACACTTTTTGTCAATTTTGAGATAAATTCTTCGTTTCTAATTTAGATTTTAAGAAGTTTTTGTCCTTATTCTACTATTAATACCTTGGTCTACAATATCGGGTTATATTCGTGATAATCCAATCAAAATGATAAGCACGAGTCCTACTCATGATGGCAAAAATACAAAATTCAAGGGAGAAGCTGACTGATCTTTTGAGTTTGGCACACTTTATTGGAAATTAAATATTAATGCCAAGGGAATAAGTTGTAAAAGGAGGATGTTTAGACACTTGTCAATTTTAGAGCCAAATTCTTGACACTTTAATACATTTTGGCCTCAAATCATCAGTTTTTAACGAATTTTGCTACTGCAAAGATGACAATTTTTACAATTTCAATCATTTTTCGAGCTTAACTACAAGTTTTGGGACACTTTCTAGCTTCTAAGTGATGGAAGGAAAAATGTTATTAAGACTTTTAGTTTCAAGTTTTTGCCTAAATTATTAGTTTTTGGTAAATTTTGAAATATTTGTCCTGAATCATCAATGTTTAGCAAAATTTGGCTGATAAGTCGTTGAAAGGAAAAGATGCAGACATTTCTGTCTTGAATTAACAGCTCAAGCTGAATTTTTGTTTATTTTGTCTAGTTTTTCAAAAATGTTTGGCCCGAATCATTGATTTGTAATCAATGTTGCTAATGATTGCGAAACATTATTCTCTTAAATCATCATTTTTTTGCAAATTTTGAAGTAGTACATATTATACTGCAAACTATTTTCCTTTTATCCGAAATTAAGGGTGCTACAGCACTGCCCATGACACTTTGTCGTTTTTAACAATGAAATACTTATAGCACACGCGTAACTTTAGTAAATTCTCTAATAATAATAATAATAATAATAATAATAATAATAACATTTAGTATAATTTCTAAGTACATTGAATCATTTATAAAATAATCTATAGAAAGTAAAAGTTGGTAGTCACGTGATCTACAAACTCACACACATACATACAGGTTACTTTCTCTTAGGGGTGAATACACTTTCATCATGACGTCCACACTAATTAACTTTTATAAATATAATGAACGTTTTACTAGATAACTATACTAATTACACTATTCCGTTCTTGTTGTTATTATGTCATTGTCGAATATTTTCTATTTTTTTTTCAGGTAACAACAACCCTTTAATTATTTAATAAAAATATGAAATTGTAAAGCTTCATTACACAGAGGAGCTTTCCGGTATGTCGGCTTTAGTTTTAGGGTTGTTAAGCTTTCTGTGTGTATGAGTTTGTTGTGTGTGTGTGTGTGTGTATGTGTATCTGCCAGGTCATTGGACCTCCCGGACCTTTCTCAACAGAACTGTTCATGCTTTGATGGGTGCGCGCGCGATTTCTAACACGCCAACAACAGCAGCAACAGGATCTGAGGCTGTATTGTTGTTGTTGAGCTTCTCCCAGCTTTTTCTAATAAAGCACAATATAGAAAAAAAAGTCAACTTTTCCAGTTGGAAAAACATTTTCTTTACGAAATAGAATTCGAAATGTGATAGAAATTATGGCTTCACTAATTTATATTTCAAAGCAACAATTTGAAGGAAAAAAAAAGTGTGTGATAATATTGATAACGATAAAGTTCACACTCTGATGTCAACTAATTAAATTCTTCCTGGTGTGATTTGCATAATAAAATAATGATTATTTTCAATAATAATAATTTATCATCGTTCTGTAATCTAATTCTGGTGTTTGATATTTGTAAATATTTAGATTACATGAGTGATAGTGGTGGTATTCGAACAGTTAAAAGCTCGATTTCCTCTCCAAAGTAAAATGTTCTATTTTTGTTTATCCTTTATATAGATCATTTGATATTTTGCGGTTTTCTCGGTGATAATGCGTGGGTGTTACACGCGTCAAGTTCAATGACTTTCTATATACTTGGTGTACCATCGCCACAACGATCCACCCCGTCAACCCACAAACTTTGCCAAGCCTTCTTCTTATTCTTCTTCTCTTGTTGTTACTATTTCTTTAGCCATTCTCTATAGTGCTAAGCTATACTTAACTCGATAGTGAACAGAGGAGGAGAAGAAAAAAACGTAATAGACCACCGCCTTCGTACCATTCTAGACAACTTTAATAAATCATACACAATGGTCCCTTTCTAAGGCAGTGTTTATACAAATTTAATGCAAACGATCATTTATTGTTGCAAATCATTCAAAAACCAGATGCTTGTTGTTGTTAATATCATTAAAATACTCAATCAAACGTGACTTGTTATCATCGTAAAGAGGGAGATTTACTGATCTCTTTAGCCGTTAATTTGCTACCTTTATAACATACTGATGACAGCCAGAATCAGGTGCTTAACGTCAAAAAATCATTTGCAATGTTATTAATAAGAATCGGATAATTCCCATTAGCGATATAGCAGAAATGGAAAATAAGTGGAAATATCTTTAAAAAGAGAATTGATATGAAGACGTGCAAAAAGATTTGACTGAATAAAAAAGGATATTATTTTGGTCAATCCTTTTTGATCTTGACATGTCAGTTCCAATAGTGGTCGAATTTACCATCATCTTTGTTAATGGAAAAAGCTTTTTGAAGCTCAAATGTACTTTGTCCTTCAAGCAGAACATTTTTTCTTCCGACACTACACATATCTAAGTCAAAGACTTTTAAAAAAAATTGTGACCAGCGCACCACTGGCAAATGAATAAAAACGTTGCAGTGCCTTTAACTCGGAAACCACTGAAGCCATCACTTGCACTTCAAACAGGCAACAATTTGGTTTTGCTGCAAGAGCTGCCTCGTATATAAAATCACACTTTTTGGACGTTCTATCATTTAAAGCAAGTTGAGGAGAATGCTGAAAGTAGCCAAAAATAAGAGGAGCTCCTCAAATTGTGGAGAAGAGCAATTGCAAGGATTGAAGAAGATACTGTAAGGAATCCTATGAACAATGAAGTTGAGGAATAAATGGAGTAAACAATAAATCTTAAAGTTATGTCTTTGTTAAATAATAATAATGAGTATGCATTTTTAAGTCCTTAGGTTTTGTTATTACACTTTTAATATGACACAAAAATTGTACTTTCGGCTTTCTTGCTCCATAAAAACTTCAAAAAGTGCTAAATCTTTTTCATAGCAACTGAAATGTGAGATAGAGTCTTTAATGATTTTGGTACTTTTTTTTGCTAATTTGCAAGCAAAAAGCGTCTCTTATCGGTCATCTGTTGAGCATCTCATCAACGCATGTAGATAAAGATTACCTCTTTTTTTTTGCTTTGAATATGGGAAAGATGACGCAACAATTGTTTAACAGAATCTGATTTTAGATGTAGGTCAAGTCGTCAAATGTGTAAAATATATACCAAGATACATATTATAGTATATACGTATACCTTTCATACAACGACTACATGTCTAGACATACATTGTACGTTTAATTTCAGCTCTAGCAACAGAATTCAGAGTCTACTAGTAGATAAAACTGGGAGAAGTTCAGTGGCCGTTCTGTTATTGTTTCAGCTAGAGCTTAGCTAATTTCAGGTTTAAATAAACTATGATTTTACTGTTAGTTTAGGTGTTTTTTCCAACTTTTTTCTTTGAGTTGTGATGGTAAAATAGAGCTTTCACAAGTTGTTTTTTATACATATTTTTTTGTTTTGACCGGATTAGAGACAATACCGTCCTGTTACTTTCCCAATCTTGTCAAAGTTCATCTATCCAGGTGTATTTAGCTTTCTAAATTCTCTCCACAACATTAGTCTTCCTCTCTAACATGTCGTCCACGAATTCTGTATTTATTCGAGTTGATTGTCGAAAGAGACAACATAATAAAGTTTAATGGACGGGGAAGAATTTTTATAGAAGTAAAGAAAAAAATAATTACTGTCGTTAATTATTTGTAGAAAGAAAACAAATGTAAAAAACGAAAACGTATCAACAACTTGAAAACATAACATTTCTCCCCCTCAATAAACTGTGCCAAAATCACACCCACTTTTCACCTGCTACACTGGTACATTTTTATTAGTTGCTCAAAGAAATGCGATTATTTTTAGAACGAAATTCCCCCTGTTCACGACCCATTATAAATACACATTGCGAATAAAAAGGTTAACGACTGGTTAGGTATGGTTCTAACAAATTGAACCGTCAATAATTTGCCAAAAATCGATTGATTTATGTTCGAATCGTTATTGTTTACAATAAAATAATAGGGGTGATTTGTTACAGTGTTCATTTGTCGCCTACACTCTCCCTACAATTTAATTTTTATAGTTTTTTTTGCATCATTATACAGTTGAATGATCGAATGATTATCGGTTCAAAACAAATTAATTATCGACTTTTTTAATTAATAAAATCAATTAAAAAAATTCGGGGGGTATAATGAACTCTTGTCGTGTTTTCTTTTTTTGAGAATTTTCACAAAATACTTAGATCAACTAATTATACAGTCGCTTTTTAACCGTTAACATTGAAAATTAAGGCAGATGTCGGATCTTTTTTGTTTGTCGCTTTTTCTTAATAACTGGGTCTTTTTTAAGAAACAGGAGTTGTCTGGATTCACGAAAAAATATACAAACACGAAAAAAAAACAAGGTATTATTGTTTTAAACAAGTCGCAAAAAGTGTGGGTGTTTTCTTTATATAAAGTTTGAGTTTGAAATCCTCATCCGGATTCCGGGTTCATCCGAATCCAGATCAGTATGACCAGCCAAAAGCTCAAATATGTCCTTAATAACAAAAATTTTGAGCATCGAATCAGTAAAAGTAGACATTTTTTTGTTTATACTGAAACATAATTAACGTGACTTGTAGATAGTGGATGTTGTTCTGAGAATAATTCTATTGATGTAATAATGGCAAACATCTGGGCGTATATCCAAAGAATTAAAAAATGATTATCAATTTTTCAACGCTTAAACTATTTATTTAACAGACACAAATTTTGATTCTGTTAATATATTATAAGTGTTGATTTTTAAAATGCGAGAGAAACAAAAAAATTAATATCGTGTATCCTCGAGCCATTCCAAATTATTTCACGTAGCAGCTTGTGTTTGGAAATTGCTACATTGTCAAACAATCACCAATTTTCTTTATAAATCCTTGTAAAAATTTTCGAATAACTCACCAATTAATATGAGTTACAGCAAGAACTGTGTAACTTCAAGTGAGTTGCACTATATCCATTTTTATTCACGTCAAAAGTTCTTATGGCAACTCCTATTATTTGGCGAGTGATTCGAAAATTGATTTGTAGACAGGGCTGGGGAGTCGGAGTCAGAGCTGGGAGCCATGGAGCCGGTCAATTTTAGAGGAGCCGGAGCTTAGCTCTGGCTCCAAAATATTAATTCAATGAAGCCGGAGCTGGAGTTGGGAGCTTTAAAACTTCTGCTGGCCCCGACTTTCAATCATCTGACCCTTTTTTCATAATATGTTATACAGAGCACCACTATGTACAAAAAGCTCAAACTCAGCAAAGCACTACAGGGTTCTAAATGTATTAAACATGACTCCGGAGCTGGACTAAAGCTACAGCTCAGATTTGCTAGGAGCCGGAGCAGAGTTCAGCCTAATGCAAGCCAACTCCTCAGTCCTGTTTGAAGGGAAGTCCTCAGAGAACATTTTAGCGACATTAGGGTCTTGGAGCTCATTGGGAACTGGGTTAAAAGACGCGTTGTTGTGAAGTTCACTAACCGATTATACTCGTTAGAAGGCTAAGAATGACAAGGATCGTCTTAAAGTAGTTTTTATTCGATTTTCACTACTGGATCCTTGCGATTTTAACACGATAGTGTAAGATCGTTTATGCTGATTAAGTGTTTTTCTTAATAGAAAATCCTTGACATTGAAAACATTAGAAACAAATAAGACTACGTGACTTTTATAATTTTTACATTAAGGAAAATCAGAATAAGAGCAATAAACACTGAATTAACAGAAAAAATCTTACCCTATCAAATTAAAAATAGTAAACAACAGAGAAGGTTACTCACTGGATTTATTGATTTTTTTTCCAAGATCGATCTGTACCACGTCTTTTTTCAATTTTTTAAGGCTACAAATGAGAGAAACAGGAAAAATCAATTTTACGATAGTCTTCGAGCCATTCTTAATCGTTTTACGCGTTCAACTCATTTTTTAAAACAGTGACTTTGTCCTAAACGAGCGTTTAACACGAATAATGATAACAAGACAATTTTAATGAATAATTGAAATTAAAAAGAATCGTTTTGGATGATTCAAACAGGTAGAAATAGAGGTGAATGAAACCAATTTACCCTAGTGTATTGATCTTGTTATTTTCATAAAATTAGAAGTTCAATCGAATTGTCACCTATTGAATTCCAATTTTTTTTTTTTTTGTTTATTATACGCCTTTGTTTTATACTGATAACAAACACATAAAATCAACCAATTTTTTAAAATAGTAAATATTATTATGATTCGTTTATCTATTGATTTTTCGGCATAAATCTTTTACATAATGTCTATTACTAGTTAGATTATTGTTAATAATAAAAACAATTTGATTATCATTGAAATTTTACAACTGTATGAATTGTATACACATATACAACAATCCATACATACATACATACATACATACATTTATTCTTACACCATACATAAATACATATTTTGGATGGACAGGGGAGCATAAGTTCATCGAACTAATATCAATTTTTGATTATACCAAGTCATTCAACTTTCCTAAAATACTTTATCGGCAATACTAATTTGTTTTCGTACAATTTATACATACGTATACAGCATTGGGCATTGAATTAGGTACATTGGGGAGCAAATAAAAGAGATCGACTCTTGAACGAGGAATGTCATGTTTTTCGAATCGTATGAATCGGGCTGTTTCTCTCGTGAAGTTTAAAAAGTGGGTGAGTATCAGGTGTTGGAACGAGTTTAAGCCATACCTTATTTGTAGAAAGTATTTATCTATTCAGATAAATACACAAAATGGCAGCAATAACCTTATTCTTTTGGTTAAATATCTTTCTTCCCGAATCCGAACCTGTGAAAGTGCTGTTTTACAAAAAAGGTCTCGTTTATCTGCTCTCCACTGTACATTTGAAAAATGGTTCGTCTCTGTCCCACTGGCATACAGGGTCTTTCTTTAAAGATGGTCAATTCGATCAAAACTCATATTAGATAGTGGGCGATTGGAAAAATATTTAAAGGACTTGTAGGGGGTCTGAAGATCAATTTAGCAAAATTAGAATCTTGTAGTTTATTTAAAAGTTGGTTAAAAAACGATCGCTTTGGACAATTTTGGAATTTTCAAAAACGAGCAAAGCACGCAAAACGACTAAGAATGACTCTTAGACCCTGTCAACAGTGATTTTTTTTGATTTTTTCCAATGCATTCTAGAGATAATGCGAAACATTTCCACCTGTTCCAGAATAAAATTTAAATTTCTCTGCAGCTTCAACAATCAAATCGACTTTTGAGCAAAAACTGAGTATAATCGAAGCATAAGTTCTGTCCTGAGTAAAAAAAATTAAGAGCAAATCCTTAGACGTCTCTCAATTTCGATGGCTCTTATGTTTAAAGTACCTACTCAATGGATTAGAAATATAAAATATTTCACATTATTTTTAAATTTTATTGTTTCCATAGATTTTAATCAAAATAGAACCAAAGGCTCTGCTTTGATATAACTTGATAAAGCTAACTATAAACTACATGAAACTATCACGACCAAATAAATTTTATTTCAAAATGGAAAATTTATTCTGCTCTAAAAATAATACGAAATGTTTTATTTTTCTAGTCCATTGTGTACTTTAAATAAAAGAGCCACCGAAATTAAAAGGTGGATAACAATTTGCAAGTGCTCTTAATTTTTGACGTAAGACAGGTGTTTTTTTATATATCATCACGATAAAATCTGTTTTGTCTGAACGGTAGAATCTCACAAATTATTTAATATCAAATGATATTAAAACACCTGTAAATGCGCTAATTTTAGAATAGTTTGCAAAAAATGCCTGTTAAGTAATCATCTAAGCAAAAATCTCCAGTATACTTTGTAAGGTGACATAAGAGATTGACTAAAGTAATAAAATTAGTCCACAATAGATTAAGTAGCGAACAACTTAACAGGAATACTGACATACTGTAAGTATAGTCTAAAGTGACTAAATATATGGACTTAAGTAATAAAATTACAGGGGTAGGTACTGAAATATTGCCACTTGCCACTGTAATAAATTTTATAAATTCATCACGGATAAGAAGCAGGTGTTTTTAATCAAAAGTTGCAAAAGAATTGGTCTCCCATGAAGCAGGTAATTTTTCAACAATTTTGTTGTACTTGCGATATTTTAGTACCCTTGTCAAGTTGTTTGTTACTGAATCTATTGTGGACTGATTTTATTACTTTAGTCAGTCTCTTAAGTCATTTTACAGACTGTACAAGATATTTGTTGAAAAATTACCTAGTTTGTGAAAGACCGATCTTTTTGTAAATTTCTATTAGAAACATCCGGTTGCTCTTATCCGTGAAGAATTGTTGGGGTGTTTGATATTGAATCTATTGTAAAGTAATTATATTAAGTCGGATCTTTTAAGTCATCTTATAGAGTATACAAAAAAGCAGTTGAGAAATGTACGCATTCGCAAAATATTTTACTATGATTTAATGTTGAAATCACTGCAGAATTATCGGTAGTTTATTAATAAACCGACCTAAAAGCTTACTATTAAACTGATTACTTTTCTAATTACCTGTAGTAGTTTATTAGATTTTACAACTATACTACTAGGGAATTTTGTTATGGTAGAAAATTATACTTCATAAACATTTATAGACTAATATTAACATTATTTAATTATTTATAAAATTGATAATAAAGAAACTGAATTTATTTATTGAATACTATAATTAAACCATATTTCTATTGTAATAATTATTTTTAAATTTGAATTTCGAAAATCTATTCGTCGTTAATTCGTGTTTCTTTTTTTGTCTGTTAATAATCGTGGACAATCCGCTTAAATCAATTCGAATAAGATCTGGTGTCGGAAAGTGGGTGACCCACATTATAAGTGTTCCATTGTCAAGAACCGCGATCGAATTCAACAACAACAACTTCTAGTCCTGACCATGGCCATAGAGTTATTGGATCTCCCATAATATTCAATTTGTATAGTATTAACATTGACTAACCCAAAAATTTGCATTCTTCTCTAATACAACCTCTATTATTATCGTACGTTTACTAAATAAGTCCAATTGGTAGAAGGACTCAAATCTCTATACCGCCTCTACAATCGAATTTTTCATTAATAAAATCACCTGTTTTATTTTTTTACCTAGTTAGTTTCGTAATATTACATCATAATAATTTTGAGAATACAGAGGAGTTTTAATTGAATTCGATTGAATTTCAAATGGATCTATACAGAAATAAAACGAATTCTAGACGAGTAGGTGAACAGTTTATTAAACGAGATTTATTCAAATTGATAGTAACGAAATTTATAAATAAATCCACTAAGCTGGCAAATATTATTATTATTACTATTAATAATAATAAAATAATATAAATAGAAAATTATTCTAAATATTTTTAAGAATGGGGACAATCATTTTTTATTACAATCTAACTTTATCATAGAAAAATACTATCAATTTTATTATATTGCTTTCATTGGAGAAAGTGAAAATTGCTGTTTTTCTCTCTATGTTATACATACACGTTATGATTATTGCACGAAAGATTAGTTACAATAAAATAAGACGAACAGTAGACAGTTTTATTAACTCACATTAATCAACAGTGGTAGTTTTTGTTATAGTCTGTTGAACAAAATTTAGAAATTTCTAACCAAATCGGATACAATTCGCAGGTCAATAATAAATTTTTTGATAAATTATACTGTATTCATCACGGTGAGAGAGTGATATTGACGCCATTTCTAACCTTTATTAATTGACAAAATTATTAAATAAAGTATTTTTTTATATATAAAATAATTACGTTATTTATATTTGACAAAAAAACTATTACAAGTTTCATTTTCGAAGTAGGACTCGACCCACACGCCTGTCAAGATTTATCTACTGACAAAGCAGTTGTGTCGTTGGAAGAAAATTTGTACTTGTTTATTTTTTTTCGAAAACAAAGGGAACTAGCAAAAATTTCTGTTTTTTTCTCGAAATTTTAAGCCAAATTCCAAAGATACAACCAAAATTGCTGTCCCTCCTTGTATCACAAAACACTATCAGCTAACAGTCTGTTTTGAAAGAGCTCTATTATGTTCAAGCATAATTAAAGTTCATTTTACATTATCCATGTTTATATCCGATATTTTATCCGGAGCAAAGAAAACGACAAATTTGTATCATTACACCATTCGATTTCTTAGCCGAGTTGCTACATGTGACGTTTCTTACGAGTTTTCATCCGATTTGTTCAGAACAGAACGGTCTCTAATTTCATCCGAATTTTCATCCGACTTGCCAAAATGTGTCATGCGCAGTATACTGTTTTGAGAAGTTGAGGTTATACGCAAGTTGAAAGCATGACGGTCTTTTAGTATCAACTTGTTTATGGTATCAAAGATTTTTAAGTGTTAGCGCCTGCGTACAAATGCAACTGACTCGGATAATGTAAAGAAGAAAATATCTAGGATCCGAGATGAATTGGGTTATAAAATCGAATATCCCTTTACATTGTCCAAGTTTTGTATCCGATTTTTCTATTCGATTTTATATCCGAATTCATTTCGAATTTCAGATATTTTCATCTTTACATTACACGAGTGAGTTGCATGTCTACGTAGGCGCTAACAGACAACAGAGAAGTGAGAAAAGCTGATATTAAACGACATGATAACACTAAATAATCATGCTTTTAACTGCCGTACAACCTCAAATTCTCAAAACAGTATATGTACCTACCACGTTTTACGTCTCGGAAGAAAAGTCGGATAAAATTAGAGAACGTTCCATTCTGAAAAAAATCGGATGAAGTTTCTCGGATGTAACTCATGTAACGGCTCGGATACGAAATCGAATGGTGTAAAGACACCAATTTCTTGTTTGATTTGCTCCGAACAAAAGAATCGGATGTAAAATCGGATAATGTAAAGGAACTTCAAGACAAATCATAACTTTGCAAGACTTTCCTATTGTTAAATTCTATTGAATAATAGTAGTAATAATAACAATAACAGTAGTAACGTGTTTTTTAAAGTTCATTTGAAATTAGCATTTGGAAATTTAACTTTGACATGCATTATAATGAGTATGAGTAATGACACTTCTACGTGGTTTAATTCACGAAAAAACTTCCTCTCATTTTGTTTTATTTTATTTTTTTGTTGCCTATCTTGTTATTACAGTAAATTTTGCGACATTTCAGTAACTCTAAATTCTAGTTGAGTTAAGATATGAAATATTTGGTATTATTTTTAATTATCCACTTTCAAGATTAATTTTATTATTTAGAATACTTTTCCTACACGTCCTACAACATATCCTGTGATTATTGCGAGTCTCTCACAATTATTTTAAGTGAAAGTCAAGACATTGAAGAGTGTTGTTGTGCTTACTCAGAAATCTGTTTGAATCATATAGGAAAAATACATCTTTTCTCAACAAGACTGATAGCACCAAATAGCTTAAAGTGGAAAATTTTGCACTCAAACCTTGTTATTTTGATGATTTCATACATACTAACCCAATAATTCACAGATTGGAAATAGAAAAAATAACTGTAGATATTTTGTTTTCCTTTTTCTTTGTTCTTTCAAGGTATCATTCCAAATTTTTCCCTGTCCTAATATCAGGGTATAGTCTGTAAAGTGACTTAAGAGACTGACTAAAGTAATAAAATTGAAATATTGCAATTACAAGATATTTGTTGAAACATTACCTGTTTTGTGGAAGACCCATCCTTTTGTAATTTTATATTAAAAATATCTGGCAAGTGGCAATATTTCAGTACCTCTGTTAAGTTGTTTGCTACTGAATCACTTGTGAAGTATTACTTAAGTTAGAACTCTTAAGTCACTTGATAGACTGTACTTTTAAGTAATCCATTATTAGATAAGTAGTTTCAGTTGTGTACCGACCGTTGAGGAAAAAACACGTATTTACAGTTTTCAATAAAATCGTTAAGAAAGAGGGCACTTTATCGAAATCAAGTCAAGTCAAATATGGATCAGTTTTTAATTTTTTAAAACACTTTGATTGTTTGATTTCTACAGGGTTCTTCACGTCACACAAAAAGTTCTTAAGGCAATTCCCATTATTCGGCGAGCGATTTGAAAAGTAATTTTTTATAAAGAGCCTCCCTAGAGATCATTTTGGCAAAAATTAGAACCTTGTAGCTCATTTGGAAGTTGGTCAAAAAAAGGCTCGTTTTGAATAAAATTACGTGTTTTAAAAACGAACTAAGCACGCAAAACGACTTAGGAGGATCCTATCAACATTGATTTTCTTCGTTTTTTCTTCATTTTATTCTCGAATACAACGAAGAAAAACCAAAACAATCATTGCTGGGAGGGTTATTTGTACTCGTTTTACGTGTCTACCCCGTATTTAAAAAAATCAGAAACGAGCGTTTTTGACCAACTTCCAAATGAGCTACACGGTTCTAATCTAGACACCCTCCTATAAATCCTTGAGATATTTTTCGAATCACTCGTCAACTTAGGAGTTCCTATAAGAACTTTTCATTCGACGTGAATAACCCTGTATAAACTACCTACATTTTTTTTTGAAAATTATTTAGAGAAGACTTGTACATTACCACTTGAAACAACAGAGTTGAACAAACATCTTACCTGAAACAAAAAGATAAAAATAATTTGCAAAATTGAAATAAAATTTATGTTAAAAACATGTTATTTAGACTACTGAAACTGAAAAACTTTTCTAATTTGTATTTTTTACCTCAAACATTCTTTTAAAAAAATACAGTTTTTAAATAAATACAAGTTGTAATAATATCAGACGAAATAGTCCCACTTTAATAAAGAATTCTAGAAAGTGAAGAAAGTTATACCGAAGTATACTGTTGTTGTTGTTGTTATTATTATTATTATTATTATTATTAGAGAGACTTTCGCTTTCACCGATAAATACAAAAATCAAACCGCTATTTAACTGTTGCCCAACATATGGATTCGATTATAATTGAGAAAAATTTATAACAGCAATTAACAATGTTTCTATATTATTTTTTCAAATTCTTATTGTTTTTCAGGCAGTTTCAGTAATATATTTGCTATTTTTAATTGTAAAATACGGGTGTTCCCTTGGACTTTTAACAAGAACCTTGATTCACTCCTCTTGGAAATAGCATTCTAGACAATTGATTTAATAATAATAATAATAATGATAATTCATTAAAATTTTATCTAATGAATACGTAATATTACGTATAATTTTTCTATGAAAGTGAAACACAACAATAAGTGAAAAGAAAATTGTGATTATGAACGGATATCATCGTTGTAATCATTATGTGTTTTAATAATAATTTCATAGTTGTCTGGAGGGAAAGTTCTCTTTTTTTTGTATGCTTCATTGAAAGTTATAGTCTTTTTTTCCGTCTGTATACAGATCTATAATTGGCCTAATTTACAAATATAATGACTTGCCAAAATTTCAAAATAGAAACCATCAATGTTTTTATTCTTATCGCTTTTAATTTCATTTATTCATTGATTGATGTTTCATGTTTCACTATATTATCGACGATCTATGATCGATTTCTATTTAATCTATTTCGATTTGATAACAAACATGTGGTTAATAGAAAATGTTCTATTTTTTTTTATAAAAGACCGATGATGCAGTGAATGCATACTTCCGACTTCCTCTATCTTCTACCATCGATAGAATTCTAATCCCACCCAAAAAATTAAATTGCACTCATAATGAAAGTTTTCCTTTAAGGAAATTACCAACCGAAGAAAGACCAAGACCAATAACAACAATAACAAATGTTGTTGTTGTTGTTGTTGTTGTTGTTGTTGTTGTTGTTATTGTTGTTGTTGTTGTTGTTGTTGTGGTAAACTTTCTGCAACGATCAAGCGCAAAGTTCGGTCGTTGACCGTTCTGTATTATATAGAGTTGTAGTACTAAAAGCTTAACGACAGTTAAAACAGATTAGAATTAGACTTTTTTTGTGTTTGTAGACGAACAAGATGATATTTAGAGTGATAGTTGTATTAGAAAAATGTTTGAAATTAGAAATCGACTGGAACTTTAGGTGGTTGTTTATTAAAATTTGCAATACCATATTTAATTGGCTATTTAACAATCATCGACTTTTGTAATGGAACATTAAATTGATTATTTATAGTTATTGATTTTATCCTAAAACAATTCAGAATGTTAATATAAAAACCTATGTAAATTACACTATCAAATATAGACCCTATTAAATGGATAAAGATTAATGGAAATCCGAGCTAAATAAAGAAGTTTTACTGCCATTCATTGCGTCAATTTGAAGAAAAAAACGGGTCATTTATTGTTAACGGTGTTGATTTTGCCACTTTTCAGATAATCTTAGAACTAGTTCACTTCTCATTTAAAGACTTTCATATAAAGTGCGTTACTAAACTCAGTATTTTAAGTTTTAGAGTATAAATTTTATGAGCAGCGACTTAAAAAAATTTTGAATCTCTGAAACTAAACTGTATGATTAAGGTAAAGATAATGGTTAATATAAAAGTACCTTGTTTTACTTTCCAACAATCAACAAATGAAATTCAAGTACCGTTATATAAACTATTTCAAAGGTCAAGAATATTCGTGATTCTGCAAAAATTTGTCTTACATTGAGAGTATTGAGACTGGTGTGAAACAACCACAACATTTCATTATTTGACAAGCTATCGTCCTTATGTGCCATTATTAAAACGGAAATATAATCAAAAAAAATCTCCAACGGCAGCAAGTACCTTATATAGCGAATTTTTTTTATGTATCTACATACTGAAATATTAATTGCAAAACATTCTTATGATACTGACAATTAATATATTTTAATAACATTGAATCAACTAATAAATTCATTTCCCCGATGTTATTTTAATATTTCTGATTTTTATTGAAAAATACTTTTAATCCACAAACAATAAGAAACACTAATACATTCGTTTGAAGTTTACTGTTTGTCTAATGCGTCCAATCAAGGCCTGCTTGATTTTTTCAAGCGAAATTCTCTAGCAGGCCTTGCGTCTAATATTAACTGTCAAAATTAGTTGCCCCCCCCCCCGCTTTATTCAATTTTTTTTCTAATATCAATAGTCAGAACATATAGCCACCTGAGATAATCGATTTTACTGCTTATACTCAAAAAAGAGATTTTTGCATTTTTCTTGCGAACCAACGAACCGATTTTGATGATTTTTTTTCTGGGTCATAGAGAATGGTCGGCTCTACTGTTATTTTAATTTTCATCAAAATCTAAGCAAATTTAATATTGAAAATGATTTTTTTTAACATTTCTTCAGCTCTTATTCCAAAAGTGTTGGCCCTACCAGTCTGGCCAACGAACTCATCCAAGCTATCACAAAGACCGATTTTTGTACCAAGTTTCATTAAGATTGGTGTATTTTTACGGCAGTTATCGTGGATATACATATATAAATATATATATAAATATATATATAAATATATATATATATATATATATATATATAAAAATTTTAACGAACGGTGGATATGGGTTCCTGAGGTTCCAAAACGAACTTCTGTGCAAAAATTTTTCGGAAATTCAAAAGTGAGGATCTCGTCATTAGCTAATTTTTTTTAAAAAAATTCGCTAATACACTTACAACCTGTTCGATTATAAATAATTCAACGTTGATATTAAATAATAATAAAGTAACATTATAAATTTGCAACACTGTTGTAATATAGGAGTTTCGAATTTGTTGTTTTATTTATTCTTTACTCGTTCTTCTCTTATTGTTCATGTCTCATCTAATTTTCGTAACAAATTAAAACACCAGCATCTTCCAGGTGCTATAATTTCCATTACATTTAATATACAGGGTGTTTGATCTAAGTATGGTAGACTCTATGAAACTCCTATTAGTCGACGAGAGATTCGAAAAATATTTTAAGGATTTGTATAAGAATCCCTAGGGAACATTTTAGCGAAATTAGAGCCTTGTAGCTCATTTAGAAATTGGTCAAAAGCGATCGTTTTGGACAATGTCGCAATTTTCAAAAACGAATTAAACACACAAAAGGACTAAGAATGACTCGGAGATCTTCCCAATATTGATGTTTTTCATTTTTCTCCATTGTATTCCAGACAAAATACGAAATATTTCCATCTGTTCTAGAATAAAATGATGAAAAACGAAAAAAAAAACAATTTTGGGAGGATCCTAGATTCATTCTAAGTCGTTTTGCATGTTTAGTTTGTTCTTGAAAATCGCTACATCGTCAGCAACGAGCGTTTTTTGACCAACTTGCAAATGAGCTACGACGTTCTAATTTTGCTAAATGTTCCCTAGGGACTCTCCTACAAATCCTTGAAAGATTTTTCGAATCGCTCGTCGACTAATAGGAGTTTCATAGAATTAACCATAATTAGATGAAACACCCTGTGTGAGAATAAAAATGTAGTGGAAGCGACGTTTAAATTCTGTTAACTAATAATTATCAATCAACAATTACCATCAAACCTGATATTTAAACTAGATATTCAAGCTTCATTATAGATATTTTTTTCATAATTATTACACGCACACACTGTAATTCAATATTAAAACTACTTTTTTGCTCCTCGATTTGTTCAATTATTAATAAAAAATTTGTGATGATAATCACCGTAATAATAATAGTAATAATAGTAGTAGTAGTAGTAGTAGTAGTACGTTGAGGCCGTGACTGATAAGGGCTGCTGATATCAGTGACGACACTAGGTCGGCCAATGACGTTGTTAGGTCAACGTCTTTCTACTTAAGGCCGGCATGGTACATACAGCATGCCGGATTTGATTTACTATTAAGAGAAAAGTGTAGAATTTTCTTGTATTGTTTCCCCATTCAAACTGGGAATCTATCTTAAATTAACCCCTTTTTTTCTTTCTTATTAATACTTCCGATACGTTAAAGTGACCGAAATACGTAAATTAAAAAATTTCACTAATCAAAATTTAAATTGATCAATTGAAAGTAAAAAAATACTGTAGTCCCTGGAGACCATTTTAGCAAAATTAGAACCACGTAGCTCATTTGGAAGTCGGTGACGGAATGATCTTACGATATTCGAGAATTAATTACAACTTTCGAATAATTGACCCGAAAACTCTCCTAACAATGTGTTTTGTTTTTCTCTACTGCATTCTAGAAAAAATGTAAAACATTTTCACCTGTTCCGGAATACATTGGAGAAAAACGATAGAAATCAATGTTGGGACAATTCTCTAGTCATATTCTAACAAGTAACGCACTCGAGGTCGAAATTCGAATTGCCTTGTAATGGACCTTAGATGTTGTGGCTCTAGGGGGGAATTTTGGCTAAACATATTGATCTTCTCATGGTAGTCAATGTAGATATGCTCGAAGGGTGTTCATCCCCTACACGTAATTTCTCTAAAAAATGCTGGTTTCGTTAAAATCCAATGGATAGTTTGTTTTTTATAACGGTCCTGTAAGTTTCAACCCTTATAACATAACAGCGGGATTTGCCCCGATCGCGGGACAGCTGACGTCACTGCTTTGAACTATCTTACATGTTATTTGTAAACATATTCCAGTCGCTCTCGATCTCCATTGATTTCTCAACGGAATTACACGTTTAGCACCGTCACAACCAATAAATAGGCAGTCTATTGTAGATGATGATTTTGCCCCTCTCTTGCAAGATTTTCATAAGCGCAGCGAGTGGGTTAGATCAAGTATGACGGAATACAAACATATAAATTACGATTATGGTAAAAATAGAAAGTCACACATGGTCATGGCGTGCGCTAAAGATAATCGCGCCACAATCTAAAGTGAATTCACGATCCCGCTGCTGACTTATAACTCCCGTTTTATTTACTATTTTACTATAAGACCAAGAGAATTCTCCCTTAGAGATTCCGATGAAGTATACATGCGGGTAAATAGGGGAAATGACATTTTACAAACGAACCTGTTTCGCCGTCTAATCCTTCCATTAGAATTTGAAATATGCAAAATGTGTTGTAGAGAAATTGCTAAGTAAAATGAGAAACTGCAGAACTTTTTAATATACGATCATAATCATCTGTAGCCATACGATTCGCCGCCGTCGCCGTCGTCGTCGTCGTCGTCTAGTAGTGGCGACATCGTCACTATTCCTCGACCTACCGGATCGTAACATCTTTTAAAAGATGGTAAAGAAGAAGAAGAAGTCTGGATGGCCGACCGGCGAGGCCGAGGGAATCCTGCAAATGTTAAAGAAGCCGGCTATGTCCGGTCATTGGCCGTTGTGGCGTGCATTGTGCAGGCAGGCCGCCATCACCTGCACAATTACTCATTATATTCAGAGGCATCGCCATCAGCTAGATGCCTACATGCCTCTCTTCTATTCGCCGGTCATCTCTCTATTCCTGATAATGATAGAAGAAATTTGTGATGATGATGATGATGCTGATGAAAAAGAAATGTGCGACCAAGCGAAAAGTACATCACCCAACAGCATCAATATTGTCCTTTTTTTTTCAGTTAGTTTATTTCATCTATCGGTACATACTTAAATATAAGGCCACACCCAAATTTATAGACAAGCATAATTATTGTTATTACAATAATACGAAAGTAGCAAGAGTTTAGAATGGTCAAAGAGGATTTAGAATATTTGCATGATAATCGATAATTACATACCGCAATAATTATTATTACAACACTTAGAATGTGAAGATGCCGGTACGATCATTTTTAATTAATCTATCTGTATATAGAAAATGGAAAAATTATTAATTTATTTTCTAAATAATAATTAAAATATCTTTTAACAATTTCCAATTCTATATAGTTGACAAGTTTAACAAACAACATCTATAAGGGTAGAAATCAATTGTTGAGTTGAACGGTCGTTGATTATTATTAACTTAACCAACAAGCATGTGGGTAATAAATACAACAACTTAATAATTTCGTGTTTTTTTTTCTATTTGAAAAACTACAAACAAGATGTTGATAGAAATTGTCGACAATATATTTTCAATACAACATTAGAAATTAGTGATATTGGATGGACATTTATCCAGATAGTAACCTATAATTTGATAAGCTCTAGGCGATCACACTCAATGTAATAGAGAAGGAGAAAATAAAAAATTTAATTAGACAATTGGATAGTGAAAGATACACGCCACCGCATTCCCAAAGTAAAACCGCATACTACACGACGACAATTTCAACTGTCAAAAGACTTCTCAGTGATAATTATCTTATTTGTTTTCGATAAGGCGAATGTCACGATTTCAACCGTGGCTAGTTGCTTTATTTATTTATTTATTTATCTTAAATAAAAGACTGTAACGCCTAGCCCATCTAGTTGCAAAATTTCAAGATTTATATGATTAGAGCGATCGATCGCCATATTTCATCAAGATTACAACAACTCACTCATAAATATCTAACATATATAGGTAGGATCAGCAATATTCTCTTGTAGATCGGTATGGATAACTTCACGGTTAATTACACAAAACGTAAAGTTTTTCAAAAAAACAAGTAAAAGTAATACGTAGTGGAATAGTAAATGAAATGATTCTATTAAATAAACGATGTTAATTTTATATTATTAATAAAATCATTGAGGAAGTGTTAGTGATTAGGTACATTTTATTAATTTCTAGCTTATTTCCATTAAACAGTACAAGAAATCCGGAGTTACACTGAAAACAAAAACCGACGTTTTCAGATCAAGCATGCCACTTAACATGATCTTTTTTCAGCAGTAGGTACTTCAGGGCACTTAAAACGAGCTTTTGTTGTTCGTTTCCATATTCAAGTTTAAGAGAGACATTGGGGGTTAAAGTTATACCTGTAAAGGCCCAATATTTTTTAGTGGTTTAAAAACTAATTGATATAGATTTGTTAGGCTTATCAAAGGGTGTAAGCCGCGTCTCTGTACTTTGTTGGGTGTTGGAGTTATAGACAATTATATTCCACTTTTTACGTTTTTTTTTTTGTTTGAGATTTTCTACCCCATGGTAAAAACAAATCACCATGAACACTCTTGCAAATAGAAAATTACAAAATTAGACACCTGATCGAGGGTTTTTCTGTACTTAAAGTAATTACCCTGTAAATATCTCTTAGGGGTTGTACCTTTTAGTGTAAATTTTAAAAATTTGAAAATTAGTCATCTGGAAATGATTCGAAAACCGAAAAAAACCGTAATTTTTGCAGGAACAAAAACCGGAACCGAAACAATAATATTTTTTTCAATTGTCCGGAACGAAAACCGGAACAAAAAAAATTACGATTCGAAGCCCTGGATGAAATTATGTAATTAAATAGAGATTCTTCTAGAGTTCTTTTATTGTAATTTGAGACCATTAATTAATCCATTAGACGACTTATGTAAGCGTCCCTTGAATTAAAACAAGTGTTATATAAAGAAATTCACTAATCATCAGTTATTCTACACATACACTTGGCATTGTATTTCGTGTTTAATACTTAATTATAAAGAATTTGATTCGATTTTACAGCCACCACATTATTAGAGTTGAAATAATTACTATTTATCGTGTGGAAAAATGGTGGATGCGCCAGATTTTTTCTATGTTATTACGAAATGGAAATTATTATTAATTACAATTTTAACGTTATAATGTTATAAAAAGCAAAGTAACACTTGTAAATCATTAAAATTATGAATGTTGAAGCCGAAATTTTCCAGGTGCATAATTATCAGTTGATCAGTCAGGTAATAAATAACTAACGGTTACACATACCTATATTCAGTTTTAATTTAATTATATCTCTATTTTTGCGTCTATAATAGCGTTGTTAAAAATACTTCAGTATCTACTATTACTTTTCTAGTATTCTTTAATAGCACTAGTGTAATTAATTTTTTTAATGTTGGTAGTTGAGCGTTTGTTTTTTTACTTGTTAGTTCTCAATTTTTTTAACAAAATAATAAATTTTTCAAAGTATGAAAAGAAATAAGTGGCGAAGGTAACAAAAGGGCAATTTAAATATTAACTGAATTTTTAGTTGTCATGTTAAACAGACCAACAGCTACAAAATTCCCTAAATTTTAAATTGAGTGAAAAATAGTGAAATTAGTATAAGAATCTCAATGTCATTCATTACACTCGTCCTTTATAAAACTCCCCATTTCGCGGCTCGTTTTAAAAACTGAACTCGTGTATAAGTGATAACTTGATAACTTTTAGATCAAGGATTTCAGGGGGGGGGGTCTAGAGATCGTTTTAGCAAAATTAGAGCCTCGTAGCTCAGTGGGTCAAAAAACGCTCGTCTCTGACGATGTCGTGTTTCAAAAACTTGCCACACACGTCAAATAACTCAGAGTGACTCGAGGATTCTCCCTCGAGAATGCTATGGAGAAAATCGAAAAAAATCCATGTTAAATCGGTCTTTGAGTCACTCTTTTAGTAGTTTTACGTGTTCAGCTCATTTTTGAATTTGTCCAAAACGATCATTTTTCAATCAACTTCAAATGAGCTACAAGGTTCTAATTTTGTTAAAATGGGATCCCTACAAATCGTTGAAATAATAATCGATCACATTTACAATCGACACATGGTATTGTCTTTTTTTGAAATCATTATTCATTATCATTATCATTAAAATTAAATGACTGATTAGTAGTCGATTAGGCAATTTGGTCTTAACAAGTAATTTTTCCAATCTTCATCGTGTAAATATTGGTCTCTATTAGATTCTTTATTCAGTAATGAAAACGAGGAAATTTAGACTCGTTTCTATAATTTTTGAAAACAATAATTACAGCAGTGATTATTATCTTCCTAATGATAAGGGAAAGTTACTATTACCACCGCTTGTGCCATTTGTAATAAAATAAGAGACTTAAAAATGGCAATAGTCACCTATCAGTTGACTGAAATAAAATTGATTAAAAGTGTCCACATTTTGTCATTCGTTAAAAATTATAATTAAGAGCGAAGGGGCTTCAAAACTTGACTCGAAAATTCTCAATTTGTTTTTTTAAGTAGGTACTTAAAAGCAGAATTTGCTTAAAAATTGTTTAAAATATCAAAATTTGCCACTTAAACTTGAAATACTTTCTTAAGAAGCAAGTAAGAGACTCTAAATCAAAAATCTTAACAAAGAGAATTATTGTCTTGTTGATTATTTGAACAATAACACTTCTTTACAATAATCCAAAAAAAGCAACAGAAATGAAATTTCATTGGTATCTTTATAAGTTAATTTTAAAGAGATTTCGTGAGTTCAACCACCTGTTTGGTTCTGTTCGTTTTTTTTCTCTCCCCATCGAGTTTATCATCCGCTCGCAACTTTCAACAGTGTCAAATGAAACTCATTGTTAATTTTGTTAAACTTTTCTTTTAGAGTGACAGGCAAAAAAAACGATATTGTGTGGAATAAAGAAGAATTTTCCGAGATTTTACACAACAAAAATAATTGTAAAAAACATGGTATTTAGAGGAAAAATTATATTTCAAAAATGTTCCGCCTTGTCTCGATCTTATTATGGAAATAATTATTTTTCACATTTTTTTTGAGAGGTAAAAAAAAATAAAAAGATCAAAGGCATGTATTGTAAACTCTGCCCATTGACAAATTTGGGTAGGAAATCTAAAAAAAAGCAAAAAATTAATTAATTACAAACTAACTAATGAAATTTCATAATTGATTCGTTGTTTTAAAATAAATTCAATTTTGCTAGTTTTAAAACTAGATTTAGCTTTTTTAATTATCTTATAGAATAAATTACTAACAATAATAACAACAACAAAAAGGAATGAAAATTGGGGAATTTTATAGATCCTACCTTAGTCACTAATGGTCTCTCAATCAATCACAATGAACCGTGTCAGAGTTCAACAACACAAAACCGTATATAATGCAAACAAATTTTTTTATTACGAATACATGTAAAATGGTAAGATGACAATAAAATAACCACACGTGCTCCCTTATTATTTTCTCTTCTGTTCATATTGTTGTAGTCACTCAGTTTATTGTAAATACAAAAACCACCAACTGAGATTATTATTATTATTATTGTTGTTGTTGTTATTAAACAAAAAAGTCCTTTTGTAAAGAAAACCGATAGTCCTGTTGGTTGTTGTTATTTGTAAACGCAACGTTATCGGTATAATAATAATAATAATGGTGATAAAGTGAAATCTTGATAACGTTTGAATGGTTTTATGTAATAAAATAAGGAACACATCTATGCAAGTTGAGGAAGGTTAGTATAAAAGTGGCGCTTGATTGTATAATCTATAAACTCGACCAAGATACCGTCCACTACATATATGTATAATCCACTTTAATAAAATATTTAATCTTTTATGTATATTTATAACAATAAGTATAATTAATAACAACAAGACTATACTAAAAACAATCCACGTGCTTTATATCGGCGACGTCGAAAGAGCACTGGCCTTAAAAACATCGTACAGAATCAAATACGGCGCGCAACATCATCGCGACGCATTTTATTATTATTATATAACAATAAAGTCACTTTTATTGTCTGATAAGAGACATTCAAAAAAAAAAAATGACCAAATTTTTATCCCATCTTCCAATTGGCATGTAAATAGTGAAACAGGAAGAATAACAGATCGATTCAGGAATTATAAATTTCATAGCTTTCGTTTCGTTCGAAATACGCCAAATTTCCTAATATAGTGAAATAAGAAGAATGCCAACGTTCGACAGTACACGATTTATATGAAATATCCTTTTTTAGTCGATAATTTATATCTTGAACCGTATCAAATCTATTCCGTACAAATTCTAAAGCTTGTTGTTCATCAACAACGAAAATTTTCTCAGTTTTCTGCTAGATCTTAAGAGCAGTTCCGAACAAGTCATGAAGTCAATCCTGATCTCTATCTCCTAAATCGCCGACTTCTATTCTACATCCTTGATAGTTGTAGGTAAGACTTGGAACCGGAACTGAAACGAAAACTGTAAAACGTCGAAATTTTGTCCGGAACAAAATCCAAAGCTCCTCTCTCCTCCCTTCCCCAGAATTACGTTATCAATAGGTACTTTAGGGCACTTAACATGAACTTGCAAATAAACCACGCAAAGACAAAACTTCCGATTTCGATGTTATTTGATACATGCGTATTTTGTCTTTCGTGGTCACATTTAAATTTAAGGGAGATATTGGGGGTTAAAGTTACCCCTTTAAATTCTGATTTTTTTTCAAATATCTCTGTAAAGGCTCAATATTTTTAACGCCTTAAAAACTAGTTGATATAGATTTGCTAAGGCTACCGAAACGTGTAGGTTGAGTTTTCATCCCTTGTTTGGGGTTGAAGTTATAGATGATTATATGCCATTTTCAAATATTTTTTTCGTTATTTTCTACCTTATGGTAAGACATATCACCATGAAAATTCTTCTGCTCATAGAAAATTACAACATAAAAGTTGCCTGGTTAAAAGTTTTTTGTATTTGAAATAGTTACCCTATAAATAGCCCTTAGGGGTTGTATCGGAATCAACACCGGGAAAAATAACGGTGCTAATTGTAAGTCCTGGTTATAAGTAAACGGAGCTTCTGAAAATGGTTATCTCCATTTTATAATAATCTCCATCCTGATCTCTATCTCCTGAGACATGCCAAGCTAGGAAGGCAATATTTGAGCTATCATCGAACTTTATTCTACGCTTTTATTCATATTATATATGTAACACTAATCTAAATCTTGATCTCCATTTTCGATATAGTTCTACTCTAATCAGTCATACAGCTTGATTCTACCTCCATATGTGTAAAATAAATGCAAGAAAGTTACTTTATTAAGATTATACAGGGTGTAATAGAATTGCCTTTAAATCGTCAAACCACTGGAATAGGGTAAACATATTTTGGAGGGACAAAAAGAAAAAACTTTTTTGGCTAAGATTGACCAAAATTGCAACTATTGTTCGATAGTCGCTGGTTAAATACGACCCTACACTAATGTTATTGTCTAGAATTGATAAAAGCTGCTGTCACTATAACAGATCCAGGACTTCCATTGAACTACCTACGGAAGTCTTACTAACTTACTCAATGAAAATACACATTGGATTAAAAACTATAAAAATGTTGTTACACACAAAACTGTACTCTACGTAGCAGGGGACGTCTACGTTTCGGTAGTTTTCAAATAGCGTCTGTAGCTTCACAAATTCAAGTCTGCAGCTGTTCATCATTTTTTACCTTATGGTTCGACAAAAATATTAAAGTTAATAGATAAAAGGTAAGAGAACAGCACAATCAACATCCCTGTTGCACTTGCAATTGAGCACTGAACGCTGATTGATATTACTCTATGTGTGTAAAAATGTTAATAAAATCTTCAATCACTTTTTCCTCGAAAACGAGGCCATTCCGACCCCCAAATATACAGGGTGTTTAGTCTAAGAATGGTGAGTTCCAAGAGACTCCTATTATTCGACGACCGATTCGAAAAATATTTTGAGGATTTGTAGAAGAGTCTCCAGGGAACATTTTACCTCGTAGCTCATTTCAAAGTTGGTCAAAAAACGATCGTTCTGGACAATGTCGCAATTTTAAAAAACGAACAAAACACGCAGAGCGACTAAAAATGACTCAGACCTTCCCAACATTGATTTTTTTCGTTTTTCTCCATTGTATTGCACAGAAAATACGGAATATTTCGACCTGTTCCTGAATAAAATGGAGAAAAACGACAAATACCAATTTTTGGAGGATCCTAAAGTCATTCTAAGTCGTTTTGCGTGTTTAGTGCGTTTTTGAAAATCGCTACATCGTCAGAACCGAGCGGTTTTTGACCAACTTCCAAATGAGCTACGAGATTCTAATTTTGCTAAAATGTTCTTTAAGGACCCTCCTACAAATCCTTAAAATATTTTTCGAATCGCTCGTCGACTAATAAGAGTTTCTTAGAACTCACCATACTTAGACCAAACAGCCTATATATTATACAAATTGGCTCCGTTTTTCGGGCCTTACACGTGGCTTAAAGGAATTTCGATTTCACCTTGTATATTTATATTATATGTATATTTAGAAATTGATCTCAATTTAAGATTTAGAATACCCCTAGCCTAGACAGTTAAGGAAGATCGCAGGACTTTGTATTGGTCACTGAGCTCTGAGAAAACAGTTAATTGAAGGATTTTAGAACGTTGCATTTGGCATAAATTATATCCCCAACTTTGTCAATGATACAAGACTGCTAAAGGAGTACAGTTAATTCATAATAATTGCGATGACGGGAGTACAAAAGGTCTTACAGACCGAAGTACAGTTTGTATATGTGACTGAAAACTTCATACAAACATTAATTAATTAATTACTATAATAGAAGTTTATCTAACTCTCCTATGACGGGTATTTAAATGCAAGGAAGTAACTTTATCATATGGTGTATTTTGGTTTTGTGACAAAATAAAAAAATCAAATGCAAAATAATTAACTCTATTCTAACACTGTTGTTTAAGAGTTTCATCTTGGCACTAGAATTGAATGTGTGATAATAAGAAAAAGTATTTTTAATTGGCCTTACACCTTAGATTTCAATTACTTCTGCACGATCTTACTACAAATAAGAGAATAGATGCTTGTTTAATTAACATATAACAACTAGAAATCGTTTCTATAATTTTAAAATAATTGAGAATTTTTTCATCCCCAATTATTGTAATGTTTTAAAGTATCCAATCCATCATTCTCTACCCCCACAATCAATATCGTCATAAATAGACACCGTATTTTATTTCTTACCAATATACTACGTGTATTGTTGACGGTTTTTCACTGTGGAAAACCGGGATAAGGGTGCGCGCGATTTCCATCAACGACGTCGCGGCGGCGTCGTCGACGTCAATGTCGTTTCCGAACAGCTGAGAGAACATCCGAGAGGACTTCAACCTTATGGGGTGAATGACTTCGGATCTGTTCTCTCTCTACTTTAACACGCTATATATTATACTTACTACATCTCTCTATATGTATAAGTATAAAAAGAAGATTTTCTGTATACTATTATAATGTAATGCAATATCATTCCAAAACATAACGAAATATCGACAACTTGATGATTTGGTAGCTGAATAGAAACCAACCCGGAAGCAACAGGCATCATAAACGTTGGAGGCTGTTGATGACAGGTGAAAGGTAATATTTGAAAGATCAGTTTTTCATCAATTTTGCTTTCATTTCAAGCACAAATCTATGAAATATAAAACATCTCTTGAGATGTAACTCATTTTTTTTCGAATTTTAAATTTCTACTAAGAGTAAGAATTTTGATTTTGATTCTTGATAGTTTCTGGTCATTATTCTTGAATATCTGATTACAACTATGCTTAAGAATCTAAGCAGTCAACTTATTTTTATTATTATTATCATCATCATTATTATTACTGTAGGTACTACATCATCTACAAATAATAAATGATCATAGCAAGACTAGTGTTATCCTTGAATAAATCACAAGTGCTAGAGAGCATTTTTTTTTCAGGAAATATCCCATAGCCTTCATTTACAATTTATAAATTTATTTCTTACATAAATTTATTTAAATTTTTTCTTTTAAAAACTTTAAAAAATTCAATGAGCGCTCTGCCCTCTGATTTTGTAAAATGAAACTCACTTTTTTCTAGACCATAATCCGTCTACAGGATTCTACAAGAGATATCCTACTTCATATCTTTTAATTATAAAACTCTTGTAAATTATGTCCACTAGAAATACTTTTACTTACATTGCCATCTATTAATTTCGCTTTAAAATTCTGAGAAGGAAACCGGTCCAGGTGACCCCCACCGATTTTGTTCATCTTGTATTTTATCCCCCCCCCCCCATTTAAGGCATGTGTATTTTTCTTATGTGTAAATACGCTGATTTAAGGGATGAAATAAGTGTCCAAAATTTCGTCGTTGGACATCAATTTTCCTAGCGAATGTTGCGATTGAAAAGTGAGATTTAGACACCTTTAGTTCTTTTAAGAAATTCTTGCCCCAAATCTTCAGATCTTTTCTTCAAGTTTACCACTTCGTGGATGAGTAGTCATTTAGTTTTAATGAATTTAATGAATTTTCAAGATCAATGCTTGACTTTTAGATCAATACAAAAATATATGTGGAAATCCTAAAGATTGTTTCATCCCTTCTTAGATCCTTCTTATTTTGTAGCACTATAAAAATGATAAGCCAAGCTTAATTTTTAATTTTGTCTGAGAGGCAACAACCAGTTTTAGCCTGAGAAATCAAGAACCACTAAGATCGTCATTCTTTACCAAATTAAGCTTAAGTGCTTAAGTCGCTAATGGCTGTAGAAATAAAACTTGAACTATTGCTGTAATTGCCTGTAATGGGTACCAGCTCATCAATGGTTGGAAGAAAATAAAGAGGCGGACTGTTCAGCCAAAAATAGTTTTAATTGCACCTGGAAGCCTCATGTGGCCCTCAATTAGGAGGAATTACCAGGAATGACCTTGTCGAAGACATTTCTGGACTTTTCAAATCATAGAAGACCTCACAGAACTTCTGAAATTAAAGAGGAAACAATTAAGGCATATTACAGGACTGTGTACTGAAGTATCTCAGTAACATAAGCTCTACAAAGGACCCGACATGTCGTGCCTGGGAGGCCTCAAAGAATCTCAGAGCATTGCATCTGAGAGGGGAATATGTTACTTCTAAAGAAATAAGAACCACTCCCTTCAATAGTATCCTGGATTTTATAAAAGGAATGTTGAGGGATGACACAAATTAGGTGTAATGAAGGTCTTCAAAAGGTCTTATAACCCAAGGTTCAGTTTGATAAAAACCTCACACAAAACACTATTATTATTATTGTTAAAACTTGTAGAGCTCGTGAAAAAAATACGTTTTCTTAGAATTCATTAATAACTAGATTAAGACATATAATTGCTTCCTATTGACCTTAAATCCATCTATCTTTACCAATATTACGATGATTTAATGAAGATTTAATTAAAAAAAGTCAAACAACCACTTTTTCAATAAACTTTCAAAATGATGCAATCGAGATAACGATCTTGAAAACTTTTTAACAAATAAAACTACCAATAAATCTGACTAATATACTATTAATAGATCTTTTATTACTACTTTTATTATTTTTTAAGAAGACTATGAAGTAGTACCGTAGTACTTAAATAAAGCTAGATGGAGAATATAAATATTCAAAATTCAAATTTGGCGCGTTGTGATGTTTAACAAATAACGTCGCGTAGAAATCTACCGATCGTTGGCTCAATACGTATTAGTTTAGCTTCCCGGATAAAGATGGCGCTAATACGGTTTTATTTAAATATAAATTTTTTTAAATAAATACAAATAAGAATAATAATCAACAGAACAATTTGATGAAAACCTAAAATTACAATGTATTTGCTTAAATATTTTTAATTAGTTTAATATACGCAAATACATTTTCTTTGATTAATACAGTATAAATTTGGTAAAGTGGGCCATGACGATTTTTACAATCAACATTCATTTGTTTTTAAATTTTTTTGCCTATGGAGTAGTTATTTTTCCGGTGTCGAAAAAGAAAATGTTGTGTAATAAAAATATGGAAAAATTGTGTAAAATTTCAACAAATGTGAATGCAAAAGAGATGAAAATATGGGAATTACAACAATATCATATTTGTAAGAAAAATCCAACTTTCCTCAACTAATAAAGTGGGGTTATTTTAGCGGTTCTTTTTATTTCTAGGCATGACCAAAGAAATTGAGAAAATTTCAAAGCAAATCGAACAAATGAAAACACGTATGCAACAATTAGAAAATGAGGATGATCAATTACAATCACTTTCTAAACAATTAGAAAAATCCATCGAACTGTATGAGGAGTTATTAATAATGTTGCAATAATTTGGGCTAATTAATAATAATTAATGTTGTAGACAACAATGCGCTATACCTGTTGATAATCAAATAATTACATACTTGAACCTATATAAACGACAATTAAATGAATTAAATACAAAATTTGAAGATAATTGTTCGTTAACAATCACTAAATATGAGAATGATTTGAATGAATGTCGTCAAAATTACGAGAAACAAAGTTTATGTTATAAACAATTACATAATGAACAGATTAGATTGAAACAATTACAAATTAAAAAAATGTGGTTAATTGTACAAATTGGAAATCTACAAAAACAGCGCCAATTATTTGAAACTATACAAAAGAAAAAATTCCAATCAAATATAATCAAATTTGCACAATTTTGTATTATTTATAGAAATTATGAAGAGAGTTTTTCTAATTTACAAAAAATGAAAGAAGTTGAACAGACCTTATTGAAACAACATTTAAATTTACAAGAATCTATCAAGGAATTATCACGAAAGAAAACAATGAAACCAAAAGTATCAATATTAACTTTTAATGATTTTATTTTCTCGTTAACAAAATAAGTTTTTTTAGGCTACCAATATCAATAAGAGGAAGATTAATGATCAGAATTATGGTAAGTAGATTGTAATTAATTAGACATACCTATCCATCTAAATGTATCTAGTCTTTTCTATCACCATATCGCTGATAAACGCGTTAATTAAACGAAGTGGTGATTGCGTTAAAACGGGCCGTCCCTAGAATTTTGGCTTGCAAGAGGTATTTTAGCCGTCCATTCAATCAGAAAAAAAAACATTTTTTCACAACATTATTATGAACCATAAAAATCCCAGTAGAAACTATATGACCAATTTTGGCCGCCCGTATTTCTTGCACACCTTACCAGGACACCCCTGTGCAGTGGCGGACTTAAGGGGGGGGCTTAGCTCCCCCGAGCTTTAAATTAGGCTCCTAAAAAGAAATCACTTACTTAAGTTACTAATGATGACTGTTTTTAACGTCGGGTTTCCACTGTATCAACAAAACTTGTACGAGTTTTATTACTAATCGAAGAATTAGACTAGTAAAGGTATTTGTTTTTCAATACTTTTCCAAGATTATGTCCCATTAGCTAACAAATTTAATTTATAATTTATAATTTATAGTATATAATTTATAATTATCTTTAAAAAAAGGCTAAACAAAGTTACTGCGGTGACAAAAAATATAAGATTATATTATTTATGTTTATTAGGAAATTCTGAACGGTTTCAAGATAATTACCAAGAATTTTCGCAAAAATTACAAGCTTTTCTAACTAATGATTTTGAACCGAATCAATCAGCAAGTGTCCCACAAACTTCACGATTAAAAGCATTTTCAAATAATAATCAAAAAGTACAAATTTTGGATGTACAAATTATAAGCACACCAAAAAATAATAATAATGTTTTAATTCAAAATAAAACTATTAATGCATCTAACACTGATAAATCGAATAATGATATAAAATCTAATTTAAATCAAACTACTTTAAATTTAAATCCACCACCAAAAAATGATCAAATTAAACCGACTAAGAAGGAACCAAATGAACTAAAAGTACATGATAATATACCTAAAAACAATGTGAAATTATCACAAGATGATCAAAAGAAAACTATTGAGCCGACGAAAGACAAACCAAAAGAACCATCTTTGATCCAATTTGAACAACAATTGGCTAAATTTAATGATAAAACTAAACAGTCTACAGTAAATACTAATAATAAGAATACAGATAATTCACAAATCGAATCCAATAAAGCTGAATTAAATCAAATTAAATTTTTCATACCACCAAAACGTGTCAGCTTTAAAATTGATGATTCACAAAAATCAACAACACAAACAGATACAGATGATAGTAATCATCCAAAATCACCAACAACTCAAAACAGTACAATAAGTGATGTTGAATTAGATTTACCAGGAAATGAATCTTTATTCACTTTTGATCGTCCAAATAATTCTCAAGTAAGTTTTAATATTAAATAAATAATTATTACTACCTAAGTATTTATTTTTAGATATTTTCAAAAGAAAAGACAATTTCAAAAGAAAAATCGAATGCAAATGATAGTAACATTTTCAAATATCCACTAGATGATTCAGATCATCGTATTAGTGAGGATGCTGAACAAGGTATCATTTATTAAAAATTACACTGAAAATAATCATTCTCAGACAGTTTTAATCTCATTAATCGTAATTAAAATCAAAAATTTGTGATTGAAACTGTCTTTGAATATAGTTAGCGATGTTTCAAAATGAAATTTTTATTTATACAGCAACAACATCGATCGAAGAGGATCCATTTATGTTTAATATGAGCTTCGGTAAGTTCTAGTTTAGTTCAAAAACCATTAATTATACTAATTTTTATTAGGTACATCACATGAAAATGCTTCTACTTCTACAAATCTCCCATTTTCGTTCGGACAACCACAAAAGAATATTTTTCAATTATTTTGAATCTTTCCAATTTTTTCTTTTTTTCTTAGTAATTTTTGGATTGTTCTTAATCCATGGGATTTTCTGAATAGAATCATATTGTTGAAACTAAATTTTATTCAAAATTCCACTTTCATTACACAAATTCAATTTATTTTTTATCAAAACAAGGTAAGTAGGTGTAATAAATAGAAGTAACATTATACAATAACTTTGACATTCTATAAAATAAATATTTTCTTATTAGATTTAATGTTGTGGTACATAAACATAACCAGTGTAGCTTCTAGAAGGTCGTGATCCTGCACCATGTAATTGTTGTTCAAATACAGCTTTATTTCGTGTGTAAATATCTTTCACATCACTTTCTCTTTTCTGTACATCACCGATACGAGCACCATCCTTCTGAACAATTATACCGACAGGATAATCAAAATTGTAGAAGAAACCTTTCGGTGGTCCTTGTTCTTCTTCACTTTCAGGACGATAAGTACCATCATCTTCATTCGGATTCGATTTACTCAAGGTAGGTTGAGCTTGATACTGATTAACATTTTCACTAGATAATCCTTGATATTGTTGTTGATTTTGGTATTGTGGGAATTGTTGATAAGGACGTTGTTGTTGTTGTTGATTTTGGTATTGTGGGAATTGTTGATAAGGTCGTTGTTGTTGTTGTTGTTGTTGTTGACCTTGCACTGATAAAGGTCCAGATGCATATTGTCCATTGTTATCGTAAGGATTTGCTATCGGTTTCGAATTTCTTTCAGCTTCTTCGTGCCAAATTCTCAGGAATTTCTCTTTAGCTTCTCTAACTTCTTTGTTATCTTTTGGTAGGGCTTTTGGTACATTGTCTACCTGATGAAATCCAGTACCATCATCCCAATATTGAACCTACCATGATGACATACAAAACACAACATAGCTAAATTTTAAAAATAAAAAAAAAAACAGAACTACTACCTTAATTTCTTGTCCATTGCCGGCGATATAATTATAAGCGCCTCTTAGATCACCGCCAGCTTTCTTTTTTTCAGTTTTAGCAATATCCGGTACAGAATATCCATACAAATACCCACCTATTCCATCTTGACCATGATATTGATTTGCTAAATAAATATCTTCAACAACATGATGCGGTTGATTGCCTATAAAACGTACACCTGGTACATTTGATTGGATCTTTGGAGCATATTTTAATGTTGTATCCTGTCTATCAATGTACTGTTGAGCATCAGGTGGTTCCAAATTTAGAAGACGAACATCAGCACCAAATGCCACATTGAGAATAACAAACAGCTGCAATCAATTTTTTGTTTTAATTAAGGAAAAAGTCAACATGTATCTTCATCTGCTTAAAAGGTTCAAGTTCAACATTATAATTTTAAAAAAAACTGGTTTTACGAGTAGAAAAGGTCTGTTAATTTACATCAGCGATGATACAATCAGGTAATCAATGAAATTTTGTTTACTTACATATTAAACAAAAATTTACAGAAATTTCGAGAATTAGGTCTGAAATAAAATGACAAGATAAGGGACATAGGAACTGGAAAAAGAAACTTGCACATTTCTTTCAAGTGAGAAAAATTTAGAGAATAAACTCTAAACTTACCGTAATGTATGAAATTTGCATTCTTATATTTTACAATAAGTTTTGATTTTTACACTATGTTAACTTCTTTTATGTAAATCACTAGATTATTCCAACATTTTATAAACGTGCTGTATTTATAGAAGGTAAATCCGTAAACTTCCCTCTCCCATTTGAAGATGATCATTTTATATCAGAAGTTCCAAAAATGTTGTTTGCTTAAACAATCCTGGATATAAATGCACGTTTTATGCAAATTTCTAGCATCTCTTTTCAATCGTTTTTTTTTTTTTTAAATTATGAATACACTTATTATGTGTGTACTGTGTAATAATTGTTTTCATTTACAGATAAATGGCATTGATTAAATTCGAAAAAATTCATCTCCAACCTTCAAATTAATTCTATCCCGTTGTCCTTTTAATGGCTTTTCTTTTTAATTTTTCTCTTGATTACGCAATTATTTACGAAAAATATTCGAATTATCCTTAACTAAAATTTTGAGATTTTATGAAAAATTGTTAAAAAAAAAAATTATAAATTTGCATCTCACATAAAAAACATTATTTATTAGATATTTTTATAAATATTTATCAAAGTGATTTCATTCTTATAATAACGATGTTAACATGTAATCATAAAATATTAATTTTTGTTTAAACATCAAATCTTTCAGGATATAATTTTTTATAATTGAAATTTTTGAGATTCGTGCACGACTTAAAAAAATTCTTGGAAATTCTCACTTATTCTTATTGGTAAATTTGAATAAAAAGGCACTAATTAATTTATATTCTGAATTAGAAAAAAAAACTGGTAGAATAGTAAAATGTCAGAGGTTTACACATTATATTTTATTTTTCAATGCTAATTTCTAACAATAAGTTATCACGCTGAAAATGTGATTTGCAAAGAAATACAAAAAGTGTAGAGGATATTTATGGTTCAAGATTGTCAAACGGGTCATGGGTTTTCTAGAATGTTTCTATACTACGAGTTTTTGTTCCTTTTTTTATTAAGTATATTTCTAATAGCTCAAATTCAATCAATTACTGATTGCTAACTTTTACTTTTATCACTACATTGAGATTAAATTTTTAATTAGTGCACATTTTGCTTTTCTAGCTTGAAAGCTGTACTTAATTTTTTAATTGTTTGTGCTTTTCCATGATGACATGGTCTCGTGCAGATGAGACCAAAAAATAATACAGACATTTGGTATTTACTACTACAATAATTGAAGTCACTTTCGCAATTGAACATAAACAGAAATAACCGAAAATATAAACTTGAGAATCTGTGAATGAATTTTTTACATATTATACATGTTTATTTAGTATTTCGTCATTACTTACTCTTACAGCTAAATTATAATTGAATACCATCGATCTTGTAAGTTTTACCTCATATGGTTGTAGAATATATGGTAAAAATATCGAGAATGTTCTTTGATTTTCCATATTCCATAAATAAAATTTGTTGGTTAATAAAGACATATGCGCTTCTTCAAACTAAAAGTTTGCTTAAATAAAATTTCAAAATATCAAATAATTAACTCACTGCATCTTGGATATGTTGTCCTGCAAATGCAGACGAACAGAATATAGAGAAAAATGAAGTTGTTGTGGTTATAGCTGGGAATAACAATGTTGTATAGCCTTTTTGAATAAACTCCGTTATTGCCTAAAGTTATATTATCACAATATTAAAGTAACAATGAATAATAATTTATAAATTTACAGAGTACAAATACATCATATTGCAAATGCCACAAGTACCACCGCCAATTATAAGCACTAGAAAATATGGGTAAACTTTCCGACTGAATGTTGAAGCAGCTCTAAAAGAAGATTTCACAATTATCAATTCCTTTAAAAAGTGCCTATCATTTGTAAGTACATACCCTCTAAGTATTTGATAACGCTTAATGCAAAATAATAACCGTTCTTTTATATCATCTTGATATTTCTTGTTCGTATGATAATATAACAAGTCAGCATTGTCTTTATAGCCAAAACTCAAATTTTTAAAATGTTTGTTTAACAGAAATAATTGAAACTTTATGTGTTGGACAGAATACATAACTTCATATGTTATTATTGTGATAAAATACACAAAAAACACCATTGTATGCATATAGAAAGTTGAAAATATTTGTAAAAACCATGAAGGGCTATTTTCGAATAGAACCATAATCAAACTGAGTTGCAATCTTATATTTTTATCATAGAAATTAACCAACACTGTTAAAATTAACAAAGCCGTATTGAATATTGTAAATGCATTAGTGATTCTACTTCCAAATTCTATCTGTTTTTTGACTTTATCACCAGCACTATCTTTGCACCATAATTTATAAGTTTGATTCTTTTCTGCTAAAGGACCAAATATAATATGGACAAAAATAATTGTTACACTCTAGAAAAGAAAAATGACATGTAGATTTAGTACCGAATTACTGATTCAATACGAGAAAAAAAACACCTACACATATTGTTAAACCAAATAATGGCAAAAATTCTACAATTTCATCAATCGGTAATATAAAACCAAAATAATACATATGAATACAATAAAGATGCATTATAAACAAAAATTTTAACAAAAGCTTTGTTATTCTCCAATGAAGAATATCACAACAGAAGATTCGTGTTAGTTTCAAACAATCATCTGAAATTAATCAAATAGTTAATTGGAAACTTTTAATTAAATCCGTAGTACTAATAACCATTTGTTATTGATTCACTTCGAAAATTCATTTTTATTTGATATCGTCCACTATTTTCAAGTTCAAGAGAAACAATAAGAGATTATCTAGAAATTTTCTCTAATTATTTTATTTCTGTTTTCTATATCTATAAGAAAGGTACAATTCTAAATAACAGTAATTTAAATGAATAAATATGAGTAAATATTGAATAAGAATATGATTGATCCAATTATTAATCAATTAGGTTATTAAATCAGAATTAAGCAATAATTTGATAAAAGTAAGTACTACATACTAATTTGATTAATACATACATTTAAGAATAATGTTAATAACCTTTAGTTATACTGTAATTAATCAAATCGTTGATATTAATCAATAATTCTGATTTCTTTCTCATTTCCATTTATGTCAGTTGTACAAGATTCAAACTTATTTTAGATTTGATTTCGAAAAAACAAGACGTTTCTCCTTGAGAAGTCAAAAATGATTTCTTGAATAGAGTTTATCCCATCTCCTTATCTCTAATTGTTTCAAAAAAACAATCCCAAGAAAATTCGTACTTTTCTCCCAGTCTAATTTTTAATAGAATGCAAAGTGTATAATTGCTTTATCTATTAGGTTTCTTTTTTCTAAAAATCCATTTCGCAGTATGTTCAGTTTGCTTGTAAAAACGTATTTTTTAATTGGGCACTCCAAAATTCAAAATTTCATTAAAAGTCAAAATATCAGAAAAACTATGCGCACTAAATCAAAGACACATTATTAAAGTTCCTTTTAAAGGTTTTTTCAAAATAAGGAAATAGGGTGCACTATTTCCATATCGGAGGTTCTTACAGCATGGGAAATATTTTCTAGAAAAGTTTTAAGTACTAAAACGGCTACAGCGAAAATTCATAATTTGAAAGATACAATTTCTTTTACTTTAAAGGGCTATAACCTAAAACAAGAGATGGGCTTGTAGGGCTTAGATGCCCCAATAACAAACTAATTTCTGCATGTGTACAGATTGACACATTTTTGATGACATTGATGATAATACCAACGCTGCTAAAAAATATGTTTTGGTTCCATTCCTTTTAGTGGTTGCCTAACAACACTTATTGATAACAAGAAATGATGTAGTGCTAAACAGATCAAAAATTAATATAAACATTGAAGATGCTATTCAGAAACATTTCAGTTCAGTCATAAGTTAGTTGCGATTAAAAAGTGTTTCTAAATAGTACCCTGAATATTTACGATTTTAGTAAAACTTGGAATCATTTTCGCACTTGAACATAAACTGAAATAACCGAAAATATAAACTTAAGAACCTGTAAATGAATTTTATGTCTATTATATTGTTTTAGTATTACTTTTTTACTTACTCTTACAGCTAAATTGTAATTAAGTACCATCGAACCTGTAAGTTTTACCTCATACGGTTGTAGAATATATGGTAAAAATATTAAGAATGTTCTTTGATTTTCCATATTCCACAAATAAAATTTGTTAGTTAATAAAGATATATGCGCTTGTTCAAACTAAAAGTTTGCCTAAATAAAATTTCGAAAAATCAAATAATTAACTCACTTCATTTTGGATAAGTTGTCCTGACAATGCAGACGAATAAAATATGGAGAAAAATGTGGTTGCCACAGTTATAGCAGGGAACAGTAAAGCCGTATAGCTTCTTTGAATAAATTTCATAATTGCCTAAAATTATAATGTTGTAATATTGACTTAACTTACAGGGTTATTCACGTGGGACGAAGAGTTCTTAGGGCAACTCTCATTATTTGTCGAGTTATTCGAAAAATATTTCAAGAACTTATAGGATAGTTCCTGGAGATCATGTCAGAAAAATTACAACCTCGTAACTCATTTAAAATTTGGTTTAGCTGTAGAAAACGAGCGTTTTTTGACCGCCTTCCAAATGAGGTACGCGGTTCTAATTTTACTAAAACAATCTTCAGGTAGCTCCCTAAAAATTCGTAGTTTTTTTTGAGTCGCTCGCCAAATAACGGGAGTTATACCGTAAGAACTTTTCGCCGTAAGTGAATTACAATGATAGTTTATTAATTTACAGAATACAAATAAATCATACAACCAACTCCAGAAATACAGCCAGATATCAGAAGCACTAGAAAATATGGGTAAACTGTCCGGCTGAATGTTAAAGCAGCTCTAAAACAAGATTGTGCAACTAACGATTGCCTTAAAAGGTGTCTATCATTTGTAAGTACTCTTTCAGTTCTTGATAACGTTCAATACAAAATCGTAAACGTTCTTTTATATCATCTTGATATTTATTATTCGTATGATACAATAATAATTCAGTATTGTCTTCATAGCCGAAACTTAAATTTTTAAAGTGTTCGTTCAGGAATCGTAATTGAAGTTTTATATGTTGAACAGAATAAATAAATTCGTATGTTGTTAATGTGAACGAATATACAAAAAACAACATTGTATGCAAATAAAAAATCGAAAATATTTGTAAAAACCATGAAGAATTATTTTCGGATAGAACCATAATCAAACCAAATTCCAATCTTACATGTTTTTGATATAGATTAACAAAAACTGTTAAAATTAACAAACTCGTATTAAATATTATATATCCATTAGTAATTCTACTTTCAAATTCTATTTGTTTTCTGATTTTATCACCAGCACAATTTTTACGCCATAATTTATAAGTGTGCTTCTTTTCTACTAAAGGACCAAATATTATATGGACAAAAATCACCATTACACCCTTTGAACGAGAAATAAAACGTGAATTTAGTTTCAAATAGTTCAATTTAAAACACAACACCTACAGATATTGTTATAAAAAATAATGGCAAGAATTCAATAATTTCATCAATCGATAATATAAAAATGAGATAATACACATGAATGAAGATAACTAGAAGAAGCATTATAAATAAAATTTTGAAAAAAATCTTGGTTATTCTAAAATGGAGAATATCACAGCAGAAAATTCGTGTTAATTTCAAACAATCATCTGAAATTAATTAAATATTTAATTGAACACTTTTAATTAAATGTTATTACTTATTAGTAACCGTTTGTAATTGAACTATTTTGAAAATTCATTTTTTAAATTTCTCTTACTATCGACTAGTTAAGGAGAAACAATAATAGATTGACCATAAGAAATCTCCAATAAGTGTATTTTTATTTTGTATATTGGAAAGGCAAATCGTAAATAACAGTAATTTGAATGAATAGATAACAGTAAATATTGTATAAAACTATGATTGATCCAATTAATCAATTAGGTTATTATATCAATATTAAGCAATAATTTGATAAAAATATTACGCTCATACTAATTTGATTAATATACCTATGTATTAATTATTCAAATCGTTCGTATTAATCAATATTTATGGTCTCTCTCAATTATGTTAACTTTGCAGACTTGAAATTCATCTTAGACTTCCGCTATTGAGTAAATATTATATTGCATAATATTCATTTAATGTTTTTGTTTATTTCCGAAAAAGCAAGGGTATTTTTCCCTGAACAGTCTAAAACGATGAATTCAAGGCAATCTTAGCCCATTCTCATGTTTTCTCTAATTGTTTTTCTGAAGTACGTTCTCAAAGTATCCACATTATTGCCCGATCGAATTTCGAATAGAATACGAGTATGCTTTATATATCATTCCTAGTATTTGTTCTAAAATACAATTGGTAGTGTGATCAATCCGTTTGTAAAAATCCTTTGAAGTAAAAACTGCATAAGGATAACTAAAATGAGAAGCAGAGAAAGATCAAAGGATTTTTATGAGTGGATTACTAGGAAAATCTCTGCACCGTACTAGACGCGGTTAATCACGGCCTATCGTCCTAAGGGCCAGTCCGCCCCTACTTTTATATGAAAAGGATCGTGGGAGTAATCTACCTAAAACTGTGACACGAACTTGTGGGGTTATACCCCCAATAGAAACTAGTTTCTTCATGTATAAGATCTGGAAATGTTTGCTTAATTTTTTTGTAATTTTCTACATATGTATACAGCTACGGTCTTTTTAGAAGAAACTCCTAGTAGTTGACGGGAGATTTGAAAAATATTTCAAAGATTCGTAGAGGGGGCTCTGGGGACTATTTTAGCAAAATTAAAACCTCGTATTTGGTCAAAAAACGATCGCTTTGTACAATGTCGCGATTTTTAAAACCGAAGAAAGCACACAAAAAAGGGCTAAGAGTGACTTTTAGACCCTCCCAACAGGGATTTTTTCCGTTTTTCTCAATTTCATTCCAGAGAAAATTCGAAACATTTCCATCTGTTCCAACTTCTGAATGAAGGCAGGAGGTTCCAATTTTGCGACAATAATTTCCTGGGCCCCCTACAATATTGAAATATTTTTCGGATCGCCCGCCAACTATTATGACTCGCTCAAATGGACCATCTTTAAAAGAAAAATGTATTGCTAATGACGGCGAGAACGTTGAAAAAAATAAGAGTGGTTTTGTTTCCATTCTTTATTGTGCTTTTCTAACATTTATTAAAAATATGAAATAATATAATGCCGAATAGATCAAAAATTAATATAAACATTGCATATTTGAGATATTATTATGATTTAAAATTATTTTCGCACTTGAACATAAACAGAAATAACCGAAAATATGAACCTGAGAACCTGTGAATGAATTTTTTTACATCTTATATATTTTCTCAATTTTAATATTTTTTGTTTACTCACCCTTGCAGCTAAATTATAATTAAATACCATCGTCCCTGTAAGTTTTACCTCATACGGTTGTAGAATATATGGTAAAAATATTAAAAATATTTTTTGATTTTCCGTATTCCACAAATAAAATTTATTGGTTAACAAAGACATATGCGCTTCCTCAAACTAAAAGTTTACTTAAATAAAATTACAAATCAAATAATTAACTCACTGCATCTTGGATATGTTGTCCTGCAAATGCAGACGAACAGAATATTGAGAAAAATAAAGTTATTAATATTATAGCTGGGAATAGTAGCGCCGTATAGCCTTTTTGAACAAACTCCGTTATTGCCTAAAATTATAATGTTATAATATTAAGGTAGCATGTAATAATAATAGTTTATAAATTAACAGAATTCAAATTTATCATAGAACCAATGCCACAAAAACCACCGCCTATCATAAGCACTAGAAAAAATGGGTAAACCTTTCGACTGAATGTTGAAGCAGCTCTAAAAGAAGATTTTACAATTATCAATTCCTTTAAACGGTATTTATCATTTGTAAGTACCCTCTAAGTTTTTGGTAACGCTTAATGGAAAATAATAACCGTTCTTTTATATCATCTTGATATTTCTTGTTCGTATGATAATATAACAAGTCAGCATTGTCTTTATAGCCAAAACTCAAATTTTTAAAGAGTTCATTTAGTAAACCTAATTGAATTTGCATATGTTTGACAGAATAAATAAATTCATAGATTGTTATTGTGATACAATACACAAAAAACACCATTGTATACATATAGAAAGTTGAAAATATTTGTAAAAACCATGACGGATTATTTTCGGATACAGCCATAATCAAACTAAATTGCAATCTTATATCTTTGTCATAGAAATTAACAAACACTGTTATAATTAACAAAGACGTATTGAATATTGTAAATCCATTAGTAATTCTACTTCCAAGTTCTATCTGTTTTTTGATTTTATCACCAGCACTATTTTTGCGCCATAATTTATAAGTTTTCTTCTTTTCTGCCAAAGGACCAAATATGATATGGACAAAAATAATTGTTACACCCTACAAAAGAAAACTGACATGTAGATTTAGTACCCATACGAAGAAAAAATACCTACAGATATTGTTAAACAAAGTAATGGCAAGAATTCTACAATTTCATCAATCGATAATATAAAAGCAAAATAATATATATGAATGCAGATAACTAAAAGATGCATTATAAACAAAAATTTTAACAAAATCTTTGTTATTCTCCAATGAAGAATATCACAACAGAAGATTCGTGTTAGTTTCAAACAATCATCTGAAATTAATCAAATAGTTAATTGGAGACTTTTAATTAAACCTGTAGTATTAATAACCATTTGTTATTGATTCACTTTGAAAATTCATTTTTATCTGATTTCGTCTACTATTGGGAAGTTTAGGAGAAACAATAAGAGCTTAGCCAGAAAATTTCTCCAATTATTTTCTATTTTCTATCCCTATAAGAAAGGTAAAATCCTAAATAACAGTTATTTAAATGAATAAACATCAGTAAATATTGAATAAAAATATGATTGATCCAATTGTTAATCAATTAGGTTAGTAAGTCAGTATTCAGTAATAATTTGATAAAAATACTAGAAACACATTAATTTGATAAATACATTTATCAGTAAGATTATTAACCTTGAGTTATGTTATGTAGTACAATCAAATCGTTCGTATCAATCAATGTTTCTCGGGACCGGCATGAGCTGGGGGGAACGGGGTGTTTCCCCCGGGATCCGTCAATTGTGTAGTAGCTCCTAAGAGCCCAGAGAATATTTTCTTTGAACTTTGTTCAACACATATCTAAACTTCAAATACCTCGAAAAGTTCCCAGATTGAAAATAGGAATAAGTAAACCAACGTTCTGTTTTTTCATTTTTCATAATTTTATCTATACCGTGTGTCTGTTTGAGATATGGTCAATTAGAACCTCGTAGCTCATTTAGAAATTGCACAAAAAATGTTTGGGGTGTGTGGCGATTTTCAAAAATGAGCTAAAGACGTAAAACGGCTAAAAATGATTCAAAGATCTTTTGAACATTGATTTTTTTTGTTTTGCTCCATTACATTCTAGAAAAAGTGGGAGACATTTTCACCTGTTCCAGAATACAATCGAGAAATATTAAAAAAAAGCAATATTGAGAGCATTTACGAGTCATTTTTAGTCGTTTTACGTGCTTAGCTCATTTTTGAAAAACTAGGTTTTTTTTGAAGGTTTTTCGTATTAGCTGTGAGGTCCTAATTATACTAAAATAATCTCTAGGGCCCCCCTACACACCCTAGATATACTACTAATAGAAGATTAAAACAGATAACCTAAGTATACAATTTGTCTGCTTCAATCAAGCGATTCGAGTAATAATTTCTTTGTTAGTCCTTGGAGAACATGTTAACAAAATTTGAACCTCTGAGCTCATTTGAAAGTAGGTCGAAAAACGCTCGTTTCTAATGATGGCGTGATATTGACCAACCAGCTGCACACTTAAAACGACTTAGAATGACTCAAGGATCCCCAGACATTGATTTTTCCCCATTGTCTTCCGGAATAAATAGCAATCTTTTGCATTTTCTCTAGAATACTGTGAAGAAAAACAAAGAAAATCAATGTTTGGAGGATCCTCGAATCATTCTGTCATTTGCGTATGCAGTTGGTTTCTAAAAATCACGACATTATCTAAAAGGAGCGGTTTTTTACCAACTTCCAAATGAGCTACGAAGTTCTAATTTTGTTTAAATCTTCTCTAAAGACTACCCTATAATTCCTTAAAATATTATTCGAATTTCTCTATAATTTTGGTAGAAACGTCAAAATTGTATACTCCCAGGTCAGACACTCTGTATATCTTTATAAGGTTGGGGAGGCCGTAAATATCTCCATGACCCTGATGTTTCTATTGTCATTTATATCAATTATGCAGGACTGGGAGTTCCTTTCACGTGTAATTTTTTTCAAACATGTTTTTCAGGGAAACGGTAATAGGCTCGGAAATAGTAAAAACAGCATTCGTTGTATCACTTTGAGCAACTTATAGCAGGAGGCGGCCGGTTTTTCTCGCCTAGCAAATTTTAAAAACTCAAACTACTTTCACACGTATAATAAGAGAATGAATTTTTAATTTCTCATTCTGTATGTTTTCGACTCGATTCTTCCAATTAGTTTTACATAATAGAAATGTGTCCTCAATTCTTTTTATCACTAGAATTGAGGCTAAAGTTTCAATCGAATAAAAAAAAATTTTGTCAGTTCATTTGCAAATGAATTTAGCAAATAAGACCTTTTAACACAATTTCTTTTTCTATTCTATTATCAATAATAAACATTTGCTTCAAGGATCATTGATAAATCATTGATTGCAAAACCTTTAAACATCCGGAAGGAATTAACAAAATCTGTTAACGAAACTACAAAGGTTCATATTCGTCGTTATAATTATTATGAACAAATTTAAACAGGTACATGGATTGAAAAAAAAATAATTTTTATAGTTTACTTGCAATTAAAGAAATATAGTAAACGGAGTAATTTAGAAGCTCAATATAATTTGATTATTATTATTGAACATGTCAAGATTAGATATAATGAATAATTTGTTTAATCAATTTTATTAATTTTTTTTCATGTTATTGATGAATTTTTGTTGATTAATAATGCAAAAATATCCAATTTTAACTTTCACTTCCACTAGAATTTCTCCTGTGTAGTCTGTTTTTGAAACATCTACAGTCAGTTTCCTTTCCGTTCTTATAACGAAATACGTGTATTGTTTACAATTGTGAAATTAAAAAAATTCTGAAAAATAAATAATCTTGTACGTATACGTGTTGATAATATGGAAACACCACAAAAGAAATTCGACGATATTATCCATTCTACAATCGGTGATTTCGGAAAATGGCAATTGAAAATTTCTACATTAATGGCATTATTGAAATTCCCGATAGCTTGGTTCCAACTTGGTATAATATTTTTAGCACCACCGACACAATTTTGGTGTAATTCAATACAAGAATACACAAATTTAACAACAGTGGAATGGCTAGCATTGAAACCATTTGAAAATGTACCATTACAGGAAGTAGTTTTTGAATTATTTTAAGAAATTTTCACTCAATCATAATAATTACGTAAATTATTATTACAGGAAGGTTTAAATACAGGATTTTGTCGGATGGTGAATTTGAAGAATTCCACAAATAACACAATAGGTTGTATTAACGGTTACGATTATAATACAACCGTTTTCCATTCAAGTATCGTAACTGAATGGGATCTTGTTTGTGACAATAAACGATTAATCGATTTGTCCCAGATTAGTCTAATGTTGGGTGTTCTAATAGGTGAGAAATTTTGAAAATCTTTTATTATTTTGTAAGATCAAAATCCATTTAACAAATATGGGATGAATAAAATACTCGAAGTCAAAATCCTTTAAAATTAAACAGGGTTATTCACGTCGGACGAAAAGTTCTTATGGCAACTCCCATTATTTGTCCAGTGATTCAAAAATATCTCAAGGATTTCTAGGAGGGTGTCTAGAAAACGTTTTAGCGAAATTAGAACCTGGTTGGTCATTTGTAACTTGGTCAAAAAACGCTCGTTTTGGACAGCGTCGCGATTTTCAAAATCGAGCTAAATACCCAAAATTACTCGGAGACCCTCTAAACATCGATTCTTTCCATTTTTCTCCATTGCATTCTATTAAAAATGAGAAACATTCCTAACACTACCAAAACAAATTGGAGAGAAACGAAAAAATCAATGTTGGGAGGGTCTCCGATCATTCAAAGTCGTTTTGCGTTGTTGAAAATCGCTAAATCGCCAGAAAAGAGCGTTTTTGACCAACTTCCAAATGATCTTCGAGGTTCTAATTTCGCTAAAATTATCTCCAGAAATGACCCTAAAGACTCTTGAAATATTTTTCGAATAATGGGAGTTTCCATAAGAACTTTTCGTCCTATACTTTGAGAATTTGTTTTATTTTATCAACTTTTATTATTTTATATAACTTATTAAGGTAATATCCTGTTTGGCGTCCTGGCGGATAGACGTGGCCGTAAAGAAACACTCTTAATTTGTATCTGTCTACAATCAATTTTTGGGGTAATCTCAGCCTGTATGCCATGGTATTCCGGTTTTATTCTAACCAGATTCTTATTAGCTATTGCTAATGGTGGTACGATTGTTGTATCCTTTGTTATGTGTATGGAAGTTGTTGGTGGTAAATGGAGAACAATTGTACCAATTCTATATCAGATACCTTTCGGTTTTGGTACATCAACAATGGCAGCTATGGCCTATTTTTATCGAGATTGGCGTGATCTTCAATTAGCCATATCCTTAATTTCATCTTTATTTATTTTCTACATTTGGTACTTTTGATTAATTCAATAATTTAATAGTTTAATTATCATAAATTATTTAGGTTAATACCGGAATCACCACGATGGCTTTCTGCTATTGGTAGACAACAAGAAGCCGTTAAGATCTTACAAAAAGCTGCCGAATTTAATAATATCGATTCGATAAAAATCCGTAATATTGTAAGAAATCTACAAGAGATTGAACCGAAAACGAAAACATCAATTTCAACATTATTCTCAACGAAAGAAATGAATAAAAGAAGTCTATTATTATGTATAAATTGGTTGATCAGTGGTGTTATATTCTATGCATTCTCACAATATGCTGGTAAAGTCGGTCGAAATATTTATTTAACAACAACATTAAGTGGATTTATTGCATTTCCTGGTACTATATTATGTATTTATATTATACGAAAATTTGGGCGACGTTATACAATCGCAATTGCACATCTTTTAACAGCCATCTGTTGCTTTTCTATTTTATTAATTCCATTAGGTGTTTATAAAGAAGATTGGCCGAGAGTTATAATTGCTTCAATGGGAATTATCGGTTTATCTGTAATACTTCTAATTAAATTTAATTTTCAAGATATAGTAAATAGTTTCTATTTTCAGGTTTCAATGCCAGCTCTGTATTTATTTACAGGTGAATTATTTCCAACAATTATCAGGAATGCAGGTGTTGGTATTTGTGTTATGTTCTCTAGAATTGGTTCAATGATAGCACCAATGGTCATAACATTACAAGATATATCAACATCATTACCATTATTAGTATTAGGTTTAAGTGCTTTAATTGAAATATTATTAATCTTACCATTACCGGAAACTAAAGGTGTCTTATTGCCGGAAACTTTAGAAGATATAGAGATTGAAAATAAAAAATAATTTTAAAATTAACGAGGGTACTAAATCTACAAACCTTCAATGCCGCTTTAAACACCACTATAATCATAAAATTAATTACCTTTAGTTCTAGTACTAACTTCTCCAAGGCCTTTAGAGAAGAGTTTACATTAAAAATATTCCCATTATAAGAGCTATTTCCATCATTTCTTAGCTTTCTCTTGCTCTTCGACGAACAATTGTCGGTCTCCACTTATAGAAGCAGTGGCGGAACTACCGTACAGCAAAAGGGAGCAGTGCTATGGATCCTGAAGGAGATGGAAGGCCCTAAAATCCTGTCTTCAAACATTTAAAAGTGCACTTAGACCTCACCTCATCGTTGTCCTCTGACACCTGTAGCGAGGGGGGGGCAAGTAGGGCATCGTCCTATCATGAATATCTTTAGCCTTGCCTTTAAACTCCAAGATAAAATACAAAATACAGAGGTTACAATACCTAAATTTTAAGATATTTAGTGAATATAAATTTTAGTCATCAGTAAGTAACTATTACAATTAAATAATAAATAGAGCTAAGATTGTAACACATGCTTATGTCAGTATGTTCCCCGCTATTGTGGGACAGTCGGGACATAAGTTTTATGTTAAAGTCGTTTTGCGTGCTTTTAAAATTCCGACATTGTCCAAAACGATTGTTTTTTGATCAACTTCAAAATGAGATACGAGGTTCTCATTTCGCTAAAATGTTCTCCAGGGATTCCCCTAAAAATCCTCAAAGTATTATTCGAATCGCTCGCCAACTACGAATTTGGCATATTATTTACAGCAGAAACCCTGTATAAAAACCTTTGCCTTGCAGATCTGAATGGAAATACATAGTAGTTTCCCATCTCAAATTCAATTTAATTTTATCCAAAAAGTTTCTATCGTTGACTTTCAGTGAAGTTATTGCTTTCAAATATACAATTTCTCCTTTTTTCTCAAATAAATAAAGATAAGGATAATAATCAAGATTAATAAAGGAATATCCTTGACTCTATGGATTAATATAAAAACACTTAGCTAATTCACATATTAAATAAAATTAGTTAAATAGATAAACTGTACGAAACTATTACTAAACTTAAACTTTTCATAACCATAGGTATTTGAATAACCGTCATTTAGAACTTACAAATATTTAAATAGAAAATTGCTGGCCACTTATCGTAATTCAATAAATACTACTGCATCAGTTTTTCTTCAGTTTTCTTGAAACATAATCAACAAAAATGTGGTTCTCTGACAAACCAGTACCAAATTGTAATTCTTCTATTTTAATCAATCAAAAGGTGTTTTTTTTACTATTTATTTTTCAGATGATTGTCTGATGGTAACAAGAATTCTGGGTTGTGATATTTTCTATTGGAGAAAAATGAGGATATTCTTAAAAATTTTCGTTCCTATACAATTCACAATTGTTCTTATTCATTTATATTATTTTTTCTTCAAATTATCAACTGGTGAAATTCTTAAATATTTCCCAATGTTTTGTTTTACAATATTTGTACGTTTTTATATTATTTAAAAATAAAAATTAAATATTTGTTATTCTATATCCTCAACAGGGTGGTTCAGTATTGATACAAAACATCATAATTGGTCCACAGAAGCTAAATTGTAAACTTTGGAGCAACTGTAGTGCTGGTGATCGAATCAAAAAACAAATAGAATTTGAATGTATCATAATTAATGGTTTTGTAATTTTCAATACAATTCTAGCAATTTTAACAGCATTTGCTAATCTATATAGAAAAGATATAAGATATGAGATTAGTTTAATAGCAATTCTTTTTGAAAATAATCCTTTATGGTATTTACAAATATTGTCACATTTTTATAACATAACAATGCCGTTCTTTGTTTATTGTATGACAATATTAGCATATCAATTCATCTATTTTTCACAACAAATAAGATTTCAAGTAAAACTATTAAATGAACATTTCAAAAATTTAAATTTTGATTATGAAGATGATCATGAAACATTATTCAATCATACAAATGATAAATACCAGAAAGATATAAGGGATCGATTGAAATTTTGTATAAAACGTTATCAAGAACTTAAAGGGTGAGAATTTTTAATATTTTTTAAAGACGATAAAAAATATTACCATTTTGTTTTAGAACTACTTTAACATTGAATAAACAAATTTACCTATTCTTACCTGTAATAATGATCAGTGGAAGTCTTCAAGGTGTCGCTTGTATGATTTATTTTTATTCTGTAAATATTATTTATTCCTTAATCATCAATTATAATTTTATAAATTTTAGGGAATAATGAAGTTTATTCGCAGAGATTCAACAGTATTTTTAATTCCTGTAGTTTTTGTAGCTGTTTTATTTTTCTTAACATTTTGCTCTATAATCTTAGCAGGACAACTTATACAAAATGAAGTAAGTTATTTTTTAATACTGTATATTAATTGTAATGAATTTAATTTAATTTATAGTTTGACCAATTATATATCTCTGTATTAACTAACAAATATTATTTGTGGAATATGGAGAATCAAAGAATCCTTCTAATATTCTTACCACAACTTATAGAATCGTATAAAGTCAAATTTACATCATCGATCGCTGTTAATTTTGAATTAGGAGTAGCAGTAAGTCGAAAAATATATTTTTATCAAATAGTTAAATATTTCTCTATTTTACAGATTATTAAGTTTATATTTTCTGTTATTTCAGTCTATGCTCAATTTTTCTAGGTACTTTTTCAGCTTTTTTGATTGTTGTTTTCACAAATCAACACTTACCTTGAAATAATATCAGTTAAATTATTCTTTCGTCTCCTTCAATTTAACTAAATTTAAATTGGATGATTGAATAATTGAAAAATTATCAAAATGTTTTTTAATATTTGAAGAAAATGCAATAACATTATTGATTATTTTTGTAACAATTGTTGTACTCGAATATCTTGAATTTTGGTAATATAGCACATGTATTGTTCATCATTTTTTAAATATTTCAATGCATTATCTGATAGAATACAAACTAAAAATAAAGCATCATCATTTTTAATCCGATCATAAGGAACATCAACCAATAATCGACACACATGCTTTGCAATTGAAGATGACTCTGTCATATTTTTAGATTTCGATTGAAGCTCCTAATATAATAACAAAAAAAAGGTAATTATCAACAATCTAAATAATCAGGGCTTCGAACCATTATTTTTATTGTTCCGGTTCAATTAAAAAAATATCGGTTCAGTTCCGGTCCGTTCCTACAAAAATAACGATTTTTTCAGTTTTCGGTTCAGTTAGTAACGATCAATTTTAAAATTTCACCCAAAAAGCTATTTCTGGGGTACTAATTTAAAACCGTCAAATAGGTGACTTTTCCTCAGTAATTTTCTATTAGTAAAAGAATTTTCATGGGGTAGAAAATCACAAATCATAAAAAATAGCATAATTATAATCATCTATAATTTCAACTCTCAACAAGGGATGACAACACGATTTATAACTTTTGACATCTTTAGCGAATATCTATCATGTAGTGTTTAAACCGCTAAAAAATATTCAACCGTTTTAGAGATATTTGAAAAAAACTGATTTTGCAGGGGTAGCTTCAACCCTCAATGTCTCCCTTAAACTTAAGCATGGGCACGAACGACAAAACATGCATCCCTTAGAATAGAATGAACTATCTTATATACTGAAAATCATCAAAATCGAGAGTTTCGATCTAGGGTGGTTTACTTGTAAGATCGTGTTAAGTGCCCTGAAGTATTGCTGACTCCGGCACAGAGCCCTGTAGCCCCCTTCCTTGGTTGCACCACTGGTTATGTTTATATAAATCGCTTCTATACAGGGCCGTAGCTATGAGGGGGAGGACAGATGGGGTTGAGTTCCTAGAGCAATTCCTTGTCTCTCTTATCATAAGAGCTTTCTCCCAGGGAATCATTTTTACTTTAAATGTTCCTTGACTTCTAAAAAACGTGCCCCACCTAGAATATTTTTCTAAATACGGCTCTGGGAGGAAAGAGAAGATGAAAAGAAAAATAAAAGAGAATATGATCGTGTTAAGTGGTATTCTTGAACTGGCCAAAATTTCGATTTATTTTGGTTTTCAATTCAGTTCCGGTTCGAAGCCCTTTAAATAATTATACCTGAATAATATAACCAAAATTTCGTAGACAATATTTAAGACCATTTAACATACATTGTACTTCTTTTGTGATCGTTTCTTGACTCTTAACAAAATGACATAAAACAACAAGGTAATCAGTAAATAATTCTACAGTTTTTTCAATGTTAAATCTTTCATAAAATAACTGACAAATCGATAACCACTCATGAGTAACACAACGCGGTAATATCTAAAAACTTTTTTTTCAAAAAAATTACATAATAAATAGAAAATCTTACTTTAATCATATAGGAAACGGTTTCAGCATGATCATCTAAATTACAATCAGGATACATGAATTGTAGTAGATTTTCAGTGTTTTTGAATAATTTATCTCTATAATAAACACCAAAGAGATCATCTTTCGTTAGAATTATATCTAAAATATTCATTTAAGTTAAATTTTTAACAAAAAAAATTATTACATACCTTCATTACGAATCTCAGATGAAATCTCATATTTGTTTAATAAATCAATGACTAATTTAAGAATCTCCTGTCGATCACTATCAAATTCAACAAATAAACAACGACAATCTCTCATAATATCGAATAAAATCGTTAAGAATTCTATATTTTGTTTTGTTATTGTAAGAGTATCGAGAAACTAAAAAAAAATTATTGTTAAAGCTAAGCTGGAGTCAGGCCTCGTTTCGGTGTTCGAAAAAGTAACAAATTTTAATAATATTTAATCATCGCTTTCTCGCTTGTTTTCTGCTATATTCAAACGGTGTAATTAGAGTTGAATTGGGCATTTCATCATCCGATAGAGTTTCCCATTTCGGAATTTCTCCCACATTTTCCTCTGCACTTTAGAATTTAGTGAACATTTTCCATAATGGAAAACTCTATCGGATGCACCGTGAAATTCTCGATTCAATGCCGGGTACAACGTTTGAATATCTCAGAAAATAACCGAAAAATTGATGATTAAAGATTGTCACTTTCGGACACCGAAACGAGACCGGACTCCAGCATAGCCTTAAAAATAATAAAATAAAATACGCAATAATTACATTTAGTATTTCAAGCCAAGATTTCAATAATTTGTAATTCTTCTCCACCATTTCTGTCTTCAATATTGGTAAAATTATTGTTGTTATAAATTGATCAATTGTAAAGAAATTGAAGAGAATTAAACGATTCAATAATATCGTATAATTTCTTATGTTCTGTTCATTGATTTGATTCTTATCAATTTCTTGATGTAGAATATTCAAAGCTAGATCATCAATACGTCCAATATTGCTAATTATTTTTAAAATATCATTTAATGTAGATGTATAGAATGGATTCTTTAAACATTGATTATAAATAAAACTAAAGACTTTCTCTGGATTTTGTAACAATAACAAATAAAGATCTTTGGAGAATTCTTGATTGTTATCGTCGACATTCTTCAATTTGTTAAAGAATAAAATCAAGTCTTGTTGAATATTATCATTCAACACATATTTAATACCATTACGATGGAAATGTGCTAAACTAATTTTAATTAAATCATTACAATCCAATACCGATGCACATTTGATGATCAATCTCTTAATTTCTTGATCTTTTGTGGATGAATTCACTGTTAAATTCAATAGACGTACAACATCATCTGGACCACAAAGATTTACCCAACGTTCAATACAACGTAATGCTTGTTTATTATTTAAAATCGATTTGTTTAACAACATTTGAAACCATTGTTTTTGATTCTCATCACATTTATCAATCATTTTTAAAATGGTTTGTTGGTCAGCTTCTTGTATGATTTCTTTTAAAGTTTTCGGTTTTTGTGCAATATTCTTAACGATATTCACCAATTCTTTTGCAACATCATACTTTGTATATTTCTCAATGAATAGATAGGCATTTTCACTGATCAATTTCTGTAAAATTTGCCCATCAATATCGATTTCAGCCCAACAACAGTACACATCTAATGTTACAGCCATCATAATTGAACAACCAGTCTGTGCTAGTCTCTCAATGATTTGTAAATGTAAAGGGTTCTCTGGATTACATTTAAGTAACAATAAGAGCACTTTATAGATATTTAAACCCATCTGTTCATAGATTGATGTCTTCTTAATGTTTGTTAATTGATTGTCTTGCATACAAGTGTAATTTAATAGAATTATTCGAATTATTTCGTATAATTTTTCACATTGTTCTTCGGTGTCTTTCAATAGTGGATCTTTTGATAATTTAACGATAATTAATTGTAACAATTCGAAAGAATTCTTTAAATAAACTTGAGGATTGCGTTTCTCTAAAGATACAATCATTTCATCAAGTATTTCCACTATGAGACCTAATGAGAATTCTTCGAAAACTCTAGCGAAATACTTCATTAAATCTAATTCTACAATTAAGTTACATAGAAGACATTTAGAGAGTTGTGGTGTTATATTTGTTAGATGTGAATATTCATCTTTCTCAAAATTCATATTGAATTCAGTGTTTAGAATGATGAATAACACGAAACTTTCCAATTCTTTATCGAAGATTTCGTTAACATAACCGTCTTGGATGTATTTTTTGATTGATAAGATTTTTTGGAATTCGAGTAGAAATTTCGAAAATTCCTCCTCATTACCTAGAATTTAAATATAAAATTCAAAATTTACCAATATTTTATTGAAATAATTATACCGCTTTTGTAACGAATCTTCTTCAATTCACCCACTGACTTTTCCAAATCAATTAATATACCTTGGATGTTGATAAAATCCGGATTTAATTCCATTTTTGTGGAATTTTCAACGATTTTTCGTTTTTTACAATTTTCAAAACTTTTGACAATCTATTTTGACAGAACCGACTTGAACTACTCGTAGATAATCTACAACAATTTTTTTAGTTTCAATATAGCAACGTTGCCAGATCTATTAGAGCATTTCTCCCTAACTTTGAACAAAAAATTCCCTAGATATTTATTTGCTACAAAATTCATTTTTTTAATAGGTACAGGAAGCTAAAATTGCTCTTTCCGAAACAAGTTTGCAAATGTAGGGATTCTGACAGGATTAAAAGGACAACACAAGTCTGGATGAGATTGTGCTTCGCGACGAAACCGAACGAACGAGCAAAGCTTATCTATCTCACACTAAATCTGCCTTATTCTTTATTTTCACTTCCATATTATGTACACTGAATTTCGGCGTTCCTTCCGCCCTCAAATGCTGGCTACGCCATTACACTCCTTTATAGCATAGATCTTGTATGTGTATAAGGATTGCGTCTTGTCCCGGTATTCTGAGGCAAACATAAGTAGGCAACCAAAATTACAACCATTACTAAAATTGTTTCTACAATTACAAAGTCATATCCAATTTCAAGATCCTTTTATTTAATCATTATTTACAAATTATTAATATAATTATGAAATATTATTTCATTATCCGGATTCACCATTCAATAAGAAAAAAATGAAATTGATAATTGGATACGACATAAATATAATAAAGTAGTTATGTTTAAAAACTAATAAACAGTTATTTATGAAAATAAAGTACTATTTTTGTTGAAGAAATTGCAAATAAAATCATTGGACGCCATTTAATTAATTTATAATAAATTTTATTTTTATCAAGTTACAAAAAATAATTATTTTTTTTTGGCATGGGAAATTTAATGTGTTGCCTGAATGATTGACACGCTAGGCGCTATAGGCGAAAGTAGAGAAAGCGCAATCCATATTAACATACTAGATCTATGCTTTGTAGTAAAAGTATTGTAGCAAAAGTAGTTCATTTGCATTTTTCATCATAACCTAACATTTTAATGTCAAATGTCGAAAGGAAATTAAAAAACAATTTTCCAACAAAAATGTGGAAAACTTTCCAGTATAACAATGATTTATATTTACTAAAATCTGTTAAAATTGATGATAATCATCAAATATATCTAAATGATTTAAAAGATATATGGTTGCAAACTTTATCAGAGAAAACAATTCTTGATCAATTTCAAGTAATTTTTAATATTGTTTCTTTACGTTGGAAATAATTAAAACCTTTTATTTTCCAGCAAAATAATCCATTAATTGATGTAAAAATCGATGAGGCTATATTCCATATTGAAAATTTATTAAAAAATATTAATGAGAGTTGTATTGAAATTGAGAAATCTTTGGAAAAGATTGAATTGCTGTTAAAGTCAAACGAAGCTGATTGTGAAATCTGTTTCAAGTTTGTTTTAAATAAAACAACGCAAGCCTTGGTGAATTTGACTGATTGTTAAATAATATATCTTATAGGTTTTTTTATAGTTTTTGAAAGAAATGACAGTACCTTTGATACAAACTGTAAAATATCTAGAAGACCAACAAAAAATGCTGTGTAATTTGATTCAGAAGAAAGATCGAGAATTGGAAGAGTATCGGCTGGAAAAGGGGGAAATTTCTAGAAGTAACCATTATTATAGAAAATTTAACAAATAATTTTTATAAATTTTCTAGATGATTTAATTACGGATAAATTCGATGAGAATCAAATCAATAATAACACCGACAATAGAGCAATGTTGGATATATTTAAAGAACGATCGTTTTGGAATAAATTCATGGAAACTTACGGAACATTATCATTGAATTTGATCGAGTAATATTCACAAATTAAATCGATAATCTTTATAATAAAATTATTAATTTTTAGTGTTAAACCTGATCCATGGAATCATAAAAGACGTAAACGTATAGTTTATTCGAAGAAGACTTGTAAGAATAGAAAACAAATTATACATTTTAAAATGAAGAATTAGAATTGTTATATCAAGAGAATTTATTTTAATTTTTATCAATAAAGTTGATTTTAACCGACGATAATTTTTCAAATTTGCCGCCTATTGAAATCTGTATTTCCATTGGTACAATTCAATAAAATTACACAGCGTTGTCGTCTTGTAGACAATTAGGAACAATTAAAGACATTTACCAGAATTATTTGCAACTGACAATATTTTACAAAAATTTAATAGTTTCATATAAACAGATATATCTCTGAAACAAGTTTATTTAAATACTATAAAAGTTCGTGTATGTATCTTCAATATGGCAACATGGCGATTGTCAACCTGCATGTCATAGGTTATGTTCTAGAATCTTGTTTAGTTGTAAATTGTTTAATTAAAATTCAAATTTAATAAAAGGTAATATTGATATACGTCTTATCTTATCACATAATTGTGCTATCAACTATTTGATTAGTAAAATTAAATATTATTTAACATAACCTCAAATTTTTGAATACTCAAATCTTGCGTACGTATTTAATTATTTTATTATTAGTTTAATTGATTATTCTTAATCTGTTCTAGAGAAAGTGAGGTAATGTGTCTATTTTTCCCACAATCAAATTATTACCCAATTCTTGGTCTTTTATCAATTCTCATCACATTTACACAAAGTGGACGTAAGTATCTATAAAACAACGCGATGTGGCCAAGGATTTAGGTACGTAGGACCGGGCTTGGTGCATACAACACTGCATTTTTCAACAGAAAAACAAGCTACGGTCCTACATCCCCAAAGACATAGCTAACTATGAATTTTGTTGATTTTTCAGCAAATAATCTACACGTTCATGATGGTACAACAACGGCTGAAATAATCGGCGGTGATATATTCTTTGAAATTATAGATCCCGTAGAACTTGAATACACATATCGTATTCGGCCTGCAAAAGATTTCGGAGCACCTTTTGTAATTCTCCTTTTATTTTCTATTTAAACTACCATCAATTAATTATTTTAATTTCAGAACGAATCATTTTATATAAAAAACGTACCATTAGTGCCTATACAGCCGAAAAACGGTTGTACAACACCGATAAATATCGATTATATTGAAGGAAATGTCGCATTAATTGAACGAGGGTAAATTTTTTTTTTTTAATTATTTTAACAGTTAAGTAAATTGTTGAATTTTAGTGAGTGTTCGTTCAAGACGAAAGCTCTAATTGCTGAAAAAGCTGGAGCTCAAGCTGTTATCATTACGGATATATCAAAATCAACAGAAGATTATTTTATTGAAATGATTGATGATGATTCAGGACAAGAAGTTCATATACCAGCTGCTTTTTTAATGGGTCGAAATGGTATAATGATAACGAAAACATTAGAACGATTACGTAGGAATTATGCTATAATTAATTTACCGGTTAATTTAACGTTTACACCTATACATGAAATGAATCAGCCACCATGGTTGGGTTGGTAATTAATTTTGTTTAATTTATTTATTTATTTTCATTTTTTAATAATACTTAAATATTAAAAATACGGTTATTTGTTGATATTATTTAAATAGGAAATTTTATTTTTGTTTTTCGTTTTAATGAGAGGTAGTGGTTCCTTTATAATAAAAGTTAACAAGGAAAAATAGTCGGATTATAAAAATTTTATTGCTGAGTATACGATTGTATGTTACACTTCTAGTCAATAAATTTCATAAATTTTTAATACTGTTAATTAGTAATTACAATTGAATTAATCCATAATTATGCTCTAATGTAGCGCTCCCAAAATTGTGCTCCGTAAGCAGTCATTAGGTGTTGCGCAAGAAATTATGAAACTAGTTAAAAGAGAAATATTGTAAAATTATAAATTGAGAAACGTTTCTATTAGAGATAAAAGCTCAAATTCTCTCTAGTGTTCTTTAAAAATTTTAAAACTTAAAAAGTGGTCTACGATGAAAGAAAGTTTAGCAAAACTGCTCTTATGAATGATCTGCGTTGCCGGTTAGGCAACTAAAAATACACTTTTTAATTTTGTCTATGATTTTGCCTTTGTAAATCTGACTTTTCAAATGGTATGTGTGGTAGCACTGTATACTTCTGTTATTATTTCATAGACTTGGATATAATAGACAGCCAATGTGGGTAGAAATTTGTAGCCACCATGCGCACTTATATTTTTTTAGACTCATCTGTTGTTTCTTTCCAACAATGCAACAACTATATTTTTTGTCTTTGTCAACTTGTCCGCTACAGTGTTTTACGCTAGCGGATAGTCAGTCAAATTGAAGGACAGATAGTGATACGTAGTTAGCTAAAAAGAGTAAGACTAACTTTCGAGGTCATTCGAAGTTGGTTGCATTATAATCCAATACAAAACATAGGACATTAGCAATCTATTCCCTTCTAATATCTTTGTATTATTTGAATTCTTAACCTCAAATTATGTTTTGTTATTGATTTGTATTAATTTTTTAATTGTTTATTGTAATTTTGTCAAAATAGATAATTATGGAGAAGAAAAATAAACGAATTACAGTAAAATTAAAATGTCCAAATCCATTATTTCAACAATGGTTAACTGAATGGCTGGATCAAGCGAAAGAAAAGAATTCACGAATGCAACATTGTTATAATACCGCATTAAAATCATTACAAAAATATCCCTTACCATTAAATACTGGAAAGGATTGTAAAATTCTACATGGTTTCGGTGATACATTGTGTAAAATGTTGGATGACAAATTAATGAAATACAAAAATGATAATCTACAATCTAACTGTGATAATGATAACAATAGACAACAAACTGAGCTTCAAAAATCTCCAACGAAATGTACAGAAAAAACTAATGATTATATACCAAAACAAGGTTCTGGTGGTTATGCAATATTGATAACATTATACGAGAATAGTTTAGAAAGGAATTCAACGGATGCATATTTAACAAAATCGGAAATTATAGAAAAAGCACGATATTTATCGAAAAAATCATTTACAAGACCTGATCCAGGCTCATACTATACAGCATGGTCTTCAATGAGAACATTGATTGAGAAAGATCTAGTTAAAAAACAAGGCAATCCGGCTAGATTTAATCTAACATCTAAAGGTGCTACTGTTTCTGATAAATTGTACATTCAACATAAAATTGTCGAATTAGACAAAGAAGAATTTGATAAAAATGATAAGAAATCTGAACAGAAATTGTTAAAACAACCATCAACGTCCACAACATCAACAACATCAAGCCAGAACAGTTGTGATGAAGATACAGCAATATTCCCCCCAAATTCATTTCACATTATTCTCTTAGTTGACAATAATGAGGTTTCAGGGTAAATCTATTTATTAATTTAATAATAATAAAAATAATTAACATTTTATAGGAAGAAAAATAATTTGGACGATGAGTTTCAATTTGAATTGCATCGCTTAAACGTAAACTATGAGAGACGCAATCTGAAAGTTGGCGATTACGTTTGGATTTGTCGCAGTAACAATGAAAATAATAAAGATATTGAATTAGTGTTACCGTATATTATTGAACGTAAACGTATGGATGATTTCAGTTCAAGTATAAAAGATGGTCGTTTTTATGAACAGAAATATCGTTTAAAACAGAGCGGTATACAAAATTGTATTTATCTAGTTGAAGATTATGGTAGAAATCAATTAATTGGATTACCGATCTCGTCACTTTATCAAGCTGCAATCAATACAGCCATTCAGGATGGTTTTATAGTGAAATTTACAAAAGACTATCAAGAAACTGCGCAATATCTATCGAACTTATCTCAAATTATTTTAAAACACTACAAGGTTTTATTTTAGGTTTATTTATTGATTATTTAATCATTTTATTGGTGTTTTAGTCGAAAACTATAGTCAGTTGTATTAAACAGAATCTCACAACGATTTCTATGCAAGACGATCTAATTTCATTGATGAAATTTGAATATTTTAATAAAAATTCGACTAAAACAAAGGTATAATAATAATAGATTTAATTTCTACATAACAAAAAAATATTTAATTTTGTTTAATTTTGCAGCAATTTAAAATAAAGGATCTATTTGTACGGCAGCTATTACAAATTAAAGGCTTATCGGTTGATAAAGCTCTAGCAATTGTTGAAAAATATCCAACACCGAAATCTTTAAAAGTAGCCTATGATAATACACCAATCCAACAACAAGAAAAACTATTATCGACGATAAAATATGGTGATTCAAATAAAAATATAGGTGTTGTTTTGAGTAAGACTATTTACCAATTATTTTGCAATAAATCGTTTTAATTATTATTATTTTGTATCATTTTTATCAACTAAAGAAAATTGCGATTGTTTAAAATTGCCACCATTTAAGATTGTGTAACAGTTCATGTTAACCAACATTAAAAAAACACATACTTGTTGTTTTAATGTGGCAGAAAGAATAAGATATATAAAACGTGTGTCTTGCAGTTTAGTGATAGTGTTTTTGTTATGTTGGTATAGTTTAGTTTTGTCTTATTTGACAAGTGGTAACCTCAAATTTATTATATGAAATTTATAAATAATTATTTAAAGAAGAAAAAACGTGATTTTATTTTAATCAATGGATGCTCGAGTTAACGCTTTTTTGAATGAAATCAACGAAATTGCCCCATTGAATGAGAAAAATGATTGTGGTAAATCAATATTGAGATTGATTGTTAAATTTCAATTTTTAACTTTTAACATTTTTAGTTTGGGAGAAATGCTATGATGATGATAGTGGTTATTATTATTATTGGAATACAAAAACGAATGAAGTTACATGGGATATGCCAGCTGAATATAAATCAAAGCAACACCAACAACATAAAAAGAAACCAGTTAGTTTATATATGCCGCCAAGAACAGCACCACTTTTTCCAAGTACAAGTGGTTTAATACCGCCAGTAAGTGATGCAATAAAAATTTACAAAATTGGACAATCTACGGAGACTTTTGTTACAAATAATACAACAAATTTAACAACAACAACCACTACAGTTACAACAACAAAGACAGCTCCAAAAGTGGAAATCGTGAATTATAAAGAAGAAGATAAAGTTGAAATCAATACGAAATTGTTAAAAGAACCGTCAGTATCAACAATTCGTTTATTTATTGATTGATTAAAATTTTACTCAAATTTCCAGAAAAGTCGCTTTGATTTCATCGTACGATGACGATTCTGGTTCAGAAACTGAAAATATCGGTGATAATAATAAAATGGTAAGTATCGTCAATTATTTTATTTTGAAATCTAACAAGTAAACCAACCGACGTCAAAATTCCCGATTTTTTAAACCTTAAAAATCAGATCAGACTAGGTAAGATATAGAGATGAAAATCTAAATGTATACGATTCGTGTGAAACTCCTGTTAGTTGGCGAGCAATTCGAAAAACTTTTCAAGGATTTATATGAGGGTGTCTAAAGATCATTTTAGCAAAATTAGAACCTCATAGCTCATTTCGAAGTTGGTCAAAGAGCGATCGTTTTGGACAAGGTCGCTATTTTCAAAAACGAGCTAAACACTTAAAACGACTAAGAATGACCTGAAGACCCTCCCGACATTTGTTTTTTTCGTTTTCCTCATTGCATCCTAGAAAAAATGGGAGACATTTACCACCGCTACAGAATAAAATAGAGAAAAACAAAAAAATCGATGTTAGGAGGATCCCTGAGTCATTCTAAGTCGTGTAACGTGCATCTCTCGTTTTTGAAAATCGAGCAATTTTTGACCAAATTATAAATGAGCTAAGAGGTTCTAATTTTGCTAAAATGTTCTCTAGACACCGTCCTATAAATCTTTGAAATATTTTTTAGACTACTCATATACATTTAGATGTTTATCCCTGTCTATCGCTTCAAAGATCTTTTAAAGGCCTTTGAGGTGCATATAGGGTTGCTGCTGTAAATATGCCAAATTCGTACGAAACTCTTAGTAGTTGGTGGGTGATTAAAATAATACTTCAAGGATTTATAGGGTGGTACCTGAAGAACATTTTAGCAAAATTAGAACCTCCTAGCTTATCGGGAAATTGGTCAAAAAAGGATCGTTTTGGGCAATGTCGAAATTTTAAAAAACGAGCAAAGTACGGAGAACGATTAACAATATTGATTTATTTCGTTTTTCGCCATTGCATTCTAAAAAAAAAGCGAAACATCCCCACCTGTTCTACAATAAAATTAAGAAAAACGAAAATAAAAACAATATTGGGAGGGTCTACGAGTCATTTTTTGTCGTTTTGCGTGCTTTGCTCGTTTTTGAAAATTCTGACATTGTCTAAAACGATCGGTTTTTGACCAACTTCCCAGTGGACTATAAGGCTCTAATTTTGATAATATGTTCTCTGGAGACCCTCCTATAAATTCTTGAAATATTTTTCGAATCGCTCAGCAAATATTACGAGTTGCCATAAGAATTTTTCGTTTGAGGTGAATACCAAAATTCATCAAAATCGGGAGTTTCGACCTCAGATGGTTTTGTTTGTAAGTAAATGATGAGCAATTTAAATGATGTGATTCTATCACATATGATACGAAAGTTTTCAAGCTGATCTCAAAGCTATTCGTAGATGTAGAGCCTATGATGAATTACTGCTAGAGTTCTCCTGAGAATTGTTGAGAATTCGCAGTATCTGAGGCGATTCAATTCAACACTCGTAATTAATTTAATTTGTTATTTTAGTCTAATGGTTTAACAAAAAAATCTTCCGAACAAGAAACAAAATTGAAAAATTCCGATGATAAATCGAATAATTCGAATGAAATTAGTAGAAAATCAAAAAGGGAAATCTCAGGATTTTCATTAGTTGCCGGTTACGGTTCAGATGACGATGATAATAGTGATAATGATGATAATGTTGATAAAAAACAAAAATCTAATGATGATGATAAAGTAGCTCACAGTATATTATTCCCTATAACCAAACCAATCAGTATTAAAGATTTTGAACAATCTGATAAGATACAAAATGATTGTAATGAAAATGATAATTTCGTCGATTCGAAAGCATTTCAACGAAAACGTCGTATCGGTGTAGCTCTAATTAATACAAAAAAGAAAACTAAACTTAATGATAATGATGAGAATACAGAGAGAAAAGGCTTGGGTTTTTCTAAGGAAACACCAATAGTTACCACTACAACAAATAGTTGTAAATATAAAGGTTTTACAAGTGGTGGTGTCTTATTTGATAAATCTAATGACCCACCAAATAACGATCAAAATGATGTAAATAATGATTCAAAAGATATACAAGACAGTTATTTAACTTTAAAAGAGAAATTGAGTTTTTTAAGTGAAGGCTACAAGGAAGTCTCTCCAGTTCAATTGATGTTAATTCAACTTGAAGTAATTTGTGTTTTTAGTATAAATTATTAATTTATTGTTAATTAACTTGATTTGCAGACACTTTATACAGCTTTGAAATCGGGTGATTTAAAACAAAAATATTTACGACAATGGTTAGATGATACGTGTGGCGATTTAATAAAATTAGAAAAAGAAACCACCCCTGAGGGTTGGCTTCTACAATGGGATAGGTACGATTATTTCTCATGGTTATAATTAATATAATAATCCTCGATTTATTTACAAAATGAAACCTTAATAAAATCCCATTAAATCCTCTCCCTATTTTTGGTATCTTGTTTGTTTCTTCGTTATATATTCACAGTATAAACAACGATTCATCTCTAATTACAGGTGAGCAATTTTCTAATTATTTTCTTTTATTGATAGATTTTTCCCGAATAATCACAATAATGAATAAAGTCAAAAGAATTTTTAGTTATTTGTTTACTTTATAGTTGTGACTTCTAATTAAATATAGATTAAATTATGAAATAATTGAATAAGGTTTGTAAAATTATCAGTAATTATTTGTTAATTATAAATCATCGATAATGAGTAGAATATTGATGTTGTTTTCTGTATAGGTGCTGAATTGTGGACGAAGATCGCAGATTCTCCATCACCAAAGAAGAATTCTACATTTAATTTCTTTACTGTATTTATTTATTTTCACTAATTATTTTTATTGTGTAATTAGAAGACAGGTATAGTATGCGATAGAAGAACAGATTTGTTTTGACAAATACCCACCAAAATTTATGTAATTCTCTATACAAAAAAAATAACACAATCTCACCCTAATGATTCATTAAATACATATTTTATATAATTAATTTAATAATGTTGTAGGTGTCATAAACGCTACTATTATCAAAATGAGACAACTGGAGAAAGTCAATGGGAATATCCGGAAACAGATGTGACACGTCGTGATGAAGCGATGGATATTAGCACAACACCACCACCACAATCATCATCGTCATCTAATCATGAAGAAAATGTACAATCACTAAAAATCTCTAATCCCACATCACCTGTTATTGTCGACGATAAAAAACCAATAAAATTGGGTAAATTCTATTTCCCTCAACACTATCATCGAAATAATTTTTTTAAAAAAAATTTAGATATTGGAGATATAAATGAAGGGAATAGCGAAGAACCAGTATCTAAAGATATTGAAACATGTACAAATCAAACAAAAGTAATAGCTATTGTTGTTTTAAAACAATTAAAATGGCAAATTTTTTTTAGGAAAATAATGATAATTTAAATGAAGCCTTAAGTTCATTTTATTCAGATATTGCAGCTATTGAAAATAGTAATTCACCACCAACTGTTTCAATAACGAACGATGATAATAAGTTGGATACAATTGAAGCAACTCTAACGGATGCTAGCAGAAAGAAGAAGAAAACAAAGGTGAAACTAGTTCAAGGGATCGCTATGAAAAAAAAGGGTGTCTCTAAATTAGTAGAAAAATGGAAAAATGTACAACTCTCTTATAGCGATTAATAAATCTGTCTCATTGTATATAGTCGTTGTAGAGAAGGCTGTTTAAATTGTATTTTTTACAAATCAAATAAAATATTGAAAAACCCAATATATGAATTTTTTTATGTAGTGCAAAATAGATAGGATTCCTTAAGGAATTGGGGTCGAAAAGGCTACATAATTAACCGAGAACCATCAATTTTAACTTGTTTTTATTCTATAAAACTTATGAATATTTATTTAAGCGACCAATGCAGAAGCTGTACTGGATTCATATTTCCAATTTGGTGGAAGGACACTCTTTGTTTTATAATATCTAGCCAAACGATGGATTCTCGATTCAACCAAAATCAATCTAAACTTACTGTCTTTATCTTTACGATTACGTTCCAAATGTTTACGAATCGCAACAGCTTTCTTAATCAAATAATATAAATCTTCTGGTAGATCAGGTGCTAAACCCATTGCTTTCATTATACGCAAGATTTTATTGCCTGTTACGAAACGTACTTGAGCAACACCATGAGAATCACGTAGGGTTACACCTAATACAAGTAAATAAAAAAAATTAAACGGTCAATACCTATTGTAGGAATATGTGTAGAGAGAAATTACCAATTTGTGATGGTGTTAGACCTTTTTTGCCCAACTTGAAGATATAATCTTTCACCTCATCTGGTGTTACTTTCAACCATGTTGGTACACTACGACGATAGGGCAAAGCCGATTGGGAAATACCCTTGCTGGAATTGCAGAATTTACAAAAATATTAGTACACCACGCGGTGACATAACCTCAAATATCTCAATAACATACAGAACAAATTATCACTCAAATAATAAAAAATCTATGATAGAAGAAACGAAAAAATTATAAATTTATTAGAAATGGTAGAAAACTCACCCAGGAGCGTGCATACGACCCATTTTTACCACAAAATTCAATCAATCCTCTTGAAACTTGACAAGACAGGAGCAAAAAGAACTTTCGTTGTTGGCCACAAGATTGCGCAAATAACGCCGTAGACGTCTACGCATAAATGCCAAGTCTACCATAATTTCAGCAGATCTGCTACTACACCACTAAAATTGTTTTATTTATTACCAATGAATTATGAATCGAACAAATTATTATGCAGTAAAATACGAAATTTTTAATAAAAACCAAATCTGTGTACACTTAGTGAGTTCATTCAAAAATAAAATTGGTTAAATTTCAAAAGTAGTGCAAGCAGGAAGCTTTTCGTTAACATTTATACCAACTAAAATGCGCCTCTTTTCTGGAAAGAATATAAATTTTTCTTTTTTCATTGATTTTTTGGCTAAAATTTGTAAATCTCCACCAGTTGTTATATTTATTAGTTTTGTAGGATGTACAACCGGCAACGTTGCATATATAGGTTGTACTTGCATGAAGTTAGCCCTTGAAAGTTTTAATAAAAATACTCAATTTATCCTCAATAAAATTAAGAATAATCACAATAATTACAAATAAATTGCAATAATTATCACGAATTGGTTACAATTACTGTTGTAAATTCGTTTTTGTTGTTAAAATTTTGTTGTAATCATTTATAGCTAACTTCATGAAGTTAGCTACGAACTAGAACTAGTCTGACGGTTTGTGATGCGTAGATGAAGCTACGAATTTATTATTATTATTTTTAATCACAGAAATGATAAGATAATTGTTTATTGAGCATTTATTAATGTAATTCAGTATAATTATATAATAATTAACTATCTAACTATCCTGATCAGTATATGAAGAAACAGGTAAAATTGTAATAGACTGATGAGTCAAAGACTATAGTAATTTGTCTATTAAAATCACTAATGATAACATGTTAGTACGTTTAGATTTTGAAAAGGATGAGTGAAGATAGCGAATCGGAAATTGAAAATCAACAAAAACGTAAAATATCCAAATTAAAAGATAGTTCCAATAGTGAAGATGACGATAACGATGATGATGATGATAGTGAATTCGATGTGATATCGAAGAAGAAACGAAAATTGATCAAATTAGAAGACAGTCCGGAATATTCAAGTAGTACCAGTGATGTAATAGCATCATCATCATCAATTTCCCAGAGACGATTTCGGGCGAAACCGGTCATTGAGGATTCTGATTCTGATAATAGTACTAATAGTAGTAGTTCCTTTGAAATCCGACGTAAAACTAACCGATTACCTGTATGTTTATACATTTCCATTATTTATAAAGTAATTAAAGTACAACAATCTTTTTTGTAGAGAATTATAAGTGATGTAGAATCGGATACTTCGAATTCTGTAGTGATACGACGGAATAGACGTCGTCCACCACCGCGTGTATTCAGTGATGATGATGATAATACCGATCTTAGTAGCCAATGGAATACTGATGTATCAGATGAGGAAATATCAAATAAGTCTACTGATAGAATTTTATTAGATTTCGATTCAGATTCCAGTAATGGTGAAACAGAAAAATGTCCAATTTGTTTGATATCATTGAATAAAAATCAAGAGATTGGTATACCGGAAGTTTGTGAACATATGTTCTGTGCTGAATGTATACAAGAATGGTCGAAAAGTATGAATACATGTCCAGTAGATCGACAACCATATAATTTGATATTTATACGTAAAAATTTACATGGTATTGTTTATCGAGAGATTGAAATTGAACCACCAAATCAACAATTGCAACAACCAGAAGAAGAAGTTGATATTGATGTGGTATATGAAGATGCAACATTTTGTGAAATTTGTGGTCGGTGTGATCGTGAAGAACGTATGTTGTTATGTGATGGTTGTGATTTGGGTTATCATTTAGAATGTTTAACACCACCATTAGATGAGATACCTGGCGGGACATGGTATTGTTCATCATGTGATATCGATGAGGATTATCAACCGAGACAAAACAACAGGACTAGAATTAATAGGTGATTTAATCAATTTTAACCTTTTTTTCTCTTTGGATTTGTTATTGATTTCGAAATTTATTCATTTTGTAAACAAAATTTAAACAAAACGCTCTTTTTTTTAATTATTAATAAAAGTCAGGCGTTCGAAATTGTTGTGTTTATAATTAAGTCGACCCTTAGCCTATGAAAATTACATTATTAACAAAGAGAAAGAAAGGATATGATTTAAATATTAAAGGGTGCGATTTTAAGCGTTTCTAATTAACTAATTCAAATTAAAATCGTATCTTGATCAATTTGTAAATAATATAGGGTGATTTAAACGAAAGGTTCTTATGGCAATTATTTGGCGAGTGATTCGGACAATATTTCAAGGATTTATATAGTGGGATATCTGAAGATCAATTAAGCAAAATTAGAACTTTGTAGCTCATTTAGGACTTGGTCAAAAATTGCTCGTTTCTGACGATGTCGCGATTTTCAAAAGCGAGTTATGCACGTTAGACGATTTAGAATGACTCTCGGATGCTCCCAAGCAGAGCTATCCCAAGTCTTTTTCAAAAAGACTTAAATCATGTCACAAGAGATAGAAATTACTCAAGTCCTTAGTCATTTTTGGTATAAGAATGGTTTAAGCCTTAAGTCGCTTACCAAAATGACTAAATAAGTTTTTAGTCTATTAATGAAAATTTAAAGCCAATCTTGATAATTGTCTTTGACTGAAATCTTGTTTATTCTCCACATATTTTGAAATGACTTGAGGGTTAAATAGGAAAATTTTCGAGAAAGAATATCTAAAGATTTTAAGATTTTACTTAAATCATCCATAAGCGATTTAAGTCTGTTGAAGTGACTTATTTAAGCAAGTACTGAAAATAATCAGTCACCTTAAGAAATGAATTAATTCACAAGTCTTAAGTCACCTGACTGATCTGCTCCTAACATTGATTTTTTTTCGTTTTTCTTAATTTTTCTGGAATAGGTGGAAATGTTTTGCATTTTTTCTACATTTTGCGAAAATGTTTTCTGGGGACCCTACAAATCCTTGAAAAAAAATTCGAATCGCTCGCCAAATAATGGGAGCTGCCATAAAAACTTTTCGTTTGAGGTGAATCACCCGGTATAACGCTTATGTTCTTTGAGGCTTTTTTTGTAACTTTGTTGAAATTTTAACTGGCAGACTGATACCGAGAACCCGTCACAGTGAACGTGTTAGGCATCGTATCCGAAATAATCGTACTCTAGCCGAATTTGCAACTACATCAACCATATCATCGAATGAAACTAATCATACACCACCTATTGTTACTAGTACAACAAGAACTAATCGAAATAATAAACGTCCAACTACAAAGAAGAAACGACGAAAACGTCAACGTTATCGTTACAAAACAACTTATCAAATTGATGAAAAAACTGGTGAAACTTTATTGATAAAGAAACGAATAAAAAAACGTCGACGTAAATCAAAAAGAGCACGTCAAAATCGAAATAATGTACAGAAAACGGTAAAGGGACGTTTAGCTTCACAGTTGGGTATTTGTGCACCACGTACGGTTGCTCAAATATTACCTGACATGCGAATACAAAGGACAAATGATTCGAATATAATAGCGTCACGTCAACAAGCTGGTGTACCAACATTACATTTGTTTGGACAACGAAATGAATTAGATTATTTTCCACAATCGGATAATGAGAGTGATGAAATATTCTCGAATACAGGTAGTGGGCCGAATATTTTAATACGTCGTCCACCAAATCGTAACGATATCCTAGCATTTAGACGAAGGAATCATCTTAAAAACATCTCGATACCAAATCAAGTTTCAACAACAACAAATATCTTAGATAATATTCTTGATATGCAAACAAAATTCTATTCAAAAGAAACGATATTTAATATTGATAAAAATGGGAAATTTACAATGAAAAACAAAAATGATAATAACAATAATAATAATCATATTAATTTTAATGATTATAATCAAGCGATAAGACAAAGAACTGCATCATGTTCAAATAATAATAGAAATAATGATAGTGTACCATCATCTAGTAGACACGATGATAATTATCAAAATAATACAAATAATTCAACACCAACATCAACAGTTGATACATCAATCAATAATTCAAATAATGCAGCTAGTAATAATAATGATAATAATCAAGCACAGGATTCTTCATCTTCGTCATCACAAAAAAATCCTGGTCATTTTAATACAATCGTAGATGATAGACCTAAAGATAGAAAAACAAAAAATTCCGATATTTCCGAGAATAGTACACGAAGTAATACACCGTATAGTGGTGATTCAGAAATTGATATTTATAGTGATATTGAAACTGTTAGTACCAGTAAAGTTGATGATAATGATATTAAACAACAATCACCTATACAGTTACAACAACAAGATCATACAAATGACGATGATGATGATGATGATGGTAATGATAGTGAACCAGATATGATAATTGATACAGATAAAGCGAATCTTGAAAGTGAAGATAATACAAAAGAGGAGACAGCAGTAACATCAACTGTTGATAATAATAGTGATATAATATCAATGAATACAGTAACATCATTAGCACATTCAACAACTGAAATACAATCAGAAGCTGTGCAATCATCAAATCAGAAAGATTTATATATGGAAAAAGATGATGATGATGATGATAATGAACAAGATGATGATGATTCAGAAGATGGTTGTCCAAATTTTAGTATTTATTCAAAAGAAAGTCAAAATTTAGCTAAAAATATTGATATATCAATACCAATAGATAGTAATCAAACAGAACAAACAAATCAAGTTGGTGAGATTAGTTCATCACCTGCTATTGAAACGGTTACTTTATCTAACGTAGTAATACCTAAAGAGAATACTGATAATACAACAAAAATTGATATAAACAAGCTTATAAATTCTGGCTTATATAGTGATTCAGAAGATGAGACTATAGTTAAGAAAAATGTCAATTCATTTGCTTTAAATGATATAAGAAATATGACAGAGGATATAAGTGAAGAGGAGCGTAGTTATACACCGTGTTTAGATGAACGTGAACCAATACAACAAGGTATTGAAGGATTAGATACAGAAATGATATCGGATGAGGATCGTAATGATTTTGATGAATCACATGATATTAAAATAGAAACTGATGGGGAAGCTTTAGAGATTAATGCAAAAGAATCTGAATTAGATTTTACAAGACCAGAAGATTGTGAAGAGGGTGAAATTGTGGATAAATCGAAAATTAAAAAAACTGAAGATACTAAAAATGTTAATGATGTAAAAAATGAATTAAAACAAGAAATTGATAATAGTTGTGATAAAGAGAACGATAGTAAAGAGCCTGTTTTTAAAAAATTGAGTAAAAATAATAAAGAACGTAATTATCGCGATAAAGAGAAAGAGAAAGAACGCAGTAGAAGTAGATCTAAGGATAGAAAAACTAAAAATGATAAAGATATTAAAAAGGAGAAGAAAAAAGAGAAACGTAAAGAAATGGAACGTTATAATGTACGTGCTGTTGTTGCTGAACGACCGAAACGTTGTTTAAAAGATCGTTTCGGGCGTGATTTACGTTGTTCCGTATCACGTTCTAAAAGTCGTTCAATTAGTTTGGAAAAATCACCATCAAGAAATCGACGGTCATCATCAAAAACACACCGATCACTCTCACGTAATCGTAAATCATTAACACCGCCGCCACCACCACCAATATCATCATCATCAAGAAATCGTCGTTCACCATCTAGAGAATATACAATAACGACAACAAGAAAGAAACAATCACAACAACAACCACAACAACAACGTGGTCGTTCAAGAACTAGACGTTCTAGATCACATTCATCTACTGAACGTAAACGTTCACGTTCTAAAACAAAGAAACGTAAACGTTCATCAAGTTATGAACGTTCTAGACGACGTAAATCTAGGGATCGTTCAAAAACTAAAAAAACTAAAAGAAGTCGTAGTCGACATCGTACATCAAGATCAATAACACCGAAACGTAGGAAAGATTGGACTAGACGGCATTCACGTGAATGGTCACCATCATTATCACGATCACGTTCACCAGAACCAAGACATTTAACACCATCATGGACACCACCAAGATTAATGGATAATACAGTAAAACCGCATAAATTAACTGTAATTCTAACAAATGATTCTAATAAAAAGAAGAAAGATAAAAAGAGGAAAGTGGAAAAGAAAACTAAAGAAAATGATAAACAAAAGAAAAAGAAACGTAGTGATAGAACACCACCACCATCAAAAGAAGTATTTGCATCTGGTGATAATATTTTAGTTAGTGTTAGTTTTAATAAAGAGAATGAAACTAGAGATGTATCAACAAAGAAAAAGAAAGAACCTGAAGAGATTATAAAGAAAATTAGAAAAGATAAACGTCCAAAATGTATTAAACCAATAAAAAAACGTGATCTATCTGGTGTTAAACCGGTTGCAATCATTGATTTAGAACGTTCACCATTTAAAGAATTAACACCATCACCTAAAGATATTATTGTATTAAGTGATAGTGATAATGATACAAATATACAAAAGAATATTTGTGATTCATCATCACAACAAGTTGTAAGTCCAGAACATTGTTTTGGTCCAAAAACACCACCTGAACCACAAGTGAAATTCACATTAACAGCAAAAGTACCACAATTACGTAATATATCGAATCCATTACATGAACCTGATGATATTGAACCACAAACTGATAATCAACAAAATGATGGTTTACATAAAGGTCCAAATACACCACCGGAACCACCAAATTCACCACCTAGTTCACCAGATGCTTATGATCCATTCGAACCAACAAAATCACGATCACCATCACCGGAACCATTACAAAAGAATCAAACAAACAATGTATTGAATATGGATAATAATCGTGATAATAATTCACTAGAAACACGATCCAATATCAATGAAATAATTGATAAGACTAATAATTCAATAAATCCAACCCCTGATGTATTACAATCACATACACCACCATTGGCTGATGTACAACCAGCGGATTCACAAAGTAGCATACATGAAACACCAGAATCGAATATTGAAAAATCACCAGAATGTTTAAATCAAAATCAATCATTACAAATTCAACCAACAAATTTCTCAATAACTACAACAAAATCTAATGTACAAACAACATTTTCAACAATACCAACATCAGTAATAACATCAACACCAATAAATACAAATCTATCATCATCATCAAATAGAATAAATGTTTTAAATACAACAATACTAACAACATCAAATTCAACAACTGCAACAACATTACAAAATCGTAATATTTTATCCAATACAATTAAATCAAGTCCTATTAAAATATCACCAAATAAACCATCAACAATAACAACAAACACAACAACATCAACAACATTATCATCATCATCGTCATCGTCATCATCGTTGAATACAAGAAAACCGAATAATAATCGTAATCAAAATAATGGTGGTAGTAGTAGTAATAACAATAATAATAGTAATAATAATGAATCAACAAATGATAATAGTATCAATTTAGATTCACCATATTCACCTGGTTCAAGTGATTATGAAGGTTTGTTTGAACCACCAGCTGAATCTCCAATCAAAACAAAACCACCAACAAATCCAATTAATAATAATAACAATAATACTAATAATAATAATAACAATAGTAATAATAATGTTGGTAATAAAACGGTAAAATCACCAGCAAGATTACAAAGTGCATTTGATGCATTGTTCGGTTCACCAATGAATAAAATTATAAAACCGAAATCTAATGAAAAATCATCTAATAGTAATAATAATAATAATAAATTTAATAATAATAGTAATAAAAAATCACTGCCATCTTTACAATCACAACCATCATTGCCACCACCATTAACAACATCATCATCATCATCAATTGGATGTAAGATTAAAGGTAATTTGTTTATTCCATGTAGGATTTTATTAATTTTTCCTGAGTTTTTCTAATTACAGCTAGTAAACAAGTTGGTATTAAATTCGATGAGGACAGTTTGAAGATTTTAGATGAATTACCAAGTTCGGCTGTTGAAATGCAAGTAAAAGATAAGGTATGTATCTATCTCTCTCTCTCTCTCTCTCCCCAATAAATGAACAGTAATTATTTTTATCCAACACCGTTGTATAAAGAGACCGTAACTATACGGATTTTAAATCAATAAAGCACCTTATAACACACAAGTGTGTTATAGAAATTCGCATTCCTATTGGTCGTGATGTGAGTACGATAGTATGGTGTGCTAACGTCTTTTAAATTTTAAGGAACAAATTAGTCATAGAAACGATTTGTGTAATCATAGCAACTATTGTTTCCAACTGTTCACTTAATTTAACTGACCTTGGTGAAATTGTCCCTTTAACAAATACTTTTTAAAATGGTCTTGTTTCGGCGCTGGATAAAATTTCGTATGTAACTCTTGCGTTAAGACGCAAATAAGAGAAACGATAAAAAAATTTTGCGTTTTCTCTAGCGTCTTATTTGCTCCTTAAGGACGCGGGTCAGTACTTTTTAGGAATTTCAATCCACTATTTCTCGCTTCTTTTTTAAGATGTAGAAATGCGTGATAGTGTTATCGAAAGAGCGTTTCAAGGTCCAGGGGATGGACGATCCTGTATTGGAAAATTTTGAGAAAATTCTGAATTATAGTCAATTGTCTCGGACCATGTTTTTTTTACAATTTCCCCCACAGCTCGGCCTATGTTGATAACTTTTGTATGTAAATTTTATTATTATACAACAAATTTAAAGGGCTTTTCAAATGTTCAAGAAATTTTCCGATCGGCATGTGAGTTTTCCGGAATTTTAATAAAAACGGGTAGGCTTATGCAGAACTTTTTTTGTACAGTTTTAAAGGTGGACAAGCGGACGATTGCTTATTGGAAAGCTTACCCATGTGAGGGAAACCTGACGTCCGTGGAAAATCCAATTTTGGAAAAATTTTGGAAAGCTCATTTGTCTTTTTTATCTATTAAAAAATATATGTTCGTAATACAATTGTCTAAAGATAATATTTTTGTCGGAAAAACTTATATATTTCCCCGTGAAAATTGAGATTATAAGGATTTTCCATATTTCATATGGAAGTTGTGTTATCTACACTTATACGGGCCAAATCACATATGCTAAATTTGGTTATCTTGACTCGACCACTCGCTGTTTGTGGTTTCATTGCAAGGTTGTCACGTTGTCACCATTGCATTCAGATTTGCAATATGTATTTACGGTTGCCACCCGTACTAATTTTTGCAGGATTTTCAGAATTTTAGGCGTTTGTTCTGCGTCCGCTGTGAATTATGATCGGGCGTTCTTTGGTTCGTCTGTTTATTTTTTAACTTTGTCGTGTTTTGCTATAAAATATATGTTATTGTATTATAAGTATTTATTTTTATTTGATTTTTATTCTTCGACTCCCAAAATAGACACCTTCTCTTGCTGTTACAATTTGAATATTTGTGAATAATGATGTATAGATTTACGAATTTACATAAAAAACGGAAAAAGACAAAAAACGAATTTAAGAATGATGATAATTGGTATTTGTTGTGGAAAAAATTGAATGAGGAAATAATATGCAGATAAATATATATTTTAAAACATTTATTAATTTTATTTAACAATAATAATAATAATTGTGGTTGTTGGTGACTTTTACGTGTCCACCACCACCACGTCCACGTCCACGACGTCCACCACCACCACGTCCACGTTCACAACCACTATGTCCAGATCCACCACCACCACCACCACTACCAGCACCACGCTCACGACCATATTATTATTATTGTTAATTAAAATTAATAAATGTTTTAAAATATATATTTATCTGCATATTATTTCCTCATTCATTTTTTTCTACAATAAATACCAATTATCATCATTCTCAAATTCGTTTTCTGTCTTTTTCCGTTTTTTTATGTAAATTCGTAAATCTATACTTCATTATTCACAAATATTCAAATTGTAACAGCAAGAGAAGATGTCCATTTTCAAACTTTCTTCACTAGAAGAATAAGACGTGGCCTCATTAGGGACGCTGCCACCATTTTGGGAGTCAAAGAATAAAAATCAAATAAAAATATAGTCCAAATCTTTTAACTTTGCCGGTACGTCATCAATCAGTGAACCAATACCAGACATCTTTAAGCAAGCCTGAATGTATTTTTTGATGTGTTAGACGGAGCTAGTCATACAAACGATTGTCTTGTCAATACTTGAGATATGTCAACATTACATCCTTCTTTAATGGCTCAATTAAAACGAAGATAGACAAATTTACTGATGTCTATTCACTTTCGTGACGTAGAAGTAGAAGGAGTGACGAATTGTAAGCATCTCTGTCCATAGGCGCCACAAAATTATCAGACGATTGATTTTGTAAAAATCAGTCAAAACAAAAGAATAATTGAAAAATTATCTCATACTTTAGTATTTGCACATTCTCGTTAGAGTAGTTGAATTATTTGATTGTATTTTTTGATTTTGGTTTGTGATTAATCTTTCTTCATCGTTGTGCACGCCACTGGCCGTTAAAATTCTGAAGCAGTACGTGTTAATACGTCATTCATAGGATTATAAGACCCCGCCTCATACAGTCTTAGTTCATACGTTTCAGATTGATGACGTACCGGCAAAGTTATAAGAATTGGACTATATATTTTATAGCAAAACACGACAAAGTTAAAAAATAAACAGACAAACCAAAGAACGCCCTGATCATAATTCACGGCGGACGCAGAACAAACGCCTAAAATTCTGAAAATCCTGTAAATATTAGTACGGGTGGCAACCGTAAATACATATTATTGTAAATCTGAATGCAATGGTGACAACGTGGCAACCTTGCAATGAAACCACAAACAGCGAGTGGTCGGGTCATGATAACCAAATTTAGCATATGTGATTTGGCCCGTATAAGTGTAGATAACACAACTTACACATGAAATATGTAAAATCCTTATAATCTCAATTTTCACAGGGAAATATATAAGTTTTTCCGACAAAAATATTATCTTTAGACAATTGTATTACGAACATATATTTTTTTATAGATAAAAAAGACAAATAAGCTTTCCAAAAATTTTCCAAAATTTTCAAAAATTGGATTTTCCACGGACGTCAGGTTTCCCTCACATGGGTAAGCTTTCCAATAAGCAATCGTCCGCTTGTCCACCTTTAAAACTGTACAAAAAAAGTTCTGCATAAGCCTACCCGTTTTTATTAAAATTCCGGAAAACTAACATGCCGATCAGAAAATTTCTTGAACATTTGAAAAGCCCTTTAAATTTGTTGTATAATAATAAAATTTACATACAAAAGTTATCAACATAGGCCGAGCTGTGGGGGAAATTGTAAAAAAAACATGGTCCGAGACAATTGACTATAATTCAGAATTTTCTCAAAATTTTCCAATACAGGATCGTCCTTCCCCTGGACTTTGAAACGCTCTTTCGATAACGCTATCGCGCGTTTCTACATCTTAAAAAAGAAGCGAGAAATAGTGGATTGAGATTCCTAAAAAGTACTGACCCGCGTCCTTAATGCACTTGTTGTATAAATAACTATTAATATTGTTGTAATTTACAGTTCTTAAAGAAATTGAATCGACAAGAGAGAGTTGTTGAGGAAGTTAAATTGGTCCTCAAGCCACATTATAATAAAAAACATATTAATAAGGAGGAGTATAAGGATATCCTAAGACGAGCTGTTCCTAAGGTAAACTCAATGCTGATATCATTTTGATTTAATGTAAACTACTAATGAGATATTGAAAGCGTTAGGTTTATAGCCCTTTAAATTTTCTGGTGCACTTTTAGCGAATTTTTTTAAAAAAAATTAGCTAATGACGAGATCCTCACTTTTGAATTTCCGAAAAATTTTTGCACAGAAGTTCGTTTTGGAACCTCAGGAACCCATATCCACCGTTCGTTAAAATTTTTATATATATATATATATATATATATATATATATATATATATATATATATATATATTTATATATGTATATCCACGATAACTGCCGTAAAAATACACCAATCTTAATGAAACTTGGTACAAAAATCGGTCTTTGTGATAGCTTGGATGAGTTCGTTGGCCAGACTGGTAGGGCCAACACTTTTGGAATAAGAGCTGAAGAAATGTTAAAAAAAATCATTTTCAATATTACGTTTGCTTAGATTTTGATGAAAATTAAAATAACAGTAGAGCCGACCATTCTCTATGACCCAGAAAAAAAATCATCAAAATCGGTTCGTTGGTTCGCAAGAAAAATGCAAAAATCTCTTTTTTGAGTATAAGCAGTAAAATCGATTATCTCAGGTGGCTATATGTTCTGACAATTGATATTAGAAAAAAAATTGAATATCGCGGGGGGGCAACTAATTTTGACAGTTAATATTAGACGCAAGGCCTGCTAGAGAATTTCGCTTGAAAAAATCAAGCAGGCCTTGATTAGACGTATTAGACAAACAACAAACTTCATTATTATTTTTTTTTTTAGTGTTTCTTATTGTTTGTGGATTAAAAGTATTTTTCAATAAAAATCATAAATATTAAAATAACATCGGGGAAATGAATTTATTAGTTGATTCAATGTTATTAAAATATATTAATTGTCAGTATCATAAGAATGTTTTGCAATTAATATTTCAGTATGTAGATACATAAAAAAATTCGCTATATAAGGTACTTGCTGCCTTTGGAGATTTTTTATATTGTAAACATGTAAATTTTTACAAGCTACACATAATTGTATTATAGTTTTCTGCATACTTGAAGATAGAAAAAATGTACATTACAAGTGCATTGAAAATGTGACCACTCTTGAACGAAAAATATCCCTTCTTTTAGTTGTGTGAATCAAGCTTTCTCCATCTTGGCGAACGGATACGGGTAAAATAAATTTCTGAAGTTTAAAAATGCAGTAACACTTGCTTTCTAACAAATTCTAGAGATCCTCGTTAGGCTCGTGAGACTTACACAGCCTCACAACTAGTCACATTTTCAGTACACTCGCCTGTAGATTTTTGTGCGACTTAAAATGGCATTTTAGATATATGTATCTAGTGCATTAAAGCAGTGGTTCCCAATGTGCTTCAAAATGTTGCAAAATTCAATGTGACTCATTTGATAAGTTGTTCTGTTGCACGTTGGAAGAACTTTAGTTCAACAGTTGGGAACCACTGTAATAAAATTGGACGAGTTATATTTTTCTGAGTAGTATAATATGTTGTTTTATTTATTGCTCCTTTTTTTGTTAGATTTGCCATAACAAGTCTGGTGAAATCAATCCGACAAAGATCAAGAACCTCATAGAAGCGTATGTGAAGAAAATCCGACACAGTAAAAAAGTGACATCAAGCAGTTCTGTTAACCCACAGAAGGCTTAATGGATTTTTATATTAATTTTTTTTCCAATTGTAAATATAAATAAGTGGCAGTTTATTATCTATGTAAGATTTATGAAATTTAAGTTCTATTTATGTTCAATATTTGTATACTGTATTTTTGTCTGTTTTGAGACTTAATTATAAACACACTGAAAACAGTACGTTTATAAACTGATGGTAAAGAAACATTGGTATTTTTTTTTTTAAATAATTACATAAATAAATGTATTTAGAACAGTTGAAAATAAGTTTTATTGCAATATTTGATTTTTACTGGAACATTGAAATTGAAATTATTTAATTAATGGGCTTTTTAAAGCACTATCTATCACTGTTTAATATCATTTATCTTTGGATATACTGACTACAATAAAAGAAACAAATTAAGCAGCTTCAGCGAAACCTACTCTATTGTTGCCCATATCGAATTCAGTATAGAATTTACCAATGAATACATCACCTAGAATCCATAATGGGCCAGCTGGTGGTGCAATATCCATACCCATGAATCCAGATAAGCACATGGTTTCACCCATTTGTGTAATCTAAATAAATTAACAATGTTATACACACATATAAACACATAAATATACAAAATAATTTACCCTTAAAATATAATCTTTTCCTTCTAATGTGAAATTCTTACCACCAAGTTGAAAATCAATTTTTGGTAATTTCGATATTAAATTACAATCAACCATGTATTCACCGTTAACAACAGGTGTACCACCGATTGCTTTATTAATAACTTCAACTTCTTTAACCGGACCAGCAATCAAACTAGTACCAGTATCAGCAATAGCTTCACAACCATTTTCGCAAACTGTTTTTGAACCGATGGTAACTTTATCCATTTTAAATTGCCAGTAAGCTTTCCTATCGACTGGTAAGTAAGTGAATTCACCCTTATAATGAGCTGGATCTGAACCACCGAAAATAATTTCACCACCATCTGACGCGTCCGGATCTCTAACGAAATTCACTGAAAATGAGTACAGAAAATCGACAAAGTCGGCTTAAAATCGAACCTGTTTAAGTAGAATGAGAAAACTGGTTGACTGATAAGGCCCTGTGCGACCATATTATTAAATACTGGTGGTACACCATCAACAGCAATGCTGTCATATCCTAAGCCAAGGATGCCGTCGAATTTGGCTGCAACGAAGGCTAATCCTGGTTCACTGATAGCTTCAGCGAAGATTTGATTTGTTACAGCCATATCGCCAAGCTAACAAAATACACATTTTTTATATAATTTTAATGAAGCTAACACGCATTGGGATAGGTAGTTATACCCTCTTGAGATAATTAGAAAAATATCAATGAAAGATAAACATTATAGAAAAATAAACAAATAACTAATAATTATTGACATACATATAAACTGATAACCTCTTTCGTTATCAATTAAAATTCTTTGAATTCAACTTACCGAAACTGTATCGGATGATAAGAATCCACTCAAGCTACCAGAACCGTATTGTATGGCGAAATTCGTACCGTTTGCTTTGTATGTCGATGATTTGGATGAATCATACTTGTTGTGAAGTACTATATTTTTATAAAAAAGAAAAACAATAAACGTGAATATTGCCCTAATTCGATTTAAAAATAGTTAAACTTACAACAAGCGATATTGGTTAAATGGCATTTCTTCGAAGGTACCCACAAATTCGATGAACCAGTATCGAAAACAACTTTGAATTTTTGTGCCGGATTACCGATGCTAATTGGACCATAATATTGCGCCTAAATTGTTGGCATTAATCAAAATCATTGGAAATTAACTATTGATTAACTTACATCTAAATAATTTGATAGGGGTTCAGGACTTGGGCCCCCATACCTGGCGCGAACTTGTTGTACATGAGTACCAACTTCTTGTAATGATCTCCGTGCAGATTTCACCTTTGTTAAAGGTACTCTATTTTAATGAAAACACACACAAAATAAAACGCAATTAGTTTGTGTATAAAATTCAAGAAATTCGATAAAACCTACCTGACGAAAGCTTGAGAGGTCAAAATCAAACAACAAAGTGCTAGGAAACTTAAACTAAATCGTACCATAATTACTGCTAATTAAACAAATTAATTGATAATAAACCCTGAACTATGATGTGATGATTCACAATAGGGAGCGATATTTATAGGCGCAGAATGATAAATTGGCGATAAGATCAGTGGAAAAAAGTTTATTTTCGAACAATAACAAATAACAACACGAACGTGTCACCAATAATAGACCGGTAATGAAAAATTGAAAAATCATTACACTACCAACATAAATACACCAAATTCCACTAGAAATAACATTCAGTAAAATAAAAATAACTACACTTAAATTGGTTAAATTGATAGAATGCCCGGGTAATTTTGAATAATCTCTAAAGTTTAATTTTTTTGTCCTTCAATTTGATAGTTTTTCGGTTGATAATCAATTTTTAACAAGAAAATTGGGAGATTTATTTAATTCATAAGATAAATAAAGGACAAGTGCCACTTCAAAATGGAAACAATATTTTTCTTTGTTAAAAAGATAAGATATGAATGCAATAATGTGATTTCTAATCTACCTTATTATTGCATATTTTCCTCTATAACCGTTTTTTTAAGGTCTTGATAATTATTCAATAAATAAAAATTATTGTAAATTAAACGAAATTAAAAGTTATGGGTTTATAAAGTTATTATAAAAATTCTACACTTAATTACTGGTTTTTGTCTTTTTTTACTTTACTATTGAGTTCCCAATGTTTTTAAAAGAAATCTTCGTAAAACAAATGATAAGATTTTTAACTCCGCTGATCATGTGATAATTATCGATGTTTTGAAGAAGATAAGCATAAGCATGCAAAATTTAAAGTACTTATATAAAACTTATTTTATAGAAGTGCATTAAAAAAATTCAAAAATACAGTGGAACCTCTCTAACGTAACCACCCCGTGGGACGGGGAAGTGGACCAGTTACCAGACTTCTTACAACCTGTGTTTCAGTTTGAAAACCTTAAAAATGAAGAGGAATAAGGTAAATAGGTGTCAATGATTACATCGCGCCAATACACTGATGTAACATTGCATGTACATGTATTTTCAATGGATTACAAATGTATTGTACACAGAAAAATTCATATATTATATTTGTATGATTTCCTAAATAATTCACCACAAATTGTAGTACTTCTAATATTGTTTAAAAACAGTTTCTTTCAATATACATCATGTCCCGTAAGTAACGCATAGGGATAGATAAGGGATGAAATTCTAGATGAAAAGTCATGTACGGATTACTTTATCATCTAACTTTTAGGTAATTCGTTATTATTTTATTAATGATATTAAGTAGCCAATCAAATACGCGCTATAGTAAAGGCGCACCTGATTGGTTACTTAATATAAGTTCTAATTACCTGAGCGTCAAGTGAAAAAATAAGAGAACTTTGGTCTTAGAATTTCACCCCCTGACTACCCCTAAAAGAATGTGTTACTGTATTATTACACTTATTATTATTACTCTCATTTATCTGTAAATTAAACAATATTACAATTATGTTTTTGGAAACAACTCTTTATTGCCATACCACTAATTTAAATACAAACAGTTTGTACCATATACATATATAACAGTTATAATTACTCCAATTGGAGAACCCTTCACAAAATACTGTTAGTTTTTAATTAATGGAAATTTATAACTAGATTTAATTATTTTTTTGTTGTGTATTTGTTGGTGATAGTGATAGTTGGTGGAACAATTTTTCTCTTTAGAAGAAGACAAAATTATCCAGGATTTCATTCTTTTTTTTTGTATACAAAACACAAACAAAATAAAAGCAGTATAAAATTAGCAGTTCGTTTTTTTTTATATATTTATATATAATTTGATATGAACACATATTTAGAAACCAGTGTGTTAGTGAGGTAATGGCAGAGCTGGCTCCTATAAGAGATTCCACAAAATTTTTACAAATAAAATTCTCAAATTTTTCTCTAAGACACACAGTAATTGTGCCAATTAAATATATCTTACATTTAAGTTTTCACAACACAAGACAATGACTGAAAAAGAAAAAGACAAACCAAAAGATACGTTCAATAATCGAAATATAGAAAATAAAAAATAGAATTCTTATTTGCTTTTTTTACGAAAATTGTTTTGCATTAAACTTAAGTACACATTTTTTAGATTTATTTAACTTGGCACCCGCATTAAATCCTAATATTATTATTATTATCATTATTATTACTAATAATTATTATAAACAAATACAAACATGAAAAAATAGAAACGAAATCATCGATAACGTTAGACTTTCCACATTAAATGGGAATGTTAGTTAGAACAAGAGTGCCAATTTACTTTGAACAATAAAAAAAAAACAAAATGACAATAAATGCAATTTTGTTATAGACAAAAATTAACTATGTCATGTAGCTTAAGAAAACTAAAAGAACATTGGGTAAGGCTAAGGTGCCAATTTGGTAGGCATTATTGTTTTTCAACACTAACCCTAGCAAAAGTTATTCTTCAAAATAATTTATAAAAAGAAACTTAATTTTTGTAAAATAATTTGATATTCGAATTTTTTAGGCTGCAACTTCAGCATCACCATTTGATTCAGCCGCTTCAGCAGTTTCATCAAGTTTAGCCTTTTTTTCAGGTGTTGCACCCTCGGCTGGTGTACTATTATCCGTAGCATCACCACCACCAGTTGATTTCCTTTTTATTGTACAAACCTTATCTATAAGCAGATAATAAAATGATAATAAGAAAATTATGATAATTTTTTAATATTGTTATACCTTCGTCGTCTTTTTCTTTTTCAGCATCAGCAGCGGGTTGTTTCTTTTTTTCAGCTGCAGCCTCTTTACCATTTTCTTCTTTCTTTGTTGTTGTTGTTTCACCATTTTCAGTACTATCACCATTTTCTGATTTTTCTGTTTTTTCGGTCTTCTCAGGTTTATCGCATTTTTCAACTTTCTCTTCAGTTTCAACTGGTTTTGTTTTACAAACTTCCTCAACGGTTGACTGTACGTCTCTGTAATTTCAAATAAATAAATAATACTTATATCAAATTGTTACGATTATGTAAGAAAACGAGTCTAAATGTTAAGTATTGTTTCCCAAAGTGTCGTATTGAATTTACACCGCCTAGTATACCACTTAAGTGTGGTCAATTTACAGATAAACTCCCCTTTAGTATTTGGTAAGAAATAAAGTATAGTGTGGCATCTGAGAAATATAACTTGATCTTGAATAAACTCTAATTTCGATTCATTCTTTTTGCAATTTTATTCTAATTTAAGTACATCTACTAGAGTTGCCATCAGTTTACTCAATTTCGTAATAAAATAGTGTCTTTTTCACAAAGGCAGAATTTAAAATTCGTTTTCCAATCCTTACTGAATAAAAAGAATGATATTGACTGACCATTAAGTGGCACACGTGGTATATTGGCATAAGCAATGGTACATTTCGATAGGATACACTATAATTACTATAAAAAAAATTACAATGTTAAACTTTATGGTTTTCTTAAGAGCATATTTAACGGACCGTAACAATAAATTTAAGGAAATCATTGACCTTTTTGTATTCTTCCTGATTCTAAATACCCACATATCTACTTAATTTATCAAAAAATAAAAATTCAAAATTAAATCTGTGTCAAATTGTCAATAAAATGTAATTAAATTCATATAGAAAACGATTAAATATTACAACACATGTTATTCAAGTTAGATAAGAGAAATTGATTAAATAGAAACACCGAAAAAAAAATAGCGCTGATATCACACATTTGAATACACCACGCTATTGACAATTCAAATTTACCGCCAATTATTAAAAATAACCGACATTGCAATTACCGTTATAAGAAAATCGTGTATTGATATAAATCTAGTAACAATACAAATATCCGGTTGATTCTTTTGTTCAATTGAGAAACGAAAAAAAATCTGAATAAAGCCAACTAAGAGATTTCTTTTAAGATTTTGGTAAAGGTGGCATGGCGCGCCATTATGACGCGATACCGCCAAAATAAAGCTACATAATTTTTGCCAATTTTCGATGATTATATACGAAAATTATGTGAAATTATTACTTACTTTTGTTGTGTCGTTTTGTCTGCCATTGTTTTAATTAGGTTTTTGATTAATTTTGCACAATTTTTTTTTCTAATTAATTAAAGTCGCCCGCACACACACGTAACGTTCACAATCTAGCGAAACGTGAGAGAGAATGAGTGACAGAAACGGAAAAAGGAAGCTATCTAATACTCAACACCGATTGGTTGAATTGGTTTCAAGGTAATACAAATCGGTTATCATCGGTAGAAATCGTTTACGGAATTTTTTTATACGCCGGTGTTATTGAAATATTTATTTTAATTTAATTTATTGAATTACTGTTAATTAATAATTGTTTATATTTTCTTCCTTTCATATAATAGGTAAAAAACAATTATTTTTCTCAATTAAAACAACATATATTGATTATAAATACTATTGACGTAATATTGAAAGCGAGATTGTTTAAAATGTCAGAGTGAGATAGATGATAGTTACCACCATTATAAAAAAAGGCAGCTGTTCGTTTCCTGTTTTATAAAGGGTGCCTTGATAATTGCCAATTATCCCCCCCTCCTTTACCGCCATTTATGTCATTGTCAATTGTTTTTTGCAGAGTTTCTCTTCTAGTTCTAAAAATCTAACAAAAAAAATTTAAATTTTAAACAATGACGCTATTGTTATGTTAATCAGAGGGGCATTTTTTTTTAGTTGCTTATAAAAAAAATTGGAGAACTGTTTGAGCAAAATGCTGATTTGCAGCTATCATATCGTTATATATTTTCATTCTATTTATTTTAACACGTTCATAGAACTGATAGCAAGAAAAGTCGTTATTTCCTCAAAAATTGTTAGTTTTTATCAGTGAATACACTATCCGTCTTGTTCTAATACATACAAATCGTAATATTGTTATCTTTGTCTAATATCTATAGAATCACTAAAAATAGATCGATGCTTACTATTGTACCGTATGAGTAGTATTTATTCGAAAGAATTTTGGTAATTTCCTGCTCCGTTTACCTGCTTTGATTAAGATAAAAGATGATGTTATGGTTGGTTCATAGAGGAAAAACCCATTATCTAAATTAGAAGATTTTCATTGAAGAATTTCTTGGAATTCTTCAATGAAAATAAACGAACGATAATTTTCGCTAAAATTGGCAAATTTTTTAAACTCGTGCAGCTTGAAAGACAACTCTAATAAGTCATTGAACTGTTTAGGAGTTTTTTTTTTGCACAAATACAACTAAACATCAAAATTTCTAAATTCTAAAAAAATCTTTATTTAGAGTATAGGAACATATGCCAAAGGTTAGATTAATAATTTTTGTCATAAATTATCGATTTTTAATCAAGTTTATGGTGAAATATTTAACGGAAATAAAATGTTTGTTCTAGATTATGTTTAAATCGATACAAATTAATTTGAGAGAACTGTAATTTGTTAATTTCTTTAATTTATAATCAAAAAGGTCGACACCACTTTTTTTTAATATACTTTTGCTATATTTATTATTTAGCATATTATATATGTAATTGTAAATTTAAATGTTAAACCGTTAAACTTGGCAAAATAATAAAATTGTGATATACCCGGTACAAGATAGTAATGGAATCTTGACACGAACCTAACAAAATAAAATTTCCCAAAACAACCATTTTCTAGTGACTGTGTGGTGGTCACGTGATGTAAATTATTATTAAATCAATTATTACATTTGTTTACTTACTTTATTCTCAATTAATAAATTTTAAACATTTATTTTCATATAAACTAATTGTTTTATTCACGATAAAATAAATAAAAAAATTCTTTTTATACTAAAATCTCGATATTATTTGAAATTTCGCGCCACTACCGGTACGCCTAGTAACTTTTCTGTCAAATGAAAAATTCTAATATTAACGTGTACCGAGTATAAATATAAATCGGATTTTAACCGTAAACACATCCATTAATCTTCCGCACCAAATACGTTAACATTTTGTTAACCCTTCCCTAACTAGCAGTTTTTTGCAGAACTATGATAAACCACTAGATGATGCAAGTCGTTTAATCTCTATTTCTGATTGTTTTTTTCTCGTAACATTCTATTTATAATAAAAATAATTAATTTATTGAATGCGTCTTATACACGAGCCGCCACTGGTCCAAATAATTCCGCGAGGATGATAAATTAATTCATTGGCTGATTTCTAATTCTATTTGTACACTACGAATCTATATACATCTTTGTTATGCGGTGTAGGATAGACAAAGATAGAGAACGATACGCATGTTAACATTTGAGGAATTAATAATCGACTAACGTCTACAAGTGTTTTCTTTGTTTATATAATAATTACCACAAGATAGAAAAATAAATAAATTAATAGATTAATAATTCAATAATAAACTAACAATTGAAGCTTTAATTTTTTTTTCCGGATTAAAAAAATTGTAAATATAACGATTTATGTATGAACTGGCAACTCTGTCCACGAAACTTGTCTTACACTTTTAATAACTAGAGGGCGCAAGTAATTTAAAAACCTTACAACAATAAAAAGTTGTTTTTTATAAACAATATTTAATAATTATTGTTATTTGAAATATCATTCTTGTTAATTATTGTTTCAATAAATTTACTTAATGAAAGTGGATTGAATTTTTAATAACAGATCTGGCGCTATCTGTGAACGGTGAGCTCAACTATATAATTGATAAAAATAATAATCACTTTAATTATTTAATTTTAATGTATCAACTACAAGATAACAAGTCTCTAATATGATAAATAATAGTCAGAATAAATGAGCAAGTTAGATATTGTTGTTTTAAGTCTAATATTAATTAATTGTAAGAGTAATAACTAGATGTCACTACTGTCTTAAAGTTTGATTGATATGATTATATGTAGTGACCTCTATTGTTGATATTGGAAAGTTACTAGTTGTATAGTTGGCCGCATTCAATTAAAACTGTGCTAGCGACTGAGCTGATAGCTCGTCCAATTTCTAAATGAAGTGAAAATCTGGGCATTTGGTAGCCATTTTATCATTTTCACCAGTGGTTTTTCCACTTTATAATAATAATAATAATAAGTGTGTTGTATTTAATTTTTACGTTTTTTCGTTCAAATAAATAATTGTGCCGTTCATTGTGAATTTGAGAAAAAAATCGATTGATTTAATTGTAAATTACATTCTTCAAAATAATAATAAAAACAATACTACAACAGAAAAAAAAGAAGAAAAACTATGTGTGTGTTGGTATTGTGTTGATACTGGGCTATTGTTATTTTTGTTATTAATTAAATATTGTTTGTTGTTATTGTTGTTGTTTAGTGTATTTTGTTCTTGGTTGCATCCAGGTTTGTTTGCGAAAAAAAAATAAACATTTGTTTGTTTGTACTACGGACGGAGTACAACAATTAAATTGGAAGCCCTGGAAGGTGTAAAAGTCCAAACAATGGGCAACAATGCCGCTACGGCGAACAAAAAGGTCGACTCTGCCGAAAGTGTTAAAGAGTTTTTGGATCAAGCCAAAGAGGATTTTGAAGAGAAATGGAAGAAAAATCCAACAAATACAGCATGTTTAGATGATTTTGAACGTATAAAAACATTAGGTACTGGTTCATTTGGACGTGTAATGATTGTCCAACATAAACCAACAAAAGAATATTATGCTATGAAAATATTAGATAAACAGAAAGTTGTTAAATTGAAACAAGTTGAACATACATTAAATGAAAAACGTATATTACAAGCGATCAATTTTCCATTTTTGGTCAGTTTAAGGTTTCATTTTAAAGACAATTCAAATTTATATATGGTGCTAGAATATGTACCAGGTGGTGAAATGTTTTCACATTTACGTAAAGTTGGACGTTTCTCTGAGCCGCATTCAAGATTTTATGCTGCCCAAATTGTTTTAGCATTCGAATATTTACATTATTTAGATTTAATTTATAGAGATCTGAAACCTGAGAATCTATTAATCGATTCACAAGGTTATTTAAAAGTAACCGATTTTGGTTTTGCTAAACGTGTCAAAGGTCGTACATGGACCTTGTGTGGTACACCTGAATATCTAGCACCTGAAATTATCTTAAGTAAAGGTTATAATAAAGCTGTTGATTGGTGGGCATTAGGTGTATTAGTTTATGAAATGGCAGCTGGTTATCCACCATTCTTTGCTGATCAACCAATACAAATTTATGAAAAGATTGTATCAGGAAAAGTACGTTTTCCATCACATTTCGGTTCAGATTTAAAAGATTTATTAAGAAATCTATTACAAGTTGATTTAACAAAACGTTATGGTAATTTAAAAGCTGGTGTTAATGATATAAAAGGTCATAAATGGTTTGCAACAACTGATTGGATTGCTATATTTCAAAAGAAAATTGAAGCACCATTTATACCACGTTGTAAAGGACCTGGTGATACCAGTAATTTTGATGATTATGAAGAGGAGGCATTACGTATATCATCAACTGAGAAATGTGCAAAGGAATTTGCTGAATTTTGAATGGTTCATCTATTGTGTGTATGTGTATGTGTGTGTTGTTAATATTTTACGAATGTAATATTTATTAGATCTACTATTGTCCAAAGTCAAAACCTTGTAAGTTACAATTTTTATTTTATATTATTCATATTTATATAGTTGGACGGACGTTCTCTCTTTCTTTCTCTCTCATCATAAACACCGAAAAAAATACACATAACCACATAGTCGCCACTTCACAAATAATGTTATATTTAAACGTTAACAGTATTAGACAACAGATCAATAAAATATGTCTAAATATAAATTAACTTATCTACAATTCAACCAATAAAACAAGCGAATTTTTTTACAAATTAATTAATGATAATACATATAAAACAACACTATAAACTATAAAAGACAAACAAAAACAAATTAAACAATAATATTAATAATTATCATTTTATTGTTAATGACGTAAATACTATTTTCTAATTCAAGCGATTATGATAACAACATTTAACAAGAAATTATAAAATTACAGTCAAAGTGAAAGTACTAATTATTCTTATTTTTTTTATATACTTGTCTGCAGACCCTAATTTTAACCCACAATCCATATAAAGTCTTGTTGGTTCAGTCTAGAATTCTAATGAGATCATGATTATCTTAGAATTTTTATTATAAATTTCACAATTAAAATTATATGGCAATAAATGTAAACGACAGTGATTTCAAATGAGTAAGCAGAAAAAATCTATGTATATTTTAAACACAGCAGCACGTGTATTCTTGATTATATATTCTGGGTTTAATTTGTGATTGATCGTAGAAATTATCGATAATTATGTATGTGTTCTTTATCCTCGAATGAGGAGATATAGTACATATATGTTTGTTTTAATAACAGATCAAAGTAAAGAAAAATCTAAATATCTTCGAAATTTTTCTCTAAAAAATTGAGAAAATCCCTTTAAAATTCGTGAACTAATCGGTATTTTTTACTATTCTAAATTAGCTATTGGTTTGCCACTTTTTCTATTGCTTTTCTTAAATTTGCGAGTTCGTTGACTTGCGTAATAAATCTTCACAAATTTTAATGCTACAATAAAAATGCTTGTTTGTATAAGTAATTCAATTTCGCTTTATTTTGGGCATATTTACGATTTTATCGTATTATCAATATAAGAATCTTTTACGAGATCGTTCATTTGTTGCTGGAAACTGTACAAGTCAGATTTTCAGTGATATATGGGTGTTTTTGAATAATAAGAAAATTATAAATACTGTTCTTGAATCGTACACGGTATAAGAGCCTAGATTCTTCAATTTAAATTCGATAATTACAAAATGGGGAGGAGGATTTGAAGCTATGTTTAGGGTTTTTTAATTGTAACTTGGTGTTCTTGCTGACCAAATGTTGGGGAATATTCTACTGTTTTGACCAGGGCTGGGGAGCTGGCTTAATAGGCTAAAAGCTCCGGAGTTATTGTTTTCAAACTGAGGTTCTAGCTCTGGTTCCAGTGACCTTTACCGTTGAACATAAATGCAATTTTAAGGAAATGGGACTTCAATTACGCTATTAAATGTAGTTCAAAGATTTGAGTTGGTCACAGTTTTGCAGTAGTGCAATTGTAACTGTGTTATGTCCAACAGAAGGAACAATATTTTTACTAGGAATCGTTTGGCGTCTTCTCTGACATTTGACGCTCTATGCAATATAGACGACAATATTTCAAGGATTGTCTGGTAGCTTCGGAAGAATATATTAAAAATTGTAAAACTTTGTGGTGCTTTGGAGAGTTTGAGCGTTTTATACATAGTGGTACTCTTCATAACATATTATGAAAAAAACTTTTAAGGCTCCCAGCTCAGCCTCGGCTTCTCTGAATTGATATTGAAGAGCCAAAGGTCCTCGAAAATTGTCCGGCTTCATGGCTCCGACCTCTGGCTCCACAGTTTTGGTTTTGACAGTTTTTTTATATCTGAATTTATAATCTTACAATGTTAATTAAACAGGTGATAATTTGGTACCTTTTTATGTTTTGCTTTTTCGCTTTTACTGACATTCTTAGGAAAATGTAAGCAATTTTAATTTGGACACTTTATAGGAGGATTTTCGAGCTTAAAATTATATTTTAAGACATTGTTATTCGAAATCTTCACTTTTTTCTTTTTTTTTTGTAGATTCTTCTATTTTAATAGAGATTTTTGATTGATCTTTGAGTTGAATTTTTGACTTTTAGTCTAGGTTTTAAGATCTTGACTGAAATCATCAGAGTTTTGTTTTAATTTTTGTTTAAAAGGTGTTAATTTTGGAGCCAAATTGTTGTAAATTATTAGTTTTTAGCAAATTATGCTGCTGATTCGTGCAGGCGTTTTTCTCTCTCTTGAGTGAATCAGTTTTTAGGAAATTTTTATATAAATTCGAGGTTGATTTAGAACCTTTCAGTTTATTCTTTAACCAAAATCCTAACTGTTAATTTAGATTTTCAGAAACACTAGCCTTAAATCTTTGATTTTTAGCGAAACCTAAATTGTAGATATTTGTTGAAAAATTACCTGCTCTGTGAAAGACCAATACATTTACAAATTTTAATTAAAAACATCTGGTTGTTGTTATCCGTGACGAATTTATAAAATTTTTTACAGCGGCAAGTGGCAATATCTCAGTACCCCTGTTTAGTTGTTTTCTACTGAATCTATTGTGGAGTAATTTTATTACTTGAGTCGGATCTCTTAAGTCACCTTATGGAGTATAAAGAGGTTTTAATTTCGACACTTATCTCCTATTGACTCGTATTATTGGCATTTAGAGGTGACAAATTATTTTGTAGTGTTTTTAGACAACAAGCTGATCACCATCTGTATTTTAGTTTGTTAACAATGATAATGATAAAAATTAACGTATAAATAATAAGAGAATCGAGATTGAGAATTTTTAACGTTTTTAGTTGGATTTATTCTGGAATAATAAAAGTTAACAATAAAATTTGCATTTATTAGACAAACCACATAGTTATTTGCTTTTATTTAACAATTTTATTGTTTTATGTCTCACTAAAATTTGAATTTTACTACAAATATACGTGGATAGATAAATTGTAAAGTATCATAGATTTTCCACAAATTATCATATTTATCGATATTTTGAAAGAAAAAGTTCTCTATAAAACTGCACTAAATATTCTCTTAATTTCACTTCTTATTTATTTTTTTATTTTATTATTTAAAATATTTTTGGCTCTGACGATGGAATTTAAAGTCCCGAAACATACATAATATCTTAAACATTTTTATGGGAATTAGACTGAGAATTTTGATTTTTAATTATAATTTAATCATCCAATATTTGAGAATGTATATTTGGTTTTCAAAAGTAAAGTATACACTAAAATTAATGTATTAGATTGACTTGAAAAATTTAATGAATTAATAAAAATTCAACTATTTATATGGATACGGGTATTTTCATAGTTTTCCCTTAAAATTGTATTTTATTCGGGATATTGATATTGATTTAGTGGACTGCCTGTTAATGAAGTCACTACACAACAGTTTAATTTTAGCATAGAGCAAACTTGACGTTTATTTACTACCTTTCGATTATAACAGGTGATGGCATTTTTTCCTATTCTATATTTATTTTTGTTTATTTGTTTACTTTATATTAACATTCCAATAAATATTGTGCAAGTCTCTCTACTCTTATGTATGAATATCGATTTTCTACATATGTACATACATAGATTAATTGTTATGATAGAAAAAATAGCATTTCAATGATTCTTCGTCATTGTTGTTAACTAAATTAGAATTTCATTATTTTTTTTGTGAAAGTTTTATATTCTTTTCTGTTGTTCTAAATACATACTTCTATGTTTGATAAGCTAAAAAAGACTCGTGTAGTTTTTGCTTGGGCAGTAGGTTTTCGTAATTCTCCTTTATGCAATAATTTCTAGTTTTCGGCGTTTTGTTTTATGTCGAACATTAAATTTGATTACAATTTAAAATTTGCCTAGCAACGTATTGACTGGAGATTAAGGGATAAATTTGTATTAAGTAGAGATAATGATATTTTTTCTCAAGGTAAACTATTTATATAAATAGGAGTTGAAATAATTTCAATTTACGTTCTCTAATATTGTCCACTGCGACAATAAAAATCAATACAACAAATCTAATATCATTCGGCTTTTATGATATTAATGATACTCTTATCATATAATCATATCATATGATCTAATAATTAATTGGTCGTATAAGTCATATGATGAATTTATTAATGAAATCACTGTCTCTTTATTGTGATATATTGAAATTTATAGAAGGAACAGTGTTTTATCTTGTTTAATTTAGATGACATCGAAATTTAAATATTTATCAAAAAAAAATTTAGCTGCTTGTTTTTTTGTGTAGCTGTTTTTATCAGTTTTTCCTTTGTTATATAGGAGAAGTAGACTTGCCATTTCCTCAGGCTATGACGTGGACAACTACATCGCCGCCACTGGCTCTTCCAGCGTTTCGTCTGCCCCATGTGCTCTCGTTCATTTACGATTGACATCTCTGCACAATTATCTTTATCTCGTTTAATACTTAAAAAAAAATACCTATCATCCCTTTAATTTAATATTTTATCAATATTTCAGGGTGAAATTGTCGAATATACAATTAGATAATAAATTAAATAATTATTAATAATAGTTGATCAATATTAATAGTAATTAATAGAAAAGATATGAGAATTTTATAATAAATGGTCCAAGTATTATATGATGGAGATTAGTGTATAAATTTTATGTTTTAATTAATTTTAATAATTGTATTATTTTTATTGATTATTCATTGTATATATTGTATAATAGCCGGGATAGGTTGCACTATTTACATTAAATAGTGGTTAAAAATTAACAATTATTAAAAAGTGCAGAGTGTTCAATCTAAACTGTGTAATAATAATAAAAATAATTAATTAAGAAAAGAAATAGTGTCTCTCAACAGTGTTGCAAAGATCCTTGTGTGTTTTAATCAAATAATTAGTTGATTTTATTTTTAAATTTTGTGTTATTAGTATTTCACCCATCCTGCTAAAAACGAAATAAAAATCCCCTAGTCACTACTATGTAGTTCAATATAATTATAGTTCGATTAATGAACAATAATTAAATAGAAAATGGAAAAAGAAAAAATAAAGATCTGATTAATGTAATTATACCAATAATTAACAATAAAAACAACAATATAATTAGTACAATTTTATGATAATATCGAAGCAATTGAAAGATGTTCAAAAAATAATTGTCACTACAATTTGTGTTGTTTCAATTGAAACACGTAAAATCATCCCTTAAAATCGAGATAAAATCCATTAGTGTAATGAGTACTACTTAACTATAAAATAATAAATTAAATTATAGAACCTTATTTCTCTCTAAAATGCCACAGAAAGTTTATATCACGAATCACGATCAACAAATAATAAAACAACCGGTTATGTAATATTTGCATAAATATAGAGTTTAATGGGGCATTTTTCTGATCAACAACTAGTAAACCGCATAAATTTTAAATAAATTGACATAATTAAATAATAGTTAAATCTATACTACACCTATTTCTATTCGGTCAACTTGACTAGAGTTTTATTGGAAATCATATCGAATAAGAGCTTGAATCATGTTGATTATATTGGAATAGATTTAGTATAGCTACACAATTTCTCTTCTGTAATTTTTGGTGAATATTCGAGGAAATGGTAAAATGATATTTCAATCATTTCATTGTGATACTGATTAGCTTAAAATTAACTAAGAATAATTATATTAATAATAGTATAATGATAATAATAATAATAATAAAACAAAAGAAAAAACACCAAAATCCAATTAATATACAGGGTTGTTAAAAAAATTCTTTTTCACTTCTATTGTTAACAGTAAGATTACTTATGTTTGAATTTAGAAAATCTCGTAGGTTGATAGACAATTTTTTGTGCCAAGGAATTTTATCAGCCTGTTTGTATGTGTGTATATGTTTGCGCGCGCATGTGTGAGAGGAGGATTTTGTAGAATTTATATCAAGGACTAAATGAGTGGAAAAAAAGCAAAAAAAAACCTAAAGTTTTCTAATTTCGAATTGTAAATTATTTTTTTAATGACCCTGTATTAATTGATGATGTATATAATTAAATAATCATTAAAAACAATATTATTGATTCATATACACACAGACATGGTGATATCTCTTTGTCTCTCATGGTAACATTTATTTTTTGAACATTAATTACGCGTTTTATAATATTTCAAATTCGACTTTTTTGTCTGTTTTATGTTTAATCTGTTTAAATATAAATAATCACATGCTCGATATTTATTATTAATTATTGTTAATATTTATTTATAAAATTCCAAATGTATGTAAATTTTTAGTCAATTTGTATTTTATATACTAGGCCGTTTCACTTTAGAATGGATAGTTTCTATGGCAAGTCATATTAGTTGACTCAATAAGAGTTGTCATTAGAATAGAAGTATCCAGTATAGCGTGAAACAGCTGTATATCAACTAATTATCGACTTAAGGCTAATTGTACGATTGTGCTAATTTGAAACACTCATTGTACAATTAGTTTTATTTACTAAGATTTTAGTTGAAATTATTTAAAAAAATAATTGTGTTCTTTTATAATGTCAATGTTTGATCATTGAATTTAATTTTTAGTGTTTTTAAATTAGTTTGTTGTTAAGTATTATTTATGTTACCTGTGTTTTGGTGCTTTGCTAAAATAGCTTTATTTATATAGGTATATTATTATAAATACATATAAATAATTAGTAGGTTTATAATGTTGAGTGTGTGCATCTATGACGGTATTTTTAATAACTTATGCTTTCGTAAATTCGCCTTCTCACTTTCCAATTGTATTCGTTAGACAATTATTCCCTCCTTGTATATGTTTTTTCTCCTTCATTGTTATTATCATTTTAAGAGGAGTGTGCAATAATAAGATTAGAAACGGAGACTGTAGGCGACATTTGGCAGTTAAACACTCACGTCTAATTATAAACAATAATATTAATACTAATAATAGTATAAACAAAGGAATAGAATAAATTGTTTCACATCATTATCATCAATTAGTGTATTTTTGGGGTAACTCCCGTTTGAAAATTCATGATACAAGGTCGAACCAATGACAAATTCTTTATTATCCTATAATAACAACAATAATAATTACAAAAATCAAGGTATTTATTGATACTTTTTATTAGATAAATTACGCTCAAATGATTGATAAGCGTTCTTGTTGTTCGATCGTTTTTTGTGTAGGTTTTCTCCTCTTCCTTCACTTTTGATTTGGACAAGTGTTGTACATAAAATCTTTGCCCCCTTACAAAACAAAAAAAGTATGTATACTTAACTATATAACAACTAATGGCATTTGTTCCTTTTCGTTGTAAAATCATGTAATTGTTAGGAGATTCGACTGCAAGTGCTTCTAGAGTAAAATAAATGTAAATGTAATTTTAATAAGAAAAAAATCCAAAAAAAGCAACTTTATTAATTTTGTTCGAGACAGAAAAAACAATCACACAAACACATTTAAAAATTGAAACACATACATACACAAATTCATTATGATTAATTATTAATATATTTAATAAATAATTGTGCTTTACAAATCCCGTGTGTCCAAAATAAAATTCAAAAAAAAAATTTAATGCGCTCATCGGTTTGTAGTAGGTATATAATTATTATTATTGTTCTTTTATTAGCCTTCATAGGGTTTGGAACACATGTGTACATTTTATTGTAGTTTTAAAACATAGGGCCTTACGGATTATTGCAAAATTCACTCAATGAATAATATCAAAGTGAAATTAAAACGGGTTTTTTGCATGGTATTTTTCTAAAAATTACCGTTATCATTGTCTCTTCTGTTGAATGTTTTCTGGATCATTGATTGAAATTTGTATTGATAGGTAAGGGAACAAATAGTCGATCATCAGAGTAATTAATGTATTCAAAAATAATAATAATAAAAAATATAAAATAAAAAGCCTCAATTACAAATGATGTAAATTTTTAATTTTGTTTCGTTTTCTCTTCTGTTTCTCTGATTACTTGTTTTTTTTTGTATCTTGATAATTATAATGATGATAATATTAGAAGTTTCCTAATACATTTTTAGATGATAATAATTAATAAATAACACGCTACCTTATCAAATCTGTATTTGTCATTATTATCATTATTGTTAGTATGCTGAATCTTTGAGATGAAACAAATTTTCAAAATATTGTTTTCAACAATTAAAGAATAAAACAAAACTATCCTATTTTGGTACGTTTTTATTATTATTGTCCTTACAATGGTTCTTAGGTAAGTATTTATCGAAATTTTAAGGAAAGGAAATGAATCAAGTGTGATTTATAATTGTAATTTGCATAAGACTGGTAAGTTATTTTCCAAGCTTAATGACTTATAAAAGTTATAAGAAAAGATCTTCATATGTAACTAGGTGAGTTTTGACTTTATTATTCTCCATGATTCTGGAAATTGTTAGTGTTTATATTAAGATTTTATTGCTGGATATTAAAAACGTATTAATTTTTGCAGGGTTCTTACGAAATTGGTCTTTAAATGTTGATTTTAATTTTACACCAACTACAGGGAGGCATTAAAATAATTAAAATTTTTAAATATCTTATTCGAAAAAACGATAAAAAAACTGTTAGGGAGTCTAATCTATAGAATGGTCTATTAAATATTTCATTTCTATGAACTATTTTTTAAATAAAAGCAGTGGAAAAATTATGAAGGTGTACATACGGGGTGTTTGGTCTAAGTATGGTGAGCTCTAAGAAACTCCTATTAGTCGACGAGCGATTCGAAAAATATTTTAAGGATTTGTAGGAGGGTTCTCAAAGAACATTTCAGCAAAATTATAACCCCGTAGCTCATTTGGAAGTTGGTCAAAAACCGCTCGTTTCTAACGATGTAGCGATTTTCAAAAACGAGCTAAACACGCAAAACGACTTAGAATGACTTTAGGATCCTCCCAAAATTGATTTTTTCGTTTTTCTCCATTTTATTCTGGAATAGGTGGAAATATTTCGTATTTTCTCTGGAATACAATGGAGAAAAATGAAAAACAATCAATGTTGGGAAGGTCTCTGAGTCATTTTTAGTCGTTCTGCGTGTTTTGTTCGTTTTTTAAAATTTCGACATTGTGCAATACGATCGTTTTTTGACCAACTTTAAAATGAGCTACGAGGTTCTAATTGTGCTAAAATGTTCCCTAGGGACTCTTCTACAAATCCTCCAGATATTTTTCGAATTGCTCGTCGACTAATAGGAGTTTTTTAGAACTCACTATACTTGTACCAAACACCCTGTACATTCATTCCTGTAAACATTCCAGTTTAATTCTACTGCATTTTTTCATTTCTAAAGCTTTTAAAATGAGGAAATTTCTTGAAATTGTAGGAAAAGCTCTAGAATTCATTCATAAAAAGGTCGTAGTATAAAGTGAATTCAAATCAAGAGTCGAGTACCATTGTCTTAAATTGTCATTTCCACAGAAATGCCCAAAATTTTTGACTGAATATCAAGGATTCAGCTCGATAATTTGATCAAATATAACTTAAAGTCGAATATCTTCTTCAAAAAATGACCAAGAATGTTTAAATAGTACTCTTACAATTAGTAGTAGGTAATTCAACATTTTTGCTTATTGTTAGTGGCAGTTTTTACAGTTTGGCAAATGTAAATTAGCCAGTATGAACCTCTCTAAACTTTCCCATTTATAAATGTTTGACTTAACACGAGGGTTTTGGCATTGATTTTGTCCAATGAAAGGACAATTTTAAATTGTTAAATTATATATATAGAGTTTTTTAAAAGATGTTCAATTCGAACGAAACTCCTAGTAGTTGGCGGGTGATTCGATAGATATTTCAAAGATTTGAAGGGGGGCTACAAATTAGCAAAATTAGAAACTCATAGCTTATTTCGAAGGCAAAACGACTAAGAATGACTCGTAGACCTTCCCAATAGTGATTTTTCGTTTTTCTTCATTTCTGGTGGAATTTTTTCGAATTTTCTTTGGAATGCAATGAAAAAAAAACACGAAAAAAAATATTGGAAGGGTTTACGAGACATTCTAGATTGATTTGCTTGCATTCTTCATTTTTGAATATTGTAACATTGTCAGAAACGAGTGTTTTTTGTTCAACTTTGAAATGAGCTACGAGGTTCTAATTTTGCTAAATGGGTCTCCAGTTGCCCTCTACAAATCCTTGAAATCTTTTTCGAATCGCCTGCCAACTATTAAAAGTTTTGCTCGAATTGATCATCTTTAAAAAAGACCCTGTATATGCTGCTATTATAAATTATAACCAATGGAATGTGAATACAAATTATAGGCACCCTGTATAGACACTGAACTATTTATTACGTCTATTATGAATTAATAGATATTTAATTTTACTCAACAACAATAGTAAGACTACAACTAAAAAAATGGGTTAATGATAGAAACTAAAATATTGATTTGATTAGTTCAACGACAAGTTTCCATCTATGTTGTGCTCAGCAGGTGTTACATCCAAAAAAAATGTACGTCTATGTAGATAATTAAATAAAGTTAATGGAATATTTGTTTATAAATAGATATTGCTACCTACAATCAGATATTTGAAAGGATTTCTTATTTTCAGATAAAATCATTTTTTTTTCAAGAGGCTTGCTTATTTCAATAAAATTAGTACGTTTCTATTATGTTTATCGCATATTTCATGCACTATTCATTTTAAAAATAGTTACAAAGATGAATCATTTGTAACATAAACAAATTCACACGTATGTAGTGTACCTATGTGTTTTATGTTGGCTGGTTTTACTTCCAAGATCTTAGGAGGAAACGTAGTCATAAAATATTTCAGAAAAAAAATTAGAAATGTATTTAAAGTTGTAATAATTTCTTCTACTAGGAATTGGTGGAACTCAAGACTATGCGAAGATCTAGTCTTTAATAGCTTTGTCCTTCAATATTGTAATGCAACTTCATATAAAAATACCATCGTTGATTGGTAGCTACCAAATTACATATTTACTTTACTGACAGTATACGTGTAAATATTTAAATTTTAGAGAAAATATAAATTTTAATAAAATATGTTCAGGATTAGAAGATTTAAAAAATCCAATCGAGACCACGCTGTCTGCACATAATTTGGCAAAAAAATCTGCCCGATAAGCGAAATTTATTTTGCAAAATACAAAATCAATTTCGGTTATAAGTTCATGTTGCCATCAAAAAATTGTTGTTCTTATGCATCCTAACACCCAAATTTTGCCGATAAAAACTTAAAGAGCTATTGATTGTTGTTTTGAAGAGTAACTATTGAACTTTATTACTAGAACAAGCCAAAATTCTTGCCAAAATTGAGGAGGATTCAAGGTTTTTGGTGCCCCAAATTAGGAAGCTTTTTGTGACGATAATTAGAGTTACATTATTTAAAAAATTTCATGAAATTTTTGATCTATAAATGTGTATATCCGACTCTGTTTTTTACCTATTTAGATAAAACATTGAATAGATTTTCGGGAGTATCGAAAAAACGCCGCCTAAGATTGAACAAATTTGATGTTTGATTTTTCTAACATACAGGGTGAAATTGAGTTGCCTTTAAATATGGAAACCTCGCTATCCCTATGTGGAGTAGCATACAATAAACATATTTTGAAGGGTCAAAAAGAAAAAAAAATAGCTAAAATAGACAGACATACCAAATCCACAAAACACATCTGGTTATTGTTATCTTTTAAAATAATAAGTTTTCAAGGTTCATTCGTACAAAAGAAATTGCTTTGTTTGGTCAAAGGACTAGGGGTGGGTGGTATTAACCGCCATCATTTTTAATTTCTAGACCACTTACTGTCTCTTTCTAACTAATACCTATGTAAGTAGTATATATGGGCGGGACCAATGTTTCTCCCATGTATCTATTGAGAATACCACTACGGTATGTACTTGGTGCAGTTCAACTACACCCGAAAATGCAACAATATTTTCGATATGTTCTGATCTTTCAAAATTAATGAAATTTGATATTTTAAACTTTATTTAATTAAACAGAATTAACTGTACAATAATACATTTATCCACTTATCTAACAAATGATACAATAGAATCATGTGCTTATTATTTTTATATTTCGGTGCTTTATTCAAAGGAGACAATATAGGAAAAACTATATGGTAATACACGGTTGTTTCACAATTACATTAACAGCTATAGTATTGAACCTATGCCTGTTAATTTGTTTCTACCATTGAAAAATAATTAGAAGAGGGGCTAGATTTGATAACATTAGGAACTATTGGAGAAATGTTGAGGTTAATTATTTATTATATATTATAGCATAGTATAGTATAGTATAGTAAAGTATTATTTTAATTAAGTATAATTAATTTTTGTTGTGTCTTGTATTCATGCTGTTTATGCATCTTCATCGCTGCGGCGTCTACGACCAGGACCACCGGCGAAATTTGCAGCTGCCAGGCCCATTAAATGTTTGGCAGCTTGAGATCCAGAAAAGCCACGTCCCAAGCCCAAATCTAGACCACGTTTCGAACTGAAAATTAAATTATCATTAAACATAATGGAATTCGAACCAAAATTAAATTGCTTATTATTATTATATAAGACTTCAATTAAGTTCGATTCAATAAGGACGTTAAAATAAAGTTATGAAGATCTCTCAGTTTGAATCATTTTCAACACTGTTGTTCTTTAATTCAAACATTTTTCGATTTTATAGAACAATTTCTATAGATATAACTTTAGTGTCTTAATTGACAAGGTTAAGATTCTAGAAATATACAAATAGTTGGCAATAAACCTGAAATGTGTCAATGTTTTTGTTGTTTTCCAACGAAATATTTCTATTTATTATTATTTTAGAAAATAATTACAGTAATTTGTTTCATCTTTTTTGCAGTTGTACATTTGAAAAAATAGAAAATCTAATAAATCTAACTCAAATATTTTCAGCACAGTTGTTTTAAGTTGTAATTTAAATTTAACACGTACTATAATTTTATCGTTTCCAATTTACAATTTATTCACTTTGTTTATTATAGTTGAATGGGTCAATTAAAAATAGCGTTAACAACAATGTAAGTGAGTTATTAAAAATGTGTTTTTACTTCTATTTTGTGTCTGTTATAGCATTGTTAAGACGTCAAAAAGGTGCTTTAATACCTATTAAAGCACTTTCTTAATGTTTTTAATAGATAGTATAATTTATTGTTTAAAGTTGGTATTTGAATCTTTGTCACTTAAATTCAAATGACACCTGTCAAATTGCGTTTAAGAAATTCTTTATTAATTTTCAATTTAAATTGTAACTAATGTTCTTTTTTACTTGTTTTTTAGTTGCAGTAATATATTATTTTATTAAAAAAATATATGTCAGTCTTATCTTTTAACAAAACAATAAATTTGTATAAAAAGAATAAGGTGACCAATATTAATCTTTAAATTATTAAAAAAAAAATAAAGTCGAATGGAATGAGTAATAACAAAGCAGCGGGATTTGCCCCGATATCAGGCTCTGACGTCACTCTTCCGAACTATCTTACTTGCGAGCGCTCTACAGTGGCGCTCGATCTCCTTCGATCTTTACAACGTTCTTATACGTTTATTCGTTGCGATTGTAATATTGCAATCATTTAAAGTAGTTGATAGAGTGAGCGAGCGATGTCACAAACAACAAACAAACTGACCATTGTAGTTGATTTTTTTCACCTGTACTAAGTTTGCTTTATAGGCACAGCAAGTAGCTTGAGATTGCCTATAGATTTTGTGAATAAAACAGAATGAAACATAGGAAATCATCAATAGAAATTTCTAAAGACAATCGAATTTTCCAGTAAAATTTGCCAGTAAAATCTTATTATTGCAAATTTTACGTACATACGTCCATGGACTACGCAGTGATAGTCGCACGACAATCTAATGTAGTTTCACGATCTCTAAGCTAAATGATAACTATAAATTTCACCACCAACAATAAGTAGTGGTGGAGATTTCTTGTAATAAGATTATCAATTTATGTTTTATCAGAATTATCAGTTCTCAAAAGTTTGAATCATTTACAATATAAAAGATGGTTCAGAATCTAAGGGTGTAAATTTAAAGTGCTGTTTAAAGGGGAACGTTCTGTATAAAGAGCTATTTTAATTGTAATTGTAGGTGTTTTGTAGATATCATGTAGATTATTTTGTTGTATCATAATTTTAATTATTACTATTTCAATTTTATGATTTATGCCACAACCCAATAAACGCAAAACCATTTGGTAAATAAAACCGAATTATAATTAAAATTTGCGTGATAAATTATAGTTTATGTTAAAATTTAATAACCAGCGGTTTCATGAATAATACGTATTATTATATTGTATATTTTTTTTTCTTCATGATTACTTTTGAAAAATTCGATATTTTTATTGTTTTTGGAATTATGAAGCAGTGCCGTAGCATGGCAAGTTCGTGGCCAGGGTGAAAATCTAAAGTACCACCCTTAACTTTAGCTAATATTGAGTACAATTGTCTTAATCTGCTTCTTTAGAAAACTTTAGTGTCTCAACATACTCCTCTTTACATTATCTGATTTTACATCCGAGATTTTGTTCCGAGCAAAAAAAACCACAAATTTGTGTCTTTCCACCATTCGATTTCTTATCCGAGCCGCCACATTCGAGAAATTTCATCCGATTTTTTCAGAATAGAACGGTCATTCGACTTTTCATCCGATTTGTCAAAAAGCGACATGCACAGTATACTGTTTTGAGAATTTGAGGTTATATGCAAGTTGAAAGCATGACGGTGGCGTGGTTGTTTGGTATCGTCGTTTAGTATCAGCTTGTCTGTTGTTTGTTAGCGCCTGCGTACACATGCAACTCACTCGGATAATGTAAAGATGAAAACATCTGGGATCCGAGATGAATTCGGATATAGAATCGGATACAAAACTCGGACAATGTATATAAAGGGGCTTTTAAAATTAGTCTTGAAGTTCGTGATTAAAAAAATTAAATAAAAGTGTTCAAATCGTCTATTTTCTATCATTTTTTGGCAAAATTCGATAAAAATGGGTAACTTAAGAAGAAGATATTCTAAAATCTTAATTATAAGTCAAAAATTGATCTTTAAAATTGATTAAAAGTGTCTATCTCGTCTACTTTTTACGGTTAGACAGCAAAATTTGCAAGAAAATGTATGCTTAATGAAGAGAAACCACAAAGAGTGACAATATAATCAACCGTTAGTAGCTTCAACATGATCTTGTTACGATGCCACAAAAACTCAATTGGTCGATTGCAGTTAATTTAAGTCCCCTATAATGGTGGCAAACATCGGTAAAACGGGAAAGACATTACCAAATCACCAGTATTTGAACAGAGGCACAAGTATTTATTGTGCATCTGGCGTGCGACAATGACGTAAAATCTAAGAACGCCTTCCCACGCCTGGCTTTAGTTATCATTTTTAATTTCGAGGCCACCTACGTTCTCTCTATCTCTTTCTAACTAACATGTAAATAATATAAATGGGCGGGACTTATGTTTTTCCTATGTTTCTATTAGGACAGCCAGCACTGTATGTACTTATCAATAATGCACTTTCGTTATAAATTAATCCATGAAAGTTACATTAATCCAGTTGGGAACTATACATATTAATTCTAAACTTTCTGTTAAGTAACATTTAAATGCAAACAACAATTGTTATACTCAAACAAAAAGTGATATTCTATAACAGTTCTAATCTTGAATCTAATCCTTATTAATGTAGATTGGATGGTGTTTTAATCAAATAATATTACAGCTGATTTTCATCACATTTAGAAAAAAGCTCAGTATCTGCTATCTTTATGTCGTGTTGTTAATTTAAATCTTCCTGAAATAAAACGTTTCAAAAAATCATGATAACCGGTCACCGGTCGGGTAGATGTGGATAGAGATTCAAATTTTTGAAGAATATTACTGTCGGCCAGCTTGATTTATGTCTCTATTAATAATACTAGATGATATCTATTTTAGGGGCCTTAGACGGTCAAATATTTTTATTAGGCAATTAATTAATTTGTTTGCTTCGATCATAAAATGTGTCTGGTTTTGACCGACAAGTTTTATTATGGTAAAGAAATAGAAATAGTTTAAAAAAAAAATAGAGAATAGATGCATTCTTCTTCCCAGACGTATAAAGATTTCAAATATTTATTGCCGATATTATTTTCTATTCATATACCATTTTCACACTTGATTTGATAAAATACATGAAGAATTGTGATCGTTTCGATTCTCATGCTATATATGTATGATTTTATTTGTGGTAATATCAGTTAGAGCAATAAAAATTTACGATTCTTGTATTATGAAGGAGCATATCATATTTCACCGCACTATCCTCAATTCTATTTGAATCGCATTAAAAACCGCCCCTTTAGATTTAATTTTAATACACATAAATAAAATTCCATAAATAAAGAAAACAAAGAATCGAATTTATTTTTATTTGTCCATCATCATTAGTTTAAAAAGTTGATTATTATTTTCTCCTTCATTATCATTTTCAACAAAAATGTTCCTTATATTTGCCACAGCATTGATTGTAGAGATCTTTACGTTTCCTGCGTCCTGGACCGTAGGGAGATGAAGCAATTAATTGTAAACATCTAGTAAAGTTCTCAAAATTACCAGAACTTCCACGATCCAATCCGAAACTTAACTGTAAATAACGTTTAGATTTATTCACGTTGTTCTTGTTACCATCATTATTGTCCCTGTGGTCCAGTTGGAAGAAGCTGGAAACATTGTCAGTTTTGAGAACTTCATTCATTAAATTGTTTCTAGTGTAAGCAATCACGAAGTGGTGCATAGACAAACTATTTACAAAAATTTGTACAGCATCCTAATTTTTTAATTCTTCAAACAAGTCGTCTCCGACCATTATTTCATTTCTTTTTTTCTCCCTTAAAATTCTACAGCTCCTGTGACTGTTCTTATAATTCGCTATCAAACTTGTAAATTTGCCTTACAATTAATCGGAAGCTTTTTTTTTCATCATTAACTTATCATCTTGTAATTGAAATGTAAAATTTCCATGCGAATTAGTAAATCTATCCCCAATTATACGAAAATATCGTTTATTGACAGGTACTCCAACGCAAATTCATCAAATCAAATACGCCACGTTTTGATTGATAAAAGTACCTCGAACAATGGATATGTGTAAATTGAGAACTTATTTATTTTAGTTAAAATCGTGTACAACTGATACCTTATAATTTGACAACGGGATTTACTCGCATTTGCGTGTCGGTGACGTCACTGTTCTGAGCTATCTTATATGTTAGCGCTCTCCAATCACACTTGATCTCCATCGACCTCTTAATGCAGTTATCCGTTTATTTGTTTTCGATTGTAACATTACAATCAAACAACGTAGTTGATGAAGTGAGTAAGCGATGTCCCAAACAATAAACAAGCGGTCTACTGTACTTGATATTTGCCCCTCTTTTGCTGGATTTTTATGAGCGCAGAGAATAGGTGGGTTCAAGTATTTGGTAAAATACAAATGTGTAAGTCGAGAGTCACGTATGTCTATGGCGTGCGCTGACGATAATCGCGCGACAATCTAAAATAAATTCGCGTTAATTTACAATTGTAGACTGAATCTTGAGTCGATACTATTAACTTTTTTTGGATTTGTGGCGGTATTTTCTATGTAATCATCATCATTTAACTGTCGGTGTTGATTTGATGTACAAATAATGCCTTGATCCGTAAATTCGTGTAGAAGTTGTGTTTAAAATAACTAGATCAGGAATAGTTACGAATAATAATGCACACAGAGTGGAGCAACGAAATTAAATTATCCTCTCCTAGTTTGTTGACTATTTCAATAAATGACTGGTTTATTATGAATTATGAAATACCCTCAGAACTTAGAATTGTGTTATCATTTGACAATACAAAAGGCCATTTTGCTTAAAATTAATTAAATCAAAAAAATAAAACTATTACACATTCTCCTGTTTAAGCTAACTTTTATTCAATTTGCAAAAATGAGAAGTAAAACTCATTATTGATGCTGATTTTTGTTTTAAAAATTTATATTGTTTAATAATAGTGTAAATATGTTTTAAACAATATTTTATCCTCTCAAATCACCATAATATTTGGCAACTAGATGTGAATTCTGTAGACGTCCTGAGAAGCCTCTATCCATACCCAGATCGGGGTGGGCACGTTTCGCTTGGATTAAATCATAACTGGAAATTGTGTGTATTTTTTTTTGGTTAAATCATTCTATTTTTGCATTAAACGACAAGGAAACTGGACAACACACAAATACCGACAAATAACACAACACAATTTCTTGAGAGAAAAAAAACATAGATATTTACAATTATTTACAGATTTGTTACACAACTGAAAATGTAAGAATTTTGAACATGGAAATTCGATTTCGGTACATCAGAAGGGAGTCATCTGCTGTACATTCATATGGTCTCCAGAAACAGGGGCGTCCTGATAAGGTGTGTAAGAAATAGGGGCGGCAAAATCTTTGGGGCGGCCAAAATTGACCATATTTTCTACCATTAAATATTATTGGGCTTTTTATTGTTCATAATAATATTATGAAAAAATGCCTTTTGGTTTTTATGATTGAGAGGGCGGCCAAAATGTCTCTTGCATACGGGCGGCTAAACTTCCACAGGCGCCCCTGTCCAGAAATGAAAGTTGTTGTAGTAAACAGTACCATAACCAGAATTTGAGGCACGAAATTCAGTTTACAAACTTAATAAACAATAAAAGCTAATTAAATGGAATTTTATCAGCAAATCTGTGTCCGTATTCGTGTTCACGAAAGGTAAATAGAAGAAAAAATGAGGTAATAAAAGTATTACCACAGGACACAAGGGCGCAATATTTAAAGGACGGGATCACCTCCTTTCGCCCCCATTTTTCTACACTACTGGCTGTAAATGTGATTTAGATCACAGGAATATTGTCAAATATCTAATTTTCCTGTTGTCAATTTTCTGAGAACGTATTATCAATGATAAAGCTGATTTTTGTACTTTTTACTGATAGTGAGTAGAGAGAAAAGTCGTAGAACTCGACATTAAGGCGATGGTATCACTATACCGGCGTATATTGAATCCCATGTAAGTTCCATAAGAGCAAACTTTTCGTTTATTTCCTAATTGATAAGAGATAAATTGCTGCTGCAAGAGAATTTAGTTGTCAATTACCCTGTGGATCCTTCCTTGAGCGAGTTTTTCTGGAAAAATCACTTAGATTTTCCATTAAATCTTAAATACTAGGTTTTTCACCTAAAAAGGTATGGTCAAACTTTTTCGTTTAAATCGTTATTCGGTGAAATAAAAGCTATCTAATTTATATGAATAGATTGAGAAAAGTCTGACGATCCTTCCTAGAGGACAAATAATTCAATTTTCCTTTTCATTATTCTTGGAAAATGCATTCAAAGTTATAATTTTTCTCAAAATTTTAAGAAAGTTGGCAACTCAACCATCATAACGAGATAAGTGTGGTTGCAAGGTCTAAGATCTCTAGTTGATATGGATCGCCACCAGGAGTGTTGTATTCAATATAGTCGGCCACATTGACAAGTGCTCAAAGATCTAATCAAAAACAAATAGTTGTTAGTCATCATTTCAATTGACCTACTATATCATTGGATATATCGAGTATCGTAAAAAAAAGAAGATAAGGCATTGAAATATTTGTGATTTTTACAAAAATAGTTACAATACAGACATACATACAGGATGTGTCCTAGTGATGGGACATTAAAAGTATAAGAAGTTCTAATTGATGGATGTTTCTGAAATTTGATATGTAGCCGTTTATCCATCTAAACTACCTTTGGAAAATAATTTCATTGTTCTATCAACCCCCGTTATATGGGGTAGTGCACCCCACCCTACTCTCTTATTTTACATAAAATGGTATATGTTTTATTGCATTTTTAGATTTCTTGATTAAATCGAAGAGAACTTTTATAATATGACTTATGGTCTAACGCTGAAAGTTTTTCAGATATTTTGACTTTTGCAGTGTTTAACTAAAAAATTCAGATTCTTTAAACGATTATTGCTAAAATGTTGATATTTGGAATACAAATAACATAAGCAATGTACTTTCTACCAACGCTTATAGTATTCAATTATCTTTCAGTGTTTTGCTGAAATGAATTTTTCTTTCAGGCAATATTTAAACCATAATATCTCGCTTATTTTAAATGGGACACCGTATTTTTCTTTGTATGGTTGGATAGAGAAAAAAATCTGTATCAAACTGTATTAACATTCTCTATACCTATCTATGATAATTTTTCAGTTATTTCAAATTTTTAATTTCGTTCAATTACCTCCCCTGAAAGAAAATGTAATACGTCTAGTCGGCTATTCCAAACTAATTGAACTACAATGAAACGCATTGAAGGCTTAACAAAACAACAATTTTGGATAACTGAAAAACCATCAAAGATAGGTATAGGGAATGCTAATACAGTTCGACGCGGAACTTTTTTCTCTATCTAGCCATGTAAAGAAAAATATGGTGTTCCATTTAAAATAAGCGAGATATTATAGCTTGAAAATTGCCTAAATGAAATACATAGTATATTAAAAAACAAGTGTCAGAAGTCGGCAATTATTGCACGAGTCCAAGTTTAGAAAACGAGCCGCGAAGCGGGAAGTTTTCTAAAAAACGACGACTTCTGTGCCCTTTTTCACAAAAAAATTTGCGATTTTTGTAATTTAGGAAAATTGTTGGGAGTTGGTGTTACTGATATACCTACCTAACAATTGAACATTCAGCCGGGAAACTTTTTATTTATTTAATTTTTCACTCTTAATCAATTGTAAATTATATTTTGTTTTTATGATTTTTGACAGTTGTCAAAACAATGAAAATATTACCAACATTAAGGAAAAAAAATTACTACATTTTCCATTTTTATACAGTGTATCGAAATAGACCCATTTCGATACACTAGCAACTTAGCAAGTGTTGAAATAGCGCTATAATTGACGCGAAATAGAAAAAATATATTTTAGCTAAACGCTGCAAGATAATTAAATTCTATTTAAATTGACAAAAAGCCCATTCTTTGTACTACTTAAATTCCAAGTTTCAACAATTCGAATACAATAGGTTTCAAAATATGAATTTTTCAATCAAATACTGCAAATTTTACAGTGACACTAAAAGCTAAAATATCTGAAAAACCTTCAGCGCTAGACCATGGGTCATGTTATCAAAGTCCCCTTCGACTTCATTAAAGATTACAAAAATGCAATAAAAAATGAACCATCCCATTTAAAATAAGAGAGTAGGGTGTACTACCCCATATCACGGGGGTTGATAGAACAATGAAAATATTTTCCAAAGGTAGTTCATATGGATAAACAGCTATAAACCGAATTTCAGAAACATCCATCAATTAGAACTTAGAACTTCTTATACTATTAATGTTCCATCACTAGGACACATCCTGTAAGTATATGTTTTTTTATTTATCTTTCGCTCGGTGGATATGTTTTTATTGCTTTTTTTAATTTTTTGTTTCTTTTTAAAAGACAAGGCACCTTTCTAGCATATGTTATAAGGGTTGCGTATTTAAATTCACTTAGGCGCAGCAAACTAATAGTGGACTTACACACTTGACGATAATTTTGACGCAGCATAGCGGTACCATGTCCTTAAGTAGCAACTTTGGAAAAGTTTCTATCGATTTATTTGAGAATTATTTCTTCTACTACTTAAGCTCGCCTTAGCAAGACCTTGCCTTGAAGTCGGCCTTACAGACATTTAAGTGAGGACCTCTATATGGACAGACCCAAGCTGAGACTTAAGAGAGAAAAAAAATCGGCCCTAAATCACGCTACTTTTTCTTTAGAATAGTTTTTTGGCGCAAAATGTTTTTCTTATTGCTAGATCTGCGACTTTTCACTTCATGCAACTCATTTAAAGGATAAAATTTGATAAACACCGGACCTGATTTAATTTCCCAACAAATTTTAAATAGAATTTAATGCTGTGATTTAGATTACCAATCATCTTTCGTAGAGTTATCAATAAGTCTTGGAAATCTGTATTTTGGAGTAGATTTTATCGTACTTAAATTCCGTAACGAATCATTAAATTTAGTTGCATCTCAAAAGTATGTTTTCTATTTTATTACATCTAAAGATAACGATGAAATTAATAATAATGTAGTGGTTGACTGAGTAAATATTTCATTCTTATCTTATAAATTTAGTTTAGAAATGTAGGTGGATTATTTTTGGGAATTGGCACGGAATTTTCATAGAAAATATGAATTTTTCTATACTTTATGTAAAATTATAACAGTTTTTTCAGTATGTTTATTAATAAAAATTGAGTTGATCATTAACCTGTTTTCAGTTTCACGATAATTCTCAATTTGCCAATAAATATAATTGACGAATAACGATTGGTTTGAATATCTTCTTATCAAGTGGATATTCCAATTTATTTCCACTATCATCGATAACTTCCATCATTAAAGTTTCATGCAAAGTTTACGGGGATGATTTCAGTAGACGTGTGTGATCCTTTGTACAACTGTTGTTGGAAATTCACACGTGACTTGATTTGACTGAATTTGAATCATATTTGATGAGGATTCATTGAAATTTCAGCATCTAAATTTAATTGAAAACCAACACACGTACAATGTATTGGTCAATTTGCGTTAGTCAACATTATTCATAAATATAATTTACTAATTTAATCATCAAATATTTTCCTACCGTAAAAGTTATTGTAAACATAGAGAATCTATTTCTATTTGTATCTCTACAACTTTTTACAGATTATTGCAACTCTTCTACTATTTTAATACACAATGATTTAAATTAACTTCCATAGCATAAGCATAATTGAATTCTTACTAGAATATTTTGCGAAATCTATCGAATATACCAAAAATATATAAATAAATGATAATGAAAACAAATAAATTAAAATCTCCATTGAGTGAAACTATAGGCGTACAATAATTGGATTCGTTATGTTTGTTTTGATTGTAGGCTTATTTATACAATTTGACTAAATATAAACAAAATAATTATGTTGATAATCAATTGGCACGTGGACTTTACAGTAATCAAGCAATCATTATAATTAGGTAAGTATATGAGAGTTTGTTTTGATTGAATCATTGAAATTATGGTCTATTGAAGCAAATATGATTAAACTTTACCAATATGACCTGAATTGTAAACGATAATTTTATGAAAAATAACTAGAATTGAACACGTTTTTTTGTTAAACCAACTGTAAATTACATTTGTGAAACTTGGTCTTTTTGAAAGACCACCAAGAAATGGAAAAGTTGCTAAAAAAGTCCACTTTTACATTGAGTTTTAGCGTCGAATTTTCAATAATTCTACAGTAATAATGTAGACGATACAGTCCATAAGAACATTACCAGTTTTCATAACTTGTTTAAAGTACATAGAAACAACAAGAGGAAATCTTGTGATAATTGAGAGATTTAAAAAATATACCGGACCGGCGAATTCAACTAGAAGCACTGGAAAAATAAGCCAGTGAATAATGAATATTATTTTCAATGTCTCTAATTCAAATTGCCGATGATTTAGTGAATCTAACATTATTAAAAGCCTGTAAAACGAATCAAGAGAAGATTAAAGTAGGTACTTATCTTTTACTCAAAGCTATAGAAATAGAAAATTTTGGCATCATCGTTCGTTTTCCAAATATACAGTTTTAATAACATGCCACATTGATAAATTAATTGATAAAAAAGTCAAAATACGCGCTTATCCAACCCGAAAAAAAATAACAGATGTGCGTTATCATTTGAAAATAGAATTGTAGAATTGATAAGAATTACAACTACTACTACATCTGTTTTATTGTTAACATTAATCCTATATAAATAAATAAATTCTTTTATTAGAAATTAGCATTTGATAATGTTTGAAACAAACAGCTAAAAGCTTGCTTTTACCAACACGTAAAGGTAGAGTGCTACTTTTTTGCTTCTACACACATGAATTCCTGTAATTCCCACAGGACGAATGTCCCGCAGGAAAGTAAATTTAACGTCAGCTTTTTTTACGGTTTTTTTCCCATCCATTACAAATTCGAACAGAATCGAGGAAATATTACGTTTGTTGTATGTTGAAGATGATGAGAATTTGTTTTAGATTTGATGGTTTAAACGAAAATACACACAAAAATATTGTTGCTCTATTTACAGGCATTTTTTATACATATATTAGAGAAAATAAACAATTTAGGCTTATATATAAAGCTGTTTACGCTATAAAAATAATTTGTGAAAAATTGAAAATTTGTAACAACTTACTTTTCTAAGTCATCATCAGCAATCAATGCTTGTCGTAATCTGGCAATAGTTTGAAGTAGATATTCAGGATTCTGTCCTTCCATTGAGAGCGGTGAATAATAGCCGGGATAACTGTAATAAATCATAAAAGTTAATGATTTATAGCTTAATAGAAATATTATTTCAATTTGCATAGATGAGAATTAAATTTTTCATAGAAATCCAAACTAAATTTTCTGATCTAGACCTTTTCCAACTGCAATTCAGATAGTAACAGGTTAATTTCAGGAATCGTAAGTTGTACTTCAGAAACGTAAAATTTACTTCAGGATTTGTGAAATGTAGTTCAGAAATATAAAATAAGGTAGTTTAAGAACTGCAATAAAGTTGTAGCTTTGAATAAAACAACAAACAGTATCTACAATTCGATCCAGGGAATAAATTTTGAATAGGTAATTTTAGAGCAACGATGAGAGTATTTGAAAGTGTGTAAAATAAACACATTATTCAAAAATTGTGCTTTGTATAACACAATTTTACAAAATATTGTTGAAAATTCCATGTTTATGAACCTGTATCAAAACATTGCGCCTGCCACTTTCAGTTACTCGACATTCAAAATATTTGATGGATTTCCGTTTTAAACTCATCATTAAAAAGGACAACAATATAATTAAATTCTAAACATCAATGGTAAATTAATTAAAATTCAATGTAAATATGAGAAAAATCTAAAATACAACTACCTGGATGAATGCGGTGCAGCAAAAGTTGTTGTAGTTGCTTCAAATAAAATCATTCCAATGATAAATAAGATTAAGAAAAATCGACCATTTTGGTTTTTCATTGATGACTTCATTTCTCTGTAACAAAACAGATTTGTAAATGTTGAAAAATTCGATGAAATTTTCAATTTATCGAGTGACACAATGTCTGACAATATCAGGATTTGTTTTGATTTGAATTTAACAATATTGCTTATAGTTTTCTTTAGAAGCAATTTTCTTTTACTTCCCCCTAACAACAAAAAAAAACAAACAAACAAAGCTTGTTGGTTTTGTCGATAATCGAAGAATAACTAGCTGTTACTGAATTAAATACCAGTAAATTTGTCACGGGTTAATCCGTAAATCGATTGCTACAACAGGCATTATTTATCGTTCAATAAATAGGAAATATTGTCATATTTCCCCAAATGTTTGGCAATAAAACTCCAAATTTTTGTTTTTTAACCTTTCTTAACCAAGCAAGACACTTATTATCGTGTAATTGGAAACCTCCCCAATTTTGTGAAGTGTTGAAAGCTTCCAAATCAATAATAATCACTATTGTTAAACTTATTAATCAACAATCACTTGAAAATGTCGTATTTGATAAAGGTTTAGATTTGGATGAACAGTCAGAAACTGGGAATCATTGGGGAATATTAGTGTTGTTGTAATTAAACTAAAATAAGCCATAACTATATGTAACTAATACTGGAAGATGGATTTTTCACGTAGTTTCCTTTGGGAGGTGATAAATATAAAGGAAAAGTTTATAGATACACACGTAACATTTTATTATATTCTTCAAGCTTTTAAAAGCCCAGATAGAATTACTTTGTATACAATCTTTATGAAATGATAGCTTAATCGTATCGACAATAATTTAAGGTAATTGAAAAGGTAAACAATGTTTGTAATTTAGTTGGTTGATTAATTGAATCTGATATTAATTTGATTGAATTATAAGTTGATTGTATATATTCATCTTTCTAGTTCATTCAATACAAATAAATGAATTCTTGTTGGTGTAATTACAATGAATCAAGACTTGATAAATCCGATTGGGAGACAAATAACATTTCCAATGTAATGAAAAACTGTTATTTTAAAAGAACGAGAATAGGGAATTGACATTACAAATTGCTTGGTTTTGTTTAAAATTGAATGACTCGAATGTAATTCAATTGACAATATTTTCACATAGTTTATTGGAAGATTTTCAAACGCTATTTAAAGGCAAATTTAATGCTTTATCGCCTATTCGGATCATTCTTCTATTTTCTGACTGTATTCGATTTTTTCTTATCATTGAAAATTTCTCTCAATTTTGCGTATTAACTTTACAACATTGCAATACAGAGAATAACTTTATAATATTTTTGTTGATAGGAAGAATTTCGTGTCTTTCATAACGTTATTCTCAATGGTTCTGTTTGATATTTATTATTTATTCAGACGTGGCAAACAACCGTTGACAATAAGGCGAATGAAACGAAACGAAAGAAAAGAGAGAATTCAATGTTGATAAGAATAATAACACGTTTTGCTTTTCGTTGGGATACGATTTTGTGGAGAACAATCTTCCGCTCAACTTTTCCTTCAGCGATTATTTTCGTGTATATTTAATATTTTATTCATAACTCTTCACAATCATAATGGTTTTAGGTATAGTTATTAAAGTGAATTGTTAAATTCTTGAAAATATTCGGCGTAATTCATTAGAATTAGTACACTTGTTGAATCCAAATTTACTTAAACTTACTACCTAATTACTTATAAAGTTTAATGATTTTAGCAAACATTCAATAGTCAGTTTGTTTAAAGTTTAAACTTCTCTGTTAACGTCATTTGATAATCTTTAGAATTTAAACCAACAATAACTAGAATTATTTCTATTATTATCGACTTAATAAACGTTGGCAATAATAATTCTTGTTGTTTTGTTAAATAATAATTTGTAAACGAAGAGCATGTTTCGTTTACACAACGATTTTAAATTTTGCATAAGTTTCTTGTAAAAGTTTGAATATTCTACTTAACGTCATCATTTAAAAGCGGTATATTTACTTTTACATTAAAGCTTTATAAAGGAAACACACGCCAATTTTAAACATTTTTGTCATTGAAATTAGGCGGAAATTACAACAAAGCGTGTTCGTCTATAACCCGGCGCATCCACCATTTTTCACACTCAATTGTATTGAACAAAATTCGGATTAACAATCAAGTGAAATTATTTATTTAATTTTAGCAGCCTTATTAATAATTTCTAAGGTAGAATTAAGCAGTTGTTAACATAAAAGCACTAAAGAGTTGAAGATTTCATCAGATTATTTGATTTTAGGCGTGAAATCTGTACCAACTCTCAGAAGTCAAGACTAAAATGAAACTAATCAAAACAACTTGAAAAAACTAGAATATTTTTTCTTTGTTTGCCTCAATCGGTATTCATAACCGGTAACAAATGCGATTTTCTATTCGTGATCTTGTTTGAAACACGTATTTGCGTAAGGGACACAGTTTGTCTATGCGTGCTGAAAAGTTTGCGTTAGATTTACATTAAATTGGTGTGTTAACCGACTGAATGTCAATGTAGAGACATTTTGAAAATGATTCTTTAATATGTGTACAATTTGTGTTAATTTATGTACCGTTGTTTAAATATTTTCTAAAAGTTGTAATTAAATTATTAAATGATTTAGTAGAGATTTATCGTTGAAAACTCATTCAATTATAACTTTCTATTATTCTATTCATTCACTTTGTAAAGTTATGATAGAAGACTTCTTTCAACTTGGTGGATGATAATGTAAAGAACGCTTTTATGTTGTTCTTATTAGAATCATTGTCGACGATTATGAATGATGATCACACCTATTTGCATGATTAACAATCTAATTATAATGCAACAGTTGGTAGTCTGTATCGACGATTTTAAAGATCAACTAGAATAGAATTTAGAGGAGTAACCTTTTGACATATTTCGATGACCTTTTGATATGTTCCAGAGATATTCGTTGTTGTTGTCAGGTTCCGATGATAAATTGAAATATTGCGAAGCCAATTGGTGGACAAGAGTTTCACTATCTGATCATCAACGACCATTTCTTTGGAAGTTTCCATTTATTGTTGTTTGTTCAAGCGAGCATGCTAGGAAGTTGAGTTGAATTTGATTGAACGTACTTGAATTAATTGAATGCTTGAACTTTATTGAAATGTTAGACAATAAATTTTAAAATGAGAAAATTTGGCAATTTGTAGAGAATCTCTGTTTATCTCAGATTGGGGCATTTATTTTTAAAGTTGCAACTTGAATGAACACAATGTTTAAAATGTTTCCCAACTTAAAACAAAGATAGTTTCTATAAAAAATTCCACCCTCAGAATTAGATTATTAGAAATAAGGGTAAGATGTTGATATAAAAAAAAGTTGATTTCCTAAATGCCTCACATTGTTAATGGTAGTTCGACCTCATTTTCTGATCGATAATTTAAAGACTGACGATTTTAATTAAAATATTCAAAGATTATAGAAAACCATAATAAGCCTGTCTATCATACATATCGAAACCATTCACCAAACTAGATTTGAATAGAGAAAATAACAAGTTTTGTGGTAATAATTGAGATGGTGTTTTAAAAATTGATAAAACTATTAGAACAACATTACAAAGAAGACTAAATATTAATTGCTTTGTGTTTATTTAGGAAACTGTGAGTTGTTCAATTTGTGAAAACATTCAAGTTAGCTGGTCCCTAAAACCTTATCCCTGTCTGTGTCTTTTCCTATTGTTTATCAAGAAAATATCAAAGAAGTAGACAAATTGTTAGTTGAACTAATTAAATATTAAAACGTACCGTAAATTATTAATAATATAGCTATAAGGAGAGATAGAGAAAGTATCGAATTTTTTGATAATCGAATTTCAAAAATAACCCAATATTCAGTGTGTTTTCTTTCAATTTCCTTCAATTGATAACACGACAATATCCTATCAAACTTTATCTAAATATATTTCGTTTAAGAATCAAGAGCGATACCACTACAGAAAATACCTACGGTTAAACGATTTAGTAAAAAGCAATTTTATTTAATTTTATTACATGATGAAACAATTAAATTTGCAAAGAATTTACCAAGGACAATAATAGCCTGTTGAATAATTTCAGGAATTTGAATAGAAATAATCCGAAAACAAGTTCCACGTAAAATACACACACACATACTTATTTTGTATAACAAGTTTTAATAACTAATTAATTTACCATTTAATTGATTGTAGGAAAAGTAAATTTATTTTTAATTGGATTTTCTGATGGCACCGGAACCGAGCTGTCGTTGACGAAATTTAATATTCGTATACAGTTTAGATGCACGTTTTTATCACCTACGGCAATTGGGGAATAGTTTAAAACGGCCTCTTTTTTTTATTAAAGTTCGACGTTGTTTTTCCGTATTGGATTTCTCCACAATGCTGTTCCTCTAATTGTTGTACTTTCAACACATTTCATGTTTATATGGCAAAGGAAAAAATAAAAGATTTCGACGTTTTAACGAATTCGAGTCTCAAATTACTTGAAACGTTTCAAGTCTTTATCGGAGATTCGCCACAGAACGACCATTTAGAAGACAGACAATACGGTATAATAATACAAAACCAACATTTACGGTTATCATTCGGTATGAACGAATTGGATTAAAAATTGTATTAAAGCCCTTAGGAATTTTTTTTTCATGAACTTTGCTTCAATTTCATCAAGTCGCTGTCCGTTTTAATATTGCCTAAAAATAATGTTTTCTCGTTACAGATTATGCGAGCTCTGTTGGTTTAAATGTTGTCGTTCTTACTGGATTTGATTGCCACATAAATTGGGATATAGTAACGTTTCGGTTGTTTTAAAAGTTCACAAATTCATCAACAATTTCATTTGAATTTCCATGTGAATTATTAACAATTTTATATAATGAAAAAATGTTGTACAAATGGTGGATGCGCCGGGTTAGAACATTAATATTCCTCAAATTAAACAATTGTTTTTATTTCTACAATATTAAAATTATAGAATAGTCTTTGTTGAATGAATTCTACAATGTAATTTTGTTATATTTTTGGCGATTTTACCATCTCTAATTGCATTATGTGCTACGTGAGACACATTCGTTTTTAGAGCCTGTTTTCAATTCGACTGGTTGTTATCTAAATTAGGATTCTTATCCCAAATACCCGGGTTTTTCTTGTTTACAACTCACAATCAACTTGGTTAAATTTAATGTTGAAACTCATTTGATTTTCGATGTGATTATTTTACTAGTTGTAAACAATAGTAAGTGAGTTTCTATCAACATTTAATTTGTAATTTAATATTCAGTAATTATCTTTGATTTCATATTCAATTCAGAATGTTACGTTCAGATAAACAATGTTCGATTGATGTCATAAACTTGAACGTAGCAACAATTTTCAAAGTTTCAATTTTGATTATAAACAACCACCTGCTAGGCTCCTTTCAAATTTGTGATAAACGTACAAGAGGTAAAAAAATGATAAACTAACGAATATAATGATGAAATTGTATCAAAATTATTATCAAAATTTTAAAATCGTTAAATTTTATATGTTTTAAATGCATGAAAATTAAAAATTGAGACGCTCTAAGAAAGGTTGGATTATTTAATATTTGATGGAATGGTAATTAATTTCATTTTTGCTATATAAGAGGATTTCATTAACTTCGTTTGACGGTAATTATGAACTATCTAAAACGGAAAGAAAAAGAAGAATAGCGAATAAATAAACAATATAAGCCGATAAAGAGAATTGTAAGGTAATGGTTAGAAGATTGGTGTACTGCTTTGTTTAAGCTAAAGAATAGCTATTCAAAGTTGTGTTTGAGAATGATGTTAAAACAGATCAGAATTCTAAAGATCTACAATTCTGTTCACAATCTAGAAATAAATGTTGAAATTATGAGAAATAATATCAGATGATTTATGTTACATATATTCAAATGAATATACGTTTGATTAGATTAAGATTTAAATTATTATTGACAATGTTTAGTTTATGCTGATTTGATGCTCATATATTTCATTAATTTATATTCAGATTGTGTAACAGAATAGAAACAAATTGATATCGTTACTGTTTTATATGTCGGTGAATATGTTCAATTTCTGCTTTGACGAAGTACTAAAAATACGGAAATAACGACCGAAAATTTGACCACAAACGATGATACGAATCAAGAGTCGAAAAATTAGGAATTCCTTCCCACTCAATTCTTGGTGTCTTACAATTGGAGTAATTTTATGGTATTTTAAACTGAACGCTTTTAGAAACTTATTTACTGTTTGTTTTTTAAAAGCTTTAACTTACAGAAAACTAAACATGATCAATAATAGAGATTTTTTTGTATTCAAAGAATAATCTCGATCAAATTACAAAGTTTTGAAGTTATTTCTTTTCGTTGAAAACTTAAGGAATTTGACTGAAAGCATAAAATACCAGTTTAGTTTTATTTTGCGATATCTTTATTGGTCTTACTGAATTCTAGATGAAACAATCTAGAAATATGGGAAATTTTGGTTTATTTAATTGGGAATTGCCGTAATTTTAAACGAATAAAAGTGACTTCAAATTTTCATATCGAATGAAATTGAAATAATGTGCATTTGAACTTCCACAAATTGATAAACAACAATTTCGATTGAATAGAATTCAATAATAACTCAAAAATGCTCAAAGTGTGTGTTTCGAATAAATAATAAACAAAACGAGCCAATTTTATTCAATTCAGTCAAATACTTTGAGTGGAAAATGCAATTATATTCCAGATTTCCACCAATATCTAATAACAGAAACATATTTAAAAGCACAAAATGATTTCAATTATTTTGTTTGTGAACGAATGTGTTGCGTTATGTTTATTTCATAAATTTCACCGTTCATTGACTGGAAAATGTGGAAATTTTTCTAAAGCCGCATTATCGATAACAAAAACCGGATCAACTCCTGAATAATGTCTTTTTTTTCTCTTCTACTACCACATTTTATTCGTAAATTGCTAGTTAATTTGGTGGATTTTCAATACCGACAACTCTATTCTTTTCAAGACTGTTATAAGGAAAGAAAAAACCGAAAGCTAGAAGGCATTTAGCGTTTTTATTGAAAGCCAATAAAGGTTTAAAATTCGATTATCAATGAACGTATTTGTAATGATCGCAGGTAAATCTTCCAGCTTTTTCAAATCGAACTATTACAAAAGGAATAGGAAATGAACTTTTGTAATTAGAACATTTGTCCATAATGAACCAATTCACAATTGCGTTGAATTAAAATTATTATCAAGTATTTATAAATCATCTACTTCGGTGTATCCGGCCATTTGTGGCCACATTAAAAATTCTATTTAAGGAGATTTCGAATAGAATTTCTACTAAAATAAGAAAATTATTTAAAAATTCTTTAACAACACGAATTTTCAATGTTAATTTAGGCTAATTGTGTTTGTTTCGTTTTTTCTTCGAGAATATAACGAAAGAACAAGTAACTTTTTTGTTGAGGAAGTTTTAATAAATCAACAATCTCATTAATCGGCCTAAATCTTTCCTAATTAAAAAAGTTGTTTAAATTTGTTGATTATCATGATGATGAAATTTTCTCGAATTATCAACAAATTTAAATTTATAATAATTGCCGATGTTGCCGATTTAAATTAAACAAATGTAAATATTGTGGTCGACTTTCGTTAAAGATGATTCGAAGCCTGTGTGCAAGTTTAAAGATAATGTCGCACGATCAGAACACCGTCCATATTAAGAATCTTTATCATATTTCCTATACTGTTTACTTTAAATACGAACGAATATTAAAGTGTGAATTTCATCAAGATTTATGTGAAACGGAAATTTTATTTTGTAAACTTATACATAACTGAAACGATACAGTTAATAGAGAGAATTGAAGACTTTTTCGACTTTGTTGATCAAGCTCTTTGAGACTTAATGTAAGTGAGTGTGGTGCTGGAGGCTTGAATACAACGGTGAAGAAAAATTATAAATATTTAATATCACCGCATTGTTAGCAATTTGATGCTTATTTAAGTTGAACAAGGCTTATTTTTTTTTAAACTTTTATTAGTTTTTATCTCGGCTACAATTGTGTGCACCACATTCTGGAATCTTTGTTCATTTAACTTGGGAATATCTTTATCAAAGCCGTTGAGTTGTTGGTCGTAAATTAGCTATAAAAAAGAGTGATATTCTAGGTCTATATATGTACAATAAATGAGCCTCGTGGAATTTATTAGTTATAAGAAAACCCATCACAACTACCTAAAGATGAAGTTATCGCTTAATTAAGACGAAAATCTCACAATAATAATTGATCTAATATTAAATTAACGAAATTCTATTAAGACAACACATACAATAGATTGAAATTTATTGGTGAACACTCTTGTAATTTATCATTCAATAGAGTTTTGAACATGACAAGTCTATATCGTTTGGATAGTTTAAATTGAAATTCAATTAGAAATTACTTTATTAAACTAAAACAACCTGTGTGTTGGGTATTCAACTGTCAACATGCGAATTCGATATACGAACACAATAAAACTTGAAGATGTCGATGTTCGCAATTTTCAAACTCTTCGCCAATTAAAAGCGAATTTTTTCGATTAATCTCCGTTGGTAATTTCGATCGTATCTTAAATTAGATTGGTAATTACTCGTTAATAACATCATTAAGACGCTATTCTTTTATACATCTTTTAATAGCTAATAAAATCCTCAATTTACTATCAATTGAAAAATATAGTTGAATATCTTATATTGTAATATCAATTTAAATTCAATTAAATTGAAATTAGATAGAATTATGGAAATCTATTATTTTTTTTTTTATAAAAGAAAATTTCGGCATGTTTACGAATTCGCCTCAAGCCGGTAAACTTATACGGAACGTATATTCATTGGAAAAAAATCCAATTATCTTGATAACAATAATCTTAGGCTACAAAAACTGGACAGTTTTACGTCAATTTTATAAATGAAATTATAATATTCCCCAATATATCATTAAGGAATCTAAATTAAATTTTAATGTAATATTTTAATTACAACTTTTATGATAAAAATGGCGGAGGCGCCAGGTGAAATATTCGTTTTTCGTAATTTAAACACAAATACTAATTCTCTAAACCACCTCCTACTATTTTATGATCATCGACAATTCTTTATCACAATCACGACTTTTGTGGGGTAGAAAATTAAAAAAAAAAATGTAAGCGTAAAACTTGTTACTCACTTGTTGGTGGCGGAGTTCGGTTCTAATTCGACTCTCTGTTGTTGTTGTTGTTGTGCTTTTAGGGTAGCAGTAAAGTCGTTGGTGATGGTAGAATTGTTACTTGTATAGACCATCAGTATGAACGTGAACATCTTTTATATAGGCATCGTAACAGCCCCCGCTAGCGTCCCGACGCACTCATGTACCGCCCTCTTACCAATCAGCTTTAGTCCGTTGCACATATTTACACACACACACATACATTAAACTCTTATCACAATTCATTGATACTGTTATAGAATCTATTACGAAATGCGTGACTAATTACATTGCATCAACGTATATTTACACAAATTCTTGTACGTGTATTTGCTAAAATTTAATATAACAAAAATTGAAAAAATTGCTGTCTAATTAGTTGTCTGATTAAACATTTTTTTACCAAGATTCGAATTGTTTCGTTTTACATTCATATCAATTTCGTTTTTTATTGTCATCGATTTTAATGGAAATTTTTAGATTACATTTACAATTCATGTGTAGGCATCTGAACAGTTACCGTTTTTACAATAAAAATTCTATTTTACAGAAGAAATATATGAAAAATTTTGATCCATCAGTATGTAAATTAGAAAGTAATATTGTCTCCAATTCTTCCAACAATTTCCAATAAAAATTTTCGTTACATATCACAACTTGTAATTTGACAACTTTAAATATTAGAAAATTTCAAACAATAAGTACAACACTGATAAGCTACCAAACCATACAGCATCATCAATGATAACTGTTTATTCCATTAGTATTGAAATAAAATCACTGTGAAAGTTGTGTAGTTCTACAGAATTGAATAATACGCATTGTCTATGAGGAACACACTGTATAAATGATTATTTACTGAAATTTCACACAGTTGTATTTTACAAGTTTTAATATAGATAAACACATATTATCTTTATATGATTCAATAAATAGATGCTATTAAAAATATTAAGAAAGAGTGAAGATTTGTTGGAATTACTGCCTCAAAAGTAGATTCTTAATTAATATAATTGTGCTGATATCCTTATTAATTTAGCTCAGCTATAAAATTTCTTAATGTTTTAATAACAACAGCTTTCAAAATCAATTTTTCTATCAAACATTGGAATTTTCCTCGATGATGCTGGAATTGATTATTCCACAAGATTCATGGATTTTTATAACAGAAGCAATTCGTATTTCAATCTAGTAGTGAGTCTTTTGGTTTTAACGAAAGTAACATGAGAATAATGCGAGTTATACGTTTAATTGACGGTTTTAATAAAGATACTCTTTGACTTTTATCATTCTACAAGAGTTAAAAAGGACAATTTACGACGAACTCTTGAGGTAAACACTTATCTGTTTATATGAATTATTTTGGCTAAAAATAAATAGAATTGAAGCTATAACTGGCTGGAAGTGAATAATGTCTGAACTATGCTTCCATTAGTAATGCTTCGATCTTTCTTAGTTTAAAAAAATTAAAGCTCATTTGTTGTACTTTACTGATAAATCACTTTAGGGCAATATGGATGTGTATATTTAACAAATTTTGATTATTAATTGGAGACGTGTAAATCAAACAATCTTCAATAATTTGAAGATTTTATAATTGCTTATATTTATTGAGAAAGTAACAAGAGAAAACAGTTGTATAAAACACATAATTTTTCTTTTAATTTCGTTAACTTTTCATTATTTCATAAACTTGATCTTTTCAACTTGTTAACACCTATTTTTTTATTTTTCTCCACAACTTTTACATTTACAAATTAAATTAAACTCTAATTCAATAAAGTTTTTGTATTATCATAGCAGATAAACTAAGATCCAATGTTGATTCTGTTACACGATACAAGTGACAGAAATGGGAAGAGAAAAAAGTTGAAATGGTGTTGATGTGTCGATATAAAGACGAGTTTTTCGTTTCACTAATCAAAAATCGAGTAAATATTTTTCTAAAGGGACCAAAGTTAAATATTAGCCTCCAATATGATGACATACCCATGTCAATTAAGATTATAAATATTAATCTCATAAATATCGATTAAGTAAAATGGAAAATACGTTCGAATACGAGAATAGTAACGTAGAATCTTGAAGCTGTGTGTTACCGTTATAAAATGATAAGTCTATTGTAGTGCAACTGACAATAGCCAGTCTTCGACCGATTACTCTCTAATCTGTTCAATAGACTTGGTGAATGCTATCGTCGCAAATCACTCATCTATTCTGACGATTTTACAATTCAACTTGACTTAAGAAGTGGTGCTTTCTTGTTGAAATAAATAAATTTTTCAGTACACATTGGCGAAATAATTAGGTAATATAGTGAAACCTGTCTAAGTTGGACACTCGCCTTGCTATCAAAAACTTTCTAATGTAAACAGGTGTCCAAATTACGGAAAATCTCTCATTTTTTGGAATTTTCATCTACATACCTATGTTCTGAGTCGTTTTACTTATTTAACTCGTTTTTGGAAATCGTGAAATCGTCAAAACCGAGTGCTTTTGACCAACTTTCAAATGAGCTGCAGGGTTCTAATTTTACTAAAATGGTCTCCAAGGAACCACCTACAGATCCTTAAAATATTTTTAATTCAACAACTTTACTCAAATATCAAAACAAGTAAGTAGAATACAATCTAGAAACACAAACAATGTAGTCTCTACTAGGGAAATTAAGCTGCAAGTTGAATGTAAATTAATAAGGGAATAGATGAAGCTTAAATTATTATTTCAGTCTTTCAGTACTTGAAATAGACTTTTTTCACCAATAGTATAATGGAACTGCCAATAAAAACCACTTGCTAAACAGTTAGGTTTTGAAACTACTAAGTTGTTTTATTGACAATTTCAGAATACGAGTTCATATAGTATGACACTGAACAAATAGGGTTGTCTATAAAAAATCCCAACTTCAAATCGCTTTATTTAATTTGATTATTTTTTAATTTTATTTACCTACTTAATTAAAACTATATACCTAACATAAAAATACCTGTACTTGAATTTATAAATGAAAATTATACGGGCTGTTAAAATATTTGATTTGTGACATTGTTCAACAAAGAAAAAGCCATAATTTTCTTCTTTAAATAAAACAAAAATCGATGTTAGCACAAAATTAAAAATGAGTTTTTTCTACTTACCCTCAGTTTTTATTTATTAAAAAAACGAAGTGTCATTTTATATTTCGATGTAGTGTTGCTTCAGTAGAAAGTGTCTCGCCTACAACCCTTAAGGATACTCCACCCTTTGATACAATCAAATAGATAATGTTTTATTATTTTTGACCGAAAACTAATCTCTCGAGTGCGGTTAGCAAAAAATTTGGTTTCATGAAAAGGCATAGTTTTCAAAAATGTCTAGGATATACAGGATGTACCACGGTATTTATTCTCGCAGTTGGCTGTGCTTTTGGTTACGTAATATCGTAACTTGATTCACACTATACATTTATTAATTATTTTTCAAATGGCCGACCCAAACTACGATATCACATAAACAAAATCACAGCCAAATGCGAGAATAAATACAGTGATGTAACGGAAGTATCACAGCGGAGGCGAAACCCTAAACGGATCTCAATAAACATACAGGGTGTCCCGTAAGTCACTCATTTACTTCTAAGGGGCAGTTAGGGGATGAAATTCTAAGTTGAAAAGTCCTGTACCATTTTTTTCATCTCACGCACAGGAAATTAGTTGTTAATTAAATCATGTAGTCAATCGGGTGCTCGATATACTGATAAAAAGATAGCAGGAAATGCGCGACTTACGGGACATCCTGCACTGTGGCGAAAGCTTAACTAAATCGGAAGTGAAAGCGGAACCGAAAAAATATATAAAAAATTAAATTAACAGGTTTGTTAAAATAAAAGCAAACCCAATTACTGTAGCGGTATTTTTTTAATATACATTTACAAGAAATTGCTTGAGATTTACCTGAAGTACCATGTGGACCTCTTCAGGTTAAAATAAGGCTTGCCTTAGTGAAGCAAGCCTTACGATAGCTGGCTAGAATCAAGATAACCTTGTTCAATAAAAAGTTATTTGCCATCAGGTCTAAATGAAGTTGTTCTCAGGATAACCTTGTAAAGTATCTAATTCTTGTGTATTTAGTCTAAACTGAGGTTACTCTCAAGATAACTTAATGCAATAAAGAGTTGTTTGTAATGTGGTCATCTGCTTGATAAGGTTAGGATGAGGTAATTCTCAGGATAGTCTCATGCAATAATTAATTGGCTAACTCCCTATCCCAACTATACGTCACTCCCTCATACTACTAGTAACTAAATTTATCAATTTTCAAACAACGATATATCGCTTATTTTTTGAAGATATTGTGAAATTTAAACGTGCGTTGGATAGAGCATTTCAAGGTGCATGTTCTGAAGCTTTCCATTAAAGGAAAATGTGATAAAATTCGGAATGACAGAGAAAACTGTTGGACCATGTTTTTTTGTACATTTTTCTTCATAGTTAGCTAAAACGTAGCCAATATTATTGATTTTAAATATCTATTGAGTGATTTAGATGGCAAATGAGTAGATCTTTCCAAATCTTCAAGAATTTTCCTGATACGTTTGTTAGTTTTCCCAAACTTGAAGAAAATTAGAAAAACTTTGATCCGTGATTTAGGGCACAATTTTAAAGATAGAGTATTTTACTCTTGTTTTTAGAAAGATATTGTAAGGGGGAAGGAGATAGAGCTCGCTTTTCAGAAAATTTTGAAAATTAAGTGATCTATAGGAAAATTTTGAACCCCATTTTCACCTGTTATTTACAGCTATTAAAATTAATTAATTTGACCGATGATTGGTATCAAAATATAGGAAATTCCATTTTCTTTCACGACCATATCGTAATAATGAAAAAGATTTGAAAATTTGTCCATTGGTAATTTTTTTAACCAAGCATGTTTGTGTTGTGAGCGGTATTGTTGTTGCGATATACCATATCTATCCGGTTTATACCAGATATGCGGACTAAATAACAACAACAATACTGGTCGCAGCACAAACATGCTTAGTTAGTTATAGTTAGTATTATTCGAATTGCCCACCAACTACTAGGAGTTTCGTTCAAATTGTTCATATTTAGAGCGGACACCCGGTATGTTTAAGAAAATCGTCGTAACGAAAGTTTCGGCAAAAAAGCGCTGAAATTTCGTTATAGATCCGTTAAAAATATGCGAAACCCTAATGAAAATGCTACTCCAAAATTTTGCGAAACTGAAAGCGGAAGGCAGTTACACCATCAATAATGAATAGCTATAGTCATATCTTCCCTCTATAGGAGGCAGGTTCCATAAGTCAAGACGGGAATAATAATTTTAGGGGTGAAAAAATGGCGTTGAACAGGTGTTAATTCTCAACAACGTACATTTTCAGCTTGATTGGATTAAGAAATTTGTGTACCTATAAATTAGAAGAAAAAAAAAACAACACGAATTTACATTTTATTTAAACAAAAGACATTAATTAATTTGCATTTAAATGATAATACGGATCTTTATATTTGAGGAAAATCCAATAATTATTTAATCTTATCTATTTTGTTAGTGCTTGAAATCAAATTAAATCAAGTATTTCTATCGTATACACATATGCATCTAAAGTTATGTATTTGTATACAAAATTAGAGAATGTCCTGATAATTTTATACGGTTATTGAAAATTTAATGATTGGAACGCTTCCAACATATGTTGTTGTTGTCATTACAATATTATTATAAACGCTTATCAATAAATAAGTTAACATAAGTTTTTCACCCCTTTTATCTCTGGTTGTTCAGGAAATACAAATATTGATTAATTCATCATCAATTCATGATCAATTGATAAAGACAACTTTTGAGGAATATTCTTGTACAAGTCTTGATTTTATTCACTATTCTTATTCTTCAGTTTTCTTTGATCATATGCCGGTTCAAACTTTATACAGCAAATCACAGAGATTCTCTATGGTTAGAACTTTCAACTAGTGCATTTCGGCCTTCATGCAAATGATATTGGCCAGTGAATCGATCATATAGAGGCGACTCGAGCATAAAAATTTCGTAAATAAGGAACTAAACGACCTACAACCACTTTGTTAGTTCAATAATCAAATAACAACGATGATAAATCTGGGAAAAATATGTTGAATACGTTTATGACTGTATGAAAGTTGAGCTTTTCTATTTCGGCTCGCTTTTTAGCTTACTCCTCAAATGATGTAAATTTTTAACAAAAACAACCATAATTTATCAATTATTAGTTTATGAAATATGTATGCACACAATATTTGTACGTATTGAGCATAGTTTAATCTAACTATCCATAAAAATGACAGAATCTATTTTCTTTTTGATAAATGACTAGACTGTAAGCACCGTTATGGGGAATGTTTATCTAACTAGAATACAAAATAAGGTGAGCTATAACAATTAGATGCTTCATTGCTTTGAATATTTAGTAATTTTCAACAATATCTTAGAATAGAAGAGAAGATGAACAAAATCCAACAATAATGTTCGTTATTTTTAGCCAAATACTTACTGTATCGATTAGTGAAATTTTCAGTTAACCTGATAACATCGTACTCTATTTTCCAACCAGGTCAATCCACTATAGTTCAACTGGCATGAACTTTAAATTCATAAAATGTGACCCCGTCTATTATTATTGAAATATTGGTAATTTTTTAATTATAATTCTTTATAGTCGATTAAAAGGGACGCAAAAAATATTGTTTGTAAAGAGGATGTAATCAATTGAATACAATACGAGCTCTTCTATACACATGAGATTTGAATTTCATAGTGGAAATAATTGTACTCACTAGATTAATTTGTTAATAATGATGCCGTCTTAGGAGGTTTGCTTATAAATTGGTCAATCGTAAAAGATATCCTAGGATATGTAGGGCTGTTGCTGTCAATATACCAAATTCGTATGAAACTCCTGTTAGTTGTCAGGCGATTCGAATAATAATTTGATGATTTTTAGGGTGAGTCCCAGAGAATATTTCAGCAAAAGTAGGACCCAGTAGCTTATTTTAAAAACGATCCAACTTTCGAAAATGTAGCAAGGTCCACGGACAGGCTTGACTCCAGATTTCCTTTAATGTGTATTCATCAGTGAGTCATCAGGTTTTAGTACTGTACTATACTGAACATAATTTAATATTTTCTTCTTACATGTTGAATTTGAATTGTTTCTAATTGTTTGGATGCGAATAAGGGAGTCCTTTGATTGAACAGGACTCTGGTTTGCAGCCCATGAAGACCATGCCTAAGCCCGCCTCTGCCTATAATCAACATTCTTCAGGGGTGGCATAAAAGTAACATTACTAACTGTTTTGTGAAGCAAGGATCAAATTATCCTTAAATTCTGCATCTTCTGTGTAATATTTCAACATTCATCATTTTCGTTGAATTTTTGATTATAAGGCAAACATCTCGTAGATCTTAAAGAACAAATTTCTGTTATAATATAGAATCTTTGGATTTACAGTGAAATTCGCATACTACTGCAAAATCTGTTTTATCCCTTTCTAATAGCATAAACTTAGTTAAAAGTAGCAGGTACCCCTTTAAACAGTTTTCTTTAGTAAGCACACAATGCTTAGATCTGCACAATTCATATAAAATAGTGTAGTACTTATCGGTAAAATGGTGAATGATTAAAATATATATTTGCTCTAATAGGTTACAAATAGGGGTGGATTATCGAATCAGTCTTTTCTTTGGGGTAAAGGAACACGATTTTAAAATTTCTACAATTCAAATATAAAATATCGTATAACGGTTACTGGTTACTTTTACGAATCAAATCAAGCAGATTATTGGCAAGAATTGAGGTGTATTAAAAAGTAGAAAATCAAAAAAAAAAACAACACGAAAATAATTTAATAGTCCTTAAAAATCAACACATTGCTCCCAATTATTTTTAATTAAAACTAAGTTAACATTTAAGCTATAGTTTGACCATATGCGATAAATAACAAAAATATTCATAATGAAAGAGTTTTCCGAAAATCAACCGATTCACACAATATTTTGATGTGCATTATTTTATATAAAAAACAACACATTATAAAACTCTTCAGTTATTGAACAGAAGCATTAAACCAAGCTATTTGAATGATGTTCTTTTGATCAATCATGTGTATGTAAATTAGTTTCGATTTACTCTTGATTGAATAGATATTCAATATTATACCGGTGCGGATACAGGGGGTGCCACCAGTCTAAGATTTTAACATTGATCACAGGTTCTAAAACGATTAATATATTATCACTACTACCACCATTGCCACCTATTGGTGGTGATTTTAAACATTGTATTTCAGATCCAAACCATAATTGTAATTTATGATAACGTAATTCTGATGATAGATTCAATTGTGCTGATTTTAATGTTAATCCTAAAACTGGCACCATTGGTATTAAATATTTACATGTTACTTGTAAAATACGACAACCATCATCTTGATTTGCATAAATATCATCTAACATTTCTAATAGATCTGGTTTTTGTTGCATTCTAAATTGATGTTGATTTGGTTGTTTATTATTAGATTTCAATTTAAAAAAATAAACACAATCTTTACGTATTTGATGTGTCCACATCGATATACATTGCATCTGTTTTAAAACATCTGGATGTTGATCGATACGTTCAAATGATTTGTAATAATTTATAAATGGTTCATACATAAAATATAAAGCACGTATAACTGATGTTCTTAAGCCATATTTACGTAATAAACATTCTGGTTGTAAACGTTCCGGTAGATTATTTGGACTTTTATAATAACGTTTATATAATGAAAACCAAAATTTTGCTGTACATACAACTTCATATGAAGCTTTACAAATACCAGCAAAACGTCCAACATCTTCAGGATGTATATATTCAGATATTAAGAACCATATATCGATTGGATATTCATTGCCTGTTGTTGATTGTGCACTAATTGAACAAATTTTTCTACGTCGACGTGTTGTTGTTTCTATTATTGGTTTTTGTATATTATAAGAAATGGTACCATCATCATTAACTGTTTCAACAAATTCACCATCATATTCTTCATTCTTTTCGTCCCAACTTTTATCATCAACTTCTAATTGTTGTTTTAAAACATTATTAACATTAGCTGTGGCTTTTTTAATGCGATTTTTACAAACTGAAGAATTAGCAAAGTCGTTGATTGTTACATCTGAAAAATACAATTGAAAAATAATAATAGAGGAATAACATTTTATATATTTTTTCAAGGTTTTAAATCACAATTAACATATTTTAGCTCAAACAAAACTTTCTCAAAATAACATGATTTGATAATATGGTGAGTTGTAAATGAAAGAAATCATTTACTTTACTTATTATTTTGTTGAACTGGAATACAATCAATCAAAAAACAGAATGCCTTAAATTACAAAAACTTTCACAAAAAAATACTAGAAATAAGAACGTCTATAAAAAGTAAGGATTCGAACAATTATTTTTTTCGTTTCTGCAAAAATAACGGTTTTTCGGTTCAGTTCAAAATGGTTAATTTTCAAATTCTTCAATTTCACCCTAAAAGCCTCTTTACATAATCCGATTTTACATCCGAGAAATTTCATCCGATTTTTTCAGCACAGAATGGTCTCTAATTTTATCCGATTTACCAAAAAGTGTCATGTGCAGTATACTATTTTGAGAATTTGGTTCTTTGGTGATCTCGTGTCGTTTAGTATCAGCTTGTCTGTTGTCTGTTAGTGCCTACGTACACATGCAACTCACTACTACATAATGTAAAGATGAAAATATCTGGGATTCGAGATGAATTCGGATATCAAATCGAATAGAAAAATCGGATACAAAACTCGGACAACGTAAAGGGGCTTTACGAATAACTCGTAGATCTTCTTAACAGTGATTCTTTTCACTTTTTTTCCCATTAAATTCTAGAGAAAATGCAAAACATTTCCACCGGCTCCACAATAAAATGAAGTAAAACGAAAAAATCACTGTTGGGAGGGTCTACGAGCTGTTCTTAGACGTTTTGCGTGCTTTGTTCGTTTTTGAAAATTGTAGGACAGGGGTAATAAGGGTCAAACCCCCTTCGATAATTTTTTATTGTCGGGTTTGTTTAAATGACCACAGGTGGATGATAGTAGCCGCTATCATCCACCATCATCTAAGCCATCTATTTTCTTTCCATCTCTTTCTAATTTTAGTATGTATGTATATGTAAGTGAAATTGAGAGGCACCCAAAGTTTTCCAAATGTACCATCGATTTCACAAAAAAGTGACCTGCTCTTGAGCGATAAATATTAAGTTTTTCGGTTTGTGTAAGCAAATAGGGAGAAGGATTTAGAACGAGTGTGTTGATTAAATATCTTTTTTGCCAAAATCTGACCTGTGACAATTCTGTTATATTATTATAACCTCCTTGTGTAACCTGTTTTACACAGACCCACAAAAGGTGGTCACTTTTTTGTGAAATCGATGGTACCTAATTCAGTCTCCAATGCTATATAAAATTCAGTTTTGAGGCATTTTTCAAATTCTTAAGAAATCCCTATTTTGTATGAGTACTTTTGTGACATTTATATGAACTTATAAGCGACTTTAAATTGCTAAGATTTCCAAGTTTTTAATTATGTTATAAGCACATTCCAATTGTAATCTATTCGATAATTCTATCGTTATCTTATAAAAATCGCTGGTTCTCTTACAATATCTAACAAAGACCATGAAATATTGTGCAATTACTAAAACAAAGAATAAATAACAATAATCGAATACTAAAACATTAATAATATGCTATATGAATCTAAAACATCATATTTACAGATTCTATAAATAATTAATTAAAATCAATTATTGAAATTTTAAACAAATTAATTTACCTGCTAAACTATGGGAAGTGGATTTTTTTCCTGATCTTTTATATCTCGACATTATCGTACACAATTTCAATCGATTGTCAAATCATCAATAATACCATAAAGAAGAGAAATTCAATAAAAAAATTACGTGAACAATAAACAATACGACCATCATTACGAATTTCCATGATGGACTACTCGTCGATCAACTGTCAAAAAAATCCTAGACAACCACCTGTCAACAACATTGAGGTTATGTCGTCAACCCACACGTCATTGTTATATTTCTTGATTCTCCACCTATTTTCCGCTAAAAATCACGATAAATATTTTGTTATTTTTTATTAATTATACTAATTATAGTGTTAAATATTATGAATATATAGAAATAATAGTGTATTTATTGTGACATCTGTTGGACGGTAGTTGAAGTCCATGGTGGTTTCGTGTCAGGTTCTTGTATTATCGATACGAATCCGGTCGGTTTTGACATTGGTTTTAAAATGGCTGTCAGATCGGGAGTTTGTGTATGTAGTTTAGGACGTGAGGGATGGAATTTGTAGGTGTGTCATAGTGGTAATTAAACGATAATGTTAATAATAAGAATTATAATTAATGTGACAATGTATCAGTGTTTATTATTAAATCGATCCAATAGTGGACATATTTGTTTTAGTTAATGTAAATGTTTAGACAGTTTCGTTAGGGGTTAGAACTAATATACATTCATATAGAAGAAATTTTGTATATATCATATAGATTTTAGGCCAAAAAAATAAATAAACACGAAGACGGAATAATCAATTTTTCGATAATTTGTGTGATTTATTATAATTATTTGTATATATAGTATATAACGTGGGTTTAAATTAAAATTTGCAACCATGTGGAATATGATGTGTGATGTGATGCCGACAATATCGGAGGACAGCATCAGCCAGAGGAGTTCCCAATTCTCTGGTGAAGATGCCAATTTTGAACAACTGATGGTCTCTATGCTGGACGAACGTGATAAATTAATGGATAGTTTAAGGGAGACACAAGAACGTTTAGGTGAAACTGAAATGAAATTGGCTGAAGTTGAGAAAGAACGTGATTCACTACAGAGACAAATCGCCGCTAATCTACCACAGGTAAGAATTATAACGATCGAATCTGCCCCCTATAATATTCCCCCCTTTCTTTTTTGTTGATACTTTGATTATTTCGGTAAATGATCGACGAGATATTTGTGTGCGACATTCGGTATATATCATTTTGACGGATGGATGCGAGTTAGTGGTGGTGGTGGTGGTGGCGACGGCGACGACGGTTACGACGACGGCGGCGGTGGTGGCAATCATGAGCGTGTGCGGTAGTCTAAACTGCCACTTGGAGCTTTATCGATTCCCCCGGTGAAGCTCCATATACGCCATTTTCGTAACTACCATCAGGTTCTCACAGGGGGTGATTTTCTATTATTATTATTATTATTATTATTATTATTATTATTCTTATTATTATTATTATTATTACTAATATTTATTTAAAATACAAACTATATTTACACATATTTTTTATCAAAACCGTCAATATTTTCTTTGATCATTATAATAAACTTCTACATAACATCCCATTGAAATTGGTGCCATTCATGGTTGAAATTGACCTGAATTTTATACAAGATTTGACCTATTTCCTTCTAACTTATTATCAGTTTTATCGATTGTGGAAATACCAATCCGTAATGTATATCATGGACTTTTTACCGTACATTATAGTAAAAATTTAAACCTTCAATTATATCTGACATTACAATAATTCTTTATGTTATACAAGAATCGTAACATCAATCATTATGGTATTAGTCGTGCAATTTATCGGATGAAGCGAACGCAAAGTCTGATAATACGGTATGTACCATAAAGATTGACGTTACGATCCGTGTAACATACAAAAATTTATGTGCTAGCGTAAAAATTAGTGTCTGACCGAAACAGGATTGACAGCCAAAACCGAATCTTCGGCCTCGGTCTTAGAATATAATCGCGCCGGCTGCTGATCATGAGGCACGAACACACCCGAACGAATTGCGACGATTCCCGAACACTGAGTTTCGGTGCCTCCAAAGTTTCGACCGATTTTTGGTTGAATTCGAAACTATTACCGAAACTAAACTTTTTGACCAAAACTGGCCGAAACAGAAACCGAAATCGAATCTTCGGTCGGTTACTAATAAAAAAAACTTGAGCATATGTCTTGTTGAAAGGAACTTCTTGGAGGACCGTTGTGCCCGGCGTTTGGGCCTACTAGGGCATCAATACAAATGTATTTTGTCCTTCAATCAACCATCAAGTTGGCCGAATCAAGTTACGATACTACCTTACCAAAGGCACAGCGAATTAGGTACGAGAATAAATACTGTGGTACACCCTGTAAAATCACACTTTTTGTTTTAGGGCCTGTTGGTAGGCTCCTTGGATGTTCTATCATTAAAAAGTTCGTTTTCTCCTCGTTTCCATAGTAACTATTTGTAATAATAATAAACCTTATTATAGTACTCATTTCAATAAAGTAAATCATTATGGTCCCCAGTCTGATAAGGTGAATCTTTATAGTCCTCAAATTAATCTATTTATATTACTTTATGATTTATGACACGTTGGCATTTAAATATTTTAATGATTATCTCGTTCTCGTATTTGTTGTAATTTTTATCCTTTTATTTGATTCTTTTTTTCTAATTCGAATTAGAAGCTTCTCTACTTACATACATACAAGTCGGTTATTTTCCTGTCTGACATGTAATTAGATAAGATAAGTGTATGTTTTCCTTTTATTATTTTATTCCAAATTTCCCATCATGTTGCATCATTAGATGTTTATTTTTTTTTTTCAACAAATAAAATTCAGTAAAAAATGATTACGAGGCGTCATTTTATGGTGAAAATTCATTTTTAAAATATCGTGTCTATGTACACTAGCGATTAAAAAAAGAGACCGAGTCTTAAGCGAGAATTTCACATATTTTCGTTAGTATGAGTCAGGTTGTTTCTCTCATGAGGGTAAGAAGATGGGTGGGTAGGAGGTATTGGAGCTACTTTCAGCCATAGCAAATTTTTAGAAAGTATTTTTTTTTCTAATTGAATATCTTTCTTCCCAAATTCCGACCGCCCTCATAAACCTGTTTTACACAGCCGCACAAGAGATGGTCTCTTTTTTTATCACCACTGTACAAGACATGGCATTTTAATTAACGGAAACTGTACTGAAAACCGAAAAAAGCGAAATTTTATCCGGAACGAAATTCGGAGCTGAACTGAAAACAGAAACCGTATGTTTTTTGGTTCAAGCATACTTAACACGATCTTTTTCTCTGTTTTCTTTTCATTTTCAAATAAAACCACCCGGGGTTGAGATTCCAGACTTCAATGATTTCAATTTTTGGTTTATACGCAGTTTATTTAATTCTAAGGGATGCATATTTTGTCGTGTCCACACTCAAGTTTAAAGGAGATAATTAGTGGTTGAAGTTACCCCTGCAAAATCAGATTTTTTAAATACCTCTTTAACGGTTCAATATTCTTTAATGGCTTAAAAACTAGATGATAGAGATACGCTAGTGCTATCAAAAAGTGTAAATCAAGTTTCTATTCCTTGTTGTTTTTATGTTTTTTGCGATTTTCTATTCCTTGGTAAAATATATTACCATAAAATTTTTTTAAACAATAGAAACTTTCAAAATTTAAGTCACCTGTTTGAGGGTTTTTTTTGTATTTCTGGGATAACTGCTTGAGGGTATTTTGAATTGAACTAGAAACCGAAAGAAACGGTTTTTTGCAAAAACAAGAACCGGAACCGAACAGATAATTTCTTTTAAATGAACCGGAACGAAAACCGGAACAAAAAACCAACGGTTTGAAGCCCTGTTTTAAATAAGCACATAGGAAGAAGCATTGGTATTGTTATATTATCTATAGATAAGAAAGAACTATTAAAGAAGTTTTTTATAATGTTTATTTTTCCACTCAATCTTCTTTTATGCAAAACTCCTATGAACGGATGATTCTGGTCTCTCTTTCAATATAGTTCATTAAGATGCTTAAGTCGCACAGTTCGTAAATTAATTTGAAAAGAAAACACTAAACGGGTGGTTTTCTAGAAATTAGACACTAAGAATTCTATATAACAATCTTTTGTAAGCAGCAAAAATTGATAAACCTTTATGTGGATAGACATAAGACTTAATTTTGGTTATTCTTGGAGTTTTTTTCTTCGATATAAACCAATTAAAAGCATACCTAGTTAGTAAACATGTAAATAAGTAATTTTCTCATCGCTATCACAGAAGTGGTGATTTTCTAGAATTTAGAAGTCCTGTCCCTAATGCAACCATCTCTGAAAGAATTCTGAAAATTTCTATTTTATAAGAAGCAAATTTTAATAAGCTTTTGTGTGAGAGAAGATCAGGCTTAGGTACTTCAGAAACTCTTAATTCTGGATGAATTATATCCTAATTTCTATTTTGGCCATTTAGACTTTTTTAGAGCATAAAAGCATTATTTTGAAAAAGCGTCTTTCAGTGAAAGGTTGGTCATGCTTGTTTGAAAAAATCTTAATTCATTGAACATCAGATATGTCTTAATTATACTGATTGATATATTTTAGCCCCCACATTATAAGTACTATATTCTACAATTTAGAAATCTTTAGACTAGTACAACTAGCACTGTAAGAATTTTGAGAAGAATTATTTTGTAGGAAGCAAAATTGATAAACTTGTGTGCGAGCTAAAGAATGCAATTTCAATGAAGGTCATGCTTATTTCAGAACCTCTAAATTCAGCTCTAATTATGCTTAAAATTTTATTTTGATCGGCCGTAAATTTTCAAAATCTCTATGATTGAAATATTAATAAACAAAACTTGCGTGGTATCTAGTGACAGGATTTATCAAAACTAAGAACACGATTTTAAGACACTATTTACATTTACTTAACTATTGTTAACGCTAAATATGCTCTAGAAATTAATTAGAACAACTAATTATATTACTGCATTCTTTGTAGAAGGTGAATTTCGTTAAAAATTTGTACTAACAATAAGTTTAATTTAAAGTTTCATATTGTCTTTATTGTAACATGAACTTGTAATTGGTTTATTAGTTTACAATACAGAAGTTGTTCAATTTTTCTGGATAATTTAATTTTTGCTTCTAAATACATTACATTTTCAAATGGACTTTTCCTTTAAGAAGTTTTCAATTTACTTTTTCCACCTTGTTTTATTGCACTCCTCGTATTCGTCTATTTTAACCTGTCTTATTCTCAACAACAGACAGTTACGTTCACTATAAAGCTCATCTGTTTTGTACAGAATAGAAATTAAAGCTTTATTCTTCTTTTGTTTCTGTTGTGTAAACTGTTTGATTACCTTTAATTTAATGTTTTGTAGAAATTCAACATGTGTACTTAAAATTTATAAAGGTTGATTAAAAGGGTAAATTTAATGTTAATTTTATTGAAATCATTGATTAGATGGATAAAAATTTAAATCTTTTGTTTTACGTGTTCATTTCAAATGCAATAACTACAATTCAATATCAGAATTCCTTTAATTAATGCTTAAAGAACACTTATATGATAATTTCCTGTTTATTATATTGAATTCACCTGTAATTTTAATCATGATGCATATACGACCTCATTTTTTTCTTTCTTAATAATAGACTAAAGAGGAATAAAGTAATAAAGAAAGAAAGAAAGAAAGAAAGGGTAGTAGCAGCTACTTATTGTTGGAAATTGGGTTAAGTGTAAAAATGTGCCTGTGCAACAGAAAATTATCATTGTCTTTTTAAATTTTAATCTTGTTAGTATTCTTGTTGTCATTGTTGATTATTTTATGATGATGATGATGATGATGATGATGATGATGATGATGATGATGATGGGTTAGACAACAACTTCAAAATACATCCTTACAAGTATTTTTGTCGAGTATTTTTGAATATTATACCTATAATTTAGTGAAATTGTTTTATTATACAAAACTCTAATACTTTATGTGAGTATTTTATTTTAAATTTTTAACAATGATCCTTGTTTGAAGGATGGAATTATAGCTCCAATTTAAATTTTTGTCTTCTTTTATTCTTATATTATATTGTGTTAATAAAAAAAGTATTAAGTGTATTAAAATAGGATTAAGATACATGATAATATTTCTTAAAGTTGGGTGAATTAATATTTTAGATGAGAAATTTATCTTTTTATACTCTCCGTAAATTAAAACTATCCGTATTTATTAACGTAGATACTATAAATCCATGGATAATACTGGATTTTTTCCTTTTTTTTACACTTAATCATTAAGTAGAAGATCAAATTAAATACCCATTGTTTTCTATTTTTTACTTAAAACGATTTATTATCGTTGTCATTATTATTAAAACATTTCGGAAATGTCATATAAGCTTTGGATTTTGCAATAGAACATTTTACAGTTGAAAAATCATTAGGAATTCTATTATTTGTCATTGAAAAGTATCTATTAAAGTCAGAAACACTTCGATAATAAATATTTCCGCAAGTAGAAGAAGATTCTAGATGATGATAAAGGCAATATTAAGTATAAACAAGGGTGCCAAGTAGGATAAAACAGTATTAAGATTCTACAAGAGTAATATAACAGGATGATTTATGTCGCATGATAAGTTCTTATGGTAACTGCCATTATTTGGCGAGCGATTCGAAAAAGATTTCAAATATTCCTAGGAGGGTAGCTGAAGATCATTTTAGCAAAATTAGAACTTTGTAGCTCATTTGGAAGTCGGTCAAAAAAGCTCGTTTCTGGCGACGTTGTGGTTTTCAGACAGAAACTAAACACGCAAAACGACTTATTGTTAGAACGACTCTAGTATCCTCCCAACATTGATTTTTTTCGTTTTTCGTTCTAATTTAATTCTGGAATAGTTTTTTTCTAGAATGCAATGGAGAACGAAAAAATCAATGTTGGGAGGGTCTCCATGCCATTCTTACAATTAGTCGTTTTGCGTCTTTAGCTTGTTTTTGAAAATCGCTACCTTGTCCAAAATGAACGTTTCCTGACTGACTTCCAAATGAGGTCCTAATTTTGATAAAATGTTTTCTAGAGACTCTTATAAATTTACTGATATACCGACTTTCCTAGGATCTTTTTACCAAATTACCGGGAATTGGAAAGTCGATATACATATGTATTTGCAATATGTATTTGCATTTGCAATATGTATTTGCAATATGTGGTATTAAAAGTAACAGGTCAGTGTTAAAAGCAGGACTTCGAGCTGGAACTGAACTGAAAACCGAAAACCGGAAAAAACCGAAATTTTGACCGGAACGAAATTCGGAGCTGAACCAAAAAAACCGTTTTTTCCTTCTTTACTTCCTGCTCTGGAACTGCGTCAAAACTCCCGATTTCGATGATTGTCGGTATAAAGGTCGTTTATTTTATTTGCGTATTTTGTCGTTCGTGCCCATACTCAAGTTTAAGGGAGATATTTCGGGTTGAAGTTACCCCTGTAAAATTAGATTTTGCCATATGTAGGTACAGATATCCCTTGAACGGCGCAATATATTTTTAATGACTTAAAAACTAAATGATAGGTATTGATTTTCTAGGGTTATCAAAAAATGTAAACCGAGTTTTTATTGGGGGCTAAAGTTATAGATATAGATGATTATATGCCATTTTTTATGTTTTTTTTGTGATTTTCTACCCCATGGTGAAACATATCGTTATGAAAATCATTCTGCTTATAAAAAATTACCAAATAAAAGTTCCTTGTTTGAAGGTTTTTCGGTATTTAAAATATTTACCGTTTAAATACATAACTTAAGGGTTTTAGCTCTAGGAGTAGAATTTAAAAATTAATCATTTTGAACTGAACCGAAACCCGAAAAACCGTTATTTTTGCATGAACAAAAATCAGAACTGAATCGATATTTTATTGAAGGAATCGTTATAAAAACTTGAACTAAAATAATAACTGTTCGAAGCCCTAGTTAAAATTAAAAATCTGATAATCTGTGATAGTTTTTCGACAAATAATATTGACTGATACAGTTGGGAAATGTGTCTCGGTAGGTGTGTTTCTACAAACTTTCCTACTCGCAAGATAAAACCTCGGTTTTCACATTTGTATCATAAATAACTATTCTACAATTAGTACTGCTTTAAGATAAAAAATACAAGTACGATTCTGTTTTTTTTTCATTAAAAACAATTACAAGTTTACGTAAGAATTCATTAGCACACTTATAGGAATTCATTGTTAATTGAAAAACGTAATTATACTGATAACTTACAGATGTATTTTTTAATAGTGTTGTTATTTTTTAATTGAAGTTGTTTTAGGAACGTTGAACTTTGTAATTAGTCGATAGATACTATTAAATTTTATGTCGTGTTTTTTTTAGCGAATTTTTTTAAAAAAAATTAGCTAATGACGAGATCCTCACTTTTGCATTTCCGAAAAATTTTTGCACAGAAGTTCGTTTTGGGACCTAAGGAACCCATATCCACCGTTCGTTAAAATTTTTATATATATATATATATATATATATATATATATATATATATATATATATATATATATATATATATATATATATATATTTATATATATATATATATGTATATATATATATATATATATATATATTTATATATATATTTATATATGTATATCCACGATAACTGCCGTAAAAATACACCAACAGAACATATAGCCACCTGAGATAATCGATTTTACTGCTTATACTCAAAAAAGAGATTTTTGCATTTTTCTTGCGAACCAACGAACCGATTTTGATGATTTTTTTTCTGGGTCATAGAGAATGGTCGGCTCTACTGTTATTTTAATTTTCATCAAAATCTAAGCAAATGTAATATTGAAAATGATTTTTTTTAACATTTCTTCAGCTCTTATTCCAAAAGTGTTGGCCCTACCAGTCTGGCCAACGAACTCATCCAAGCTATCACAAAGACCGATTTTTGTACCAAGTTTCATTAAGATTGGTGTATTTTTACGGCAGTTATCGTGGATATACATATATAAATATATATATATATATATATATATATATATATATATATATAAAAATTTTAACGAACGGTGGATATGGGTTCCTGAGGTTCCAAAACGAACTTCTGTGCAAAAATTTTTCGGAAATTCAAAAGTGAGGATCTCGTCATTAGCTAATTTTTTTTAAAAAAATTCGCTAAAAAATTGAATATCGCGGGGGGGGCAACTAATTTTGACAGTTAATATTAGACGCAAGGCCTGCTAGAGAATTTCGCTTGAAAAAATCAAGCAGGCCTTGATTAGACGTATTAGACAAACAACAAACTTCATTATTATTTTTTTTTTTAGTGTTTCTTATTGTTTGTGGATTAAAAGTATTTTTCAATAAAAATCATAAATATTAAAATAACATCGGGAAATGAATTTATTAGTTGATTCAATGTTATTAAAATATATTAATTGTCAGTATCATAAGAATGTTTTGCAATTAATATTTCAGTATGTAGATACATAAAAAAATTCGCTATATAAGGTACTTGCTGCCTTTTGAGATTTTTTTTTTGTTATAAATAACATATGTTTCAATTTTAAAATGCTATATCTTTCTCCCCTTTTTTTCGTATCCAGAACAATTTTAAAACTATTCCATGAAATTGTTTTAAATGATCGTGATAATTAACTCTTATAATTAAATAACAGTGTTCTATGTATTATATTATATCAGAGACATGACTAGTTGAAATATTGTAACCATTTATTTTCTACACTTTTTCTTCGTGTTGTTTCTCTTCTAGTTTCATCAATTTTTCACGTTTCAAATAAGAAATTGATAGATTTAAGTGAAAATGGGGTAGTGGTAGAAGAGTAGTCGTTATAATAGTAGTTGGATGGTTAATAGAGATGAACCAATCTTCTTCTTTTTCGTCTATACAAGTAGATAGAGATCGATGCTTATCAATATTGATTAATGTTTGTAAATTTATTAGTATATACCTATAATTTAAATGCCAATCTTGTTGAACTTCCTGTTTATTAATAGATTAACCTTTAATAGATTAGTTACAATTACAATTTAAACACAATTACGTGTTTATTGTTTGACAGTATTTATAAAATGAATCATTTAAATTACGTAAATTGTAAGCTTTTCAGTAATTAATTAGTTCGTCTATATGTTAATGATAACAATCTGTTTACCAAGTTATAACAATGTTATATTGTATTTAATATATTATACATATGTATAGAAAGTTGGTTTTAAAGCGAATTTTATACAATTGAAGGAAATTTTTTCGTTAATTCTTTTTCAATTATAGAAATTATTAGTAGAAATTAAATCAAATTTTAGATTTTTGTAACATAATTCTCTATTGTTAGTAGTAAGGGGCGAACGAATAATTATTGTAGTTTGTCTGGCATCTGGTATAGTGGCTACAAATAGATCATGTCTACACTGAAAACTGATTCAGATAGAATTTTGTTTTTAAAATTTTTAATTCATAATAGACTGTTTCTTATAATACAGATATTAAATATTTAAATAACTTCGAATCGATTATTTTGTATTCAAAAATAGATGACTGTTATTTATAAGTTTTTAAAAAGATTTGTGTGTAATTTGTCTACTTGATTTCAGCCAACTTAACTCTAAACTATTTTGAATATATCAAAAAAATCAAGTTGATCATTCTAAAATAATCGCACTATGTCTTTCCTTAATGATGTTATTATTTAATCACCTTGACATAATTAAACCATCTAATGGGTTTTTTTTGTCTTTATTTACAATACTGTTTCAACTCAAGTGGATTTAGTCAATGGCATAGGCACTCTTATAATTTTCCTGTTATCATAAACAAGTAATTTATGGGAAAAGTACGGTGATGATTCGGTACAAGGTTATAGTCATCAATTATCATTTTTTGTTAGATTGATTTATAAACCGGTAGAAAAATTCAATGCCAAAATATAGCAAGTTCGTGTTCGGGGTGAAAGATCAGCAGTGAAGTCCTTAATTTTCGAAAATGTCTAAAAATGTAATTAACTTTTTACAATTCATTAGTAAAAATTAATAACAGGACAATTTTCAAAAAGTAGACTAAACATTGAGAAATTGACTTAAAAATAAACTAAAAGATTCTAAATCATTAGGTTTTCGCAATCTAATACACAAAATTTAATAAAAATTGATGATTTAGTATGAAAATGTCTTAAAATCTAACAAGAGCAAGATAATTAAAAAGAATTTATTATTGTCATGCCGCTGGATAAATTATCAAAATGTCCATTATGTAGTGGTGATATTCAAAAATAATTGTAGGAAAATTCATTAGCAAGTTTTGTTAATTAAAACGAAATTTTAAGAAAAACTTAATGAAAGTTTCAGAATGTAAAAAATATGGAAACTAAATGAAACTTTAAATTAAATTTTGTGTAAAATCCTTAATTTGTCTAACAAATAGACAAATACAGGGTGTACCACGGTATTTATTCCCGCAGTTGGCTGTGCTTTTGTTTACGTATCATCGTAGTTTGATTTGGTTATTTGAAAAATACACTAACAAATGTCAAGTGTGAATCAAGTTACGTTACTACGTCACTAAAGGCACAGCCAATTGCGAAAATAAATACCGTGGTACACCCTGTATAATGCAAATATTTTCTTATACATATGAATGAATCGAAATTTTTGATATATCAGAATATGCCACAACTGTTAACGTTGAATTTAACCAATTTTGATTTATTTATTCAATGACTATCGTTGGAATTTTTGACTGAACATGTGGTTAAAGAAAGTGTTTTAGTGTAAAATTTATTTATTTAATATTTCTGATTAATGTTTTTTTTTTTTAATAAATAATAATTTATTACTTTTGATTAATTCACATGGACTATTTATGAAGCATCATTAATAATTGTTAATAAAAAGTCTAAAGGTTATCACTGTTATTAGAAATTAACACATAGTAATTATGATAAGGAATTTTTAGAAAGCATTACTAAATTTATGCAACAGATTATTTGCTTATCATTGTTATCACTTATACATTTGCTACTAATACGATGAAAATTATGAGTGAAATCAAATTATGTTAATTGAAATAGTAGCTGTTTTTTTTAATTAATTTTTATAATTAGTAATAGAAAAAAAGACGTGATTTCTAAATAAATATAAGAAATATTTTTTTGTCAAGAGACTTTTTCTCTTTTCAAATATACCTACCATTATTGTTAGTGTTTGTTCAGTATTTAATTTCAAATCATTCTAAAATAGTATAGGGCTGTGCTTTATTTTGGAATTTTTCCCACCATTTTTACTCAACAAATCAACTTAAACAAGCTTTTATTTGTAGTATACAGGGTGTCGGTTTTAAATGTGGCCGATTCATATGAAACTCGTATTATTTGACCAACGATTCGAATAATTTTTCAAGGATTTGTATGGAAGTCACTGGAGACTATTTTAGCAAAATTAGAACCTCGTAGCTCATTTGGAAGTTGGTCAGAAAACGCTCGTTTCTGAAGATGTCGCGATTTTCAAAAACTTACACATGTAAAATGACTGATTGTTAAACTGACTTAAGGTCATCCCAACATTGTGCTTTTTCGTTTTTCTTAGTCGTTTTATTTATTTAGCTCGTTTTTGAAAATCGTAATCTTGTCCAAAATAAGCATTTTTTGATCAACTTTCAAATGAGCTACGAGGCTCTAATTTTATTAAAACGGTCTCAAAGGACTTCCTACAAATCCTTAAAATATTATTCCAGTGGCTCTTCAATTAATAGGAGTTTCATAAAAATCGACCATATTTAAGACCTAACACCCGGTAATAGATGAAAGCTCAAATGACTGGAAATTAAAAAAAAAACCTGTCCAGTACGAATTGAATTGTGATACTTTTTTTTAAGTGTAAACAATATTTGAACGCAAATCACGTTTTTTTCTTACAAGATTTCATCCATTAAAACAAGATTTTGAAACGTCATTATGGGATTTTACGCGATTTCATTGATGTGGTTTTACACCTGAAGATTTTATCGCTTGGTTAGTAATGCAAGTTGTTTTGTTGTATCCTTGCAAGGTCGACTAAGACAACTCAACCAGACATTCTTTCTTTTGCGTTACTTTTTCTCACCACTAAGCTTGTATCATTCTAGTCATATTACACTCCTCTTAGACTTTTTTTCTTAAGGTTTACCCACATTTGTGTGGTTGACGGTGAATGAATTTATTGTTAATTATGTTATATTTAGAAAAATACCATTAATTAAATACATTCTATTGGCTAACAAATTAAAACGTTTTAAAAGTGTAGGCGAAAAATGATTGTGATTAAGTTGAAGAAGCGAAGGCGGTCGAGTACTGTCATGGTAGATTATGTGGGTGGACAAATCAAATCCCATCCGATATCATTTACGATCATTTCTCTTCGTTAAGTTAGATTTACACTAAAAACAAATTTACTATTGTATTGTATAGTAAATTATTTTTGATTAGGTATTAGTACATATCTGAATCAGCTTCTAACTATTCCATACTTTAGAGTTTATTTTTTCTTGCGGTTGCTTTCTATAGACATATTGTAAATCTGTGAATGGTCTTGCAACTTGAACATAATGGTGGTTGAGATAGCTGTAAGAACATTGAATGTGTAATTGTCTTAGATTCTTCCCTTTTTCTTGCATTTATATGTTTGCAAATCGTCGGTTGCTTTCCTATTGAGGTCAACACACTACTGACAACTATCGACCCTTACTGTATGCTTTCTAAACTATAGTTTTCTATATCTTTATCCTCTATCTACAAGTTTAAAGGATGTTTTCTGTGGTTTTATAATTGAAAATTGGTGATTATATGTTTATTTGATGTTCACTCACTGTAATAATCCTTTATATTGTTTATCTTTCACAGATATTGAGTGCTTTTATTTGTCATTGTTGTCGAATTCTAATAGCCTAAAGATATATCTCATCGATTTATTATGTTCAGATCTCTCTTAATTTTCTTTAATACACTTCTATTGATGTTTGAGCCTGTGTACGTATGTGTGTAGATATTTGAGATTATAATAATAACATTTTAAATTCATGTTAATACATTCAATTGATTGAATGACTGACCGAATGAATACATGAATGTAGGATCAATTAAAGGTAATTTTGGGAGTTTCCGGTGAATAAAATGAATAAACAGGTCGATTTATTTTAGTTATTTTTGTATGAAAAGTCTACAACAAGTGTAACATCGATAGTCAATTAGCTTTGATAAGGGTTGTGCATATCTATTTTGTAAATTTTTAAATAGATGCTTTTATATTTGTGAAGAAATCTACATGTAGAATATTGAGCTTATAGCATTTTTAGCGAATTTTTTTAAAAAAAATTAGCTAATGACGAGATCCTCACTTTTGAATTTCCGAAAAATTTTTGCACAGAAGTTCGTTTTGGGACCTAAGGAACCCATATCCACCGTTCGTTAAAATTTATATATATATATTTATATATATATACATATATATGTATACCCACGATAACTGCCGTAAAAATACTCCAATCTGAATGAAACTTGGTACAAAAATCGGGGTTTGGGAGAGCTTGGATGAGTTCGTTGGCCAGAGTGGTGGGGCCAACACTTTTGGAATAGGAGCTGAAGAAATGTTAAAAAAAAACATTTTCAATATTACATTTGCTTAGACTTTGATGAAAATTAAAATAACAGTAGAGCCGTCGATCCTCTATGACCCAGAAAAAAAATCATCAAAATCGGTTCATTGGATCGCAAGAAAAATGCAAAAATCTCTTTTTTGAGTATAAGCAGTAAAATCACATATCTCAGGTGGCTATGTGTTCTGACAATTGATATTAGAAAAAAAATTGAATATCGCGGGGGGTAACTAATTTTGACAGTTAATATTAGACGCAAGGCCTGCTAGAGAATTTCGCTTGAAAAAATCAAGCAGGCCTTGATTAGACGTATTAGACAAACAACAAACTTCAAACGAATGAAATTTTATAATTGTTTCTCATTGTTTGTGGATTAAATGTATTTTTCAATAAAAATCATAAATATTAAAATAACATCGGGAATGAATTTATTAGTTGATTCAATGTTATTAAAATATATTGTCAGTATCATAAGAATGTTTTGCAATTAATATTTCAGTATGTAGATTGTACATAAAAAAAATTCGCTATATAAGGTACTTGCTGCCTTTGGAGATCTTTTTTATATTTGTGAAGAAATCTACATTTAGAATATTGAGCTTATAGCATTTTTTATAATTTACAATCACATCTTTAAGATGTCTATCAAGTATGATAAATTACTACCAACTATTATTAAATCTTATCATGTAATCTGAAACAAGTTGAAAAAATTAAATTACATATAGGGTCGAGATTTCATCAACGTCTGTTAAATTTCAACCAACAAATAAGTAATAGAAACGTTTTTTATAATCATAGCAACGATTGTTTTAAACTGTCGATTAGGCTTAACCGAAGTTGGTGAAATCGTCCCATAGTCGTTGATATGTTAATGACAGACAAAAAAGAGGCTTTAGACACTTTTCAGCGTATTTTGAGAAAAATTATAGACTTTCCGATTATATTTTGAGACATTATTTTCTTAAATTATCAATTTTTCTAATGAATCAGAACACTCCTTTAGAAATCTCTATTATTAACTTTTAGAACTACCAAAAAAATATTGAGCGGTTTTATTTGGACCTGATTTTGCAGGGCATACTTTAACCCTAAATTTCTGCAATGGAAAAATATATGAATTTTTAAAAAATACTTGGACTAATGAGTACCCCAAAAATTTTCAAAATTTGTAGGTGATTCACTTTTCAGTTAACTTAAAATTCGAATAAATAAGGTATAATTTATTTGTAATTGGTTTTGCAGCTGTTTATTTAATTTTAAATTTCCATTTATATTAATTATAATTTTCAAATAAAAAAAGTAGTAAACACAGCTTCGTTGTACTTTAAGTAGGAAGCTCAATAATGTTTAACACTATTGTTACATTAAAACATATCGTATTTTTTGTTATTTTTATAGCATTGTTCAACATTTATAGTAATTTTTAACACCTACAGATACGGTCAAATTAAAAAAGAAACCTTTCTTGTCGTCTAAATAATTAAATAATTATATTATAGGTACTTATTCAACATTCTCATCTTATAATTAAGATAGCGACAATTTAATTCAATTAAAAATTGTAAGATTGTACCAAAGCTCCTCTACATTATTAGATATTTCTTCCTTTGATATCATCCGATGAGGTTTTATAACATCAAAGTAATTCACAGTAAGAATTCTATTTTCACTAATTTATCTTCTCTTTCTTTTCGATATTTATAATTCTATGTTGTCAGTGGTGGCTCGTGATTTAACTTTATTGGAATACAACAACAACAGAGGCAAGAAGATGGTGTTACTGGAACTATAAAATACACAGTTCCACATGTGTTTTTATCTTTCTTTCATGTATGATAAGACCATTGTTGCTGTGACAATAGTGGTGGTATAGTTGCAATACACGAGCCACCCCTGTTCTTGTTTTTTTCTTTTCACTACTTTACGATTCTGAATAATGAATGGAGAGGAAGAAAATCATTCAATTATAAGTAGCGTTAGTTCAAACAAATTGATAACAATATAGAGTACCTACATTTATCGTCATATTTATTTTGACGTGTATGCTCATTTTAACGTAACAATACAAAAAAAAACCGACGATAAATGTTGCTTTTATTAATGAATGAATGAATGGCAATTTTTATTATTTGCTATTAGAATTATCAAATATTTGCACACATTATGTTCCATAATAAATGATTATTAAAGTGGTTTAACTCTAAATTCTCTGTAGATATCTTCATTAATTATTAATAATTGAGAAATACAGGTAGAATGTGTAATATTATATCAACTGTTATAATTAACATTTCAACTAGTTAGGCGACTAATGACTAAATTAATTGATTGTTGTATAAATAAAAATGACGTCAATAATTGAAGTTTTTCCCCTAAACACTAAACTATTACTAAATACTTTAACTATTACTAAATATTTTAAATGATTGAAAAGCCGAAATGTTATCGGAAAATTTAGTTTTTCTGTTGAAAACAATCCAGTAACACTACGCCATCTCTGAGTTGTTCAGTTATTATTGATTTCAGGATCTCAATGGTTTCTATCTCAACTGAACAAATATTGTATTGCCATTTAAAATATAGATGGTGTTAATAGGTATTTTGGATCTTTTCTCTTATATCATCCAATATTTCTATTATTGAAAATCGAATCAATTTGATAATATTGGAGTTAGATGAGGGGAAAGTAAAAAAAATTCTTCTTATACCATTCTGTTTTATTAAGTCTGATTTATTTATTAGATTATCTGTTTCGAACCTTGTTAGAGATAACAAGATCTGATGTCAAGTTTTTTGGCGAATTTGTTATTTTGTATTTATGTATAATTTATCATTTTTTTTATTGGTATATTTCCGTCTAAATTGAAGATCCGGTACGATAATAAAATTATTTCATATCGCAGCCAGGGTTCAACCTTTTTTAGTTGTTTGGAGGTAATAAGGCTTGACATTTCTTTAATCATTAATATGTTATTAACAATTAACTTAGTATGAACGTATAATAAACACTTCATACACTGATGAGGAGGACGATATGTATAACTATTTTTGATACAATTGTATAAAGATAGGGATTCCGACAGGATTAAAAAGACAGCACGAGTCTGGTCAAAATTGTGTTTCGCGACGAAATCGAGTACGTTAGTTAGCGAAGCCAGTTCGGTTCTTACGTCCGAGATCTCGCCGCCAAACTCAATCTCGACCAGACTCGTGCTATCTTTTTAAATCTGTTGAAATTCCTATCTTTATAGAAGCGTATCGAACGAGATTTTTTGTAATAACCAACTGCGAAAGTCTGATTTGAGAGAACAATCATTTCAAAATTATTTATTACCTGTTAAAAATGTTATTTGAAACAGTCGTAACCATTTTAATCAACTGTGCATAAAAGTCGAGACAGATATAGAGAGAGAAATCAGTTTTCAATACCAGTGCGGGAATAAATAACGAAATGATACCAGGATGGGATTCATATAGGTACCTTACAAACAATAAACATCACTAGAAGAGTAGACTTTTGCTGTAGATATTACAAAAAAGCACTCATCGTTCTGTCCGAATAACGAATAAATTTAGCTTTACAACTTTGTAAGATTAGAGAGGAATTTGGTAGCTTAGCGGTAGAGCAAAGGTCGTGGGCTCATATCCCACCCAGGCTCCTAGCTTTTTCGCGATGATAAGGCTTAATATTTCTCTATTAATAGTCGTTGATGTATCATTAATTATTAACTTGCTGTTTACAAACGATTTGCTTAAAATTATTTTTATATTTATTTTACTGCAATATATCGGGTTTTGTTCAATTAAATCTGTAAAATTTTATGGTTGATTAGAAACTCTAGAGGCTGTTCTTCTTATCGAAGATATGTATGTCATATGGCCCTTAAGAAAAGTTTAGATCAGCACATTTAGATGATGACTACTTTTATTGCAGCGACTTTATTAGCACATTATAAGTGGTATATTAGATCAAGAGAATTCTTTTTATAGATATATCACATTGATGAAATGCAAAAAGTTCAGATTTTAAAAGTCGATCGATATTATTGTCTAACTTTCAAAAGAACGTAGAAATGTTAATTGCATAGACTATTTAAATTTCAAGCAATGCATAAGTTCATTTTAAGCATAATATGCAATAAAACTATAAAAAAATTAACTACATAATTCTAAATAATTGTAAAAAAAGTGTTCTAGAAACTATAATTTCAAGATTACCAAATTAACTTTAAAGTTATCTTGTTTGGTAACTACTTGAAAAAGCTCTTCAGGGCTTAGATTAAGTATAAATATAGTAGGTGCTAACGCTTATTAACTTGTTTAGGCTAATTTTAAGGAATAAACTATAATAAAAGTTGCTTATTATAGTAGAGACAGTAAATGTTATAAATTTTAATTCAATAAATCATCTCCTGAATTTATCTCACCTTTAAGTCGTTTAAGAAATGTTTTAAGTATTCAGCTCATCAAATATTTGTATTGCTTATATTTAATTCATAACTTAATTCACATCTTTGTGCCAATTAAGAGATATTGTCTGAATTCTGATATAGGTTTGCATTAATGCTGATCCTTTTTCTCATTTATTCTCACAATGTTACTTCATTTTTTTAAAGAAATGTGCTATTTATCTTCCTATTATAAGAAAAATTGATTATAATTTATTTATTCTGTCCCAACGTCCTCTTTATTAATACATCATCTGCAAATTGGTTTAAGATGGTCTAAGAATCTTTAATTACTCTTAAAAAGGTATCTATTTACATGTAAAAGGATCTTTAATAAAGTTATTGTTAATAATCATTTTACGTAATTAAATCTGGGAAGTTTTTATTATAAAATTTTAAAAAGAACTACTTTTAAAAACCAGTAAATACAATAATTCTATATTTGTAAAGTATAAAAATTTACGTATTAAAAATAGCTTTATTATAGGTATGTGATTGTAGTTGTTTCAGGAAATATACCATGTTGTTATTCATTTTACGTCTTTCAGTTTTAATTTCTTACAGGAATAGACAAATTATAGGGGATTTGTGCAATTATTCAACCATTTCGTCAGACACGTTTTAGGAGATTTGGCTCAGGTTACGTAGTTCATTGTATACCAACAAGTGTAAACTTCGTAAAGTATTGAATGTTTCAAATATTTTGGTCTTGTTTTAAGAGTAGTGAAACTACAGGTGGTTTTATTTATAATTTATCTTTCAATTAAAAACTCAGTGATCGTTGAAGTTTACAGAAGCAGAGATAGTTATTTTTCTTTTATATTTTTAAAGTTTCAATGAAGATTGAATTTTTACACTATAGTCGTTAAAACTATTTTTCTATCTGTTTTTATGTTCTCTTACATTAGTTTTATTGTAACAACAATCGAGGAATTCTACCCTGTGAGAAATATCCAATTTTTTATTTCATTCCGATATTGATTATTATTGTTGGGGAAAATCATATCTATTGTATAACTTTCTAATTTTAGATTTGATTCCAATATTGTTTTCTAGATAAAAAACGAAATGATGAAAAATAAAAGTGATAGGGAAAATTGTAATGAACAAGTTATAATTTTTTGGTTAAGTATAAGAAAAACAAACTTGTAAAGATCGGTGTTCAACAACAATCAGAAAGTTCCAAATCTGTTTGGTGTTGAATTCTATGACTTGTTCAAAGAAACATCACCAAACTTGAGACGGTATCATTCTCATTTATATTTGGCTTGAAGGCGAAAATGTTATGTTTAAAGTTTTCGTCTTCATCTCATCTAAATGTAAAATAGATCTTTTTTTCTTTTACCAAACATTATTTTTAGATTTCATCATTTCTGTTTGTTTGAAACAGGTAGGTAGTTAAAGTACACTCAAATCATACCATTTTTTTTTGTTACAAAAAAAAGTCAAATTTTCTCTACGAAGAAGGGCTTTCAGTGTGAGATCCTTTGTCACATTTACAACACATATGTTAGAGGATAATGTGCAGCATTTCTTAGTTCGTAAAACGCTCATCACTTAAATTGATTAGCTATGATTAGGCAGTAATTTTGTGGCAATCTTGGGTTTTGCTGTTGATTTGCACGGTTTCCTGTAGCTAATTGATTATTTCCATCACACCACTTCTATCTTTCTTCTGTATATCGTTTTTGCTTAGTTAACTAAACATTGTTGAATGTCTAGTAGTTTTAATTATTTAAGCTTTATTTTCACAGAGTGACTTCAACTATTCGCTTTTATATCGTTTTTAAAGTACTCAAATAATCCTTCAAAAGGAATCTAAAATTCGTAGAACAAGTTTGACCAAATGTCCAATTTATATCTGGCATTTTTCTTTATATCATCTTGTCGTTTATTAATATTTATCTGTTATTATAGAGTAAAAACTCATTCTCGTAGAACTAGATTGATTCTGACACCTTCAATGATTACGAATTAGAAATAGATGTTTCATTATTAAAAACAATCTGTAGCAGTGTTATTCAAACTTTATTCTTAGACGATTTATTTCAAAATACTATAAAAGGTAGGTTTTGTAAATGAAATACACCCAACTCTTTTTTTACACGGTAGATGCGTTCCTTAGAAAACCGTGTAAAAAATACATGCGACATATGGTGAGGTACACTAGCGGCCAAAAAAAGAGACCGACTCTTGAACAGGGATATCACAGATTTTCGTTCATGTGAGTTAGGCTGTTTTTTTTTTTCGTGAGGGTAAGATGGTGGACCGAGTTTCAGCCATAGCAAATTTGTAGAAATTTTGTGTCTATTTAGATAAATATCCAAAATAGTATCAGTAACCCACCCTAACCCTATATCTGATTGATTTTTTCCCCCTCAAATTCTGAACTGTTAAGATTCTGTTACATATTGACGACCGCCTTCATAAGCCTGTTTCACACAGCCGCGCACGCAAAGCAGTCTCTTTTTTTGGCCGCCCTTGAACAACGAGATTAAGAAAAAGGTGACATTAAAATTTCCCCTAAACTACACAAATGCAAAATAAACAAACCAATGATGTAGACCAAGTCACTAACACATCTGTAGGCATAAACCGACTTCTGATTACACTGACAAAATTAGAATTGATTCGTGCTAGAACAAGAAATTCGTGTAAACAAGTATATTGGTGAACCGTGTTATTTCAAAGTCGTGTTAAAAAAGACCATGTAAGAAAAGAGTTGGGTGTATACGAATAATGTAAAATACATCTAAGTTATTGTTTTCTCTTGAAATTAATAATTTATCTCTCCGTCATCCATCATTTTGTCACTATATTTCACATGATAATTATATTAATTTACAATGTTATTGCCCTTCTTTGTGATAAAGTTAATAGGTTGAAATTTCTATTTACAAATGCATACCTACTTATTGGATAAGAGATTTTATGATAAATGCTGTACAGTTTGATGTGTTGTATAGAAAGTTTTGAAAATGGTTTGGTACGAAGGAATAAGCTAAAAGCTGTTTCCTTCAGACCGGATTATAGTCTTGTTAGATAATGGAGGAGTTGTGGTTGTTGTTTGGTAGCGTTAATGATGTTAGACAGTGTTAGTTTGAGAGAAGAAAAAGTTGTTAAAGAATGGATTGAGTGTTGTTGTTGTTTTCTCTAGTGTGTTGGGCATTTGAAACGGCTTACTATCAGATTAAGATTCGTTAATTTACTGAATGAGCACTGATACGTGATTTTCTTTTTTTTAACCCCACTTCAAATGATATCAAATTACTTGTTAATACACATTTACACACTATAGAAAAAAAACACCAATTCAATTAAAGATTTATTAGTGACAATTACAGTTTAATTAGAAATTTAGAAGATTCTTACCCTTTACTATTACTATTTAACGTACTCGTATGTTATGGTATATCTGTATCTACCATGAATTCCCCATACAAATAACATTTCCAGTTGATTCCCTGTCGTGGCCGAGACTCCTACAATACTTGATGCCACTCTTGGGTTTTGTGGTTTACTCTATCGACTCCAGTTCTTGTCACCTAATTTTACCAACATACCCCTCTTCTAGAAGTTTTTTTTTGATGAAGTTTATCTCAGTCTACAAATTATTTATCATACAGATTTTCTAGATTATTTCGGTAATAATTAATTGTTGTATAATTGAGTATTCGCCAGTCGTATATGAATAATGATGTCTTTAATCAATAGTGAAACGTACATGACTTGTACTTATAGTACCTAATAGATGTCTAGGGGTTCAATTCGAGATTGACATAGAGACAAGATAGTTTGTCGATGTTGTGGTAGGTCATATTTGTTGAATTACCAAACTTTTAGGCATACAGAATGTCATATCTAAATATGGTCGATTTGAAAAACATTTTAAGGATTTTCATAAGATTCTTTGGAGAACATTTGGAAGTTGGTCAAAAAATGCTCGTTTTTGACGAGATTACGATTTTCAAAAACTTGCAACACACAAAGATCCTCCCAACATTGATTTCTTTCGTTTTCCTCCAAAGCATTTTGGAACAGGTGGAAATCTTTCCTATTTTTCGAGGATGCAATGAAGTAAAACGAAAAAAATCAATGTTGAGAGGATCTTTGAGTGATTCTTAGTCGTTTTACGTGTATAGTTCGTTTTTGGACATCGCAAGATTGTCCAAAACGATTGTTTTTTTTGACAAATTTACAAATGAGCTACGAGCTTCTAATTTTGCTAGGGACCACCTACAAGTCCAATATTTTCCATAGTATCGACCATAATCAAATCCGGCACCCTGTATGTCTTATAGGTATTGATATTTTTGCTAAATGCTTCCACGGGGTTGCGACTAAGGGAGAAAGTCATCCCTACAAGAAAATTTTTGGAAAATTTTTCTAAATATTTTAATTTATAATAAAACAATTTCAAAAAGATACTGCAACCGTTTTATGGGTTGCGACCCATGGTTTGAGAACCGCTGTTTTACAATATTCTAACAATTCTAAAAGAATTCTCTTGTACGTACATTTCCATTGAAATTTCCACTGTTGTTCTTTAAGAATTTATTAGGTTTTATTCCAAATGAGATTATTAAACAACTAAAAGGATTGTCTAGAAAAACATCTACTAATGGCACAAATTAAACAACAGTGTTTTTAGTAGCTTTTACATTGTTAAATTGCATTGAAACAATTAATGGCGAATTTTATTCAAGTCACATGTACGTGTGTAAGTGACTAATATTTAAAGTTGGTATTTTTTTTGTGTATCTCTTTTCTCGTATTTAGTGGTGGTGGTGCTTGATTTTTCCATCCCTCAAATTTTTGTTTTTGTTTCAAAGCCTGTTGTAATATTTATGGTTAGCCAGACATTGTAACATAAATTTTACATTTTACTTGTTATTGTTGTTGTTATTATTATTCTTGTTGTTGTGATGTGGGAGAAGTTTTGCTTTTTGTAAAGTATTCAGTATAGTGAAAGAAGGGGTGACAAATTGTATTAGAATAAATAGAAAATAAAATCGTTGAGAATTGTGGGAATATATCAAAGTTTCTGGATAGTAAAATCAGGAAATGTACGTTTACAGGAGGAATCCTTCTAGAAATCAACTTTTAAAATGAAACTACCCCTAAACGACATTTGCATATTGTTTTTTAATTCGAATTTCAAGTTTCTTAATCAGTGCTATCACGCTATCAATATAATTTAAATGTAATCATCGGTTAATAGAGATTTCCCTATATTTCCCAAATAAACGTCAGTTATTATTATTGTTTGTTTATAAACACAGAAATAGCTGCATTTTTTGATGGAAAATTGAATTTTATTTTACAATAAATGCCAGAGTGGTATTTATGTTTTTGGCATTTACACTTTTATGTTTTTACTAGTTTGATACATGTGTTTTTCTTCTTCTTTTCGATAATATACAGAGTATTTCAGCAATGTGTGGAGAGTAGCAATAAATTCGCTATAACTCTTTCATTTAACTTAAGATTAAAATAACCTTTGAGGGGAATACATAGGCTATCTAATAAAGGTAAAAGCGCCCTTCTATTTGGAAACAAGAAAACTTGACGTTAGCTTTTGGAAATTACACACTATTCGTTACTTTAAAAAAAATCAAACTCAAGTAAGTACAAGAACAATATTTTTTTTGAAAAATCAATTTCCATTTGCAAAAAATAAAAAAATTATGAATATTGAATAGCTTTAATGAATGATGTTAACAAATGTGAGTCAAGGATTAGTAGTAGTAAATTTACAAAGCACAAAACTGTTTATAAAGTGATACACTAAACTACGGACAAAGGCTTATTGTATTGAGTTAACAAATTGTCTGTATTCCCTTCAAAATTTTATTGGGACTTTCTAAATTGATTACCACTCAACTGGAAAATCCCGGAACCTTGATTTTTAAAGTAGTTCAATCACCCCTTACAATATTTACATTTTTTTGATATATTTCTGTAATGTAAGGGAAAGATTCTCCAGAAGGAAAATATTTTTTTTAATTTAATTGACTTTGAATTTTTTACAATAGCAACTTTCCATTCAATATTTCTGAAAGTTAACGACATGTTTTCTTCTTTCTTAAAATTGTAGAAGGGCGTCTTCACCCCAATTAAACAGTTTATGTAGGTATTTCCCTTCAAGTTTTTATAAAATTATTTTATTCTATAAATAAATGAAAAAGTTATAGAGCATATACCTATTGGTACTCTCCATAGCTAGTAGAAAGACCCTGTATCTATTCGAATTTAGTGTTTCCTGTAAAAACATAAATACAATATAACACCCACAAAAAAAACACATTTTTCCCTCTTCTGTTTGTGTACATTTGACAAAATAGAAAATAATCGAAAATTGTCTTTAATTTATGAAAATATTTCTTAAAATTTGCAAGATATATGGTTGTGTTGTTGTTGTTGTTGTTGTTGTTGTGGTTTTGACGTGAATAATTAGCGCTGTGTGTTGTAAGTTATAAGGCTGTGGATTATATTATGACTAATTAAATTTGATGGAATCTTAATTAAAATTAAGAACACGTTATTCGGCAAAATTATAATCTAATTTTCTTTGATTTCTTTAATTTTCTTTCCTTTTAGAGAGTATCTAGTTTTTTGTTGATCTGTTTCTGACACTTTTTTCGCTTCCAATTAAAAATAATTACTTATCGTTATCAAATAGAACTACAAATAATATTCAACTACAGTTTCGGAAAATTAGAAACGAATACTTTCACAATAGATAGTTACAAAGTTTACGTACGATAAAATAAAGGAAGATAAAAATGAATAAATAATAAAAATATTTTTGAGTTGTATTTTGTATTGTCATCTGCAAATGCGCGGCTTCCCTTGGACGCATCAGCTTTAGAACGTGATTGGGGTTGTTGCCAACGTGTTCTCTCCATATAGTTAAGCGTCTCGACGCTTTTCAGTAAGTCATTGCTAACGGTACGTGCCAGTCAAATCTTCTACATCGTCTCTACATTCACCATATCATCAATATATCGAAATCTAACGTTCAATTTATTATTATTCTATTAATAACAGGCGAGAGAAAAAATAAACATTTACCTTTTAATTGAATTTTTGTTGATGTTATCTTTAATAAAAGTTTGTTGATTGAAGAGTTTATAAGTCGATGTAATTTGTGTGTTTTTGTTTGTGTGTAAATTAAACAACGATAAAATATTTTTAAATAATTTAATTCAGACAATTACGTTGTAATCTATTTTGATTAATTACGTTCAAATTCACTGATTGAAAACGAAAATTTTGCGGTTTTTTTTCGTCGATTCTCTTCACCATAATTTACATAAATTCGAATTGACTCGATTACATTGATCGAACTATCAATATGGACAATAATATGGTTTTCGTTTTTTAATCTATATGGTAATTTTTGGAGCGTATTGCCAAAAAAGTATACCTAACGTGACTACAAAATTGCTTTACGAACTACCAATTGATTTGAATGATTGATTAATGATTTTTAAAATTTATATGTAATAATGCACTATGAAATTATCCGGTGGTGTAAAATTAATTTATAAATGATGAAGGGAAACAATTTGTGTGTATAGTGGAAATAATAAAGTAATCGTCTATTTTCACTAATTACCATCATGTTTTTCGCGTTAAATAATATTAATAATGACAACCGCAATAATAATAATAATAACAATAATAACAATAACAATAATAACAACAATAATAATAATAATGGTAATAATGGGTATCGGTTACTGTCAGCACAAGGAATGGAAACATTACAAGCATTCCTACGGGAACATGGCAATGAGTGTATAAAACAATTCGTTAAGGTATAATAATAGAATAATTTTTCTTATTATTTATATCCCGACAATTTTATCTAATTGATAATAAGATTATAGTGAAATTTTCACTAAGAATTTGTGTGTGGTTGTTTGTTTAAACGTCACAGAACGTTTATTCTTATAAAATACAGGTGTATTTCCGCATCCGGATTTCTAAGATTCTATGTCTACCGGTTTCTCGACTATATTCTCTATCCTTTTATATGAAAATGGTTGAATTTGTTTATATCTAAGGCTATATTTACAAGTTTTGTCTCTTCTTGATGTCAACTATAAATATTTGCTATACTATAAATATCGTCTGCATCAATAACAAATATATCGCTATTTTATCCCTTGATGGTTCAAGTATAGAAGATATTCACTAAACAAGAATGAAAAAGAATTCAGTATAAATCGATAATAGTTATTCTACCGACATTTACCATTTGTCTTATCTTCGATTTTGTGACAAAATACTTGTTGAATTGTTAACGGACAATTTAAAGGAATTTGTTGTATATGTGGGGTATAGAGCAACTTAATCCATTTCACCATTTTATTTTTAACAGTCAACCCATTTTACCTCAACTTATAAATCTTTCTTTTTTCCGCTTTTCTCTATAGCTTAAATCGAAAAATGTCGGTCGGTTGTTGTTGTAAAGTTCATTACGATTTCGGGGGTCCAACAAGGAGAAAAGTTCATGTCAAAAGAGATGTGAGGATTTTTTTCTCGTTTGTTTTTTTTACAGAGGGGTTAGTCTGATGTTGCAATTACATTTCACGGTTGATACTCAAGAGACACAACAATAGTACGTGGGGTGGAAATAAATGTATTTTGAAAATTCCAAGTTAATAGAGCTGAATTTTATAACATAGTTGATTACTGTAAATTTTAACATTTAAACATCTCACAGAACTTTCAGGACAGAATCACTAGATTTTCCACTAGATTTATCTTGATGTTTTACGATCTTACAGTAGTGTATTGTTACATGCATTACAGACTGGCTTAAAAGATGCATGTCGTGATTTAGTAAGATGCGGTTTTTCTTTAACGTATTCAAAAAAAATCTAACCATCACCGTTTTATTTTCATTCACTTGATTGTAGACTATTGTTGAGTCCTGCAAATTTGTCGAACTTTAAACTCACAAACGGGAAATTTACTGATTTTTAAATATGTAACAACTTTTTATATATGTACAAGTTTAATTTTTTTTTTAAATTTTTAAAAGTTCGAACAATGCGTTTGAAAATATTGTAGACACCGAAACATCTTTGAATAGAATAAATACCTGAAAAATTTTCATTCAGCAAAATTTTTGTAAATTAGATGCTGAATCAGGAATTTCATTCTCTTAATCCGGTCCCTCAATATTCTCTTAATTATAAACAAACTCAAAGCTTAGATCATTTGAGAAATTTAATAATTTATTCGCATTGGAAACTGAATAACTCTTATATGAGATTGAGATGTCTCGAATACTTGACGATAATATTCTGCTTCAATTTTATGATGAACCAAAATGTACGTTGCAATTCTCAACAGTAGGTATATTTTTCAGTCATATTTAATATATTTGATGAAATTTTAGAAAGACAAATCGGACATATTTTTGTATTATTTCTAAAATAAAATTACTTTGTGATTCCATTTAAAAAAAAGATTGCTTATTCCGGGTTCCATTCTTTCAAAATTTTAAAAAACTCAAATCTGGTCGTTTCATTTCTTTTAAAATTTCCTTTGATCTTCGTACAATAACAGAAATGTCTCTATTAAATAATCAAAAGATCCTGAAAATTTGTTTAATTAAAATTCTTACGATTTAGATAAATTCGTACCTATACAACAAGTCGGGCAATTAGTTAGTTAATGGCATCATTAGGGGATATTCAACCCTTAGTATTTAAAATGCAGAATTCAACAATTGCTCTGAACTTTTATGTTTTATGTTATTGTATTTTTGGGAGAATTTATGTTTTATTTTCTCATAAATATAAGGAGACATCCTGTTTCTTTCTAAAATAGATTCAAATGTGATTTTATAAAGTTTATGTACTCAACGTCTTTTTTTGTGTAAGTGTGAATTTCTTTTAACGTTTCAATCTAACCTAAAAGAAGTGATAAAATTTTATAGATTAAATACACCATTTCAGAAAACTTCAATTTTAACTAGAAAATAACACGAAAGTTAGTAGATTTTCCGTAATAAAGTTGAGAGTGATATAGGGTAATTTTTAATAAATCTTAAATAAAAATTTAAATTTATTAGCAATACAATAAGGAAAAATCTTGAGGTGTAGGTATGTGAAATATAGGTGCTTCAAATTATTCAAATATTTTATTAAGTTGTACGAGGGCCGATACATAAATAGTTAGCCTAACAAGAAAATAGAAACTTTTTCAATGCACTCTCCTTGTGATTCATTCAAGTCTTCTATCCTTGGGAAAAATAAATTTTATTAAAGTGTGTTCGAAATGTGCGTTAGCTTCAGCGATTACCTGATCATTTTGCTCAATTTTTTTTTTAACTGAGTCACCCTTTAAGCGGGGGTTGAAGGAAAAGTTCAAAGGGGTTAAATCTGACAAATACGATGGATGCAGAACACTTCAAAGCTCATCTTTTTTTAAAATTTTTACCATCAAAACAACTGAAATGTGCATTTTTCTTTTTCACAGTCCAATCTCGATATGCTAAATCAAAAATACTGATCCTTATAAAATGTGTGGAGCTTCTGACATTTCGCGTTCTTTTATTCGACGACCATCTATCATCATATTACGGACTTTTTTGATCATTTTTGCGCTGCACAGTTTTAATTTTGTTGTTTTTCTTGTTCTTCAAAAGCAAAATCTTAATCAGTACTTTGTTTTTTGTTGTTTCAATACATGCTAAATATTCTTCACTTACTACTACAAAAATAACAAGCTTATTTACGATTGAAATTTTGATAGCTGTATTGTGATGGGTTGTCAACTTAATTAATGGAGAAAAAACGGTTTATTAGTGCGGCCCATTTCAATAGGTTCACTAATTATAGATTCACCGTCGTTGTTAAACTAAGATTATCTCTAAGATCAAATTAGATTGGAGACTTAAATAGATCTGTGCAATTCCGTTGGTATAATATCAAATAAATGTAGACTATTTTGAAATAAGATTTTGTAAAAAAAAAACACAAGTATACGAGATGTTTTCCACATTCTAAACGCTAATAGTTGAACCAAACTATTAAAAATAATTAAGTATGCTTTAATGATAACGTTTAAAATACGGAAATTCTCACAATATTTTCTAGTAAAGTACATACTTTTTTTGTCTAAATTCTCTTGTTAGCGTATGTAAATTTTTGTTTGTTGTCAAAGGAGAGATATTGTGATTTAGGCTTACAAACTTTACATAACGATGTTTAATTAATTCAGCCGGATTAAAGGATTGCTTTCGGAAATATTTGATTATTGTGAATTATTCAAACTTGTATTTATAATCTTCTAAACCAGCAAAAAAAAACAATATTTGTAAACGATTTGATTTCTGTTACGATTGTTTGTTGTCAATGTTGAGATTCCGACACTTTTCCGCGCTACTCGTATTGTTTTTTGCGTGGATTTTTTTGTTTCAAGTTATTTTTTTTCGACTTGAGCGAATCTCAAAGGAAAACTGACATGATGGAGAAGAAGGGGTCAAAAAAACCATCAGGGAAAGAATCGAACGCTATATTTTCTATGTTATTCGTTTCTCCCCCGCTAAGAATTGATTCAGTTTAATATTTTAAATTTTCGTTTGTTGTTAATGTTGTTGTTGGAAGTTTGAAAAACAATTCTACAAGTTGAAAATAAAGTTATCTAGTTGTAACAATTTACTTTGGACATGATTATTTTAGTTGGCTTGTTGTTATTGTTGTTCTTGTTCTTGTTTCTGGTGTGTTATTGGAGCATTTCCTACATCTTCTTTAGATTTGTATCTTTTATTAACTTTAGATTTTCAATAACACTATGCAGATAGTATCTGTCTTTCATTCAATGTCCTCTAGTCGATCATAAAATTCGTATAAGTTTTGAAAATAGGAGGGTGTAGAGTATTTCATTTCCGTTATTTTCCACTATATGGCAAAGAAGAAAAGATGCGTATGTATTGGAAATGGGGTTGTTGGTAACTGTGAATGGGATATATAAAATAAGGGAAAGTATGAAAAACAGCTAGCATGCAATGGTGATTCGTCCATCAATTGGTCCGTATCATATGACTTGTAATAGCTTTGTCGTCATTGGGGTTGATGATAATAAAAGGGATGTTTACATGAATGTACATCGTTGTCTCTTCAATAAGCACATCAAATTCTAACCGATGCGGAAATATTTATAAATTATAAACATTTAAAATATTTACGTGTAAATTCCTAATAGTCAAGGTATAATTTTAATTAAAATTCTATTGTCGAATGGAAAATTCGCCAGCTGTCGATTAAATTCTAAAATTAACAACTAGACATACCAGAAGCGATTCTTAAAAAAACTATAACCACCTTATAATTCAAATAGTTCTTTTTAAATTTTTACATAAAAGGGTTTATTGCAGACGTATCATCATTTTTTAAAATTCTTGTGATATTTGCTTATCGGTGTGAAAGAGCATATGGTTTTTTTTGTGATGTTTATAAAGAGTTACAGTGGCAGAAATACCATTGATCTGAATATATGTAAAGACATATTTCGTATAAATTGAAGTTTGAATTTTATTGATATATGCTGACATGATCTCTTATGCTTCTATTTGAGGGTGCAATCATTCGAATTTTCGTTCTTAATCTACAAAATTATGCAATTCTAGGCAAGATTTATAAATATTTATTGCTATATGAAATTTTCTAATGCTTATGGTTTTTATTTTTTACAACTTCATATTTTATTATCGCTCATTAAACCGATGAAGAGTCTGTTAGAATTATATACGAATAATAATTTTTCAAAGGAGATTTCGACAGTATTTGTAGTAGTTAAGTACAGTATAAAACACTCAGGTGTACTATTGGTGGTGTTGTGCATATATAGGCTTTAAAGTAAGTCATCCAAAAAGCTCGAATTCCCCAGGGTGTCATCTATTCGGATTCCGTTCTACCCTTATTTCGTTCTGTTTCTGTTAGATAGGATTATTGGGCGAAAACAGTATAAAAAAAGTAGAAAACGAAAAACCGATTGCCATTTATTTATAAGTACATCAAATTTAATACATTTTATATACTATACAGAATGTTCTTAAACAATGAGTTTTTAGTATTGGAATGTTTAAGTGGAAATGCAAGCGACTAGAAAACAATTTGCTGTTTTATTTCTGTGAATTATTTATAAAGCTCTCCCGGATGTTTTAGAATATAAACAGATTATCGTTTGTAGTTGGATAGGGTTGTGAAAGTGCATCAAATATAATATACACACCATACAGATAATAAATGGTGTGTGTACTCATTGAATGTCAAGGAAACTTTTAATTGTTTTATGAATATAATGAAATATTTTATTCTGAACTCGACATATAAGTGGTTGCAATTAAATAATTTATCTAATGCATGAGGATAATAATATAGAATAATGTCATTTATCATAAAAGTATTCCAGAAAGTGTGCATAACAGACTTGAAAATATATGACGCCCAGATTGTATTTGATTAATAAACGTTAAATATAAATTTCTATTTAAAGATGTTTCTCATATTGTCGGAAGATACAATGAAGAAGAATCATTGTAGACCAAATAAAATGACTTGAATATAAGTAAAATTTAATTAATTTAAATCTTGAATTGAATTCTTCTACATATGTAAAACTAGAACTGAATTTATAAGCTCAAAATGTAACGAATTCTAAAAATGGATCGGATTCAATACAACAATACGTGAAACCGTGCAGAACAATTTATGTATAGATAGAAATATATTAAAAATTTGAATTTATCATTAGAATTGATTGAAATGACAATAGAAATTCGGCTATGACAACGAATGTACATTTACTTTTAACATTACTGCGCGATGATTAGAAATTCACTTATCAATTTATGTAAATGAATCAATATTAATCATAGTGACATCTGATTGATTCTTCATCCAGATTTTTACCAAGAGATGTGATAATCTCATCGTGTTTCAAGTCATACAGGGCGTTTGATTAAAATGTCAATTCTTATGAAACTCCTGTTAATTGGCGAGCAGTTCGAAAAAGATTTTGTGGATTTGTAGACTACTTCTTGGAGAACATTTTAGCAAAACTAGAACCTCGTAGCTCTTTTCTAAGTTGGTCAAAAAACTCTCGCCTTGGACAATATTGCAACTTTCAAAAACTAGCTACAAGCATAAAACGACTTACAATGACTCAAGGATCCTCCCAACATTGATTTTATCCGTTTTTTTAAGGGTATTGGTGAATACGATCTTGAAATCATACAATTACATAAAGATTCCATAAATGAATTCTTGGGTCATTTTATTTGTAAACGGTAAGAAATATTGAGCTGTAAAATACCTCAATTGATCACAAATTTTATTCTTCATTGGGAGACGCTCGACTTTGGTGGAATACCGATTGGATTTTCCAAATTTCTGAAAATATCATAATTTTCTTTTACATTTCTGAAAATATTGCATTTGAAGTAGTCTATTTTTTCGAAATTATAAATCTGAATAAGCAATAAGAAAACAGCCACACATTACGGTGAACAAAATACAAACATACGTTAGTGATTATTCTAACTGGTCTACTTCATTTGCAAGCAAGACAACCGGATGTCTATAGTAAAATAGGTGGAACAGGTGTTGAAGACTGTTTTTGTTTTTGCAATGAATTGATAATACCTTTAATTGTATATATTCTGGAACAAGTGGTAAATTTTCGTATTTTGTTTAAAATGTTATAGAGAAAAACGAAAAAATCAATGTTAAGAGAGCTTTCGAGTCATTCTTAGTCGTTTTACGTGTGTAACTAGTTTTTAAAAATGTGTGTTCAAAAAGAATGTTTTTTGACCGACTTCCAAATGAGCTACGAGAACCCAGTCACCAAGGGGTCGTATACCCTACAAATCTTAGTTTATTAATACAGCGCTACATTACTTTGGCATTAACAACTAACTCAAGTCACTGCAAGAGGCTATAATTTGAAATACAAAATTCTAAAAAATTGCATTTTTAAAATTAATTTAACAAGTTTTTTATTGTTAGAACGAATTAATGTGTCGGTTTCAATCATTTTTTTATAATCCTTAGTTATTTTATCTCAAGCTTTTCACGTAATTTGCCTAAAGTATGACGAATTATCCTAATAAAAGAACAATGAAAATAATCAATAACAATTTAATTTGAAAAGTATCATATTTTGATACGGTTATAAATTATCACCGTAAAATTATAACGTAAAATTTTATGAAAAGGAAAAAATAATTTAAGAGACAAGTAATTACAGACTGATGAATTTGTGGAAGATTTACACTTTAGGTTTAAATCGTATTTTTTTAGTATTTTCGCAATGATATTTTCCCATGAGCATCATAATTATTGTTGTTATTATCACGTTGCTGTTTTGATTAAATCGTATAATTTATAATGCCTTACTTTAAACAAATAAATATGAGTTTATTCCTCCCAGTTACACTAACAATAAATATTAAAATATAAACATAGTAATATTTCTAAAACTAACGAACAAAAAAAAGACGCTACATTTTATATTTATCAAAAGTTTGTGTGTATTATATGGCTTAATTTTGATTTGTTACTATAATAAGTGTGATATTAAATTGGCAATTGTATTTTTTCATATTTTATTATTACGTTTTTTGCCACTTGACATTATTAAGGAACACAAACATTTAAATCAGACAACTTTTGTAAAGATGATGGGAAATTTAGTTTATTTTAATAAATAACTATTATACAGGGTGTCGATTCTAAATATGGTCGATACTAAGCAACGTCTATTATTTGACGAGCGATTCGAAGAATATTTCAAGAATTCGAAGGCGACTCTGTGGAGAACATTTTAGCAAAACTAGAGCTTTGTATCTCATCAGGAAATTGTCATGTCACGATATTCAAAAGCTTGCTACAAACTTAAAATGACATAAGATGACTCGAGAATCACCCAACATTGATTTTTTCGTTTTTTCCCCATTACATTCTGGAACAAGTGTTTTTTTTTCGTAGAATGCAATGCAGTAAAACGAAAAAAGTCAATCCTGGCAGGGTTTTACGGATTTGGCTGGTTATCTAAAACGAGCATATTTGACCAACTTTCAAATGAGCTACGAGATTCTAATTTTGCTAAAATAGACCAGATTTATATCCGACATCCTGTATATTAGTAAATGTAGCTTTTGAAACTCCGATATTCTTTTTGAGGCAACTTCTATTTTAGTTTTTTTTTCTATGAATGTTGAATTTCATTTGATAGATGACTGTTATTGTAATCGATTATATTCGGTTTCCAATTTCCTGGCAAAGCTATCCTTTTGTTTTATTTCGGATTTTTATACTTATGTATCTGTCACTTATAAGTTTCATTAAGGCTGACTTGTGAGTCGCGGCGCCTCCACCAAAAGACGAACTAGTGTCTCGCTACTTCTCCCACCTTTCTTTGCGAATTGTAGTCGATATGTATTCCAATTGATGTAAAAATTGTCAAGGTTAACAGCTGCATTGAATAGAATCCCCTGATTGGTGCGTTAGGTCACTAAGAGAGTCTGTCCTTGTTATTTCAATACATAATTTCGGAAGAATAGATGATTTTAAATGCAGATTTTTGAAAAACCGGTAAAGAAAATAGAAAATCTACTCGTTCAATTCTGTAGAGTGAACTTTGCTCGATATTTTTATAACCGCAATGATGAAAATTATTAACTTTTAGACACCGTTATGTTGGTCTAACCAAACCACTCGTTTCAGCACGAAAAGTTACTTTTTCCTTATACAGAGAAAATCCTGGCAAATTTTCCAAAATCCACTCGTTCAATTCTGTAGATAATTGTCTTGGGAATCGAAATCAACTATTTCCAGATCGCTACCTGTTACCGTTTAAAAAAAATATGAGAAAAATTGTCTTATGGAAATTACATGTAATTGGTAGCGTTCAGTTCAGTTCGAAAGTCAGCCTTAAAGAAAATGAAAATACAATTTCCATGTAGAAATTGGGTACTATTCTAACATACCAAATGTACTAACATAGAATAAATTTGAAACATAATAATCACTTTTGTTATGAAAATTTCTTGTCATCATTGTATATTAAGGGTGTGACTGATGATGTCGTCCTGAATAAACCGGAGTAACGGTAGATGATCGTAAAATACAATAATCCTATTCAAAATAATACAATTTGTAGTGTAGTTAAATAAGTAGGATATTTTATTTATTTGTGGAACTTTCAGTGGAATGTTAAATCGTATTTTCCGGGCGCATCCACCAATATTCACTGTGCGTTAATAATGCATAAATTCAATATGGGGGAACATTCGATGTTATTTCCAACCTTTCTATATCGATAACAATACAATTTTGAAATGATATAAAAGTGAACAAAAACATCGATACTCTAAATAGCATATTTTAAAGCTTCGATTTATTACTTTTATTTGGGATTACAATGAAGACTGTTGTTGTTGTTTTTGTTGTTGTTGTGGTTGTGGTTGTTAAATAGATACCACCCTCGTTTAGTTTATTACGAAGACAATCCTTTGAAGTAATCAAATTGTCTTCGAGGACCAATTGTTATTATTATCCGGACTTTAAAGTGGAGGGTGTAAATGTATGCGTACTATAGGTATATATGTATGTACACTATTCTGCATTGCAGACGAGACTAGAAGGGTGAAGATATCAACTAACCCTTTCGACTACAACACATCGTTCTATATGTAGATTGGTTTAACTTTCATGAAGTTTGGTAAATAATTAGGATATGCTTAAAGGTGATTTAAATCTTACATCTATCTTGTCTAAACTTACAGATCTTTATAAAAAATCATCATTTTTTTTACTTCTCTAAATGGTTTTTTTCTTATTTTTATACTAAATTATATGATTTATGTTTAGATTCCATTTGGTTATGTTCATCAAATTTGATAAATCGTTAGTCATGTGAATAAATAGCGAGATTGAAAACTTGATTGATGAGAAATTTAATTTCATCGTCTAAAGAAACACACCTGATTGATTTTGGTATTTAAACTGATTGATTTTAAAACAAAAAATTGCATTTTCTCACAATAAAAGTCTAAATGCAAGCTTTTGAATTATCAAATCAGCGGATTTTATCGTTTAATGTAAATACCAATTTATCACCTTGCTACAAATGTATTTAAAATAAATTTTTTTTTTAAATGTTAGCTATCAATTCATCATATTCTAAAGCTTTGGTTATACACATTATGTTTATCAGATTGGTGAAATCAATGGTAATTTGTATTCTAATGTTGTCTGATATTGGGGAATCGCAGTGGTTCCAATATAATAGGCAGATATGTATTTGTATTTTTTTTTTATATAAGTACATGTAGGGATGAAAAATACTTGAATTATTAGTAATATTATATGAGCTTTGAATTCTAATCGGCTTATTTCCATATTTTTCCAAAATTCGAAATCAAAAAAAAAATAGTCAGCCGATATTTTGATTGCACATATGTGTAACAGCTTTGTACTATAATTATAATAATTGTAATAATCATTATTATAATAATAATGATCTGTTCTTTAAGCCACCTCTTATCAATCGTTTAAAATTGAATTGAGTAGGTACTATGTAGTGTGTGCTGAAAATTCTACAATGATAAGCTTATCATTACAAATTTTTCAGCATTTACCAATTAAGTGTGGCATAAAATCAAAATTTATTGTGTTTAGTAACAAAAATAAGAACTTATGAGTAAAGAGTAAATCTAGATATTTAAAAAACATCGACAGGGTTGTTTCGATTTAAAAATTCTCCCTCTAGAGACTTTTAAATTATACATCGATATCTATTTTTTACGCAATTACTGTTACTGAATCTCTCTAGAATTAAATGATAAAATAATGCCAATGTTATTTAATTTTATATTGGAAATAAACAAACTTTTGGGGAAGTTTGGTAGAAATTTTCAACTGGACATTTTACGAAAATAGAGTTAGAACCATAATAAAATTCTGATAAAACATTCCAGTTCAATTGTGCTTTTTTTCGTTCTTTTTTCCTCATTACTGTGATTTATAAAAGTCTATACTGTAAAGTTGTTTGAGTTTAATGTCGATAGTGTAAATTATAAACGAACGAGATATGAAACTTTATAAAATTTCTCGATTGCTTAACGATTTCTGATACAAGATTTCTTGCCGAGAACTGATAAAATAGTAGTTAAGAAGCTACGAGAATTCTTTAGTCTGTCGATACAAGTTTAGTAAAGTTATTTCGAAGCCATGGCACGTTCTAAGGGTCTATATTTTCATGTGCTTTCTCTCCTCCATCATCTATATTTTCCTCAACAAAATAAATGTCCACAAACTGTTGCAATGTTAGATTCTTCACTTGTATTCTTTCTATTTTGTTGTTGTGATAATAGAAAACTGATTTTTGAAAGGGAACTCTTGCATATTTTTACACTAGAAAAAAATTCACGTTGCCAAATGTTTTACTAAATTCATTAATCTTATCAGAGAAAACAATCAACGTGAGAGGAATAATTAAATTGTAGATGCAATAATAAAAACAACCATAATGTTAAGTTTATCGTTTGCAGATTTATAACTAAACCCCCTTATGGTTTATAAATAAATGCAAATATTTTCCATGGCTAATTTTCGTTATCAACAGGGGTAAATGTGAAAGTTAATTTGCATGATGATATTAACCGGAATTATAGTATGGGGGGGGGGATATTAAATTATTGCCTCCCCAAATCTGTGAATTTTTCAACTACCTATTATTGATTTGTTTACATTTTAATTGTCTTTATGTGTATTTATTGGCTGATTTGAACTATTGATTAGGGGTTAAAAGCGATGTTGTATTTTAGATTATCATTGAATTATATAATTCGTAACTAAATCAGCAATATAATTTCTTCTGTTTAATTGAGGGTAAAACGAATTGAAGTGCATTAAAGAGGGTGGATAGTAATTCTAAGAGGGTTAATTTGTTGGCTACATTTAATTTTATAGATTGAAATTACTAAAGCAAGTGTATTTGTTAATATTTCTATTTAAATTTGATTTTAAATGATTAATGATGTTGTATGAAATTTGTCATAGATAGATTATCCTATTTATTATACATATATTTATTTCGTAATTAATAATGAAATATAGAAATTAATTATCGAAAGAATAGAGAATAAATCGAATTTCGATTAGATTTCTAACATTGAATTTAATCCAATTTCATTAAAGGTTACGAACAACTTAATTGAACACGAAATTGTTTGTTGTTGTGTTCATCATTTATTAGGATTAACACGAATCTTCATTTCAAATATTTAACCAAACTAGAATTTTTATTGATGACATACTCAAGACAAATCATTCTTTTGATATCGTTAATCATGTCCCATGCGTAATCCTACAGCCTTGTCTGAAAATTGAACGTTTTTACCCTCAGGCGCAAATATTAACGATTCAAATGTACGAGGACAAACGGAAAACTTTTATCTTTCCCCCTTTTTTCATTTAGATATTTATCTTGCATTGTAATAACGAATACTATTTTATATACAGGGTGTACAACGGTATTTCACCTCTTAGTCTTTATGTAGTGTCGTAACTTTATTCATACTTTACCAAATTTGACATTTGTTAATGTATTTTTCAAGTGGTTGAACAAAACTATGGAGCTACGTAACAAAAGGCATGGCTAACTTTGAGGTGAACAACCGTTGTACACCCTGTATAAATAAACACTTCGTTTCTGTCACATATTTTGTATAAGAGGCGTTATCAAAACTACCCCTACGGTTGATAGACTATTCTCAACAGTCGGTTGCACGCGAATTTCTCCTCTTTCATCTACATCTAACAGCTTCTGTGCATCAATTTCATTCCCTCATTGTCGGTTTCGTTTAAATTCCACTTTTCACCCTGTAGTGAAACTCCTACTGTGGTGGTTGTGGTTTCATCATGGTGGTAGTGGTGTTGGTTTGAAACGGTGCTTATATTAAAATCTTCCAAACTGTTGCTTTACTTAAAATCTATTGATGCATGTAAATTTACAATTTTCATCAATTTCCTTGTAAAAAAGAAAGGAAATCAAACGAGTGTAGAAAATTGAACTTGACGAGCTATACTGTTGCTGCTTGTTCAAGAATCAATCTTTCATTTAAAATTATGAAAAGAGGGTAGAAATTTGTTTAAATAGTGTTGACACATGTGTTAAAAATTTATTATAAGAAGGGTGAATAGAATAGAATAGGGGAGAGTAATTGTGCTGATTGTACGTTTTTATTATCTTATTTAAGATTGAGAATTCACCAAGTCGGTTGTAAATTGTAAATTTTCGGCTCTATAAATTCTACGGAAATATGATGATAAGGAGATGGGAGAATGTAGGAGAAATATTTTATCTGATACCTATCTTAGATTTATTATTATTTACGTTTATTCGTACAAAATTGAATTTTGTAATTCACTAAAATTGAATAAATTATAATCAACTTATAGTATGTAATTTCAATCTCAGATTTTCTTTTTAACATTCTATTCTTAGTTAGTTTAGTTAAAGTTTTGAGACACCTTAGAGGACTTTATGATATTAGATATGCACATAGTTTTAATAGAATTCAAACTTTCCGTATGCGGTTTATAAATTCTTTGAAAGTATCGTTTAATTCTAATACCTATCAGAATCAATTACATTAAAACAACTATAATTTGATTTTTATATCTCGTTCTTTTTTTAACTAATTGAAATGAAGTAGCGTTATCCATAGAGATCTACAATTTATTTTTGTTGCCTTTAATTAAAACTACTAAAATCCTTTATTTTTATATTTTGAATTGAATCATTACAACTTTCTGCATAAATTTGATTTTATTTCGTTGAATTGTATTCTGTTTACTGTGTCCGTAATGCGGGTATTCCTAACAATTCTAAAACTGTACACAACTATAGGTAAATATTCGTATAAACTGTTTCAAATTGTTGGTTACTAATGTTTTAGTAATTATAATTACATAAAATTAAACCCAACTATTTCCAAAATGCTGATGATGATTACAGATTACAATGCAGATACATATTTAAATTATATTTCCCCAATTTAAATTCATTTCATGTTGTGCTTATTTTGACAAAGATTTATTCTATTTTACAATATGTGTTGTTTCTATAACAGATTTACATAATATAACACATCACAATTCGCTAGTGTTGTTTATATTCAAAGATGAGATTTTGACATAATAAAACAGATTAACTTCTTGGATCAACATGAAGTGAGATACCCTAAAGAAATCTAGTGATACTTTTGGGAAATTCAGTCACTTAGTTTTGATTTGTTCGTCGCTTGTTGTATTTTTGCAAATTTAATGATTTTGAAACAATATTTTGCAAAACCATATTAAACTTCGACTATGTTTCTCTTGATTTTCATAATTCAATAGCCAAAATGTTTTCAATAAACACTTTTCTTTTGTATTGAAAGAATTGTTATTCATGTTATATAATGATGAAGGAAAATATAATTGAGTTATTTGAAAAATCTCGTTGGTGATGACGATAAAATTGAATTGAAAAATGTAATTTTATTAACTAGAACTTTATTAAGTCTTGTATATATTTTTTTTCCGTTGATGTTATTGTTGTTGTGGTCGTTTGACAAGTTTTTCGCTTAAATAAAATATGAAAATTAGCCAATATAAATTCCAGAAGACAGGATTATAATAATAAAGGGAAAAAAGAAGAATCGCTTGCTACGTTAACTTCGGGTCTTTTTTATTAAATAAACTGATAAATTTATAAATTTCGTGACTTCATTCAATCGTTGTTTCCCCTTCAAAAAAAAAAATAATAATGCGAAATAACATTAAGTTCAATACTTAAGAAGTGGAAAATTGAATGAGTAAAAACTTTTCCCATTTTTATGTATCAGTATTTTATCTATTTTTTTGGTTGTAATGAAAATTTGTACATAAGTGAAAAGTCGAAGAGGAAATGTAAACATGATGTATGTAGGTATTCTGTAAGTAGTTTTAGAAAAAATTAATTGAGAATTTTATGAGAGAGCGCTTTTTGCTCTATATAAATCTAGATTGGATTTTCTCCAAATTTTCTTCAGAAAAACTTTCTAATCAACGGTAATCGCCAATGGTGGCCAATTGATGGGGAAATTGTACGGTTTATGTTTACTCGAATTCAGTTTAATTTTGATGAAATTCTAAATAACAGAGAAGAATTTTAAGAATGCTTATGTGAGTTAAGTCTAATCAATTAGTCGACAAAGATAGAGCAGAGCAGTTAGTGAATTGAAAGCGCTTTCCAAATTTTGAAATGTTTTCTCCATACACTGGGTGGTCAGTGTAAGACTATGTAGTTTTTATGGTTAGTCATTATTTGGGTAGGCCCTAGAAAATATTTTAGCAAAATTAGAATCTCGTAGCTCACTTTGAAGTTGGTCAAAAACGCTTGTTTCTGACAATATCGCGGTTTTTTGAAATTAGCTGCACGCATAAAGTGACTTACAATTAGAATGACTCGAGGATACTCACAACATTGATTTTTTTTCTCTATTGTATTCTGGAACAAATGGAAATATTTAAAGTTTTACCTACAATGCAATTGAGTAAAACGAATTAAATCAATGTTGGGAGGGCCTTATTCATTTTTTGTATGTTGTCAAAATGGGCGTTTCATTACCGATTTCTAAGTGAGCTACGAGGCTCTAATTTTGCTAAAATGTTCTTTTCAAATCCTTGAAAAATTTTTCGAATCACTCGCCAACTTATATGATTTGCCATAAGAGCTATGTAGTCTTACTTGGACCATCCGGTAAGTACCCCCTTTTTAATACTTCCTAGGGTCCTTTAAACATTTTTTTCATTTACAAAGTTTTGAACTTATCAAGGTGTCTTATGATTTTTATCGAGAGATGCTTCTTTTTGCCAAACTTACTTATTGTTTCATTAACTGAAATATAGCAATAGAGCTACCCTATTTCTCAGCTTGTGCTCACATTTCTATTAGTTTTTAGAAATCGGCTTCAATATTACTTTGAGATGTCTTCATCTAGTTATCTCAATTTGCATTCCAAGTCCACTTGAAATATTTTACATTCATTCAATTTCTCTCCTGTTTTCTTTTTTTGTTTTTTTCTATAACAACTTCTTTATGTTTTTGTTGAAGGGCAAAATAGGTAGATTTTCGTATGAAATGGCTGGTTGAATAACCTTTGAAGCACTCATTCTAATTAACGTCAATTCCATTTTCCTCAATTAGTGTACGCTCTTCTATCTCATGAGAGATACTATAGAGGGATGAGTAAAACTAGGTAGGGCATATGGTTTAATTTTGTAGTTTTGGCCGAGAGCTTGTTGTAATAAATTCCCAAATGTAATATTCAATAATTTTGTAACATCCTTTGGGCATAGATGTTCAATCTAGACTTTTCACGAATAAATTGTGACACCAGACTGACCAGATGTACGGGATATAATACACTAACACTCACATTATTTTTATTTTCATTCGTTTCTTTTTGGTTTAAAACAGAATAAATGAAAAGCATTTTCTTTTACTTGCTTTCTTTCACGAGAATGAATCTAAATTATCTTGGTAATTTATGAACTTCCATTGTTAGGGATACAGAGTTTTTTTCTTAGTATTAAATGAAGTAACGATGAAATAGGGTAGTTTTATTAAAATTGAGGCAACAAAAAGCAAATTGTCTCTCCGAATTTATTCCATCGACTGAAAAAATGAAGCATAAGTATGTATTTTACTGAAAATAGATTCCATTTTTGCTCTGATATATTTTCCTTTATTATTGAGGAAAATATGAATGAATCTTTACAAAAAAAGTGGTTTTTTAGGTAGGCGAAAACTTGATTGTTTCCCCCTTTTCAGTCGCATGTATTGTAGTTGAGTTTGATTTATCGATTATTATGTAATTAGACGTGTTGATACCCTATCACTTTAATGTATACGATTTAATGATTTATTATTCATCTATTCATTCACTTGAAATTTATTAAAAATAAATAAATCACCTAGGAATTCAGGTTATTATTCATAATAATGATTGTAATTAGCATCCACCCTCTGTAGTAGATTTTTTTATCATTTTCACCATTATTTTTCACTTGAATTGCTTTGTTGTTCAGTCTTTTTAATTGTTAAATAATGTCACTGTTCATGGAACATGTGTTGTATTCCTGTTTTTTATGTTTAAGCATTAAATGAAAGGATAAAATTCCATCCTACAAATATTTGAAAAGCATCCCATTTTATTAATGGGATTGGCAAAAATTAACTGTTTCCAAATTTTGATTTTTTTTACTTAATTATTGTTTTTTTTTCAGGAATTTGCAACACTCACTAAAGAATTGAATGCTGCACGAGAACAACTTTTAGAACGTGAAGAAGAAATAGCGGAACTTAAAGCGGAACGAAATAATACTAGGGTAAGTCCAGAGTTCCAGAGTTACTTTAAAACTTTCGTTTTATTTTTTTGGCTTTATTGATCGTAAGGGACAATGAAAAAGGCAAAAAAATATAAACAAAAACTATGTAAACTATAACGGAAATACTGAAATCTAGTATAGAAGTGGAATTGATTCAATTTATTTCATATAAAATTTCCATTTTCTTCTAACACAATTTTTTTGAACAAATCCCGATAAAGTGGAATGAAATTTTATAAGGGTAGCCAAATGTACTGACTATCAAAATAAATAATTCTAAATGGCGACAGAATAAGTTAATCTTTCCTGTTTTTATGATTGATTTAATTAAATTCTATTTATACAAAAATCAAATTGTAAAAACATGACTTTTTTTAAAGTCTTTATAAATACAGATTTTCGTTTATGTAGTTCGTCCGAATTCATCCTATTATTTTAATTGACTTATCGTACGAATTTATTGGCTTTGGAGGCCAATTTTTTCAGGGTTTTTGTATTTAGTAATTTAATGTCGAATTATTATTCTTGGATGTTTTAATTGAGATTAATTTTTTAGACCACCCTCTACGTGACATATTAAAGTGGTAAATCTTACAAAATCGACTCAATTTCAGTTTAAATAGGCCGTATTTGTATACCTGCCTGAACTTCATTTGAAATTATTTCTTATTAAATTATTAAACAAATTTAAATTCGTTAAAATTCTCATAGTAATTTAATTTTAGAAACTAACTAACTTTTTTAAATTACTGATCTGTCAGAGATACAAAAGTTAATCTAATTTTCTTTAATTTATCTTTCTTTATGCACTAGAATCATTATTTTCCACTTGTCCAGGTTGTTAATGTTCAAATTTCCCTATTATTGTTTCACGATAGTGTTCTTTATAGTCCATTTGTTATATAAAGTAGTAAGAGCGATGCTTGATCAAATAGAGAGACATTATCGATTTATTCATAAACTGTAGAAAAGTACAATTTACAGGACATTGAGCATATCGTACCTAACTTTAGAGATTAGGGGGAAATTGGAGGTACTAAATTAGCAACTTTCCACAAAATTTATAAGCATTAGATTCACACACACTTGAAGTGAAATTTATTTTTGTTACAACGTTACTAAATCTAATTATCGAACAAATGAAACTATAATTAATTATTATTTATAGTTTATTGATAAAGAATTGATTCGAATAATTGAAGCGGATCATGTGTTACTTTCCTAATAGATTAATAAGAAAAATATCTCGTTTGACGTTTGATATTATTACATCTCTTGCTAACTTATTTGAAAGATAACCTAAGAATGAAATGGATATATTTTTTCAATTATCAGTTCGATACACACAATGAAAATATCTACGTTTTATCAACTGAAAATCGAACTACATAGAATAACACACTGAAAAATTGAAAAAGATAATAGATAGTTCAGGATTATTTCGAATGCTTTGTTTTTAGTTTTTATTTTGAAACAAAAAAGGGTAGATTAATTGATTTTTTTTTTGTTATTGGACGCAATAAAAGGTGTGGAATTTAGACGAAAATAAATTCAATTGAATCTATATAAAATTGATTAAAATCATTGAGTGCTTTGTTAGTTTTCGATGAATACTTAGAAAATATTTCAAAAAGATTCTCCTTATTTAAAATGAAATCTATTATAATTCTGTAGGAAATCCATTAATGGACACAAAAAAATATGATCGATCTCTATAGTGTACCAATTTAGTTCTATAATTCATAATTTATCATGAAAATTTCAATCGAGTATTCGTATATAGTAAGTCCCCACTGATAGATACAGTACCGTAGTAGAGCAAGTCAGAAATGATTCCTTTAAATTTGAGTTGAAATATTAACACATTATAAAAATATGTATTACTTTCAGTACTTTGCTTAAGTATGATTTATAATATACTTAACAAATAACTGTTAACAATAGCTATTATTTTGAATTGTCGGAGAAGAATAGACTAAACGTTTCTAAATTGTCTCCGTTTGAGAACTTAGTAGGTACTTGAATTTATTAAACACTGATGATCTATAGGGAAAGTGTTTCATAACTTGAACTTCAACTCAAAAATCTTCTGAAAATTTACCCCTTTTCTGTAGACAAATTACTGATTCTTTAGAAGAAGGATCTCTTCAAACTTTAAATCGTCAGCTCTAACATTGATTAGGAATGTCTGAATCTTCTTCATTTGACATAGGTTGCCAAAAAATTATGATATAGGAGAAAAACTTTTTAAAAATTAGAGTCAAAATCAAGAATTTAGTTCAAAGAACGACTAAAAGTGATTAAATAGTCGTCTTTCGAACAGTAAAATTGAGTGTCAACGTTCCTAAGAGACGAACTTAAAAGTACCTAAATCTCCCCATTTCCCAAAAATCTGGACTATAAGTAAATACCGTACCGCAAAAATGGACTAAAAGTGTTCAAATCTTCTGATTTTTTAATGGTTGGATAGTAAAATTCACCTCAAAAACCACTGGCTCATTTTATATGATTAATTATGATTATGCTAATAAATCTAAATTTATCTTAGAAATTAACTTCGGACAATTTATATTACACAGTAGCAATGACGTAGCTGCCTAGAACTATCATACAAGTAAGCGATTTACAGTTTCAACTCGAACTCTGTATTGAATTATACAATAAGTTTATATGTTTCACTTGTAACACTATAATCATTCAATGTAGCTAATAAAATAAGAGAGCGATGTCACGTACAACAAACAAACAGTACATTGTGCCTAATATTTACTCTTTCTACCTCTACTTTTAGCACGTGGGTTCAAATTCTTGATCGATTATATAAATAAAAATAGAAGAAGCACACGAAATCAAGTATCTATTTATTGTAGTTGTAATTGCAATTGTAGTACGTACCGAGAGTTACGTACATCCGTGGTGTACGTTGACGATAGTCGCGTGACAATCTAAAGTAAGTTAATCGGCCTAAGTTTACTTATAAATGAAACGATTGAGATTGAAAATTCCAGAAATATTGAAGAATCGTGGTCATATTTTCTTCGTGTAATTCAACATAATTCAGAAATCTTTCGTCAATTTTTGTTCAAATCACATCGAAAATTTTAAAAGTTTGTCCAAATAGCCACAATTTTATCTAATTTTATGTTACTTTTATTGTAAAATATTTCAAGAAAATTTCCTTCAATCTAATATGAAATGACGATTAGAGATCTATTGATTGCCAAATTTCGTGAGTGATTTTAAATAAAATTTTCACATTACTTCAAGTATTATCTCTAGGTTTATACTGATAAGGCGTGCAATTCTGACAAGTAGGAGATTCTTGTAATTTACTTGTGATTTATCACAAAGTCGTAATATTTTCTGTGATTATAAGTAGAATTTAAAATAAGTATGTTTCCTTTCCAAAGGTGATCTCGATTATAAATATTTTCTAATTCGCTACCAGAATTCTTATTACAATCTCGTCAAAGAAAGTGTCGCTATTCCCAAGGTTCTACTTATACGTATTATCTTTAAAATAGGATTTAAAATAGTAAGGATTATCATTATTAGATTTGCCAGTATTATGTTGGTATCACCATAGTTTAAATGCAATATCTGACTTCTTATTACATAAGATAGTATTGTAATTTGACTTTTGTCTTGTAAAACTATTTGTGTTTTTGTATGTTGTAATTAAGATTTATGAAATAGCCTTATTTTACTCAATTAAATCTCCCTTTTTCCGTTAATAAGCGCCGTTCATCATTGAGTGATAGAAGGAGAGTTCGTTGATTATTTATCTGAAACTAGTTTCCGTTGATTAATTTATCGGTTCACAAGGCTTTTCGATTATGATGATATTATCGATGTCGTTAATTGTGTATCCACCTCTACACATCTCTCTCACATCATTTTGTAGATATACGTTCGACTTGCCCCTATAGATGATAACTTATGCATCGTTTCCATTTCAACATCAATAATATAACGTATCTAAACACAATTTAATATACGAATGATATAATCAAATTGTAATATTCCATATTACAATTAAATTTATTCAAAAATAGAATTTTTAATTGTATTTATTTTGATACCAATATTTTATACCGAGGCTTCGAACCGTTTTGTTCCGGTTCAATTAAAGAAAAATCGCTTTAGCTCCGGTTTTCGATCCTATAAAAATAACGAGCTTTGAAGAGCTTCTTAATGAGCTACGAGATTCTAATTTTGCTAAAGTAATCTCCAGGACCACCTTACAAATCATTGAAATATTTTGCGAATGGCTCATTAACTAATAGGGGTTTCATAGAATCGACCAGATTTAGATCCGACAGCCTATATTTGAATTATCGGTTCGAAAATCAACTAAAATTGACTACAGTTCCTTCTCTTGATGACCTTAAATTTAGCTCAAAAAAATAAAATAACGTCTTATCCTCTTTTTTATCACAACTTAATACCAAAATTTACTAAAAATTGATTATTTGAAACGAAATCTAGACTATGAAAATGTCTATACTGATTTTTATTCCATGACACAAGGGTAAGCTTCGATGAAAATTAATAATTTAGAACAAAATGTATTAAATCTTAAAGAATTCGTCTATAATATTTATTAGAAGTGTCTGAATCTCCTCGTTTTATACAACTCAAACTGCCGAATTGATCCATATTCACGGTTTAGTACTATCATTATTAATCATGATTTTGATCACACCGTGTATCTAAAATAGTTAATTTTTTTAAATAGCAAATATTTTGGAATTACCTAAGAAAGTTACGCCTCTGTGGATGAATTTGTAAACGTTAAAGAAGTTGCTAGAACACGTGTAACACTGGCTAAAATCAACTAACGAGAAAATAAGAAGTAATCGGAAGTGCATTAACAAAAAGTAAATCGGTGTAAAAATAGAATTCAAAGCTATAAAATTGATTATTTTCATTGAAAACACTCTTTTATTTGCGTGAAAAAGGAAAATAAATAAAAACAGATCTTTTCTCATTCAGTTGTTAGGGTATGATTTCTTGTAGCAGGTAGAAAATTGGTGGATGCGCCGGGTAATCGATCATTAAAAATTAACGACATCCTCTACAACCTTTTGAATATTTTATTATGAATCTAGATGTAGTGGTAGTAGTAGTAGTAGTAGTAGTAATAGTGGTAGGTAGTTGACAGTTGAACGATAACTAGCTGATTATTTAATATTCTTGTCCTATATTGAGGAAACGAAAATACAAATAATTGCAAAATTCATCCAAAAGATTTTCTCTTGAATTCAATTATTATAATCTCAGAATCTCAGCTAACTTCTTCAAATTAAATAAAAAGAATTAAATTAAATAAACTAATGGAACTTGTGAGCGTAGTTTCACAGCTAATTAAGTTTAATCATAACTCTAATTGTAATCCGTAATTACCTTAGTTGTAAATTCTAATTAGTTTTGACAATTTTTGTTGTATTTTAATTTCAAACCAGAGTGAAGCAAATATACCGGTTGAATTTGATTAAACGTAACACTTAATGAAATATATGCAAGTTAGAATATGTTACTCCATTCAATAAAGATTAATGAATACAATCCCAATCTCTGTAAATTGTATTGTCCACATACACACTATATCCATACAAAATAAGTAGACTTTATTTATCTTATAAACACACCATTTATTCGGATAAATTATCAATAATTTGTATTTATTTCGTCCGTCAGTTATTATTGGAACATTTAGAATGTCTTGTGTCAAGACACGAACGATCGTTAAGGATGACGGTTGTAAAAAGGCAAGCAGCAGCACAATCTGGCGTCTCCAGTGAAGTAGAAGTTTTGAAGGCACTTAAAAGTTTATTTGAGCACCATAAAGCTTTAGACGAAAAGGTAATAATGATTTATTTATTTGTAATTATTCTTTCAATTATTTTTATCATTGTTTTTAGGTGCGAGAAAGACTGAGAGTAGCATTAGAAAGAAATTCAACTTTAGAAGAAGAATTAGCTGCAACCAAAGAAGAGGTTTATTATTATTATTTTATTTTTTATTAAAATATTGATAATTTAATTAATTGTAATTATTTTAGTTACAACAATATAAACAAGGAGTTATAACTTCCAATGTACCTGCAATTGAAGATAAGCCCAAAGAGAATGGACAAGTTGAAATAGGGGACCAAGTAGTAACAAACAATAAGGTGAATACAGATTTACATTTTTTTTCTTCTCCAATTCTCTTCTTTTTATTTCTCTTTATTATAACATTAAAAAGCATGTCACGACTGCTTTAAAATCTGGATTATTCTTCTGCTTAATTAAAATTACAAATCTCGTCGTTTTTGTTCCTTGCTCTATATAATCTCTGAATAAATTTTATACCACTTCACAGAACTTTATTCTGTGTAGATGTGTTTAAATGTTTATTGTGTGGCTGAGGATTCATTTTTATTTTTATTATAATCAAATTTAAAAAAAAAATCGTAAAATAAATATGTATAGAAGAGTCATATTGTTGAGGTAAGAATTTTAAACAAACAACAGAATTCGCGATAAATGAATTGTTATCAATTTGTAATGAGGTGCCACAATTTGGACACGTTCAGTGTCCAATCAATTGTAATAATTCTACATGCATGTTTAATAATAGATGTTGTGTGGCATGTTATTGTGGGACTCTAGGCGGCGACGAAGCCACGTCTTACCAATGGTGGTGTGGACTCTGATACTGATAGTGCTGCAAGGATAGCCGACCTTCAAGCAGCTCTAGAACAACAAGTAAGTATTATCTGTTTCTTCCTCTATCTTTTTTTTTTAAATATAAATTTTTTAACATTAATGTAATCAATTATTAATAATTATTTTCGAACAATTATTTTGTTTCATTATCAATTTCGATAGTTTAATTTGACAATTAATAGATCATTAAACTTCTGATTGCTTTTCCTTTTCTTTTTCAATTTATTTTCTTTTAGACTGGTGAGATTAGTACATGGCAACGGCGTGTTGCTGAAATGCAAAATCGTGTTGGTGAACTTGAAGAGAATTTATCGAAAGCACAAAAAGAATTATTAAAAGCACAAGAGGCAAATTCTAAATTACAAAGGGATTTAAGAGAAAATGTTGCCCAGAAGGAAGACCAAGAGGAACGTATAGCAACATTGGAGAAACGCTATTTGAATGCTCAACGTGAATCAACATCATTGCACGATTTAAATGAAAAACTCGAACAGGAATTACAACATAAAGAGGCTCAATTGAAGGTAATCTTTTAACAATTCTCGTCAATAATAAAATAGTACAGTAATCATTTAATATCTTTACAAATTATAAAAATTTTAACTTTCTTTGATGAATCAAATCACGAAACCTTGTCGAGATTAATTGATACTTCATCACCTTGAAGAATTTTTCTCTATTATTCGATTTTTTTGAACGTAATTTTATTTGTTTTGGTTGTTATCTGTACAGTTGCAAGAAGAGAAGATAGCTGCTATACAAGAGAAACTTGAATTGGCTGAACAAAAATTGGCACAATATTCTAAATTACCAGAAATGGAGGAGCAATTGAAGCAGCGCATGGAAGCGCTGACGCAGGTGAGACCTCAGGTACGAGGCTCTTTGCTCAACTTCTATTTCTTATACTTTTATTTTCTTTTAATATAACTTCTTATCAATGTTTCTTACTCAATATACTAGCACCGTTTAGTTATTTTTCATAATTTTTAAAACTATTTCAAATAAAAGCACATAATTTTTAGTGTTTTTTTTTTATATTTCGGATTCTGTAAGTGCACCATAGTTAATTGTTTTTAGATTTTTTCATTAAATAGGAATTATTGACAATTAGAATTTTAGATTCAGATGCGAAATTTGGTGTTGTATTTTAACGAGCTTTCGATGTTTTTAGATAAAATCACATGTTTATAATTTAATAATTTTAGAAGATTGTAGCAAGTGAGCCTTGTGCAGATATATTTTTTATCTAATCACATTTTTGATCTTTTTTGTGATAAATCAATGTTAGCTTGCATGTTTTAAGGTTTTTTCTTTTCTTTTTCAAATTAATTCGACTATTGGACTATTTAATTGATTTGTTTTAGGCTCAAGAAAGACACGGTTCAGCTGAAGATCGAATTCAACGATTAGAAGCAAATTTGGAAGAGAAGAATGCTGAACTTGTCCGTCTTAATCAAAGATTAAAAATGAACGAAGAACATAATTCACGTCTTTCAGCAACTGTAGATAAATTATTGTCTGAATCAAATGATCGCTTACAAGATCATTTAAAAGAACGAATGCATGCATTACAAGAGAAAAATAATTTAACACAAGAATTAGAAAAGACACGTAAAATGATGGAAGAATTAGAAAATCAAAAATCTGAAATAATGAAAGAATTAGCTAAATCACGTTTAGAAATTGATAATGTTAAAAGACAGATGTTACAACAAGAAATTGCTTATAATATTCAACAAACAGATGCATTAACACGCTCATTATCACCAAATACAGTTGATCCAAATAATTTTACAAGAAGTGCTAGTCATTCCAGTTTCGATACACATTCATTACCACGTCGTCCAAATAAAAGTCGTACACCAATTGAAGAAGATCCAAATAAAATTCAATTCGGTTCACGATCAATGGCCGAACATGAATGGGAGAAATTACAACAAGCTCATGTTTTAGCAAATGTACAACAAGCATTCGATGTCTCTAGTGATGCTGAAGGTGATGATAATGATAGTTTATTTAGTACAGCTGATATTTTATCACCATCTGGACATACAGATGCACAAACATTAGCTATGATGTTACAAGAACAATTAGATGCAATCAATAATGAGATACGATTGATACAAGAAGAGAAACAAAATACAGAAGCCAGAGCTGAAGAATTAGAATCTAGAGTTGGAAGTATGGAACATATGAATTTATTGGCGAGAGGACGGAGTTTGGAACGACAAAGTCCACCTGTAAGCGGTAGATCCACGCCTAAATCACATCATTCTCCCCAAAGGGATTATATGCATAAGTATCATACGGTGAGCTTGAGTTACCCCTCTAGTGTCGCTTCTTCCTGCTTACGATTTTAATGACACTTGTTAGAATTTTGTTAGTTTATAGAGTTTGGAGAGTTTCTAGTAAGAGTTGGGGCCATTGCCTTTTTTGTCTGGCTTATACCACGTTGCTGCTCTAAATATACCCAATTCGTATAAAACTCCTATTAGTTGGCGGACGACCCGGAAAAAGGGAGGTACCTGCAGACCATTGTAGCAAAATTAGAACCTCGTAGCTAAAATTGACTCGAAGACCCTCCGAGCATTTTCCTTCATTGCATTCTGTGAAAAATGGGAAACATTTCCACCTGTTCTAGAATGCATTGGATAAAAATGAAAAAAGCAATGTTAGTAGGATTTTCGAATCACTACAACGATAAGTCATTTTTAAGTGTATATTAATTAAATATTTGTAAACAACGGTTTAATTAATTATATATAAAGAACAATAATTCATAAGGAATTTTTTAACAGCGTTATCTCCGCCATGCAACCTGGTCCCACGCTTTTCTTGGTTGCATAGCGGAAATAACGCTGTTAAAAAATTCCTTATGAATTATTGTTCTTTATATATAATTTTTAAGTGTGTTGCAAATTTTTGACATTGTCAGAAACAAACGTTTTTTGATCAATTTACAAATGAGCTACGAGGTTCTAATTTTAGTAAAATGATCACCAAATACTCCCCTACAAATCATAAAAATTGTATACATTTAGAGCAGCAACGCGGTATACTACTAGATTTGACTAGAAACTCTCTAATTGTGTCATTTGTGGTGGTGGTGGTTTTTCTCTTAAATGAAAATTTATGCATGCATTTTATCATAATCATCGCACAAACGTACCTTTTATAAAGCCAACGTTATTTCAAATTAAACACGGATGAGGTGTTGTGTCAACATGTGATTTTGTAGGCACCCGCGTCTATGTCTCCAGCGCATTTACAACAATATCATGCCGCTTTGAGTCCTGGCGCCCTGTCTGAATCATTACCTTCTAGTCAGGTTTGTTAATTTAATCATTGTACCCTACATATTTACAATGGTAAACAAATTCAAGAAGATAATAAATTACTTCTTCTATATGGATCGTTTACCTTTGTATTGGTAATAAATTTGTTGGCTTTAACAAAACATCACAAGCACACTAAAGACTTTACTCACTCACTAGCTGCATGGAGATTCTGGTTGAAATAAATGTTTTATTTTTTGTTAAATTAAAAATAATTTAAATTTATCAATTTTGATTGTTTATTTAGTTACAATTGGCACCGTTATCATCGGAAATGTCCAGAGATGAAATGCATGTAGGTGATAGTAGCAGTGGTGGTGGAGCATCACCGTTAACAGCACGTTCTCTACGACTTGAAAGAGTGGCTCAAGCATTAGCTCATAGTCAAGAAGAATTAATAAGGTTCGTATAATAAGTTATGTTTACAATTTAAACACAACAACCTATATACACTGCAACTTTTAAATACTGCCAGCATACTTAAAATAACTATTTTTTGATTGATTTAAAGAAGAGCCGGAGCTAGTGGCTTACCACCAGGAGTTACTTACAGGTTATTAATGTTGGCTAGTTATATAGAACACTTGCCTTTATTTGCGTGCATTTATCATTTAATACAACCAATTTTTTTCTTTCTTTAAATTTACTTTTAAATGTTGTTTTATTATTGTTAAAAACACACATTTTTTTAAGTTTGTTGGCTTTTTGCACGTTAAAATTGCATGCTCGTTTAGAGATAGTTTAGACAGTAGAATGCAGTGTGTTTAGGCAAGGCCAGACGCACACACCTCCATCACCTCTATCCTCTCGTCATAGCAGTCAGGAGAGTTTACACAAGAATACCATCGCCGGTGTACCAAGGGATGTATCAGCTGCCGCCGTAGCCGCTGCTGCTGCTGCACAAAAGAAAAAGGGCATCAAATCATCTTTAGGTCGATTTTTCAGTAAAAAAGAAAAGGTTTGTTGTCTCTATCTCAATTTATAAAATAATTACGACGAAATTAATTGTTGATTATATCCTTTAGGTTAAAGGCAAAGAAGTCGGATCCGAAAGTACGTTAAGATTAAGCCAAAGTACCATAGGAATGTTGGATGGTGATCTAAGTGATTCAATGAGTGTTTCCAGTAAATTGGGCCAGAAAGGAGATTTCGATCGGCGGCAAAAGAAGAAGTGGGTGTATGATCCATTTATTTCAAATGCTTAATTTTAAAAAAAATATTGCTTTATCACACTAACACGCTCAAATTTCCGAATATTTAAACACTAACAAAAATAATAAATTCTATATAGCTTTTGCTTACTTTCTAATTATATCCACATTTCGCATTTTCTATCACCAATACTACAAACACCACCTTTTGAAAGATTATTAGATTTTCTCGAGAAAAAAACCTATGAATTTATTATTAATTTATTGAATATTTGGAAAAATTGAGCGTGTTTAAAATTACAAATTTCTAGAGGTGTGTGTTTATTACTTGTTAATTAATTGATACAATTTTTCCTGTAAGGGAGCGTGATTATAGGCATGAATTATTAGCGGAAGCAATGAAAGCTGGCACACCGTTCGCCTTATGGAATGGTCCAACAATTGTTGCATGGTTAGAATTATGGGTTGGTATGCCAGCTTGGTATGTGGCAGCATGTAGAGCAAATGTTAAATCTGGTGCAATAATGAGTGCTCTTAGTGATACAGAAATACAAAGAGAAATCGGTATTAGTAATCCATTACATCGTCTAAAATTACGTTTAGCCATACAAGAAATGGTATCATTAACATCACCATCAGCACCGAAAACATCACGTACAACATTAGCATTCGGCGATATGAATCACGAATGGATTGGTAATAATTGGTTACCATCATTAGGACTTCCACAATATCGTACAACATTTATGGAGTGTCTGGTTGATGCTAGAATGTTGGATCATTTAACTAAAAAAGATTTGCGTGGACAGTTGAAAATGGTCGATAGTTTTCATAGGTAGCACACCACTTTATTCAATATTTTATTAAATGGTTTGAATTTTATGAAAAATAAATTGCAGAACTAGTCTACAATATGGCATATCATGTTTAAAACGATTGAATTATGATCGTAATTTATTAGAAGAAAGACGGAAGAACTGTGAAAATACTTTATCGGATGTTTTAGTTTGGAGTAATGAACGTTTAATTCGATGGGTATGCAGTCTTGGATTAAAGGTTTCTATTTTATTGTTTCAAACACAAATAAAGCATATTTAATGTGATTTTTACAGGAATATGCAAACAATTTATTAGAATCTGGTGTTCACGGTGCATTGATTGCGTTAGATGATAGTTTTGATGCAAGCAGTATGGCATTAACGTTACAAATTCCAACACAAAATACACAAGTATTAAAATTATTAAAATTGTAAATTTTCTAATAATAACTATTTCAATTACTTACAGGTTAGACAAACTTTAGAAATAGAATTCAATAATCTTCTACGTGTGGCAACTGATCGCCGGCCAGAAGATATAGTTCGCTCCTGATATGGCACTGAAACTGAATAAATTTTAAATGAATTGACCATGTAGTGTTCCGTTGCTCGCAGTTATATTGCAGCCCGTGCTACCTCTCCCTTCTCGTCGGTATTTATCCCAAAAATCAACCATAATAATAGTATCATTCGAAAAACATACGCTGCAAAGAGGAATTTGTACAAAAAAAAACTTAAAAAAAATAACGTGTGTATGGCAAATGAGAGCTTTAATGAACTATAATCTGTATCGTAAACAAAACAAAGATAAATCCCTTTAAATAATAATGATAATAGTATTATTAATTGTACATTGAAGTTGTTGTTTTTATCTGTTGGATTACCAGCGAGTATATTGTTGAATGTGGCAGCGACAGTCAGTATTATCCCATGCGTGCCTGCACTCGGTGCTGCCATCTGTTGAGCTTGTAGACACTGTTAATTTGCTGATTAGTTAGTACAAAAATTACTAAAAATAATTAATTAAATAATAAATATAATGATGATAATTGAATAATAAAACAAAGTAAACTTAACCCAAAAAAAAACCAAGGAGAATTCGATTATCCTTATAAATAAAGCTTCTGGATATGAATCCAGATTTATTATATTCAGCCCGAAAATCATCTTGATTAGAAGAACAAAACGACACAGTTATTTCCATTTATTCCAAATACTTATTACCCTATTTAACAATGAAATAAATGAATTAAATTAAAGGATTAATAAATAATAATCATTATCACTCATCGTCATTAAAATAATAAATACTAATAGTAAATCTTTGCAGTCATTAGTTGTACTAATCTGTATATATTATACAGACGATATACATATTATATATATTTTTAAGTTTTTATTACATTTAGTATCTTTTATACAACATTTGTAATATATTTTTACTGTTATTTATTTTAAAAGAGGAAATCTGAATATAACTACTGTGCTTAATCTTGTTAAACTACCCAAAAAAAAAAATGAATGAAAAAGAAAAAATACGGAGTTGCTTCTGTACATCTCCAGACATGATTGTCATTATTCGTATTTGATCTAATAATAGTGTTAATTTATGTACATTGCATTATACATAAATATAACGAGAAATCGAAACATTCAAAGCAGCATTTATTTATTACAATCCTATAAAATTTCACAAACCGCAAATTTCGAGTTAGACTACAGAAAGCATGAAGAAGTAGCATGTTTTACCCTGACATTTAACGATTCGTAACAGGATTATAGAAAAGATTAAAAATTAATGAACGAGTCCTGAAATTTGGCCCGTTCAAGATACTCAAGAATTAGAATTTTGAAAAATATAAACTAAATTCTTTAATCCAGTCACAGGATAATGTTTTAAACATGTTTATGTTGTAGTTTTGGTTTGGGTATAATTCTTACAACTTCAAAATCATAAATCTAGTTTTTTCTAACATAAATTTACGTATTAAGTTTTAATTTTCGACCTTGTCTCTATTATCAGTAAATATATGAAGTGCTAAACTAAAGCTAACAATACATCGTTTACTTTAGATGTACTAATAAAACCTTGATTATTTTGAGAAATTTCCATTATCAAAGGATTAGAACAGTATCAAAATGGTACGTGCTTGGTATAGAGACAATGATGAAACCAATCCAAAAGAAGAACATCAACAATTCCCACCGAAATTCATAACATTAGAAGAACTCTACCACAGATCCGGTATTGAATATTATCAGGTATTATCATAAATTAACTAATAAATATTTAAATTAATTGAATTTGTTCATAAATAGCTTGATATTGATTCGTTTGAAAATGAATTGGATAAAATCAAAAAATATCGTCACTATTTATATGAGGATGAATTGAAAACACCAAACAATAATGATTTGAATCAATACTACACAGAACATTTACATAAAGATGAAGAGATCCGTTTTATATTGGATGGTTGTTGTTATTATGATGTACGAGATATTAACAATGAGTGGATTCGTATTGAAGTATTACCTGGAGATTTACTTGTAATTCCCAGTGGTTGTTATCATCGATTCATGTTGGATAATAAAGTAAAAAAAAAACAACAATAATTAATCGGATTTAATAATAAAAAGTGTACCTATTGTTTTTAGAATTATATTGAAGCAAAACGATTATATCGATCAAATAATGCTTATGAAGCTTATAATCGACCTGATGCTGATGATTTAGAATGCCGACGAAAATATTTAAAAAAACTAAACTCTGGTGAATTTCAATCTGAATAAATATGGATCGTGAATTTTTCCAAATGTGTTATAGATTTTTGAAATAAATGTAAGCGATAAGAAATCAATAAAAAAAAATTCAATAACTCTTGAATTGATTGTAATGAAACAATAAATAATTTATGAAAAATTTATACAACCCATTATACCTTATCGTTCTAATCTATATTATAAATTATAACCAAGAAAACAAGATAACCTTTACTGTGACTTTATAAATGGTAGTTTGATCCAGTAAAATTCCATTGATTTTTCGGAAATTTTCGAGTGAAAATGGTGCGAGCTTGGTATATGGACAATGATCCATCTGATCAACGTGGTGAACACCATCGAAACCCACCTAAATTCATCGATAAAAACGAATTGAAGAAAGTCAGCGGGGTTGAGTGTTTCGAAGTAATAATTTTTTTGTATATTTTGGTAAGAGTAGGGATTTTCCAAGGAAAAAAACACCTCTAAACTTGGAAAAGATGAAAAAAAATTCCACACCTTTTAGCTTGTTGAACGATCAAATGTGCGACAGAATGCAATTCGGTAAGAGTATAGGGCTCTTGGGTTCCGGAGGTAGTCCTTTTGTATAAATCGTACACGAATAAAATTTTATGGGTACCATAAGGGGATGACTAGAAATCTAAAAATAGAATAACAATCCCCCAAGTGGAGGCAAGGCAAGACCCCCTTATTATATCCAAAAATTTTTTATTCTTGTATAATTTATACAAACTTGGGAGCCCTAGAGTCCTACACATACCTGCAATTTTTAAAGCTCGAAAAGCCCTACTCACACCTACGCGTCTAACTCTTGTTTTAATTTAAATTAAATTTTTAGTTGAATGTTGATACGTATAAGACGGACGGTGTTTTGGATAAATTAAAGAAAGAACGTGGCTACACTTACGAAGATGAAATGACAGCATCCAAAGAATGTCTACCAGATTATGATGAGAAATTGAAAATTTTCTATAGTGAACATTTACATACCGATGAAGAGATACGTTTTGTTATTGATGGGTCTGGTTATTTTGATGTACGCGATTGTAATGATGAATGGATACGTATCAAAGTGGTACCGGGTGATTTAATAATAATACCTAGTGGAATTTATCATCGTTTCTCTTTAGATTTTAATGTAAAATCTATAATTGAAATTCTAAATTTAGATTTTATTTTACTAAAATTTTTAATTATATTTTTAGAATTATATTAAAGCAAAACGTTATTTTGTTGGTGAGCCTGTATGGAAACCATACAATCGTCCAGCTGATGAGATGGATTGTCGGAAGGAATACTTGAAAAATCTTAAAGATGGAAAATTTGGTATTGTGTAATTTAAACTTCATCACTTTAAATATTGGTATGCCATTTTTTTATATAAATTTTATGTTACAAATTTTAAATAAAATTGGATCATTTTTTAATTATTTTTTTTTTGATAAAGTTATCTTACATTTGACCCGTTAAGAGTTCGAAGTTTTGGTTAAATAGTAATGGGATTGACTCAAAAATATGCTTATTTGTTTTTGCCCATTTTCAATATCTATTTTTTTACCACGATAAATTACTAAATCGACTTCAATGGCTGACATGGAAACATCCCCAGGTGTCTCTCTTCCGATTTATATGAGGGCAATAAATGTTGTTCTTCATTGAAATCTAAGAGATGCATGTTTTTTACCTACGGAAAACCATATCTAAGGGATGAAATTACGCCTCAGTGTCCGAAAGGGGTGTCTTGTTAGTTTCACATATTTGCAGTTGGAATAATCGAATGAGACCAACGGGTTGAAAAATGATATAAAATGCTTTTGGTCTTATAATAAAATATTAAATAGAACCGGAGTTATAAAGGTTGAAATCTAGAAAACTCTTATCAAACCAAAACTATTAATCGAATTTCAAAATAAAAACTAATGAGGATTGAAAGAGGGAAAAAACTAGGAAATACCTATTTTTCGGAAAAATTATGTTTTAAAAGTGAACGCTCTTCAAGTATATCTACATTGACACCAGAAAACATCAATATTTTAATGAGCCTTAGCTTAATTGGTGAATAATTTTTTTTTACATTTCTAACAGTTAGGTCATAGAAGGTTTTATGATTCTTAATCCAAGGCTTTTCACACGAGCGTAAAAAGATTCTCAAGACAAAAGGTTAGCTGTCGAGCGATTCGAAAAATATTTCAAGGATTAGTGAGATAATTCCTGGAGCACATTGCAGCAAAATTGGGACCTCGTAGCTCATATGATTTAAAAAGAGGGATGTATGCGTAAAATGACTTTAAACTTAAAAATAAACCACCCGAGTTCGATACTGTTTTTGATAAGTTTTCAGCAACAATATGCTTACTCAAAGTTCGCCAGTAACAACCCCATAGATCTATTTACAAGTTACAACTATATGTTTGTTTCGAGATCAGATGAAATACTTGTTAGAGTGTGACTTAAGGATCCTTCCAACATTATTTTTTTTTCGTTTTTCTTCAGTGTTGAAAATGTTTCGAATTTTCCCTAGAATGTAATGAAGAAAAGAGAGTCTTCGAGTCATTTTTCATCATTTTACGTGTATAGTTAGTTTCAGAAAATCGTGATATTGTCGAAAATGATCATTTCTCAACAGACTTTCAAATGAGCTATGAGGTTCTAATTTTGCTAAAAATGTTCTCTAGGGACTATCATACAGATTCTTGTTTTTTAAATCGCTAGTCAATGAGTATGAGTTGCCATAAGAACATATATAGGCATTCCTCGGTGAATATCCCTACATTACAAATAACAATAAGGTAGTATCAATTATGTCCTAATAGCTAAAAATGTATAAAAAAAAATTCTTCACCAATTAAAATGAAAGTTAATAAAATATTGATATTCAATGTAGATATGCTTGAAGGATTTTTACTCCCTATACAAGTTTTCCGAAAAATCCCAAAACAGGTATTTCCTATTGTTTCTCCTTTTTTTAGTCCCCATTGTTTTTGTTAAAATTCGATTGATAATTTCGACTTTATATGAGTGTTTTAAATTTCAACCCTTTTAACTCCGGTTTTATTTAGTATTTCACTGCAAAGCCTTATCTCTCTAGAAGAAATAAAAAGAACTCCCTTAAACAGTATTCTGGACTTTATTAAAAGAAGGGGACTATTGAGGAAGACAAACTAACCCAAATCAGGCGTGTCGACAGCTGTACAAAAGGTCTTAAAGGTTGAGGTACTGTGGGGAGTGAACCACTACTAGTGTGTGAGGAGCGAGAAAAGAACTCACACAAAACAATTAATTAACTAATTATTATAAAACCAAAAGCATTTTTCATCATTTTTCATGTCGAACATAAAGTCGTTGGTCCTATTCGATTATTCCAATGTAGGTATGTGAAACTTAAAAACCACCCCTTTGGAGCTTAAACTTTGAGGCGTAATTTCACCCCCTGTTTTATGTTTTTCTATAGATAAAAAAAACATGTGTCCCCTACATTTTAATGAAGAACAACATTTCTCAGTGTCATCGAAATCGGAGAGGGACACTTATGAATATTTCCCTGTAAACACAAATCGGACATACTCAATTCTTTGACAAAATTCGTATTCTCCATTTATTGTCAGTATGAATTACGATTTGTCGTTAATGAAACTCAATAAAATGAACTTTTTAACACAAATTACACGAAATAATAATAGAGAAAAAAAACTCACTCACCATTTATATCTTCTGTATTAAGACATTTCAGCTTCTGAAACAGATACAATCGTCGAAAATCAACGAATTATAACTACTTATAATCACTGAAACTACTTTTCGAATGAAATTAACGTCAAAAAATCAACTAACTGAAATATACATGACTAATCAAAAACATATTGTTATGCAATTTTATAAAAATGTGTCTATTTCATTATCATTAAAGCAAACAAAACAAAAACTTTTGTCGTGAATATTGTGTAATTTTGTAATCAAATAATGTTGTTTTCAATAAAATTTCATTAAATATAAATTGTATAAGATAGACTTAATTTATATTTTCATTATTTAGTTAATTAATTTGAATCCTCAACAATTGTTTGATAAAGTTTCCCTTTTGTTGGAACGTAAACATTTTACCACCTATAGCGATATTGGACATTTAACGGAAATGGGATAAGAAGTATAACAACTTTCAAAGTTCTCATTCTGTGAAATCTCGCTAAAATGAACATAACTTGCTTTATTCATTTTTTTCACTCCAAAATTTAATAAAGAACTTGTTTCTGGAGATGGTAAAACCGTGTTGATAAAGAAATCTTGCAATGGAATAATCACCCTTAAAAATGCTAAAATTCAGATTTACGAGGGATCCGTCTCAAGTATCTATCCCTTATTTTATTTTTTATGCCTTCCATCAAATTCCAAGGGTTATTTACTTTTCAATGAGGGTCAAAATACCGAAAAATAGTTGCTTTATCAAATCCATATTATAAGTCTTATTTTTACAACTAGGAAATTAAAATAAATAAGAGGCATTTAAAATTGTTAAAATTTGTAAAAGCTACCCTTGTATTATTTATAAAGTTTCTTATCAATTTATTATTTACGAATATAAAAACTCAGAAAATGTTCGTTTTCTTCGCTGAATTTCACTTTGTTTTTTTAACTACAAAAAACACAGATCTTGAAGTCGAATAACCTTACAAGAAAAATAGAATTGGAAAAGGACACTTGGGACGCTTTTCTTATTACATGTAAAAACAAACTTTCCTGTTTTACTTTTTGGCGAGAATAGAAGAAGTTGTTCTATAGTCGTCTACATATTTCGTTGCTTATAGAAATAACCAGTGGTGCAATCAAAAATATATAGTTGGGGCACAGATCATAACGTTATAATAGGGTAAAGGCGCTTCAGCAGAATTGGTAGGACATAGGTGAAATCTCACTTCATAAATGGGCTAAGCATTCAATTACAATTCACATATACATATGAGAATCATCGATATCTGATCACGAGAAATTGAGATGTCGGAATAAATGATCGATTAATTTTACTGACGAGTTAACAACCTATTATAACTTTAAACCAATTTTTCGGGATGTTCCTGAATAGATTTGATCAAATTAATAGTTGGGTTATACAGACGTGCATATTAGTAGTCATAGTTATAAATCTCACCTTATGTCTATATTCTGGGGTCTCTGGTAAAGGGCTAGTGAATAAACTCTTTTTCTCGCAAACTAACTATAGCATAGTTCCAAAACACCAATATCACACTATTCACAATCAGACTCAATCCAAGAAAACATCTTAAAGTTATTGCAAAAATAAAGTATGTAGTTGTATGTGAGGTAAAGCACGAGGTGCGTTTTTATAGTGCTATCCGCCAGTAAGCCTAATTCACTATCCACCACCACCACCAATGAAGAGATTAAGAGAACAAAAATTTGTATGTCAAATTGTTTTCTCACATTCTCTGACCAATATTTGCTTTCGTGACGTTGAAATTCGTACTCATTGACGAATTGTGCAGACCACCAATCTAGTGTGTTGGAAATTTAATGAAGAGCTAATCTAAGAAAGAAAAGAAGGTGTCCAAAAACATGGAAAAATAAGAATAACATTATAAGTTAGCAAGGGGCGCAAAATTATTCTCAGCACAAGGGCGCATAACATATCAGCATTGGTCTTGTTTCAAAGTAAAGTAAAATATTCCATCTACCTATGTATATTAGATTTGGGAGAGAATACACATATGACTAAAACGTTTTATCTTGAATAGTGCGGTAATTTTTTGGAGAAAGACAGTGAACAAAAAGTAGACTATAATATAAACTTTTCATCATACCCTCGTACAAGATCTCAAAGAGCATATTTTAATTATACTTCTACTGTGTATAAAAACCAATCAAAACTTTATTGTTATCTAGTAATTTTGGAACTTGGACTAGCAATTATAATTTGAGTAAAATTATACTGAAAGTTGATTTTGTACAGCTATTTCAATGTCTACATTTTACAAATAGAAGCATTACAAAATTCGATTCTATTGTACTTTTTTATACGTATTTTTTTTATATATTCGATACAAAGCGAAACCAACCTTAATAGTGCTTTGTTGATTATTATTGTTATATATTCATCGGTTATATGGCGTTTAAGGTAATAAAGGAGACAAATTCAACACCATTTCTGTACAAAGCGTTTCATCTAATTTTATAGGTTTCTCTAAAAAGCAGAAAGCGTTTGGTAGAAAATAGTAACACAAACATAAAAAAAAAGACATGACACGAACTATATTCTTAGAGATAATCTCTATCCACAAAAATAGTCATTTATTTCTACGTTGCGCTTGTTTTAGAGATGATAACAGTCTTTACAACGTCAACTATAAAGTTGAAACCTACACGACGGTTATTTTCCTTTAATTTATTTTTCAACAATTTGTCCGGACGATTCTCCACGAATTACTTCGAATATTTAAAATCCGACACAGTGAAGATGAGAAGTTTGTCATACAAAAAAATGCTCTCCACTATGGTTTAAGTGGCTTTATTAGACACAATGGAGACTTGTCATCTATTTAGTAATTTACAGAATTCGGTCCACAATTCATTAGCATCACCTCTACCATTGGCTGTTCTATGCCCGTATTTATAAACTGATCTTGAGACCTTCTTGAAGCTTGAGCTTGGTCTTGAGGCCAGAATATGTAACCAAGCCAAGATTGGGTTGTAGCTGCCTTGAGACGAGCTTGACTTTTGTAGAAAGTGCGCGTGCGCGTGCGCACAAAAAGAAAACCGTGACCCTGTAAAATGTAACTAGAATTCGCCAAGTTCTCAACCCTCCATATACTCATTCCTAACTTCCGCCGAAAATTGCCGAAGCAAGACTTATAAACCAGAACTCGTGCTTGGAAGTTAGACTTGAGCTGGAGTCTGAGATCGGTATATAAATACGGGCATATGATTTTATAAATTATAAAAGGAACACTCAGATACAAGTTCGGTTTGTAGTATTCTAGAAGCAGCGCAGTATGTGTTAAGCCGCGTCCACATCATACGAACGAGCACAAACGATCAAAATGTAAACATTAAAGTATGTAATGTGAACGATAGAAATGAGAAATATTCCACTTTTGGTGATTTCTTAATCACAGTGACAAATCACCGGCCGTGAAATATTGCTCATATCTACCATCCACACCACACATTTTGATGTTTAGATCTCGTTCGTTTGAGCTTGTTCGTATGATGTGGGCGCGGCTTTAGAGGGAAGCTGAGCGAATTAAAGTGAGAAGTGTAGCACTAATTTAATACCATTGAATAGACAGAGGCAAGTATACTATGATCATGATCTCTCTCTCTCTCTCCCGATTAAGCTGATCAAGGGAGAAAAAGCGAATGGAATCATTGATTCCTATGAGTTAGACAAGACAAACAAACACATGAGAGGGAATGACGCAGATAATGAGATAGATACATTCTGAAATGTTTCTGTTTTCCTTTCTATCTGGCTATTTTCCTCTATTATAGGAATTCGTATCTAATGGAAAACATTTGATAACTTTTACAAATATAGAATACCAAAGAGCATCTATTAGATTCGACTTCATTTTGTAAGGAGCTCTAAGAGAAAGAAAGAAAGAAGAAAAAACGAGAAAGTTTTATTTGATTTATTGAGACATATTTCTTTGTTTTGACAAAAATGCTTTTTTTTTAAATATATGTATAGTAAATCACGTTTCTTTATTCTTTTTCACCGACTACATTTTTTGTACAAAGCATAAATTGAATGTATGTTATGGAAGTGTTACTTAAATATAAAACATCTGGAGGATTGTAATAAGAAAAAATTTGGGAAAACTCTCATATGTTCTCTGATGCGTAACAACAAATTCAACATAATATTTCTTAAAAGATTCATTCAATGATGATGATAATAAATCGAGATACAATTAAGAAGATAATAAACTACATGTTGAAGTCTCACTGAAACATGAGATGATGAAGCGTCAAATCACATTTTTCCGATTGAATTAGAGAAGCCTTTCATCATCCATGTTGTTTACAAGAAAATTTCAGATTGATATTAAATAAGAAATCGTCAAACCAATGATCTGGATGCAATATCAGAAATTAGATTAGATTTATCTTCTCAATTATGTAGTCTATATAATCAGTTGAAATAATCTGTACTTTATGGAATTCTTGAAACTGAGGCAAATGTTTACAGTAAATGCTTATTAAATTCAACGAAATATAATTTAAACTTAAATGCTGGCCAATCTTATTTTTGTAGATGGTTTGAAAGTACAGTGAATAATTTTATTGACGAACATAAGATTAGAAGATTGGGAGAAATAACTGAAAGAAGAGCCCATGGAAAGTAATAAGGCCAACATTTGACCCTCTTATTCTCATTCTGTTTTACGTAGATTAATTTTATTACTTTTTCTCCCCTTACTTTATATGATAATATTCTCTGTTTCATTCTGGAAACCTTATAATTTGAAATTTTTTTATAAATGTAGTCTGTAGACAAATTTTACTATGTTTGTCATTCTATCAAGCGATATTTTCTACTCTTCTATAGAAATAAAGTTGATTTTTTTTTATTTTTGTTGTTGAATTTGTTAGCTCACACCATTTAGCTTTTCTATAATATTACCAGCCGAAATCCTGTGAGCGTAAGATAAAAAATCAATAAAACGTCTCTTACATCTCCTGAGACGATGATTATATTTAAAAAAATATAAAAACCGAGTGTATAGGCGTCTTTCGAAATGATTTTATTTTCAAAACACAAGAAACATGAACCAAATTAATGATTATTGTTGTCTAAAAAGCATACTACCTATATGTATACATCTGTCTACAATACCATTCCTAATCAGCATCAATGCTGAAAATTTTCATAGCGTTGACCTGATCGCTAACAGTCCCCAAATTCTCAAGGATGATATCCAGATGTGGAAGAAATGAAATTTAAGCGACATATTGCAATTCGAGGCTTTTCATTATTATGTATTTTGACCTTCTGTTGTCTCGATGGATGTTCTGATGACAACTGAAGGTCGGTGGTTCAAGTCCGACTAGCCGATTTTACTTTTCCTATGTTTAATGTGGATAACGATGTTTGTGTACTTACAATTTAAAATTTACTCGTATTAAAAATCACGTATATGAGAAAACTTTCTCCCTTTAATAAGTTTCAGTTTTTGTCCAGTATACAAGATGAAATCAAATTGCCCACCTAATATCCAAAACTTTTCCTAGTTACGGTTTAATTGCATTCGCTTGAATCAGTTATTCAATAATGATAAATCGACAAAAAATTGCAATAATTGATATTTAATACTACAAAAAATGTTAAAAAGGTCTCGAACCTCTGTTTCACACAAAACTGGCACGTTTCAGCAGTTCCCTAATCGCGTCTGTAGCTCCACAAATTTGGGTCTGCAGCTGTTCGACATTTCCGGCCGGCACTGAATACACTAAACTATAGCCAAAATATGAAAGGTACTAGACAACAGAGAATAAGCCATGTCCACAATCAACGTCCACGTTGCACTCGCAATTGAGCACTGAACGTTTATTGATATCAGCCAAAGAGTATTAATCACGTTTCTTGACTAAGCACAATTACTTATGGTTAAGATTGTTCTATTACCGTGGCTCTAAGAATGTTGACAAAATTTTTAAACGGGGTCATAACGACTCCCTAATACATTTAACATTATACAAATCGGCTCAGATTTTCGGGCCCTATACGCGATTGAAAATATAAAAGCAATTCGATTTCATCCTGTATATTCCGAGGGAGATTGAAACGAAAAAAAGTTCATTTTCGTAATTAGTCTAGGTAGTCAAAGCACCATTACCTAAGCAAGATGAGTTCTGTCTTGAAATCATCTCCAGATATTCGTTTCTAGACGCAATTTTCTCAGTTGAAATTGTTTTTGATGTTTGTAGTATTTCCCACTGGTACTTGTTCTGTTTAAACAAACGTGTCCCATTGGGAAGAGTCAAACGCATTTAATATCAAAGCGAATACATTCATTGTGACAACAAACTAAATAATTCTATTCTTTGAAAAGTGTAAAACGAATACTTGAATTGAAAAAAAAACACCAAAATGTAAATCAGGTATGGTTTTAGTATAATTTAAGGCAAATTTTCAGTGAAACGTAAAGCAACCGAAGCGTAACTTTACAGACCATTTCTTGTCAAAATTCATCGCTGCATATGATTGATATTCATTGTTTATTATGCGATGAAAATCGGTGTGTTTTTTTTGAGGTTTAAGACGATATTGATTAAAACTAAACTTCTTGCGAACACCTATGAGAAAATTTAAGTTTCCCAACTTCTCTACTAGACAGTTTCTGATAGTTTTCACGAATAATGGATAGCATTTTGAACTAGTTTTAAAGTTTTTGAGCATTACTAATGATTGAGAATGTGTACTTTTTTATCGGTATTTATTGAAAACAAAAAGAATTAAGTTCCATAAGTAATTAGTTATGGTAATGACATTAAATTTTTCATATAGCTTGTATTTTTTTTTTGCTTTTAAACCCTGGATTGTCTTTGTTATTGTTACCTGTAATTTATCAGCAAATCACTACAGCTAATAATTAAAAATAATGCGCAATCACGTTTTCTTCATTCATTGATTGTGTGAAACGTCAGATGATACCTCCTACACCTTTTTATTGTTTTCTTGTTTTATGTTTTATTATGATTTGTCTTCGGTTCGTTATATGAGACAGTCTTTATTCCCTTTTGTATCATCGGATTAGATTTCGATTTTAGCCTGTCGGGTGTCTGTTGAAATTTATCAATACAACAAACATCATGTATGTGTTTGTGTGGAAATAAAAGCAAAAGAAAAAAATACTAATGTAAATCTAGGAGGAATGCGCGAGTTTCAGTGAGGGCGTCGCGACGACGTTGACCAGGTGACGGTAGCCTCGACGCTTCTCATCGTCCTCAGTATATCAGTTGTATTTTGGACGAGAGACGGTCGTTTCAAATAATTTCTTATCAACAATACGACACGGGTGTGTTTTCTTACATGATTATATGTAAACATACAGGTTTTAGTGATGATGATGATGATGATGATGATGATGAATTGTGGACGATACAAGTAATTAAAACGATTTGAATAAAAATTAATAAATGAGCGTTGTTTTAGAAGTTTCATTTGAAACTTTGCAATTGCGACGTGAACGGTAAGTTCTATTAGTTCTACTAATTAATCATTAATATTATTGAATGTTGTATGAAGGTTTCATAAAATATTTTTACCATATTTTTTTATTTACTGTTTACTTACATTAAGAATTTAAAAGCAGCAAATATATTGAATCAGATTTGGAAAAACACTTCAATATGGTTACGATTAATAACGGCATTTTATGGCTAAATTATCAAAACTAGCTGTTTTGATATGAATAATATTAGTCATAAAATGTTTATGTTAGTATCTATGTACTTATGAAACAACAAATATTGAAATTCCTGAACACTTATAAAATAGATGTTCATTACTTATTGTAGGTACGAATAATTTTGTATACAGCTAAATATATAAGCCTTTTTTTATAATCTCTCTCATTTATTTTTTTGGGTAGAGGATTAATGGATAAAACGCAGTCCTAGTGCAAAAACTTTTAGAAAAATGAAAATGGTTAGTCTAAATTTAATGAGAGAAAAAGAATAATTTAGATAAACAGTTTCGAGCAAAAAAACAAACATTGAAGGAGATAGTGTTTGTAACAAATTACCTTTATTTATTTATATTTTTGTAAATAATTTCTCTCTTAATCGTGACAATTATCCCAAACTTTTTGCAAATAGGTATCGCTAATTTTATATGGAAAACACTTCTATAATACGATTAATAACAAAGGATCGTGGTGCTATTTATTTGTACAAAAATTAGATACTTTTATCTTTATGAGATGACTTAAATAAGATACTTGCGCTGTAGTCTGCGCAATAGTTCTTTTGTGAGTCTCTTTTGAATCATCTATTCTTTTTTCAATACAATGTAACTGTGCTGACGGTAAGTGATAAACACTCTGATACAAATGACATGGATAGTCACTTATTTGATATTCATTAACTTGAACATCTTTACATTCTCATTATAATTAAGAATTTGCAATTTTATTCCTTCTTATATGCGTTGATTTATGTGACCTCATAGGTATAATTGACAATAACCATTGAATTATTAATTAATAAAAAAATCGATGACACAATTTTATCATAATAGGAAAGTCTGTGTTGATAAAAAATTCATTATCGAGTTGGAATAGTTCGTTTTTATTTAAAGTTCAAACAGGTATTAAGGTCTATATCTATAACATTTTAAATTGCTTTTTCTATTCCCATACTGTAATTGATTAATTCTATGTCTACTACCTGTATTGTAATGAGGGTCATTACAGTACATTACTACTAAGCTAACCAATAGCAGCGCAGTATTTCACCTGGGAACCATGGATACATGAGTTTTTGAATTTTTGATAATCACACTAAGCAATAGTAGCGCAATATTTCATTTGGTAACCATGGGTACATTAGATGTAGAATTTTCGATAGTCGTCACAATAAATTCAACATCTCGATAGATTGTCAACTAAATGTTTTTACATAAAAATATTTGATAATGAAAATCATACACGGACATTGAATCTTGACACGAACCCAACAACACTAAATTTCTTCCTGTACCTGTCCAAATCTAGTAATTATACAAGAGTTAGGTTGGTATACACGGACACATTTACATAGTAACATATCTAGTAACTTTTCTGTCAAATGTAAAATTCAGTTACCTCCCTGTATTGACTATAAATTATAATAAATTTCATTATAGTTTTATTCTATTAAAAATGGTCGTAAAAAATAGCTTATGCAACTTAATTATAATGACATGACCATGAGTGCACTCGTATGATTCCGGCACTCGCTTTCGGCTCGTGTCGGAATTTTCATACTCGTGCATTTATGATAGTCATTATAATTTCATTGCATAATGTAGGTATACTATACTAATAATACTAACTAAATTCACTTGAGGAATAGGAATAGTAAGTTAGAAGACGAATCTCCTGCGATAATTTATTTAGTTTTTAAAAAATTGATGTATTGTGTACTTTTTACTTACGGTAGTACTTTAGTGTCGTTTGAATTTCTAAATTAGGGCGTGTTGTACTAAAGCTTTGAAATTTCATCATCGTATGATAAGATAATAAAAATAGTAAAATATTCTAGCTAGCCAGTAAATGAAACTGTTGACTCTCTATCAACTTTATGGTCCGAACCAAGAATCATTAATTTTATTTACCGGTGATGACCATTAAAGTTATTTATCATTGGCTACTGCATTTGTTAAAATTAATTTCAAATAACATTTTTCACATTTGCCCTTTTTTTTTTGTGTTCTATGTTTCCAGTTACAAATTAAAATGTTTCCACATTTTATTGTATTTTAACTGATGATGAATGTTTTTTTGTACTCAACTCAATTTAGATTCAATGGTGAGCAATCTTTTTTTTATTGGTTGCTGTTAATTGAAAATGAGAGAATAAAGCGAGTCATATGTTCGATTTTTCAACAAACTGTCAATAGCATACGGATTGTAGGTCGAAACCTTTAGTAGAAAACATAAATAGACAAGACAAAGAAAAGTCGGAACGTTAGACGAATACCAAACAGATTTCAGTTAAATTGAATCTAAATTAAATTGGACAAAAGACTGATTATTGTGAGATCTCTTGACTACTTATCACAATCAAAATCTAATAAAATAAACAAACAATAGGATAAATAAGCTAATCTGTATCAATTTATTCTATATAGTGAATATTTAATAATTATTGGAATTAATTTCCCAATATTGGAGTATTAATAGATGAATCGGGATACCTACCTCCAGAGGCTACAACATTGAATTCATTACATTCTAAAGCTAGTAACTGTATCGAATTGTTCACGACTAGAATACTATTATTAAGGGTAATTAGAGCTGATATAAATAGGAAATCATTGGCTAGAATTCTAATCGGATTATTGTCAATTTAAAGGGACAATTGTATTACCAACATTAATCGAACTTTACCATTTTGGATAAAATACAATCTATAATCGTATATATTAAGTTATTCATTTTAACCAACTTATTTTCTGGTCAAATATGTACTTAAACCAAAGTTAATGTAACGAAATTATGGAATTTAACACGGTTACATAGAAAACTTGGCAATTTTGACTAGATTCTACTGTCTTGAAAGTTTTGATAACAAACAGAAAATTGATTCTATGTAAACAAGTGGTAAACAAAGACGGGTAGAACTTCGACAATGACTCCAATAGTTTCAGACGAAATCAGCAGTGAGATTAGCATTACTATTTCTCGCAAAATCTCTGCTAAAGTCTAGATGTTACATTTGTACAGATAAAACGGTTTAAACTGTAAAAGAATTAGTAATCTTACTGTAAAAACCTAGTGAATTTCTATAAGGCAATAAGCGCCTACCATCATTACCGATAACGACAAATACGAAATCTATCAAGGACTGAATCTGAAATGATCGATTTGTAAGCACAAAAAAAACGGAAGATCGAAAACGAGGTCAAGTGGTGCAAAATTTACCTCTTTATCATTTAATGAATCATCATTTAACGAATTAACACGATTTTCATTTCAAAATGACTATCATTTAACGTGTTCTATCTGATCATAACCACGCAATCTAAACGAATATGTTCCTTCACTTCTGATATGAGTTTGATACGTTGGAAAAGTGTTTTTATCAAAATCTCGTTACTTTCATGTTGTTGTGTAAATTAGATATTCAACCTTTAGGGAGTTTACACTTATTTGCTTATATAGGTAATACGTTTTATAAAACGAGAAAAAGCAGTTTTGAGCTGACTAAAAAGGGTATCGTTAATTTGTTTTTCTTCTTTTTAGGATTACTGATTGGCTTTAATTGTATGATTTCTCTTTCAATCCTTATATTTAAAAAAAAAAAACGATTTTTTTTTAATTAGTTTTAAAAATTAATTTATTAACACCGCTTATTCCAAATCATCTCGTTATTGACAAGTAATGATTAAAAACTTGCAACTTTTTTTGTAATGAAAGGGAAGTTATTACAATAGCCTCCATAATAAGGGGAAGTTAAATTTCACAATTTTCTAATTATTTTCCAACCAACCAAGGCTTAATTATCATGAGAGAAAAATTCAATGGAGATTTTAATTTTTTATTCGTTTTAATTTATCTTGTTTTTCAGACTTGTCTCATTTAAATAAATCAATACTTTTTTATTGTTTTATAATTCAATTAAAGCATTCCAGATTGTAAATTCCCGGCGAAATGCGTGTTTTCTTTCTGTACTCTGACATGAACGTTTTGTAACGTTAAATTGTGTTTGTAACTTTACTGGTAACCTAAGCTTGCTTCCGTCCTCTAATAATTGGCCCCTTTTATCTACAATACATTTCGTAAAATAATATTGAAACATCTTTAACTATAATACAAAGTAAAGTGTGTATCAAATATCACCAATTCCATATAATCGAACATTTGTAGAATAATATCATGATTGTTGTTCTCAAATTCTTATAAGTTTTCAAGAAATGAGAATCTCCAAGCCAACGAACAAAAGAACTCAGAAAAGGCGAATTTTCGAGAGTCTATCCACAATACCTACTCACAATTTATCCTACTAGAGCTACCTATAGATAAGGTTATACACATAACTATGGTCTTCAGGTATTTTGAAGAGTCTGACAAAATAATTGCCCAGATAAGAATATAAGATATCCCATGTTCGATAACTGCATGAAGGTTTTCTTCACCGTCTATTATTTTACCTTATTAATGTGAAACGTGCCCTTATCACTGGAGATAGGTAATCAAGAAACAAAAATCTTTATCGTTTGTCTAAATTTTGCAGGATGAAAATTGAATTTGATAAAAAATTCGACAAACTCCTTAAAACTCCAATATTTTATTTCATATTTACAAGTAAGAGAGAACTATACTGAACGCTAATGCTGTTACTACCAAACTGAAACGGTAATATCTCCAGTCAATACCTGGATTTACCTAACAATAAAGTCAGATCTCTTCGTCTCTAAATATAAAGTGTTAACTGTCACAATAGCATTGTGATTTCTAGCATTATTATAAAGGTGTTGTAAATCATAGAAGCTCATGTATGTTTGTTTGTATATGGATAATGATAAATGATCGTCTTTGTCTAAAATGTCTTGTTAAAACAGAATATATTATGAATTTGACATTTGATAATATCACGTAAATAAATTGATATTAGTATTATTAGAAATATGAGAGAATAATATGCAATTTTATGTGATTTATGACAGACTGTAGATACAAATTTCAGTTTAATTTGTAAAACACCTGACGACGTTAGCATAACACTATTTAGATACGATTTTTATTAAAGAATTCTTAGAAAAGTTTAGCTAGAAATTCATAAATTTAGTATTAATGAAAATTTTAAAGTGATTCTTTTGCAATACATGGTCAACACTGAAGTTAAAACTAAGATTTATGATTCATCACAAGATATAGGAGTAGTTTGTGACGCAAATGACTTAATAGCTGTATTAAATGGAATCCTGTATTAAATAGATGTAATGTTTTAATCCTTCCAGACTTCTATCTGTTGTAGCTGTCACTACTGAGACTTACAGTTATTATCTTACTTATAATGAATATAAACTTTAATAATGTTTGTATGTTACGCTATAACAAATTTCAGATGCTCTCAATCACTAAAATAATGCAATTTTACGAAACCATTAGATCATATTGTCAAATTATTAGTATATATATAAGAAAAGGTTGGGAATTATCCAAATGTAAATATAACAAGATTTATAAATTGAAAAGTACAGAAAGAAAGTAAGATAAACAAACCGACTGATAACTGAGACATTTTCAACTTGATGATAAAAGTCCTTAAGCCGGTAATCTAATTAAAAATGGGAAAAGAGCTAGAGGTGGATTTTCAATTATACAAACGGATATCGAGATAGAATCTACGAAAAAGAATTGCTTTATTTGTAAAAAAAAATTAAAAAATTAAAAATTAAGTGATAATATTTTACGATAAAATTTAAAATTCGTACACATTTCTTTCTATTCATATATAAAAAGATCAAAGTAATAAAAATTAAATAAATTCTATGAAGCTTTTTTCAGAGTTTCTAATATCTTTCCAAGATTTCCTTTATTTATTTATATTTCACAGTTTTACTGAAATAATTGTAATTTTTTTTTCACAGATAGTACTTCATTTTATGAGCTTTTTAATTCGATATTTCAATATTGAGAGAATTATTATTATTATTATTATTATTAATATATGTAGGATATCATATGACAACGGAACTATTGATCGTCAACTTTTGATGTTGAAAATCTACCCATTGACGATTTTTCAAAAGTATTGATTAGAAAACATCAGAAACGTCCCAACACTGTCAACAATACCAACAAAAATCGCCTATTTGAAATTCAAATTTCCTTGGCTTCCTCAAAACATTTTAGAATGCTTTAGTTCGGGAGAATCTAATTGAAATGGACAAAGTGATCTGTTATTTAAAAAAATAAACGTATCAGCTTATGTTTTTACCATTTAGGTTCACTTATGTCGGAAGTATGGAGGGTTATTGTTATTATTTTAAGACAAACCTGGAATTATTGATTATCAAAGTTGAATATGAAAGGTGTTATTAAAGAGAAATAACCGAAATAAAATCAAAGTGTAAATTAAAGTTTAAATGAAAATCCTCTAAAATCTTGATATGGTGATTTTGTTAATTTGAATACTGATAAAGAATGTCGATGAATATTCGTATTTGTTTTTGATATTTTGAATACTGCACGGTTGTAATTTTGGTGGAGGCGCCGTGTAAACTAAATATGTATAAGCTGATAGGCGGTACATATTTCATATTGATTTGGTATATTAATGATAATCTGTAGATATTTTAATGAACAACATGGGCAAATGTCAATTTTTTATTAATTTCTCATTTAAAGTTTGAACACTGTAATATACAGTCTGTAGACAATAACAATGACAATAACATCGAACTCATACGTCTAATCGATAGTTGTATTTGCGTCTTTTAAGAATTAATGTCAAAATCGATGTTTTTTTTACATATTTCACATCGATCGACCTTTAAATATAATGTCTACTCTATATAAATATGAGTTTATTTGATAACGGATAGCTGTCCAATACTTTTTACTTTCGGCCTTCTAGACTGAATAAATTTGTTACAATATTTATCCATTAATATTAAAGTTGATTTCAATTACTACACATTTTTTCAAAAATAAAGTATAAACCATAAACACAATAAAAAATTGATGTTATTGCTTCATTTTATGATAGAAATGTCAAAAACATAATCAATATTTATGTAGATGTAACGATAACAAGCAGGTAAAATAAAAACGATATTTTTGTTGAAAATAAAATAAAATTCTATTTAAATTTGAATTTAAATTGGATTGTTTTCTAATAGAAATAGAAATAGTATTAAGGAAAGGATTACTATTCAACCAAAGCCAATTTCTGATGAGAGCTCAAGTTTAATTATACAAATGAATTAATTAAAGGTGGTATGTCATGGTAATCTAGGATACTGATACTAATTCTCATTAAGATAATCCTGAGAGTTATATCGGCGAATAGTAACAGATTGTATGCTAAATTAGAACTATTTGTTACAGGAAAATAATTACAATAATTCAAAATTGAAACAAATTCTTATTGAAGTAAATATTTGTAAATCAATCATTGTTTGTTGAATTAAAAATTTGCAGCTGTAAAAACAATTGTAAAATATCACATCGGATTATCACGTAAATGAATGTGAACACGGATATATATGTAGTTTTTTTTTCTATGCTAAAATAAATAACGAAATTTAGACAATTTAAAACAGAAACAAATTGTAAATATGTACCTAACCCGTGTTTTGACCAGTGGCGGCTCGTGATTCAAATTAGTGGGATAATACGTTAGAAAATTAGGCTTATGTAGATGTATTTAAATCGAATAATAAAAATATCAGCTATAATTTAAGAGTTTCAGTTACAAATAATCTTTTGATGATCGAAAATAAAAATTACTTATTTTCACCGATAAAACTTATAAATATTAAAAAGATCTCCAAAGGCAGCAAGTACCTTATATAGCGAATTTTTTCATGTATCTACATGCTGAAATATTAAATGCAAAACATTCTTATGATACTGACAATTAATATATTTTAATAACATTGAACATTGAATCAACTAATCTTAAATTCATTTCCCGATGTTATTTTAATATTTATGATTTTTATTGAAAAATACTTTTAATCCACAAACAATAAGAAACACTGATAAAATTTCATTCGTTTGAAGTTTGTTGTTTGTCTAATACGTCTAATCAAGGCCTGCTTGATTTTTTCAAGCGAAATTATCTAACAGGCCTTGCGTCTAATATTAACTGTCAAAATTAGCTGGCCTCTGCGATTGTCAATTTTTTTTCTAATATCAATTGTCAGAACACATAGCCACCTGAGATATTCTATTTTACTGTTAATACTCAAAAAAGAGATTTTTGCATTTTTCTTGCGATCCAACGAACCGATTTTGATGATTTTTTTTCTGGGTCATAGAGAATGGTCGGCTCTACTGTTATTTTAATTTTCATCCAAATCTAAGCAAATGTAATATTGAAAATGATTTTTTTTTAACATTTCTTCAGCTCTTATTCCAAAAGTGTTGGCCCTACCAGTCTGGCCAACGAACTCATCCAAGCTATCCCAAAGACCGATTTTTGTACCAAGTTTCATTAAGATTGGTGTATTTTTACGGCAGTTATCGTGGATATACATATATATATATATATATATATATATATATATATATATATATATATATATATAAAAATTTTAACGAACGGTGGATATGGGTTCCTGAGGTCCCAAAATGAACTTCTGTGCAAAAATTTTTCGGAAATTCAAAAGTGAGGATCTCGTCATAAGCTAATTTTTTTTTAAAAAAATCGCTAAAAAGTATTAAAAAGTTCGTGTGGCACCACAAAGTTTAAAGTTTGTTGTAATTACTATCATCGATAAGCTAAAACTTATTTTCATCTAAAAGATCTCTCAGTAATCCGGAAATATAGTTTGTCTTTAATGATATTAGTTTACATGTGTAATGAAACATTGATCGTACCTACAGTTCGTACGTAGGAATGTATTATTGAATAGTTCAGGCTATATATAAGCCTTTGATTTTGTGATAAACCTCAAAGGTGTGCTCGATATTAAAATTCTAGTTCGTGGACTATTGAATTTTTATTAGAGCTTCAATATGATACTTACATACAATAACTTTAGAATAACAAGAATAAAAATTTGTAGAAAAGTAATTTTAGGTATTTTGCGTGAGTTAATGGAAATTTTTATTGTTTTGAGTAGTAGATTAAAACGAGAAATTTCATTTTTGTTTCTTATAATGTATTGTTTTGCTGAAACAGAACATAAATAATAACACATGTATATCTGTTCTTTTCTCAAAAGCATTGAAATTTATGTAACAATTTCTACTGTTGGAAATCTCGTAAATTTGCCTTTACATTTCACTAGTTATATTTGTTTGTTTCACCAAACAAATCCGACTTTATTTTTTCTAATATTACATCTTTTCTTTATTTTCTACCCATTAGATCAATGTAAGTTCCGTCGATTTATTGATGTTTAGCAAACATACGAACATTGTTTAAACAATATGCAAATAAATCGTAATTTGGTATTTCCAGTTTCTTTGATTTTCTATTTGCGTACTTTTTGCGTTTCTATAAAATGATAGTAGAATAACGTAATTAAATTTTTCTCTTATGAATACAATTCAATGGGGACTTTTAGAAACTAATTGAATCACCTATACACAATATGATGACTATACAAACAAAAATCAATTTGAAATTAATTTATTAGATACACTACAACAAACAATCATAAATAATAATTTAGCTTGAATAAAAAACGGTCGATTATTTTTTTCTCTCTGATTAGATAACAAAATCATTCGCGTGAATTAGGTCGCTTCTATTTTAAGAAAGAAAAAATATTGTTTTATTCGTAACGATCCTAAACTAACCATAGTATATGTTCATCACCTAGTCTATTGATTAAATCGTGTGGTCAATGTGGAAAATTAGAACAAGCGAACATTAAAGGAACACTCTTCTTTAAAATTAACTTAACTATAATCAAATGTACTATATGCTTTAACATAATTTTATCATTTATTTTATATAAAGATATAATATTTTATAGATTGTAGCCTTTTAATGTTAATAATATTCAATATTGTATTCAACACTTAGATCAATATTTTTGTTGACAGTTACACTATCGATTAGATTTTAATTCGTTTATTCTTCATACAGTACAATGTTTGTATATCATTATTATTATTTGGTAGCGTATTGACTTTTGTGAAAATAGAGAATGTTTGAATTAAAACTACCGCTACGATGAATTTCAAAAGAACAGTTAAAAAGGAAAGCTTTCATAATAATCGTCGCTTTCATCTAACACTAACATGTTAAATAATTTCATAAAATTTCTGCATTTTTTTTTAGTCTTAATTGCGCTAATATTAATAGAGAATGAAAAGCAATTTGTCAAAATTTAAACAGTTAGTAATACGATTTTAAATGATATTGATGTTGTACATAAATGGATTATTTCCTACATGATAATGTGTCAAAAATAATAAATGGACATGTTTTGACACTTTTAATGCCCTAAAGGAACCTCAAAGTATTATATTCCCTTTTAAAAACAATACCGTGTTGTGCGAAGTACTAATTATTTAGTACTTTGTTCTTGATATTTGATGAAAATTGAATTGTAGATAAGATTTCATTTACATTTCAACGATCTGTTTCTGTGTAAACGCCGATTTGTTATTCTTTCTAATCAGTTAAAACAAGCAAGAATTAACGATCGATAGAAAAGTGTAGAAGTACTTTGATAATAATGTTTTATTTAGATTAAAATTCAATATACTTAGTCTGAGTGTGATAAATTGATAGATGAAATCCAATATTCTGCTTTATTTGTCAACATATTTTCAATGGATTTTGCTGAACGCTATAATATGATTTACAAAAATCCGTTTATCCAACAATAATAATCCTTACAAAAATTTAAGGCTAGCTATTTCTATGATCCTTGAATAAATTTTATAAATTTTCACGCAAATTCTCCATTTACATAAACTGGGTGAGACACGTAAGACGAAAAATTCTTATAGCAACTCCCATTATTTTGCGAGCGATTCGAAAAATATTTCAAGAACTTATAGGAGGGTGTATAGAGATCATTTTAGCAAAATTAGAACCTTGTCAGTCGTTTGGAAGTTGGTTTTTGACGATGTTGCGACTTTCAAAAACGAGCTAAACACGCAAAGCGACTTAGAATGACTCGAGGATCCTCCCAACATTAATTCTTTTCGTTTTTCTTAATTATTATTCTGGTATAGGTGGGAAGTCTCTCATTTTTATGTAGGATAAAATGCAGAAAAAAATTAATGTTGCGAGCATCTCTGAGTTATTCTTAGTCGTTTTGCGCCTTTAGGTCGTTTTTGAAAATCACAACCTTGTCCAAAACGAACGTTTTTTGACCATCTTGCAAATGAGCTACCAGGTTCTAATTTTGTTAAGATAATCTCCAGGGATTACCATATAAATTCTTAAAATATTTTTCGAATCACTCGCCACATAATGGGAGTTACCATAAGAACTTTTCGTCTTACGTGACTCACCCGGTATACATATTTAAAAGATTTTGCAAGGCAATGCTTTTTATTCAGCTCGAAAATTAAATGAATTGACTAAATCTCTTTCTTTTGAAGATTCTATAAAGCGATTCACTACAAAATAATGATTTCATCTTAATTAAATTATTTTTCCTTTTCACACAAAGCAAACATTTTAAATTTTCATGAAAACAAGACAATTAAAAATAAATATTGTCATTCTCTTGCTACACTTCTGTGTAAGATCGTACAACATGTTTGAAAAAGTGTTGATTGTGGAATATATCGGATTAAAAATGACCGATAAAGGATAACAACATCAAATTTTGAAGCTTATTCGGCGACATATAAATTTCGCCTTATCACAACATCAATAAGTTGTGGACACATGTACCCTTCATGAGTCGTACTTTGATGAACTGTTGTACTAACTTAATAAATGCAGTGAAGTCATGGAAAATTGGTTGTCACAATTTCTCAACCATATTACACATACTAGCTACGTTATTCGAATACCACCTACTGACAATGAGTCACGTAATATTTAATATTTCTTCAATTTTTGGAGACTTGACAATTCTTGTCTCGCAAAAGAATCAAATTATGAGAAAATAATAACGAAAATCCACCAAGTTTATCCATTTCGTCAATAGAGAATACAAAGAACAATCAAGAATTGTGATGCTGTACAAACTTTTAGCTTTTCAATTTTGACAAGATTTTCTCATATTATAACAGCCTATATATCGTTGATTAAAAGCATGCGTCTAATTTCCAGTAAATTAAACTTAATTGTATACGATCTACTTCCAATTTACGAAAATGCTTTGAGGTTTAAGTTTATTATTGTCGTAACTCATTGTCATCATCCTATTCATGCAATATATAAATCTATAGAGATTGTTGTCTCTTCTAGGCACAATAACAAAATATTGTTTTCACTTTGTAACAACTTAACTACAATCAAGTGAGACACAACTGTGTGAAAAACACAAACTGTTTGAGAACTTCCAAAATTGAATCCATAAATTCGCAACCATCTGGTTGTTTCATTTTCCACCCATCTCGCAAATAAATCGAACTTTCAATTCTTGCTAATTTTAGGTTTCTCTTGATTTATATTTTTAGTCAAATACATTTAAAGTATCTATTCATTTTTAACGTTTCTACCAATTTTAAATTGTATCTATCGCAATGTTTGTATAATTCTTTGCGAGAAACGTTCGTTAATCTATACAACCGATAACGAGATTGTTAACGATTTCTCTTCAAGCACTTTCGTGAAAGTTGATCGTAATGTAAGATTACTTTTTGGGATGAATAGTGTTTCATTAATAAAATTCATTTGAAAAGTTTTCTTGTTGTTTATTTTCATTTGAAAATTATTGTGAAAAAACAGGAATTCTTTCCATAATTTTTGAAAATTATAGACATTTTCTCAAGAGAGTTTACACAAATATATATGAATAGAAATTGAATATGCTAGAAACTTTTGTATACATTTAAATTGATTTTGTGTCATATTTGAAGAAAACTCCAACCACTCGATAGAAATGTATTTCAAATCTCTTGTGCTATTTCAAATTTGAAAACATTATCATTATTATTATTATTATTATTACAAATTCTACATTAATTTTATTATTTAATTAGGATTATATTAGTGTTCCATGTTGGTTTTCTACGTAAATCAAGTAAATGAATTTGCAATAAGCAGAGATTGTTTCGGTCTTATGTTTAATTTAGAAAGCTGTCTAATTCTCCGAGATCCAAGACAGCACAAAATATCACGTATACCTTGCAAAGCTTTCTAAAAGCAACATTTACGGCTGTTGATGTTACTTTACATTATTTTAACTGTAGAACATAATGGAATGATCATTTAAGTTTTCTTTCACGTAAAAATTACGAATAATCAAAAAGGTACATGTACAAATGTATTTGAATTATTTCAGTCTAAAGATAGAAATTAATCACAGTTCATCTATCATCATCAAAAGCTTTCTTTATTTCTTAAGCAATTGTTGTTTAAATGGAGATTTCTTGTTGGATTGTTCACAGAACCATTACAATGTAAATGATGACTTTCCAAGTGTACGAAAATGTATTGAGTTTAGAATCTAGTAGATAATACAATAATACCTTAATTGAAATATTGAAGGCTTAATAAGACAATATATAACTATCTACCATTAATCACTAAGAACGTATTCATGAATTTATGTGAATAGGACAACAATCTCTTATTTATACAAGCCATTGATGAGGTCCAATGTGACGCAAAATGTCAGCACAACAGAATATTCTGAACCTTCTTATTTTCTTTGTAACTGTCTTGTACTTTTATCGAACGTGATATAATTTTATAGCATCCTACAATTTTACGATAAATCAAAAGATCTTTTGTGTTGCGTTTATAGACGAACGAGAAAATGAAGAAAACCGTTTCAAATTGTAGTCAATTTTTAGTATTATAAAAGCAACTCTGTTCACATTTTCTTGATTATTGATAAACAATCCTATTTAATAAGTAATTCTGGCATTAATGAATTAATTACAAGAAAACAACTGTCTGTTCAAGCATCTGTCAGAGATCTTATATAAAGATAAATATTTACTATTGTTTTAGTTATATGAATAAACATTTTTTGTTTGTAAAAATCTACATTCAAGTTATTCTTTGAGAAATAACTGTGTTCTATGTACCTACATGAATATAGAGGAAAAATACGAACATTTTTATTCTGGTTACGTTTGAATCGAGACGTTTCCCTATTATTCTGGACATTTATTTTATGATACGTTTCGTTTGAATTATAAACAGAAATGCTAGATTTACGTTCGTTTATATTTCATTTTCGTATTACTAATTTAAGGGACACCACTGTGTTACTAGTGTGACATTTTCAAAAAATAAATTTACTTTTTTTCACAGTTTTCAGTAATCTATACCTTCAAGGACATACTAAAATTTTAAGGGCGTATCTCAAATGTTTTTTTTTAACTTGTGGTATGAAATTTATCTATTTATAACAATGAAATCAATATTTTTATCTTTGCGTTTTTCTAAAAACGACATTTTTCAAATTTGCTGCAGTTCTAACTCCAGTTTTTAGATTAGATTAAAAAATATCAATTTGTCATGCAAAAAAAAATCATCAAATTCAAATCAAAATGAAATTAAACTGTTCTGATGAAAACATTAATTGTTCCGAGATATCTCATTCTATGTGTCAGCTGTGTCCTTAAACAGATTAAAGAGCATCTGAGAAACAAGTAACTATAACACATAGATAACAAACTTGACGATGCTACGATGCGTGACGGTTGTACTTTATTACATCTCCACCATTTCATTCTAGTTTCGTCTAAGCGAACTTTGTCTTAAAAACAGAACCGTAGTAAAATGATGGTGTACGATGTTTCATCCACTAGTGTTTTCTTTTGCTTTGTTTGTCTTGTTCTTAGAAAATTTTAAGGAACAATTATTTTTGATATAAAATTACGTCAAGAGCCACAGTACACAAACAAAGATTGATATAATTAAAGGGAGTCGCCTATACAAGGGCAATTTGGGCATAAAAGTATGTAATTTTGAAAAGGAGACGATTGAGACAGCTTTTTGCTGTTTTTATAGAAGAATTTTCAAGTTTATGCCTAGATTTGAAGACAGTTTTGGAATCAACCCTCAGTATATCTAGTGAATTTTAATATCGAATTTTTGGACGATACTTCAAAATATAAAATTGATACAACAGTTTGATGTGTTGTGATGGTGGTACCGGCTAGGATTAACTCACGACAGTTATCACGAATATAGGGTTGAATAACGATGGACGGACTCCAAGTAAGATTGAGGGAACCGAGATGGGGTCACCATTATGATGCTGGGTATTTATAATAACAAGCCTTACTTACAATGAATTGCGTCTTCGTTTTATTTTAAAGTAATCGATGATGGTAACTGACACGCTTTAATCAATGGTGACAATAAATGGAGGTGACCAATGGTCGGAATGTGAACGGAATTGCGATCGTCAAGAACACGTTATAGAGAGAAACCGATAAGATGCTGATGTGCAAACACGTGGACTGTTTAAGTTCCGGGAAACAACTAAGGAATCTGGGAATAAATTGTGTTAAAATGTTGCTTAATTTGTTATATTTTGAAACATATTTAGGCAAAATTAGAGGCGCTGCTTCTGATCTGCTAACTTGCTTTGATATGGCACAGTCAATCGAAAATACAATTTTTTGTTTTATAAACAGAAAGATTATTTATTTCCCAAAAAGTAAGTAGGGAAAAAGTAAATTCTATTTGTCAGTAAACAATTGGACTATATTTGTTTGTTTTTTTCGTTTTGTTTTGTTAAGAATGAAGATGGGAATTAATCTATTCGGTTGTCATATCTATAATTTCACTTCGATGGACAGACATGTCATCTGCACTGAGGGACTATAAATCGTTTTATTGTAGAATATTCGTGAGATTGTTGCATTTTGTATCATTAAAATTTGATGGTCCGCATTGTTGATGCTAGACTACGGTCTGTAAACTTCTATCTCAAAACTATGAAAGTCTTAACTATATTACCTATTATACACGTATAACAAAGTTCAAATATCTTAAACGCTTAATAACACACCAATGAAATCCCAATGAAATTAAGCAAACTTGAAGATGGTAACTGAACAAAAGCTGCTAATTTTTTCTCTACACTCCTACTTAATTCATGATGAATAAATTTTGATGATACCACAATTTCTTCATAAAGTAATTTTATAAATACACGGAAAATGTACAGACGGGTTTTCTTTTCGTGCACATAAAATCCAATTATATTTACATGAAAGAGCACATTTTTACAATCAGTAATTGCTTAGTTCACGAATTGTGAACGGCAAAAAACAAAAAAAAAATGTAAGAAAGCAACCGAGAGAAGAATCTAATTTATCTTCTGATGTTTATCGAAGTAAATTTTCATATCCAATAATCATATTTTTATGATATTAGAAAAGACAGAATCCTTTCTTGTATATGATTTTGGCAATATAGTTCCTCCTCTTCATATATTCTTTCATCATCCAATTGTTGTTGGAAATTTTCCAACTTTTTTAGTCGGTAATAACAATTTTTGTTGTTATATAACCTATTCGTGTTTGATGAGATTGAACGCTTATTTGTCAAATATATTAAATGCACCGTAGGGAGTCCAAAGAATTGTTCTACAGAAAGATCTTTTGTATGAAAAAAAGTTTGACAAGAGTTTTGAGTGTATAGTTTGTCATTCTTGAAAATAAAGTTAGCCAAGACGTACATGCGTGTTTTTTCTTTGTTCATTGCTTACTTCAATGATTTATATGTGAATTACCTGTGTGTTGAAGTATTTTATTACAGTAATAATAAAAGTTCTTGTTGAGAATGTTTCTCACTTTGTATTTGAACTTGGAATTTGAAAACTTTTTATTGGTATGTTTTCAATAAGCTTTCTAGTGTCAAATTAAAATAATCTTTTCAAGTTTTGTTAGGTGATTATCAGAGACCTTTCGCCATGGCAGAGATTTATTAGTCACTTCAATTATTTGGATAATTCTCTCTAAACCGATCATTGTTAAAAGGATATTGAACTTTCTGCTTAAAATTGTAAAACTTTAGCTATGTAAAGGCAGTTTTACGACCAATTTTCTTACACTAATTGTTAATGACCACGATTATGTGGTATCTTTATAGACAGGCATCAAATTGAACAAATACAATTAAATCTCTTGTCTTATCACTCTTGCCTTCAAGTTAATTAAGTTAAATTAGGCTTTGTTTGATTACATGTTAAGTAGAAAGCCTGTTTTTGAAATTTCGTGCTTTCGTTTCCAATTTAACAATATATAATTAATAGAACAATAGGCTTGTTTACAATCTAAAAGTAAAGCATCCCTACTGTCGTTGAACCATCATATAATTTGCATGAAGCTTATTAAATCAAAGTATATTGTTGGGGTAACTTTAAAATTAATTGTCAGGTTAATTTTAAGATACAAAAACTAATTAATATTATTATTAAAATATAGCTACATACAATGTTTTTCTCATTAATTCACATGAAAAACATCATTAAGAAATTATTTCTATTTATATCATAAACATGCGGTAATAATAATAACGATTAAAATAATGAATGAAATTGAAACAGTAATTTTCGTTTTAATGAAAGCTTTTAGGATAATAACAATGTAAAATTATTGGATTTCCAACAAAATTATCCAGGTAAAACTTTATTTATTTCCAACATTTTTAATACATTAAATAAATTCCTACTATAATATTAATAAGAATAAGTATCAAACAACTTACAGATGGAAATAATTTTTAAAATTGATATTCGAAAGAAAGCTTTCTAATATGGAGTTTTTCATCAAGCGTCCACATAGCATTTTTTGATTACATATAGTTTTAATAAAAACTGATGTCTTAAATCCTCATGAATTCTGTTCTAAAATTACACAGAAGTGCCTCAATGTCCTCCTTTTTGACGACTTAAGAGTATAAATTTCCCAACAAGACGGTTAAGAGAAAAACTTTTTGAAAACTTGATTAAAACTCAAAAATTCAGCTCGACAATCTGCTAAAAGTAACTAAATAGTTGCTCTTCAATAGCAAAATTTGTCAAAAGAAGTGATGATTTAAGACAAGAACGCTTCAAAATCTAGCTTTTAACTCAAAGAATCTCCTCAACAAAAAACTAAAAAACTATCGAAATTATCTCTTTTTCACAATTCGGTTTTCAGTGTAAGTAAAATTAGATGCCGCTTGGCTATTCGCTATATGCTCATTAAAACTAATCTGAAAATTACACCGATAGAAGGAAGAATTATAGAGATGTCCATTGTGCTTCATGTTTTAGTATCATTATCGTTAATGATAAATTTTCAAAACAGATCTGATAGAGAATCCTGAATGACAAGCGAATTTAATGATTTAGATAATCAATAATGTTCAGGTTTATATAGAGCTGGCTTAACTGTAACATCAAAGATTGTATATCCATAAATTAAGCATAGTGACATTAATATTTTAGGAGGATTTAATACAGAACTATTAATATTTAGTGGTAGTATAGTCATATAAACATGATAATGCAAAAAAATTAGTATATCAAACAATATTAGAGAATTCACAAAAACATGAATATTTGTTTTATTTAAATTAAAATCTCGACAGCTTAATTACAGGTATCTTTCAATTAAAATAACTGATATCTAAAAAAACCTAATTGTCATGTCTACACTCTAAAATGTACAGCAACTTAATTAACCGTCTTCAATAATAAGACAGACTAATTATCGAATTTCAATTAAATAATATCGATTATCATTAATTGGCTGTATTTTTCATTTATTATTTCTAATTTCTCACTTTTTATTAAACTGTAGATTAATGAAAATAAAAACCTTGATTGGACAAATTATGAAAAAGTTGAAAAGAAAGATTCAAAGTTATCTACGTGCTTCTTATATATGTTCTTATAAAATTTTGTTGAAAATAATCTCATTTTCTGTTAAATACATCCTAGATCATAATTCTAGAAGTTCCTCTATCATATTAAATGCCCTCCAATTAGTATTTAACTTATTGGTCATTATCTTTTACAACTTCTTCGTTATCATCTAGGTGTGGTTTATTATTTCACAAAAATAAGGAAAATGTGCTGTGAAGAAATTTGACGATAGGAGAAATTCTAGAAGTAACATTTTCACTGAATTTAACGAATCCGACATACGATAAAAGATTTTAAAACTGGATACAATTTTTATCATTATGTATCGTTAATAAATCTTAAAATAATTCCCTTTCAGTATGTAAATTATAAACGTCTGTTATTGAAATAGCTTATCCATTTACATAAACACATAGGTATGTGAATAATTAACATAGTTTCAAATATGTAGATAAGCTCGTTTTTATTTAATTATATTAATAAACTTAAAATAAAATCATTGATATTTGTTTGTTAATAATTACAGTTCTTATGTTGAAGAATCACAGAAAAAATTGAATTGGTCTTGAAAAAAGAAACAATTACACAAATTTTATATAATTCACTATACAATTAAGGCCTGGTTTCGTTGAGAGCTGCCGGCAGCGGCCGCCAACTGCCAGAGCGGCTGAAAAACGACTGCTCTTATGAGAACTACGTGTTAACGGTCTCGTTCACGCCGCGCTGCCGGGCAGCGGAGATCAATAGCCACCGCCGGCAGTGGCTGCCGGCTGCTCTCAACGAAAACGTACCTTTAGTCTGATTCATTATTTCAATTATTAGAAACTATACTATGGTAATTTAACTCAAATTGAATAAATTGGAGGAGAAGTTTAGCAATTCTGCTCCCCCTAAGGTTTCAAGCTGGCTTTCACAATTTAATCTACAATAATTTAAGACATTCTTATCTTAAATTACAAGTTTTCTTTTTCATATCCCGAAAACCAAAAAAATCTCTACAAGAAAACTTGATTTATTATTACTTATTGTTTTTATAGCTCATTGGGTATTATATGTTTTAATGGAACTGTATTAAAAAAAAAGGAAGGATTAGTTGTATCAAAGGACACCAAATGAATATTTAAATTGTCATTACAACGTTATATTGACATGTGACAATGAACAACTGTATAAATAATTTAGCAAAATAATTCAACACAGTCTTCTTGTTGGAAATTCAAATTATTTAAATTAATTAATTCAATCTAATAAAACACTTTCAAAATAAAATTCAATATTATCACAAACCCAAACTTAAAAATACATACCTTGAAAATGGTGGATGCGCCGGTAAAATAAGCATAGCAATGTAATTTGTGGGAAAAACAAATCAAATAAATCTACTGCATTATTGAGAATCAGACTGCATATGAGTGTGAAAATGGGAAATGTTGACGATATCACTATTTAACCCGTTTGAGCATTCAATAACGGTCGAATCGTTCTGATTTCTACAGATTTTGCAGAGAATGCAAGCTAGTGAAAAATCAACTTTCTCTACGTTTTCGAAACGCAGAGAAAGTTGATAATTTGAAATTCTATGAACGAATACCAATTTTGTTTTTACAGTACTAGTTTTATAGGTGACCTGAAAATATTTTTACCGAAAAAAAAAGTTAATTTAATTCTAAACATTAAAGTTCCTGGAAATGTACACTTCAACCTTTAAAGATATTTTATCTGGTCTTACAGATGAACAAACGAATGTATAAACTGAGAACATGAGTTTAAAGAATGTAACAAGTTTCCTGAAATTTTATTTTGTTCCATTGTATCGTTTAAATGAAACTTAAATTATCTTTATTATCTTCATTATCTTATTGTCTTCAATTTATTAATATTATCCGTCTACAGTACAGTTGATTTTGATAAATTATAGGATAACTGAGGCTAACTAAAAATTGAAACATGACTAATCATATTATGTAGAAATTTTTCTTATATACAGGGTGTTTGCTCTCAGTATGGAGAGTTCTAAGAAACTCCTATTAGTCGACAAGCGATTCGAAAAATATTTTGAGGATTTGTAGAAGAGTCCCTAGGGAACATTTTAGCAAAATTAGAACCTCGTAGCTTATTTCAAAGTTGATCAAAAAACGATCGTTTTGGATAATGTAGCAATTTTCAAAAACGAACAAAACACGCAAAACGACTAAAAATGACTCAGAGACGTTCCCAACATTATTTTTTTCCGTTTTTCTCCATTGTATTCGAGAGAAAATACGAAATATTTACACCTGTTACAAAATAAAATGAAAAGAAACGAAAAAAATCAATGTTGGGAAGGTCTCTGAGTCATTTTTAGTCGTTCTGCGTAATTTGTTGGTTTTTTAAAATTGCGATATTGTCTAAAACGATCTTTTTTTGACCAACTTTGAAATGAGCTACGAGGTTCTAATTTTGCTAAAATGTTCCCTAGGGACTCCTCTACAAATCCTCAAAATATTTTTCGAATCGCTTGTCGACTAATAGGAGTTTCTCAGAACTCTCCATACTGAGAGCAAACACCCTGTATATTTATTATACATATGAAAATATGGTCAATATATCAATTTTTTTCGCTCTACATGCTTGTGACAGTATTTCAGTAAACATTTTCTAATCATGTTTGTTTATTATAACAAACATCCAATATGGGTATTAAAAGGATTAAAGAATAATGTAGACGGATAATATTTATGAAATTTGTTGAAAAATTCTATCAGAATTTCCAACCTAAATAATTAAATCTGTGTATTCTTTTTTTATTTGCCCTTTAGGTAATCGTATAGAAAGAATTTCTAGTATTATATACGATTGTTCGTCATACGAGAATTCGATATGTATTTTTAACGTTACCGTAATTTTATAGAATTTTTAAAGCGATAAATTTATACATATTATTTTCTAAAGTAAATGACATATTTTAAACTATAGTTTGAAATTGTTCAACACGAGCAAGTTTTCGATAATATTCACATGTCAATGCCTCCGGATGTAAATATTTTACAGAACAAGCTCGTCTAGCATCAACGTCATTTTGGACATGTTACACAATATAAAATGTTGGATTTAATACAGTATATGTTAATGGTGTACCGAAACTCCACTTCAACTTTTAAAATTGCTGAAGTTTGACAAAATTTGGAGTTCTGTTTTCATTTTGCTTTCGCATACTTACAACGGATGTATAACGAAAGTTTCTGTGCTGAAATTTTCATTATGACTATTTCCTCTGATTGATTGGTTAAATATAGAAAAATGCCTAAAATTTTTTAAACCGTTTGAAAAAATTATTATACAGTTAAGTAGTTCTCAAGATAGCATTTCTTCAATTATATCACTCATACAAGTTATATTGACCACATACTGCAAGATGAGGAAACGAAAAACGAAACTTCCGAAGAATTTAAAAGAGTGATAAAGAAACTTTTCGCTGACTTGAATTTTAGATTTCGTTATCTGACAATAGTAGAAAAAAAATGTTTTCTATACTATTACTACATACCTAAACGCACCCAGTATAAAACTAGGTTCTTTTTAACTTCCCCGACCAGAGGGTAGGGAAGTTATTAGTTTCGGACCAAAATTTCGAATTCGAAATTTCACCAGATCTTTACGTTTTGGGGTCCCCTGAACACGTTTTTGAAGTTTTTAGCATGATGTCCGTGTGTGTGTGTGTGTGTGTGTGTGTGTGTGTGTGTGTGTGCGTCTGTCGTTTCTCCATCGATTACTCAAAAACGGCTTAACCGATTGCGTTCAAATTTGGCCAGCATCAACTATTCCGTGGACTTTCGAGTTGATTAGTTTTTGGTGCCAATCGGACCACGGGGGTGGACGGGGGAGGGGGTTGATTGAAAAAAATGTAAGATAACGTATTAATTTGATATCACCAATCGAAAGGGCATGTGCTTTTATGTCAGAAATAATACCCATCATGTGCGATATTTTTCAATCTGGCGACTTATAATGATTAAATTAATTAGATGGACAGTGATTCTTTACTAATCAAGTATGTACGCAAGACAAAAGAATAAGACATTAATATATCAAATATAAATCAGGATTTACGGCCGTTGTCTAGCAACAAGACTGTTTCGTGAAAGATCGAGTAGGTGTAAATAATTGCGTTGTTTTTTTTTAAATTTCGGTGCTGATTTTGACATCTTTGGTTTTGTTAAAAGCTTTACTGGAATATTTGTTTAATCTTTTGTTGTGAATTTATTGTAATGGATAACATAATGAGTAATAATACTTTTACTATCCATAGAGGCAGTAAGTAAACTAAAGTTTTCTATTTGTTAAGAATAAAATAACAAAATAGTAAAGATGATTATTTCCATAATTGAAAAGAAAAAAAATAAAGTTATTCTGGCGAGAATTGAACCCCGTAGCAAACAGATGTCAGGCGAGAGCGCAACCACTGTGCTTTTCGCAGAAATTTGACAATTTTCTCTTGATCGTAGAAAAATTTTTTTCTAATTAATGATTAACTACTGGGACTGATCAGTCGGGGAAGTTGCTAGGCCGGGTCTTCGATTCGGCCCCTTTTCCAACTCGTTAAAATATGAATTTTAATCATACAAAAATTGCCTAGTATTGTTATTTCATTTTCTAAAGATTTCAATAAGCTTTTATAATGACATAGCATTCGTATTGTTCTTGCTATTTCCGTGGAATTGAAACAGAAATTACATAAAGGAAATAACACCTTAACTACTACTCTATAATTTAGATCCTTTATAGATTTGTTTGTTATTTTATTTAGTTTGTATAATACAAAGTGAGGTCGAATGAATTTTTAATATACCGCTTTACTGCTCTAAAAGTACAACTCCTATTAGTGGACGAGCGATTCCAACTAGGTTTCAAGGATTTACAAGATAATCCTTAGAGAACATTTTAGCAAGATGTGAACCTTGTAGCTCATTTGGAAATTGTTGTTTCTGATAATGTCGCGATTTTCAAAAACGAGTTACCTACTTTAAACGACTTAGAATGACTCGAGAATCTTCCCAACATTAATTTTTTGGGTTTTCTTCATTTTATTCTGGAATGGAAGGATATGCTTAGCATTTTTGTTTATAATTCAATAGAGAAAAAAATCAATTGGGAGGGTTTTTGAGTCATTCATATTCGTTTTACATGTTCATCTCGTTTTTGAAATTTGCGACATATTCGCTTACAAATGAGGTACAAAGTTCTCATTTTGCTAAAATATTTTTTAGAGAGCCTCCAATAAATCTTTGAAATATTTTTGGAATAGCCCATCAACTAATAGGAGTTTCACACGAATTGGCTACTTTTAGGACAGCAGAGCGGTATATGGTTTTGTGACATCTTAAAAACATAGTTTTACAATCTACTGCGACTATTTTGTTTGACTATGAACTAATCAAAACCAGTGGAGAAGATTGAATTTGAAATTGTTGAATATTGAAAAATTTTAGAATATAAAATAAGTTTACAGTCATGCTATTGTTAGTTATTTAAGTTTGAGAAAATAATTATCGTATAAAACTACTATCATTGAATAGATAAATACTTAGAGAATTTTATCTAATCAAGTGTGATTAAGTCATCTCATCACACAAGCAAACTCTTAAAAATATCCAACTTCCTCATTCATTAATCTAAATTCAGTTCATAAAATGTGGAGAGTCAATTGTGTGAAACCGATAGGTTGGAATAGTAATGAACTAAGCTAAATGAATCTCCTGTAATTAGTCGGCTTCACCTGTGCCTTTCTTCCTACAAATGTTCACATGTTTATTCGACTACTACCAATAAAATTTCTGTTTTCAAGCTTCGATTCTCTCACAAATGCAATTTTTGCTCACGTTCTCCAACTATCTAATCTAATATAGAACAGTAAACATTGAGAGATAGGATTCTCTATAACAAGGTAATTAGTGCCTTGAAAAATTATCCCACAGTTGGATCAAATGGTAGAGCTGATCTCGTTTTAGATTGATTTCAATACTTTCGAAATAAATATTTAGTCTCTACTGATTGATTGAAATCTGTAAGATAAATGGTTGAGAAAAATCAAAGTTTTGATAGCTTTCAAGCTTCACGCTATTTTCAGATTTAATCAATCAATTGTTGAAGCGATACCTGACAAACACATTAATAAAACCTGAATAATATTTGTTGTTGGTGTTGTTGGTTTTAATATAAATAATAACATTTTTCGTATTTGTTGTTTTTCTATTTCAATCTTTTAATGTCAAACCTGATTTACCAAGGGAAATGTAAGGACAACATTTACATACATGTTTCGTTACAACTATTTTTCTTTTTCTAGTTGTTCAACTAAAACATTGTTAAAGTTCATCAAAATTTCGTGCTGACCTTTATCGGTACGCTAACGTTAATGAAAAAGTTTAAAGTACGAACACTCAAAGCTGTAATTAAACGACTAAGGCCCGATTGTACTAAATGTTGTTTAATTAATTGGCCTTCAAATAAAAGAAGTTTAAAATTTAAATTTTGTTCAAATCAATGAGCGTTGTATAGTTGTGCAATCCAAATAGTGAATCTTATAGGAAAACTCAAATTATTTAATAGTTGGGACGCACAAAGGAAATCGTCCTCTGTAAATTCTGTGAATAGAAGGAGCTGATTTACAGCTTATAGGCGGAAAACAATTCTTTAAAAGCAGGTAGTTTCACACTTACACTATTCACAGATTTTACAGTGAATTAATTCGTTTCTGTGCCCCAACCATAAAGTTATTTAGCTTTTCTTATGAGATTCACTATTTAGATTCCACCACTAATAAGTATATGACGAATTTGTAGATAATGTTTTGGTAAACGAGTTTAAAATAAGTTAGTGATTAAAATTGGGAAAAAAACCCAAATAACTGCAAAATAGAGCCTGACGCCACAAAACGTATACATATAGTATTAAGAGTGCGACCTCATTGTCAGTTGCAGAAAGCGCATTATTTCTATAAATATAATATAGTTTTTAAATATATTTGAAATAGATGAAATTGAGCAGGGCCGTCGAGAGCTAACGCGTACCCCACGGACAATATTTATTAGCGGGTTCCAAGTCAAGAGCGGAAATATCACCGCCTTTCACCAGGCCTGGAGTTGACACCATACTTAGAAGATTTTGGAGCAATTTTGGGGGCAATTTCGTCTGCAATTAATTTAATTACCGTCTCTGATATGCGAAATCTATCCTTAAATTGTTTATCACCCAGCGCTTCCGTATAATTTGTCCTTGTTTTGAAAGTTTTGGGAGCTCTTGAAAGTATGTGCAGCTCAATTAATTATAAAAATTCTTTGTCGTTCGTTAATTCGCCACAATAAGTATTAATTTTTAATTAAAATTTGGTAAAAGCACATGTTGCAGTCAAGAAAATAATCTTATCATTAAACTGCTTTTCAACAACATTTCATACAACGCTATTTTGCTGTTAAACGCCGTTCAAATTTGAACGCGTATTAAACGAGGTTGGTACAAGCAGGCTTAAGACTTAAGAATTTGACAGGTTACTTTAAATGTCGTATTACTTAATATAATAATTTTTTACAAAAGCAAGACTTATAAAATATTGCCGGGCAAATTATAGTAAATGGTAAAGTTCAATACGGCATTGTCATTAGAAATAAATTTTAAGCTCTTTTTCTTGACAGAGAGAAACCGAAGTTGAGCTGGTAATTCTTTAAATGAAGCAATCATAATCTAAATTTGCACATGAAAGATGTCAATATTTTTTTCTATTAAAAAGCACCCCTAATTCAATTAATATTAATTTAATAATATTTTTCCTTTAGAGTCCACAAAAATTGATTAAGCTTCTCGTTAATTCCAATTTGACTTTCTAAATATTTAAAGTTTCCAAAGTATTTAATTGGTTCGTGTGAAATTTGATGCATTTGTATGTTGTTCGATTTGAGAAATAGTATCTCGAAAATCAGATAACTTTGCATTTCAATTGTTCAATTAGAATGCCAATCAATGTCAACTAGTATTCAATTAAAAATGTAAAAAGTGAAAATAAATTTGAATGTCGAAATCTCGACAATTAAGCGATTTCAACAATTCTGCAATCGAATATTTAAAATCTAATTAACAATTAAAGAAGATTTGATTTGTTTCATTTGAAGACACACTAAATACAATTCATCGTAACACTGTTTAGGAAGATTTTAACGCTCCTCAATTCTTAGTACATTTGGAACGAATTTTTCTTAAATCTTCTCAAAAGGGAATTATCAGGAATTGAGAAGATTTGCAGTATCGTTCCACTCGAATAAAATGAGAATTGAATTGTAAGGCACGCATTCACACACTTCTTATGATTGGAATATAGCTTTTAGGATAGTTATAAAGAGGTTGTTTATTTTCTATTTTTTGGGTAAGCATCATACGGTCTTCTGAAATTATAAAAATAATAAACGAATTATAAATATCAACAAACGTAAATTAAATTTGAATGATTTTACATCGTTGCTTTTTTAAATGCGGTCGATTTGTGCGAGATTGCTTTCAGTAGCAAAATTGGAACCTTATATGTAGTTTATTTGGAAGGTCAAAACATTCACTTCTGAGGATGTTGGGATTTTCAAAAACTAGCTGTTAGCGTAAAATGACCTAAAATGAGTCAAGGGCTCTCTCAACCTTGATTTAGTTTCGTTTTCCCCATTTTATTCTGGAGCAGCTGTAAACGAAAAAAATCAACGCTGAGAGGGCGTTTGAGTCGTTATTAGTCGTTTTACGTGTCTAGCCCGTTTATGAAAATAATGACATTGTCCAAAAGGAGCATTTTTTGACCAACTTCCAAATGAGCTTATAATTTTGTTAAAGTATTTTTCGAATCATTTGCCAACTAATAGGAGTTTCATACAAATCGCTCACATTTAAAAGAGGAATGCTGTATATGTATTTTGAATTTTTTTATCGTTATTATGAACTCATATCGTCAGAAAATCCACTAGGGAGTTTAGTGAAACTGAAAGAAAACAAGAATCGAGAGATTCGTGTTCTTACGATTCTTACAATTTAGATTTTCGCTCACATATTTTAGGTTTTGCTATACATGTTGCTTCTGTTTAAATTAAACCTGTTAATAAAATATTTACTAAAAGCTTTAGAGATATATGTTATATTATTTTTACAGAATGTTGAGCTAAGAGCGCCAAAATGTTGCATCGTAGTACGTCGTCGAGACGTCGGCGAGCGTCCAGAAGTGCAGCGTCATCGCCACAAACAAGAACACCAAGATCTGCTGCAACAAGTCCAGGCAGACGTGCCAGTATTGCAGTTTCTCCAGTTGATAGTGAAAGGGCAATGAAGAATACATTAGCACCAGATGTGGGTCGTAGTCCACGACACAGTATAATACCGAATATATCACTTGAAAGTTCTACTCAAGAGAATTCAGGCACAAGAAGTCCAAGACAAAGCTTAACACCTGAAGTATTAAGTCCTAGAAACAGTCTTGTACCGGAGAGTGCAACAAGAAGTCCTCGACACAGTTTAGTGCCAAATGATGCATACTCACGTAGTCCACGAAATAGTTTAGTGCCCGAATCAGCGTTGAGTCCACGCAATAGTTTAGTACCGGACAATTTTAATCGTAGTCCACGAAACAGTCTTGTGCCCGAAATCAGTAAAAGTCCAAGGAATAGTCTTGTGCCAGAGATACCACGAAGTCCAAGACACAGTTTAACACCAGACAATACAACTTATGGTTCACGGATGAGTTTAGTACCTGAATATAATCGAAGTCCAAGAAATAGTTTAGTACCAGATTCAAATAGATCACCACGACAAAGTTTAACACCATCAGAATCAACAACTTGGAATAATGGACCAGAAGATATAAATCGCAGTCCTAGGCATAGTATTGTCCCAGAAAGTAATCGTAGTCCACGTGGCAGTATAGCACCAGAAAGTTTATGTGTTCGAACTAGTCCAAGAGGAAGTGTTGGTAGTAATGAATATATGGGTGATCGTAGTCCACGTGGTAGTCTTGGTGCCGAAAATGGAGAGAATCGTAGTCCTAGAGGTAGCTTAGCTAGAAGTACGTTGACAGCTGATGAATGCGGCCGAAGTCCTCGTGGTAGTCTGACGTTGACATTTCAAGAGCCACCAGTCAGTGAACGTCGAGCTAGTGCTGACAATCTTACAGGTAAAATATGTTCATTCGATTATCACGTTTTAACTTCAATTTCCGGAAAAAGTGAAAAACGTGTTGCGGTATATTTCTCTCTAATATAATTCCATTCTCATAGCCTATACAATTTAGGTATGTATTTATGTTACCTTTCGAGAGACATAAATTCTATTAAATAAACCATACATTTCGTATTATTGGGCCATAAAACTCTATCTATTTATTGACTGCTTTTACAATAATGATAATATTAGCTAATACAGTCCTTAATGTTTTTGTTTTCATGTGTTTACCTATTTCTAAGTTCAAATACGATCTCATTCTTGTTTATATTTTGAATTTACTTGAAATTTCTTATATGTTTCATATTACATACTAGGTGAAGTAGAAATGGTATTTGTGTGAAAATTCAATATGTCACCGAACACTACATTGCAATGAATAATGTACGACATTTTTTCCCTTAGTCGTTCTTTATATCCTTAGGGTCGTATCAGAAATCTAACCAATACACTATCAATAGAATTTTATATAGAAGAGATTCCAGTTTTCTTGTATACCAATGTATAGTTTATTTTCGTAGGATCACGGGGCGCTGGTGGTATTCGTACTACATCACCGTATAGATCATCGTCCCGTGGTGCTATAAATGCCGGTTATAGCGGAAATTCAGGATTCTCAGAAACTGGTTCAAGACGTGCCAGCAGTTCCGTTAGTCAGGTAAATATAAAATTACAGAAATATGCTATGCTTTATGCGAATGCTTAATATAAATGAAATATTAATATAACTATTTAAATCAATAGAATATGTAAACATTTAACTCAATTTTATAAATTGAATTGCTAGTTATTACAATTATTAAAAGCTCTTTGTTGTAGATAATAATTTTTCTAATGCATTTCTATATAGTTGTTTAAGTTTACACTATGCTTTTTCTTCTCTATTGAGCCTAATCTACGCTCTAGCCCTGCTTCTTCGTCGCTTCTAGTGAATTAGATCTATCTAAAAGTGTGGCGGCGGCGGTATGAAATTGTCTCTAAAAATCCTGACTGACAGGTCGGCCTGCCGCAGGTGTCTGGCGATGAACAACGCCGTTTATGTGGTGATCAAAAATATGGTAGTGGTGGTGGTGAACAAGGACTTGGCTTGGGAATTTCATTAACCACCTATGGATCTGTAGCTTATCAACTGAAAGATGCAAATTTAGAAGCGTCAGGAACTTGTGATTTTGTATGTAAAGCGCTCAGTATTGTTAACAAAACTGGTAAGTTTTGATGTTAAAGTGTGTGAGATTATTTTGAACTTTTATGTATAAGTTTAGGAAATTTGATTTCGAACTTTGTGCCTCTACAATGTAACTTTTGTATAAAATATGACGAAAATGTCAAGTTCTACAATAGGATCAGACAGTTTGTTTTACTAACGTGATTGAAAAATGGCTTATAAAGCTTGTACAAAAATGGTGGATGCGCCGGGCTTAAGTGTAATGATTTTTTAAGCAAACTTTATAGTAATTGAAGTAATTACACAGAATCATCAATAATAAACTACCAAAAGCAAACGTTTGATTAGTACATTTTTAAATTTACCATTTAATATCATTCAAAAGTGTAGTAAAATTCAATCAAATGGATCTTAAAATAAATCACACATTTTTTCACAATTATTATAACCATTGTTGTGTTTAGTGAAATAATTGTACTGGTTCATTTTTATTTTTCAGTGGTGGTTACAATTCTGCTAGTATGTTTATCTACTCTACCTCTAATAATGCTTATCATGGGTAAGTAGCGTGTGTTTTACGAATGCGTGTCTCATGCAACCCTTCCATCTTTTCAAATCAAGTGCTATAAAATACGTAGTAAATGAGACTAATAGTAACTTTAATTTTACTTGAGATTAATCAACGATAACATGAACAATTAGAAAAAATATTTACGTTCAACAATCAATAAGTTAATCAAGAATTTATTTTCAATATTGTTCTAATGATTTTCTTTTCCTTATACTATATTAAAACAGAGATAAATCTGTGATCGCCTAACAAGTTTTAAATTGAACAGAGACATATCGAGTCTCTAACTAATAACTGAAAGCTCAAGAAATGTGTAGGGAATTTGTTATTACACTTCATAATTCAACATTTATAAATAATTCATTTTTTATTTTGAATTGAACTTGTCATACCGTTTCTTAACATGTTGTGAGATAGAATTTTTTTATTACTTATGCTTACAATTAGAAAATGCAATACAAATCCACCCCATTTTAAATACATTTTGTGATTATGCATTTGTAAGACTAGTCAAACAGAACTTCCTCAAACAAAAATTAGTTTTACAATGTTACTGTATTTTGAAAGAAAAAATGTTGGAGAGAATTTCAATCTGTTCTTTGTAGGTGTAAACACCATTCTTTTTAAAAATCTCCAAACATGAGCCCATTGAGTCTAATGATTTTACGTATACAATCTTGTGATAAAATTTAGATGACGATGAAACCGCTTTCAAGTGACATTTCCCTTGAGTAGAATAGCTTATAATTCTCTAACAAGTGCTTCTATAAATTGTCCACTGACTCAAATCTCCCAAATGTATTTTATTTATTCATTACCAAATCTAGTTGAAAGATACATTGAAATAGTTAACGTGACTTCTTGGTTTTATATGTTTTAACGATTAAAATAAAAAGAATGAGTTCAGTGAGTTTCACTTAAATTCAAAAATCAATGTCAGCTTAGAGCAGAATCGTTTCTTCGAACAGTGAAGTATAGATTGGAATTTTCCATATAAATTAAATAAGAGTATAGCAGTTGTTCCTAAAAAATAAATAAAATACACCTGGGAAACATCAATAAGCGCATACCTGTCTGCTCAAAACATACATCAATCACTGCTCAATATTCGATAAATGGATACAAATGATAATTTGTTACTTCTCTTTATATTAATGTTTAGTTGTAAAATACTATGAAGAATCTGATTTCATTTTTATCTTTATTACTTAAATATTATAAAAATCGAGGATACTAAGAATAATGATAACATTTTAAGAAAGACGATACAGGAGAGTAAATTGTAACACAACATAAATGTACATAGTGAAAAAACGAATATTTTCTACCTAGACACATTAATAGCCAAGTAAAATTATTTGATAATGAATTAGTTAATGTCTATCAGTATTATATTAATTACAAATCTTAAACAATAGGGTATTTAAAAACGAGTTTTACAAGTTTACAATTTCTGCACGAGACCAAGTTCAAAAAGCGAGCACCAAAGCGTGAGCTTTTTAAAAATCGAATGCAGAATTTGAATTATGAAACATGGTTTTTATACTATTTTTCCTATTTCGCTCCCCTATTTAAAAAAAATGAACCCTTGAAATTAAAAAGTCCAATAATGTTTCAATTGTACTTTTGTTCTGCTTGGCAAAAACATAAAAATAAAAACAATATCAAGAAATTAAATTGAAAATTATCAAATAATTTCTTTAACGCTAATTCTCCTAGATAAATCCGTAATCAAAGTAGTTAACATCTTATTTCCACGTTATTTTTATGTTAAAACAAGTCGATTTACAATGAAAGATAGAAAAATTTAATTTTCAACGTTAACAGTAAATGAAATTGTGGTAACTAACAAAGAATAAAACTTTCAAATTGAATCGTATGCATTGTTTCGCCGATTTTATATTCCGTCGACTTTTGATGAAATTCATTCAATAATGCAGTTTTTTAAAGAATAAAGTTCATAATAAAAACAAAGTCTTTCAAAACTAAAATTGTTACTATTGTATTTATGCTTAGGTAAGCATTGTCAGAAAACTCAAGTAGAATTATTACATTATTTATTAGTATTTATAAATAGTTACAGATTGATTTAGGTTCAAACTTTAGCATTTGGGTTGAAACAATCTACTGAATCGAACACTAATTTGGGTATTTTCTATCTTTACAATGATCCCATCAAAACACTTCATTAGGAAATTTTGAAATATTAGTATAACTATTAAAATCTTAAACGTACCTATATGTATAGAACGGTACTGTAATAGAAAAATTCCATTGCAGGCATTCAATTCCTGCGCGATTGTCCAAGAGAACCGAACATTCCCATCTACATGGTAGTCGGTGGTAGTGTGGGTTGTATCAAAATGGGACTCACGCTCTACAATCAACTCCATAATCGTCGACTGGACGTGTCTAATATGAATAATGCCACATCAATTGGTTCTAAGGTTAGTGTTTAACAAAGTATCAAATCTTTTATTAAAGATTTTTACAATTCCTTATTATTAGCAATCATTATTTATATTATTTAGGTAGCTTCATTCGGTTTAACAATTTTATTAATAACATGGTTCGGTTTGGGTAATTATTGGATATTAAGAATAAAATGGCCAGATTATGCACCAACATTATTTGAACCAAATTTATGGTGTCATCGTACACTTTATGTATTTTCTTTAGTACATTTATGCATTATTTATTCAGTGTTTGGTTGTATATTAATATTAATTATTGTATTAGCTGCATGTCAACTATTTGGTTGTTCATGGTTAGGTCCAGCTAGATATAAATAGCACAACCCGCCTGATTATTTCGAATTGTGGGACGTACCAAGAACTTATCATTAAATTCTATTACAAATTAAATGTTTGCTCAAATATACCTGTGTATGAGAAAATTACCAAAAAGAAAAAGAAAAGAAAAAGATATCCTATTATTTTGCTACTTCCATTTTTATTAATTGAAATTAAATGTTTGATCTTAATAAAAGAACTTATGATATCAAATAATATGCTTCGTTTAACTGTAGAGGAATGCTTTGATGATGCTTTATAATTGTTTATATCTAGATAATATTAGTGGTAACAACATAAATAATGTCAATTAGTTATTTAAAAATTAGTAATAGATACTTCTTAGATTTTTAACTATATATACACAGATACTGATTCTTATGAAATAATAGCATCCATATAAAATAATTATGAAATATTATACACCATATTTATTGTGCAAATGTTAGAACAAGGGACCTGATTTTGAACGTATGTAGGTATGTGAATCATATGAATTTAATGCTGGTTGAATTAACTGTAGATGGTTACGCAAAAAAGCAACGTTTTGATCAATGTCAAATAATCATTGTTGCCATATGAAAAACTTATCATTATTCAACATGTGCACTTTAGCTTCAACCCTATACTCGCTTTCACTTCATTCATCTATTATAAATTATAACAAATATACTGAAAATTTCAGTCAAGATAATGATACTGAAACCAATTTATTATAAAAACTCGACAGTTCGTGACACGGGTTTATATTTTTTGTGTTTCACATAATCATAATTATTATAATTTGAAAGAAAATATCAACTTCAAATAAAAGGTCCAACATAGTATATCAGCTTTGTTTATGTCTATGTAATATATATATATATATTATTAAAACAATATAAGTATTGAATATTATACATAGATATAACATATTTGTATTGGGGAACAAGTTTTTCATCAATTTCTTATACTAAATTTAAGAATATTATAGAAGCTTTCTTTTAGCTTATTATGTCGGTTGTGTGCAAAAAAAAATGTTTACAATTTTCAATTCTCTTTGAAATGGAGAAGAAAAATGATGTTACCTTTACAAAATTCCTTTTGTTTTCTCTGGTGTTTTTCTTCTTTTAGATCGTTTATTTCGAATAGCTGTCACGACAATAATTCCCAGGTATTATTGAATTATCCACTGGGAACTCAGGGTCGCACATTATTGTTATAAAAACAAATTAATTTCCAATTAATCCGGTTATAAAAAGTTCCATTACATTAATTTATTTATACAACAGTTAATGTAATAGGTAAATTGTTTTTCCAAAAATTTGACATTCTTATATTCTCATTAAATTGTTTCATTTATTCTTTAATCCTTGTCTATCTTAAAGTACTGATTAAAGTTTTGTATTAAAATAAAAATTGAGTAAAGTGTTTCAAATACTTAGAATATAAGGTTAAGATTGAGGCTGATCATTTAATTACCTAACTTACAGCGTTTCTTTTGATAGAGATTTGATTAATGTTAAATGGCGCCTTTTGGAATCAAGCGCCTGAGGCTCGTTATCCGTTTGCTACACCTCTGCTTTGATAATATAAACTTAAACAAATACAAAAGTATATTCTAGTGTAGATAAATTAAAGATAGAAATCGCAATGCTTTAAGTTATACCTAATTATTATAGAATGGTTACAAAACAATACAACCGTTAATTTTTCTTGTTAAACTTTTAATTATATTTAATTTGAATTACATTTATTGTGAAGGAAATTCAACAGATTTAGTGCGAACCTTGAGTCGATATTTCACGTTTTTCCATTTCCTTTAGCATATCAATCGGGAATATTTGCACAACTACATATACACTACGAGCGGATATTGATAAGTACTTCACCTACCATATAAAATTCAATAATATTTTAAGCCTATTGTGGAGTCAGGCCCCGCTTTATTGTCTGAAATATTTACAATTTTTACTAATTTTTAATCATCGATTTCTCGGTTGTTTGCTGAGATATTCAAAGCTGTAAACATGCAGCGTAAATTGGTCATTTCACAGTGCATCCAAGAGAGTTTTCCATTTGTAGAAAATTTTTCCTAAATTCTAAAATGCAGAGGAAAATGTCGGAGCATGTCAGAAAATGAAAGACAACGCATTGTCTACAGTCTACAATTTTATAAATGAAAAATCGTCCAGCAACTTGTTTGAAAGCTTATTGATGTGCGGAGGGCAAATGGAACCCGAAAAATCCAATTTTTGAAAATCAAAAAAGTTATTGAAATATAATTAGAGAAAATTTTCTAAGTTTTTCGAATTGAAATTGAATTTTTGGGGCTACATCTGCCCTCTGTACATGAATACACTTTCAAACAAGATGGTGTACGATTTTTTATCTTTAAAATTGCAGATAATGTGTTGTTCTTAACTTTTTGACATTCTTCAACATTTTCCAATAAAAATTTTCCAAGATGGAAAACGCTGTCGGAGGCATCGTGAAAGAACCAATTCAAGGCTGGTTACAGAGTTTGAATATCTTAACAAACAACCGAGAAATCGATGATTAAAAATTATTCAAAATTGTCACTTTTTCAGACAATAAAACGAGACCTGACTCCACAATAGAGAATTTTTTTGTTCAATCTACTCTCGTTCAAGACTTATGCGTTTAGTAGAACGATCACAAAATAATTGTAAGCCTTTTAGAAACATTCTCTAACTTGATCTACAAGCCAATTTTCATATGACTGCAATTTTATCAAAATTTAGCATTTTCTCATACATGCTATTTTGAAAAATTCATAGTTTTGTTGCCGTTCAACTTTTGGGTGTCAAATTTGAACAAGTTATTTATAAAACACCATAGTAGATAGTAAAGCAAGTAAATTCAACTTTGATTATTGGAAAGCTTTTAGGCTAACTAGGTACTTATCAATATTCCCTTCGTAGAAATATCTAGAAACTCTTTATAGGTATATGTGTCTATTTTATAAAGTGGCATAGATAGGTTTCTTGTTGGATTAGTAACAACGATAAATAAAGCTTTCTTTCTAAATCATTTTTTTATACGTAAAGTAAAATAAAACAAGCACGATTACGATCAACAGGGTTGGGTTGGGAACACCAAACTATAAATTCTCACACAGTAGATGAAAGATAAAAGAAATTATCTACTGTTAGTATCCTTATTGTAATTCAACTTTCTTTGCATAAATATTGTAGTTAAATGAATTAGACAAATTTAGAGAGATTTGTATAAAATTATATATGTATAAACTAAATATTTATATGTATGTACATGTTTGAATGTATTTATTGTGCATAAAGATTATAATTTTCAATTATATTTGTACAAATATTAAAGAGAGCCGTCAATAGACGGTATCGTGCGGTCCAGGCTTTAAATAATTCAAATTACATAAACAATGGTGTTGTTGTGAAAAAATATGATAACATTGAATAATATTAAAATGTTACAATTTTACAACTGAAAGAAAATCTAATCATGTTTTTTTTTCTATAAATTCCCGGATGGTATAGGAAAGCGGAAACGAAATGGATCAAAATGTTCCAACGGAAATTAAGCTATTTTAAGGGTGGTATTTTGTTGAAAAATCTGAAATACAATCACCACACTGAAAAGTTTCTTTCATTTGTAAAATTGTTTGTTGTGCTTCTATAAATAAGTAATTGCACCACAATCGATATTATAATAGTGTTACTAATAATTTGTTTTTTAACGTTGTGGATTTTGAATTAAATATGCACTGTACATCGAATTCAAGTATTGTAAGCTGCATTAGAATCTGTATTTATTAGAAAATAGTGTTGCATAATCACCATAATAAACATACATACAGAAAAATTAATCAAATTAATGAATGTCTACTTAAATATTATACCATAAAAGAAAATCTAAAGTTTTTTTGGTAGAGATTAACTGAAATAATATAAAATAATGTCACTACAATCAAAACTAATATTGTTCTATGTTCTTCACTGTATTACATCTCTGTTGATGCTGTGATAACTTAAGTACCGTACAGTTCTATTTTGAATTGATTCCTGTTTTATTGTTTGTTTTATTAAAATAAAATAAAAACTGAATAAAATGCTCTTAACAAAAAAAAAACACTGCTCTTATTTTCGTAAAACTTTAAATTAAATTCCATGCATTTATCGGATAACCACCGCGAACTGACTATTTCTGACAAAATGAATTACTGATCATCTACGTGGATTGAATTGGGTCTTGAACAAAGCAATTGCGAATCATGAAAGAGAAAATCAACGAACATTGAATGTTTTTCGTTTTCATTCAAAGGTGGGGAATATTTGAAAAATATCGAGGATTTCAAAAATTCCGATGAAAACTTCAAAAAAGGTAATGTCAAATGTAGTAAAATAAAAAAGCAATTAGAAAGTAACGAGTAAATAAATAGCGTTAGTCATTTTATGTGCTAGCGTGTCGTAAAGCAACATTATATAGGTAAATTTGAGAATTATAAAGATTCATTTTATCTATCTGAAGACTATAATATTTACTTTATGGTACTGAGTAGCTTAATGAGATTTATTTTATAAAAAAATCAACAGAAAAACAAAATATTACTATGAAAACGGGTAGAAAGCGGAATTATGTTTACAAGGTTCGTAAAGAATCATTATGATACATGTAGTGTTTATCGAACTCGACCTTCGCCTCGTTCGGCTTGTACCATAATGATTGACGTTACGCTCCTTGTGACATAAATATCTATTATCCTGACAATTTTTCATCTAGTAAAATCATATTTTACAAAAAACTACTATTATATGTAAGTATATTTTTTAAGGTCTGATTGATTGCAACAAATTTGCTAGAACTGTAGTAACGCGATGGATATCATTTTTTATCTATAATTTGTTCTATTTGAAGATTTTTTCGGGTGATCATTTCTTTCGTCTTTGAAACAGAACATCGCTTTCAGGCAAAATAAATTCTTCTCTTCAAAAACAACAATAAATTTTGTGTTGGTAAAAAAAAACAGATGATAAATTAATTTATCTACGACTTATATATAAAGTGATCATTATACTTGTGGTTTTTGTAATGTAATGACCTACTTTATATCCCTAGGGAGATAAAGTAAATGAATATCCCTCTCATCAGCCAATCAGAAAATAGTATTTTAATTATAATTTCCGTCAAATGTAAACAAACCATGGTAACGACAAAAATAATTAACAATAGTTTCAACAAGTAGGCCTAAAGTGGGCGTTTTCATGCAATTTTGAATAAAATGACATTTAATTTTTCTGAAATTTCGAACAAATACTTAGTTGTGAGAAAATTCGTTGTATTTACAATGGAAAGTGTTAAAGAAGACGATTTTGGTAGTAGATAATAGTTTCTGTTAAATGTAGAAAACCATGGTAACGACAAAAAATAAATAACAGTTTCAACAAACAGTTGTAAATAAGTGTCAATTTTTTGTGCGATTTTAGAATCGAAAATGATAAAGAAGGTAAATATTCTTGTACACCACAAGTACCTGTACATGTAGAAATAAGTCGTAGATAAAGTATAGTATACAACTCGCTTATAATGAATGCTAATTATAACCTCGAATGATTACAACACTCGCTCGCTTTGCTCGCTTGTGTTGTAAACTTCATTCTCGGTTATAAAAGCATTCATTATAGACTCGTTGTATAATATACTATTATTTGAACAAAATAACAGAGCAAACAGGTAAATAAAGATGAAAAAAGGTGACTCAGTGAAACATAAAACAGATTTAAATTCGTTCATATTTTTATTAAAAGAAAAATTGTTGATATATTTTAAAATTTAGTTTTAATGAACACTTCACTTTATTCGACAAAGTTATTAATCCAGTTTTTGAAAAGTGATTAAGTGAATTTTCTTTTAAAAAATAATACTGGATGCATACAATAATACAGAATTTATAAAAAAAAGGATCTTTGAAACTCCTATATTGTTTTATGTGCTAACGTGTCATCATAATGTAACATTATTTAGATAAAGAGGACTATAAAGACATAATTCATCGGGGACTATAATAACGTATTTTATCGGAGTAAGGATTATAAGGAGATTTAGTTCATTAAAATCAAACAGAAAAGCTAATTGTTGCTATAGAAATGAGGAGAAAGCGCACTTTTCATTGTTTGACATTTTATAATTTTAGAAATGTTACACACATCACACATACAATGATTCATCTTACACGAATCATCACTAAAAATTATGGTACACGTTGTATACTACACGACTAGTACCACAATGATTCACTTAACGATCTCTGTAACATAAACAACTATTTGGAACATTCTACATTGGTGGTTTCTACAGAAGATTTTTTCATGGTTCTAAACTGGGGAGAGACTACACAAAATGAACTTTTAACTGAAAGTTTTTAATTTGGCAACACATAAATCACTTCGGTAACCTGTTTATTCTTGAACAAACTTCTTTATGTAAGATGCGTATATCAAATGTGGATTTAGAAGAAAGTTTGAAATTTTGGTTAAGCTCATTCAATTTATTTTTTAAAAAAAAGCTACCAATATTGAATTGAGTTTTTTAATAAATAACTTTTCCTGTATTTTCATCTGTACCTATATAAACCCTGATAATGTCGTGGAATTCGAACAACAATTCAACAATTGACAAAGTCTCTAACTATCTACAATGTAGATCGATAACATTAATTAGATGAGCGAATGAAATGGAGAAAAATAATGCTGCCCATTATTTGTGTTTTATTGATTTCCAAATTACCTATGAACATTAACTTGATGATTAAGCATTTCCTTTCTATTCAAAGAGAACTATAAAATAAAAATTTAGTATTACCTACATGTGCTCATTTAGTTCGTTTGAATTTCAATCATAAATGCGTTTATTAGTCCATCTACCAATTAAACTATAAAAAAAGATCAGTAAGATTTTGTTTAATAAAGCAACGTTAATATTTGTTAAACTACTTTCAAGAAATGTAGTCTACATGAATATGTAAATGGTGAAACAATCAATAATTATACAATAAAATAACAATAAAACTCAACAGTTGTATTTTAAATCAACCCCAAAACGCCCAAATTAAACGTTTACATTATTCTTATTGTTTTTTGGTAGGTACCTTGAAATATAACCTTTGACTTTGATATTAATTTCTAATAAACAGAGCAATTGCATGCTGTGCTTTAATACTCATTGCATATTTTACATTTGAAGCATGACTTCCTGGAAGATTCCTTAATTAATATTCTGATTATTTAATTAACACAAGTTGTTGTACTTGTAACTATAAATATAGATGCATACAGGAGAAATATTTTGTAGAAACCATTTACCAGGGACAGCTCATACATATAGTACTGTGTAATCGCAACAGCCCTTTCCTATCACTCAAAATTTATTGATAACATACAGTATAAAGATTTGTTTTTTATTTTCTTAAAAAATGTATGAAACTGTCTGATTCATAGTTCTAGCGGAAAAAGCCCTATTGTTCACACAATTTCAATCTTCTTGTATGAGTGGAAACAGCACCCCCATTTATTTAGGTCATAAGCCGCCACTGTTATTTACAATAGAATATTGCAGATTGTGTCATATTTTTAAAACGAAACTCTAATATCTGAAATATTGGATACATACTCTAAACGTGCCGGAAATAATACACAAAATACAGACTAGGAGTAATATTAAAGAAAAAAATCGCCAAAGGCAGCAAGTACCTTATATAGCGAATTTTTTTTTTATGTATCTACATGCTGAAATATTTAATGCAAAACATTCTTATTGTTATGAAAATAGGAAACGAAATGAATTTATGTGAATTTATTTTATTTGTTGAAAATTAATATAAATTAAATCTGTTATGAAAGTATGCATCTGTCCCTATTGTCGTCTGCTAGATATGTCAGCAGATCGTCCACCTGTCGGTTTGCTATCTAGGGGAAAGGGATGTGGGCAGTATTGTTAGCACTTCATTTTCTGTACTTGATATAAAGCTGTTGACCAGTAAAGATCAAAAATAAAATTAATCAAAATATTCATTTGAAATCGAGAAAGTCATTTCACCGTCATCCTAACCAAGTGCTTCCTGGTAACACAGACAGCATTATTCAACATTCTATGGTCCTTCGAACCGGATTTGTGTTCAAAATTGGTGAAATTCAAGTGAATATTAAGTGAATTGCAAAAAAGAATTAACGTTTCAACATTATTAACCACAAAACTGCAAGTTTTGGCTACAGTTAGCTGAGTTTTCAACCAACCATCGAAAAATATAAGAAATTAACCAACGTTCATCGATAGTTGTAACATACCATCGACGAATAACAACAATACAACATTTTCGGAGTCGTATAGTCAACAGTACGAGATAAAATCAACCCGTTACATCACTGACCACTGGTGGAGTGAAATAACGTCAATTATTGGGGTGAGTCTATTGTGAATCACTTATATTATCCTGTCGGTCCTGAACGCTTCTAATTCGATATTAGAGTTTTAACATTAGATATTAAAATGACCAACGACGATCAAATTAAACAGTTGAAACAAGAACGCAAAAATTTAAAATCAAAATTAACCCGATTTTCTACATTTTTAAACAACGATGATAATAAAAACAATTTTAAACAAATAGAAGTAAGGTTGAATGATTTGCAAGGTGTTATAGCCAAATTCCAAGATATTCAGGACAAACTAGATCAATTAACTCCTCCTCAAGAAGACTCTGTATCAAACGAGTTAGAGGATTTTGAAAATACGTATTACAATGAAGTAGCCAAAGCGGAAACCATGTTAGAAAATTTGAACTTAGACGTACAATCGGTAGAGTCAAATCGTATGCAATACAGACAACCGTCAGCTAATGTGGCCAATATAAATCAATCAAATGAATCTTTTTTCTTTCAATTTCAAAAATTACCAATCCCTACATTTAATGGTGCATATGATGCATGGTTGACTTTCCACGATACTTTCAAAGCAATCGTCCATGAAAATAATAAAATTTCTAATATTGAGAAATTACACATATTGAGATCATGTTTAAAAGATGACGCCGCTAGGGTAATTAGTTCATTAGAAACGTCATCAAATAATTATTTGGAAGCGTGGTCATTGTTAAAAGAGAGATATGATAACCGAAAGGTAATTATTCAAAATCATATCAAATCAATAATGGAGTTACCTTTAGTCAGTAAAGAATCGGCTTCTGATCTCAGGGGTGTACTCGATAAATTTCAATCGCACTTACGGGCATTAAAGGCACTTGGCGAGAAAGTTGATGATTGGGATTCGTTGTTAATTTACATTTTAACGTCAAAAGTTGATCGTACTACGCACAAAGAATGGGAAAAGTCATCTAGTAGTTGTGTTATGCCTGAATTAAAAACGTTGATACAATTTTTATCGAATCGTTGTCAAATTTTAGAAACTACTAATTTTGAAAATTCTATCAAAACTCCCAATTCAGCCGGTAACCGATCGTTTAAATCAAAGACATTAAGTGGTATCAGTAAACCAGAATTTTGCAATTATTGTAAAGCGTCACATAAAATTTATTCATGTGAAAAATTTGCTAAATTATCAATCCCGGAACGAATAAATACAGTAAAAAGCGAGAAACTCTGTTTTAATTGTCTACGCAAAGGACATAATAGTAACGAATGCAAGGGACAGGAGTGTAGAAAATGTAAAAGAAAACATAATATCTTGCTGCATGCAGAAGATATGAAGTCACAAAACCCTACTGCTACTGAAACAACTTCATCTGTGCAGGTGAATTCGAATCCAAAAAATTTGCAAGTGTCAACTCCCTCCCAAGTATTGTTATCAACTGCCGTCATAGATGTAGAAAATGGCATTGGTGTCAAAAAACAAGCTAGAGTTCTTTTAGATTCGGGATCTATGAATAATTTCATGACTGAGGAATTTGCCGCGTCATTAGGTTTAACACGTGAAATCGTAAATATACCAGTAGAAGGATTTAATCAACTAGAAACGCGTATTAAGCATAAGGTAACGACAAATATCTATTCAAAAAATTCAGATTACAAGGAAAGACTAGAATTTCTTGTCTCCCCACGAATCTGTGATATAATTCCTCTGCAATATGTGAAACGAGAAAACATTGAAATTCCGCGAAATGTAAGATTATCAGATCCTAAATTTCACAAACCTGCGCCAATTGATGCTTTAATCGGTGCAGAACTGTATGCCGATCTACTTTGTATTGGTCAGATTCAAATTAATAATCTTAAAGCCAAATTACAAAAAACAAAGTTAGGGTGGATAGTGTCTGGTAAAACAGATGATTCAAGGCATAAACAAAAAACCGTTTGTAATTTATCATTGACATCTATACAAAGTCAAATTGAAAGATTTTGGAAAATCGAAGAATTACCTAAACAGAACTTTATGTCCAAAGAAGACGCTTCGGTAGAACAGTTTTACCAGAAAACTGTTAAACGGAATTCAACCGGTAGATACATAGTGAAATTACCGTTTAATAATAACCAATCAAAACTCGGAGAATCGTTTAGAGTAGCGGAAAAAAGATTTTACGCGCTTGAGAGAAAATTCCAAAATGATGATGATTTAAAACAAAAATATATTAATTGTGTTCGAGATTTTATTAATTTAGGACATATGGTAGAAGTCCCGTCAGATATAAAAAAGAAAAAAAACTATCTTCCACATCATGCGGTTTTGAAAGATTCCAGTTTAACTACAAAACTGCGAGTCGTGTTTGATGCTTCTGCTAAAACTAGCTCAGGTCTATCTCTTAATGACGTATTGAACGCAGGACCTAATATTCAGGAAGAATTGTATTCAATTTTAATTAGATTTCGAACACATCCGATAGTGATGACTGCCGACATAGAAAAACATTATCGTATGATCTTAGTAGATGATGATGACTGTTTATATCAAATAATTCTCTGGCGTGAAAATTCTGATCAACCCTTGAAAGAATATATGATTAAGGTTGTAATGTTCGGGTCTAAACCTTCCACTTATCTATCAATTAGAACGTTACACCAATTGGCAAATGATGAATCTAAACAATTCCCACTTGCGTCTAAAATAATAAAACGCGATTTTTACGTAGACGACTTGATAACGGGCGCTACATCGCTAACAGAAGCTATTAAATTACGTGACGAAATTCAACAACTCCTACAGCAAGGAGGATTTAATCTAAGAAAATGGTCATCCAATAATAAGAATTTAGTCGATACATTACCAGATAATACGGAAAATATAAAATTATTCGCTAATTCAGAGAAAACCGTGAAAACGTTGGGAATGGAATGGGATTCCGACAAAGACCTTATTCTTTATTCGATTCCTAGCAAAAGTAGTGAAAAGGTAACTAAACGTAGTATCCTATCACAAATATCTCAGCTGTTTGATCCGATAGGTTTGCTAGGACCGGTGATAGTAAAAGCAAAAATGATTATGAAAGAACTATGGTTAATCGAGAAACTAAGTTGGGATGAGTCGGTTCCTATTCACATACACACTGCCTGGATTAATTATCAGAATAATTTGAGTGATATTAATGATATAAAATTTGAAAGAAAAATAATTGTTGATGAACCTAGTAATATACAAATTCATGGATTTTGTGATGCAAGCGAAAAAGCTTACGGTGCATGTGTATATTTACGATCAAAAAACATTCATGAAATCAAAACAAATTTGATATGTTCTAAGTCTAGAATTGCTCCAGTAAAATTTGAAACTTTGGCAAAGTTAGAATTATGTGCTGCGTTACTATTGGCAAAATTGCTTGAAAAAACATTACACGCATTACAACACATAAAAATAAACAGTATATTTTTATGGTCTGATGCTGAAATTACCCTACAATGGATAAATACGGAACCCTATTTGCTAAAAACATTCTATGCGAACCGCGTTTCTCAAATTTTGTCGATCACCAATGCGAAAGATTGGCGACACATTCCAGGTGAACATAATCCTGCGGATTACATTTCCAGAGGGCAAACACCATTTGAATTAAAAAATAATCAGATTTGGTACTACGGACCTCTTTGGATAAACAATGATGAGTCAACGTGGCCTAAAACAAATATAAACAAGAGTAAACCAGTTCCGCATTTAAAGTCAAGTATAGTTTTAAAAATAGTTCCGAAAGCGAATCAAACACTTATTCAATACTCTTCGTTGACCAAATTGAAACGTGTACTTGCTTATTGTCTTAGATTTGTTAACAATTGTTCAAAGCGAAATCCTAGATTAACAGGAAACTTGTCAACCAACGAACTTAGTAATTCTATGACGCGAATTATATTACTGACCCAACAAGAATGTTTTGCTGAAGACATGAAAGATTTAAAAAATGATTCTCAACTTTCGCGATCAAGTGGCCTACGGTCTTTAAATCCGTTTTTGGATAAGGATGGGTTAATTCGTGTGGGTGGACGTCTTAAAAATTCATTATTAACTTTTAATGAAAAGCACCCCATAGTGCTACCAAAAAAGCATTATGTAACAGAGCTGATCATTCGAGACACTCATTTAAAATATTATCATAGTGGAGTACTTGCTACTTTAAATGCTGTAAGAAATACGTATTGGCCTATAAACGCGAAAGTCCTTATAAAAAGGTTATTGAGACAATGTGTTCGTTGCTTTAGAGCAAAACCTAATTGCGATCGAGAATATATTATGGGAAATTTACCTTACCACAGAGTCGTCCAGTCTAGACCTTTTATAAATGTAGGAGTTGATTATTGTGGTCCCTTTTTTGTAAAAGAAAAGAAATTCAGAAACAAGGGCAAAGTCAAAATTTACACCTGTCTGTTCGTCTGTTTTGCAACAAAAGCCTGTCATTTGGAAGTAGTGAGCGACATGACTACTGAGTCCTTTTTGGCCGCTTTAAAAAGATTTTTCGCGAGACGTGGAAGGTCCTTGAATATTTATTCTGATAACGGGTCTAATTTTGTAGGAGCTAATCATGATCTAATTGAACTAAAAAATTTATTGCAATCGGAAAATCATAATAAATTAGTTTCTGAATATCTAAGTGATCAAAATATAAATTGGCATTTTTCGCCTGCTCAATCACCTCACTTTGGCGGATTGTGGGAAGCAGCTGTAAAGTCATACAAACACCATTTTTATCGTGCGGTTGTAAATACTCTTTTTACATATGAAGAATTTAACACACTTGCAATCGAAATAGAAGCAGTTCTGAATTCCCGTCCGATTACTGCCATATCCTCCGATCCTAACGATCTCAAAGCCTTAACACCAGCACACCTCCTTATAGGTGATTCATTGATAAGTACACCCGATCCGAATTTGTTGCACATTCCTGCGAATCGATTATCGACTTGGCAACATATTCAGAAAATTAAACAACACATATGGAAAAGATGGAACAAAGAGTACCTCAATGCACTGAATGTTAGATCTAAATGGCAACAAGGTAACTTAGAAAAAATTTCCATTGGTACTTTAGTGGTTTTAAAAGAAGACTACACACCACCATTACACTGGGTTATGGGAAGAATAGTGGAAGTACACCCTGGTTCCGACGGAATTGTTAGAGTGGTAACAGTGCGAACCTCAAAAGGAATTTACAAGCGTTGTGTGAAACGTGTTGTGCCTCTGCCAGTTCAGTGAATGTTTGATGGTAATAAAGAACTACTGTGTAGAATTAAGTATTAGTTAAGTTGTTCATTGATGTATTGGTTTAGATTAGGTTAAAGACAATTTTGAACTCATGTAGTTCAAGGTGGGCGGCATGTTATGAAAATAGGAAACGAAATGAATTTATGTGAATTTATTTTATTTGTTGAAAATTAATATAAATTAAATCTGTTATGAAAGTATGCATCTGTCCCTATTGTCGTCTGCTAGATATGTCAGCAGATCGTCCACCTGTCGGTTTGCTATCTAGGGGAAAGGGATGTGGGCAGTATTGTTAGCACTTCATTTTCTGTACTTGATATAAAGCTGTTGACCAGTAAAGATCAAAAATAAAATTAATCAAAATATTCATTTGAAATCGAGAAAGTCATTTCACCGTCATCCTAACCAAGTGCTTCCTGGTAACACAGACAGCATTATTCAACACTTATGGCAATTAATATATTTTAATAACATTGATTCAACTAATAAATTCATTTCCCGATGTTATTTTAATATTTATGATTTTTATTGAAAAATACTTTTAATCCACATACAATAAGAAATACTAATAAAATTTCACTCGTTTCCAAGTTTGTTGTTTGTCTAAAACGTCTAATCAAGGCCTGCTTGATTTTTTCAAGCGAAATTCTCTAGCAGGTCTTGCGTCTAATATTAACTGTCAAAATTAGTTACCCCCCGCGATATTCAATTTTTTTTCTAATATCAATTGTCAGAACACATAGCCATCTGAGATAAATATGCGATTTTACTGCTTATACTCAAAAAAGAGATTTTTGCATTTTTCTTGCGATCCAATGAACCGATTTTGATGATTTTTTTTCTGGGTCATAGAGGATCGACGGCTCTATTGGTATTTTAATTTTCATCAAAATCTAAGCAAATTTAATATTGAAAATGATTTTTTTTAACATTTCTTCAGCTGCTATTCCAAAAGTGTTGGCCCTACCAGTCTGGCCAACGAACTCATCCAAGCTATTCCAAAGACCGATTTTTGTACCACGTTTCATTAAGATTGGTGTATTTTTACGGCAGTTATCGTGGATATACATATATAAATATATATATATATATATATATATATATATATATATATATATATATATATATATATATATACAGGGTGAGCCAAGAGGATGGCACCCTAAAAGTATAAGGAGTTCTAATAGATGAAACTCTATGAAATTTGGTATGTGGCCGTTATGGCACTTGAACTACCTTTGGAAAATATTCTCGTTGATCTAGCTACCCCCCTTATATAGGGTAGTGCACCCTACTCTCTTATTTTAAATAGAATGGTATATTTTTTATTACATTTTTGAATTCCTTGATGAAATCGAAAGGGACTTTGATAACATGACCCATGGTCTAGCGCTGAAAGTTTTTCAGATATTTCAGCTTTTAGTGCAATTTTAAAATTTGCAGTGTTTGATTGAAAAATTCATATTTTAGAAGATATAACATCTGAAATGTTGAAACTTGGAATTTAAGTAGTACAAGTAGTGTACTTGTTGCCAATTTAAACAGAATTCAATTATCTTTCAGCGTTTAGCTGAAATGAATTTTTCTTTCAGGCAATTTTCAAACTATAATAACTTGCTTATTTTAAATAGAACCCCATATTTCTCTTTATATGGTTGGATAGAGAAAAAAATTCTGCATCGAACTGTATTAACATTTTCTATACCTATCTTTAATAATTTTTCAGTTATTCAAAATTTTCAATTTCGTTCAATCACCTCCCTTGAAGCAAAATATAATACTTCTAGTCGCCTATGCCAAAATAATTCAACTATAATAATATGCATAGAAGGCTTAGCAAAATGACAAAATACCACAAATGACGTTGATAATGAATATTTTACCTGTATTTTTTACAACTTTAGCCCATCCTACATACACAAAAAGCAAATGAAATAAATATTAATTTAATTAATTACTATTTTCTGTTATTTTATTTCATTGAGACAGTCCAAATTTAATTAATTAATTTCATCTTAATTGTGACAATTGAATTGGAGGTTGTTTTGCTAAGCCTCCTATGTTTTACATTTTATTTCAGGAAAGAAAATTAGACGAAATTGAAAATTCTGAATAACTGAAAAATTATCAAAGATAGGTATAGAGAATGTTAATACAGTTCGATGCAGAATTTTTTTCTCTATCCAACCATATAAACAGATATATGGGGTTCTATTTAAAATAAGCAAGTTATTGTAGCTTGAAAATTGCCTGAAAGAAAAATTCATTTCAGCCGAACGCTGAAAGATAATTGAATGTTCTACAGTTTGATAGAAAGTACGTTATTTGTACTATTAGATTTCTAAATTCTAACATTTTAACTGCAATAATTTCTATGCTGTGAATTTTTTATTTAAGCACTGCAAAATTAAAAATTTCATGAAAAGTTAAAATATCTGAAAAACTTTCAGCGCTAGACCATGGGTCATGTTATCAAAGTCCCTTTCGATTTCATCAAGGAATTCAAAAATGTAATAAAAAATTTACCATTCCATTTAAAATAAGGGAGTAGGGTGCACTACCCCATATAAGGGGGATAGCTAGAACAACGAGAATATTTTCTAAAGGTAGCTCAGGTGCCAAAACGGCTATATAGCAAATTTCATAAAGTTCTGTCAAGTAGAACTTCTTATACTTTTAGGGTTCCATCCTCTTGGCTCACCCTGTATATATAAATTTTAACGAATGGTGGATATGGGTTCCTGAGGTCCCAAAACGAACTTCTGTGCAAACATTTTTCGGAAATTCAAAAGTGAGGATCTCGTCATAAGCTAATTTTTTTTAAAAAAAATTCGCTAAAACTCAAATATTAGTGTACTGCTAATAAGAGGGATTTTCTTCAGTGAAATTGATGCTCGTAAAGTTTTTCAAATGCATTGCGAGAAGAAAAATAAGAGACGGATTCAAGTTAATTCGTTAATATTAACGATAAGTTGGAAACGTTATCATGGGAAAACTTCAATTAAAATAAAATTCTTCCTACTTTCAACGTGCAAACTGAAACAATTATCAATCAAGTGAATTCAAGAACAGTAAGAAAAGTCGATATGATTTAATTTTATTTAGGTATTTTCAAAAAACAGTTCTTGATTATGGGAAAGAAATTGCGAAAGACAAGAGATGAATTATTCAATGGTAAATATCAGTGATTACCGGAATAAGAAAACAATCTATAAAAAATAGGGTAGTCATAGAAACGAAAGGAGCAAACTTCCTTTATAAATTATTTACGTTTGAGAAGATCTTATTGCGCAAAAATCGTCGAAATTATTGAGGGAACTTATACAAACAAATTGACCTTCTAAACACTATTTTCAGTTAAATTAAATTTTGAAAAAATACAAGTCGATGTAGCATTCTATTATAAATTCGATATGAATCAGGAGGGTGAAGATGATTTCACGTGAAAGCGTAGGCGAGTATTTTTCTACAGAACAGTTGTATTATAAGCTTTAGCGGTAGATGTGGCTAGTTTTCAAAAAAATTGTCTAATTTTTTTATGGTAACCTTGTGTTAATTGAACTTAATATTCACATGTTCAATGTTTCTAGCGATATAATTTCTTTTTAGATCAAACTACAAAATAGTCCTTCATCAACATAAATATTATTATTCTTTTAATATGTGAGAACGGATACGGATACTTATGAACCCTTGTTTGATGATACTACACGATTGATTCTATAACATAATAGAACGAACACAAAATGAAATATCTAGTCTTTATAAACGTCATAAGTTTATACGCTGTAGGGCAAATATGATTTACATTGTTAACTTATATCTAACCAGCATTGTTATGTTCTTATATTTACTAAAAGTCTTAAAATAGTTCATTGTAATTGCTTTTGAAATGAATTCATATATGTTTGTTCCTGATTTTATTGTAATTTTTACTAGCTGGAAGCAATAAAAGATAGTTCGCAGAATTGTACTTTAGATTTTATACAACAAGGAATGTTTATTTTAGAGGATAACTGGTAACAAATTGTAAAAAGTTGAGGAGCATAAATATTAATTGTGGCTGTATTACAGAACGTCACTAACTTAATTTTAAAAAATACACACAATAGCTTTACAAGATGCAAAGATTAATCATTCAAGCTAATAAAATAAAATTTTTCTATCTGTTGTAGTAATTTGATTTTATCATACGCACACGAGATCTATAAAGTCTTATTTAAAAAAAATTTAGTTCCTCAGGGAGATATTCCCTTTCTCAAACATTGTCCGTTTTATCTTGAATGAAGAGTCTACAGTCATCATATAATTTACAAGGAATTGGTCTGATATCATCTTTTACATGTAGTCACATATATACTACAACATTTTGTCTGGTAGGATTCAATCGTTATTGAACAGACTTGAGATTGGTTAAATCAAAGGAAAGAGAACAAAACTATTGAATTTATTGGTCCCTATATCATGGTAGACAGATAATCGTACCGTACTATGTCATGATAGGCAATACCATCAATTTAAGGTGATAAAACCGTAATAAATCTGTACTATAGGAGATGTATATTGCATAGTTTCGTTGTTATAGAAAAGATTGAAGAAATTTTGGTTATTATATAACTATATCGTATAGGTATATAAACATACTAAAATATAGGTATGTGAAGATCTTATGTGTCTGATATTTTACAACACTTTTATTGTTATACACCTATAAAACACACTTGAATCATGATTTAGCCTTTCTTACAAATAGAATTGATTAAATTTGAAATTAAGGCTCTAAGTTACGGACGTCTATGTGTAAATATTGTTTATTTCCCATGCAATTTCTAATTAGCTTTAGAATTAACGTAAAATAGAATAAATAAATCTACACTTACTACTTAGGTTTTCAGGAACAACATTCTCTCCCGCGTTGTTTACTCACTGTAATCGAAGAAAAATAAAAAATTAAAACGTAATTAAAATTAATGATATCTTAAATTTTCTCAGTCTTCGCTTGAGCTGTAGTAATTAACAAAATTCACTTTATTCTTTTTTATTTGGTTATATAAAAAGTAAATAAGCAGGTATTTCTATAGATAACCATCGCATCGAAATCATTATAACATTACATAAAAAAGTTGTTTGTTGAAAATTCAGCAAGTGAAATTTGTTGTAATCAAACAGAAGACGAAATTTAGAAATAAATAAGATTAGGTGTTAATAACAATTTAAGCGTTGATAATCATCAATTGTGATATAAAAAAAGAGACGAAGTTGAAATTTCATCGAATTTTCCACAAATCGACAACTGAGATTAGAATCAAAGCAAAAAAATATGCGACACTATCAAAGACGAATCTTATGGGATTTTTTAAAGTAGGATTTCATGTTCACTCATATCCTGATCATAAGATTTTATATATGAAATCTACAAATACATTTTTGAAAATACATACAATGATATTTATTATTTTAACCTAAGCATAATTTTGTTAAATTTACATGAAAAAAATACCAAAAGATTCGAATCAGGTGGCCAGAAGTTGTCAAATTCAATTTTAAATTAAACAAAGCCGTTCCTGATCCTGATCCTTCAAAATAAATGGCAGTAATCTCAATGGGCTCAAGAGTATACTATCACAACGTTAGTGGTTCAGCTTTTAAATTAGCTTTTCATCCTTTTTGGATTTCTCTCCTTTATTTTTCTCTTTCTTTCACTTTGAACATTTCATTTATTTTCCAAACGATCAAAATCATATAAAATGTTTTTAGCAAATTTATTTACAAAAGAAAAAAATTCATTAAAGAAACAATTTATGTATTCACGAAAGAGGTACTTTCAAATATTAACTAAATATGTTATACAATTTAATCAAAGAATTCTTTAATGTAAGTTTCTATCAAATGAAATTGTAAATTCGGAAATTTTGATTAAAACACATTCAAATCTTGGAAATAAATTAAATTTCATTCAATACAATTTTAACGCATTAAAATATTTATTTATCTCACGGAACCAAGCCGGGTATTTTGCCATTTGAAATTTTAAAGATTTTTAATACTACTACTGTATAGTTTAGCGTTTGTCCTTGTTTAGATATTTGTTGTGTGGTACTCTAATCCTGATAATCCTATCTAATACACAATAGATTCAGAGCATTTGTGAACCGATATTACACAATATTGCCCCAAGGTGCGATCCTTGTAAAGTCCTTCCTTTTCGATTTATTTTTTCTTTATTTATAACTTTGTTTAGTCCAAAGGTTTTTTTATGATGTTGTATTATAACTGTTTTATCAGTTGGATGGTAGAATATAGGCGAGATTGATTTTTATTTACAAAAAAAATTGTTTTATTCAATAATGGAGATTGTAAGCTGGATGTACAAACTATGGAGTTATAGATATGAGAGAATTTCTACCAAAACCACACTAAAGCAGATCTATTGACGTTTTTTGTCAAGTCTTATAAAAACGTCTAACATTTGTGTTGGTGAAGAAAAAAGCATCCATGTATGTGGTCTAATTTCGATAATTTTTTCATCAAACTTTCACAAGGGAGTAAAATGTTTTTCTTTTATTCGACCCATTTTTACCGACAAAAAAAGCTATCGGTTTAATTCTCACCGTACTAACTATCCGCAATGCATACATTCTATTAAAAGGTCGAAACAAGGTAGCAGACAACCAAACAAACCTTCTAAATGTAAATAAAGGATTACAATGTCGCCCACATGTTGTAACAATAAACATCCAAAAAAAACTACAAACGAAAAAACTTTAAAGAAAAAAATAGGGTTTCATGATAGATCTATATAAACTAAACTGAAATGTAACCAGTATAATAGCATAAGATAACCAATGAATATAATGGTCGGCTTTTTAAACGATAGAACGAATGCAGTTTAGCAAGGCAATAATAGTTGGCAAACATCAACGTTGATCATTCATGACATTGATGGGTAACGGGGGAAACTTGGAATAGTTTGTTATATATGTATGTATATAAATCCTTTTGTCCTTTCTATTAGGGAGCCACCAGTGACTACTAACAAACATATTCAAACATCAGATAATTATAGATAATAATGTTATGGTAGAGGTAGAGATAAAATACGATAGGTAGCAGTTGTATGATTTCATTATAATTTGTTGCTAGTTGACTAAGAAGATCTAAATGTTATAGTTTGTATGTCTATTCTCTAAAATTATATAGAAACGTATTGGTACAAACTTATGTGATAACTTTAAAACAAACCCTAGAGAAAACAATCCAACCAGCCTACCGAAGAACGATTTGAATATAATTGTACTAAATATCAGTATTATCATCAGCGCCGTAGGATGAAAAGCTTGCACCGGGGGCGAAAATAAAAAGTTACGCTCTTAATTGCGGATAAAAGGAGCAGAATTTATATTTATAACATCCAAACAAGAAACGTAGGTTAACAAGCTTAGTGAAAAGCTAAACTCGTTATTTTTACGTATTGCTCATATTGAATCCCAAATAGTTTTTATAATGGTTGTTAAAATATACTTATACCTACACACATAATGGATCCTTAATAGTAAAAAATGAAATGAACACGTAGGAGGAAGTTTTTAACTGATACTAACTGCCATCAAAATCTCTACATAAAATATTTACTTGACAGCCTGCTACTGTTAACAAACCAAAAAAAAAGCGAAGCCAACAATCATTTTAAAAGCACCGGATTTATTGAAAAAGAATTTACTTTCTTAGATTGTATCATTGAGACAAATTTCATGTGCTTAAGAAATGTCACTGCTTCTCTTCAAGAAATGAAAAAAAACGAACAGAAATGGAATGAAATGTACTCTGATAGTCGGGGAGGTGATGAAATTCAAATAATTGAAGTGTTAACTGTAATATGTGAAATTCTATTTGTTAATTTATTTATAAAGCAAAAAGCTTTCTAAATATTGGAATTTTAATTGAATTGTTGAGATTTAGTTTAAAAAAACTTGTTAATTTTGTTTACTTAATCAATCAGTTTATGAAATCGATCTACAGTCATTTTATCCATTAGTTTGTTTAATTGATATTTCCGACAATCATTTTCGTTTATATCATAATAATACGACCGATCCTTGATAAGTTTTCCCGAAAGAGACATGGGGTTAAATAATCGACCTTATTAAATGTTTCTATATATGTATAAGTTGTTATAAATTTATATAGACCTACACAACAGTTAGTTTTTGTATGTGTGTATGTGTGTTTTGTGTTTTATACGACACAATAAACGAGGAAGCTGTATTTGAAGGCTTCATTCAATCGAACAATGCATTGTGATTTTATAATTGTGTTTAAAGTGAAACCCTCTCGAGAATGTTGAATTGAAATTGGGGAACCGCCCATGTGGAACAGTTTAATAATCGAATTATAATGTTTGTTAATTCTCAAATTGTCAGCAATATTTCTTGTTTTTAAGGGCATTTTTTAAACTATGTAAAAAGTGTCTTATATCCAATGAAAATCATTTACTCAAAGTATTAAAGATCCTATTATTTTATTGACGCTCCATAGGTGAACATCTAATATTACAAATCAAGTGATGATATAATATTTATATTAAAGGGTTACCTGAAGTATTCGTGCCGATCTATTGTGATTACTTTTAAGTTTCATAAGTGTTCACTCAAGTATTTCACATATTGAGCTGAAAAAATAAGTGATACTGAAAGTGGTACTCACTTAGTTTAGGCTAGTGACTTTTAAATTAAACGGAGATGTTTTCGTTCTTTAAGTAAAACACAACTTTAAAAGAAACATAAAGCCGTTTTTCTTGTTTATTCAATTTCAGAGAAAATAATTTCATATCCGGAAGGGAAACAATATCAAGTTATCAATGGAAAATCGTTTTTCTAAACGAATGGTATTGGATTTATGCAATTATATGAAGTAAACAACCTACTTTGGAGACTTCTATATCACTACAAAAATCTCTTCTCTTTTGACAGTCATCGTTTTTTATTTAGGTTAACGATGCTTTTTCCATCACCTTTGAACTGCACTTTAACCTTTTTTTACAAGCGAGAAAATTTGAATCAAAAAACCATTAAGTTTATTGCACTTTTATGCAAATCAAGATTCAAATCATCTATTAATCATTAACGTATTTATTATAAAGCATGTGAAATTGCTAGATGATTGGTATATATGTATGTATCTAGAAAGATCAAGAAGTTGCCTGTCATCATGTCAATTGTAAAGTGTTAATGAAATATTTAACTTGCAAGTCATTCTCAATAAAAAGGAACGTCCCACTTACAAGCATGTACAATTACAAGTCGTCAGAGGGACTATCTTATGGTCTTACAATTCGGCTGAGAAAATTTAAAGCATCTATTTTCTACGTTATCTAGTTACAAAATATTGAACTACAGTTCAAAAATATAATTATTTACTTTGTTGGCAGTGTTTTTTTAGTTTATTTCCTAAAAACTAAGGTCTTTTTTATTTTATTTTTTTCCTGAATTTTGACTTATTAGCAGCGAACATTAAATGCCGGACATGTACGTTATTTACAACATATGGGCATTAATTTTAGCAGTATTGAATGCAGAATCTGCCTGGTCAGATAATGCTTACAAAAGGCTGATTTGATTGTGTCATACTCTATTATAATCGTACAATTCATTAAATATCGCAAGTGCGTAACGAATGATTGGAGAATGCAATCATACGTTCAAATACAACATAAACCTGGATCTAAATATATATTAAAACAGGTCCTTACACAATACTATCAAGATTAAAATTCCAAACATTTTCGTTATGCTTAAATTCTAGTTTTCGTACTCATAGCCCCGTGCAAAATTGTCATTACAATTTAAGAGGGGGTTGTATTTTATATATTAAAAACACACCCTCCTAAAGTCCACCTATCTATACATATACTAAAGCAATATAAGCGAAATGAAAGCTTGATATAATCCAGTGCGTGACGAAACAAATCGTCACACCGACAAATTCCAAATTGGAATTTTAGATACGAGAAATTAAAGTAAGAGGAGAAAAAAGTTGAAAGGGTGTAAGGAAAAAAAACGTTCGGACATCTGCCTACAAATTTAGCACATTTCAATTTGCAATACAATTCATGTAGAAAATAAATCTAATTGTATTTTAACAAATTTCAAATTTCAAGGTACATATGTTTCAACAAAAAAAAGAAATAATAATGCTGTTAATGAAACAAATTTTCCGTTTGTGTACAGAACTAATGGAGCGCCTCCGCAAAATATTGTTTAAATTTGAATTTGCAATTCTTGAATTCTTTGCTCGGTAAATTTGTATATTTTCTGACACTCAATTTGAGAGAATGAATTATTTCCATAAAATTGTTTCCTTTATTCTATTAAACGTCTCGTCTCGGTAATGCTTTCAGACTACAGTTGGTTTACAATTCTAAAAGTAACAATTCCATTTTAAAGTTGGTTTGTTTTCCAAAACTTTCTTAATAATAAAAACAACAACTTATATAATAATAGAAGAGAATCATTTAATTTATGCGAAAACAATTATTTTTGTATTATTACCATTATTATGATGATTAGGGTGGTTATCTCTGTTGTTGATGGTTTAAACAGAGCGAGATGAAGACCTTTCAAGCCATTTAGCAACTCATCGGGAGGTTGCACTTGAACGTGTGGGAAACATCAAACAGACACAGCAGGAACAGGAGTGGAGCATATGTCAGGCACGCGTCTCATAACAAAAATTGTGAGGGTTGTCGGACACAGGGGCCACAGAGAGCATCAGAAACACGTGCCAAAATTCACTAATTGGGCCACCATTGGATTTCAGCCACTATCTAATTTGTATAGAACAGATAACGTACTAAACTAGCTTGAAAAAGCACTGGAGCTAATTCAACTAAAATGGTCTTTTTATTATTTTCATTTCGTATAAATATTTCAAATGAATATGGTGGAGAAAGTAAAAGTGGATAATTTAATCATTCTTTTTTATCGTTATGGGCAAGCTTAGTAATCGTATTAAAAATCAACGTCAAGTATACATATACGATACGCCTAAAAAGCTTGCATGCAAGATTATATAACATTAACTTCTAAGGAAACAATAAACACAGAGTGAGTGATGTGGACTTTTGATAAAGCACTTTATTTTTAAATTATGCACCCGGAAAAATATCACAAAAATTTAGGTAATTGATAGAAAATAACCGCTAACAATAATACTGACATTTATTATTACATTTATTAGTATTAATTTTGGAATTATACAATATCCATGATATTTAAGACTTTATCAAACGACAATTATTATTTTAAATTCATTTTAGAGAGAGCCCAATTTTCTTCAAATTATCTACACATTCTCCACCACTTGAATGTAACTTTTTTATTGATTAGACGTATTTAAGTTTGTAAGGATAAAGATCCTCAAATAAATAGAAATATATATTCATTAAACTCATTCAAAACATATCCCTTGAGAGATAATTTAAGTAATTAATGACGTAATAAAGTGGTGTAATATTGGCAATATTGGGGCTAGATTAATCTATTAACATAGGGTGACCGGATAAAAGGGAAAACATATGTATGTATACGTATACAATAGGGTAGATAACCCATACGAAACTTGTCATTATCGAGATTTTCAATATGTATGTCAATTCGTTAGTTTTCTTTACTATACATACGTTTATCATCAAAAATGAATGTCAATCTGAGGGTGAAATAAAAAAAATATATGAATGATTAATTCATGTAAATTTATATGACAAATAAGTCGTATTTTTTTTCAATATATGAAATGAAAAAATCTACCAAATTCATCAATATTCATTAGTGAAAATGGTTGTTACAACATTTCAGAATTCATTGACGTTAAATCCATTTAATTGAACGAATTGATCGTTTAATTCATTCCTGAAAACCTACGCATATGTTCTATATTATACGAAAATGTAATTTACCACCACTTATTAGGTATCAGATATCATTAATGAAAAAAGAAACGAATCTCAATCAATAAACAGATACGTTATTGAACTTGTTTTAAAATGCCGATTTGAAATCTTTTCGCTAGATAGCTATCTCTCCTGATATGTACACGTATATGATTTGATCGTGAGAGAGTCTATGTATCTATAAGGATCAAGGGTATTGAAATTGAACATCTTTATATTGATTCATGTGTTATGATGCAGAAATTTGCTTTTGCTTATTGTTTACACCAACAATATTTCTTTCGATTCAATAAACCTCTTTCTTATAGATAAAGAAATCAAGCATATTATAAAAAGACCTCTATTTATTCCCTTATGTTGAAAAAAAATTCAAGACATAATGTGAGTATTGATTCATCTTCATCTTTGACAAAATCAACGGAATACTTTTAAGACGAAAAAGAGGTTTAAAATGCGGCTGACGATCTTATAAAGTTTATAGTCTTGTTATGTAAACATGCTTTATTTTCCAAAAAAATAATTATCACGATTAGAATTCGATCTTGTGTAAATCAATTAATAAAAACATTAAGACACCGTCGGCATTAATGTGCTGTAATTTCAGTGAAATGCGGAAATGCCGCACGACTCGTGATAGAAGTAATTTCGAGGGAGCATGTACAACTGGCGTAAATCAACGAAAAAGAGATATCAATGGCAGGAAACCAGCAGAGGTAATAAATTTTCTAGGAATAGAGAAAGGTATTTTTCTTCAAAATGATTTACCTTCCTATTATGGTACTGATGAGTTTTAGTTAAAACACAATTTTTATAAAAGTAAATGATTCGTTTTCTAATCCAAATTGCCAAAATGTATAAAATTATTGACATAAAATAACAATGTTCGTTCATAATGGAATCGCGGAAAATTCAGTTCAAACCGTTCATTAGATATACGAAAAAATTTTCATTATCTGGCATTATCCTTTGTCGTGTTTAGATTTAATTAAAATTTGTCAAAAGTGTAAAAATATAACGTTGTACCGTCTGTTAATTTGAGTTATTTGAGATTAAAAATAACTCTGTTAAACCATAACGACTGATGCATATCCAGGTGTTGTTATCTTCCATAACTATATCCCTTCATTAAATATTAGGTAGTAAATTTTGCATACACTTTCCTTGTCTTTCTCTATATGCATGTTCTTCAAATTACAACATGTTTCTACCAATCTGATTTACATCCCAATATGTAAATTAGTTTGTCCTTCAACAATAATACACGGAGGCATGTCGAATTGGACCTTCATAAATAAATTGGTATCCAGAATGCGTGCCATACAAAGAATAGGACACTATTGAAATGGTGAACGTCTCTTCACAATTACGCTATAATTGTTTTCAGCTGCAACCTGCTATTATTCTATTTTACCATTTACAACAATTTGATTCAAGCTATAAGTCACGTCCTACAGGCAATATTGGTTAATTAAGGTATATGTTTATTTCCAACTCGCTTTCAGCTCATTGTGTTCAATTGTCGATTGATTAAAAAGAGAAAAAACGTAGAAAAAAGCTGATAGTATTCTACAGAATTTGATTCCATTATTAAATTGTGAATCTTCTAGCCAATGTTGTGGAAAATGTCATCTTCAGAAGTTACACGTAAAGACCAATGAGGCGGAGTAGACAGCCCATTCCTTAATATTCCTTATAAATAAAGAACAATTTATCAAAAATTGTCACGTATTTGTAATGGTGAGGAAACACGAATAGACAAAATAGTCATTCATACTTTTAAAACACGACTTATCAGTTTCCCTTTTTTTTCAATATTCTTAGACTTTGTCTTATAATTTTCACTTCCATTATGAAATGTGTAATACAAGCGTTTCAGTTTTGATACCATTAATTCCCCAACTTTAAGTTTGTGGATGATGTAGAAAAAGTTTTCTTTCGCCCTTCTGGAAGAGATGCCCCTACTTTACACACTATTTGGCCACTAGCAATGCTAATTCATCCAAAAATTTGTTATGTTCACCACGTGTTGCCAGAGTTTTTGATAAAAAGCTCCAATGATGCTTGAAATTGTTAAGGATTGAATTCAATACCGAAAAAAGACCAAAAATTATACAAAAATTCTAGCCAATCTATTACATATTTGTCCTATTCATTTCTTATACTCTGTTCAACTTGTCTATTCGGCAACTTGAAAAGTATGAATGAAGTGTAAGAATACAATACTAGACATCATCTACTCAAGTGGAAGAATTTTAACAATGACCAAACACTATTCAATACATTTAGCTGAGAAAAGAGCATAGATCTCTGACAAAAACACCTTTACTACACTAGCTTAAAATTACCACAGATGGTCGATATTTTCACGTAAATATTTAAAAAAAAAACAATAAACCCCGTATTGATTTAAATACAATTAGAATTCTTCTTGAGAATTACAGATATCTCTAGACATTCATACATATGAATCTATAATGTTTCACTTAAAGCAGGTATTCATTATTGATTATTGTGCAAACTTTCAGATATAATTAATAATTCAAGACACTAACTGATTTATATTGATTAAAATAAGTGTCATTGTATATTTCTTCAATTTACATAACTATTGAAACTATTAATTCTAATAGCTCTCAGAAAGTTCATAAATTATTGCAGATCTTCCTAAACCCTTCAAAGTTCTCTTAAACAGTTAATAGCAATTCTAGCAAAACTATTCTATCCAAATATTTATACAGTTATGATGATCTAATTAATACGATCCTTCTTATCAACAACTTCACAAATCTTCTACTATAACTTTTTAAGTACACAAAATTGATGGGTAAATTGACGTGGCACAGGCTATTTTCAATTTTTTTTATAAAATTTATAATACCATCAGTTATAGAAAAATGATAACATGATAACATGTTCGGAATTTCTTGTAAATCTAATGACATTCACCAATACTGCTTATTAAAACGATCAGAACTCTAATTAAGGATGCCAAAAGTATCGTAGAAAATCTCGATAAAATTCCATATAATCAAGAAAACGTGATGCTACATAGAATCACGAACATCTAAATGTACATTAACCCAAAATAACAAAGTATCTTCGCTTTATATTGAAAAAAAAAATCTTTAAGAGGAACGTGCTTGATTCCATGCCAGTTTCATTAAATGAGAAACTCTCAAAATAGAAGTAATTTGAATAATTACAATATTAGAAATTAGGCCAAAATTATTAATGTAGAATAGTTTAATTGGAATGATTGTGATAAACGTAGCTTAATTATCAAGCTCTACTTTTTTTATATGAAAATTGTGAAGAAAAGTAGAAAATTAACGGAGCTCTCAAGGGATTTTTCATGTGCTAATTTTTTTTTTTGTACAATAGTCATCCTTTCTTTACAGAATTCAACGTCTAAATGAAATATAAATTTAATATTAACGCTACAATGATGCAACTTTAATTTAGCAGAGACTTTAAGATCCAATCACATTTAATATAATTCAAAATTGAAAAAATATGTATGACGCTGCATATTAACTGTCTGTGTATACATATTTTGTCATAAAAGCAAAGAATTTAAAATTCAAGTTTATTCATCTGAAGAAATTTTACAATAAAAGCTAAATACCACAATTTGTATCATATCCAACTACTAATAATGAAATGTATCTATACGATTTTCCGGTAACTATTGCCAATGAAATATTAGGAGGAAATAGTATGGATTCAGGATTCGTTAGTTATTTATCTTTTCATCGAAAATTTAAACTTCTTTCAATAAACTTACTCTATGTTGATTATTTGTGGGTTAAATTTATTCATATAGAACAGAGCATATTAATGATTTTTATCAAGCCCTTTCACATGTGTATACACAGATAGTATAGGGCTAAAAACAAGCTTTATATTTCCTTGTATTAAACTATACTATACACAGCTGTATCCCTATACCATTTCATTATCATTCCCAAACAACAACAGATTTTTTATCGTCTAACGTGACATAAAAAATCGTGTTAATTTATTGCGCCACTTTACCACCTTTTCATCAATTAAGCCGTATCGTACATTAGGGAGTAATGTTAGTGATGCAACGTGACATAAAAATATAAAATTAAATTAGTTGACACTTTATTTAATCATTGGACCATTTCAAGAGGACATAATTTTCATTTTTTTTATGGTTCAAAGTATACCCCATCATTAAAACGATACCAGACAATTTTAAAAATTAATTTGTAATAATGTGGAAGAAACTTTTGACAATGGTAATAAAAATCCTACATATGAAAAAGCGATATTATTTGCTATCAAAACTTTCTTTTTGCTTACTTTAAAACAGATCTTACTGGGCATACACAACAGTACAAGTATTTAATCGTCATAATTAGCGGTGCAACGGACCTCCGCTTTCAGTTTCGCCACTGCTGAAGTTTAGCAAAAAATTTTAATTCTGTTTTAATTTCGATTCGCATATTTTTAACGGATGTATAACGAAAGTTTCAGAGCTTTTTTGCGCTGAAAATTTTGTTACTTTGATTTTCTCTGATGATTGCTTAAACGTAGAAAAATACCTAAAAGTCTTTAAACCCTTCGAAAAAAATACCATGTAATTAAGTAGGTAGTTCCCAAAATAGCGTTTCTTTAGTTATAACACTCATGCAAGTTGGATTGAGTACATTGAAAAATGAGGAAGCAAAATAATGATACTTTCGCAGAATTCAAAAGAGTGATAAAGAAACTTTTCGCTAAATTAAATTTTATACTTCGTGATCTGACCAAAAATGTTTTCTATACTATTTCTACATGCCTGAACTCCTGGTAGGTATAAAACAAAATTATTTGTTGAGATCGTGAAAAAAGGAAGTCGAGGCAGTAATATAATATCAAATTGTTTGCTGACAGAGTCATTGACGAAGAAAATAAAGATGATGGTGGTCCCTCTAGTCCCAAAAACAGCATCAAAGAAAATGAAGGTTAACCATCATGGACAAGCCAGGCGTTTCATTAGAATCCCTCTTGAATGCCAATGAAAGTGACCGAGAAGATGAAACGATTAACGACCAAATTGTGATGGTCAAAGCACTGTTATACAAATACAATCAGGAAAAAAGGTTTTGATTAAATTAATGTTCACAAACACTCTGAATTGTTGCCTCTAGTACGCTGTTTCTTGTCAGCTCTACCAAGTAGTCTTGCTAGCTACATATAATGGAAGAAGGCTGCGAAATTGTTATATTTAAGTAACAATTTACCTTTAATGCATTTCGACTATTAACCGAAATCCAACCCACCAGGCGTTAGCCGAATGGAGTCATTTTCTCGAGCGTCTTATTTGCCCCTTAACGCAAAAAATGTATAGGTACAAGATTTTATTCAACACCGAACCAAGACCATTTTAAATAATTTTAAAAAGTATTTGTCATTAGCAATAAATTTATCTGACAAGTAAAAAATTGGAATAAAGAAGGCTTGATTTTTAGTTGGCGTGGAAATTTACTTTTTTATCCACATGCCGTGGTATACAAAACCATACTATAATACTCACATCAATAGGAGTGCGTAATTTCTATAACACACTAATGTGTTATAAGGTATTTTACTGATTTAAAATCGGTACAGTTACGGCTTCTTTTTACGGTGTTGGATAAATAAATTTTACATGTATATACAGTGATATTTTACATTTCACTGATTGCGTGATAGATCTTTTGAGAATTTAAGGATTCTATTTTTACAGAGATGTTTGTAAGATTTGATAGGTGTACGTATCTTGTCGTCCTTATTTCCGGTATCTGAGATCTTACGTCCCTCAATATCCTGTCTTATATATTTATTATAGCTTAATACGAAAAGCTTTTTGATATTACATTTTGTTAGTTTATAGTATCTTTTGCTACTTCTATTCCTGTCTGGCTGGATAATTTATAATATCCGCAAGATTAACACTGACAATGAAACTGTTAAATTACTTGTAATTTCTCGTTCTGTTCCAACGTATGGTCGTGTATTATAATGGTGCATAAATGTTTTATGCTGTCCAAATGACCGAATTCTCACATTAATTATAAATAGTTCCTTACAAACATCTACAGTGCAACTATTACTCCAGCTTACGTATGTACATACGTTTAGTTAAAGTTTCTCCTTTGAAAATCACATCTTTAAAGACCTTTCTAATTAGTAATTACTGATACAGTTGTAAACACTGACTCTAGTTTGCTTTAATGAGACCTCACATATGCCTTTGGACAATTTGAACATACAAAACATATGATTTTAATCGTTTTCTATAGTATATTTGATGATCTCTTGAAATATTTCCCTTTCATTAGCCTACTTACTTTTCAAGTGTATGTCTCTTATATTGCCAGACTCTTTTAAGAATCATATTACCTTTATCTGTAGTTTTAAATTGTTGTAATTTTTTTCTCATTATCTGACATTCTAAACTTCTTGTAACTTGTAAGCATATAACGTACATTTCTCGATAAGAACCTAATAATTGGTCATCATTGTGCTGCGGTTCGTTAGATAACTCCATAATTTGTCAAACAATTGTCAGTACGTATAACAATGGATATATTTCAAAAATATGAGAAATTATGAGAATTTTCTATCAACTAAATTGCAGAATATTTCTTTGACTTTAATAATACAGATTTATTGTAGGAATATTATTTATCATATTTCAGTTACATAATGATCGATATAATATCATATAACTGACAACATTTATCAGGCTAAAATTCAACCTTCTATTATCAATATCTTCAATTATTTCTATAATCAATATTTATCCAGAAAGTAAACTTTTCTCAATCATTTACGTAAATTAAAGTAATTTCTGAGTTATGATTGCATGTGATAAAGCAATTTAGTCTTATTGTTAGAAAACAAAAAAAACATTTCTACATTTTGTTAATTGTGTTTTCCAGAGCTTGTCTATGTGTACACTCGAATTATACCTATTCGAAAATCTTTTTTTCTGTAAATAAATTGTTTAAAATCATAGTAATTCAATTTCTAAATTAAAACTACAAATACATAGAGTTACAAAAGTTTAATTACGAATTTTCGATTAGTTAAGTAACGATTTGTCTGTATTATAAACATAAGAAGCAAATTTACATTTTGTTTAGATTAAGGGTACGACTAGTCATCGATCGTCTCCCAGTATGTACAACGAAATTTCTTTTGAAATAGCATTTGAGTACCTGTCAGTCATCGATTACCACCATAGAAAATGTCATACAACATGAACAAAAAAGTACAACTATTATATTATACAATAAAAGCTTTTAGTGAAATTCATTACAACGTTCAGTTTTCAATCCTGAAATCATTCACTCATGTAATTATTTGTTGTTTGATGGGCCAAATTGGATATAATCTATTGTAATTCATCAACTACTGTCAACAGCCTCATTGTACAATCTCAAGGAGGTATAATGTACACATTGAAATTAATACTAAAAAAAGTTGTCGCGGCAGTTTTTAACAAAGATGAATATAAAAGTTGAAAAGTCTATGAATAATAAATATACAATACTTGCCCGTTAACAAGAAGCAATTATTATAGTCTTTATCGTATTTAAGCCTTACTTTGTTTACATCAACTGTTTAGACTATATGCAAATGGTAAGTGTTCGCTTTTATTGTACCACAGATTGAATGTTAAATATAATGATTTAACATAATCAAAGAAACTTAGTATTGTCAACATTGGCGAAATGCTTATATTAGCATGTCACTATGACCTCAATTCTTCAACCGAACGGTACAGATTCTCTTCTATTTAATTTTAACACATCGTTTGTACTAGAGAAATGATTATTGATATGAAATGAAACGACTACGTACGATTATCACAACGTCACGTATCTATTTGAAAAGTAATAAAAATAGCAAATTGAAAGTACAATGGATTACTAGAAAAATGGTGGGAACATCAGAAGAATTTCAATTGTATCCACAACATATTGTTGGAGAAGTAAAGAAAATTTTATTATTCATACCCATATGTGATGGCTGTTTATTAAATTTATCACATTTCAGCAAAGCTTTCTTTAATAACATTTTAAGTTTTATATTTGCTTTATAGAAATGTAACTGCAATATTTCACTGCGATTTCCCTGTCTCTTATACAGAATTTCATGAAATGTACAAATATTATTTTAGTTTAATGTTGATTACAAAACAACATAACGATGTAAGATTTTTTTAAAAAAAGGACGTAGATCCAATTGATTTATGCAAATACTATGGAAACAAAATTAAAATTGTACAGAACGTCAGTCTTTCTCTAGAGCTTTCTCTGGAAGTGAAAAATATAAGACATACACTTCTACAGACAGGCAGGAATCTCTATTGTTTACTCTGTATTTGGTTCTAAATAAAAAGTTGAGTAACTGGATTATTGGAAAAGTTTTGTAATTCGACTACTAGATAACAAGACTACACTTTTATGTTGACCTTAGAGAGATAAATATATGAGAAATTAACAGAAAAAAAAATTACAATGGCTAGAATTAAATTGTTTAAAGTCATTTTTTCTGTATCATTAATTATACGTAAATTAATTTTCCTCTATCAACTGCTCTATTCAGTTTGTGCCCTTGTAATTGTACAAAAGTTTTCTCAAAGGCATTGTACTAAGATTTTGTAACAAAACTGGTTTTACTGAAACCATTAAAACATTTAAAGGATTAAACTTTCCGATAAGAGCAATAGAATGGGAGACAATTTTTAAAAGTCTTTATAACAAAAGTGTATCAATAAACTGTAAATTGTTCAACACAAAACTGCACTCTACTTAGCAGGGGATGCTGTACAACTCAGCAGTTCCCAAATTGCACCTACAGCTTCACTAATTCTGATCAACAATTAACTGTTCGACATTACCGACGGCACTGAATACCTACACTAAGTAATTGTTTCGTATGGTGTCATAAAATAGACAAAAATATGAAAGTTAATATACAAAAGACAAGATCGATTTCAGCCTAGGAGTATTAATTACGTTTAAAAACACAATTATTTATTGTTAAGTCTGTTTTATTTTATAGGCAGTGACAGCGGCTGAATGTTAGTGAAATTTTCACAGCTTTTTTTGAAAACGAGGCCATACCGACGCCCTAATACAAATCGGCTGGATTTTACGGGCCCTACACGTGGTTAAAAGATTTAAAGGGACTTCGATTTCACCCTGTATACATCAACAATCTTCTAACTTTTTCCATCTTTTTCATCAATAATTTGATTTCCGTTTTAACCACACGCTAAAATCATATCACACCATAAAAAAGTCTAATCCTAAAGTAGCATAAAAACTTTTCATGGCTTTGAAAATCCAAATATCAATCAAATCTAATCAACCAAACATTTTAAGTTTTGCATAATTGATTAAATATTGAAATAGCTGTTTGTTCTCAGTTAAATTTGTAGTTGGTAAACAAAGCAATTTGATAGTTCGACAAAAAAAAAATTCCACCCTTGTTCAAGCTGTTTTTTTTACTTTCAAGTGAGTGCCTCAAGGTGTTACCAATCAGACTTTATAAAGCATGATATAAGAAACGTTATAAAGAGAAACAATAACAGTCTCCTGAGATGATGTCTTTGTAGATAATAGGAAACATATGTATTTTTCATCGTGCGGTTTTACGACCCTGTCAAAAGCATGTCAAATGACACGATTTTAAATAGGAATCCCAGTTGAGACAACCACTTCAGGCGACAATTGTTATGTAGTATTCTTTAAACCTGGGAGGGCTCGTTGCTTTTGTTAGCAACAGAAAAATGTAACAAGAATTGATTTTTATGTACCCTTTTCTATATTTTTTAAACACTTTAACGATACTCGTGTATTAAATAAAAGAGGCGTCATATAAATTGTATTGTAGAAATTTAGACAATCTCTAATCGACACAATAAAACAACCATCCAAATAGTACTCAACAAACACTTATAGAGTTTGTAAAATGTACCTTTGGCTCTTTTAATGTACCTTAACACTCTTAATAAAAAGAAAATATGAAGTTGAATTGTCTTCACTTCTTTTACTAAAATAAATAAGAGAAAATCGTGTAAAAAAATATCTACGGCTAGTTTACACAACATCAATATTAGATATACCAATTCTAACCCAGCTTCATTAAATCTTAAAAGATCAAAATTAACTCATCTTGATTACAGTTTTGTATTAAACGAATAAATCGGTATATGTGGAGATTCGTTGAATTTAATCAGATTTAATGTAACCTTCTCATTGTGTCATGAAGCTCCAATTTCTTTCACATGTTAATAAAATACTCTCTAGTGACTAATTGTAAGTTGAGATAAATCTGAAATAAAGATTCTTCACTAATAATAAAAAAGTTCTAACCAACCAATAAGCTCTCAAAGTCAAGCTTATCAACAAAAAGATCTCCAAAGGCAGCAAGTACCTTATATAGCGAATTTTTTATGTATCTACATACTGAAATATTAATTGCAAAACATTCTTATGATACTGACAATTAATATATTTTAATAACATTGAATCAACTAATAAATTCATTTCCCGTAATACGTTTAATCAAGGCCTGCTTGATTTTTTCAAGCGAAATTCTCTAGCAGGCCTTGCGTCTAATATTAACTGTCAAAATTAGTTGCCCCCCGCGATATTCAATTTTTTTTCTAATATCAATTGTCAGAACACATAGCCATCTTAGATACGTGATTTTACTGCTTATACTCAAAAAAGAGATTTTTGCATTTTTCTTGCGATCCAATGAACCGATTTTGATGATTTTTTTCTGGGTCATAGAGGATCGACGACTCTACTGTTATTTTAATTTTCATCAAAATCTAAGCAAATTTAATATTGAAAATGATTTTTTTTAACATTTCTTCAGCTCTTATTCCAAAAGTGTTGGCCCTACCAGTCTGGTCAACGAACTCATACAAGCTATCCCAAAGACCGATTTTTGTACCAAGTTTCATTAAGATTGGTGTATTTTTACGGCAGTTATCGTGGGTATACATATATATATATATATATATATATATATATATATATATATATATATATATATATATATAAAAATTTTAACGAACGGTGGATATGGGTTCCTGAGGTCCCAAAACGAACTTCTGTGCAAAAATTTTTCGGAAATTCAAAAGTGAGGATCTCGTCATTAGCTAATTTTTTTTTAAAAATTCGCTAAAAATCGTTACAGTACGTCAGTATTTAATGCTATATTTAGACAGGACACACTGAAAGCTATCTTAATTACATTGAAAACATCAACACCATTGAAAAACGTTGTGCATCAATTCGTTAATTTGAGATTATTATCACAACAAGAAGGGTTGGCAGTGTTTTCAGCACGACATCACGACCTTTTAAAATACTCCGGTACCTTCTATTTCATTCTCACTGACTATGTATACATGTATATAGGTATATGTATGTATAGTAATAGTAGCAGGGTTAAAATATGTACCAGTTGTTACATTATTATAACATACACATTTTTCCATAACTCAAAGTATCAAATTACTCAGGGGATTTATGCAACTTATATGTCAATATTTAAGTTCTGCCTTATCTTGATATCATGTTATTGTTATAATAACAATGATTGTAGATTTAATCAAGACATATTACTGATTTTTATTGCATGTATATAGAATAATATTGTAGAAAACTTTTGTCATCAATTAATATAATTATGCTTTTTATATGTAACAATTGTAGAACTATGCTTAAAATATACGTTTAATGTCAGATAATTAGAACCACAGCTATTAAAGTCGTCAGAGCTTTTATCTAGAAGATTATTTGAAAATTTTACGATTAGTAGTTTCGATCGTACATTACAGTTTTATTAAAAATAATCAATAAAAATATTCTATAAGACTGCATATCTTTACACTATTTTCTACATACATAAAAAGCTGGAAGATTAAACTTAAATAAGGTATAACAAAAAGTTGCATTTTTTTAAATAACATAAACCATTATATTAACGAATATTTTCATTTATTATTGACCTTTCGTTGTCTGGCCTATTTATCAAGTGCTAATGATCTTTTTTGTTCTCTATTCAATTCTGTTGTTGGGATATTATTTCGAGTCGATTGTTGTCGGCTTTTGTTAGAAACTTCCTTCAATAATTTGATGTTTAATCCAATATACATACACCTACAGATATACTGATTTGTGTAGTTTTTCCTAATTCACAGTGGATTTTTTCATTGGATTACCATCATACACATAATTTTAGATTTTGTCAATTTACAAAAAGTCTTTACGTGTCAGTTGAATATTAGTAAAGCTCAGATTTTACGTTACAAATCACTTTTGAAATTTATATTTTCGTATTGTTTTCCAACAATCTTTCAAGTCCTCTACATATTTTGTCTGCCTTCTGCCTTTTAACAAATGTTTAGAACGCCTCTTCTCCATTCTCACTCTAGAATTCCCACAAAATTTTAAGTCATCCATTAAAGAATGTAATTATAAAAATACATTATTAAAAGAGAATTTTGCAAATGTGGTTTGATGAAATTCAATAAGATTGCTAAACGTCTAAATTTTATATAGGTATAGATATAATAAACATGTCAATTCTATTGACTGACATTATTGAATATCATTTTTCGATCGCAGAACTGTCATCTTCAACGAATATTTAGAATATTTAATAACCCGGAAATAAGGTTCGCTTTCCCTAAAGTTGTAGTTAAATCGACGATATTTGAAACATAAATGACTTGCATTTTTATTGAATTCAATATTAACGAAATATGCCGTTCGCTAAATGTTTTAAAATTCTCCAAGATGGATGGCGATAAATTGACCATTTAACAACCATTAAAACTAGTCATCATTTTAAATGTTCTAGATCTTTTAGCTGATTGCTAAATGTTATTGATTCCTTTTAAAAATTGACAGAAACTGTATCCTATGTTTTTTTTATACAAGTTTTTATTGTATAGAAGTTTAAATATCGATTAACATAAAAAAATCTCCAAAGGCAGCAAGTACCTTATATAGCGAATTTTTTTATGTATCTACATACTGAAATATTAATTGCAAAACATTCTTATGATACTGACAATTAATATATTTTATCTACGACTTATATATAAAGTGATCATTATACTTGTGGTTTTTGTAATGTAATGACCTACTTTATATCCCTAGGGAGATAAAGTAAATGAATATCCCTCTCATCAGCCAATCAGAAAATAGTATTTTAATTATAATTTCCGTCAAATGTAAACAAACCATGGTAACGACAAAAATAATTAACAATAGTTTCAACAAGTAGGCCTAAAGTGGGCGTTTTCATGCAATTTTGAATAAAATGACATTTAATTTTTATGAAATTTCGAACAAATACTTAGTTGTGAGAAAATTCGTTGTATTTACAATGGAAAGTGTTAAAGAAGACGATTTTGGTAGTAGATAATAGTTTCTGTTAAATGTAGAAAACCATGGTAACGACAAAAAATAAATAACAGTTTCAACAAACAGTTGTAAATAAGTGTCAATTTTTTGTGCGATTTTAGAATCGAAAATGATTAAGAAGGTAAATATTCTTGTACACCACAAGTACCTGTACATGTAGAAATAAGTCGTAAATAAAGTATAGTATACAACCCGCTTATAATGAATGCTAATTATAACCTCGAATGATTACAACACTCGCTCGCTTTGCTCGCTTGTGTTGTAAACTTCATTCTCGGTTATAAAAGCATTCATTATAGACTCGTTGTATAATATACTATTAATAACATTGAATCAACTAATAAATTCATTTCCCGATGTTATTTTAATATTTATGATTTTTATTGAAAAATACTTTTAATCCACAAACAATAAGAAACACTAAAAAAAAAATAATAATGAAGTTTGTTGTTTGTCTAATACGTCTAATCAAGGCCTGCTTGATTTTTTCAAGCGAAATTCTCTAGCAGGCCTTGCGTCTAATATTAACTGTCAAAATTAGTTGCCCCCCGCGATATTCAATTTTTTTTCTAATATCAATAGTCAGAGAACATATAGCCACCTGAGATAATCGAGTTTACTGCTTATACTCAAAAAAGAGATTTTTGCATTTTTCTTGCGAACCAACGAACCGATTTTGATGATTTTTTTTCTGGGTCATAGAGAATGGTCGGCTCTACTGTTATTTTAATTTTCATCAAAATCTAAGCAAATGTAATATTGAAAATGATTTTTTTTAACATTTCTTCAGCTCTTATTCCAAAAGTGTTGGCCCTACCAGTCTGGCCAACGAACTCATCCAAGCTATCACAAAGACCGATTTTTGTACCAAGTTTCATTCAGATTGGACTATTTTTACGGCAGTTATCGTGGGTATACATATATATATATATATATATATATATATATATATATATATATATATATATATATATATATAAATTTTTAACTTCAACATGACTAAAGAACACCACCCGAGTTTTCCAAACATCCTTATTAATTGTAAAATTAGAATAAAATATTAATTCCAATTATGTAGAATTAAACACAAACTTAACTGGTGGTGGTTATTGAATTTCTTTAATTTTCTTATAATGAATCTGAAGATGAACTGAATTAGTTCGAAACACCTGTAATTCTTTATTTAATGATTATAATTTTATGGGTTTGACTTTGTGTTTTATTCAATGAATTTAATTTATTAATTTGAATGCCACACCCATATTTGAGAATGGATTTTTGGTTTTCCAAAACTATTAAAGTGTAGTACAGTTTGTGTGTAACAAACTTTGTTTTTAATGTATGTTATTAAACTTCAGCTAGGGTGAAATAATAACGGAATCAACTTAGTTTCACCTGCCTGTAACGGAGACACAGGTATTATCGTTTTAATTAGAAGCGTTAGAATCGTGACGCGTCGTATTCTTGTAAATTGAAACAAACGATTTTTTTTGTTATATTAATTTTAATATATAGTGATAATGTAACGAACTATAAAGCGCAATAACGATAAAGCTTTTTAAAAGAAGTAAGTACTAACGGAATTTTTGTAATTTTTAAATTAAATTAAAAATTTTAATTAAAACGCTTTCTAAATAAGGAAAACATGCATAAAAATTTAGTAGATGGAAGTTCGTTTTAACAAATCCATAAAAGGATAGTAACTCAATCCATTACAAGCAACTTTAAAGGGTAATATACAGAGCTGAATGATTTTCGAAAATGTTAAGGAATCTTCCGGCAATGTTAAGCTCATATGAGGTGTGAACAATAATTTCATGAAATTCAGTTTAAGAATCTCATAAAGTTTAAACGCATCCAACTTTACGACATCTAATAACGCTTTAATAATAGCTTACCTTTGAGATTTTCTTAATATTCAAACAATAAAAGTTATATTAATACCGTAGATATCTTAATTAATTTAATTTTTTTTACATATTGATTGATGATTGGTAAATACGTACAGTCTGCGTGGTCGATAACTATGACTATTAAAAACACAATAAAGTGTTATTTAATTTACGTACATAGATGGACATAATGGAAAAATTTGCATTTTCTGTTTTAAGCATCAGGTTTTATTTATCGGATTGATTGATGAATAATCATCCAATTTAGGACTCGCATTAATATTTTTTACAATTAATTAATTGAATGGTGGTATTTTGTTTTAGCTTTGCTTGCCCACAATAATACAATAGAATCGTTTCTCTTCGATTCTGTTATATTATCAGCAATAATCTACCCTGGAAGTGTTTTTGTATTATTGTATAGTAATTGTAAATGTTCAATTGTGAAACTTTGACAATAGCATTTATACCAGAAGTATTGATAGTGTTCCGTAGCTAATTGAATGTCAATAGGGTAGTCCTCTCTGTACTATTGGCGGTCTCGAGTGTTCCATATTTTACCATGATTTCATCCCTGTCATGAGTGCTTTACAAATTTACCAACTGTCTATATGTATGAGTCGTTACTAACTATAAGACCACCACATAGTTAATATTATATAGGGTTTTACTAATACTTAAGTGCTAGCTGATTCTTTTATGGATTAAATTAGAATACTTCTATTAGTATTAATTTCATAACTATGCTGTCTAGTAAGGAAACCATTATACATATGTATGTATGAATCGTAATGCCGACTAACTTAGCAATACCTTTCTCCGACCAACGTTGATGGATTTTAATGTGACAAATGTTCGCTAGGTCGTCAATCTCTTTGATTTATGACGATTCCATTAATCAATTGAAGTACAGGTACTTCTCACTTTAGTACTGAGTTCCGTGCAAATGATTTCGTCGATAGGCGAGTTAGACTCTCTTAGCGATCAACTTATGGAGGGAATATAGGATCTCTGTGGAATATAAAATTATAAAAAAAAGCATAGTTAACAAGCTTATAGTACGCCCAGTGTGCATGTCACTATCCCGAATTGAAGGTCGAAATTCGGTTAATCGTTAGTGTGACAGTTCGTTAAGCATGCAGATAAATCCCAAAATGAGGAGTACCTGTAGTCAAACTGTCTTGTGAAATAAACGTCAACATATGCTGAAAATTTTAATAATTTTCATTGTACGCTTAATTACAATAAAATAATTTGAACGAATCCCGTCTTAATCTCTTTTCTTTTAATTTAAACTCTGCTGAACATCAATTGTTTAGTAATCATCAATTTGTATAAAATTGTAAACATATTCCCGCCTATACTATAAACGTAATTTTAAAAGAAGATTGTTAGATGACAGAGAGTTCAATTTCTTAGAATACATAGTCGCAGAGAGATTGTTATCATTAAAGTTCAAGTAGCGGCATCGTTACAAACGATTTTAGATCTGTAAAAGCTACAACCCTTTTGATGGCAAAACTAATTTCACGTCGATGCACATCTTAGAGCTTTTATAAATAATCTACAATCAAGGAAGTCTAAATGTTCAAGAAAATTGTATAGTTCTTTTGAGAATTACAGGCCTTAAAGATCAGTATAAGATGAATGATTTGTAAATAAAAAGTTCAGAAAAACGAAAGCAATGTGTGTTTTTTTTTTCAAATTACCATAAAAACGTTACTGTTAATTCAATCAACAACTCATTTCATTATTTAAATCAAATTTGAATCTTCTATAAATTAACTATACGAAAAAACAAATACCTACTTGTTTAAACAAATCTGAATATAAGTGCAATTTCTGGTAAATATAATGAAAGATTCATTTAGATTTAGTTACCGAATACTACAGTTTCAACAATAACTGATTTCAGAAATATGCATTATTATTATTCAAAATAATGACTGTGTACAACACAATAAAAGGATAGGTTCATTATAAATATTTATAAAGTACTTCTTAAAAACTGCTTAATGATGCTCTCAAGATTTTCACAAATGAATACATTTTAAATCAATATTGTAGCTTTCATTATAAATCTCCAAGCACTACGTACACAAATAACTGTTGTAGTATTGTTATTTATAATATCAATAGTTAATTGCAAAATAAATTTTCACCTTAATCATGTGAGTCTTACAAAATGCCACTTATTTGAATGTACAAATAAAAAATCTTTAAAATGTTGTTTGAAACAATAGAAACCAAAGTAGTACAATGAAGAAATATTGACAATTTGATAAATAGAAAGAATAAAGACTTGTCTGATGTTCAAACTGAATTTACAGCAGATATCCCGAGTTTATTATTGTACAAATTATTAATTATCTGTATCGATGTTTAGAATTTTCAATTTAGCTCGCCTTAAAATTTCAACTTCTTATAGGTATCAATATACTCTAAACTTTATGTCAACCAGTCAATTTAATGGTAGGTATGTCATTTATTGAAAATAGAATGGAATAGAAATATTTCTATATCCTACCTACACGAAAAAAATATTCTCACACTATTTCATACAAAATTCCATTCTTGAATCGAAATTTCTATAATAGCTTTTTGAAGTAACAAAACTTCTACACCCTCAACAATGTGTAAATTGATTGTGTTACATGTACTTGACTTAAAAGTCGACAAAATCAAAGGGAATTTTATGAATGGGAAAGTACAACCTACTACCTGTTCACTGATGAAAAGAATTAACAACCACCTACTATTTAAATAGTAAAAGTTGACAATAAGCTTTTTAATACATTTTAAATAGTATTAGTAACCTTTGTTAAGATGAGATCTAAAAGACCGTCATACAGAATAGACTTTTTGTCAATGGAACATCTTTACATAATACACGCAGAAAAAGGGAGAGAGATGACTTTGAACACAGGTGTTGGTAATGATTTGCGTGAAACTTGTCAGGAATCAAAACTAGACAATTCGACACCAAAGCTGTCAGACGAAATTACTATTACAAAAAGTGTCTGAAAAAAATTTCAGGGTGAATAATCAATATCCTTCAAACTTCTTTTTTCAATTTTAATTTATTAGTAAACTTTGGCATCACAATGTTTATATTACAATTGATTTATATACAAAAATACTTAAATAGAAATTTATAATTTTAAGAATAATTATAAAAATAAAATTATTATTAACAATTAATGTTGATCATCTACATTTGTTACATCAATATCTTCTTCACAACTATTATTGGAATTGTCTTTTTGTTTTTTAGAGTTGGAGCACGTTCGTAAACAACAACATTTACCCGAACCCGGTATCTTTCCAGTAGCTGATGGTAAATCCTCTTTTTTATACTTGACTCGTCTATTTTGAAACCAAATCTTGACTTGTTTTTCACTCAATCGTAAACACGTCGCAATTTCTATCCGTCTCAATCTTGATAAATACATATTTGAAGCGAATTCCCTTTCTAATTCCAACAATTGTGTACTAGTAAAAGCTGTACGAATTCGTTTACTTGATGAATCTTTACTAGATGATGTTTCTGATTGTCGTAATGGTGGCGTTGGTGTTGATTCTCTACTTTCAATTTGATTAGGACTTGATCTATGCATCGGTGATACATGAGGACTATGATATGGTGATTTAGTGTTCGGTGTAGGTGATAATTTCGATGGAGAAATTTCTTCACGCTTAATCGATGGTAAAACTCTGGGTGGTAATGAAGGCACTGGTCTTATAGGGGCTTTATGTTGATTTAATAGTAAATTTGGTTGGAACTGATGTTGTTGTTGCTGCTGTTGTGCCAAACTCAATGAAAACAAGTAACTACTAATATAATTCTGTGGGTATGGAAGTATAGGTCTATCACTACTGAAATTCGGTTGAAGATATCTTGTATTCATATCCTTGGGTGTACTATTAATGAGCGAATCAACAAGAAATGATCTTGACATGTTCATCATTTAACCGAAAATAAAAAACTTATTCACACACCAACACTACATAAACACTATCAAACTAAATCACTATTACTACGATTAAGGGTAGTTTCGGCCCTACTGATTTTAAATTGTTATGTTTTTCGATTTTATATATGCCCCCTCTATGATTATATGGCGAATTCACCCTAGAAATGCTACTGGGTTGTAGTCACAGTCTATTGTGTAAAGGCCCGCCTTAGCCTGCCCAATTCGGCCCCTTCAACATCGGTTAAATATGTATAATGATGACGATGGTAAGTTACCGGGGTAAACAAATTACACACTAGCTAATCCCAGAACTGTGCAAATATTGGCTCTTTAACAAACAAATAGGATACATACTAGAGAATAATGTGTAGTATGAATTAATTTATTAAAATTTAGATGATTCAAAATTTTCCATAACGGTAACAACCCTAATAAAAATACATTAAAAATGTGTATCTTATTTTCGAATAGGTTTTATTTATAAAAAACAGTACTATCTCTTCGTAATTATGAACTATTACTATTGTTTTATGTATGTACCATAAAATATTGTACAACAATCAATTACATTGTAACTGTATCACTACTCTGGCTTGAATACGGCCTAGGTAATGATATACTGAATTTAGTTAATTTAGTACAAACATCGCAGATAAACAACATATTCAAATTAAATGCAACTCTATCGCTAAGACAAATAGAGTTCGTGGAATATATTTAATATACTGCAAATCTTAATTTCAAATTTCTCCAATAAGAAACAACGCCTTTAGAATATCTTCCTGACAATTTACATATAAGCTATTAAACATTTTGAAGCTTGAAGTAATTAATTTCATAGTAAACTCATCAGTGAAAAATATTACTAAATAATTTTTTTCATATTGAATATAGATACATCTGCCATTAATTAACAATTCAATAAATCAATTAAACTATTAACTATATCATTTTAAAGTTTGTGGTCTATCTTTCACCTATCTACTAATGTATACAATTTACTTATTGTCCACCTTTATATTACCTATTATTATTATTCATATATTATGTAGAAGAGAATACAATAGGAATACAATTGAATATGATCTGATTTGCTGACAACATTTCAAATGTTATAATAACGGACGTGTTTCGATATAATTGCCGATATTTTTCCTTTACAACAATAGAACAGAGGGTTAAAGAGGAAAAAACTAGAGGATAGAAAGTAAAGAATAACCCTTCTGTATTGGTGCAAAATCAACAACAAAGCCCTTTAATCATAAATTATGGGTGGAGCTTATACAACAATTGTATTGTAAAGGGATAGAGGGATGGCTATTATCTGTTACATATGTTGATAACTAGACGGTTTGTATTAAAATGGAATGATGTGGATCTTGAATCGATCTTGTTATTGTTTAAACAACGATAAAATAAATTATAACAATTCAATTTTGTTAAAATTTGTAAATTATTATTTCAACTATTATTGCTTTAGAAAAATTATTTTAAAATATTTTTGTATTTCTTGAATTTTTATCAAATTTCCATAAAACCTCAATGGTATTCAATTCCAAATTCTCCTCATCAGAATTTATATCAAAGTAAATATTTTATAAAAATGCTTATGAATTTACCAAAATTGAAATTTTAATATAGTAAAAATATTCATTCAATTTCCTAAAGAGATACGTTTCCCTATTTCCAAATATCAAACATCATCTTTTATTAGTTTCACCCTTTTTGACCGATCCACCCTATATCCATTTCAAATAATAACAAGTAATTGCAACAGGATACGGTTATAGAAAAAGTATGGTAACATTAACCATTTTTGAGAGAAAATGTGTACATATACCAAAAATCTATACAATATACTAAACAATAGTATATCTATAATCCGATAAAAATAGGGTAATATGTGTAGAAAATTGCTTTTAAACTGAATAAATTACTATTGAGATATATTGTTAGGAAATCCTGGATTATAGAAAATATATGTCAAATTCTTTTTATTCTTATTTCATATGTCACGTGTACACTGTCAAATTTGATAAAGATTAACGTTATCAAAACGCTATAGGCGAAAATGGAACAAAACACCTTAATATTATTCTACTTTTCCCCCCGGATATTTTTTTTTTTTAGAAAAACACACTGCAACGGAATTGTCGAGAATCAATTTTCCATTACAATGAAGGAACATGATCCTCTCTAATTTATTCAATCCAATTCTTACTTTGTTAAGAAACAGAAAAAAAAAGAGTGCGACTAGATAATTTCTTCAGTTTTAGATACATATATTTTTTTTTTTATATATTTTATTAAGTAACCAGATCAACAGCTTTAGCTGTTATACAATGGTTTTTATAAAGGGATTACAGAGTATCGACATATTTATACATATAATACAGCATTATATTTTTTAGATAACTAGATTAAATCTTGAGGCATTTTTCTTTTGAGCCTTTTGTGTAGATTTTTATTGCCTAGATTGTGTGTTGAAGGACCTTCTGCAAGGTTTATATTTTCGAAGAATTTCCGAGTATTTTTTAAAAGAAAATCGTTGATCATTGGCTGATTTAGTTCATGGTGGATTTGGGTATTCCTAATATACCATGGTGCAGCTATGATTATTCGGAGGACTTTGTTTTGAAAACGTTGTATTTTATTTAAGTTAGTTTTTGCAGTGTTATACCAGACAGAGCAGCCGTATGTGATAAGTGGTCGTAGAAGCGAATTATACAACATGATAGCGCATTTTATTCGTAAAGTCGATTTACGATTTATAAGCGGGTATAGTTGCTTTAATCTGTTATGGCATTGGTTAATTTTGTAATTTATATGATAGCTCCAGGTTAATCGGGTGTCCAAATATATACCAAGATATTTGACTGCCCTGTCTGTCGGTGTCCAATTAATTGCTTGCCCGTTTATAGTAATTTCTTTGTTTGTTTTTATTCTCCGTAAAGCGAAGATTTTTGTCTCGCATTTGCTTGCATTTATAGTTATACACCACTTATGATAGTAGCGTTGAATTATATTGAATTCTTTTTGGAGTTTTGTTATTGCTTGTTCTTGGTCTTCGTCTTGTGTTAGAATTACAGTATCATCGGCATACATTGCTATTATTCCTTGCTTAGGTGTTGGAATATCTGAGAGATATATGTTGAATAATGTTGGTCCTAGAATGCTTCCTTGGGGAACACCAGATCGTATTGGAGTTGTGCTGCTTACTGCGTTGTTGATTCTAACTTGGAATGTGCGATCGTCAAGAAAAGAGTGGATTATTGCTGTTAAATAGCTTGGTAACTGTAGTTTCAGTAGCTTATATTTCAGACCGTTTATCCATACTTTATCGAATGCCTGTGCCATGTCCAAAAATAAGGCGGCAGTATATTTTTTTGTGTCAAACCCGGATTCAATTGTTTCTGCAATCCGCAATAATTGGTGGGTGGTAGAGTGCATTTTGCGAAATCCATATTGTATGGATGGTATGATGTGTTTGTTTTCTACTTCTTCCATTAATCTTTCTTGAATAATTTTTTCCAGAATTTTAGACATACATGTTAGTAGGCTGATCGGTCGATAACTGCATGGGCTACTTTTTGGTTTTCCAGGTTTAAGAAATAATATTATTATTGCATGCTTCCATGTTTTTGGGAAGTGCCCTATTTTCAGGCATGTGTTGTAGATGCGTGTTAACGTTTCAGTCGCATTTTTGCCAAGATTTTTTAGGATTTGGTTAGTGATGAGGTCGTGTCCAGGGGTTTTCCGTCGTGGTAAATTTTTGATAATTTCTTCTACTTCGGCGCTCGTGACTGGCTGCACTTCGCCGGGTATTGGTATATATGATTCAACGTGTTGGTTGATAATGTTGCATGTTTGTCTGGAGTTATCTGTAATTGTAGGCGTAAAAACCTGTTCCAGGTGTTTTGCAAACAGCTGAGATTTTTCTTCGTCTGTGCAGTACATGTTTCCATTATCATTTAGATTATATATTACTTCAGGTTGTTTTAAGATTTTTTTTGTTGTTTTCCACATTCCAGGATCATTTGGTTCAAATGCTTCAATATATGAAGCATATGAATCGTAATAGAATCTGTCTATTTCTCTTTTGATTCGGTGAGTTAATTGATTTAGGATGGTTTTTGTTTGTGGATTTCGGCTTCGTTGCCATTCTCTTCTGATCGTGGATTTGCGTTTAATAAGATCTATAATGTATCTAGGCGGCATACCTTGTGCAGTTTTTCTTGTTACGTTTTTTTTTACTGTTGCTTGTTCTAAGCTTATTTTGATTGCCCTTGATAAACTATTGATTCCCCTTTCAATATCTTTTTCATTATAAAGATCGGTGTTATCTTTGTGCCTATTTTCCAGCAGCTCTTTAAATTGTATCCAATTTATTTTGCCTTTGATCAACTTTGATGGTATTATTTTGGGCATTGGTGTTGTAATAAATTCTATGATTACTGGTAGGTGATCAGAATTCATTTCATGAATAACTGTTTAAAAGATCTGTTTAGTAAAATTTTTAGTTATTACTATGTCCAGTATATCCGACTGATGATCATCTCTATATGGGTAATACGTGTGTTCCTCAGGAGGATTTATTTGTAGACCATTGTTTTCACTAATATGGTTCAATTTGATACCATTGGGATTAGTTGCCCTGCATCCCCAACATGTGTTTTTGCTGTTGTAGTCTCCAATTGCTAGCGTTGCGTTGTTGTTGTTAAATACTTTTTGTATGTCTTCTTCTAAGATTTGTTTGTTGGGTTGTTTGTATATAGAATTAACGATAATTTGTTCGTTATTTGTTAATTTTAGCATAATTGTGACACATTCTAGGTTGGTGGTTTGTATAGGCTCAATAGGGCAATGGGATATGTTTTTTTTTATTAGGATTGCTACCCCGCCTGAGGCGACGTTAGCGGGTCTATCTTGTCGGTATATGTGGTATCCGGGTACCCTAAATGTCTCATTTGGGATTAGATGGGTTTCAGTTAAACAGGCTATGTCTATTTGATATCTGGCGAGAAAGGACATAAGTAATGTTCTACATTGTTTGACACCGTTGGCATTCCAGTTCAGGATTTTTGTCTGCTGAATGGTTCGGGTTTGATTATGGGTCATTTAAAAGTTGTGGTATAATGGAGTTAAATATGTATTTTTTAATTTGTGGCAGGAATTGTTTAATTATGTTTTTTATGACTTCTATGATATGTTCAATGACGGAATTATTGCCGCTAATATTATTATCGTTATTACTACTACTGCCGTTGTTATTAGTATCGCTATTGTTACTATTGAAGTTGTTACTTTTCAGTACGTTAGCGTATGATTGACTATTTGTGCCCGAGTAGGTTCTTGATGGGGGATTTTGCGAAGGTTGTGTTGATTTTCGTTGTGGGTAAATTTTTTGTTGATATTTTTTGAAAAATTTACATCCTCTGTAATTTGCAGGATGATGTTCTTTGCAGTTGACGCAGGTAGGTTCGGTATGTGCATCCTTTGTGCACTCTTTGTACAGATGGTCTCCTAAGCATTTAACACAGCGTGGTTTGAGGTTACAATAATTTTTGGTATGGCCAAAAAGTTGACACCTGTGACATTGAGGTGGCTCTTTCGGCTTTCTTCTTGCCTCAATGCTTATTATTGAGTTTTGGAACCTATTTATTTTGAATATATTTTGGGCTTGATCATTATTTGTTAAACTTAGTATGCAAAGTGGCATAGGATGTTTGTTGTAATTTGTTAGGCGAGTGACTGATATTATCGGAAAATTTTCTTTTAATAATTCGTTTTTAATTTCTTCGTTAGTTAACGAGATGGGGATATTTCTTATTACTACTTGTAGCTGTTTGTCGTTTGGGTTTTGGAATGTGTGATATTGAATTTGGTTTTCCGTGTAGTATTTTGTTAATTTGCGATAGTCGTCTTCTGATTGTACATTTATTCTAAGATAATTGTTGCTAGATAATGTGGTATAGTTTTTGTTTTTGATAATTTTTTCGATGTCGGAGACAACTTCCTTATAGTTTACACTATTATGTAGGTATATTGGAGGAATTTTTGGTTTTTTTGGTTGACTTACGGGTTCATTTGATTGTTGGGAATGATCCATTTGTTCTGAATCGGTGATTGTTTTTTCCAAGTTTTCAGGGAGAAAATATTTATTTTGACTTAGGATGGTTTTATAGTTCCAGCTGTATCTTTTTTGCACGTCATTTATCGGTGGCGACAGTTGGTCTGATTTACGTTTGTTATGATTGTTATGAATATTGTTCATTTTGACGCTTATTAGAGGTCAAGCGTCTGAGTTCTGACCCTGTACACAGTGATAAGTTTGAAGCGACAGTCAATTGATAACAGAGCACAATCGAACAACCGCACACTTTCACCTCTCAAACGAGGAGATACATATATGAAAACGGAAATTTAAGTTTATTTTCTAGCAAATAAGTGAATTTATAACGTTATAGTAGAATTACAACACAATGATTTTTGTGGATTCACGGAAAATTGTCTCACTTTATTGATCGCTATTTATAATAAATATCGAAGACGATGTATCTAAAATAAAGTTTTGTGTAGGTGTATATAAGACAAGGGATTTCGTATATCGTGTAGGTAGGTATGTACATATTTCAAATAATTTACAAACAGAAAATAAATCCCGTGTTAAAATATATATATGTAAATCCTAATTAAGATTCTGTACTGATTTTACAAACAATCCTGTTGATAATCTCAACCATGTCATCGTAATTATATTAGGGTTGTTATGATTCAAGTATGTACCTAAATATTAATAGTCACATACACTACCTTTAAGAGGGTGTCACACTATACCTACATGTATTTCTATTTAACATACACAACGTGTAAATGTATATAATGTGGAAATGTCGGTTAGGTGTGAACAAACGACCAAACACATGTACAGTTTACAGTAGTGGTTCATATTGTAAACACACTACTTAGTCATTATTTCACGGTTGGCAACATCCCCGTCACGCGCATAATTTGCTTTAGTTAATCGTCTTCGATACCTTTTATATTTTCCACATCGTAAAAAGCTGTTAGCATATTATAGGGCAACATAGAGAAGCACTCTGTGTTGGTGGTCTCAAATAGATGCTATTCCATTAAAAATTCCATCATAATAAAATATATTTAACTGTAATAGGAAATTGTAAATTTACACTTACCAATAATTTTTAATAAATATTTACATACAATAAAAATATTGCAATTGTATCTTTACAATTATTAAACGAAAACCTTGAAAATATGATAAATCTAAAAACGATGAAAATCACACGTGTTGGATTATTTTCACCCGATCGAATCCAATATGATTGAATAATTTATGACCTCTTGTAATTTGGTTTTTGTGGAAACTAAATAGAGGAACACGTATATAGTCTTTGTCAAATAAATGATAGTAGATGGTCAAAATTCTACCAAATAACAACAACAATATAGGTATCTCTATACATCCATACATATATTGATATTATATTGAAAGAATGAATGCAGTATCTTTCACAAATCCAATAAACTAATAAAAGGGCAACGCGACGCGCGGCCCTATTCTTTGTTAAATCTACCTACACCTGGCATCTAAACGCATTCGTACGTGAAATCACCAGAAAATTACCGAGAAAAAAAATCCTGACAAATTTTTGGGGTGAATCTGTAAAAAGCAATAAAATATGTTCGATGATATTGTGTAACACATTTCTTCCCTTTTCTATACACTTATATACCATATTAATAATAACAAATAAAAAGAATTTATAAGAGACAGAGAATTATGAAGGGAGAAAAATGACTAAGCAATATATTGTTAGTTATTGTTAACATACCTCATACTACAAATTACAATGCACTGGATCTAATTGTGGGTCTGATACAAGTACGTGTAACTAATAGTTAATACTGCTTGACATTTTACCAAACTATTCACGCAAAATACACAAAAGGATTCAGGCAAAATTCGTTACAAACAAAAAGTATTAGAAGAAAAAGTTATCTAAAGTCAAACTGTAAATCGTCTCTAAGCTAACTTTATATCGTTAAGACTTGTGAGATAATCGAAATGTTATATACTGTTAACGAGGCATGGTTTATAAAAAAAAATTTAATTATCAGTGGTCGCTCTAAAAGGAAATTGTTCCCAATCTTTCCTTTAAATCAATTTATCACATATGTTCAATCAGTTTTACAGATCTTACAGTTACTTAACAAAAGTAATAAAAATCAGATTGAGAATTTGTATGTGTAGTATTGAGAGAAATTGATTCATATACATCACCTATTAGGAGCAATAATCAAAATTAAATGAAATAATAGCCTGAATGTTTGAATGTAGCACCGGCTTCAGAATGAAAATAGATCAAAACAATAACCACATAACATAAATTTCAGCAATTTACTCTCATTCTTTTCCCAACTTTATTAGAAAAGGCATTATGATTAGTGAATAGCTCGATTAAAAATAACTTTTATGCTATCCAAGTTATAACAACACAGTGTTACTTATATTTATAGTTCAAATATTTTATATTTAGTTTTTAAAATGATGGTATACTTATAACTAACTACCTTTGGGAGCATTACATGAAGAAGCCATTAGATGATTTATAAACTGACTTTTAAAGAATACTTAAAACAGAAATTCACAGAAAGAAAGGAAGAGTATAACAACTTTAGAATGCTTCATAAACAAATAAAATTTAAAAGAACCTCAACAACATTTATTACGTAGGAAGTGTTTAAAATTAAAATCAATTCATTTTGCATTGAACCTTTTCAAATATTCCAGTGTACGGACTAAAATCGGATAGTGTCAACAAATGGAATACAAAATTATCCATAATGGAGTCTGTAAACGAAAATTTTACGTTCTTTTTTTGCTATAAGCTTTTTTCAATGATAAAAAAGTTTGAAGATTTTATTTAGTATTCTAGTCTAGAAAATCAATAATTCAAGTCTTATAAAAGTAAATAATACCAAAGCATAACTTTTTTCTTAACACTTTACAAGATAGGTCAAAGTTGAAATAAGTCAATTCGAAAAAAAAATTGAAATTTGTTTGAGTGACATATTAATCATAAAAGTTAAATATAGTTTAAAAAATGGTTGTAATAATTCATGAATAAACTTTCTATACGTATGTACTATATGTACAGACCTATAAATAAGTAATTGCTAACAAATTTAACAATTTTTAATTAAGTTCTAAATGTAAAATATTAATATATTCAATATATTTGCATAGCAAACAGTGAAAATTTAAGCTGCATTTTCAAATATGAAAATTCTAATCAACCTCTTGTTAGTTAGACGCTTTATAAAGATCGTATCAAACAAAAATTAATGAAACTCATAGAAAGAAAATTTAATCAAAGGCGATATAATTCGAAAATTCCCTTTTATTGTATAAAAGGAAATATAATTGAATCTATTTTTTGGAATAATGAAATCCTCCCTCTGTTTTACAAATTTTCAACATTCTTATCGTATCATTAAACCTTAATATATTTATTACATTTTTACGACAAAAAAAGAACAGAGAGTTTGATTTCTATAGAGAATCAACTAATAAAACATACCAGATGAACGAAATAAATTAAATTAAATATACTATCTCAATGAATTGGAATATTTCTATTCAATTTTGTGTATTTGAGAGGGGTGGCAGATGACACTTGGAACTGTTAGCTCTTCCTATTATTATGTAAATATTATTACAAATGAACGAATAAATGAATAGCTACCTTACCACTTGAGAAGATCTAAAGGGGGATTTAAAGACATTCACAATGTATAGATACAGAGAAATTATTAATTTATTGATTTTCCTTTGCTTACATTCAATAAACAAATTAATTTATTAACTAGAAATGTGGTTAGTAAGCGTGATAAACATTTTCAAATAAAATTAACATAGCTGACAGTAGATAATTAATGGATTGATTGGTAAAATTTGTTTATAAAAGTGGTCCAAATTCAATTTGCTACAAACAAAATCATATAAAAGCAAATCATTTGTATAGTTTGTGGTTGAATTAAACAAATTGCCAATTCATTCCGTATGTTTTCATCATCCCTGTATGTGTCTGTGTTTTATTTGTACTATTCCAGATATAAATGTATATGGTTAGGACACAGTTACACAATCTATTGATTATCAAATGATAAATTGTTGGTTAGCAAGAGATCCCACAACGAATACGATCACCACCAAAATTTAGTCAATGACTTTTACTGTCACTAGTCGTATAGGGTGTGAAGACTAATAATACAGTAATTGTTCACAATATTGTCGACTGCTTTCTGACACGTGGCAATATATTTCCTGTTCAAGCAGAATTGTATCGAAAACTCTCTTCTATATCAACTAAAATAAATGAAATACGTAATTCTTAATTCCACAAGTCACGTGACCGTAAAATATCTATTCGTTACCGGACATAATAATTCAAAATATTGTTAAATGTATTTAATTGAGAATAGAATGTTTTGTCAATAAAACTTTATTTATTATCTACCATAGAAAATTTGAAAGGGATAAGAAGGAAATGTATAAACTTTGTTCAAAATACAGAACATCACCTAGATACTACTCTAATTAGATATGGTACGGATGACGGTATGGAAACGTTTGGCTAACGGCTAACAAAGTAGTTATAATTTGATTAAAAAAAAAACAAGCACGTAGACAGAAGGAAGACTTATATGGGTAGATTTTTTACCTATCTTTTATTATTTTTTTTTATGATAGTAGAATAGAACTAGCTACAAATAAAGAGGATGGAAACTTTCACACACTTAGATAATTACAGCAATTTTCAGTAGAATGGATCGCTTTATTCAAATGCGTCTTTCCTACGATCCAATTTATACAACCATTTTTTTTAACTTCCCGCTAAGAGAATTGAAAATTTTCAAAATTTCGGGAAGTTATTGGTTTTACCCCTATTTTCGAAAATTGAATTTTCAGCAGATCTCGACGTTTTGGCACCCTAGAAAGCTATTTTGACTATTTTTGCGAGGATGTCTGTATGGCTGTATGTGTGTGTATGGGAAGACTATGTAAGCAGCTCATAACTTTTGAACGGATTGACGTATTGAAACGCTCTTTACGGCATTCGAAAGGGTTCCATCAAGCTTAGATTTCGTGTAAGTTTGAACCGATTCGACCCGATAGATTTTGAGAAATTCCAAAAAAACCGAAAAATTTCTTTTGTTAAAATCATATTTTTCAAAATAACTATTAAGCTGCTGTACCGATCAATTCCATAATTTAATCAGCTCTTAACCTTAACTAATGACGTCGAATGCCGTTTGAACGATTAAAATCCGTTGATTCGTTCACGAGTTATCGTTGTCGAAAAATATCGAAAAAAGTGTTTTTTCAATATAACCTCAAAATTACTTAACCAATCAAACTTGTACCTCTCACAATAATTTTAGAGCTTTAAAAAGTGCGTCGAGTGCCGCAAAGCTCGTCAAAATCCGTTGATTCATTCACGAATTATCGTTGTCGAAAGATATCGAAAAAAGTGTTTTTTCAACATAACCTCAAAATTACTTAACAAATCAAATTTGTACCTCTCACAACAATTTTAGAGCTTAAGAAACTGGGTCGAGTGCCGCAAAGTTCGTCAAAATCCGTTGATTTGTTCGCTCGATATCGTTGTCGAAAAATATCGAAAAAAGTGTTTTTTCAACATAACCTCAAAATTACTTAACCAATCAAATTTGTACCTCTCACAATAATTTTGGAGCTTTAAAAACTTAGCGGGAAGTTTCAGGAATGGCCTGCAGGGTCAATCCCATTCCAGATTGTTTTTATTCACAAATGAACTAAAATCAAATTATCAATTGGCACAGAATTATTCAATGTTCGTACAGTCTGTAAGGTGACTTAAGAAACTGACTAAAGTAATAAAATTAGCCCACAATAGATTCAAATAGCAAACAACTAGCCAGGGATACTCTAATAAATTTTATAATTTATTATTTATCGGCGTTCCACAAAGCAACTAGTTTTTCAACATACATATGTCATATGTCTCTTACTTTCAATACCCCTGTCAAATTGTTTGTTACTAAATCTATCGTTAACTAATTTTATTGCTTTAGTCAATGTCTTAAGTCACCTTACGAACTCTAAAACATTTAGATTTCATATTAAACGAAACACTAGCAACCAACGGTAAGAATATCAAATCAAATTTTACTTCCTCAATGTATGATAAAATGATAAGTATCCTAGAATAAGCTAAAGCAACATAGTAGGTATGTACATATATGCAAAAATACGTACATACAACTACTATCCATATTAGAAGCGAGTAGTAAGAAATATTCACTGTATAAAGTAAAAACTTATTTAAATTCTTACTATTTCACTTTCTCGGATTTACTTTTTTATTTTTTACTACTTGAAAAATGCCTTAGATCTGAATATATGATTAGGATAAATTCAAATTTTATTCCGTAAACGTAATAAAATCAGCAAATTCATATTCACAAATTTCAATATGTTATCATTATGGAATTTTGAAATATGAAAACTTATTTTGTAACTCATTGTTAATGTAAACAAGTATGGGTAAAATGTAATATTGAAAATATATTCTAAAATTTACTTCCATAAAAGAGATTATGTTACAAATATTAAAAGATCATCGTTTCATCTAAATAAATTGTAGAATTTATTAGAACATTTCTATTCTGTAAGCAAGACCAGCTTCACGTTCTTTATAAATAAATTAAAACTTTTTAATACCTAATTAATACTCTATTTACTATGTTAACCAACCAAGTCAAGCCTTTGCCCTAGTTAAAGTTGTTATTCTCATATAATAATAGAAGTCTCTTTTAATTTTATTTTCATGCGGAAAACAGACTATTTTCAAGGGACTGGTTTATTTGTATTATAAATCCAGGAACTAAGCTTTAGCGAGTACGAGTACGGCTGCAGGACAAGGTCCTGCAAGTACGATCATTATTAACATTATTTACTAGATTTATTTAGTATATGTATACTTTTATATTTTATCAAATATTATAACTACAGTTAGTGTCTTGTATCATCATATTCAAGAAAAATACTGTAACAATAAAATATGTAAATATCTACATACTTTAAGCTTATAAGAATGTAATTTCTTGTAAAATTGATTTGTAGTAGAACATTGATTAACAGTCATTGGTTAGGATTGTGGTGATTACGAATATGAGAAATAAGGGGATAATGGAAAACAGTACCTACCATAGCATGAAAAGTTCGCTCCCGGAACTAACAATAAAATCAGATGCGACGATTTTTATATGTGATAAAAAGAACAAAATATCAGCAGGTCAGAGATAGTCAATGATAAAAAAACTTATTTAGAGTACAAGAACGATTAAGACTATTTAAATTAATATAAAATGACATGCAAGAACCAGAGCCTAGCGCAATACCCCCCCCCCCTGCATAAGAACTTTTTCCCTCAAATCATTGTTACTTCCAAAAAACACAGCCCACCTGAAACAGTTTTCTGGCTACGGCCCTGGTAAGAATTGTACTAATTTTTATGAATGATATGCTTATACTATTATTGTATTTTATGTAATAGGAAAAACACCCTAGCCGAGACTATAAAAAATGACACAGGTATCATCGAAGTGCTACTGTATGATGAGCAGGAGAAAAGGTCGTCATATTATAAGAATTGAAAATCAAAATCATTGATATTATTTTGTAAAATAGTCATGTAATAAAATTGGTCAAAAATGTTTGCAGTTTATATGTCTGTAATTTCTACATTATTTATTTTATAAATTTGATAATCAAACAAAATTAGCATGTAACTCCTTGCCTATTATTTAATATTCACGATTTATTTATTTTATTCTTATACCCCTAGTCTCTAATCCACAATTAATAGGTGACACATTTGTACAAAAGTCAAGTTAACAACATCCCTTCTTTTTGTTTGTTAAAATTTATGTTTTATTTACTAACAGATTAAAGAGTCAACATTTTTATTTATATTATTTACTTTGTATGGTGACAATAAATTACAAAATTATAATTCGCACCTTTTCGGTTAAATAAAAAAAAAGCATTGCATCGAAAATACAGGTAAGCAGCGTCATCTCTACAAATTGTTTAAAATTCAATACTTCTCTAGCACAGAAATCTTATACTGTTCCAGTTCAAGCTGATTAAATTAAAAATTAAGTTTGTTTCATTGTAGAATATTAGTTATTATAGCGCTATAATAAATTTATAAATTTAACTATAGTAAATTATAATTTTATTGTAAAAAGAAAACTATAAATGAAGTTGTGATTATGACAGTTTACCGAACTATTCGCGCGCATCAGTGACGTGTCTGTTCCGTAGTGTAAATTTCCGTCCGTTATATTACTAGAAATACCTTTGTTTAGTTCGGTATATGTATAGATACAACGCTATGACGTATTGGGTCAGTATTGTTTCCGTTCTATATCTTTAAATTAAATTTTCAGTACAAAATGAATGATGAAAAACTAATTGAATTGGTTCGTAAACATCCAGCTTTATATAATGTATACAATCCAAAATATATGGACAGTGGATATAAAATGAATGTATGGAAACAAATTAGTCATGAATTAAAAGTTGATAGTAAGTATAGGTATAAGCAACATGTTGTATAAATGTATAAACTCCAAACTCCAAGACTGAGTGAGTGCTCTACTCCTTTTCTCACTAGGTAGAATTTTAAATTATACAAACCTAATGATTTTTTATACATCCCAATTACTTAATTACTATTTTTTTAATTGTTTTTTATGTCTCTATTTTTATTGTTAATTAATAAATGATTTACTCAACAATTAATTCAAATTTATGTTCTCGTTTTCAGTAACACTCTGTAAAACTAGATGGAATAATATTCGTGACAATTATAGAAAATTTCTAAGAAAATTAGCAATCAATAAAGGACAATCAGTGAAGAGAATGAAAATTTATAAATACTCTCAACAACTAAAATTCCTAAATAAATTTATAGAAGAGAAGAAATCAAACCTAAATATAGAAATACCAGAGGATTTATTTAATGAAACAGATACTTTATCAATGACTGATGATTCTTTATCACAGTCTGTTACGAATGAAGTAAATACTAATAATACTATAACAGAAGATATTAATAATGTGCCTATAAATCAAATAACATCCAATAAAACTACACCACTTCAAGAAGCAACATTATCAACATTAATTATAAATCCAAACGAAATCCAATCTCAAAGAACATCAATCCATCCTATTGATGCATTCTTAACTGGTATTGCACCAACATTGAAAAACTTAAATCCATACTATTTAAATTTAGCCAAATCAGAAATATTTGCAACTGTACAAAAATATGAGATGAAAATGTTAATGCAACAACATCAATTAGTAGAAGATAGATCTACAATGAAATTATCACCATGTCCGTCTACACATTTCAATTTGGATTCAAAAACATCATCACCTAGTCCAACACCAAAACCATCACTATCGGAACATTTAGAATCTTAATTATCTTAAAACACCAATATTCTTAAGATGTACTATTTTAAATACATAATAAATAAATCAATATTTTGTATTAAATGTAAATATGATCTATTTGAAAAAAAATTCCTTGTAATTGGTAACAATACTCTGGATGTCGGAAAGGATACAGACATTTTTCAATTCTAAGAAATATCTAAATATTAGGATTTTCAATATTATGTAGATAATTTACAATTTATATAAAAGATAGACAACAATTCTTTAAAAGCAGGTAATTTCACACATACGCTATTCATAGATTTTATAATTGACAGTTTTCTTTATGTGCCCCGACCATAAAGTAATTTGACTTTTCTTATAAGATTCACCATTTCGTTTCCACCACTATAGGTACGTGAAATCTATTTCTAAAATAATTTCGTGATGAGTGTGTACAATACAGTAGTATAATACAGACGTTGATTACATTAAATACCGTATGAATTAAGTCCAGTACGGTATTGAACAAATTAAATTGTCAGTATAGTAGGCCGTATTCTCTCCCTTTGATTAGCGTTAGAGACATCAATTAAATTCACTAATAGATCTATTAAAATTTGATCTATTCTTTCCTATTGATTAAGGATTTAAAAACGTCTATTAATCAAAATTTTAATGAAAGTTTTAATAGACGTCAAGTAGTGTTTAAAATATTCTCTAAATTGACAGATGTCAAATATCAAACAAATATTTGCAAATATCGTAAAGATGAATAGGTAGAAATTTATTAGAAGCAAAGACGGGGCTCCCTGTCTTATTGTTGGTTTTCTTATTAGTAATTGGAATTTTTCAATATTCAAAAATTTTTCAATAGGAAAGATTTTTTTTAACGTTAGTCATTTTACATAACTTCAATTCTTCCCATTTTCAAAAATTTCAGAAGGACATTTTTGCTTTTAATTTCTATGCAGACTATAGATGTTCCCTTCAAGTTGTTTATAACAATTATTTTATTTTTAACGTAAATGAAAGAATTATAGGGAATTTATTGCAACTCCCTATATTTAGTTGGATAGAACCTATTGAAAATTTCATAATTCGTTTGAAGACTTAACCTAACAGCTGTTAAATTTTACCCTTGTACATAATTACTGCAAGATGTTTTCGCGTTTGGATAGGTACCACTTTTTTTGCAAGCGTGTGTATCCAAATAGGTGATCTTCATGGGATATACATACTTAGGTAGATCTTAAGCTTCAGCAATTTTTATTTAATTATATTTTTTATATTATCTACTATATCATATTATCAAAAGAATCACCTATTAATTACTCTATTATACAATTCTGTACTAAAAATGGTATATTAGTAGGTATATTGAAGAATAAAAAAAAATCTGATCTCAAATGTGCTCTCTGGAATTGTAGCAACATGTGCAAAAAGCCCAAATTACATTAAACAAATTTCAAAAACGACACTAATGACATCCACTAACCAATAGATTGTCAAAATAGAGGAAAGAATAGGGCATCTATTAAAATTTTGTTTAAAACTTCTATTATGATCGATTGATTATTTAGTTAGTGAATGTCTAATCAATATTTTAATCGAAGGGAGAGAATACGGCCCCCTATATTTAGTTGAATAGAACCTATTGAAAATTTCATAATTCGTTTGAAGACTTATCCTAACAGCTCTTAAATTTTACCCTTGTACATAATTACTGCAATGTTTTCGCGTTTGGAGAGGTACCACTTTTTTTGCAAACGTGTGTATCCAAATAGGTGATCTTCATGGGATATACATACTTAGGTAGATCTTAAGCTTCAGCAATTTTTATTTATATTTTTATATTATCTACTATATCATATTATCAAAAGAATCACCTATTAATTACTCTATTATACAATTCTGTACTAAAAATGGTATATTAGTAGGTATATTGAAGAATAAAAAAAAATCTGATCTCAAATGTGCTCTCTGGAATTGTAGCAACATGTGCAAAAAGCCCAAATTGCATTAAACAAATTTCAAAAACGACACTAATGACATCCACTAACTAATAGATTGTCAAAATAAAGGAGAGAATAGGGCATCTATTAAAATTTTGTTTAAAACTTCTATTATGATCGATTGATTATTTAGTTAGTGAATGTCTAATCAATATTTTAATCGAAGGGAGAGAATACGGTCCAGTGAATTTTTATGTTTTTGGTAACTACACAAAGTAAAGTCAAAATTGTAATTTGTAATTTCACACAATTTTAGGCTTAAATATCAACTTTTTACTCGTTTGTTCATGTGTCTGATCAGTTATTAATTATTATTAACTAACAATAAACTTATAATATAACCCTAATAGCCTAATGTGATATCAGATATGCAATGTAGTATCTGCTTCCACCAATTCTAAAATACGGCATTAAATACCGTATAAAACTCTATAATATACATATACGGTACAAAAAATAAAATATCGTGAATTAACATGTCAAAAATACACCAATAGGTATACATTCGGAAACTTTTTTTTAATAAGCCGGTTTTTAAAGTTGTTAATCGAATTGTACCTTCCTGTCGAAACACCAAAAGTAAGTCAACTTCATATCGTTGCGGACAGTTAAATTTACAAAATAATCCACTGATAACAAGAATATAAAGTTCAAATCGGTACCTACCATTGAAGATTAACAGGAAAAGTGTAGACGAATACTTCAATAATCATCTCATCAAAATGATCGTTTTCCTTTAATAAAAAATTGCATATATTATTGTATTTTATAATAAATTCGATATCTATAGAATTACTACTCACTTGATATTATTTACACAATAATTAACACAATTTTGATTAGAAAAAAAACACAATTTAGATCATTTATACACTTGCAAAGAAAATTTTAAAAACAATTGAAGTTTTCACTAATTAACGCCAACGCCACCTAAATGCGACTAGATGAACAATGTGTAGCGCCCCCTGTCGATTAATACAGTTAATATAAAAATGCGGGTTATTTGAATTATCGTATCTCAATCTTTTACAATTTTTGAATAAGACGTAAGTTTAATGAAAAATGAGATTTTATTTTTAGAAAACTGTAGTAAAAATCGAATAAGGCAAAACTGTAACATTTGCAACAGATTTACAGTAATCACTAACAAAACGAAAATTACAACTGTCAGAAATCTGTTGAAAATATCTGAATACACTTAATTAAATTTAACAAAACATAAAAAAATTGATAATCTTCACTTTTAGAATGAGAATGTGGAATGATTATAATCACCAGCATTGGGATTAAATTGGAATTGTCCATTTACAACGCCAGCATTAACTGCCTCTTCATTCGACTAAAAAGCACAATAAAATTAATGTCATCAAATAATTGTTAATTAATAATCATTAATTTACTTCAGAATAATAATTTTCAATGATACTCAAGGCGCGTTCATAAATCTTTTCGTTGTCGTGTGATTGTAAGGCTTCAATAGCATCAAGGCCACCACAAGATTCAATTAAAATAGCAACATTTTCTAGTTGACCCAATTGTTGAGCAGCCTATAAATTTAAACATAAATAATTCATTCATAAATAATTATGTACAACAAAAAAAATATGCATACAGAAAGAATATTATTTAAACCATCCATAACAACAATCACAGTCTTTGCATCCTTTGAATTCAATAAATTACACATTGGCTTAATAGCACCCATTTCAACAAGATGAGCAATTTGTGCTGTTGTACCACCACTAGTGAAATTAGTTACAGCCCAGGCTGCCTCTTTTTGACTTTTAAAATCGCCCTAAAATACACAATTGAATAAAAATAAATTAATTAAAAAAAAAAACAATTATTACAGTCTGTAAGACATGAAGTAAAACAGGTATAATTCCAGCATCGATAACTTTCTGTATTTGTTCTTTACTACCGGCTGTTATATTTGACACAGTCCATGCTGCTTCTTTAACAATATTCAAACGTTCGTGTTTTAATAATTTCGGCATTATTGATAAAGCACCAGCATTAATCACCATATCAGTCTGTAAATTTTATAAATTATTAATAAAATTAAAAAAAAAGAAAAGAAAAATATATTACTTGTTGATCATTTCCGGTGACAATATTACCAACAGCTCTTAAAGCTGGCGTAAGTACAGGATGATCATCGCAATTTAATAATGATACTAATTTATCAATAAGACCAGTATCAAGTACAGCTTGAATTTTTTCATTACTACCATCTGTTAAATAACTTAATGCCCAACATGTATCAGCTAATACATCTTTATCATTATATTCTAATAATTGTGCTAATATTGGTAATGCTGGTGCAACTAAATTAAAATCTGGATATGGATTTTTATTACGACACAAATTCGATATAACCCACACAGTATTTCTTAATAACGATAAATCTGTTGTTGGTTTTATTAATGATAATAAATTATTTAATATGCCATAATTTAAGACTAAATCTCTTGATTCTGGACCATCACCAGCTATATTACCAATTGCCCATACAGCTTGTTCAACAACATCATTACGTGGTGAATTCAATAACCCTTGTAATTTTGGTATAGCACCTTCTTGTATTACAGCAGCTGTTTGTTCTGATGTACCTGATGCTATATTTGTTAATGCCCAACAAGCTTCAAATTGTAATGCAGGACTACAATTAGAGAATAAAATTTTAAAAAACAATTCAAAATATTAAAAAAAAAAGATAAACAATACTTGTGTGTCTTCCCCAAAAATTCAACACAACGTGGGACAACACCCAAACGTATCATTTGATCGATCGGTGGATTCTTCTCACGACTAAGAATTTTCCTACAAGCTTGAGTCGCCTTAAATTGAAGATTTTCATCAGGATTCATCATGCCTAAAGTTTAATTGATTCAATTAATTTACTACAAAACCACATTGATAGATTGGTAAATTATAGAAACGTATCAAGAAAAATTTATTTATTTAAAAGTCTCGTAACAAAATATATATTTTTATAAGAACAATAAAGCAATAATTATTCATTTATAAATTTATGTATTAACATATTATTGATAGCATGTTGTTGTTTCTCAATCTCGATTCTATGTAAACGTTCCTCGATTTCAATCTGTAAACGTTTCTGACGTTCCAATTTTTCCAATTGAAACTTTGCTTCTTCTAAACGTATACGTCGCTCTTCTAATGCTACACTTCGCTCCTCTAATTCTAATTCTAATTTACGCATTTTATAATTTCTCCTTCGTTTTGCACGTAAATATAGTAAACGATTTCTTCTCTTGCGATAATACGGATATATAGCTAAAATATTACTAATTATTTTTTCAATTAATTACTTAATTAGTAAGAATTACGTATAGTTTCAGTTGTATCATCAATCGGTGGTGATGGTGATACAGTTGTATTTAAATTTTGATCGATATCTTCGGTGATTTCAGTAGAATTTTGTTGGTTTTCCTCTACAGTTGGTATCGAAGATATATCTTCAACTTTTATTTCATCCAATTTCGCATTACTATCGTTACTTTTAGCTATAATTATTTCATAAAATTTTACAATTGTTTTGATTTCAGAAAATAAAATGTACCTTCTTCATTATTTTGTGGCATAGGTTCTTGAAATAAAAAACCATTCAATACTAAATTGCTATGTTTTTTTGATTTATCACGAGATAATCTTTGTTTAGTACTTTGTAATTGTAATATTTCTCTCAATAAATGTTCTTTTTCTACATATTGTTCTTTGCTCCCCGATCTAATAAATACGAAGTAATATTATTTAAATTATTTTGTAATACAGAAAGTGAAAGATATCTCAAGTTAAAAAAGTCACAAAAGACTAACAAATTGCTGTTCTAATCGTCAGAATTTCCATACTTTTAAATACATTTAACTCTTATTTATCACAAAAGGAACATTTAGTATTAATTATTTTAAAACCAAATCCTTATTAAAATCATGTATCTTTATTAAAATACGATAATTTAGTATATTTTAATAAAGCTAAATCGATTAAATATTTTGTTATAATGTTACAATGGCCAAGTGTTCTTCCTTTTCCCTGGAAAAATTACTTTACCATTTATTTAAAGGAGTGCAAGATTAAAATTTAAAGCGCTTTTTTTCATTTTTCAAATTGACGAGCGATTCGATTAACCTTTTAAGAATTATTCATAGGAGTCACAAAAAAAATAGATTTTCCCATAAGTGGCATGAGGTTTTTACTGTAAACGCAACATTGAGTTCCGTAAGGGTGCGATTACGGTATTCTTATATTTACGACAAATTTTATTGACGTTGAGAATTTTAAAATTTTATTACGGAAGAAAAATAAAAATAAAAAAATTTAAAAGTGAAAGTAGAAAATCTTGAAATATCTTCCACTATTGTAAAGGAAAAAAACTATAATGAAAAATACTCAAAGTAAATAATAATACTTACCGTCTTAAATTTGCATCATTTTCTCTGAATAATTTCAATAAAAGGTCAACATGTTCCCTCAATGTTCTTAAAGAGAAATTCTTCATTGTTACATTATAAACATTCCTTTGTACATCAACCCATTTTAAACGATTCTCATATGGATTATTTCGTATAACTTCACGTAATAAAACAATATCATCAAAAACACTAAATCGCATTTTTGTTACTTTCGCCATATTTATTTGCCCCTATACAAATTAGGGGCAAATTAAATTTAAAAAATATTGTACAAAATTAGAATTTCTTCCTACGATGTTATACACAGTTAACGTTATCCGTTATTGAGACGACATTTAACGGAAACCGGTCACGTAGCTGTTACGTTATTGGTTGTACGACTTTATTATAAATCAGGCAATGCACTTCAACAAAACTTTTAGTGTATTGACTCTAAATTATAAACCGTCATCAACGTTCTTATTTATTACAAATTTATGGCAAGTTAATTGAAAATTATATCTAGTAGATTTTGATGGAATTCGTTATTAAATTGGTAAATATTTGTAATTTTTGTCGGTATAAATATTAGAAAATTCGATGCAGTATATACCATTCTGTCGATTCTATTTGAGTACTTCGACTTATCGATACTAGATGGCTGTGTTAATGTAATGTTAATACATGTTATTATTTTCAAATACAACAAATTAACAATATTCAATAAAATAGGATAAAAAAAACAAAGATTTGATTGTTAATTTCCGCTAAATTTAACGTACGTTATATTGCGTTGTCTATACAAAATGGCGTCGAAAACGTTAACAGTAGCGATTTTAACGAAAATGATAAGCATTGATAAGAATTTTATACCTTGTAGAATCTCCTCAGCAGACATACCGGATGGTGATGCAATATTTTGCGTATGATTTTGTTGGGCCAATACATTTTCTTCTTCTTCCAATTGAATATTTCGACGTTTTAATAGTTGATCCTCTTTTTTTGCTTTTCTCAATTCGATAACTTGACCGGCACGTCTACGCCGCATTTCCTAACAATTTATGAAATACAAGAACAATAATTGTTTGAATAATTTCGTATACATAATTATAAGAAAAAGAAAATTACCTCGCTGTCTTTGCCTTTGTTTTTGTACGCACGAATTCTACTTTCATCAGCCATTTTTGGTCGTTCGGCAAATAAAACTGTAAAGAAAGTCTTCTTTAAAAGAAAATTAGATAAAATTCTTTGATAATACTCAAAAATTCAAAGATACGATTACTAAAAGGCAATTTATCAAAATTTTAGGTTAAATCAGACAATCCAATTAACACTTTACTGATAATTAGTGATTTATATAAATTCAATAAGGTATGTTATTAACTTACAATTAATTTGGAAAAGAATTGAATTCAAATGGATCTTCTTCAGAAATTAAACGAAAATAATTTGTAAAATTACAGCAAAACGAGTATAAAATCAACTAAAAGTTCCGTTGAAGAAAATCTAGTTACCAGACATTTGACCAGACAAATCAGAATTGTGCGTTTGATTTACTGTACCACGATTGGTCGTTTCAAAACTTCAATGTTTTTCATTGACTTTAAAAAACAAAACTGGCACAATTTTATTTAAATTAAATATTATTGAAACTGATTATTAAATTATTGATATTTGATTATTGTATTATCAGAAGTTTCTAAATTAAATATTACAAAATAATTTAGAATTTTTACTTGATATTGATCAAAAAGTTTAAAAAACTACGAATTATTAGGCAACTCAATATACACTAATGTAAGGAAACCAGTGCAGTGTTGCCGGACCTGACGAAAAGCGAAAAGTACATATCTATGGAAAAGTAGCTGCTGATTTACGCGCGAAATTTGAATGTTCAAATCCTTAATCTAGAATTACACATAGAAAACTAACATGATTTTACTGACTTACCCATTGTATTACTCTAGAAACATAGTCGTAGTTATTCAAAATAAGCAAATTAGATTAATATAAAGTTTATTTGAAAATTTAAAGGCAAAAATTAATGTACAGAATATAGGAATATTTTATAAAACATTTTACTCCTTCTTCTTCTTTCTGGGACTCTCATCGTTTGAATCATCACTTTCTGATTTTCTTTTATTACCTTTCTCTTCTTGTTCATCACTATCTTCTTTCTTCTCTTCTTGTTCTTCCTCTTCTTCGCCATCATCTTCATCTTTTTCATCTCCATCTTTATCGTCTTCATTATCATCATTACTAGAATTGCTCAATTTCTCTTCAAATTTCGTTTGGTTCTTTTTAATTTTACTAGCATCAGGACTGTATGCCCATAGAATAATTTCCATATGTTCTTTTGTTGGTAATTCATCTTTCCATAAATCAATTTTCTCATCATCGATTTTTTTCAATAATTTCTTTAATTCACTATTCCTAACAATATCCCATGTTGGTTGATTTTCACCACTAGATACAGTACGTAAATTTTTATAATCACCACCAACATTCTTGTAAGCTTTTAAGAAATTATCCAACTGTTTATTGTCAATTCCATATTGTTTCTTTAATGGTAATAGACTTTTTATTGCTGGCAATGGTAAATATGGACGATTCTCTTTTGATAGATTGTTCTTTTCGAAATTTGACAACCATTCATCGAAAACTGTTAGAGCTTCATTGATATTCTGTAGTTTCTCCTTATCTTTAGTCACTGAAAAAATTCAAAAAAAGAGCGGTAATTATCGAATTTGTGATTGGTTGTTATTTTGTTATGGCGTTAAAATTTAAATTGATTGGCTGTTATTAGGTTACGTCACAAAAATAGCGCCAAATTTCGAATTGTAATTATATTAAAAAAAAACATATTTTTTACATTATTACTTTAACTTACAAGTCAATGTTCGTTTAGCTCGTCCGATAAGACCTTTGATTGCCAATTTTTGATAATCAGGATCTCGACCATCCAAATTCTTGATAGTTTCCAATGCTTTTTCTTTATCTTTAAAACCTAAACCAGGTACTGTATCGGCTTTAATTTCAGACATTTTACACGTAAATTTTAGTTAATTTTTGCTTAAAATTCGTTCTTCAACTAAACAACACCAATTTATGTATGTTTGTGAAAGAGAAAATCAAGAATTCTCTATTAGTAGTAGTGATTCATATAGGAGAGTGAGCGGCACATGGAAACAATATGATTCTATTAATAAAATTGAAGGTCGTAATATTGTTGCTTTATTTAAATAATAGTTTGAACCATGACAAAATATCTATATTCGGTTGATTACGTCAGATTTTCAAATATACAAGGATGAGTTTCTGTGTGTGCATGCAAGTCTGAATAGAAAAGTATAATAATAATAATAATAAATTGTGTCAATAATTTTTTTAAGTAGGGGAGAGGAGAAATCGAAATCAAGTATTTGGAAACATCTATTTTCATCTGTAATGTACAAAATATTTACAAAAAAAATCGCTTATAAATTCTATTAAAGTCATGCTAAAAGTATGAATACGTAAGTGAGTATAAATAAATAATGATGATATCGTTGTAATAATTCGAAAATTATGAGTTTTCTAATTTAAAATTTTGCTAAAAGAATACAAATAGTGACATCTCTTCCTTACTTTAACAACTACTTTTCTTTGTTAAAAATTCCTGTATTTGCCCCATCTGTATACTAATTATTTAGTGGTTGCGTGCAAACAAAGAATACATACTCCATAGAAGCTCAGATCTCGGGGTTTTGTGGTTACCAAACTTTTAGTACCTACCCTGACTCACGAAGGGCGACACTTGTTCAATGTCGGTCGGTCGTCGACACTGTTGCCGACGACGTAGGAAGAAAATCTACTAAATGGTCACGTGATACCCACTAGAAATCCATTTAGTTTATTTTGAAGTCAATATTCCTTTTCTACATCCAAATATGTCCATTATAAATATAAGATAAAAAATTATATAGGTAAATATCTCCAAAAGTTATATTTAATTAGACAAATCAACAAAAAATATTCGAAAAAAAAATCTACCAATTTTCTACTTTTCTACCAGACATTCTACTTTTCTACCAGATTTTCTACTAGACTGAGATTTATCCACAAGACGGGTCGAAATTCCACCAGATCTAATAGAAATTCGCCTGAATCGGCAACCGTGGCCATGAGTTCGGTTGATAAAATCGTCGTGCTTAGCATGTGCTTACCGACATTGAACAAGTGTCGCCCTTCGTGAGTCAGGGTAGGTACTAAAAGTTTGATAACCACAAAATCCCGAGATCTGAGCTTCTATGTAGTATGTATTCTTTGGTGCAAATTATTCGTTGTTATCTATTCATTGAATATGGAGACTTTATTGTGAATTTTAAAATTATGAAATCGCTTCGAAAATCATAATTCTGTTGTTTCTAATTTTCTAGGTAATGGTGGTGGCGGTGCTGGTGGTAGAGTTTGATATAAATTCTGATTTCTCGTATTAGAATTCGTTTGTAAATTCGTTATACTTTCATCGCATGTTACAACATTTTCATCTAATGAATCATGCTCAGATGTTTGACTAAAATCATCTGTACTTTTATACCATTCATTCTCATAGGCTTGTAACCATATTGGATTACTACCTTCCATACTGTGTTTGTTTGTATTTGGAACACGTCCACTAAGTATACTAAGACCACGACCACCATCAATATCACAATCTGTACCAACTAAAATATAATTAAATATATAATTTATTTGTATAAGAAATAGATGGATTGTTTTTTTTTCAATAAACAAACCATAAGCCGTAGCATTTGCTGCTTTTAATTTCCTCTGATACGTCTGTCGTTGATTGATACACAATGCAAGACATAATAATAGAAGTAATAGAAGGAATAATGATGATGCCGTTAACCAGAATGTTGTGTTTGTTGTTTGCATTGCTGTTAATGCCATTGTACTGCCCGGTTGTGTGTCCAAAACGTTGAATTCCTAAGCATGAAAATATCATTTTTAAAGCCCAAAGTAGAAATAATTTAGATTTGGAGGAGGGCAAGTTATAAAGAAAAATAACAGCAAAACTCCCTGGAGATTATTTTAGCAAAATTAGAACCTCGTAGCTTAGTTGGCAGTTTTTTTGACGATATTGTGACTTCCAGAAGCTTGTCAAAGACGTAAAATAAAAAAACTCACTGTTTGGAAGGTCTAAGAGTCATTCTTAGTCGTTTAACGTTTTTTGTTCACTTTTGAAAATCGCGATTTCGTCACAAGCGAGCGGTTTTTGACCGACTTCCAAATAAACTACGTGGTCCCAATTTTACTAAAATATTCTCTGGAGACTGCCCTATAAATGTTTGAAATATTATTCGAATTGCTCTATTAGCTTGGCCGGAAATTTTGCATATTTTTATAGGGTTAGGGAGGGCACGTAAAGACTGGCTCTCCTCGGGGTCTGCTAAATGCCTCTGCGGCCCTGTATATGCATGAAATATCGTTCGAATCGCTCGCCATCTAATTCATAAGAATTGAACACATTTTAGAAAAAGGCTCCCTGTATATTACCTTAAAGAGTTCATCTAATTTTTCAGTATTTTGATCAACCATTCTTAATACTTCGTCGACTTCTATTATAGAATTATCCCGTCGATTCACTAAATGTAAATATAAATCAGTTCTTGTCTTATCTATACTGCCATCATGATTGGCATGTACGCGAAATTCATCAATATTCACAATAGCACCAGTAACATTCCCTAAAATTCTACAAAAAAAAAATTGATTAATTCCTACCTAATGAATTCACATTAATTTCAAACAACTTACTCGCGAAACATTTCGATTCTGTTCCTCAACTCTGGCGCTTGCTGTCTTAAAACAAATCGAACTCGTTGATCTTCACGTAGCAAATAAATAAAAACACGTGCCACATCCTGTAAACCACCAGTATCATTCGCCAATACCATAAAATCAAAATATCCTTTCATGCCTTGTTGTGGATCAAAATTTAATTGTACATCACCAGTATCTTTATCAACAATAAACGGCGGACGTTGTAAATTCTCAAAACCTTCCGTTAATGTCATTTGTACACGTCCAATTAAATAATAAGAAATTTTTGCATTTTGACCATAATCTGGATCGTTAGCCTTCACCTGCATGAATGTTGTACCAAATATTGTTGCTGTACTTACACCACCAGTAAATACACGATGAATAAATGTTGGCGGATTATCATTAACATCCAAAACATTGATGATAATTTTTAATTGTGTATCATCAACCGGATCAAAATTTTGATTATAATCAGGTGTTTTAGAACAATCTTCAGTTGCTTTAATTATAAGTATGTACGTATCACGATCTTCACGATCTAAAGGCTCTGTCGTCTGGAATATAATTAGAGAAATTAATCTTAAAATCTTTTAAATATTAGATAGTTTACAGTTAGAATATGATCGAAAGGGTGCAATTTAAATAATCCACCGTCATTTCCGTTAATAATAAAGTAGCAAATCGGCGGTAGAGGTCCTTCGAATTCTAACTCGTCTCTATCGATTGTATCCGGTAGTAGAATACTCTCAGTATCGGATTGTTGATTTTCTTATAAAAAAAAAACAGTAAAAATAAAGTAATATTGTAATAATAGAATTGTTATTAATACCGGTGAAATTTGCATAGAATTCATCGATGAGGAATTGTGGTAGATAATCATTAACATTGCTAACGTAAACTGTTAAATCTAGATCTGAGCTAAGCGATGTTGGTACACCTAAATCGTATGCTTCTATTCTTATCTATAATAAACAATAATTAATAATTTAAATTCGAGTAAATTTAAGTACGAAAACTGAATACTAACATCGTAAATTTTCTGTTTTTTCCTATTGAGCGGTAAACGTAACTCTAAAATCCCAGAAACTGGTTGTAGATTGAAACTTTTCCAATGTCCAGCTGGATCCGCTTTTAATCGATATCGAACAATACCATTACTACCAACATCTTCATCAGTTGCCATTACTTGTATTAAAGCACTACCAATTGTAGCATTCTACAATAATTACAATTAAAACAATAATGAGAAATCATTGAAATTAAAACAACATACTTCCGGTATTCTTAAAGTTGAATTATGTGGTGGACTTATAAAAACTGGTGCATGATCATTAAAATCCATCACACAAATATTGATGGGTTCCTCAATTAAATGACTCGGCTTACCTAAATCTTGAGCACGCATTATTAATGTATAATTACCATGACGGCCACGTAATGATGTTGTTGTTTTTAATTCAGCTGACCATTCATTTATTTGTTCCAAGAAAAAATAATTTCGATCATTACCATCAGCAATATCAATAATTACTTGTCCATTAGATGTTGCCGGATCATCAGCATCAGAAGCATGAATTGTTGTGATTGTTTGTCCAGATTCATGAAATTCTGTTATGTTGATACAGTTGGATGGTACATGAAGTTTTGGAATGTTATCATTCACATCCAATACTGTTACACTTTAAATTCGTAGAAACAATTAGCATTTAAAAGACAAATAATACAGAATTTTAGCAAAATTAGAACCTCGTAGCTCATTTGGAAGTGGGCCAAAAAGTGCTCTATTTGGACAACAACGCGATTTTCAAAAACACTCCCAATATGTTTTAGAATAAAATGGATTAAAACGAAAAAAATCAATGTTGACAGGATCCTCGAGTCACTGTAAGTCGTTTTGCGTTTTCAGTTCGTTTTTGAAAATTGCGACAATGTTAAAAACGAGTTTTTTTGAGCAATTTTCAAATGATCTACGAGGTTCTAGTTTTGCTGAAATAAACTCGTCCTACAAATCCTTGAAATACTCGCTTGCTTTTTACGATGTAGGAAGGCGTGATAGCGTTATGGAAAAATTGTTTCAGGGTGCAGGAGAAGGGCTATTCTGTTTTGGACAAGCCTGCACCCTTAACAGAGAAATAATAGAGAAACTTACTTGAGATGTTTGAAAGCATTCCGACTCTCACCATTATTAAATCCATACTGATAATTATCCCATGCTTCAATCACTAATAAATAATGCGATTTCTGTTCACGATCTAATCGATCGATTAATTTCAAAACACCTGTATCTGGATCTAAATTAAATTTACCATCGGATGAGAAACGATCTAAAATATAAGTGATTTTACCAAATTCACCAGAATCAGCATCTTCAGCTTCTAATATAGCTATTTGTTGATTAATTGGTGTATCCTCTGATATTAATAACATTCTTGGTTCTAATAAGAAATATGGATTATTATCATTCTCATCTAAGATTTGTATAAATAATTCTGTACGTGATGAACGTGGTGGTATACCTGAATCAGTTGCTTTAACCTAAAATAATAATTTTTTAATTGAAAATAATTAAAAAGAATCAATTAAATACCGTTAAATTTAACCAATTATAGATTTCATGATCAATTCGATTAGCAACAACTAAATCACCGGTATCACTATTTAAATGAATCAATTCCATAAATTCATAACGACCATCTAGACTATAAGTAATTGTTTTATCTTTATCAGCATCATCGGCTATAATACTACCAATAAAAATACCGTTTTTACTATTCTCAGTTATTGAAAATTTATAGTAAGCTTGTCGAAATTTCGGACTATTATCATTAATATCATCAATATGAATTAGAATTGTTGTTTGATCAAATTGTTGGCCAGTCTCTGATGCTATATCTTCAACAATCAAACCCATCCGGATTGTTTCAACAATTTCACGATCTAATTCTTTAACAACTGATAAAACTCCAGTTGTTTGATTTATAACAAAATTTCGACTACAATCAAAATCATTAGGTTTCAATAAAACACCACGTTCATTCTTTGCTTCACATTCATCACGATTAAGATAATATCTTAAAGTAGCTGTACTATCCAAATCTTTGGCTTGTAATTTAATTATCGTTGTACCAACAGGTGTATTTTCACGTATTATAACATTACCAGGTTCATCAAAAACTGGATTCTTATTATTCACATCTAAAATTGTTATATTTACAAGAACAGAACTTTGTAATTGATCATCACCAGTTGCACCATCTAAAGCTACAACATTTAACGAATAATGCAATCGTTTCGGTTGTGTTAAATCAGGATCTAAAGATGCGCCTCTAGCTATTGAAATTATCCCATTTTCAGCATCAATAACAAATTTATCACTAGCACCATTTTGGATGCGATAAACGATCTGATTATTCGGCGATGATCCATCTAAATCGATGGCTTTAACACGTAATATTGATGTACCGCTTGGTATATTTTCCGGTATTGATTCACTATAGAAATGTTCTATAAATTCCGGTGCGTGATCATTAATATCCTGGATGAAAATTTGTAAGGAAACATCCGATGATAGACTTGGTGTACCTAAATCGGTAGCTCTTACTGTTAAATATAACGGACGTATATTATCTGAGGTATTTTCAAACATTTCGAAATCTACGGGTTGTTTTGGTTGAATAATTCCACTAATTGGATCAATGGTGAAATTATTTTGCAATTCACCAAAAAGTGAATATTTTATTTTACTATTGTTTGTACCATTTAAATCAGCATCTCTAGCCTCCACTTTTAACACGTTTTCAAATTGAAGTTTGTTCTCCAACAATCTTGCCTCATAGTGTGATTGTACAAATACCGGAGCATTATCATTAATATCATCAATATTGATGATTAATTGAACCGTATTTCGATTACCATTACCTAAATCATCACGAGCTTCAACAGTTAGATAATGTCGATTGATTTGTTCGCGATCCCAATTAGGACCACCGGCTGTTTTTACCGTGATCACACCAGTAGTTGGATGCAAATTTAACCTAAAATCATTTTAAAATATAAGATGAAAAAGTTGAAATTTATCAAAAATTCTTACAAATGTTCAATACTTCCAGATAAATGCGTATATCGAACACCAGTTGTACCAAAATTACCAGAATCATCATCTAAAGCTTTCACTGATGCAACAGTTGTACCAATATTACAATTTTCAGGTATTGAAACTTCATATATGTCTTTTGTAAATTCCGGATAATTATCATTACGATCGAGAATTTTCACAATTACTGGTACTTCATTGAATTTAGGTTTAAATTTTACAATTTCTTTTGCAATAATTGTCAAATTGATTAATTTAATTTTTTCATAATCGAGAATTGTTGAATTTTTCACTTTTATCATGAATGTTGCTTCATTGATAATTTTCGTTGGTGTAATTTCAAAGATTTCAGCTGCTCCTTTTATATATAGTTGAAATGTACCATTAATACCCTACAAAATGATTTTTTTGTTTTAAATTGTTTTAATAGAATTTTCAACCAACCTGATCATGATCGTAAACTTCCGGTATTCCAATACCAAGAAAAGTTACCGGAGTGTTTACCGGTGCATTTTCGGCAATTTCACATTCATAACGATTACTTTTGAATTTCGGTGTTTCATCGTTTATATCTGTTACCATTACAGTCACTTCAGTTGTGGCGCTTGGCGGAGGCTCAATATGACTTCCCACTTCAGTTGCCTGCCGAAAACATACAAAATCAGCTTGTTAACTAAAAATTTAGGAAAACACAAATTAACTTACACTAATTTGTAGAATATAAGTGCCGGAATTTGAAGATAACGCCTCCCGGTCTAGAACACTACTAGTTCTTAGAATTCCCGTCTGTTCATCAATATGAAAAATATCCGAAATTCTATCAATAGTATTCGATAATAATGAATATTGTATTGGATTATTAACACCACGATCACCATCAATTGCAGTTACTACAGAATCTCTGTTAAATTAAAAATTATAAACATGAAAATTTCGTTGTTAGCTACCTCGAAGTATTGAAGTACCAATGGGGACATTTTCAGCAATTCTAACAACAGATGTAACACGTACAAATTCTGGTGGTTGATCTTCAACATCTTGTACTTTAACTAATAATGTTGCTGTACCAGTATTAACACGTCCATGTTTTGCACGATCTACTGCTAATACTTTTAATTGATGTAATGTTTGTTTCTCATAATCTAATTGACCAACTAATCGTACAATAGCTTTACCATTAATTGTTGCAACACTAAATAATGTGGTATCTTCTGTATCAATTTCTTGTAAATGATAAATAACTTGTCCATAAGCACCTTCATCAGCATCTGTTGCTTCTAAATTTGCTATAATACCAGGTTTTGCATCTTCACGTAATCTTAATGATGATTGATGATTTTTAAATATTGGTATATTATCATTAACATCTTCAACTAATAATAATAAGCTTTGTGTAATATAATTGTTTTGTCCTAAACGGCCGTCTGTTAATGTTAATACTAAAGCATATTCGTCACGCTCCTACAAACATGTAATTATTTAAAAAAATCTGTTTAAAAATCAAATAAAAAGAGAACTTTACCTCACGATCCAATTCTCGGTTGAGATACACTTCAGCCTCATTTGGTGATATGTTGATCACTTTAATTATGTCACTACCAGGTTGTTGTTTAACGCCGAATTTCAATGAATCACCATCGGGATCGATACCGTGCAGTTTATAAATTAGAGACCCTTGAAACATAAGAAAAAATAGGAAATTTTATGTAAACCATAAGGTTTCCAACATACTATAAGTTAAAAATGAATTAAATTTATAATTTAGGATTGTAGATTGGAAAAATCAACCCTTAAATCATCTACACCGAGGTGGTACCGTGTCTCAATTTATAGGTAATTTTGTTCCTATATTCTAATCGTTAATTAAAATGATACCTTTTTGGAGTAATGTGGTTGAAATTATGCCATTTTTCTATCTATTGATCTAATCATCCCCAAAATTGGGGTGATATTAAACCTCTTCACATTGTCTACCGTCCTACTCTGATTACACATAAAATTTGAGGTTATTTTTCTGACATGTAAACAAACGCGCCAATCGTACCAATACAATAGTATCAATCTCACTATAAGTGTTATTATGAAATTAATAGTTTCTGTCTAATTAGGTTGGTAGTAATTTTAAAACTTTATACTACAAAAATGGATTGATCAAGATTAAAAATTGCACAATACACAAAAATATATGCTATGCATATAAAAGAATAGAGAAAAAATAATAAGAAAATTACTAAGATTACAATAAGCCTTTGTTTAAGCGATGACAATCTATCCATAAGAAGTGTCTTGCTTCCAGAAAAGATAACATCGACTTATTATTTAAAATTTTAGGATCTACTGAAGTATCAATTGAAAGAAGTTTAAAAAAAAAAACAGCAATTATGTGACTATTTTGCAGAAGATTTCTAAAGTAGAGTTTCCACTGTGGGCAACAAGATTTGTGCTAGTTTTATTACTAATCGGGGAATTAGATTGGTAAAGGTATTTGTTTTTCAATACTTTTCCAAGATTATGTCCGATTAGCTAACAAATTTAGGATTATGCGGTAGCCCAAAAGTCCGACCCTGGGTCAAGCACAATTGTGATAGAGAATTTGATCTAACAATGAGTAAAAGAATCAAGAAGGCTCCAAGTGTTTAATCGAAGCAATAGACGAGAAACTGAGTTATCGCTAATTGCTAACATTACAGGAGGCCAAATTATTACCTAATTGATTTGATTTACAAGCAAGATTGTATTATTTTAGGACTCCTATTAAATTATAATGTTTTATCAATAAAACAACAATGGAAATCATAATTTGTCTGGATGCTAACAGGGCCGGCCCGATGGCGATGCGAATAGTGCAAACGCACAAGGGATTCGCGCCACTAACTGATCGATTTTACTTTCGTTTTAAACGAAATTTAAATCAGAAGTTCATTAAAAAATATTAAAATTTCGATATTGTCCAAAACGGCCGTTTTTTTGAGCAACTTTTGCTAAGATCTTATACAGGGACGCCTCTACAAATCCTTGAAATATTCGAATTTCTCGCCAAGTAATTGGAGTTTCATAAGAATTGACCACATTTAAAAAAGTCACCCGGTATATGTAGACATTACGACTTTTTGGAACTAGTAATGTTATTGAAAATATTTGCAAATTATCTCTAATTTCGTGTAGAAACGATAAGATTAGAGGTGTATATCAACTTTTTCTTCAATTTTTGATAACAACGGAACAAAGGAAAAATTATATAACGTTCTTTTGTAGACTTGTCTGTGCCCGTCTTTTATTCATTTTAGTTTTGAATCTCAAAGTGTTAACACGCTTGTGTCAAATTTAAAAATAAATTTTAGTCTTGTAAAATAAAGTGAATAAAGTGATAATAAAGTGCAGTGTGTGTTAGTGGTGGTGCTTTATTGATGGAAGGAGTTAGTCATCCCATGGAGATGCGCACTACAACCTTCATCGAAAGGGTAATTCGAGATATTTAAACTATTATTCTAAAATTACTAACTTTTTCTTTTCTTTTTATCTAATTACAGTAGGTTCGAACAGCGTGGGACAGGAGCTAAGATGCAGTTAAGTAGTAAGTACCTTTTTGGATTTATCACACGATTTTATACAACAATTATTTATTAACATAAATTTAAAGTCGAAACTTATCAATTTTACTACTCAAATCGATATTTAGACATAATAATTGGTATAATCATCTATTAAATTACGCGTTATAATTAACAATAGGCGGTCACATAAAATGATTAAATTTTTTGATAGGTACTTTGTAGGTACTTGTATAGGATCGCTCAGATTTGTTCATTATGTAACAAATCTTTTTATACGATTAAATGCCTTGTTAGGTACTTTGTAGGTACTTGTATGATCGCTTGATCACTTGATCACTCAGATTTGATCATTATGTAACAAATCTTCAACGATTAAATTCCTTGTTAGGTACTTTGTAGGTACTTGTATAGGTTCACTCAGATTTGATCATTATGTAACAAATCGTTTTAAACGATTAAATTCCTTCTTAGGTACTTTGTAGGTATTTTTTAAACTTTATAGGTACTTTCAAGCACATGTACAAGATAACCACTCACACGGAACTATTTTTTTAGCACTCTCTTCGTTGGTATTATTGACTTTAAAAACTTTTGTTTGGATCTTTGATAATGGTTGGCAGAATCTGATTATTATTATCACTATCTCTCTGTCTTTTCTACCGACGGAAAATGACTGAAATTGTCCAATTAAGTACAAGTTTAAAACTTGAAAAAGGGGCCACAAGTAAAGCTTTGATGCTTTGATCTCGATCTCTCTAGCTTTTAAAGTCGAAGTGTCAGTTAATGACAGAAAATACAAAAAAAGTGCAATTAAGTACAACTTTAGGGTTCGTAAAAGGTGTCACAAGTAAAGTTTTGATGCTTTGAAATCAATCTTTACTATTTTTTACCCTCAAAATGACGATTAATGACTATAAATACTGAAATTGTTAAATACAAGCTTAAGACTTGAAAAAGATGCCATAAGTAAAGCTTTTATGCTTTGATCTCGATTTCTCTACCTTATAAAGTCGTAATGTCAGTTAATGGCAGAAAATATAAAAAATGTACAACTAAGGACAAATTTGGGGTTCGTAAAAGGTGTCACAAGTAGGTAAAGCTTTGATGCTTTGAACTCGATCTCTACTATTTTTTACCCTCGAAATGACAATTTACGACTAAAAATACTGAAATCGTCCAATTAAGTACAAGTTTAAGACTTGGAAAAGGAGCCGCAAGTAAAGCTTTGATGCTTTGATCTCGATCTCTCTACAAGAAGGTAAAGTTTTGATGCTTTGAACTTGATCTCTACTATTTTTTACCCTCAAAATGACAATTTATGATTAAAAATACTGAAATTGTCCAATGGAGTACAAGTTTAAGACTTGGAAAAGGTGCCACAAATAAAGCTTCGATGCTTTGATCTCGATCTCTCTACCTTTTAAAGCCGAAGTGTCAGTTAATGACAGAAAATACGAAAAAAAATACAATTAAGTACAAATTTGGGGTTCGTAAAAGGTGTCACAAGTAGGTAAAGCTTTGATGCTTTGAACTCGATCTCTACTATTTTTTACCCTCAAAATGACAATTTATGACTAAAAAAAATGAAATTGTCCACTCAAGTACAAGTTTAAGGCTTGGAAAAGGTGCCCCAAGTAGAGCTTTGATGCTTTGACATCGATCTCTCTTCCTTTTAAAATCAAATTGTCAGTTAATGACAGAAAATACTGAAACTGTACGATTAAGTACAAGTATAAGACTTGTAAATGGTGTAACAAATAAAGCTTTAATGCTTTGAACTCGAACTCTCTTTATCTTTTGGGTTGATGCTTTGAACGTTTAGCACACATAAATCGCGATTCGGTACAATAACTCCTTTACATTATTTTTTAATGGTGAAGTTGAGTTATTCGATTTTTCGAAACGAACCGTGTTACAGTGAAAAGTGTTTTAATATGTGCTTATGTAATTCTCATAGATAAGCATACATGCTAATTTTGAAACGGTAAGTAAGTAGATATTATAAAAATTTACTTTAATTTAAATTTTATTTAATTTCAGGATACAATTTATCATTTTGTTTCAGATATTTAATAATTGTTGATTTTTTAAGGTAATTTCTCTAATTTTATTTCAAGTTTTAATTTATGACTTTATTTTTCAGATATTTAAAAATTTTCAGGTAATTTTCTTGTAATATTTTCCATTTTTATCCATTATTTCTATCTACTTCTTAATCTATAATTGTTTTATATTTCAGGTGCATTTTTGTGAGTATTTTTCTATTCTTTAATGCATCTTTTTCAGGTCGTGTATATTTTCATCCATAACTTTTTTAATTTTCAGGATTTTGTAATGAATTTTTTTAATTCTATTATGTTTCAGATAATATAACTGTCATCCAGATCGTCAACTTTAGTCCTTTAAAATCTCCCATTATCCCGTCACAAATCCATTCCTTTATCAAATTTTACATTTTTTTTTATAAATTTTAATGATTTACTCGTAAATGATGAGAGTATGAAAGTGAATGTCATGAAAGCAAATATTCGTAGGATAATTCAGGGATTTTTTTTTTTATTATTATTATTAAACCAGATCAACAGCAAGGCTGTTATACATAGTTTTTTTGATTAAGTAACAAAATGACAGAAAAAACATATATGTCTCAGTAATTTTTATCTTTCCTCGAACTGTATTATGTCTTGAGGTAGTCTTCTTTTTAATCTTGTGTGGATGTTCTTTCTCCCTAGGTTATGATGTGTTGGATTGTCTTCTAATTTTTCATAGAATTTTTTGACTATTTTTTCAATGTATTCTTTTATCGTTGATTGCCCTAGTTCATCCATAGGTAATTAGTGATCTAATCTTTGAATTATATATTAATAGTGAGCATTTTAGTTTTAGAGTGGATTTTCTATTAATAATTGGGTAGAGTTGTTGGAGCCTATTGTATGCTTGATTTAATTTGCAATTAATGTGATATTTCCAAGTTAGTTGGGTGTCCATGTAGATACCGAGATATTTAACAGCTGTTTCTCGTGCAACCCATTCTATGGTTTGTCCATTGATTACCAATTTTTTGCATTGCTTGATTCTTCTCAGAGTGAAGATTCTTGCTTCACACTTATTAATGTTGATGCTTATACACCATTTTTTAAAATAATTTTGAATTTTATTAAATTCTGTTTGTAACCTTGTTATTGCGTTGTTCAGATCTTCGTCTTGTGTAATAATAACCGTATCATCAGCATACATTGCCAACGCTGTATTTTCTGGTTGTGGTATGTCGGAAAGATAGATATTGAATAGTGTCGGGCCAAGTATGCTTCCTTGTGGAACGCCAGCTTTAATAGAACTAGTTGCGCTTTCTTTATTGTTAATTCTTACTTTGAATGTTCTGTTTTCAAGAAATGAAGATATTACAGCACTTAAATACTCAGGCAGTTTCAGATTAATTAGTTTGTATTTGAGACCATTTAGCCATACTTTGTCGAATGCCTGTGCCACGTCTATGAATAGAGCTACAGTGTATTTTTTTTCTTCAAATCCTTGCTCGATTAATTCGGTTATTCTTGCCAGTTGATGGATAGTTGAATGTTGTTTTCGAAAACCGTATTGTATTGCTGGTATTACATTTCTATCTTCTATTTCGTTTGTTAATCGGTTTTGTATAATTTTTTCGAAGACTTTTGATAATGTGGTTAATAAACTTATAGGTCTATAACTATTTATTTGGTTTTTGGGTTTACCTGGTTTTTGAAACAGTATAATTATGGCATGCTTCCATGTGTTGGGAAAGTATCCTATTTTTAAACATGAATTAAGCAAATTACGTAGTAATTTAATTGAGTTTTCACCTAAATTTTTAAGTATTTGATTTGTAATTAAGTCGTGACCTGGTGATTTACGTGGGTTTAGATTTTGCAGTATTTCTTCTAATTCTGTGGTTGTTATTAGTTTAGCCGTTTTGATAATTGGCAAATGCGTTTCTTGTATGTGGTGATTAAAATTTCTGTTGCTTTCTGGAATTGGCGTAGTGAATGTTTTTTCTAGATGTTTTGCAAATATTTGAGCTTTCTCACTATCGGTATAATAGATATTCTGATCTTCTATAATAATGTTGGATATGATTTCAGGCTGCTTCAGTATTTTTTTGGTAGTTCTCCACATACCTGGATCGTTTGGCTCAAGCTGTTCAATGGCGACAGCGTATGAATTGTAGTAGTATTTATCCAATTCTCTTTTTATTTGATGTGTTCATCTGTTAAGTGTATTTTTTATTTGTGGGTTTCTTGTTCGTTGCCATTCTCTTCGAGCCGTTGATTTTTGTTTGATAAGGTTAATTATATACTGAGGTGGGGTTTGATAATCAGTTTTTCTATACGTTTTTTTTTTGGATTACGGCTTGTCCAACACATGCTTTAATTTTATCAACAAATTCATCAATAATTAAGTCGATTTGATTGATATTGTTACAGTCTGTAGTCTCTATCCGGTATTCTTCTAAGATCTCTTTGAACAGCTTCCAATCCACCATTCTATTTACTAATTTTGGTGGCGCCTCTTTGTATGTTGGCATAATTATAAATGATATAATCACTGGCAAATGGTCAGAGTCCATTTCGTTTATGACTTCTTGATAAATTTGTTTAGAGAAGTTTTTCATTACTATTATATCAAGTATATCAGAGTCATGATCAGATCTATAAGGGTAATATGTGTGTTCTTCAGGCGCATTAACCTGGTATCCATTTGCTTCACAAAGATTATTCAATTTGATTCCACTTGGATTTGTTGCTCGGCAGCCCCAAAATGTATTCTTACTATTGAAATCACCAATGGTGAGTGTACCAATACTGTTGCTAAATATCTTGTGAAAGTCCTCTTCAATAATGTTTTTGTTCGGTTGTTTGTACACTGCAGTGATATTAATATTTTCATTATTTTGCATATTTAGTCTAATACTAACACTCTCTAAGTTTTCAGTTATGATTTCAGACTCTTGACTGTGTGATAGATTCCGTTTGGCAAGTATTGCTACTCCACCAGAAGCTATGTTAGCTAGTCGATCTTGACGATGAATAGTGTATCCTGGTATTCTAAATACCTCGTTAGGGAGTAAATGGGTCTCTGTTATGCATGCTATATCAATTTGATACCTTGACAAAAAGGATATAAGTAGGGTTCTATTTTGTTTTATTCCATTTACGTTCCAGTTGAGGATTTTTAGATTTTTGATATGATGTCTTTGATTATGGACTATTGATAAATTGCGGTATTATATTATTGATGACGTAAGTTTTGATTTGAGGTAAGTATTGACTGATAAGGTCTTTTACAATATTTAAAATGCTCTCTATTAAGGAGTTGGTAGTTGAATTTACATTTGTTTTTGTTTTTGTGACTTCTGCATATAATCGGTTAGTAGTATAATTTGTCTTTGAATGACTTACAGGGGAAATGTGTTGTTTTCGTCTGGGATTCATTTTTTCCTGTAGCTCTTTGTAGTACTTGCACCCTCGATAGCTTGCAAGATGTTTTTCATTATAATTAGCACATGTTGGGTCGGTGCTTTGTTCTTTTGTGCAGTCCGTGTAAAAATGAGGGCCTGCACATTTGACGCATCGCGGTTTTATTTGGCAGTAATTTTTGGTGTGTCCAAATTGTTGACAGCGATGACATTGTGGGATTTCCCTTGATTTTCTTCTCGCCTCTACGCTAACTATTGAGTTTAGTAGCTTATTTGCTTCAAATATTTCTTTCGCTTTTTCATTGTTTGTTAAGCTCACTGCGCTTAATGGGATCGGTTTTTTGTTGTAATTCAGTAATCATGTTACTGATATGATAGGTAGCTTCCCCTTTAATAATTCTTCTTTAATATCATATTCTGTCAGTGATATCGGTATGTTTCTAATTGCTACTTGTTTGTCGTTAGGATTTTGAAATGTGTGATATTCGATATTATTTTTGGTGTAAAATTTAGTTAAATTTCGAAAATCGTCCATATTTGATAGATTAATTCGTAGATATTTGTTGTTTGATAGTGTTGTATAGTTTTTATCACTAACGAGTTTGTCAATGTCGGCGATGATTTCTTTATAATTCGTTGCATTGTGCAAGTATATAGGTGGTATTTTTATTTTTTTTTTGTTGAGTTGTATTAGTATTTGTTTGTTGGGGGTCTTCTTGCAAGTTGTTATCTTCGGAGACAATCTTATCCAGATGTTGTGGGAGGTAATATTTATTTTGTTTCAGTTTGTCTTCATAATTCCATGTATATCTTTTTTGTACCTCGTTTATCGAGGGTGATAGTTGGTCTGCTTTGCGCTTCCCTTGATTATTACTTTTATTATTGTTCATTTTGACGCTTTTTAAAGGTGAGGCGTCAAACCTTAATCACTATGATAATTAAATCGCACCTGTGAAGCCGAAATTCGTACGAACTAACGTTTAAACTCTAGCACGGCTAGTATGCGACTAGGGAATTTTGTGGTACGAATATTTGTTCTCTTGACCTCTTCACTTTTCTATTGAAACGGTACACAACTTACTAACATTATATAGATATAATATTGGTTATAGATTATAAGGGTTGTGTTTTTGTGTGTAATTGTCTGGTTTTCACTAACATTGGTGGCAGTGGTGGATATATCTAGCACTACATAGTGGATTAGGCCTACAGGGGATACCACCATAAAAAAAACGCACCTTGTGCTTTACCTCACAGGTGGTGTGGAAAGAAGCACGAATACAATTTTTCCAATTCTGATATTCATCAATATCTTTATAGAAGTTTTCTCTACATTAAGTTCATAGATTAGGTGTGTGTAAACAGCGATGCTCTGTGGTCTTGGAATTTTTGAACAACGCTACAATTTGGTGACAAAATGAGTACCTACAGCCAAAATTTGGTAAGCATCTCTTTTTAACAAACACAATACGAGCTTTCTTTTTAGAGTAATGTAAGAATATTTGTGCACCTTAGAGATTGATAACGAGGACCGTGCCCAAAAATTAATGGCAAAATTATTTAATGCAAAAATATTTTTGTAAGTTAAGCTTGCACAGAGCCCCACTTTTGTTCAAGCCGGCCCTGGATTCTAAATTAATTAACACCTGTAACACAAAGACAACGATTTCAACACCTTAAAATCTCTCAATGAATATCTGAACGGATGTTCTCTGTAATCGGAGATTTTGTTAAAGAATTTAAACCCTCTACAAAACAACCTGAATTACTGAAATTGTCGAGCTTCTTTAATTAAAAATCTGCAAATATTTTTACAGGTGATCTTTACAAGTTTATTCAAGCTTGTAAGAGAAGCAAATAACTTTAAGAATCATATGTTGATTGATATTATTTCGTTCAAGTTCAAGGACAACGACAACAACAAAACATAATTAACACGAATAGAATTATGTTTTGTATTTCTTTCACAATTCATTTTACAATAACCTCGTAAATTGATACAATCTAACAAGTTAATTACCGGTTCTTTATTTTCCTGTTCTTATGATTTGCATAAAATATGGGTTATTTTTTTTGAATTTATTGAATTTGAACTTACCTACAGGTGTTTCATCGCCTTCTTTCAGTCTTAAAACAATTTCACTTTGATCATCAATCAGAAATCTAGGTGGTCGATTTGTTGATACAATATTAACACAAATACACAATTGTATAAATAGCAAATATTTGAATTTGATTTTAATAAAATGTCCATAAAACAAATTTCTTGAATTCTTTATTAATTTTCTACTATTATGACCCATTTTTTTTTCGTATATTTTTATTTTCGTGATAATTTATACTGTTGTTGTTTGAACTCGTAAGATGGTGAGTTTTCCATTATAATGCACGAGTAGATTTGTGTCGTCTTCATGGTCTTATTGTATGTTCTCTACTGACTGATTTCCAGGTGATCTTATTTTTTTATCGTCTTCTACACATAAACATATCCTAGATGTATACTTTCACTAAAACAATAAATTATTTCAATATTTAACAAATAGTGGTGAAAATTTGATTGATTGATTGATTGATTGATTGTCGCAAATAGAGATGTTAAGTTTTCTATTATCCTCTTTTTGACCTCGAAATACTTTCAATTATCGAGAGGAAAACTGTTTTATTGAACGTTTAATTAATTATTGTTTGAAATACAAAGAGATGATAGCTCTCCGTTATGGTTTACCTATGGTAAATACACTTCAAGTATTTCAAGTGTATCGAATCGTAATTGTCGGACAATGACCACTGTGTAGTAGGTGTTTTTTTTTAAGATTTAAACAAAGATACAATTAAAAACAATAAATAAATAAATTGAAATAAAAAATTTTTATTTTTTTAAATAATTCCCACGGTTGTTTTTTGTCAGCTCTTCCTTTGTACCTAAATATTTCATAATAGAGATGAATGCATTAAAGTATAACAATGTTAATGAGGAAATAGCGATATCTCCTTTATTGTGCAAGTTTTATTAATGATTAAAATTTTTTTTTGATATTACATTTTAATTAAGTCGATGTAAATTCACGTAGAAAGTATTACATCATGGATTTTTCTTCGATAGTTTAGTTTGCTACTGGTATATGTATAAAGGGAATACTTGAATGGCTATTAAATTTCCAAATTGAGCAGAATTTTTACCTTAAATCTCGTATTTTTGCAACACTGAAAATCTAAATAACAAAAATTAACGAATCCATTTCCCGCGTCAGACTCGTTAATTAATTTACGATAGGATTGCTCTAAAAAAATTGAATCGTTACAGATCAGTGTTGTTGTGGCTTTTTCTTTAAATTTCCATTTTTCTGCAATTATTTTCGTTGTGTAATTAGTGGACAGTGGAATAAACAATCAAGTTATAATAACGAAAATAAGAAAGTTCCATAAAAAACATCTGTCCATCAAAAAAAATTCAGTTTATTTTTTTTATATTCTAAATAATTACACCTAATCGATATGTGTCTGTTGAAGAGCTGTTGTAATACTTTTTTCTATAATAAAAAGATTCAAATTAAAAATGAATCAATAGAAAGATTCATATGTGAGATAAGCAGAGATATTTACAATCTCTTCTGAATTCTATGCGAATATCTATGAAAAATAGTAATAAAGTCAAAATTAATTGGTGAAATTCATTATTTCCGGGTCACTATAATCTATAGAAAAGCAATCCTACAATTTTTTGAACTTCTAATAGATTACTAAAGGAAATAGTTTTTTAATGTTCTTAATCCGTTATTAATAATCTGTAGAACCTTAATTTCGATATTATTAAGAAATTCCTAAGAAATCCCACTATAATTCTTGTTTTAATCTATTTCCTTCACTTGTAAACAAAAACAACAACAAAAAGGAAAATTATTTTTTCAATTTATAGCTTTAATTTTCGAGGAAATAGTTCAAATAAGTAGGCAATCTTATTAACAACAGAAAACTATTGCTTTTCAACTCATTTCGATTACCAATGTATGCAAATTCACTTATTTTCTACTAACCGTACTAGAATAAGGCTCATTCTGTTACGGATTTTCATTCTACACAACTCAATCTTTAAATTAAATGTCTTCTAATTTTATTAAATAACCTGATTTTTTGGGTGTCAATTATTTAGGAGAATTTCACTACTTACAAGATTTTCTTTATTTACACGTATCTGATTTGGACAATTTTCCAACTGGGTTAATTTCGTGTAATTTGTTAACTTATCTATATATGAAATTAAACTAGATCTCTATTTCACTTTTCAATTTAGATAGAGCATAGAATTTTCTGTGCTTTTTCTCTTTTTGTGTTATTATCTCAATTTTTCCAGGCAAAGATCTTGTAATTGCACAACTATGTCAATTTTTCTTTTTTTAATCCATTGCTTAAATGTAATAATAAGCTATTACATGCCCAAATTGGTATCTTGTCATACTCTACTGGATAGTTTTTAAGAACTTCTCTCTATTTTTTTTATTTTGTTTTTGTGGTGAACGTAAAAAAATCGATCCATAACAGAGATCTAGAGCACTAATTAATTGTGATAATAATAATATAAAACTATAAAGGAAATCCGCCAAAAATTCAAGGTAGGTGCGAAAAAGATTTTTAGAAAAATGACGGCCTAGTTTTGAGCACATACACCGATAATAATCCTAATTATTATTTTGCAAAATCGATAATTCTTATAAGGAAAAGTTTAATAAAATTACAGCAGTTCTAATTGTGAAATGACTATAATTTCGTGCATGTTTGACACCGTTGCATGCTTTAAAGTTAAAGTTTTGTTGAAATGGTTTTGTTATGTCTTTCAAGAACAAGCAATAATAATAACAACATTGTTATTTTTTTAGAACATTTCCTCGATTAATCACAAAATTCCATCATTATAAATTGTTGTTATTCAATTTTTAAACAAAACCATGAGACTCTCCAATGTTAATTAAATTATTGTCTGTGAATTATGTCTGATTCTAGTTCCATCACCATATCGTATATACCAACTTTACACACAATAAAAACTGAATTGTTATCATCGATAATTATCAAAGGTAAATGACAATGACTGAGTCCGGAGGTCATTGGCAATATTTAAAATACAACTAGGGGTGATTTACCGGACGTAAATTCGAGGAAGTGAAGTCATGAAGCGCACAAAACTCATGTTTGTTTTTTGGTTTTTCACCCATAAACAACAATAAAAGAATCTGAATTTAAAATTAGACTATTTAACAGTAATTCCTTGATATGTTTTATTAAATTCTCCTCTTATTTAAATCCGAAAAAATAACCGCTACAAGGAAATAATCTTCATCGTGTATTGTTTGAATATTCAAAGACGTGCAGTCAAAGAATACAAATACCATATGTATTCTTTGGTGCAGTAGTGCGCTGAAATTATAGAGCAAAACGAATTTGTTAAAAGAATTTTTTAAATCATTTATACGCAAAAATCTTGCTTTGTTATAATTAATACCGGGTGAGTCACGTACGACGAAAATTTCTTATAGCAATTCCCATTATTTGACGAGTGATTCAAAAATATTTCAAGGATTTGTAGAGGAATCCTCAGAGAACATTTTAGTAAAATTAGAACCTCGTAGCTTATTTTTAAGTTGGTCAAAATACGTTTGTTTTTGATAAGGTCGCAATTTTTAAAAACGAGCTAAAGCCGCAAAATGATTCGAGGATTCTTCCAATATTGATTTCCTCGTTTTTCTCCTTTGCATTTTAGAAAAAAACACGAAACATTACCACCTATTCTAGAATAATAATTAATTAATAACAATTAAGGTACACGAAAAAATTCAATGTTGGGAAGATCCTCGAGTCACTAACAATAAGTCATTTAAGTGAAAATCTTGACATTGGTGAAAGCAAACGTTTCCTGATCAACTTCAAAATGAGCTACAAGGTTCTAATTTTCACAAAATGATCTGCAGTTACTTTCCTCCAAATCCTTGAAATATTTTTCGAATCGGTCGTCAAATAATGGGAGTTGCTGTAAGAACTTCTCGTCTTAGGTGACTCATCGGGTATAGACATATTTGCATATAATTCGGTTATAACGAACCTGGCTTTAAATAACCAATCCGACTTTCTTTTTTATTATCATTTACAATTATTAGTAGTTGTTTTTCTTTTAATTTAATTATACTTACGTGTGTCAAATTATTGATTGATAGTGAGACGAGACAGATGTTTGTACTTATGTAGCAACTGGAAGGCATGTTCTGGATTACTTTCTTTAATAATTTCCATTTCTAATTTAAATACTTGATTTTAAACACATGGAAATTGTCTCATTTTACTCTCTTATCAATAAATAAATAATAATAAATTGTTCGTTTAATTTAAACGAAATTTATTGAAGCGTTTCAGGATTTTCTCTATATATACGGATGTGTTTATTATCGACCAAATAAATTGATATCATTAAAAATAATAATGATGATGATCATAGAGAAAAGATCGCTAATAATTCAAAATAGTGTCAATTACAATTTTAATTACAACCGTTATTTTTCATAGTCTATTTGAGTTGATTATTGTTGAGCTAATCAATAATTTTTTAATTTTTTCAAAAAAATAAAAAACTCACCTATTTGATTTTTGAAAATTTAAATCTACGTAAACTTTCACAGTTGCACAGTGTGGTATAACACAACTTTTCCCTGAAAAATACACCGTTTTTCACACAATTTTCAAGCGACTTTATTTGATTTGTTGTTGTTTGAAATGGTTGAAAATTCGACTGAAAGACTGACAACTACCGGTGTTGCTTTTTCGAATAATAAAGTAGAACGGCCACCACTGCGTATCGTGTGTTTCGTTCGTGTGTATGTATGTTTTTTTTTTTAAAATTTTAATGAAACATTGAAACTGTTTTAGGGGGAGTTCTTCATGCGTATCTTGAACGCATGCATTATTTAATTTATTCTTGTTTTTTATTTCACTTCTCTTTATACACACTCTTGTAAATTGTTAAGAAATTGTTGAAATTGAAAAGAAAATTTTACAATTGAATTGTTGAAAATCTTTTAGAAATCTAGACTGTGATCAATTAAAAACGTTGAAATTTTTGATACAGTTCTTGTAGATGTTTTCGCTAAATTTTCTGTTGTTTCTCTATTATGAAATCGTTTAGTCAAAACAATCACGAAAAAATTAAAAAGAAAAATTTATTATTAATTAAATTAATATTAATGTAACATTGATAAAAGCTTCAAAAAAGCTCTCGATAAAAGCGAATGTCTGTGAAATTATGCAACTAATTAAACACAAACGCTGAAATGATTTCTGTATAGATTTCAGATGAATTTACATAGAATTAAGCGATTTTACTTAATAACTGTAGATGCGTTTATTTAATTTATTTTTTCATAAATTTCTTTAAAACTTTCCACTTTTTCTATAAAACAAAATTAACAGCGTTGATTATTTGAATTCGTATGAAAGTCAGGGCCGGATTTACGTATCTGTTGATGGTAAATGGTATCGTTTTTCGGGTCCCCTATCTACTTGTCCGAACAAGACAAAAACTTGAAAGCTTATCTTTGGGAAAATTCGAAAAATTGGGAAAAGTTCAAGGCGAATTTTCCGGGAAATGTCAAAAAACTCCCAACAACAGTGGTACACTTACGGGCACATAAAAGAGACCGACTCTTGAGCGAGGAATGTCATATTTTTCGGTTCGTGTAAGTTAGGCTCTTTCTCTCGTCAGCGGAAGAAGGTGAAGAGGTAGGGAGTTTTGTAGCCAGTTTCCTCTATAGCAAATTTGTAGAACCACCTTTTTTAGAGAAAGTTATAATTTACTAAGTGGTCTCTTTTATGTGCTCGTGAGGGAACTATCAGATATTAAACAAGATATTGTACAGTTCTTTATCTTTAAAACTGTACAACAAATATCTTGGAATGAAAATTTTGACGCTTTCATTGAATTTTCCGGAAAAATAGCAAGCCCATCGGAAAATGTTTTGGAGATTTGGAAAACGCGTTCAATTTGTTATCTACTACCTAATAATAGTTGCCAAATAATATTGGCTAAGGGACGATTTCACTAACATTAGTTAATTGCAAGCCTAATGAACAGTTAAAAACAATCGTTGCTGTGATTATAAAAATCATTTTCTATGACTTATATGTTCGTTAAAATTTGACAGAACTTGGTGAAATCGATCTTAAGTTATGTCGAGTTATGGGAAAAAATATATATTAGAAACAGGCTCCAAGATTTTTGTCTGAAATTCAAAATATTGCCAAAATTTACCAAGACGGAAAATGGTTTCAAATGACCCGTTTTAACGTTGGACTGTTGCGATTCGTATCAAACTCCTATTAGTTGGCGAGAGATTCAAAAAATATTTCAGGATTCTATACGAGGGTGGCTAGAAATCATCTTATCAAAATTAGAACCTCCTAGCTTATTTGGAAAGTAGTCAAAAACGCTCGTTTTGGATAAGGTTACGATTTTCAAAAATTAGGTGAACACGTAAAACGACCAAGAGTGACTCAAAGGTCCTCCCAATATTTTGTTTTTTTTTCATTTTTCTCAATTCCATTTAAAAAAAAATGAGAAACATTCCTACCTGTTCCAGAACAAAATGGAAAAAACGAAAAAAATCAATGTTGGGAGCATCCCGAGTCATTCTAAATCGTTTAACGTGTATAACTCGTTTTTGTAAATCGCTACATTGTCAGTAACGAGCAATTTTTGACCAGCTTCAAAATAAGCTAAGATTATCTCTAAACATCCTCCTATAAATATTTTTTGAATCGCTCGCCAACCAATATGAGTTTCGCATGAATCACGTTCTTTTAGAACAACAGGGCACTATTTTAATGTCTAACAAAAGCGAAATATCAATGACTGATTGAAGTTGACATTTTTCTGACACCGAACCAAATAAGCTGCAATGCAGGCGTTTGAGAAAATAGTACAGTTTTTACTATACAGGGTGTTTGGTCTAAGTATGGTGAGTTCTAAGAAACTCCTATTAGTCGATCAGCGACCAGTATTTTGAGGATTTGTTGAAGAGTCCCTAGGGAACATTTTAGCAAAATTAGAACCTCATAGCTCATTTCAAAGTTGGTCAAAAAACGATGGTTCTGGACAATGCCGCAATTTTAAAAAACGAACAAAACACACAGAACAACTAAAAATGACTCGGAGTCCTTTCCAACATTTATTGTATTCCAGAGAAAATACAAAATATTTGCACCTGTCCCAGAATAAGATGGAGAAAAACGAAAAAAATCAATTTTGGAAGGATCCTAAAGTCATTCTAAGTCGATTTGCGTGTTTAGTTCGCTTTTGAAAATCGCTACATCGTTAGAAACGAGCGTTTTTCGACCAATTTCCAAATGAGCTACGAGGTTCTAATTTTGCTAAAATGATCTCTAAAGACCCCCTACAAATCCTTGAAATATTTTTCGTTCGTCGACTAGTAGGAGTTTTTAAAACTCACCACACTTAGACCAAATACCCTGTATACTCCGACTTTGGTGAAACTCCTATTAGTTAACTGGATATTCGAAAAATATATTCAAAGATTTATAGGAGGATCCTAGAAAGCATCTTTCCTAAGGAAAATTAGAACCTTGTAGCTCATTTACAAGTTGGTAAAAAACACATCAACATTTTCAAAAATGAGCAAAACTTGTTAAACCACTCGTCGACCTTCCTCAACATCGATCTTATTCTGAAACAGGTGGAAATGTTTGGCGTTTTTCTCTAGAAAGCAGTGGAAAGAAAACGGGAAAAGCACTGTTGGGAGGGTCCTCGAGTCATTCTTAGTCGTTTTACGTCCTTAGATTATTTATGAAAATCGCAACTTTGTCCAGAACGATCGTTTTTGACCATCTTCCAAGTGAGCTATGGCGTTCTAATTTTGCTGAAGTGTTCTCTTTTATAAATCCTTGAAGATTTGTCGAATTGGCCGCCGAGTAGAAATTTCACACCTCATACGACTCGTTTACGTTTCAAAAAAGCAGCTCTGTATAAGCGTAAAGATGCCATACAAAGTGAAATTGACCACTACGTTTTACGAAATGTAAATGCACCAGATATAAATAATTAATTTTATTTTGCACCAGATACATATATCAAATTATATAAATTTAGCATTTGTTCTCATTTTATTTACTTCAATAATAATCTATAACAAATAAGAAAAGAGAAGGATACATATTTACAAGGAACTTGAAATTTGCCTATTATAGGTATAAGACATTGATCTGTATTGTAGGTATTAATAAACATAAATACATAAATAAGCGACTAATTTTCCTAAAAATTGGTCAAATCCTTCCTGCAGGAAGGATCTGAAAAATAACCAATCTAATCTAAATAAGCTATATGAATAATTTTCTTCTTCATTTACACAAATATATTGAAAACTATCTTTTTTTCCACATACAGGGTGTTTGGTCTAAGTATGGTCAGTTCTAAGAAACTCCTATTAGTCGACGAGTGATTCGAAAAATATTTTAAGGATTTGTAGGAGGGTCCTTGAAGAACATTTCAGCAAAATTAGAACCTCGTATCTCACTTGGAAGTTGGTCAAAAACCGCTCGTTTCTGACGATGTAGCGATTTTTAAAAACGAACTAAACACACGAAACGACTTAGAATGACTTTAAGATCCTCCCAAAATTGATTTTTTCGTTTTTCTCCATTTTATTCTGGAACAAGTGGAAATACTTCGTATTCTCTCTGGAATACAATGGAGAAAAACGAAAAAAATCAATGCTGGGAAGGTCTCTGAGTCATTTTTAATTGTTGTGCGTGTTTTGTTCGTTTTTAAAAATTGCGATATTGTCCAAAACGATCGTTTTTTGACCAACTTTGAAATGAGCTACGAGGTTCTAATTTTGCTAAAATGTTCCCTAGCGACTCTTCTACAAATCCTCAACATATTTTTCGAATCGCTCGTCGACTAATAGGAGTTTCTTAGAACTCACCATACTTATTGTTAGATCAAACACCTTGTATATAAATGACTAGTTTTTGTGAGATAAGAGCTATTTCAAGCTTAGATTTATAATAACATTAGATTCTCAATTAAATTTTCAACATTCAGTCTCATTCAACTAATTTTTTATCCTTGTTTGTAATCTCAATTACCAATCCTGAGATAGTGTTTGATTTTTTTTTTTTGTTTTGTAAGAATAACACCACATTTTCAAACAATAAACTGACAAATATTTATATTTTCTATATTATTTATAATAATTACTAAATCATCAATAATCAGTCTTAAGTTGAAGATAAAATATTTGAGTTTTGATACGATAACTCAATATTGCACTGATTTACACTTAAATCCTTTTGATTATCATCACTATCATCATCGTCATCAGCAAATTTAATTTCATCGTAATTACTATCAACACTCGGTGATTTCTCCACTTTAGTCTCTTTCTCCATATCACCACCAATTAATTTCTCTACAGAACTACACTTTTTATTTTTAGGAAATTCGTGTAATTGTATCGACACAACTGTTTTATTCAACAATGGTTCTTTCTCTTTATTATCAACATCATCAAGAAATGGATGATTAGTACTGTGTTTATTTTTCTGTAAAAGAATCGGTGAATTTTTCGGCGTTATATCCGATGATTTTTTCGATATTAAAATCGTCTCTATTACACCTTCATCTGGTGATTCTTTATTACTACCAGGATCAATGTAAACTTTCGGACGTATATCTTGATGTTGTTCATCCGGTAGAATTTCACCAGTTTCATCTAATGGTGGTATCCAGACGAGGAAAGCAGGATCCATACCTAGATAAGAACCAGGTGCGGCGCCAGCATTCCGTACATTATAATCATAATAATCTATTTCTAAATCGTTATCTTGACCAACAATTGAGAAATCTGAACCAGTCGTTGGACCGGCTAATAATTTCTCACGATTACGTTTCTCTTTAGTTTCTTTGGCATTGGTGCTGCGGATTGTCGCTCGGCTCGTCAAACTTGAGGCTGGCGAGTAAAATCCCTGGAAATCAAACAACACAAATACAATAAAATATTGGAATCTTTTTGGTGATTTTAATAGAAAAATAATAATGAAACAACAGTGCGTTCTAGAAGTGCTCTGGTGAAGAATCAATACGGCACTGGGTGTTAATGTGTTTTATTTTGAGAGATTTATGTGCTGAAATATGAATAATGAAGAGTGTAATTTGATGTGCTTTGAGACACATTCAAGCTCCTTATTAAAAGATTATTTAATTAGATTTTTGGTAAAGAATTTGTGGTGACTTTACAAAGATTCAACCATCTCAAAAATCTTCAAATTACACACTGTTTATTTAATATCATCATCATTTGATTCTGCACTAAATTCTCCATCAATTTCCATATTCAGAGGTGCAACCAAAAAAAATAGTACAAAAACGCTTTTTATTAAGCTAAGAAAAAATACACAACAATAAGTGATAAAAATTTCAACAAACTCATCATCAAAAGGATCTTATTGGAGTTGTGATTAACATTGAGTGTTTTATGTGTGGTGGTGCGTTTTCTGTTTTGCTCGACAATTTATTCTTGTGTTGTTAAATAGCTTTAATACTTCACCGGATCACTTTTAGAACCAATTTCGGACGTTGTTCTCACATGCGTTAAAGTGGCACTACTGACGTTACTTAATCTTCTAGGGAATTTTGTTAATTTTATATCAACATCATCATCATCACCATCACCATCATCATCATCTTTTTCATTTGTTTTATCCTTTTCACTGATTAAAGTCGATGAACGTGGTAATGTTGATTGTTCGTAATTATGCGGTGAACTTGGTAAACTACACGTTACATCTTCTATTTCACTAGTTGTCTGTTGTAAAGCTGTAGTTGTTAATGTTTCTTGTTGTGTTAAAGTTGTTGTACTGCTCAAACTTAACGATTCTTCTTGACTGCAATTTGGTTTTGTGTGTGTTAGATTTTATCACTATACTATTTCAGAAACACTGTTTTTTTATCATTAATCATTATCACAAATATTATCATTAAAGAGTTCAGTTGGACGTTACAACTATGATAAACAATCTAATTCACTATTGAATAGTAAATAAAGAAGGAACTTACGCTAGGGTTACTTCCTGTTCATCATCGTCATCATCATCATCTTGTTCACAAGATGTTCGAAGACGGCTGTGTTTCTTTTTCATAATAATACTCGGCCGTAATCTGGTCAATGAAATAACTTCAGAGATCAATGTAGCACTAGATGAAGCACGTGTTCTTACAGGAATACTAGTACAAGAAGCTAATATAAAAATTGATAAAATTTAACAATCAATTAATTTTTATTTTAATCGAGGAATTACCAGTAGGATCAGCAAGCGAATCTTGATCTTCAGCTTGAGCGATATGATATTTTCGATAACGAAACACATATTGTGCCCCTAAGAATATTGTAGCAATCAATAGACCACTTAAGAAGAATATTGTAGCTATATGGACAGCTGTTAGTTTTAATATAGCAACTGGTAGGACGCCAACAGTTTGTGTTATTGCTAATCCGGTAGCGTTCATTTTTGATGATGGTTCTGAAATTTAGAAGGTTTCCGTTAAATTTTATGTAAAGCTTAATTGGTTTATACTTTCATGCCTTCGAGGCAAATACAGGGTGTAATCGATATTCCTCACAATCTTCAAACCACATGCAGAGTCGGAAAAATTGAGCCGATCTTTAGAATACATTAGGGGGTCGATAGGGTCCCGTTTTCGAGAAAAAGGGGTTGAAAGTTTCATCAAGATTCAGCTGATATCAATGTTCAGTTGCGAGTGGAATGGGAATTAACGTGGATGATTGCGAGCTAATTTTTTTTTGTCCATGAACTTCCATATTTTTGTCATTTTGTGGGACCATGCGAAACAATTAGTGTCTTCAAAGCCAGTCGGAAATGTCGAACAGTTGCAGACCCGGATTTGTGAAGCTGCAAACGAGATTCGGAAGCTGCCGAAACGTATATAATTTTTATAGCTTTTAATGAAATATGTTCAATAAGTGTGTTAATAAGATTTGCGTACGTTGTTTATGATTATACTGACACCTACTTTCTTATCAACTCTCAATGATAGGTTCAAAATTTGTGCAATTTTAGGAAAAAAATCCTTACACCCTCAAAATATGTTTATTGCACTCTATTCCACGTAGAGCTAGTGAAGTTTGATATTGTAAGTGATTTTGATTACACCCTGTATATTTTAGATTTAATTACGAATTTTTGTACTCTGCTATCTTGATTTTAAACTAAAAACACGAAAGTAGATAAAATTTAAGCAGATTAGTTAAAATAGCCCAAGTATAAGAGCTCTGTTCTATTTAAAAGCACAAGACACTTGTAAATTCTTATTGACAAAGTTGCAGTATGAATTTTTAAATTATAAAGTCAAGCATTTAAACTTGTGTATGACTCCTTTAACATTCTGCTTGAGTTATAATCAAACTTTTTTTTTGTATAGAAGATGCAACGTTATAAAATTTTACAACCATGCCATTAACAACAGAACGGAAATGTTCAAGTGTTTACAACTGTTGTATTGATTTATTGGAAGAATCTTATCAACAACATGATACTTACTTGTTTGTGTAGCATAAGCAAGAAAACCACCACCACAATTCTGGCCACTAGCTGGCACCTCATCCGAAAAGAACTCTAATAATAAATTTGGTCCTGTCGAATTGACGATAGACGATACGGTGTCAGGAGTGCCTGATAGATCAGCAAGTAGATTTGCTGATAAAGATTTCCCATCTCTAACTTTCAACCATTGTACACCACATGGTAAATGGAATTGTTTCACTTTAAATCGTATTATATAATCTTGATCAGCCTGTTTTACAAGATAATTAATTAGTAATTAGTTAATAAATTAATTAATAATTAGAAATTATTTGCCTGAATCAACCAGAAGATGCGACCAGGACAACTTTGTGATGATGTAGCTAGTAGACGTTTTGGTTTAGCTTGGCCTAAATGGACGATACAACCGCAACGGCAATAAGGGCCGACTTCATCTTGAATTTCAGGAATTTCAGCTGCCAGATCGCCGGCTGATATGCTGTTTGAATAGAAACATTCCCAACTGCTGCCTAAACCTTTACCACACTTCTCTGTCTCGACCGCCTGACCCTAATTACGTTAAAGAAACATAGTTTTATTATTTCCGACTGACTTTGCACGTGCTGTCAATAATACAGGGTGATTCACTTGCATTATTTGGCCAGCCATTTGAAAAATATTTCAGGGATTTTAGCGAAATTAGGACCCCGTAGATCATTGAGAAATTGGTTAGAAAACGCTTTCTTTCGACTATGTTTCTATTTTCACTAACCAGTTGGACCCGTTAAATGATTAAGAATGACTAGAAGATTCTTTAAAAATAGTTTTTATTCGTTTTTCATCACTGGATCCTTGCGAAAATGGGAACACTCATTTTCTGATATCCTTATGAATGGAGAGGTCATTTACCTATTTTTACTGTTTTTAACTCGATGGGGGAAGACTCTTTATCCTGATTAAGTGTTTTTTTATAGAAAATCATTGACATTGGAAAGATTAGAAACTACATACAGATTTATAATAAAACTACGTGACTTTTATTGTTTTCACATTAAAAGAAATCAGAAAAAGAGTAATAAACACTGAATCAACATAAGTAATCTTACCCTATCAAGTTAAACGTAGTAAGAAAAATCAATTTTACGATGGTCTACCAGCCATTCTCAGTCGATTTATGCGTGTGGTTGGTTGGCGGAAATCGCGACATTTTCTCTTTTGACCAACTTCGAAATGAGCTACGAGGTTCTAATTTTGCTAAGATGTTTTCTAGGGACCTGCCTTGAATTATTTTTCAAATCATTCGCCAAATTATGGGAGTTGCCATAAGAATTTTTCGCTTTACATGAATCACCCGGTATTTCCGACTATAAGTTCGTGTTTTTATTGGTGTGTGTTAAATAAAAGTCCAACTATATTCAGATATTTTTATTTTTCACAAGAATTCAATTTGTTTATAGATACAGTAACTACCCATCAGTCCCATCACCACCAACTTCATAATCAATTGTAATCGGCTCGATCGTCCCACTAGCAGTACTAACTGCAACAATATCTGTATGATCTGTATGTTGATCAAGACTCATCTCATCATAATCGAATTGGGCTCTTGTTAAATCATCTAAATAATCATCAGTTTCTTGGTTCAAATTATCATCAGTATCGTCAATAGATCTTGATCTAGATCTTGACAACATTAATTGTTTTCTACGTTCAATCTCATCATCATCATCATCTTCTCCTAGGAACGCTCCATCAAGGATATTATCATCAAAGAATACTGCACTCATTTTTTCATCTCTACGTTCATCGCTTTTAACACTGTAACTTTCAGTACTTTCTTCAATTTCATCAATTATTTCTAATCGATCAACAGTTACAAATTCATCAAAACTAGCACCAATCTGTGTTTCACGTGTATGTTGTGTTTCAACAAATTTCGGACGTAATTCATCAATTGGTTTCGGTACAAATCCAAGATCACCTTTAATATAAGCTTTCGATATTGATGCTATTGATTCAAGTGAATGTTTACTAGTCTTTCGATTCTCGTATTCGTTCAAAATTATGAATAGATGGTTTAAAAGTTTGTAACGTTGGCTCTCTTTTGAATCTACATCTGTCGGATACATTTTTAACGCTTCTTTAATCGATGACATTGCTTCAAATAAAACATTAGATAGATGTTTATACTCATTTTCGATAAATTGATAGTCGGTCCTCAATGTATTCTCTCTAGCTAAAGTATTTTCGAGATTTTGTTGTAGAATACGATTGTTGTATTCTAATTTATCGCATTTTTGTTGTTGTTGTTTAAATTCATTGTTAAGATTGAACATATTTGTCTCTAAGGTTTCAATTCTTTTCATTTTAGATTTCAATTCGTTATACTCTTTGGTTAACTTGTTGATTAAATCCATCTGTACGCTGACTTTCTCCAACGCCAATCGCTTTTCGTTATCATAAAGTTCAGCTTCTTGTCGTAATTTATTTGTTTTCTGTTTCATTTGCAACGTTTCCTGTTTTATTTTTCTATTATTAACATACACTGTTTCTAATTCATTATTTATAGCAATATTTTCACGTATAACACGGTGTGTTGTTGCAGCAATACGTAATTCAGTCGATTCATGGAATTCTTGTGAAAGTTGCACTAAACGTAATTCCATATCATTCTTCAATTGTTGTTTGGCAATTATAAATTTCTTTTCAGTTTCATAAAGTTGTTGTTTATGTCGTTTCTCTTGTTCTTCCATTGCAATTTCTTGTTGTTCAAATTTCCTCATTAAATCGTCACGTTGCGAACGAAATTCTTCTAACGAATTCAATTTACCTTCAAGCAATTTGATTTCAGATGTTAATGTTTCATGCATTTGATTGTATTCATCGATTAAATCAGCGATTTTCTTTTCATATTCTTCAATTTCACTATTTCGTTTCGCTTCAGAAGCTGCTAGACGTTCTTTAATTTCATTAATTTCATTTAATTTCTCCTGAAGCACTTTTTTTAAGTAAGCAATGACATCATTACGATCTTCATCTAGTTGTGCCAATTGTTGTCTAAGTTCTTCATTCTGCTCTTCTAATTCACTAGTTAAACTTCTCAAACGGGCTAGTTTACGGTTCAGGTCGGTTATTTGGAGTTCGTAGAAAGCTTTGTCAACTTCACTTAATGCATTCGGATCTTTTTTCTTTTCTTTTTTGCGTTTTTTACCTTTTTTACCCTTTTTCGGCATTTTTACAGTTTTAATAAAACAACAATTTCAACCACCCAGCCTGACACTTACGACTAACATTTGTTAGGGTCGTTATGGTAACAGTGTTATTGATTAACAATTTCCAAGAAACCTTAGTTTGATAAAACAACATGCAATATCGTTTCATAGTTGTATGGATGTTTTCTTACAGAATTACTTTCAAGTACGTCTACCCTTATTACCTAGACGTGATTATAGAAAACTAATTGTTGAGACTTACTTCACAAAACTTGGCGCCATAACGTGGTGGTGGTGAATCACATAAACGATAACGACTCCTCATGCCACCGATGCAAGTGCTTGAACAAGGCGTCCAAGGGCTCCACGGTCCCCAACCACCACTCTCCAATTCTGCAAAAACGCATATAAATTGAACACTCACAAACTGAAAAAAAATAACGATCATCTTCAGTTAGTTGAGTTGTTATTGTGAAAAGTGGTTGAATGTTTTCTTAACGACTCTTGTAAAGAGGATAGTCCTCGAAGCAAAAAATCCCAACCCTCCTAAACTAATCAACAGAGCTTTCTAATGTTGAATAGGGGTGCTATAATTGAGTGAAATATTCCTTTAACATTATACGAACGGATGCAATAACTATAAACTACAACAACGTTCAAATTAATAAGTTTGGAAGTATAATTAAAGGCTTGCTGTTCTGTCAGTTATCAGAGTCATTATTTTACTTTGAATATAGTGAATTTATAAAGTTCAATATTTTCTCAAAGTAAATAACAAAATGTATTATAAAGTCTTATCAAGAAAATGCAGACGTTGAACATAGAGAGGAAATTATGATTTCCACCGTTATTGTCTCATATGATTCGCTATATAAAAAGCTTTCAGGTTTTAGTCGGGAATTAAGCTGTTTGAACCATACGGATTATTATCTATTTCTTGTTAACTGTTATCACTGTTGTGATAACAGTGTAAAATTAATCTACGGCAGATTAATACGCTACAAACTGGTAATTAAGCTCACACAAAACCGAGAATTTATTCTAGGGAAATAAATGTTGTTATATCATTCTCGATTTTCATCGAACTTTGCATTAGAAATTCGACTATTTTGTGAATTTATAGCGAAATAAATCAGTCAACAAGAAACAAATTTATTTAGAAGATGTATTTCATTTGACCAAAGTGAACGTAGAAAGCTTGTCGTTGACAGAAACTTCCAACTTTTTATCTTTGATGTGGTGATTTTAAGTTCACACTTACCTGTAACAGGTAGAGTTGGCACACAATCCATCCGGACATCAGCCACGGCGCCGGTAATAGCTTGACTTACATACACGAAACAATATTCAACATAACGTTCAGTGAATAAATCACAATCAAATTGTAAACTGTGTTGTCCTCGAGTAACTCTCTGTTCGATCACATATTCAAGAGATGTTGGCGGTACAAGTGAGGCAACATTCGCTCTTAAACGTGCAAATAAACGGACACGATCGCCAGTGGTCAAGATACAGGATGGATATTGGAAAAGAACTTTAATGCCGCCACTGTGAGCATCGCATGGGAATATGCTGCGAGCATGGACATTGAACACGAACTGTTCACTCCAATCGGCCTAGAATATCATCAAGAATGTAGTATAAATCGAGTTGAATTTTGATGTAATTTGTACCTTAACATAGGCTGTTGTGTGGGGTAATGGCGGTGTGGGTGCTGTCGGTCGAAGAAACAAGGCATAATGTCCTGCAAGACCGAATAATTCACAACGTAAAGTGATCACGCGACGTCCTGGAAAACCGCGCACCTGTTCCGAATACAACACCTGAACATAACAAACTCATTAGAAACTCTATTTGATATAAATTTCAAGACTCACCTGTACGTTCGATTTATTTTGTCTATCATTATCATTATCACAGGTAAGTAATGAGTGTCCACAATAATGCAATTCCAGCCAAAATTCGGGAATAGCACTAATTGGATTATCGGTGACTGGTGGACAGACAACATCCGGAAATTCCAAAATTGCCATCACAGGTGTCTCCGGATAAGTTTGTACATGTTCCGGTGTTAAAGATAATTGTGGCATCGGCCATCGTACATCTAAACTTCTCATTATCACTTGATCATCATCAATATTTGAATTATGTTGACTATTACTAATTGGTTGTTTTTTAATTAAAACATAATATTGACCACCTTTTGAAAAATAACCACATGGTATTTTAACTATTGTTTTATTTAATGATAAAGCACGTGCCTCCGGTAGTACCGGAAATGTTGTCAATGCTTGAGCTATATTGCCTTCGAGACGCGATAATTGAAGCATTAATGGTGGAAATGATGATGATATGATTTCGATGTGAAGATCTCCACTTAAAGCAATATGAGATGGTGGCATTGATAATTCTATTCCTGGTATACGGTCGTCTGAAATTGAAACAATAGGCTTTTTAATGATATCAACATAACAGATGTGGTGGAATTAAATTGCTGAGATCGTTGATATTTTAACCAGACACACACACAACATAGATGGGGAATCAGTGAATGGGAGCGTTGTTAAAAAGTTAGTAGTTTCACTGGCGCATCCACCATTATTGATATTGATTTATTTAAGTACTTCTCTAATCTCTAACATAATTGTATCATTGAAAGCACTTTCTTTGAATTAACTATTTGTATTTAAGTTGAAGACTACTAATGATATGTAAATATCAGTTCTAACAAAATTTTATAACTTCCAGTTTTGTAAGATAATCGAAATTTAAGCTATAGTCCAATTAATATCAATATGCAAAGAAGCGAAATTAGACGTGAAGTCATTAGAAAACTTTTACAATAAAGATAATGTCAACTACCGGATGTGGAGGAATTGAAGATATCTATTCACATCATGTACCTATAATGGTAAAAGTTTAACTTCCAATTCCATCGACAGAAATCATCAAAATTCTGCCTTACTAATTGACATTCATCCAAAGACTACAAATAACTAGTCACTAATTAAAATTTTAATCAATTTAGGTAGGTAATTATCACAACATATGTTGATTAGAAAAAGTAATAGTCGATAAGTTACAGATTTTCCCTTTTAAATACTTACGTTGTGCCTTGTTGAAAATAAAATTAAGTTAAAACTTCCGTTTATTTGTATCATCTTCAATTGGAGTATTTTTTATAATTGAATCAAATGAAATATTTACCATCAAAGCGACTCTGTGTGTATGTTTCAATATTCAATAGGATTTAACTGTTGCATGATTTTAATTTTATTGCAATTGTAACTACTATTGATAAAGAACATAAATTTTATGTACAGTCGTTTAAATAATTTAATTGAAATAAATTGTAAAATGTTATCTAGATTCATCAATAATTCCATTGAATTAAATAGACTTTACAATACATTTAGTTGAATTTTGGGATTTAACATTGAGGGATTTTCATTCAATTTCCTGTTATCATATTTGTTTAAAAAAGAGCTATAGAAGACTGATGATTTTATTTCATAATCTACTAAAAATTAGAGATTTGTAAGTCAAGATAAATGCTTTCAGAATAAAGTGCATAGAAGCAATGCACTTTTCATAACTATATATTAGAAGTATTTAAAGTGAAGATTCTTTGATAAACCATCAAATTTAATTTAATTAGTCAACAGATCTCGTTTGTTCAAGTTTCGGTTAATAAAACTTCCAATTTAAATTGAATTCGCCTTCTATGCTGTTGAAGCTGTTGGAAATAAACTTTCATCTGTTATATGATTGTCGACTGACAATAATAACGTATCTATCCTGTCATAGAGACGACAGGATCTGCGAAATACGCAGTGGAAAAACCTCATTCCTGTGCAGGATTATATACGTCCAATTTCACACGAAATCCAACTATGCCTCCAAAGGAATTATACATTCATATATTGCATCATCAAAAGTTATATCTCTATATTTAATTTTTTCTTCCGTCGACCCTTTTTCTTCTTTTTGCTGTTTTCTTCGAATTTGTAACTGTATATACCAAGTTTATCTGCATTAACCTAAAACCTAGTTGGCAATGTTCCGAACGAAAATTCGACAATATACCATTGACCCAATTCTAGTAACTGTTCAGAATCAGGACGATGAAAATTCAATGCAATTTATGGAAATGGTATCCGTACAATCGAACATTCAAGATAAATTCGATTTGATTCAATTTTTCTCACCGCTTGATTAATCGTTGGGTTGGTTGAATTTTCTAGTTGTAAGTATGCTTTTAGAGTATCATGTAAAAGAATAAAATGTGCGTTCTTATACTATTTTATTCGTGTATAGCTGTTGTAAAATGCATGGACATTGATAGTCGTCCATTGGTTACGTTGTCTATTTACCGAAAAATTACATTTCCACTCTCACTTTTACCAAATACTTTGAAATGTTTGTTGTTATACGAACACTTCTACTGCGTCTACACCATTTCAACTCTCATTTATTTTAATGCGGTTGCTGTTCAACAACATTAAACCATAAGTGTTTGTTTCTATTTTGTAGCAACTAAGGTGGTGTACTTGTCACGATAATAGTAGGGTTTTAATATTGTTTATAATTAGACGATAATAGGGTAGTTTTGCTCAAATTATCCAACACAACACAAATATGAATATTGTAGCCTTTACAATTGCAGCCTCAAGTTTTGATTGATCAATAACTATTTACATAAAACAATGCTTCATTTATTTCTATATTCTATTAACATTGGAATTGATTCATAACAACACTGAACAAGTCTCTAAGAGGCTTATTTTCCTGTATTGTACCTGTGATATGTGTACAGTTTTATTTACATATCAGCCCAGGGCCGTAGCGTGATATGGTGCAATGGAGCGGTTTCAAGGGGGCGCCGAATTTTTTGGAACAACAAATGATGAAAAAATCTGGAATGGGATTGACCCTGCAGGCCATTCCTGAAACATCCCGCTAAGTTTTTAAAGCTCCAAAATTATTGTGAGGAGTACAAATTTGATTGGTTAAGGAAATTTGAGGTTATGTTGAAAAAACGCTTTTTCAAAAACTTTTGACAACGATATTTCGCAAACAGATCAACGGATTTCGACGAGCTTTGCGGCATTCGACGCAATTTTTAAAGCTCTAAAATTATTGTAAGGTATACAAATTTGATTGGTTGAGTAATTTTGAAATTATGTTAAAAAATGGTGTTTTTTTTTCGAAATCTATCGACAACGATATCGAGCGAACAAATCAACGGATTTTGACGAGCTTTGCGGCACTCGACGCAGTTTCTTAAGCCCTCAAATTATTGTGAGAGGTACAAATTTGATTTGTTAAATAATTTTGAGGTTATGTTGAAAAAACACTTTTTTCGATATTTTTCGACAACGATAATTCGTGAACGAATCAACGGATTTTGACGAGCTTTGCGGCACTCGACGCACTTTTTAAAGCTTTAAAATTATTGTGAGAGGTACAAATATGATTGTTTAAGTAATTTTGAGGTTATGTTGAAAAAACACTTTTTTCGATATTTTTCGACAACGATAACTCGTGAACGAATCAACCGATTTTGATCGTTCAAACGGAATTCGACGTCATTAGTTAAGGTTAAGAGCTGATTAGGTTATGGAATTGATCGGTACAGCAGCTTAATAGTTATTTTGAAAAAACATGATTTTAACAAAAGAAATTTTTCGGTTTTTTTTGAATTTCTCAAAATCTATCGGTTCAAACTTACACGAAATCTAACTTTGGTGGAACCCTTTCGAATGCCGTTAAGAGCGTTTCAATACGTCAATCCGTTTAAAAGTTATGAGCTGCTTACATAGTCTTACCACACACACACACACACACACACACACACACACACACACACACACACACACACACACACACACACACACACACACACACACACACACACACACACACACACACACACACACACACACACACACACACACACACACACACACACACACACACACACACACACACACACACACACACACACACACACACACACACACACACACACACACACACACACACACACACACACACACACACACACACACACACACACACACACACACACACACACACACACACACACACACACACACACACACACACACACACACACACACACACACACACACACACACACACACACACACACACACACACACACACACACACACACACACACACACACACACACACACACACACACACACACACACACACACACACACACACACACACACACACACACACACACACACACACACACACACACACACACACACACACACACACACACACACACACACACACACACACACACACACACACACACACACACACACACACACACACACACACACACACACACACACACACACACACACACACACACACACACACACACACACACACACACACACACACACACACACACACACACACACACACACACACACACACACACACACACACACACACACACACACACACACACACACACACACACACACACACACACACACACACACACACACACACACACACACACACACACACACACACACACACACACACACACACACACACACACACACACACACACACACACACACACACACACACACACACACACACACACACACACACACACACACACACACACACACACACACACACACACACACACACACACACACACACACACACACACACACACACACACACACACCACACACACACACACACACACACACACACACACACACACACACACACACACCACACACACACACACACACACACACACACACACACACACACACACACACACACACACACACACACACACACACACACACACACACACACACACACACACACACACACACACACACACACACACACACACACACACACACACACACACACACACACACACACACACACACACACACACACACACACACACACACACACACACACACACACACACACACACACACACACACACACACACACACACACACACACACACACACACACACACACACACACACACACACACACACACACACACACACACACACACACACACACACACACACACACACACACACACACACACACACACACACACACACACACACACACACACACACACACACACACACACACACACACACACACACACACACACACACACACACACACACACACACACACACACACACACACACACACAGCCATACAGACACACACACAGCCATACAGACACCCTCGCAAAAATAGTCAAAATAGCTTCCTAGGGCCCCAAAACGTCGAGATCTGCTGAAAATTCAATTTTCGCAAATCGGGGTGAAACCAATAACTTCCCGAAATTTTGAAAATTTTCAATTTTCTTAGCGGGAAGTTAAAAAAAATAATAAAATGTTCTTAAAATTATTATTGCACCTATAAATAGGTATATTGTTATATAGTTTAGTACAGGAGACTACATCCTTTTCGATTCGGTTTCTGAAAAATGCTAACATTTAACATACAATTAGTAGTATAGCAATGTTCGTTTTGGCTCTGGGGTTGTCAAATTGATTACATACCCTACTATTTTATATTAATGCCGCTAGATGGCGCTACTTTAGGGTAGGCAACCAATTTGACAACCCCAGAGTGCCGCCATCTAGCGGAATTAATTCGACAAATGTGAGCCAAAACGAACATTGCTATACTACTACAATTCCTCGCTTGTTTTCCGAAATACACATGATGCAGCATTGAAAAGAGCAGTGGAAGAAGCATCTGAGGACTGTTTTTGTTTTGAATTTTCTCAATGAATTTCTGAATTACAGAGCATTTTCATTAATATTTTTCCCCATAACTTAGCTAAGACCATTTATTTTGCAATGAATGGTATGTAGTGGATATTAAATTGAAATCGATTTCCAACTCTTTAATAAATTTTCTGATAGTCTTATCCGTTTTTAGGGAAATTAATAAGAACTTATAAATTTTAACTGGAAGTTTTTTTAAACAATTTTAAAGATAAAGAATCGTACGTCTGATAGTCTTATCCGTTTTTAGGGAAATTAATAAGAACTTATAAATTTTAACTGGAAGTTTTTTTAAACAATTTTAAAGATAAAGAATCGTACGATACCTTGTTTGACATCTTATGTATGAGGATTTATCATGAAACTCTTTAGAAATTCAGTTTTTGAAAATTAAATGAATTATCATGGAAAATTAGAAAAACCTTGACCATTTATTCTCATTTATTAAAATTAATAATTTTACAATAAAATTGATCCATTTGGTAGGTAATTTTATCGACTTTCAGTTTCAGAAAATTACTGTTGCACCAAGGGCAAAAAGAGCATGCTACGGGCCTGTATTAGCCTCTAAATAAAATAAACCATCCCATTGGTGTTCTTTTAAAGGACAGTTACCTCCACAATTCCATTCCGTGTGTCCATCGACTGAAACACCCCTCGAATAATCGACAAATTGAAGAATTGATTTTCGATCAAAACTAATCGTGTGTAAAATAAGACGATACCTAAATTTCTGACAACACTCCGTGTATGTGTCTCAAAACTTTAAGAATCGCATTATCACTTGAAATAGGGACGATTCTTTATGGAAATTGTATTGAACTTTTCCATATTGTAAATTTTAATATACGCTTTTCATGATACGACCTAATAAACAAGAGAAATGTAGACGCAAAGGAGCCGTTTAAAGTGCGCATCTCGTAAAGTTTTCATAATCAACCCACGGATCCACCTCTTATTTCAACCCTGTTTACTGTTTAGGACTATCACAGACCGGAAATTCTAATGCAGTAACTATGCAGACTTACTAAACTACATCGTACAAGCAACTAGCCAAAATACGACTTTAGAAACAAAACGATTATTCGATAATGTTCAACTAATTGAAGGAAGGAATTGTGTATAAACTTCGACAATATATCTGAAAGTTAAGTCAAATATTTTAAGCAACACTGATTGTTTTATCTTTTGTTGTTTGAATGGCACTCAAGTTTCGATAGTATTGTGAAAGAAAACAAAAAAAAACCTTAACAAAGAACTACCTATAAGTTCATATAGAAAAAGTCAATGCTTCTTGTAGACTAAAACAACAAGGGGGTAGAAAAAATGAGATAGTTTTGTCCCTTACACGCCTTCAACGAAGAAAATATAGTCGAGTATGAGGCATCAATTGCACCCTTGAGTATAGAAGGGGCGTTGTTACGCTCGATTACAACAATACCTGGTTCTGTTGTCTTTCTGTTTAAAGTCACCCCAACGTTCTTCAAAAACAGTAATGCTCTTGTTTGCTGACTTGGCTCTGTGTTACTTGTTTTTATTATTCTGTTCGTTCAATGAATAGAGAAAATCAAATTAAAAGGCTGAAATTTATCAAAGTTAGATTTACTGATGAAAAATTTGGGGTGCAGGTGATAAATAAGTAAATTTTTGTATACAAAGAATCAGTGGCTTTCTATGCTTGGTCAGTAATTATTTGCATTTTTTCCATATGAAGAACATTCTGTCTATTTGGACATTCGTTATTTTGTAAAACACATTACAAATTGACCAAAATAATGGGAAAATGTCAACGAATTTCTCCACTGCAGTCTATCAAAATGATAAAATTACTCCATCAAGTTATTTATCAATGTTTTCATAGTTTACTTGGTGTTTTTTTTTGTGTACTGGACGTAGAGTAATGAAATTTCTTGTTTGTCTGTTTATAAAAGTCACAAATTCTGTATGAAATATAATTTGTTTGTACAGATTCACCAACGATGGATGATATATGAGAAATAAGCTGACATTTTTCTTGAATCAAGTTGAGTAGCACCCTTCAATTTTGAACGGTAACAAGAGTAGTCCTTTGTGTTATTTTAAAAAAAAAGACATCGGTTGTAAATCATCATTTTTCGCCGAAGTATATCGAGAATATCTATTTGATCATCAATCAAATTTTGATAAAGCATGATTTGTAGGTGTGTCAGCGAGAGGAGAACGAATTTTTTCGCCTAATATTACAGTATAAAATACAAGAAAATATCATAAAATGTTATAGTAATTAATTTTTTCTGGATAAACGTACAAATCTGGAAGCTGTATGAGACAATTATGTCGACAATGCATTATTGTCAGACATGATTAATTCAAAAATGCTACTGATTAGATAATGTTATCCAATGAGAAATATGTTAATAAACAAGTGGCAAGCACAATAGCTTTAGGTGGATTAGTTAAATGGTGAACGATGTGTTTAATCTTGTTTTTGTTTTTGTTGTTGCTATTGTTGTTGTCTCGTTCGTTTATTCTCCTCTATGATAAATTAGAATATACACGGATTATTTGTTGCTGTATAGGCCAATCAAAATTCTTTAGTTTCTACCTGTAATTTTTGATTATAGTTACGTTTACGATCCATACCTGCTGTCACATGTTCCGTTAAATGGAAAACCAATAGGAATAATGGGAAATTCATCAAAGTACACCAATATAGGATGATTTTCTTCATATCCGTTCACCAAATCATTCGACATTTTCGGCAACCCTTTTTAAAATTGTTGATTTGTTGTTGAAGTTTGAAACGTTTTCAATTTCCGTTATCCATAGCTCACTGGTTGTGGATGCCAGTTCTGGAAACAAACAGCAAACAAAAAAAACTTATTCAAATTAATTTTTAACAACAATCTTCAACCCCTCAAGACAATCGAGCGCAATTATCAAACCGACAATTGTATTATAAAGAAATGTTTGTTAATTTTAAATCAGCAGGTCTATTATTTGGTTTTTGTTTGAAAGTTCAACAATGAAATTCACTGAATATTGATCGTTGGTGTGTAATGGGAGCATTGCCAGTGACTAGACAGGACAAGACATTTTCTACTATGGTCGTTGGCTCCCTGCCGACACCCCAATCTCTATCAAGCGACCAACAAATTGCTGGGTTTTATAGCTTCATCTTAACCACCCTTACCTTTTTCCTCTATAATTTCGTGTTTCACCTTTATCAATTCTGTCTCTATCTATGAAACGTATACCTATACACTCCCTTGTTGTTAATTTTTCAACGAATTCTCCTTTACAAACTTAAATAATCATCAACAGCTTTAATTAATGCCTAAAACAAATCCGACAAAATGAAGAAATTTGTTGAGAATCTTGCGCTACTATTACATTTTCTGTTAATTAAAAAACGACACGTTTCTTTTTTTGTTCTGCACATGAAACACGGCAATCTTTTTTCGAATTAAGGAAGGAAATAACACAAGAACATTGCAAAAGAAAACGTAAAAAATACCACAATATTATACCGTGACCTGTCAACTTGGTAAGAATTATGATAACATTCTATAAATAACACATTACATTCACATGTTCATGAAGAGAAAATAGAGCCAGTGGGTGTATTAAAGATTATAATTCAAAAATAAGCTACCCCTATGTTCTATGACAGGTTTTTTCTCAATGAGAATACGTGTAAATATTACAAAATACCCCATTTCTATATGAATCAAGGTATTGAGAGATCTCGAATTAGGGTTGATGTAATTACAGCAGATGCACAATCTTGTTGGTTACTTTTGCTATATCAAGATGAATCATAGCAATTTTGAAGTGGAATAATCGGATGTACAACAGCTTTATGGGGGAGAAGTTGGTGAGGAAAATTGCAAAGACCGACAGCGAGATGTTGCGTTCATTTCTAAAGGAATCACCTTGGATGTCGTTTGTATTGGAAATTGTATGGGGGGAGAGATTCTATTATGGTTAAGAGATAGGAATGCAATTTCGTCTGAAATTTTTTCTTTCTTCGATTTCTTTCTGTTATTATTTTTCTTTTTTGTGTGAGTCGTCATGTTTTATTATAGACGGTGACGGAATCATCATCGTTCTCTTCTCATATAATGGTGTTAGAAATTGATTTAGTGACGCATAAGTGAAGTCGTTCCGAAGCCGAATAAGTGGTGGATTCTAGATAGTGATGGCTATTATGGCGATCAATGTTCGAATTGTGAAACAGTTCGATACTTTTCTCGGCTATTTCTATATGGATATCTTGAATTTCCATGAATTCTCTCATCATCGTCCACCTCTTAAAGATATTCGAGTTTGACCATTTCTTGAATATCGTCTTTACACTACTAGCGATCTATCAAAATAGAGCGGTTTCATTTCTTATGTCAGATCGTTTTAATTTTAAAAGCAAATCAATTTTAATTTATTTCTGTTTACGAACACATTGACAATTTAATTTATAATTAACATAATAATTAATCAAAATCAAAGCTTATATAGAATATAAGGGATGATCTTTTTTATGAAAGAGAAATGCTCGATGTACGGCTATCGATACTAATTTGTCAAAGTCATGCTGAATTTTGGTCAAAATTAGCAAGCAGAAGATGAACAATTTTTTATATACAGGACCTCGCTTTCTTTGACTTATTGAATAAAATAATTGTTACAGAATTGTATACCGCCCAGGTTTCCAATTTTTTCTTAATTGTTCAACAGTGATAAGACTTAATATTTCTTAATTAACAGTCATTAATTATTTTATTTTATGAATAAATGAAAGAGTTATAGCAAGATTATTGCTGTCAACCATATTTATTAAAGATAAAAGGAACTTCTTTCAATTAACTAACAAAATGAATTTTGTTTATTGTACCTACGCACTGTAACGAATAATTTAATTTTAATGACCACAAACTCGAATCATTAATAATTTCTATTTTGTCATCTGTTATCGTCGTAAAGTAAATGTGCAAAGCGAAGAACAACGATAAAAGTTTGTATTCATTTTGGAACATTTCCTAAATTAAAAAGAAGGAAAATAAATTCCATTAATTTACCCGAATTTACAGTGAAATCAAACTATCTACAAATTCTCAATTTTCATCCCTTATTTCTTTCAATTTTTTTATTTACAAGTCGTCCCTCGAAAAAGTTGTTGAGATATCTTGAAATATGTACAAAGTTAATTATAAAATGCACATTCCACTCCAATTTTTTTTCTCGTTGTTGAATGTTTTCACCTGTAAGAGTCCACTTCTTTCCCCTAAGGTGTACTTTTATAATTACTAGCAAATGTAAACATATCAGTTAGATGGATGATTCAGGGCACTGACCAACTGTAAAATCCATTAGCTGAATTAATCTACAGAAGACACGCAATTAAATTAATTAAGGGAAATGGAGTGAGCTTTTATTTCATTGTTGGATGTATAAAAATTTTTGGATTTCATTAGGAAATATACAAACACGTTAATTTATGCTAAAACATGCAATTTTGGCATTCTTTTAGATCGAATTTTAGGAATTTTTATATTTAAAATCTCGCTATACGAACGCAATTCGTTCTTGTTTTTATTTAAGGGTAGCACTTGAAACAAGAAACTAGCTAGAATTAAAATATCTCAAAATCGACGTTAGATATCGAGATTGTATTAGTCTCATTCGATTTTAAACACGATTCTACATCTCGCCTACCCCATACATTTTTGAAAATTTCTCCAAATTATCCAATAATTTCGAAAATTTGCACTTTTATACGGAAAAAATCATGTTGGTGAAACTAACACAGCTCATTGTGTGGTTGATCAAATATTTTCTAAGATAGATAAAAAAATAGAGGAAAGTTAAGGCTACCTCTCCAACCTATTCCTGATTAAATTTTCTTTCCCGTTTTCCGAAAACCAGCATCCAAAATGGAATATTTTGGATTTTATAAGACAAAGCAAGCTTCATCTTGGATACATATCGACTGTCCCCTTAAATTCGCAAAGAAATGGGAGGGATATGTTGGACTATTCGATGGTCTCTCGAACCCTTAACAAGTAACGTGAGCTTCAAGTGAATCCGTCTCAAATATTAATGAATTTACATGAAATTCACTGACGTTTCCTGTAATTACAGAAATCTAACGTTGGGGTTGCTGGATGAAACTTACACCATTAAGGGTAGTTATCCATACAAACAAATACTACAGCGATACAATACACCAGCGATTTACACCCTTTGATAATTACTTTTACAAACTTCAACGCTCATTAAAATTCATCGCTGTATTGAATAGAACTCGTATATAGAATATATTGAACTTGAACTAGTCGTGGGTTATTATTTATTATATAACACAATATTGTCTCATAATTTTCGACATATACAATATTTTTGATATTTCTTGGCAAAACAGAAATATTGAAATTTCCATTAGAATTGTTAATCTTAACGTAATAGCCTGCTTTTATTTTTGCCTATAAACTAATTTAATTTCGTTGGTATACGATTGGAATAAGTGTCAAGAAATGGATATGTAGAGAAAATTTTATTGTATGGAAGCGTAGAAATGACATCGAATATATGCTGTTGTACATATAAATGACAATATTAAAAATTATTATTCACATGAAGCACAGATGAGCCTTGTCCTATCTGCATATGAAACAATAATTTCTTGCATCATCATCATCATACGTTCGGGGTCATTTATTATCATAATTGTCTTGCACCTGCTTGCACCAAATATTTATTTAATTTTAATCAAAAATTATTAGTCATATTTTCGCTATTTAGTTATATTTGAAAACATATAAAAGCTACACGACTTTACGATTATTAATAAGTCATTGTACATTTGATTTGTTGATAACAACAATATTGAAATGAAGTATTGTTTAGTTTTCTTATGGATTGCTGTATTATTAATTGAAGCTGCACCACCACAGCTTTTTTACGTCTCCAAGTAAGTTTCAATACAAGTTGAAGATTAATTTTACAAGTAAATTTACAGTGAACCACAACCACAACAATCTAATAATACAACAAAACAGACGAAAATAGATGGTGATTTAAAGAATCAACAACAAATAGAATTGAGCGATGAATCGGTTGAAATTGATGATAGCAATTTAAATCAAGAATCTGTCTATTATATCTACCATCCAACAGGAATACTACAAAGAATTGTCTATTTAGCAAAAGATGATCCAGAAAATATGGCGTATACAGCGCAATTTAAATATGAAGATATTGCGCCCATTAATGGACCCATCTACACTTATGATCCAAACACTTTAACTTTCCAACAACTGGTAATCTAATTATAGAATACATCATTTATATGTTTCTCATCAGTTTAATAAATTTATTGAAATGAACAACAATTTTTTTGAATTATCCACCATTAATATTCGGTGGTATTCTCTAAAGAGTCATCGGTTTGGTGATTTAAGTGTGACAATCTAAAAATTTGTTGCTGACTCATAAGTTCAATTTATATAGTTGTAGAATACCACCCTTATTATTCCAGAATAATAAACACACTTCGTAGTGAAATATAATTGTATTTTATCAACTATACGAATAGCCCATTAAGTTGTCTTGCGAGTCTGAACTTGTGCAGTTGTACTGAAACTTATTCAGTGTATTCCAGAAAATCTCGTCGCTAATGATCAATTGTTTCATTTTATACTATCATTACTAACATTATTATATGACAAGAAAGACTGTGAGATTCATCTCGAATTAAAATAGAAAAAAAGTGATTTATATGTAAACGTTTATTTCTGATTAAAAAATTACGTCAACTTGGCTAGTTTTAGCTTGTTTTGTGCAAATTTTTTGGATCGTAGCTTCTAATTTGGAGGTTTTACACTAAAATATGTTGATTTATGAAAAATCTTGGAATTAGTGGAGGATTGGTTACCAATTTGTTGATTTGACAAAAGTTCTTGTGAATTTTGTTATATTTGGACCAGAAGAGTACGTCAATTTAGCTAGTTTTAGCCCATTTTAGACAACTTTCTTGGATTTTAGTTGCTAATTTTTTTTATTTTGGAATTAGCCTACGATTAGTCCCTAATTTAATGGTTTGACTGAAAGTTTTAGTCAATTTTGACAGATTTAGCTGGAAAAAGTATATGTTAATTTAGCTAGTCTAGCTCGTGTTGGGCAACTTTCTTGGATTTTAGCTCCTAATTTGAAGTTTTAGCGCTTAAAATCGTCCATTTTTTGAGAATCTTGGAATTATTTGACGATTAGTCAGAAATTTGATGGTTTGACGGCAAGTTTTCGTGAATTTTGGCATATTTAGCTACAAAATGTATGTCGACTTAGCTAGTTTTGGACAATTTCTTTAAGCTACTTTTATTTGGAGTTTTAACGGTTAAAATCGTCGTTGTTTTTCGAAAATCTTGAAAGTAGTAGAGGATTAGTCGGTAATTTGTTGGTTTGAATAAAACTTCTTGTGAATTTTGGAACATTTCGACCAGAAGAGTACGTCAATTTAGCTAGTTTTAGCCCATTTTTTACAACTTTCTTGGATTTTATATTTTAGCTACTAATTTGAAGTTTTAATGCTTAAAATCTTATTTTTAAAAATTTTTGGAATAAACCTATGATTAGTCACTAATTTAATGGTTTGAGTGAAAGTTCTCGTCAATTTTGACAGATTTAACTGGAAAAAGTATGTTAATTTAGCCAGTGTAGTTCGTGTTGGGCAACTTTCGTGGATTTTAGCTCCTAATTTAGAGTTTTAGCGTTTAAAATCGTCAATTTTTTGAGAATCTTGGAATTAGTGGAGAATTACTCACCAATTGACTGGTTTGACTTTAAGTTCTTGTGAATTTTGGAATGTAAAGTTGAAAAGATACGAGGATTTAGATAAATTTAGCTCGTTTTGGGCAACTTTCTTGGATTTTAGCTACCAATTTGGGGTTTTAATGTTTAAAATCCTCTTTTTAAAAAAAATTTGAAATTAGCTTACGATTAGTCACCAATTTGATGGTTTGACTGAAAGTTTAAGTCAATTTTGACAGATTTAGCTGGAAAGAGTATGTTAATTTAGCTAGTCTAGCTCGTGTTGGGCAATTTTCTTGGATTTTAGCTCCTAATTTGGAGTTTTAGCGTTTAAAATCGTCGATTTTTTAAGAAGCTTGGAATTATTGGATAATTCGTAAGCAATTTGAGGGTTTGACTGGAAGTTTTCGTGCACTTTGGCATAGTTAGCTGAAATTTTTTTTTGAAGTTAAGCTATTTATCTGGAGGCTTAACGCTTAAAATCGTTGGGTTTTTTTTCGAATATCTTGGAATTAGTAGACGATTAGTCACCAATTTGTTGGTTTGACTAAAAGTGCTTGTGAATTTTGGCATATTTAGACCAGAAGAGTCCGCCCATTTAGCTAGTTTTAGCCCGTTTTGGCAAACTTTCTTGGATATTAGCACCAAATTTGGAGTTTTAACACTTAAAATCGTCGATTTTTTTGAGAATCTTGGAATTAGTGGACGATTAGTCACCAATTTGATGGTGTGACTGGAAGTTTTCCTCAATTTTGACATATTTAGCTGAAAAAAAACACCGTTAATTTTGCTAGTTTTAGCTCGTGTTGGACAACTTTCTTGGATTTTAGGTACTAATTTGGAATTTTAACGCTTAAAATCGTCGTTTTTCCGAAAATCTCGAAACTAGCGAACAATTAGTCACCAATTAGTTGGTTTGATTAAAAGTTCTTGTAAATTTTGGCATATTTAGGCCAGAATAGTACGTCAATTTAGCTAGTTTTAGCTCGTTGTGGGCAAATTTCTTGGATTTGGCTTCTAATTTGGGGTTTTAAAAAGGCAAACGTTTGGGACACCATATCTCGCTTGTGTGTTAAGATGTATAATCGTGAAATATAGATTTAAATAGAGTATTTCAGGCTGCATTACGTCATCATTATCGTTTAGGAAAAATTTGAGGAAATTCAGAATTAAAAAGATAGTTGTTGGGGCATATTATTGTTACATGTTTATATATTTTATCTCACAGCTCAGCATATAGGAATTAATATTGACTGAAAAATTAAGTATATATAGTAAATTGGAAAGGTTTTTCAAATTTTTGAGAAAATTTCCGGCAGGCTTGTTAGTTTTCCGACAGAAAAATGAAAACTCTCACCATGTTAACACAAATTTTTTGCAGAATCTTGAAGAAAAAGAATCAAACGAAATCTTCTTATTTGGGAGCCAGTGCAAGGGCCAATGTCGTGATGACTTCCAAAAACTCGTATTTTGAAAATTCAATTAGTTATCGCAACATTTTTGTTCACAAAAATTTCTAGCCGGCACCCTTAATTTACTAGGAGGCAATTAAGACAGACCACGGGACTGCTCACTGGACACTGTGGACTGAGGAAGCATCTCAATAAGATTGGGATTGCAAAAGACCCAACATGTAGGGCCTGTGAAGAGGAGGATGAAACTTCCCTTTATATTCTATGCTACTCTGAGGCCTTGAAGGATCTCAGAGAGTGGTACCTGGGAGGGGAATATATCTCTCCGGAGGAAATAAAAAGTACTCCCCTGAACAGTATCCTGGACTTTATTAAAAGAACGGGACTACTGGGGAAAGACACTTATATAACCCAAAATAGGTGAATGAACCAGCGTACAAAAGGCCTTAAGGGCCGGGGTACAGTGGGGTGCGAACCACGGCTCGGGTGGGAGGGTCTGGGAAGAACCTCTCACAAACGGATAATAATAATAATAATAACATTTTTGTTCATACAAGGTTCTAGCCACTACCCTTAATTTACCAAAACTACAAATCAATAATTCACAATTGAAGAGGGTATAATTTGGAAAACGTCAATTGTTTAAAATCTACCCTTGTTATTATGGCATGAAATTGCAGAAAAGTCTTACAATTAGTAGCAGACGAAATAAAAAATTGCCAAATTCACCAAAAATAAAATAAAACAAAAATTACTACTTGGCTATTATCCAACAATAGATTGGCAATCTTTTAATTTAATTGAAAATGTTTACTAAATATTTACAAATAATTCTTTGATTCTAAGTTTATCTACTATCATAGTTTAATTTACATACACGGTAGTTAACATTGTAGTGTGTAAATTAGTAGCATACAACTAATATTTCATGATAATGTCGCCAAAAACGAGGAAATAGAATTTTAATCTATCATCCATATAAATTCAGACCTCTGATATTGTTTCAGTTACAGCAATTAAAAAAATAAAATAACCGTATAATGCTTTCAGCAATTTTACTGAAACTATTTACAAAGATCATAAATAAACTAGTAATATTTTAACATTGTAAAACATTGTTGATTTAGTGCAGTACGCCAACAGATATTTGTAAGTGAATTTACAATTTTGATGTATATAAATGAAGTTTAATAAATAACAAAGTAGACTTTCTCGGTGTATACGAGTAGGTTGTTTCATGAATCGCTTGAGTATTTTTAGTTTCACTTACACAAATACAATTCCCAAAGGAAATCACCGTGAACTCGATGGAATATCCAAAATTTTAAATCAATCGCAAAATTATTGTACAACTATTAAATAAGGTGTTTCAATTAACTATTCCGTACGTTAATTTTGTAGTTTACGTGACATGATAGTAGTGTTGAATTCTAATTATTGCCAATCACAAGACATCAACGACAAAAACAATAACAACATAAGAATTTTGATAGATTTAGGTCAAAGTCAATAGAATTTTGTGTAAAATAATATAATCAGAATCAACTATTTATATAAATACCCATAGACAGTCAATGATCAAATCAAGTATTCGATAGTAGTTGAACGAGTATACATTACAATAATGAAACTCTTGATTGTTTGTTTATTTGTTGTGGCTTCAGTTAGTGGTGAAGCACCGAATTACAATTCATACTCGTTAGATTATCAAGATTGGAGAAATTCAGCACCATATCCACCAGCTGGCTGGCGACCATCTGGACCATCGTTTGGACTACCAACAAAACAACAACAATTATCCAATTTTGCACCACCGCAAACTTATAGCACACCGGTACAAACTTATGGATCACCGGAACAAAGTTATGGGCCACCGGAACAAGCTTATGGACCCCCACCTGCTCAAGAATACGGTCCACCACCATCTCTAGCGACAACAACTGAAGCACAAGACTTTACAACAACTGAATTACCCTCAACAACAACTGAAGTCTTACAGAATTTAGAAGAAGCAGAAATTGTCGATGCTAAGAAGAATAATGAAACTGATAGTAAAAATGATAAATTAGTGGATGATAATAGTGGTGTTGTAGAACAGGGTGTTTATTACATCTACCATCCAACTGGATTATTACAACGTATAGCTTATATGACAAGGGATGATATGGAGAAAATGGCATATACAGCTCAATTGAAATACGAGAATGTTGAACCGATCCGTGGACCTATCTACACGTATGATGCTGCAACCGGTGCACTCCGATTAATTCAAGCATAAAGTTGATATTTATCCAAAATTTATTTCATTGTATCTAACTGTAATTAATTTAACTGTATATACAACTATTTAAAAAAAAATTAAAAAAAAAATAAACTACTAGAACTTGAAGCTAATTTTTTCATGTCTCTTTCTTGATATAGGCGAAATCTACAAATAATAGCAAGATAAAATCTCTTGTGGCTTAAACTATATATTTATCAAGCTTAAACCCCTTGACGGGAGTTAAGAGAGTGATTTTCTTATTTGCTAAAATCTATCGAAGAAAAAACAGATTAGTGAAATTGTGAGATGCAAATAAAATGAGAATAATCTCCGAATATTTTACATTGATGTTAATTTTAAGAATTCAGGATTATAGAAATTTTAGGAATCTTGAAAAAATTTAGAAAATTGTCAAGTGTATCCAAGATAAAACGTATGTACGTGTGTAGATTGACGGTATTTTGCCGAGCTCATCTAAATTCCTGTCAAGATTTCTAACTTTGTCGCTGTTTTAAACTGTTCAACATTGATAACGATAAGAAACTTAATTGTTGATTGTTTGTTCAGTTGACCGAAACTTGAGTCAACTTTACATTTCTAAACGTAGGAAGCTTTTAATTAAAGATTGCTATTCATAAAAAATAAAGACGGAAACACATTTCCAAGTACAATTAAAATTAAATTAAAGAACTTCTTGTGTAGGCCTTTAAAAATATTTTAATTAGCATAGATTTACGGGAATATCGATCATAAGGGCATAAGCGTAATTAAAGAGGTACTTGGGGGGTGCTAAGCACCCCAAAATTTAAATTATCACCCCCCAAGTAAATGTACAATAAATTGGTTGCTAATTTCAAAACAAACTTATTTCTATATACCGGGTGCTTTTTTAAATGTTGTCGCTACTTTTGTAAGTCCTATTTTTGGCGAGCTATTCGAATAATATTTCAATGATTTGAAGGCTAGTTTTTGAAGATCTTTTTAGCACAATTGGAACCTCGTAGCTCATTTGATTTTTCTCCATTGAATTCTAGAAAGAAAGTGAAATAGAATACAATGAAGGAAAACGAAAAAATATCAATATTTTTTTGTGCTAGTCTGTTCACTTTTCTTCTAAACTTGTGGGCGTTTTGTCCTAGACTCTCAGTTTTTAGCCTATTTTTTTTATCAAATCTTGTAGAAGAGATGATTTAGACGACATTCTTTAATCGATTTTAGAGCTGAATTCTCGACTTTTAATCCAAATTTTGGGGCATTTTTATCATGAATCACCTGGTTTTGGACAATTTTAAACGATTTTAGAGTTTTTAATCCAGATTTTGGGGCATTTTTTGCATGATTCACCTACTTTTGGAGAATTTTGCTATTAACGTAGAAGTCTGGCCACGTCTGGCTAGAAAGTTACCGGAATCGCACTCGTTAGATGGCGCTTGCTCCACCACGTCTTTTATATCTATATTTTTATCGACATTTACAGATTGCTTTATTTTCTTTGAGAGCAATATGGCGGAATTTATAAATTAAAATTTTAATAGTAATAAAATGTGTGAATTAGCGAAAAAAAAAATGATTTTGATGGCAAATAATTTCGTGTATGTTACTTCTCATGGCTGATTCTATACAATACAAACTTGGTTTCCAGCATACATATATGATCGTTTACGCTTATTTCGATTTTTCAGCTCTTTTATTTTGTGGTGTAAAAGTTTATCGGTCTCATTCATCCACAAAAATTCAGAAGCTACATAAAACCAACTCGGATATGATAAAAAAGTTTAAACAAAATCTGTCGACTCATTTTCGAAATAAAAAATAAAATAGTACAAAAAACATGGTTTTTTCGCTTTTTTCAAAAACTTAACGACAGATTTCCTTAAAATTTGGTATAAGTAATGCTTAGACTAATACTAAGTTTTGGTAATTTTTTCAAAATTTTAGACCGATAAATGTAGTTTTGGCCCACCAGACTTCAACCTTAAAAGTTAATTTTTATGTTGAATCTCGACTTTTACTCTAAATTTACGAAACGTTTTTGTCCTAAATCATCAGGTTTTAATAAATTTTGTTTTAAAATCGGGCAACGGAAATAACTTTCAGTCAATTTTCTATAAGAATGCTCGACTTACTGTCTGGGCTTAGACATTTGTTCCAAATCATTTTACCGATAAATTATCATAAGAAGAAAAATTTTTCTAAATTCGAGAAAAAAAGACATTTTTGAGACGTTTGTTTAATTTCTTAACTAAATTCTTGACTCATAAATACAGTTCGTCATTTTAAATATAGTCGTTTCTTATGAATATTACTTTATGGTTGTGTGGGTTAGTTCCCAGTGAAGATTCCAGCAAAATTAGAACCTCGTAGCTCATTTGGAAATGTGTCAACAAACAGTCAAAACGAATCGAAGACCCTCCCAACAGTGCTTTTTTCGTTCTTCTCCACTGCATTGTAGAAAAAAAGTGAAACATTTCCACCTATCCCGAAATAAAATGCAAAAACCAAGAAAAGAAAAATTAATCGAGTCATTCGAAGTCATTTGAAGTGTGTGGCAAGTTTTTAAAGATGACGACATCGTCAGAAACGAGCACTTTTTGATCAATTTCCAAAAGAGCTACAAAGTTCTAATTTTTTGGTAAAATCTACTCCATTTAAAACAACATTCTATACTCGCATGCAGTTAGTATTGAACGTAATAAATAGTTGTCTTCTACTTTTCTTTTACGTAAAATACCTATTTGTTTTTTTTTAAATATTGCAATTAAAAAATTTTTTTTGGACTTTAGCACCCCTAGAGTTGAACGTCTAACTACGTCTATGTGTAGGGGGTAACAAATGTAAAATGTCTCCTCTAGAAACTTAAGGGATCAAGTTTGATCACACGTCCACTATCGTGTCTTAAAATTAGATCCTCTCATATTATCTCTAACCATATTGGAAGAGGTCAAGCGTGTTCTGAGTCACAATGAATAATCACTTTTCTTGTTCTAAAAGTAATGAGTAATTTTTCCAAAATGAAATTTATCAAATGACAAGTCTCACCATGTGTAAAGCAGTTGAACAAAAGAAGGAAAATATCAAATTTAAGGATTCCACAATTGGTATTTCCCATGAGAGATAAGTTGAGAATCTCGAATTTTGCCGATACAGCTTACATAAAACAATATTGCAAGGTCGATTTCAATAAATTCTCCTCATTCTAAAATTATTTCCAATTTTGCAAATATTGTATCTTTTATTCATTTATTTATTATTTATGTTCAATTAGTTGCGACTTTTTTTTGTACAAAGAAGCGTAAGTATCGTGTTCACAATAATATAAAAGAATCCAACTTCAAATTTTAAGTTTTATCAGATTAAGTTTCCAATGTTCTTGATACTATAAAAGTTTCTAGATTGATTTGATATCCTTGTAGTAGAAGGTCGATCTCATTACATCGACCACCATAAAACTTTGTTTAATTTGACCTGATTTTGGGTGAATTTACTTTGACTTACACACAAAATAACTACAATATAATCAGCGTTTATTGTCGATTAATTATAATAAAAAGTATCACAAATTAAGAACAAACAAATATTAATTATAATTAAATTTGTAGACGGTCAAGTACTAAAGTTTGTGGATCATAAGTGAAGATCGGTGCCCGTATCGGTTCCACATCTTCATACTTAATCTGTGCTGTATACGCCATATTCTTAGCATCCTTTTTGGTCGAATAAACGACACGTTGAAGGAGCCCACTTGGATGGTAAATATAGTAAACATTCTTGTTTTGTATTAATCGTGATGTTGTATTGACTTTTTCCGATAGAGACTCAGTTGTTGTTGTTGTTGGTAATTCAGTGGTTGTTGGTGTTTCAGTTGTTGGTTCTTCAGACGAGGGTGGTCCATATTCGGAAGATGGTGGTGGTCCATATTGAGTCGATGGGGTGGATGGTGGTCCATACACGTCATGTGGCACCGGTTGTTGTTCTTGTCTAGCAAAACCCGGTTGGAAGCTTTGCAAACGTTGAAATCTGGTGAATTTTCCATTGGGACGTTGTGTTTTAATTGCCAAATTGGCACCAATTAAAACAATTAACACAATTCCAATCTTCATTATTTTTAATGTTGTATATTATTGATGATTAGTTGATAAACAATGTAGTTGTACTGAAGATTTGAAAATTCATCGACAGTTATTTATAGTGGATGAATTATGAAAAATTTTCCCAAATTGGTATTACCGAATTGTTCATTTCTAAGACCTTATTAGAAAATTTCATTATAGCGTAATCAATAAAGTTCGTATTGAATTTTAATTAAGTACTCAACTCTTCTTCTCTTACTGGAAAACTTTGTTTATTCTTTAGTTGATAATGAACGGAACGGAAATTGTTATCTAAATTCAACCAAAGTTATCCGAAATGTGATTAATGACAGCAATATGATGCAAAATTACCCTCCAATTTCGATAATAATAATAATAATCAAAGTGTGTTGTTAACGTAGAAACAGTAAAGGCCTCCTTCTAATTTCCGTTATTTTTCAAATTTCGAAATTTTGCAAAAACAAGTGGAACCTCCTCATATTCCATTTAATTACCATCGAAATTCCAATTAGTAAAACTTCCGATCTAGACGTAACGAATTATTGCATGGAAAAGCATATAAACTTGAAAATAATCAATGATTAAAGAATGTTACATCTTGTGTTTCACGATACGTTGAAAATTATAAATGAGAGATCCTTTTTCCATCAAGTCAACACAACGAATTTCATTACAAATGAAAATATTAGGAATTTTTCCATTTTGATTTAATAATATTTAAATATTCCTCATATAATGAGACAATGGCGTGTTATTTGTTGAATAATTAAACGATCATTATGTAATCCATTTATACGGTGGTGTGTCATAATAAATCCTTGAAGGAGTTTATGTTAGAGAAACCTAGACGTTGTTATTGTTATAGAAAGGTCGATGCAATTTTAATTACAAATAGAGTTCATTCAATTAGAATTCTAATATTGATTATTATAATTGTAAGGATATTGATATTAGTCGAGATAGAGCAGAGATAATGTTTATTTTAAACAAAACTGATGCGGGCGCATTTCTAACTCTCAATAAACACTTTATAATCTTACCCAGCTAACAAAGTTTCAGTATTATCTTAATTAATGATTACTCAATCATTTCAAAGCTCTTAGAATTGTTGAAAACTCTTCCTTGATATCTTTTTAAAATCGATTGCTATACAAAAGTGGTTTATTATCTACACGATAATGGTTGCGAAATTAAATACTAAACTGTAATATTCACTAAAATCCAATTTCCATTAAGAGATACATTTATATTATTAGAAGACTAGCTGTATACATGTGATGCAATCCGGAATTGAATCCATATAATAGCGAAGGCATCAGATCTAATTGCTTTTTAAAAAAAATATATAAACCAGATGGAACACGATCTGAACAAAGTGCTCTTTCGATTTGATTCGTATTGATGTGTATACAACATGTAGACGCGTTCATGCTCCGATTTATTTTCCTATCTAGACATAAAATAAGAAGCACATGAATTTTGGGTTTTATAATTTATAGACTAGACGGGTTGTCCACTTCTCGGACGCTTTACATACCGATAAAAAAAACTGAGTCTATGATAAACGTCCGTTTGTTCGTCAATATCAGTTGCGAATTCGAGCATTTCCCCACAATAAAACTAACAAAGTGGTAAAGAAAATAAAATTTTTGTTTGCCATAACAAGTTTTTAACAATCCTGGTAACAACATGGAGAAAACACGTAGTTTTATAACGCGAAATTAAAACTTTATTTCCGTATGCTTTTAGCAAGAATTCAGTAATAAAAAGACAAGAGTCTTGTCTCCATACAGTTTCTCTTCTATTTTACATCAAAACTTTTACAAGATATGCAATTTTTAAAATATTTGCTACTTGCACATACTCTCAAGAAAAGGGATATTTGATCAAAATTACTAAAAGTATTTGTAATAGACTTACAGAGGTATTCTAAATAGTTGAGTAGGAATCGTGAAATGATTCCCAAATCTCGGAATCTGATAATAGGACTAGACCCAATATTGTGACATTCTAAGCTGATTAAAGTGAGTGTCAACGTTCAAGTTGATTATTAGATAGACTTGATCTAATAAAACACCAAAATATTTCTCTAGGACTAGAAAATTTTATGTGGGAAATGAACAGATGGTCTTTTATCTACACAATTGATGTGTCACCTTTACTGGCTATATTCATCGAATCACCCTTTACAATTCCGTATGAAAAGAGATTAGAATTGAAGTCAATGGAGCTAGTAGTCTAATATAAAATGAACACCAATCTGTCACCATCTAAATATAATTTCAGTCACTACATGTACAAAAAGCTTAATTAAACTAGACTATATTATAATGTTGGTATTTTGTTGATGTTGTTGTTGGCGGTGTTTGTAATAATAGTTGTGTTACTGTTGCTATTATTATAGAGAAATTGTGTGGTAAACCAAACGACGACATACACCCCACACAAGAACGCTGTATTAAATTAAACAAAATAATTATACAAAACATATCAGACGATTTATCAACAGTAGAGAGAAAGATGATTAACGGAATTTCAGAGTGTAGTGTCAAGTACACGAAAGGATTTCAGTAGGCTGGTGGTGATAAAGGACCCTAATTACGGCCATTTAAAATTCCTGTAAAGAGACCTTTGCGTCGAGAAACTGGGAAACTAGAAGACGAAAGAGAAGAGATGAGATGTTAATTCAATTTCTTGAATTGTACAGGAAGTAGAAAAAATTTCTGTAATAATTATTTACAACTCTCTCAACGCTTCAATAATTGCTTCAAAAATTGATTCATTGGAAAGCAATCGAAGAATTCTTTATGATGATAACAAAATATAATCGTTTTATGCTCCATTAAATACGTCGTTGTCATACCAACACAATGGGGTATTTGTTGAAGATTGACTTTCACCATCGTCTCGTTAACAACGAGTTTGAAAAGCCATTAATGTCGATAAATCAACACATGTGGAGAGAGTTTATAGTAGTAGTAGACAAAATAAAGATAAAGGTCATTAGAATTAATAATTAGTATAGATGGAAGGGGATTGTTAAACAAAGAAAAGCCGAATGGAGGGTAGTTGTGGGTCAATACTAAACGACTACACCCCTCATGTCGTGACTTTAGCGTGACCTAAGCTTGTGTATATTCTCCCCCACATTTTCACTTCTTCTCACAATGCACGCCACCCTTTCTATTGTTGTTATCATTACTGTATAATGTCTAGACGATTTATTCGTTGTTTTTGTTTTATAACAAATACATGAAGAGAATAAATAGAAGAATTGATAGAAATACGAAGAGAAAATAAAACTTAGTAGATGGAGTGTAATCTGAAACGAAATCATTGAAAAATCAATCGATTTTGACTGAAAAATATTACTACAATCGGCTGAAATAAACATTATAGTCTGAAGGATTCACAGAACTGTTTCATTAAGGAAACGTTTTAGGATATTTCAAATATTTCACGCAACCCCTATAAGATGCATCTGATTAAATGTTTGTGTGACAGGAAGTAAGGCTTGTTACTTGTACTATTTTTCATTATCAACCGGAAATCCAGTGCATCTTTTATTTGATTCCCAGTAAATTATTGCGAATAGAATTGGAGAAAATGCACGAAATTCTACTGCCTTTGATCGTATCTCTCGCCTTGTTTGTTTAAAAATCAACAAAGACGATACTGTGAAAAAATCCGTTGTTATTTCGAACGTAAATTAATAATATCTGTAGTTGACAGTCACTGAAAGGATTAAACGAACAAAAGCTTGACAAATTCTATGTAAAATTGGTAGTGCCTTTAGATCTAATGAAAGATTGAGTAAACTCATTTCACTTTTAGCTTGTTGATAAAGTAAAAAAAAATAGATTTGTGGAAAATATTTTCAATGATTTTCAGCTAAAAGAAGCACAAATTAGACTTTTGTAAGTCTAAGTATTTGTTGAAATTACATATATTTCTTTTGGCGCGTTTTGTAAAAAATTAGAGTGAAATTTTAGCAAGCAATAGAAGTTGCGCGCGCAATCTAACGACACTAAATCAAGTTGGAGGACAAATGGTTGTTATGGAAACGAGGAGACGGCGGGCTTTTTAATTAGTTTACATTTTTAGTTTTAGAATTAATAGCACATTTATCTTAATTATAGATAAAATCCCCATTCTGTAGCAAATGATCTAATGTTAATGTTACTATTCAAAACCACCACTTTCTATTGTGTGTAATATTTAATGTATTGTTTGCTTATCGCACAGACAAACACAACTGACAAAAGTGATATGGTGGATTCGAGCTATAACGCTACTGCATTAATCTTTATTTACTTCTATGGATTGATGATGATAATAGTTGTTGGTCGGTTTGTGGATAATAATAGACTTTCATCGCCAATGTAACTTATTATAGAGTTTTGTGTATTTGAAAATTTTTCTTATCGGTAAATTTCAGATGAACTGAAGAGAAACTGTAATCTCTTTGTGCTTTTTATTAATCAAAACTCTTCTAGATCCGTATGTTGCGTTTTTATCCGGAACGCTGTAATAAAGACGTCTGATCTCCCATACAGATCTTTGATTCTAGCATTGACTACACAAAAGTCAACAATAAAAAGTTTCATAATAGATTATCTGAAAAGACTCAAGCTGCTTTATGATGATTAAACGATTTTATAAAAATATAGAGAAAATGTGCCAAGATTTTAGTATTTTTTAATATAACTAAAGTCATCTATTTATTTTATTTGAAAGCTGGACATTGTTATTAAATTAAAACTAGTAGCTTTGTCCTGGCTAATTAAACATCAAAAAAAAAAAACGGAAAAAATAAATCTCACACATTTTGAAAATTGGCTTTTAGTAGCTGAAAATGGAAGCAACACAAAGCTTGTTTGATAGTAAAATCTTGAAAGAAGACAAGTTTTTAACTGCTTTAAGATGAAGTTTTATTGCAAATAAGTTGTCGAAATGACTTTCAATCAACTCTAGAGACTTTGTTAAATCTGTTGGAAATTTCAAATATAAAAAAATACGAGGTTTCTTTCTAAAATTTACTGGTCTACCATATGTTTACTTTAAACAAAATAAAAATATAAAATATACGCTTATAATATATTTGAAATAACGTACACTAACCGGTTGGGTTTTAATTAGTTTCAAAGCAATAATTTTCAAGTCTATAGACTCACGTAATGGCGCTTTTACTTCTATATTAACTCTACAATAATTAACGAATATTAAACTAATAAATTTGAAGGGTTTCAAAATGCACTGCCCAAATATTTCCATATTGTTTCTAGTTTATTCAGTGATCGATACAATATTTCATAAATCTCATCCTGTATCTTAAAGTGTAGGAGAATCAATATTTTTTTCATATATGTACCACAAAAATATAAAATTTATATTTGAAATAGAAGTAGTTTGTTTTATAAGAAAACAAATAATTTGTCATTTCATATTTTGAACGAAATTTAACAGTTCTGTTGTTGGATTTTTACATTGAAGAATCGACGTGGCAAAAAACTGTCAAATCTTCGTTATTCGTGTTGTTCATCATGTTTTTACTGTTTTAACACAACATATCGTTCAATCTCGGTCTTTATCAATAATAAGATGATTTAATGATATTGACGGTTAGAGAACATCCTTTTCATTGTGCAACAGTTTAAAGACAAAAATAATGTTGAATCAGTAGACAATTCTTAATTATTAACATTGAATCATAGAGAAATAATCAAATAAAAATAACGACAATCGTTACAATTACAACACCAGTTAATTAAAGGTATACAACTTGGATTTGATAAATAAAAAATTAATTGAAATATGCTGCTGTTTTACAGAGCAAAAATGTACGGGGGAAACAGAAATAATGTAAAGATTGAGCTGATCCTTTGAATTCGAAATTAATTAAAATTTCTTTAATAAAACGTATTGTGTTCGATTTGCAGTCAACGATATCAATAATAGTCGAGTCAATTGAAAGAAACAAGCTTTTACGAATCAATACAGACGGATCTACTTTATGTGTAACTAATTAATGTGAAAAACTGCAATTTTTAGATGCGAATTTTCATCATCAACCAATCGAAAGATGACTAAAAAAAAACCCGGTCTTTATTTTTTCTTTACAGATTTTCAATGGATAAAAGGCATGTTCAATTTTGTTGAAAGCTTTTGAAAAGTGAATTGTACAAATTGAGAATTTTGTAGTTGGACATTCCTTTTTTACTGTACGTGGAGATTGTGATGTGCGAAAATTGGTGGATGCGCCGGGAGAGCTTACTCTTTCGTTCTTCTATACTCTCTAATTATGGTGATTAAAAAACATGAAATTGTTTTAACTGGCTCAGAGTATTGTAATTAAACATTCACCCTATATGAATATATAACACAATCATAAACCGCCAATTTATGGCCACGTGTAATTGCTAATATCCGACATGTTCCTAATACAACAATAACTCTAGGAATACTAGGAATTTGCCAACATATAGAATTATAATTGTAACGAACAAATCCACTTGTATTCAAGTTATGTGATGTAGATATTCAACAATAATAGGGGACAAAGATCAACCATAGATTATACGTTTACATGAATACAACAATACATAAATAAACATGTTTAACATCAATCAACAACAACTAAAGCTTAATTGTGAGATAATAACGCATATACACGTTGATAAAACATAAGCCTCTACAATTAACATCAAATAGAGAAGTCGAAAAGAAATCAAATTTAATTTTGTTGACACTATTGAAAGATGCAATTCACGAATAAAACATAACAAAGACAATTTAAAATTTCCTTCATGAATTTCTCTTGAATTTTTCCAACCTTTGTGTCTTCTACATATATATTAAAAGCTCCAATGTTGATTACAGAAAGTATTCAAAGTATGAGCAAAGCTTTAATGAACATCTACAATATTACAAAGGGTGTGGATCTCATCAGGTCATTTAATTTTCTAAAGACGACAACTATAAAAAAACGGAAAAAATCGTCTTTGCTTTCAGAAGATTATTGTGTTTTCAAAACAACAATACTTAAAGTTAAGTCAATGTGTTTGTATTGAGTCAACTTTTGTAGTTATATTAAAACAAACGAACGTAATCAGAGCAAGTAGAAGTCTTGCTAACGATCGATCTTCAAGTGAGGAATATTTCATAAAATAAAAAGTAATGTTAGTGGTGTCTTTCAATTAAATTCTTACGTTAATTTCATCAAAGTTGTTTGAATTTTTATTTATCATACTAAAAACACTGCACTATTGTTGTTGAATTACGATCAGTGCATCAAAAATGCCATTTGCAGTAACTAAATAAAGCATCCTCTTGTTGGCAGCATATAGATACGATAATAGAGATGCTAGTGATGGTTTTATATATGGACGAAGAAGAAAAAGCAAAGCTTTGACCGCCGTTGTGCTTGTGGAGCACAAAAAATAACGTATTTAGACCTGATCTAGTCCGTTGAAATCGACTGATCTACAATTCTTTATTCTCGATAGAAAAAAAACAGGAAAGAGAAATTAACGATTTGTCTGTTGAATCGACAAATCCAACTATTTCTTTGACGCAAATTAATGTAGCCAGTTCTCGGAACTATGTCGATTGGTAATTAATAGTCGTTTCAAACAATTATTAACTCGATAATAATAATAATTCAGGGCATGTGAGAGAAATTGAAACTGTGTAAATCCGGAGATATGCAGATCAAATTTGCTTACCTAAAACAAGTGGATGGTGTTACACATCTACATTAACGTAATAACTACAAACCGGAAAAGAGCCATCAACAGATGGTGAATTATAATTCTTTTATTTTGTGTGAATTATTTAGTTTTCATTGTAGAATTCACCTTTAGGGTATCCCGCTTCTTCAATCAATACCTTTATTTTTATGGAATAGTTGGCGTAATCTCTATTTTTAAAGAAACTATCAACGAATGTCAGCTGAATGCGAGCTTTCTTTGTTATGAACTCGCAGACATTTCCAGCTAAATTTACTTATACTATAATAAAAAGATGTAACCTTTATTTTCATATGTTTATGATTTATTCACTTTAACAAAAAAAAACGATCAAAAATTCACCTTGATCTTTTCTGGCCTTTTTTAAAAGGTAATCAGGAAAATTTCAAGCTTGACTCTATAAATTTTTAAATAGAAATTATTGAGATAACATTTTATATGAATGCAATTCATTATTTCAGTCGACAAATTGTACTAATTAATCCATCAGATAATAGCCTGAAGTGTTTTGTAATTAAAGAAAGAAAGCTGTAACAGTTGCCACAATCTTATTTAGATAATTGAACAAGACAAACTCCGGTTATAACGAACTTTAATTGTAAGTAATTTTCATAATTGTGAACAGGGCCGGATTATTGGCCGGTTGTGTTCTATCGCTCGCTGCTAGTACCGCCAATAGAACCTCACTTTTCAGACAAAGAAACTGATATTTTTGTGGTAAAAGTTGCAAATGAGCTGCAAGGTTCTAATTTTGTTGCAATGATCTACAGGGTCTACCCTATAAATCCTTGAAATATTTTTCCAATGACTCGCCAAATAATAAGAGTTCTGATAAAAAAAATTTCGTCCGACATGAATAATCTTTAGAAATATTATTTTTTTTAAATCCAGATTAAGGCTATTTGTAAGCGGGCCTCGTTTTACAGTCTGAAATAGTGACAATTTTTAATCATCGATTTCTCTGTTATTTTCTGAGATATTCAAACTCCGTGGCCAGCGTTGAATTGGGCATTTCACCGTGCACCCGACAGACTTTTTCATTTTGGCAAATTTCCACTAAATTCTAAAGTGCAGAGGAAAATGTTGGAGCAGGTCAAAATAATTCAATACAACGTATTATCTACAATTTTAAAGATAATAAATCGTGCAGCAGCTTATTTGAAAGCTTATTCATGTGCAAAGGGCATATGGAGTCCCAAAAAGCCAATTTTTGAAAATCCAAAATGTTATTGAACAACAATTTTCAACTTTTTCAATTTCTCTCAATAACTTTTTGGTTTTTCAAAAATTGGCTTTTTGGGACTCCATATGCCCTTCGCACATGAATAAGCTTTCAAGTAAGCTGCTGTACGATCTTTTAGCTTTAACATTAAAAGATAATGCGTTGTACTGAATTTTTTTAACATGCCACTTCAAATGCAATATTTTCAGAAACGAAAAAGAAAATTGAAATTTGAAGCATCGTCCCCCAATGCAGTTGACTTTTCTCCATTTATTCATGAAAATTTTATTAAATTATTTTCACTAAATAAGAAGCTGTGCTGCCCCGCTTAACACTAATTTTTTAAGTGAAAAGTCATGATATTCTCAGATATTTGGAAAATCCAATCAGTTTTCCGCTTAAGCCGGGTGTCCCCCAATGAAGAATAGAATTTGTGATCGATTGAGCTATTTTGGAGCTCGATACCTCTTACCGTTTACAAATGACACGACCCAAGAGTTCGCTTATGGAATCTCCATGTAATTATATCATTTCAAACCCAAACTCGCGAATCCCCTTAAAAGTGGAGAACTCGTCTTTTAAATCATATAAAATTGTCTGAATTACTTTTTCAAACTATTCGATAGCAAAATTTTTCAAAAACACTGATGAATTAGCCAGAAATGTTGTAAAATCTAGGATTAAAAGTTAAGCTCAAAAATTGTCGAAATCTTATTCTCCCTATTATTTAATACTGCAGTTCACTAAAAATTGATGATTTATACCGAAACATTCCTAAAATTCAAATTACAAGATTAAAATTGAACTAGAAAATAGACAACGTATCCTTTTTTATGTTTTAATAATAGCGAATACAAAAAAAGGCCAAAAATCTCTTAATTTGATCTCTTTAGACTAGAGAACAAAATTCACTCACTTTAGAATGAAAGTGTCTTGAAACACTGGCTAAAACTCAGGAACCCGAGTCAAAATTCCACTAAAATTGATAACTTTTGAGTAGTCGATAACAAAATTTTGCTAAAAATTCAGATTTAAAAGGAATATGTCTAAAAATTTAAAAGTTGAAATTCAATTAAAAAATCAGTAAAAGTGTCCAAGTAGTTACTTTTTACAATTCATTACAAAAACTCAGTGCTTCAAAAATTTTCTGAAGCTCAAACTAAAAGCCAAGAATTTAGCTCAAAAAATATACTGAAAGTTTCTAAATTGTGTCGTTTTCACAGCTCAATAGCAAAACTTTACAGGAACTGATGTTTTATGGTGAAAATGTCCTAAATTCTAGTTTAAAAATTGAAACTAACAATAAGTTTGTGTTCATTGTTTGTCTTTCACTACTTAATAACAAGATTCGCTGCAAACTGGTATGTCAAAGCCGATATTTCAACTCAAAAGTCCTCCTTTAAAAGTAATTTATCTCCTTTGAATGATTCACTAACAACATTCCATAAGAATTGGTGCTTAAACAGAAAAATGGATTCAGATCTCAAAAATTCGGCTCCCTATTTATATTACACTCACAGGCTACTCACTCAAAGCCAGTCCGCCCCTTATTGTAAACACTATGCAAACAATTCTGTACTTTATTATAAGTATTATAATCGTTTTATTTTTTCTGAGATAATTAAGACAAAACTTGTTTGTTTTCAACTATCTTCAACGCAAATAGCGACGTTATAAGCGGACTAAATCAGCTAATAGCTCAGTTTTTGTTGTGGCAGCATTCGTGCCCGTTATTTAATCAGTAAACTTTTCAAATGAAACAACAATAATTAATTTGACGTTCTGTTGTTTCATGTCGGTAATTTAAATTTTCAAAATTCGTTTTGTTCAATTTACGTATACACAAATTTGTAAAATAAAATAAAACTTGAACTACATAAAATATTACATTTCTCAATTATAATGAAAGCTACATTAAAAATATTAGGAATAAGCAAATATTTTACAATTATAATCAGAGAAAAAAATTCACAAAATATCATCATATCATACAACGAATTTAGTCTCTAGAGAATTCTACACAATGGACTAGGTATGTTCGATAAACTAGATATAGAAATATGGTTATTGACCGGTTTAATAATAAAAAATAGTCTAGTTTATAAGTAGTGCACCCTAAACACACAGCCGCCCCTTTATTATTAACGCACAACACAACAAAATCAATACAATGAAAAGATCGATAAACATCAACTGAACGAGCTTTTAAAGAATTGTTTACCAAAAGCCTGTATCAAATATATTTTGTTACTTAATTGATGATGTAATATTACTTTATTAAAGTTGATATAATTCTAAAATTACAATAATATTCCGTAACCATTGATGGAAAGCTTCAATTTCAATCATCAATCATCAAAATATGCCTATTTTAATAAATCCGAGGAATTATTGATAAATCTCTGCATTTATGAATTTGAAATTAATTTTAAAATTGATAATATTTGTTAATAGACTGGAGAAATTCTAAACTATTCACAATCTTGATTTCCATCTCTATTCTAGATAAATCCCGCTATTTTATTCAAAAACTGAACAAACAACCCACTTTGCACCCCCTAGATGTCAGTTATGTCAATTCCCAGTACGGTGAAGACTTCAATAGAAATCTCATCCCCTTTATGTAAATGATTTCACAAAATCAAATACAGTGAGTAGATTAAAAAAAAATTGAGGAGACACTGCGATTGTTGAATGTAAATCATCATCCATCCATTGAATGCCGTTTAATTAATCAATCAAGTTTAGCAAAGAGAGGAATTAAGAATTCCATCAATCAACCGATGGATTTGTTGCAAAATTTCGAATTTTAAACAAGACAAACTTTAGTCCATTGAGACTAATCGATTGTTGAAATACAAATTGAAAAATCCGATACACAATTTATAATACAATTACTCCTAATTTGGTGATTGATGTGAAAATGTGGAAGCAGACATGGATCAATCCATATAAAAACGTTTGGTTTCCGATCGAAAATATTTGATTTCACCCACAGAACAAATCTTGTAACAATCCAAAATATCCAGTGAACGTGTGTCAGTCAACACGCTATATACCACCCTTATAGAGGGATGATCTAGTTTATGTTAAATTTCCGGTAATAAATTACTACCGTTATCTTCTTATCGTAAATAAATATTACAAATAAAGTTGATAATAATAAGTTTTTTGATCAATCTCGACTTTAACCTACAAAATAACTATTGATTATACAGTATACAAGTATAGATTTGTTAGGGTCTCATCCCCTTTATTTTTTGTATTGAAAACTCCAACCCCTCTGCAGTGAAATTTGTACAGTTCTAACATAAATTTTATTAAATCACCTCCATATAGTAATAGTAGAATGAGAATTTCTGTACTGTCAAATAAATAAATTTCGATGATTTGGGTCTGTTTGGATCGTTGGTGACATTTAATTTCATAACAGAAACGCACAACAACAACGTGAACAGTTTAATTATTGTACACCGCCCATAATATTTCCTCGAGAAATTTTTGATAATTGGGGGTGGTTGGACCAAAAAAAAAATACAAATTGGGAAGGATTTCCAGATGAGTTGTTCGATGAAGACCAACTTCAAAGTAATTGAAAGTTTCTATCCAGTTTCTGGAATCTATTGGGAAAGTAAATTGAGTTATTTATCAATTAGCATAATCTCCATCTTGATTATGGAGTTCTCAAAGAGTGCTCTCTCTGTAATTAAGGATCATTATTTTCGACTAATTTCAATTACACGGCCAGTATTTTTGACAAAAATATACTGAACCAAAAACGATTAAATATCAATAATTTGTGTAGTTTTACAAGATTTATTCGATAAGCAACAGAAGTATTCACTATTGAAACTGTAGACTTTATACTTTGTCTATTTTAAATTGGTTAACTTGGCGTTACAAGTGTGTAAGCATGAAAATCGAATATTTGTATCTTTTTGAATATACCGACTGTATTTTTTAAATATGGTCAATTCTAACTCCTAGTAGTTGGGGTGAGATTCGAATAATACCTTAAGAATTTCTAGGGTGGTCGCCAGAGAATACTTTAACAAAATTAGAAGCACGTAGCTCATTTGTAAATTATCAAAAAACGACTTTTTGTCGGCAATTTCAAAATTTTCACCAGTCAGCTATACACATAAAATGACCTGAAATGACTTAAGGATCCTCCTAAAATTGTTTTTGTTTTGTTTTCGGCCACTGTATCCTAAAAAAAAAATTGCCAAACATTTTTCTCGGATAAAAATAAACATGTGTCGGCGATGGTTTGTTGTAAGTCACGTGTTTTTCGTTAAATAAATAAATACTGAATAGATTTTAACAGTAATACTCCAGTGTTTTTCAAAATGTGTTCGTATTGTTGACCTGTAAATTTCTTAGTTGCCGTTTAAGGACTAATCATTTTTACAAAAGAAACAATTCTTTGTGTTTTTTGCCAATGAGCTAAGGGGCTCTGTTTTTGCTAAAATATTCTCTAGGGACCCCCCTAAAAGTCCTTAAAGTATTATTCGAATCCCCTGTCAACTACTACGAGTTTTGTTCGGATTAACCATATTTAAAAATAAAAATCTCCAAAGGTAGCAAGTACCTTATATAGCGAATTTTTTTATGTATCTACATACTGAAATATTAAACGCAAAACATTCTTATGATACTGACAATTAAGTAATATATTTTAATAACATTGAATCAACTAATAAATTCATTTCCCGATGTTATTTTAATTGAAAAATGCTTTTAATCCACAAACAATAAGAAACACTAATAAAATTTGACTCGTTTGAAGAAGTTTGTTGTTTGTCTAATACGTCTAATCAAGGCCTGCTTGATTTTTTTAAGCGAAATTCTCTAGCAGGCCTTGCGTCTAATATTAACTGTCAAAATTAGTTGCCCCCCGCGATATTCAATTTTTTTTCTAATATCAATTGTCAGAACACATAGCCATCTTAGATACGTGATTTTACTGCTTATACTCAAAAAAGAGATTTTTGCATTTTTCTTGCGATCCAATGAACCGATTTTGATGATTTTTTTTCTGGGTCATAGAGAATGGACTGCTCTACTATTATTTTAATTTTCATCAAAATCTAAGCAAATGTAATATTGAAAATGATTTTTTTAAACATTTCTTCAGCTCTTATTCCAAAAGTGTTGGCCCTACCAGTCTGGCCAACGAACTCATCCAAGCTATCCCAAAGACCGATTTTTGTACCAAGTTTCATTAAGATTGGACTATTTTTACGGCAGTTATCGTGGATATACATATATAAATATATATATAAATATATATATATAAATATATATATATATATATATATATATATATATATATATATATATATATATATATATATATATATATAAATTTTAACGAACGGTGGATATGGGTTCCTGAGGTCCCAAAACGAACTTCTGTGCAAAAATTTTTCGGAAATTCAAAAGTGAGGATCTCGTCATTAGCTAATTTTTTTTAAAAAAATTCGCTAAAAGATGTCATATTTAATTTAAAATTTACATAAGCTTCGGTCTTATTGTTATTTGAAAGCCAAGTTGATCAACCTCGTATAGACATACTGTAGATTAATGGTGAATTTTGGCTTTATTTGCTTATGAAAATTTGAAAAAATCTACTCGCTAGTCTGATCGAAATTTACATAAGCATCCGCCATTTTTTCCCAATCTAAAACTATAAACAGAAACAAAAAAAAAAGATGCCAAGTTGATCAGTATTCATGAGCACGGCTGTCTGGTATCAATTTTTTTTCTTCTAAATTTGATACGAGATAAAATAAATATTTTACAACGAGCCATTTTTATTCTAACCAAAAAAAAGCCGAAAAAACGAATCTCTTAAAACTCGATTGATTAAAATTCCATCTACTGATAGTCCTGAAAATTAAATAAGACTCCCTAAAAAAAAACTCAAACGCTCAAAATTATTAAAATAATCCCCATTATTTTAAAGATTTCAAACATTTTTATAATCCATAAATACAAAGCTATAAATTGAAATTATCAACAAAATTAAAGCGGCATTTCTAAATTACCGATTAATTTATAGCTTAAAATTGCAAACAATTAGTAATTAGTAAAAAAGATTGTAAGTGACAGCGGTGGGATTCGAACCCACGCCCTTTCGGACTGGTGCCTAAAACCAGCGCCTTAGACCGCTCGGCCACGCTGCCTTTTAAATTTTTGCCGCAACTATTCACACATAACGTCTACGTTCAGAATTTTATCAAATTTATAATAAAGTTAACGATAAATAAATATTTTAATAATTAAATATTGGACATTTATAAATATAGTTAAATTATAGAAGATTTGTGGGCGAATAGCAATAAATTTACCTGAAAATTTCAAATTTCACTCGATTTTCCCCTAGAGGGAAATTCATTTTATATATCTACGACAAAAATAAAAATTGCAAGATTAATTGAAAAGAAAAACTATTTATAATTCCAAGTTTAAAAGCTTGTAAATTAAATAAAGTCCAACAGAAAACTAATTATCCACACAGTTTATTGTTGTTAAAACTATATTCCGTGAATAATAAAAATTTCACAATTAAGTATTCTTTCTAGTATTATTCTGTCGTATTTATTTTTAAAATTCAACCTAATTAATAACAGAAGTATAGGAAGGCATAACCATTGGAGAATAACGTTATTGTGTCTTTTTTATCCGAGAACAGGCGTTATAATTACAAAATGATATTCTGAACTAGTCTCAATCTTGATCTCGATCTTTACAATTGTTGGATGACGTAATTGTACCGCAGTAGCGTAACAAATCGCCGCATTACAAAATCTTCAAAATTACTGTAGAAACAGATGCGAATCCGGAAAAGGGTGATAAAATTGCTCTTTTTCCGAATAACGATTGAACAAACAATAAAAGTGTCAAGAATATTTACAGATGGAATACAATTGAGCCTCTTTTTATTCGTCTAAAGTGTACGCTTAAATTCAAAAATTAATTTTCAATATGCTCCTGTTAAAATCTACCCGATGGCAAACTACCCCCTTTTGTTCGTCGAAAATTCGAATTGCCTATGGCAATAAAATTTCCTCAAACGTTTTCCTACAAGAATTATTTAAATTATTCGAAATTTCACAAATGGCACGTATAAATTCTCACATTGAAATTATATTAATTATTCTAATGAATTCAGTTTGTTAAAATTTTCAAAATTTATAAATTCTTAATTATTGTTAATTGTAAATAGAGAGAATTTGTTAATCCACTTCTGAATTTTGATCATTGATAATTGAAGTTGGTGGTTATGAATATAATCTTAGATGGAAATTGTGTAAATTAACCCCACCGAAGGGTGAGTAGAATGTTTCACAGAAAATACGGAATCATTTATGGAATTTAAGCATTTTGATAGATAGGAGCTTTAGCCCTATTTTACGCACATTCAAATTCACAATATCCACAAATCTACATTGCAATAAACAATAAATTAGAAAATTATTCATATTGTTATTATTTCTGATGCAAGAATAACAATTTATTATTTTTATTCATTTCTTTTTAAAATCCACGATATTTTAAATTAAGTATTGTAATTAATTCTTCACAGTTTTCATAATAATTATTAAAAAATTCGTAATTTATTTGATGGAAACTTGTTGAGACATAACAACTTTAAAATAAGAACCAACTCTTCCGTTTAAATTCGTAACACATGAATAATTCAACATTTAATACGACTTGTTAATTGCTTTTTAAAATCGGTGATTTTTCAACCGAATCATAAGTTTTGCATCAAAAAGAACAACCTGCAAGAAGGTCTTAATTGGAGCAAAAATTAATTCGTTTTTCTGTAAATTTTCCATAACGCTGATACTTTTTAAAGAAACAAATATGTTCATTTTTATTGCTCCAAGACTGATTTCTATAGAAATTTTGCTTAATTATTAGAACAAAACTTCTTATCAGATTCGCCACTTTAATTAGAATTCGCTTCGTTCTACATTAAGCCACTGACAATGAGTAAACATATTATATTTGAGAGAAAAGAAGATAAGAATGATGGAATAAAAAAACTTGAAGGGACTAGAGTACCAACTTTTCTGAACAGTTTTCTTGGATTAACAATCAAAAATGTCGATTTGTGAGTAAAATCTGAGCACCTGAGCGTTGAGTGAATAATAACATAGAGATCCATGCTTTTTTGTGTAAATATTCCAGGCAGACGAGTATTCCGACCACCAGATGACGACACTATCGAATCACATCGAATACAATTTCAAACAGGAATTATTACTATTGCCGAAGAGAGGGTAATAATTTCTCTCTTTCAAAGAAAGCACAAATCATAAGCATTAATTCCTACTTCTTTTTCTATTACAATCGCCGTTAATTTCGTTTTTTATAGGGAGCCCGAATTCCGGGCTTAAGCCCGCAAGTAAAATTACGACACTCTAAGCACCATACCTCCTTTATAGCAACCTCTTGGCCAGTAAAAGTTCGACTTTTCTTTTATTTTCTGAAAATCTTAGTTGTCCACCACTAGGCAACTTCCTCCTATGAGTTTTCCAAATTTCAAGCCTTATGACTTCTGTTATAAGGCATTTTTTATGGTTTTTCACCCCAAAGATAATGCTGTTGGTCACATTCGATTATTCTATCTGCAAGTACATGAAACTTACAAATCACCCTCTTAGAGCCTAAACTTTGAGATGTGATTTCACCTCCTAAATATGTATTTCGGTAGATAAAAAACACGTCTCTTAGATTTTAAAAAAGAACATCTTATAATTAGTGTCAACAAAATTGGAGAGGGACACCGGTGAATTTTTCCTTGTTACTTTAATTCATTTTAATATGCAAGAAAAACTCTTAATAGAATCTAATGTGAAGATAATTGTGATTAAAAGGAAAGTTGTAGGAAAGTTGTTTAAGTACGATAATATTAGTTTAGTTCTCGTCAATGTACTAACCTCAGAAATAGATTATAACAATATAGTGATAGAGTATTGTTGATTTTAATATCACGTAGACATTGTAACTTGATGTAAATTTTGAAGTATTCACATCAACTTCCATATAATAGTTTCAATAGTCTTAATACGCTTTAATAATTTTGATTTCCATTGGTATTCTAATCTTAGAATCAACTTACAAGAAACTTTACTGTATTACATGTGAAAATGCAAGAATACAACTGTATAGAATTCGAGGACTTGGTTTTTGTGTTGTTTTATTCAGTGTAGACATAAATATCGAATTAATCAATCATAAACACCCTGTTATCACTGTTTAAATTATTATTATTATTATTACAATGACACAATTCAAATGAAATTCGCCTACCAAAAATTAAATCGTTTCCAATTACATTTGATAAATGATATATGTTCTCTTCCTATATATAGCCGTCACTTCAATTTCTTGTAAAATTAATTGTATTAAACGAAAATCGATCTGTACAAACGTATCGATTCTATTATGTATTATTGTATCGAAATTTAGTTACTATGACAACACACGGTCCAATGTTCTTAAGACCAACACATAATAAATCTCAGTCAGTTAAACCAAGCGCATCATGTTTATATGGACCAGTTCAACTGCCCAACTCCCAATGGTCTACAGATACACAATGGTTTTGATCTATTGTAAATTATAGAATCGATGTAAATGAGAAAAAATACATTTCTTTCTATGGAGAAGCTACATTAAGTCCATAGAATGACTCAATGAAAGATGTCTTCGACAAAACTGATCAGAACTATCAATAATAATTGAAATTGATTGATTCCTTGTCTAATCTGCTCAGAGCCGGAGTTGGTTGAGCCCCACCTAAAGAACTTTCTATAAAAGTTAATCCCTCAACACTCACTTTAAAAAAAAATAGTACTTCCGAAGCTTCTACTTCACACGCTAGTCTTAATCGATTTTGTGACACCACAAACTTTTGCCAAAATTACCAAATAGTTACCATTCAGAATTAAGACGTTTAACGGGTCAAAGAGACTGCTAATGTAAAGACTTCTCTCATGAAAGCTTCATTTGCTAATGAAAAGGCTTCAACTCTGAACATCATTACTGCTGTCACCGAACAAACAACTACCAAGGTTCAAGCTGAGGAAATATTCGAGAAAACAGAGCCATCAAAAGATATTAATCTTAAACCTCTCGCACGCTAAGATTTCCTTTAACTTAAAGCTTGTAAGAAAGATCAGTACTTTTGCTCTAACTTCTATTAAAATTTTTTTGAAATTGTTCTATTTCCATGGCATCCACTGCTTTCAAGGTTGTATTTTGCTGAAGTATTCTCCATACACACTCTTAAAGCAATTTTGTCACAATAGGCTCTTCAACAATTCGTCTCTTTACGGAGTAGCTATTAAAGAACTTTCCACCAGAAAGTATTCTTATCCCCGGACCCCTAGTTCCAAGATGCTCACCACCTGGGTAATTTTCTGTCTACGGCCCTGAATCTATTCAAAAGAAGCCATATGTATACATAGAGTCCACTAGGGAGAAAGAGTGAAAATAAAATCCAAAAAAATTGAAACTTTGTTAAAGTTGACCAGAATGATAAAGAACAAAGACTTATTTATAAATCGTGCTTGAGGCGCTATCGATGCTTAAATATGAGGAGGCGACCTGTTTGTGTTTCATAGACCAAAACTCAAGCACCGACCTGGACTCAAGGTTGTGTTCTAACTGTCTTGAGACGTGCTTGAACACTTGCCTGTTTAAAATTCTATTTACACGCTGGCGCTAGAAGAAAAACTTGACACCGACAAAAGTAACTATAGGATTCACCAAATTATCTACCCTATGCTCAATCGTGACTTTCGCCGAAAATTCACGAAGTACGAATTATAAAGCAGAACTCGTACTTGAGTTTGAAGCCGACCTTGTCCAAGCAAAACTTGAGGTTGGTTTATAAAAACGCCTACTTTTCTTCGCCTTAGTGAGACTTTGGCATAAATCGAACTAAGGGGTTCTTCTATGTACAAGTCCCCACCCAAATATTTGTAAATTCAGATAGAATAGATATAAGCCAAGGTCTTAGTAATTGTAGGGTGAGCTTAGGTAGGGAAGGAGAAACTGGCCCATGAGAGTACAAAAGTAATAAAAATGGGTTCTAATAGAGTAACACTCAAAATAACATCAAACAATAAATGTAAAAAAAGAAGCGTAAATTTTTAGACTGGTTACTGTATCTAAACAGATTCATTTTGATAGAATTACCTATCTCACTTTCAGATTACTCTCCTTGTAGATAGAGACTAGTTTCTCAACATTTAGTGAATACTACACAAGTGAAAACTTTGATGTGTGTATTGATGATCATAAAGTAAAACTGAGACTAGTCGATAATTATAATTAGTCCGATATTCGACGGGACTTTAATCAAGCAAATTATTATTTGATATTGTTAACTATCCAATAAATTTCTAAATATCTGCAAGAAAATTAAGCTCTATTCAAACGAGTCTGAAAACTAAAAAAATTAATCAAAATGGTGGTGTAATTTACTAGAAATTTGTGGCAATATAAATAAAGTTATCGATTCTAATTGAAAATAAATAATTGTCGAATATGGATCAACAATAAATTCATGTTGTAACATTAAACAGTTACAATCGCCATTCCCCGGTTTGCATTGCTGTTATCAACAAAAGTGTATAATGGAAAAAATTCAAATTAATGTTTCAATATACCTACCGATAGGAATTCCATGTTCAATTTGATGTAAAATCTGATCAAAACAAATATCTATAAACATATCATTTCATTTTAATTTAAACGTAATTGTTCAACAATTGTATTACAACTGAATAATCTCAATATTGATCTCGATTTGTGTTATATGAGGAGGTTTAACGCGTTCTTTGAGTACCCCATTAGAGTAATTATTGAACATTTTTAGTGACACTGGTCTAATTTAATCAATCTATCAATTTACAGAAAGTGTACGAAAAGGAGTTAAAATTCTTACAAGAACATTTAACAAGTAATGATTGACCTATAAAACTCTGCCATATGGAAATTTCTTTTCAATTTCCGAAACTGAATTGATATTTTCCTAGAAGGAAACTACTAAAACGTATCGATTTTACTGTAATTGAAGTATTTTATTGCTATTGCAGACTCGACTATTTCAATTATTCCCATTCTGTAATTTCTGTTATTCAGTCAAGTCGATTTACTCGACATAGCTTGAGTATAAGAGTTTATTGTGTGACTTCCTTAAGAATTCCGTTAAAAGGTCAAACTGTAGTGAAATATGATAGAATCAAGCCTTGTACATTTTCGAAGGTTTCATTAAAAAAATAATGAAATATTAATTACTGCGTAACTGTAAAGAAACAATATAGCAATGTAATAAATAGCCACCGTTCTCTCGTCTATGGTTCCATTTGAATTGTAAAATTGAATTGAAATTGGAATTTTTATTACAGGATTTACAAGCAAGAACAAAAAACAACAACAAATTACGCTCAGGAAGTACGCAAATTAACAAAAAAAAAAGAATCGTGTTGTTTTTTTGTTGTACTTATTATTAAATGATTTTATTTAAAGTCTAACAATGTCCAGTGAATTGAAAACATGGATAAGCTTCTTATCCCTAAACGTAATTACTTTGGTAAGTTAATATGTTTTGTAAGAAGGGGTGGTAGTGCCTTCATTCCGGTCAAGGCGTATTCCTTATAATTTTGAAATAAAAAAGAACAAATCTCAAAAATCTCGTTAAATTAATGTTTACTGACATGCAATATTAACATACACGCTATCAACTTAATAACAAAGTTTTCAGGGAAAGTTGGATTTCGCATTGATCAAAAGTTAAAGGAGTTATTAACAATACATCAACCCTTATTCCTGTAAACTCTATACGTTATAAACTTTATTAGTAACTTACCTGAAGAGCCACCAAAGGACCACATTTATAATAACAGTAATGATGACGATGATCAAAATTCAAAACTATTCATAAAAAAATGTTGTAAAACAACCCTTATTTTTTTGATTTTCCAATAAACAACAACTTTCATATAATAAACGTTACAACAATTCGTCCGCTATTATTATTATTATTATTTTGTTGAGTTTAAAGAACGCGTGTTCGGCGCGAACTGTACAACAGCGTCACTATAAACAGAGGGACGCTCAATGGTGGCAGTGGTGGTCGTCTACTAGAGCGACGCCGACGACGACGTCTCTTCTTTCTCACTCTTATCCCTATATCGTTCTCTCATTCCCTACCCTATGTACATGTCTATCGTACTGTGTTTCACAATTATATTCCCCTCGGTGAAGTGAAATTATTCCCGCTTCAACGTATCCAGACGCATCTAACACAATATGTAAATAATAGGGGGAGAGAAATGGATAAAAGTGGTGGACGATACAAATAAAGTGTGGCAGGGGGGTAAAAGAAGATAGATTTTTTTTTTGTAATTTGATAATTATCGCACCTTACGGTATATACAATAACCTTTTGTTTGTTTTAATTAAAATTCAGTTAGATTTATTATTAATTGATTCGATTTACAATTAGAGGGACTTAATTGGAATTGCTAATAATAATTCTTTTTTTTCTTGCATTGGATTAGGAAAAAATTCATGCAAAATCGTTAAAGGGTTGAAAACATATGACAAATGGACTTCTTAGGTGTGATTATATGATTATTTTTTGAAAAATACGTTGATTAGAAGTGTAATTACTAATTTTATATTACACTATTTAAAGGGGGCGGAAAGGAGGTGACAAATCCAAAATTTATACTTCATAATAATCGTGCTATTATTTAAGGCCTACATTGAAACGCAACTTTTTTCAGATTAGATTGGGTCGAAAATCTCTATTTATTTATTCTTACAATAGAATTTCAATTTTAAAAATTGTGTAAATGCGAAATCATGTAAATTACGTATTGTGTAAATTGAGCATTGTTGTTAGCCAAATTGTTGGATAGAGAGAAATTATAATGATTGGAATACCTAGGTAATTTTCAATTTAAATAATAATGATTGGATAGACTCGCCTATTTAATAAAGTTACTGAATACGAGCCAGTGATTTCAAAAATGTGTGTGCTTTTATCATATCATTGCAAAGAAATAACATCAATATCTTTTTTTTTAATCGCACTCCTTACTTTTTATTCTACGTTCAGATACGTAAAAATATTAGGGGGTTACGTAAAAAAAATTAAGAGAAAAAGTTCTTAAAGTTTGCAAGATTTTCTGTCATCATAATATCCAGGCAAACATATGGAAAACAGAATACCTTTGAATAAGCATTGCAAGTATCAAAAATAAAACTGGAAATTTTATGTTACTTTTTTAGCGAATACATACAATGTTGAAGCGTTGAATGAATAAGAACATAGAGATTTCAGGTTCATGCTTTTAGTGTAATCGAAAAAAGTACTCCTGACACCAGGCAGCGCCACTGTCGAAGTATCACTAGCGTGAATAATATTCCGACCACCAGATGACGACACTTTCGAAGTACTCCCAGCTATAGGAATACAATTTTAGACAAAAACCATCACTAATTATAAATATATCTATTGCCTAAGAGAGGACAATATTTTCTCTCTCTCTCTCTCTTTCTTTCTCAAAAACAAAAACAAATCATCACAATTGTATCATATTACAGCTTAATAAATACAGATTAGAATGACTAATCTGTGGCTTGCAATGCTTATTCAAAGGTGTTGTGCTTTTCGTATACTATGCTGATGCATTATAGATATTACGATAGCAGAAGATCTTGCAAAATTAAGGAGTTTACGTTGATTTAGCATTTAGCCATGTTTGGCCCATTTTAGAGCTATTTCATTTTATTGTGTCGTATATAACGAGCAATTTTTGAGTTTCTGTTCAATCACAGAAAAGATAGTGTATCTAACACGAGTGGAAACGGCCTTTGCGAAACTTATGTGATTGAAGCACTCATTATAACAGTCGTACTTAGATAAATAAGTATGTATTTCAATACTTACAATTATCATTATTCTTGAAATAGATTAGTCCAAAATGGGAAACTCTGTCGGATGCACCGTGAAACACCCAATTCATTACTGTTACAGAGTTTGAATGTCTTAGAAAACAACCGAGAAATCGTTGATTAAAATTTTATTAAAAATTAGCACTTTTTCGGACATTTAAACGAGGTCTGACTCCAGCTTACAATTAACCTTAATCCAGTAATAAACCTATGCTTGTAATGCTTATTTAAAGGTGTTGTGTCTTTCGTATACTATGCTGATGCATGGATATTATGGTGACAGAAAATCTTGCAAGCTTTAAGAATTTTTTTCTCAATTTTTTTTCTATCTAACCCTCTAATAATTTTGCGTATCTGAACATAGAAAAATATGTATGCTGTAATTAAAAATGCAATAAAAACTAGAGAGTGAAATTTAAAAAAAATGTTGATGATGTCATTTATTCGCAATGTTTTGGACCAATAACAATTAAATAATTCAAAAATAAAGAAGTTACTTGTCCTGACGTTTTCCAAATTTCCATAACTCAAATCTATTCTGGATGTATTACTTCAAATCGACCGCTCTTCGTCTAGGGAGTTGTTATGTGTTCATGTTGGTCATCATGAAATTTGACATTTGACATTTGATTCGCAACAACTTCGGATGAGTTTGATGTTGTGCGAGTGTGAAGTTTGTAACAATTTTTCATTTTCGTTAATATTTTAATTCCAAACATGTTAATTTATTAATTAGTGTTTGTAAATATTTTCAAAATAATTAATTGAAAAAAAAATGTCGAATACAATAGAGATCCCACTTCGGGATACCGATGAGGTAAATTATCAAAAAAAATTGTCCCTTTTTATCCTGAAACAACATCTTTCTTTAAGGTTATCGAATTGGACGCAGACCAACTACCTGATGGTGAAGAAGTCCTGGGTATTCTACGGCAGGAGAACAGCCAGCTCCACATATGGGTTAATTTGGCGGTACATGAATGTGTTCTATTAAAAATTAACACGATTAATCGAGACTTTTTTTGTTTTGTTTGTTTTATTGTATAACAGCTGGAGTATTATAAACAAGGCAAAATTGAAGATTTTATTAAAATCTTGGAAATATCTCGTGTCGATGCCAATATTGATTATCGTGATTATGAGAAGGATCAAATGCGAGCATTGGATATGTTGGCGGCTTACTATGTCCAAGAAGCTAATCGGGAGAAGAATAAAGATAAGAAACGTGATCTTTTCACAAAGGCGACTGTATTGTATACAACAGCCGATAAAATCATCATGTATGACCAAGTAAGATTCATAATATTCAATAATTGTGTTAATTATTAAATAAAACAAAAAATCTTTCTAGAATCATCTATTAGGACGGGCGTATTTTTGTTTATTAGAAGGCGATAAAATGGAACAAGCCGATGCACAATTTAATTTCGTTTTGAATCAATCACCAAATAATATACCATCATTATTGGGTAAAGCTTGTATTGCTTATAATAAGAAAGATTTCCGTGGTGCATTGGCATTTTATAAGAAAGCATTAAGAACAAATCCAAATTGTCCAGCAGCTGTACGTTTAGGGATGGGTCATTGTTTTATGAAATTGAATAATCAAGAGAAGGCGCGATTAGCATTCGAACGTGCATTACAATTAGATCCTTTATGTGTTGGTGCCCTTGTTGGTTTAGCAATTTTGAAATTAAATCAACAACAACCTGAATCTATACGTAGCGGTGTACAGATGTTATCCAAAGCTTATACGATTGATTCATCCAATCCTATGGTTTTGAATCATCTAGCCAATCATTTCTTCTTCAAAAAGGTACAATTTAATCATCAAATTTTTCAAGAAAAACAGTGTTTTTTTAGGATTACAGTAAAGTTCAACATTTAGCATTACATGCTTTCCATAATACAGAAAACGAAGCAATGAGGGCTGAAAGTTGTTACCAATTAGCTAGAGCATTTCATGTACAAGGTGATTACGATCAGGCTTTCCAATATTATTATCAAGCAACACAATTTGCACCGGCTGCCTTTGTTTTACCACATTTCGGTTTAGGTCAAATGTACATCTATCGAGGCGATACAGAGAATGTACAATTTTTTTTCGTAATAATTAGAAAATTTTAATTAAAAATTTCGATATTATAGGCTGCTCAATGTTTTGAGAAAGTATTAAAAGCTCAACCTGGTAATTATGAGACAATGAAAATTCTTGGTTCTTTATATGCAAATTCTTCATCACAATCTAAACGTGATATAGCTAAAAATCATTTAAAGAAAGTTACAGAACAATTTCCTGATGATATTGAAGCATGGATTGAATTAGCACAAATTTTAGAACAATCCGATTTACAAGGTTCATTAAATGCTTATGGTACAGCTATACAAATATTAAAAAAAGATGTACAAGCTGATATACCAACAGAGATTTTAAATAATGTTGGTGCATTACATTATCGTTTAAATAATTTAGATGAAGCTAAAAAGAATTTAGAAGAAGCATTGAAACGAGCTAAAACTGAAGCTGAACATGATCCACAATATTATAATTCAATATCAGTAACAATAACGTATAATTTAGCACGTTTAAATGAAGCATTATGTTTATTTGATAAATCAGAAAAATTATATAAAGATATATTAAAAGAACATCCAAATTATGTTGATTGTTATTTAAGATTAGGTTGTATGGCACGTGATAAAGGACAAATCTATGATGCATCCGATTGGTTTAAAGAAGCATTAATGATTAATACAGAACATCCAGATGCATGGTCATTATTAGGTAATTTACATATAGCAAAATTACAATGGGGACCTGGACAAAAGAAATTTGAACGTATATTAAAAGTATTACCACAAGATCAATATTCATTAATAGCATTAGGTAATGTATGGTTACAAACATTACATCAAACATCAAAAGATAAGGAACGTGAGAAACGACATCAAGAACGTGCATTATCAATGTTTAAACAAGTATTAAAAATTGATCCGAAAAATATATGGGCAGCAAATGGTATTGGTGCTGTATTAGCACATAAGGGTGCTGTTAATGAAGCTAGAGATATATTTGCACAAGTAAGGGAAGCTACAGCTGATTTTTGTGATGTTTGGTTAAATATTGCACATATTTATGTTGAACAAAAACAATTCGTCAGTGCAATACAAATGGTAAGAATTTACACTTAATTAATTTCGATGGTATTTAAGGATATCTCATGTAAGCAGTGATGGGACAAATTAACTGATAACATATTCTTCTACTACTTTTTTGAACTTAGAAAAAAGTTTGTATCAGACTTAAAAACCCGTAAGACTCATTCAAAATTGAATAACTCGAAAACAAATGAATATAACATAAAAAAAACGAAGTAGGCTTACATAAAATACCCTTAAATGCCGTCGAAAATAAGACACCCTGTACAAAAATTAGTAGAATAATTTTTAAACAATCAATGCTTTTAGTATGAAAATTGTCTGAGGAAATTCTTCAAATACAACAATGTGGAAGTATTACAATATTTAGCACGAGCCTATTATAAAGCATCAAAATTAAAAGAAGCTAAAATGGTACTTTTAAAAGCTAGACGAGTAGCTCCACATGATACAGTTTTATTGTACAATATTGCTTTAGTTTTACAAAGATTAGCCACATTTATTTTAAAAGATGAAAAATCTACACTACAAACAGTATTACAAGCTGTACACGAACTTGGATTATCTTTAAAGTTTGTATTTGTTCTATAAATTATTTATATTTAATGAATGTTGTTTGTTTCATTAGATATTTCACATATCTCGCCGATAAGGGTGATAAAGTCGGTTATGATGTAACGTTAGCTGCAATGGAAGCAAGACAATGTAAAGATCTTCTATCACAAGCTCAATATCATGTTGCTAGAGCTAGAAAAGTGGATGAAGAAGAACGATTATTACGTAGAAAACAAGAAGATGAACGTACAGCATTCAAGATGCGTCAATTGGAAGAACAAAAGAAAGTTGAAGAAGAAATGCGTTTAACTAAAGAACAATTATTACAAAAACGACAAGAATATAAAGAGAAAACAAAGAATGCTTTATTATTCATGGAATTACCAACAGAAAAACTTAAAAGTAAAGGACGTGGTCGTCGTGATCAATATATTAGTGATTCTGGAAGTGATGTTGAGAATCATGAAGGTGGTGGTGGTGGTGGTGGTGGAGCAGGTGGTGAAAAGCTTGAGAAGAAAGAACGTGGCCGCAAACGGCAACGTAGTCATGATCGTAAAGAACGTAAACGTCGTACAGGCGGTGGTAGTAATAGAAAACGTAAAGAACGTCAAAATCGTTCTGATTCTGATAGTGATCGTCCGAAATCTAAACGTAGTCGTGGCAAAGGTAGAGAAGGACGTGGTCGTAAACGAGAGGAAGGACTCAGCTCTAAACAAAAAAGTCGTATTGTTTCTAAAGCAACAATATCAACAAGTGAAGATGACAGTGATGATGGTAAACTTAAGATTGCAAGTGGTGATGAAAGCGATACAGCTACACATGGACGTAAACGACGGATTTCTTCAGGTTCGGAAAGATCTAAATCTAAATCTCGATCACGATCGAAATCCACAAATCGATCGCGTTCAAGATCTAGATCGAAGAGTGGTTCCCGTTCACGTTCCCGTTCTAAAAGTGCATCCCGATCTAGATCACGATCAAGCGGTTCCAGATCACCCAGTGGATCACGTTCTCGATCACCGAGTGGATCACGATCTCGATCACCTAGCGGCTCAAGATCAAGAAGTCGCTCAAGATCCGGTAGTCGATCTAAATCACCAAGTCGATCACGTTCCGGTTCAAGACAACCATCAAGATCACGATCTAGATCGAAGAGTAAATCAAAGTCACGATCACGAAGTCCAAGTCAAGCAAAATCTACAAACAGATCAAGAAGTAATTCAGGTTCAAGAAGCCGAAGTCATAGTCGTAGTCGCAGCCGATCTAAATCAGGATCAAGATCACGTAGTGGTTCACCGAGAAAAAGTGCTTCCAGAAGTCGATCAGGATCACCGGAAAGATCAGGTAGTGAACACGGTTCTAGAACTTCATCACCTGAACGCAATGGAAATGAAAGTAATTAAATTTTACAATTTTTAGTTTAGAAGATTTCTATTTGAGCAAGTTTATTAAAATTTGAGGAAAATCTACATTTATATTTTTCAATTAAATAATTGTTCATAGTTAGAAGATGTAGATGAGATGTCCTTTTTGTGTAGTATAAAATTTAAAAAAGATTGTTCATTCGTAAAAAAGTCGTTTGTTCTGTTGTCCCCTAATTTAAAATTTATTGCGATTATCGCCAACCACAATTCTCGAATCATAAATCCATCTATTGCAAAGCTAAAAAGGAATTCTTGTATCATTCGCTATAAAGTAGGATGAAATTAATCAATTGGGTAATTTTAGCAGAAAAATAAGGGTTGAATCAATTTTTACACACACTTAGAAAAGGGATTTAATACATGAATAAATTATACTTTATCACCCTCGACCTAATGCAGAATTTTTCCTGTTAGCTTTTAATGAGTGCAACTCTACTACCCTTGTCGTTTTATAAATTAAAACGAGGGAAAAACTAAAAGCAAACTTCAACCCTTATTTATCTACATTAAAAAAAAAAACACGAAATACGTATCACTGAATCTCACCCTTAACCAATTTTGTTATTAGTGCATACCTATTGGCAGTGGTGCTATTTTTTCTTAATGGAAGAAAACGAGTTTAAGCTGTTGTTGTTTGTGTATTTAGTACATCGTGACTACCATAAAAAGACGTAAATGTAGTATTTGTACTGTGACTTAACGGAAACGTATCGTTGCTATTTAATGTGCCAAAAGCTGATAGAATTTCAGTTGCTGTACGTTCAGGACTTTCGTTAATCATATGTTCCCTTAATTGGCATTCGGATCTTTAAAAGAAAATAAATTACATCAATTTTATTGTGTAATCTAAATAATTACCTGTTAATTGCATTATTTAGTTGTGTTGTATGGTTTGATAATGGTGTAGTTTGAGCGGCTACCGGTGTTCGTTTTATTGCATAAATATAAACTCCAGTCATTGATAATGTATAGGATAAGAAATATAAGGCATGAAACTAAAAATATTAAAAATTATCTTTAAATTTTACAATTAGTAAAATTGATAGAATGATTACTCTGTAATTGAAAAGTAAGATTCCTACGATTAATGTGTAAAAATTTCCCGATAGTAGGGATAAATGTAAGGCTGTTGTTCCCATATTTATTAAAAAGATCGATGAAAATGTACAGAACATAAATTGACAAACGGAAAATGATGACAATAGAGCACTCGAACTTTTCCAAGTCGATGTTATCAATGTTTGTTTTTCCAACAACAACCTATAATTATAAATTATCATAATATTTTATAATTGTAAACTGTTACGAATACATTTGGAGACCACTTAAAATACTTCCAAATAGACCCAACAATCCAAGATATTCAACAATATCGGTCTTTTTCACTGATAATTCTTGTAGAACTGTTACAATCGCAAAAAGTACAGCTCCACCTAAACAGAGCATATCGCCTACTAGTTGATTTTTACCTACAAATCGATTGAGTGATATTGTTTAATGTTAGAATTGAAAAAAGAAAGAGGAATACCGTCGATTTTTGTGTCTTCGATATTGACCCAAACGAGACATCCGACCCCCATCAGGCATACAGTAACAGCGATAATGTGCACCATGCGATAACGTACACCAAGCACCAAACAACTTAATGCCAATGCTACAGGTATGGCAACACATCCGAGCAACTGAAAGCCACAATTAATTCATTAATTAATAAAGAAATCAATCAGGGCAAAAAAAAAGACAAATCTACAACAAGCCTCCAACCTGTATACTCGTTAGAGTCGTAAATTGATGTGCTGTACTCATTAATGTATTAGCTTGTACATCAATCAAACAAAGCAAAAGATAACGCCAACCTCTAGCTTTGATAATCGAGATGAGTCCCTTATCACCTCTACGGAATGCAAGCCAACTTGTATAAATTGCACATAAAAACATATAATGCGGAAATGATTGGCCTGTTGGTAATACAGATGATGATCCTGTATTTATATAATGTGCCAATGTATTTGTTGCACATAATAAAATCGAAAGGAATTGACCTAAAATTATATTCTGCCAGACGCTCCTACAAAAATCAAATTATATAGAATGAAAAAAATAATAATAATTGAAAATAATTAATAAAGCGTAACATGTATGTACATGTTTCAATTTAAAATGAAAAATACTTACCATTTTCCTAATTCTGATAAATTGTCACCTACTCTATCACAAATGCCGGTGACATCACCCATTTCTCAACAATAAACACATTTATAAACGTATTATTTGTTTTGATAAATCGGCGAAGGGCGGGGCACCCTTAAACAACCCTTATAATTAAATTATAGGGGGTGTATTTTTAAATCGAGCGCGCAAGCGCCATTTGCACACCGGTTGCTAACCGAAGGACTTAATCTCAATGTTGCCATAATTAACCAGCTATTATTGATAATCATAACTTAGCAGCGGTATCGTGAATTTAATTTAGATTGGCAGACGATTATCGTCAGCGTACACCATGTTTGAACTTCACAAAGTACTTGAACCTACCTGCTTGCTGAGGTTACGAAAATTTATCAAGAGAGGGTCAAAAATCAGCTACAGTTTGTTTATTGTTTGTAACGTCGCTCACTCAATCGCCACAAATAAACGTGTATAATTCTATTGAGAGGTCGATGGAGATCGGGTGCGTTACGTTTGGAGATGAGCGCTAACATATATAATAGTTTAGAACAATGATGTCAACTGCACGTAAATAAGGGCAAATACCGCTGCCAAATCGTAACTATAGTCCATCTATTTTATTAAACGTATAACTTGAGTAGTAAAATTCTCAATAATTTTACGAAGCAAAAATAATGGCGATCTCTTCTACAATTCTTTTATATGTTTTGTCAATTAATTAAATTATCATTTGCACGATTTTTAATCTTTCCTCCTGTTCCTGTTAACTAGGGTGTTGCAGTTCTGTTGTGCTTATATATGAGCCCTTTTTTGGCATTACGTTTATCTTTCTTTGTTAATCATCTTTAACAAGAGCACCAAACAATTGATTTGACATCTAATTAGCAATGTTTGTCATTTATCTTTCTTATTTTAATATAGTTTGGATATGTCGCATTATCATCAAAAATTCTAGTTTTTAGATATAGCGGTGATATGACAACGTTGGAATGAATTTCCTGTGTTTAGTAGCGAAGTGCAAGTTCTAGCATGTTGCCAAATAGTAGATGTTCTCCTAAATTTGAAAAAAATCAGTAAAAATTTCTTGACATAAAGAAATAATTTTGGTTAAAAAGTAGAGATTTCTACAAACTGTCTAGAGTAGGTTTCAACTTAATTATATAATTATTAATTAGTTTTAATTATTTTGTTAGGAATGTGGGATAGTTTTAATCATTTTTGCATGTTAAAGAATTTTATGGATGTAGATTTGGCAACGCTTATAACATTCCTCAATGCCGCCAACATAACCAAATAAAATTCTGTCATTTGTCAATTTCTGTATATTTTTGTTAATAACAATTTTTTTAATTAATTAATTAAGACGGATCTATGGTGTTTTAACAAACAGTGTAATGTTTTAAAATTGTTGTGAAAATGGTAGAACCAATCTTCGACTATCAATTTCGACTGATTTTAATTGGCGACAGTACAGTTGGGAAAAGTTCCTTATTAAAATATTTCACTGATGGTAAATTTGCTGAGGTATAAATAAATACGAAAAAAACAAACACATAATAATTGCGTTCTATTTTAATTTAAACAATTTACATTGATTGTTCTAAATAAACATTTCAGCTATCAGATCCGACTGTAGGTGTTGATTTTTTTGCACGTTTAATCGAAGTCAAAGATGGTACAAGGATCAAATTACAATTATGGGATACAGCCGGACAGGAGCGTTTTCGATCAATCACAAAATCATATTATCGAAATTCAGTTGGTGCCCTATTAGTTTACGATATTTGTAATCGTACCAGTTTTGAACATATACCTGTATGGATGTCAGAAGCACGTCGACATATTGAACCCCATCGGCCTGTTTTCTCATTAGTCGGTTGTAAATTAGATTTAGTGAATAATGGTGGACAACGTGAGGTATCTAAAGAGGAGGCGAAAGCATTCGCCGATCAACATGGTATATTTCATATTGAAACATCCGCCAAGAACGGTATGAATGTTGAAGAGGCATTCCGTTCGGTGACACAAGAAGTTTACAATCGTATACAGAGTGGTGAATATAAAATTGAGGATGGTTGGGATGGTATTAAAACTGGATTTGCTAGACCCAATGGTTTAGATTTTAATTTAATTGAAGCTGAACCGGCCAAATCCTCATGCTGTTAATTAAATATTCAAACACTCACCTACGAAACCTAATTAATTATAAGAAATATTTGTACATATTGAGTGACATTGGAGATGGTGTCCTCGAAAATTTCACTTTTTTACAAATATTAATTTACATAAGTTTTAATGATAAAAACCAAAATTTAGAAATCTCATGTTTGAGAGTGTAGCTTCTCAAAAAAAATTGTTAATTAATTAATTATAATCGATATTTATTAAAAATATCTTTATTATATTTTTTATAAATATTCACGAAAAACAACTCTAATGTAAATTGGTTTTTTCACAAGAATTTTTGTGATAACTGCATCAAATAATTCATAAACAACGTTCTTTTTTAAGCTAACAAACTAAAAAATACAACTATCTAGTCGTGGAATGTTCAATTTTCCTTTATAAAGGTTGAGGCAATTTTTTTTTTAATTATTGTTTATTTTTTTCGATATATTTGCACATAGTAGAAGAGAGACAGTTATAGTTAAAATTTGTACAATTATGTTATATTGTATTTTTTTTTTCCATCGAGAGTTATTTATAGGAGAATAAATAAAGTCATGTTATTTAAATAAATAGTTTTATCAAAGTAATTTTCATCACTAGAATTCAAACTTTCTAATTGGATTTAATAAGGTGGAACTTTAAAGAAGCCTTCAATGTGGGTTATCAGAGCACAAAGTGTTAGGTTTCCAGACTTTTTTTAAATTTCTTATCTCTTGTTTATTTGATTCAAATTAATTATTTTATTTTGTTTCAGTTTTTTGTTGTTTTAAACAATATTGGAATTTAAAATTCGTTTTTGGTAACTCAAAAAAATCTAAATTTAGCAGGAAATTACCATAAAGGGCCAGTTGTTAATTGAAGACTTCCGGTGAGTGTTATATTGGATTTCTACAACTTTTTTCTAAATAAAAATGTTTCGGGACAAGAAATTTCCAGGTGAAATAATTACAGTATTTTTACATAAGAGTTCTCTTTACTCTTTGAACGCTTCAATAGACAGGAATCCTTCGTGTTAACTACTTACACTATTATCACAAATATTATCGTTATTTTTTTACCGGATCGTCTACAAATGAGTTAAGCGCTCCTTTAGTTTGTTTTGTCTACAATCTGTATTCTCTATTTTATTTTTTCATTCACTGATAATTGATAATATTTGGTCTGTTAATTGATTAGCCTTCATTAAGTTCATTATAGGCATGTAAATTTACTTTGATTTTTTTAATTCTATTTTTTTATTCTTATCAAAGCATAAATAACACGATTTCTACAAATTCATTTTGATATGGATTAAGGTGGCATTAAATGAAAATTATAGTAATTATCATCGTGCTATTGAAAAATCGATAAAAGTATAAAATATGGATGGAACAATGCAAGATCAACTATAAAATTTCTAAATAATCTTAAAATTATAGTCTTACAGATATTTTAAAAACTAAAAATCGTAGTTTTACAGTTACAATAGAAGAATCTTGATAGTATTAGAAAAAGGGCGTACACTTTTTGTTCTTTATATCTGACTACTTTTACTACTAAAAGTTCTAGTTGTTCACTTTATAGATATTGATTTTGTTGGCTTTGTTTTCGGTGCACAATTATTCTTTGAAACTTTTCTAAGTATGGTACTTTAATTTTTTGCTCTAAATTCCCCTATTTTCGATCTAAATCTGTAGAATAATTCACTTGGAATTCTTATTAATTTCATTCAAAAACAAGATCTCGATTATTTCTTTGCATATATCAAATTTGAGTTTAATTATTTAAAAAGCTATGTCTGTATTAGAGGTGCGTCTATAATAAAACTATACAGGGTTATTCACGTCAGACGGAAAATTTTAATGGCAAGGCAACTCCCATTATTTGGCGAGTGATTCGAAAAATATTTTCGATTTGTAGGAGGATCCCTAGGAAACATTTTAGCAAAATTAGGGCCTTGTAGCTCATTGAGGAATTGGTCAAAAAACGCTTTATTCCGACAATGTTGCGATTCTTGCCAATCAACTATACCCATAAACCGACTAAGAATGGCTCATAAAATTGATTTTTCTCGTTTTTCTCATTTGTATCCTAGAAAAATTGGAAAAAGAAACATAGTTGAGGTTGATCGTTTAAAAAATGAAGGAATCTGGTGTGAGTAACCTTCCCTATTGTTTACAATTTTGTAACTTGATAGGGTAAGATTGTTTATTGCGTGTTTCTTTTTTTAAAGAAAATCCTCGACATTGGATACTTACATCTGAAACAAATAAAGTGTGCGTTACTTTTATTATTTTTACATTAAAGAAAATCAGAATAAGAGCAATAAATACTGAATTATAATAAACTCTATTAAGTTTTATGCGTGTAGTTAGTCGGAATAAAGCATTTTTGATCAATTTCCCGATGAGCTACAAAGCCCTAATTTTGTTGAAATGTTCTCCAGGGAACCTCCTATAAATCGTTGAAATATTTTTCGAATCAATCGCCAAATAATGAGAGTTGTTATAAGATTTTCCGTTTGACGTGAATAACCCTGTACATGTACATATACAGTACCGACTCGAGATTATTTCGAGCCTAAGGTAATTAAAGTGCGCTCTTTTATAATCAGATCAACTACTTGCTAACAAAAATTTATTAAATAGAACAAAACACAAATACACAATTTAAAATTTAATGTTTTCTTTCACTTTTTCAAAATGTACTACGATTAAATCTTAATTTTTAATTAATTTTAATTTTTTAGTATATACTAAAAAATTAGATTTAATTATATATAATTAAAATCTACCTGGCGACTAGATTTTTTCGCTCCCTTATGTCTTGCACCCTAGACTATTTCGACTTTATAGTTGAGCCCTCATTAACTATATACAAATATTACCTAATATATGGATATTTTAATGATCAATTAAAATTGTTAATATTTTATACGCTTCTCTGCTTTTTGTAATATCATCTAATTAAATATTGAATCAATGAAGTCTAATTAGGGATCAATAATTCAACAAACTGTTGCGTCTAATAGAAAATATCTTCATTATTTATTCAACTTTTAATCGTTTTACTATTTTTCTACTAATTATTAATTAATTGTGAAAATTATTTTTATAGACGTCGTGTTATTGTTTCTTAGAAGCTTTTATATTAACAGTAGAGTTAATTATAAAATATATTATTGTAATACACTCTCTAATCGACACTTGTATGATTTGCCAACATTGTCGGCCCCTTTTTGATTGACTTCATCGTATTGATAGCCGCTCATAGCGTTTTTAGTTCTTTCATACCAACTGTATAAATTTGGATATTTAACAATATCAAATCCGATAGCCTGTTGATTCGTTTCATTATTATCATCACCTATTTAAATTATCTCTTTGTACTTACTTCAAGTGTAGAAATAATCGAAATAACAGCAAAATCAGCAATTGTTAGATTTGGACCAGCCAACCATGGTAGATCCCTTACAAATAAATCGAGATAATTTAAAGCTTCTTCCAAATTTTGTGTTTTCGATTCATCTGGTGGTTGATTCATTAACATAACAGGTTTCTAAAATAATCCAATAATTATTTCAATTCAAATTAATTAATAAATTACTAAATACTATAAATTCTGAATATCTTGGCCATAAATAGGCAGCATTGAAAAAGAGCCGTTGATTTACCAATGCTGCTTGTTGCGGTTCTTTCGGATAGAAACTATCATCTTCAGCATGTTGACTTACAAGATATGCCATAATTGCATGACTATCATATACGATGAAATTCTCATCGTCTATTGTTGGAATTGTATGCAATGGATTCATCTGTAAATGAATCAATGAAAATGTTTACAAGATATGATTTTTATTAAATTCTCTCACCTTGATATATTCGGGTTTGTAATGATCACCATTCATAACATTTACTGGAATTAAATTGTACTCAATATTAAGAGCTGCCATCAACAACAGTACAGCTCTACATGGTGGACTTACAAAATTACCATAAAAGTTTATCATATTGGTGAATTTTAAAAATTGCTCCAAAATTTGTTTAGTTTCAAATATTTATAATAGTTTTTATCTCTCTATCATCAACAACCGGAAGTTAATTATAGAAACAAAGGCTTAACAATCAAATGAGTTGTTATTGCAGTAGCGTAACGTGAATCCATCTTGCAATTACAGTCTGTTATTATAAAGTTAGAGAAATTGAATTGTCTGCATTCATGTAGAATGAAAGCGTTTACTGTAACAGTTAATTTTCAGTCTAGAAATCGATGAATCTTGTTGTCTTTATTGAATTTTCTATAAAAATCTTGTTTACTGAACTAACTACTAGTTACGCCTCTGGATTTAAATTGTTTTGTTTACAAATTACAATCATGTTGTCTCAAATAAGCGATCTTTAGTTCTATTTTTTTGATAAAATATTAAATGGCACTATCAAGGTAAACCATTTATTGAGAATTAATGATATTTTAATGTTTAAAATACAGAAATTTGAACTTGCATTTAATAAAAGCGACACATTTAGCTGCGTTTTTCGCATTAAATCATTAGAGACATTGCCAACAAACTCTAATAGCTTTTTGGTCACTATAATTTACACTAAAACGACTTATATTTTATGAAAGAGGATTCTAAATTGGTTAAAAGTTTTGAAATCTGTACAAAATATATCAATAATAGTTCTCGACAGTTAATATAATCGAAGAAGTCGAAAGGTATTTTGTGTATTCTATTTAAAGTAAAAGTTTCAAATGTCATAAAATGTGTGAATATAAGCTTAGAAGCTTATATTAAGTGTAAATGAGATGTGAATAAAGCTTTAATGTTTGTGCTTATTTCGAAAAATAATCCTTCTAATGAATTTAATCTTAATGAAATCTAAAAAAAGTTTTACAGACGATTATAGCTATCAACATTTTATTGTTCGAATTAGTTCTTCAAAGAATTCGTCTTAGATTTAGACAGATCATGTAGGAAATGTATTTGACCAAAATTATGCTGAGTGGAATAATGTCACCTATTTTCTAAAGATTGTAGCAGTATTTAGTACTGTAACAGGGCAAGTTTGTATCTGGGGCAAAAATCAAAAGTCGCGCCTTTAATTTTATATTTGAAAAGTGAATTTTGAAAAACTACACATCAGCTCGAAAATCAACAAAAATTGTCTAAATTCTCTTCCTGTGATGATTCTATAATAAAATTTGCTTAAAACCAATAACTTAGGAAGAAAACATCTAAAAATCTTGATTCAAAGTCGAGAATATGTTTTCACAATACTTGAATAACATTTACTAGAAAAATCCGTGATTTCGTACAAACGCTTTTTAAACTAACTGACTGAAAGTCAACGATAAAGCTCAAAAATTTACTAAAAATTCTTGAATCGTCTAATTGTCACAACTTTGATTTTTTTAAAAGAAACTAATACCTAATTTAAGACAAACATGTCTTAAAAAATGAAGAGTTCAGCTCTAAGATGAAATAGAAGTGTCTGAGCTTCCCCCTAAGTTTTCAAAACCATGCTTAAAAGCCAAGAATACAGCTTGAAGCTCGATTAAAAAGTAACTCAATAGTAACAGTCACCTTTCAAATAGCAAAATTTGTCAAAAAAAAGATGATTCGAGACAATAATAATAATCAAAATATAGTTTTAAGCTCAAAAATATTCTTAAAAAACGGCCAAATATCTGGGTCTCATTTTTACAATTTTACATAAGAAAATTTGATGAAAATTGATCTAGTTTTGCTAAAATGTTCCCCTTCAAGTCCTTGAAATATTTTTCAATTCGCTCGCTAAACAGTAGGAGTCATGTAGGAGTTTCATAAGAATTGACTACTTTTAAAAAAGCACCCTGTATACGTATGTATGTATGTATAGATTTGTTACTGACTATATCGTATCGGCTATCGATAATTATTTCTTTTTTTTTTTGTAAATTATTACAGTTAAATTAATTTCAAATTGCGAAACAATGCAAACAAACTAAATTAGGAATCAATAATCAAACTGAATTTAAATTACATACATTGCTCATTTATTTATTTTTCAACTACATTAATAATTTTCAGTTTATTAATAATTAATAAACCAATTTATAATTCCTCTCCCAAAATAAACCCAATTACAATATTACACAAAACAATAACTATCATAATTTTTATATTTTATTGTGATTTTCTCAACTGGTCATTGAACATGTCACCGATAATATCAGCTCCATTTTGATTGATCTCTTCATATCCATAATTGGTCAATGTTTTTATAATTCTATCATACCAAGCATCTAAATATGGGAATTTTGAAATATCAAAACCAACAGCCTATTAATTATTCTATTATTATTATTATTATTATTATTATTGTTATTGTTATAATTGAATGATAATTAGGCAATATCATGAAATATACCTCAAGTGTTGAAACAACCGGAACAATAGCAAAATCGGCAATTGTTAAATTTGAACCAGCCATCCAAGATTGATCTCTTACAAACAAATCAAGATAATTTAGGGCTTCTTCAATTTTTGCAGCTTTCGATTCGTCTAACGATTGACCGTTAAATAAAATAGGTTTCTATTGAAAAAATACTTGAATGTTTATAAAAATGTTTAGATTTTTTGTTTCAATTAGTGTACCACATAATCGCCATATCGAGGCCAAAAAGTACCAACATTGAAGAATAATCGTTCATTCACAATTGCTTGTTTTTTCGCGTCTTTTGGATATAAACTATCATCTGCAGCATATTGATTTACAAGATATGCCATAATTGCATGACTATCATATAAAATAAAACCATCATCATTGATTGTTGGAATTGTGTGTAACGGATTCATCTATAGTAATAAAAACAAAATTATAAATTAATTAGATTTTATATGAATGTTACCTTAATGAATTCAGCTTTTAAATGATCTTTATTCGCTATATTGATCGTAATTAGATTTGTTTTAATATTAAGAACGGCTAAAAGTAACATTACAGCTCTACATGGCGGACTTGCAATATTACCATAAATATCAATAGTATGGTTCATTTTTATTTATTTTATTACATTTATAGACTAAATCAAATCTGTTCTGTTTCCGTCTTTTATACTATTGATAATATTGATAACCGGAAAGTAATTATGAGAATAAAGAGTACAATTATTGAGATGATTAACCAGAACAGTAGCGTAACAAATCTAAAACTTAGATTATTTGATAATTACAAGAATTGAGCTTTCTTCAAGGAGCATAGTGAACGAAGTCTTGCAAGAAATAGGAGCTTAGCACCTGTATGTTTATAATAAAGTAGAGTTCCGAAAGCCCCTTTACATTATCCGATGTTTGTATTCAATTCTTCTATCCAATTTTATATCGGAATTCATCTCGGATCCGAGAGATTTTCATCTAAGATACAAAAATCGTCGATAGCATAGACAAGTTGATACTAAAATGCGATTAACCTCAAGTTTTCAAGACAGCATACACCTTTTAGCAAAACGAATGGAATCTTGGATGAAATTAGAGACCGTTTTATTCTGAAAAAAAATCGGATGAAAACTCGAAATCTTTCTCGGACGCAGCAACTTTGATCAGAAATCGAATGTTGTAAAGACACTATGTCGTTTTATTTGATCGGAACGAAAAATCGGATGTAAACTCGGATAGTATAAAGTCGGCTTTATAATTCTACATGTTGGACTTGCAATATTGCAATAAACATCAACAGTATGGTGCATTTTTATTTTATTTAAGCCCTATAAACTAAATTAAGTCTATTTTGTTTCTATCGATATTATTAATAACTGGAAAGTAAATATGGAATTATTTGATAATTACAAGAATTGAGCCGTCTTTGAGGACCACAGTGGACCAGTTAGTACTTGTATGCTTATAATAGAACCAGAGTTCTTAGTAAACACTATTCAACTGATTGTTACGCCACTGTGTTAAATCGATCGATAATTACGTAATTGATGGATATTTGTGGTTCAAGGATTTTTTATAATCAAATTGAACTATTATGTGATGGGATAATTTTAATAAATTATTCCTAGAATTACAAATTTTCTAATATTGTAGGTATTTAAAATAATTCGATAAACATCAATCGTTTATAAATATGGTTTTAATTAACTTCTAAACAGTTCAATCCCTTTCTGATCGATCTCTTCATATCCATAATTGGTTAGTGTTTGTTTGTTCATGTCAAGAATTCAAATTTGGGAATTTCATAATAACAAAATTTATACAGATTACCTTGTAATTATTTAAAAAAATTAAATAAATTTCGAGATTGCCTCGAACTATTGAAACAACAGGAATTCTAGCAAAATCAGCAATTATTAGATCAAGCTTTGTCGATTTTTTGTGCTTCTAATTCACCCAGTATTTGATCCATGAACATAACAAGCATCTTGATACAAATTTGTATTTATAAGATTGAAATAAATCACCATATACAATTCAGGGTTTAAAGGTATCAATATTGAAGAATAATCGTTAGTTCACAAATCCTGCTTCTTTCGGATCTTTCAAATATAAACTATCGTCTTTTTAGTATTGATTCACTAAATATTGTATAATAGCGTGACTATAGTACAAAATGATAACCATTGTCGTTTATTACAGGAATCGTGTGCAATGGTTTTCGTCTATAAATTAACAAGAGAAAAAAAAAGACACACAAGCAATTATAATTTAATTACAGTAAGTATAACTAATTGTTACTTTGGTGAATTCAAGCTTGAAGTGTTCTCGATTGAGTACATTTATGGTAATTGATTTATATTCAATATTAAGTGTTTTCAATAACAGCATTACAACTCGACTTGGTGTTCTTGCAATATTACCATAAATTGGTAATGTTGCAAGATTGGTCATTTTCGGATCGAAAGTTCTACAGTTTCTAAAATAGTTATTATAGAAGGCATAAAGTCTAGATTTACTTATTATCAACTGGTTCGACCACGTCTCTTTCTGTACAATAATCTAATTACAACTCATTTCGGTTGCAGCAAATGTACTTTAATTGGAGTTTAAGTAAACGACGCTTAAAATTTAAACTTTGTTCAAATCAATGAGCGTTGCACCACGACTGTGCACAGGATAACTATTCAAACTAACAAATCTATCGGGAAAATTCTTGAAGATCTGGAAAGCTCTTTTAATTTCCCATCTAAATCACTTAATAGATATTATAAATCAATAATATTGACTATTTCTAAGCCAGTTATGAAGAAAAATGTACAAAAATAAGAGGGTATAACGGTTTTCTCTGCCATTCCGTATTTTATCACATTTTTCTTGAATTGAAAGCTTCAGGGCATGCACCTTGAAATGCTCTATTCAACGCACGTTTAAATTTCACAATATCTAAAAAAACAGGCAAGATATCGATGTTTGAAAATTGGCAAATTTTGCACGCCGAATCGAGTAATGTCTTCAAACTCACCTTAACTTGATCGACGTTTAAACGTCAGTTTAATTTTAAACGCACTTGATAGGACAACTCTATTTTTCTGTTAAACGTGGTTCAAATTTGAACGTGTGTTAACAAACGATGTTGATACAACTGGGATTTAGAGTTAGCATTCACCTTTCGACGAGATTTGAACTACTGTGAATCCCCGTTTAACTTCACCGACGTTTAAACTTCACTGTAACTTTAAGCACGCTTGGTGCAACGCTATTTTCCTGTTAAACGTAGTTGATATTTTAATCTTCGCTAAACGAGGTTGGTACAACCGGGCCTTTCTGTTGAACGTTATTCAAATTTGAAGGTGTGTTAACGAACGGTGTTCGTACAACCGGGCCTAACAGATTATTAAGTTAAAGACTTATATACCAATATTTCTATGGTTACATATATCAAAACAAAAAGACCATATTGACATTACCTAAACGTATCGATACTAATACGTATTTTGTTGATGGACTAAATTGCAATTGTGATTATAGTTATTTCGACTTGATCATCATTCGAAATTCAATGCTTACTCGTGAATCTCTAATCCATATAATAAGCACGCTATCATATCGATTTTCCTTGTGTGTTTTTATTAAAATTACATTATAGATATATTAATAATTTGTTATTCTACAGAGGGGATTCCCCTTCAACTTTTCCCACCGGCTTTCAATACATCTATCTATGGAGAGTAGCAATAAATTCCCTGTAACTTTTTTATTTAACTGAAGATTAAAATAATTCTTGTAGGAATTTGAAGGAGAATGTCTAAGCTATCTATTGAAGATGAAAGCAGCCTTCTACGATTTTTGGTAATTTTGCTTTTGAAAAATTAATTTTGCTTTGCAAAAAAAAAATCAAAAATTTGTCAATATTGAAAAGCTCAAATGCATAGCGATTTAAAATGTGGGTCAAGGATTGGTAGTAGTAAACTTACAAAGCACTTGTCGATTCGATACACTAAACTACGGATAAAGGTTTATTACTTGGTTAACAATTCCCTTAAAAAATTTATTACATTTCTGGCTTTTTAAATTTATTGCTTACGAATAAACCGGGGAATCCCTTGACCTAGATTTTCAAGCCGTTCAACATTCACAATATTTACAAATTTTTGATTTCTTTACAAAGGGAAATCAATTTTTCAAAAAAAGGAATATTAATCTTGTATCAATTTCTCCTATTTTCAAAAATCGTAGAAGGGCAGCTTCACCTCCTACAGTTAGCCTAGGTGTTTCCCTTCAAGTTCTTATAATAATTATTTTAATTTCTGGTAAATGAGAAAGTTAGAGCCAATTTATTGCTCTTCTCAATAGATAGCTAAAAGACCCTGTACAATCGAGTGCGGAAAAGTTTTAACGGTGAGGATTGTATGGTGTAAACCAGACTTTAGGTTTATGACCACAACATTCTATTGGATATCGAGAGTAAGAAGGAGACGATTTATTGATGTATTTGAATAAAGAACATACCACACCTCCAAATCAGATCAGGTAATTTACCACCCTCTATTTATTCATGGTTCAACAAGGCAGGTTCGGTTGATCCCCAATACCAATAATGCTAGAAGAACGATTCAATCTATCTAAAACAAGCCAAAATTCTCACCAAGAGTCGTTAGAACTTTTACGCACTCGACTGTACACTGGCGATCAAAAAAAGAGACCGAGTCTTCATAAAAAAATTCACATATTTTTTCTCATGAGGGCAAAAACATTAGTAATTAGGACGTGTTGGAGTTAGTTATAGCAAATTCGTAGAACCACCCTCTTTACAGAAAATAACATAATATAGGTCATTCCACCCTCTCCTTCTGATTGAATACTTGTTTTCTCAAATTCTGAAGTGGTCTCTTTTTTTTTGATCACCAGTGTACATGCAGTAGTATGTGCGATTTAAGGCATAGGTAAAGTCGAAGTTTGTCGAGGACTTTTGTTATTCATGTGAGACTAATTAGACATTTAATTTTCAACATTAAACAATTATTTTTTGTCGATATATTGGAAAGGAAGAAAAAGTACCGAGACCATGTTGAAATGAAACCTTCTCGTACGTTAAATCGCTTTGAAATTTCTTAAAAACGAACATCTTGTATTTGTTGATGTTTTATCAACTGAACAGAATAATAATAGTAGGTATACGCTTTCGTTTCTCATCCATATTGAAATTATTCGTTTCTTTACTATACAAAATTTCTCAATTGTAAATATTTGCATATTTTGGAATTTCCGCTTTTATCCATACACTGCATCGAATATTGTAAATAAATATATTTGCATAAGAAAAGCTCTAAAAATTGATATAATATCGTACATTGTTGTTGTTCTCTAATAAACCGTCCATTTTGAAATAAAATTGTACAATTTTAATTGACCAAAAATGAACATTCTCTATTTATAATAATAGCAAGCTGTACATATTTTATCAATGAAGAATTGAGCGTTATTCTGTAATTAAAGACCGAAAAAATCATCAACTAGACTTGCAGAATCAGGAGGATTTCAATATCGGTCAACTCACACACTTATACAAGTAGTATTTTTTTAGAACTACAGAATACCACATTAATAATGCAGATCAAGGGCCAGATATCCATTTGTGGAGAATAATAAAACGTTATCTTTGAAGATGAAGAATTAATGATAGAGAATTGTTCATTTAAAATGTAATAAATGATGTTGGGCTCGACTTCTTTTTAAAACTAGCCACGTATTTAATTTGTTAAAATTGCACACACATTGAATTTAGACTTGAAAAAAAAAATTAAGTGAATGTAAAAATTCCGGAATAATAGTATTTAAGAGTAACAACCGCTTTGGCTTTTGCAAAAGTGAATAGAATAAATGATAGAAACTGGAGAGAAGGATAATGAAAGAAATGCAAATTAAAAAAAATTGTATGTGTATACATATATTTGGGGGAAAAGGGTCAAAGATCGTTAATTACGAACGGGCGAAATTAACATTTTAAAACTTGGTTTACTGTTGTCGGAAATGTGGCCTATTATTTATACAGAAATCGACACAACTGTTGTTGGAAACAAATTCAAATAAACACAATAACATTTACGAAATTAATAAAAATTTTAATTACTCTCATTATATACAAATTATTTTGTTAATTAGTTCTTTGTAAACGTTGATATTTCCCTATAGCATCTTGAACAAGAGCAGCAGCTGTTGAAATCTTCTCAGGTGTCATCAATGCCCTTACAGTATCCTTATCAATATTACCAAGACCATTAAATGTGATCGTACAGATTGGTGTTATCGAACAAACAGCCGTTGTGAATAAACCACCAACAAGAAGCAAGGCAATACCACCAAATAAGAACAAACCAACTTTTGCGAATAATCTCAATGCCAATTGGAGTGCCCCCTAGAGAACAACACTTTTAATCATCTTAATCCACAACTGGGGAATTGAGAGTTGAATTATGCGTAACTGGATTGAAAGTATTGTAACAAAAGGGAATTGAGGACAACAGGAAAAACAATAATAACAACAATGAATGGAATTCAGAGAGGGTGGAATTGTATTCTCTCTCTCTCTCTCTCCCTCTAGTAAATCGGATGACCCATTTAAATGTAAATTAATTAGATTTCGGCAGGTGTTTTTATTGTTACCTGTGCAGCTGGTATTAGTGTTGACATATAATTAGAAGATTGTACTGGATAACTAGGCGGTGGATAAATGTAGGCTTCATATGGTGAAATTGGACCATAACCATCTGCATAAGGGTAAGTTACATGCGGTACATAATTGGAAGCTGCGGCTTCTTGCGGCTGATATGCTGGTTGTGGTGGTGATTGTGTTGTTGATGGTGATGATAAAGACGTCGGAACAGCCGTTGAACCATCAATAATTACCATATAAACTACAAAAAAGAACCATAACCGTTGATCCATGACTAGGAAAATTCGAAAAATTCTAATATTTTCAAACAAAATAAACACACCAAAAACTTACTTGAATTGTTCAAAAATCACTTGAAGGTAAATCTAAACAAAATGAGTTAGCTCACAAATATACCACCCTTTTTATACTGTTGTTGTTATTGTTGTATTTGAACCCTCTGTCCTTGCAAAACGACAGTTATCAAAAATTCTTTGAAATTGTTACCTGACTAATTCTGGTTTCAAATACCAAACAAATTTTTCTTGTAAAAATTCTTACTGGATAGCAAAAGCGGTACTCAACTTCAACGTGATGATTTTACCAATAATTTCCATGAAATCGAAAGTTACGTGAAAACCTCATCTAGTTTTTCCCGTTGCCGTACTATTTTGTTCCATTTCATTGAACGTGATCAACGAATATTGTTTTAAAGGGAGAGAATTCCCGGGATGAATATTTTTTTCTTCAAGAGGGTGTATTTTTTCCCGTTTGCATATTATATTATGTTTTTATGTTAGTAAATCTCGACGTTCCTTTTCTTCATCCACATTGATTATTTATGGGAAATGATTGAACATGAAAATTTTTTAAAGATTTCACTGATACAATGTCGATATGAGATACGAGAGACGACAGGATTGTAGTAACCAAAAGGTAAAAATTGATAAGAGGATGGAGATACAACGCCTTGTTGGTGAGACAATAAGGGGTCGTTTTTAAAGACTTGTTATTGTTGTTTTGTTACAAAAGAGAAACTTGCAATATTGGTAGTTTACAAAGTCTGTTTTGTTGTTTTTACGATATTCTTTTTTCGTCTATTCTAACAAACAATACCGTACTAGGAAAGCAGATTACAACATCCTTGACGGTGTAGTTTGCCCGGTAATTGAACGATGTTTTCTATGCGTCAGTTGTTAAGAATGCAGACTATAACGCAAATAATTCCCGACGAACCTTTATCTGTATCCCAATCTCTAAGTTCGGAGTGAGAAAATTGTCAATCTTCAAACATCAATATCACGCTTGTTTTTTACGATATTGGAAAAAGTAAACATGGGTTAGATAGAGCATTTCCAGGTGCATGCTCGAAAGCTTTTTATTTTCGAAAAATGTGATAAAATCCTGAATGGCACAGAAAACTCCTTTACTTTATTATTTAGAACTATTAAAATTGATAAATTTGCTTCAAAATTAATATGAATATGTCGGAAATTTTATCTATTTCACGACTATATCATTATAAGTGGAAAATATTTTGAAAAACTGTCAGAAAGTCTCTGTAGTATGTTTGAGAATTCAACGTTGCCACGCGTCGTTTACATTTATAAATCAGACCACGCATTCTGCTTTTATCAGCCGGTAATACAACGGCAAGAACATCAATCCGTGAAAAAATTGGAATAAATAAAGATAATGGGAAACGAACAAAGAGGAAATGAATTAAGAAAAAATTCAAACGATAGAAGCAGGAGGCGAGGTCTCATTTATAAGTGTAAACGACGTCTGGCAACGTTGAATTCTTAAACATAGTACAGAGACAATAATGACCACACGATCTATCTAGTACAAGGCGAACTAATCATAATAACAATAAACACAAACACGGTCTATCTTGAAATTAATTTTCGGACAGATTTTCAAAATGTTTTCCACTTATAATGAAATGGACGTACAGTAGATAAAATTTGCGACAGTTTCATAATAATTTTGAAGCTAATTAATTAATTTTAGTAGTTCCAAATAATAGGTGAAGAAAAAGTTCAAATTTTCCCCGAACTCACTCAATTTTCAAAATTGGATCTTAAGCGACCTTCATGGCATTTCCTCTTGCGAGAAATTTTTTGACAATTTGGAAAACTCTCTCAATTTGCTGTCTAAATCACATAATTAGTTCAGCAGCTATGAACAAAAATGTACGAAAAAAACAGGGTCCAAGAGTTTTCTTTGCCATTGAAAATTTTATCATATTTTTCCAAAATAAAAAGCTTCAAAACATGCACCTTAAAATACTCTATCTAACCCATGTTTACTTTTTCCAATATCTCAAAAAACAAGCGTGATATGAATGCTTGAAGATTGACAAATTTCTCACGCCGAACCTAGTAATTTGTCCGGAGGCCCCTTAACATTAATTGTTTGTTTAAAAGACACAAATCAGATTTTTATAGAAGTAGAAATTTCAGAATACAAAATCTCAACAAGAATTTTATAGACTAACCATTGAATGATAAAAATAAGGAGAATACAAAGAGATGGAGTTGGATTCGGAGTTGTCTTGCTCGTTAAACTTTTTTAAAAATTCTCCAACAATAAAAGAAGCAAAGTTTTCAATAGACTTGCTCTTTTACTAATAATAAATTTCCAACAAAAGAACAAAATAATTTTCATGTATAATAAATGAAATGACCTGTCTCCAGTTTGGTTTCATGAAACTTTCATTCGAATTTCGATCATTAGTTTTAACTGGAATACAGTTAGTGCTTTTTATATGTCGACTTTTAAAAAGCTCTCTACTTAATTAATGTAGTTTCTCTACAATTCATATACTAATCTTCAGCTAGTTTAGTCGACTTGACTTTAAATAACAACATTTTTAGTTTGGATATTTTTCATTAAAGATAATAAACTTTATTTAATCTTCTTTGGAAACAATAGGGCGGTATTGTTTGGATTTGGAAAAAGTTCGATTTGAAACTTGTTCATTTTGGAGAGGACGCGTTTTCTCGTTGCTTTTTTTCTTCTTTGTCTCTCTATGTAACCACCTTTCAACGATAAGAACTTTCTTATATAAAGAAGAACTGCCATTTTCAAGGGTGTTGGTAGGGAATCCATTAAAATTTGAATAGACTCCTTCACAATTTTAGATGAATTATTAAAAATTCTTCACAGTTTCCGTTATAAGAAGCCAGTCTAAGGTTTTGTTTTTAATATCTGACCCTTCCAACGTTTAATAAATCCTATTATTGTTATTATCTCGATAAGGAATTTAATCTTGAATTTATTAAAATTGAAGCAGTTTACTGTATAGAATCAAGCCGGCAACACTTGAAGATTGGATGAATGTTTAATTTGCTTGGTGCACTTTCAACAAATTAATGAGAAACTAAAATAAGAATTTGTTTTCAAAATTTTCTCTACTTGTATGAATTCAATAATACATATTGTAAAAATTGCAATGTTTTAATAAAATATTGCCGGCAATTTTCGAGGTATTTTACAGTCATAAATATTGTTGTTTTGTGTGTTAGGTGACCGGTGTCTGTAAATTGGCTAGCAAATAAAATTGACATATCCTAAATGGTTATAAAATGTGTTCGGCAGCCACCCGGGGGACCAGCAAGCATTTTTCACTTCACAAATACGTAATATAAAGATAAATTTATTACACCGTTGGGAATTTTTGGTCGATGCTGTTCATTTATTGCCATTACTTCTCAGGAGGGTGCATCACTACATCTCCTCTAACATATCACAAAAAGACAACCATCACCTAGATAATAATGGAGATGAAGCTTAATTATTGAGAGTATTCATCTCTTGTATTGATTACAGAATTTTAATACAATCTCTTTAGTAATTTGGTGAACATTTTTTTGTTGTTGTAAAGGTCTCCTGTCCTCTCCATTTCGATTCATTGTGGTCCTTCAAGGCACTTTCATCGAGTAAATCAATTTTTGCCGTGAACCCTCAAAGGAATGAAATTGTTGCGTGTTCGACATTTCTACCGGGAATACTGAATTGGGAACGGATAAGAGATTTTTATCAAAAAAAAAGATACCCTAAAGGAAGTACGTTCGCATTTTGATGGTCGTTTTTGTTGAAAAACACTTTTTATTGTTTTGTTGTTGTTGTTGTTCTCCCAGCTCTTTAAGGTTTACCACAATTTTTTGCTTAAAATTCAAAACTTTATCAAGAAATTTCAACGATTCGGTTAGTTTAACAAAGGTGGAACAATTTCTATCGTTTATAGTGATCTGTTCGAACAACGGCTTAATGATTAGCCAGTTATAATTGATTTCGATTCCCTATGCCACCCTATTAAAACTGAATTAGACTTATTTCTGAAAAGGTCACGTCTCCGGGGTTATTGCCGTCTATCAAAAGTTTTACCCGATTGTTTCGACATAAACTATTGACGAATTAAAATTTAATTCCACTTCGTTAACGAGCAAAGATCGAGCTTTACGACATTTACTATCCAACACTTGTAAATATTCAAAATGGTTTGACTTTAAATCTCTTCTATAAATTTAAAGTTTACAAGAAATTTACAATTCAAATTTATAATTTACAAGCCTAACCGACTTGATGTGACATTTTTCCACATTTATATCATTTGTAATTGTGTAACATTGATTAAATTTGTTTTCAACTGGTTTGTTTTTCATACGTACAAGGGGGTTGATTAAAAATTTTTGACGTATATGTTCAATTGTATTAGTATGTTGTTAGGTAAGGGATGATTGTTGTTTCTGTTGTTGTTGTTGCCGGCAAAGGGTGGATGGGTGGGCGTGCGCAAACTGCCGAGATATAGACGCGTTTCGACCACAATCAAACGCGTCGCGACGCCTATATCAGTCCGACGGTCTTTCTGGCTACATGACGACTCTGTTGCACGATAAAAACAAGGACGTGTCCGATCTCATCGTGGTGATTTTTGGCTTGAATTAGTGACATCTCTCGTGACTTGCTATCATTATCATCAGTTTTTTTAAAACTTTTTTTTCTATAAATTTAAGGTAAATATAAGAGTTTTTTTATAAAATTTTGTTGTTAAACAAGTGGATGAAAGGTGAGCGTGACTTTTTTAAGTAATCATTCCACGTTGTTTTTTATTAAATCCGGGATTATATAGGGCTTTTGTTTCAAATTTCTTTTGTACTTTGAACGTAGAGTAAAAAAAATAGATAAGTCTCTTCAAAAGTATTTAAAAAGAACTTTATCAGTTTCCAAGGTTACCTGACATTTCCTTCTATTAACTCATCAGTTTGTAACATTTCCGACATTGTTGGAATTCTTCAAGTACCTTCCGAGATAATAAAATGACAAAGTAGTGTTTCACAAGGTCTTCTCTCGTCCCTATTATATCATTCTGAAAGGCAATTTCTACCTGGCATTCATTTGAAATTATAAGTCAACCGTGTATAATCGTATTAACGTTAATAACAACTTTTAGATTTCTATAAATAAACAATCCTTTAAATGAAATGAGAATAAAACAAACCAGCTTTTAAAGATTATTTCTAAACGAAATCGAATATCTATAATTTTCAAGAAAAGAGGATTCAAGTATTTCGGTTTCTCCTCTTTTTTTTAGAATAAAAGCAATCATATTAAATATTCGATAGGTAGACGTAAACGGCGAGGAAATCCGAATTATTACAACTTTACAAAAAATATCGGTTTCCAATTTTTGTGGGAAAAAAAATCACAATAAAACCCGGCGCATCCACCATTTTTACACAGAGCTGCTTTTAAAAAAAGGTACACAATTCGTATGAAACTCCTATTAGTTAACGGGGGATTCGAATAATATTTCATGGATTCATAGGAGGGTTCCTGGGGAATATTTCAACAAAATTAGAACCTAGTAGCTCATTTGGAATTTGATAAAAAACCGATCGCTGTTGACAATGTGGAGATATTCAAAAACTTGTCACAAACGTAAAATGGCTCTATTCCCCAACATTGTTTTTTCCGTTTTTTTTGTTATTTTGAACTGATATAGTTGGAAATATTTTACACTTTGTCTAAAATGCAATGGAGAAAAACGGGTGATTTGAGTCATTCTTAGTTGTTTTGTGTGTTTAGCTCGTTTTTGAAAATTGCAATTTGATCCAAAATGGTCGTTTTTTACCAACTTTCAAGTAAGCTGCGAGGTTCTAATTTTGCTAAAATGATCTCTAGACACCTTCCTATAAATCCGAATAGGTCCGAATTATTACAACTTTACAAAAAATATCGGTTTCCAATTTTTGTGGAAAAAAAAATCACAATAAACCCGGCGCATCCACCATTTTTACTCAGCACTATTTTTAAAATGGTATACAATTCGTATGAAACTTCTATTAGTTAACGGGGGATTCGAATAATATTTGATGGATTCATAGGAGGGTCCCTGGGGAATATTTCAACAAAATTAGAACCTAGTAGCTCATTTGGAAGTCGATAAAAAACGATCGCTGTTGACAATGTGGAGATTTTCAAAAACTTGTCACAAACGTAAAATGATTCTATTCCCCCAACATTGTTTTTTTTTCGTTTTGTTTTTTAATTTTAAACTGATATACAGTGAAATTCCCCTTCGCGGACACCCCTTTTAGACGGACACCTCCCTTAAACGGACAGTTTTTCACATATAATTTGCATTGTATTAACTCTCTCTTGGACGGACATTCTCTTGAACGGACGCGGACACGAGAAAATGTTCTCTTAACCGGACAAAAAAAAGAAACGCCCTCTTATTTTTTCCTGTTTAGGAGTAAGTATCGCTATTGCATTTCTGAAACGCGCCGCGCGCCAACTTCTCTGGAATTTTCTCGAGTAAGCCGGGGATTCACCGGCTTTAAACGCAGCCTATCTGGTGCATTTATATTATTTACATATATGTAGGTACAGTCATCGCAAAACTAAGTGACCACTTTTTGTGAGGCTGTGTAAACAGGCTTATGAGGGCGGTCATCACAATGTAACAGAATCCTATCAGGTCAGAATTTGTAAAGGAAGATATTCAATCAAAAGAAGGGGGTGGAGCTAATGATGCAATTTTGGGTATTTACTTGTTCCAACACTCCCTACCTACCCACCTTCTTACCCTGACGGGAGAAACAGTCTGACTCACACAAACGAAAAAGCGTGATATTCTAGTTCAAGACTCGGTCACATAGTATGACTGTACATATATACTTATATATACTTACATATATCTACAGGTGACAAACCGTTTTTTTCCTTTTAGCTTTAAAGTTTTTCGTTCATTTTAAAGACAATTGTATACATATACATATACGTTTGAAATGTCCCAACTTCTTTAATATATTAATTTTTCATTAAAAACACGATTTTTGTTGTATTTCTTTTATACGGACACCCCTCTTGAACGGACACTTTCAGTCGGTCCCGTTGGTGTCCGTCCAAAGGAGATTTCACTGTAGTTGGAAATATTTTGCATTTTGTCTAGAATGCAATGGAGAAAAACGGGTTATTCGAGTGATTCTTAGCCGTTTTGTGTCTTCAGCTTATTTTTGAAAATTGCAACTTTGTCCACAACGATCGTTTTCGATCAACTTTCAAATAAGCTACAAGGTTCTAATTTTGCTAAAATAATCTCCAGGCACCTGACTATAAATCCTAATAGCGATAGTGTACCTTTAAAAAAGTACGCCACATTCTTAACCCCATAATTCACCTTTATATTCGTATGAAATTGGTTCTTACATATTCCTCATCTACGAAAAAGTGTTGTCATGGGACACATTTTGGTATACTTTTTCGGTGTAGCTATGATGATAACGTTTCGTATTGTTGTACATGTTGTATGTGTAGAGATGTAAAGTTACGACTATTACGTGAACTGATTTAGAGGAAAATGTACATTATTATTTTTGTTTGTTTTTTTAGAAACATGTTGAAAAGAAAAAGAAACATGAATAATTTTAATGGAAGAATTATTATTCATTTAAATTTTTCTTTAAATAGACGGTTATTTCCAATGAAATACTAGCCATCAAAACAGTTATAATGATTTTCCATCAGGCCCTTTTTTCATTTAACTGAAACTTTTAATTGTTGTTTTTAATTAAGTTGTTTTATATCTTTTATTGTTTCGGTTATATTTCAGTTTATTATATTAAACATAAACTAAAATGAATGTATAAATTACCGCCAGTCTTTAATTATTTGAAATACGTTCATTTTAATTATATCATAATTATCTCAATGGATTCATTAATTTATCACTCAATCTTTGATTAATGCTGGCAATACGGATAGGGCTTTTTATACTAGTTGAAGCTGAAGGGATTCCCTTTTGATTTGATGAGATTATCAAGTTGGAATATAAAAGAGAATATTACATCAAACTGTGATCGTTATTATTGACGATTTTGTTGAACAATAATAAAAACAAGTTTTATTTGGATTTAAATTTAAGTACTTAGCATATTTAGTTGGACATTAAAGGATGATACGAGTAAATGTGAAATATATAGCCGCTAAAAGCTCATAAAAGTGTTGAATATATGGGATGTTTACCAAAGTTTATTATAACATTATTTAATAGACGATTTTTGCGAATTTTTATAAAAATTCTGTAGATTATTTTTAATTTTTTTCATTAATTCTTAGTTATAAATAATTGCAAGCAAAAGTGTGTATTACAAGCTCAAACAGTGGGAGGTCAACGTGCTAAATTTTATGAAAACAACCAACCCGTAGCCGTTTTGTAAAGGCAAATGTGTACTTGGACTGTGACAAGAATCTTACTAGATTCTTGTCTTAAACTTTTAACAGTATGGTGAAGGCGTTGTTTTAATCGTTGATGTTGATCTCCACTTTCATCTACTCATTATCACGAACGGAAAATATTTGAAAACTTTTTTCTCACAAAGTTTTTTTTTGCAACTTGAACAAAACCTCGATTAACACGATATAGCAACCATAAAAATGAAGAATGCACGATGTAATCCCGTAAATTGAGCCTCTCCTTTGATTTACAAGGAATACGTTCGTTCTTTTATTTTCCATACAGAATCGTGTTAATTATTTGTATCGTGTTCTAAAATTTGAATTGTGTAAGGATCGTGTTAATCGATTTCTGCATATTCATTATTAAACCATTAAAATTCGGATACATATCTATCGTCATTATGATTGATATTATTTATAATAATGACACGTTATTTTGCGTGACTATTTCCATAGTAGAATTGATGATTTAAAATATCATCAATCATAGTTAAACACTATATTATGTCCAATAGAAACAATATTCGTGAAATATAACGGAAATTATACTCGTTTAATTTATTTATTTATTAAAAATAAATGATGGAGAGAACGAAAAACGACCACAAAACGGTGAGAAAAGAAACAAGGGTTAGTTGCCCTAAAGATGCTGAATATATCCTGACACTATATAGTCTCTATTTTAAAACGCTATAAATTCTCTCCTATTCGTTTTTATTGTGATACATTGTCGTTGATTTGTGCGTGTATGTGTGTACGGGGCTAGACATTTGATAAATGAGTATAAGGGTGATAATAGTGGGGAAAACAAACACCAACTATCGTTTGGATTATGACTTGATTTTGACACGATTAAATTGCCATACTCGATTATTTTTATTTATTTTTTTGGAGATGGTGGATACAACAATCCCCTAAGGGGTTGTTTTATTTTTATTTATTATTGTTATAAGTATATGGGGTATAGTAACGAGGAAAACAAATTTTCTTTATGGAGATATTTTTTTGTCAATATCTAATTTAAGATTAAACTTCCACATATGGAAGATATGTAGATGCATTTATCATTTGGAAATTTCTAGTCATTAATCATGAGAACATGAATCTATTTTGATAATGTTGTGATGAATCATTTATCATCAAATTTTCTTAAATCTCCTCAACCGTATTTGAATATTACAAGCAATATGAGGAAGAATATTCCATTTCCTTTACTGTAAAGGTTATTATCATAAAAATTCACATGTGTTTGTATAGAAAATAATGTGTGTTTAATTAAATTAAACTTGAGATTTTGGCTAATAAAAACAGTTACGACAGGACATTAAACGTGCTATTTTCATAGAAATACAGTCTGTTTTAACGAATGAAATTGGTTTCTTCCTTTTTTTTCTTCTGTTTTCTTCTCGATGAAATTATTTTTAATAATGCAAGGCTCATTGTCGGAATTCTATTTAAAAAGATAATTATACTTCAAGTAATGCTAGTTTGTTAGTATTATTAAGGATATTTCGTGTTGTTTCCCAACGTAAAAGGGTAGCGCTCAAAGGGGAATCTGTATATCATAAACTCTTTCATAATAAATATAATAAATCATCGTGAATACGTTTTCGTATATATATATATATATAGTGTGAGAATCCGCTGGAATTCGTGTAATATATTACAAGTTGCTCTCGTCATATACAGAGTCGGTTTTACTGAATACGAAAAATTTATGAGGATACCACTTCTCGTTTATATTAAAGTTGTAAATTCTATAAAATGAATCGCCTTTCTTAATCTGTTCTTATTATAAAATCAAGTTTATTTCTTATTATTATTATAATTGTGGTTAGTTTAGTGATGCTTTTCAATTTTGACTTGATCGACTCGAATGTAGCAGGAAAAATTGTGAAATACGAAATATCAAATGTGTATAGAAGATTAAATAGTTTATTAAATTAGTTTATGCATGCTGTATCGCTGACTTCATGTAAGATATCAAAGTCGTATAGATGAAGATTTGGTCGTATTGCTAAATTTAATTATTACACGTTGTGATCAGCATTCTGGGACTTTAGTGGTTTATTGGTACTTAATTTAATTTATAGTTAGAGAGATGGAAAATAAACTACCTTAAGTGGATCTTTTATTAAGATGAAGTACATAAAGTGAGCCACTTGTTTCATAGAAACGTACGTGCTTGTAAAGTTTTATAAAGAAATAGCAATTTATGAGGAGGGGGTGACAAAATCGGAGAGGGACACCTAAGGTAGTTGATAGTTTCCCGACATTTAACCAAATTTAAACGGCTGATAACTAAAAGAGAAAAAAATTCTTGCTTTCCATTTTGAATTTTAATAATAGTCTCATTTATTTTTCTTTGGAGTTTGAATAAGAAAAAAAAACAGAAATGTTAAGATAGACATTTTCTGTTATTGATTTTCAATTTTTTCTCAATAGCTTACGTCGTCCCACATCTTTTCGTTGATCTTCAAGATCTCAATTCCCTAAACTTCAATCTAGTCTTTAATTCCATCAAGATCGAATAAAAGTGTTGGATAATTAGCATCATCAACTAATTAATAAAAATTACATCAATATTGCAAAAATGGTGGATGCGCCGGGCAAAACTTTAATATCTACTCCGCTATTATTTCTTGTTAAAAAATATGGAATACCTGAAAGGAAATAAAATTATGATGGATAAATTATTATCAGCCGTCTATTGTGTTTCTGTTTTAGTTAAGTGATGTCCAAAGTGTAGATAATTTCCTTAAAGACCTTAAACTAAATCAAGCCCTCAGTTTCGCTTAATAGATTAGGGACATACCGCAACTAGAATCCACCTTGAATTCTAAACAGGATAAATGATGTCAATGGGGACCTTTGAGAAACAACCATAGTACTACCTCTAAACATAGATTTTACGAAATCTCATCAACAAATTTACTCTAAATATATTACAACAGCGATCTTTATAATGATTTTCGTTTTGGAATTGTTCTAATCTAATAGGATCCTTCTAATTAAAGGACAAATACCGGTACCGGCTTAATAAAGCAACGTCATGGACAACGGTGAAGACAGTTAGAGTTTATTTTCAAGACAACAATCTTACCTGACAATCTGTATCAATGTCAGCGTAATAGTGCCAATTAAGCTTGCCTTTACAAGTAAATCTCGTCTTGGGAATATCGTAGTAAGTCGGATAATCTGCTCCAATGTCCCTCTGGACATTACCAAATGGATGATTAGTAGAGATTCCTGTTGTTTTATCAAAGATGTACTAATCTTTCGGATTATTTCAATTTTCAACTAACTTGGTCTAGAAAAACCAACAAAATCGATAATTCACAATATATAGGTACTAAAATAAATGGAATTAATTTTGAAGAATTGTGAAAATTCCATTTTCTTAACGGCAAACGTTGAACTGTTACATGACTTGGTCGTGATCTTTTCTATACGAAGACGATTTACACGAAAAAGAATCTATCGCATCTGTTAGAAATCGTGTCGATTATATGAGAAAGTCGACGACGAAGTGCTATCACGACCGATCAATGTAACAATATCAAGAATATTCGTCTTATAGTTGATAATTAAGTACAATGAAAATTCTATAATTGAAAAATTCGAAATTCACCAATCAGATAATCACTAAGAGAGATTAGCGTTTTATTCAAATTGAACTGGAATCTTCCATGTAATTTTTCTTTCTTATTATCTTTATTTTCTTCTGGAATTCAATAGAAACGAATTTCATTAAATTGAAATTTAAAACTTGTTATTCCATTTCAATTAATCGCCGTTGAAATTTACGGAATGATTGTAATCGGATGAATTTTATTAGAATTACAATATTTGAACAATTTTTATAATGCTATCCGTATTAAAATCTGACATAAATAAAGAATTTCCAATGTCGTACAATAACAATAAAGAGACTACATTGTCGTTTAATGTTTGAAAATGATGATGCTATTTGTGGGAGAGTAATTATTTGTTATAGGGCGATCCATACGAAATTATATTTACAAGAGCATATCGATCGTAAAACCAAATTCTGTGTTGTATAATTGAAATTTTGTTGATCATTACGAATAGATAAATCTAGCAAGATTCTCTGTTAATATGTAATTGGAGAATAATTGTATAGAAATGCAAATGAAAACATCTGTAAGATTGTGTGGTATTTGGTGGATGCGCCGGGTAAATTTTAGTAGTTGATTTTCATTATAATGAACGATATTTTGTGGATGAGTCGAGTAAATTTGAAGTATACTCACTTACAGAATATTCAAAATATCGACATGTATTAATAAAAGGACATTTCCAAGCGTAAAGTTTACTACCGAATAGAATTCCGGATGTTATTGCAAGTAACTGATTTAATGTTGAGATTCGACTATCTGAAAAATATCAGAATTTACAGTTGTCCGGATATAAAACATACTTGTCGATAAACAAAGACTTTGGTAGACACTAAAAAAGAAGCTGTGATTGTTTTATACTAGTTGAAATACAGATTTTTACAATTCTTTCCTATAAAGAGGATCAATAATAAGAATCATTTAGAAATAATACGAGCATAAATATTTAAATTCTTTTCGTTCACTCTCTCTCGCGCAATTTATTTTCGAAATTTGTATAAATTTCCACATACTGATAATAGATGATTTTACGAGTAAGCGTTCTTTTTTTAACACATATATATGTAGGTATATCTATCAGTTATCGTAAAAAATGTCATTTAAATTTTAAATCAACGTAACAAAGCACAGATATAGAAAAATCCACGTTCTAATTTATGGTTTTCTATTGATTATTTTATAAATTCAACGAAATTATACCCGCTATCATAATCATAATAATACTAGATTGAGAAGCTTTATATTCTACTATGTATGTCACTAATTATTATTCGAAGCGTTGTAGTTTTGATGTGTGATTCGCTTTACTAAATTTTGTTAATTTAATGAGAGCAGAAAGCATAAATTATCATACAGTAATAGTATCATTAATGGAATTTTGATTAATTTTAATAACGATACCCAATATCCAACAATATTATTAATATTTACCTTTAATAGAAATAAGCTTTATTATACGAATCTATTTATTTATCGATCGATCGATTGCCACTAAGCAGACAACATCTCAGAAAATTCTATGGATCTTATCTCATATATAAGGAAATTTCAATATTCACTTTAAATATAGCCCACTTTTTACTATTTGTGTAACTGTCGAAAGAAATACCTACCTATAGTCTACTGGACGATCTTGTCGAAGATGCAATTCACAAACTGTAAAAGTCTTGGAACTAAACAGTTGACAGTTAAGACAGATCACAGGTTTGCACCCTATGGGAATATCCTTATAAAGTTGGAACTGTAGACGACTCGATATGTTAGGGATATTGTGAGACCTCTTAAAGCATCGTGGAGAAAAATAAGAAATACTCCCTTAAATGTTATCCTGGATTTCATCAAACATACAAGACTGTTGAAGGAATACTGTCAACTCTGAATTGGTGTGATGACGCGTATACAAAAGATCTTGAAAATAAATTGAAACTTTGAAATACTCATACTACAGGCTGTCCCGTAAGTCGCGCATTTTTTCCTAAGACGTAACGTCCTATATAATTTCTTCATCGGACGCACAAGTAATTATTACTTAATTTTATTAATTACTAATTACTTGTGTGTCAAATGGAGAAATTTTAAATTTCATCACCTATCTGCCCTGTAGGAGAAAATGGGCGACTTACGGAACATCTTGTATAGTAAACTAGGCTGTATTTCATTCTCATTATTGGGCAATATCCATAGTTGTTTTTCTGATGAATCCTCCTATAAACTAGACGTAAGTTTGTGTTGAACTGGAACTAAGGGAGAACGGATGGGTGTATTAAAACAGTAAAAATTCTAGACATAAGTACACATGGGGCTCATAAAAAGGTCACACAACAACCAGAAACATAACTTAGTTTATTTACAACACCAGGGATTGCTCATATTTCTTCTGCATATAACTTATATATGTACATATAAGCAGATGAAAGGATCTATTTTGTAACGAATCATCAGTAGGGCGAATCGCTGTCATCGAAAAAGCTAACAATAAATGATATTAAGCCGGAAATGAGATATACAAGAGTACGGTGAAAGCAAACGGAAATGAGCCGTTAAAGAATTATTGGATCAAAAATGACATATACAGAGTGTACAACGCTATTTCACCATGATTTTGATAACGTAGCATCGTAGTTTGGTTCATACTCATAAGCGTACGAACCAAGCTACGATCGTACGTAACCAACAGCATGGCCAACATCGAGTTGAAATAGCGTTTTGCTATATTTAAAAAAAAAAAATTTGCAAAGTAAATGATGATATTTTATAAATGTGCAACGTTCACCAATTTATCGTTCAATATATTTTTCAATATAAACTAGAATGCAACAATAGAGGAGAATGACTGTATATGAAACGTTATTGTTTTCAGGAGTGTACGAATTTAATTGGAAAATTTATAATTTATTTCCTTTAATGTTCTGTTTCCTATGTTGATAAACATACGAGAACAATTTTTTAAATATTAATAAAAAACACTCCAAGTCTATTATAATCTCACGACTAATTATCACAAAATTATAATTTATTAACAAAAAAACTTAATAACAATACAAAAGAGAATTTGTTAAATATTCACATAATATATTTGAATGTTCATTTTTCTTCCCCCTTTGTTATAAACAGTATAATATTTTTAACTTGTCAAATGTAATTGATGTACCAATTTGAAGATTTGTTCCCTTGGTATTTTCTCGGCTTCACGATGATGTACTGGAAACTCTTTATTAGTAAACCATGATTCTTTAGCTAAACTGGCGGCGATAATTGGATTTTTATAAAATGGATTCAATACGTTTGATGGTAGTTGAGATTCAGCGATTGCATTTTCAACGACAGCTGGATGTGCTAAAGTTTGATCTTGAATTGGTGCTGGTATAATGCCGGGTGTTATGCTATTTTGAAATGTTGCCGATGGCAATACTAGACTTGGTGATGTGAACAGGACACCACACGAACATGTTGAGAATGTAACGATAATGAAGAGAAGTACACCGGTTGTTTCGTACATTTCTAGAAAAAAAAAATATAACTTTGGCTTATTTGTACATAATTGATTACAACGTGTGTTATACGTTTTGGTTAATTTGTTGTAATTTGAATTTTGACATGTTTGCACTTGTATTGCTCGTGTTTTAGTTAGAAGTTAATATCGCTTCTATAACACTGTTGTTGTTGTTGTTGTTGTTATTATGTTATGAAATTATTTTAGTGAAAACTGATGGAAATTGTACATATTACTACTAATATAAATGTCAGGCATGTTGCAATTTTAATAATGACGGTTTATGTTGATCACACATGACTGAATTTCTGTGTTATTTAGACGGTTTGAGAGATAGACATAAACCTGAAGCGGATCCATGGCCAATTTTTAAGAGCTCAATCATTATTAGCCGTGACCGTGCAATATTTTGTAGAATCATTGGTATTTATGAGCGATCCAAGTCCAGGAACCAGTAAAGATTGTATTCGAATCGTTTGGCCTCGATGAAAGGCGAAAGACACAAGGCAAACAACCAAACTACCGTATTGAATTTTAGAGAATAAATTGAAATGAATGAAAAAATTGAGATATTTTTAAAGCAAATTTAATCAAAATTTTTTTCATAAATCTCGATTTAACTGTCAAAATCCCTGCCATGACACAAACACACACGCAGTTCAGCAATATAAATTCGACTGAAATTTTCATTTTAACGTTCCTGTCAAAGTCTTGCTATAGAGATATAAGAATTACATCCACGGCGACACCTGACACTTTTCTCTCCGTTTACTGTTAAGGTTCACCCGCCACCACCAGCACCACTACTGCCACCACCAAGTGAAATATTCGGTATATTCGTATTAGATTTTCTACCGACTTACTTTGATCTTTCTGTACGTTTCCTTTTATTGAAGAAATAAAAATATCATAAGTAATATGCACACGAAAACACAAACCGTTTTACATTTGAGTACTGCAACACGAAATACTACACAGTTGAAAGCCTTTTCAACGTTTCACAGCTATTATTTTAAACAAAAAAGCTGATTGTGTACGTGTGGTGTGGTGTTTTTATATGATGGTAGGTGGTGGTGATGTGGGATAGAAGCCTTCGTCCGGGATACAATTGACCTTGCCTTGATAAAACCGAGTCAAGGTCCTTTCTCTCTTGCTAATACAACTATAAGTGGTAATGGTGGGTGTTCTTTTTTCAAAATTCCTCCAATCTTATCTGAGAACTGTCAATAAAGACATATATTCAGTCATTTGCCACTTTAATCATCTTAAAATTGTATCTAAATTGGAATTGATGTAAAATTTTTTTTGTCGATTTATAAAGATAGACATCCTCGATTTTTCCCCGTCTCAAAAATCGGTTGTCTTTCATTCATATCAATTAAATCATATTTATAGTAAGGTGATTTACAATTCAAGGCATCATTTTTTATAATTGAAACACTTTCTAAAGGCATTCTTAATCGATATGGAATTAGAGGATGATTAAGCTTCATATAAATTAGATCAAGGTGATTATTTACGATTTATTGAAAAATCATTGAAAATAGTAAATTTCACTTTCAACTAATTTAAATAGAAATTACTTTCAAATTTCACATTTTGTATCGATATGCAAAACGTGGAACCAGTGCACCGTGAAGAATTCCATTAAATATATTGAAACAAATAATATTTTATAGAATTGGGACAGAATTTACGATTTTTAACATTTGAATTTAAGAATTTGTGTCTATGAGAAATTTCACATTTAGAAATAATGTTGCAAAAACACACAAATTCATTTTCATTGTAAATATTTGAATGTACGTAGTCTCAAACACAATATTACTTTAATGATCATTATTTATTGTTTAAATAAATTTCAGTACAAAAAAAAACACTAATTAAACAATCAAATTTTGCACAATTCTTCGTTAAAATTATTCAAAAAGAACTAATAGAAAAAATAATCGGATATATGATTAATTTCCTTGATTTTGTAATTTTTAAATTGATAGATTTCAAGACATTTAAATTACACAGGTCATGGTCATTTTCGTTTTTATAATTAAACAATCTGGAAGTAAGCAAGATGAATTTAACAATCGTATTCTTTCGATACATTTCAAAGAAATTTGATAAAACTAGTTGTAAAATATGTCGAATTTCAATCAACTTTTCAAAGGAATGAGAGCGTTACAAAATTGTGCAATAATATTCCGTTATAAGTTGCAATAAATATAAACTTTATAAATATAGTTTCGAGTAAATACGAAAAATACGCCTAATTTTATAATTATACTGTAAAGAAAGTGGTCGATGCGTCAATATTAAGAAAATTGTCCTGATTTTATGACGTTTTTATAACTGAAAGTCTTAATTGTAGAGTTGCTCTGGTAAAATCTGCCGGTGGAATTCCAACAAACATGAATTTTCGTCGATAGTGAGAGATTTGTCGAAATTTTCAAAATATTTCTGTCTAGATAAAAGCTTTTGTATGCGTTTCAACGCCAATAAGAGAACAGATTCAACCAAGCCCAAAGCTAATAATCGGCACTAGACCGTAGTGCCTGGTAGTTTCACACGTATAACTCCACAATAACGTTTAAATTCACGTCCAGTTCGAATGGAATGTTGTTTTATTACACCTTTGTCATCTCACAATCAGATCTACCATCGGTTTCACAAGAAAGTGACCGACTCTTGAGCGAGGAATATCGTGTAAGTGAGAAGGTAAGAAGGTAGGGGCAATTAAAACGAGGTCTGTCATAATAAATTTTTAGAACTATCCGCTTAACAGAGATTGAATATCTTCAAAAATTCTGACTTGTGAAAATTCCGTTATATTGCAACGACCGCCCTTGAAAGCCTGTTTTACACAGCGCCACAAAAGTGGTCACTTTTTTGTGAAACTGATAGTACCTATTAGAATTTTCAGCGTATAGTCGACTCTCAACTTTAAGAGAGTAATAAAATGTTGCCAACAAAGACCACTGGGAATGGCAGTTTAAAAATTTCTGTTTATTTTAGCACTTACAACTCAATTACTGGACTGGCCGCTTAACACAAGATGTTGACCATAAACAGGATCTCCTACATGTTTTGATTAACAGAATTGTAAAGCTGTGGTCATTTACGAAATTCAATTAGTTTATGACTCTCTTAAAGTTATGAGTCAATCGTACATGTCTGAGGAAAGATTCTGCTTTAAATTTTTAAATAAATAAAAATTATTGAGACTTACCATTCTGTCTGTGTATTTGAGTGTTTTCTACAATAATAAAATGAAGTCTACAAATTTTCGAGCCGCTAGTACTGTACAGAATTCGTAATGAAATTGTATGGTCTTGTGTGATTTCCGACTTGAATATACCTGAATCTGTTGTGGCTTCTTCATCTTTCATTATTCAGAAATAAGAGCTTGATGTGTGGTTTATTTCTAAACCGATTTTCGTTAGTGTATTGTCTTTGATTTAATTCGAATTCAGATGCGTATTTGGTGTGATGGTAAAGTGTGTGGTGGCTTTCGGTCTCACAATTCTAAATCAATTGTGAACAAACCAACTTAATAATATCAAATATTGATAATATATACATGTATTATTCATCAACATATATAGTTATCTATTATTGTCACTTTGAAGTATGACAATGTCTGTCAACTTCAATTCTCTTCACGTCTAAATTCCCAACGATTCTGTTTATTTATCATAGGTATTATAAATGGTCATATAAAGTGAGTGATATATACAGGGCTGTCCTGTAAGTAACGCATTTCAACGTAGGGACTAGATAGGGGACGAAATTCTAATATAAAAAGTCCTGTACGATTTTCTCATCTGCAGCACAGGTAATTAGTAATTAATTAAATTTAGTAGCCAATCAGTAGCGATAAAAACAAAGCGGGGAGGAGACTTATTAATGAGGCGTGGACAAGGAAAGCGACAAATGTTGACAATAAGAGTGCTCTCACAGCGCCAAACAATACTGGTAATTAAAATTAATCATTAATAAATATTATGGCGTTGTGAAAGCTACCTTACTCTCAACGTTAGGGCCACCTGCTTGCTAACTTTTCCGCTTCTCACGTTCCACCATCCAGACTCCTCCCCGCTGTCCTTTTTAACACTATTGCAAGCAGTTGATTGGATATTTTATTTAATTAATAACTAATTATCTGTGCATCAAATAAGAAAATGGTATAGGACTTTTCGTCTTAGAATTCCATCCCCTATGTGGCTTTTATGCTGAAATGTGCGACTTACGGGACACCCTGTATATATGTTGTACAGTCTCTCTATTGTATCTCACTATGATAACAAATTTTCAAATCGATTTTCAACTTGTCTTGATTTATTGATGATACATTTATTTAGTAAATGTAGGTATATGTACAGGTAAATTGTAAGTTATATTTTATGTAGATTGATAGACTTTAAATTAATGCTCTAGTGTGTACCAATATATTATGTACACCTGTATGGTTCCATTTAAAATTTTAACTAATCGATCATCTTAACATTCAATTGTATTATTCGACTATATACTAATTGCTGTAGTTTATGTGTAATTGTCATCCGAAAATGATGATTTAAATTATTCATGATAATTGGTTGACCGCCCAAATTGATTTAACTCAACCACATGGTTATAGATAAACATTATTAATATTTGACATTCATGTAAATTTATGTTCATTTCTTAGTGAATTGTTGCTTAATCAACGATAATTTAGATGTAGGTACCTGGTTGGTGTGTTGAATCCAGGATTTTGAACCGTTATTTTTTTGTTCCGGTTTAATTTAAAAAAAAAAAACACGGTTTTTTTGGCTTTCGGTTTTTTGTTCAGTTCCAAATGATGAACTTTCAAATTTCTAAATTTCATTCAAAAAAGTACAACTTCTAACAGATATTTACAGGGTAACATTTTTAAATATACAAAAACTCAAACAGGTGTTTTATTTTGTAATTTTCTATTAGCAGAAGAATTTTCGTGGTGATGTATTTACCATGGAGTAGAAAATGACAAGAAAAAAACATAAAAGATGATATGTGTATATCTAATCATCTATAAATTCAACCCCTAACCAGGGATGAAAACGCGGCTTAGACCTTTTGATAGCCCTATAGCGAATCTATACAGGATGAGCCAAGAGGATGATGGCCACCTAAAAGTATAAGAAGTTCTAATTGATGGAACTTTATGAAATTTGGTATGTGGCCGTTCTTTCACTTGAAGTACCTTTGGAAAATATTTTCGTTGTTCTAGCAACCCCTATTATATGGGGTAGTGCACCCTACTCTCTTATTTTAAATGGAATGGTATATTTTTTATTACATTTTTAGATTCTTTGATGAACTAGAAGGGGACTTTGATAATATGACCTATGGCTTATCGCTGAAGGTTCTTCAGATATTTCAGCTTTTAGTGCAATTTTAATATTTGCAGTGTGTGATTGAAAAATTCATATTTTTTAAGCTATAGCATTTGAAATGTTCAAATTTGGAATTTAAGTAGTAAGAATGATGTACATTTGAAAAATTTAAACAGAATTGAATTATCTGTCAGCGTTTAGCTGAAATAATTTTTTCTTTCAGGCAATTTTCAAACTATAATATCTTGCTTATTTTAAATAGAACACCATATTTTTCTTTATATGGTTGGATAGAGAAAAAAATTCTGCATCGAACTGTACTAGCATTCCCTATACCTATCTTTGATGGTTTTTCAGTTATTCAAAATTTTCAGTTTCGTCTAATTTTCTCTCCTGAAATAAAATGTAAAACATAGAAGGCTTAGTAAAACAACCTTCAATTCAATTGTCACAATAAAGATGAAATTAATTAATTAAATTTGGACTATCTCAATAAAATAAAATGGAAGAAATTGATAATTAATTAAATTAATATTTATTTCATTTGCTTTTTGTGTATGTAGAATGTCCTAAAGTTGTAAAAAATACAGGTAAGATATTCAATATTAACGTCATTTGTGATATTTTGTCATTTTGCTAAGCCTTCTATGCATTTCATTGTAGTTGAATTAGTATGGCATTTGGCATAGACGACTAGACGTATTACATTTTCTTTCAAGGAGGGTGATTGGGCGAAATCTAAAATTTTGAATAACTGAAAAATTATCAAAGATAGGTATAGGGAATGTTAATACAATTTGATATAGAATTTTGTTCTCTATCCAACCTAATAAAGAAAAATATGGTGTTTCATTTAAAATAAGCAAGATATTATAGTTTGAAAATTTCCTGAAAGAAAAATTCATTTCAGCCAAACGCTGAAAGGTAAATTAAATGCTCTACGGTTTGTTGGAAAGTACGTTATTTGTGTTATTAGAATTCTAAATCTCAATCTTTTAAGTGCAATAGTTTCTATGTTATGAATTTTTTATTTAAACACTGCAAAATTAAAAATTTCATGAAAAGTCAAAATAGCTGAAGTACCTTCAGCGCTAGGCCAAAGGTCATATTATCAAAGCCCCCTTCTATTTCATCAAAGAATCTAAAAATGTAATAAAAAATATATCATTCCATTTAAAATAAGAGAGTAGGGTGCACTACCCCATATAACGGGGGTTGCTAGAACAACTAAAATATTTTCCAAAGGTAGTTCAAGTGCCACAACGAACGTATACCAAATTTCATAAAGTTCCATCAATTAGAACTTCTTATACTTTTAGGTGGCCATCCTCTTGGCTCACCCTGTATACTAGCTTTTTAGTTACTAACATTAAGGAATATTGAGCCTTTACAGACATATTTGAAAAAAACGTGATTTTGCAAGGGTAATGTTAACTTCCAATATTTTCCTTCATCTTCAGTATGAGCACGAATGACAAATTACGCATTCCTTAGAATCAAATGAACTACCTACCCTACAGGCTGTCTGATCTAAATGTCGATTCTTATCAAACTCCGATTGGAAAAATATTGAAAAATTGTTCCCTAGTGTGGTTCCTAGGGAACAATTTAGCAAAATTAGAACCTCGTAGCTCATTTGGAATTCAGTCAAAAAACACTAGTTTCTAACGATGTTGCGATTTTTAGCGAATTTTTAAAAAAAAATTAGCTAATGACGAGATCCTCACTTTTGAATTTCCGAAAAATTTTTGCACAGAAGTTCGTTTTGGGACCTCAGGAACCCATATCCACCGTTCGTTAAAATTTTTATATATATATATATATATATATATATATATATATTTATATATTTATATATATATATATATATGTATATATATATATATATATATATATATATATATATATATATATATATATATATATATATATATATATATATATATGTATACCCACGATAACTGCCGTAAAAATAGTCCAATCTTAATGAAACTTGGTACAAAAATCGGTCTTTGGGATAGCTTGGATGAGTTCGTTGGCCAGACTGGTAGGGCCAATACTTTTGGAATAAGAGCTGAAGAAATGTTAAAAAAAAATCATTTTCAATATTACATTTGCTTAGATTTTGATGAAAATTAAAATAACAGTAGAGCCGACCATTCTCTATGACCCAGAAAAAAAATCATCAAAATCGGTTGGTTGGATCTCAAGAAAAATGCAAAAATCTCTTTTTTGAGTATAAGCAGTAAAATCGATTATCTCAGATGGCTGTGTTCTGGCAATTGATATTAGAAAAAAAATTGAATATCGCACAGGGCAACTAATTTTGACAGTTAATATTAGACGCAAGGCCTGCTAGAGAATTCCGCTTGAAAAAATCAAGCAGGCCTTGATTAAACGTATTACGGGAAATGAATTTATTAGTTGATTCAATGTTATTAAAATATATTAATTGTCAGTATCATAAGAATGTTTTGCAATTAATATTTCAGTATGTAGATACATAAAAAAATTCGCTATATAAGGTACTTGCTGCCTTTGGAGATTTTTTTTTTTATCTAGAATAGGTGGAGATATTTCACATTTTTTCTAGAAAACAATTGGGAAAACAAAAAAATCACTGTTGGGAGATTTCTTGAGACATTCTTAGACGTTTTACTTCGTTTTTTGAAAATCACGATAACGCCTAAAACGATAATTTTCGACCAACTTCCAAATCATCTACGAGGCTCTAATTTTGCTAAATTGGTTTCGAGGAACCTCTCTGCAAATCCTTGAAATATTTTTCAAGTCGTTTATCAACTAATAGGAGTGATATTTAGATTGAACAGCCTGTATATACCAAAAAAAACATCGAAATCGAGAGTATTTTGACCTCGGTGGCTTACTTGCAAGATCGTGTCAAGTGCCTTGAAGCATCTAATGCTAACGCATTTCCTGGACAGGAAGGAAGGAGGAGGTAAAAAAGAGAAAAAAACCGTGTTAAGTGGTATGCTTGTTTCGGCCAAAATTTCGGTTTTCTCCAGTTCGAAACCTTGGTTAAATCAATTCAATGGGTAATATTTCTAATGCTTATTTCCTATTTAAGAAAATTGCGTAATTTATCGTTAAATCATCATGAGATTTGTTATGTTTATTGTAAAATTTCCTATACGATTTGATTGCTATTGATGCACGTAGATATAACACACATACCTGTATAGTAATCAATAGATAGAGCACGGACATGGACAGGTAGTTGAATTTATGTACACTACCTGGTAGGAATCCAGTTGTAAATAACAGGTCGTGCATGGGATGAGTAGTTCAGGAAACCGCGTACAGGAAGCACATTACTAGGATTTGCATAATAACAGAGCACGTAGATATTATGACAGACTATACCAACTCAACCACTTTAACAACTACAGTTTTGTTGTATAGATATATAAAGAAATATCAACAACATATTCTTGAATAAAATAAGGATCCATCATGAATCTTGTCATGTTTATCTATTACATACACTTGTGGTTATTTGTTAAATATAGCCAATAAATACGCTAATTTTTATCATGTCTATCATAATTTAATTAAAATTATAACAGAGACATTTATTGTTTATTTTTTCAGTATTTTCAAAATTTTTTATATAATACGTGGATTATATCAGAAAGTTTTCATTGTGAGAGATTATTAAGACGAATTTATTATAACGTTAATAGAAAAATCAAGAGAAGTTTTACATCAAATCAACTTGAAACAACAAGTTTGTTGGGAAATTTCATAATTAAGCTAACAACAATGGAAAAAAAAACAACCGACACCAACAAAGTTTTACGAAAATTTCCTCGATTATTATACATGAAATTCTAGTCTAATGAAACAAAGCATACTCTCATTTTTCTTCATTTGTGTATCATTTGATTTATATGAAAATTAACGGACTATACTGGTAATCAAATTAGTTGATCAATTATTAAACAAAAATTTGTCCTTGTAGATTGTTCTAGAAGAATCACATCGATTAATGCTCATATATTGATAGGTTTTCAATAAAGTTTTAATTTTAATCGAACAAATAATTGCGGTAGAAGGATCTAAATTCTAAAAAACATAAGCGTCTTCTTAGAAAACATCACAACACGACTCTTATTTTGCAACAATATTTTCTTCAAAGTCGGTAAATTCGCATCGATGTTTACACTGTCCGAATCAATTTCCACTTTCATCTAAATTGTTTGTTTTTTATAATTCTCTAAAACTTTCTGTATCAGTAACAGCTACAAGTGATACGAATCTTGAATTATTTCTAACCAATTTCTGCGTTATCTTCATTGAAAAAATATAACTCATATTTTCCGATGGATACTCTTAAAGTTTTAATCATCATTGATCAAGAGGCTGGATTAGCTATGTTTTGTTCGTTGGCGAAAACGTTGTTTTTTTCTTTTGAAACAAAGCAATTAAAACTGACAAAAAGTGTAATTTCTTGTCGATTTGTTGCCTTAAAAGCTCTACCATCAGTATAATAACGAAGGTAATGAGTCAGATATCTATATTGACAGAAAAACAAAGCCCCAAGATGGGAATAATAATAATAATATAAGATTATCGTTTTACACTGGATAATACACAATACTTTTACAAATTTGTTTGTTATAAAGGAGTTGCAGTTAAATTTACTGAATGCTTTCTTTGTAAAAACTAGCAAGAATTTAAATCTTAAAATACTGACGCATTTTCAGTTTTTACCACTTTCCAGTTTAGTTTTTCAACACCACATTTACATCTATTTGGGATTAAATACTCATTAGTAAATCTAACTTTGGTGGTAAATTATGACAACGCACCACTATCCCATTAAACTGTTCCCTTGTGTTTTCTCCTTTTCGCACCACTAACCTAACCCTTGGATCTTTTTATTTTATGTATTAGGTACTCATTCGTTTCACATTTAACTAGCTATAATTTGATCACAAATTTATTAGTTTTGTTCCTGTGTTTCACACACAAATTCCCAATGAAGTATATCGAAAAATTTCGTATATGTACTCTATAGGGAGGGAATTTTTCAAATTATACACACAAATCGAATTATTGGAAAATTTTTGTTTGATTTTCCGCTCTTCCTTACAGTATAATCTACTTACTTAAAGCTTGTTCTGATCACTATTAGAACTAGTTAAGAAAATGGTTAGAAAATGATAATTATATAGGGATGAATAATTTAATCCCCTTGTTAGAAATGAAGTATATTTACGGTCGAACTTGCACAATTAAATTCTCTTGTGTGTTAATGTCAGAAACAGTCATAGATGACGTTTGTTGAATTTGTAAAAGTTTTAATTAATAGGGAATCTGTCTTCTTATAAGGAAGTTGATAAGTAATTTCGCTTTTGTATTAATGCTTCTGTTGTTGATTTACATAGTCAACGACATTCCTATTTAATGGAAGTAGATTTGATTAATTGAAACCATTGTCTTTATAACAGAAAACATTACAATATACCTATGGGTATGGTTGCTTTTCGACATTGTTTCAAAATTTAATACAAATTAACAATGTAATTTCTCCAAGTTTTGATGATTTTATAATTGTTCTGAGTAGTTATTTGACAATAGTATGATTATTAAGGCAAGGTAAAATTAACAACCGGAAGATGATAATGAAACATAAAGTTGGAATCTCCAATATTCTCATTTTCTATAAAGTTTCCTCTTGTTATTGTTGTCGTTGTCACGTACCCTGATGCTTGTTCCAATTAAACTTGGTACACCTTAGAGCACCAATCGACTTGTTTATAATTTATAATAACATAAACTATACAAAATACGGAATATTTGTTGAACCAAAAATCAATTAATTTATTTTATAATGAGCTTGAGAAAATGGTCGATTACATTTTAATTAAGCTTACCATGATTAATGTACATACTACACATTCATCGTATATAATCGATAAGAAGATTAGAATTTGTGCTCTTTATCTACACTACTACATCCTATTATCTGTTCATTCGATCTTTTTAACGTAAACATGTTTTGGAAAAAGTTTTGTTGTTTTTTTGTATAAGTTCAACCAGTATTTGCTTTTAAACCAAACGAAAACTTTATCCATTTGATGGCCATTTGAAAGCAATAAATAAAATATAGAAATTTCAATGTTAATTTTTGTTTGATTTGGCTTCTTATAGAGAGAAATTCAATTCAACTTCTCTCAAATGATAGATTAAAATTCAACCTTAGAAGAGATATCAAGTTAATTTTGTAATCAAATCCGTTCAACATCAAAGTAGGAAAGAGTAAATTATACAATACGGAAATAAAAATTATGATTGCCTTCTATAATGAACTTGATTCGAACAAATTTACTTAATGATGATGGGCTTATTAATGGCTTCTTACTACAGATATCAGAGCTTCTTCAAATATAAATTAAATACAGACGGATAGAATTTCATGTTTTAATTTACCAACGCTACTATAGTTGTTTCGAAAACAAGTATTATCAATTCTAATTTGATTTGATCGTTGGACCCTAACGATTCCAAGCTTCCCTTAATGATCAAACGAGTCCTTGATATTTTAAAGTAAAATTTTCTGTATTTACATTGTTTTTCCAATCCACACCTAGTTGATAGTTCTAGATTCTAGAGACATCGTAGTTGATAAAAGTTCACACAAAGACCTTCAAATTCTCTGCTTAGTTTGGATATTTAGTAAAAAATTATATGTTAAAGTTTGTTGAAATAAACGATTCAACGACTGTATCAGTTGCTCTACTATAACTTAAACAAATGTACTTTTGGGCTTAGTTGTAAGCTAGAGACGGTTTTGATATATAACTGAGCAGGTACAAGAGCTTCTTATGAAGATAATAAATCCGTGTTTGTTCACACAGACACACTCATATAAAGGGTACAATAATAACAAATTCTATAGTCGCTTCTGTTATTGTTACAAGTTTCTCTTTATGTTTTAAGTTTAAAGACGGAGAAACTTTCGTTATTGTATTAGCTGTATTGTTCGATGATCCGTGAAAATTAATGGCTAAATAGTTGGGTTAATTCTATTGCATTTTGGAGATTAATTGTGGAGTGTATTTTACCAAATATGTACAATATTAAGAAAGTTGATTATGTTTAAACTAAATGTTAGATGTTATTGTTGCTATTACTATTATACGATTATACAATTCTTGTTCGCCTTGAAATTCAAATTTATCTTTGTTATTGTGTAGATTCAGTCTTTTGGCAATTAGCTTGTTAAGCTTTTGGTTATTACAGCACTTGTTGAATATTTCATAACAAATTAAGATAATTATCAACATTTTACTGTACCTACACCTGATGTTTAGATGTTATTTAACAATGAATAACTATAAAATTAAAGATAATGAAAATATTATCAATTCGATTTTAAGTCTATTGTAGAAAACAAAGCCCTGTTGACTATAAAGTCCTTTATCTATATATGCACATATAAACTAACAAGCACATTTACACACACACACACACACGTACACAGTTACAATCTCAACAATGTATTGTTTTAGGTGTGACAATGGCTAGCTACCACTTGGATGCATCATGACCGGCTCACTAGCGGAATAATGACGTTAAATAATGCGTCAACGTAATGTAATGGAGGTAAGGAAAACACGAAACTTTTATACTCTATCTCCCTATGAAAAAATTGTTGAAATTTCTCCAATTTCTCCATAATAAGAGCGCAATAAATAGCAGCATTTTCGGTTGATTCTCTAATGGATGTTAATGGGTCTAGTCTATTAGTGTTGTTTTTTTTTCGGTTCTATTTCTATTTGTTTCAAGATAAAAATAGTTCCATTGATATTCCAAAGCTTTTAGTCGTTGGTTAATACAAAAAAAACATTATTATTATTAATATTATTGTGTGGTAGATTATCCGCTGTGTTGTTTCAAACAATCCAACATCTGAATGCAAGAGTTAACATCGATCACGTATAAACTAACGTTGACCGTTTCCGGTAACAATACACTAACCACAACAACTACAACTATCAACAGTGGATGCCCTTATTAAATACACCCATCCTATTCTATCCTGTACATTAAAACGTTTCAATATATATGTATACATTCACGTTTAATTCTAGTACAAAATGAACTCTCTCTCTATACAACTATGCATGAATTGAATGTAGTTCAATAATATAAAAGCTTAATTTGCAGCTGTGCCCTACTGTCTAGAAATGTTCATTATAAATATTGTCCAGATTGTACAATCCAATATTATGGTTAGTTACATATTAGTGAAGATTATTATTAGAAACACTACAGTTTTCAATTATACCTATCGATTAACAAAGGACTGTATATAAAATAAACTATAATTCATGTAGAATCCTAGAATTAATAACAGATTTTCGAACAAATAAAACATGTTTAGATAGGAATATCCAAAATAACACCCTGCTCTGTTTCCTTTAAAAGCTGTCGTACATTATCGATTGAAGCCGATCTATTTTTAAAAACAGAGAGCTTAAAAAGTATTCAAAATTCTGTTAGAAAAAGTAGCTTTAAAAGTTTTTGTTTCAACACTAATTGTTATAAAAAGCCTATCAAATAAGACTGTCGGGAATATTTAGTGAAATTGAATCGTGAACGAATGAAATAAATTCTAGACAAGTTTGAAAAACACTTGCTTGAGGAAATGCAAGTGAAGTTTTAGTAAATATTCAACTTTCTATAAGTTTTAAAATGATTCTCACAAGAGAGTACTCGCGAAAATTCGCTCATCTAGAATTTTATAGTTCAGTCTATTCATTGTCAAAAAAAAATGGTGAATGCGCCGGGCGATATTTGATATTATTGCTTTTATTATAGAATGTTCTTCGTGTTTAATTTGGAGACGCTTGATAATACAGATAGATTATCAGTTCTTCCACTTCTCTATCCTCATTATCGTTTTTTTCTTACACAATTCATCGTCTGAAGCTTTTTGAAGTCGTTGCTTCCGTTTCCTTTCGTAAATTTCCTTTTTCCATTATTCGTCTCGCCCTTTTTCAATTGCTTTGAAATCCTCCTGTAATAGACGTTTTTTTTTTGTAGCTTGCATGATTTGAAAAATACATAAATTAAGAATTTTGTCTTATTTATTTACAATAATCATTATTTTATCAATATCTCTTGGTCTGTTTTTGAATTTAAGTCTGTATAGAGATATATCCTTTATCAATATTTTCATAACTTTACGATGGAGATGATTTGTCATCGAAAAATCTGTCAATCGGAAATTATCGTATTTGTTTAGGTACCTCTAACTCACGGCGTCTGTTTACACATCTGCTTCCACTAAATAATTGTCTTCGATTTAAATTCAAACACAAAATCATTATTTCTTTACAGAATTCTTATCCTGCCAATTCATCACCTATTTATTAGTTACAACAAATCGAATATTGCGTGCATATGCAGGAAATCTATCATACCATACATAGAAAAGCATATTAGTCAATGATATGTAAATTTAATTGTTACTGTATATACAGTTAGCATGCAATCTACATGTTTGTAATATGTCGTGATATAAAACATTTACTGTCGACTTTTACAGCAAGCTAACAAAGTTTTCCGTTGAATTCATCCGACTTTATTAAAATTAAAACAAAGCCACCCGAATGACACCGAAAAAGGTACACATAAACATGCACGAAATATCAACGTTTATTAAGGGAACGCTAATATATTTGACAAAAATCCCTAGTCATATATATTCGGCGTGTGATTTTCGAGCTTTAACGCTAGACTATTGGAAACAGAATAGAGACAGATCGGAGGGAAAAAACCCGTATTGTTTTGTAACTTTCAACTTTCACAACGTTATAATTTAAATAAACGTCTAAAGTTTGTATACTGTTTAACAATACTCGTATATTTCAGTAAATATATAGCAATTTATTTATGATTTAGTAATAAGTTAGATTTTGGAATTTTTCCGTTTATTACTAATGATAATAAAAAGGTGGCTGGTTTTGGGGGATAAAAGTCTCAACGATTTATTACCATTTAGAATTACTTTTTGTGTAATTAATTTAGGTAACTCATGCAAGTCCTAGGTTGGCCGCAAATATTCAACGCAATCTTGTAATCTCGACGGTTAAACAAGAACGAGAATTAACGTTCCACATACACATGCCGTATGTGATATTTTGCTATGTTAACTGGAGATTTATTACTAGGAGAGCTTTTTCGACAATTATACAAAAGAAAAAAATTCTAGATACAAATAAATACAAGAAATTCTTCAATTCTTATACGAGTATAATAAATGAACTGGTCTGGTGGAAAATGAAATTTTCGAAACTTGTAGAATGTTGTAATAGTTCTGTCATTGCATTTTTTCAACACTCTACCTTTGTTATACAAGTGTGGTATAATGTAATTTAAAACATTGTGGAAATGAACTTTACACTTGAAAGTACATAAAACGAATATTGTTGACTGTGAATTATTACAAAACAGATTAGATAAATTGGACAAGAAGTTGTTCCCAGTTTTACAGGCGTCACAACATGAAAATTCTACAAAGATAATCGTCTATCCAGACTTAGATGAATGTTTACAGTTTACAGTATTGTTCCATTAACGATTTTTAAAAGATTTATTGTCTCTTCAATGACCGTCTAATCAAATTATCGTTATTTTTACCAAGGCATCGAACCGTTATTTTTTCGTTCCGGTTTCCGTTACGGTTTAATTAACTTTTATAAAACAAGCACGGTCTACTTAAAAACGAATTTCCACACAAATTTTCAATACATTTTCCATTATAATTTCCGACATTTTCATATCAATCAAGAGGCAAATAATTCAATTTCAAAGCTCTATGGGTGAAGAAAAAATTTAAAATTTTCCGTGAGGTTCACTTAATTTTCAAAATTGGATCTTAAGCGAGCTTTAGGTATGCGCTTTCCTTTTATATCAGCTTTCTAAAAACGAGAGTATGATTCTCTATTTTTAATATTATGTAATGCATCAATGTTGGTGTTTTCTTTTTTATAATTTTCTTCAGTGATCGGAAAACTAACAACTTTGTGGAGAAAATTTTTGAAGATTTGGAAAGCTCTTTTGATTTGCTATCTAAAATCGTTTGATAATTATTGATAATGAATAATATTGGCCAAGTTTTACCCAGTCATGAAGGACAAAAACAGGGTCCAAGAGTTTTTTCTGATATTCAGAATTTTACCACATTTTTCCAAAATAGAAAACTTTAGAACATGCACTTTGAAATGCTTTATCTAACCAGGTTTACTTTATCCAATTTCCTAAAAAGCAAGCGAAATATCGATGTTTGAAGATTGACAATTTTCGCACACCGAATCGAATAATAAGTCCGGAATCCCCACTGGAACCGAGAGCGAAAAATGCCAATTTTTAATCATCGAAATCTCGCTTGTTTTCTGAGACATCGAAACTCATAAATCAGCATTAAAACTGCCATTTCACGGTGTTTCCGAGGGAGTTTTTCATTTTGGAAAATTTTGACGAAATTCTGAGTAATGAGGAAAATTGAAAACATATTTTTTATTAATTATTCCCTAAAACTGATTGAAACTTGGCCAAAATATTATTTATTTTCCACTTTGAGTTAGTAAATATGTAGCAAATTGAAAGCGCTTTCTAAATTTTCAAGAAATTCTCTGATCAGCCTGTTAATTTTTCGAAAAATTAAGATAAACATCAAAATTGTATAAACAATGTAATTTCTACAATTTCAAAGATAAAAAATTGAAATAATTTTCTTTGAAAGCTTATTCATGTGCAGAGGAAAGATGGAGCCTGAAAAATCCAATTTTGGAAAATCTAAAAAGATACGAGGAAATTTGCCAACAATTCGGAGAAATTGAGGGGCTATAATTATTAAGAATAATCATTTTGTTTTTATTTTTCAACTAGTTTGCAGAGCATTTCCCGAAATTGCCAGTCTCTATGGCAAAACATTGATAATTTTTGGAAAATCCGTCTCGGTTTCAGCATACCCTTAAATGCCCTGAAGTATTGCTGACTCAGTTCCTTGGCAAGAATGATAGGGGAGACTAAAAGTAAAAAAGAGACAAAGATCGTGTTAAGTGGTTCGGTTCAGCTCCGGATTTCGATCCGACCAAAATTTCGATTAATTTCGGTTTTCGGTTCAGTTACGCTTCGATGCCCTGAATTTTTACTGTACAATTTTCTAAAATTAATACGATTTATCGCATTGTTACAGGTGCCGTTTTTCCTCCTGGCCTTACAATTAACATTCATCGTTACTGGTGAAGCTGTTCATCCAGGTGAGTATTTGATTAATTCCACACTACCTAAGGGGTAAATTCACACTGTAAAGAAAACTTGCCACAATACGATTAATTTCAAATAATTTAGACAGAACAGAAAAAGTGACTTTATTTTCCAACGTCAACATCCAATTATGAAATAAATATGTAACTGTCAGGATGTCATACACACTTCATCATGACCGTATACATGTTTTTTCTTTCACTCGAAATTTATTTCCAAGTCGTTCATTTTTCAAACGTCCGTATGGTATAAAAATAATTATTTTATTCTCATAAAGTAAACCTAGAAAAACTCTCTGATTAATTTTCTGGTATTTCCGGTACAATTTACATTCCTTGTTGTTTTAATACAACAAAAACTATAAAAAATATCGACCAATATTAGCGTGTCTCCGGTAAATTTCAAGATAAAGTTGGCGAATTCAAGTTCTAAGCAATATTATTATTGCACACCTAAATATGCAGTTGAGAATTTATTGTATACAGATTTTTTATTTTAGTTTCTGTACGGAAAAATGTACGAGTTGCATGTTTGTCTACATAAATTCTAAAATGCATTCATTTCATTATCAATGCATTTCGTGATAAATTGTTGTGGTAGTCCAGTTATTTCTACTTGTTTTATTAAATTTTTATCATCACCTAAAGGAAATTATTATTTAGAATTTTGTAGGTTTATAAATGTTTTCTAAATTACCAGAATTTTGTTACTACGACAACTATTGATTAAAATCCATTCTACTGCATGTTGTATTTTTCATTTCTGTTTCCTTTATCATTCTCTGAAAATAAATTTTGTATCGTTGCTTTCCTTTTATTGGAAAATCAACATCAAACACTGAAAGATTACCGTATCTTTCATCTAAAAAAAAAAAACACTACGAACTACTATTGTTGTTTACATTGAATTCAACCGCAATGTAAAGGAGATTACAAGAAAAATAAAATACACACAAAAATAGAACGATAAGGGAAAAAACATGTCGAAAAATCTATCTAATTTAACATCATCCCAACACACCTTCCGTATCCATTGATATCAGATCCATAGACAAGCTTGGGGAGCTTTTTTCTTTCTTTCGTTCCATCGCCAAAGCGTCAGCTGGAGCCTAAAGCCCGGTTCTACTGTTAAATCACTTTCAGTAGCAACAGTGATGGTCTTTCGTGTTGTCAATAGCCAATTAATGGGCAATTCGACAGTAGACATATTAACCAGAAATAAATTCGAAAGAGGAAAATAAGCTTGTATAGAACTGGTGAAAGAAAATTTCATAAAAATTTAGAAATTTTGATATTCTAACTGAAACATGTACCAACAAGTTCACCAGTCTTTCCCTGTTAGAAGCTTTGATTATTTAAAGAATTCGCCACTAACAAATCTGAAAATCTTCTATTTTCATTTCTTAGTTGAAAATTAATGTATCGAAGGTGTTTCTTTTAGATTGAAATTTGTTTTAAAAATTTCTCTAAATATAGTCCATATAGTGCTTCGTATTAATTAGTGAACGAGTCGAGTAATATTTCAATTAGTTTGTAGCTTAAAGTTTGTTAGAAGAGGTGAAGTTGAAAGTAAATTTTGAATATTCAACAATGCAGATCTTTTAAGCATTGAAAATTTAAGAAAAAAGTGCAAATAGTTTTATTGTCGAACATTAAAGAAGCGCAGTCTTTTGCCTCCCTTATATTCGACAAAAATCACACTTATAAAACACATCTTTAGTAAATTTTGGAAAAAATTACTTACATATTTCTCTACAAACTTTGGCGTAGTGAATTTTCAAAATTGAATTACTAACACTGAATTTTCATAAATAATAAATAGAGAAATTGTTGGAGAGGCGAATGACTAGTAACATTCCATTTTTTTTGCATGTTTATTTAGCATAAATCATTATAAATATGCAGATTAGTTGTTGAGAAAAGTTGTTTTTTTCACTTTGTAGCTTAAAATTAGTGGGAAGAGGTGAGGTTAAAACTAAATTTTGAATATTCTTCTACGCCTTGAAAATTAAAAAAAAAAGAGTTTTTATTGTTCAACATTGAAAAAGCACAGTCCTTCACCTCCCAGATATTCGACAAAAATCAGACGTATACGACAGATCTTTGCTAAAAATTGGGAAAAAATACTTATTGCTCAACAAACTTTAGTATCAAGAATTTCAAAGATTCAATAAATTAAACCAAATTTTCATGAATAATCGGAGAGGCGAATGACTAGTAACATTTCACTTCTTTGCATGTTTATCTAGCATAAATCATTATAAATGTGCAGCAGATTGGTTGTTGAGAAAAGTTTTTTTCACTTTGTAACTTAAAATTAGTGGGAAGAGGTGAAGTTAAAACTAAATTTTGAATATTTAGCAATGCATATCTTTTACGCCTTGAAAATTAAAAAGAAAGTGCAAAAGATTTTCATTGTCCAACATTGAAAAAGCACAGTCCTTTGCCTCTCTGATATTTGACAGAAATCAAACTTATACGAAAGATCTTTGATGAAAATTCGGAAAAATTACTTATTGCTCAACAAACTTTAGTATCAAGAATTTCAAAGATTCAATAAATTAAACCAAATTTTCATAAATAATCGGAGAGGCGAATGACTAGTAACATTTCATTTTTTTGCATGTTTATCTAGCATAAGTCATTATAAATATGCAGCAGAGTGGTTGTTAAAAAAAGTTGTCTTTTTATCACTTTGTAGTTTAAAATTAGTGACAAGAGGTGAAGTTAAAACTAAATATTTAGCAATGCAGATCTTTTAGGCCTTGAAAATTAAAAAGAAAGTGCAAAAGGTTTTCATTGTCCAACATTGATAAAAGCACAGTCCTTTGCCTCCCAGATATTCGACAGAAATCAAACTTATACTGAAGATCTTTGATGAAAATTGGGAAAAATTACTTATTGTTCAACAAATTTTAGTATTAAGAGTTTTTAAAATTAAATAAATAAAACTAAATTTTCATAAATCATTGGGGAGGCGAATGACTAGTAACATGTCAATTTTGTTTTGGAACAATTTTTCGCATTTTTTTCTAACACAAATCATTTTAAGCTTGCATCAGGTTGGCTATTGAAGAAAATTGTATTTTCACTGCCGTGTCGTAGCTTGGTTTATGAAATTTTTCAATGAAAAAAAGCAGTCGAACCAAGCTAACGTAACCGAAGGCATGGCCAGGTGAAATAGCATTGTACACCCTGTACGTATATTGATAAATGGATAGAAACAGACATATACGGCAGTAAATTTAATTTATTTTCACTCACATGTACTTTATATCTTCCTGAGAAAGCTATGACAAAAGCTATTTTCCACCATATATGCATCTCTCACTATATTTATCCATAATTTACACAACAATATGATTTTTTTTTACACTTTACGATATCTATATTTAAAAAACATTAATTTAAACTGAAATATTAATCAAACAAAGTACACTTTACCATTTTGTCTACAAGAGATTATTTTAATTCCCATTCCATACCATCCTGTATTTTTATTCATAAATTCTCTAGTAAAAAATCTCATTTATTCTCTATCATTAAAAGGTAATGTGTTTGAATAAATGGAATCATGAAACTATTTATAAGAGAACTTGTCAAAAACTACGTGTACTAATAAAACGAGCATAGAATAAAATAAGGAGCAAAAAATAGGTAATTGTCAGTGTTTGAATACAGTCAAGTGACAAACTATTGAATGAAATATGGAATGTTGAACAACGCACGTAAATAAACGATTATTATTATTATTATTATTATTATTATTCATTAAGTATAGCTCTTCAATTTCAACATTACAAACAATATTTAAAGCCGAATTGCAAATCTTTGGCGTTTATTTATTAATATTTACACAATATTTGTTGAATTATTTTCGGCATATGACAGGTGTGTGGTTTAGTTGAAAAGCATTAATAATGAAGGTAGATTTCCGTTAATAATAATTCACAATGACACACCAAGTCTTATTTAATTAACGTATTCTGTTATAATTTAATCGCATTATGAAAATCTCTATACAATTTCAGCGCATTTACATTTCTTTATAATATGATGACTGTTAATAAAATTTTACTCTTTGTTAAATCGGATGGTTTATCGATTTCTTGGATAATCCAAAATTATGATTCTTCTATAGTTTGTGTTTAAAGTTAATTACCATTACAACTTTCAATTGAAATAGTAATCAAGCAATTTAGTTAATTACTAAAAATCTCTCTCGTTTATCGATCACTATCAAAGATTCATCAACGGTAGCACTTATCGAGAGATTCTGATTGTCGACTGATTAAAGTCTGATCACGTAATGTTCGTCGTCCACTTAAACTGTAACAGAAATCAGAAACGAACAAAGACAACAACTGAGATGAATCTTGAAATTATAAACGTTAGTAATTGTAATGATAAGCTATTAAAACTTTATGGTCAGTTTAACACCTGATATTTTAACGTTTGATTCAATATCTTTTATCGTATATAAATCCTGTTCTCTTTTATAAAGCATTTGTGTTAGTGGTGATAGTAGAGAAAAGCTCACTCTAACAATCGCACACTGAATCCTGATTTATTGGTTAAAGTTAAAACGATGAAAAACTGTTGCGTTTTTACAATTTCGGGTAAATTATTTTCCAACAAACTCTTCGTTTTAATCGATGTTTTTATTTGGAAATTTTCATTTACTAGAACAAATAGAGGATATTTGCTAGTTTAATTGGAAAAACAACCACATACTTTAAGTCTTGGCTAGTTGTTTGTACAAGAAATTCACCTCAATCGTCTACAATGTTTGTAAAGTGCTTCCACCAACAGATCAATGTTCAGGTGTGGTCTTTGGTTTACTACTAATTTACACTATTCATTACCCAATTTTTAATTAGTAAAAAATTCTACTTCTTAATTAGTAATCTTAATTAGTGATATAACAAGATTATTAATGATGTGTTTTGTTTGTAATTGAACGTTAACATTTTAATTAAAATCTATCGATTTATAGATAAACGTGCAATTTCTTGTTAGTTGTAGTTTTAATAGTAGTAGTATCATTAAGATTAGCCGATGTATAAATTTGTTAATTAAATTCATCAACAATATAGTGAGATATAACATGTCTGTGCTAATATTTACAAAAGATAGTTGTAAAACAACTCTATACTATATCTAAAACCACCCTCTATTATTATTAATTGAATCTCTGGGGGACGTTTTCATCCTCTTGACCAGCGGATATTAACTCTAAAGTCTAAAGATATGCACTTGAATATCAAACTACAATTTAAACAAAACTATTATTCAAACAATAATCTCTTACACAACAACTAAGCTGGATGCTTACAGTTTACAATGTTAAAATTAATAATTATTATTATTTCAAAATATTTATGTTATCTTTGAATATTAATGTTTTATTCAATCAAATCTGATTCTCATACAGAGTGTTTGGTCTAAGTATGGTGAGTTCTAAGAAACTCCTATTAGTCGGCGAGCGATTCGAAAAATATTTTAAGGATTAGTAGAAGAGTCCCTAGGGAAAATTTTTAGCAAAATTAGAACCTCGTAGCTCATTTGGAAGTTGGTCAAAAACCGCTCGTTTCTGACGATGTAGCAATTTTCAAAAACGAACTAAACACGCAAAACGACTTAGGATCCTCCCAAAATTGATTTTTTTTTCTTTTTTCTCCATTTTATTCTGGAACAGGTGGAAATATTTCGTAATTTCTCTGAAATGCAATGGAGAAAAACGAAAAAAATGAATGTTGGGAAGGTTTTAGTCGTTAGTTTTTAAAAATTGCGACATTGTCCAAAACGATCGATTTTGATCAACTTCCAAATGAATTACATGGTTCTAATTTTGCTAAAATGTTCACTAGGGACTCTTCTTTAAATCCTCAAAATATTTTTCGAACCGCTCGTCGACTAATAGGAGCTTCTTAGAACTCAACGTACTTACAAGTTAGACCAAACACCCTGTGTATATGGTCTCGTTTTGAATTAAACAACAATTGGAAAAGTTCAATATGAACTGATGAAAATTATATTGGCATCCACAGGAGGATCAAATCCAATCGCCTTTTTTTATATTTGCTTTTCACAAATCCAATATTCACCCTGATTTACAACAGCTAATTAACATTATTTTCATCGTACTCGTCTCTCATCAATCAATAATGATTTCATGAATTCAAAAGAACCAGTACCGGAAATGAATATTTCACAATTGAAATGTTCTTCATTTAACTGAAAATCTGTTACTTTTATTTTCAAATTAAATCGTGTTCAGATTAAACTTACCGTAAAAATGGCAACTAATGATAAGAGTACTACATTTGAATAGAATGAATAATGCTATACAGTTCGTTTTATATGTATATGTTTAGTACAATAAATGTTCAGTTCTTTTTTTATTTTATTGTTTCGATTTTATTCAAATCAATGGTATTGTTATGGGCGAAAATTACGGAATATTACGGCAATCAATATCAATCAAACGGCCGTATTATTGTCACAATGTTCAGGAATTATGTGTGAAAAATTACGATTTTTGTATTGGAATTAAATGGAACTTTGACGAAAAGTTATAAATTTTCAAGCAACTGGTTTATAAATTTTAAATAACGATAGAAGCACTAAAGTATCTGATGTGAATTTTCCTCGGAATTTTCTAGAGTTTAACCAGAATCAAATCGTTCAATTGTAGAGTTTCCTCTGTTACTCGACAATTTCTAGACGGGGAAATCAACGACATATGTTTTTTTCATGTTTAGTAAACACAATAATCCTTTGAATTTCCACTCGATAGAGAAAGAGTTGTTGAAATATAAAAAAATAACAGTAGTCGGTTAGATTTTCTTAGATATTTCTGAAACTAATAATCGTTATAGTTGAGCTCAAAACGAGTCCGTCTCTAATGGAATTCGTTATAAGTATACAGACAGGGTTATACATGAATTTCCAATAGTTTGATTTGTCAACATCAAAACGCAATAATCTCGTCGTCTATTGGAATTATTGTTGGAAACTATACAGAAATATGTAAAATTCTACCCATTGTGGAAGTAATCGGATTCAGTTAAGAAAACTGTGCAAGTGCTCCTTAAACTTTCATTAAAGTTCAACTCAAGTCACTTAACATGTAGATATCATTAATTCTACAACAGTTGCCAGCAATTATCATCTCTGTATTAAATGTTCAGTTTGTCGGTTAAAGAAATCGAATATTAACTGTGAATCTAGCCGACTTTTTAGCCTTATAATAAGGCATTTAAAATGGAAGAGTTGCAATTAGACAGAGTAAAATTTGATATTTTAGATTTAATTGTAGATAAGTTGCAAATTTTTCGATAACAAATCTAAAATCGATAATCTCCAAAGAAATGTCTGAAAAATCGGGGACAATTTTCTAAAGATTTAATAATGCATAGAGTGAATTATTAGCCGATAGTAAAACACACCTGGTGTAACGTCGTATTAATGGATTAACTGTTAAAATATTTGAATTATTATTGTTGACAAAATAGTGGCAAGTTTTCCACCAATCTATTACGTTCATTAAAAATAGATGATATCAAACAAATTGGAAACCACCTGAATATATTGGATGATTTTCCTGGGAATTGGTTTTCTCTGTTTTTTTTTTGCGTTAGTCTGAAAGTTTTCCAATAAAAGTGTATCTCTCTGTGGAAATAGTTTCGGATGAAGTGATGAATTGATTGTGTTATGTATTTTTAAAATCACAATCTGTATACTTGAATCTATCTGAAAATTCAAAAGTTTTATTACTACTGTACTGTACTATAATTTTTTTTGATATTCTTTTACAGGTTGTGAATGTTTGATATTCTCAGCGACTTTCGGTAAAGAAAAAGGCACCTTCAAAAGTCCAGACTTTCCGAAACCGTATCCAGCAAATATTGATTGTTTATTATACACATTCATTGGAAGTCCTGATGAGATAATCGAAATCAATTTTCTCGATTTTGATATACGAAAAACACATCTAGAGTAAGTATTTTAGATAATAATTTCTGTAAATTTCCATAAATTTTGGCAGATGGGCAGTATTACAGCGAGCTTAAAATGTAGTTAAACTAAAAGCTAGTTTAGTGCTCCATACGAAGCTGTAAACATTATCACAAAATTACATTATTTATATATTTGATATCAATATTCTCAGGTGAATTTGAATGGAATTTCTAATAACTGATGGATATGAAACTGTGTATCTTTTACATAAAATCCATTAATTTTAGCAACAGTAAATTTCGAATCAAATCCAAAACACATTAACGTTAATTACAATTTCGTTATCTTCAATTAATTCAGCACATTATGGCAACTGATAAAGAAAATTGGTTAATTCAACAAAATCATCGGATATAACAACATAAGCTTACAAGTAATTAGATGATTCAATAATCCACATCTGTTCTAAACATTTCAAAATAAAGAATTTTTCTTTTTATTAAACACAAAGACAATGTAAGAAAAATGAACTTAAATTGAATTCATTCAATTTTCGCATCATTGTAACAATACTGTGGAAGCAGTGACGGACTGAGCCGTCGAGAAATTGGGCAAATTCCCGATGGGCCGCATGCTAACAAATCTAAAAAAAGTGCTTTTTTCACTACTTCATTTTCTCGTGTTGTGTTTTTGTTATGCAACATTTTCGGTATAATGAATGTGTTTTAAAACAAACAATGCTAAAGTTAGGGCCTTCGCTAGCACTTATGCAACTCAGGCATTACCTGAAGGTGCTCCATTATAGGGATACCCAAATTCGGATTTAATGTCATTTGATATACCGACAGAAAATATTTAATAGAAACATTACAGAATCATGTCTCTCTTTTCTGCAGGCATTTTCTCACATGTGTTAGAAAGAGGTCGAGCAAATTAAGGCGGGGCATTGTTCCACCTCTTAATATTCATTTAATTTCATCGAACAGACGGAGAAAAATGTGTACTGTTTCTCTTTAAGTTAAGTTGATGAGAAAAGGATAGCGAGTGGAAACATTGCCAGTTTCCATAAGTTAGACACGACAAATAAATACATGAGATGGAATGATGAAAGCGGGAGATAGATATATACTTTGCTATGTTTCTATCCAATTCCGCAGAGTTGTATAAGTTCAAAAAATAAGATCATTTCGTTACAAATCATCAATTCTCAATTGAACAATTAAGCTGGGTAAAGGAGACAAATTAGAAACTTTTAATCTATTGTATAGCTTAATTATTGACTTTTAGTGTGAATTTTAAGAAGTAATTGTTATAAGGCAGATTTTTAGCGAATTTTTCAAATGAATTGTAAAAAAATCTATTTGGATACTTTTAATCGATTTTTAATTTGGACTCTCGACTTTCAATTAAGACTCATGGACATTTTCCTCCTAAATTATAATTTTTAAGGTTGAACACTACTAGATGAAAAAATAAACTGTAAGTTCAAAGGTTTTCAAAAAATTATCAGAGGTTCATATTAATCTAATCTTCATTTATAACAAATTTAAAAAAAATTCGGTATGTAATTTGAAAAACATCAAAAAACATGATCTATTTTACTATATCTCGAAGACCTAATACCAGATTCTGCTTAAATTTTTTATCACATCTGATAGAGTTTTGTTAAGCTTCTTTATTTTTTTGTTTGACTTTGAACTTATAGTTTTCACAAAAAAAAAAATGAAAAGATGTTAATACACGCTTGAAACCAAGTGTACGGTATAGAATCACCGTTGAAAATTGATATCAACAAAATTATTTAGCATCAACATCAATTTTTTCTCTAAAAAAAACATTTCAAAGTTTTAATTTAAAAGATCTGCCGTATTGATTTCTAAGAAACGCGCCATCTAGCGTTTGAGAAACGTAGTAATCCTAGGTAATGGACCATCTTAATAGATCTTTTTATCGAGTTGTCAAAAGTTTAGTAATTTTTTTAACTGAACTCTTCAATTATAATTGAATTTTGTTCTTGAGTCTAAAAATGCAAAATTGTGACATTTTTGACATGTTTTTGCACTAAAATCGCGACGTTTCGGCAAATTTGGCATTAGATTATAAAAAGAAGTCACTTTAAGTTAATTATCCAGCTAAATTCTAGCCTTACAATCTAGATCTTGAAATATTTTTGTTTAAATCATCCATTTTAGTGAACTCCAATTTTAATTTAAAAAATGTTTGGTCGATTTTGACAATTTTGATTATCAAGCACCAGATTTTTGACGGATTTTTCTATATAATCGTTGACGAAAGGAGACTGAAGGATCTCTTTAAATTTTTAGACCTGAATTCCGTTCACTTTAAACTAGATTTTAGGGCGCAAGAGTCCTGGATCATCAATTTTTGAGCAGTAAAAGGACATTCTCTATTGTAGACTCTTGAAACCAACAAATCAAAGCTAATTAAAATGTTTCTAAGTGTCTTTCGTATGAGAGGAGGTGTTTCTCTCCGTTACTATGGACGATCTGTATTATTGACCCTTAATTAATCATGCAAGACTTGCCACAACGTTAGTTAAAGAGAGGCCAATTCAATTGCAAGAGCTCATGCAAGAACATTAAAAATTTTGCTAGTCCGTCACTGTCTAGAAGCGTACTGTGATTTAGACGGTGGTATAATAAAATCCTCTAAATAATAACGATGGAATATTTGCAAGGATGCCTTTTTTTTATTCACGGTCTTTTTAGTGATTTTTGCTTATTTTCAAGTTCTCCGGCTACGTGTCATATCGCATTCACGGTAAAATGAGTTGAACATAAAGCGGTTTGATAGCTTAGGACTATAAATGGTGGCAGCGGCGGCGGTGGTGGTGGTAGTGGTAGTGGTAGTGGTAGTGGTGGATATACACGTTTTGTAAAAGGTAAAACGGCTCAACAAGACGTGCTCTAACTACTTGATGAACCGGATAGGGTAGTATTTTCGTTAAACTACAAATGGTTTATTAGACCATAACAAGACACACTGGTGATTATCTTGTACATATCTATGAGTGTTGCATTCAGAATTTGAAACGGAAAATATTAATAAACATCTAAATATACAAACAGAATAGTTAGTTCAATATTTTTGATTTATTATACTGATAGAGGGCAGATATAAAAATTTTATTACTTCACATTATTATACAAGTTCGATAAAATAATTTCAAAGATAAACAAGATGAAAGACTCCGTTTTGGGAAACTCACTAAGATCAAAGACTTTGTTGTTAGCCTATTAATATCAACAACGTAAACAATTTAAACTATCTAAACAAAATTGAAATAGCTTATAGTCAGTTTCCATTTAAGCTTCTTATTCACTTCTATTATCTGAATTTCTCTTCTATTATTACCGTTCAATTTATACACCATACAACTTAACTAATAGATATTCGCAATTTAGAAATCTTTCGGAAGCCGGATATGACCACTAAATCCAAATTACTCACAAACGAATATTAAATTAAACGATTTTTAATTAATTTCTGTTAGTAGACACTATTTCTTTTCGATCTGGTATTGTTGAGAATTATCTAAAAATTGGCATCCATCGCTAAAGGATCGTTCCTAGTCAAAGCTCTTATGTGAGATAAGAAAGGCGAAAAGCTGGTTTTGTTGTTGTATCCAGATTGCAAAGCTTCTAACAAAAATCTAATCGTTACAAAGCATCGAAATTTTACTCTACAGACACGTATTTGTACGAAAACAATTTATAATTTTGTCTTGTTTATAGGAATTTATGGAATAATTGAAGCACAACAAGATTCCGTGGTTTTCTACTGATTGTTACCAATGTTTCTAGTTTTGTGTGTTGATCGTTGTTTGTATTATTAGTTGAATAATCCGGAAATTAGAAGTTTCTTTCATTTTAACAATATTGAGTATATTGTACAAGTATTTATTGTGTTTTGGTCTAATTTAAGCCAGGAAATGAGGTGTTTTTGATAATAATATACAACTAAAACATATACCTACGTTTCATTATCTTAGTAATATATATTTAGATGTTCTTTATTTCCGGTTGGTGAATGGACGGTGTTCACCTTCTCTCCGCTAGTCAATTTGTTGCCTTTCCTTTCACAGAAAACAGATAATCAGTCTTTGTCTTCCACACCATCAACTCCCTCACTGACTTACGACGTTTTCTTCTTTCTTTCTTTCTTTCTTTTTTTTGGAAATAATTCGTCTTCGTTGCTTCTATCCATTTACGACAATTATTACAGCAATGATGCTTTTAACGGAATCGGTGTGTGTGTGTGTGTGTGTGTGTGTGGTGAACGTTTCCAATACATTAACAATCAACAACGATAATGATAATAAAAGCATCTTTGGTTAAAAGAAAAGTGTTACATTAAAAGTTGAGACGCACCTATTCGATCTGAATCGAATTCAATTTCCGTTACAAAGAGCAATTCTATTCTTTAAACGATCCAGAAAATCATGCCAACAATTTGAGATCGCCACTACCTCAATTTACCTACTACTACTTAAACCCGATCTAAGCTGTTTCAAATGGATTCGTGTCGACTTTAAGCTTCAGTCACATTACTAAATTGCAAATCTTGAATACTTGCGTCTACATTTCTAAGAGATACAGTAACCGCAATAGTCTCAACAGTGATCCACTTTGATAAACTTCTATCAAGTGACTGTATGACAGTGATACGGCCTTAATTCGAGGGTTAATAAACAACTAAATGTTGTTGGTATTAAAATAATTAAGTTTGTAGTAATATATTCAAAAAATTGTCTAAATACTGTGTGGATATTTTATCTCGATAGATTATGTACCATCAGAGACTTGAAACTACTTAGTTTAATGGTACACCATTTAGAACAGCCCCAGTTGATCTTAATCGCCCATAATTTACTCAAGTCATTAATGTGGACATCTCCATTAAATCAACAGAACGAAGTGAATTTTTTCCCATATCCGTTTCCGAAACAATAATGACAAATATATTCATGAATTGAATGGGTGGATATAAAACAATAATTTACATAGAGATCAATAAACAACACCTAAGAAAATTGTGTTTAGATCTTATCTTTACTTTTATATCGTTTGTTTTATTGTAATAGTAGTGTAAAACACTACAGTGAGAAGTTATCACTTAGTTATAAACAACAACCAATAAAACCGTCACAGAAACACACACCAATTCTAGTGGAAATTTCAAGTTTGTTGTTTTGTATTTTTCTTTGTATTGCCTTAAAAATTGGTAGTCTCTTCGGATTAAATAAATGCAATACTGAATTACAACTGGGAGACGATTGATTATTGTATTGTTGGATGTATTCTTGTTGTTTGCCAATGTTCTATAAACATGTTGAATGTTGGTGTTGATTTATTTGTTGTTGAGCTTCTAAGGTGTGTTTGTTATCCAGACAGACTTTGTTGTTGATACAGCCTCGCCCGTTTATTAATTTGAAATATTTAGATAGAATTGTGCATTCCTGCATAACAACATTCTAATATAATATATCCGACAAGAAATTCAATAAGATCCAAAATTAATTAGTAATTTAGTTCTACTTAATTAAGAAAGACATTTCCAATCATCGATATCGATTACAAGAATTTCCCTTTACTTGATTGATTCAATTAAAAATTGAATCGACTAAAATTAACTTTTATGAAAGGTTACAACATGAAAGGGAGGATTCAATAAGAAATAAAAACCGCTTTTACTGGTAAAATCACGTTCTTCAACGCACATTCACTCTTATATATACACATACCATTCAATCGAGTTTATCTTGATATCTTTTTGGAGCTAAACTTTCCCGTTTTTATTAGTTTAAGAAACAAAGTTGTATGAAAGTAGAGCTACAATAAAAGAACCACTAGTAGACACCCATGGGGCTGATTTTCAGTTTTCGGCCCAACTGAACACACGCACACTGTACTTAAACATAAACAATTGTCGCTTTTCTTTAGCCGAAAAGAGACTTTTACATTAAATTTTTTCTCTTAAATCTTCTATACGGCCATTTTATTTATCTTACGTTTCGATAACGAATTTAAGGCGACTTTATAATTAGATTTTTCTATATATATAATGAGATATCTCTGGAAAGTTTTCTTAATTTATTAGATTACTTTTTTAGCGATCATCTTACAAAATGTTTTCGTTCAAAGATTTGTAAATAACGTGCCGTAAAAGCTATAGTATTGCGTGTCTTTTGCCTGTAAATTGTGTCATTAGAGGAGACTTTTTGTATTTATTTGGATAAATATGGTTTATAATAAAAATAATCCACAAATTTAGTAGATTGAGGGAACTGAAAGCGTGCAATAAGCAATTTATAGAAGCAGATCTTATGAGTGCCGCCTGTCCGTTGAATTATTTACCAAAGTTATATTAAATTTTGGTCTTATAATATATCCAAGATTACGAGAGTCATACCACACTAATATCCGTAGTAAATCTATTAATGAAATTGTCTAAAATCAATTTGATAAAGCGCCACAATAATTTATTAAATTGTAATATATTCAAGAAACTTTTCAATTTGCCATCATTTGAATTAGATTCTTTTTAATATAACGTAAAAATAGGCACAAGTCTGATCATTAATGTTAAAACTTTTCAAATTTATGTATTCGGAGAGCTTCCGTTTTCCATTGATTCCAAATATAGAATTTTTTTGATTCGTTTCAATAATTGTTTGTTTTTCATGGATTAACATATCGAAAATCCCATATTTGTTTCATATTACGTATGTATGATTAATTTTATTGGAGGTATTATAGATTATATTAAAATAACTCTCTCTCAATTCCAGCTTTAAATCTGTTTCTGATTTAATAAACATATATACGTATGGATATTGTTCAGTTCACTAAAAGCATCGAAATCGATTCGGTTGTCGCTTTTCATTTTCGTCGAGCTTTGAGCTGTCATTATTACAAATAAAATTTTATTGGTGTTGTAAGTTAGATGATACAGTTTCGATTTCTCTTACGATTCGATATTCTGATGTGAGAAAATGAAGCGAAACCTTTAATGTAATAATATCACAATCGAAATGGTATAGTGAACGAAAAAAGAAAGCTCGTATAGAACACTATATGATAAGTGAATAACCATATGTCATATGGAATTCTATCAAGATTATCCATCATACATAGGTATCTGATCATGATAAACTAAAAATAAAAGAAAAACGTTCACCATCAATTGTCTTGATCTAATTTCATCGAGTGACAGATGTTGATTAGAGCCCACTCATTGCCTTGCCGCCAATTTAGATGATTGATGGTTATTTTTTTGTTGTTATTTGTTAACTATAAGAGCATCTTAATCTTATTTGTAATACTGTTTTTCGTTTAGCCGAGAACGCCATTTATTCTTTCAATCAAATGAGAAACAAAATTGAATTACAAAACGAATTTTTTTTAGACATTCATCTAATGAAAATACAACACTGTTATAGATTTATTATCATTAACAATATCATCGATCATTGTTGTTTTTCCAACTGTCATCTATTAATGGAAATTAATATCATCTTCAATTAGATTTTTCTACAGTTGTGTCCACCATTTAGTCTAAATTACAACACCTTTGTGAAATTTAAGCCTTTCAACGTCAGGTGTGTGTGAAATTGATCATTCTGCGAGGAAATGAAGCCGTACAGTCCCCGGACGCTGCTGAGCCCTCTTCCGTATTCAATCTTTTACAGGCGAAATGTCGTCCGTATGCTGTAGCCTATCATGATAAATATATGCATAAAAAATTATTTTTTGGCAATTTTTCTTTATTCGATTCAACTCGCACAACAGCACAAGGTGAATACGTTACTCGTATCATCAGGTTCATGTAAAAAGGACATCCACAATAGCATACAAAATGAACGCCTGATCTTTCTCAATGCATGTCTAGACTCTACAATTCACCATCAAATCATGACTTAAATTATAACTAAATAGGGTTGTTGCCGTAGCTCATTTTAAACATTTTACAATCATATAATTCAATATTTCTATACTATGTGTATGAAAACACGACCCTTTCTGGACGTCGTTCGAAAAGACTTTGTAAATTTTTTACAATACTTGCAAGTTTATTTTCGACCAGCCTAATTTACTTACTCGTCTTGAAAAGTTCTTACAAAACTTTAATAACGTTCACATAACACAATTAGTTATAAAATTAAAAATGTAGCTTATATTAACTGGAAAAACCAGGCATTTATTGATATTACAGAATTGTATTTTTCACAATACGTGACTGATACAACCCAATACCGATGTAAGGAGCTTTAATAGTGAGCTTTTAATATAAGCGCACTGGAATGGCGGACTTTGATCTTAAATTTCGTAACAAAAAGCCGGTATTATCACCCGATTTAATTAATTCTGAAAGAAACTTAATTTCAGTTATAATAATTTAATTTCTATGTTAAAAATGCTGGATATTTCTTCAATTATAATTAATTGTACTAAATTAAAATCTATTGTTTGTAATTCATTTCAATTTAACAACGTTTTTATCAATTATTTAATTATTACAAATAGGTTTTTATGATGCCAAATGAAAATTTGCTGAACAGTTCTTCCATGGGGAAAATATGGTATATTAACGTCAAGACAAGACAACAGGACCATCGATTTTACTGTTGGTAATTGAGAGGCAAGATTCGTTCTAGCTACCAACGTAGACAAAACATCAATCAACTCTACTGACAATCAGTTCTCTAACTTTAACACACCTTATATTATAGCACTTTCTCTATTATAAGCTATATATAGAATGGATCGTAAAAGACTAATTTTAATCAAAACACTACGTGCAAGGTGGTACAATCTTCAAATCGTCTAGTAGTAATCGTTAAAGAAAATTTCCAATAAATATTTTCTTTGTTGTAGTGTTTATAATATCGTGATAAACTATCATTAAAAACAAAACCGTTTTATATGTATGTGTTTTTTTTTTATTTTTTTTCAGTTGTATACGTGGTGATTATTTGAAAGTTTTCCTACATTTGGAACGTGGTGAAATCAACGAATATACACCATGGGAAACACTTCTATGTGGTGGTCTAGCTGATATACCAACAATTTTATTTAGTTCCGGTTCTGGATTAGTATTGGAGTTTCATTCTGGACAACAGACAGCGAACTCGTCCGGATTTTCAGGCACTTTCAGATTTATCGATAAACGTAAGTTGAATATTTAATTTTATAAATATAAATGTTCAAGTTAAATCTTTAACAATTGAAGTGTATGAAAAGCCGTCGTATAATTGAATTCTAAACTATAATTTCTGGACCTATTCCATGAATATGGATAAGTAATGTTTTATTCAAAGTAAATAATACCGGTTTACATTTAGTATCTGATTTATGTAAATATTATTGGAGAACAATACGATTTCTTATATTTTTTTATTCGTTACATATCTGGATTTTCCATCTTTCCATATCTCACGTATTTTTGTTTATTCGAATTTCAAACTAAACCACCACAATAAATAAATTAAGGTTCAGGGCAAGGCCAAAATTGAAACTAACAAAAACTTCACCGTAGCATTGTTTGAAACGTTGCAGCTTCGTGGCCAAAAAACGCAAATCACAAGCTTTAAAAATTGACGAAAGTTACTTAGAATTACGCTAAAAAGTCGCCAAAATTAAATATGTGGCTTAATTTTTCTGTAAGATGAAATCTTGTGCTTTCTTCTAAGAAAAACCCTAATTTTTGCGCTCAGATTTAAGTAAAATAATCTTCAGACGCTGTCGAGCTTTTACTAGGAAACTTTTTGGAAAATTTGATGTGCTTGACTATATTGAATGGCTTTCCTTACAGTTGAAGTTCACATACCAACAATGTTAACTTTATATTGGAAGCTTATCTTATCGATCTTCAAAGAGTGTTTAACAATACAACATAATTCTGTATAGATTCCATCATTGAAGGGCAAAGGACTTAAGTCTTCTGATTGTGAGATGCCACTGTTGGGTACGATTTTTCTTATAGAGGAATTTCTCTTACAAATATTGAACAAGAACAATCACACTTTAAACAAGAGGTCATCTTACTGTAATCGGATCAAATTTGTTACTGTTGTAGGGAATCTTATCGGACCATCCATTCAATTTTAGAATTGCCCTTTTTCATATATGGTAAACTTACACAAAAGTAGAATTGGCAAAAGAGCTAGTAAGTTTTTTTAATGTACTTCTTTTTCGGCATAATGTTCAAACTTTTTTTGTAAACATCAAATGAGATTTTTATACGTTGTAAAAACATATTTGAACCTCATGGGAAATTGAAACGAGAGACAGGGGTAAAGGCAAAACTGTCACTAACAGTATAACGTCTGCATTGCCATTCTTAACAGTTGGAAATTCATTTAGTTTCTTCTATAGTAGAGGAATTTCAATGCACTACATAAATATATTTATTTCTTAATTGTAGATTGTAGTAAATAGAGGTAAAAAAATACGAAATGAACAAAATGAGTGTAGATTTTAAATTAAATTTACTAGAGCAGAGAGCTACACAACTGCCCATGTTTAGATAAAAACTTTAACGATAATATTAACAATATAAATTAAAATAGCTGGAGGTGTTGTAGTCCAACTAAGTGGTAGTTCTATCTGTACAATTTTAAATAGTGGAACTGTAATCTTTTGTGTAACACAATTTCACCGTTCAATTCGCTGGAAATTTCGTTGTTGTACAACAAAAAGCCTTTACAATAAATCTCTAAAGTATATTTTCAAAAAGAAAATACAATTTTTTAATCTAAAGAAAGAACTATGAGTTATTCCTATTTAATATATGATTAAATGGAATATCGTAGTAGTGGCAACCGAATTTTCCACTTCAATTCTAGCTAATGTTAATTTTTCAACAACACACATATCAAAATGATTAAACGAGACATGTACAAATACCACTTTAGTAAATTGATTAAATCTAATAATAAATTGCCCCGGCGCATCCACCAAATTTTTATATTGCTAGATGGACGGCAGAAAAAAAGTTTCGAAAAAAAAATATACTATACATAAATTATATAGCAGGATTAGTTGAAGTGTATTTGTCTTTTATGTTATACGAGCTTAATGTCATACATAAGAATTACAGTCTACATTAAATAATAAAAGTAAATTTACATATAAAGTTATAAATCATTCGGCTCATATATTTTTCTAGGCACTTGTTTCGATTACTGCAATATCGAATTGTTGTGTGTTTATTTATGTGGCCAATCATCAATTTCAACCATACTGAAGAGGATTATTCAGCAATCAATATTTTTTGAGTTCGCCATAATTACCAAAAAAAAAAAAAAAAAACAACAACTTTGCACCGGTTCCCGGTAGTATAACACAAAACCATTAACGATAATAAATTAACAACAGATTACACAGTTGTATTGTTGTTAATTTTGTGAATTTCAACTGGAAAATGTTATCTTGAAATCATTTGGGAGGGTAAACAACAAAACTTCTTGATCTAAATTAGAATCTTAATTGTGTATCAATCGAATAATTCGTCCAACAATCGGGAAATCAAGTGAACGAAACTATCGACAGACTTATGGATAGGTTGCCATCTTCTCCCTATGTAACTTTGTGTGAGATAAAGCTATAAATGGATGGCAAATTTTCAAATCTCCGTGTAAAATCAAGATGAATGACGCTGTGAAATTGGCATCAATCATCGGGAAATTGTCCTGTTAAAAGAGCCACTACGGATTTTCAACTACCGTAATTTTTCTTATATCGACACGTTTAAATGATTTCAATTAAATTTTGCTTCTTTAATAATCGTATTACATGTAAATAATATGAGATTCAACGTCGAAAAGGACACTATCAACGTTACAATGTTAGTCTCGAGTTGCTGACAATTGTGGCTTAATGCATCCACATTGTTGTTTGCTGATGGAAGGTGAAGAATACGAAAGGAGGAAAATGGCAAACACAAAGGCATACACTCGACACGGTACATTTATTAAATTATATCCAGTCTAAAATGAAATATGTAACAATTTCTTATTAAGCCAACAAGAATTCTCCACATCAAATTAGTCAACAAATAGAAGCAACTATAGATAGATATATGTGACATATCAAAAGTTGAAAGTTGTTGAAAGAGAGATTCATCTATGTAACAGCTGGCTATGAAGTGTAAACTGGAGAACCTCAGCATATGTTTCTGGACAAGGGCAAGTTCTGCACTAAGAAACCGCCAAACATTATTCCCTTGCTCGCTATAACGGGACAGATCTGGAATTATGACAACGTTACTTTTTATTCTTTTATATTCTGCACATTTAACAGAAAGTTTGTTAGACTTTTGGATACACGAAGACGACACTTGAACTAGACGATAAATGGAGCTTTTTATTATTGAATTTCTTGGAATTTAAATGAGACTACCATCTTTAATCGAACTGTATAACTATAAACTTTCCAACAAACTTTATTGGACACAAAAAATTTATGTGTTTGTTACAGATATGCTTTAAACAATTGTTTTCAATTTGTTTCACCTTCCAGCATTGCTTTGTTATAATTAAACCGTTGTTTTCATAGAACTGGATCGAATATTTCATTTAAAAAAAATGTACTTCTCTCTATTCTCCCATGTTTCCATTAAAACATTCATAACTCATGTATTGTTGTTACTGTTTTGAATTGGATACAGAATGAGTAAAGAAGAAATAAGCGTGTTGTTTTCTTTTAAGGTGACAGGAGAATTGTTAAGCTCCCCTAAATCCTAATGTACCTTGAGCTAGTCTATGAAAGAGCTCTTTCAACCAACCGAATAATTTTGATTGGATGTTTTTGTCAACAACATATAAGATTTAATTTTACAATCAACATAAAGTTTCTTTACCAAACGATACTAGTTTCGAAATTGAATTAAACCAAACCATTTCCAGTAAAATTTATTATAAAACTTATATAATTGAAACTTGTATGATTTTCAACAGTAATTACTGTTGTTTTCCTGTCGTCAAACTCAATGTACTTAATTTTAATGTACTTGAAAAGACAATTGGAGATTTTATTAATAAAGCATCTAAATCGGCTCTAGTATACACTAACTAACAATAAATTGAAATATTCGTGCAAAGCATACAATAGTAAATATGTTAGCCATATTTGTTACATACCCTCAGAGGACGTTTTTATTACTAGAAAGGGTGTGAAGTGAAAATTTATTAGTTTCACTTGCGCAACGTGATAGGATTTATAATTTTATCTGAACCGGAAAAAATCCCGTTTTTTTCAGGAGTAGAAAGCACAAAAAAAAACACCTTTGGATCATATATCAGATATACGAAATTTACCTCTACTCTTGTTGCGTTTTTATCTGAGAACGTTTAAAATTCTTGATGAATATTTTCAATATATAGGTTGGAAAATATTTACAATTTTAATAGATAGACAGCTTCAACTAGATAATTAATACAAATCGTTTAAGTTGGCGAATGTATTTGTTTAACATTCGAATTGTTCAAAGATGAATCAGCTTTATTTCATGCTGGATAACATCAATCTTTACAATCATTAATAACATTTAAACTGTGTTGTCTGTAAATCGTGGTAAAAGAAATGTAAAAGAGGGAGACTTATTTGATTTTTTTTTTGTTAGATTCAACTATTCGCCAGACTCTGTTAATTTATTCAAAGGCTATTGTTTCAAGCGTTGTGTGAAATTAAATAGCATTTTTCTTAATTGAATGTCGTATTGTCATTCAACTAATAATCTTGCAATAAAAGTGTCAGCACACACAATTGAGTCGATTAATTCTACTTTATGTTATAGCGAAGAATTTTTTTGACGAAATTCTTCAACTTGCTGTCAATTATCCCTGTAACAAAGCATGATTCAGCAGTTCCATTAAAATTCTACAATATAACGTAGGGAAAAAAACACACGAATTCTTTCTATAGTTGTTTAGAGTAACAAACATATTTTCTACATTTACTGGAAAACTATCACAGTAGGAATGTGAAAAATAGAACAAGAATTCCGAATTGTGTGTTGTATATAAAGCTCGATCAATCTCTGTGACCGGAGGCGTACACAAAATAATTCTGTTTGTGTCACATACATCAAAAACATTCAGAAGTTTCGTAGATGAAAACTGATTCTAAATACAGCTGTCCATTGCCGGCTAGTTCACCGTCATCAATGCAATAAGATAGAGTAATTAACGTTAAGCAGCGAATTTTATGATCTAAACTTGCGACTTAAACCCCATCAAACAGTAAGTTTCCTCAGTTTACGTTCTTCTATCGCCCACTATCCGACAAATATTAAACATAAATTCAATGATTTTATCTGTTTTCCTCATTTTTTGGTAAAATTGCAATATTCTCTATCTTAAATGAGATCCAGTCAAAAGTAAGATACATCAAAATATGTAAAGATATTGTGGGTGTTGCTTTTATGTATTTATTTTTTCATCACTTCAATATTGTACATTGAATTTCCATTTTCATGGCAACATTTAAATTAACTTTCGACACACAATAGTCTTCGTCTCTCTGTTCTTTAGTCTTTTCGTTGTCGATGCTGCTTTCTCTTTAACAAAATTAGACATCGTCTTAATAATACACAATGTGGAGAATCCTGGGGAAAACTTTCAATTAGCATTTGTCTCGTAGATAATACGATGAAATATATTTGCCATCGTTATTCAATTATCTCATTCTAAATTAGAGTAGATTCTCTCGGTATGGCGCCCCGGTAAACCTCATTAATGTATATATAAACGTGGTATTAAAGTGGTTTTCTTTTAAATAGCGAATGAATACTTTCGTATACGATCATCTTCAATAACACCAATAGTATTATTCCAGTTTTATTGTAGAGATAAATCTTCAAACGCAACGGGTGAAATTTTATTTGAATTGGCAGAGGTCTTTCTTCTATTCTACAACTAAATTACAAATACTGATGTTAAATTAATTATTTTCTTCTTATTCTGCAAATATAGACGAACGAAAAAACTTTGTTTTACTTGAAAGATGTTAATTAAGGGCAATCCGACAGCGAGGCAGCTTTATAAACTTCAGCCTGATAATTATAAAAGTTATAAAGATGGCAGTTTTTCTTTTCATCATTTCAACGCTAAGTGCAAATATTACAAAGTTTGTGTGTGTGTGTATTTGTGGTAGATAATTATAGACAATGAACGAACTCAAACTTGAACTATCAAAGTGATTAACACATGTAGATCGGTTTGCTCGATGAAGTATCTCGACTATATACATGAATGCATGCACATCTAAATGCAGTATACAACTTGTTTATTAAACAATAGTGTTTAATTAGTTTGAATTACTGTTCTAGGTCTTTTCAAAACGGACGGCTTAAAACTACCCAGTACAATGTGCGACTATCAATTTCTCAGTTCAGATCATTCACCAGCTTATGGGAAATTCTATTCACCAAGGTATCCATCGAGTTATCCCAAGAATATCCGATGTTCGTACCGTTTTCGAGCCAGGTACATTACAAAAAGTTTTATTATAATTTCTTTATTTACAATACATTGAGATTTTCCTCTATTGGAATTGTAAACGAGATATTTTTATGGTCGATGGAAATCCATCGATGCTGCTACTTTTTTTTGGGGATTATTTTTACAATATCCCTTTGATGTTCTGATAGGGACGAAAATTTTAAAACATTACTACAGTATAGGACAAAAGTGAGGCAACAATTTTGTCCAATATTGGACAAAGTCACGGTCTTAAAAACACATTGAACAAGCAAAACGATTAAAAGTGGCTTGTAGACCATCGGAAAATTGATTTTTCCCGTTTTTCTCATTTGTATTCTTGGAAAATTGGAAAAAAAACGTAGTATAGATCGATCGTGAAATATGAATGAATCTAGTCTGAGCAACCTTCTCTGTTATTTAATGATTTCGACTTGAGTCAGATTGTTTCAATAGTTTTTGTCATTTTAAAGCTAAAACTACCAGCAAATAACGAGTTGGGTGAAACTAAGTTCATTAAAAGAAAGAAATACTTAAAAATTTCGTTTTTATTATAAAAAAACTTGTTTGTTTGCCCTACTTTTGTTCGATGCTGTATGTGTAAAGATAGATGATTAGGGTGAATTTGTGTAATATACATAAATACAGTATTACAACATCAATAATGTGTATTATTTACAGGTATAAAGAACGGATACGTGTTGTATTTGAAGAGGTCGCATTACAAAAGGGCGATTTAAGGTAAGTCACAAATCATCAAACAACACCATAAAATTTTCAATGTAACCAAATTGGATCTAATTAATTGATAATGTTTATAGTCTAACATTAATTAAATTTTCGTTAACTCGAATGATTTATAGCGGTTAAACAAAAATATTTGGATGTTGTTGAAGTGAATTAATGGATTTTACTATAGTTGATGCTCTCTAATGAATGGATAATGTGTAATATAAATTTAAATTACACTACAACCTTATTATTGGACATTATACAGTCGATAGATTTTCAACATTTACCTACTATCGAAAAATATTGGAACGTTTCTTATTACAGAAAGCAATTCGGCACCTTAATTTCAGCTTTGATTAATTCTAAAATGAAAAAGCGAAAAAATGAGCGAAAAGAAAAAGATAATTTCAGCTTTATGTTGCTGTATTAAAACTAATTACTGTGTAGTCTCGAGTAAATTTCTAATTTAAGTAAATTTGAAAAATACAACACATAAAAATGGGAAAAATTCTGTTGTTTACACAGTTTAAGTATTCTATCTTTAAATAATACAAAATTTTGTAGTTTTTCTATATCGATAAATAGATTCACTCAATAGAGAAAATGCGGAACAAATTATAAAGAAAACTTGAAAAACGCCAACAAACAAAATCGTGTTTCTCCCATTTGTCTCCCATCATTAACTAAAAGCATTAAAGAGGATAATGTCGCCCGATTAATAAAGAAAATTCCAAGAATAATGAGTTGTTCGCTCTGTAAACACTCCACTTAATCCATCAAAAAAAAAAAAGAATTGGTTAGCCAGAAACACAAAATTGTATACAATTGATTTTTCCCGTTTTTCTCATTTGTATTCTTGGAAAATTAAACAAAAAGGGTTAAAGATCGATCGTGGAAAAAAAGAATCTAGTGTGAGTAACCTTCTTTGTTGTGTCCTATTTGTAACTTGATGGAGTAAGATTGTTTATATTTATTCAATGCTTATTGCTCTTATTCTGATTTTCTTTGATGTAAAAATAATAAGTCAGGTAGTTTTATTTGTTTCTAATGTTTCCAACGTCAAGGATTTTCGATTAAAAACAAACACTTAATCAGTATAAACAATCTTCGCCCCTTTAAAAATAGTAAAAATAGGTGTTCCCATTTTCGCAAGGATCCAGTGATGATAAGCTAATAAGAATTATTTTAAGAGGATCCTCTATGCATTCTTAGTCCTTAAACGGGTATAACCGATTAGTGAAAATATTCTCTGGTAATCCCTCTACATTTCCTTGAAATATTTTTCGAATCACTCGCTAAATAATGGAAGTTGCCATAAGAACGTTGTACCGGACGTGAATTATCCTGTATAAGATGGGGAGAAACTGCTGTTTAATGTTGAAAGCTTAAGCGACTGTTTGTCTACTATACAGTACGGAATTTAACCGGAAAACATGCATCGAAAGTTCCGGAATATAAGTTGAACGTGTAAATGACAATTCGAATTGTTATTGATAAAATTTCAACAATCCACCGATCATCAACATACCGATCTATAGATTTCAATTATATTCATTTGATACAAATTTAAGAACAATTATTTGAATTCAATTATTTTATAAAGACGATGACTAAAACGAATTATAGAATCTTTTATGTATGTAGAATTTTCGTCTTTGCAGGTTTTTTTGTTTGTTAAATTTATATATCGCCTTTATGGCTCGTCCTTTTCGTTGTTATTGTTGTAGTATTCGTTCAAATCCTCGAATCGCTTCAAAAATTTTCACCTTAATACACATTGAAAGGATGTAAACCATAACATTAGAGAATCATCTGGATTTAACAACAATTCAGCACTTATTCTTTAAATTTCCATAGAAAAAACACTTTGAAATTAACAAAGAAGAAAAAAATGCTGTGAAAACAATTAAACTACTTCAATCAATTATGGAGATTAATTCAGAAACACTGAATAATTCAAATTTTAAAAGACCAACAACTCTTAAAACGTATATTTCTATTCTTACAAACTTTAATTTGTTGTTATTGAGGTGTTTTCAAACAGAACGATGAGCATATTTTAATATTTAATAGCTTTGAATCAATAAAAATATCGTCTATATGCACACACATACATAAACATTTATTGATCGTATTGATGGATAGCTTTTATCAATGACCACACCAGCTGAGCAAATGGGCTTTAGATTAGATTTACAGGCTACTCTTTCAACACCAATACTGCTATTGTATAAATATAGAAAAGTTTCTTTTATCGATAACAATCTATGAGAAAGGTGACTAAGCCAGACGAGAAGATCTTGCACGTCTTTGTTCTTAGTTGGTTTACCTTTTAGTCGAAATTGATTCGTTTATGTTTACTTATAATACACGCATAGTTGTGTGAGTATATGTTTAAAAGGGAATTTCATGGAAAATTAATCGAAAACTTTATAGTGGACCTTTATAATAGGATAGTTGAACAACTTGATTGGAGTTTAAAGTATTACATATGAAAACAGGAGGAGATCTTGATGGAACTATGCAAATTTGATGGGTTTCATGATTACAAACATAATTAAAAATATTCTTAGATTTTATATTGTAGGTTTAAATAAATAAGTGTCAATTCATAAATTACTGAAACCTAATAATTTAAGTAGATTTCGTTGGTACCTGTAGCGTTATGTGCGTCCTATCGGCTTATATGCCACACTATTTTACATAAATCCACCTTTAGTTGAAATTGTATTTTCACCAAACAATATACAAGCAACTATTGATTTTTTCTGCTTAAATGATATTCACGTTAAAAAAAGATTTACGTTTAATTTCATTCCACAACAGCACACTTTTTAAAACACACTTCCTTTTACTAGTATTCAAAGCCATAAACAACGCTTTGATATCAATAATTTGATGGAAGCGATATGGTTTCGATTTATCAGCATTACATCAGCATATTAATCGATGATTTGAGTTTAAATTCTAAATCATAAATAATCTATCATTGTAGGAGTGTGCATTAAATATGAAAATATGATGAAAAGAAGTCCAAGTCGTTAAAAAGGAAGCTATAAAAAGCGATGTGCTATATAAAATGGTGTTAAACCAGCCTAGAGGATAAATTTCAAGAATTTATTCTTGGTCTATTGTGTTTTTGTGTTAAGGAAATTCAACAAAAGTACCATCTTACGGCTTTTCGTTACACATTAGTTAATGAATGTAAAGTTTTGGCAACAGGAAATTAACGAAAAGTCTACAAAACTTTTGCTAATTTCATAACAAAACAAAACAAAAAGTCGACAATTTTGGCAATTTATCAAAACGACATAAAGCTTTGATTTGTTTAACGTATTTTACAATAACAAATTCACTTTAATAATAATTAATATTTATGCATAAATTTGTCGAAACGATTATTTGAATTGTTCCAATTTCTGTTGGTAAATCCTCAAATACCCATCGAAATATCTACCCGACAGCTATATTAAATTTTCTAAATTCCCCTCTAGTTTCACTATCATTATTATTAATATTAATAAAACTATAGGAGAGATTTTTGAACGGAAATTATTTTGTTCACAGCTGTTTGAACCGAGCCGATTTGATACGTGTGTATGATGGGAAAACATCTGCCGATCCAGCAATTAGAGTTCTATGTAATGAAGGTACTGAAATTGAGGTTTTATCAACGAATATGGATTTATTTATTGAATTCATTGCGAATTCTGATTGGCCCGGACAAGGTTTTAAAGCTATCTACCAATTTCAACCAATAGAAGTGGACAATTCGATAGGTAAACATGGAAGAATCCCTTAAATTCTATATCTTGTTTGAAATGAAAATATCAAATTTCCAATCGAAAAGCTTAAGATTTACTCGTAAACAAGCAATACAAACAACGCCATCTAGTTGATGATAGCTGAATTCCGATGAGCTTTCGAAAGCTCTATACAAACTTTCAATTAACTCTATTTCTCTATACATACACGAACTTTACAACCAGATTTTAGTGCAATTTATAAACTTTGACAAATAGTAATCTAGTTTTTCTTGTGTTGTAATTATAATGGAAATTACATAAATGAAAAATATATCAGACAATTAATTTCAGAATAATAAAAGAGACGACGCTTAGTTATTATAAAAGTTATTAAACTTCCATGAAACGTTTTATCGTTTGATTAAAACAATAATAAAAGTTTTATAAACGGTTAACGGCATTTATTTTATAATTCTTGACATGGAGAAAAGTTGAATTTTCACCGAATCGAGGATTTAGCGATAGATGGCAGCTTTTTTATCGTTTAAACTAGCCGAAGCCAATTAATTTCTTTCTTGCTTTACTGTAAGTAAAAAAGAAATAGAAACAGTCAATTAAGAGGAAAATATCCAATCGTAAGCTAATTAACGTCAAAAAAATTCAACTCTGCTTCATTAAAAATATTGAAAGTTTAGGAAATTTTCAATTTTCAGACTCATCTCGAATCCACCGACCTGGCAGTTATTCACCATCAACAGAAACCGAACCGAATGTTAGTGAAACAAGTAAGTAAACAAAGAAATATTGTTTTTATGACCTGACCACAAAAAATTTGATATGCTGGATTTATCCGAGCAAGTTCAATCGTTTGCAATTTATGAAAATCCATTCGATTTAATAGTTTGAGTTTTAATCGTTTGAACTGTGCAAGTTTTAAGTTTTATCAAAGTGTAAAGGATGTCATAAATTCCAACACCGTATGGTGATATAAAAGTTTCATTGATCAAAATTGTAAATCAATAAATCCATTTAATATTTCTCTTCTAAAGTTTCAGTAACATTTTTGAAGATTATTCGAATTTATTATACAGAGTGTTTGGTTTAAGTATGGTGAGTTCTAAGAAACTCCCATTAGTCGACGAGCGATTCGAAAAATACTTTAAGGATTTGTAGAAGAGTTCCTAGGGAACATTTTAGCAAAATTAGAACCTCGTAGCTCATTTGGAAGTTAGTCAAAAACCGCTCATTTCTGACGATGTAGCGATTTTCAAAAACGAACTAAACACGCAAAACGACTTAGAATGACTTTAGGATCCTCCCAAAATTGATTTTTTTCGTTTTTCTCCATTTTATTCTGAAACAGGTGGAAATATTTCGTATTTTCTCTGGAATGCAATGAAGAAAAACGAAAAAAAACAATGTTGGAAAGGTTTTAGTCGTTCTGCGTGTTTTGTTCGTTTTTTTAAATTGCGACATTGTCCAAAACGATCGTTTTTTGACCAACTTTGAAATGAGCTGCGAGGTTCAAATTTTGCTAAAATGTTCCCTAGGGACTCTTCTACAAATCCTCATAATGTTTTTCGAATCGCTCGTCGACTAATAGGAGTTTCTTAGAACTGACCACACTTAGACCAAACACCCTGTATTAATGTTAAGTTTTTATTTGGTTATCTTACAGTGGCGTAACAGAAAATCTTTAGCCCCCCGCAACAAAAGGACCCCTTTACTCTTTATTAATTAATGACTAGGGCTTGAAGGTAAATTACTCATAAAGAAACGTTTAAAGAAGTGATATTTAAGCTTTGTTATTGTACTGTATTATATTGTACCGTAACGTCGATATATCGATGTGAATACAGCAACAACGATAACAAACAGGAAATCATACGGAAGCTCATATAAATCTTGCATATTATTTTCACCAACAGCTAACATATTCAACATGTCACAATGTAATCTGTGAAATAAATAGAACAATCCCTCGATGGATTTCAATTTAAATCTTTGTAATACTCGTCTGTCATATTTCCATTTCATTTTTAACATATTCGTATCAAATCAAATTAAAATGAATTCTGTTTGTTATAAGTGGGCGACATTAAAGCATTCAACAGTTTACATCGTATTTCATCAACACAAATGAGTTTCTTTATGTAAAACAGTTTATTAGAAATGTTTCCATATAGATAGATAGCAACTAAAATTCTTGGATAAATTAACTAGTCGTTCCTAGTAAATATCGAACGATCAATATAAAGATCGTGCTTTTTTAAAATAACTCCATTAATCTCCTATTTTATTCGAAAGGAATGTTGTTCCGGAATAGTATTCTGAACACAGTTACTGAAAGCTCAAAAATTATGCGACTTATCTACTTACAAAGATATGAGGCTAATCGGACAATTCTGCGAGATTTGGAAAGCGTCTCGAATATAATCTTTATAATTTGGAAAATTTCCAATAAGAATACTCTACCGAAAATATAGAATAAAGCAGGACTTCGAAGTGTTATTCTTTTCCGGTTTTCATTCCGGTTCGGTTCGGGTTCAATTCTAAACGATAAATTTTTAAATTTCGCCCTAATAAGTACAACCCCTAAGAGCTATTTGCAGCGTAACTATTTTAAATACAGAAAAATCCTTCAACAGGTGTATTATTTTGTAATTTTCAATTAGTGGAAGAATTATGTTTTATGGGTAGAAAATCGCAAGAAACCTTAAAAATGACATAGGTATAGTCATCTATAACTTCAACCCTTAACAAGGGTTTGATAACCTTAGCAAGTCTATATCAACTAATTCTTAAACCACTACAGAAATATTAAAAAAAAAAACTGACTTTGCAGGGGTAATTTTAACATCAGATATCTCCCTTAAACTTGAGCACGAACGACAAAATACGCATCCCTTACAATAGAATAAGTTACCTACATATACAGGGTGTTTGGTCTAAGTATAGTGAGCTCTAGAAAACTCCTATTAGTCATCGAGTAATTCGAAAAATATTTTGAGGAATTGTAGAAGAGTCCCTAGGGAACATTTCCGTAAAATAAGAACCTCGTAGATCATTTCAAAGTTGGTCAAAAAACGATCGTTTTGGACAATGTCGCAGTTTTAAATAACGAACAACGCAGAACGACTAATAATGACTCAGAGACCTTCCCAACATTGATTTTTTTCGTTTTTCTCCATTGTATTCCAGAGAAAATACGAAATATTTCCATCTGTTCCAGAATAAAATGGCGAAAAACGAAAAAATCAATTTTGGGAGGATCCTAAAGTCAATCTAACTCGTTTTGCGTGATTAGTTCGTTTTTGAAAATCACTACATTGTCAGAAATGAGCGTTTTTTGACCAACTTTCAACTGAGCTACGAGGCTCTAATTTTGCTGACATGTTCTTTAAGGATCCTCCTACAAATCCTTAAAATATTTTTCGAATCGCTCGTCGACTAATAGGAGTTTCATAGGATCAACCATATTTAGACCAAACAGGGTGATTCAAAAGGATGGGCCATTAAAAGTATAAGAAGTTCTAGTTATTGGAAGTTGATATAGTTTGGTATGTGGCCATTATATCCCCTGAATTTTCTCTAGAAATTATTTTCGTTGTTCTAGCTACCCTCCTTATATGGGGTAGTGCACCCTACTCTCTTATTTTAAATAGAATGGTATATTTTTTATTACATTTTTGAATTCCTCAGTTAAAACGAAGGGGACTTTAATAACATGACCCTTGGCCTATCGCTGAAAGTTTTTCAGATATTTCAGCTTTTAGTTCAGTTTTAAAATTTGCAGTGTTTAATTGAAAAATTCATATTTTTGAAGCTATAGCATTTGAAATGTTGAAACTTGGAACCTAAGTACAAAAAATAATGTTCTTTTTGCCAATTTAAACAGAATTCAATTACCTTTCAGCGTTTAGCTGAAATAGGTTTTCCTTTCAGGCGATTTTCAAACTATAATATCTTGCTTATTTTAAATGGAACACCATATTTTTTATTATATGGTTGGATAGAGAAAAAAATTCTATATCAACCTGTATTAACATTCCCTATACCTATCTTTGATAACTTTTCAGTTATTCAAAATTTTCAGTTTCGTCCAATCACCTCCCTTGAAACGAATTCAACTATAACGAAATGCATAGAAGGCTTAGAAAAAAATCAGAACATCACAAATGACGTTAAAGGTACGTTTTCGTTGAGAGCAGCCGGCAGCCACTGCCGGCGGTGGCTGCCGACGGCCGCTGCCCGGCAGCGCGGTCAAGTGTTTTCGTTGCAAGTTGTTGCAAACGCGCTTCTATGCCGTAAGTATCGACGTCTCTCTCTGACTCAGACTCTGCATCGGCCTCTCTGCGTCCTGAATCATTATTTATCATTTATCTTTAAGACTAATAACTAATAAGTTATTAGTAATAACTTTATCAAAATTGTTGAAGAGAGCAATGTTATTAATAATTGAATTATCTCTACAATTTGTTTCTAATTAGTTTTTTTTCTAAAATCAATTTTACAAAAATTATTAAAGCTTGAAGCGGAACATGTAATTACTAATTACACCTTATTTTCTATCGGTTTATATTACTTATTTCTTATTATTATAGTAAATTATGCATTTTTATCAACAATAATAAATTGTACTAATATTTTAAAAATTTTCGGAATCACAATTCTATAGATAATAAAAAGATATTAGTAAAATTTTGTAAAATTGACTTTACAAAAAACTTATTACAAATAAATTGTGGTAGTAGATAATTTAATTATTAATAACATTGCTCTTTTCAACAATTTTATTTTTGGCACGGGGTTGCCCAATAGCAACATGCATTTATATCATCAGTAGGACAATTTAAAGGATCGCAAAAAAAAATGAGGTGGAATAGTTTTCGGTACTCAAGCGCCGATTCCACCTGGACTAGTAGGTGTAAGTGGAAATGATTGTTATTATTATTATTATTATTATTATTATTATTATTATTATCCACCGACGGCTATGACCGCGCTGCCAGACTGGTTCAAAAGCAGTCGAGACGCAACCGCTAGTTATCGCCAGCCGTCGCCAAGCTGGCGGGCGACGTGAACGAAACCGTCAACACGTATTTCTCATAAGAGCAGTCATTTTCAGCCGCTCTGGCAGCTGACGGCCGCTGCCGGCAGCTCTCAACGAAACCAGACTTTCCAAGAGTAGTCGAGACGCAACCGCTAGCTATCGGCAGCCGTCGCCGAGCTGGCGGGCGACATGAACGAAACCGTGAACACGTATTTCTCATAAGAGCAGTCATTTTTTGCCGCTCTGGCAGCTGACGGCCGCTGCCGGCTGCTCTCAACGAAAACGTACCTTAATATTGAATATTTTACATGTTTTTCTATAACTTTTAAGATATTCCACATGCATAAAAAACAAATCCAATTAATATTGATTTAATTAATTATGAATTTCTTCCATTTTAATTGTGACAATTGAATTGAAAGTTGTTTTGCTAAGCCTTCTATGTTTTATATTTTTTTTCAAGAGAGAAAATTAGATGAAATTGAAAATGTTGAATAACTGAAAAACTATCAAAGATAGATATAGGAAATGCTAATACAGTTCGATGCAAAATAATTTTCTCTATCTAACCATAAAAAGAAAAATATGGTGTTCCATTTAAAATAAGCAAGATATTGTACTTTGAAAATTGCCTGAAAAAAAATTTATTTCAGCTAAACGCTGAAAGATAATCGAATTCTGTTTAAGTTGGGTGGAAGTATATCATCTTAACTACATAACTTCAATGTTTCAACATTTCAAATTCTATAGCTTCAAAAATATGAATTTTTCAATTAAACACTGCAAATTTTAAAACTGAACTAAAAGCTGAAATATCTGAAAAACTTTCAGTCCTAGACAATAGGTCATATTAATAAAGTCCCCTTCGATTTCATCAAAGAATTCAAAAATGTGAAAAAAATATGCCATTCTATTTAAAATAAGAGAGTAGGGTGCCCTACCCCATATAAGGAGGGTAGCTAGAACAACGAAAATAATTTATAGAGAAAATTCAGGAAACTTAACGGGTATATACCAAATTTCATCAACTTCCAATTACTAGAACTTCTTATACTTTTAATGGCCCATCCTCTTGAATCATCCTGTATACATACTAAAAAAACATCGAAATTTGGAGTTTTGACCTTAAGTTCCGGGCCAAAATGGAAAGGGAGATAAAAAACACAACAAAAGAGAAAAAGATTGTGTTAAGTGATATACTAGAACTGAAAAAAAAATTGGTTTGTGTTTTCGGTTCAACTCCGGATTTCGTTCCGGCTGAAATTTATGTTTTTGCGGTGTTCTGTTTTCGGTTCAGTTCCGGTTCGAAGCTTTGGAATAAATTGTTTGAATGCCTTGAAAAATAAGCGAAAAATCGTATTAAAAATTTTTTTCGGAGAATAAATGGAAACTTATTGATCCGCGCTTCTAATAGTATAATTTAATTCTTTAGCAGGGAACAAAGTAATTCAGTGATTACTGGATTTTTTTTGTTGAAATTTAACCCATCTCTTCATATGCAAAAAAAGTGCTTACACATCGACTCTCAAGTTGCCAAATTTATGATTTTCAGCTACAAATCTTGATATGGCCATCATATGAAATGTTAGTCTGTTAATGATTTGAAAAAAGTGAACGTTATTTGCAATAGAGTTAAAAAATATTAATATTATGTCGATATTACAAGTGAATAGGTAAATTGTATAACATACCCTCCCCTAGTATAAAGCTAATGGTATAGATTTTAGAGAGAATAGTTTGACGTGTAGAAAATTCACTTTGGAATGTGTGTCAAGGGAAAAGATCAAGAATGAAATTTGTGAAAGTGTTGGAAACTTGTCATGTATGGAATTTCTAATAGACAACAACAAAAAGGCGGATTCTCTTCTCTCTAATGAAATCATCGACATTGTACTTATGAGGAAAGAAACAGATTAAAGCTCGAACTCTTCATTAGGATATTGGAATATATTAATGAATTAACATCAAACTATGAGAAGACTACAGAAGTTTAGAGTGCATTTAAAAGCAAAGTACAACATCTCTTTTATCCGTATAAAAAATCCAAAATCAATATCTTATAGTATTTGTAACTATTCCGAGGTTGTAACTAAAGTAAACGTTAACAAATATCTTCTAGAATAGTTCAACAGAAAAAAATCACAGTTGAGATTACTCTAAAAACGATTGGCAATAACTTCAACTGTAAACTTGACAGAAACGGTATTTTCAGTATTTGAAAGCTACAATTATTATAAACTTCTGTATTGGTCAGGAGTGGACCGTTAACTTTGAGGGCCCTGGGATAACACTGATTTGGAATTAATCCAATTAGCTCAAGTTTAGATTAGTTGTAGCAACACAATCGCCCATTTGTCAATAAACTGTTTGAATCCAGTTATAGTGGAAAATAGAAAAACATGCTAATAAATGTTCCTCTGCAATTTAGGATTTCCTCAAAATTTTACAAAACAGAATCGGCACTTCGCTTTTTTCACAAAAAGTTGTACTTCGTTACCTTAATATGCGCTTCGAGTATTTAAAGCGTACTTTATTCAACACAAAACCCCCTTATTAGGGTGCATACTGTTACTGTATACCTACTAAATATGTATAATTTAATACTTTTTCCTCATATTTTTAATTGGTTTTACTTTTATTCTTTTAGGCGCGAATTGATTGATCGGAATGCTAAAAACAGGGCCGTCGCTAGCGTTCAGACAACTCAGATAAGGCCTGTTGGCGGCACTTCATAGTGGTGCCAAAATTATAATTCAATGCCGTTCAATATATGTTCAGAAAATAAGATATTTTTGTTATAAATCATCAATTCTTAATAAATTTTGCTAACAATGAATCCGTAAAGGAGACAATTTTGAAACTTTGAATCTGGTTTTGATCTACATTATTAACTTTACATAAATGTTTTAAGGATAGTAAAAAAATGTATTTGAATAGGTACTTTTAATCGATTTTTGATTTGGATTCTCCACTTTCAATCAAGATTTTCAGACATTTTCCTCCTAAATTATAATTTTTAACAAGTTTTGTTATCGAATTTTCAAAAGTGGAAAATTTAGTTAAGTTTAGTAAACTTTTTTAACTGAACTCTTCAGTTTTAACTAAATTTTGTACTTGAGCGTAAAAATGGGAAATTGTGATACTTCTGACATGTGTTTACATTAAAATCGAGACGTGAATTTGCCATTGAATTATCAAAAAAGGTCACTTTAAGTCAATTTTCCATCTAAATTCTAGTTCTCCAATCTAGACCTTAGGATATTGGTGTTTAAAACATCAATCCAGTTTTAATTCGTAATGAAAATAAAATTTAGAAAATGTTTATTCGATTTTTGACCCGCATTCTCAACTTTGGTTTTAGATTTTAAAACACTTTCATAATAAACCACCAGTTTTTCGATAAATCTTCTATAAAATCGTTTAGAAAGTATTAGAATTTGCGATTAAAATATAAAAATGAGTTAATTTTTCAGCTAAATTCTAGTCTTTTAATTTAGAATTTAGAACATTTGTCTTTAAATCAACCACTTTTAGTAAACTCCAGTTTTAAAGCGTGGTTAGAAAAATTTTGGTCAATTTTTGAACTATATTCCCAACTTTGATTCTAGATTTTTAAATATTTTGCTTATCATCAGTTTTTCGCCAATTTTTTCTATATGATCGTTTAAGAAAAAGATTCAGGCAGCTTTATACGATTTTAAAATTAAATTCTCCATTTAAATCTGGATTTTACGACGCACTAGTCCTGAATCATCACTAAAAAAACTTTCTACATTAGAGAACTATAAACTTTTGGAACCAACAAATAATTCAATAAAAGCAAATCAATTGTCTTTCATAAGAGAGAAGAGGCCCTATACATTACTTTACACGGGGCCCCGAAAAACATAGCACCGATCCTGGATATTGCAGATCTAAGTTATTGGCCCTTAATTATTGATAACAGATTTACCATCATATTAGTTAAAGAGGGATTAATTCAATTGAATGACCTTTAATTTTGGCAGAATATTAAAACATCGAATTGTGTGACGCAGGATTTTATTAGTGATTTAAGAGTGAGGGGATGGTTTGAACATGTTTGCCTAAGGGCGGCACATATCCTCATGACAGCCCTGCATAAATGCCATGTCTAAATCTGCCTTTGGTATTTTTTTTTCTCCAATGTGACTACAATACAATTTTTATAAAATGTATTGTTTACCTGTCTACAACTTTTTATGATCCAATTTAACGTCCATTATTATTATATCAGGTGACATTTTAAGTTTAAAAAAGAACGTCAGGCGGGTACACAATTGATGAAAATTTGCCGTATAATCAACAATAGGCAACATTAAAAAGTATAATCAACATAATATTGTAAATTTATCCCGTATGATATGTATATTTGAATAGTTACCACCATAGGGATAATAGAGAGGAACAGTTTTGTGTGTTATATTAGAATCCTTATAAATTAATCTCAAATTGTCATGAATCTACAAATATACAATATTTGAGTGTTATTTTTTGTGTTACTTATTAAATCTCAATTAAAATTCAATTAGAATTATCAAAGGATTACGTTACAAATGCTCGAATAAAGCTATGAAATAAATATAGATTTGATTCAATCGTTTTAAACAAGCTTCGTAAAAGCATCCAGTGAATGCACCACCGTTCATTCAATTAACTTTCTATTGTTCCATTGCATTTGAAGCATTCCATTTCGTATAAAATAGAATAGTGGAATATAGAGTTGTATCGATATTTGTAAATGAAAGAAGCGTCTTTTTCGCTTTATTTTCACTGTATCCAATTTGGAAATCGTTCATTCTTTCTTGCTTATCATATCGAATTAAACCAACAATTTGATTGTTTGATCTATCCTATTCGATTCATCCTCTGTATATTTCTAGATTGTTTTTCTCACTACTATACCATGAAATATCTTCCACACACACACGCCTTTTGAGTTGTGAATAATGCAAAATAGTACTACATGAATATCATTAAATATGTAAACTTGATTTACACTGAACCACACAACATATCGTGCACACAAGTGTAATATAACAATACAGTTTTGTCCTCAACGGAAAATACCTTTAATCAAAGATTTTATTACGTTCCTCTGTACTATTTTATTGAAATTACAAATGTTATTAAACTACTTAGTTTAGATGAGTTTAATTACAGATGTATCCAGAGTTATAAAGCTGACAAATTACAATAATAATTCAGTAATTGTCAGGTAATTACAGTAGACTAATTAATTTGCGTATAATTCTAGTGGATATTTTATATAAAAAATCCCGTCTTTTTTATTTATTCAATAGAAACTAGGCAATATATATAGTTGGTGAAAGATAAATGCGCATGCCAAACATACTCACAACTATATTGCCACACTCACCACATAGACAGGACTGTTCTTATCCTGCAAAGGATGTGCATAGGACAGTAAACATTGTAAAGTTCTAGTGCGGCGGGCTTCTACATTATTCAAAAAAAAAGATAAGAAAATACAAAGAAAATTTGATGAAAATCGGTAAAATGTCACGATTTCTTCGAAATTCTTGTGTATTGTTTTTGTTATCATTATCAATATTGATGTTGATTGGAAAAAATCAAGCTTACGAAATACGAGAGCGTAATAAAGGTTCGATTTAAAATTAACAATTATGCATGTCTATCAATTATTTTTTTTTTGGTAAATTATACAGCATGTTCCATCTAGCTTGATGTTGTGGATTTTAAATAAATAATCGAAATATGCATTGTGGACACCAAGCGTGATGGACCAGCCTGTATAGTTAAGGATAAACAGACAAAAGATTTCCGGATTCTATAAAAAATATTGAGAAAACAACAATTTATCAGCATTTGTTGGAGTTATTAAAATAAATTGAAATTGATCTATTGGGTGCACGATTTTTCTAAATTTCTTTCAAAATTAACATCACCGAGAAAACAAATTGAATCTGTTTTTTTTTCCTTCTTTGTGTTAAATGAAAATTATCAAATCTGTTTCACTACCACTTCTAATTTCCGCCAACTTTTGATTTCCTGTTTGTCGCAGTAAAATGATCGAATTTTCAAACAGTGGAAATTTTTCCACAATTCAAACAAATCACATCGTTAAGAAATTTCTATGTTTTTTTTTTAAGATGAAATTTTCAACGATTTATCCGGAAAAGTGTTGGCAATAAATTGAGACCCAGGTGGAAATATTGCCGTTACAAATGTCTGTAATAATCACATAAAATTTCTGGTAATAAATCCATTTGAATATTGTATAGACACACGCATATACAGGGTGTCTCCTATATTAATTGGCGAGCGATACGAATTTGTAACTCGGTCAAATAACGCTCGTTTTGGACAATTTTGCAACCTTCAAAAACGAGCTAAACACGCAAAAATACCAAGAAGACATTGATTTTTTTCATTATTCTCCATTGCATTCTAGAAAAAAGCGAAATATTTCCACCTGTTGCAGAATACAATGGAGAAAAACGAAAAAAATCAATGTTAAGAAGATCCTCGAGTCATTCTATGTGTAAGACTATTTTTTTAAATCACCACATCGTCAAACACGAGCTTTTTTCACCGACTTCCAATGATATGATCTCTAGAAGTTTCATAAGACTCAATCCCGTTTGAAAAGCACACCCTGTATAGTCGGAAACGAACACGAAATTGATTCAAGCAGAAAACCATGAGAGTCATTATTGCGTTCACTCGGTGATATAAATCAACAACAAAACCAAGCGCCTATGCCTCATCAAATACCAACTGCCGAATAAGAGTTTTAAATTATTAACAGGCTTTTTTGTGGTGAAATTCGATTTAATGGGCAAGATAGATCACTTTCAAATCAATTTCTGGTTCTATTTCTAAATGTTGGTTTGTTGTATCATCTTTTTTTTTTGTTTTAAAGAGCTTTGAAACAGTAGAAAAGACGGACAATGAAATGTTTCGAGGTAGAGTAAGAGAGCGAGTCGCCTCAAGAGTGACAATTACAACGGCACAAATCACAATCGATACATTTCAAGAAAATCTGATACAATTAAATTATCTATCCTTTCAGTTGGGACCCTCACAAGTCACTTAGGTTTCTATCAAATTACTTTGAACAAAGTTTCGTTAGTCATGGTATCTAATTTTGATTAAATTGTTAATCATATAAAGTTATTTTGTGAAAGGTGACAATGTACGAATTTTATAATTGAAAGTCGACAGTATCAAGAAAGTTTAATTATTTAAAAAAAAATTATTCTACTTCAATTCAAATCTAAATTATAAAATGGAATTTTTAACTACCATTGTTGCCATCAACAGTTGTCCCTAATCTAATTTATTATCCCATAGAACATCATTATTCCATGTCGTAGACTACGTTGGTTTGAATTATTACTATCAAACCCCACTCGGTTCATATAAATCTAAATAATAAAGAGAAAAAAAAATAATCTTTATCTATGGCTTTGTTGTTAAACATATGTGTTCACAAATGGTGGATGCGCCGGGATAACTATTATTTCTTATACACCATTGACACACTGCAAGGATAAACCAGGATTATCTGCACATTCTAGGTTTTCTCACGTTAATCCACTTGTCGAATTTAAAGATAAACCAGTTTCTGCAATTCGCTTACACCGTACTACCGGACAAATACCCGATGGGCCAACAGTGCCGGATTATACGGTAAGTTGAGTAAGCGGACGTCTAGGGCTCGAAGTCAATAAAGGCCCATCAACATTCAAGTGACATATTTCTTTCCAAAATTTCATTAAAGATTTGCACTATTTTATTAAGGACATCTTTTTTGATTCGGTGTCCGAAAAACGCCAAAATTTAATCATCGATAACTTGCTTGTTTTATGAGATATTCCGTTTTTTTAAATTTTTGGCGAAATTTTGAATTGCCGAAGAAATATCGGAACATGTTAGGCTCAGTTGGTTTTTCTTCCCCTACTTAAACTCGCCTTAAATAGACGTAGCCTTAAATCGACCTAAGCCGAGATTTACAGATATTTGGGTGAGGACCTGTATATGGACGGACGATCATCCAAATGGATGTAAACCTATCGTTACTTAGATTTAAGACAAGCTTAAATAAGGAAAAAAACCGAGCCTTAGTTGCCGCAACTAGTTTATCGTTAACTAAGTTCGACAGGTGAATTAACATAAGAATACCCATATAACCCTGGTTTATCATTGCAATGTTCAATGGTATTATTCCCTTTGTAGTTGCAATCATCGATTATTGTTTAACTTAAACATCGATTTCCTCTAATATTTATCGTTTTTCTTCTACTAGGATCAAGTTGTGACATTGTAATAAATAGTGATACGAGTAAGAATGGTACGATATCAAGTCCATCATACCCAGCCCCATATCCATCACGAACTACCTGTCGGTACGAATTCCAAGGACGTGGTAAAGAAAGGGTCCAAATTGTCTTCCAGGATTTCAACTTATACCGATCGGCAGACAACACTAAAGAGTAAGTTGTTTAATTTAATTTGCCAAATTTTCGTTCGTTAATAAATTCAATTCAATTATACAGTTGCGAAAACCAAGATTCACTGATGGCTTTCGTTCATATCGATGGTAGAATGGAGAAAATTGACAGTTTTTGTGGTAATACAATACCAAAACCTGTAATGTCCAACGGTCCTAGAATTAAACTGGAATTTCAAAGTCTCTTTGCGTCACGCTATTCGAGAGGATTTAAAGCAACATATAGTTTTACAGAGAGTCAGTAGCGCTGAATTGTACAAAATTTAGCACCGCTAGTGTAAGTACATGTAGACGCCAAAATTGAAGCGGCATAGTTCACAAAATTAAAGAATATTTGATCGTTTCTATCGACTGCTTCCTTTGAATCTTGGAATAGTAATTTTATAACTACACTAGGGGTGCTAAGCGAGACGAAATCCCTGTGGATTTTAGTTAGATTTGTGTTTCTTTTGTACAGATTTCGGAATTAAGATTGGTACACAACTACCAGACTACCCATGTGCCTTTGTATTTAATAGTAATGAATCTAGAAATGGTTTTTTCTACAGTCCCAATTATCCCGGTTTTTATCCGAGAGATACAGAATGCCATTACTTTTTTCACGGCAATCAAAAAGAAAAGGTTCATTTACATTTCAACTATTTCGACGTAGAAGGAGTATTACCGTAAGTACACTACAATAATGAAAATAATGGAAAATAAAATCCATTAACTATGATTGTAGATGTGAAGCAATTTCAGCTAGTGATTATGTTGAATTCTCCAATTTTATGGCCAGAGATAGGAAATATTCCCGACATTGTGGTCAATTGAAAGAATTCGATATTGAATCAGATCGACAATTTTTCAGGGTAACATTCCGATCGAATGATCGTCTTGATGGTACTGGATTTAATGCAACCTATCAATTTCTTGATAAAATCGAAAATTTCAATAATAAACCACCAACTAGGACCAATCATGGTAATGGTGTTCTTGTTGGATCTAATATCGGTAATAGTTCTCATTCTACAAATTATACAAATCGTTGTAAATACGATTTTATTGCAGGTCCAGTATTGTTTATTTTAATTTTATTTTTAACAGGAATAAAAACGTAAAATTACTAAACTGTAATAGATGATGTTGAAGCAATATCTATTTCTGTACTATAACAAGAAAAAGAAAACTGTGAATTAGTGAAATTCTCAATCTATGTTGATTTTTCTGTATTTAGTTGAAATTGACAAATTCTAATTGAACATATCGAAATAACTCCTAAATAGAGTTCTAAATCGAGTCAATTTCATAGTTTATGTACAATTTCAGTTATATAAATTCTAGTAAAATTCGTTAAAATATCTGTAAATAAATATGAAATGTTAGTTTCTGTGATGCTGGAAAATTTAACGTTTACTGTATTTCCAACAACTAAAAAGCAAATCAAAACAAAGAACTTTCTCTATTTCTACAATTTCCTCAATTCTGTTTTGATACTTTGTAAAAGATTTAAAAAAAAGATCTGTAGACTGTGACAAAACAAGAATCCTTTATATAAATTATTACAATTATAACGAGAAAATATTTAATTAGTGCACAATAAAATCCTTGTTATAAATATGTTGATTTATTGCAAGTAAATTAACAAAATAAAAATCAAGCCGAAAATCGAAAATTTTATTCTTATCGTTATTGTTGTTGTTGTTGCTGTTGTACTAATTTCATTTCGACTATTTCAACAACAGCATCTCTAATTCTACTCTTCTCCAAACCTAATGCCTGAATTTTCTCCATCTGTTCTGTAACGAATTGAATTTTACGTTTAAAATAATCCTTAGCAGCCGTTAGATCTTTTTCAGCGTAATATCTAGTGCCTATATCGATTATAACATTATTGGTATCATGTAATTTCCCAGGAACATACATCTAGAATTAGTTAAGGATTAAACAACTTATCAGTCTTCAATTTTTAACCAATTATAGTTAAACATGAGTGAAATTTTGTGAATGAGAACAATGAAAATGTAAATCAGAAAATCAACGCCCAATATCACTTCCATTCGGGGTGAAAGCACAAAAATCATCTTGAGCACTAACTAAAAGTGAGTGGGAATCTTTTCAAATTGCAACATCATTATTCCTTATTTAGAGTCATTAATTACAATCAAAATTAATTAAAATCAGCTCAAAACGAAGTGATTTTTATATTATCATCTGACCCGCTCTTGAGTTTTTCAGCTACGAGGCGATCTGGGGGGTTGATTTTTTGTATTTACACTTCTATTATTGTCTTCATTACATCCAGAAGAATGTATTTGAGTACAACTTAAAGAATCTTCAAAATTTAAGCAATTACCAAAAAAGGATACAGATCCAGTTAATGGTACTAGAATATCTTTGCCCTCCGACTCCGGACTGATTTTCTCGATTGTTTCACTAGAATTTTGAAATTTCGTTTGGGCCACTTTCAATGATGTTAATGATTCTTGAAATAATGTTAATTCCTGAAATTTTCAACAATTTATCAAACCGGCTGTACATTCTGTTTTTTTTTATAGGTTATGTCACCAACTTGATCTAATTGTTGTTTCAATGTTGATAATTGCTGTATTGATAACGTTGTGAGATCGATTTGTTTCATATTTGGTTGTTCAGTTGCCGAAATTTGAGCCATTTTTAACAAATTCTTTACAAAAAAATCACCAAAATAATTTACAAAACTCACACCACTACCATTAGGTAAACAGTTTAGCCAACCGTAATAAAAATCACTAACAGTGTTGTCAAGTCTTCTACTTTAAATTACAAAGTAAATTTGACGATGTTTTGATTATCCTAGTTTTTTGCATGACCATATAAATGTTTATTTGAACAACAATTGTAATTTTTTAGGACTGGTTTGCTTGCAATGAATATCGTTTACATTAATTACATTACGAAATTTCAGGTGAATAGGCAACGCTGTGTTCTACGAAGGCAGTGCGACAGTGCCAAAATTCCCCATTTTTACAGTATACAAAAATTCAATGAATAATCGTTTATGTAATAAAAATTAAAGTAACTGCATTTTTACGGGAGACATACAAACATAGTGATTGAGCTACAATTAGTAAAATCTACTGATTATATGCAGGAGAGTCGGCAACATTGGAGTGATTAGCTGTCAAAATTTACGAATTTTCTTGTGATTACGAATTAATTAAATAAAAAATTAAAAAATGTTGATTTCTCGGGGAGCATCAACATTGAAATTAGCAAAATTCCTAAAGCCGCCTAATAGGAAACCAATAGAATTTCAACGATTTTCTGGCGAGTAAGTTCTGTTAACTTAATTGAGGTTATGTTATGTAATTTAAAGTTTTCCAGTTGGGGCTATCGAACATTACCAGGAGAACCGACAAAGACAATCTATGCAATTGCTGAAGTTGTACAGGGTGTAGCCTGGTGGTGGATTTTATGGCACTTATGGACCGAGCCTCAACATATAACTGTAAAAAAAACATCAATATTTTTCGATCAAAACACAAGATATACCTTTTGTTGTTATTGCAGGGCGAATTTCCCTACCCGGATCCGAGTAAATGGACCGATGAAGAGTTAGGAATCCCTAAATAGTATCATTGAGATTGTATATACATAGTAATGTGAGTTTAAATAAAATGGTTAATTGTACAAATTTTATTTGTATTGTTCAATAATACATTGTTTAACACACACACGTAGTTGTGTTATAAATAATTGTAAATTTTGCAACCATTACAACTCTGAATAAAATTAGAAGGGATATTCAACAAATTTCCAACAAAACAAACAAAAATCACAAAAAATTATCACTATTAATATTTACTTTGACTTCAATTTCTTTCGTTTCTTCGTCTTATCAACTTTACTAGCAGCATCACCACCACTCACCAATCTTCTTAATAAGTCTTTTCTAAATTTTGTCTTTGAAAAATTTGAAGATTTCCCAAAATTTTGTGTTAGAAATTCAGGATCTTTACTTGGTCCAGGTTCATTATTATTAATTTTATTTACAATAAATGGAATTGTTTTCTTTTGACCAACAATTTCTAAATTTGTTGTCGCTTTCCATAGTGTTATTGTTGATTCTGTATTATTTTCAGATGGTGTTAATACAGCTTTCTCATTGTAGATTTCACGTAATTTCAAACACTGTTCTTCAGTATTTTTCTCGTTCAATTGTAAAACTGAGAAACTTTGACTGTGCGATGATTTTTTCAAATTAATCGACGATTTCTGGGGCAGTAGTATAGCACTTTTTGCTTTGTTACGCATCAATTTCGGCCGATGGATTTTCGTTTTATTGCGTAAATTTTTCGTACGCAAACCAGATTTCAAACGATGTTCGGTGGTATGATATGAACAACTCGGTTGTGTGTTGGTTTTTGGACGTAAAATTATATTCTCTTTACGTTCATCTGGTACAGTATTTGGTCGTTGTTTATTTAATGTTTGTTTCCGTGTAATTCTTCCAGTTGGTGTTGATCTTTGTTTCATATATCCACCACGTGGTGATTTTCCCTGTAGCAATTATAATTCTGCCAAACTAATTTTTGATTGATTTGATTGATTATTTCGGGAATAAATTTACTAAATTTACTAAAGAAAAGTTCCAAAATAAAAAGTATAAATTTCTATTAATTGATTATAATAAACATTATCTCATATATAAAATCATAGTTTTATATACAATAAGACTCGACAATTTTGATTTTGGATTCAGTTTAAAAAATTAAAAACAATTTAAAAGAGAAAAAAAACAGTGTAACAATCCTGATTAAAATTGGATGAAATATGCGACGGCTTTTAGGTTTACCTGAGAACTACTGTTGTTATTATTATTACGTTTCTTCTTCTTTTTCTCACCAATAATCTGATATCCATCTAATTCTTGGGCACAATATTCACGTAAACGTTCACGTATACCATTCAATGAATGGTATTCAGAATTTGTTACTCTTGTACATGGATTTTGACTGGTTAGATCTAAAATTGACGCACCCAAAGATCGTCCAACCTGCACAAAATTATAAAAACTTATTTTTCCACTAACAAAAAAAAAAAAAAATTCTAAATTACCTCTTCAAAAACTTGTGGATTATATTTTGGTGGTACAATAACAACAGGAACTTTGGTATAAAATTCACGAATTGAAGGTGGTAAATTATTCACTAATCGTCCTGTATTATAATTACATTCTAATGTATAACTGCGAGTTAAGCCGGTTAATTTTAATACAGCCACACGTCCAGATCCTTCACGACTCATACCATCTCTTTTATCTCTAAATAAGTTTAAAGCAAATTGTTTACAAAATTATTAAGGCTGCAGTCCACTACTTTTTACGAAAAAGGGGAAGGTTTGATACACGATTTCTCGCTTCTTTTATAAGATGTAGAAATGTGCGATAGCGTTATGGAAAGAGAGTTTCAAGGTGCAGGGGAAGGACGATTCTGTTTCGGAAAATGTTGAGTTACAGGCAATTGTCTCGGAGCAGGTTTTTTTTTACAATTTTCCTTATATTGACTTTCTTTAAGGAAAATTCAATTATACAGGGTGTTTAATCTAAATATGGTCGATTTTATGAAACTTCTATTAGTAGACGAGCGATTCGAAATTTTTTTTGAGGATTTGTAGGAGGGTCCTTAGAAAACATTTCAGTAAAATTATAACCTCGAAGCTCATTTGGAAGTTGGTCAAAAGACGCTTGTTTCTGACGACGCAGCGATTTTCATAAACGAACTAAATACTCAAATCGACTTAAAATGACTCTAGAATCCTCCTTAAATTGATTTTTTTACGTTTTTCTCCATTTTATTCTGGAACAGGTGGAAATATTTCGAATTTCTCTGGAATACAATACAAAATACAAAAAAAAAAACAATGTTGGGTAGGTCCCCCAGTCGTTTTACGTGTTTAATTGGTTTTTGAAAACTGCGACACTGTCCAAAACGATCGTTTTTTGACCAACATTGAAATAAGCTACGAGGTTCTAATTTCGACAATGTTCCCGAAATTCCTGAATATTTGGAAAGCCCTTAAAATTTGTTATAAATAATTAAATTTTCAATAAAAAATATTCAACATATGCCGAGCTGTAGGGGATATTGTGAAAAAATATGCTCGGAAAAAAATGTCTAATTCCAAATTTTCTCAAAATTTTCTAAAACAAAACCCTCCTTCTCTTGCAGCTTGAAACTCTCCTTCCATAACGCTACCAGGCATTTTTACATCTTAAAAAAAATCGATAAATCGTCTAAGAAATTTTCCTTTTTTTCGTAAAAAGTAGTGGACCATACGCTTAAATTAATAAATAAATTACCTAGTGTACATATTTTTTTCAGTAAAATTACAGGCAGTAAAATGGAAATTAGCATTATTAATACTCATTAATTTCGGTAGTAATAAACATTCAACATTTCGATCTAAATCATCAAAATGATTACCATACATAAATATACCTTTTTTTGATGCATGCCCATGTAAATCTAAATATAAAAATAAACCAGATTCGTTACCATTATCATCGAGACTTGAATTTTGATTATTATTATTATTATTGATTGAGATTTGTTGTTGATTCATTGTATCAAAATTACAATTTTCCTCTAATTTGCCACAGATATCACCTAGAATTTTTTTAAATAAATTTCAATATCATTAATTCGAAATAAATAAATTTACATTTAAGACAATTTAATAAATTATTCGCCATTTGATTCTCTTCTAAACTCATTGTTGATACTTTTGTACTAATTGCATTATCACTTTGTATACCATCTTGTAATTGTATACAATTCTTACATTTATTTATAACATCATCTTTCTCATAACCATAATGATAATAACGTATCAATGATCTAGCTGCATAAATTGCTGGATGTAATGATAAATTCGGATTCAAATAGACACGATTCAAATTAACACCTCTTGTATCTGTACGATAATAACCTAATGCAACACCATCAGGATTTAAAAATGGTATCATTTTAAATACGTATAATCTTCTTAATTGTATCGCTATTGGATCATCACGTGTTAATAATAGATTTAATATACCATTAAAGACGAATGTGCCAGGTGTTTCACCTGGATGAACACGAGCCGATACAAAAATTGTCTACAATACAAATAATTAAATCGAAATTATTACACATACAGGGTGAAATCGAAATTCATTGAAATCTTCAAACCATGTATAGGGCCCCAAAAATTGAATTTTGTTTAAACAACAAACGTATTTACATAATTAATACCCCTCAGCTGATATCAACGTTCATTGTTTAGTTGTCAGTGAAACGGGAATGTTAATTGTAGATGATTATTTGTAGCTCATTATTTTTTTGTCTATTCCATTTTTTTTTGTGGGACCATGCGAAATAATGTATTCAGTGCGGTCGGAAATGTCGACAAGTTGCAGACCCGAATTTGTGTAGCTACAGACGATTCGGAAACTGCCGAAACTCACACCGTTTCCTGCTATGTAGAATGTAGTTTTGTGTGGAACGGGGGGGGTGGGTACCTTTTGAACAATTTCTGTAGTGATTTTTATATTGCATTATTTTATAGTTTTTAATCATATGTGTTGTGTGTATGTTCAATAAGTATTGTTAGTGAGATTTGCGTGGATTGTTCATGGAAATTTGATGATAGTTATATTGACACCTGCTCTATTATCAACCCTCGACACCATTACGGTAGGTTAGTAATTAATCAACGACCAACACTAGTCGAAATTTTGCTCAAATTTAACCAATTTTTCTCTTTTTGACCCTTCAAATTACGTTTATTGTACACAGGAAAGAATGGGGTTTGCGTATTTCAAAGCAATTAAATTTCACCCTGTATAATCGATAAAGGAACACCTTTTTCCCGGCGAATTTAAACGGTCGTGGAATTTGAAAATTAGGAAATAGATTCTTTAAACGTGTCTCTTTCTCATTAGTAATACCATGATATGATGAAATTGTTATCAATGTAATCTCTCTATTTTGTAACGAATAACATATAGTTTCTCTTGTATAATAAATATCATGATCATTGTGTGGTTGTAAATTTAAATATTTCGCATCGATATTGATTAAGAATTTTTGTAAATCACTATAAGAAAATGGGTAAGTAAATGCGAAATATGTTATACAATTCACATTCTCTGGTGTTTTATATTTGAAGCTCACGGTGAAAACGTCATCAGTCGTCTGAAAAAAGTTTCCATTTTATAATTTAGAGAATATTTTAGAAATTATAAAGAAATCGTTACATTAAAGATTGGTTTGTCACGAATACGTTCCCATTGTATTTTACCTGGCAAAATTCGATATACTGGCGCCATACCTTGACTGTACATTTTACCTTGTCGTTGTAAATCGACTAAATTCAATTTTAACAAGACTTGTGGTAGAGGTGATTTTAAACCAAAATAAAACCATGTACGATTACCATTCTTGAATTCTGTACCAGCACAATCACGTTTCGTCCATAGATTGAATTCGTAATCAGGCTTCTCGATTGGTTTTTTTTTATTGGAACTAGATTTTGATGGTAATGGTATTGGAATTACTAAAAAAATTTTATAACAATAAAAAGATTCAAGATTAATTCTTAATAATGAAAATAATACTGGGATCACCTGGTGGTACATATTCAACACCGCCCAAATTAGCCGAATCGAAGTCATTGTAAAATAAAAATCCTTCACATTCAATATCAGCAGCCATACCTTGTGTTATCATGTTGAATTTTCCATAATTTTCAAGACGTTTACTAAATAATAAATGTAGACAAATATAAACCTAAAAAATTTTCTATAATGAACGTTGAAAAATTGAATTATAGAATTTCTTCTAAAAAAAAAAAACAACTTACTAAACAATATAGAAATACACTGACAGTTGTTTTTTTTTCTGCTTTTTTTATGTGTTTAATGAATATGTTCTTTGACAATTTCGTTTATTTCTAAAAGCCTAAAATTCGAAAATGGATACTTCACTTTGAAAAGGTCACTTTTCTAATTTTATCTATTTGAATTTATATAATTATCTATTGAATAATTCGAATTAATTGTTTTTATTAAACTGTCAAAGTTGACAGATTATTAGATCGAAGAGTGCGTTCAGAAATCACACCGGCAATGTTGCCACATTGCCATCATTTCGGGCGGAAACATTTATTTTATAATCAATTCAAAAGAATTCGGTCCCTCTTTATGATTTAGAATTTGTTTGTTTCTAAAGAAAGGACACAATTTGGTAAGTTTCCGGTACAGTCCTGGATTTTTAATTTTTCAGTTCAGTATCAAGGTAGTAGTTCCAAAGAATACATACTCCATAGAAGCTCATAACTCGGGGTTTTGTGGTTATCAGATTCTTAGTACCTACCCTGACTCACGAAGGGCGACACCTGTTCAATGTCGGTCGGTCGTCGACACTGTTGCCGACGGCGTAGGAAGAGAATCTACTAAATGGTCACGTGATACCCACTAGAAATCCATTTAATTTATTTTTAAGTCAATATTCCTTTTCTACATCCAAATATATTCATTATATTTATAACATAAAAAATTATATAGGTAAATATCTCCAAAAGTTATATTTAATTAAACAAATCAACAAAAAAATATTCGAAAAAAAATTTACCAGATTTTCTACTTTTCTATCAGATTTTCTACTAATCTACCAGACGGAGATTTATCCACAAGACGGGTCGAAATTCCACCAGATCTAGTAGAAATTCTACTGAATCGGCAACCGTGGCCATGAGTTCGGTTGGTAAAATCATCGTGCTTACCGACATTGAGCAAGTGTCGCCCTTCGTGAGTCAGGGTAGGTACTCAATCAAAAAATCGAGATCTGAGCTTCTATGGTATTTGTATTCTTTGGTAGTTCATTTGTAGGCTACGTTGCCAAATTTTTTGAGATAAAGCTTACACACAGTGAGACTTAACCAAAAGTGGCGGCAATATTGAATTTCACTTCAATAATATTAACAAAAATTAATAAAAAAAAACACGCTAATATTTTAATATGAAACGATTTTATTACAGCTTACATTATTGTAGTAAAGGATCTGTTTTATTCACAGAACCAACAAATATCACTTTAGAGTTATTATTTTTATAATATATTTTTATATATAGATAATCATTACAATTAAAACAAATGGATTTCAACAAATAGTTTTGCATTATCAACTTCAAAACCGATGTTGTACAACAGGCCCTACAGGAATAAAATCACAGATATATTGATTATTATTATTAATATACTACAAAAAAAAACCTATAAATTGATAATTTAAGAGGAAAAAAATGACATCCCTATTTATATAATTATTTCACAATTATCACAAAAATCCTTAATAAAACAAACAGGGATTAATTTTAAGATAAACGGGTAGAAATTGCCGATGAAAAAGTGCATATTAAATCTAAGACAATAGCCTATTCCATTTTGTTTGACATGTATCAATCTAAATGGAACATGCTGTAATTATTTTTAAATCAAAGACTCCCATCAATCAGTAGACAAAATTACTTTCAGCTATATTACTAATAGTAATAATATCTATAGATAAATCTGTGTTGAACAATAAAAACAGTCATTATGATACAACATCAATTTCTCTAGGTGATGCTAGAGCCGGTGGCACGACTTGTGTTATAATTTTATGCTGTGGTGAATTGCCTAAAGGTTGTCGCATCTTAATTTCAGCATTCTCTCTTGCCTCAAGTGTCGCCTGACGGATTGCCTCCTTATACGGTCCACGTTTCTTTTTATTATAACGAATCTAAAATTGAATTATATTTAAATGATAATTTAAAATTATATAACAATAGCAAACCTTGAAATTTTCTAAATATGGACTGAGTTGATCACATTGCATCAATGATGATGTTGAGGAGCCGTACCAAGCGACATGAGCTTGTGGTCCTTGACTGCCACAATTCGTGATTGTTAGAACTTTACCGGGCCACCAAGGGAAGCCGTGGATTTTCCCCCACACAACATCACCGACCAACATTCGTCCACCTAAAATTAAATTGAATTTACTAAAAACTTGAAATTATCAGAATTATATTCACCATCTGCAGTCGGTACACTTGGTAGTGTTTGTGAATTGATTCGTAGCATTAGTGGTGAGTTTGGTGGTGGAAAATCGGGGACTTGGTCACTATGTTCATCGCTGCTCGAAGTATTTTCATCAATTTTATTGGATTGTGTTGTTGTTGATGATGATGTTGTCGGAAATGAAGCGTAAGTATTATTGAGACGTTTTAAATTTATTGATAATTTCTGTGTAACATATTGTTCTTTTACATCATCAGACTGTGTTGAACTAACTAAATCATTATCTTTATATTTCTTATCACGATCCTCTTTGTGTTTCTTTTTATGCTTAACTTTATGTTTACGTCGCCTAGGAACTTTTAAATCATAAGTGGAAGCACACATGTATCTAGGTGAATTATTACCTAAACCATGTCTTGGTGAAGCACTACCAACAGTATACCGTGGTGATGAACCACCAATTGTATATCTCGGTGAATTGCTAGTTAGATAATGTGGTGAACTATTCGATACGAATACTTTACGGCGTGCTTCTTTTTTCGCTTTCTTTAACGCCCGCCGTACTGCTCTATCATCGATCTGTTTCTCGTTATCAATATTATCACCATCATTGTTATTATCAATTTCTATATTCTCTTCACTATTATTATTTACGTTAAGTGCTGGTATTTTAAGTACTGTCCCTTCACCCTGAGGTCCATACGAGATTTTTATTGTTCTTGTTAAATTACTAGGATTATGTTCATCTGGTTGTTGGTTGTTTTTATTGGTATTCTCCTCGAATACACTCTCATCCCATAGATCTTCCATTGAGCCGATACTACGTTTCTTCCGTAATATCCGTTTAGCACTTTTATTCATTTGATTAATTATTGAATCGTCAGGATTTGAGCTTTCATCAGATTGTTCAATGGAATGTTTTTTATTATCTTGTTGTGTATTCTCTTTATTATTTGTTACAGTTAAAGCTCTCTTTTGTTCATCATTTAGATTACGATTTGAATTGTTCAATATTGATAGTTCTTCTTCAGGTGTTAAGCGTGTTAATTTCGGTACTAAAGTTGCTTCACCTAATTTCTTACCATTGTTCATTTCACTATAAACCGATCTTGTGATTGGTGCATTTAAACTACGTTTAACAGCTGGTTGATTTGTTGTCATTGTTGTTTGTGCTATTGTTATTGTTGTTGAAGTACTATTTGTTGTTGTTAACGATGAAATTTCTGATGTTTTACGTTTTCTTGATACATTCTCTGAATTTTCCGTACATATCCCTTTGCATTTCGAACACAATACTTGTCGTGGTCTTAATCTAACAGTCATTTTATTGTTTTTATATTTAGTAGAGATTTGAACGTTCTTCTTTTTCGTTAAGCTCGGATCTGTATAGGCGTATCTTTGGTTGACTGTATACAATTGATCGTCGTCTAATTTTGGTTTTGATGGTGGTGATGGATCTTTAAATGCTGGATTCAATTGATTGATTCCATATGGTAGATTTCTAGAGAATTCAAATCAAAGAAAACAATCTCATTTAGAATAATTAGTAGAGAATTATATTGGGGATGTTTTACCGTTTCGTTGAGTCGAGTAGGACCCCTTTAAAGATCTGTACACCGAACTCATATGTAACAACTAGAATGTCTGGTAATGCCTCATCAACAAATACTGATATTCTTGTATTTTTTAATAATTCTATCTTCTTTAAAATCTCATGTTCCGCCATATTCACCAACTAAGTGAGTTCTTAAAACAGGGCAGTTAGGCTCGTTTCTCGGAACCTTTAACTATTGATTGATTATAACAAAAAAAACGTTGTAATTCTTTTTTTGGTTTTTTCAATACAAATATTTAATCGTTGTGTATTAAATTGAACACTTTTTTATCTATAGGAACAATCCCTTTTATTATTAAAAATAAATCACACATTTTTAACTACAATAGAACACTTTCGGACAGCGTTGCCACATATTTTCCCAAGAAACCGACAGTAGTTTTGAAAAATAATCAAAATTGCCCTAAAATAAGGGAAGTTGCAGATCAAAACAATCGAAGAAGATTTTGGTGGCTTCTGAGAAAAATTTTTGAGTCTAAACTCTTGGATTAATTTACTTTAAAATTGAGTTACACTAGGAGTGATCTAAATTTTGCGCGTTTAAATGTTACTTTCTTATTGGTTATTGTACACGCAAGTTTACACAACTCAAAAATTCAAAATTTTGCCATTAACACAGTTAAGGACGATTCCATCGACTTAAGTTAATAGTAATGAACAGTTAAAGACACCCGTTGCTGTGATTATAAAAATCGTTTCTATGACTAAATTGTTCGTTAAAATTCAAGAAACGTTGCTGAAATAGACACTAAAATGTGGAACATAGTTCTGTAAAAAGAAATTTTAAGTGTACACTGGCGATCAAAAATAAGACCAGGTCTTGAGCTAAAATTTCACATATTTTCATTAGTGTGAGCCAGGTTGTTTCTCTCGTGAGGGTAAGAAGATAGGTAGGTAGGAGATGTTGGAGCCAGTTTCAACCATGACAAATTTGTAGAACCACCCTCTTTACAGAAAATATCAATAACTGAAGTCCAAATACAGGTTATTCCAAATATTATTAACTCCTGAATTCCCAAATTCTGACCTATTAAGATTTTGTTACATTGCAACGACCGCTCTCATAAGTCTGTTTTACACAGCCGCACAAGAAGTGATATTTTTTTTATCGCCAATGTACACTCTACTGCATAATTAATAAATAATTGACAAGTTGAATTCTTATTAATTTTAATTAATTAATGGCATCCTGCAACAGCAAGTACCAATAGTGAAATTAGTACAAGCAAGAAATTTCATTCAAATGAAACAACGACCGATTGGGAAACGCAGAGCCGCAACTACATTGTTTGGGCGCCCCTTTATTGAATTTTCTTCTAACTAACTAGGGTATATTTTTGCATCCCTGTGATTCGGCATCACTCTTGTTGCGGTTCTAGGTAAATTTTAAGTATCTGTCCCATACCATAATTGTTTGATACTCACTGTAAAAATCTCTAGATGCTAAGATAAATTGTTAAGTGCGGCAACAGCGCTTGTTAATTCTATTTATTTTCTAAAAGAAGTGAAACATTAGGGTTTTTAGGTGACTTACGCTGTACAGTTGGTAATGTGAAATTATAACCGCCAAATTGGAATATTTTATCAATTTTCTTATCATAAACTTAATAAATTCAAATATAAACCTATATAATAAATTTACGGTATATTAGAATAATTACACGTCTTTTTTGTTTACAAATTAACAATAATTTTAAATTATATACGGTCGAGTAACTTGAATAAATTGTATCTAATTTGAGATAATTGAACAAAAAAAAGTCTATTTTTATTATTGTCATTGCATACCAAATTTTTATCTAAAAAAAGACCCACAACAAGGCTACCCCCGATTATAAAACTAGTCGAAAGAAAAAAAAGTCTAGTGGGAGTGGAGAGAATTTAGAAGGGAGGTCATAGCCAACTCGATTCATCTGAATTGTTCTAATTTTCCTATATTATTCCCCTCTGGATTTCCCACGAGGGAAAGTTAATTAATTATACCGTTTACTTCAAAATAATCGTTTAATTATGTATAATTGATAATTTTGTTTATTTAAAAAAAAAGTGGAAGGTGTCAGAAAACAATCGTTACCTGGTGGCAATTGTTTCAACTTTACTTAATTTCACCGATAACTAGATTGGTAATTGGAGGTAATTATGGATTTTCTCAAGAAAATTATTGATTTTTTAATGTTTTTATTTAATGATTATCAGATTTTTGGTTTTATTTAACGAATATAACCTTGATTTTGATAAATATGGATTATGTATTTTGTCTGTATGGCGAAAACGACGTCAAAGTTTATGTACTTTGGCTTTTAAATATGTTTATTTCTACTTTATTACATCATAAAATTTCATTTTATCTCTTATTATTACTTGTCCCTATTTATTTAAACAACAAATATTTTCTATGATCAGTTTTAAACGGTTGTTTGTACCTTTTTTTATCTTATAGGTTAAATCATGCCTGAACGTTTGAAAATTGATGAACCATTATGGGATCAGAATTCATTTATTGGTCGTTTCAAGCATTTCTTATGGGTTACGGATCCACGAACATGTCTAGTCAGTGAGACAGAATTGGATAATGCTAAAATATTAGTTGAACAATATCGTAAAGGCTTAGAACCACCTGGTACAACAATTGAACAGGTGATTTATGCAAAAAAATTGTATGAGAGTGCTTTCCATCCGGATAGTGGTGAGAAACAGAATGTTTTCGGTAGGATGTCATTTCAAGTACCTGGTGGTATGGCTATAACTGGAGCTATGCTGCAATGGTATCGGTAAGTTGAATAAAATAAACAACACTATAATTGTTTGAAATTTTATTAATGCTTATTATTTATTTGTAGTACAGCCCCAGCTGTAGTATTCTGGCAATGGGTGAATCAATCATTTAATGCTTTAGTTAATTATACGAATCGTAATGCTAAATCACCAACTACAACAAATCAATTGATTGTTGCTTATGTATCGGCAACAAGTTCAGCAATGTTAACAGCACTTGGTTGTAAATATTATTGGACAAAGAGAGCAAGTCCTTTTGTTCAAGTAAATATTGCGTAATTTGTTAGATCCACCAAAAAATCCGCACTATAAGAAGTGTCTGGGTATCGTCAAAATCGCAATTTTACATTCTTATAACAACTACCTCTAAGGTTATTTCCAATTTTTACAGTAGTAAAGATCGCAAATTGTTTGACGCTCTTGAGACATTTAAAAGCTAATATTTTTTAAACTTTTGCAGCAAATAATGGATGGAAAAATACCAAATTTTGGAACAAATCTTATAGATTTGCGGATTTTTCTACGTATTTTTTTATGATTTATGTAAAAAGCTAATCTTTAATTTTAGAGATATGTGCCATTTGCCGCCGTAGCTGCAGCAAATTGCGTCAACATACCATTAATGCGACAAAATGAATTAATTTATGGTATTGATTGTTCCGATGAGAATGGTAATATAATTGGTCAATCGAAATTAGCTGCAGTTAAAGGTATAACACAAGTGATTATATCACGGATTACAATGTGTGCACCTGGTATGTTAATATTGCCTGTTATTATGGAACGTTTGGAAAAATATCGTTGGATGCAAAGAATCAAAGTCTTACATGGACCTATACAAGTCTTAGCTGTTGGTTGTTTGTAAGTTTTATAAAATAAATCAATTTAAAACTAGAGCTTCGAACCAGAACTGAAACGAAAGCCGGAAAAAACGAAATTTTGGCTGAAATAAAATCCGGAACTGAATCTGGAACAAAAACCGTTTTTTTTTGCTCAAGCATACCACTTAACACGATCTTTTTCTCTTTTTTTATCTCTCTTTTCCGACCCTGAGCACTCACCGAACTTGCAAGGGTTGTATATTTTAGGGTAAAATCCAAAATTTTTAAAATCAATAATTTGGAACTGAACTAAAAAAGCCGCTGTTTTGTTTAATTGAACCGGAACAAAAAAATATAACGGTTCGAAGCCCTGATTAAAACAAAGATAATTTCGTTTAATTAAATTTCAGCTTATCATTCATGGTACCAACTGCCTGTGGGTTATTCCCTCAAAGATGGTTAGTTTTTTTTTAAATAATATTAATTAAAAATAATTGATTTAATTTGTTTACAGTTCTATGAAATCATCAACTATAGCATGGTTGGAACCGGAGCAATTTGAAAAGATGAAAAACAATTGTAAAGGAAAAATACCGGAATACGTTTACTTCAATAAAGGTCTATAAAGTGGACAAAGTCAACAGTAGTATGAAAATCGATAGAAGTATAACATTTTGAAGTAGACGCTGTTTTAATTAGAAATCGAGTCAAAAATAACAAACAATAAGGTAACTATTTTTAGCAATATTATTTTTTATATTATTTATTATTATGATATTTAATAATTGAGCAATATTTTATTAATATTAATTTTTATTGTTGTTTGTTTACAAATTGTTGACAATATTCAGTCTTTTACAATTAGTTTTTAAAAAAAATATACATAAAAGAATTGTCCAAACAAACTTAAATCTGAAATAAAAGAAAATTTAAATGAAGATTGTAAAAAAATCCAAAAACCAAGAAAATCCAATTATACACAAACAAACAAAAAAAAAATTCACAATTGCAGTGTTAATCTTAAATCATTTCCTTGTAATCGGCTTGAAATTACTCGATTCTAACAATAATGAAGCATCGCACATCATTCGTGCATTACTACGAACCAAAAAATACAAATGATTCTCTTCATAAACAGTTAATTGTATCCGTGCACAAACTAGACCGTGTAATACTGTAGCACGTTGTAAATCTAACCAACGTTGTAATGCTAATTCACGATCATTTATCGTATTACCAAGTAGAACATCCGATGGACCCCATAAATAAAATTCCAATATTGATTTAACTTGTGTTAATGTTATCGATTTCTCATTGTTTAACAATGTTTGTAATAATGGCGTTATTTGTGGTATTGTCGGAAATAGCATTAATGCTTTATAAGCACATGTACATAATGTACCGTATTTATCCTGTGACGATTTCAATGGTGTCTCTTCACCCAACCTGGAACAATCAACACAATTAAATAACGAGCGACCTATGTAAATTGTTATTAAAGTTGGCGTTGATACTGTCAAGGTATGTCTTGGATTCAACCATCACGACCAATTGTAATACATAAATTGGCGAATTAGAGGGATTAAGAGAAAAATTAAAATTACGTTTATTTAAAAATAAATAAATGTTACAACAGATGCTGAAAATGTTCACCATTTTGTTCCAAGCACAAACGGGCCCTTCGTTTAACTCCACTGATAACATTTTGTGGCATGATTGGATTGTTATTGATTTCATTGTCGTTCAATCCAAGACATGCCTTGACAGTTTCAGCGCCAATTCTACAAAAATGGATCGCTTGTTACTTCAAAAATTGATTTCGAGTTTAATTTTATCGATTTTATGAACAAAAATCTGGTTGATTGTCTTGGTTTAGAACAAATTATCAAATTGATTGTATATGAAATTGAACAATATTTAAAAATACATCGACATTTACAAAAGAAAGGTTAAATTATACAATTGATGCGTCACCCATGACCTTTAGCAATCACAAAAAACCAAATATAATTTTTCTTATTTGGTTTGATCGCCCATCTATTTATCATCATCTTTATTATTTAAACAAAGACCCATTGGCAATGTAATCATTGTCCAATTACATGTGTAGTCAAGCGTTGACAATAAAAATTAATTTGAAAGATGGGAGTGGTTTAATTATTATTTCATATAATAAATAAATAAATTATTACATACCCTTGTAGTACATAAAGTTTCTGATGTGTACCTTTATCAACTTCTCTACATAGAATAAAACGATTTAATGATAATGATAATTCTTCAATACCTTGACCTTGTAATGTTTTTAATGCATTGATTAATTGTAACATTATAAAGCATGTTTCTTTGGATGTTTCATCAATGGTTTGCGAATTTTTACGTAATAATTCACTGTATGATTCGATTGTATTGACTTGGAACCATGGAAATACGGAAATTGCCGCTGAAATTGAAACATAATTAATCTCATTCATCCTGTAATGTACTGAATGAAGTTTTGAGGCTCTATTAAATATCGCTAACGAACGAGTAGCTTTGACAGTACTGATGTGCTACGGAAGAGATACGTCAGTGATTTTCGTAAATCCTCATTCAGAAAATACAGGGTGTACAACGCTTTTTCGCGTTGCAGTTGGCTATGCGTTTGGTTACATCATGTAGTAAAATTAAAAATTACCTTGAATGGGGTTGTCGTCGTTCGCTCCCAAGTATTTCTTTGGGATTAAATCGCTGAATTCCGTAACGGAGATCAGACTGAATGTACCCAACGATATTGGACTTGTTGGTACAGCACTGGCATGGACAGCTAATGTAACATGTTGTGTACCCCACAATGCCTGATGGAATGTTCTACAACCAATACGGATCGGTTGTGATGTTGATTTGATTGAAAAATCCGACCAACGTAGATTTGTTAGCGTCTTTAAACCACGCAATGCTGGTTGTAGTAGATGGTTGTTTTGTTGTATCTAAAAATTATAAATATTAGAAAGTTTAGATATAGAATTGCATTTTTAAAACATACATTCTCTAAAACTTGTGCTAATGCTTCATGATTGGCTGCAATAACAGCACCGTAATTATCTTCCAAGTTTTTATGGACAATACTGCGACCTTTGCGTGATCGTAACTTGTGTATACGACCGTTATTTGAATTCCAATCATCATCTTCTGCTACCTATTGAATTAAAATTACAATTAAATCTTGATAATTAATCATTTTAATGATAATCAAATACTTCTGATTCACTTCCGTAGAAACTGTATGGTGAATAAATTTCAGATTCAGTTTCACTACCACAATAGGTAAGCGATACAGATCTTGGAATGCTATATTTAAAATATTCCCCAGTTACATCAATACTACTTTCAGATCTTTTATTTAATCGAACCGACTTCGATGTTGGACTATTCTTATTTGGACTAGAATCGGAATCTGGTGAGCTTGATCGTCCACTATTTATATAATCGTAAACATTCTCCTTATCTTCATAATTCTCATTCTTCAATTTTGATTGTTGTTGTGGTTGTTCACCTTGTTGTTGTTGTTGTGCTTCACGCTCCCTCATACTAGCCGTTCGTTGTGGTTTATTTGGAACAAGAGCCGACCGAACTTCACCAATATTCGCATAGATAGTTTCCTGTTTCTTGAATTTCTGTTGTCGATTCAGGCTATTATTATCGATATTACGTGGTGGCGGTGGTGGTTTCTGTTTTACAACATTCAACGGTTCATAATCAGCATTTATTGGTGGATTTAGTGACGGCGTCGGTGGTGGTGGTGGCGGTGATTGTAACAGATCCGATTTAAAATTACAATTTTGATAATTGTCAACATCGTTAGCTTTCGGTACAACTTGTACTTGAGCACCATTCAATTCAGATGGGTGTACGATAACTAATTTCGGTTTTGGTAACGGTGGTAGACCATTAATATTATTGTTATTATTATTATTAATAAGACTACCATTATCACTATTATTGATATTAAACAATATCGTGTCTTTATGTAGATCTTTACTAGAGCCGATACGTAAGAAACGTTTCAATGAGAATCGTGTTTTTGTTTTATCTTTACGTTTCTCTTCACCACAACCAATTTCAAGATTATCGGTGGAAATTGAAAGGATTTTCTTTGGAATAATTTGTTCAGATTTCGATGATTTCCGTCCAAGATCTTGAAGATTTGGACTACACGAACCGGCACGTTCTATAATTTCAATATCACGATCTATCTCGTCAATCGATAATGGTGGTGGTTTGGGGGCACGTCGTTTATTATTCACAACTGTCTTTAACGACATGTCTGAACTATTCGAGTCTTGTTGTTTTAATAACATTTTTGTTGTTTGTTCATCCTTAACATCGATCTTACGTACTGATGGGAATTCTTTGACGGGTTTTATCGGTAATTTGGGCTTATCATAAACCTGTTCATTGTTAATACTATTACTGTTATTATTATTATTATTATTATTATTACTACTGTGTAAGAAAGATGTTTGTATCTCTAAAGGTGGTGGTGGTGTTAACGGTAACGCTGGCGGCTCAGTTAGTGAATCTTCATCAGCACGCCCATCAGGTTCACCAGCTTGTTCGCGACTATGTGGACAAATTAAATCGTTATCTTTCTTCACTTCATCATCACTCTTATTATTATCATTATTTTTATTATTATTATTGTTATCATGTATTGTAATTTCTTCGTCTATTGTCTCTTTAGGTGTAATCTTCTTCAAATTATCTTCTTTTCGTATATTTTTTGTAACTTTCAACTCAATTTTAGCAGTTGATGTTTGGTAAATGATCGGTTTTTCTTTATCTTTCTTTAAAGCTGGTGTTCTTGTTAGATTTGTTTTACGTTCATTTAAATTATTTTGTTTCTTCTCATCATTATCTAATTCTTTCAAATCATTAAATATCATTTTCTTTTTTGTAATAATCTGTATGGGATTTTTACTATTTTCTAATGTTTCACTAATCTCATCTAATAATGATTTCTCTTCTTTATTATCTAAATTTTCATTATTTTTAATATAAGATCTTAGAATAACATTTGATTTTGTATCGCTGAGGAATTCTTTATTTGTTTTGATTGTTGAAACCTTTGGAAATCGTCTTGTTTGATCCACATCCTGTCCAAATGGTGTAATCGATACAACCAATGTTTGTTTCTTACCATTCGAATCAATTAACGGTTTGCCTAATAATAATGGTGTTGTTGTTGTTGTTGATGTTGTAGTCTTTGTTATTTCAACAATGTCATGTTTTAAATTCATTGTATTAAAATCTGTATTTTGTTTTGTAATACGTTTCAATTCCTTTTCAATCTCTTCATCAACTTCAGTTACATCCTCATCGCTAATTTCACGATCTGTTTCTTCAATTTCTTCAACACAATCATCATCATCATCATCATTCCAATCTTCACCACCATAACCAATAAATTCGATTAATTCGTTTTTAAAACCGACTGATTGTTTTGGTTTAATCTTGCCAACATTTCTAATAATTCCCTCAATACAATCGTTTGATATTAATTGTATCGGTTTTGGTTTCGGTTTGTCTACATGTTCATCCTTCGATTTGAAACAATTCGAACACAGCTCTTTCTTCCAAGCGTTTTGGACGAAATTTTGGCAAATCGTCGACATTTTCTCCAACACCAACCTATATTGAAACAATTAATTTTTAATTAAAATTTAATACACACATTATCGACAACTTTCTATGGAAGTTTTCAAGAAATTATTGATTGGCGGTTTCATAACCCACTAAGAAAAATAATGGCCAGACCGGAAAAAGGCTGAAGACAACAAATATAACAACAAGATGATGATGAAGAATGCAGTATGACCTAACACTAGCGGCTATTTATTTCGATTTATAAGGTAACACCATATAGAAAAAGTAGCTATACATGAGATGAATATAAATGCGGGAAATCGAGTCTTGAAGAAAGCACCTTTCACCATTTTATTGATACTTGATTGTTTGTAATTTGTTTATTTGTATGGGAAGATTCACAATTTTCACAAGAAAGGTCAATGGTATAAAATTATGGTGGTAATAAGAATAATAATTGTACTTATTAAATTTAAAACAATTTACAACGTCAATAATACTTAAATTAAAAATTGAAAGTTTCATGTGACTTGGTGAAGGTAGTTGTTTTGTTATCGTAAATTTCTAGCATTTTAAATTAATAGAAATCACAATTAAAATATATTTGATATTCAATCAACCATCTATTCAACAGATGTTTGAATATCTAAACAGGAGGGCAAAGATGAAAGTGAATGTTGATGGTTATGCATATCTAATTAATCAATTTGATGGATTTTTAACACTTTGTTTCCGAGAAAAACTCGACGTTAACTCTTGTATAGTAAAATCCAGGGCATAGAACCGGAACTGAACCGAAAACAGGAATTATAATCTCATTTTTCCTTCCTGTCAAGAAACAAAGCCAGCTTCATGGGACTTAAGGGGGAGTTGGCATAAAAGATCGAATTAGCGTGCGAAATTTATCAATTTTCAAACAACGATATTTCGCTTATTTTTTAAGATATTGTGAAATTTATACGTGCGTTGGATAGAGCATTTCAAGGTGCATGTCCTGAAGCTTTCTATTAAAGGAAAATCTGATAAAATTCGCAATGATAAAGAAAACTGTTGAACCATGTTTTTTTGTACATTTTCCTACATAATTGGCTAAAAATTGGCCAATATGATTGATTTTAAATATCTATTGAGTGATTTAGATGGAAAATGATGAGATTTTTCCAAATATTCAAGAATTTTCCCGATACGTTTGTTAGTTTTCCCAATTTTTGAAGAAAATTAAATGGGCTTTGATCAGTAATATAGAGCACAATTTTAAAGATAGAATTATGCACTCTTGTTTTTAGAAAGGTATTGTAAGGGCGGAGGTAATAAAGCTCGGGTTTAGGAAAATTTTGAAAATTACGTGATTAATTGGAAAATTTGGAATCCCATTTTCACCTGTTATTTACAGCTATTAAAATTAATTAATTTGACCGATAATTAGTATCAAAATATAGAAAAATCGATTTTCTTTCACGACCATATCATAATAATGAAAAATATTTGAAAATCTGTCCGTGGGCAATTTTCTTAACCAAGCGTGTATGCGCTCCGAGCGGTATTGTCGGTGTGATTTAGTCCGCATATCTGGTATAAACCGGATAGATGTGGTACATTACAACAACAATACGTCTCGCAGAGCAAGCAAGCTTGGTTAAGAAAATTGCCCACGGACAGGTTTTCAAATATTTTTCATTATTATGAGATGGTCGTGAAAGAAAATCGATTTTCCTATATTTTGATACTAATTATCGGTCAAATTAATTAATTTTAATAGCTGTAAATAACAGGTGAAAATGGGATTCCAAATTTTCCAATTAATCACGTAATTTTCAAAATTTTCCTAAACCCGAGCTTTATTACCTCCGCCCTTACAATACCTTTCTAAAAACAAGAGTGCATAATTCTATCTTTAAAATTGTGCTCTATATTACTGATCAAAGCCCATTTAATTTTCTTCAAAAATTGGGAAAACTAACAAACGTATCGGGAAAATTCTTGAATATTTGGAAAAATCTCATCATTTTCCATCTAAATCACTCAATAGATATTTAAAATCAATCATATTGGCCAATTTTTAACCAATTATGTAGGAAAATGTACAAAAAAACATGGTCCAACAGTTTTCTTTATCATTGCGAATTTTATCAGATTTTTCTTTAATAGAATGCTTCAGGACATGCACCTTGAAATGCTCTATCCAACGCACGTATAAATTTCACAATATCTTAAAAAATAAGCGAAATATCGTTGTTTGAAAATTGATAAATTTCGCACGCTAATTCGATCTTTTATGCCAACTCCCCCTTAAGGGGATTCCGGACTTATTATTCGATTCGCCGTACGTAAATTGTCAATCTCAAACATCGATTACTCGCTCATTTTTAAAGATATTGTAAAAAGTAAACGTGCGTTGGATAGAGCATTCCAAGATGCATGTTCTAAGGCTTTCTATTTTGAAAAAAAAGACAAAATTCTGAATAACAGAGAAAACTCTTGGACCCTGTATTTTTCGTACATTTTCCTAAAACTTAGCCAATATTATTGATTTTCAATAGTTATTAAGCGGATTTAGATGGCATATTCAAGGAAATTTCCAAATCTTCAATAATTTTCCCAATAGAATCATTAATTTCCCGATAACTGAAGAAAATTTAAAAAAAAATCGAACATTGATGCCACGCATAATTTTGAAGACAGAAAATCATACTCTCATTTTTAGAAAGTTGATGTAAGAGGAAAAGGTCATGAAACTAGCTTAAAATCTAACTTTGAAAATTAAGTGACTTTCAAGGAAAATTTGAAACCTATTTTTCAGTTATAATTTAGAGCTTTGAAATTATTTAATTTGCCTCTTGATTGATATGAAAATGTCAGACATTTCATCTACTTCCACGACCTTAAGGGGAAAATATTTTGAAAAATCTGTGGAAATTCGTTTTTAAATAGACCGTATTTGGGTTGTTATTGTTATTAATAAATTGTTTATTTTTAAAAATCAGTCATTTGAAACTGAACCGATAATTTTTTTTTAATTGAACCGGAGCGAAAAAATAACGGTTTGATGCCTTGCATAAAATCTATCTGCTTTAGGTTGATTGAGAAATTTTTAAATCTTCGATATTTCATCGCTACAAACAGGAACTTGTTCGCTTCCACATAAGAAAACAATTTGTTATGTACAATCTAGAACGTGATATAACAAATAAACAGTATTAATAACGGATATTACAATAGAGATCTTAAAATGGAATACGAACGTGAAAGATTGGGTCTTTTCGAATAAGAATTCTATGGAAAATAGTTAAAATTTTGAAAAATTGTCACCAGTTTTCTTATTTTTAAGAAATCTCAAAAAAATATTTACAATAAATTGAAAGAATCCCCGTATCAATCCTAATGAGAATGAACTTTTATCAAAATTGAGCGTTATCGTTAGATCTTTTTGTACAATAGCCTCACAAAAAGTATTGTGCACGTTCGAATTATCTAAACGGTTATTACATTTACCTTCTCATGTCAGTTTATGCTAAATTTTTCTACAATAACACCGATTCTTTATTAATTAAAAATGTTTAATTAAAACTACGAACTACAAGACTGAAGAAATGAAGTCGGTTTTATATTCAGAAAATTCGTTTCTTCGATAAACTGCAATTGAAATATTTTTATAATAATCATGTGCTTCCAACTGGACGTCCTATTGTGAATCCCAGAAAAATCTACCAGAGAAAATTGTGTGTCCTTTTAAATTTGTTTGATTGTTGCATTTTTATTGAACTGTATTTTATTTTAATTAGTCAACAAATACGTTTTTAGACTTCGATATTTGTACCGTTTCTTTCAACTATTCATTGCCCAATAATAGACTTTGGTCGATTGAAATTTAAGAATACTTACTTTTAATGAATTAATCATTCAATCGGTTAAATTAACAATAGTTTTAACTGTATTCTAAACTATTTTCAAACGTTATATTTAAATAAAACATTAATTAATATTGATTAACATTGTTAAAATATTAATTAGACCATGATGATTTCTAGACGTGAATGATTCAGTTTCTTTATTTCTTTTCTCGATAAATAATTTGCAATTATTAGTAGTTAGAAAAAAAAAATGAGTATAAATAAATAATGACCGTATTGTGTGAGTCAATATTACTGTGAAAATTAAACATTGATATTAAAACGATTTCTGCTTTTCCTATTTCGGTCATAAATTTAATATTTAATTTATTTAAATAAAACCAACATTTTCACACATGTAACAGTTATTTTTAATAAGACATATTAAGGTTAATTATTATTTAAAAAAAAAGCTACAAAAAAGAGAACAGGAAATCGCAGTTGTTGGAAAAAATGCAATCTCATTTATAAGATCGAACAATTCAAAAAATTTATGAATTTCCTGTGGAACTATACGGAATGCAGTATAATTTTTATTATTTATTTAGTTCGATAATTGTGATAATAGTACAAATATTTATCATGATCAATACCGTATCAGTCATTGGGAAATTTATTTAAAGAAACTCTGATTCTGTCTATATTTAGCGAGACGAGAACAACACTTGAATGAAATTTGTATTGTGATAAATTTAGATACCTCTTGTTGTGTGATATTTCCACCCCCTTTCTTAATTTTTACTATTATAGTAATAGTAGTAGAATAATGTTGGTTTGGAATTATTGAAACTTGAACGAATAACGGGAATTCAAATTCCATTTCAACACACGATGCATTTTTGAATTGGAAACTAGACCAACGGTTATTCTTTTTTAGAAGAAACCCAAAACCAAAAATACCACAATTGTTTATAAATGGATTAGAATTGTTGTTGATTATTGTTTGGTATTTAATCGTAATTTCCTCCTTTTTCCAATTGTTGAGCAATCAACGACTGCTGGATAAGTGAATGCAAAATTCCGGCCTTCACGCTCTTTGCACTTTTACAAGGAAATTATCTAATTTTTGTTGAAATAATAATAAACAGTAAGAATTTTCAAAATTTCCTCGACATGTTCTACAAACTACACTAATTCGATTCAAAAAAATTAAGGATGATTACCTGGTGATTGTTTTAGATTGAGTCGCGATTTTCAAAAATGAGCTAAACACGCAAAACGACTAAGAATGACTCTGAGACCTCCCAACATTGATTTTTTCGTTTTCCTCCATTTTATTTTGAAACAAGTTTCTCATTTTTTTCTAAAATGCAATGGAGAAAAACGAGAAAGTTAATGTTGAAAAGGGTCTTCGAGTCATTCTTAGCCGTTTTGCGTGTTTAGCTCGTTTTTAGAAAATCGCGACTCTGTCTAAAACGAGCGTTTTTGACATATGTACTTACAAATGAGCTACTAGCTTCTAATTTTGCTAAAACAATCCCCCTAAAGTTCCTTAAATTTTTTTGACTCGCTCGCTAAATAATGTGAGTTGTCATAAGAACTTTTCGAATAACCCTGTAAAAAAATTGTCAATTCTTTCAAATAATAGCCACTTTTAACATCATGTTGCATGCCATCAGGTATATGGAATAATTTTTTATTGCATTTTTTCTTGACGAATAATCAACAAGTAAAAGTTTCATTCTATGTTGTTTTTAATAACAAACATCTGGTCTTGTTAGTTTTTATGATTATTTTCAAGTTGTTAAAATTTGTAAATTTCTCACACTTATAACAATTACACCGAAAAAAGCTCCGTTAGAATCATTATCATCATCAATTGTAAATTGTAAAGAATTCCCAACGCAAAGTTATATCCAAAAATAGAATATTCGAAAATTACGATTTTTCACATATTACTGTTGTTTAATTTAAGGTGTGACCTGTTTCCCCTTTGTTTTATAGAAACTTTGAAATTTTTACTTTGCATTTCGCCTAAAGCTAACACTACATTCTAACCAGTTTTATTAATTCTATTAAATATAGGCGCTCCTTTAAATTTACAAAACTGATATTGGACTTCTCAAGAAAATTACTTTAATCATGCAAATAAAATAATCAATTTGTAGAACGATAATAATTACCCTCTATTGAGTAGACTTATTGTGATTAATTTTTGTGGGATATCCGGTATGTGTGTTTTTTTAAAAAAAATTGGACAGGTATAGTTGAATAATTGGAATTCCATAGCAATTTTATAAAGAATATGCTGATAATTGCGAAAATTATCAAGATTTCTCTTTATTTTCGCTTTAGATCAAAGAAAATTGCAAAATCGATCAACCTGTAACTGTATTATTTAAAGTTCTTTCCAGTCACGTTGAATGGATAAATTCGTGAGTGTTGTAGAAACACGAAAAGAGAACGGTAAAAATTTGCAAGAATTTGTTGAATTATAACAAGTCAATTCAAAAAATTTTGTGATGAAAATTCCATTTGGTCAGGTCAAGAACAAATATTTACCTTTTATTTTTGTTCACACAATACAACACATCAACAATATTTAGTTTTTGATCCCAACTAGATTAGGAACAATGCATTTCATTGAGTAAAAGTCGAATTGTGGAATGTCAATGAAATTTTCATTTAAATCCAAACAATATCTATACACGCATGCACTAGCACAGCACACAAAACAGATTTTGAACACATGTACAGTACGACCGTAAAACACGCACACACACTTACACAAACACACTACACAATACGATAGAAATGAGAAATATGTTGAACTGTTGTGGAGCTTTTGTTGGTTTATTCGTCTTCTACTTCTTCGTATTCGTCTGTTTTTTTATGGTTGGAGAGAGGAGCGCCCTAAAAATCCACTTCACTCCATCATTAATTTAAACAGCATACTGTTTTGCTGTCGTTCAAAACTAAACACATATAAAGTTGGAGGTCTTTTTTAGAGACGGTCATTTCGAAAAAAAAAGAGGAACTCCCACCACATGTTCAATTATTACGAAAGAGAAAGAATTGAATCTTTCGAACAAAAAAATTAAATTGTATTGGATCAATTAAGTGTAAAGAAAGTTGATTCATTCAGCGAGAGGTCGACGATTCATCTATTTATATTTATTATTATTATTATATGAACATTTACTATAACAGATGAGTCAATTTACATTAATTATTCCAACCTAGTTGAGATAGATATACGGCTTTATCGATAATTGCTTGATATACGTCAAGAAAAACATGATTTGTTGTTATTACTTTGATTGAAAGTCATAATTAAATTTCCAAGGCAATTAATAAACAGTGCAATTAATAATTTAAAGGAATTGTAAAGATTTTAATCAAATATTTTACTATAATACCAGTAATTACCATGACCAAAGTATACATAGACAGTAATTTTAATCCGTTCATTTAAATTTTGAAGAATTAACCGCAATAAAATGAAAGCGCGATCAAACTGTACAGACTATAGACAATTAATAATATTGTGCACTGTATTATTAACTGCCTATTTCACTTTACAAAGAAACATTCCCAGGTGTCCCTCTCCGAGACTGACGTGAGATATGTTGTTCTTCATTGAAATCTAAGAGATGCATGTTTTTTTATCTACGTAAAAACATATCTAGAGGGTGAAATTATGCCTCAAAGTTTAAGCTCGAAAGGGCTGCTTTGTAAGTTTCACATACTTGCAGTTGGGACGAAAAATGATAAAAAATGCTTTTGGTCTTATAGTAAAATACTAAATAGAACCGGAATTGTAAGGGTTGAAATCTAGAAAATTCTTATAAAACCAAAACTGTTAATCGAATTTCAAAAACATAAAAATAATGGCGATTGATAGAGGGAAAAAAGTCGGAAATGCTTTAGAATTTTTCGGAAAAATTATTTTTAGGGGGTGAACACTCTTCAAGCATATGTATCTACATTGATTAAGTACCAAGAAAACATGAATATTTTGACGAGCCTTTGTTTTTCTGTGGATAAAAAAACACACACCCCTTAGATTTTAATGAAGAACAGCATATTTGATCGTGAGTATTCTGAGTATCATCAAAATCGGGGAGGGACACTTGTAAATGTCTCCTTGCTAAATAGAACGCGTGGGAAGTTTCGAGTATTCTATGGTAAAAACTAAATTCACACAAATAAGGCTTAACTGAAACAAATTTCTTATGCATATATTAAAAAAATCAGATATAGATTTTATTTCTCGTATTCTTTCTGAATGTATTTAGCAATTGTACTCAATTGAATATTGTATGTACCCTCATAAATACTACCAATTTTAACATCACGATAGTATTTCTCTTGTATCATATCTTTAGTAAAACCAATACCACCCATCCAATCAATACATTTAATACATGTCTGTTGTGCCATTTCAGCTGCATAATATTTCGCCATTGATGCTTCTTTAACAAACGATTGTCCAGTCTCTACTAATCTTGCTGCATTATATGTTAACAATTTTACCATTTCGATTTGTGTTGCTATTTGTGCAATTTGATGTTGCATCGACTACAATTCAATTGTTTTTTATCATTATTATTGTTATTATATAAATGAATATTGTATAATAATTTACTTGAAAACTAAAAATTGGTTTACCAAATTGATGTCTATCTAATGTATATGGGATAGTAGCATTGAAACAACCTTGTGCTAATCCCAACATTTGTGCAGCAATACCAATACGGCCTTCATTCAAGAAACCGGCTGCTATTTTATAACCTTTACCAAATTCACCCAAGATCGAAGTCTCCGGTATACGGACATTATCGAAATGTACACTACAAGTACCGGATGCACAAATTCCTAATTTTTTCTCCGGTTTATCAACGGTCAAACCCGGTGTATCGCGATCAACCAAAAAGCATGTAATCCCTCTATAACCCTACAAATTTTTAGATAATTAATCAAATTGGATTTGATTTAAACTTTAAAAAACCTCTGATGGATTAGCGTTGGCCATTACGAGAAATAATCCAGCGATATCTGAATTAGAAATCCACATTTTTGAACCGTTCAGTATAAAATCACTACCATCTCGTTTTGCTACAGTTTTCAAAGCGAACGCATCCGTTCCTGATGATGATTCAGTTAAAGCAAAACTACTACACTAGAAATTAATTAAAAAGAAATCAATTACAATTACAAATTTATAAAAAAAAAAAATTACAATTTTCGTAGCCAATAGTGGTAAATATTTCTGTTTTTGTTCTTCTGTACCTAATTTTTTGATAACATTATTAACAAGAGTATTATGAATATCAACTAGGACAGCTACAGCAGGATCAACTTTAGAAATTTCTTCAATTGTTAAAATTGTTGTCATAAAATTTGAACCAGCACCACCATATTCTGGATCGATTTCAATACCCATTAACTACAATTTCCAATCAAATAAATAACTTTTTTTTATTGAATATTTGAAATAAAATTACCCCATTTTCAAATAATGCATCTACTATACTTTCTTTAAGTTTACCATCATTCTCCATTTCACGTACATACGGAGCTATCTGTTCTTGGGCAAATTTAGCAACTATATTAACATAATTAATTAATTAATAATAATTATTATTAAAATTTATAAGGTAACCTGTTTCTTTCATTAAATTTTCATCTTCAGATAATGTTGTTAATGGTAAATGTTTACCATCAATTTGTAGATTTCTATTTGTAGAAAACAAATTTCTATTTATAATTCTATTTAGATTAACCTAAAACAACTAATTAAATTTAAATTAATTAATTATTATTTAAAAAAAATACCTTTTTTGTTAAATTTATTAAATTCTTCATTGTTACCAAGTCTAGTTTGCAAAGTCATCAACGCACCCACTATAGTCGGAGCGTCGGAGGACAAATGATAAGCAATATGTTATTTTGAATAAGTTGGTCAATAATTTTTCGTCATACGATAATTGTTGCTGTTATTATTATTATTATTATTATTATTTCTCTTATATTTATTAATCAAATGTTGAAATTTTTAGATTAATACCCAGATGTTTGTTAAATTGAAAAAATTGTTGATAAATTTGTTCTTATCGTGAATTATTCCGTAAACATTCACAATTTCAACAATCGTTGTATTGTTGGATGCAGCTATCACTAAAAAAATGTATAGCACTCGATTTGTAACGTATGTCTATGGGACGATTTCACCAACATCAGTTAACTCAGTTAAGTCTAATGAACAGTTAATAATAACAATAGTTGCTACAATCATATAAATCGTTTCTATGACTTATTTGTTCGTTAAAATTTAACAGACATTGGTGAAATCGACCCTAAATGATAATAATTAGGCGGATTATTTATCGATTGATAACCCCCTAAAATGTATTCAAGACAAATAGAAATTTAATGACGTTAAAAGGAAAGATTTTGTGATAGAATTTAGGGTAACGTAGGAGCTTTCTAATAAAATTCCGCTATTTACTAGAAAATTTAATCGAAATCTAAAACGAAAATCGAGTTATTTAGTCACAAGTTCACTTTTTAACAACACTAATTCTTCCTCTTTCAATAAGCCTCGTGGTAGATATCCGATAAGGTTTTTAGCGTGTTCTTTCAACAATTTCATTCGTTCTTCTTCAATTAGTTTTCGTCTAAAGAAAATCAAAATAATTAGTATGAAGTTATTAATTTTATACTCGTATAAAAATAAAATCAACCTTTGTTCAAATTCTAATTCTTCTTGTTCATGTGATTTACGCAAATTTTCGATTTCTTCCTCTTGTTTTCGTCGTTTCTCTACTATCATCTGTTCAACATCACGTCGTATTTGTAATAATTTCATACGTTTACGTTGTATTGATAATTGTTCAAGTTTCTCATCTTCGGCAATTTTATTGATAAGCTGCTCTCTATATGTCTTATCATTTTCAATTTGTTGTTGGATTCGATTTTGCTGTTCTTCAATTTGTTGTTGTAGTAGCGTATTCGTTTGAATTCGATCTCGAATTTTCTTCTCGATCATTTCACGTTCATGTTGTTCTTCAATCTGTTTCCGCTCCTCTTCTTGAAGTTGAAATCTAATTTCTTCAATTTCTTTACGTTTAGCCTTAAAAAAAATCAAGTTAGTTACATCAAATTGTCATCAATAATTCAATTATAATTTTTGTGTGTAAAGAGAAAGTTTCGTTCAAGATGTCTTTTGGGGAAAAATTCGATTTTACTTTAGATCCAATGGAGGAAATTCGATTTTTAAAGAAACATTCCGATTTAATTCAGCGTTCATTAAAGAAATTACATTTTAATTCAAGAGAATTGCAATCGTTGATGATTATTTTTTATAAATTACAAAAAGCGAATGGTACTGGTGTTGGTGTTGTTGGACTTGAGAAATTTGATGGTGTAACAAAACGACAATTACGCGATTTATTACATTGTGCTTTAGATATGACCAATGATAAATTAATGGAACGTGTATTTGCTGTTTTTGAGAGACATTTACCACTTATATCAATTGAGAAATACCTTATAACTATGTCGGTATTGCTTCGTGGAACATTAGAGGAGAAAATCGATTATTGTTTTGCAGTATTTCAATTTTTCATTCATTTAAGGGGACTTTGAATATATTACTTGATTCAATCTCGCTTGTTTTTCGAAAAAATAAGGAAAGCAATCGTGCGTTCGATAGAGCATTTCAAGATGCATACCCTGAAGCTATCTATTAAAGAAAAATATGATAAAATTCTGAATAGCAAAGGAGGATCTTGGACATTGTTTTTTTCGTACATTTTTGTTCATAACTGGCTTAAACATAGCCAATATTATTGATTTACAATATTTATTAGGTGATTTAGATAGCAAATTGAAAGATATTTCTAGATCTTGAAGAATTACCCGATACGTTTGTTAGTTTATGAAAAGAAATGTATAAAAAAACAGGGTCCTAGAGTTTGCTCTGCCATCCAGAATTTTATCATATTTTTCGTTAACAGAGAGCTTCAGGACATGCACCTTGAAATGCTCTAGCCAACGCACGTTTACTTTGCACAATATCTCAAAAAACAAGCGAGATATCGATGTTTAAAAATTAACAATTTTCACACGCCTAATCGAGTAATGTGTCCAAGATACCCTTAATTAAGAAAAAAACTTGATTTTGATTGACTTTAAAGGTCTATGATTATATGGGTGAAGGATTTTTAACACGAGATCAAGTATTTCATTTGTTGGAAAATTCACTGATAAGTTTAAGTGGCGATGAAGATGTAGAAGAACAAGTTAAAGTATAATCAATTTTGTTGTTAATATGCGAAATTTTCGTTCTTTTTCCTTCTGTTTTAAGGATATGATAGAGATATTGATAAAAAAAATGGACTTGGATCGTGATGGTAAAATCTCTTATAACGATTATAAAGGAAGCGTCCTACAAGAACCGATGATGTTAGAAGTTATGGGTGAATGTTTACCGTCTCGTGCAGCAATTCATACTTTTTTGTCAACATTTGCACCGAAAGTTGAGAAATTATAATAAAAATATAATAAAAAAAAAAATTGAAACCTGTTCTTCTGCAATACGTTTTGATATTGTTTCTTGTATTTGAATTTTCTCAATTTCCATTTGACGTTTATCTTGTTGTTGTTTTTGTAATTCTATTGCTTTATTTTGTAAAAATTCTTGTATTTTACGATTCTCTTCTTCGATTTGTTTCTTTTGTTGTTCACGCCAGATCTGTTGTGCTTGTTTAAATGCCTCCATTTCGTCTTTAGTACGTTTCATTTGATACATTTTCTCTTCAATCTCACATATATCCTCATCATGTATTCTTTGTACAATCTCATCAATTCGTTTCTTCTCCAACAGGAATTCTTCATAACTACAACGTTTACGTTTTTCCTTCATTATTATTTGATCTTGTAATTCGTTTCGATAAACAATTTTTCTATTATATTCTTCTTGTTTTTGTTTTAATCGTAATTCTTCATCAAGTTTACAACGTACAATCAATTCATTATCTTTCTCTCGTTCTGCAGCCTATATTAAAATTAAAAAAAAAAAATGTTAGAAAATTATGAATTAATTCCGATAAAAAACAAACTTTTTGTTGTAATTGTTGTACTTTTCGTTCAGAAATCTGTGCTGCTATTGTTTTAGCTGCATAGGCTGCACGTAATGTAGTTTCTAAATCACGTAATTCAGGACAATTTGCATGTAATTGTTGTCGTAATTTTTGCTCATTAAATTCTTTTAATTTGATTGCCTTCAATTCTTGTGCTAATCTTTCGTGTTCATTATTTTCTGTTTGTTGAATTACACGAGATATTGTTTGATTATTGTAAATATTCGATTCAGCATTTTGATTACGTAGAATTTGGTAATAACGTCTCATATTTGATTGTCGATTCATTATTTTGTTATTTATCAATTTTAGAAATATTTAGCATAAAAAAACACCAAAATATTCGTGTAATTTAAACGTCTATGCTTGATTGTTAATAAATTTGATTGAATTTATGCACAATTAATTCAATAATATGTGGAAAAATTGAAAATAAAATAGTTCAAATGGAGAAGAACATTCAACGATTCTAATGACGTTTGTTTGACAACACCCAAACAAATTCATAAGAGCTACCAACTGTCTGATAAAAATTATCCCTATATTAACCTCAACCAGTATCTAAAGCTACGTTTACACCGGTTGAAATTTAAGAAACTTGTCCAATGTTAAATGCATTACTGGTTGCCTACCACGATGTGTGATTTCTCATTTTCTTATGTAGTTCTTCGTTCTTCTAGAACAGACAGACACTTAAACACGACATGTGGCATAGCAGTGTACAAATATAGACATTCAGCGACAATATAATATTTTCCTTCAATTAACAATTAACCAAATTAATTAGAAATTATCCAACGTGAACCCTAAAACATAACATCCACTTTTGTCATTCCTCATGTTGATATTTAAACTTTAAATAGAGAAAAATTACAAATTTCTATTTTCCGTTTTGATTCGTCCTTGTGTAGCTGCCAAAGAGATAAAATTATATCAGCGTAGCCCCTTTTTCAATTCCGTATTAAACTCGGTATTAAACTTTTAATACATACATATTTTATGTCTTTTAAAGCTGTATTATACACACTCACATCCCTACTTAACCGGCTTGAAGCCTATTTAGTAACTACCCAAGTTTAATTTACTTAATTATATCTGTAGATTTTCTCAAATATTGAATTGTATTGGGAAAATGGTCTCTAAAACGTTTATTAGTTCTATGGTATTCATGTAGATGAACCTTTATTGTTAATTTACATGTATTTCTATAGAGGGAGCGTCAAAAGAAAATATCGCGGGATATTTAAAATTAACGATTTAATTGTAATTATCTAATTATTACTATATTTATTATAAAAAAATATTGGATAATCATTAAAAATTAAAATTTCGAAGAAATAAATCCAAATAAGATGAAAAAAATTAAATTAGATCATTAGTAAACAAAAGAATCGTATCATTATCATATATTTATTTTTCATAATTTATAAATTTATAAATAATCATATATGATAATAATAACAATAATAAACAAAACAATAATAATAGTAATAACTAACTATTTGTAACAATTTCATACGTTTACGTTGTATTGATAATTGTTCAAGTCTCTCATCTTCGGCAATTTTATTGATAAGCTCCTCTCTATATTTCTTATCATTTTCAATTTGTTGTTGGATTCGATTTTGGTGTTCTTCAATTTGTTGTTTTAGTATCGTATTCGTTTGAATTCGATCTCGAATTCTCTTCTCGATCATTTCACGTTCATGTTGTTCTTCAATCTGTTTCCGCTCCTCTTCTTGAAGTTGTAATTTAATCTCTTCAATTTCTTTACGTTTAGCCTTAAAAAAAATCAAGTTAGTTACATAGACTTAGTTACATCAAATTGTCATAAATAATTCAATTTTAATTGTGCGTTCAAAAGAAAGTTTCGTTAAAGATGTCTTTTGGGGAGCATTTCGATTCTTCTTTGGATCCAATGGAGGAAATTCGATTTTTAAAGAAACATTTCGATTTAATTCAGCGTTTATTAAAGAAATTACATTTTAATTTAAGAGAATTGCAATCGTTGATGATTATTTTTTATAAATTACAAAAAGCGAATGATACTATTGGTGGTGGTGGTGTTGTTGGACTTGAGAAATTTGATGGTGTAACAAAACGACAATTACGCGATCTATTACATTGTGCTTTAGATATGACCAATGATAAATTAACGGATCGTATATTTGCTGTTTTTGAGAGATTTTTACCACTTGTATCAATTGAGAAATTTCTTATAACTATGTCGGTATTGCTTCGTGGAACATTAGAGGAGAAAATCGATTATTGTTTTGCAGTATTTCAATTTTTATTCATTTAAGGGGACTTTGAATATATTACTTGATTCAATCTCGCTTGTTTTTCGAAAAAATAAGGAAAGCAATTGTGCGTTCGATAGAGCATTTCAAGATGCATACCCTGAAGCTATCTATTAAAGAAAAATATGATAAAATTCTGAATAGCAAAGGAGGATCTTGGACATTGTTTTTTTCGTACATTTTCGTTCATAACTGGCTTAAACATAGCCAATATTATTGATTTACAATATTTATTAAGTGATTTAGATAGCAAATTGAAAGATATTTCTAGATCTTGAAGAATTACCCGATACGTTTGTTAGTTTATGAAAGGAAATGTATGAAAAAAACAGGGTCCTAGAGTTTGCTCTGCTATCCAGTATTTTATCATATTTTTCGTTAACAGAGAGCTTCAGGACATGCACCTTGAAATGCTCTAACCAACGCACGTTTACTTTTCACAATATCTCAAAAAACAAGCGAGATATCGATGTTTAAAAATTAACAATTTTCACACGGCTAATCAAGTAATGTGTCCAAGATACCCTTAATTAAGAAAAAAACTTGATTTTGATTGACTTTAAAGGTCTATGATTTTATGGGTGAAGGATTTGTAACACGAGATCAAATGTTTTATTTGTTGGAAAATTCACTGATAAGTTTAAGTGGCGACGAAGATGTAGAAGAACAAGTTAAAGTATAATCAATTTTGTTGTTAATATGCGAAATTTTCGTTCTTTTTCCTTCTGTTTTAAGGATATGATAGAGATATTGATAAAAAAAATGGACTTGGATCGTGATGGTAAAATCTCTTATAACGATTATAAAGAAAGCGTCCTACAAGAACCGATGATGTTAGAAGTTATGGGTGAATGTTTACCATCTCGGGCAGCAATTCACTCTTTTATGTCAACATTTGCACCGAAAGTTGAGAAATTATAAAAAAAAATAAATAGAAGAAACCCCTTCTTCTGCAATACGTTTTGATATTGTTTCTTGTATTTGAATTTTCTCAATTTCCATTTGACGTTTATCTTGTTGTTGTTTTTGTAATTCTATTGCTTTATTTTGTAATAAATATGCTTGTATATTACGATTCTCTTCTTCGATTTGTTTCTTTAATGTTGTTCACTGTTCACGCGAGATCTGTTATTACAAATTCCTATTTTCCGTTTTGATTTTGTTCTTGTGTAGCTGTCAAAGAGATAAAATTATATCAACGTGGCCCCTTTTTCAATTCTGTATTAAACTTTTAATACATACATATTTTATGTATTTTACAGCTGTATTATACACACTCACATCACTACTCAACCTTCTTGCAGCCTATTTAGTAATTACCCAAGTTTAATTTAATTAATTATATCTGTAGATTTTCTCAAATATTGAATTACATTGGGAAAATGGTCTCTAAAATGTTTGTTAGTTCTATGGTATTCATGTAGATAAATCTTTATTGTTAATTTATATGTATTTCTATAGAGGGAGCTTCAAAAGAAAATATCGCGGGATATTTAAAATGAACGATTTAATTCTAATTATTACTATATTTATTATAAAAAAATATTGGATAATAATTAAACAATATATAGATATGCATTATATTTAACTTTATTCAATTTTATAATTCTTTTATAAAGTTTCATATGAATTGGATAGCTCTTCTCCGAAATAAATCCAAACCAAGATGAAAAACATTAAATTAGATCATTAGTAAACAAAAGAATCGTATCATTATCATATATTTATTTTTCATAATTTATCAATAATCATATATGATAATAATAACAATAATAAACAAAACAAGAATAATAATAATACATTATAAATTTGTTGAATTGGATTTATTTGGTTCAAAGTTAGTAATAATAGTAATAATATAATAATAATAATAACTAATAATCGTAATAATAATAATTAGTAATAACCAATAATAATAATAATAGTAATAGTAATAATAATAATAATAGTAATAATAATTATAGACATGACTATGAGAAGTTGTCCAAAATTTTTGTTTCTATGTGTTTTGAGCATAAAATGTGCCGCTCAGTCATGTCCATATTTTGCAATTTTATTATTTTTAATTTTATTATTATTATTTTTCATAGCTTTTTTGCTTTTGCAATTTATTGGACTGTTGCGTTCCTTTTTTATGACAAAATATGAAATTACTGTTATAATATTACAATATCCTGATATATTATCATAATTTTATCATATATTTTTTATATATTATTATTGTTGTTGTTGTTGTCTTGATTATTGTTTAATTGATTAATTAATTTAATTTAATTAATTACATATTGTAAAAGTAAATACGATTCTATTTGAGTAATTGATAAAACTTACAAAAAGACCAGCAAAATTGACAAGTGTAAAAATAATAAAAATATTGATACAACTTTTTTTTTATTATTATTACATATTTAATATTAAATAGAAAGTTCATTGTCTAAATTACTCATATGTTGTAGGTTTTATTCTTTATTTTATTAATGATTATTAGTTTATTTCATTCTCTTCTTTTAAAATCGTATTACAAGTTTAGCGGGTTATAAATATTAATTCAGTTATCTACTATATATAATATAATATAATAATAATAATAATAATAATCATAATAATCATAATAATTTTTATCTTTATAATAATTTTCTTGTGTGTAAAATGTAATAAAACTGACATGCAACAGAGTATGGCTTGGATTATCGTTAATTATTTTATTTATTTATTACAATATTATCTTTTATTATCATTAATAAATTGGTGGAAATTCAATCGAATATGATAAAAACGGGGTACTCGCACCCTTAATTCCTTCATTATTTTAAATTTATATAATTATTATAATAAAACAGACCGCATTAATACTGTGTATCAAAAGCGTAGATTCAATACTTGAATCGATTGGATTCAAATCGTTTTCTTTTAAGAATAATTAGCGTCAATTATATTCTCATCCAATCAATTCAAGTGTTGTTTTATTTCATTTTTTTTTCATTATTATTATCATAAATATAAATATATTATAAGCTTAATTAATAAATTAAGACTTAAGACTAGAAATAAATTAAGTTTTTTCTCTTGTAATAAATTATGATACAATATTCTATTTTATATATATATTTTATCAAAAATTGCATCATCTCTAATGATTAAATATTTAAATTTGAACAAAAATCAACAAAAAAGGAAACGCTTATCAGACTAGATGCAAAGAAGCTTGGTTGGAAAAATTGCAAGAATAAAATTAGGAAATAAGATAAAAGAAACACCAACAAGTTTGGTCCCAGCATACTAAAATGTTGGGTTTAAATCAATATAAAAATGGCAATTAAAAAATGAAATTAACAAGAGCAATTGGCAAAATCTCAGACTATGCAAGTTTTCATCTTCTTATTTATTATCAAAAAAATTTCCACACTCTTTTCCTAAACTTGATGAGTACCGCTTATTCTTGGCGCTATTTAGCGTTACGTTAATTTTCGAAAAATTCCATCTTATTTAAAAATGTTTATCAATTTTTTTTGTGTGTGTTTCGTAATAAATGCCATACACTTTATTTATATAAATTATGACTAGAAATTCCTACTAAATCCCTATAGACTACTCGTAGCTAAAATATAAGAATGATTATGACGATGGTGGTGGTGGTGGTGATAATGATGATTGGATGATTTTATTATTATTGAAAATTTAATAGATATTGTGGGCTAATTTTGATTAACAATAAATAAAATTCTTGCTAAATTGACCGAAAAACCAAAAAACTTGAGCAGATTCCGACAATCACTTTATCTCTCATTTTATAAAACAAAATCAATTATGATTACAACAACATAGATTTGTTATCACAGAAAAATGGAATATTATGATTGAAGGAAGTAGTTAGTAATATAAATCGTTTAATAGAAAACTGAATTTGTGATTATTTTATAATAGAGACACGTTTATTTATATTTACATTGTATATTTGAGAATTATAGACCCATCTGCCCTCAATAAGAACGGAAAAATCACATAAATTTTCTTAATAATCTCCATATAAATATATACAAACATATACAATCACAACATCGAAAAAGAACAACGGAATTATTTTTGGCAATGAGATATGTCCCTCCGTGTGTATTATTTTTTTTTTTTTGTTTATGTTTCTTAAATGGCAATTGGAGTGGTTTTGATTTCATCGTTATTATTTATTAATTTTTCTTCTCGTTTTTTGTTTTAAATACAAATGGCAATTTTTAAATTGTATAAAAATATATTTGTCACATATTTTTATTATTTATTATTCTTATTATTATTTACATTCGCTACTAATAAACAATATTATAACAAAAATATCAATGAACTGGGTGGAAGGGTCTTTTCTGTTAGTTTATTTTTTTAAAATACAACACGATAATATTAAAAATTCAATTGTGATTCGAACAATTTTGATTTGTGATTGTCGAAATCTGTTCTCTCTATTTTTTTATTTTTATTATTTGTTAAACAAGAAGACAGATACGTTTCTTGTCTACGACAGGAAAGGACCATTGGTTTGAATTTTAAAAATTTCCTTATTTTTATATTTTTGTTTTGTATAAAATGGTGCAATCGAATGGACCCCAATATATATACAAAATGGGATGAAATATGGCTTGTTAGTGAGGGTGCGGATGTTTGTTTTTTCCCCTTATATTCATGACTTAATAATAATAATAATAATAATAGTAGTAGTAATAGTAGTAATAATCATAATAATAAGAAATTTTGAATCCGCTCGAGTGTTACGGATTGATTCTCTTCTTGTTTATTTTCTATGAAATTTTTTACATATTTTCTAAATAGAAACACGATGATGACCGCCCTCTCACGATGAGAAACAGTTTACACAAATAATTGCAAAAACATACCCTGTATCCTAGAATCACTTCGCTGCGTTTTTTTTTTAATTAATTAATTATTATTATTAATTATTTTTTATACATTATATAAATTTTATTTTGAAAGTAATAATGATTATTATCCGCTCATGCCTGATTGGGAGACCATTTAGCGATAATTGTAAGTAATTCCGATTGAAATTTTCGTAAGTCGGAAAATTTTCAAAAAAAAGAGTACAACCTTCCATTCTATTTGTAATAATCAAAGTGAAAAATTTTCTGTCTAGTATGGTTGTAAAAATCGTGCCACTTTCGATCTATACAGTGAACCCAACTGATTTTTGTGGGAAAAATAGGGGAAGAATTGTTTATAAAATTTCGGTCAAGTACAAGTGGATTTCCGATTGATTGTTGTCAATAGAATAGAATGGAAGGTCTTGTTTTCCTTTGATTTTATCGGAATTCATTATTCAAAATAGAAACCTTCCACTCTATTTGTATCGTTTAGCTTGGTTGTAAAAGAAGGAGTCGTGCCACTTTTGGTTCACCATATTTCTCCATCTATACAGTAAACCAAACTGGTTTTTGAGGGAAACATAGGAGATCTATTGATAAAATTTCAGTCAAGTTGATTTAGGTTGATTGTATAAATGAATTTCCGCCTATGATTGTTGCCAATAGGATTAGGAAGGTCCTGTTTTCATCTAAATTCATCATTAAAAATAATACAAGCTTTCATTCTATCTGTATCGTTTAGTCTGGTTGTAAAAGAAGGAGTCATGTCAGTTGTGGTTCACCATATTTCTCGATATATACAGTAAATCAAACTGTATTTTGTTGGAGCAATATAGGGGAGGAATTGTAGATAAAATTTCGGTCAAGTTGATTTCGGTTGTTTGTACAAATGGACTTCCACCTATTTATTGCAAATTGGATAGACTGGAAGGTGTTGTTTTCTTTTGATTTTATTCGAATTTATCATTCAGAAAAATAAATACAACCTTCCACTCTATATGAAACAATCAAAGGCAAAATGTTTCCGTTTAGCTTGGTGATAAAAAAGGAGTCAAGCCACTTTTGGTTCACCATATTTTTCGATCTATACAGTAAACCCAACTGTTTTTTGGGAGCAGCATAGGGGTAAAACTGTAGGTAAATTTTCGGTCAAGTTGATTTTGGTTCATTGTACAAATGGATTTCTGCCTATTTGTTGCAAATAGGATAGACTGGAAGGTTTCGTTTTCCTTTGATTTCGGAATTCATCATTCAAAACATAAACCTTCCATTCTATCTGTATCGTTTAGCTTGGGGGTAAAGGAAGGAGTCGTGCCAGTTTTGGGATCACCATATTTTTCGAAATATACGTTTGGGGGCAAGAATTGTTGATAAAATTTCGGTCAAGTTGATTTCGGTTCATTGTACAAATGGATTTCTCCCTGTGATTGTTGCCAATAGGATAGACTGGAAGGTGTTTTCATTTTGATTTCATCGGAATTTATCGTGTTTTTTTTTTGGTGGTAATAGTTTCGATTTTGGTCTCGAATTATACATAAATGCGGGTGTTGTCATTCCCTTAAATCTAGATAGAAATATAAAAAAATAATAGATTTTCAGCGCTGAAGGAATGCTATTAGTTAAGCGTGGAATGCACTACTACCAAAGTTAATAAATTAAATAAATAAATAAATAAATAAATTTATAAACAAATAAATAAATAAATAAACAAAAAAGAAGCAATAATAGCTTATACATAAAACGTTTTCAATTGTTGTATATGTTTTGTAATTTAATTTAAACAATTATTTCAATATTACAAAGACTAGAATCGTAATTTTTTCAGTCATTCTGTTTAATAATATTGCACAATATTATCTCAGCCAAATGAAGAAAATAAATAATTTTCTAGGAGAAGAAAATAAAAAAATAAGACGAAAGCTTTGGTATCTTTGCCTTAATAACATATCATTACTTTTTCTTATTTCAAAAAAATAAATATCTAAATATATTAGATTTTAATAAATATTATATATGATTTTTTTTTTGTGTTTTGTTTTGTTCTTTAAATTCTTACTAAATATTTTGTCTTAATACTAAAAATTAATTCTAATTCATTTCATTATTTAACTATTTAACCGCAACCACTATTGGGCTGTATTTATTATAATTTGACTAGAATGGCCCAGCCGAGATGCCTATTACAATATTCTTTCATCGTCTTCTTATCAATTTTTTTTTTATGGATAGAAAACCTCAACCATTACCCGGCTTGCCTGTGGAGCTTTTGAGCTTTTTTTCTTTTCCATTTTTTTTTTTTTTGAATTCCGTTAAATATTTCGATTTCTTCCATCAATTTGTTAGATGAAAAAAAGAAAAGCTCAAAAGTTACAAAGCGTCAACTATTTCATCTTTGTTACTCTTCTTCTTTTAATCAACAACTAGTTTGTTTCTTTGGCGAAAAAACGCACAGTTTGCATTTTGATATATTATGAATGTATATAAACTTATATATAATAAATATAATAATAATAATAATAATAATAATAGTAATAATAATTTATAATTAGATAAAATTCATAAATTGTGAACGCATTGTTCTAAAATCGATAATGGTATCGCGACCACTCTTTATTTTATTTAATTAATTAATTTTTTTGGCTAACCTAAAAATCACTAGGTACTTCTTAATAATTTACAAGATTAATAAATATATGTATGTATAGTTGGTACTTTGTAAAGATTATGTTGCTTAATTTTAGTAGAAATATGCTATTTTTTTAAAATTCATCCCATTAAATCTTCAATACAAATTGTTTTGTCATGGTGATTTTCTGCTTTTGTATTTTTTGTTTATTAGGTATAATAGTCTTTAAATGGGACTTTGTGCCTTTATGTTCGTTAAGGCTTTTCTAATTAAAAAAACAACATTAAAAAAAAACTCCGAGTCAATGTATTGAATCTATCTGTGACTAGAATTGTGTAAAATCACAGTTTACATGCCTGGATTTTAATTAATTTTTTTTTTTAATGTAATTTTTGCTTGGAGAATTTGGCAACTGATCAGGTGGGTAGCGCCTATCCGCCCCCGTTAAGTTTTTCCTATTCAATTACAAGATTAATACAACACACACTTACTTACAATAAAATTAATTAAGAATAGACGATGTCTCAAAATAGTGGCTTTTTCTTATTATTTTCATTATTTTTTTAATTAGTTTCTCTAAATACATTTCACGAACGAGAAGACAAAACGGCCTGTACAATCAAACACTGATTTGTTATTTAATCACAGCCCATTTGGAATTTCTCGAAGGATTAGGCGGTAGGCGCAACCATACCCTATATAATATAAATTCATATCTTATATATTATTATTATTATTAATAACTATAAATATAATTTATACATTAGTAAATAAATACTCGGAGGAGCTTTTTTGTTACTCCTGTAGCAGCGATTTTTCTTCTTTATCTTGTTTACTTTTGAAATTTAAAACTGTCTTTGTGTAGATATTGCACCAGGCATGTACTTTATCTATATAAATATTATATAGTTATATTTATATTTTTATAATTACTAAATATTATTTATATTTATCTTAATATAAAGTGTTAATTCTAGTATACTAATGGCTGAGGAGCGTTTTTCTCTTCTTTTTTATCATATTCCCTTTATCAAATTTAAAATCAATACACTATATGTGAGATCTGAGGGCCAAGGTTAGTAAGGCCTATTGGCATCCTTGGGCCTCTTCAGTTGCACTTTAAGTCTCTTCATGCCGATTTGGAAGCCATTCATTGCTTGGATGGCGGCCTGTGCACTTGCCGGGTTATCGAATGATACAAACCCTGATAGAATTTAATTTTTTTTTTTATTGTGTTAACATGTATAAAAATAAAATAGAAGAAAATTCGAAATTAATTAAGATTTAAACTTACCGAAACATTTGCTTTGGTTTGTGGCGCGATCAATGAACACTTTCGAACTGATAACATTCCCGAATGGTAGAAACATTTGCATCAATTCAGCATCACCAAATTCTTGAGGTAAATGATAGATGAATAAATTGCATCCTTCAGGGCCGGATATAGAACAACCTAATCAACAGAAATAATTTATTTAAAATAATATTATTAGAATTATTATCATTATAGTCAAGCTACGATTATTTACAGAATATCTAGGTAGTTTTTCATTAATAAATCGATTTCAGATGTAATTGAGACTAGGCTTCGAACCGTTATTATTTTGTTCCGGTTTAATGAAAAAAATTATCGGTTCAGTGCCGGTTTTCGTTTCTGCAAAAATAACGTTTTTCTCGGTTTTCGGGACAGGTTATCTATTAAATGCAGAAAGACCCTCAAACAGGCAACTGTTATCTTGTAATTTTCTATTGGCAGATTGGGATAGAAAATCACAAAAAAAAAGCATAAAAAACAGCATATAATCATCTACAACTTCAACCCTTAACAAGATATGAGAACGCGGCTTAAAATTTTTATTAAACTCTGAAAAGCAACTTGATTTTACAGGAGTTACTTCTCCTTTAAACTTGAGTATAAGCAAGAAACAGGATTGAGGAACTGGGTTAGAATAGGCTGAGCTCCGCTCCGGTTTCGAGGCCGCTGTATATTCAAGCTCCAGCTCCAGGTGCGGAGTCATTGTACCAAAACTGAGGTTTTAGCTCCGGCTCCGGCTCCGGCTCCGGCTCCAGCTACATTACAATAAACGTTTTTGTGGCCGTTACTGTTAAACATAAAAGATTTGAGTTGGTTACAGCTCAGTAATGCAACTATCTCTGGATTATGTTGAAAAAGAGAAAAAATATTTTTACCAGGATTTGTTTTTCTGACATTTGACGCCCCTAAAGAATATTTTAATGAATATTTCATTCAACTCTGTAGTGTTTCATTGAGTTTAAGCATTTTATACATGGTGGTTCTTTATAACATATTATGAAAAAAGTCAAATGATTAGGAGCCGGAGCTAGTAGAAGTCTTAATGCTCCCAGCTCCAGCTCCGGTTCCACTGAATTAATATATGTATATGGCTTCTAAATATATTTAGGAGCCAGAGCTAAGCTCCAGCTCTTCCAAAATGGACTGGCTCTATAGCTTTTAGCTACCACTCCGACTCCGGCTCCGGTTCCCCAACTCTAGCAAGAACAAGGAAATAGGAAATAAAAAAAAAAGAAAAAATGATCGTGTTAAGTGGTATGCTTCAACAGAAAAAACAATTTTTGTTTTCGGTTCAGCTGAAATTTCGTTTTTTCCCCCGGCTTTCGGCTTAGTTCCAATTCGAAGCCTTAATTGACACCATGATATTCTGTATATATTGTTGTATTTGATGATTTTGAGACTGGTTACAAACGTTTATAGGACCGAAATTCTTGTCTTTATTGAATATTATAGTATTACCTAGAAATTCTCGTTGAATTTACATTGGAATCGACATTTGTCGTCTAAATATTTACTTTGCACCATACAACATCAAATACAAAGAGATAGTCTTAGATTATAGCCAACATATAGTGCAACTTATAAATATAAATAACATTGAACATAGATGATATATAAAAAAATGGATAGGGGATGAAAATGCAACACTGTTGCAAAAATAGGAATTGATGTACTTAGTAAAATTAAAAAATTATTTATTCCAAAACATTTAATTTATAGGAGAAACGTTAGTTCATTTAGTTAGAACTTTACTAGTATAAGTGATGGGGTAATGGGATATACACATAAACACACACACACACACACACACACACACACACACACAAATATATAAAATATATACATTAACTTTAGAGTTAATTAATGTTTACGTGAGCGTTTGATATCTTACCTTCCCTCTGTGCAGGAGCAACTGCTGACATAGGTTGGGGAATGGCCTGTGGGAATTGGCCATAAACCGCGGGGTAAGCTGCCGACAAATATATAAACAAATCACACCCATACTTTACCATCAATGCAACATAACATGCTTTGCATGTAAATACAATTTTCTTTGTGTAGCTTTAAAACAATTCAAATAAAAGCTACACAAAAACTGTGTAAAATCATCTTTATGTTATTGTTTCTCTTTTAGGAAAGTTTACTGTATTGAGAATAATAAAATTCAGAACTTTATACCGATTTAATCAGTATTATTTAATGTTTTACAATCAAAGAGAATTTTAACAAAAAATCTTCATTACAATTTTGAATTCACTTGGAAAATTTCTTAAATTATTCCCTTATTATTGTGATTATTTATTTATTACTGTTTCTCTTATTTTAAATTTATAATTAAATTATAGAAAAATATCTAAAGCAACAACATCGAACATTTCTGTGTAACATCGAACAATTGGAGGTGATATCAAGCCTACATTTATCACATCTATAGTATAACAATAATTAAACATTCAACATGATTCTATATTGAATTATAGATGAATGTAATATGTAGGTATATGTATATGTATATAGACTTCTTTATAATTTACAGAAAAATATATCAACTTACCGACTCCTGGATATGGTTGCATTCCTGGATAACCAGCATGTTGTAATGCTGCCTCACCATTAGGCAATCCTTGCGCTGGAATGGACAGATGTAGCGCATCTACATTTCAGTTATTTCAGTCCTTATTTGATACGAACATTAAAACTATATAAAGGCAGATTAGTCTCTTTTTTGGTAAGAAAAATTAAAAAGACTAATCTGCCATAGGAACAATTGAATAAATTTAAACTTACGGGCTGGATAAGTTTGTGGAATACCATTCGTATAGACGGCTTCAGTACCGCCCGGTTGTCCGTTCGGTGTTTGTGCTGCCATATTAAATGTTGGCATTGTTGGTGATGGTAAACTAGGTATGGCACCATTCACAGGCTGACCAGAACCAGCACCTACACCAACATCTAATCATGGTTAAAAAATCAACAATATTGTTTAAATTAATAATAATGATCGTATATGACTACCTGATGTCGGTGGTACTACTGAATTGGCCATACCATTTAATGTTGCATGAGGTATTTGTGTAGCTAGTGCTGCCATTGGATTTATATATGTGCCTTGTGCTGTTGCTGCTGCCATTAATGCAGCCTGTTGCTGAAAGTCCAAAGAAGGCTATAAGCAAGAAACAGGCAAAATTGACAATAAACAGGATAGAATGAAAAATTGAGAAACTCTTGTTTTTTAAAAAAAAAAAAAAATTTACCTGTGCGTAAGCTCCATAAGCTCCGAACTGGTTGAACACGAAGGGGTTGAGAAGACTCATATTTCCGGCCATCTGCTGCATGCGTCTAAGTTGGCGTTCCTTCTCAGTATCGGCGAATTTTACTACTAAGCTGGAAGAGGCTCCCTGGAAAATCATACACAAAGAATTCTTACTCACTATCAACCGTTAACAATCCAAAACTTTACTTTGAAATTTCAATAATAATGCACCTAACAAAGTTTGTAAAGGTTCATATATAGAATAGTAAATTTTATTAACTCTATAATTATCGTTCTATCTACAGATATTTCTATTCGTAGAATAGAAATCTAACGGTATTCAATAACAGACAATGTCTTTCCGTCCGTGGTCTGATCCGATGAGGAGACATGTGGAATTGGATCGTGCCCTCCAACTGAGCTTGGATTTAACGATTTCTAATAGATTTGTGCAAGCGACAGAGCGCAAGAGAGATGAATTGCACTAAACTATACTTCTTTACTCCTCTTTCGTCCTTTCCTCAGGCCATACCAATTGATTTGCTTCAAAGGATCAAGTAAGGATTTACTTCCAAACTGCTTTCTAGACATTTTATATTACATTTTTTTTTTGTCTGTCTCTCTAGCTAGATGGTCTAGCTGTCGTTAAATTCGGTATGTATCAAATCAATAATCTCGTGTTTATTACAATATTTCTAGTGAGAAATTAAATCCAAAAGGAAAAAGAGAATGAATTAAAGACCGGTTAAATTGAATAAGGCAGACGGGTCATTTAATATACAAGAATGAAGTGGACCCTGTGGGTACAGTATTAAACATGCATGTACTTGGGTGTTTCACTCCATTTCCACTTTTAACAGCCTCCTTCTCATCCACTTTCCATATAAAGCTAATGTAAATTACTTAGATTGCAAATTCTCTTAAATGTCCCATCTAATGACTGTTTCATTTTTATTTACTTTATACAGACAGCTTTAAAACTTTGTTGTATTCGTATTCTGTTAAACGAAATGGTTTTTTAAAGACTAACTTAAATCCGAATAAGCTTATCATTTTAATCATACACGTACGTTATCGATTCTAGGCTTAATCGAAAATCTATAATGGAAATAAAACGGTTTATTTTTCAAAAATTATCTATGATTTTCAATTTTTCAAATGCGAAAGATAATCTCTTATTTGTTTGTCAGCGTTCAATTTTCAAACCAACAACAAATCTCAGATTGAGAAAAGACAAAAAGGATCCAAATATTCCAAGCACGCTTTAGATTCTCACATGGTTTGTAGGTGGGTTGGTGGTAGTGGTCGTGGTAAACAGGGTTCCTGTATACACTTTACGAAAACAGATGTGTGGGGATTTGGAAACCGCGACGAAAAACTGTTAGCATTCCATTCCACAGTTTCAACAGGTGGTCAGTTATTCTCTTTTGTGTATATTGTTGGTTGTTGTTGTACATAGAAATTGAATTCAATCTTTAGATCAATTTTTAATGCTTTTTCTCCTATATTTTTAAATTTAAAATAAATAAAATTTTATTGAAAATATCGTTGTTATTTATTAGTTAAACAAATTTAAATTGATGCAATATTATGTTGAAGTATATTGGTCGTTTTAATAGTTTAAACATTGATGGATTTCAGTTTGCTTACAGTAAATATCTGTCGATTTAATAATATAGTTTTATTCAAATAAATCCAATATTAAATATGTACAGATATTTGGATATACGCAATGTACGAATGGGTGGTGTTGTATATTTCAATCCCTAAAACAATTCAATTAGTCGACACTCATCGATAGGGTGGATTTGTTTAATAAAAGCATATTTAAATACGAGCTTAATATCGATTGATCACCACAAATAACAAATAGTATAATAAAACATTAAAATCTACGTGATTGTTTGTTAGATAACATACTGTAATGTGTTGTTTTATGTTAAAAGCTTTCTACAATGTAAACTTGAAAAAAATACATCATTCTCTATACCCTGACTATCGTCAAATAGTAATTATTCTCTACTAATACTGTAAAGTGTTTTAGTTGAATAATTAATAAATTTTCGAATTCGGGACGAGTTATAAAAACTGAGGAAATATAAATGAAATTTATTATTTAGAACGTTTACAAAATATAATTGAAAGATGAGAATAAACATGACAAAAATTAATTCGAATTGACACATTTCGTTCGCTTTTACCTATTTATTCTCATCATGTCCTTTCATTTATACTTTCACCCTCTTATACAATTTATTTATTATGTTGGATTTATCTTTACGGAAATTCGATTATTTGCTTTCGTTTCGTTAAACTGCTGGATGAATTCATTGCTAAACAAAATAGTAATTTATTATTTAAATTAAATTCGTGATTTCGTTTCATTATTATGATGATCACTTTTTTGTTACTTTTAATAATTAAGGGAGTACGCAGTGTTTTTTTCAGCATTGATAGTGCTGCTTAAGAGCAAGAATGAGTTGAAAAGTAGGAAATATGTAAGTAATAAAATTTACAAAGTTTCGATTTGCAACGATAAATTTTTATTTACATTTAAAAAAATCGATATGTTTTTTATATAACTTTAGGTTGTAAGGAAAAGATGATTAAATTCAATTGAGAGATTTGTTTGACATAAGCTTTGTACAGTCAAGTGCAGAAAAATTTTAACTGTGAGGATTGTATGGTGTAAACCAGACTTTCGTTTGAAGAGAACAGCATACTATTGGGTAATAAGAGAAGGAAGAGAACGATTTTATGACGTACTTGAATAGCGTATCAGGTAATTTGGCAACTTCTACTTTTATGATTCAACTTCAACTCCTACGATTCGCTAGAACAGCTAAAGCAACAAAGCAGGTGGAAGAACGGTTCAATCTATGTAAAACAGGCTGAAATTCTCACCACGAGTCGTTAAAATTTTTAAGCACTTGACTGTACAAGAAGATGAATAAGAACAAGAATAATCAAAGTACTGTAAGCCATTCTACAAAAACAAAAAAATGAGTTTTATAAATCATAATTTATTAATGAATAATTCCTATAGTAATTGTGTATATTTTTTTAAATAAATATTTATAGAATGGGACGATGCAAAAAAGAAACGGAACGACTCAATAAATTTACTCTTGAAGGAATCAAAATTTAGTTTTGCTAATTTTTTGGTTTATTAAGACATACAGTCATTGCCAATACTAACAATAAGAGACCGAGTCTTGAACGAAAATATCACGTTTTTTCGTTGGTGTGAATCAGGCTGTTTCTCCCATCAGGGTATAAAGGTAAGTTGTAGAAAGTATTTTTCTATTCAGGTAAATATCCAAAATGACATCAGTAACCTCCTTCTTCTGATTAAATATCTTTTTTTCGAAATTCTGGCCTGTTAAGATTTTGTTACATTGTAATGACTGCCCTCATAAGCCTGTTTTACACAGCTGCCCAAAAAGTGGTCTCTTAGTTTTGGCAACGACTGTACATTTCCACTACCTGCTTACTTTGAATAAAATGTCTACTCTATTTAACATCATCTCAATTTTTTTGAGTTTCTTGTTACAATGTGTTAAGCTTTCAAATTTGGTGCTGATTTTATTCAATAATATATATTGATTATTCCAAAAAAAAAAGTAAATTCTGGTTTCAAATAATCGAGTTCTACTTGTTTAAACACTAATATAAGTGCGTACTCTTGCCAAAGTTTTCCATACTTGTTGCCAACTATTGGGATTTAACAATATCGTTTCTAATACGGATAAAAGAGAATGTACGCTTCAACAGTACCATCCCTATTACATTTCGGGGGCGTATATCAGCACTAGGCAGGTTGATCCGGTCAGCTAATGAACTGTAATCCTTCAATAATGAGCGCTAGAGTGGTACGCGTCGATGGGCTTTAGTTTCAGCGTCACTTCCTCTACGTCCTTTTCGTCCCTTGAACCCCAACACACATTCACACATACACTATAATATTTTCAATGTAATGTAGGTGTGTGTGTGTATATATAGATAGACGACTACTACCACAAATAGCATACAACTAATAATATACAGTCGACTGATCTCAATTACACACATCGGATAATTACAGTTTAGATCTATCGACTCGTTACAGTCATGTAAACATTGAAATGGTTCTTTTCCGATAGTGATTCCGTTTGATGAGACCGCAGAAGAAATTATTGGATTCCTCGTACAGTTCAGTTCAATGCTATATAGACACACACAAAGAGATAGAAGGGATAAATGAACGACAATTTTTCTTTCATCAGAACTTTATTGGATACGTAAATCTTTTAATACTCTTGTTCATTCTATCGTTTCTTCTTTAAAAAAAAAAGTGTGATTTGATTCAAGTTTTATTGAAAGTCAATCTATTTTAACAACATCATCCATTAGTAAATCGACCATATGGTTGTTTGTTGAGACATTTAAAAGGAAATGTTTCAACAGTGCTCTTTTACGATGACAATTGCCATTTCCAACTTCATTCAATGATAGAGAGATACTAGTAAGATGCAAATTCAAAGGTGAAATGTTTACATAAATTGTACAAAAGGCTGGTATGATTTGTTTCATGGTTATACATTGTGTATCTGTATATAACAAATAAATTTAATTATATCTAAAGTATGCGTGCTTAGATGGAATTGAATGTGGCTTGTTATATTCAACAAAGACTATATATTGTATATAGTAAATACAACCGCGATCTCAAATTGTTTAGAAAGAGATAGATATAATCACAGTAGGTGTTTGTAATTACTTCATTAAGCTACGATCACACTAACCAACAACATCAACAACAGAAATAGGAAAATAGGTGAGTGGTATGGGTATGTATGTATGTATGTATTAGACTTGAGTGTGATTAGGAAATGTCATTGGCAGATGGTCGAAATGTACATACACAATACCATACTTGAATGGTTTTGTTGTTATTATTGTTGTCCATAGTTGATGATAACAAAACCAACAAACTTCTAACTAGGACCAATCAGTTTAATGCTACCAAGACAAGTATATTGGGCAGCAATATAAAGAAGAAAAGTTGAAGAGTGTTGGAAAGCTTTTTCGTATCAAAGACATTCTAATAGAAAGCAGATAAAGCGATTATTTCACATCAACACCAGCCGCTACTACCATTTCAACAACAACAACACCAACAACAACAACTTTAAGACTTTTTGATAAATGCAAACAATCACACACACAAAATTTTGTTGAAAATACCTACACAATAATCGCCTTTATTAATCACATTGTAAATGCTTAATACATATAATCAAACAACGGTTGTTATCAATTAAATCGTTTTATTATCAGCCTGTTTGACTAACAATTATTATCACATCTTGTTGTACCTAATAGAATGGATACGGATTTAATATTGGCACAGGTGTTCGATATGATAACTAAAGCATTCATGCTCACAATGCAATAGATCTTTATAATCCCTAGGAGATTCTTCGATATTTATGTTTACTTGCAACATCAACATTACTGTACATTCACCACCTCTCCCCATTCCACATCTCTCGCTCTCTCTCTCTCTCTTTCTCTTCAATAATAACATCTAAAATCCTATATAAATCACTAAAATATTCCATAAATTACCCTAACAAAACAAGCCAAAGAATGGAAGAAATTGTTTGTGAAATGATACCAATTTATTCTATTTTAGCTATCAAATGTAATTCAAGTGATAATAGAAGGATATTTAGACTGTAACAATATCACACAAATGATGAAAAGGAAAAAGGACCTTGTTCATTATCTTCAAAGGTCTTGTTATTTCTATTTGTTGCCTACAATATAACAACATAAACATAGAAATATTGATTTTGTTAACAAAACCCATCAAATTAAATTAATATTATTGGACAACATTGTTATTATTATGATTAGATAGAGATGTCAAGGTGTTTATTAATTATGTTGTAATTAATATCGTTATTTGATATTTTTAATAATTATATACCTTCGTTATATTGGATATTATTATTAATTAGAAATGGTATGTCACCTGTCATCTTGTCGTTTCTCCTTATCACTGTACATACAGCATCCTTTCTCGTATTTAATACATTTAAAAGGGAGATTGTGTCATTTGATGATAGGAACAAGGGAGCGTCGTCTAACTAGGACTAAAAGCTCAAGTTGGAGAGTTTATAAATGATGCGACCACCATACACATTCACATACAACATACAGAATAGAGTTCCTTCCGCTTTTGAAATGGACGATCATGTTAAATGATGATCCTGTTAAGTATTCTCGACAGACTTACGAATACTCAAAGATTAAGTGTAGGCAACACTTGACAAATTAACTTGTTTTCTTACTAAATACTTGTGTCGTACAGAATACGAGATTTGAACGATTTAGAAAATTTAATAATCTTCAATCTGAATTGTAAATTGTATGATTATCAGTTTTTATCAATTTTTTTTTTCTTAGACAGGTAGTGTATAAACTTTCTTCACACCAACATTTGACAGTTTGATAAAGTACTTGTCATATTTTATAATAAATAAGAAGAAACTTTGCTATATCTTAAATATCATGACAAAGTCGTATCGGATGTTGTGTGCGTGTATATCTAATAAATACAATTATGAAGTTGAAACTCCCCTATCCAAAATAATAAGTATCTAACATCCCCACAAAAACAACAATAGGGAGAAAAAAGAAGCAACAACAAGAGTAAATGTGAAACTGAAAACTTTTCGAGTCCTTACAGGCGGTGCTATAAATTATATTTTACACACTTTATGTCTTGTGTGTTTTCAAGTTCATTACAAACGAAAAAGTTGAAGCTTTTTTGTATAGTAAACAAAATTATTCTTCAACATGGGGGTGTTCTTTAATCTTGACTTTTATTACGGTTAGTTTGTAGAATTACAACAAATCTTGCTTCTTTAAAATTATATTTAAATAATAAGCTACTTAATAGTGAGTTTAATTAAATTATAGTTAAGTAGTGAGTGTTTCGCAACTTTCTTAAAATAATCTACAGACAATATGATGGCAGTGTTAATCTATATAAAACGCTACAGTTCACTAATGTCATCTAAACGTCTCATAATTGTGTATTCATGCATAATATGACATTATTTAAGCTAGCGTTAATCGTTGTTTCCGTTATGAAACACCCTTACTACAGTCATAATTCGGTCACACCCCCTCATCCCCCACATCTCACTCCCTATCTTTTCCGTCTCCATTGTGTTCTCATTGTTGGTTATCAACTTTATTGTGAAAATTTCACAGAGGTAGATGAGGATTGGGGGAAATGTCTACAATAGATACTCTACAGGTTCAATAATATGTTAAATTTCCTTTGTTCTTTTATTCAACCAAACAAGACTAACGATGGGGGAAAACAGGAAAAAAAGGGAAAGTCTTGACGTAAAATTGAGACTAATTAAGAGATTTTTTCCACCCTCGGTTTGCTTAGTTAACTAATTATCTTTTATCGTCATTTAAAAATTTCAAAAGAATAGAAATTTGTAGAATCAACCGTTATCATCATCTCAAACAAGTTATATATTAATATATACATATATAATATTAAATGAGAATAAAATTGGAATACAAGGCGAGTTGATGATGATGATGATGATGATGATGATGGGTGGGTGGATAGTGTGCTCAAACTGACAAACCGCCGACGGTTGTTATTTTATGTAAATTAGTCCGACCTGGAGTTTGCAAATGAGGCAATAGTGGTGCGCATATGCCCCCGTTTTCTAACAATAAAGGCGTATTTTGAACTATGCAGATTATGTGTACTCAGTCATTATGGCCACTTGAGCGTTTTGTTTGTTCTATAGAAGGACCTTTTACTATCCAACACTCATACTATAGACGCGTACATATTATACAAAAGGTGAATAAAGAACGGAAGCTCTACCACAAGACGAACTCAACACGATGATGGAATTAATTATAAACTTGTATGTACTTGTATTTTTATTAACCAGGATAAATAAGAGGGTCTTGATTGTATATATGTAAACATCAGTGAATTATGTATCGATTTTATAAACTTAATCAAGTTGCATCAAAAGAAGGAATAACAGCCGACTAAATAGCTTGTTAAGGTCGATATCAAGATCAAATCTCATCGTGAGACTCATTAAATCTTTGTAGCTAATTAACTTTTAATAGTATTTTAGTAAAATTTCAACTTTAAATAATTACATGGAGCACTATACATGGATATTCGATCAAACTCCAGTTTTATCAAGTGAAAAGAATTTAGTGAGCGAAAATTTTAGTGTCAACTACTGTATAGACTCTATACAGTTTAATTATTATTGTAGCTTGTGAATACTTTCGGACAGATTACAACTTTGAAGAACTTTAAAATAAGATTAACATAGAGTTGAAGATATGATGTGTAAACGTGTGCATAGTGTTGATAGTAGTCTTTCAATTTTCAAAACTAAGCTCAGCTCAAATTCAAACTAATACCAAATAGATTTTGTAGAATTAGATTTACCATTTGAACTTTATAAATTGTATTAAATACAATAATTTATTTAAAATTTGACATTTATAACAAACATTTCAACATTTATAACTAATTGTTTGTGATAATTTGAAGAATTTATATAGAATAAAAAAACTTACCGGCATAGTTTGGCTCCCGTGCAAGCTATTAATGGCCGCTTGTGCTTCTTGATGCGAGCTGTATTTCACAAAAGCACAACCTATAAAAAAAATATAAGAAACAAAAACAACTACGACAAAAAAAAATCGTATCATAAATTAAAAATTATTTCGTACATACAATTTCTAAGTTATTTAATAAAAATACCTCCTTTCTCTTAATCTCACTCCCTTAATCTGTCTAATATCTTGTTTTCATCTTTATTTCGATCTCTTTATCTCGTCGAGTTTTGTGTAAATGAACCAGTTACAACGAATAGTAAAGATTTCAAGTCTTATATTTTTGGTCAACTTAATTAACTAAATATTTACTTTAAGGTCTCAACTAGATAGTAATATTGCCTTATTGCAAAATTTACATCAACGTACATCAAAAAAGAGATGAATCTATTTTGATGGATACATAAAAAGTCTAACTAATAAAAAGAAAATTCAAATAGGGTGTGTGTTTTTCGTTCAGATAGGAAATCGGAAGCGATGTCAGCAGTTTTTTTTTTATCAAGTGATTTCTTCCCTATTCATCATTTGCTTTCTTTGTTGTTGTTGTTGTTGTTGTTGTTGGTTTCTTCCACGTTGCCCTTACTCGAAAAGAAAGGGCCCTCTTAACATTTTAATATTTAAGTTAGTATGAGCGATGATGCTTCGCGTGTCTTCCGCCGGAAAAATGAGATTTGTGAACGGGTAATGAATTTTCCATGCAAACAGAAACTCAGTTTGCATTAAATTTTCGAATATATTTATAAACGAGTTGGAAAAGGGGCCGAATCGAAGACCCGGCCTAGCAACTTCCCCGACTGATCAGTCCCAGTAGTTAATCATTAATTAGAAAAAAAATTTTCTACGATCAAGAGAAAATTGTCAAATTTCTGCGAAAAGCACAGTGGTTGCGCTCTCGCCTGACATCTGTTTGCTACGGGGTTCAATTCTCGCCAGAATAACTTTATTTTTTTTCTTTTCAATTATGGAAATAATCATCTTTACTATTTTGTTATTTTATTCTTAACAAATAGAAAACTTTAGTTTACTTACTGCCTCTATGGATAGTAAAAGTATTATTAGATACTCATTATGTTATCCATTACAATAAATTCACAACAAAAGATTAAACAAATATTCCAGTAAAGCTTTTAACAAAACCAAAGATGTCAAAATCAGCACCGAAATTTTAAAAAAAAAACAACGCAATTATTTACACCTACTCGATCTTTCACGAAACAGTCTTGTTGCTAGACAACGGCCGTAAATCCTGATTTATATTTGATATATTAATGTCTTATTCTTTTGTCTTGCGTACATACTTGATTAGTAAAGAATCACTGTCCATCTAATTAATTTAATCATTATAAGTCGCCAGATTGAAAAATATCGCACATGATGGGTATTATTTCTGACATAAAAGCACATGCCCTTTCGATTGGTGATATCAAATTAATACGTTATCTTACATTTTTTTCAATCAACCCCCTCCCCCGTCCACCCCCGTGGTCCGATTGGCACCAAAAACTAATCAACTCGAAAGTCCACGGAATAGTTGATGCTGGCCAAATTTGAACGCAATCGGTTAAGCCGTTTTTGAGTAATCGTTGGAGAAACGACAGACGCACACACACACACACACACACACACACACACACACACACACACACACACGGACATCATGCTAAAAACTTCAAAAACGTGTTCAGGGGACCCCAAAACGTAAAGATCTGGTAAAATCTCGAATTCGAAATTTTGGTCCGAAACTAATAACTTCCCTACCCTCTGGTCGGGGAAGTTAAAAATAAAATTAGAAAATTCAACTATACATACACCTCAACTTAGTTTCCTCTCATTTTTTGTAACGTTTAGTTACTATCTTGGGGTACTCGTAATTTTTTTTTTTTGGTTGTGTTGTTGGATGAAAATAGAGGCGAGATAAACGGAAAGACGTAGTATTTTATGAGAGTGTTATCTTCCTCGTTGGAATATATATTGGAATTCCGTTGAGTGTATTTATAACTCGACTAGTCCCTCGAGTTGTAATTAATTAGAGATTTTCATGAAACACAGATCTGATCTTGTTACTGTTTCTAAACTCATTGTACATGGGGAAATAATGCGCTGTTTTGTTTATTGATGCTATGAAAATTGTTTACTTTAACTATAATTGTCGTTGAATTTTCAGCAATTTATATTCATTTCTTGTTTTGTTTAATTTTGGTGGATGCGCCGGGTATAAAATCTTTGTGTTTTTTTTTGAATTTTATTACAGAAACAACAGAATTTCCAATTGACTGAAACATAATCTTGTTATGATATGATTTCCATCATTTCTGTAAATAATATCTATGTGCATATACGTGTAGTATCAATGCAATTTATATGAGCACATTCCAATTCCCACTAATTATATTCAATGCAATTATTCTCTCTTTCGAGTCTTCCCCTTTCTGTCTCTCTATCTCTCTCTCTTTCACACACACGTGTTCTTCTATACAAATTATTTCTGAATACAACATTTATTCCTCTAGAGATTCCCAATTTTGATTTTCTACATTGGGACATTGCTTTTCACCTGGATCGGTCGCAAAACCATTTTCCTCCAATATCAAAGACATGGTGAATATTTCACGCTTCAAACATCTCTAAACTCAAAGCAGATTTTACGTCTATAGATGTATACCTATAGTATAGTGAATTCTTTACTAAATACCATTTTAGGGGAGAAAATTTCTGCACGATTTATTTATACAAATAGACGAATGTTTTCAGAAGCAAACAAAAAAAAATTAAACATTCCATTTTGAAAATATTTACCTCCTAACTTTCCTTTTGATAATTTCCAATTAAACCAACTAATTTCTAGGTAATTTTGAATTTTATATGAATGCAATTCGATCGTTATGAATTTGTTTGATTCATTTTTCTATCTTTCAATTTGTGTTTTTTATACTTCTTTGTATGTGTTCGAAGCCAATTTTTCTCGAAAAGCAATAAAGGATCGAGTCGTCTGACATCAAAAGATGATATTAAAATTGACAAATGAGTTAATATAAAAGAAACCTTGAGAGTAAAAGGTATTTCCATAGGATTCATTAAAAGATTACTAACAGTATAGCTTCATTTCTAATATCATGATCTCAACTTTCTGATATCATAAAATGCAACTAAGAGTTTAATAAAAGTTTAATTAGAAAATTTTCTTTATATAGCACAAAATTAACTTGAATCAGATTCCAATGCGAAATATGACCCATTCTTTGAAATGGATTAAATTTATCAAACAATAAATAAAACATTATTAGGTATTATTGTTGTTCTTGTTTGTTATAAGAACTTTCAGCAACTTTCAGCAGAATAATTGCGGATAATTGAAGCCGCCAAAGTACAAATTAGAAAGTTGGAGGGTAATTATGAGAAAGAAATGGAACATTTTTTCAGATTCTTATCAGATTTTTGTATTTGAGAAAAAGTTGTTTAATTTGCCCCCTTTTCAGGTTGTTGAAATGTAATTTAGATCAGATTTACATCCAAATATTTCGAAATATGATGGTTTTATTAAATTCTCCAGTCGACTTTCATTATCGAAATAATTCTAGATATAATATTTATAAGATTATAATGAAATTTTTGGACGATATTAACAATTTATTATGATGACGATAACTGTAAATTCTTTTATAGAAATGAAATATAGAATATAATAACAATACTAGGTATAGAATTTTATGTTATTGAAGATTTTATGTTACCAACCGTACGAATTATATCGTCATCATCGTTTCTAACAGCGAAATTTACCACATTTTACAATTGAATCAACTATCGTAAAGTAAAATAAATATTGTGAAAAGAGAGCTGTTTAGAAACATAATTGACAAGTAAAAATGTGTCTTTCCAATTTCAACATATACTTAAATTTAATAATAACTGAATAGAAGTTTCTCTTTTTTTCGGCTTTATAAAATTCACAAAAGCCGTTGAAACTTTTCATAAGTGAAGCCAGTCTTTCTCACAACCAAAGTAGATTTGTACGTTTTCCTTTTATACACTTTCATCAATTTACTTTTCAAATGTCTTTCTACGGATTTTACAATTCGTTTATACAGAAAAAGAGCTTTCACTGTTTAACGTTTGGATGTGTATGACTAAATAAATAGTTTTAATGAGAAAAAAAATTAGCAGAAGACGTTCGAATGGAGAAGATATAAGAAGACAATGAACTTTGAGGAACGTCTCGCAAATCTATCCTGTCCTTCAAATATATTCCTGGGGGAAGTCATGGGAAAGACTGCGTGCATAAGAAGAGATGTCGTGTGTGTGTTTGTGTAAGTACGTCATGTTGTGAACTTTTAAATTTAGACAGTTTTGTTTTCCCGTGGGTCAGGACAAGTTGAACAGACACTTCTAAATAGAAAGACGGTGGATGGGATGCGACTTCAATCTGAAGGGACGTGTACGTTGTGTCTTTTTTTCCTCTCAAACAAATGTCAGTTGAATAGTTATGCCTGTGTTTAAAAACTATCAAAACACAAGCACAATTTTCAATTTTAAAAGGTAACATATTTTCTTCATCAATCAAACTAAATACGAGGTACCGTAGAATATTACTTATTTTTATTTAGATTCCTAAAGAGAAACAGCTTTGTTATTTAAAAAGGGATTCGAACAGCAGTTGAGCGTGTTAAAGTCGACGGAAGTAATAAATCAAATTGTAATTCGGTGGTTGTAGTGATGCGACGCTTAGGGGTTGAAAAACCAATGTTTACAATTACGTTCATGCTAGGACTATTCGTTTATATCTGAATTAATGTTGGCAGTAATCGAAAAACCAATGTGCTCTTTTCCAATTTTTTTTTCTAAAATTGTGTGTATAATCAAAAAAAAAATAACGACACGAAGGAGTGAGAGAATAAGAAAAAAGAGATAATCAGGTATTCCAGTATGTATATAGAGTAATTCTTTGTTATTCTTATTGTTGTTGTTATAACTTGTTCCTTTGTTATTTTGGGTATGGAGATGATTACCTTTGCTAGCTCCGTCAGGTCCCCGAAGAATTGTGCACTCTTCTATTGTTCCAAAAGGTGCAAATAATTGTCTAACATCTTCTTCAGTTTGTTGTTTACTAAGCATACCCACGAACAGCTTTCGATCTGTACAACATCCATTTGCAAAACGAACAGAAAAACAAAAATAAACATCAAATTAGTATTTTAATTTAGTTGAAAAACTAAACAAAAATGAATGCAAACTATTTTTCTCAATAAAAAAAAATAACACAGATACAACATAACTAACGCCAGGTGCATATCCATTGAAATATTCGCTAAATATTAAACACTCAAGGTATACGAGCTTAGGAGCTAGCGATCGATTTTACATTGGAGAGCCATATTCATCAGAAAAGGGAATGTACAGAAGAAGAAAAAAAATTTGAGAAAAGGGGAATGGAGTTTAAGGAGAGTGGATAGAGGGATTATTTGAAAGAGTGGTCGAACGTAATTGGATCAAAGTCGCTTCTAAATTGGGATGGTCCATAATCAAAGGACCTGAAAGAGAAAGATGAGGAGAACCAAGAGAATATTAGGGGGAGATGTTCTATATATTCGTTTCGCCCCATGATTATCAAATACTCGGATATAATCTAAATCAATGTTCGAAAACTTTAATTGTGAGCTGAATAAGGGGTGATTTTTTTTTTCATATAACATCAAAATTTATCATGTAGATTAATTAAGTGCCATTTAATTTTTAATCAATTGATTGTCTATTATTATCTCATTAATTAATTGTCAACTTATTAACATTTACTTGTATTATGTGGCAAATCACGCAATCTAATTACAAATGTTATCAAGATGGCACAATAATGAGCTGTTCTATATAGATTAAATAATTTTATCGAAATGATAAATAAGCTTTATTACGTTTTTTTTTTCAAGGAGTTTGAAATAATAGAAGGAAAAAATTGATTTTTCTATATTTATATATTTTTGAAATGTGTGTGTGTGTGTGTGTGTGTACTGGAAGTGTTTTTGAAAAGGTTACTTATTGTCTTTTCTCCAATTCCACTATTAAGATGGGGGTGTAAATCCAGAGATTTGCAAATCACCAGTCTACAATAATAGGGTTTTACAAGGGTTCACTTTATGTTTTGCTTGAAAGACTAAATGCTCTGCTACACAGAACATATAGCTAATGTTATTTCAAAAACAAATCCACACAAATTTCGTGCTTTTTATAAATAATAAACATTGAAAATGGAACACAATCATTCTTTGTAGCAGAACATAAAACAGCAATGTTTCTATCTAAAAAAAATCTGCGACACTTATGTACAGAAACAAAAAAAAAAAAAAAATAGGGTATACAAGAGAGCTTTTTTTTTGTTTATTGATAGAGGAGAATAGGTGATAAAAGGATTGATAGAAGAGGGTACATGACAGTGCTTTCGGTAGTTGCGTTGTAACATACGCGACGGCGTATACACACTGAACGATACTTACCGGCCACGTGTGCACGTGTCAGTATTATCGTGCACAGGGCCAGTGCAGCCCCTTCTCCATTCTTTCAACTTTGCTTGACCTTGACCAAGAAGAGGCTACACCACTTGTGTTGTCTCCCTGTTTTTCTCTCTCTTTCTCTCTTATCAAGAAAGAAAATTCAATCAATTAACATTATTGAAAATTAACATGGATGTTTGCAACTCTATTGACAGAAAATAAATAATAATAATAATAATAATAATAGTAAAACATTCAAAAAAAGGTATAAACACAACGTCTAGACATACATCGAACGAACGAGCTGACCATTGCTGCACAGGAACAACGCACTACAACAAGTTTAATTTTTTTTTTTTTTTTAAATTGCTAATACGCACGACACCGTCACAACGCCACAACAAGGACAGGACGTGGTCTTACTTGACCGGATCCGGGCGGGTGGTCGGGAGCTAGCTATCTCCTCGTTACCTTGCCCCCTACTTCCAGCAGACGCCGCCGCAGCTGATGCCGGTCGCCATCGCAAGCTCTGTAATCAGAACAGGTCTAGCAGCGGCGTGCTGGCGGCATCCTTGCGATATTATCCTCCCGGTGGTGGATAATAATACAAACTCCACACCAAAAGAACAAGAACCAAAACAAAAACATAATAAACACTAGCTCAACTGACCGGGAGGACCGGCATCCATAATCAAACAATCTTTACATACTGACTGATTATTTTGATTTTTAATTAAACTCGCCAATATATGAAACAGTAAATCTGATACAACAACATAAAATGCTGCTTTTATGTATTATCAACGTTTAAGATGAAAATTCAGGCTACATGGTGTTTTATTGACAATTTAAACTTCAATAATAAACCGTCAGACGTATTTTTTTATTGGAACAGAATGTTTAACTTCATCAATTCAGTTGATGGAAACAACATCAAACCATATTCGTGTATTTTCGCTAAATTTTCCAACATGAAACAAGTAAATTTATCTTTGATATTATGTCTGTGTTAATTTTAATTTTAACCAGATTGATATTTGAGGGTGCTATACTACTAATTACTCAATTAAATTTGTGAGAATTAGCAGAAAATTGAGTTAACAAACAAAAATCTACAAACTGTTAGTTAAAATTAACATTAATCAGTTATTGAGTTTTAAATCAAATAGTTCTATCTAATCTTTAATAGATATACTCAACTATAAAATAAAAGATAAAAGCAATTGTAATGATAATAAATATCTGTGTTATTCTTCTAGTGAACATCTTTATAAAAGGGGAATTTCGTTTGCCAATCTGGAGATCGTTGGTTTCCATTCTAGTGGAATTGAATATGTTCGAATCGACACGATTTCTTACACTAAATTGCTAACATTTACTTTAAAATTTTACGTTTTCTAACATTAAGTCTACATTGTGCTGACTGATGTTTCCTCAACTTTTCTCTTGCACTATTTTCATGATCATGAACTATCACCTACTATGTTTTCCACTCGTTTAAATTGATAACCACCAATGTTTTATGATTAAAGCTGTAAAAGTGTATATTGTCGAATTTTTTTTCTTCTTTCGTCTTCTCGAAAATATCCCATCGACCTTATCTACTTTCCACTTTGTGAACTTTCTTATATTACGTCTCGTCTTTGAATGCTTAATTATGGGATCCACAATTCGATTAACATTAAATATTTAAATGTCCTTACCCTAAAACGAATCAGTATTGATTCTATTTATATTATATGAGAGATATTCGAGAGGATGAGTTTATGAGTTTATAATAGAACAGAATTTCTAAAATAATTAACAAATTCTTGTCTGTTGTTGTTGTTGTTGTTATTGTTTTATTTGCTCCAAACGATAATAGACTCGACGCAATAAATACAAAACCAAGATGAAAAATGATAATCATGATGCAATAAAATGAGAGACATTATAGAAAGAACCCTTTAAGATCGAAACAAATAATTAATCCTATCTCTTTGGAAAATCGGCGACAGCTATTTCCTCGCATAATTTAATTACATCTTGAAAGGCTTACGATAATCTTGTTTTAATGTTGCTTTTCTTTGTTTATGTGGATGATAATTTTCTATCGATAGAAAGATCAGATGGATAGACTAATTATCAACATTAGAAATTAATATTGTTGAGTATAAATTTAAACAAAATACCTTTATTAGTTTACTTATTTATTATGACTTTATTAAATAACTAGAAAATCAAATAAATAAAAATAAAAGGAAGAAAAGAAAAAGGATATTGATAGAAATAGGATTTATACGGTTAGACAATCAATGATGAGCGGAACAGGACAATAGCTATTCAATAAAAGTAAACAATAAAGGTTTGTTTCGTAAATTTAACAAACAGACAGAAATTTGTCATTTATTTCGTAACAATTCAATCTAGATAATGGAATTAGAATAGGAACACTAACATATTGTATGCCTATTTGAAAGATAGAAATTTAACCAACATTATGAAATCTACTTAACTAAATTTTATGATAGAGATAATAAAATTATTTGACTAATAGAGACAAAATCTAGTAATACGGTGAATAATAATAAAATTACATCGCATGATTAAAATACCAAGAATTATTCATATTTAATATGATTTTAAGTAAATTAATTGTCACTTCATTTTTAAAAAGAGTAATATTATTGAAGAAAATGTAGCAATTTTCAAATAATCTACCCACTTTTAGTTATTTATTAAAAGTATATACATTTTTTACAATTCGTTTACAGAATTTTCAATACTTTGATGAAATTGATAAGCGGATAAACATATTTCCAATAAATAATTAATATCGAACAGTATAAACAAAAAATTTAATCGATACTTTTGTATATTTATGAACATTTATAAAATATTCTCCCGGCGCATCCACCAAAATTACACAAATATCCAAGACTTTTGTTCACGAATAAAATACGTGTTTCTATTTTTTTTTTTTTTATTAGAGATCTACTCTATAATTGTATACACCTTCCTTATGAATCATATATCATTGGTGACATTTAAAAAAAGATCGGATTTAATGCGTATCCAATTAGAAATTTAACCGAAAAATGAGAATTATTAAAACCAAAAATTACATCTCCTGATCTTTTGTTAAGATTATTCAAAATTTTTCTATAATTATATGTTATAGATAAACTCTTATTTTATTATGTAGTGAAACTGTTATTCACGCTTAGTACCTGTTGATTTTTATCGACGCAATCTTATTTAATTGTTGACAACTAAATCGCGAGCTGTACTATAATTTTTCAATAATAACAACAATAACAACAACAACAACAAAAACAAGTAGAATAAATTGTTTAATAATTTATTTCAGACAAGACTATAGTAATAATATGTCCGACTGGGAAATGAATAATCGAATAATAGATTATCTCTCCAACATAATGTACTGTTGTCACGTAAGCTTCTATAAAATTGTTTAAAGAAACTTTTTTATAAATATAAAGTAGAAAAGGTCATCGTTATAAAGTGTAACACTTTTAAAGGAAATTCAAAAAGTTTAGTTTCTTTCGTAAAATTAATAAAATCGAATTTAATGTAACACTTTAGTAATAATAACAATAAAACTATACTAAATCCTGATATTGAATTATTGAAATATTAGATAAAAAAACGCCACAAAGTTGGTGTTTGTACACATAAAATTTCTAAAATAAATATTAAGGTGTCTATATATAGAAAAAAATCGATAACCATCACTTATAGTGATTTACATTAATATTTGATATCAGCTATCTTTTACCTTGACAACAAAAGTTGCTATTACCGTTGATAACAAATAATATTGTTGGATTAGACAATTTTTTCATTAAAATTCATATTAAATGAACAACAACAAGAAAATCGTGTAATTTTGTATATTAGTAAGGTATTCCTTAGATATTTAATAACTATAGTAATAAATCAGAGCATGGCTCTATGATTTGAAGCTTATTATGCACATATATGTAGGTGTAACTATAGAGTAAATGTGCAATTCAGGCATATAGATAACACAAAATTGCTTTATCAGCAACATGCTCTAAATATTTAATGGTCACTCGTATGAAACCAATGGGAAATTTACAGATTATAACTTTCACTATATAGAATTTCAACAGATCATTAAACAATAATTTGAAAATTTATTACTTCCTGTACGGTTAATTAAATATTTAAAAGTTCTTTATTATGATCAATTAGAAATAAATTTTGTAGATACACCCATACAATCATCTAGAATAATGAATTATTAATTGCTTGTTCTTTTCAAATAATATTTGAATTAAATTAAGTCAGTCAGTATGTTTTAAGATTGGTTCTTTGTATTCCTTTTAGTAATTGAATTTATTGATTATTATTGCTTAATTAGCAAGCCGAATGAATTCAAAGAAAACCAAATCAATTCATTAATATGATAAAATATACTGCAATACCGTTTATTTTGTGGGTTGAAAATTGTATAAAAAAGCCCTCATTTCCATTATTGATATTGAAATATTGAATAAATGTAATTCGATCCTTAACCAACATTTAGTTTTGGAAAAATTTGATTTTCTATTTAACAATCGTGTTTTTTTTTCCTCAATTTAATTATAATGAATTTTAATTAATTATTGTTTAGTTGCTCCAAGGTATCAACAATAATTTAAATCGCTAGTAAATTCTAATAGAACTAATGAATAATGCATATTGTGTAAAGAAAACAAGAGCTTACCTCCGCGGTTTTCACTGTCCGCTGGCTTCACTTGGATGGGGCGGTTCATCTGGAAAAAATTAACTTATATTACGTTTAGTTTCTAACACAAATATTTTCATTTCATTGTTATCTCTTGTATTTAAACAGCATGATAAAAATGTAACTGTTGGAATATTGTTGATAGACAAATAGTTAATTTTAAGTGAATATATTTTGATTGTCGAGATGTTAGATTATTTACTAGTATCGCCCATTATTTGCATTATCCCATTTATTGCCATAATTAGGTAAATCGTTGATTTCAGTTTCACACAAATGTAATTCATATCTCACATGTGCCAGTTGCACATAGAACACACCGTTCTAATTTAGTTTGATGACAGGAAATTAAAGTCGAGCTTCTGTCCATTATGGGAGGAATGTTGTTATCGGGCCCTATCACCATAGTTACAGTTGGCCCTAGTTGCTTTGACATAACATTCCTGTACCACCACTTTGCCACTATACCTCTACTACTGTCATCAAGCAATAGAGCAAGGATAGTGGATGAAATGTCAGAGGCCATTATCATGACATAGTATGTCATATAACTATAGTACAATATAGTACTAGTACTAGTTCAAATTGATATACTTGATAATGTTGAAATGAAAGACTGAATATTATTGATGACTGTCTAAATAAAGGCGGTGTAAAAACTAGTCGATAATTCTTTGTCTGAAATATTGGTCTACTTTTCTATTAATTCACAGCTATTAAATTATTTAAAAAACCTACAAAATCAAACGAACCAGAATAATAATAGCACCATAAATCGTTTAAATAGACTTGATTGTAAAGGCGCGTGAGGGTGTCAAGAGTTGAAGCTTAATTTTTCATCAAATTATTAAAACTTTTCAGACAATTCGAAAAAAAAAACGTTCTTTCACTTTTCTAGATTACCACATCTTTTTCAATAAAAATCGAATCCGATCGAGACTATAATAATAATAAAAATAAATTTGAAATTACCCAAAAACTAGAGGCGTAATAGAATATCGTTGCAAAAACGCCAACAAAATGCTCTTAAATATATCTTAACTAGAAATAACTTGGATTTAATATGACAGGCTTTAGACCGATAGAAGCGTTATGGACGTATTTGAAAGAGTCCATCGTTTCCTTTGTCAATTATTCGTTCGTGTAGAAAAAATAGGTATGGTATAGAAAATATGTTATTATCGTTCGAATGTCAAAAGATTTCACTTTCTAAATCTATCCAGAAAAAGACTATAGCTTTATCCCTATAATATTACAATGTTTCCATTTTTTTATCGTTATAAATGTTTAGCCTACAGTAATTTTCTACCTACAATTTTCCTATTAGGATAAATCATAACAAAATGATTCCCGATGGATTTCCAGTTGATGTAATTGATTCCAATAAATCTTCCACTTTTCAATACACACTTCGTTTTATAACAAACTCCATAAATTGACTTTGAGATAAAATTTCAGTAGTATTTATAGACGTGTATCGATCTTATAAGCGATCAGAAATGAGTATGATCTTTATAAGTGTATTTTTGAAAAAATAAAATAAAAATATTGAAGGATTAGAGACACTCTCTACAATTCCCTCTATACATCATTTATCATTAAAGTAGTCTTATTTCATAAATTTCAGGTATTTAGCTGTCACAATGGGCGTACAATTCGTTCAGTTAAAACAAAAGAAATTTATTTGCTAGCGGATTAAATGGAAACAAAAACGGAAAATTATATTTTAACAATTCAAAATTGTATCTGTACGAGAGAAAAAAAACCTAATTTTTTTTATCAAAATTTGACGAAAATAGCCCCAAACTAATTGGGGGAATGATAAGTAAGCCTTTATAATCCGAGTAAATTTAGTTCCATTATAATCTTTAAGGCGCAGTAAATTTTATCGTTCACCATAAAATGATAATGACGATTTTCCATCAAATATCATTCTAGATCTATATAAAACTTCTGTTATTAATTTCACAATCGTTAATCAAACTACAACGAAGAAAGAAATGTGAGAAGAGGAAGAAGGCAGAAAAAAAAACACGGTTCCGATGAAAGTTCTCGATAACTACGTTATATTTCTTCAAGATAACTTTCAAGCTTAACTGAAAATTTGTTTGAGATCAGATAAAGAAACGAAAAGAAATTAGTAGTAAGGGTGGAAAAAATTGAACCATAAAAACACTTATTATAGTAGCTGTTAATAATGTAAGAGGGTTGAATATTTGAATGTTAAAGGGTGTGCGTTTCGATTGAAAATAAACCGTAAAATTACGTGTATTTTGTGACAGCATACATCGATAATGGTCGACGTAGATAGGGTGGGAATTATAGAGGGTGAAATGAACGAATTGAAATTAATTAATTAATTTTCGGCCGATCCCTGTATGTTATATCCTAGCTCTTTGTAAATAGTGGAATTGTATGAATGTGTGTCTGTATATAAAGTTTATATAAAAGAAAGAAAAAGACGGATGAAATGAAATTTGCCGAGAGAATAAATATACTTTCATTTGTAATAATTTTGCAAGATTATTTCTGTTTTATGGTAGCTCCGTTGTTCTAATTTTATATTTTTAAATATGTAGATTCATAATTTAAAAAAAAAGATACCATCCTAACAAAATTTAAGAAAGTATTTGCTACCGGGCAGACATTATAAATTGCGTTAATTATGAAAACTTACAGAACGTTCCACTAAAGAGTATCATATTTTTTTTTTGTTTAATCATTTCAGTTAACATATGTTCCAAATCAATTGATTAAACATTGTTAAAAGCAAGCTATAAAATAGGTAGTGATAACAATATAAAATAGTTCAATGTCAATTATTGTATACCAGTTTCATGTATGTTAAATGGATTACTTTACCCCTTTTATTATAAAATGGAGTTGATTGGAAAAAAAATGGATTACTTACAGAATTGGACAAGTCGAAAGGACTCGACCTGACCACTTCAAGTACTTGCACCATATGGGCCTGTTGAACAGGATTTCAGTTTAGACGATGAAAGAATTCTGTTAGCGAAGAAAAGGAAGAACGAGACAATAGAACTAAGATGAACAAGCGAACTGAAATACTATTATTATTATTATTATTATTATTGCCACGCACTACTCAACTTTGTAAAAAGCCGTCGTTTTGCTTGCTATTCAATGATTGCCGATTGTTGCTCAAGATTAGAGTGAAATATACACGTTCACGAGGGTTGTTACTAGACAACGTACGCACCCCCCGAGATTCGGCGGCGTTCTGTGTTATAGTTGTGTGTTAGCGGTGAGCGGCGGCGGGTGTTGGATATCGACGCAACGTAGCCAATCGTACGCGTCTGTCGCACGCACTCCTTATGGCCATTACGCTTCCGCATCGATCGCCGCCGCCACCACCGCCGCCACTATATTTGCCATTATAAACGGCCGCCACCGCCGCCGCCGTCGTCGTCATCGTTGTCATTGACGTTGTCAACGTGCAATGAGATGTGCAGTTTATATGAAATGCTCTGCATTCTAAAGATGTCTTCAGGATGGTAGTTGTGTGACTTCAAATTTGACTACAACTACGAATACGATATTAACTCGACCCATATGTTGCCAACATTCTGCTATAAAGCACACAAACTATATACAACTTTGCCGATGGATAATGATGTTGTTATATTTGTAGCAGGTGTAAAGGAAACCATCTGAGGCATATCAGAAAATTCATACAAAATGATCGATCAGATAACACAACAACAATTAGTCGTCTATTATCCACTTTTAACAATTTCGAATTTATTAATCTTTAAACACACATAACCTTTGAAGAGGAACAATTTTCAAATCATTGACGTATTCCAATAATTTGACCTGCTAAAGGTTGAGACGTCGATATTATCCACAATCGATAAAGATACCCTTAAGGGACTTCAATCACTCGCCCGATTCTTACGCCTTGATGCTCACCCATTCTATACACATACACACACACACACACACACACACACTCATACACCCCCTCACACAGTATATCTGTCTAACCTTTTCATCACCACCGACGTTATCGTCGTCGACATCGTCATCGTCGGTTTGCTGCTTATATATTCAAATTTTCCTGGCCCGGCTTGAAGGCCTGGATAATTAATGCAAATATACTCTCATCACCGTTAAAATTCAACCACCATCGTCACCCCAACATGATCGTACACTCCAAAGATTGAATCAAATCCAAAGGAATGTTATAAGGAAAAAATCAAATTTAATATTTATATTTAATATAAGTTTTGTTTACGCTTCAATATTAGAGACATTACTAATTTAAATTTTGTTTACATTTTGCAAGTTAACAAATTAATAAAAAAACCGTCTACTAGCAACATTTTCCATTAAGAAGCGGCAAACTGATAGAGGTTCTTCCAGTTTCAAGTGAGGATTATCTAGAATGTTATTGTTCAATTTTAACAAACGAATCTGTGCGTTAATTCCATGAAAATATGACCATTTTAATAAAAAATTTTAATTTACAGAATTTTTAAAACTATCCGATTAGTGATGTAAATGATACGTTAAGACACTAACCTTCAAAATTAAATAAAATTAAGGCTGACTTTTGAACTGAACTGAATGCTATCAATTAATAATTTCCTTAAGACAGTAAAACATATTTTTCTTGTAAACGGTACCAGATAACGACCTGGAAATAGTTTAGAATGAGTAGTTTAGCGTAGTTTAGCGTAACACAAAATTCTCTGTATAAAAGTTGATAAATTTAATAGTCACGTATATAAACAGATCGAGCAAAGCTCACTCTACAAAAACGTTTTCTTCGATTTTCAATTTTCTTTACCGGTTTTTCATAATCCGCATGCAAAGTAATCGATTTTTTCCGAAATTATAAAGTGGTGGAAGACTAGGTCGTCTTTTGGTGGAGGCGCCGCGACTATACATCTTAGCCTTAAAGATGATCACATTTATTACCAACTAATTCTTTACATTAAACACTTAAATGGATGAATTATTATGGATTATAAGCATTTGATAAAAGCCTATCCATATGTAAAATTTGTTAAAGTTCAGTGTTTAATGTTTGAGAATTTTGTAGAAACATTCCTGAATTTTGCCACCCTAAGGCGTTGTACTATAATTGGTTTCATTTAGGATTAAACAGGTTTTAGAAGATAGCAAATGTGTATGTGCGTGTATGAACACGATTTCTGTTCATTAGGGTAAATATCGTGATTAAATCGATTTAATATGTCGACATTGATTATTAATATCAAAAACAACATGTTATTATTATCAAGATAATAGATTGTGAACTTTTAGTTTTATTGAATATTCGATTAGTAATTAAAAGAAACTATCTTTATGTCTATCAAGTAGATCTAATGATGAATGCGATATAAAAAATCCAGTTAAGAATATCTAAAGGGACAGCTAAGAAAAAAGAGAGCAAATCTTGATGAGGAATTTTACATATCGTGTGAGTCTGGCTGCTTCTCTTGTGAGGATAAGAAAGGTAAATACCCAGAATGGCACCATCTTCGAATTTTCCTCTCACCTCAAAAAGCCTGTTTTACACACCCGCACAAAAAGTGGTCTCTTTTATATCTCTGCTTTTCTATATAAAGTTTTACTAATTTTAGTTAACTCTATGAATGGTTAAAAACAGGGCCAAAACGGGCCTATAAATTCCGAGAATTTTGAGATCTGTTTTTTTTCTCGAAATAATTAGCTTTTATCAAACTTTGCAAGTAAGAGAAGATGATTTTGACGCTTATAATTGCTTTTTAAGAAGAATTTTCGAGTTGAAGTACAAGTTTTGAAACATTTTTTTCTTGAGTTATTAGCTTGTAGTGAATCTTCTTGCTCTTAAGTAATTAAAAGATAACAATGTAGGCTTTAGTCTAGATTTTAAGACATTTTTTTAATTTATTATATGAATCCAATTCTTGATTTTTAACTTGGGCTTACGAAAAAATTGTAAAGCACAGGTTTTTATCGATTTTTCACTTGGATTTTCACTTTTAGCTGAGATTTTTAGACTTCGTAAATCAGAATTTTTAGCAAATTTTGTTGTCGAATACCCAAAAGTAATCAATTTTAGTGGATTATTATGTTGGACTCCTCATTTAGTTAATATTGAAAAATATTTTCGTCTTAAATTATTTATCAGTCTTAACAAAATTTTGTTATTGGGTCTAAAAAGCCAAAATCGTTACACTTTTAGCCTATTTTTTGTAGTTCTGAATCATCAATTTTTATAGAGAATTTACTACTAATATATCAAAATGAGATACTTTTAGACTCGGTTGTTCTTCCTTTACTTAAGTCCGCCTTAGTGAATCCTTGGCTTGTATCAAACTAAAAGTATTAGGTTTACACAAATTTGGTCTATTTTTAAGTGTCTGTCAATCGACGCTTAGATAGATTTTAGTCAAGATCTGGCTAAGGTGAGCTTAAGTAGGCGAAGAAAAACTGACACTAGGTCGATTTTACCTTTTCATCCCTTGGGCTTCAATATCGTGGCACACTTGTAATAAGCCAATCGGGCCAAAAAGCATACTCATGAGTCTTGTTCATGATGGCAATGGTGCGAACCTAATCGGAGCTTTTGACTTTGGCACGATATCGTAGAAAATTTTTGCTCTAAGTCATACATTTTTAGTGAAATGCAGTAATTAAGGGGAAACTGGGCAAATTACGCTATTCGGCTTGCGAAATTTATCAATTTTCAAACAACGATATATCGCTTATTTTTTAAGATATTGTGAAATTTAAACGTGCGTTGGATAGAGCATTTCAAGGTGCATGTTTTGAAGCTTTCCATAAAAGGAAAATTTGATAAAATTCGGAATGACAGAGACAACTGTTGGACCATGTTTTCTTGTACATTTTCCTTCATAATTGGCTAAAACTTAGCCAATATTATTGATTTTAAATATCTATTGAGTGATTTAGATGGAAAATGAGTATATCTTTCCAAATCTTCAAGATTTTCCCGATACGTTTGTTAGTTTTCCCAAACTTGAAGAAAATTTATAAAACTTTGATCCGTCATTTAGGGCACAATTTTAAAGATAGAGTATTTCACTTTTGTTCTTAGAAAGATATTGTAAGGGGGGAGGAGGTAAAGCTCGCTTTTCAGAAAATTTTGAAAAGTACGTGATCTATAAGAAAATTTTGAACCTCATTTTCACCTGTTATTTACAGCTATTAAAATTAATTAATTTGACCGATGATTATTATCAAAATATCGGAAATTCCATTTTATTTCACGACCATATCATAATAATGCAAATTATTTAAAAATCTGTCAGTAGGTAATTTTTCTAACCAAGCATGTTTGTGTTGTGAGCGGTATTGAGAACATGCACCTTGAAACGCACGTTTAAATTTTACAATATCTTAAAAAATTGATAAATTTCGCACGTCGAATAGTGTAATTTGTCCCGTTTCCCCTTAAATAATATTGAAAATAAGATTTGGAAAAATTTTGGACAATTTTCGAGCTGTATTCCTACGTTTGATCCTAAATTTTAAAAATTTCCATAATAAATCATCAATGTTTTTTTTTGACAAATTTTGTTATTGAATCGTTGTAAAAAGGAGGTAACTTTATAAAATTTTAGATCAAAATTTTTTAGTTTTAATACAGATTTTAAAATACAACATTCATAAGTAATCAAATTTTGAACAATTAGAGGATTTTCTATATAAGAAGCATTTGAAAGCAACAATTTAGTAAAAGTAAAACTTTGAAATGAGAGAAGGTCCTGCTTCATTACTTTACATAAAGCCCTGCAAAATATAGTTTGACCCTGGTTATAAATGACCGGTTTCATCAATCCGAATTACTTTAAGCTTTCTTATGAGTAGTTTATGGTGACCGATCAGGCGATTGCCCGATAACCCGACTAGCTAGTCTGAACCCTGATTACTGATTACATCTCATATTATATTTGTACAACAAAATATTACAGGGTTGAAAAAAGCAATTCCAAATATAATAGAAATTTGAAAGTGTAGTTTATTGTTGGTATATTTTTTACAAATCTGTTAAAGAACGTGTAGTAGACGCTAGTCATAATAATATATAAAAGTTGGTATGAAATATCTTTTATTATTATGTCATATAGTTTATTCTCGTGTGGCACCTTTATTTTTAATGCAATGGCATTTGTGTGTACCTGAGGGGCGCATATAAGTGAGATAAATAGAAGGGAAGGTCTAGGCAGTTTTGTAGAATTAAAGTGAAACGTGTCCGTGAAACCGCACAACATGGCAACTGGAACCATCATCTCTAAAGCAAGAGAGCACGTTTTGTGATACGTGATGTCATTGTAGCCACACGATCACTATGTTTTATCTTTTAGTGGACCAACGGCCAATTTAAGTAAATAAGCTCTGTGATTGTTTGAAACATTGAAAACAATCATGGATGTGTAGTAGACACATTTTATAGTAGTCGACAGTATAATCTTTGTTTATATTTCAATTTGTTTTTCTTGTACAAAATTGTTTCAATTCACTATTAGATAATCAATAGGAGGTATTTTCAGATGAAATAGATTAAATGCCAACTAAAATCCTTGATTTCGGCTTTTCTTTGTTTCGCATGTAATCCTTGTTATGTGTTGTGTTACATCAACCCCACACAGTATTAACTATGTAGAAGTTGGTACAACTTTCACACGTTTACCGACGTTTTTACTACCTTCTAAGAACCGCACCATACACACATACACACATCACTGTATGTGTATTTATTGTATATATAGAATATATAGAGTATGGAACGGAACGTGACCGATCTCTCATCTCGCGGGATTGCCTTCGAGATTTCCCCCGATAAAACTATACACTTTTGTTGTAAACTTTGGTAATTCTTTCTCAAATCATCCATCATGAGATCAACAGCACACGTTCCCAATTTTTGATACCTCGAAATGTGTTTGGTCAAAGTTTCATTTGAAAGCAATCGTCTGGCACAACCATTCAACATATACCAACAACAAACCACACACACACACACACACACACACACATACATTTTTAATGAGAACACATAAAGTTTGCAGTAAATATAGTTCGATCGATTCGACAAACAAGAATGGGTGATGAAGGTGGAAAAACCCCTCAAATCCTTGAAAATAAAATTATAGGAAAATGAGGGCGATTTTCTCTTATACTTAACAGCAGTAGAATCTCAACTTTTATAAAATTATAAATCGTTTCCTTTTTTTTTTGGATAACAATAAAAAATATATATGAAAACAATACAATACCTGAGTGCTTTTCAAAAGTATCTAATGAAAATTTCAGAAACATTAATACGAGAGCTTGTCCGGAATGAAAGCAATATTGGGAAATTAGAGAGACGGAGAAGTAGCGGCCACTCTGACGAATTACTTTACCACTTGAAAACTCTTCGACAAATTATAAAGCGAATAAACATCAAACACTACTTGAAAAACATTGATCGATACAGTAGATGGTAAAACATTTATTTGAAAATAAATAATAATTACGAATTTATATTAATTTTTTTGTGTTGTAATTTGAATTTGTTGTACACTCAAGAAACAATAACGTAGCTACGTTTTTTGGGCCCTTGAGCAAGGCTGTAACATAAAACAACTGTGATGTTGAGTGAATTAACGATTATAATTTGTGTTTTTTTAAATTTTTAAAATTAAAATTGTATTCGATGTGATTCGATTGTGTCGTCGTCTGGTGGGCGGAATACTCATCCGCCAGGAATATTTACACAAAAAACATAAAGCTGGTATCTTTATGTTATTATTCACTCAACTGTAATACGTAACGTAGTTCACAATTGACATTTGTTAATGTATTTTTCAAATGGTCGAACCAAACTACGATACTACGTTAGCAAAAGTACAGCCAAATTGCTAGAGGAAATACCGTGGTACATCCGGATATTCTGAACTGTTGAAGAAAAAAAATTGGCTAAATTTGAGCAAAATCGCTGGTTACCTATGCCATAATGTTGTTGTCAAGAATTGATAAGAAAGCAGGTGGGTGTCAGTATAACACATCTAAAATTTCAATTGAACTACCCACGCCAATCTTATTAACTTACGTATTAAACATACACAACATATTTGATAAAGAACTATAAAAATGATACAAAAAACACTATAAAAATTGTTCATAATGCCTTCCTCCCCTGTTACACATAAAACTGCATCTTATTTAGGAGAGAACGCTGCATGTTTCGGGTCAACATCTGTTCGTCAATTCGGGTCAACAACTGTTCGGCAAGAGCTCCTACTCGTTGCTTACTCTTGCCGTTCGGTAGCTACACCACTGTCAAGATGTACTGTAGACATATTGTGTTGCAAACACCCCATAAAGTCGATAATTTCTAATGTTCCTCTATCTGTTTGAATATCAAATCGAGTAACCGAATATATGCATCTATGATAACATTGAATGTATTATTTCCAGACAATCGAGAATTCGATAGATTGCAAATTTTCAGCAGAGGTGTCAATGCTGTATCTAGTTGGAAAACTTTAATAGAGAAACTATAACAACAATTCAACGGGGAAATTTATATTTGTTGTTATATCAGTACTAGTAGTAGTGTAATAACAATAACAATAAGAAGAAGAAGAATAAAGGAAGCCGATTGACACATTTTCGGACTTTTCCGAATTACTTTTTCAAGCCATTGAAAAAATTCGATCAGAATGCTATTTTTCAATTGGAATTTCCAAAGTTTCATTTGATGTTATTTTATAGTAGATCAACGGACAAGAATTTCTCTGGTAAACATTTTGATGAATACAAAGTGGTTGAATCAATCAAAGATCAGATAAACAACAAGGGATAAAACTTGAATAACAATTTAGTGGTAATTTTCAGTAGATAATTGAATTTTTTCCTCTCGTTTAATCAAACAAAAAAAAAAAGAAAAATCGTTAATCTATAGCGCTTCATCGCTCATTGGGACAAATACTTTAATTTAAAAACATTATTAGTTTTAAAGTTTATACTATTATAAAGAACGAGAGATGTTAAATTTAATGTAAATTTTAGCAAAACCAACGATCTTGAACATTGTAAACACGGTAATGTAGAGGTTTCGGTTTGGCCCAACACCAAATTATCAACTCAATCCCATCATCTCTGTGCTGAGTACACATCACAGTGATCAAAGGACTTTGCTATGTTTCAAACTTACATCGTTTCGATTACCTGGCTCCATATCTAATCTTATAGCTTTAAATATGTAAGTTTACGTCTACACATATACGAAAGAATCTGATTAATAAACCGAAAAATAAGTTGGTTTCGAAACGAAATTCTATTATGGATATATGCGACAGCAACATTGTCGCCTCTTTTGATAGACGCTTTAAGAAAAGCTAATAAATAAATTTGCACAGATATGAGAATTTATATTCAACTTAAATTATCCATCACTATTGACAACATTCTTATTTCGTCTATTTTGAATGTGATTTAGTTGACTTGCGAGATTTCATGTTGGTTACATTTGGCCCTTTTACCATAAAATCTCCAAGTAGTTCGTTGGGATTTTGTTGATGATATTATAAAATGAACCGAATTTGGATGTTTGGTAATCTGATGATCGAATGCGGGTTATTTGATAAGATACCACCACATTCTCATTTTTTTCTTTTACCATTTTTCTAGATATCTCGTCTACGATTCGTTTTATACATATAGATACAAACTCATAAAAGAGATTTTAATCTGTCTGTATGTATCAAGATGTTCTCCTTTGACGACGACGATTCTCATTCGTTGACAAATTGGGTTGTGCCATGAAAACTAAGTTATACCGCCTCGTATAATCCTATACAGTATGTCTTTTAAGACTACACGTATGAATAATAGAGAAATTCTAAAATTGTCCGTGTTTTTTTCTAGTCTTTTCGTGTTTAGCAATTATCAAGAGATATAGTTTTTCTGATAACGGTTATTTGACCATCAAACACATCGAACGATATTCTCTAGTGATTCAAGTCTTTCTCTAGGGAAATTCAAACATATAGTTGCCTTCCAGCTTTTCTGTGACATGTTACTAGTCTGACAGACATTCAAACTAAAGGGAGTTGTATTTTGGTTTTTTTATTCATGTGATTATACACGCGTGTATGGACCTCTGTTTTAAACTTTGTATCTTTATAGTTAAGCCTAAAGATCACCGATGATTTAAGGATAACTGTGGGATCTTCGTCTATCTTGAGAAGTTTACAATTGTTCAAGTTTTAAGTCGATCGTTCCATTTAACTTAAATTCACATATCCTCTTGATAGTTGTGGGCTTTCACGATTGAAGAAGGTCTAAGCGATACTATAGGGTATTGTATGAACAGAATATCGTCTACTTTTCGATCAAGTTAAACTGTAACTGTCAGAAAAATATTTCAAGTTTATATATGTATGCATGTAATCTATAATATTTTTCGTTCGTATTTGATGGGTGATTGTTGAGAACTTGACTGTAGCCAAATGATATTAGAATTGTGAGAATATTGTATTTTTATTTGAAACTAGTGAGAAACGTACCAAGGGAATTCGAATGCACGTTTCACGTATAACATACACTTACACATATCACGAACAAATAACAAACATTTCATGTAGGAACGTCCGAATATAGATTTTCTGATTTTATACCCGTTGCCCGTCTTCTAAACTTGTTCAACGTACTATGTAAACATGTGTTTGTTTACATAGAACGAAATCGAACAGATTCCTTTTCCATACGATTGGATAGATGGATATTGTACGAATGTACTACAGCCCTACGGCCAAATCATTATTGGGAAGAATGCCCATTCTATCGACGTCTATGTCCGTTAGGTATTTCTCGACCTACTATTGATATTTTGTCGACAAGATAATAATAGACAGTCAGGAAATGTCAGTAAATGTCTTATCTAAACTTGACTGTCGTCGTCTACCTATCAAATATAGATTTATTAAAAATTGAAACAATACTGTTTTTTTTTGCTGCCAAATATTAGTTGATTAATAAACTTTACAATTTATCGGTCTACTGGTCAGCAAAGCTTCATTAGGCCCCAGGCGATTTTAAATTTGGAGGCCCCATGTTTAGTTTAAAGAATAGATTATTAAATGAAGTCAATTAGTTTAGTTACTTTTATTGCATGTCTGAATATAGAAAAACCAACACTACTGAAATTTAAAAAAATCTGGAATGCGGTTGACCCTGCAGGCCATTCTTGAAACTAAGTTTTTAAAGCTCCAAAATTATTGTGAGGAGTACAAATTTGATTGGTCAAAGAATTTTGAAGTTATGTTGAAAAAACACTTTTTTTCATATTTTTTTGACGATAACTCGTGATTGAATCAACGGATTTTGACAAGCTTTGTGGCATTTGACGCAGTTTTTAAAGCTCTAAAATTATTGTGGGGGGTACAAATTTGATTGGTTAAGGAATTTTGAAGTTATGTGGAAAAAACACTTTTTTCGATATTTTTCGACAACGATAACTCGTGAACAAATCAATCGATTTTTATCGTTCAAACGGCATTCGACGCCATTAGTTAAGGTTAAGAGCTGATTAGATTATGGAATCGATCGGTACAGCAGCTCAATAGTCATTTTAAAAAAAACATGATTTAAACAAAAGAATTTTTTCGGTTTTTTTTGGAATTTCTCAAAACCTATCGAGTTTGATGGAATTCTTCCGAACGCCGTAAAGATCGTTTCGATCCGTCAATCCGTTCAAAAGTTATAAGCTGCTTACATACTCTCTCTCTCTCTCACACACACCCACCCACACTCCAGACACACACACACACACACACACACACATACAGCCGTACAGACACCCTCGCAAAAGTAGTCAAAATAGCTTCCTAGGACCCCAAAACATCGAGATCTGCTGAAAATTCAATTTTCGAAAATCGGGGAAAACCAATAACTTCCCGAAATTTTGAAAATTTTCAATTTTCTTAGCGGGAAGTTAAAAAAATATGGGATGCTATTAAAAAAAAAAATTGTTAACATCATTTCTTCGCAATAGTAACAGCGTGAGAGATGTTAGAATGAGCTTCTATCATACAAAATTTGTAGAAAGTATTTTTCTATTCAGCTAAATAGGTACACTCACGAGCACATAAAAGAGACCTACTTTTGAGCGAGAAATATCATATTTTTCGGTTCGTGTAAGTTAGGCTATTTCTTTCGTCAGTGGAAGAAGGTGAAGAGGTAATAGGGAGTGTTGTAGCCAGTTTCCGCCATAGCAAATTTGTAAGACCACCCTCTTTAGAGAAAGTTATAATTTATTAAGTGGTCTCTTTTATGTGCTCGTGAGTGTACCCAAAATGGCATCAGTAACCCCACCCTCATCTTTTGATTGAATATCTTTCTTTCCAAATCCTAATCTATGAAGGTTCTTTTACATTGTTACAACCGCTTTTAAAAGCCGGTTTTACTCAACTGTACAAAAAGTGGTCTCTTTTATGTGCACCCGAGTGTACCTATAACAAAACAAAATTGGAAATAATTAAGGACATGGAGTATGAAAAAGGCGAATGTTTGATACACGATTTCACAATTTTAACAAATTAACTTCTCAAAAGGACATTTTTCTATATTTGCTCGACTGAATTTTTAAGAATAGTTATTTTTTCGTCAATATTGCGTTACAATTTCCAAAAGTGGACGCAAATTTTTCCAATTTCCAAACATCGTAGAAGGGCACTTTCACAAATAATTGATAACTTAGGTGTTGTCTTCCAATTATGATAACAATTATCTTATTCTTTGGATAAATGAAAGAGTTATAGCAAATTCATTACTACTCTTCAAAGTAAGCTGAATTGGGTTGTATTTCATGTTGCAAAATGCCTACGTTAGATGGAATCGACTGTTTTTACTACAAAAATCAGAAATTTGACTTGAAAACTTTGTGTCTTTCCTACTGAGGGAACAATCATCCTTTTCGCCCATAGGATAACGTTTTTTTTCGTGCTCAGAGGTGAGCGTCAACATGGATCATTTTTCATTGCCATGTCGCATCTATTTGACGAACATATTCCGTACATGGAACGAAAAAATCCATGATCATAAAAATTTCATATAGTCACATTACATTCCTCTTCTAGATATTTTTATATGGTGTGACACCTCATATTATTTGCGCTGGTGGTTCAGGTCGTCGTCGTCGTCGTCGTACGTTAGTACAACACATGTCGCCATTATTTGCAGTTCGTCCTAGCATGCATCTGACAGCTGTCGTATCAGTGAATGCTGAAACTGCCGCCATTCTCACCACCACCACCAACCACCACCACCACCACCAACCACCAACCACCACGTTTATTCTATCCTACATTTCAGGAAACAAAGATCAATAAAATGTGGGGACGCGTGTTGTTTTTGATGGCATCTTTCGTTCTTTTCACGTCCATTTTGATGACCATCATACAATCTACAGTCTATGAAATCTATTTCCATTTCTATATCAAAATCGTGATAGTTTTCATGACAAATTGGTGATGAGACTAGACATTGGTGGATAAAAAACAAATTCCCTATAGTCATTAATAAGCGTATAGACAAAGTTGTGACAGTTTCTAATTCATAACTTTAGTTCACATTTGCTGTATATGTACGGAATAATGATTTGAAATAAAATACGTACTGAAATATTTATAACAGTTCAGTGTGTATGGCGTGTATTATATGTAGCGGCCGCGTTCTACGTTACGTTAACTGAATATTTTTACAAGTTGTCGTCACTGAATTCTTTTCTCATCTTTTTGTATGTTGCCTTATTGTAAATTCGCATCATGTCAACATAAAGTAAAAACAACAGCGGCCGGGATGATGATGGTGGCAGCGGTGGTGGTGGTGGTGGTGGTGGTGGTGGTGCTCGATATATTTTAGAGGTTTTTGGGGTTTGCCTTTTGGTGACAGATGCTGAGGAAGCAAACAAGTGGTCGATGTTATTTATGACCTTCCATTTTCGGTTAGAATGTTTACCGCAATTAAATATAGACTATTTCTTTGTTGTTGGATTTTTATTGGTTCTCCCTCTTAATTCCTTTAAGGATTCTATGTGGGTAGAAATATTTCCTACTTCTACTTCTTAAATCAGTCTACCAAGTTAATAATAATTGTACAGATATTCTTGCAATTGAAGTATCAAATGTCGTTTTCTTTCTATCAACGTTTTAATAGAAAACGACAATTTAAAACTTCACAATCCATTTTCTTATTCAGTGTTTAATCGATTTGAGTTTGGTTGGTTTCGCCATTAAGCAGTAAATCACCGCAAAAGCGGCCAAGAAATAGTTTTTGGGAGCAACAGGCTTTCTCTACTCTCTGTCACTATCTCTCTCTCTCTTTTTCTCTCATACTATTACTATAAGCAGTAGGAAACAGTTTGTACAGCAACTGGTGGTCGCAATCGGCCGATGAAAATATTACACATGCAACAGCATAATAATTGGCAGGTGTCCAGAGTGCTTTCAATGAAAATAGAAATTACACACGAATAACACGCATTTTAGAAAATTATTTACTTGTATAATAAAAGAATATAATATAATATTTGGATATATTCAACTTCAACAAGTTCTACGAATTTAATTTCGTTTTGACGAAAGAAATTTTGTAACTTTATTCAGATTTTTGAACTGGGATGATAAAACACTTTACTTTGAATAACGGAAAGTTTAAGAGGAAGTTTCTTAAGATTTTTAATTAGTTGTTCCTCATCAATATTAATTTGTTTTAAATACTTGCAATTTTTTTCTTTTGATGAATTTTTCGCCCAACAAATCCAAACTTTTCATTAAGTTGGATCGATTACCCTTTAACTTTCAAAAAAAAATAAAAATAAAAATGTGTCTAATAAATTAAAGCTGCGAAAACTTCATTTGCCTCAACATCAATAAAATGCTATTAGAATCTAAACTTTGATTGTTTTCCTGTTGATTTTCTCCAATATTTTCTAAGCTAATTGTTTATTTTGTATGGAGCTTTTTAAAAACAACGCAATATAAATAAGCTTAGAGGTTTTAAAATAGAAAGAAATAGTGGTGAATATATGACGGTGAGAATGACATTGAATGTAACACCTACTTTACGATAGTTCTTCGTCGGTATATACGCGAGAGAGACCATTAAACTTTGCACATAACTGTCCGATAAAAAAGCTCAAACGACCGTCGAAATTGCGACCTAGCTACATGGTCGTAACGAAACATTGTTATTATAAGTCCCTACTATGGTCTGTTGAATTCGTTCGTTACACTTTAGAGTTTTCCTCGTTTTTACAGCATCTTTACAATTATCGATGGTGATTATTTGATATTGAATACAATTGATAGAGAGATGATGTGTCGTTATCAAGGTGGAGTTCGTTGTACATCTATTTTTAGGCTGTTTATTCTTATTTAACAAGAAAATAGAAGCTTGTTTTTCCCATTTCTTTTGTACTGTACATTAAAAGGATCTTTCCCCAACAACTTGACATTTCATATTTCTTGATGATATATCCTTTTTATCAAATATAAAAGTATAAATCCTCTTACCTCTATATGTATGTACCTATATGATACGAATATCAACGTTATATATATTCTTACAATATACTTCTATGTCTAGTTCTTTGTATAAAAGAATAGACTTTTTCTATGTTTTGAAGAAGATCAAGACTGGACGAACAAACAACATATATAAACAAATATAAGACAGTATATTACATCTTGACTTTTCGATGAAATCTGAACAAATCTCTTATTAAATGTCTTGAGAAGCCAAAAAAAAAAACGTAGCCAGAGAAAATTAAATTTAATACAAATATTTAATCAGTTTCTCATCGTTTTAATAATAGCAAGAAATGTCATCAAGTTATATACTTGACTTTTATCTTGCAACATTCTAATTTATTCTTTATATCAAAATTTAATAATTACCATGTACAAGATGGTAAATTATAACATAAATAATTCATCTTTATGGTTTGAATTTAATATTTCTACAACAAGAACGAATTTCAAACAAAAAGAATAATTAATTGGTGCTCCAAAATAAAAAATAATCCACCCGGAACAGTTTCTATATAAGGTATTATTACGTATACTTATGTATTTTTCGTTATTTTTACAGAGAAATTCGCACATCATTTATCTTATCACCGGTGACCTAGTTGTTCACAACGATCGTATAAAGTAGAGTATATACTTGTACTAGCTATGAGCTTGTCCCAGATGTATCCACATTTGCTTTTCTCATATTGTTAATATAGTTTTATTTTTATTGTGAAACACAAAGGACGAAAGTGGAATGAAATTCGAGTTTCAGGTAGATAGATTTTTGTTGCTATATCAAATAATTCCCCTATTTCGTATCACTATGCAAAACGGTGATATAATAATGTCGAGGACTTTTCAATGAATTGAATGCATATACTCAAATGCATCCGAATTAATTTGAATTTTACCTCTACACGCACATATTTTCGGTGTTTTTCCATTGTTGTTATAGCGACAAGTGTAAATTTCGAAATTGAATAAAACTGAATTCGTACAAACGATAGGAAATGGAATGATTTTGCAAATGGACCTTATCACAATACGAGACTAGAATCAACGATATTTAGACAGAAAGATCGATTATTTTTATGAAGCAACGCGAAAAGTTTCGTTATTATTTTCAAATTTAAAAAAAAATACCGATTCCTTACCAATATAGTTGTCGTATAGAATACATCTCAACTTACCTGTAACAATAAAATAGAATATAATTAATATAACGAGAAAGTTTCAAATTACGCAAATTAAAGCAAATTTAATTAACAGACGTGAACTATTTTAACAGGTTGATATTGCTTTCTGTTGTAGCTTTATTTTTTTTTGTGATGCCTTTGTATTTGGTAAGATCAAAGAGAACGCGCAATTTTTGTTAAAAGTCAACTTCAATTCAATTCGTTGTTTAGGCAAGTTCAATTTCTCTGAAACGTCTTGCTAATATAATACTAGGTACTTTACATTTACATATTATTCCGTTTTACCTCTGTCGTTTCAGCTATTTTTTATCCATCTTTTTCTTCTTCTTCTGTTAAATCTCTTCCGTACTGAAACGAAAATTAGAATGTCGGATTCTATTGCGGATTAAATTTGTTTCCAACCAATTCCTCCACGTAAGCTTAATGTTTTCGTTCAGAATCATGAAACAATTTCATAAATTCAAAACAACTATCAGGAAAGTTTCATTCTATTTAAGAAAAGATACAACATTTTATGAATTTGAAATAGACAACATGAAAAGTGGGAGGATTTGTAATTGAGAAACGAAATTAGTTTGGTTTTTATTTACAGTTCCTTTAATCATCTCTTTTAATCAAAAAATCATATTTTTGATGTCTTCATTACACCAGTTTTTGGTTGGTCTAGTTACAGGCAATTTATTTCATGCATGACAGCAACTGGAAATTTTGAATAAAGTCGAGAGTTCTATATAGATACGTATATATGTATATGTGCTTTGATGTTGCTTCTTTGATGCGCATCATGAAGGATTTAATTTTCCTTTATCGTGAAATATAAAAGCTTTAAGTTAGTTACTTGTAGCTTAAATGATTGCCGATCTAATATCGGATATTGAATGCAAATTATACGAGATTGATAGTCATTTTTCATGTCTGGATTACTTAAAATACCGTGTTCAGTCGATTTTATATGGACGTAAATGTGTATGTGTATGTGTGGCTTTGTTCCTCATTCAACAGGTGAAGCCAATGGTAAGCCCCAAGAGATCGTTCTGCAGACGGTTTACGTAATGCATAAGTGATGACACTCTTGTATAATGTTGATAAGCTACCGGCAATGTTAGTAGCAACGATCCTATCAGGATGATGTTGGCTAAAACCTTCATAGCCTTTGGGAGATCGAAAATTATAAGACACGTAAACATATACCCAAAGAAAATTATTAACATTTCAATATAGTCGAGGTATCTTTTTTTACCGTCTATACTTTTCCATTAGATGATTTATAATCGAAAATTTGACATTTATAGATTAGCTTTGAATAAATTAAGAGTATTAACAAAATTGACTCTTGAAAAATCGATGGAAAATTGTTGGTGAGTGGAGATAAAAAAAATAAGTTGCTTACAGGAAGTGTCCATTTTGTAGGGCAACAAATTCAAAGTGAATATTCACCGTCCACTGTATAGTATTGGACACAATAAAGTCCATTACTGAGTATACAGATCTGGTTGAAAGCAGCCTATTAACTGGAAGTGTACTGTCCTTAATGCAGTTAGTGCACTGTAGCTCGTTGCGTTGCTTTTTACAGGAAATTCACTTACATTACTTCCTGTTAGATGGGGATTTTTAGAGAAATAGAGATGGGGGTTGGAGAAATCAACAATCTACTGTTGTTCTACTTTAAAATTTCCCCATTCATTTTAAATCAATACTATTATTATTAATATTATTATTTACAATCTACAATTTCCTCAAACAATGTAATTCTTGTTCACAATCTTATCCGGAGTTGTCATTTTCTCAGCTTCCGAAAAATAAACTTTCCAGATTATTTGTTATGCAAATATGTATCTTACGATATGAATCTGTTTGTGTTATTGTCAACAGAGAAAATAGGAATCAATGTGTATTCTAGTTTCATATGAATATAGATGTTGTTGACTGACTTTATATAGAAACAAAACTCGACGTGATATAGAGAGAAGAGTATAGAGAAAGATATTTGAAATGACGGAAATTGGAAAAGTGTACGATGCAGTCGGTTTTTAGTTTTATAAATCGTAGACACAATTAAAATAGGTGGATATTTTATCACGACTATAAAGCAATTTTGCCCAGGCGCGCACCAACCACCCTCCAAGCAATTTATCTTGCTTGATTAGTTTTTCTTGGATTAATTGCTTCAATTGTTTTTCTCATTTTACCTTCTGAATATTCGTCTTCAGTATAGTAGGGTGAAATTTCACAGTTTAAACTTCTACAATGAATTCTTTTTGGGTAATTTTCTCTCTCTATATTTGACTTGTATTTCAAATTGCTTAACAACAGATAGATAATTAGTGGAAATGATGTCCAATATGAATAAAAAGTGTTGTTCAACTTAATTAAGTGAGATGTAAAATGAAATGCACAAAATCTAAATTAATTGATTCCAAACCGTACCGCTTACAGGATGAAGGCGGTTACCTATCAATGTTGAAAGCGCTAATTGGTATTCCAAAGAAACTCCAAAGCACTTAAGGGGTTTGTAAACAACATTCTACGTCAAGAGACACTCCGCCATGTCTTTGTATACAATAAGCAGATTTCTTAACTTCCACCAAGATTTGCTCCATTATCTTTCTCTTTTTCCATCTCTTACTCTACCACTATTACTTATATATTATACAAATACATACTTGATTCCATGCAGAAACACGCTTCCACTTTTACCCATTCAAACTTAACCAACCCTCAGATAAAAAAACCAATTAGTCTACAATTATCGACCCTTGGTAGTTCCTATTTCGGTCCGTATATTCCTTAAAATTCTCTCGTCAACTTCATTTACATTAACATTCTCCCTCTATTTTTCATCATCCTATTCGATTCTGTGATGGAAAATAGGTCCTTTTAAAAAATTATACACTCCTAATGGTATATCGCAATAGAATTATGTCCATATTGAAATTGGAATTGTACGAAACAAAAATCGATCTTGTTCTATTTGTCATTTCATTCGTGTTGTTATTTTGTTGAAATTCTGTAATATCGGTTCTCTGTTCGAATAGATGCGGTTATCGTCGATATTATGGATTATGTGGGGCGGTTATAATAACTTTGAACTTACTTCGTTATAATTCAGTTTGATTTGGAAAGTTTCTTATGATGGTGGATATAGATGGTGGTAAAGTATTCGATATAAAGTTGAAAAGGATTTAGTTTTCGAAATTCTTTTAATTACATATTAATTGAATTATAATCTTTAACGTGACTACTATAATCTGTTTAATAACAATAAGGGATGTAGTTTATTGTACAATCATGCCATCATTAAGGTAAATTCTCATATAAGACTATTGTGTAAGGTAGTTTTATAAAGTTCAAGATGTCATACGAATCTACTTTCTATACCTGTTTTAAACGAAAATAGAAGACATTTCGTATGGTAGGTAGGTTGTTTGTTGAATTTCTATATGTCTGGAAATTCGTACCTATTTTATCAAACATGATTCAACTATTGAGTTAGAAATTATGAATAGGTTCGTTTGTCATATTCATATCTGCCTACAAAATTCATCACGACTATATAGTGTTGTGAGAGAAAGGTGAAAGTTTAATAGTTTGATATATACGAGAGTTTCATAAATTGTTCAAAATACAGGGTAAATTTTGAATCAAAATTCCTTTTTTTATAGTGGCAACATCAAGTTGTATATAGCAAAAAAATATTGTAAAAAATTTGTTTGAAAGATGACACCCCTTCGATAAATCTCAAGAGCAGAACTGTACAGTTTTGGTCTTAAGATTTATCGTATGGGGGGCTTGAGCATTGAATTTGGATGTGTACGAATTGAAAACACGCAGTACACGTGAATTTAGCTCGAACTTTACTAGTGCAATTATGTAAATCGGCGACATGTCGACTTACATACAGATCTTACAACTATAATTTTCCATTTTAGTCATCTTAATTACAATAATAGAATAAAATTAAATTTAATTAACACGAACATTTTTCAATATCTATTGATGTAAACTTTCAAACATATTTCCTTTTGACAAACTTTCCAGTAACATTAATTAAATCTCAAACTTAATAACAATTATCACTATCGATTTTTACCCCGAAATGACCTATGGACTTTATAACAGGAGTGAAAAAAAATCATGATGGACAATTCTCGTGAATTAAAAGCAAAAAAAACACCAATTTTCATTTTTATAAGCGTACCTGTCAATTTTCAAAGATGTAAGTAGCTTATAACTAAAAAAAAATAGACTAGATTTGTAATTTTGAATGAACTAAATTTGAAGACTTGTCTAGAGATTGATCAGTTGATTGAATATTTGAAATGAAGGATGGGTGATGATAATAGACAATAAAAATCTCTCAGGTGTTGTGTAAATATTTGTCCACTTCATTACAATTGAGTGCATAAAAGCGAACTTTCCTGTGTATTCAATGAAGGTCCGGTCTGGTTAGTGAATAAACATGGCATTATTAAGGTTCGAGCAAACACCAATATTAGCATACAAATTAAGATAGAATGCAATAATTCGATTGCATATTAGACAATGACATAATATTAAAATTGTTGTAAATTTCGCTTCAAAAGAAAAGTGACTAGCTTTTCCATTTAGACGAGATATTCTCAAATTGTATTTAATGAAATGATGCGATATTCATTGGTAATGTCGCATTTAAATGAGACAAGACTGACAATTTCATTTGGGACAAACATAAAAACACACTCAAAGTCCTGTATCTGTCTTACAGATCTGTGTATCTTTCTATCCTTTCGTTCCACTCATTTTCATTAATGCTTGTATACAATGGGGAGAATAGAAGAGACGAGTTTATATAGTAGTGAATTTTAAACACTGTAGTATATTGTTGAAAATATCCGTCCGACTATTACATTCAGTCAACATTTGTATTATACACACACACAAGGATATCTGGCAAAAATTACAGATTGAATAGAACCGGATTTCGGGCCAAGACAAACAGGAAAGAAGAGACTATTAATTTTCAGAAAATCAACTGTTTTTGGGATGGACTAGCAAATTTATGATTTATATTGATAGATAAGAGTGAAATTTACTTGAATACTCTAATTTCGAAAATGCAACATTGCATCATTTTTGACATAATTGTATTAAAAATAGTCGAGTTGTACGTAGAAGATGGATCACACTTTGATATGATGAGGTCGGTCGCTTAATATAAATGCACTCAAGTAGACGAGACTAACGTATACGTGTGTGTGTGTCTATAAGGGATGATTGATAACACACCACCAATTCGACTGGCTTTCGGCCAACATGTAGGAAATATTTTCACGTTCCTGCTACTACTACGCTAAAGATGACAAGATTAATGTAAAAAAAGTGATTGTAATTTATATTAATTTACAACAAATATCGAGAAAATTTAATTAATTTGTTGTTTTTCAGTTTATTATTATCGATATAATAGAAAATATGGTAGTTGAATGTTTAAATTCTATACAAAATTTGAATATGTATGTGCTATGTAATTGTCAAACCGCAGTTCATGTTAATATCAAATTTATCTTCAAATGTTGGGCGAGGAACGTCAAATTAAACATTGAAATTTGAACGAAGTTTTAATTACATTGTTCGATGATATTGCAATTTATGGATAATATGATTGTGTAATTGTAGTGGCGACCACAAATATTATTATGCTGTTAATACTAATCTTTATCTAGTAAATTAATTATAAATTAACCAATCTAATTGTGATAATTTTGAATTGTACACATGGAGGAATGGGTGACTTTTTCCACAAATCTTTCGTATGAACAGCAACTTTAACCAACAAGAAAATGAAATTTGATACCCCCTTTACCCCACTGTTGCCTTCGTCAACATCTACACATACCACCCCCCTTTCAGTACTAAAAGTTTTCTTTATATTCCCTTCAGAGTGAACTCTAGCGCGATGTTCATTACGCCAACTATTCTTTCGGACTGATGCGCCTCGGTATAGAATTGTACACACTAACACATACATATTTTACATAGATGTAAGTATATCTATATGTATTGGAGTTTTCTTTTGTGAAGTTTCATCGAACATTCTCTTATTGCTTCTTTTTTTTTTTTGATTCACTGAAAACAGTGTAATTCTTTTAAAGGAGCTTATCGAAAATATGTTTCTGTTACTTAAAGGCGTGCCACATTCACCGAAAAGGAGATTTAAAATCGTGTTTGAATTTGTCCTGGTGCAAAGTGTATATTGTTTGTTTGTCGTGGGATTGTCAACATATGGACAGGCATCCGATTTTGATGTTATTGTAACCGGTATAAAATTTTCTTTCCAGTTCACCTCGTTCAACTTGTATGCCAACAATAGATTCCATTCATTCATACACTTTTAGACGATTACACGTTTTTATCACATGAGTGAATAAACAAAAATCGTTGATTTTATATTACATCTCTATTAATGTTTAAATGTAGAAAGTTTCCATTTGTTTTGTGCCGGATTTGAAAAAACAAACATTGCTAGGTTTTGACATTGCTTCTTGATATCTGAATTTGTTTTGGTGCTTTTTATTGTATAATATACGTGGTTGAATTATTTTTTTTTCTATCCTGAGGCAAACACACTTTGGAAATTAATCTTGAAATTACATTCGCACTCATTTTCTGCTGATGCTTTCTCTTTTTAGTTAGCTTGTTCTCGTTTTACTGAACGAACTTATTTTATTGCCAAAGGCAAGACAGATTTTCGCTTCATATTAATTACAAAAACTTTTTGTAAACTGGAGGCTGGTGTCGCAAGTAATTTTCGACGAGTCGAATTACCACCCTCCTTCAATAGATTCACACAAAAGGGTACAGATAATTCAACTATACCAATATAACCCCCATCTTTTGTTGAATAACAAAAAAAGAAAATTAAACTTGACTAAATCAATTAGTGGTTATTTTTATAAAATGAACGATGACAATGTTGGTAGTCTTGTCGTTATAGATATGTCAGTTTTGTGATGGATATGTTTAATATTGATGGCTGTGCTGCTATCACCTGTGTCGGCTATATATAACGAGCATTAAATTCACCTTCGCCACCCTATTTTATGTTAATAATTTTATGGTTGAAAAGAACATTAAAACTACATTACTAGCAAAAAAATCTATCTTTGTGCTACAAGGGTAGTTTCACCTTCACCCCCATATCGACTATATGGACCGTTTTATAATTTACTGCTCAATGCACTTTAGCGAACGATTACCGAATTGTTTTATGAGGTGAAACTATTCGAGTGCCGCTGAACATGCCTTTTAGTTCTCATGAAAACTCGACAGTTTCTGTTGCCACACAATATATAATACACATTTAAACACTAAATTATCGTAAAGCTTTTAATAAAAATTCTCAACGAACTTCCACAAGTCCCAATAAGGTCAATGGAAAAAAAAATACTATAACAAAGTTTCGATTTCTCTTTTACAGATAAATGACGACATTTGTTATCAATTCGTATTCGTTCAACGTATTTTCCGCACTTTTCTCTAAAGCCAAATGGCAAGTGAACGAGATCTGTATAGTCATCGGCATCCAGAAGGCTACATTGTAGTCAATGTATCAAAATAAGATTCAACTTGGAAATAAGAAAACGAATTAAATAGTTCCACAATGAATGAAGATTCATTCGATACAAGTGTACTAAAAAATTGCTCGAATTATTTAAATACCGTTTTTTGTTCTTTTAATATAAGCATTAGCTTGTGCTTTTACAATGTAAGCGAATACGATTTCCATCTACATAAAATTTCCCGCATCGGACTACATATCCGGCAGCTATCCTGAGCAAACCTGACTAACTCAATGAAGTAGACCAAACATAAAGTAGATGAGACAGGCAGGCGATTTTACAAAATAAAATTGGTCTACTTATTTGAAATTCAAAATGATTCAATCACTTTCATCCATCTTTTATTATTATTATTATTATTATTATTATTATTATTATTAAAAGATAATCGATTTTGTTTGACATTCGCTGATGAAAAATAAATAAATAAACGAATTTTCAGTATATAGCAAACATATTTGTCTATTTATCATCATCGATAAGCTGAAATTTGTCGATTCAACAGAAAATAGATCAAGTTCGTTTTAATAAATATCGACCACATTGTATAAGTTGGTGGTGAGAAGAAGAAGGTGGTAGTGGCGCCGGTTATCCTGTAAACTATCTAGACTTAACGGAAACTAAGGTATAGATGAGGTGGTTAGAGAGACTTGTGCAGAGTTTGCCATTTGCTAGCCAACTTGTGTTAGAGATAAATATGTTGAATTGGTCCAATCAACAATTTCTTATATTGTATGTAGATCCTTATTCGATTCTATTTGGCGGGGGAAAACAAGCATTGAAACTGCTTGAGCACCCCCCATGAGTAACATTAAACAAGATAAGCTGGAATTTATTGGAAGACTATAGAATATCAAAACTAATTTTATTGATAAAACTTTGACGTATATCACTGAACGAGAAATAAGGGCAAACAAAACAAAACAAGAAAACAGAATCTTATTTTCGATCGAAATTAAGAAAATTGAATTGTCCACATACATAAATGCTGTTGTTTTCAACGAAATTGACACGTATACATAAATCATGAGATATAATTTTGGTAAAAGCAATTGAAATAAATTCAAGCTTCTCTCGTAAAGGTGGCACCTGTTGATTGAAGATAATTCCAACGAATATCTTTATTATAATCCGTATAATGTATGTTATTTGAATGATAATGGAGAAATTCAATTTCTTTAAAATTCATCTGAATCGTACAAGTAAACAAGTCTGTTTTCCATATCATGATTATTCCCCAATCAATACGCAATTTTGGCTGTTTTTCGTACACAATTGTAATAATAATAATGAGAAACTCTATATTATCATGAAATTTAAATGAAACTCTATTCAACGGATGTAATTATTAAAAGTTAACTTTTACAGTTGAAATTATATTGAAAACATCCAGTTTGTAGTTTGTAAACAACATGTATAAAGGGGGGCGAAATATATTTCAATCGTGTATATTTTCTAAAGCTCACAACATTTAATGAAATATACATGGTGAAGGATGACTGGTAAATAATTTCAAATATACAACCTAATTAAAATGATTTCAATTTGATGTTGAATAAAAACAAGTATTTCTATATGGATAAATCTAACTTATGTAAATATGAAATAATAAATTTTCATTTACAATAAATTCTAGGCAGTGCAATAACATGGCAAGTCGGCACCTGGGGCAAAAACCTTTAAGAGCAGAAATTAAAAAAAAATATATGTATTTTACGACACAAAGTTCTCAAAACCGTAGTTAAAGATGACGCTCGAAGCATATGGAGATTCCATAAGAAAGTATAACTAAAAAATCTCGAAAACGATTCAAGATATCGAGATTGCATTACTCTCACTCGATTTTAAATACGATTCTACACCTCGCCAACCCTATAAATATTTGAAAAATCGACGGAATTTGCCGATAATTTGGAAAATTCACGTTTTCGCACTGAAACAATGGTGTTCTTGAAACGAACACATCTCTTTCTATAGTTAATAAAAGAAATTTTAAAATATACAGGGTGCTTGGTCTAAGTATGGTGAGCTCTAAGAAACTCCTATTAGTCGACGAGCCATTCGAAAAATATTTTAAGGATTTGTAGGAGCGTCCTTAAAGAACATGTCAGCAAAATTAGAGCCTCGTAGATCATTTGAAAGTTGGTCAAAACATGCTTATTTCTGACGATGTAGTGATTTTCAAAAAAAAAAAAAAAAACTAAACACCCAAAACGACTTAGAATGACTTTAGGATCCTCCCAAATTTGATTTTTTTCGTTTTTCTCCATTTTATTCTGGAACAGGTGGAAATATTTCGTATTTTCTCTGGAATACAATGGAGAAAAACGAAAAAAATCAATGTTGAGAAGGTCTCTGAGTCATTTTTAGTCGTTCTGCGTGTTTTGTTCATTTTTTAACATTGCGACATTGTCCAAAACGATCGTTTTTTTGACCAACTTTGAAATGAGTTACGAGATTCTAATTTTGCTAAAATGTTCCCTAGGGACTCTTCTACAAATCCTTAGAATATTTTTCGAATCGCTCGTCGACAAATAGAAGTTTCTTAGAACTCACCATACTTAGACCAAACACCCTGTATAGGTAGATAGAGGAAAGTTAACGCCATTTCTCTAGGCTATTCCCGATTTAATTTCTTTTTCTGTTTTTTCATAACAATCCAAAGTAGTCCAATTTTTCTAAATTATGAATGTAAATAACACAGCAGGTATAGTCTTGACTCTCCTGAAAAAGAAAAAAAGAACTAATCACGTCCTTTCAAGTTTCTGGGCCTTGCTTTAGAAATTTTATAGCAGATTTGATGAAAATTGGTAATTTAAACAAACTTGTCTGTAAAACAAATCTCTAAAATTGACTAAAGTCTCTGCATTTCCTTCTATTTTATAACTCAGTAGCATGATTTGCTAAGAAAACTGGTGCCTTAGAATAATATTATTTAAAAATGTAAGCATAAATTAGAAAATTGTCCTCAAAAAGTGATAAAACAGGCTCCCATATTGAATGTCGCCTCTCGGACTCAAGATCTCAGGGGTGAAACACCATCGCCACACTTTTACTACGCTTCTGAATCACTTTTTGTATTACTTTTAACAGATTCAAAATATCGAGATTGCATTAATCTCATTCAATTTTAAATACGATTCGACACCTCGCCAACCCTATAAAAATTTTAAAAATCGATCGAATCTTCCGATAATTCGGGAAATTCACATTTTCGCACTGAAAAAATGATGTTTGCGAAACTAATATATCTCTTTGTATATGTAATAAAACGTATTTTAAAATAGATAGATAGATAGAGGAGAGTTAAAGTCACCTAGCTAGGCTATCCCTGATTTAATTTACTTTTCCATTTTTCGAAAACCAGCGTCCAAAGTGGGCCAATTTTTCTAAATTATAAATTTATATTTATAAATAACACAGCAGATATGGTCTCGACTCTCCTGAAAGAAAAAAAAAGAACCAATCAGGTCCTTTTAAGTTTCTTAAATTCGCAAAGAAAGAAGGAGGATGTGTTGGCCAAAAATAGAGCTTGACATTCGATTAAAAATGACACAAAATCACCCTTCAAATTGTAAAATTTGCCAAAAAGATGATGATTTAAGACAATAATGTCTCAAGATTAAATTCAAAAATGCTCATAAAAAATGGCCAAGTATTTGGGCCTTGCTTTACAAATTTACAACAAAGTTGATGAAAACTGATAATCTAGAAAAGCTTGTCTGTAAAACAAGTCTCTAAAATTGACTAAAATCTCTACATTTCCTTCTATTTTATAACTCAGTAGCATGATTTGCTCAGAAAACTGGTGCCTCAGAAGAAAGTTATTTTAAAATTTAAGCATAAATTAGAAAATTCTCCTTAAAAAGTGATAAAACAGGCTCCCATATTAAAAGTCGCCTCTCGGACTCAAGATCTCAGGGCTGAAACAGCATCGCCACACCTTTACTACGCCTCTGAAACATCAATTTATCATAGGATGGTTTTCATTAAATGATCATTAAGTATGATTATTATGCTGGATGAAATTTAAAGGGATCTGTATTTCTTGCACTCGCCTCACTCTAGTTACGACTCTGATTCTAGTAGAGCAATATCTATAATTTTATCACATAAATTCAGCTTTTCTACGGAAATCACCAAAAATCTATCACATGCTACACATAAGAGGATCATTATGAGCCAATTGGATCTATAGTATAACCTATGATATATAGCTACAATGATGATAGCTTAAACCTTAAACAATACATCACTAGTGGATGGATTTTAGTAAAATTTTCTGAATATATTGCCAAGGGAAGAAGGGTGGTGTGTCTCTGTGTGTGTGTGTGTGTGTGTACGTGCGGCGCGACAACACACCAAACTACCCTCTCTCTACTTTCCAATTTGCGTCCATCAATCGAGACCAATCTCGGCGAGTGGATTACTGGGAAATGAAATTTACATAGGCTTTTGAATGTTGTCTGTATATGAGGAAAATATAGTGGGAATCATCTCAATGTTACTGATCATGACAATGATAATGACGTTGATGATGATGATGATGATGATGATGATTGTAGATGTGACTCCTTGATAGTAGACGCTGGTGTCGTGCTAGACTAATCAACATGAGACTGGAACATTCGAAATGAATCCTTGATTGAATTTGGTAGAGCATCGGGCTCGATCTATCTGTAAAATAAATTACAATTTCTCCCTTTTCTCAGTGAATATTGTATGAGGAAAAATTATAATTTTTTTTTCACTCTAGAGTCTCTTCTCGACTACGAAAATTTCTTCGACCCTCTCTTTAATATTTCCGCCAGCATATTTCTGTGCATGACAGGTTTTTCATTTTTCGAATAGAGACAGAGAAGCTGTTTTCTGCTCATTTGAAATTAGTTACTATGTTTTTCTTTCTTTCATTTAGACAAATTTTTAATTGAATATTTATGGAAAATAAAATGTGACTTCTTTGATTCGATACACGAGTGTATACACTGTGAAATTTAAAACATATTGACAAAGTCCTAAATGCATTTATTTACTAACCTGTTTTAATCTGAGATGCAGCCATGCGAACTAACGCTTTCAACAAACAGTTGGTTGAACAGTAAACATTATAGTAACGTATGTATGTACTCATGTACACTTTTCATATACATTTGTATATATGAGCGATGGGTGTACAAGTAGTGGTCAAATTAGGGAAAAAGTAAACTCTACTACAATGTGCACAAACATCAACATTAATGTTGCTTTGTGCGTGTTCTATCATCCATTTTCACACTGGTTGATATTTACCTTGATCGGATAGACGTTAATTCAGGTCATTGATTGGGCGAAATGGATAATTCAAAATTGTAAGCAATTATTTGTAATTCACAGTAATCATGTTGAGGATCTATCGAAAACTTGAGATGTTCAGAATAGAGAGAAACAATGGTATTTCTAAGCCATACGTAGTTGATAGTCGAACACAATTTAGAATTTTAGATAACTATAAAGCTTAGGTAAGTTAATTCTGTAATTATTGTTCAAAATTTCTAATCGAGATTGTAGCCAATAACAAATTAATAAATTATTCGTGTAAAATTCAACAAAATAAACGACGGGAATTTCTAAATCAATCTAATTACTTTAATGTCGCCACTGTTAATTTCTCACCAAACATTAATAAAGAATACTTAAAATTTTATCACATTTCTACTGTAGAGCGTTCCGTCTACAAGTCTACATCTTTGCTGACAGTCATAAAACTAATTCTCTTCTTAACTTTGTTTTATTTTCAAATGTCAGAAATATTCATTTCGTGTCTTTTAAACGCCAAATAAATTTAAAATTATACTAAAGAACTGCTGATCTACATGTATTTTAAATAAAAACACAAAACCTTCCGACTGTATACAGTTACTTTTATTCTTGTTGTGATTTTTGAATTCATTTAATTGGAAGACATTGAAGTGTCTTGATTACATCCAAAAGAAAGCTATAATTCGTGACATCTTTCTTCGTATTCACTGACAAGCACTCAATTTATTTTTCGTTAAAAGATTTGAAATGATGAAATTGTACAAAATCATCAAGTGTCTTAATAGATAATTAATTTAATAAAAATCAAGATATTTTTGTTATAATTTTAACAAATTAAATTAATGTATCGATCAATATATAGGTGGTATAGGGAAATTCGGACTATTCTAACGGAACTAATAGCCCTAATCTGGATGTACTATATATTATTACAAAGCCATGCGTACTATTCGGCCCTTAAAGTTCAATCAGTTATATTCATTTAGTAACATCCGGCTATGTTCGTATATTAGCCATAATTAACACTGAATAACATTGTCAATGGCGACCACTATCAGGACAACATTCTTCCTCAGGAATCTATCTGTAAAGATGTTTTAACTCTGATTTTTTAACAAAATATCAATGAGATCGTTCTGTTATATAATCCAAAGAGCATAAAATTTAAATCGCAGAAATCTCTTTCAATTTATTAAAGTACTGAAAGAAATCCTAAAGCATTGATTAAATATGCAAATCGACTCTGTTTACAATTCCAAAGCATTTGTAGGAGGCCGAGTGCGAATAACTATAGACTGTTATCAAGAAGGTTGAAGGGGGAAGATCAATGTTTCGGGTGGAGCCTTCAAGATTTTATTTGCTTGTCCATACACATGATTCATTAAGAAAAACGTTATCAAAACCGCAATTTTATTGATTCTGATTCTTTTATAATCAATTATTGGATAACTTTTATATTAACGCATATAAAAGCATCATTTATCATTAGATCAATCGATTCGTGATAAAACATTCAACTGATAGTAAAAATATGTCTATAAATGGATATAGCTGCATTTTCGTCAGTTCTTTGTAAAATAAATAAATAAATAAATAAACATATATTAAATTTAAAATATATTTTCAAGCTACTTTGTTGGTTCCTTTTTTTTGTTGTTGTTATAGACAATGAACTGGGGATATGCTGGTTTTCTCTAGAGGGAACCGACGGGACTCTATAATATAAAATGACAGATCCCATTATTTACTAAAAAACAACAACACAAACCCAGTAAGAAAAGAGAAAGGAAAACGATGTTATTTTAGACCTTACAAACACCCCCAAAAATGTAGTCAACTCTCGCTTATATGATGCTATTTATTTACATCTATACCAACTTATTTGTCTTTACGTAATCATTTTACGTAATACACAAAAATCATCTACCAATTAGACTAATTTGAATTTCCACAAGATAAACGTTCTATTGAATAGTTGAAAATTGTTTTGATGATTAGTAAACAAGATAGTTCAATCTATGATGACCGATGGTGCAAAATACCATCTATATATACTATAAGGCTTCTCTTTTGTAAACATATATATATATAGATAGATTGATCGAGTGAGAGAGATATATATGTAGTGGAGCTAATCAAGTCCAATCAGGCTCGGTCCATCAGATCCATTAGCCACCCCCTTCGTGTTTGTGCACAAACTCCAATACTAATTGAGAGTACCGTCCACGTTGAAATATCCATTTGTAAACGGTACAACCAAGCCATACCGTTTCTCTCTTTACTAATAGTAGTCTATAATTTTGTATCTGTGTGTGTGTGTATTTGTTTTGTTATAATGATGATGATGATGATGATGTTAAAATAAAGTAACTCTCTAGTATTATGTTCTTGTTGTTATTGTAGTAGTAAAGACAAGTATATATACTACAATACATTGTTTCAACGTTGAAAGCTTTACAGTAAAAGGGGCAGAGAGCCTGTCGTCGTATTTAATTACAAAATATCTAATTTTGCGACCTTACAAGGAAATCGGCCATGATGATTTTATGATGTTGTAAAACAGTAAATAGGACTGGTACTAATGCATTTATAACAAACACAAGACATAATTTTCCTACAAGCAGCATTTACATCAAGTACATAGAGACAAACACAATGATGACGACGACGATGACGACGATTTTATTGATAAACAGCTTAAACAGTTTATAGTTTGTGTTTATATTGTCCAATATTTTACAAATTTACAACCGAATTCACTCTATTTGTTTCAAATACGTTCTAGATAAGATTTTAGTGCATGAATTGCAAGCTAGGTAATGTTTATTTTATTTGAGATATGTGTACTTGCTCGTTTGATAAACTGAATTAATCGTAAGTATACATACACATATACAGACATCAATGTTGAGTCTATTTTCCGCTGACATAAGCACTTACGTGCATTAGATTAGAGATGTGGCCTGTAGCGGTTTCCGATTAATATTGCTCCCTTTAGGTCATGGTTGAAACAACTTGCACATTAACAACCGCTGCTACATTCACATACAAAATCGGAAACAAACGGATATGATTAAACCTACTGATATATTATTCTATATCATCTATATGTCGACTACATACGTACACTGGCGGCCATAAAAAAGACACCACTTTTTGTGTGGCTGTGTAAAACAGGCTTATGAAGGCGGCCGTTACAATGTAACAGAATCTTAACAGGTGAGAATTTGAGAAAAAAGATATAAATTCAATCAGAGGATGAGGGTGCCATTTTGGAGACCACTTCTTGTGTAAAACAGACTTATGAGGCCGGTAATCATAATGTAACAAATTCTTAACAGGTCCGAATTTGGGAAGAAAGATATTCAATCAGAAGAATGGGATGGGATTAGGGATGCGATTTTGGGTATTTACTTGAATAGAAAAATAGATTCTAAAAATTTGCTATGGCTGAAACTGGCTCCAATACCTCTTACTTACCCACATTCTTAACCTCACGAGAGAAACAACCTGACTCACACTAACGAAACAATGTGATATTCTCGCTCAAGACTCTGTCTCTTTTATCTGATAGCTAGTGTACACTCACGAGCACATAAAAGGGACCACTTAGTAAATTATAACTTTCTCTAAAGACGGTGGTTCTATAAATTTGCTATGGCTACAACACTCCCTACCTCTTCACCTTCTTCCGTGGATGAGAGAAAGAGCCTAACTTGAACAAACCGAAAAATATGATCTTCCTCGCTCAAGAGTCTGTCTCTTTTATGTGCTCGCGAGTGTACATACATTTATAATTTTGATAAATGCAATTTCCATTGGTAGACTGGCAAACTTTTTTGGCCTAGGCAATTATCTACTATGAAAATTGGCCTTCAGTAAAACAATAATAATCATTTTTAATTTCAACCATTATTAGTATCATCCTTTAACTAACACGGTGGTAAATCTTTCATCAATAATTAAGGGTCAATAATACAGATCTACCATATCCAGACCCGGTGCTATATCTTGCGGAACTCTATGCAAAGTAACATAAAAGGACCTTCTCTCATAGAAAAACTTTAATTTACTATAATTGAATTATTTGTTGGTTTCAAGAGTCTACAAAAGAGAAAGTCGTTTTGCTGCTGCATCTAAAAAATGTTCGAAGTAGAGAGAATTCAGGTCTGAAACTTAATAAAAGTGCCTTAATGTCCTTTCGTCAAAAAACTGGAGGTTAATAGTCAAAATATCTTAAAATCTAAAACTAAAGATGAGAATGTGGCTGAAAAATTGACTAAACATTTTCTATATTTTATTCTCACCACGATTTAAAAGTGTAGCTCACTGTATTTAGATGATTTGAGCACAATTGTCCTAAAATCTTGATAAGTAGGTAGACTGGCATTTCTCTGAAAAATTAACTTAATGTGGCCTCTTTTTATAATTCAATGACAAATTCGCCTAAATGTAACAATTTTAGTACAAGGACATTTAAAAAATGGCACAATTTTGTATTTTTAAGTTCAAGAACAAAATTCGATTAAAATTGACGAGTTCAGTTGAAAAATTTACTAAGTTTAAATAAACCTCTCACTTTTGACAATTCGATAACAAAATTTGTTAAGAATTATAATTTAGAAGAAAAATGTTCATAAACCGTAATTAAAAATTGAGAGAGCAAATCAAAAATCGATTAAAAATACTTTTTTAACAAATCATTGCAAAAACATACTTTATAACAATTACATATTCAAACCCAGACTAAACGTTAATAATTTAGCTCCATAATAGATTAAAGTTTCTAAGTTGTCTCCTTTACAGTTTAATTGTTAGCAAAGTTTATCAAGTATTGATAATTTGTAACGAAAGTATTTTAGTTATTGAACATATGTTAAATGACATTGAGTCGTAATTTTGGCATCCCTGTGAAGTGGCGCCTTCAGGTATTGCCTGAGTTGTCTGAGCGCTAGAAACGACTCTAACTTTAAGTACACTTACATGCTTTGATCGTCATCAAGATACATACTTAACATAAATAAGTTGCATAACAAAAAACACAAAACGAGAAAATGAAGTAGTCAAGAAGCATTTTTTTAAATTCTGCCATTGATAATTGCAATATGTTTGATACTATGGAACGCCTATTAGTTGACTAGTGATTTGAGAAATATTTCAAAAGTTTCTAGGAGGGTCTCCAGAGATCATGTTAGCGAAATTAGAACGTCGTAACTCATTTGAATATTTGAAAGAACACTCGTTTCCGGCAATGTCGCGATTTTTACCGACTAGCTGCACACATAAAATGACCTAGAATGAGAGGGTTTTAGAGTCATTCTTAATCGTTTCACGTGTTTAGCTCGTTTTTCAAAATCACAACGTTGTCAAAAACGAGCGCTTTTTTCCAAATGAGCTACGATATTCTAATTTTGCTCAAATGTTCTCTAAGGACTCACCTCCAAATTCTTAGAATAACTAATAGGAATTTCATAGTATCGACCATATTTAGAACAAACACCCTGTATAGACTGAGTATTGGATGGTTAGTAATTTCAACACCCAACAACCCAACCCTATTACTATTAAACAAGTCTCATCTAATCCAGGAAGCTAGTCGAGCGGCTTTTGGGGATTTCGTTGAAAATTCTTGAGCATAAAACTGCCAAAGGTTTAAAACAACACTATTGTTTAACTACTACACAAACAACAACAACAACAACAACAAGAACAGTAAAGGGAGATGGGAATAAGAGACTAGATTGTGACGCTAGAGTGGTTATAAACCGTGCTTGTTTAAATTACGATTAACTGAATCAATTTGTTGTTATAAAAACTTATTGCTTATAATGAAATAAGAACAGAGATTTTGGAACGATCTTGTAAAGTTAATTTTAAGACGAAATTGTTGAGTTTAACAATGTCTTTTAATTGATGAAAAACAAATTTCAATTAGAATAAAAGCTATTTGTATTAATAGAAATAAAGTGCGGATTTTTCCAATTGAACCAGACACGTATCCGATAATGGAAAAACATCTCTTTCTTACCAACCTACACAAACATATACGTTTATCGCTTTTTTTTTTGTTTGAATTTAAGGAATGAAATCTATGTGAAATTAAACTGTATCGTCACTTACCTGATTTATAGGATAGAGTAGAGATAAACGAGTTAAATGGGTAGGAGTGAGTTTCAAGTGCACCACCTATATGAGTGAATCAAGTGGATACACTTTGTGCCCTGATTCGCCTCTTTGTTTATTAACAAAAAGTTTTATGCGAATATTATGAGACTTTATACTGTGTTGCTGTTCACTTTATACCCAACTCTCTCTCTTATATGATACACTATTAAAATTAATTTACATACTAGTTCACAGTTGAAGTACTTTCAACTTGAATATGCCGCTTTTGTTTTATTTCTTCAAGATAAGCATAATACGTACATTAACCATTTTAATTTTATACAAGTTTCTAGATTCTGATGTGTAAATAACAAATTTACAACGGTTTTCACGATTCTCAGGTAATCGTCAACAACCATAAATTACATCTTTAGCTTTTAGAACGATATTGAGGACATAAATAACACTTTATAAGGAAATACAACTAAACAAACACTAGATATAAAAGACAATTTCAAAAGTGGTAGTGGTGTGGAAATATGATAATAATAATACACACTAACACCTAATTAAAATATTATCACAATAACTGCAGAAATCCTTGGTTGAATTTCTAATTTTCTCATTTTTCTCTTTTGCAAGATTCCACTTTTGAGAGGCTTTTTGATATCCCTTTTTCTTGGCACTCAACAAACTCATTTACATTTATATTTAATAGGTCACTGTTTAATTCTTTTATTGCCGTTGTCCCCTTTTTAATATTCTCGTACAACGTTGACGTTTAAACGTTTAAATTTTACTCGACTCTATCATGATATTGTGGGTAATTGATTTTTATCATATCCAACAGATTTATGTTAATTTAGACGATCTCGATTTTAAATTACTTTCTTTTTAGTCATGAATTTTTTTCTTCTTTTTCATCACTGTAATGTTTCCAGTTTTGAAGCATCAAACAATCGATCATCAAAGTTTTAATAACAACATAACGTACGAATTTCTATACTTTGTCGCCTTCACTCACTCTACTATCAAAATTTTTATAGTTTAGTAAGTCTCTAGGGTGTCAATATCAATCAAGCAAGTCCAACTTTTGCATGATAGTGAGATATATGAAGTGAATAGAAAAACAACTACAATTCTGTTGGTTATTGTAGAAATAGTATAGTCAACTTTATTCTCGATAGATTCACTTTTCTCCCTATAGCGTGGTCTTTACGTTAAAATAAAATTTCCTCATGTTATGGTCAAGTCTTTGCGATCGATAAGAGGATTGAAAATCCTCTCGTATCGCATTATTCACTTCATCTTATTACTTGTTAACATCATCTATATACGGACATCATATTTCACTGATATCAAATAGAGAAATGAAATTCTAATGTAATTTTTTTTGGTTGCTATCTATATGAAAAAAAAGAGTCACATTTTGTGTAAACGATTCATGAAATTCATATTGAAACAAACGTTGTTCCTTTATTGCACATTCATATGTGCATTAAAGCGGAAATTTTATACAACATAATTGCTTTCGTCTATTAGCCTACAACATTCACATCATTTATTAGGATGTAATTAAATATCCGTATAATGAATGAAACTTTAACAACATTGTTGGAATATACAAAGAAAAATTCGAATACAATACAAAAAATTCTAAACTAATTTCGTTTGACAACATCGTAAACTAAACAATAGGCTGTATTAACATTTTTAATTGTCAAATACAAGTACAAATAATATAAAAAGATTGGACAAATGCTTTTCAACTATGATAATCAATCGAAATTTAATAAATTTATATAAAGACAATATTATTGTGCCGGTTGTCGTTCGCTATTATTAACTACCACAGCCATTAACGTAATTGATTATTATGCTTTACAAAACATTGTAAATAAATAACAATGACACGTGTCAAGTAGACGATGGTAATTTAAATTAAACAAACGGTGTTGCAATACAATACAAATTTTCAGTACCTACAATCGGTTTTATAACTACAACTTTTCCAAATGTAGTTCGATATTTTGAGTTGTATTTAAAATTATTAAATTATTTATTATAAAATGAAACCCTCTATAGTGGACACTCAAGGAACTGGATGAAAGTGTCCATTCTAGAGAGGTGTCCATGTCGGAGGTGGCATTTTTTTTTTTAAATATTTGCCACTATAATACCATGATCGTGAAAGTAGGTAAAATTTCCAACATTTTCATATCAATCAATAGACAAATTAATCAATTTTAAAAGCTGTATGGTAAATAATAAGTGAAATAAATCACTTAATTGTCAAAATTTTCTTTTAAGCGAGCATTATGTCCCCCTTTGCATTATCTTTCTAAAATCAAGAGTATGGTTCTCTATCTTTAAAATTTTGCACGCCATTACTACTCAATTTTTTTAAAAAAATTGCTCCAGTTGTGGGAAAACTAACAAACATATCGGGAAAATTCTTGAAGATCGTCAAAGCTCTTTTAATTTTCTATCTAAATCACTTAATAGATATTTAAAATCAATAATATTGGCTATTTCTTAGCTGGTTATGTAGAAAAATGTACAAAAAAACAGGATCCAATTATTTTTTTGCGTCACTCAGAATTTTATTACATTTTTCTTAAATAAAAAGCTTTAGGATATGCACCTTGAAATGCTCTACCCAACGCACTTTTATTATTCACAATATCTTAAAAAATAAGCGAAATATGGATGTTTAAAAATTGGCAATTTTCGTAAGCCGAATCAAGTAATAAGTGAAAACCCCCTTAAGATTGTCCATTATAGAGGAGGATTTTCACAGTTCGGTAATAATAATCCTTAATAAAGGGTGTCCACTTTAGAAGGGTGCTTACATAAAGTATACTTGTCAGGGGATACCAAGACTAATGAAAAAGTGTCCATTAAGAGGGATGTCCATTATTTAATTCTTAGATTGAAGAGAGTTGGATCAATTGAAACTTATATTGAAAATAGTAAATTTTTTTTAATTATTATTGTATATGGTCTCAATTCAGTTAAAATTAGGTGTATTAATTAATATTTTCTGAAATTTATTATATTCTTCTGAAATACATTTGACCAATCTGAAATACAATTAACGATTTCTGAAATACAAATCTGTTACTTTCTGAACTACTGAAAAAGGTGTAGTTCTGTGTACGTTTAATTGAGGGACAATAGTAATGGAAACAAATTAAAAAAAAAAAATTCTCTGCCACTTGGAATTTTATCACATTTTTCTTAAATGACAAGCTTTAGGACATGCAACTTGAAATGCTCAATACAACATACTTTTATTATTCACAATGTCTTAAAAAATAAGCGAAATATGGATGTTTAAAAATTGGTAATTTTCGCACGCCGAATCAAGTAATAAGTCAACATTGAAGAGAGTTGGATTTAACTGAAACTTATATCGAAAATAGTAAATTATTTCTGTGTTTTTTTAATTATTGTATATGGTCTCAATTCAGTTAAAATTAAGTATATAAATTAATCTTTTCTGAAATTTATTTTATTTTTCCGAAATACAATTCACCAATTTGAAATACAATCATCGATTTCTGAAGTAAATCTGTTACTTTTTGAGCTACTGAAAAAGGAGTTCTGTGTACGTTTAATTGAGGGACAATAGTAATGGAAACAAATTAAAAAAAAATAATTGGAAAATATGAACAACGAGTAGCAAATCAGTGTTTTGTAGCTAATATAAAAGACAAAAACAGCCAATTTTATACTATTGAAATTGCTATCCTGTTGGCGCGCGCGTGTGCTACCCGAACAAATTGAATCCTCAAAGCGTAACGACACTGTACTGAGAAATAGAAGAAGAAGATGAAATTAGCTATGGTATATAGTAAGTTAGACAGATATAGCATGTGATTTTTGTTCTTCCTCTATGAATGGAGTTAATTAATTAGCTGTTCTCTGAGCCTTGTGACGTTCTCGTTTCATTGCAATCATGTTGCATGTAAATCCTATCCATGTAAATCAGAATCCTGCTACTACGAATAGGGGATGAGATAGATAGAGAGAGAGATAGAATGAGTGTTATTGTATGGAAAGGTTATTTACTGGGGTGGCGGTGTGTACATGTTGTCAGAGTCCAGAGATAAGCTACATGTTTAATAATCCACTCTGTGTATAGAGAGATGAAAATCCGATTTACGAAAATCGACATTAATTTGATTTTTTTTTTTGTTGCTAATCTATAAAAGTATTAATTTTACAAAAAAAAAAAACACACAACACTAATAATATTTCTGATTTATGTTATTATGTTAGCCGCCTTAATGTCTCCAATGAATTGATTTCCATCACACCAAATAAATTACGTTCACTTATGGTAATTTGCAATCAGTCGCTATTTTATGCTTCAATTGTCTACGCGGTGTGGCGGTTGCATATTTATGATTTAGACACCGTATTGTTGTTGAAAATGCAAAATCCCACATAGTTTGCTATCCGTTAGAGATATATACATATAGTATATAAATGTATATATACAGGGTGAGTCGGGAGGAACGTACCAAACTTCAGGAGTGTGTTGTACACGTGAAAATAATTTGAAAAAACTCATATATTGTTATCCGATTTTTATTTGTTTTCAAGTTAAAGACTTATTACAAAATTTTGTACTTCAACATTGTTTTAATCAGCGTTCTTGTATTAAATTTTCAAAAATATCGTCATTGTAAGGTTTCCAGGCCGTTGGATTGGTCGCGGTGGTCCTGCAAGATCTCCAAACATCACACCATTAGACTATTGTGGGGCTGGTTCAAAAATGAAGTATACAAAGTAAAAATCGACACTCGCGATATACTAATTCTACGTATTAGAAATACTGCAGCTATATTAAAGAAATGCTTGAAGCAATCAGAGGAGCAACTGGTGCCCTTCGTAAACGAAGCAGAAAATGTCTACAGGTCAATGGCGATATTTTTGAAAATTTAATACAAGAACGCTGATTAAAACAATGTTGAAGTACAAAATTTTGTAATAACTCTAACTTGAAAACAAATAAAAATCGGATAACAATATATAAGTTTTTTCAAATTATTTTCACGTGTAGAACACATTCCAGAAGTTTGATGCGTTCCTCCCGACTCACCCTGTATATATATAGTCTATCTTTATTTACAATTTTCAGATATTATAGTTGTCTTTGTCTATATTTCAGTTTATCCCCTGGCTCAATTAAGTACACCCGTCGTGTCAAACAAGACTAAACTTGACATGCAATCAATGGCCACGACAGGTTGTCGTCGGAATTATGGATTTTTCTTGACATTGGCGTGTAATTAAATCTCGACAGGCATATTTGAAAGGCAATTTGTACAAGTAGCGGAATCTTGCCAGGTTTATAAAGAGACACACACACACACACACACACAGACAGAACAAATGCTGATTCTACCACACCTACAACAATTTTCTGAATTTAAAATGGAATGTTAAATCAAATCATCCACTATTCCTTTCTACCCCTAGTAGTTTCTACATTCAAAACAATTTTCAATAATTTTTTTTTTTATATTAAACTTTAATAACTGTTATAGACATTTTGAAATAATCGAGTTGCGTAAAATGAACGTGTATGCTATTAAATTGTTGTATTTAGTTGTTCAAAATCCATTTTCACAAATCTGCAAATGTCAGTATTTATTCCATTCTATATTTTATTCGTTTATTTTAAATAAAAGCTGTAATCATTAGGGAGATATATGCATATTTAATTTAATTATAAAAATAATTGCTTAACTGACAACAATAGCAAAACTCTTTATTCCTTTTTCTTCAAAAAAAAAATCAATTTTACTCACTATTAAATTGATAACTACATATATGTATGAATAAATGTATGTGTTGAAATGAAAACCTGACAACATTCTACAGCCTACTGTTGGGAGTGTTAAACTCCAATTACTCCTTAGGGACGTTAGTAGCAATGCTACCAAGGGTTAGATATAGTAATATAGCTATATATACGTATAGTTGGAAAGAGAATGAAAAGAGATAGATATAAACAGCTTTTGAGATAAACGCTACTTTGAAGTGCGTTACTGAACTTTAACTACACACACTCCTAAACCTATTAAATTAAACTGTTTAAACAGTTTATAAAAAATGCAATTTCATGTCTCCAACTGGGAAACAAGTTTACTAAAGCTATATTTTAATTATATAACCGTATATTATCAAGTTGTAATTAAATCCAAATATATTTCATAAATATTGAGTTATTGCAAAATTGGTGGATGCGCCGGGTACCAATTTTTTTTTTCAATTGTAATTTACATTCTAACGGCTTGGTTTTAATTTAATAAGAAAATACAATGGACGTTGAAATGGCTCATTGCTGTTACTTTGTTGTCTTGAATTTCTAATATAACTAATCCTATTCAAGATATTTAGCAACGTATGTGCACAGTATACTGACAATGATAACACTAATTCCTAACAAAGTGTAAACAATGTTTCAAAAGTCGTTCGTACATTGGTAATTTGTAATAGAGTGGACAAATTCAATTATAAAATGGATAACAAACCAAATAATTAGTCGAACTTTACAAAATTGACATGAACACCAAGAAATAAATAAATAATTTATCCATGTGACTAATCCATAAACTAGTTGCACAATACATTTACAAACTAACTCAATTTTAATTGAAACCACAACGTTCCAGACTTGGCTTGTATATAATTTTGATTTCAGTTTATTCGGCTCGGCAAAACTAATTATTTATTCTATTCACATATTTTTTTTTTTTTGATCTGTTAATGAATCAAGATGTTTATCAAAGAAACACTAAAATAGAATATCATTGAAACAAACAAGAACAATCATCTAATTTGAATTAATTTCTGGTGGAGAATCTTGTAATTATAGGATTGTGTTATTGTTGTTGTTGTTGTTAATTTCTTGGATAATATTTCAGTGTCTTAAAAACAAATTAATTAGTTCATTAAAAAAGTACGCTCTAATTAGTAATTAGAAAATATGAAAAGAAAGAATTGTCGACAATAAAGTAATAAAAAGCAATCCCTATTGTCTCTTTTGGTCGTTAATTTTTGTTTTTTTCTGTTAATTCCTCTGGATGTTTTGCAATATTTTTTAATGTGGCATCTGTAGGGGTAAACGAATTATGAGCAATAATAAAAACGTTCACAATTATATGCTTGTTCTCAACTGGCCGACAATTTGCTAATTAAAACAACATAGGCATGAAAATAAAATAAAAAAAAAACCATTAAAATTAAGATTAATGTGGTGGTTTAATAATAAAATTAAAAATTTTTGAGGGAATTACTTTGGTGGTGGTGGATTGATATTGCTTGTTTCTAGCGACATAATTGATTACTCTAGTCAAGTTTTAATATAATTTATGTCATAATAATTAGCGAATGGTCGAACATGTTTGTACCAACACAGTCTTCTAGTTTTGCCACGACACCTGCTCCCGACACTTGACAGCCACCACCACCACTACCACCAACACAGTCAATGGAAATCCCTATACAATGAAGCAGCTTCGAAGTTTTATTACTAACCACATAAATCTTTGTTTAGTGTTTAGTCACGCAAAACAACTAAACATTTCGAAGGAAATACGAACAACGTAACCGAAGAAAGATTGCTTCTCATTAGAATACATGTGTGTGTGTAAAAACAATTTTTTTTCGGTCGTCGAATTAAAGGTATAAGTACTCGACCTTGTTTCGAACACTAATTGAAACAAAAAATCAAACTAACTGTACTTAAGGATCTTTCAATGTAGAACTGGAAGACGTTCAAAAAAAACACAGTAGACATTTCTGACTAATGGTAAAAATAATCATTTCAACTATTGTCGTTACACAAGTCTCGTTAAATTATTTTATACTAACGATAGAAATTGGATTCAACAAAAGTAATTACAAATAAAGCTCTATGAAAATACAGTTGCTTTACTATGATCGAACTGTTATTGTCATTTGTTGGGCAAACAAACCAGTCCTTTTTTTGTTTTGCGGAAAACTCTGAATGTTATACCGAATTGTTGTATGTGTAAAGAGGGGAAGAGGGGATATAAAAAAGCAACGAACATTTTTAGATATTTGTCAAAATCGGGTTGAAGGACCATTATATTTATGACAATAGAACGTGTACAGAACGAAGAAAGATGGTGAGAATAGTATGAGTCAAATCCCTTTTTTTCCGATTACCTTTATCCGTTAATGTTGTTCCGTTGATGTATGTATTTATAGTGCCAATGTATCAAATACGGCACAACGAATAATTTTACCCCAATCCACAAACAAGCTCGCTTCTAGCCCATGTTTCTCTTTCAATGTTTATAAATCAAATTGGATTCCAGGACATTGTCAAAGTTTTTCGGTTATTCCACTTTTGCCTTATAAATATAACATATCTGAATATGGGGTTGTAAACAAATTGTTAGTTGTTAAAATATAGAATACAGCTTAACTTAGAGCAAAGCGGTTCACTCCCTATAGAGAGTGATGACGTCACCGCCTTATACTAGGATCAAAGTAAGCGCAAGGCTCTAACTGATGTTGCGCATTGTACCACCATGTGACAATAGAATGAACATTGAACGGAGAAGACTTTATCGCCCGTATTTGAACAGAGAGAGAAAAATTTATGGTGCAATTGGCAAGTTTCTTTGGTCATAAGCATGGGGATTTTTTTAAACGAATAGATCAGACAAAGAAATAAAATTCTTAAAAAAATTGGCTGTTCTTTGTCTGATGTATTACTACAAAAGAGAGCTTTTGAGAACAAAACAGTAAGTTCGCGTAAAATAAAGACACTTTATCATGAAGTTTATTAATATTTTTATGTTAGGTACATAAATAAAATCAACACTAACACCTGAAAATTCAGTAAAGACGTATGTGTGTGCAATAAATTTCCAACTTTGAAAAATTCTACAATAAAACTGTAAAACGAAAAACCAACGCCAATTCTTTACAGTAACTTTGTAATATTTCTTTTCCATTTCGCATACGATAAACAACCTTTGATTTTATTGTTGTAGCAAATATGAAGAATGATTACATTTAATCTAAAAAAGATGTATACACAACAATAACAACAACAACAACTTGAATAAAATAAATTATTTTCAACTTTCGTTACAATCGATTTAACAAAACTTTTCTATATTATTATGTGTTTAGATACAGGAAAATAGTCTATGTGAAAATTGGCCCGATCGTTGGTCACAAGGGAAATTATGTCTTCATTGCAAAACACGCCAGTTGCCACTATATTTCGTTTTCAAGGATAATGATGATGATGATGATGATGATGATGATGATGATGATGATGATGATGATGATGATGATGACGGCGACGGGAACGAAGACAAAGTCAATAAATGTCAAGACTTTGTGCACAGTTGTGTTGTGTGACTATAATTAAAACTAAGCATCTCTCCAGGAATATCCTCTATTATCGTATAAAGTTAGAAAGAGAAAAACAAAACAATGTAAAACAACAAAGAACAACAACAAAAATTGATTGAGAACTCGACTACCACCCAGGAGACGCAAGATAAACGATAAAATGTTCAAATTTCAATTAGGACAATTCTTTAAGTTGTTTCAAACAAATAAAACTATCTTCTACTATTTTCTGAAAAAGTATAGAAGTATTTTTTTATATTTTATTTTCAGTAAATGTAGATTCACAAAATAGTGGTTTACTGAAAGATTTAAAACATTGTAAATTTGTCCCTTCCTATATACGACCTGTTTTTATCAAATTTTGAAGGCGTACAAAACGTTCCTCATCTTATCCTCTACAACCCCATCATCTAGCTATTTCTCTTTTCACAATTGCACGGAATAAGCCACAACATCTCTCGATGATTAATTCATGAGTTGTGAGTGGTTTAGGCAGCTGAAACGCCACAAATCTAGAATTAGGATAGAAACGTTGGTCCCTATTGTTCTCACTTTTGATAAGATTTAAAGAGTGAGAGAGAATAAGAGAGAAATTGAAAGTATCTAGTTGAAAGAGAATTGAAGGAGAGACGACGACAATATACTGTATAACATTGTAATTATAGAAGATTCAAATAAGCGAGTAAATGCTGAAAAAAGTAAATTTCCAGTAAGAGCGAAAGATTTTTTTGTACCAATTAAAATTTTAGGTGCTATAATCAGTTTATTCTAATTAAGCGGCAAAACGGCACGGATTGAAGCAAGTTACAGGAGCAAGAGACTGAAATACAATTTTCGGCTACAAAGTAGAAAGTAAAGTCTTGTAAATCTGGATAAGAAATAGAATTTAAACGAGCTTTTATATAGTTTTTTTGTCGGATAAATAGTAAAAAACGCAGGTAGATTTGTTAGTTTAAAAAAAAGCACGAAGTAGCATATTACTTTGATACAGTCCCTTTGTTTCCAAAGTCTTATTTATTAACTGATTACGTATCGTTCATGTTGTTCGTGAGAGTTAATAAAAGCAAAGACCTATCTAATTTCAAATGTAAATAAATTGGGCGAGTCCTGTACGATTCAAGTTTTATAGTTTATTCAAAGTTGCGCTATTTTAGGTTTTAACCTAATCTCGGATCTATGAAAGTACGTGATGTCATTGAATACTTAACTACTTTATAGCTGAAGGGCTCATATCTAGTTCACGCTCGTTCTATATTAGTGTTTTAATGATGGTCCTTTTAACATCAATAGATTAGTCCCAATAGTTTTTTTCTGTATATTTATTTTTTGTTTGTCTCTCTATGCTTTCTTGTTGAGATTCTGTCTGACATGAAATCGTTACAGTAATATGTTGAGGCTTACGTAGGAGCTGAATCGACTACTACCTAAAATGTCAGATTAAATTTCGGCCTTGCCTCGGTTAAGAGGGTTGTTTTGGATGAAATTGTCTAATATTTTCCCCCGGAATACACCAACATTGCAACAGACAAAGTAGATGGTGGCAAACAGTAATGTGTAGAAATATCTTATACCCGAAGATTGTTACGCAAAGGAAATTATAACAGAATTGTTTCATATACCTCTAGAAACTTCGACGATAGATAAAAGGGGTGAAAGTTTCTAAATACATTACACCGATAATTGGGGGCATTTTATTTTAGTTTGAGAATCTTACCGGTTTTCAGCGTTTCAAAGTTTTATTTGCAACTTACCTGAAACAAAGAGAAATTGCTTAAGTTTACAAAATTTAAAGAAATTTCTTTTATTACAATAATTTCAAATATCATCAACTTTCAAATAAAACACTGAAAATCTTTACAACGTAATGAATCTGTATAATAAAAATTCTTAGCAAGAGAATAATGATAAACAAAATTATAAAAATAAACATAAATACGGAATGACAGGAATAAAATTTATCTAACCAGCTTCCAGGCTGGCACAATTCTCAAATTGTACGAATATAAAAATAAAGAAAGATAAAATGCAATATAGAAGAAGAAAAGTGAACGAAGTCAGCTATTAGCTTGCGGAAAGGAACTTGAAAGTATTTCTGACATAAGGATAATTCGATCAAATATTGCGTGGGAGAGAGCTTTCGTTATACTATCACGCACGTGTAAGTTTGCTTTTGTGTTAATATATAAGGTCGTTGATGTTAATCAATGTCATAAACGTGTAAGGAAATGAGACCTTCCTAACAAGACAGAGACTAATGATAGTTGTCTAGATGAGGATTTTCCTTGCTATAGTCGTAGCTCTGTTGTTGTTTATATACATTAAATTTCAGGAATGTAGTTCGAAACCTGGACGTTGTCCGCATGATGGTACTTTAATGTTAATTATGTTTAAGTTTCTATTGTTCCCCCAAATGAATACACACAGTTGAATGATGGATGCGTTTCAAGAGATGATTAAAAACGAGATAGAGACTATAATAAAGTTCATAATCCATTTCTTCTGTATGTACTAGTTTATTATGAATGTAGGTAGCGAGAACAAAATGTGGATACGTGTGTACAACATTAAAACATGTACATACGTGTTTATATAAATGTATACGTCGGCACTTTGTCGATGATTAATGTTTTCGGCCATCTGCAGGATTTAATGTAGATTATGTTGCCATATCATCGTATACAATGATGTATTGTTAGAGAAATTTGCCGAAATTGTATGACAATTACATAAATTCTCTTTTGTCGACTGATCAATGATCAGTTTTCAGTCAGGCATATATAACATAAACGGAAGGCGTTGAAATTATATTGACAACACTTTCCAATTTCCATCATCATGACGGACACAAAAAAAAAATACCTATCGCTTTTTAAATCAATTGATGATCATGATAGTGACGATAATGAACGTTGTCATAGTTTTCAAATTTGATATTCGATTCTAACAGTCATCCAAATTGGATTTTCAACGCTCTACTTTCAGTTTAGTAGATTTAAAAATTTTATCTATGTTTTATTATCATATTTAAAAGTAAAATTCTATCACCCAATTTAAGTTGTCATAAAATCCAGAGACACTTTCTATTATAACTCGAAATTTTTATTAGTAATAAATCGATAATTCGCTGAGCTTTATCTGGGCAAAACACCCCCATTTTTATAAGAACGATTTATTTTTTTATATATATAACAACTCAATCGCGATAATGATGAAACAGAAGGACTTATAGAAGATCAAAGTATAAAATCGGTAGAACAGAATATTTTCTGAAATGTGTTCAATGTGTGTGTGTGTAAATTCGAATTACCTGATCCCGCAAATTCACTAGAGCGCAACATTTCATATGTACAAATCAAAGAGAAAGAACAAAATCCCGATTGTGATCCGTTTCCATATTTTCAACAGTATTGTAGTGGAAAAGGGCTGGATTTTATTTCGTATAAAATCCATAAAGATTTAATTTTCATACATTTTCTTCTCATTTTTTTCCATAAATACAGGGTATCGCATCTAAGTGTGGTCGATTCTCATGGAACTTCTATTAGTTAGCGAGCGATTCTAATATTTAAAGGCTTTGAAGGGAAAGAAGTGGAACAAGAGACCATTTTAACAAAATGAGAACCTCGTAGCTCATTTGTAAGTTTGTCATTAATCGATAGTTTTAGGCAATTTCGCGATGTTCAAAAGTTAGCTGAACACGTAAAACGACTAAGAATGACTCAAAGACCCTCTTAAGATTGTCCACTACCTACGATTATTACGTTTCCCAAACGCTAGATGGCGCGTGCCGCTACAACGTTTTATTAATATTAATCAATAAATATTTACAGATTATTTTTTTGGAGATCAATAAGGCGGAACGTTTAAATTAAAGCTAAATATGTTTTTAGAGAAAAAATTGATGCTGATCCCCAATAATTTTGTCTATGTTAATTTTCAACATTAAATACACTTATTTCTTTTATTTTGCGAAAATTGTAATTTCAAAAAAATACAGAAGCTATATTATAATATAAGGTTTTCAAGATATACAGAAAAAATAATATTTTTGAAGTTCTTTTACTTTTTTTTCATAAGCTACATGCTAGATTTTTTTAAAATTTGGTATAAATGTAGCTCTTACAATTTTTAGAAGATTTTGAACTTTCTCGTCAAGTAACGTTCATCCTCAACATTGATATTTTCGTCTTTCCCCATTGCAAATCTAGAAAAATTTCGAAACATTTCCACTTGTTCCGGAATACATTGGAAAAAACTAAACAACTCAATATTGGGATGATCTTCAAGTCACTGTAAGTCATTTTACGTGTGTTGCAAGTTTTTGAAAATCATGGAATTGCCAGAAACGAGCTTTTTTTGACCAACTTTCAAATGAGCTACGAGGTTCTAATTTTGCTAAGATGTTCTCCAGAGACTCTCCTACAAATATTTGAAATATGTTTCGAATCACTTGTCAACTGATAGGAATTCCATAGTATCGATATTCTGTAAGATATTCTGTTTGACCGGCGCATCCACCAAATTTGGTCTTGATTTCTAACAAAATTAAATTCAAATATTTTTATTCACTGTTTAATATAATCGTGTATCTCGAAAATTTCCCATCTATTATTCACCACAAAAATCATCGTTATTAATCACTGTTGAAATTAGAATTTTATAGATGCAATTATTGCGCAGCTTTTTCGCCTAAAAGCCTACCATCTTATTGAATATTGAATATACAAAACTCTCCCTTTTTTCTCCGTCAAGTTGTACTTTATATAATATTTTGAAACTGTGCCTGTGAATGACACATCAATCCTCAAGTTAATCCCCGACATACAAAAAAAAATTGATGTAAAGTAATAGTAGGTATGTGAAATGCTTCAAAATCAATCGAAAAACCAAATACCAGAAATTCACCATTAAAAATTTAAATATTTATACGTATTGAAACGTTGATGTTATTAATAATTTTCTCGATTTTCGCCAATTTTCATTTTAGAACAATCAACCGTAATAAAAAATAGATACAGAAATGTAAAATTCGAATACTTTTTCATCATGTTCAATGCAATTTTTAGAATTTCAAGCTATGATTTCTACTTCAAAGTCAAGTCGATGGAATCATAATAGATGGAGTATACGGTTTTTATTTTATTTATTTAACGATTAATCATTTGATTTACAAATTTTTGAATATAATGTTTTTCCATTGTTTGGAATCAAACAAAATTTTAATATCGGATTTGTAAAGCCTGCACCCAAAAATATTTATATTTGAATTGTGAATACGTGTTTGCGCTTAAAATATTCATATTTGTGTTTATAGAATTGAATGTTTGTTAATATATGAGATTGAATTTCACATTGTAATGATAATGGTAGAGATATTGAAAATTATAAAGTACATGAGAGAAAAACTGTGCATATTTTTACACTGTTGTATAGAATGATCTTTTAGTCTATTGTGTGTGTGTAACACCACCTGTAATCACTTTCGATATACACACACACTCACACAAAAGTATTGATTTTCTCTCACAGTTTACGCTCGATTAGTTTCCGAGCTTTTAGTTCGAAAAAAAAGCACAATATAACCAACACACATTTACATTTGTCTGTTGAAAACGGCTTGAATCTATATTTAATAATGTGCTTTAATTAAAACATTTCATTAATATTTAGTTGGATAAACAAACTGATATTTTATGTAATGTGTCATAAGATATTTGTCGGTCGATATAAGCAAACAAAATCGACATAAATGTCTTTATATTTACCGACGACTATCTATTTTGATGTCAACGTCATTAAATGTCCAACACGAATCCAAATGAAAATCGACCATCTATAAAAGATACAGTAACATATTGAAAAGTTGACAAACACAAAAAGACGTCCAGCAGACTTTCAATCAATACTATCATTCTTATGCTTGTTTTTTTTCTTTCTGTTATTGTATGTGTATTGAACACGCAGAGAATTTTAGGGGTGAAATGATGAATCTGTTAGAACTACAACTAGTCGGTAAATTCTCCAAGCTGGAGCCTCTATCTCTTGTAGTATCTTTTTATCATCAAGAATCTATACCGTTACTATTTATTTTGTTGAATAATAATGAAATTATCGGCGTATATAAATCTGATTTAGAAATCTTTCAGTACCTATGATATAAACTGAAGTATTGGTGATATGTATTTGAATATAAATTGAATAAAGTGAAATAAGGTAGACGATAGAACAAACGCGACCAGAAAAGCTAATTTTTTTCTTGTTTGCTGAGCATATTACAAGAAAAATGTAATAAAAATTAGAAAATATCTAGGAATTCTTTTAGGGACAATCATAAATAAATGTCCATCTTTTACTAAACAATAACGCCAAAGAGAATTTCCTTGGAATTCCATCTAAAGAAAAATATGAAGTATTTAATAAAAGTCAAAGAGGCAGAGCTACCTTTATCTAACATTCCTAGCATATTCTGATAGATAAACAGGTAAACAAAGAATTGTGCAAAAATATAAAAATGATAATTTCCAAACACACTATGAAACAAATCGTCAATGTTCAATTTAAAAGCAAACAAACAGCATCTTCCTCCCTTTGAAATTCTAAATAATAAAGCACTGTTAATTATACAAAGTTGAGATGTTGGCAAAATATATACACAGACATACACACATTTCCATAATAACCAAACCGATATTAATTACATAGTGTTGAGTTTTGTTGTGAACTCAATTACTGTAAAGCCGTCTCTCTACTAGTATCGAAACTATTCTATGAATACGTATCCAATTTATTGTTGGCAAACACAATTTCATCGAAAATTACAGTTAATTTTTGATGTTCAAACAGTCGGTTTCCTTCGATCAATTTTTGATTTTTCCCCAGATTAAGTATTTTATATGAGGAAAAACTAAGTAAGAAAAGTAAATATAGCTGCAGTTAAAGCTCTAGCTAGTAATTTCTCATTTCCTGTTTGTGATCTTGTTTAAAATGGGAATCATTTTATAAAAGTTTCCTGGAATATCGACGAAATTTAGAGTGTTTACTTGCATTTCTATATATAGAGCATCGTTTCCTCTTCCCTTTCAATTTGTTGCCGGTTGATAATTTTTATGAATGTTTGTATTTGAGATTGAAAATTCAAAGATAAAAAAAAGCATAATTGCCACTCGTATATTATACGTTCGAATATTTATGTACCTATATACAAATACTTATAAAAGTCTTTGATAAGTAAATCGGTAATCTCTATAATGGGCAATCTACCACTTGTTGACGTATTGAAAGACTTCCAAGCTATAGTCAGCAACAACTATCGATCGATAATGAAAGCCTATCATTATAAGACTTGTAATAATGATGATGTATCGTGAAAAATATGACAGTGAACATTTTAATCCTTCTTTTATCACAGTATTTTTGAGGAGAGGTCAAACAGATTTATCACTCCTTAAAATACTTCTACCTATTATATTAAAGTACCGATCACTATCTACACAATCAAATTTAGGTCACCTTAAAAAGAGTTAGATACTGTACTGGAATAGAGCTTATTCCGACACAGGCAACTAGTGTTGTTCTATTTTAAAGAAAGCTCGAACGAGTCAAGTTTTGAAGAATTTTGACCTATCAGATCAATTTTAGATTACTTCCTTATAAGGGTACAGTCTCTGGATTATAGTGTTCGATTTTTATATCAAATAAGGTCCGAATAATATTTTCCATTGGGACTTTGAGTTATAAATCAAAACAGGAGCAAATTCTGCAATTGGTAGATACGTACAGTGCATTATTGATGATGTGTGGAAAGTTCTTACTTGTTAAATTTTAATGTTGAAAAGTTGTTGTTTTGCAGCACAATATTGTCCAACTTTTTTTTCTGTAGTCATTCTCTATTATTGAACAAGAAATGGTTGAATAATTGAAGAAATTTCACCTTAAATAAGCCACATTAAAACATTTCAAAGTGCAATGAATAATTAAAATTTTAACCGTAACTTTCACTAATCATTCGAGTTTTGTCAAATTGAGTTCGTTTTATGTGTTCGTTTTTTGCGTTTTTCTTATTCAAAAGTTCAATTTAAACTCTTTAGCTCATTCATATGGCTTTATCTTAAACGTGCCAAAATTTTCACTACCCTTTTAGTATTAAAGTTTACATAAGTTAAGGAATGGCTACAGTCATTACCATGGTGGCAATTAGTGAACGAGAGTTGAATGTAAACTAGCCTGACAAGGCCCTTTGAAGGCTGAACTCATTGCAATTAGTGACATAAAAGATGATATGAGATGAGAAAAAAAAAGCCAACGACATGGAGATAATAAACGATACTCGTCTATTCGACTGCAATTAATGATGCTTACTTTGTGTATTCATAAAACAAAAAGAAGGGAGTAGAATTATTGTTATATTGTTAGCTTAAATGCACACGATTTTCTACTTTCATTTTCAATGGACTTGTAAGTCTCTCTTTGAAGTTAATGTAGTAATGAAAGTACTTGTTGACTTTATCAACACACTCTTGCTAAGTTTCAATCATTTTATTTTATGTTTGAATGATAATTTGTCAAGAGACAACATCAATTTTGGGTACTTAAATAAACACAAAAATGACTTGTAAGATGTAGAAATTGCCAGTTTCTTATTTTGTTATTACAACAAACAACATCCTTAAAATGATGGTGGGTTTATAAGACGTGCAAAACTGAAATTATTTCCTGAAGGCATTCACTGTTACAAACACATAACTAAAAGTTTTCTTATTATTCCACCACTTCATTTATCTTAACGGTTCCTATAATCGGTTTGTGCTTAGTTCGCGTGCACATACAAAACGTTTTATTGCTATTTTCAGCAATTTTCAATAGCCTTATAGAAAGTCTCAAATTTATTACTAGTTGATCATTAAAATTAAACTTACTAAACTATATAAACTATAATTCTTACACTATATTGATAATCTTATTAGATCATACTTGTGACAATATTGTCTTTAAGTTAATAAATCCTCATCTAGAAGTACAATATTTACGGTATACCAGTGGCAACTTAATGATATTTTGTAACGTTCATTAAGTGTGTTTGTTCCCTGAACCACTCCCGCTCAGACACTCACACACACACATATAAAATGTTGGGATATATCTGTCGTGACGTAATCATGCCCTATTCACCGGAACGTTACAGCGACGCGCCTTCTCTAACTTGAAACGTTTGTTTTTCTGAGCACCAATTATATGAATCGATACAGTAAGGATAGAAGGAGAATTGACGAGCCAAGGCAAGAAAAAAAAAAAGAACGGGATGGGCGCAAAAATAAATCGCAACCAAAATGGACGACAACGACGACGACGACGATGAAGGGGGGTGTAGAAACATGAGGGCAAAAATACAGAAAACTGAACATTGAGATAAATTGTCGGTAACGGCGCCGTTTTAGTTCTTTTTTCCCGCATTTAACGGACTCTTGTCAAAGACCGATGATGTAAGCAAAATCAAATAACGATGGAAAAATGGAAAAATTACACGATTTAGTATAGAGTTGTTGTAATATTTTTTCCGTTTAAAATCACAGAATAGGTACAATTTAGGTTTTACTTGTTATAAATAAAAGTAGTTTGTAATTAATGGAAAAAATTAATAAAAATTTAATCAGAACAATTCACTATATAGCTCAGTGTGTAATTTACGATCTCAACGTGTACGAATCTCTTTTTTTGTTACAGTTCAGGGATGTTCCAGTTGAATTGTAAATTTTTTTCAATACATGCCTGCTAGTCAGACTGCTTAATGATTTATTTAGTAGTGCGAAATCTGGGAATATGTCGACTGAAAAACATTGTTCAAAATCATGGTGGTGAAGTATTTGAATTAAATTCTAGATACTCTAATACGAATTTTTATTTTATTATTTCTCAACGTTTTTTTTTTGCAGTAGTAGAACTTGAATCTAATAAATTTTCATATAAATCACACGAAAGTGAAATATCCAAGAGATTTAGAGGAACACTCATAACCCCAAAACAAATTTGCAACACAATGTACAGACAATAAATTTGTCCAACTGACGAGGAGAGTTTGCTGTTAGGCAGACATTTTAATTACAAACAGCCCCCCAACAACGGACTCCTTGCAACTAACACCTGGTACCTACTGTGAGAAGAACGCTCTCTATAGTCGTTTGTCAACTAGTTCATTCTGCCTAGTAACCTAGCTAAAACTTAAATTAAAATCGTACAGACCACAGTTGATGGCGTTTTAGTTAATTAGAAAACATTATAACTAACTATGTATTGCCTTTTATCTGGTGTTGATAATATTAGAAATGTATTTAAAGCAACATAAATTACATTCGCACATTTAATATCCACCGGTAATCACAAATGAGACTTCAAAAGGTATGAGTGAATCCATAGCGAAGCTAAAGTTCTTATTAGTTTTGGAACTGTAATCCCATACTTAATTCCTATAGGATGCACAGCTTACTGAACTGGCTCAGTTATAACTTTAATTAAACCTCGGATTGATAGAAGATAAAAAAATCTATGAACCAACACTATCAATTTTTCATTTCAATCAACTTAGAAAAAAAAATAAAACTAATCAATCTATAAAAAAGTGCTGTCAAAGTAATAATAAAAATAATAAAAAATAAGACAAGATGAATGCGATCTGATCTTTGTGTTATGTTGGATATTGATATAGCAAAATTGTATTAAAGGGGTAGTAGATAGGGAAGAGTTGAACTACTACTAATACATCATCGTTGTCTGACCGACTTGAGGTTCAACGTCAGAATCTATCTAATCCTAGATCAAGGGAAATGGTTTAATCCTTCAAGCAAGTTTCTCTCTTCTAGATGGGTTAATTCAGTTTCTATAATAATACTGAACCAAATACACCACACGGTAACAATGGTTATCGGTAATCCCTATGTGAATATCCCCTAAAGAAAACAACATGAAGAGCTTGTTCTATTAACCATAACAACATTAAAAAAGTTGTCTTGTTATAAAGGCGAAATTGAACGCTTCTGTCTATACACGTTACATGATTTTCCAATAATAAATTTATTGTACATTATTAAATCGTTAGATATGTAAAATCGGATAATTTTGGAAAAAATATTCAAATAAGTTTCTATTAAAATGCTATTATTGAAACATTTTTCGATTAAAAAAATTATATACTTTTAACTACACAGATTTAACTGTCGTCGAATCGAATATTAATAATGCAATTTTAAATTTATTTTATATTAGTTTAAATCCCTCTTCGAAATTTGTTATCAAAACGGATAAAATTAAATAGATTTCCAATAACGTATACAAATTTTTCAATTAAAATCCTGATTTTACAACGGTTTATTAATAAAATAAAGACACAATTGTATTTTGCAAGTGCTACATTTGATTTAATAAGAAGCCTTATTTTAGAAATGAATCTTGATCAGCCAGAGCAAGTGTTGAATTTTAATCTAGCCTCACTGTTCTAAAATTGGTTTCAATGTAATTCCTACAGACAAATGTTAATGTCTACATTTCTCTCTCTCTTTACATACAGTAATATTGCTGTATGTTTCTCTAAAATGGGGTAGCGGACGTGGAAATTTGATTTACAGACTCCCCTAACAAATTCTCCACCACTAATACTAAAGTACCACCAATATAAAAGATAGGGACAGCAAGTTTGAATTTTAATTAGTCTTTAATATGGGTTGTAGAGCGAGAATCGATGTTGTCGAAAGTGGCAACTTTGGTAGCAAATTGGTGGGTACTTAAGAAACAAGAGAATTTATGGACGACAAAGACTAAACCGCATTCGATATAAATTATTATCATAAATACAACCACAATGGACTATTTTAGCAGTGAAAGTTTTAAATGATTAATTATTTTCTATCTTTGATAATTTATTATAATTTAATCCGAGTTTGTCGTATATAGTTAGTCAATGAGAACAGATGGGTGTTTAATTTTCAATGTTAAATTATTGTCATTGTAAAAGTTCAATTGGGAGAAATTTTAAATAATTTAAATTCCACTAGTTCTTTTATGGATAACAGAGAGGAAAAAAAAACGAAAAATGTGAAACGATACTGAAAGAAGGGTAAACTTTCAACGTCTGCTTTCTCAAGAGGCGACAACGACAGCGGCTTTCCAAAACAATTTGCAAGCCAAATTCAAACTTTAAATTTCAAATTGTCTACAATTTGAAGACGACAAAGGGGGAGAGTTGGTGTTAATTGTTTCCAACAAAAAAAAAAACGCTAGAATACTACATGTAATAATAAATTCGTGGATGTATATGGAATTTTTAAGCTTGATTTAATCAAGATTCAACAAGGTAAATTGCAAAAAGAAGACTATGTTTTCTAAACAGAACACTAATCTTGTAGATGCAATTTACTCGAACTTAATGAAATACCTGAGTTCCCCCAGAACATAGAAGAAGTTCAATGCAGCCGTGCTCAGTAATTGTTGATGTTGTTGATGTTGTTCTTGTTGTTTTCTTAAAATGCGAAACAATAGCGCGTAAATAAACGCTCCGGATGATGATAACGTTCCGGATGGACGCAATGGAACACGCGTGGAGCAGCTGAAGGACTAGCAACAGGCGGCATCGTGGCAGACGTCCTCTTACAGGGAGGAGTCGTACCCTGCATGACGTCACTTATCCTGGAGGCGGTGCACATCGGCGCACTGGGAGCAGCTTGTTGGCGTTGTTATGGTGATGTGGCCGCTAGCGCACACACCAACAACAACAACAACAACAACAGTATGTATTTGTGCGTCGTCACTGGTAACCTGGCTAGATGGGAATATGGATGTGAGGCGAATATCATCCCAATAACGTTTTGTTGTTGGCCTTGGAAACGAAACACGTTCCAGCAGGTGGGAAATAAATGGCGGGGAAGGACAAGTACCCTACTGTGTTTGCTTGTTGTTGTAAGATCAAAAATTAAGCTGAAGTATATAGGGTGTGTATTTTAGGGCCTCATGGTGGCTATTAACCTGGCGAGACGAGACAGATAAACAAAAAGAGTCTTGTTGTTGTTGTTGTTGTTGTTGTTGTTTATAAGGGATGTGGAAGTTTTTGCAACAAGTTGTTTTTGTTTGGAAAGATATATAGGAGAAGGATGGCACCCCTGATGATTCTTGGGTTTCCTTGTAATCTCTGTTGTTTATTTGGATTCCCATTGATGGAACAAGGAAATGATAGAACAATCATTTTGAGTAAAGAATGAATACAATTTAGGGGTGAAGGGCAGTCTACAAGACCTCTATGTACTTATACATATCGTTTTGTCGGCAAAAGTTTTTGATAGACACTCATTAAATGAAATTAAATGTCCCGTTTTCTTGTCGTCAGCCTCTAATTAGAGGGAAATTCATTACATACGGTTGTCATGGTATCAGCAACAGAAAGTCTTCCACATGACTGCCATTTTCAACAGAGTATTGGAACCATCAATAGAGAATGTTCAAGTCGCAGCAACAAGCCAGTTATCCCTCACAATCAGTTTGTTACCAAGGTGACCGGCAGATGATAACAACTCTGTATATTATACAATATTTCTCAAATAAACTGAACAAGTTTTAAAGTTTAACAATGAAACATCTCAAAATATATATAAAATGCTTTTTTTAATGATTTATCATGATTTAATGATAAATCTATTTGTGAGAAGATAACTTACAATATTGATGTGTTGGAAGGCAGCTTGTCATCTAATAGACATCATCTCGTCAAACTGTTCGAAATCCTCTTAGAGTTAAATCATTAGAATGCTAATGACGGATTACATTTGTGTCAGATTTTGTAGTAACAACTAATTGATTATACAAATTAACATTAAATAAAATCATATTATCGATTGTATTCTATGCTTATCAAATTGTATTTTAGAATTTGGTTTATTTGAATGTATTAAGTGTTGTGTGTAGACTTCCATACGGGCTTGAAGTAAACAAAGCTATAAAGACTAGTGGGTTTGTGTCAGGGCTCTTCTTCTTTCAATAGTGAGAAACGAGCAAACTTTCGTAATCATCTTACGTAGCCTTTTGGATTTAATGCAGGTGGATTTAAAGTAAATCCAATGTTATCAACTCACATATATCTAACTCGACTACAATTCAGAATATGGATGATATAATGTTATCAGGAAGTTAATATTATCTAAATTTAGAATTAAAAAAGGAAAAATACAATAAATATTCAATATGTGTGTATCCGTTCCACCAATAAATATGTACGTTAACGGAAGCTAAAACTAAAAGATAAAAATCGAAAACAAAGGAAACGAATATAACCCCTAGAGGGTAGTATACAAACAATTTAGTATAGAAATGGTGAAAAATTCGATCAATTAATTAACGATCATTGTTGAAACGACCAAATAGACAAATATTAGATAAGATTTTGCACAATTTAATAACAAACATAATTTTTATATGCCATATCAGAGATGATGATGACAGAATAGAACGTAGAGTGAAAGCGAACGGAATGTATTGATTGCAGGCATAAAATAGAGTGGGGTTGGTTAGAGACAGGGTGCGAATCCCAGGGTCAGGTGAGACATTCTTGTTCCCTTGTAACATTGCCGTTGACAATGTCATAACGATGTTGTGTTGCCACTACCACCACCACCACCACCACCACCACCACCCTTTTAAAGTATGGAGCATTCCTTACTATTGTCACCTAATCCTTACAGTATGGAACACCTTACAAAGCGTACTAATGAGAAGCAAGCTATATGTATAAGAAGGTAAAGCAATGTTTGTTGTGTTACAGAAACGCTCGAAGAGTATTTTATAGAAATAGAGAGAGATTTTTAATATGTTCGTATTTTGCATTTTCCCATATGGATATTTTAAATGAACGGAAATAACGCTTTTAATATTCTACACGATTAACAGAAGTATTCTTTTAATTTGTAAAGCAACAAGTTTAAAAATCTACCGATATTCTAAATATGGTCAATTCTCATGGGACTCCTATTGGTTGACGAGCGATTTGGTAAATATTTCAAGGATTTAAGCAAAATTAGAATCTCGTAGCTCATTTGGAAGTTGGTCGGAAATCGCTCGATTGTGACGATATCAGGGCTTTGAATTGTGATTTTTTTGCTAAGGTTTTCGTTCCGGTTCAATTAAAACAAAATATTTTGGTTCCTGTTCCTGCAAAAAAACTTTTTTTTCGGTTTTCGGTTCACTTCAAAGTTTCTAATTTTTTTTGTATTACTCTAAGAAGTACCTACAACACCAAACAACTATTTACAGGGTAAATATTTTAAAAACAAGAAACCCTCGACTAAATAATTTCTATTTTATAATTTTCTATTAGCTAAACAATCTTCATGGTGGTTTGTTTTACCATGTGGTAGAAAATCTCAAAAACGATAAAAAATAGCATATAATCATCTATTATTTTAACCCTCAACAAGGGATGAAAACTCGGCTAATACTCTTTAAGAAACCTAACGAATTTTAGAGCCGTTCCAGAGATATTTGAAAAAAGTAACTTTGAAGGGGTAACTGTCAACCCCCAATATCTCCTTTAAACTCGAGTATGGACACGAATGACAGATACGCATCCCTTAGAATAGATTGAACTACATATATACCAAAAATTATCGAAATTGGTAATTTTGAATGGATTTCTGAGTAGGAAAGTAAGAAGAGATAAAAAAAGATCCCCGGATATTGTTCCGGTCAAAATTTCGTTTTTTCCGGTTTTCGATTTTAGTTTCAGGTCCGGTTCGAAGCCCCGCTTGCTACACACTTAAAATGACTTACAGTGACTCGAGGATCTTTCGAATATAGATTTTCTACAATGCATTCTAAAACAAATGTAAATGTTGCGAATTTTTTGTAGAATGCAATAGAGTCAAATCAAAAAAATCAATGTTGAGAGAGTCTTCGAGTCATTCTTATAGACGTCTTGTGTGTTTAGCTCATTTATGAGAATTACAACTTTGTCCAAAACCATCGTTTTTGACCAACTTCCAAATGAGCTACGAAGCTTAAATACAAACCAACTAATAGGAGTTCCATAAGAATCGCGACCAAATTTAGATCCGACAAACTTGTGTAAGCTGTAAACCCAACTGTTTGGGGTTGGTTTTTTACATCTTATTTATTATTCCATTTAGTATCAACTTTGTATATTTAATTTTGGTATCTTATATTGCAAATAAACAACGAGACTGCCACCGTATCAATCTACATTCATTTCAAAGAGATCTTGTAATAAAAGATAAATACACTTTAGAAAACATGTTAAGATATACTTTGATGATTACTTGTGTCAAAGGAAAAAATCGTATATAGTTGAGAGGAGCCTAGAAGCAAAAATACTATTAGGTCTATTCTATAAAATTAAGACTAAAAGAGAAGACATTTATATTGTAAATACACTGTTTTGATAAAATTCTTAAGCGGAAATCTTTTATTCTTGTTTAGTTGCGTGCAAAAGTAACGATTTTGATGATAAAAATAGTAGTAGTGAAACAGATAGAGTCCTGTATAAGGACCTTTCCACATGTCTGTTGTCATCATTTGAAATGGCTCCCACATCAATAAACGTATGTTTTAGTGTCTCTGTATATTTACTAGTGTAGGATGTTTCTTCGATCCTTTATACGAAGGGAATTGTTGAGGTGCCGTTTTCGACATCTGGTAATGACAGTTCAGAGGAGAGTAATCGGTTCAGATTGTTCGAGAAGCGAATATCCGGATGCTGGTGGTTAACAACACTAGCATGATTGTGCGGTCACAAGCAATCAAATCCCACTCATACTACAACGATGGCCAATGGTTTCAGACAATTTACACTTGGAAAAGCTTTACAGTAAAGGACGCTACATATGCGCCCACACACACACACACACACGCACACATTGAACTAAACGAATGATGAAAGTGGCGGAGAACGGGAAGAATGAATTGGTTCGACTGGTCGACTGAACATTTATGCTATTTAAACTGTTAAAGCATCAAATAAGACTCGATAGAAATTCTTCTTCAATCATCGATACAATTATTGGTGAAAATTCTGCAATTCTAATCGATTAGAGACGATCTTGTAACAATCTATGATTGTATTCAGTTTTAGAGATAAGACAAAAAAAAAATAGCTCAATGTTGATGATAATATTTAGATATAAATATGTATAGATAGGAGAAACAAGTCTGCTTTTATTATACAATCGGCAAAAGTACGTTCAGAGAGGCAAAACATGTACCCAAAGGCCAGAACTGAGAATATCCACGACTCTTTCATTCTATATACGAGTTGTATGTGGCCCTAAAGCAACCCGCATTCAGTCAACAATGGAACAATTCCCACTCCTAAATATGTTTCCATTCTCTACCCTTATATTCTGTTCGTTCTAACATAGAATTTTGGGGAGTTTTAAAGCAAGTTTGGGCATTCGACAAACGCACAAGCACACACATACACATTCATACATATGAATACGTACTACATCTATGTGTCTGTATTTATAAATAGAGGATGGTTTCTTTCGTTTATATTACTATTCACTCTCTTTTTCGTACTTTTTTTTTGGTTTAGACTTGGTTTATTTCGTCTCTATGTTTTTTCTATCTGTTTTTGCCAGCTCATTTAACTTTTTCCACCAATAAAACTTCACAATCTGGACTGTTAACGTTATTCAAATAACGATGCGTGTATTTAAAGAGTACGATACTTGAACAAATTGGTATGGAAAATAATAAATGTGGGAGTTTTTGAAATATTTCTACTTCTATTAAATAAAACTAAACAAGAATTGGCAAATTTAATACTATTATATTCACTAAAATTGTCAATTGTTGTAATCACATTCGAGTCAAGTAAATTTGACATAAAGTAATTTTAAATAATATTTAATGCATGATCGAATTTAATTAAAGAAATTATCAGTGAGCCACTTGATAGTTAGTTGAAAACATTAGACAAAAGGGGATTAATTCTACAATGAAAAGTACACTTAATAACGGTTCGTCTATGACAATTTTAATTAATTTGATATTGAAGAGCTTTCGTAAGGACAATAATTAGTCGTTTAGCCTCTGTAAAATATTATAATTCTACTTACACTTTCAATGTATAACTGTGCAACAGATAACATCCTATAGGGTTCGATGCACAAGTCTATTAACTAACCGAATTATATATCTGTTGAATGCTCTGTAATCTAGAGGGACATGTTTCATTTCGAATTGACCATCAACACTAACAATTTACGTTAAAGGATAGAAAGAAGCTTTGACGAAATAGAAAATCATTTTCGTTGTTACTTTCATTGGAAGCTTTATACACGACGAATTTTTGCAATTTTTCCTCTCAATCTTTCTACCTTTACAACTCGAAAAAAGCTTGAATATTATACTTTTATGTTCTTTGTGAATATCGGCTAGTAATTGGGTTGCCATTTATACCCAACGACACAAACGAAAATATAATAAGTTCAATATAACAAATATTATTATGTAGAGAAGCAGAAGCAGAAGCAACAACAACAACAACAACAAAAACGTTATAATATTAAATGGAAAATTTTCATATTTCATTTAAAAATATACCACAAATACACATCATAAATGGAGAGTATACGAAATTAATTAAATTTGTTTCTTCCGGATTTATGAATTTAGAATGTTAGAGAAAAGCGGATGTGTGAGGCTATAGGGGGGTTTACAATCACATTCTATACATACATCCATACACATTGTTACTACTAGCAGTATTTCCCCGGGTTCAATTCATCGTTCCACCCTTTTTACTCCTTTGTGCTTTATGTTTCATATGTCCCGCATTTTTATTTAGAATAGCAAAAGGGTTTTTTCGGTTATAGAATTTATGGACGAATAATTCTTTTGCTCTATGTACATATACAGCAGTGTTTCGATAGTGGACCAACTTTGTTCCCTATATCCAATCATTTATTTTCCAGAAATATACATATTTTAATAAGTATTCATCATTTAATATATTTCCGTTAGAGGATTTGTTCATTCTTCACAATTCAAAATATTTCTCCTTTACAGCATTTTAAGGATATCTTGTAAATGGTAAAGTTCACCTTGTTATGTTAGTAAGAACGACGACGTAGAGAGTTTCTGCATGAGTAACAAAGTTTTATTGCAAATGATCGGGGACAAGTTGGCGTAAACAACTTTACCTACGCTCAATAAAACATTCGCCCATATGTTTATATATTGTCAACAGATAATACGGTCAAGATTCTATATATTCACATACAATCATCTATTCTTATTATGAACAAATAGAGAATGCATACATACATAGATAGATAACAATATTTTCTTCTATATAGAACAATTCATGTCGTTCGTTTCAATGGAATTTAATGACAACCTGTGAACTCAATTTGGTGGAAGAATGGGAGCTTCTTGTAACAAAATTGAAACCTTATTCACTAAGTTAATCGATAAGTTTCAATATTGGCAAGTAAAAAAACGACATTATCAACATAATTGGAACAGTACGAACAAATTTTCTTTCAATTCGAGACAATATTTAGAGAAGTGCTCCAATTCTAATCGTTCTATTGTATCAATTTGAGTACTCATAACCGATTAAAACGATATTGGAATTCTTTTTTGATAGTAGTTTATGTTGCTTAATAATAATAATAATAATAACTATTGACCAATATCTATAATAAGGATAGTGGTCCTAGTGCTGGTTAAGTATTCATTGGCTTGGCGCTTCTATTGCTTTTCTCTGACCTCTTTCTATATTTTTATAGGCGGTCAATGAAACTTTATAGGACTATATATTTTATCCAGACTGTTATCACATAAACGACTACTTTGTGGTGAATTGTCGAAGAATTCGATTATAACACTATAGCTATCTTTTGGCTAAAGATATAGAAATTAACCTGTTAATTAATTTTTGTTATGTGATAATGTTTAACAATAAACGACTTTTTAATAGTGATGTCTTTTCCATGAAGTGGGGGGGGGACGGGTTCAACAAGGCCACCACCGTCAGACCTTTGTTATCGCACGTATACCGTCTTTACGGAAATCCATTGGAACGTCGCACGTGCACGATCAGAGAACGGTTGTTCGCATATTCCAACTCAATTTCCATAATGATTCGAGCTTTTATATATGTTGAAATGATGTTTTCAACGATAAACACGTATAAACAACCAATGTATACAAGCAAACAAAAAAAATTATATTGAAAACTACAAATGGAATAATTGCCGTGAAAAACAGAATAAAGCTCATTGCCATACTTACCGATTGATTTGTGAACAAATTACATGAGACAAAAGTTTGGACATGCTTTATTCTGTTTTTTTTTTATGTACATATACAGGTTTTTCGAGTCTCCGTTCAACCGATAGATTGATTTTCTAAAACAACAACTTGATGGAAGGGGAATTTTCGTCGAAGAAGAGACAACAACACTTGGTAACTAAACACAGTACTACTATAACAAAGTTTTAGTCTATTAGCGATCACGATGTTAGATACAGAAACTGGATATAAAACGAAAACAAGCAGGGGTTCCATTCACTCTATATATACACACTATCGATTTCTCTTATTCTGCTTTGATAAAAAAGATATCTGTTAAAATTGACGATAACGAGTATGAATGAAAAAAAGTGAACGACAGAAGCCTAAATTATTCTATAGGATGTAAATGTAGACAATTCGTATGATAGTACTGTTATATCAAGGGTTTATAAGAGGGGTGCCTAGAGAACACTCGTTTCTGGCCAGAGCTTCAAACCGGAACTGAACCGAAAACTGAGATTTTGGCCAGAACGAAATCCGGAGCTTGACCGATTCAAGCACTTACTACTTATCACGCTCTTTTCATTTGTTTCTTTCTTTTCATCCCCTTTTTCCTCCCTGTGTCGAAATTGCGTCAGAAATACTTCAAGGCATTCAACACGATCCATCTTACAAGTAAACCATCTAAAGTCGAAACTAACGATTTTGCTCGTTGTTGGTATGTATATTCTGCGGGATGCGTAGTTTTTTGTTCATGCCCATACTCAAGCTTAAGAGAAATATTGGGGGTTGAAGTTCACCCTGCAAAATCAGATTTTTCGAATATCTCTAGAACGGTTCGTTACTTTTTTGTTATTTAAGAACAAAATGATAGAGATTTGCTAGGGCTATCGAAAAATAGAAATCACGTTTCCATCTCTTTTTAAGGATTGAAGTTGTATGCCATTTCTTAAATTTTTTTTGAGATTTTCTACCCCATGTTAAGACCTACATACCTACCACCATAAAAATTCTACTAATAGAAAATTACAAAATATAATGGGTTTTTTGTATTTTAAATAGTAAATAGCTCATAAGGGTTGTACATTATAGGTCAAAATTTAAAATTTTGAAAATTAGTTATTGTGAACCGGAACCGAACCAATAAACCTTTTTTTATTGAACAGGAACGAAAACCGGAACGAAACATTAAGGTTTTCTGTTTCTGACGATGTTGAGATTTTCAAAAACGATCCAAGCTCGTAAAATGACTTATAATGATTCATGAACCCTCCGTTTGAATTTTAGCTATTTTATTTTGAAGCAGGTTTAAATGTTTTGAATTTTTTTGCAATAGAAAAAACGAGGAAAATCAATGTTGGGAAGGTTTTGAGTCATTTTTAAACGTTTGGCGTTTTTATCTCGTTCTTGAAAATTGCAACTTTATCCAAAACAATCGTTTTTAACCAACTTCCAAATAAGCTACGAGGTTCTAATTTTGATAAAATGTTCCCAATGGACTATTCTATAAATCCTAGAAATATTTCTGGAATCGCTTGTCAACTAATAGGAGTTTCATAAGATCGATTATATTTACGTATACCCGGCGCATCCACCAAATTTGATCTTTATTTTTAACAAAATTAAATTGGAATATTTTTATCTACTATTTAATGTGATCATATAGAAACCGCGTTTCGATCTGTTTTAAAGGGTTGAAGTTGTACGCCATTTCTTATATTTTTTTGAGATTTTCTACCCCATGGTAAGACCTACATACCTACCACCATGAAAATTCTTCTACTAATAGAAAATTACAAAATATAAGGTTTTTTGGCTTTTAAAAAGTAAATAGCTCATAAAAGTTGTACATTATAGGCCCAATTTAAATAAAAATTTGAAAATTAGTCATTTTAAACCGGAACTGAACCAATAAACCTTTTTTTATTGAACCGGAACGAAAACCGGACCAAAACATTAAGGTTTTCTGTTTCTGACGATGTTGAGATTTTCAAAAACGATCCAAGCTCGTAAAATGACTTATAATGATTCGTGAACCCTCCGTTTGAATTTTATCAATTTTATTTTGAAGCAGGTTTAAATGTTTTGAATTTTTTTGCAATAGAAAAAACGAGGAAAATCAATGTTGGGAAGGTTTTGAGTCATTTTTAAACGTTTGGCGTTTTTATCTCGTTCTTGAAAATTGCAACTTTATCCAAAACAATCGTTTTTAACCAACTTCCAAATAAGCTACGAGGTTCTAATTTTGATAAAATGTTCCCAATGGACTATTCTATAAATCCTAGAAATATTTCTGGAATCGCTTGTCAACTAATAGGAGTTTCATAAGATCGATTATATTTACGTATACCCGGCGCATCCACCAAATTTGATCTTTATTTTTAACAAAATTAAATTCGAATATTTTTATTCTTTATTGTGTGTAGGTCGTTTTTGAAAATCTTGACACTGTCCAAAACGAGCGTTTTTCAACCAACTTACAAATGAGCTACGAGGTTCTAATTTTGGTTAAATGTTCTCTAAGGACTATGGAATTGCTCACCAACTAATAGGAGTTTCATAAATATCGTCTACATTTAGATTTCTATCATTGTATTACGTTTTATTAATTGTGCAAGTGATTTTCATCAAAATAAGTGTGCTTTTGTCGGTCTGTTGTGGATTACGTAAAGTAAACTGTCGTGACTAGGACGTAGATAATAGTAGAAACTTTTGTAAAGTTTCTATGAAAACTTTCATACTTGAATCCATCGATCGTCATCGTTGTCGACATCATTGTGAAAACAATGTTATTTTATCTTTAAAATTTTAGAAAGGAAATGTAGGTTAAATTACTCAAGCAATTCTATAATAATAAGAATATTTCGAATGTTCTTTCGACTGATTCTTGTATTAAATAAATAGAAATTAATAACGAAATATATTTGTTTTGTTGTCGTTATATCAAACCAGCCTCTCTTTCTTTAGTGTGCTACTACCTACTACCACCACCCTCGACGCTAGTCATCTAAGAAGTTTGTTTTCGTAAAGTAAATTGAAATTCTAACTTGACAAAAGCAACAACGGATGCTTAATATGTTGGAACAAAAGCGCAATTACTTTCACAATAACAAAAGTAACTATTTGGAAATGGTGTTAAGCGGTGCATAATGAATATACGGCCGATGGTGAAACAATGGATCCTTGTTTAAATACCTGACATTTACGTGACAATAGAAAACTATAAAAGGATAAAATCGGTGATAGTTTGTACGTATATAATGATAAAGCCAGGCTATAATAATAACCGTATAAATAAACTACATTTATATATATATCATAATTTAGTCTATTATTTAGAGATCTAATTTCAATAATATCACAATTGATTCATCGGTATATTTCTGCAACAGTTGAATGTTCGTTGACAGAATTCGAATGTAATGTTTAAATCGTGCTCAGACTGAAATCGTCCACTATCAAAATTCTATACACAGACAAACTAACTTTAGAAAGAAAAGTCAGTGCTGAAAGTAAAACTCAACAAAAACACATCCTTGGTCAAAGTGACTTATACCCACTATATTCCTTCTACACTTTAATAAGGCTTTCTTATGGAAATAATATCGAAACGTGCTTGAATTGCAATATTTTTTCCACTATTTTCACAATTCCATGCATTACGAATGGTTATTTTATTTTAATCGTCTATTAAAACGATTTTTTTGTTGTTCAACAAACAATCACTATTTACATTTGTTAAATTCGTATAAAAATATGTAGGGAAGTTGAGAAAAAGGAAATATAACTATGGTTGGTTTGGTAATTACATACATTGTGTTCGGCCTCAATATTTTTCCGCTGGACTTTTCTAGCGCGCACCAGAATCAATTGGGATATAAAATATTCGTTTTGGCTATAAACGTTGTAATAAAACGTCAATAATTTTCCGCTCAAACGAATAGACCGGAAATAAGTCTGCAGTTTTGCTCCGGTAAAATTATGATTTATGTCGGCGTTTAAACGCCATCAAACAGAAAGAAAGGCAACACCACTAAATTCACGCTTATATATTTTATAATAGAAAAACCGTATAATCTCTTATAATAAACAAATATATTGTTGATAAAAAATATGTTAGAGAAAATACAGAGTGTTGGAATTTTAGAGGGATATTTTTCTTGTTGAACTAATACATGAATATTTCGACAAAACTCGAAACGTCGACATATTGCGCCCTACACAATTACACCACATTGAGACTTGTGTCTCAAAGTCTTTAGAGTTTATGTTGAATTCGTTCTGAATGAGTTGTACGTGTACGCAATAAATTTCAAGTATTAACAAGTTTTAGTCAAAGTTAGAGCAACAAGTAATGTAATTACATTGCAACTCTGCCACATATAACCGTTATTTAAACGTTGATTCTTACTGTTATTCAAAATAAAAACTTTAATTCCAAGTTATTATAAATTACAACAATTTGAAACACGTGTACCTATAGTTTTCATTAAACGTACACATAATTTGATATATGATTCATTGTAATTATAATTTTAGTACAACCACCCACTATTAAATGATTAGAATCGAACGGTTCTTGTAAAGTGAAACAAAGGTGGTGGAGTGGATTAACTGTTGTTATTGTAAGTTTTGGGGGTCTGCTTTAGTCTAGCTAGATGATGAATGTTTCCAAAGTTATGTGTAAAAGTCGTTAATAATACTCAAAACTTGCGTTCACCTAGGTTATAATAATTCTCCTTCTCGCATCTTCAGGGAGTTCAAAGTTCGCCTCATGTAATAAGATACTGAGAAATAGATACCGGTGGAAATTTGTCTTCAGATATGCCAAGAGATGTACTTTTATGAGAAAAGAGTATGTGAGAAATCAGAACCACATTATTATTATTATTATCATTTTTTCTTGCCTAGAAAGTAATCTATATAATAAGAGAAGTTTGCTGTGTTGTTTACAATGGAGGAATAAAGTTTTTGGGAAGGAAAAAATAAACTTTCGACTCTAATTATCTATTGTTTTTCAACTAATTAAAAGTGGTATCGGAGAGAAACTTGATCTTTTGTTGTTTCGATTCGACTTTTTCTTTAAATCTATTCGATTCAGTTGCATTCTATTGGAAAATTTTAATTGGATAGTAACAATTGTTTTTAAAACGGTCGGGTGTCGTTTCCAATGTATTTTGACGAGAGCTTTTCAATATTAATATTAAAAATTTTTGTGTGTAAAATATAGAAATAAACTTTATATTTTCATCTTAGGCAAGTTGAATTCTAGACGTTAGATATTGTATTCGTATTATTGCATCATAGAGTCGCTGGAATTCTCCTTTTGAATGTGAAATCTTGTTATAGTATACGACACGTGATATACCGTTTTTAACAAGACTCTAGTGCAATCATTGATTCGTTTTCTACAATATCTATCGTTTTATCAAATTTAAGTACGGTTGGAAAATGCGATTTTAGTCTGGTCTTGGTTTGGTCACGGTTCATTCTTTTCGAAAAATTGATGATATAAACTCATCGACGAAAGTTTTTCAACAAGAAAACATAACAAGGGATAGAGAATGAGAATGAGAAGACGTATAGACGAAGAAGCGAATAATGTTGTGGACTTGTTTTATTTCATCGTCCCGTTCTACGCCGCCACCAATACTACCACCACCATTACTATACGACCGTCAGTGAGAGACACAGTCTCTCTGACAAACGACCGCCTCCTAACGGCGCATTTATTATACCTGCCTGTAATATAGGAGTGTATCAGAAATTGCACGGATAGAGATTTGTCTCCGGACGACATTGTCGAATTTGCTACCATCTCGAATCATTTATTACTATGAAGTTTGTATTTACTATGATTATATAATAACATATACACAGTTTGTTGACCTAATTTGATTACAGATCCTGGGATTAAAAAGTAAAACGATCACGATTTGTATGCTGTCACTTTCACAAATGGAACTCTTTTCCACATACCGTTTAATCAACTTTAGTCACAACGAAATTGGAATAATTTTTGTAAATTTAAAAGATTCCGGTCGACTTGCCATATTCCGAATAGAGTATGTCGGATCTAAATATGGTCGATTTTATCATACTCTTATTACTTGACGAACGAATCCAATAATATTCCAAGAATTTGCGGGGTCCACAGATAACATTTTAGGGAAAATAGAACCTTGTAGCTCAGTTGGAAGTTGGTCAAAAGTAGGTCGTTTCAAAAACTTGCTACAAACTGAAAGTAATCGAACCATTCTTAGTCGCTTAACGTGTTAAGCTAATCTTTGAAAATCGCAACATTGTCTCAGAGAAACATTTTTTGGTCAACCTCTAAATGAGCTACGAGGTTCTAATTTTGCTAAAAGGTTCTCTGAGGACTACCCTACAAAACTTAGAAATACCTCTCGAATCGCTGGACAACTACTAGAAGTTTTATAGAATCGACCATATTTAGATTCAACACTCACTATACCCGGCGCATCCACCAAATTTACTGTTTAATATAATCGTATATAAATTTAAACAAACTTAAACCATAACAGGTTTGAAATTATGCAATCGAATTGAAATTATGCAATTGTTATCATGTTTAAATACCTAATCTGACAATGCTGAGAGAGCATTTTAGAAGAATTAGAACTTTGCAGTTCATTTGAAAGTTGGCCAAAATGTGTTTGTTTCCGTTACAAAAACCTGCTACACACTCAAAATGACTTAGAGTGACTCGAGGATACTTCCAACATGAATTTTTGTCGACTGCAAGGAGTAAAACGAAAAATAACAATGCATTAGAGTCATTTTTAATCGTCGTGCGTGCTAAGCTAAACTTTGAAAATCGCAACATTGTCCAAAACAAACATTGTTTAGCAACTTCTAAATGAGCTACGAGGTTCTAATTTTGCTAAAAGATTCTCCGAGTATTGGCCTACAAGACCTAGAAGTATTTTTCGAATCGCCAGTCAACTAATATTAGTTTTATAGAATCGACCATTTTTAGATCAGATACTCTGTATACCCGGCGCATCTACCAAAATTGATCTTTATTTTTAACAAAACTAAATTTGAATATTTTTATCCACTGTTTAATATAATCGTACAGAATTTTAGTTAAGCATGAAGCACAACAGGTCTGAAATCATGCAATCAAACTATTCATTATTATGAAGCCAAAATACTTAATCTGACACAATTATGCTGAGACATTAGAACCTCGTATCTTATTTGGTTATTGGTTAAAAAACGCTCGTTTCTGACGATGTCGCTACACACTTAAATTGACTTAGAAAGACTCGAGGATCCTCCCAACATTAATTTTCGTAGAACACAAGGAATAAAACGAAAAAATCAATGTATTCGAGTCATTTTTAATCGTTCTGCGTGCTAAGCTAATCTTTGAAAATCGAAAAATGGCCGAAACAAACATTTTTTTAGCAACTTCTAAATTAGATACAAGGTTCTAATTTTGCTAAAATATTCTTCAGGGACTACCCTACAAAACCTAGAAATATTTTTTGAATCGCCTGCCAACTGATAGGAGTTTTATAGAATCGACCATTTTTAGATCAGATACTGTGTTTACCCGGCACATCCACCAAATTTAATCTTTATTTTGATAAAATTAAATCCGAATATTTTTATTTACTGTTTAATATAATCGTATAAAAATTTAATCAAACAACAGGTTTGAAATTATGCAATCGAACTATTCATTGTTATCATGTTTAAATACCTAATCTGACAATGCTGAGAAAACATTTTAGCAGAATTAGAACCTTGCAGTTCATTTGGAAGTTGATCAAAATGTGTTTGTTTCTGACAATGTTGCCACTTACAAAAACCTGTTACATGCTCAAAATGACTTAGAGTGACTCGAGTATCCACCCAACATTAATTTTCGTAGAACGCAAGGAGTAAAACGAAAAAATCAATGTATTCGAGTCATTTTTAATCGTTCTGCGTTCTAAGTCAATCTTTGAAAATCATTTTTTAGCAACTTCTAAATTAGATACAAGGTTCTAATTTTGATAAAATATTCTCTAGGGACTACCCTACAAAACTTAGAAATATTTTTCGAATCACCTGTCAACTGATAGGAGTTTTATAGAATTTTTAGATCAGATACTGTGTATAGCCGGCGCATCCACCAAATTTAATCTTTATTTTAACAAAATTAAATTCGAATATTTTTATTCACTGTTTAATATAATCTTATAGAATTTTAGTCGAACATAAGCCACAACAGGTTTGAAATCATTGAATCGAAATATTCATTATTATCAAGTTTAAATACCTAATCTGATTTGGGATTATTTCAACATTCGTCGTTCGTAAACGGTTACGAATTGTAGAACGTTTTCAATATATTTAATTTGTTTAAAATTGTTGTGTTATATTCATAATATAAAAGTAAATCGTATTTAAAGTTTATAACTGGAAAGTTTCCATGTAAACATTTGACGGAATACTAGAAACTTTTTCGAGTTAACTCACCCACCCCATACTCCATTCATTTAATTACTCTCCCCCTACATAATGTATCCTGTTACACTTGTGTGAAATTTGTTTTATTATAGCTCAAGATGGTTTCCATCTTGTTATCGATTTCCTTTAATTTAAAACAGCTTGTGTAAATATAACATTCGATTAAACATTAGAAAAGGAATTAAAATGTTTTTAAATAAATAATGTGATACGAATTGATTGATATGTAAGTTGAACGATAAAACGACAATACTTTATGTTGTTTCCTATCTTTACCTGTACAAATAACAACGGTTCATTCGAATCCAAGTGTATTTATTTGTCTCAGTCTCCCTAGTTTAATTTTATCCAACATTGTTTAACATCCTTCTTGGGAATTTTAATTACTTTTGCTCCTTCTATTTCGCATTTGCGTTCAAGCTTTATTCTATGTTAAATTTAATTTAATTGAGTTTTTGTAGAACAGACGTCTGCACTTTGTTTCTTTTCCTTTTTTTCGATGTAGGCATTTTGTAATTTTACAAATTTATTTATTGATTATTAAATAACAATTTTTTCAAATAAAATTCCAATTGCTTTTTGTAGTCAATAAATAGTAGATTTGATGAATTATGTAGAAGGTCATATTTAAATTCAAATATCGAATTACGTTTTAATTAAACTCGATATATGCACATACAACAACATACAGGTATAGATAGGGATTTCCAGTAGATGATCGATGTATTGCCGAATTAGTTACAGTGGTATCAATGTGATGATATTCATATGGTGCGTGAGATGAATGATTAAAACTCATGCAAAATAAGGCAATATTTCAATGTAATGAACTGACCTGTTATATAGCACATACACATCATATGACATGCCACAGTAGCTGAAATTAAACTCATTCAACATCAATCTAGTAAATCGGTTTTTTCCTCGTTTTTTTCTCTGCCTCTTTATTACAAATAGATACATATTTTCATCAACTATTAAAGAATTTTTCAATTTCTTTTCAATAATATTGCTCTAAATTATAAAGCAGACAACAACATTATTATTTATGTTAATATTTCATCGTTTGTATAAAGTGAAAATTAACGGGTTGACATGAAAAGAAACACTTGTCGTGTCGGTTTTGTCCCCTCTTCGTTGTTATTCTCTCACTATATTTTTTTTTGTATGTGCTTGAATTGCATGAATACAACCGCTTGCCTACCAATTACTTTCTGCCTCTTGTTTTCAACATTTCTCACATTTCTACAATTGTTTTTATACAACATTCCCCTTTTTTATTGGTCTTAATTAACACAACTGAAGATTTAATGATTAGCATTTTTTACACACTCTAATGGACAGAAATCCATCAAATCATTGGGCATCTGTAAAAAACACCAGGCCAACCACGTGCGCCACGTGCTCAACTGAAAATTCGAGTCCTTTTTCAGTTAAATAACTCCCAATTTCTTTTTTCAATAAAATACAAAACATTGATAAGTTGGCCGTTTTGATTTGAGACAACTATCGGAATTAGTGGAGTAATGAAATTGTATTTTAAAATTGAAATCAGATTTTTAGATAGTATTTTGATTGAATTTCTCTTAAAGCAAATATTTGTAATGCATTCTTCATCATCATGCAAAAATCGTTCAGTCTATCGGTCTATCAAAGTTTCATTTTAAAAGGAATTCCGGTTGCATAAAGGAATTTTCTCAATTTCATCTTCAACATCATCTATTTTATACTTGAAATGCTTATAGCCGAATTTCGATCAGCTATAGAATATTATGATAAAGAATCATCTAATATTACCATTTTTTTCGTTCCTTTTCCCACTTTTTTCCGCCTTATCCTTTTACTTTACAATGTTTATGATTGAAATGACGATTTGACAATACATAAATGTGCATAAATTATATTTAAATTAAGTTTTAAAACGCCTGTATGGCTTGAAATTTGAATCAATTATCACATTCATCATGTTTTCCTTTTATGTTTATATCCCTTGAATCTTTCCTCTATTTGGTTTTTATTTTCCTTTTCATAAAGATACGAATTTGTATCCGTGGTTTCTGTAATTGAATTTAATTTCTGTTGAACGATTTAACCTTATTGCTTCCCATGTTTTATCAAATCAAGCCTACGTTCGCTGTTTGATTGATTCGAATTTCTAACATTATACAGAATTATAAAGCATCTTGAACATTGATATTATTACATATAGAGACTGATGTATATGTATATAATAATACAATAACTATAGATTTAAGCCTATTTTATAACGGTATAATTAGTAAAATTGAACTAGATTTATGTTTTAATAAATCAGATCGATTCTCTAATGGACAGGATTTATCGTATGATTTTTCGTTTTTAACAAATCTGTTAGACAGATAGTAATTATCATTGATTAATTAATTCGTTTGTAGTACAAGTAAATAAAATCAAATATAATAATAATAATAGAAACATAAAGTTTACTAAATACATTGAAACGGCTAATAAAAAACGCATTACTATTGAAATTAATGTTGAGCACAGATTTCAATTAAAATTTCTCCTAATTAAAATCATCCATCTTTTCAAGTATAGTCTTGTTTCATTCTACTGCTATACTAAATAAGTATTTTAAAATGGCGTATAAATAGCGAGAAATATTTGAGCCATGTCGATATCTATTCATTGTATAAGATCCACCGTATTCTCTTTAAGTGGTATCAAACCAGGTAGGTCTATAGGTATACACGAAATTGAATCCGAGTCAAACGAATAGCAATATACAAATTTACCAGTTTTCGATATAGCGACAGACTTGAAAAAAAAAACCAAGTCGATATGGTAAAAAGAGGGAAAGGAAACAAGAAGAGACTGAAGAAGGGAGAGCTTTTCGCTTATATTAGCCAAGCAACCTTGTTTCGTTGCGCATCCATTTAGAAAATGCTTTACTCTCCTATCTTTTTCCCTCTTATACTCTAATGTTACAGTCAAATAAATGTCAATTTCGTATCGTTCTCCATACAGGAATGAATATGATACCCTTTATGTGACAGTCATATTTATTTGTCAAGTATTACAAAGAAACATTGCTTTCCTCGTTTCTGTAATATTCCATTTTATTGATTTTTATACAATTTGATTCAAGTATTTTATTGAGCTTCAGATCATATCGTCTTAAATAGTGCCGTCTACATCAATGAGGAAGGAAACGCAATAAAGCATAGAGCTTTGATGATTTATTGAGCATTTTTCTTTAATTTTATATTTATTTATTGCGTAGATTCTGTACATTTTCTATTCCAACAAAATAAACTAAACATTTGAACCTGGTGATATTTAGAAAGAGCAAATATAGTCGCCAACTGAGCTTTTCAAAGGGAGTTTTTTATTAAAGCAACAACTTTCTCGAGAACTTGTTACATTCGTGCAAAACCAACCAAAGTATAAATTTGTTTTGTACTCTTATAAATACAACATACATAGAATTTAGTTAAAAAAAAACACAACCATCATGACTGTAATCTTTTCTATTAACAAATATTTGATGGTGCAACATAAAATATTTCAACAATATTATTTTACATGACAGAGAATAAATTTTGATTATAAACAAATATATCTAGAAAGTTGTATGTAATTTATTATGATCCATAGAGAATTGAGGATCAAGAAAAATTTCAAATTAAAGTTGGCAAAGTTTCCAGGCGTATATACCCGTATCATCAGTTTTACTAAATTTTTACAGGTGACTAACTATGTCTCTAAACTTCATCTTTCTGTTCATAAATTTCAGTATAAAATAAATTCAATAACAGAAAAAAAATCAATGTTTGATTTTCGTATAGTTGAGAATCACCAATTTTTTGATTGTCACACGATCAAGAGGGAACACGTTGAAACGAAACGATAAAAAGGTGTAAAATGTACGTTATAGACTTTATAACATGTAATATGAGATATGTCAAGAACAGATTCCTCCCTCTATTCTATGGGTATAACATACGCCTTCTAGCATTTTAAATTCTTTATCCTTACTTATACTATTCCTGTTACCCTTCCAATTTCATTCTTTTGGACTTTATAAATATAGCAAACACTATCTATATATTCAACCATCCTTAAAATTGTTACATAATTTATTTTTGTTGAAAAAAAGACAACTGGGGGTGCTTTAAGTCTATCGACCTTAGATGAGAACTAGGATTTTTATAAATTGAATAAAGACGAGGGCAGAATAAGCGGTCGAGTTAATTAATTCGATAGAATATCACTCGGTTTTCTTTTTATTGTTCTTACTTTACTGTTTACTGTAGTGTACATCAATGGACTCATCTAATCTGTTCTTAATATAAAATTGGTGCTTCTCTAAGAAATATTTTTTAATTAAATTGTAATTTAGATAAATCACCATCTTTAATATTCTCTTATATTAAAGTTCGATAGATGTAAGCACCTGTCAGTATTAACAATTTGTAAGTTGAAGAGCAGCTCGTACGGTATGTAGAAAAATATGTCTCGACTATGAACACAACATGCTTCATTGATCTTTCAAATAGAAACTTGAAAGTTAATTACATGGAAATTTCCTGGAGTTTATTAGATGCAAGTATGTGAGCGAGAATTTCCAATTCAAACTAAGTAATGCGCGTTTCTACTCCAAGAAGTGAGCAGTAGACAACGAAAACGCATTCCATGATCGTTCTCAGTTTCCACTATCTTATCGATAGATTATTCCAATTTTAATATATTATGCCCCTTATACTAACCCATAATTATTGCTCTTATTTTCTACAGTGTTTCGATATCCGAAGCCGAACAAAATTCATTATTGAGAAACAAGTTATTCAATATCCTCCTCTTCTTTGATGTTTAATGTTCGGTAACAACACACACACACACAAGTTTTAAGCTCTAGTTTTGTTCTTCGTTGGAATGTTCTAATTGAGTCTAAAAAAAAGACCTCCACGAAAGCTTTAGAGTTTTAATCACACGAGAAGACTCCGAGTCAGTTAATAAACTATTCTTATTAACTAAACGAAATTTATTGTGGGGAATATAACAAACAACAGTGTTCCTACGTTCGGGGTAGCTTCCAACAATATTTTTAGTTTAAAGCTATTAAAACGATGGTGCAATAATTTCAGTTTAATTAATGTAAAACACAATTAGTAGCAACAAACTATAAAGATTACTAGAGAATTGTTGCCTGTTATTTACCGTAATTTTGTCTAATATAAACGGCATTATCCAGTTTGATGGTTTTATTGATTTAGTTAAAATGTATTCGTTGTATAATCAACTAAACAATGAGATATTAGAAAGATGATAGCCGAAATGATACATTGTAGTTAATGTGATATGTTAATGATAACAGCAATGGTGGCAACTATATATACAATATGTGGTAGACACGTGTTCTAAAACGTGCGTTGATATTGTTGCTATGCAATCAGACTGAGTGGCGGTCAAAGTCGGGGTCGGTTAGTTATACATTGTGGCCATCCAACTAGATGTACGCCACAAAGAAGGATATATTGTGACCAACGACCATTGTTTACCCGATTCTTTTACTTTTACTGATTAACTTTAATAATAGAAATTAATTCCATTAAAAGTCGAAATGCCAGAACGAGAAACAAGCTAAAAAATACCCACACACACACAATCCCCTGTTATCATTTACTTCTATTCTGATTATCTAAAATGGCAAATAGTATAAACGATTGGGTACATTTTAACAAACAAAGAATAGAGACGGGTCATCAAATCCTTATATATATCTCTCTCTCCATATTCTTTTCAAATAGACGCTCCTTTATTTATCCAGAAAACTGGACCGGAGTTGTCTCAATTATTTGTTTGTTCGAGAGGAATTTCGGTAAAATTGAAATGCCTCCAGTGTTTTCTTCTATTTAAGTAAAAAGCTGGATGTGTTGGACAAAAGAGTTTCCAAGTCAAATATGACCGTAGACTGTAGACTTCAACTCAAGTTGTCTATACGGGATGTACAGTGGCAATTAAAAAAAAAAGAGACCACCTCTTGTGCGGCTGTGTAAAATAAACTTATGTAAGACAATCTTAACAGGTCAGAATTTGGGAGAACATGTATTCAATCAGAAGGAGAGGATAGAAACTCCATCCTCCTGAGACTCATTAGTCTCAGAAGAGAAACAACCTGACTCACACTAACGAAAACATGTGAAATTCTCGCTCAAGACTCGGTCTTTTTTTTGAGCGCTATTGTACAACGTTATTCTACCTCACAGTTAGCCATGTATTTTTTAAGCAGTGTCGTAGCTCGGTTCATACACTGCATTTAAGCGGCCGAACCTAGCTACGGTCCTACGTAATCAAAGCTATAGCCAAATGCTAGGTATATTTAATAGTGGAAAAATTCAACTTGTACTTGGAATATTCTAATGAAGAATGGAGATTTGTACAATAAAATATTGAACTATGAAATATTTATATTTTGTTAATTTTGGAAAGTGTACTACAATGTAATAGTGGATGATGTAACTGGTAAAGGAAGCTCTAAGAATTTCTCTAGAGAGTGGAATATCTATTCTGATCGACTCCCTTGGTTTGTGGAAGCTGTTGGGTTGTGTGTTTACGCAAACAAATCGATATTCAATCACATAAATGTATTCTATTTTGTCAGCTTTCCACTTTCTATATATGTATAGGTAGATAGTTTATATGTGTGTGTGTGTGTGTGTATATGTATATAAAGGTAATCAAATTGTGACAACATTGAATCTTTTTGTTTATTTTTCATTACCAATAATCGATAGTTTAATACAAATAACAATAAATTACTAATTATAAATTTAATTATTTCAATTAGTAGGTATGTCATCTTGATAATAAACCGCTCACTATTCACAAGGAAGTATATTACAACTTTGACTAAGAGATTGCACACATGCATCAAGTTGTAATTAATTCAAATTGTAATAATAAATCACTAACAGCACTTTAGATTTAATCTCCAAAGTAGGTACAGTTGAAATTGGTCATTCGTCTCTTCTCCTTAAATTTTATACCTCCCTATAAATATATTCTCTTTGTAAACTTATACTCCATTTGTTATATTTCTATTAAATTAAATTGTTATACGATTGGAATTTTTGTAAATTTATCATATTTCACAAAAATTTAATAAACACCCTAATATACAGAACAAAATTCTACATATATGAATGTAGAGAGTAGCTTTTGAACACAGTTGGTGTTCTTAATTAAATCTATTGCATCCCTCAGTCTCTTGCTTTTATTAAATAGGAGGGTGAAAAACTGAATGTTGTTCATATGTAAAATAATTTTTAATAATGTTAACATCAAATTGTTTGATATTGAATTGAAAAATTTCCACTCAAATTAACATTACCGGTGCAACTAGTTTGATTAAATAGCATTGTCAATGTACATATCATATTTAATATTAAACTTTAATATTGAATTTATTACTATACTAAATAAAACTAAATGAAACTAATTTGTTACTATACGTGTAAAATGCTGTTTATTATTGTAATATTTATCAGAAAAAATTCTCAATTATTCGTTGATTAAAATTAATCTTCAATTTGTTGAAACAACAAGAGTCTAATTAACTACGTGCCAAGATCTACGATTCCCTATAGTACTAGTTCCAGATTTATAACACGAATATATTTTCGTGAAGAAAACGATTAAAATTAACAATTGTACGTGATAGAAAACATTCTGAATAATATTGTTTTATAAAACTATAAAATTCTTGTGTTTAATAATAAGCAATTTTAACCAAGTTTCATTAAAGCCAACTTATTATGTTTATCGTAAAATAATCAATAATTACCTTCAATTATTCGTCTTTATTCTCATTATACATTAAAATACGTATAGTAAACTATAAATATTAATAAGTGTTTTGTATAAAGGGTGAGCTTGTTTTTAATGTCAAATTAATTTGATATCGCGTGACTAAAACAATAATATCAACAATAACAATGGCTATAACAAAAAAAATTGTGTATTCTAGGATAGACTTACAGCAATTAGTGTGTCACTAAATAAAATCAACAATCTACAAATCGTTCTGTTGTCAACTCAACTGAAAACATAATTATAAGATACATTTTAACATGAATGCTGCTATTTTGTTTACGAAGTGGTTAGTCATCATCATCATCATCAACACCATTCTAAACCATCAATGACAGCAACTTTACTGTCATGTACACAAAAAAAGACAACATTAATAATAACGTAAACATGGTAATTGATGTGTTGAAGAAACAATGTAAATGTTTTTCCACATTACAGCGATTATTTCGAATTAAATCCACTTGTTGATAAAATTTGTGCAATGTTTATAGTTTACATTGTCCAATTCAACAATGTAGTGATAAGTGGATATTAAGATATCGTCTCTTATTAAGTAAGGACACTTTCCAAATTAGAGCATAGCGTTGTTATTTTGACAGCGATCTAAAATTCTGCATTTAAAAAGCGATAGAGTACCATCAATCTCGCAAGAAAGTGACCAGTTTTTGTGCGACTGTGTAAAACAGGGTTTTCAGGGCAGACATGACAATAGAACAGTATTTTCACAGGTGAGGATTTGGGAAGAAGGATATTCAATCAGAAGAAGAAGATAGGGTTACTGGTGACATTTTGGGTATTTACCCCTGAATAGAAAAATACTTTCTACAAATTTGGTTTGGTGGAAAATCGTTCTAACACCTCCGACTTACCCACCTTCTTACCTTACATGAGATACACTTTAACTTACACGAACCAAATATATCGTGTTATTTCTGCTCTAGAGTCGGTCACTTTTTTGTGAAATCCATAGTACTAGTCAGATGAATGATTTGAACATTGCGCTTCTATTGACAAAAAGTTGTCGAAAATCATTAATTTTTCCCCCATCACTATTTTCTGGAAAAATACGAAATGTTGTTCTCTGTCTTCAATTGTGTCAAAATTGAAATGCCTAAGTCATTCACCTCCCTTATTGTTTATTTATTTTTAATTTGATAGACTAAGATTGTTTGTCTAATGGACTTTTATAAAAAGACCGATATTTGGTAACAAATAATGTGTATATGTGACTTTTATTTTCCACATCAAAGAAGAAAGTAATGTTCGTATAGAAGCCATTAATTTTTTTTTTAGTTTCTACCACAAGATGTAATTTTCCTCATATCGAATATCGATATCTGATTTTTTTATCTTATTACTTTCATTTAATGTAAAAAAATTTCTAGAATTGTTAAAACCACGTAATTATTTCAAATAAATAAATATTCAACAATTTCTGAGATAGAAATTTAGGGAGGTGAAAGACTGTGCTTTTTCAATTTAATATGGGCATTTTTTAAGAGTGAGTTTGCAAAGGTTTTTAAGCAGCCAATCACTTTACAGTAGCTTAACGGAAAATCTCAGGCTCCCGCAACAAAATATAAGGGCATAAAAATACTCGTTTTAACACTCCCTACCTACCCATCTTTTTACCGCACAAGAGATACAGTCTGACTTACACGAATCAAATACCGTATTATTTCCGCTCTAGAGTCGGTCACTTTTTTGTGAAATCCATAGTACTAGTCAGGTGAATGATTTGAACAATGAGCTTCTATTGACAAAAAAGTTGTCGAAAATCATTAATTTTTCTCCATCACTATTTTCTGGAAAAATGCGAAATGTTGTTCTCTGTCTTCAATTGTGTCAAAATTGAAATGCCTAAGTCATACACCTCCCTTATTGTTTATCTATTTTTAATTAGATCGACTAAGATTGTTTGTCTAATGGACTTTTATAAAAAGACCGATATTCGATAACAAATAATGTGTATTGTGTGACTTTTATTTTCCACATCAAAGCAGAAAAGTAATGTTCGTCTATAGAAGCCATTAATTTTTTCTAATTTCCACCACAAGATGTAATTTTCCTCATATCGAATATCGATATCTGATTTTTTTATCTTATTACTTTCATTTAATGTAAAAAAATTTCTAGAATTGTTAAAACCACGTAATTATTTCAAATAAATAAATATTCAACAATTTCTGAGATAGAAATTTAGGGAGGTGAAAGACTGTGCTTTTTCAATTTAATATGGGCATTTTTTAAGAGTGAGTTTGCAAAGGTTTTTAAGCAGCCAATCACTTTACAGTAGCTTAACGGAAAATCTCAGGCTCCCGCAACAAAATATAAGGGCATAAAAATACTCGTTTTAACACTCCCTACCTACCCATCTTTTTACCGCACAAGAGATACAGTCTGACTTACACGAATCAAATACCGTATTATTTCCGCTCTAGAGTCGGTCACTTTTTTGTGAAATCCATAGTACTAGTCAGGTGAATGATTTGAACAATGAGCTTCTATTGACAAAAAAGTTGTCGAAAATCATTAATTTTTCTCCATCACTATTTTCTGGAAAAATGCGAAATGTTGTTCTCTGTCTTCAATTGTGTCAAAATTGAAATGCCTAAGTCATACACCTCCCTTATTGTTTATCTATTTTTAATTAGATCGACTAAGATTGTTTGTCTAATGGACTTTTATAAAAAGACCGATATTCGATAACAAATAATGTGTATTGTGTGACTTTTATTTTCCACATCAAAGCAGAAAAGTAATGTTCGTCTATAGAAGCCATTAATTTTTTCTAATTTCCACCACAAGATGTAATTTTCCTCATATCGAATATCGATATCTGATTTTTATATGTTATTACTTTCATAAAAAATTTCTAGAATCGTTAAAATCACGTAATTATTTTAAATCAATAAATATTCAACAATTTCTGAGATAGAAATTTAGGGAGGCGAAAGACTGTGCTTTTTCAATTTAATATGGGCATTTTTTAAGAGTGAACTTGCAAACATTCTTAAGCAGTCAAACACTTTACAGTAGCTTAACGGAAAATCTCAGGCTCCCGCAACAAAATATAAGGGCTCCAGTCTTTATAAGAATCTATATCACTTAATAATATGATTTAGCTAGTACTTGAAGGTATATGATTAATTAAGAGCCAAGCGTAGGCACTTATTATTGTGCTAAAATATCTGAAGAAAAAAAAATTAGGCTTTGTTGAGCCTCCTCTAATACTGAGCCTTCTTTAATGCTCCTCCCCACACTGTGTGGGCTGCAAGGGTGCCCTTTACGCCACTGCCACCTTTGAGTGAAATTTGAAACAAATCGGATACAAGAATTGTTCAGACTAACGTACACTCACGAGTACATAAAAGAGACCACTTTTTGTGCGACTGTGTAAAACCAGCTTTCGAGAGCAGTCGTCTTAATTTTAACTGGTCAGAATTTGGGAAGAGAGTTGTCCAATCGGAACAAGGGGAGGGGTGGAGTTATTGTCACTCCATATCTACGAAATTTCAACAGGAAATAGAATAGCAAAGCGGGCAGGTAACAGCTAGTAAATTATAACTTTCTCTAAAGAGGGTGGTTCTACAAAATTTGCTATGGCGAAAACTGGCTACAACACTTCCTACCTCTACACCTTCTTCCGCCGACGAAAGAAGGAGCCTGGCGCACACGAACCGAAAAACATGATATTCCTCGCTCAAGAGTCGGTCTCTTTTATGTGCTCGTGAGTGTACCTAACGAATTTGGTGACTGGTGTTTATGACACTTTCTATCAGATGAACTTTGGTCTTTGAACGGTATACAGTACGGATCCAGGCGCTAGGAATATTGGAGAAACTTTGGCCACGCCCATTTAAACTACTTACATATTAGTTAGAAAGAGACAGAGAGATTTTGGGATGTTTATAGATGAAAAAATATGGCGCTTTTTTGCCTCCTACCCTTAGTGCTTAGACCAAACAAAGTAATTTCTTTTGTACGAAAGTGCCTTGAAAACGTTCAATTTTAAAAGATAACAATAACCAGATGCTAAAAGGAATTTGACATGTCTTTCTATTATTCATGAAACATCTGTTTTGACAAAGAAGGGACTATCCTTAAGACATTATTCTTTTACACAACAATCTTTATTCGATTAATTGGTAATTATTGCATTAATTTTGAGTAAGTCAATCAACTAAAACAAACTGAATTGATATATTAAAAAATAAATATTCGAATTGAATAATTAAGTTAGACAAATAAAGAAATATTTAAATTTGACATTTTTTCATCTATAAACATCCCAAAATCTCTCTGTCTCTTTCTAACTAATATGTAAGTAGTTTAAATAGGCGTGGCCAAAGTTTCTCCAATGTTCCTAGCGCCTGGATCCGTACTAAGACTTGTGTTCCTATTTTGTTCATTTGATAACAAGAATAAAATACAATTTTCGTTTTATCGTAAAACTCACTTTCTTTACACTGTTTTCCTTCCCTTCTTTACAGTTCCATTCATCACTGACAAGCAATGTCTAAAATGTTGTAATTTGTGGTATATTGTCAATGGTGGTGGTGGTTGTTCTGTCAAAATAACATTTTCTAATTTGGAAATTTATATGTGAATTAGACAGTGAAATGAATATACCTATTTTCTTGAGAAACATTCCCGAAACAATAGTAATTCATTCAACTGTCAAAAATTGAGAAAGCCGAAAGTAACAACAACAACAAACAAAATACCAAAAGTAAGTTGAACTTCACAAAACTTGACTACATAAATTATTTAAACACTCAAAAAACAATAAATTACAAAATTTAATTTTCCACCTTACCCTGTTGTTATGATAAGACAGTATTGAATAATGAACGAGATTAAATAAATTATTTGATAAGGTATATGTGTGTGTGTGTGCATATAAAAACAATAATTTGATACTTAGTCGAGTATATGTGTGCTTATTTGTTTGTTTGTATATAAGAGTGTTTGTCTGTTGATAAGGGGATGAAGAAGACATTTAATAATAAAGTGCAATACAAATTTTTCTTTCAAGATTTTTCGTTATGAACGAGAGAGAAATGGTGTGATATTGAAGTGAGCTCCGCCTAGTAATGCCAACAGGTCAATAACTAACTGGGTCACCAACGAACATCCGTCTCAAGGAAAGTTCCGCCCGCACATCGGTCATTGGTTATTATGCATCCAATCGTCGACAATTATCATATTTATTATATTATACATAAATATACAAAAATAACCTGTATGTAAACATAAGAGAGCTATACATTTCCATTTTGTTTCATAACAGATTAAAATTAAACTTGTTTTGGTTGGAAATCCTTGTCAACTTCTATTAAACAGGGGAGATAGGATATACAAGAAGAAGAAGAAGAGGAAGTAAAAGAAGAAGAAATAAAAACAACACGCAGAGACAATCTTGTTAGTTTAATGATCATCACAACATTGTAAATATTGATTAACCCAATCAACTCAAATCTTGAGGAGATAACATGATTTAAATCAAATATTGATCAATTTTCTCCTGTGGTATAAAATAACAATAGGATAAAAACAAATCTGTTAAACTAATGGAATATTAGTTGGATTCGATTGAATACGCTTAAAATTTCCACTTGATGAAACAACATAAAAGATGAGAATATTGTTAAAATTAGAAAGTTTCAATTCAATAACAATATGTTTGAATTTTGTTTTTAATCACATAACCGTGTCACAATGAAATCATACATATGAAACAAAAATAAATGCCTCAAAAATTTGTTTTATTTAACCGAATAACCATACATTCAATTAAAACGCTACAACGGAGCATGCTGATAAAATATGTATCAAAAAATACTTGGTTAAATTGTTGAAATAAAATTACAATTTTTTTTTCGCATTTTTATCATACAGTCATTAATTCATACAGTAACCCTATAAACTACTAATTGCAATGCATGAGATGATTTCCGGTATATGATTGTTGGTGTTGGGGTTAAAGCACGTTCTTCACACCCATAATCACCCAAAAGTATCATTGGAACGTGTCTTTTATTAAACATGCTCATTACAACATTTTTTTTCCTTCAACACACTATTTTCCCCTCATATATTCGAATGGAAAAAAATCAATATGTTTTTGTATGTGTTAAAAACTAATTTTGAAATGTCTGCATCAGTAAATTGGTAAAGTTATACAAAGCTACCCTCCAATACACCTACACAGTTAACGAAACTGAGAAATATATTTGACGTTTGTCAAGCTTATTGGACTTTCTATATGGTGTACGTACAATAGTCGGTTGGAATTCAGTTGACTGACTAACTTATTAAATTTTTTTTCTTCCGAAATGTCTTTATTATCCACTCCTTAAAATCATATCAATTTATTATAAATGATATAATTAAAATTATTAAATATTTTTATTGTAATATTATTAGGTGTGTTAACTTTATTATCGTTGCATCCTTGTTGAATCTGTGAGGTTATATTAGGGTGGTCAGCAAGCGGAAGAACATAGCTGGTGTTTGTGGTGCGTGCTGTGTGCGTACAAGCGTTAATTATGCCACGAACCGGCTATATATACAGCAGAGTGACCACACACTAATACAATCTAAACCTTAACTATATTAGATTCTTGAAAAAATTGTTAAACTTGTTATTAATTCGTATTATAAGGCCTGGTTCAGTGCAAAATTCAGAAATTTTAAAGTTAACTGGCTTGAAATAATCTGAGAAGACAAAATTGAAGTATTTTTGTCTGTTTGTACTTCTAATGCTCATTCAAAATGCGATTAAAAATTTCAGTATAAGTAATAAACTAATTATTTCTATAGTTTTCCAATGGATGCAAAAATGGTGGATGCGCCAAACGGAATCTTGTAAAACGATGGCGATAGAAAATTATCAAGAATACTAGTTTGTTTCTATTCTAAATTGTTGTTACGGAATTAAACCAAACAAATCTTTGCATATCTTGAATTGTATCGATATTTTAGACATAAAATAATTTTCCTTGTCTTAACCCCTAAACCTTTGGTGTATAAACTGGGTCTTTAAAACAACAGTGTACATTTCAAACTACAAGTTCACTTTAATGAATGGAGGTGATCTGATTTGCGCTACTTTTGGGCCGTATAGTAGACACTTCGAGAAAGAGCCATGAAAGCTGTTTTGAGAGCCTTAAAACTTTTGAAAACAGTTTACACACCTAGCCTTTAAAAATATACATTAGACACGGAAGGTTAGTTTAACATGAATGGTTTCCTCAGTTTTCATAACTTTGCCCGTTTCAACTAGGTTAGATTCAAGAAAATCTGTTAAGCTTGTTGGTAATTCGTATTGTAAGAACTGAGTGCAAAATTCAGAAATTTTAAATAGTATGAGAAGACAAAATTGAAGTATTTTTGTCCGTTTGTACTTCTAATGTTTGTGCTTCTACTTACAATTAATTATTTTAATAGTTTTCGAATAGATTCAAAAATGGTGGATGCGCCAAACGGAACATAGTGCTCATAGCACGATAGCGATAGAAAATTAAAAAGAACACCAATTTGTTTCTATTCTAAATTGTTACCACTGAATATACAGATGAATTTTTTCATGTCTTGAATTCTATCAATATTTTAAACATAAAATAATTTTTCTTATGTCATTTTGATAAAAATAGTTTTCCGAGCTTACCCAACTTTTCCCGTTACAAATAGGTTAATAATTCCTAAAAAGTTATTAAATTGGTTGATAATTGGTATTGTAAGTGAAAAATTCAGAAATTTTGAAGTGAATTGATTTGAAACAGTAGGAGAAGACAAAATGAAAGTATCTTTGCCTATTTGTATTTTTGATGTTCATTGAAAATATGATCAAAAATTTGTGTAAGTTCTAAATAAGTCATTTCAATAGTTTTTAACGGATCCAAAAATGGTGGATGCGCCAAACAGAACTGCTAGCTTATAACTGATAACACGATGGCTATAGAAAATTGAAGAAAATACCAATTTGTTTCTATTGTAAATTGTTATTACTGATTCTAACCAAACGAATTCTTGAATATCTTGAATTTTATCGATATTTTAGATATAAAATAATTTTCGTTGCCTGAGTTTAACATAAATAGTTTCCGGAATTTTCATAACTTCACCCGCTACAACTAGCTTAGATTATTAAAGATTTGTTAAATTGGTTGTTCGTATTCTAATTATAAAACTTGGTTCAGTGAAAAATTCAGAAATTTTGAAGTGAATTGATTTGAAACAGTACGACCAGACAAAATTGAAGTATTTTGGTCCGTTTGTACTTCTAAAGCTCATTTAAAATACGATTAAAAATTTCTGTAAGTTCTAAATTAATTATTTCAATAAATTTCGAATGGATACAAAAATGGTGGATACGCCAAACGAAATCTAGTACTTGTAACACAATTGCGACCAAAAATTGTTGAGGATAATAATTTGTTTATATTCTAAATAGTTATTACGGAATTAAACTAGATGAATTTTTGTATCTCTTGAATTCTGTCGATTTTTTAAACATAAAATATTCCTTATCTTACATCACCATAAATAGTTTTCGTAGTTATCCGAATTTTGCCCGTTACAATTAGATCGGATTATTAAAAATCTGTTAAGCTGCATTCTAAGATCTGTTTCTGAGCAAAATTTACAAATTTTCAAGCTAACTGATTTGAAACACTACAAGGAGACGAAATGAGAATATTATCACTAATTTGTGCTTTTAATGCTCATTCAAAATACAATCAAAAATTCCTGTAAGTTCTAAATTAATTATCTCAATAGTTTTCGATTGAATGCAAAAATGGTGGATGCGCCAAACGAAACCTCGTGCTTGTACAAGATTGCGACAGGAAATTGTGAAGAATACCAATTTGTTTCTGTCTTAAATTGTTATAATTGAACTAAACCAAACGAATTTTCCCATATTTTGAATTCCAACTATATTTTAGATATAAAATAATTTTCGTTGCTCGGTGTATGAACTGGGTCTTTAAAGGAACAGTGGAAAAACTTCAGTTTCTTTCCGATAAATGGAGCTGACCTGACTTTGGCTACTTCTGGGTCATATAGTATAGGCACTTCAAAAAGGAACCATGAAAGATGTTTAGAGAACTTTAAAACTTTTGAAAACTTGCATGTTCTCTGAAAGACTCAGTGTTACATATTGTGCCTTTAAAAATTTACTTCACACACGGAGGGTTAGTTTAATATGAATGCTTTCCAAAGTTTTGATAACTTTGCTCGTTACAAATAGGTTAGATTATATTAATAAACTTATTTTTAATTCGTATTCTAAGACCCTGGTTTAGTGTAAACTTCAAAATTTTTAACGTTAACCGATTTAAAACAGGACAAAAGACAGAACAGAATATTTCTAATCACGGGCTTCCATAGAATCTTACCGGACGCTTGCATTAGAGAAAAACCATATTTTTAACAAAATTATTATTAACAATAAAATCCCAGTAGGTCTTAATAGTAGAGAATATGTTCAACTTTGACCGTCTCAAAGATTTCACTGTCCGTATTCCTCATATGCTTGTAACACGATGGCAATAGAAAATTGTCAAAAATACCTTTTTATTTCTCTTTAAAATTGTTATTACTGAATTAAACCAGATGAATTTTTATAAAATGCAGATTGTGTGTCTTGAATTCTGTCGATGTCTTCAACATAAAATAATTTTTCTTGCCTTAGTTCAACATAAATGGTTCCTGGAGTCTTCTCAATCTTGTTCTTTACAACAAGGTTAGATTCTTGAAAATATGTTACTTTTTAATTCGTATTATAAGACCTGGTTCAGTGCAAAATTCAGAAATTTTCAAGTTGATTGCTTTGAAACACTACGAGAAGATAAAATGGAAGTATTTTTACCTATTTGTACTCCATAAGTTTATTTTCAAAACATTTTGAATGGGTGCAAAAATGGTGGATGCGCCAATCGGAGCCTCTTGCTTTTAACACGATGGAGATAGACAGTTGTGCAGAATATCAATTTGTTTCTATTCTAAATTGTTATTACTGTATTAAACCAGATGAATTTTTGTAAAATTTAGATTGTCTGTCTTGAATTCTATCGATATTTTAAACATAAAATAATTTTCGTTGCCTTAGTTTAACATAAATGATTTTCGGAGTTTTCCCAACTTTGCCCGTTACTTTAACACAATATTAGTCATCGTATCTTAAATACACTGTGTGTGTGATAATTGAGTGTCACTAGTACTGTAATAAATGAGACTATGAGGAAGCTAAATCGTACACCGCCACACCATCGTGTTGTTCTCTTCTCTACTTACTCTATTCTTGTATAATATCTAACAGCTACTGTATAGTATACTATATGTATACTCTTCTGTGTTACTATAGAATAGAGGCCAGGTTTAGGTGACGTCACCACCATCTGATTAATGATCTTAACTTCATGTTGAACACGGTGGGTTTTGTTACTTAAACACCTAAACACTGTCTCTATGTGACAAGGAATGTCTTACATCTTGACAGTTGACACTTTATACGCAACAGTGATGAGAGAGGGTCATTAGTTTGTCTTCTACTATATATAAACACACTTACATACAAAGTTTGTAGATTGTTAATTATGAATTTAAATAAGCCACCAACTAATTTTGACATAATTTTACCAACTCCATATAGTTATCTTATAATGTTTCAACTATATCTTCTATTACGAATTAGTTAATTCGACCTAATAGGTAGGTATTTTGTATCCCTAGTGTGTGATTAGCACGTGAACAACATACAATTTTGCTATAACTAACGTTATACTTTATTCATTCTAACGATACTATAGAGAAGGAGAACGGTGTCCCATCGCCGAAAATACATGTTGGCAATATTGCTGAAATTGACTACTTTCAACAGTTACTGGATGACATTTTTATTGTTACTAATTGACATTAAAGTAAAATTAAAAAAAAAATTATTATATCGAATAATATTAACAAAACTTCGTCTTATATAAAGGTTATTTATACAGAGTGTCTGTTTCAAATGTGGTCGATTCATATGAAACTCCAATTAGTTGACGAGTGATTGGAATTGTATTTCAAGTAATTATAGGACAATCACTAGAGATGATTTAGAGCAAAATTAGAATCTTGTAGGTCATTTGGAAATCGGTTAAACATTGATTTCAATTTCGTTTTTTTTTACATTTTCTTCCAGAACATTGCATTTTTTAGAATGCAATGATGAAAAACGAAATTATTCGTTTCTAAATTTGCTCAAATGATCTCTAGACGGCCCTACAAATTAACTAATATAAGTTTCATAAGAAACGACTACGGTAGGTCTATATTGACTATAACTTAGAAGCAATTTATTCTAAAGGGATATGGCAAAATAGTAAGTCTTCCGGAAATTAATTTATTCAACGAACCCGTACGACGACAATTCAATTTTCAATTGAAAAGAACAGTTCTAACATCAAACAAATAATATCAACGATTCTATTACGTCTATACTTCCATATATTTATCCACATTTTCTTTAATCATCCAATACAAAGAAAAATGATATCAAAATATTGATTATTTTAATTTTTGACAAATTTATATCGACATTGGGTAGTCTTATAAAATATCTAAACGAGTCCCAATAAGCAATAATAGAATTAGAGTTGTTTTTCGAATAGAAGCGAAACAATAGATTGTATTTGTGGATATACACAAAGGACTCATAGAAAACTAGATGTACGTTTGGACTCGTGTCTTTTCAATATTCTATAACTATAGAGAAGCTAAATTCAATAGAAATTGAAACACGACATTGTCGACATTGCAAGTTTTATTTTTGTTGTTTAATAGAATTATCTAAAAATTGTTGAAACAAATGTTTCAATAATAACAACAACCACAATTTAGAACCTTTCATTACCATATAATTCACTTTAATATACAATACCTTTTAGTAGTTTCTAAACTCAATCATAATCATAATGAGTTGCACCTAAGCAATTTCCATGTTCCTAGTCGATAAAATTATTACATGTTTATATTTAGTAGAAACATGATGTCTTTTATCAAAATTTTTATAATAGTCACTGTTTGTCAAAATAAAGGACTACCTTTGTAAATTTGTTACATTTAATTTTATTTTCTATTCATGTTATGAATAATATGAAATAAAAGCGATATTTTTGTATATTATATGAAGCCATATAGTCGAGCTTTTGCGGTCCTTTCATCTAACTAAACATTCGCATAGTCGTCTACAAATAACAGAATCATCTATATTAATTTGCAAAACTCAGAGACAGTTGGGGTCTTTCAGCCCTTAAGGCTACTTCTCTTTTATTCGTACAAATGGACAATTGTTTCTATCTCCCTTATTATACCCACCAACCAAGCAATTAACTAACCAACAATTTGCTGGCTTTATTAAAAAATCGTCCGTAATATTTCTCAAAATAACAAATAGAATTGAAAGTGTATATTGTACCGAAAACTATAAGAAATTAAATGAAATAAATCAGACAGTAGATTTAGGAAACAATCAGGGTTTCACTGTATAGGGATTTTCATTTGTAAGACATTTTAGAATAGTAACAGTAAACGATTTTCTACAATATCCACCATCAATGGCTATTGCCAGAATTTTGTTGTAATAGTTATATAGTATATGTATAGTGAACGAATGAACGGACTTAGTCTGGATTAATCAAGAGACCACAAATCTGAAACGCCCACATAAAAGCTATTCGTTCAGTGGCAATAGTAGCGTTCGTGGTTTAGAGGGTGGTGGTGGTGGTGAAATGAAATTCGTTCCGACACTTTGTCTATATAGGGCGTATGTATGTATAGTTGAAAATCGACTAAATCAAAGCCTATGTGTTGGACAACTGGAATTTGTGTTATATTACAGTCTACTTCAATGTTCTATTCGATTTGGTATATTGATGGAACGAATCGATGATGATGATAATGATGATGATGGGACTGCAATTAAATACAGCTATACTTTCACACACACACACACACACACACACACACACACACACACACACACACACACACATACATAAAAAAATACAATCAGTTCAAAGGGAAATTTTCAATATGGACAAAATTAATCGATCAAATTTTCTTTAATTGCCTTCGAAATGTAAATATGACAATATAAATGTCACTCGTAAAATATTCGAAATAAAGCCAGCAAACAATTAGAAACGCAATTGCACACTATTTTGTGATATTGACACGTATGTTATGTAGGGCCTAGGGCCAAAAAACACGCCCCACCTGCCATAGTTTCCTAATTACGGCCCTATACATATGTCAAAATAATAACCGATAAGTTTCATGTTGATTGGATAAATACTTTTCTTTAAACGATTGTTTCAAGTTGACGTGTTTCGTTAAAAGGTTTTGATTTATTGGAATATTGTGCTGCTTAAAAACTCTTTGTTTCAGGCGATTTATCGGTGAAATTTATCCAAAAATTGGTAAAAGTTTATAAAGAATCTGCTCTTTTATTATTAGCTTTGAAGAAATAAACAGCTAAGCTTAAGCATAATGGTAAATCTTTTGAAGATGATTGAAGCACGGGCAAAAATTGCAACCATCGATGAAAAGATCGAAAAAGGGCTGTAGGCATCTCAGAAGTTTACGACTCACATGAAAATATGAGAAAGCTTTGTGCCGTATTTGTTAAAGTAACGCTCTAAAAAGAATCCAGTCGATTTTTTCAAAGAGGTAAAACTGCAAGGTAAAAAAATCATTTTCCAGCAGAATAATGAGTCAATCCACAAAGATGTTTTGACAATAAGAAAATTGAGAGATTTCATGCAAAAAAAATTGAAACATTCAAAAGTCAACCAGTTTTTACTCTTTCCAACTAAGAAACGTTTCGATAGCAGTGATTTTGCAGGTTTTTAGAATCAACTACGCTGATTTAATAAAACTTCATTGAATTAAACAGAAGTCACGTAAAAAAATTAAAGCTTTTTGTGAGCTAGTGCCTTTATTATAAATCTGTATTATGGAAATATGTGTTGTTGTTTTAATCAATTTTTTCAATCAAAAAGTGAGCATATTTTTTTATTATTATTATTATTATTATTATTATTATTATTATTACTGTAATTTGAGTAATTCAATTAACTGAAAAATCTATACGTTTTCGTTTCGTTTACCTATTCATATGGTTTAAAAGCAAGAAAAAAATATTCAAACATAGATCGAAAATTGATATCAAATTGTGTTATATTAGCTGATTATAACCATGGCTTCGAGCCTTTACTTGTTTTGTTCTGATTTTCGATTAACAAAAAAAATATTATCCGTTCAGTTCCGGTTTTCGTTCCTACAAAAGTAACGGTTTTTTGCGGTTCAGTTCCAAATAATCAATTTTTAAATTTCTTTCCAGAAGATAACAACCCCTAAGAGCTTATTACAGTGTAACTACAAAAAAACTCTCAAACGAGCAACTTTTATTTCCTAATTTTCTATTAGCTGAAGAACTTTTATGGTGATATGTTTTACTATAAAGTAGAAAATCGCAAAAAAAACTGGCTCATAATCACTTCAACCCCTAACAAGGGACAAAAACGCAGCTCACACATTTTGATCCCTAGAAAATCTATATCAATCAGTTTTTATAGCATTAAAAAATATTGAGCCTTTACAGAGTTATTTGAGAAAAACTGATTTTACAGGGGTTACTTTAGCCCCCAATATCTCCCTTAAGCTTCAGTGTGAGCATTAACGACAAAATACGCATTCCTTAGAATAGAATGAGCTACCCATATTATACCAAAAAACATCGATAGTTTTGACCTCGGGTGGTTTACATGCAGGTGCCTGAAGTACCTTTTGCTAACGCATTCCCAGGGTAGTGACGAAAGTGGAGATAAAAATCTTGTTTAGTTAACATCTATGAATAGGAAGATGTGAAAAATAATAAGTTAAACAGAGAGGTGAAGGGCTGTGCTCTTTCAATCTTTTAAATTGTTGTCGTTTTTAATATTTTCGAGGTGTTAAAGTAAAAAATTATATAACAACTGGCATTCTGGGAAAAATGTGAAGTATAAGTCCTAAATATCGATCATGTAAAAAATCAAATACACTAGTCATTCGCCTCCTTTCTTGTCAAAGATTTTAAGATCGTGTTAAGTATGTAGTATGTTTGAACCAAAAGAAGATTATTTTTGTTTTCGGTTCAGCTCCGGATTTCGTTCCGGAAAAAAATATCTTTTTTTGAAGCTTACAGTTTTCGGTTCAGTTCCGCTTTGAAGCTTTGATTCTAACATACACAACGCCAGAAATAAACAAACCAATTTGATTTAAATTTATTCATATTTAGCTTTAAAATTGAATTTTACTTATATTAATAACATTCAATGCAATATTACCCGTAATCATGTTAATAAACCACAACCACTGCTGTACCTATTCAACTTTGATATCGAAAAATGTTGTTTCCATTATCTATTGATTATTGATATTGAATTGATTTTGTAGATATCGCAATTTTAATTCGTCAAAATACATTCAAATATTTCCTTTTTTTATTTCTAATAATAGAGCCATAATTAAAACTAATCTTTGAATGATAAAGTTCACAAACATTTGATGTAGTAGATTCCAATAGTGTGTTCATTCTATGTTCAGACAAAGTAGAGCTTTCATACCCATACAGCTTTAATTCACCACAATCGGCTTATACATATCCCTTTTACTTTACGAAATAGAAATGGACTTCAATGGTCATCCAATAACATTATCATAACGTTATTTTGTCGTGTTAATAATTTATGCTAATTAATTATGAATTAGATTAGCACGATTAACAATTGTGCAAAAAAAATACATTTTTCATATTGTACCTAATAGTAGTTTTTATTAGTTTTAATAATAAACTATTGAGAAAATCAACAATTTTCAAGTTTTTCATTATCCAAAAGGTGGATTTTTTAAATTATAATTTGCAGACTTACCCGATAATTGAAATAGGAATTTTTATCATCACCAGTAAGAACAAAAAGGTTTAAAGAGCAGAAATGGAGACTTACCTGAAACGAAAACAAACAAATTTATTAGAATTACAACTGTATGTTTATTATTTTCATAATTTTAATTATAATCAAAATCAACAACGCTATTATCTCAATACAACTTTAGATTGTAAAATATCTATTCTCTCTGGAAATTAATTAACATAAAGTTCATTCGATTTGCCGGCAGATATCCTTTTTATAATAAACATTTTAAAGGTAAGTTAGACAAAGAATGGGAAATGAGGGGCGGATGTAGGTATTGAATGAATGCTTCCCTGTAGGGTATTTCAGTGCCCGGATATTCCTCTAGTTTCCAATTACAAAAACAGTTAATGAGCTAAATCTCAGAACAACAGTGTGTATACAAAATATATACGAACAACCTGGAGCGGAAATTGTTCTTATGTTCCAAGAACGAGTCAATTTTCTCTCTTTGTTTTGATTCCAATAATTAAAAATAATTCTTGTTTATTTTTGTGTCGCAAATTAGTCAGACGCATGATAGAAAGCTTGAAACGATAACCTGTTGTTTTGATTCAAGAGGAGCGTCGCGACGTCTACTCCACCTTCTCTCTTCAATACGCCCCCGCACAATCCTTCTCCATCCTGTCTCTCTAAACAGGATGCCTGGCGCCACATCTGACCGAGATGCTGAACTACAACAACTGACAAACAAACTGAAAATCGACCATAAGAGAGAGCATTCAATAGAGGGCAGCTCCATAATATTTTACAAATACGATCGATACACCTGGTCACGCCTATTCTAATCATGTGCTTAATTGAAATATACGCGAGACTGCCAGATATAAAGCAGGTGAAGACGAGAAAAAAAAAACATGAATACTTAGCGCCACAAAAAAAACTAAACTGCTTAATTAAAATAATAAGATTATCAATGATGGATAACTTTATTTGTTGACCATTAAAAGATGATTAATAATTCATAACGATAATTAAGAACAAGTCAATTAATAAATATATTGATCGAAAATACCCAAATAAACTAATAACTTTCATTTATAACGGATAACAAAGAGTAACAAAAAAACAACCATTATAATTTTCCCGTTTCCATTTTGATTATTGCCAATGAAGTGACTCCGAAATAATTGGATTTTATGGTCCATTACAGTTGTAGAACGAAATCAATATTGTGTGATAACTTGAAATCTTGTTTACCATTAACAATACGAAAATATTTCATTTATTTGAGCAGAAAACGAATTTCAGACAGAATCAGAACGAAAAAACCATGAAAACAACAAATAATAAAAAATCCTGTTTGAATAATGAAGCGTTCTTCAGTGATTTTCAGTGTAATATGTATGTAAATGCAATTTATAGTCTTTGTATCATTTTATTCAATTTGATAAGCAATGATAAGCTTATATCGTGAGACTATTTGAGTTCTTATAGCAAGTCATATTAATTAGCGAGTCCTTGGAGAACATTTTAGCAAAATTAGAACCTCTTCAATCATTTAAAAGATGATGAAAAAAGGCGTTTCTGAGGATGTCATGATTTTCAAAAATTAGCTGCACGCATAAAATTACTTAGAATGACTCCAGGATTCTTACTACATTCTATTTTCTTCATTGTATTGTGGAGCTTGTGGAAATATTTTGCATTTCTTCTAGAATGCTACGGGAAAAAACGAAAAAATTAATGTCGAGCGTCATTCTCAGTCGTTTTATATGTTCAGCTCGTTTTCTAAAATCACGACATTATCCAAAACGATCGATTTTTTGACCAACTTCTAAATGAGCTATGAGATTCTAATTTTGCTAATGTAGTCTCTAAATATTTTCCAAATTGCTCATCGACTAACAGGAGTTTCATAAAAATCGGCCACACAAGGATTCTCCCATCATTGTTTTTTTTTTGTTTTCTGAATTTTATTCTGGAACAAGCGACAGTGTTTCGAATTTTTTCGAAAATAAAATCAAGTAAAACGATAAAAATCAATGTTAGGATAGTCTTTAAAACATTCTTAGTCGTTTTGCGTGCTTAGTTCGTTTTTGTAAATCGCTCCATTGTTCAAAACGAGCGATTTTTGACCGACTTCCAAATTAGCTACAAGATTCTAGTTTTGCCATAATCGTACCCAATGGTGCCCTTGAAATATTCATATAATAAAGAGATCACTTTTTATGGCGTTTTGTGAAACAAGCTTATAAGGACGGTCGTGACAATGTAGCAGAATTTTCACAGATCAACGTTTGAAGAAGAAGATGGGGGTGGAGTTACTGGTGCCATTTTGTGTATTTAACTGAAATATTTGATACGGTGAGAACTTGTTCTAACATCTCCTGCCTACCCACCTTCTCCCTCAGGAGAGAAAAAGCCTGACTCACACGAGTCGAAAAACGTGAAGACTTGATCTCTTTTACACCGCCGTCGCTGTACATATAGATGGATCAATCTAAGTTTAACTAAGCCAGCGCATCGAAACAAGGTTTTCAGAGCTTCCCTTAACCGATTGTATCGTTTTCTATTGAATGTATGACCAGTGGAATAAGAGAGTGAGAGAGAGAGAGAGAGTACACAAGATCTACTGCGTATTCACAGCTTTGGTAAAACTTATCTTGATCCGTCTATATGTATTTATCAGAAATGCTATTGTTAATAAAATCTCAGCACTAAGGATGAAACGTAAAATTTTATGGCATTCCTCCTTTTCTCGTCTTTTATTTATTAAAGTTAACCATCAACACTGACAAGCCATTTGATTTTATTCGTCCATACATATAACAAGTCTGTATACAGGGTGATTCAAGAGGATGGACCATTAAAAGTATAAGAAGTTCTAGTTATTGGAACTTGATGAAATTTGGTATATGGCCGTTAAGTCCCCTGAATTTTCTCTAGAAATTATTTTCGTTGTTCTAGCTACCCTCCTTATATGGGGTAGGGCACCCTACTCTCTTATTTTAAATGGAATGGCATATTTTTTATCACATTTTTGAATTCTTTGATGAAATCGAAGGGGACTTTAATAATATGACCTATTGTCTAGGACTGAAAGTTTTTCAGATATTTCAGCTTTTAGTTCAGTTTTAAAATTTGCAGAGTTTAATTGAAAAATTCATATTTTTGAAGCTATAGAATTTGAAATGTTGAAACTTGAAAATTATGTTGTTAAGATGATGTACTTTCACCCAACTTAAGCAGAATTTGATTTTCTTTCAGCGTTTAGCTGAAATAAATTTTTTACAGGCAATTTTCAAAGTACAATATCTTGCTTATTTTCAATAGAACACCATATTTTTCTTTTTATGATTAGATAGAGAAAATTATTTTGCATCGAACTGTATTAGCATTTCCTATATCTATCTTTGATAGTTTTTCAGTTATTCAACATTTTCAATTTCATTTAATTTTCTCTCTTGAAAAAGAATATAAAACATAGAAGGCTTAGCAAAACATCTTTCAATTCAATTGTCACAATTAAGATGAAATTAATTGATTAATTTTAAAATATCTCAAGCAAGGAAAATGGAAGAAATTCATAATTAATTAAATCAATATTAATTGGATTTGTTTTTTATGCATGTGGAATATCTTAAAAGTTATAAAAAAACATGTAAAATATTTTATATTAACGTCATTTGTGATGTTCTGATTTTTTTTCTAAGCCTTCTATGCATTTCGTTATAGTTGAATTCGTTTCAAGGGAGGTGATTGGACGAAACTGAAAATTTTGAATAACTGAAAAATTATCAAAGATAGGTATAGAAAAAGTTAATACAGGTTGATATAGAATTTTTTTCTCTATCTAACCATATAATAAAAAATACGGTGTTCTATTTAAAATAAGCAAGATATTATAGTTTGAAAATCGCCTGAAAGGAAAACTTATTTCAGCTAAACGCTGAAAGGTAATTGAATTCTGTTTAAATTGGCAAAAAGAACATTATTTTTACTACTTAGGTTCCAAGTTTCAACATTTCAAATGCTATAGCTTCAAAAATATGAATTTTTCAATTAAACACTGCAAATTTTAAAACTGAACTAAAAGCTGAAATATCTGAAAAACTTTCAGCGTTAGACCATAGGTCATGTTATTAAAGTACCCTTTGTTTTAACTGAAGAATTCAAAAATGTAATAAAAAATATACCATTCTATTTAAATTAAGAGAGTAGGGTGCACTACCCCATATAAGGAGGGTAGTTAGAACAACGAAAATAATTTCTAGAGAAAATTCAGGGAATATAATGGCTACATACCAAACTACATCAACTTCCAATAACTAGAACTTCTTATACTTTAAATGGCCCATCCTCTTGAATCACCCTGTATACACCGTATAAAATGTAGTAATACAATATTTCTTTATTTTACTTATTTAGTAATGTAGTCAAAATAAAATTATAGTGACTGATATTTGAATTGCATGCTTAAAATTTGTATAAATCTTTTCAAACATAAATCAAAAACATTTATTTTTTATTTGTATTGGATAAGAATTGTATAAAAATAACAAATTTGAAAAATATCTAATGATATAGCATTGAGTTTAATGTTGTAAAGGGAGTAATTTCGTACACACCAATGATTCCATAAGGACTCGTTTTGTAGCGTATTGTATTCTCTGTATCTTCTTGTAAATTGTAACATAAAACCAATTGTATCTTGGTTACGTTATATAAATTACCGACAATTTCGTGGATGATTATTCTTATAGTATCTATCATTTGATAAATACGATATCATTATATATTATTGTATTATTTTCCCTTTTATTATACGATTTATTGTTATTTTATGATATCCAGTTTATTGATAACAAGAAACCGTTTCCTCACACCTCTATGTCCTATTTATTTTCCTTCCACCATATAAGTATAACATATATAGACTCTCTCTCTATTCTATATTTTTTTTTCTTCTTTTTTCTCAACTACTTTCTGTTAAGAATGGCCTCTATAAATTGAACGTGTCGACAGCTTTGGTCTGATGTAATGTCCATTCTGGTAATAGAATAAATCAGGCGTGCACACTGTATAACAGTCGAAGGAACATACTATATAACAGTAGAAGAGAAGCAATAAGGTTATCATTTTCCGGTGTTTTACTTAAAGAAGACGCATGACCGTTGCCTGCCGCCTCCAAGCTAAAGTTAAATGAAATTGCACACACCACAATCTGCCCATTCTTATTTCCTTTCAACTAAACTTTTCACTTCCATTTCGGTAAAGAAATAATGATTGTACGGAAACTGGGTCGTTAAACTTTTGATATTCGTAAATGTACTCCAATAGTTTACCACAAATTTCATTTCAATTCCTATAAAATTCATCGACGCTATCAAATTCGATTATTATCTTTAATAACTAACACGAAAGATGCAATTTCTTTAAATTCTACTGATTGCATTTTCCACATTGTTCATACCAACAATTAACGTTTTTTTATTTTAAAGTATACAGGGTGTTTGGTCTAAGTTTGGTAAGTTCCAAGAAACTCCTATTAGTTGACGAGCGATTCAAAAAATATTTTGAGGATTTGTAGAAGAATCCCTAAGGAACATTTTAGCGAAATTAGAACCTCGTAGCGCATTTAAAATGAACTAAACACGTAGAACGACTAAAAATGACTCAGAGACCTTCCCAACATTGATTTTTTTCGTTTTTCTCCATTGTATTCCAGAGAAAATACGATATATTTACACCTGTTCCAGAATAAAATGGAGAAAAACGGAAAAAAAATCAATTTTGGGAGGATCCTAAAGTCATTTTGCGTGTTTAGTTTGTTTTAAAAATCGTCAGAAATGAGCGTTTTTTGACCAACTTTCAATTGAGCTACGAAGCTCTAATTTTGCTGACATGTTCTTTAAGGACTCTCCTACAAATCCTTGAAATATTTTTCGAATCGCTCGTCGACTACTAGGAGTTTCTTAGAACTCACCATACTTAGACTAAACACTCTGTATAGGTATACTTTAAAATTTGCACGCACGATAAGCTTTGATCATTATATGTGGTTATTGTTGGAAAGCTTTCCCGAAATTGTTATTGTTTGGAACATTGGTAAGCACAGTAGATACCTCCGTAAAGTCTTCCAATCACCAATGAGCAACATATTTGCTCTTTTATGTGCCTTGATTTCCATTCTATTACTGTTATGTTGCACACCTTACCGAATAAAATTACAGCAATTCTCAAACACAACTGTATCTAACTACTTGTAAAAGTTTTTAAGAATGTAGATCTGTAAGAATAACAACAACATTCAATCTTGAAGCAAATTTTCTACTTGAAAGTAATTTAATATAGAATTATACTGAAGCTGTGAAATAATGAGCAAAAGAGAGACTTTGTAAAGAAACCAGCCATTTCTACATAACAACGATTTTAATTAATATTCAATGCAGTGTTTGTGAACTTTTAATTAAATGTATCTACACTTTAATGAGTCACAAAATGAACAAATCGGTCCTTTCTTTTTCCCATTGAACATCTTTTGACTGTAATACCATTAATAATATTTCCATAAAAATGCCAATTAAAATGAATTATTCATCAAACATTAATATAATTCTTGAAAGTTTTATAATCCACAATTTACCAGGCACATAACTTGTAAATTAAATCAATTCTAACAAAATTGAAGACTAATTTATTAAGATAAAATCGAAAACGTTATTCCCTTATTTCTTTTGTATTTTCTATCTAACAGCCTATTATACTGCGTTTAATACGAATTCTTACAAGATAAATCTTGTTAATTTTCTGATGAGCCATACAAGTAAAGCCACTTGAGTAAGCAATAAAACGTGCTATGTATTTAACTGAAACTGAAAAGCCATTAAAATAGGCTGCATCGCGAATGCCGCAACGTTAAATTAGACTAGAATGGCATAATAAATTACAAAAGGGCATGATTCAAGGCACCGGAATAACCTAATCAGTAAACCACAAGGATGATTACACATTACACTTGATAAATACTAAACCATTATAATCAACGCTATACTACAGTGTGATCTAAAATTTACACATACATATAGATATAAATATATAACAGAGACAGTAGAGTATCCGTTTCCTTTTGTAGCTTATTCCCTAGTGCCATTCCTACTGTTACTGATTACTGTTATCGGTATGGCTACTGTTAGTGCCTCGGCGTTGTTGGATTATCATCCTTTTGTTTCTGAAACCTTTCTGATGGTAATAGAAAAAGGGTAATAATGGATTATGTGTATGAGAAAGATGGAATAGGGTATGTACTTTATTTTCTCATGTAATAGCTATTAGACATTATGGACTTTTTGAGAGTACGGATTGAATTACTTTTTAAAATGTATTTTTTGTCCAACTAGCGATTAAGGATACTCTAATGATGCTTCTTATACTGTAAAACTATGCAGTAGATTGAAATAAGAAAATTATTTCGTTAGCTATTCCTCTATACATTAACTACTAGGATGAGAGCTTACATATTGAAACTTTCGATAGTCCTAAATAAACATTTTCTCTATACACACACATACACACAAGTATGGATATATGTTATTATAGAGCATGAGGAGATGAAGAGAAGAGAAAGAGAGACAGATGAGAGAGAGAGAGAGAGAGAATTTGTGTTTAATTAAGGGATAGGATGAGGCTAAGCGGAATGATGTAAAATCGATTACTTTCATCCCAGAGGATCACCAGACGAGCAATTACGCAATCTGTGTTTAGGTAATTGATAACCAAGCACTTTACGTATGCACTATATATAACACATTTCAACATCTAAAATTAAATTTATCGTTAGGTTTTCTATTTAGGAATTTTGGACAACAAGTTTATAGATCATTAATCATACGGTCTACGTTGAATAGGAAGAAGAAAAATGGAAAGAAAAGAAAAATTATTACTGTTTTACACATATTTTATCGTATAGAGGAGGAATGCTTAGTTATGAGCCTGTAAATGTATGCTACAATCAAGAATATCTTAAATTTTATTAGAATTTTCGTTATACAAATACCAGATGATATCCAATGGTGTTGTTGTTTTGTAAATATTAACATGGCTCAGCTGTGCTGACACAACGATGGTTGATGTGACAGTTGCAGCAGCTTAGCAGATGCAAATTATGCAATTGCAAACATGCTACAGTGAATTGCTATCGTTGATGTTACTCTTTGACAAAAATATCAATATAATGAGTAATATCAATGGCAGACTGATAAACTTTCTTGGCCCGGACAATCACTATAAAAATAAATCAGCCTTCGGTAAGACAATAAGATTCACGATCGTTGCCCATCAAGATTTTTTAAGGCTGACTTTCATCCGAACTGAATGCTACCAATTACATGTAATTTCCATAAGACAGTAAAATACACTTTTGTCTTAAACGGTAACAGATATAGCGACCTGGAAATAGTTGATTTCGATTCCAAAGACAGTTATATACAAAGATACACGAGTGGATTTTTGAAACTTTGACAGGATTTTCTCTGTATAAGGAAAAAGTGCTGAAACGAGTGGTTTGGTAAAACACACAATTCCCTGTGGAAAAATTGATAATTTTAATAGTCACGTATATAAAAAGATCGAGCAAAGTTCACTCTACAAAAATCAACGCTTCGATTTTCAATTTTCTTTACCGGTTTTTCATAATCTGCATTCAAAGTAATCTATTTTATCCGAAATTGAATTGAAATAATACGGATAGACATTAACTCGCTTAGAAAGGTGGGGAGAAGTGGTGAAAGACTGGGTCGTCTTTTGGTGGAGACGCCGCGACTATGACAGTCAGCCTTAATGTTCTTCCACAATTAAGGCTCCTTCATATGAATCGGCCCCTTTTTAACTCACAATGTGGCAAATCTTTCACCATTTATTAAGGGTCAATAATTTAGATCTTCCATATCCAGCGTCGGCGTTATATCTTGCTTGGTCCTGTACATACTAGAAGGACCTACTCTTATATGAAAGATACTTGGAAAACTTTTAATTTTCCTTCACTGAATTATTTGTTGTTTTCATGAGTCTACAATAGAGTCCTTTAACTGCTTAAAAATTGGTGATCCAGAACTACTAAGAATCCAGATTATAGTGGAAATAATTTTCCTACGTCCTAAACAATATAAAGTTGCCTGAATCTCATTTTTTCAAACGATTCTATAGAAAGATTCGTAGAAAAACTGGTCGTTTATAATCAAAATGTCTCAAAATCTAAAATCAAAGATGAGAATGTGACTCAAAAATCGACTAAACATTTTCTAAATTCGACTCTCACAACGATTTAAAACTAAAGTTCACTCAAAATGAATGTGATAAAATCTAGAGTAGAAGACTAAAATTTAGCTGCAATATTAACTTTAAGTGACTGGTAAATTAAAAACAAATAAGACTACGTAGCTTATATAATTTTTACAATAAAGGAAACCAGAATAAGAGCAATAAACACTATCAAGTTTAAAGAACAGAGAAGATTATCCATTACTTTCAATTTTCCAAGGATACAAATGAGAAAAATGGGAAAAATCAATTTTACAATTGTCTTAATCGTTTTGTATGTTCTACTCGTTTTTAAGAACCGTGACTTTGTCCAAAACGAGCATTTTTTAACAACTTTTCAATTAGCTACGAGGTCTTAACTTAGATTAAATGTTCTCTGGGGACACCCTACAAATAACAGAAATATTTTTCAAATTGCTCGCTAAATTATGAGAGTTGCCATAAGAGCTTTTCGTTTAAGGTGAAACATCCGGGTCACAGAGTTATTCATGTCGGACGAAATATTCTTATAGCAACTCACATTATTTGATGAGTGATAAAAGAAAAATGTCAAGGATCTTTAGGGAGCAACATGGAGATTGTTTTAGCGAAATTGGAACCTCGTAGCTCATTTGGAAGTAGGTCTTGAACAGAGTCGCTATTTTCAAAGTCAAAGTAATTCTATTCTAGAAAAAAATTGGAAACATTCCTACCTGTTCCAGAACAAAACGGAAAAAAAAACGAAAAAAACGATGTTGGGAAGATCCTTAAGTCATTCTAAGTCGTTCTGCAACTTGTCCAAGATGAGCGTTTTCTGAATTTTCAAATGAGCTACGAGGTTCTAATTTTGTTATAATGATCTCCAGGGAAGACTCTATAAGTCCTTGAAATATTTTTCGAATCGCTTGTCAACTAATAGAAGTTTTATCAAATCGATCATTTTTAGATCCGACACTCCGTATACCTACCCGGCGCATCCACCAAATTTACCGTTTAATATAATCGTATAGAATTTTAATCGAACATAAACCACAACAAGTTTCAAATCATGCAATCGAACTATTCACTGTTATCAAGTTTAAATCCCTAATCTGAGCTGAGAGAACATTTTAGCAAAATTAGAACTTTGCAGCTTATTTGGAAGTTGGTCAAAATGTGTTGTTTAGATTTGCTAGCATCCAGCCAAAATAAACTTGCCTGGTTATTCGGCTGATAAGTCCTCTACTGAATAATATGCATCAAACAAGGGTCTACCTATCTACATACGAACAAATATTTTGGGATTCAACTGGAATTATTATTGACACGTCCAACGAATTTCCAAAATGAAATGAATATATGTGAGTTTCTCTGGAGACGGTGGAGTTAATTAAAATAAAGTTCCCTTGACTATTAAAAATTAATAGGTAGAGAGAATTGAATGAGTGTGGTGCAAAGATGAGACATTCACGACAGTTTTGACTGCCATAAAATTGTCAATAAAAATCAAAACACAAATATTGGTTAATATGAAGCTTGCATAAAAGAAAAATATTTATAAAATTTGTTGAAAGAAAAGTAATTTAATGGTCCGCTCACGTTGCTTATACTATAACTTATCTGTATGTATCTACGTAGATCAGTTTCCCAACTCCATTTTCCGTCACATTGCTGTTGTCGTCGTCATTGTCATCGTCACCGACAACGTCGTCTATTAGAAAAGGAATACGGAAAGGATGTGTTAGTTCTCCGGCCACGTTATTCATGCTCATAGTCATCCATCTCTGACACCTACAACTTCCCTTATGAATCCCTAGTAAGCACGAATACGTTTATGACACGGTTCGATTCTATACTATTACTACACCGCACAACTTTATAGGTATAAGAATGATGTTGATTTAATGGAAAAACCATAAAAATCAGAAAGCTTTGAATCATACCCACACACATATACATACCAATCACTAACTTTATATATAACGAGTCAGAGAGCTTTCTCAATTATTTGTGTCTCTCTCTCGCCGCTCCTATATTTTTCATTGACTCTACAAATTTAGAACAAAGAAAATGGAATTTTCATGTCGCACTCCATTAATCCAACACCCAGAATTGGCCAACTAAATTGCAACAATATTTAATTTAAGTATGCCACTGATTTAGTTAGTTATTTTTTTTTTTGTATTTTTATTTCGAAATTTTTTATGAGACATGAAAGAGACACGTGACATTATTACTGATGAAATTCGCTATTATTTTTATTATTAAGTAAGAAATCTTGTAACTAATATAGTTGATAATATTTTTCACTTTTAATACAATTTCTTAAGTGGCTTTACTTTTAGTATGGCACCCTTTTATATGTAGTTTGACATCATAATAATAATAAATCATACTTTTTCCATCCTGAACTCAGTTTAAGATATACTCTACAGTCTACAGTACGTATAATTCTACCCGGAACTAGAGTATTTCCTCTACTATTCTTCTTCTACTCCATCTTTATTTCATCATATTAGCTAGATATATTTCGTCATAAAAATACCTTTTATAATATAGTAGAAACTAAAATTTTGTATATAGTAGATTGATATTTTTTCTCTTCTTATTTTGAGTATGTTTGAATGGTAGTACTAGAGGCGAAATTGCCAATTTCCCAAGCTGTTTCAGAAAAATTACACAATATTATACAACAAATACAACAACATCTCAATAAAAGACTGTGTTATGATCGTCAATGGTTTCTATTGCGTCCTATTTACATTATCTCAATATTCTCGATAGTTTAATAAAAATAACAACAATAAATAAAGAGAAACGAAACGAAATTCAAGAATATAAAGGAATAGAAATTGCTATAGTTAAAAATCTCATAACAATCTCACCAAATTGGGTATACTTCTAATAAAATATTTGTTTATTGTAAGCAATTCTTAGCAATATCGACGATCAACAACTATTCTAAATCGTCACATTCATCCATACTGTCAGTACAAGTAAGCACTATGATAGCTTTTAGTTTTCAACAACAGAAACGACAGTCTTGTCTACAAGATTATACAAACTGAAATTTCTCTAGAGATAATCTTTGTTAGTTTCCCTTGAGCGACACAGTGGCAATGTCACTGTCAGATTTGTTACGGTTTGTAATTTCAAATGCACTTTCAAAATGTTGAACCATGTTGCCCTCTGTGTATGTATTTCCACTTTATGCTCTTAGAGATAGTTCCACTATAGAAGCACTAGGAAAATAATGAATAATAACAACGATAACAAGGGTGAAAATTCATCTAAATCATCAACATAGAAGATGAATGTGGGTGCTGTAGAATTGTCGAATCATCTCACTAAATTTTACAGGAAAAATGACAGAAATTCGTTCAAAAATCCCTTGATTTTGAGTTGATGGCTTCGATTTAGACTTTACTCAAATTCCTTCAAAAATTTTGTTTGGAGAGAATTTAAGTTGTCCTGTGGTCAGATTCTATTTGGTAAAACATCTCTGCATGTTGAATTTTTCAATTCGACTCAATCAAATACCATTTACATTCATTCTAATAAATTTATTATAAATGAAATTTTATAAATAAAATATAGTTGAGTGCATTACTGCATTAATAGCGTGCATTTTGCTATCCGTATTTTTCTATTTAAATTAAATGAAGGACAATGATTTATGAGCTTGATTGGACAACATTAATTACGCATTTTAACATAGAACAACATATTTTATAAAATCAGGGAATGGTCATTCGTCATACGCTTGTCAAATCATACCGTATCATAATTAATTACAAAATTTTTAATTTTTTCTGATCGACATAATCGATAACTAATTTGCCAATAATTTCAGGCTTTATGATTTTAAAATTTTCGTTGATGATACATAGAAGAACGGAAAAAGTATGAAAACAACAACAAACTTTTTAGTATCTCTGTGAAAATAAAGTAAGTGTAAAGAGTAGTCTTTCTTTCTACAAACTTTTATGTTATTTTATTTCTATTTCGAGGCAAATTAGTTTCGATACTAAAGTTTTCGTTACACCTTCTATAAACAGAAAGTTGGATTTTCAAGTGAATACAAGTTCGATATATTCAACAACATGAAGAATATAAGGCGATATAGAAGAGACGTAGACTCGTTATATTATTATTCACAAACGATGTAAAGAAAATACGACCACTAGGAACGTGTTAGGAAAGCTAGATGTTTGTTCTATACTTCACCCCTTTTATATATGCATACAAGTAACGTAATATGTGTTATTTTACAATATAATAACAACATTAGTTTCTCTCAATAACGAAGACATTGGTTTTAATTTGACACGAAAATGCAGCAAAACATTCAACGTAAAGTGGTACTTTTTTGTGATAAAGTGGTCGTATAAGAATAGTTTTTGTTTAACACCAACTGTATTGCATTGTATTGTGTGTAAAAGCATCAAAATTTTAAACCTAGCCACCGCCAACACCATTTGTTGTTTTTCTACATAAAAATAAATAACAGTCTTGCTGTTATTTACACTATAGTTATGAATTATTATATACATTTCATTTCATACATTATATTGTATTAAAGCACCGAAAACACAATGAATAGGAACAATGAAGATTGTCGCGACAAACAGGGACGCCAACATAGACGCCAGACGTGACTTTATGATTCGTGCAATAAACCCTTGATACAAATCGTCAACACAATTATTATTATTAAAAAAAAATAAAGTAAAATAAACACAACAATACCTCTACAGAATGGGAAATTTTCTAAATGTAGTAGCCGTATAGTGAAAAGCTGCTTTTTGGCAAACATTCTTGCGTCTAAAATGGTAGCTGCATTATTATTTTGACTGGCGTCCAATAACTTTAAAATAATTCGATAAAGTTTAAAGGAAAAGCTCTAAAGCAGGTAGCCAACTTAATAAACTAAACATTATAAGTAATGAAAATGTGAGGAACGTTTGCCAACTTTTTATTCACGACACATGATCGGAAATAAAAGAGGATATATTTTGCTATACAGTTTTATAAATGCTAAAATAGAAGAAAACAAATTGTACGTAGCATCAGAGACATTATTATTGAATTTTATCTCAACAAGGAAAGTAAAAGAACTGACCCTCTCCGATTTTGATAAGACTTTGCATTTAGGTAAAGCTCAAAAAAAAAAGATGTGCTTTTTTTAGCTGTCTAAATTCACAATAAGAAGGTGGAATTGTCTCTTGAAGTTACCACCCAAAAATATACTTTTCCCTATATCTCGAATGCAATCAAAAACTGAAATATTTCGTATAGCTATGACCCAGCAAACAATAGCCCTTTTCTTGCGAGGGTTGAAAAATATGTGGGGATTTATACTTTTATGCATCTCCTGCTAATGTTTTTTTGAAAAGTGTTATCAAAATCTGAGAAGGCCACTTCTGCTACTTTCCATGACAGTAAGAAATCTAATGATTTTCATGTATTGATGATTAATTTGTTGACGTTTGTTTGAATGGATGCATGTCAGTTGGTTGAAAAAAAAGATCGGTCAGTTCTGCTGACGGCAGTCTATTAAAAATATAATATTATTCACCTATTCAGCACCCTTCAATGTCGTCCATTAAGCAAATAAAATTTCCAAACACTCCCTCGTCATTTCCATTAGTCTAGCAATTGTCACGAGTTTCACAAGTTGAAAAATAAATTTGAATGAGTGAAAACGTTACAATTAAAATCACAAAAGAAAATGTCAAATGCAAATGAGTGAAAATTTTTAATTCGCATCTGATGATGATGATGATGATGATTATCATCAAGCATTCTCATTGTATACGAATTATTATTTTTTTATGTCCTTTTTTGAAGTAGCTCTTAACATAGACAGGTTTTGGCACATTTCATTTACAGAATTTAACACAACAATAGCTGATTATCACTATACATTTACCATTAAACTTTCGTTAGTTTATTTTAAATTGAAACAGTGACGAATTGCCGGTTCTATAGTTCATTAGTGAACAATCTGTTGAAAATCTAGTTGATTCGATTTAACAAAGTGCTTCAAAGTGCAATAAAATAATACCTGTGTATACATATTGTGCCCATATATAAATGTATAAAAGTCAGTTGTGTATGTAAATAAATACATATGTATGAGTGGACTAGTGGAAATCGTACCAGGTTTATGTATAACGAAATAGTGTTGGGGCGTATAATAGTCGAATAAATGTGGTACATTTGTCATTCTATGGCTTTCCAATGACGGTACAGTTATCTGTTCAATTGCAAGACAACGGTGTGGTGCTTGGTTATTTTGTTTGGACTTGTTCCAATTTTGTATTATAGATATGTATATGTGCATCTATCTATACTGTATCGAAACATTGAACTGTATAGCGCTATTTTAAAATGCAATACACATAAATATTCAAGTTATGAAAATTGGATTTAATAATATTCAACAGTAAATCGTTATTCCAACCATACTTTTTGATGTTGACTAATATTGTGAGTGTTTTTTTTTGAGACAGTTTAAAATTTACACAAAAAGTCCCACCAAATTAAATTTTATTCATTTTCATAGTTTTGTTATATTTAATGCAAATATACAGGAATTTCCTCTAAATGTGGTCAACTCTTAAACTCCTATTAGTTGGCGATCGATTCGAAAAATATTTTAAAAATTTGTAGAAGAGTCCCTCGAGATCATTTTAGCAAAATTAGAACCTCGTAGCGCATTTGGAAATTGGTCAAAAACGCTCTTTATGACAATGTTTCAATATTCAAAAACTTGCTACACATTTAAAATTAAATTAAAAAAAATTTCATAGGTTCGGTTCTGCTTTTCGTTTCTGCGAAAATAACGGTTTTTTCGGTTTTCGGTTTAGTTTCAAGCGAGTAATCGATGTTTGAAAATTGGCAATTTTCGCACGCTGAATCGAATAATATGTCCAAAGTCCCCTTAAGTGGCCTGAAGTGCTGTTGACGCAGTTCCTTGGCAGGAAAGAAAGATGAAAAAAAAGAGAATAATATTGTGTTAAGTGGTATGCTTGAAGTTGTTGTTTTCGGTTCAGTTCCGGATTTCGCTCCGGACACAATTTCGTTTAATTCCGGTTTTCGGCTCAGTTCCGGTTCGATGCCCTGTTTAAAATGACTTACAGTGACGCCAGGATCTTCTCAACTCGTTTTTCTTGATCATTTTATTCTGGATCAAGTGGAAATATTTTGCTTTTTTTAAGAATGCAATGGAGAAACATGAAAAAATCAATGTTGAACCTTGTAGCTCGTTTGAATGTTAGTCTCTGTTGAATGTTAGTTTCTGATGACTAGCTGCACACATAAAATGACTTAGAATGACTCGAGGATCCTTCCAACATTGATTTTTTGTTTGTTTTATTCCAATGCGTTCTAAAACAGGTGGAAATATTTTCCATTTTTCATAGAATGCAATTGGGTAAAACGAAAAAATTAATCTTTTAAGGCTTTTGACCAACTTCAAAATAAGCTACGAGGTTTTAATTTTACTAAGATAATCTCTTGGCTCCCCTCTACAAATCCTTGAAATATTTTTCGAATCTATTGATAACTATTAGGAATTTTGGTCGAATCAACCATCTTTAAAAAAAGACCCTGTATATGTGCAGACCTTTATCCATTCTCTCATTCCGTATTCCTCCATGATTATTTTCTAATCTTTGATCATTTTAAATTTGAAAAACGTACTAGTCTGCATAATAAAAATATCATTGTAAAAGCTACTAGCCGTATCGATTTTAATTTAATTTCCCATGAGACTTTTACATATCTAACATACACTTTATTAGGTCCACTTTTATTATTACCTTATTATAAGCCACTTTACAGTTTTGTGTAATTTTTTCTTCTTGTTTTTTTCCTTGTACTTTTATTAATTCATATAAACCACGAAATACAACCATTTACGTTCAAAGGTGAGTATTTTTAAACGAATAATAACCCGTACATTCCAATTACGAATAAATTTTTGCTTTTCGTTCCACAACACTAAATGACCACCAATTAGGAAACGTTAAATAAACACAAAAGAAGCAAATGTGAAAAAAAAACCAACAACGAAATGAAACAATAGCCATAAAAAAAGTCTAGACAGTATACAATTTTCGGTGATATATTTCTGTCTTGTTCCAACCAATGTTCGTGTTGCGGGTGCAATGTCACCTTAAATGACGTTATCAAAGCTTCGAAAGTGTGGTGACAGGCGAAAATTGTGTATGAAAGAGGAAGCAAATGGGACTTTGCCAGACTTCTTGCTGAATTTGATAGAAGCAAATTATCTTTGAATTTTCTCAGTCAACATGTATTCACACATGTATTACTTTGCTTTCTGTTAGTTCCAGACTTGATCCAGTTGAAACTTTATATTCGTATAGTTTTCTAATATCATCGCAAATAAAAGATGACTATATATATCAGTATTCAACATTATAATGAATACGAATAGTGGATGAATATAAGGATGACAAACTACATTACCGCAAAGTTCCAATTATTTTATCTAAGATATCATATTTGGTTCATTAGTCTAATGTATTTCAAACGAAATACGAATGTAATCTTAATTTTAAAATCAAATAATTACTCTATTATCATTACAATACGATTTTTTTCTAATTAAAAAGTTACAACTATCATTAATTATATTCCAGTCTCTTGTGTCTAAGAGAATGGAAGAAATTCAACACAGTAGATACTTTAGTTGAGTTTTTACTCTGACGTTTCTATCACGTCGTGATCCAATTTGTCTTCGTTTTCAGACGTGTTGTGAATTAAGCCTTTCTCTCCCAACCCACCCAAACTCTTCTATGATACTTTTAAATCGAAAAAGTAATTGATACAATGACAATATAGCATTAGTTTTACATGAAAACAACACAAGATTTGATGGATATAATTTTATCTTCTCGATATCGTCAATTGTACGGTGAATTTCTTTAAATTCACAATCGTACTGTATTCCAGAAAATTCACCGATTGCTATTCTATTTAGCTGCTCATTGTAATAAAATTGTAAAGAAGCAAAGGTCAATAATAGAGAGCCACTGTTACTGCCTCCCACGAAATCAATTTCTGCTTTTTTTTATACAACCCTTATTTATTGATAATATAAATTTTGTACGTTTTGTACGCTACCTGAATATCAATAACCACAACCAAAACTATTATGTATTGTAATATGTAAGAATTTAACAATAAATTATTGTATAGCATTATTTTCAGTCATAAATAAATAGAGAATTATTACAATTGTAGCAAATGTAGAAGTTTTTAGAAAATTCCCGATTTTATACTAGGGATAGTACTTTAGGATTATTAAGATTTAAAAATGTGATATTGAACGATCAAAACCGCAATATTATGGTAGTCGTAACTGAAACTGAAATAGGAATTGTAGCCTTGATTCTTATTATAGCTTGTGTATAAAATACATAAGAACAAGGACGATATTATAGATATTGGCCATTTTGGCGAGACGATTTCTCAAGACAACAATGTGAATGTGAAACAAAGATTGGTGAAAATATACAACACTTTGTAGAAATGGCAACAAATAAAAATCAATTATTTGGAAAATATCAATACATAAAAGAAAATTTACCACTTTCTCTAGATCGTAATACGATATTTAAGTAAACAAAAGGGTGAAAAAAAGCACAAGGAAGACGATCTTTCTTGATATAGTGTTTGGCCAACCCCCACCTGTCGATACAAGGAAATTGCCAAGCTTTTAATCCACTTTACTTTGAACAAGCTGTTGAAGACTTGCTCGTTTTTTTTTTCTGTGCTAAAAGTTAATGTTCAATATATGAAATTATCGCATTATCAAATAATCAAACGATAGAGAGAGAATTGCATTTTTCCTGTGCTTTGTGAAAGAAATTTCCAACATAAGCTGATTTGTGGTAGCTATAAAATTTAATAAAGTTTTCAGCACTGATGATTTTTAATACGATTGTGTCGTATAAGTGGAATCTAAATTAAACCAGAATTCATATTTTTGCTACAAAAAAGATAAGAGACGTTTTTTTTTTTTATTAAAATAATGTTGAAAGAATAATTTTAATAAAATTCTGCTATAGGGGATGAATTATAATTCAACATCTATCTAACACATTCATTTTTACGGTAGGTGAATCTTATCGTTTATATTATTTTTGCTTGACGACTAGGCTATAATTTGACATCAAACAACTAATCCTTTAATCATCCGGTTGGAATTTACCTATCAGAGATAGAGGTGTGTTTATATTAGTATTCCATCAGTTTAGGCGAAGCTGTCTTTGTTATAGGATGATAATTTGATGGGTTGAGACCCACAAAACGTTGATCATCCAATTGTTTTAGCACCCATTCAAAACTAATTCTGTTTGTTATTATTAAACCTCAACTGTTTAGATTAGTTGAAATTCTGTTTATACCAGTTGGAAAATTACTACAAACAACAGCCTATTTTAAAAATCTGTTAATTTTATAAAAAATCATTGAATTTATTTATACAATATATGAGTTGTCGCTTAATAAATCAACCCATTGTTTGCGTTAAAGTTATCGTCTTGTATAGTGTGTCGACAACAACAAAGGGCTCTTCTTTTGGCCGACGTGCTATGAATTCGGTACCACATATTAAATCCCAACGACATATATACAATTGGTAATAACGGACTGCTATGAGATCAGTGCTACCTCATCGCCTCTTAAACCCTCTCATATTTCAAGGTAATTTTACAAGTACTCGAGTCTTGCATACAATTTAACGACCCTTTTACCATTCATTATAGTTTTATCTGTATATTTATGGTTGACTTTGCAACTGAATATTTTATCATGTTTAAATTTCACTAAGCTACTAGTATTTGTATACGTTCACTTTAATTTCCTTACATGTAAATACAAATTTTTGAAGAGTACTCGTAGAATGAAGGACTAATAATGGAAATATGCACAACTACAAAAACACAATGATAACAAAGATGGGTAATTGAATGAAACTAAATTGGTATGTAATTATATTAAATTTAGTTAAAATGTTTGTTCTGTTTTGTATTTTTTACTGTTGTTTTTGTTATAAAATTAAATGAAACTAGTGCTTTAGAATAGCATTGGCCGATTAATTTAATCCAGACTGCAAAACAGTATTACAGTCTCGGTTTACTTCAATTTATGTTTAGTTTTCAAATTAAGCGACATAAAAATACAATAGGACCATCGAAATAAAACTATTTAGTCCCATTTAGTATCCATATTTTTTTAAGTCTTTTGTATTTAAACGAATAAATAAAATGGAAAGTTGAATTAATCTCGGTAATGATTCCGACTGGAACAGGTAAGATTTATTAGCGTAATTATCATTTACGAGCAAGTCATAAACTTTGGTTGATACAAAGAAATATTTGATGATTCTATTGAATCAACCCCATCGGATAATTGAATTAGTTTTACGAATTAAAGTTCTATTTTTAGGATTATTTGAATAACTCACTTGGATCCATGTTGTGTGGTGGAATATCAAAGTATTACTCACCTGTAAAAGAACAAAAAATTAGAATTCTTGAAAATAATGAAAGAGAAAAGAAAGAAATATAAAATCGTGCAGCAAACTTTCCATTGAAATAACACTAGAATACCTAAACTGAAGCAACAATTAATTTTGGGACTAACACAAAATGGAATATTACAGGAATGGTTTTATAGAGTCCGAAACATCTGTGGAATATTTAATGAACCGGTGTCTATATTAGTACATTTTCATTTCTTTCTATCCTATCTTAATTAAGACCACCACCACTACCACCATAAAGACTGTAAAGTTTTTTCAATAATTGTGAGAGAATCGGACGTCACAGCCAAAAAAAAATAACAGCCCCAAGCAATACAGGAGAAATTTTTTAAAACGAAAATTCATTTGATACCACGTCTCATCTCCTCTCTATCCTATATATGTATTCCCTCTAGCCCGAGTCCATTTTTATTATACAAGTTTAAATATTCGAGCCGAGGGATTCAATCAGACGATGTGTTTGCATGGTAAAACAAAATATACATATAAATTTATTTTCGGTCATATACACAGCAAGCGAGAGTGAGATAGTCGTGTGTTGGGGAGGGGCTGGGGGGCTGGTTTACTATAGTTTGAGGTCTCACCCTCTTGTCTCGTCGGTTATTCAGAAGGGTGGTGATCGTTCTAGCCCGAGGGTGAACGCCTACAGTTGGCTCTGTGCCAAACTCCAAGAAGGGTGCCCATCAAGATATTGATAATTTTTTTTTATTTGTCTAGCAGAATTCGATTTTTTTCCTCATACCATTGTGAATAATTGAAATCACAAAATGATCACTATTATTTATTTATTTCTTCAAAATTCATTAAATTGTCATTTGCATTAACGTCAGGATAAAATCATCTATTTGTTCACTTTTTTGTTTTTCAATGTGGCAGGATCAAAGTAAATGTAGACAGAATATGTTAAGATCTGCGTTATCATATTCCAAATAATGTAAACATACAACATTTTCTCTTTGATCTTGCTACTCTGCTCAGTTATTTGCCTTTCTCTATTTGATATGTTTACATTTTAGCTTTGTTCTCTTCAATTCTAATTCATACAATCATCAAACGTATCAAGTGTAACAATTTCAACGACTTTTATGAAAAAGTGTTGGAAATTGTGTAGAAAAGTGATTTTTTTCACGTACGCTGGCGGCCATAAAAAAGAGACCGTGTCTTGAGCGAGAATATCACAAATTTTCGCTCGTGTGAGTCTGGCTGCTTCTCTCGTGTTAAGACGAGTTTCCACCATACCAAATTATCTTTCTTCTTAAATTCTCACCCGTTAAGATTCTGGTGTATAATATACCACTCTCATAAGCTTGTTTTACGCAGCCGCACAAGAAGTAGTCTCTGTATTGCTTCTATAGCGAACAAACTGGGAACGAATTGTTTATAATTTATTTCCTTTGTTCAGCTAGAGAATCAATTTTCAACTATTAATCTGTTGATCTTTTTCTTCGTTCTGTCTGATTCGTTGAGTTCTACCGTCATAAATAAAAATCAACAGTTTGTTGTTTCCTTCTATTCACTTCCTGTTTATTTTATTACAAAGATATTGCGTGAAAAATTACCACACTTAAATTCCATCTCCACAAGTCGAATAAATCCAATCGCTAATATTCCCTGTTCCAAATCAATTTTGTTGTTGTTGTCGACATTGTCGTTATAATATTTCTTCATTTTATCTCCATTCCTTTCTTCTCTTATATATCCTTTCCACACTTATTTGATATAAATGTTATGCTAGTTGCACCATTCCCAAAAGGACAGTGTAAGTCTGTTAGAGAGCCGACAACTGGGAACAGCTTAGACAACAAACCTGCAGCCCGTATTTGATTAGAGACCTTGCCCGGCCGTCGATCCCTTATGTCGTTAGGTCTACATGAGGATGTGAAATCCATGCTTTTGACAAACTGGTAGTATAGATGTAGTTAATGGGAAACTTTTAGTTTGTTCTAGAAACCTCAATTCGAAGACTATTTATATTTCTTCTCCTAATAATAATAATGAAGGGTAGTATGATGTTTATCTTAAACATGATTGAATTTAAAATAGGATTGAGAATTTGGAGCATGCATTTTAAACTCCTAAATCTTGAAAATTATCCAGATTTGTATTATTGTACAAATAGGTACGTTTTCATCATTATTAGGAACCATTGGAGCCCAATATTTGGCAATAATATAATTTTATTAATATTGTTATTAACAGCAATAAAAAAAACAACGTAAAAGTGCTGTGATGCAGACAACATTTAAATGGTGACAACATCAAAAAACAAATAAAGAAATGAACGTGACCAAGTGACAAAAAATGAGACAACAGTGATACTAGTAATAATATACATTATATCAAATACATATAAGGTAATATATACGTAAACAACAACAGAAACAATAAAATAAAAATAAACATTTAAGAAAAATTAAAACAACAAAATGAGTTGCGGATTGGCATTTAAGGGCCAACGTACCACAAAACCATCATTTGTGAAGGACTGTGTGTTGGGACAGAACCGGCCCGAGTCGCCAGCGAGATGGCGCTGCGGTCAGTCCCTGGAACAGATAAATTCTATTTAGTGTCCTTTATAATCAAAATATAACCCACAAATATGATGTCCATCAAATATGTATTAATTATAAAAATAACAACAATAATTAACATGTATGTTGGTAACCTGTAAATTTCAAAGTTCAACATTATACACCAACTAAGCATGAAGAAAAGCTATTGTTTATAACTATTTCATTTATGCAAACACTAAAAGATAATTGCTTGAAGGGAGATCGGAGGTAAAAGATAAGCAATATTTTTGTCTTCATTTCAATCTTAATTTTTTTAAATTCTGAATTCATATTCAATTCTGCGTACTTTCCAACCTGACAATATTGAAACCGTGTCTAGAGCCCTAAAAATTGAGTCGAGATGAATAGAGTTGAAAGTTTCGTCAACATTCTTACAGCCATTGGAAACGAGTTATACTGACACTTGCTTTATTATCAACAAAATCTTTAATCAAAAAACTTAATGAATACCCCTCGGCTGATATCAACCAACGTTGACTGTGAATGATTCTTTTATCATCTGTCAATTAACTTTCATATTTTCCTCTATTTTTTGTCGGACCATACGATACAGTTAGTGTAATAGTGTCGGTCGGAAATGTCGAGCAGTTGTGGACCCGAATTTTTACAACTACAGACGCTATTTGGGAACTGCCGAAACGTGCAGCGTTCCCTCCTACGTAGGGTGCAGCTTTGTGTGGAACAGAGGAAGAAGGCATTTTGATCAATTCTTGTAGTGTTTTTAAATAAATGTGTTGTGTGTATGTTCAATACGTAAGTTAGTAAGACTTGCGTGGGTAGTTCAGTGGAAATCCTATATGTGTGATACCGGCATCCACTTGCTTTCTATCAACTTTCAAAATTTGTCCGATTTTAGTAAAAAAAAATTTTTCTTCGACCCTTTAAAATATGTTTATTTCACTCTATTCCACATAGGGTTAATGAGGTGAATATTATTAGTAATTTTGATTACACCCTATAGATAATCTGATTTAGTATTCCCCTTAAATTTTTTATAACAATTATTTTATCAATGGCTCGAGAAACCCTCCAATACTATTTTTTTTTATTTTTTTCTCCATTGTAAAAATATCAATATTGGAAGAATTTTGAAATCAATCTTGATCTCTATGCGTGTTCAGATTGTTTTTGTTCAGAACGTTTATTGATCATTTTCAAAATAAGCTACGAAGTTCTAATTTTGGTAAAATATTCTCTGGGGACTACCTTACACAATTATTATTATTATTTTTATTATTCGAATCGCTCGCTAACTAATATAAGTTGTATGAGAAACAACCACGTTTAATAAAGACACCCAGTATACAGGGTGTTTGGTGTAAGTATGGTAAGTTCTAAGAAACTCCTATTAGTCCACGAGCGATTCGAAAAATATTTTAAGGATTTGTAGAAGGGGCCCTAAAAAACATGTCAGCAAAATTAGAGCCTCGTAGTTCATTTGAAAGTTGGTCAAAAACGCTCATTTCTGACGATGTAGTGATTTTCAAAAACGAACTAAACACGCAGAACGACTAAGAATGACGTTAGGATCCTCCCAAAATTGATTTTTTTTCGTTTTTCTCCATTTTATTCTGGAACCGGTGGAAATATTTCGTATTTTCTCTGGAATACAATGGAGAAAAACAAAAAAACAATGTTGGAAAGGTCTCTGAGTCATTGTTAGTCGTTCTGCGTGTTTTGTTCGTTTTTGAAAATTGCGACATTGTCCAAAACGAACGTTTTTTGACCAACTTTGAAATGAGCTACGAGGATCAAATTTTGCTAAAATGTTCCTTAGGGACTCTTCTACAAATCCTCGAAAAAATTTTCAAATCGCTGCTCGATTAATAGGAGTTTCTTAAAACTTACCATTTTAAGACCAAACACCCTGTATAAAAACAGGTTAGCTTGAAAATTAGCCTGAGCATTGTAAATTTTTGGGGATGTTAATTTAAATTTTGGACTGGGTAACACCCCCAAATACCCTCCTAACTACGGCTATGAATTTGTTAATTGCTAATGTGTCTAAACACTTGTTATAACAGAATTTGCTATAAATTACGATAAAATACTTACGTTAATATCTGAAATATAGCAAACATTTAGGATGTTGATTTATTTTTAAAATCGAAAATATTAAGTGTAATTTTATTTTATTTTGATTAAATTAAAGACGTTTGAAATATTTGTAAATTATCACTACAATTCTTGTTAAAACGATAAGATTACAAACAAGTATGTGCAGACGATTTTTTTCTTAAGTTTCTGATAAGAACACAGCAAAAGAGAATTTACGTAACGTTCTTTTCTAAATTTGTTTGTGTTTGTCGTTTATTCAGTTGAGTTTTGAACGTCAAAGTGTTAACGTGTATTTCTAATAATCAAAAATTAATTAGTGATAATAAAATAGAGTAATTAGTTTTAGTGTAGTGATATATGGACCAAGGAGTTAGTCATCCCATGGAGATGCGTACTGCAACGTTCATCGAAAGGGTAATTCGAAATAATCAAATTATTATTCCGAAATTACTAACTTTTTTTGTTTGTTTGTTCTAATTACAGTAGGTTCGAACAGCGTGGGACAGGAGCTGAGATGCAGTTAAGTAGTAAGTACTTGTTTTTATTTATCTGGCGATTTTGAATGAATATGCAAGCCTCTTTTATCATTGATTGAGATCTAATATCGGAACTTGAAAATTTGCAATTTTACGTTTAAGTTGGAATATAAACTTCCTTATCTCATATAAAACAGAAACTATCTGCTGAATACACATTTTTATAAATTTCTACACGGTAAATTAAACATAAGCGATTACAAACAATGGTTAAAAACTGTTAGGTACTTTTTGCGGTAGGTACTTTATAGGCGAATTGGGAAAATATGTTAGGTACTTTGTAGGTGCTTGTAGGTACTTTGTAGGCACTTGGTAGGTACTTGTAAAGAAATTTACAATTATTATTTATATCTTCTTATCTTTTGTCATCGACCTGTTAATTAAGGACAATGAAAATACGAAAATTGTACAATTTAGTACAAATTTGAGGCCCGGAAAGAGGCCTCACAGGAAAAGCTTTTATGCTTTAAACTACACTTCCCTCTCTTTTCTCGTCGAGTTGTCAATTTATGACACAAAATGGTGAACTTGTACTATTTAGTGCACATTTTGGGCTTGAAAAGGCGTCACAAAGTAAAGCTTTTATGCTTTAAACTCCATTTCCCTCTCTTTTTTCGTCGAGTTGTCAATTTATGGCACAAAATGGTAAAATTTTACAATTTAGTACAAATTTTGGGTCTGAAAAGGCGTCACAACGTAAGGCTTTTATGCTTTAAACTCCATTTCCCTCTCCTTTCTCATCGCGTTGTGAATTTATGACACAAAATGGTAAAATTTTAAAATTTGGTACAAATGTTGGGTCTGAAAAGGGACCACAAAGTAAAGCTTTTATGCTTTAAACTCCAATTTCCTCTCTTTTCTCGTCGAGTTGTCAATTTATGACACAAAATCGTAAATTTGTACTATTTAGTACATATTTTGGGCCTGAAAAGACATCACAACGTGAAGCTTTTATGCGTTAAACTTTAATTTGTTCCAATATTTTTTCGTCGAGTTGTCAATTTATGACACAAAATGGTAAAATTGTACAATTTGGTACAAATTTTGGCCCCGAAAAGGGAGTATAAAGTAAAGCTTTTATGCTTTAAACTCTACTTCCCTCTCTTTTCTCGTCGAGTTGTCAATTTATGACACAAAATGGTGAACTTGTACTATTTAGTATAAATTTTGGGCCTGAAAAGACATCACAACGTGAAGCTTTATTGCTTTAAGCTCTACTTTCCTCTCTTATCTCGTCGAGTTGTCAATTTATGACACAAAGTGGTAAAATTGTAAATTTTGGTACAAATTTTGGACTGAAAAGACATCACAACGTAAAGCTTTTATGCTTTGAACTCCACTTTCCTCTCTTTTCTCGTCGAGTTGTCAATTTATGACACAGAATGGTAAAATTTTCCAATTTAGTACAAATTTTGGGCCTGAAGAGGGGCCACAAAGTAAAGCTTTTATGCTTCGAACTACATTTCTCTATGTTTTGTCGTCGAGTTGTCAATTTATGACACAAAATGGTAAATTTGTACTATTTAGTACACATTTTGGGCTTGAAAACGTGTCACAAAGTAAAGCTTTTATGCTTTAAGCTCCATTTCGTCGAGTTGTCAATTTATGACACAAAATGGTAAAAATTTATAATTTGGTACAAATTTTGGGCCTGAAAAGGTGTCACAACGTAAGGTTTTTATGCTTTGAAGTCCAATTTCCTATATTTTGTCGTCGAGTTGTCAATTTATGACTCAAAATGGTAAAAATTTACAATTTGGTACAAATTTTGGGCCTGAAAAGGCATCACAAGGTAAGGCTTTTTTCTTTGAATTCCTATTCCCTATATTTTGTCGTCGAGTTGTCTATTTATGACACAAAATGGTAAAATTCTACAATTTGGTACAAATTTTTGGCCTGAGAAGGCGTCACAAAGTAAAGCTTTTTTCCCTTAAACTCAATTTTCCTCTCTTTTCTGGTCGAGTTGTCAATTTATGAAACAAAATGGTAAAATTTTACAATTTGGTACAAATTTTGGGCTAGAAAATGGGCCACAAAGTAAAGCTTTTATGCTTTCAACTTTACATCTTAATCTTTTGTCGTCGAGTTGTCAATTTATGACACAGAATGGTGAAATTTCACAATTTAGTACAATTTTTGGCCCTGAAAAGGTGTCACAAAGTAAAGCTTTTATGCTTTGAACTCTACATCATTTTGTCCTCGAACTGTCAGTTTGTGACACAAAAAATGTTTGGTACAATTTTTGGGCCTGAAAAGACATCACAACGTAAAGCTTTTATGCTTTGAACTACACTTCCCTCTCTTTTCACGCCGATTTGTCAATTTATGACACAAAATGGTAAAATTGTACATTTAGGTGCAAAAGTCGAGCCTGAAAAGGCGTTACAACGTAAAGCTTTTATGCTCTGAACTCTACATCATTATCTTTTGTCCTCGAACTGTCAATCTATGACACAAAATGTTAAAATTGTACCACTTGGTACAATTTTTGGGCTTGAAAAGACATCACAACGTAAAGCTTTTATGCTTTAAACTACACTTCCCTCTCTTTTCTCGTCGAGTTGTCAATTTATGACACAAAATGATAAAATTGTACAATTTGGTACAAATTTTAGGCCTGAAAAGGTGTCACAACGTAAGGCTTTTATGCTTTGAACTCCATTTCTTTCATTTTTCTCGTCGAGTTGTCAATTTATGGCACAAAATGGTAAAATTTTACAATTTAGTACAAATTTTGGCCCCGAATAGGGACCACAAAGTAAAGCTTTTATGCTTTAAACTCTACTTCCCTCTCTTTTCTCATCGAGTTGTCAATTTATGACACAAAATGGTAAAATTGTACATTTAAGTGCAAAATTTGGGCCTGGTAAAATATCATGAATAGAGCTTTGATGCTTTCAACTTCATCTTTTAATTTTGTTGTCATCAAGCTGTCAATAATATGACACTAAATTGTAAGATTGTACCCTTAAGTACAAAATTGTGACCTGGAAGATAGTCACAAATAAAACTATGATAATTTCAGCTCTATCTTTCAGTCATTTTTTGACGGAAAATGCTGAAATTGTAAATTAAGTGCAAATTTTGAGCCTGAAAGCCGTCATTAATAAAGCTTTAATGTTTTAAACGGCAGCACCCATCAATCGCGGAACGGTAGAATAACTCCTTTACAAGTTGAGTTGTTCAATTTTCGAAAACGAAAAGTGTTACAGTGAAAAGTGCTTAAAAGACTCCAAATGTGCGTTTCTTTAATGCTCACAGGTAAGAGTGTATACTATATGTTTACAATTCAAAACGGTAAGTATAAAAATATTATATTTCAATAATTTTATTTTTATTTAATTTCAGGCTATAATTTCTCAATTTTTTGCAGGTAGTTGATAATTTTCAGGTAATTTTTATTGAATTTTCTGAAATTCACTGACATTTTTCTGTAATATTTTCCATTTTGTAGTTTATTTCTTATTCTATTCTATTCTTTATATTTCAGGTGAATTTTTGTAAGTATTTTACTAATTGCAACATTCAGGATTTTATATTTTCATGCATATCTTTTTTCAGGACTCCTGTAAAAAATTAATAGATTCTTGTATGTTTCAGGTAATCATCGTTTTCATCAGGATCATCAGTTTCAATCCTTTAGAATGTCCCCTAATCTCCGTTACATTTCTCTTTCCACCATCAAATTTTTCGTTTTTCTCTACAATTTCAAATTAATTATTCGTAATTGAGTATGATGAATGATAAGTGAACTTCAGGGTAGCAAATATTCGTCGAATAATTTGGGAAACGTTTTGGTTTACGAATATTTGTTCCCTTGACTTATTCAGTTTATTTTTTAAACGATAGTTATAATTACTAACATTAGAGTATTATGTAGTTGTAGTTGATAAGGGTTGTAATGTTAATATTTGGGTGTTTTTGTATTTGTTTATCACTAACATTGGTGGTAGTGGTGGATATATCCATCACTATATAGTGGATTAGGCCTACTGGGGATACCACTATAAAAAAAAACGCACCTTGTGCTTTACCTCACAGGTGGTGTGGAAAGAAGCACATACAACTATTTGATTCTCACAATTCTACAACTCTTTCTCTAAAGACCGTAGAGGATGGTCTGGGAGTTCTGGAATAATATTATAAGGAGTTGGTGAGGAAAATAAATACAGGCAAAATTTGGTAAGAATCTGACTTTAATAAACACACAAATAAGATTTTTCTTTTTTAGGATAATGTAAGAATATTTTTCTTGTTTGTCTGGTATTCCTAGGGCCTCTAAATGTTAATATTTTACTAACAACAATAATAATAATAATAGTAAATTGTGAAAAGAATAAGATTTAGACAGCTCTAGTTGTTTTTTTCAGTAGAAAAATTGAAGTATAGATTTTAGGATATTTTCGTCATTAACTATTAATTTTTCTAATGTAATTGTGAGAAGAAGACAATTGGACACTTGTAATGAATTTTATTGTCAGATGGGAGAGCATCATGTATCTAGTTAACGGAAGGTCGCTAATTCAATTCCAGCTCGCCGATTTACACTTTTCTTAAGTTTAAACTTGATAGCGGTGTTTTAGTACTTTCAATTTAGAAATCTAATATTTTCTTTGTATAGATAAAAGGGTTATAGGAAATTTACAAAAACTATCCACAATTAGTTGAATTGGAATTTGTAATAAATCAGAAAAAATACAAATAAGTTTAGACATACAACAAGAGTTGAGCTTCAATAGAAATTTTGTGAGAATGCAAGAGAGTCTACGATAAAATTCGACTATAATGAATAAACATCAGTCTCAATTATTAGCTTGTTTCCTCATACTCTTCCAATGAAATTATGGCCGGTTGCTGCTATATTCCCTTGTTGACAACTATATCAACACAAGCTGTCTTTGCCTTGTTTCTTTGGACTATTCGCCTAGCTGTTTCTTGTCGTAATTTATGTCAAGCTCTTATTTTATTAGGCTTAACAGAAACTCACTAATTATTTCTGCCTATTATAACATCATAAAGATTCGAAACAACCAAAAGAAAAAAAAGAAGAACGAAATGAAATTAATAAACCAGCAGTAGAGTGTGCTTTCATTCGTTTTTAATGTGGATTTATTGTAAATTGTTGAATGTAAAGATTTGCACTAATTTGACAGTTTGAATTCCAAATAAAAATCAATGTCTCTATTGGATAGTGTTCAATGGTATATAGTTAGTTAATGAACATTGATATTATTGCAATGCCTGCATGTTTGTGATGGTAATTAGAAGAGTGATTTATGCGAAATGAGCTACATTACTCACAATTACCATAACGGACCACACCTCTTATTCGTACGTGACCAACAGGCGAACACTGATGGCCTTATTTATCTCCCAACACTACACGGATAATCACAATAATAAAAGAATAAATTCTATAATAAAGTTGCATCATCATTCCTTTTTTTTGTATTCATTCAGTAATTTGTAACACATCGATATTTTATGTCGATTATTTAAATAATTAGAATTTCGACCAACTATCATTAATTACATTTCGGGAAATATTGATTCCGGAAAACGTATTGTTTCTCAATTAAAAATGTTGGTACAGGCGTGCCTTTTAAATTGAGCTCGTAGTAATTTATTGAAATAGGTAGACACACCCAACATTTATGTTTGAAGAGCAAACACGAAACGATGATTATTCTTCTTTATGTTCGACTTTTATTTAACCCCACAACAATTTGTTAATTTGTTGTTTCTTCAACTTATTTTGACGAATTTTGCAATTATTAAAGTGTAAAAATAAAGAAATATTCAATAAAGTTCGTCGTCGTATTACATTTTAATCGACATTTCTAATATTAATTCATTTCGTGTCCATTTCCAGTAATTTGCAGGCAACGTGTTGAAATTCCAAAGTGTTCTTGCAGCGTGTGTTTTTTTTTCGTCTCCCCATTGGATAAAGTTGTACGGTAATGGCGCTTAAAATTGAGGATAATAGCTAAAATTGGTATATTTTTTGCTGTTGATTCCTGCGTGCCTCTCTTCTACAAATTTATCAGGACTATGGGAGTAGAATAAAATTAGGCAGAAAGCAAGTACTCCCAAAGTCTCGACGCTACAGTAATTATGAGCACGTGTAAGCTTGAAACTTTAAGGTCGGTTGGTCGTCTCTCCCTCTTTGTTTCGTTCTTTAGTAGATTGGGCTTTATAAATGGAACGGGTATATCCGCTTTTCTATGGCTATAGTGTAAACTCTAACCATCTTTAGGGAATACCGCGAGGCCCAACCATCAAGCCAATTCAAATATTCATGTTGAGAAATTTTACTTGAGAGTTTTACAAAATAATAATTCTTTCCGGTTCAAGTCTTTTTTACACATAAACTCCCTCCATTAGCCATCGTTAAATATTCAATAATATTTCTGTTCACTTTCTGCACTCATTGTTCAAACTTTTACAAAGTCATATTTTCAGTTTTTAAGTTTTGTATTGGTGAATATTCGAGACTATGCAAGTTTTTCGAAAGCCAATACTTATTATTCATGGCATTTATTATTATCTTGCTTTATAGCGTCTTATATTTCCATACAAATGCATATTTTCAAAATACTTCCGTATGTTATTGTTATTGATGATGAAAATTTCCAAGACAAGATTTTGAATAAACTTCTTATCCCTCGGTACTTTATTATAATACACACCAGTAAACTTTATTATTTGCATTTGTTCGATTTTCACCATAATTTCAAAAGGAAAACTAAACAGTATTTTAAATTGATAACATTTCTCACTATAATCCCTCGTCAATATTCAACGAAATTATCAACGTTAAATTTGATTTGTCGACGGGTTATAGTATTAAATCTGTATTGGCTTGTCGGGATTTAATGTGGGGTTCAATCATATAAAAACTCTGATCTGAACTACTAAAAATACCACACCCATTTCAATGTTCTATTTGACAATATTTCCATAATTTATAAACTAATTTGAAATTGTAATAGAAGTCTTCAATCTCAATTATAATATTAATATTTTAGTTAACAAAGGTGGTTGGAACAAATTAAAATTCTTGAATCAGTTCAACCATTTCAAAGGAATTATCATGCAATTCCATTAAATTACTGTAAATGTAATTTTTACGTTTATTGTTCGTGAAACACAAGTATCGAGTAAAAGGTTTGCACATGCTAGTTAAATTCCTTCATTCTTTCTCTGGTAATTGTAAAGTTTAAATTTGCATTCCGTATACTACTTGTAAAGCATATAACATTCAAATATAAAGGATAATAAAGTTGGTTTATATTCATGTACAATAAGTAAACGAATTCACTTTTGAGAGAGAATGTAATATTTTCAAATACATAGATATTAACAAAAATTTGTGGTTCCAAAAAAGAAGAGTGATTAATATTTAAATCTCCTGCAAGCTGGCTTGAAATATCGTTACGAGTTCTTGTTCCATATACATACCACATCTCATATTAATTACAGTATAATTAACAGGCAATTATACCGTAAGTTATGTCAAAAGATTTCATTTTAATTACAATTCCTAATTTTCCAACAAGTTAAACTGTAAGTTGAGGGTGCTGAATTGTACACTCAGCACTTTTTTGTAACGATCTCGAATGAATGCGAACACAGCGAAATCGTGCAAACTTCCAACTTTACACAAGCCAAACCGTATTCTTGTTGTTTTGCCTTGAACGTATTTTTATTCAAATATTCTCATTATTACCAAATTTTTAACTTTTTTTTCCGTTTATATATATATTTTCTGAAACAACAAGCATAAACACTTTTATGAAATTGTTGGTGAATCGATCCATGAAACAATTTAATAAAAGATTTCTGGCTAGAGTTTGTGTAAAGATAGCAACAGCTGGACGATGTGTCAACGATCGCTAAGAGACATCTCTATATGAATTTTGTATAAGAGAAAAACGTAAAGTAGCGAAAAATTTATAGTTTGCAAATTGAATTCGAGTTGAATTCACCCCACAAGACTCTTCAACATTCTTATTTATTTATCAACAATTTTTCAGTACAGATTCAATCAATTTGTGGAATAATTTCATGATAATAACGACACCACAAGCTAACCTAATGACTCAAACAATCCTCCAACACATATCTCAACGCATAGTTTGTTATTCGAGTAGTTTTAGTGGTGGTGTGTTGTAAAATAACGATCATAGTTTTGTAGCATTTAGCCACCTGGAAGGTTCCAAATTAATCAGACCCATATCACGAACAAAACCATTTTAATAGCGTTCATATATTCTCAATGATATATTTATCGTTGAGATTAAAAGAAAAATTACGTGTAATTCAAACCGAGATTTGACACACTCTTGTTTGAATAACTAATTAAAACTGTAATGAATAATTTAAATGTCGACTATAAAATGGTGGATGCGCTATGGTAGAGTAGAAGAGATTTCTTATACAGTATACTTCATGACTATAGGAACATAGGAGAAACTTTGGCCACGCCTATTTAAACTACTTACATATTAGTTAGAAAGAGACAGAGATCTATAGGTGTTTTAGATGAAAAAATATGGTGGTATAATTTCCGCCCACCCTTAGTGCTTTGACCAAACAAAACAATTTCTTTCGTACGAAAGAGCCTTGAAAACTTTCAATTCTAACAGATAAGAATAAACAGATGGTCAAAGGAATTTGACATCTCATTCTATTATTCATGGAACATCTGTTTAAACAAAGAAGGGACTATCCTCAGGACATTATTCTTTCACACAACAATCTTTATTCGATTAATTGGTAATTATAGCATTAATTCGAGTAAGTCAATCAACTAAAACAAACATGAAATAAGTTGAACTAAATTGATGTATTAAAAAAAAAGATTCTAATTGAATTATTAAGTTAGACAAATAAAGAAATATTTAATGTTGATAAATTGTTACTAATTAATAAGAGTAATGAGTAACATGATTTTCATTCAAATCTCTTTTCTCTATTTACAATGCGTTCTCATAAAGGTACAATAAATCAGCTAAATTTATCGATAGAAGAATTATTTATTAATTTTACAAATACAATAGGTAAATTAATTAATTGAAAAAAGGAAAAAAATGACAAAAAGTAATAATGATATACAAATGTTCATCTAATATTTACAAACAATAATAAAATTATAAGTTAAATAAATAAATAAATTATGAAAGAATTGTTTTTAATCATAGCCAATATTGTCTTTAACAAATACTTCCATTTTAATTAAATAATAACGGTAGATAACAAGGGTACAACAGAAACAGCACTTGTTATTTACCTGGAGACAGGATGAGAACAAACTACATTTTGAACAATAGGGTAGTTTTACAACACTTTCAACAAAATATTCAATAGGTAAGAGTAATATGAGGCATTTAAAGGGTAATATAATTGGAAATTGGCAATTTATAAATGTGGAATTTGTTGTGTGAAAGAATAATGTCCTGAGGATAGTCCCTTCTTTGTTTAAACAAATGTTCCATGAATAATAGAATGAGATGTCAAATTCCTTTGACCATCTGTTTATTCTTATCTGTTAAAATTAAAAGTTTTCAAGGCTTTTTCGTACGAAAGAAATTGTTTTGTTTGGTCAAAGCACTAAGGGAGGGCGGAAATTATACCACCATATTTTTTCATCTAAAACACCCATAGATCTCTGTCTCTTTCTAACTAATATGTAAGTAGTTTAAATAGGCGTGGCCAAAGTTTCTCCTATGTTCCTATAGTCATGAAGTATACTGTATACGTTGAGAAAACCGTACGGAAAGTTTGCAATAAATCGACGAAAATTATGGAATACAGTATTTGTAATAAAAACCGTCATCAGTTTAATACGAGAAGAAAATTTATATGCTTCAACTTCTAATGGTAGTTTGTCTAGAACTACGTTTACTTTTTCTTTACACTCCTTTTTTTGCACAAAGTTAAAGTTCCATGCAATTTAACAAACTAATTAGATACAAAGTAGAAACTTTACTCGAATTGTTTGAAGAAAAAAGTACAGCTGCCACATAAAATAGCATCTATTTATTTACATATATAAAACTGATTTGGAAAAATTATTAAAATTGATTTATAATGAGATACTTGAGAACAAACAAAAATTGAGGGGATAATCGGATAATTTCAGTTGGAATAAAGATGCACGTTGAACTTGATTAACTATCAAGTGTTCGTGATACTGTCTCATTTGCGTTTTTCAAGTGGCGTAATATACAAGTGCTTTTCTAGTATATAAAACTATGACAAGGGTGGTGGATTTTGTTAAATTGTAGGGGTGTTCTATAGCAATTGCAGTTAATCACACAACCAGTTGAATTTTACCCGGATATCATGGATAATGTTTCTATTCGCTCTTTTAATTCTATCATTGAAAAAAAAATCAATAGAAAATACACAAATACTGAGCTTATGTGGAATTAATTTCAGATTTATTCCAGCAATTTTCTACGATCTATTAATAGATCTGAAATATTGATTTATTGATAAGAAATTTAGAGCAGTCTGATTTTTCTTTATTGCAAGTTTTATTTTGTGTGATTGTTGCTTAAATAGTTTCTGAAGCACCACCCGCAGAGTTGTTCAAGACTTTGAAAATCTCAGATTGTGAGATTAATTTGAACTGAAGACGATATTTTATCAGCGATTTGATCAGTGTATTGTATAGAAGAGACATTGTGTGTAATATGTCTGTTTACTAAAGAGAAAAAACCGTTATAAAAGCTCTGTTGGCGTCAGAATGACGTTTTCACAACGTAACTGACCGTTAAAATTCCATATAATAAAACTTGTCACTTTTATCTATACTTTAAGTATTTTTCTCTGCAAAATTCCCATAAATATTGGCGATTTATTTTAAAGCAAATTTGTGGTTTAAATATAAAATTGTAAATATCCAAACTGAAAACAAATCGTTAAATTTCAAAAAAAAAACTGAACGTTTAGAAATGATTAGTTTCTATTTTAAGTTGGCTAAATGAACGAAAATTACGATTTGTAACAGCAACAACAACAACAATTGTTCTAATACCTGTACGATATAAATATTTCCTACTGCATGTGAATTACACAAACACGTAAGATATAATCTGTTGTGTTGTTAAAGTTTTGCAAAACATGTGCATGGTACACATCGTACACACGCCCTCATCACCCAGAAATCTGGAACATATGTAACAATTAAGTGTAACAGTAATAAAACAACAAATCTACAAAAGATTGCATGATCAATTCCAACAAACATCGATTAGAACAACATCAAAACACAAAAATTAATTTTAATACAACGTATATAGAAGATGAATCAATTAATTAAGTGCTTGTTGTTTCTCATAGTTTTTGTTGCTTTTTAAAATCCGTTGAGGAAGACTAAAAAGAAGCTTATTATAAGCTAAAGGGTTCTTAACTTTAGTGGAATATCGACATGATGATAAACGGAATTCAAATCCTATATAAGTTCAAGGACTTTTGTTCTGATTTTTTTTTCTTTTTTGTTCCATTCTATTTTTCTTTTTCACTTCTATATCTATTGCTAGAAAAGAACGATAGATAAAAAGATGGGGCTGATGCTTAATGTAATACCACGGATTAAGTCTCTATAAAACTTTACTTGGACTAAACTTAGATGAACAGATTCTACTTCAAGACAAGACAGTGGATTTACTTAAATGGAGAGTGGTTGTTGAGTTTGTCTTTCGAAAATGTTCTCTAACTAATTATTAACGAATAAAACTTTAAATTAAAAATAAATTATTCTTGTAAATTGTTTGATTGTGTTTTAATAAATGATAAATTAGATTAAATTTCAAAACTATCCATACGATTTGATATGTTTGACATACGTGCAAGTAAGTATATCATTATTATTACAGTCTTTGCATGTAAACATGCAACCACACCACAATCAATTAATACTTTATTAGTTTACTTAACGGAAATAGGACTGACTTATTTACAATTTTAATGGTAAATAATTTGGGAGTAAAATATTAGCAAAATCTGGAATAAGTGGAGCAATAATACAGGGTGTTTGGTCTAAGTATGGTGAGTTCTAAGAAACTCCTATTAGTCGACGAGCGATTCGAAAAATATTTTTAAGATTTGTTGAAGAATCCCTAGGAAACATTTTAGCAAAATTAGAACCTGGTAGCTCATTTGATAGCTGGTCGAGAAACGATTGTTTTAGACAATGTCGCAATTTTAAACAATGAACAAAAGATTCAGAACGACTAAAAATGGCTCAGAGACGTTCCCAACATTGATTTTTTTCGTTTTTCTCGATTGTATTCCAGAGAAAATACAAAGTATTTCCACCTGTTTCAGAATAAAATGAAGAAAAACGAAAAAATCAATTTTGAGAGGATCCTAAAGTCATTCTAAGTCGTTTTGTGTATGTAGTTCGTTTTTGAAAATCGCTACATCGTCAGAAATGAGCGGTTTTTGACCAACTTCCAAGTGAGCTACAAAGTTCTAATTTTGCTGAAATGTTCTTTAAGGACCCTCCTACAAATCCTCAAAATATCTTTCGAATCGCTCGTCGACTAATAGGAGTTTCTTAGAACCTACCATACTTAGACCAAACATCCTGTAGGTATAGTCTAATAGTAAAAATCTCGCTATAAGTGCTATAACTTATTCATCTTGCTTACAGAATAAAATAATTTTTATAAGAACTTGAAGGGGAATTCCTAGGCTATTTATTGGAGGTAAAAGCGTCCCTTTGCAATTTTTGGAAATGAAAGAAAATAACGTCAACTTTGGCAAATTACGCAATGTTGTTTAAAAATTTTTAATTTTAAAAATTAGATTTATCTTTCGAAAATTAAATTCCTTTCGCAAAATACGTTCAAAAATTGTGATATTGGTTTAAAAAGCATTTGTCGATTCTATACACTAAACTACAAACAAGGACCACAAGCTCAACAATTGTGGGTATTCGCTTCAAAATTTTATTGCATCTTTTAAGTTTGTGCCACGGAGATTCCCCAGAAAATTCTATTATTGGGAACTTTTCTCAATATTCACAAACTTTTACAATTCGTTTTCGCAAAAGAAAATTAATTTTCAAAAAGGAATTTTTATATTTAGTCGTCTTTAAATTTTTAGAAGAATAATCTCGCTATAACTTTACCTGTAGAATAAAATAATTGTTATAAGAACTTTAAGGGGAACACCTAGGCTATCTAATGTAGGTGAAAACGCCCCTGTACGATTTTTGGAAATAGAAGGAATTTTGTAAATTGCGCAATATTATATGAAAATTTGCTACTTTAAAAAATGAGATTTCCCTTTGGAAAATTAATTTCCTTTCGCGAAAAACATTCAAAAATTGTGAATATTGAAAAACTTGAATTGATGGTAGCAAATTTCCAAAAAACTTGTCGATTCCATATAGTAAACTACGAATTAAGGCACAAGATTAACAATTGTGGGTACTCCCTTTAAGTTTTTATTGCATCTTTTAACTTTGTGACAGAGGATTCCCCAGGAAATTCGATTATTTGGGGACCTTTATCAATATTCACAAACTTTCACAATTTTTATTGGCAAAAGATAATTTTCTGAAGGTATATTTGTATTTAATCGACAAATTAAAAAAAAACTCTCCATGGGTCGATTTCACCAATGTCTGTTAAATTCTAACGAACGAATAAGTGATAGAAACCATTTTTATAATCATAGCAACGATTGCTTTTAACAGTTCATTAGGCTTAACTTAAAGATAAAAAGTCGTACAGCAGCTTATTTGAAAGCTTAGTCATGTGCAAAGGGCATATAGAGCCACAAAAATCAAATTTTTGAAAATTGAACAAAAATTAAAAAAAAATTTACAACTTTTTCATTTTCTCTCAATAACTTTTTAGATTTTCGGGGTTCCATATGCCCTTCGACCATGAATCTGCTTTTGAATAAGCTTCTGTACGATCTTTTAGCTTTAAAATTAAAAGATAATGCGTTGTATTGAATTTTTTTGACATGCCACTTTAAATGCAATATTTCCAGAAATGAAAAAGAAAATTGAAATTTGAAGGCTGTCTCTTAATGCAGTTGACTTTTGTCTATTTATTCATGCAAATTTTCTTAAATTATTTTCACTTTACAACAAGTTATGTGACCCAACTTAACACTACTTTTTAGGAAAAAATCATGCTATTTCCGAATATTTGGAAGATTTAATCTGTTTTCCATGGAAAATCGGCTGTCCCCCCATGAAGAATTAAATTTGTGATCGATTGAGGTATTTTGGAGGTCCATATCTCTACCCGTTTACAAATGACACCACCCAAGAGTTCGCTTATGGAATCTCCATGTAATTGTAGGATTTTAAAATCAAGCTCGCGAATCCCCTTCAAGATCTATGTTATCTATTTGGGGTGAAAACTCCCCTTTACGATTTTTGGAAATAGAAGAAATTGACGTCGAATTTTGTAACTTACGCAATATTGTATAAAAATTTGCTCCTTTAAAAAATAAGATTTCCCTTTAGAAAATTAGTTTCCTTTTGCGAAAAAAAAACATTAAAAAATCATGAATATTGAAAAAAATCAATTAGTGGTAGCAAATTTACAAAGATCTATGGATTCTATATACTAATAGTTGTGGATATTCCCTTCAAATTTTTATTGCATCTTTTTCAAGTTCGTTATTGGGGGATTCCCCACGAAATTCAATCATTGTGTCCTTTCTCAATATTCACAAACTTTTACGATTTTTTATGCAAAAAAATTAATTTTCCGAAAGTAGATATTATTTTCATATTTAGTCGACTTTTAATTTTTAAAAGTAGCTATTTTCTACTCAATATTGCGTAATTTTCATAATTTGAGATATATTTCTCCTATTTTCAACTATTGTAGAAGCGCATTTTCACCTACAATCGTTAGTTAGGTGTTGCCCTTCAAGTTGTGATAACAATTATTTTATTCTACTATAATTAAAAAAGGAGTTGAAGCGAAATTATTGCTATTAACCATATTTACGTGAAAAGCTTAGTTATATTATTGATTCAAAAAGGGCCTCAAATATTTTGAGTTAAACAAAAATTCAGCAAATTTAAGATTCGCTCATGATTGAACCGTCCCTGTATATTGATTTCTATCAGTAATAATGATAAATTAATTTGTCGTTTGAAATTAATTCAATAAAATGGTATTGAAAATGAAGCGACAATACAACACAAACAATTACGTTATGTGTAATTACAAATTAGGCAGCCTTTAGACAATAATCTCAATAGTTGATGTGCATACATACAACCTCAATATAGTGTAGTTAATTGATAAGACTGTAACAATTTTGATGATTAATTAATATTTGATTACGCTATTGAATACCTTCTACATAATTCTATTCACTTTTGAATTTTATTAGTCTTATTATCAATTAAAATGAGCGAATATTATACAAAAAATTATTGAAAAAAATTCAAAATATGTTAACAAGCAACAAAACTGATACTATGACATTATATTGTGATTAAAAAACCGTACAACACATGTTCATGTACTTGAAATTGATCACACATTTGATATTTTATGTTGAAAAAAGTGTAAAGGGGTGGTAAATTTGTTTCGTGCTCGTTTAGCACACATGTTTGAGTTTATATAACATGTCATCTCATTCAATTATATCGATGTTACTTTAATAAATATTACATTTATCATATTATTATTATCTATTGTCTGATATTATTCTTTAAGTTTTCACTCAAAATTCTTTCAAGTTTTCTTACGGTAGACGTGAGGAAAGTAGTTATAGAGGCTGATATATGAGTCGAGACTCCATATCACACATTCAACTAAAAAGTGTACTCCTATAGTGCAACTTTGCCACATATTTCAAAATTTATAACTTCCACAAAAGTGTAAGCAAGCAGTGAACTTTTCCCACTATTGAAACTACGGTTATTCGTATTTCAACTCGTAATAATTTCTATTAATATAATTGATAATGTATTCAAATATTATAACACACAATTCAAATGATAAAATAATATAACAATGATGGAAAATTGTCTCAGATCCTTTGGGAATGTTCACATGTTGAGTAACTAGCAGACTGGAAAGCTGTTGGCTGGATGAACGCGTATTAAGGTCATTAATAATACGAAATTTTCTCGCAATAAATCACACTTTACTGGAATTTTTCTTGTATGATAGACAATTTTTTAAAAAATCGAGAAAAATTAGAAACGAGTCAATTGCCAAAGATTTTTCAACAGTTTCCTGTTGTCAAATACAAAATGGCTCATCATCGTTAATTCTTGTTGTCAATAAATGATGACAACTAGGAAATGATGCAGCTAGTCGTGGGTGGATTCTTAATCGAACGTTCGCTTTTCGATTTATTTCTACAATTTCGAGAAACACTTATAAATTATGTTTCGTTTACAATTAACTTGTAGTAGATTTCCTCGTCCATTTAAAGCACATCCATCAGCTTCCCGAAATTATTTCGTATTTATAAACAATCAAAAATCCTTGTATAAATGTACGTATACATCAGTATTCCTAAATCAAACTTTCAACAACATTCAAACACATTTATGGACTTGAACATTTCAGTAGAACCTGTCGAAAATTTACCCCCAAAATTACTTTCACATCAATTCGAACAGTGAAAACAATTTATGTTGAATTTGTGGTAAAATCCAAGGGTGAATCAACCCTTCAATTCTCTACTTTCATCTCCTTTATATATTTTCATTATAAAATGTGAAATCTCTAAAACTAATAGTAAAGTTATCTATTATGCTAACAACTAAAATGGGTTTATTTAAATTCAACCGTACGTTTCCTGATAATATAAAGAGCGACTCTATCTCTCTATTAGGATTAACAGACTTTAATTATTTTCGCATAAAACTTTGGGTTCTATAATAAAAATTTCCGTTGTGAAACTTTATCTACCAAGTTTCTTATTAAAAACTCACGTTATTATTTAATTATTTTCCCAAAGACTCTATTTACTACTACTCTCTAATTAAGTTCACATTTTTTATGAAAAAAAGCGAAATAAAACTTTGAAACAATAAAAATACGATTTTATGTGTAGGTTCCAACATTTTCAACCGACCTTAAAGCTTTGTCGGGTCATATAACTTTCGTGATAGTCATTGATCAAATAACATGTAACGATAATGTAGTGCTGTCTCCGGGGAGAATGACGCAACTCTCTAGATGGCTTTTGAACAGTTTGATCCTGCCGGACTCGTTGGCTATAGTACAAAACAAAGAACAAAAAAATATTCACAAATTTTATTTACATTCTAAATAACATCTAATTGATTTAAGTTCGATTTAACATCTGTTTTCTGTAATAAATAAACCAACTACCACCTGTGTTACACTTAGTAGAAAAATACTACCTCGTATAACTCCTATCATAAAGATGTCAGATAGGTTCGATCCAGTTTGGCTGTTAACCAACTACACTGTACTAACAGTGAAAGAACAAATAATCGTCAGTTTTCTACGGGGAAACTACGTTCCAATAGCTCTTTGTTTTAATATTTATTGTTGAGTAATGTTGTAGTTTTGTGATAACAAACTAGTATTATCGTGGATTGTTTGAATTTCAAACTTGACGATAAATAGCTTGAAATGTCATAAACAGTTGACATGTGTCTATGACACACAGACATCTCATCTGTTTCAACAATGAATGACATATTTTGCAAGTTATCATCATAATTCCACCTTTAAAGCATTTTAATAAACGTTAAAATAATTGCTTTTAATCTAGTTTATTTTTATAAAATTTACAGATCTATTTGAATTGATTTGAAGTGAAATAGAATTCACTACAGGTAGCCGGTGATTGTAATTGTATTCGGTAAACGAGGATCGGATACTTATCTGATAACAGTATACTCGATAGATTTATGTTATAAATCATGCTGAATGATATTTACAGGGTAATTATAAAGCCTAGTATAATGCTTTACAAATTTCCTCTTGAACTATCCGATAAATTATTCAGTCTTTATTGATTAATGTCTTAACTATGTAACCTATCGAGTTCTCCCGGCGCATCCACCATTTTTCACAATAAACTTGCTCTATGAATTCACTCGTTATTTAAATTAAATTTAAATAAATAATTACAAAATTAAACAATTTATATTGTTTTGTTTGTCTAGGAAACGTGCTGAAAAGCGCTAAAGTCGATACAATGATTGATAGAGTCAATGAATCTTTTAAATCTTTTCTGTAATAGTTATACATAAATAAAACAAAACCGAAGAAAGAACGATTCGATCATATAGAATATCACAGAAACGTGCCATTATAAGTCATTCTGTCTGTTCTTATAATGCACCTGCAGTACAAATCATATTACATTCGGAGAATTTCCGGAACATGTTTCTTGCCAATTTGTTTCATAACAGAAGAGAGATGAAAAAAGATGAAATTTATACACACATACACAGAAGGGAAAGAATAAGAAAAGCAAAAAAAAAAATTGATGTCGATCGGATTCCAAAAACCATCTGCAAGATACGTCTGTTATATTTCAGTAGCTGTTCTAAAACCATTTCTTGAATTTATATAAAACAATAATATAAAAATATGCATGACAAAGATTTCTGGCATATTTACAGAAATATACACAGGTTGTAGTCCGGATATAATGAGTCAGATGTTAATGTATATTTTTTTGAAAAAAAATTGATCGCTATCGAATGTTTGCCAGTAATATAGATTAAATTTCTAAATTTAAACCATATAGAAGCTTTGCATGGCTCTGTGAAGATATATGCGAAAGGAAATTCAATTCGTTGCATGCTCTATTAAATAATGTTTACAAAGTTCACACCCTTAAAATAATGTAAATATCCCTGTTTGATTTTTGCAGTCAATTCAATTCTGTCTTTAGACGAAATTGAATAAAAAAATAATTCATATTCAGTTTTTTTTCCCCTAATAAATCAATAAAAGAATCCACCACACTATAAATCAAATCCATTACCCATTGTGGATGAGTAAATTATACAAAACTACTACACAAGAAAAATGTAAATGCCCTTATAAATGTTTCCTTTTATGCTAGAATACTTGTAATTTATGTGGTTTCTTAACATTCGCGCTTTTCGCTTTAGACGACGACGGCAATCGTCGTCGTCGTCGTGGTGATGGTGTTTTCCTAAAATTTATTTCAAACATTCCCTACTTGTATAATATAGAAATAAAGTTGTTTTAATAAAAGTGAAAAGTCTTTTGAAAATTTGATTTGCTAATTTGACCTCATATACAAATTAGTTTACTGAAAATAATCTAGAATATCTTAGTCAGCGTTCGCAAACATTTCCGTAGCAAAAGCATCTTTAGACATGTTTTCCATTTTACCATAAATTTAGACGACTAATCCCATTTCACATACATATAGCTTGGTTATGTGTACTGTTCTGGTTTAGTTGGGGAAAAAATGAGAAATTCAAGTAAAAAATCCAGACTACTATCAACGATAAATCAGATCATTTTCAAAGATTTCTTGTCGTGTTTCTTTTTAACGTACCTGCTATAAGTTATAAATCTTTCTCTTAAGCTACTTAAAAACGAACCCTTTATCCTTTAATAAAGTAGTTAATTTTTTACCACCATAAAAACAGGTATTACCTTAAAATACCTTATCAAATATATCAATTGATTTATTCTGATGTGAATAAGAATATAATCAATATTTTCGGAGAGCATAAAGGAGTATCGATCAAAATTTCTGCCTATATATAAAAATATATTGAATATAGTTTGACGGAGAATTGTTGTCAACAATACAACAGAGCGAATAGGAATTTCTATGGTAAATCTATTGAAACCCTACCCTTAAATGAGAACCATTAATCTTGATTATGGTCATTTTAAAATGACATTTCCTTTATTGATTACAAGATAGTTTGACATCTAAATGTATTGTGAGATGCTTTTATACAGTATAAAAGTCTTATCATTGGGAAAATCCTTTCTATTTTCGTGCATTATTAATATTTCATGACAGTGACCCTTTTTCCACAACACAATATAATAGATGAAAGTTTGCCGGTATAACAATTCAAATGCAACCACAGCTATGACACAGTTTTTAGCAATGAAGAGGAAATTCTTTTGTATTTATTACTAAAAACAGTTATAAAATATAATGCAATTGTATCCGGTACAATTTACTAAAACGATGAACAACATACAATAGAGACAAGTTCCAGGGAATTACAGTCTTTTCAACAAAACTCCGAATTTATTCTCATAACAACAAAAAAGTACGACGAAAATTCAACTATGTAATAAAGTTTTATTATACCGAAAAAAGCATCCTGTTCACGTAGTATTAATCTGATGATTTAAGTCTAGAAGACAGATATTCTGACAAATGAACAATGAAATTTATTATTACTGTTCTTAATGCGTACTTTGGTATGTAGCATAATTCTAAATTAGCCAATCTTTAATAAAATGTACACATTTACATTGTTGTACTTGATGCAACTTTGCAGGTGAATTTCGATTAAATTTAACGTAAACGAAGGCTAGTGTAAGTTTATCATCGGTAATTTTCTATGCACGATAATATTTTTCATTGTTAACAAAACGTTTTGTACGTTTTGTGTTAAAAATTAGTGTTGAAAAGAGAATGCAAACCGAATTTTTTGCATGTCTGTACAATTTTACATATCTCAACATGCAATCAAGATTTGATTTTGTTTTAAATTTGTTAAAAATATATCCCTTCATAGTTTATAAATTGCTTTCTTTCACACTTAAGTTACTGTGAAAAATTTAAAAATTTGTTATTTTACCGGATTACCAATTAAGTGTTATATTGCATTTGTAAAACACATCAATCAAATAAGGCAAAAATATTTAGAAAACGCCGGATGAACGTGCTTTTAAAATCGAATCCAGAATTTGTTCTCACTTTTCTCTGTTCTTCGACGTGACTATACAACGATAAGGGGGTGGAAAATTGGAGTAATATCACGTCTAGAGGTCGCATAATTTCGACCTTTAGACTTGAATTAAAAATAACAATGGGTGAAAATTGTGCCAATAACAACAATTGAATGGAAATAATTCGTGAAAACACTTCAACTACTACAAATTTTGTCGGACGGGATATACAAGAGCAAAAAAAAAGGGAACGAATATATACACACGTCCTATCTAATTTAAAACAAACCTGATACAATTTCTCCGACAAGATGAACAACATAATTTGATTCAAACCGCATTTTCCACAACGCCTCTACTAGAATACCTAACCGAAAACGTTGGTGTAAATCCAACTTTAATTCGAATTGGAAGCTTTAGAACTTGTCCTATTTATATAAGGCGATATAGATATGGGTATAGATAGATAGGTACAAATCGATAGATAGATATAGATACATATCAGACTATATAACAAATTACATACATGAAAATAGAAAAGCTGAATGATATGGACTTTCGTGAAATTCAATCAAGAAATTTTCTACAATACGTAGAAACGTGACTGGGAAAGAACGAATTTTCTTTTTATTTTTTTTTTCCTTTCATAGTTACATACATGTGTGTGTGTGCTGAAAGTTCAACCAGGCGGATGTTGACAGTTGGTTAAGCGTTCAAACTTACCTGCAATAAGAGAGAAAAAAATAATAATAAAGAAAAAGAAAACAATCTTTAATAGTAAGGGGAATTTCTTTGGTTTATTTCATCTAAATCTATGTATTTTTCAATATTTCGTTCAAACTAACTGGAAAATTCTAGGTAATGATAAATACTTGAATTTTAATTAATATCGAAAGTTGAGCTTGCAACAGTCCATCTATAAGCAACTATCGAACTGTATAAAATACGATTTTAAAGTGGAGTAATTCAAAGTATTGTACATACTTAAAGTTAATGAGCAATTGTAAAAATTGGATGTTGAAGTCAACGATTATTGTGACTCTCTTTATACATTGTTGTTTATTTTCTTCAATTATTATTGTTAGTGAAATTATAATGCAATCTATATTGTTGTAGACATATCCCAAAAATCGATATGAAATTCATTAGATGGGAAGTGACTATAACATTTCATAGATTCTAAACATGACAGCAATGAATTTCGGGTATGACAAGATGCGCATATCTCTCACTAGTCAATTACTAAACAATGAAACAATGAAATTACACATATCTATTCAATTAGAAACAGGAAAATCATTGAACAAAATACAGAGTACCTATCTATATAAGGTCGATGAAACTCCTATTAGTTGATAAGCGATTCGAAAAATATTTTAAAAATTTGAATGATAGTCCTTGGGGAGCATTTCCGGCACAATTAGAACCTTGTAGCTCATTTGGAAATTGCTCCACAAACGATTACAATTTTCAAAAACGAGTTAAACACGTAAAATGATTAAAAATGATTTGAAGATCCTCTGAACATTGATTTTTGCGTTTCACTCCATTGCATTCTATGAATAATGGGAAATATTTCCACCTGTCTCAGAATGCATTGGAGAAAATGAAAGTAATCAATGTTGAGAGGATCTTAAGTCACTCCAAGTAATTTTAGGTGTGTAGCAAGTTTTTGAAAATCTTGACATGGTCAGAAGCGAACGTTTTTTTGGCCATTTTCCAAATGAGCTACGAGATACTAATTTTGCTAAATAAATTTGACTTGTAAGACCACTATAGGACCAGGGCCGGATTTAAGTGTCTTTTGATGGCAAACGGTATCCTTTTTTGGGCTCTCTATCTACTTGTGCATACAAGACACAAACATTGTGTCCTGAAAACTTATGTGTGGGGAAATTTGGCGATTAATTAGAATTTATTTAGGGCTAGTTTTTCGAGAATTGTCAAAAAAATGTTCTTATAAATGTTAAAATATTTAAAGTACCTATATCGTCGAATTTCCTCATGGATAAACTTTCAGGTCTGTATCTTAAAAATTGTGCAAAAAATGTTGACGCTTTTATTGATTTTCCGGAAAACTAGTTAGCTTATCGGAAAATATCTTGGAGATTCGAAAACGCTTCCAATTTTCTATCTATTGCCGTGAAATTATTGTCAAATAAAAATATTGGCTAAGTTATAGCCAGTTAGGGGGCAAAATATACAAAAAAATGCTCCAGGATTTTCCTCTGTAATTCAAAATTTTGCCAAAATTTTCCAAAACCGAAAACGGCTTCGAACTCACCAAAAAAATCTAGTTTTAACGCTGGTTTACACATTTCAATAATTCTGAAAATAAGCCAGATATCGATGATTGACCCCTTGACGTACATTTTTTTCAAAAACTAGCAAAAGGACCATTTTTTATTATTTTTAAAATGAAAATTTGAACCTATTTTTGCGCAAAAATTATAAAAAAGCATATTTTTCAAAAAAAGTGTTACAAGTGCAAAAAATGAAACGTTGTTCGAATCAGCTCGAACCGGTGTACTTTGGGCCATTTAGCGCGCTCGAGATAATTCCAGCGAGTTAAAGAGAGACATTTTTTGAACATCGAATCAAAAAAAATGCAATGCGGAACTCTTGAGCAAATAGTGCAATTAAAAAATATTTCATTCGAACGTCGACTTAGGGCCTTTCAACGCTGTGTCCTAAGCACCCGCTTACTCTACTTATTGTAATAATCCGGCACTGTATAGAACTTTTATCAATTACATCACCATTTCATTATAGAACCTTATTATTGGTTTCCTTTTAGCGAATTTTTTTAAAAAAAATTAGCTAATGACGAGATCCTCACTTTTGAATTTCCGAAAAATTTTTGCACAGAAGTTCGTTTTGGAACCTCAGGAACCCATATCCACCGTTCGTTAAAATTTATATATATATATATATATATATATATATTTCAGGGCATCGAACCGTTATTTTTTTCGTTCCGGTTTTCGTTCCGGTTCAATTTGAAGAAAAATTATCGGTTCAGTTCCGGTTTTCGTTCCTGCGAAAATAACGGTTTTGTTCCGGTTTTCGGTTTTCGGTTCAGTTCCAAGTGACTCATTTTCAAATTTTTAAATATAAACAATTAATTTTTAGCGTAAATTAGAATAATAATATTATTAATATTAATATCAGTAACAACAACACACCATTTCAAAGATCTTTTAAAGCCCTTTAAGATCCATATAATTTTAATTTTGAAAAATAATACCTATACGTAGTCAAAATTCAATATTTTTTATCATTGAGCGGAAAATTGGAAAAAATGATGAAAAGTGGCGTCAAGTCATCTAAAAATCTAAAGCTTCAATCCCTAGCAAGGAATGAAAATGCAGTTTTCATTTTTTGATAGCCCTCGTGAATCTCTATTATCCAGTTTTTGAACTACTAAGAATATTCAACCGTTCCAGAGATATTTGGAAAAAACTGATTTTTCAGGGGTAACTTCAACCCTCAATATCTCCCTTAAACTTAAGTGTGAACACGAATGATAAAACCCGCATCCCTTAGAATAGAATGAACTACCTTTATACCGAAAATCATCAAAATCGGGAGTTCGATCTCGGGTGGTTTACTTTATTTTCTTGGCAGGAAAGAAAGGGGATATTGAAAGAAAAAACAGAAAAAATCGTGATAAAGTGGTATGCTTAAACCGAAAAAAACCGGTTTTTGCTTTCGGTTCAGCTCCAGATTTCGCTCCGGCCAAAATTTCGGTTAATTCCGGTTTTCGGTTTTCGGTTCAGTTCCGGTTCGATGCCCTGATATATTTATATATATATTTATATATATATTTATATATATATTTATATATGTATATCCACGATAACTGCCGTAAAAATACACCAATCTTAATGAAACTTGGTACAAAAATCGGTCTTTGTGATAGCTTGGATGAGTTCGTTGGCCAGACTGGTAGGGCCAACACTTTTGGAATAAGAGCTGAAGAAATGTTAAAAAAAATCATTTTCAATATTACATTTGCTTAGATTTTGATGAAAATTAAAAAACAGTAGAGCCGACCATTCTCTATGACCCAGAAAAAAATCATCAAAATCGGTTGGTTGGATCTCAAGAAAAATGCAAAAATCTCTTTTTTGAGTATAAGCAGTAAAATCGATTATCTCAGATGGCTATGTGTTTTGACAATTGATATTAGAAAAAAAATTGAATATCGCGGGGGGGCAACTAATTTTGACAGTTAATATTAGACGCAAGGCCTGCTAGAGAATTACGCTTGAAAAAATCAAGCAGGCCTTGATTAGACGTATTAGACAAACAACAAACATCATTATTATTTTTTTTTTTAGTGTTTCTTATTGTTTGTGGATTAAAAGTATTTTTCAATAAAAATCATAAATATTAAAATAACATCGGGGAAATGAATTTATTAGTTGATTCAATGTTATTAAAATATATTAATTGTCAGTATCATAAGAATGTTTTGCAATTAATATTTCAGTATGTAGATACATAAAAAAATTCGCTATATAAGGTACTTGCTGCCTTTGGAGATTTTTAGCGAATTTTTTTTAAAAAAATTAGCTAATGACGAGATCCTCACTTTTGAATTTCCGAAAAATTTTTGCACAGAAGTTCGTTTTGGGACCTAAGGAACCCATATCCACCGTTCGTTAAAATTTTTATATATATATATATATATATATATATATATATATATATATGTATACCCACGATAACTGCCGTGAAAATACACCAATCTTAATGAAACTTGGTACAAAAATCGGTCTTTGTGATAGCTTGGATGAGTTCGTTGGCCAGACTGGTAGGGCCAACACTTTTGGAATAAGAGCTGAAGAAATGTTAAAAAAAATCATTTTCAATATTAAATTTGCTTAGATTTTGATGAAAATTAAAATAACAGTAGAGCCGACCATTCTCTATGACCCAGAAAAAAAATCATCAAAATCGGTTCGTTGGTTCGCAAGAAAAATGCAAAAATCTCTTTTTTGAGTATAAGCAGTAAAATCGATTATCTCAGGTGGCTATATGTTCTCTGACTATTGATATTAGAAAAAAAATTGAATATCGCGGGGGGGCAACTAATTTTGCCAGTTAATATTAGACGCAAGGCCTGCTAGAGAATTTCGCTTGAAAAAATCAAGCAGGCCTTGATTAAACGTATTACGGGAAATGAATTTATTAGTTGATTCAATGTTATTAAAATATATTAATTGTCAGTATCATAAGAATGTTTTGCAATTAATATTTCAGTATGTAGATACATAAAAAAATTCGCTATATAAGGTACTTGCTGCCTTTGGAGATTTTTTTTCGTATAAAGAGAAGTGTTAATATCCGAACTTAATGTCGGGATGTAGACCGGCAGTCTCATCACCATAACATTCTCATTATTCTTGGTAGCTGCCACCGGATGAGCTCCAAAATCTACTCTGTTCCACTCAAGTACATTTGTCTAAAATGTCTGTATCTCTATTCCAGTACAAGAGAAAATTACTTGCATTACAAAGATCATAAATACTGGCTGATATCATTTCATAATAACGTTTCAGTATAAGGATAGAGGACAGACGTAAAGACGTTAAACTGGCATAAAACTGATATGAACACTTGGCAACACAACTACCGACTATACACTACTAGTACTCTGTTTACTATCACTATGTCTAGTTTTGGATTCCCATTTCATTTTAGTTGTAATAATTAGATAGTAGTTGGCCGCAAAAGATAGTCCTCTATACTTTAACTTTCCAACCGCTAGTTATCATTTGAATCTAAATTCATATTATGAAGGAATTCCAACCCAACATGACCTCGGGCCAGAATTTAATATACAGGATGCGTCAACGACAGATAAATTCAGTTTTAAGGGAAAACATGGAGAAAAACGCCAGAAAAAATTCACTAAATTTTTCCATAACCGACAAGCTTAGTTTATTTGAATTAATAAATGAAATTCATTGAATAAAACACAAAGTCAAACCCATAAAATTATAATCATTAAATAAAGAATTACAGCTGTTTCGAACTAATTCAGTTCATCTTCAGATTCTAAAATAGTTAAGGTTTAGAGTAACAATCTCGTAATCGATAAATTGAAATTAAATAAATTTATAAACAAAGAAGGACTCACCATTATAAGAAAATTAAAGAAATTCAATAACCACCACCAGTTAAGTTTGTGTTTAATTCTACATAATTGGAATTAATATTTTATTCTAATTTTACAATTAATATGGATGTTTGGAAAACTCGGGTGGTGTTCTTTAGTCATGTTGAAGTTAAAATGGCGAAGAAGGAAAAGAAAGTGAAAATAGATAACGAATGATAGTGAGATATTTCGAATAAGGTGTTGACAATTTAGCAAATTATTAGTGTAGAGAACACGGATGCGAGAGCTTGGCGCTAAATACAAATCACTAAATAGAAAACCGACTATGATTTATTTTATCAAAAATGTAATAATTAAATTGTGTTATGTCATTTACTAGCGAATCTTTAAGTTTTTCATGAAATAAAGTGATGTAGAACTGTTCTATTAAATCTATATCAAAATTATTGTTACTAATGTATAAGATATTTAATTCCTTGAATTTATGTTTGGATGTTACGACATGTTTAGCAAAGTTGGTTTTATCCACAGTTGAATTAGATATACATTTTAGATGTTCATTTTTTCTTTTTTCAAAATTACGGATGGTCTTGCCAACATAACAACAGCTACATTCACAACTTAACATGTAAACACCACTTTTTGTTAGTGGGGGTAAAGGGTCTTTGTTGGTTAATAAGGAACAAATGGATGGGATTGATTTAAAGGTGATGTTAATATTGTAAGGTTTAAAGATTTTCTTTATAAATGATGAACAGGGGCCAATATAGGGGATAGAATGGAAAGATATAGGTTCATTGGAGAGATGTTGGAGGGAAGAGATAGAACGGATTAGGGATTTGTATTTAAATTTGTTGAAGATGGAATTAATAATGTGTGGAGGGAAATTGTTCTGATTGGCTATGTATTTGATTGTGTTGTATTCCTGGGAAAAATTGTCAGGTGTAAGGAAAAAAGTCTGTGGAAAAGGGAGTTAAAGGAGGCAATTTTGTGGTTAAAGGGGTGGAAGGAATCGAAAGGGATAACTGAAGAGGTGGTTGTGGGTTTTCGATATACAAAGTATTCCAAGATTGAATCGTGATTTTTCTTAATGAACACATCTAGAAAGGCGATTTGGTCGCCACCAAACTCTACGGTAAATTTTATGTTGTTATGTAATGAGTTGATAAGTCCTAAGAATAGGTTTAATTCATCGTTGGTACCATTAAATATGCAGAAAACATCGTCTACGTAACGTCTCCAGAAACTTTTCACTTTCTTTTCCTTCTTCGCCATTTTAACTTCAACATGACTAAAGAACACCACCCGAGTTTTCCAAACATCCATATTAATTGTAAAATTAGAATAAAATATTAATTCCAATTATGTAGAATTAAACATAAACTTAACTGGTGGTGGTTATTGAATTTCTTTAATTTTCTTATAATGGTGAGTCCTTCTTCGTTTATAAATTTATTTAATTTCAATTTATCGATTACGAGATTGTTACTCTAAACCTTAACTATTTTAGAATCTGAAGATGAACTGAATTAGTTCGAAACAGCTGTAATTCTTTATTTAATGATTACAATTTTATGGGTTTGACTTTGTGTTTTATTCAATGAATTTCATTTATTAATTAGAATGCCACACCCATATTTGAGAATGGATTTTTGGTTTTCCAATATTAGTTTATTTGTTTTTATTATAAAGTCGTAAAAGGACGAGAGACTTTGCACACTTCTATTTGACAAAATAGAAGTGTAATTCTATAGGAAAAGGGATATCGTTTGAGTGGAAACAGATAACTTGTGTAATAAAAACGTATCAATAAACAATGGAAGTTGTGAAATACGTGCCATTTTATCTGTCCCTCAACGACAAAGAGAAATTCCCAAATGCTTACATACGCTAAGACGACAACGATTCACTTCTTAGACAATAGTACTGTAGAATTTTTAGCACTATATTCAATTCTATAACATCAAGTAGTGAATTTCATCTATAAGAAAAAGAAAAATAAGCAAACTTTAACTATAACACATTAATCCTGAAATGAGAGTGTTATCGATGAACGTTATTTTTATAAACGAAAAACCAGCATACTGAGCTACATTTTATTGATACTGTACGAATAAAAAAAATATTTGTTTTTTTTTCTCACCCTTTCTTTCCATTCTACGAATTTTTGTTTACCTAAGCATTGACGAGACTTTGGAGAGTTTTCTATAATATCCCTGAAATCCCTGAAGAAACTACAAAAGCAAACAGACTTTAGGGAAGATTTTGCTTACAATCAATGAATGTTTGATTCTAAATCGTGCATTTATTCTACCCCAATAAAATTTTCATGAAAATTACCAGTAATTTGACTAGAAATATGTAATTATGTTGTATTAATGTAGTTTTCCGTCACCCCTATGAATTGTTGACAAGTTCTTTTACATAATCTACCAATTTATCATGGTAGTCACATACAAATGAATATTAAAATTGAGTTTTACTAAACAATAATCTTTGTATAAATTTTCAATATAGTTTGTCTATTTTTATGAATGTCAAGACATGCGTATTTAAAGGTGTGTGCTGTCTCGTATATTTGTGCGTTAGCGAAAAAGATTGAACTACATTTCCTGCATACATCAATCATCTAGCATTTAGTTGAAGGCAGTTGGAGATTAGCTTCTTCAACAGCGAAAAGAGAACAGTCCAATACTACCCAAAAGGGGGTTGGTGCGGTAACGAAAATGATGCTAACGTAATGGAGGGATGTGTCCGACGTTCGATATATCTAAAGTGTCGTTTTGACAGCTATTCCATATATCACTGAATGATATGTGGTTGGTAATACTGCATGTAACTATGTTATCATATATGTACATATATATGTATAATGTCCAATAATATTATCATAACGAGTTCAAATAACTTTATTTGTGGATCATAAATGAGGTTAATATAGATTTTACATGCACTATTCTCTAAATATATGTAACAATAATAATGAGTTTATTTGTAAATTTTTGATATTATTTAATAAAATTTTAATCATTGTAAATTGTTCAGATATGTTAGTAATAGATAGAAACAAGCACCTTGTTGCATTTGTTGCATCTAACTAAAAGAATTACGGTTCTATTACAATTTGGCAAACTTACAAGAGTGTTAGTCCGTCCAAAATCCCACAGAGATCCATTTACAAGTGTTGTTATTCGTTCTTTACAATATTAGCGGATAAACGGAATTAATAAAAAAAAATTAAAACGAGTTACACTCATATCCTTAATGGATTGGTATCATTTTTGGCTACTAAAATTTGATAAATTCGTGAAAATGAATAAAATTATTGTCCAACCAATAGTTATCAAAATTTTTTATTGTAACTTGTAACGATACGATTGAAAAAATTGCCTTTTCGGCTATTTTCTATTGTTATATTAATGTTCCAGCTTGTAAAATGGCGATTAGAATTTCGGACGACCAATCTCTTTTTACATTGGCGAATAACATTCTCATTTATGGACGCGCGGCAGTATCTTTATTGTTTACCTCATCGTAAACCTAAACATCGTTTAATTTTTCTGTGTGTATATGGCCCGGTTGTTCCAAATGTCGTTCAACTGGCGTTTAAGTAAGCGAAGTTTTAAATTTAAACTTCGTTCAAATCAAGGAGCGTTGTACCACGATTTTGTAGATAAAGTTTTGCTAAACGAGCTTAAAATAAAGTTGGTACTAAGATTCGAAGAAAATCCTTAAGTAAATGCAAAATATAGCTTGTTTGCACAAAACGTAGTGTTAAAAGTTACACTAAAAAGTACATTTGGTGCCACTGAGCCCTATCAAGCGCCGCACCCCCCTGAAGTCCTCACTCCATCCACCTTCTTTTATCAGCCCTGGAATTGACAGCATAATACTTAGAAGATTTTGAGGCTGGGGGGCGATTTCGTCTGGAATTAATTAAACTACCGTCTTTGAAAGGCCAAATCTGTCTTTTAATTGTTTATCATGCACATTATTTATCTGTGTTTTGAATGTTTTTAGGACTTTTGGGCGTAAATACAGTTCAATTAATTCTATAAATTCATCGTTGTCTGTTAACTCGTCCAAATAATTGTTCATTTTTAATTAAAATCTTATAAACAGAACACACGTTATAGTAAGAAAAGTAAGGATAGTTTTAAACTACCTTTCAACGAGACTTGAACGACTGTGGATCGCCGTTTAGCTTGATCGATGCTTAAACATCAGTTTAACTTTAAACGCACTTGATACAACACAATTCTTATGTTAAACGTCGTTCAAATTTAAACGTACGTTAAACGAGGTTGGAACAACCGGGCCTATAAATGAAGAAATGTTCAACGTATAAATACGGTAGCGGTTAATAATGAGGGACGAGCGTTTTTAGTATTTACCGTCATTCCAATAGAGGAGATGTCTAAATAAACACATTTGAAACTAGGCTGAATTTTGCATTTAGATAGGAGATTAGTGAAGGGATCCCTTGGACTATGTGATGACAGTATTGTATAATTCATTATTTTGCCAGCTTTTTTGCCATCTCAACTATGTTACCATCTCTTATTGGAATTCTTCAAGTAGTTTTGTTATACAGGGTGTAATCAAAATCACTGACAACCTATTTCTTTGTGAAATAGAGTACAATAAGTATACAGGATGTTTTTTTTTTTTTTTAGTGGTCAATTCTTATAAAACTCTTATTAGTTGGCGAGTAATTCGAGAAATATTTCAAGGATTCGTAAAGGGGGAGCTGGAGACTATTTTAGCAAAATTAGAACCCCGTAGCTCATGTAGAAGTTGGTTAAAAAACACTTGTTAAAAACGAGCAAAACAAGCTAAACGATTAAGAATGACTCGTAGAATCTCCCAGCAGTGAATTTTTTCTCCATTTTATTCTGGAACAGTCGATAATGTTTCGCATTTTCTCTAATTTTTGGAAATTGTGACGTTGTTCAAAAACGATCGTTTTTTGACCAACTTCCAAATGAGTTACAAGTTTCTAATTTTGCTGAAATGGTCTCCAGAACTTCTTCCCTACAAATTCTTGGAATATTTTCTGAATCGCTCGCCAACAGGTAGGAATTTTATACAAATTGACCATTTTAAAAAACCAACTAAGCTACTAGAACCCGTACAGATGGTAGTAGCTCAGTTGGTAGAGCAGGATCTCAAACTTTTCTCAATAATAAGGCTTGAATATTTCCTAAATTAACAATCCTGTCGCTCTTCAATAATTTGCATTCAATTATTTATACGTATTTGAGATTGTTTTAGTCGGCTCAGTTTTTTGGGATTTAGACGTGGCTTGAAGATTGTCAGCAATTTCGATCACATACTGTATATTTCAATTCAATTCACATATTTGTGTAACTGTAGTTAAGTAAGAGATCTATCAATTGTGTTCAAAGTACGGTTTGATTGAAGGAAATTTGAATTCCAGTCAAGTTTGCAATGAAAATTCAACATCGGAATATGTAAGAATCAAATTGATGAATAATCTCTTTAAAACTAAACGTAGCAAAGAATCATTCATGTGAATTGAAAAATCACTAACAATATGATGAGTTTATTTGGAATTATCAATTTTACAATTAAATATTTCATATAATAAAAGAATCTTTAAATATTGATTATTGATATTCTTGATTACAATTACTAATGTTTGAATTTCAATTAGTTTTGCCAGATGGGTAAAATGAATTAGTTTCTTAATATAATTTTCTACGTTTGCAACGGTTCTCGCATACAAAAGAATTCCTGTCTAGCAGTAGCATAGTGGTATAGTATAGGGGCCTCCATCACGAGATTCCGACATATTAAATTAAGTAATACATCTTGTCGGTATACAAAGTTTTTTGAAATAAAAATAATAAAATGGAAAGAAGAGGAGAAAAAAAAATACCGATGAAGAACAAGATCCAACGTCGGTTGCATATTAATCGAATTGAATTTCTGAAAGTAATTCAACCAAGAATATCTTCAGAAAATGGGCAAGGCAATAGTTGAAGTGATGTGCTACAGCAATAAGGAATATTAGACTGCCGTCACCAAATTAATGATTTCTGTCTTGTCGACCATTCAAGACAGCTTCTACTAATTTTCTTGCTAGCTCCTTCTCACCCATTCTCATCTTCTTCTCTCGATCTTTCCACACACACACACACACACATATACACTAGCATCAAGTCTCTTTACACCACCTCTGAAAAAGCAATCTTGGCTCGCTTTTCCAGTTGTCGTCATCTTTGTGTAGCTCCCATCAGTGGCTGCCTCCGATGAGCAATTATGTTTTCCCGACAGCTTTTAATTTCTTGCCGCTTCTTCTTCTTCTTCTTTTGCGTCGCCATCTACGTAATCGTTTACAACACAACACAACACAACTTCTCCAAGGATAAATAAATAATTGATGGAATCCTTGGTCGCATTTGGAGTAACCATAATGTACGATTTAATTTAAAAACAATTTTCCCAGATGGTGCACGTGAAGCAGACAATATAAGCAAGTTTACTTTTTATTCTTCAACGAATATTTCGTCCTTTATTTTGATTATACCAACGACTTAGGTTGATATTCTTGCCCTCATTATGAATGGAAAAAAATTGTAATTTTGTGATGATAAATGAGGACTTTGTGAAATGGAAATTTACGGCTTTAGATCCAGATTTTTATTTCAAGTCGGTACAATATTAGCAATAATTTTTATATTTTTCTTCAATTTATTAGAATTATGTTAAACTGAGCAGATGTCACTGAACATGAAGTAATTTTTTTATTCATGGAATCCATAATAAATGTCTCTGATTTAATGTCGTCACTTTTTCGAATATATCAAAGTTCTGATTGATGTTCCTATTCTGTCATTTCTCCGTATTGTTATCATCATCATCACCATCTTTTTTACTGTTAAAATATTATAAATTGCAACAATTTGAATAAATATTTCCGTTCTATATTTATACACACATCTGTTTCGATGGTCTAATATTATTGATCACACTTAAATTTAAAATAAGCTACAAATATTGTTCGAGATATAGAAGGGCAAGAAAATGGAAGGATATAAAATTTCTTATTTATGATAATAAAAAATACAGCACGTATATTAGAAGAAAAAATTACAACCAACTGTATATAATATGATCGTTGTCAGTATATCTATTAAAAAGTTTATTTCTGCCTTTACAGTACTGTTTTTTCGGTATATGTATATTCTTACAAATTGTTTGACAAATAGAGCAGAAAGTACATATTATGTCACAACAAAATTCATGAGTTTTACGTGCGAATGTCACACGATCTTTAACTCGTACCATTTGACTGTCTTGAATCCTAAATTTCGACAGAAAACTAGAAAAAAATGGCATTGAATGTGTGAATCTTTATTAGGATTACTGTCACATTTATCCTCATTAACATTAAATTAAATAAAGGGCAAAATAGGGGGTAAATATATACGATTCAAATTGGATTTGGCCTCCTATTTAAGGCCAAAATACAGTTTTACACTAAACATAATTCAAGCCATTGGGTTGTTTCCAGCACTCAAAAAAAAAAAAACTTTGTAAGGATTTATAAGCTTATAGCGTACGATAAAAGTTTAAATAAAGCATTTCTAATAATTAAATACTGTGTGTTATAAAAAAATAATCTAATTTTTTGTCATAATATTTGCGTTGTAATTACGGTAGGTTGTAGACAATGATGAAACAGTATGCTTCCGGGTTATAATCAGCATTCTGTTCGCAATGGACGCTTCTACAACGATAAAAAGGCTAAAGTTGAAACCACAAAAGAGAAATAAATATGCATCAGCTTTTGGTTAGATTCGCCAGTTTTAAAAATGGATTAGAAGAAGCGTGTACCATTGTGAAACCATAGCTGTAATTCGGGACGTGACTGTAAGAGACCCCAGGAAAAAAATATAACAAGCGTTATATATAATTCTTACATACGATTCAAACCAAACAGAAAAAAAATACAGAAACTAAAGGCAAAAAGTACGGGCGGGATAACTAAAAGGATTACACGATTAACGGTTACATGTGTACTCTTAATTTCCACTTCTCTCGTCCGCTAACAATTTGGAAAATTTAAGACCATTGTGTAATTAAAATGTAACAGAAATTTATTTGTTGCTTGTTTTAACAAGAAATAAAGCCAGATCCGGAAAGTTGGTTGATTTGAATAAAAAATTATTTTTGTATAAAGGCCACTTGGGGCTTGTTGAATGATATAATTGCTAGTTTGGCATTAAATCTAATGATAATGCCAATTGTTTCATATCATTTATTTCGATGATCTATGCAAATGTCGACAGAATAATAATTATTTTCACTGTCTTTAAAGAAATGAATGTGAAAATAATTTAAAGACTATTTTTGTGTGAAAACAATATCAATCTATGTATGTGTGAAAGTAAGCTTTTATTGATTTATAAGGGAAGCCGATCCATTAAATTTTATTGAAACGAAAGAAAAATGGGGTACTTTTCCAATTGATAATAAATCACATTGAGCTTTAAAAACTGCGAAAATTATCTGTTCGCACAAAGATTATATGGTATTTCTTTAAACTGAAATTTCAGTATAGCTATAATAATCCAATACATTGCCATTATCGTATCGGTTCAAACTAAAACGATGAAACTAAAATAATATTTGCTATATAAAACTAAACTATTTCCGACTTATTTTCAAATGTTTCGATCATCAAACACGAAATGGCTTTTCCAAATGGTATAATCTAAAAGAAATTATTCGTTCAATACCTAATTTTTGTTCTTTTGAATTGTCTTTCAATCAATCCTATCAATCAGTCACTACATTGAAATCGAATCGATTTATTTTTAGAATCTACTCAAACGAAAAAAATCTGCCCTGATTCTATGAAACTATTGGATTTCTTTGTTAACTTCTCAATCTATTTTTAGTGAATTGTTTATAAAAGTGTTCTAAGTCCCCTTATAACGTCCCTCTCATTTCATCGGTATGAAATGAAAATGTTTGAAAATTTTCACTAAACAATGTTTGTACGCATTATACTATTAAAGATTTCAATTTATCGAGAAACATAAACCGATAATAATTAAAGCCTATTTATTTCTAGATTCAAGAATACGTCATATAAGTTAGACTAACAAAATTATTATACAACGTCTGACACATCTGGATAATGTTATAATAACATTAAATAACTAAAATTAGCTCAATATTGAAACTGAAACATGACAAGAATCTACCCTTCTTCTTGCATATATGCACAAAATATTATTGTTTAAGAAAAGAAATATACACATGCTAGAAATTTGCATAATTTTAAATACAAACTTTGATGGCCTAGTTTTTTTCTATTTTCTGACCGATAATATCGTACTGGAATCTAATTTATTTGCTAACAAATTCGCTTAGAACTCCACACAAACCGTGTAAGACAATCTTGTATTTTACGAAAATCACGTCAGGATACGGCCTTGTTTCTATTCTAGTAACGATTTCTTGCTTCTATTAAAATTGAAACGCTCTTATTCTTCGTGTGCTTTTTTTCTTCATCTTTATTTGTAGAAAAATCTAGAAGAAGGTCGGTGCGATTCGTATAGTATTTAAAGTGGGTATTTTATTAGAACTTATCAATATTTGAAGTGGTGAAATAAATACTTATGAACCGGGGATTTGCACCTATCAAAATACAAAATCTTCAACAAAATGATTTATGTTTGTTCGGAATAGGGGTAAGTGCAATATGCTTTTTCACTTTAAAAATAGCCAGCAACATAAATTCCGTTTACTGTTGGTTAAAAGCATTCTTTTGCTTATACCGTAATTTGTCGTCGTACATACATAAATGCATGCATATAAACAACAACGTATAGTTGTGATTCAGGGGGCTAGGTAGTAGTGGTGTTAGGTGTAAATCGTATCGATGCTACTTTGCCTCATAAATCTCCATATGCTTGTCGATATTCTAGCGTAAAATTCAAATCTTTCGATCTGAAAAAAACAGGAATATAAAGAGCTAGATAGAAGAACTGTGAGAGTAATCTGAAGGGCAAAGGGTCAATAGTTCCCTTTGACAGAGAGACAGAGAGAGAGCGAGAGAGACACTGGAAATGATGGAAATGAAAAGTTTTTCCCTTGCTCAAACGAATTTGATCGAATCATCTGCTTAAAAGGACGTGCAATTTTTATTCAAAAGTTAAAGTAAAAATATCTTTTCCTGTATGTGCTCTCATAAATTTGACAAAATACAAATTACACTTTCAGTTCAAAAAAAAATCAAATATTGAAATTTTTTGGAAAATCATAAAATTGACCAAACACACACACACAGACACACAAACGGATATTTATTGCTCCACAAAAATGTTTAATCAGTTGAGAAATATTTCAATATCGACGAAAATATTCAGGTTATATTTATTGATCTAAGACTGTTTAGAATTTATGAAAGTCTAGTGATGAAAGTTGAACTAAACCAGATTCTGGAAATCTTTGCTGAAATTCAACCGAACCACCCGCCGACCAGTGGCGGACTGAGTCGCCGGGCAACCGAAAAAATGCCCACTGAGTCGCATGCTAACTAATCTAACAATAAGAAAGTGTTTTTTTGACTGCTTAGTTTTCTCGTGTTGTACTTTTTGTTTTGCAACTTATTTATGTTATGTAAAAAGTGTCCTTGAAGACAGGGTCGTCGCTAGCGCCTAAGCGATTGGGGCACTACCTAAAACCGGCATTTCACAGGAACAAAAAAAAATCAATTTTCAAAAAAAAAAATAAGATACTTTCGTTTTTAATCATCAATTCTTGCTAAATTTTGCTAACAATTAAGCTGTAAAGTAGACAATTTAGAGACTTTTAACCTCTTATAAACCTAAATTATTAGGTCTTAGTCTATGTTTGAAGAATTATTTGTTATAACTTTATAAGGTACTGATTTTTGCCAAATTTTTACAATGAATTGTAAAAACAACTGTTTATATACTTTTAAGCAACTTTTGATGTGCACTCTCGACTTTCATTAAGGCAAATTTTCCTCCTAAATGATAATTTTTAATAAATCTTGTTTTCGAATTGTCATAAATAGGAAATTTAGTTAAATTTAGTACTCCTATATTTTTTAAGTAAGCGCTTCAGTCTTAATTGAATGTTCTTCCTGAGCTTATAAATGCTAAATTGTGACACTTTTGTAATGTTTTCTCTCTAAAATGGCCACATTTTGACGATTTTTCTACTGAATTTTAAGTAAAAGGTCACTAACTTAATTTTTCACTCAAATTTTAGTCTTCTAATGTAGATTTTAGGACATTTGTGTTTAAACTCCAGTTTTAAATTGTGGTGAGAATGAAATTAAGAAAATGTTTGGCCAATTTTTGAGCCACATTCTCACCTTTAGTTTTACACCTTTATACAGTTTTAAGCATCAATTCTCTTCATTTTATTTTAAATTTTAGGACACAATAGTACTGGATCATCAATTTTTGAGCAGTGAAAGGGTTTTCTTTATTGTACATTTTTGAAACCAACAAATAATCCAATAAAAGCAAATCAGAATTTTACCAATTATCTTTTAAATGAGAGAGGGTCTCTCTACGTTACTATGCATAGTCCTCCGCAAGATATAACGCCGGTCCTGGATATGAGAGATCCTTATCAATAACCCTTAATTAATGATAAAAAAATTGACACAATGTTAGTTAAAAAGGGACCAAGAGCTTTTATTTTAGACGAACATTAAAAAATCGGAATGTGCGACGATCATGGCTAATCCTAAACATTTTTGAAACTAAAAATGATTATGGTGATTGCCCGGGCCGAAAATGTTTGCTATTCCGCCACTGCCTTCAACTTACACAATTTTTTGAAACCAGTCGTAATTTTCTTTAAGTAATCTAAGAAACGTGCTCGATTATACGAATATTTCAAGATTTTATGTCGATTTTAACGTTACAATTAATGTCTATCCTATACACATTAATTATCAATTTTCACTTATTATTAGTTCACCCTTGAATGACAAAAAAAAACAGGAAATATGTAAACAAGCATCCATTATTACAGGTGTAGTTTTATTGATTCGTGGTAGATGAAAATTACCATTTTGTCATAAAAATTTCATTGAAAATAAAAATTTTATTACAAACTCGTCAAGTTTTCAAGATACAAGTAAAATAAAGATTTTTATGAGGCAACCACAAAATACATTTCATAATTCGATTTACTTGTATTGAATCGTGCAATTATTCACAATTTAATTTATCGATTCTTCCATCTTCTCTATTTATTTGTTAATTTATAAAGCGAATATAATAAAAAAATCATATTTTTGAAAATATAAAGTTGCATTGAAGTGGTATTGTTGTTTTCTATAAAGTTCTAAATAGAATTGGAATAAGAAAGAACTGACAAGGAAGAAGCTTTAAAAGAATAAATGGCACAATTTCAATTTGGTAGATTCCTTATTTTAAACTCATAACATTAAGCAAAGTACTGAAGCCATTAGACAACTCTTAAGGGAGCAGTTTACGCTTGAGACAACCGACAGGAAAGTTTGTTTGACGGATATAATAATAATTTTCATCAATTATATAAATCGTACTAAACTAACGGATATTATGTAAATGTATAACAAAAATAATTTAAAATAAATTATTGTATTCAACATTTATAGTTATACGAAGAAAATTCAATTTTATTCAAAACTGTTGTCTCTACTCCTCTTGATCATTTCAACAAAGTTAGACATAACTGCTGCCATACTTATTCGTTGTACAGTTCTATATTAACTAATGGACGAATGTCTTCGTTGAAACTTACCCAAAACTGTCCAAGAAGTTAACATTTCACTTTATACTCGAAATTGGAAAGTTTCAACTATATGAAACTTGAAACAGTTATTGTTGTATTCGCTGCTAGATTTAAACGCATTCCAATAAATGTACATACATGCACAATAAGAATCGTTTAAGGAGTTTTGATTAAATTCTCAACTACATCGAGAACATTACCGCTTTAAAGTATGATAATCAATATAACACTATTTGATTAAGAAAATCAAAAAATGGTGTATAACCCGCAAAGTTTTCGTCTCGAATTCGGTCTATTAAAACTATTAAATTCAATGTTGAAATGATCGGAATAGGACTGTAACCGCAATTCTTTCTCTTCACTCTTAAGCATTAGCTTTATTTATGACCAAATGAAAGTTATTGCCTGTCGAAAATAACTTTTGAACATTCGGTATAGTCGCTAGGTTTACATTATAAATTGTGTATACTATGTGTTGTGTATAAAGTGTAGAAAATTCTGTCTGGTTCGCTTTTCTATACAGGAATAAATTCAGATAATATTGTACTTGTATTATTATGATAAGGGAACAGATGGCCATTATTGCTCTGTACAGATGAGGTATAAGTTGGCCATTCTATAGTGCAATCTTGAGAAACATCTCAGTTTTTTAAAGCTTTCAAGAGCCACAACTGGCCAGCTATTGAAACTCGCAACTTGCAACACTTGAAAATTGAATAATTATTAATACCAATAGACAAATTGGAAGCAAGAAATATATCGTATAAACAATTTTCTAAAAATACAATCGACTAAATATTGGTTTTGCTGCCATATTTAACACCACATTGATGGAGCGGCCAGTTTGTTCGACAGAAATTAAATTCAGTTATTTTAAAATCGACACGTGTACAATAAAAGTTACAATCCGTTCTAGACAAAACTAATCAATGTGTACAGTAAAATATTTCCCGTTTATGTTGTTCCAATATTCACACAATCATAAAATTTATTAATTATTAGAATATAATTAATGATAAATTTTCGAAAATTTAACCAAAACATCTATTGACAATATTTATATCAAGTATGATTAATTACAGCATAATGGTTGAATGTCTTCATTTAGAATCTATAGAAAATAACGTCAACAATAAGCGGAGAAAGTTCCATTGAATTTGTAATTTGAAATTCTCGAATATTGTCTTGATATAACTGGTGTGTGTGTGGTTCAAATAACATCCGATTCGTATTGGGGTAAAATAGATTTCAAATATTATTTCAACTATCGCAACTAGGCGTGTGAATCGAAATGTGTATGTGATATTGGCAATTTGTAATTTTGCCGTCGTATAATATACGATAGAAAAAATCCATCAGGAAATCAGTGAACGAATTTAGATCCCTCTGGCAAATGTATAAAGGATTGATGATACTGTATTGGGTTATACCAACTCTTCTACTATATTGTGTAATTAATTTTTTTTTGAAAATTAAATAAAAGAACTGTAATAAATTGTCGGTATATGTTTGTTGAAGGTTTTGCGTTTAATTATACGAATTTCTATTGCTATACTGTAAACGAGATATATAATGACGCTAACAAAATTGATGAACATCACAAAAACCGCAAACTAACGTATAACAATGCAAAAGCTCTGACAAAGTTGACACACACCATTACTGTTATAGTATTACAAATAATTATCCAAAACAGTAAATTACATTATTACTAACCAGACTGGTGTCATAGTAAGCCAAAAGTTCAGGAAAAACAAACATATCGTAATCCATATTGGGCAAGCTATTATAATTCCACTAAACTCTCCTCTAGCGATATTGTTCTTTTTCTAATTATTTTGTCTGCTCTGTTTCCCAGTAACAACCACTAAAAGACCACTAATATACACACACACACATAGATACACACACACATAAACACAACCACCAATGAGGAAAAAATTTCAAACACTGCTACACAACGAAATAAAATGAATTTCACACCGGAAAAGGATGACTTCCTCAAACGGCTACCAGGAACACACATGAACTAAAGTCGGTTGAGGGTTTTTTTTTTTAGTTTAAAACGGACATGTTTGTTTATATTACTGAGTGTAAAGTAAAACATAACTCGACTTCACGGTATGCCGCGATTTTCATGTGCGCACGAGCTGAAATCTATGCGGTTCATGTATATGTTACAGTAGTATATAGCTGAAAAGATTTTGGCTAGCTTACAGTAAAATGTCCCAACAATTACGTTGAATATTTATGTTGTGATACGACCACAATAGAATTATAATATGTTATCTACAATATTCTTCCATAGAAAAAGCGGGTGAATTTAATTGGAATTTTCCACGAGTTTCACTTAATTGTAATTAATGATAACTAGTAGAAAAACTCTCGAATTTACCAATAAATGCTCAATTCCATTAAATATCAATTCCGTGTAGCTATTTTCAGTTCATATTTTATAGTTTTAAAACTGTTCTGTTCAATATACAAACGGACACTGACACATGCACATATAACTGCTGAAAAAATATGAATAGTAAAAATAATAATTCAAACAGCATCTGGTAATGGATGTTCATTTCCTTTCAGCAGGATTTCTAAAATTTTCAGTCCATTCCAATTAAATCAACAATCCAAGAAATAAAGAACGGAACATGTCCACAATTCAACATTTGTAAATAATACGATTTTAAATGTACGATAAAACAGATGTCCTAACAAATTCTCATAAATCCATTAATTAGAAAATGTTGGATAATTCATAACAGCTTCTAGTATAATACATATACATATATATCTCTCATGAAAATTGAGTTCTAACATGTTTCAGGAAATTTGAAACTAAAATGAAAAAAACAACAACTAGATTTACGTTACTTTCCACACCATAAAAACAACAAAAAAGTAACATATGCATAAAGTATATGTAATAAAAAAGCGTGGTTTTAACTAGAGAGTACCTCGTTCCTCCCTATACCTTATATCACTGGATCTCTACCGTAAACGTATACGTTATAGAGAATGAACCGATAAAAGTCTACAGAAAAGGAAGAGGTAGAGTATATAGCGCCTATGTTGTGGCAGTGGTGGAGGTCATATATTGTATATATGCACATAGAAAGTAGGGTGATAATAAAACTTACCCCTGGCAGCGTGTGTTTCTCATGCAGAGCGTTCTGGGCGTTGAGGGCACTCTCCGGATTGAAGTACGTTAGGAATGCACAACCTGAAATCACAACAGTCCTCTCTCATATACACGTGCTCGCTAATATACGTATTTATACAACTATGCTTAGAATTTCAAGCTAACGTTGTTGTTTTTTTATGTGTAGCCATATATGTGTGTGTGTGTGTAAATTAATTTAAACGTTGACGATGAAATAATTTCACTTAATTGTACACAGGGTGGGTAATTATTCTTCGTTTTAAATTATTGTAGTTTTTTATGTTTGATCTTTATCTAATTATAATGATCGAAAAGCATGTCAGTACTAAAATTTGTTTATTGTTGTTTTAATTATGAATTAATTAAAGTTCGCTTTCAAGTAGTTGACAAGATTTGTCTTATTGTAGATGATAATAGAGGAAGAATCAATTTTTAGTTAATATGTAAATTATAAAGCAGCTGCTGTAACAATTACACAAGATTACACTTCCGCAAAAATCTCATTTGAAATTCCCATTTTCTTTTGTAATCATACCATGCAATTGCTATTTGAAATCGTATAATGTTTTATATTTCCAACTAAAATCACAATTATCATCATTTTTTACAATTTTCGTTTTATATTCCAACATTTAGATCTACAATTAAAATTGCCTAATATTTCAATTGTAAAAATAGGAAAATATAGGGGAAAAAAACGGATTAATGCTCTATTTTTACGTGAATTACTTTAATCTAAAGCTACGATAATATCTGTGCATTGAGATGCAAATTTATGAAAAAAATTGTAAGTAATCAGGAATGCAAACCGTTAATAAATTAACATTGTTCATTCCCTATTGTAAAAAGTTGTATTTTAGTAGGATTATCAGGAAGAATAGGTGAAAAAATGATAGAAATAGAATTCGTTTTGTCTAAAAGAAGATATATGTGAACGAATAACAGCAACTGACACGAAAATTTCGACTATACTTCACAATTATTTAGGTAACATATAGAAGATAGGAGGACTGTGAATTATGATCAACATAAAAGTAATACAAAAGATGGAATTTCTATGAAATTGTACTGGAAAAAATTCATAACACAAAGATGGAAATTTGTAATTCAAAAATGGAGATGTAGAAACATGAAAAGGAATAAAATAAATTTATATCAACTCGAAGGGAGTTGTAATTATTTTATTTAAAAAGTATACATTTCCATTGTTATAATGGTAGAAATGGCACTTCATAAGCTAGTGAAGACTGCATTTTTTGAACATAAATAAGAAAATAAGGCGTCATTACTTATTATAACCAACATATAATTATAATGGAATATTTATAGAGTATTTACATGAAAAAAAAAGAATTGCATGTTGTATTTTCCAATATAAGAAAAGGATAAACCAACTGGTATACTTCTTTTAATTATTTTCAGAGTACGGATTCAACAATAATTATAGAGTTTTAGGCCAGTATTTACATTGTACAGGGTGTCCCAGGGGTACGTGCAAGCTTCATAATTCCGTTACTAGATGACATATCGACTTGCGGTTTTTTTCTTACAGTATCCATGGACATTCTGCACAACTTAAAATTATTTTCGTTATTTTAGCTACCCCCCTTATAGAGGGTAGTGCACCCTACTCTCTTATTTTAAATAGAATGGTATATTTTTTATTACATTTTTGAATTCTTTGATGAAATTGAAGGGGACTTTGATAACATGACCCATGGTCTAGCGCTGAAAGTTTTTCAGATATTTTGACTTTTCATGAAATTTTTAATTTTGCAGTGCTTAAATAAAAAATTCACAACATAGAAGCTATTGGAGTCAAAATGTTAAAATTTAGAATTCTAATAGTACAAATAACGTACTTTCTATCAAGTTGTAGAGCATTTAATTGTCTTTCAGCGTTCGGCTGAAATGAATTTTTCTTTCAGGCAATTTTCAAACTATAATAACTTGCTTATTTTAAATGGAACCTCATATTACTCTTCATACGATTGGATAGAGAAAAAAATTCTGCATCGAACTGTATTACCATTTCCTATACCTATCTTTGATAATTTTTCAGTTATTTAGAATTTTCAATTTTGTCTATTTTTTTTTCCTGAAAGAAAATGTAAAACATAGAAGGCTTAGCAAAACAACCTCTAATTCAATTGTCACAATTAAGATGAAATTAATTAATTTTATTTGGACTATCTCAATGAAATAAAATGGAAGAAATTGACAATTAATTAAATTAATATTTATTTCATTTGCTTTTCGTGTATGTAGGGTGTCCTAAAGTTGTAAAAAATATAGGTAAAATATTCAATATTAACGTCATTTATGATATTTTGTCATTTTGCTAAGCCTTCTATGCATTTTATTATAATTGAATTATTTTGGCATAGGCGACTAGAAGTATTATATTTTGCTTCAAGGGAGGTGATTGAACGAAATTGAAAATTCTGAATAACTGAAAAATTATCAAAGATAGGTATAGGAAATGTTAATACAGTTCAATGTAGAATTTTTTTGTCTATCTAACCATGTAAAAAGAAATGTGGAGTTTTATTTAAAATAAGCAAGATATTATAGTTTAAAAATTGCCTGAAAGAAAAATTTATTTCAGCTAAACAATGAAAGATAATTGAATTCTGTTTAAATTGATAAAAAGTACATTATTTGTACAACATAAATTTGACGTTTCAACAGTTCAAATGCTATAGCTTCAAAAATATGAATTTTTCAATCAAACACTGTAAATTTAAAAATTGCAATAAAAGCTGAAATATCTGAAAAACTTTCAGCGCTAGACCATGGGTCATGTTATCAAAGACCCCTTCAATTTCATCAAAGAATTCAAAAATGTAATAAAAAATATACCATTCCATTTAAAATAAGAGAGTAGGGTGCACTACCCCCTATAAGGGGGGTAGCTAAAATAACGAAAATAATTTTAAGTTGTGCAGAATGTCCATGGATACTGTAAGAAAAAAAACGCAAGTCGATATGTCATCTAGCAACGGAATTATGGAGCTTGCACGTACCCCTGGGACACCCTGTATATAGGGTAACCGGTTTAGGAGTATACAAGTTTGCGTTTCCACCAAACTAATAGAGCGATTTATGCCCATGTTTATAAACCCAACTTGAGACGGTGTAGATGCTTGAGCATGAATTCGAGGCCTTATTGTGTAACCAAAACAAACACAACCATACTTGACTCAAGATTGGGTTGTAGCTGCCTTGAGACGAGCCCGAATTGCACAGAAGCTTCTCAACCCTCCATGCAGCTACTCAATCCTGACTTCCACCGAGAATTCCCGAAGTTAGACTTATAAACTAGAATTTTTGCTTGAGATCAAGATTTGAGACCGATTCAGAGATTAGTTTATAAATACGGACCATCAAATAATGTTTAAAGGATTCTTAGTGGGCCCTAAAGAACATTTTAACTAAACTAGCACCCTGTAATTTATCGCGAAGTTGGTCAAAGAGCGCTCGTTTGAACAATATTGCATTTTTCGAAAACAATCCGCACACGTAAAATGATTAAGAATGACTCGAAGACTTTTTGTTTTGTTTTTCTCAATTGCATTCAAAAAAAATCTGGAATGCGGTTGACCCTACAGGCCATTCCTGAAACTTCCCACTAAGTTTTTATAGATCTAAAATTATTGTGAGGAGTACAAATTTGATTGGTCAAAGAATTTTGAGGTTATGTTGAAAAAGCGCTTTTTCGAAATTTTTCGACAACGATATCTGGCAAGCAAATCAACGGATTTTGACGACCTTTGTCGCATTCGACGCAGTTTTTAAAGCTCTAAAATTATTGTGAGAGGTACAAATTTGATTGGTTGAGTAATTTTGAGGTTATGTTGAAAAAACACTTTTTTCGATATTTTTCAACGATAACTCGTGAACGAATCAACCGATTTTTATCGTTCAAACGGCATTCGACGTCATTAGTTAAGGTTAAGAGCTGATTAGAGTATGGAATTCATCGGTACAGTAGCTCAATAGTTATTTTGAAAAACATGATCTTAACAAAAGAAATTTTTCAGTTTTTTGGGAATTCCTCAAAATTTATCGGGCCGAATCGGTTAAAATTTGCATGAAATCTAAGTTTGGTGAAACCATTTCGAATTTTGCAAAGAGCGTTTCAATCCGTCAAGCCGTTAAAAAGTTATGAGCTGCTTACATACTCTTCTCTCTCTCTCTCTCTCTCTCTCTCACACACACACACACACACATACAGCCATACAGACACCCTCGCAAAAATAGTCAAAATAGCTTCCTAGGACCCCAAAACGTCGAGATCTGCTGAAAATTCAATTTTCTAAAATCGGGGTATTCCTGAATGAAATTGAGAAACACGAAAAAACAATGTTGGGAGTATCCTCGAGTCATTCTTGGTTATTTTATATGAGCAGCAAAAAAAGTCTTTTTGACCGAATTTCAAAATGCTATCCAGAGACTACACTACAAATTTTTTAAATATTTTCCTAATCGCTCTATTAATTTGGTGAAAACTATCAAATTGTACATTCTCAGGCCGTATACCTTCCACAGGGTGAGATCGAAATTCCTTTAAATTTTCAAACCACGTGTAGGGCCCGAAAAACTGAGTCGGTTTGTAGAATATATTAGTTTTAGAGAAAAAAGTCTTCGAAAATCTTGCCAACATTTTTAGGGCCGCTGAAATAGAACAATTTTAAGGATGTCTGTTCAATCAACAAACGTAATTAATTAATACCCGTCAGCTGATATCAGTCAACGTTCAGTGTGCAATTGTGAATGCAACTGTTTTGTCTATTAACTTTCAGTTAATGAGACTTGCGTGGGTAGTTTAATGGAAATCCGGGGTGTATTAGTCCGGCTCCAAACATTGACCCCAACGTTGGCACATATTGTACGAATAAGTTCTAACGTGTGGATGCCTAGAGAAACGTTGGCAACAACTTCTTTGATATAAATCGTTAAGAAACCGACAACACATGGCCAATTTCCAACGTTGGGGCCAATCCCATTACTTCTGACCACACACTGGGGCCAATGTGTGGAGTCGGGCTTATACTGACACCTGTTTTCTCATCAACTCTCGACATCAACTTTACGTTAAGTTAATATTTAACTAGCGACCATCAAACAATAGTTGCAATTTTGGTAAATTTTACCTGTAATTTAATTTTTGACCTTTCAAAATATGTTTATTCTACTCTATTCCATACAGAGATAGTGTGGTTTACGCATTTAAAGGCAACTCGATTCCACCCTGCATATTGGCGTGTATATAGAGCTCGAACATCCAATTAATTTTGCATTTGATTAGAATGAGTAACGCTTCCAAACCTTCAATTATAATATAGATGATCAATCGTATATAATACCTAATATCATTTTTATCGCTATAATTACCATTAGTTGGTACAATAGAAATGTTCGATATAAAAGCATTCCATTAGTAATTGCAAATTATCGATCAAAGTTTGAAGTGAAACGTATTAAGGTATTTACTTTCTAAAAGCTTTGAAAGCTTCCATTCGTTTTTTTTTTGCCTTCTCTTTCTTCTTTTCTTTTCGAAGCAATAATAAGTGATCCTTTATTTACATTAAAAACAATCAGTAAGAACCTTAAATAGAGTTTTAAGGATTTATATATAAATTTTGACAATACGCTTATACAGACAGCTTGTATAGTTGATAATGATATCCTTCCGGAGGGCATCTCATCTTTCCCTGTTAACTGATAATAGGCAACGATAAGCTCGTTCAGTCCCTTTGCTTACGGCTACACAACACAACACTATACAACTTTATCTGTTCACATTGCATTAATGTGCTAATGCCCTCTATATTATATACAACCGACGGTAATTCCACCTTCGTCTTGGGCTAGGATGGGGTAAATATAAAGAAAGAGAGAGAGAGAGATGAAGGTAAATAGAAAGGGTGAACTGTAAATCGATTTTGAATGGCGCCGAAGATGACGCTCGCAGTTTGTGTGGATATGTACTTAGGTAGGTAGACGCGCACACAAATAAACAGATACACATACATATGCAACTTATACAATGTATATTTATAAAGGGTGCTTAAGCGTCAACCCTCAAATATTTAAGTGATATTTGTCATGGGCATTATTGGAAACAACCGATAAAAAACGTAATTTTCAATTCCACTTACAACATACTATAAAAATCTTTTTGTGAAATAAAAGTGCTAGTTTGGAAGGCTTTCATTTATGTATGTATGTATGTAAATCTTTAAGTTGCTCTAAGCTTTTGCCTAGACAAAATATCATGCTATTATTGTAAATAAAACTGTAAAATTCGCTTCAGTTTTAATATTACCCGATCTAAGCTTTATAGGATGATTTATTTAAATTTGATACAGTGTTTATTGATTACTAGCTGTGCATCTGGTAAGTAAAAATAACGCCTAGATTATAATTTTATAATATTTTCAAGTGGACGTTCCAATTTTTCATCATCCACAAAGAATTGATAATATTCTTAAAACAAACCTATAAATTTTTAGACTTATTGTTAGACAAGATAAATAATCTTGGATGAAAGTCAGCAACAAGCTAGGCGATCGATAGACGGAATTAAATATCGAAGAATAGAAGTTCCATCATTGTTACAAATAACAACGTAGAATTGACAATACACAACCGATGAATTGCATAAGAAAATTCTAAAGAAGACAGGCGGTCAAAGTAATAAACCGTAACAACTTGATGTTAACAATTCAGATCGTATTCTGTACATTTTTCAAATCAATCTCTAACAATTTTGACGTCATCTATTAGATGGCTAAACAGGAGATAGTTGCGCAGTAACTTGCGCAACAATTTATTTCTAGATGTGAAATAGATGATAGTCTCCTACTTGAGTGATTGTCACCTTTTATAAAAATTATTTATCAATATCAAATTCGAGTTTTTCCGTACTGAATTCTAGAACACAACATAATTATGTCTCTAATAAATTAGTGTTATCTAGAATTTTAATAGACTCCAACAACATAATTGTCATTGAAATTTTCAATTAACAATCCTATATAGGTAAATAGCGTGTTGAAGTTTCATTTCTAGGCAATTTTAACATGTAAAGTCTACCTTTCGATGATGATAACAATATTTTTCCTCATGTAAAACAGTCATTCATTTTATTATCACTAAACTGTTTAAACTATTGTGAATTATATTGTATTTTTAATGTAAATTTACAACAATATTTACACCTGAAAATTTCTTTTAAATGTACAATAAAAAACTGTTAATTTTAATTATTTCAATTCTATTATATTTTTTTTCCGGCTGAATAATACAGGTGAAATTTTCGTTCAATTAATAGAAATACATCCAATTAAATATTCAGTATTTCAATTTCATTGTGACAATGTACCAATGAAAAAGTGCCAATAAATTTTAATTGAAATTTATGATAGTTACAATAAATGCAACTGTGAAAATAATTAATTATTTGTACAGTTTTAATGTTTTTCTTTAGTTACAATAATTTTAATTAGCTGAAAAATGTTATAATTGAAATTTTTTACAGTTTACCTCGTTCAAATGTGCTTTACTGTCATATTGTTAAAGCTGTTTATTTTTTATTTTCACGTAAGCGTCCTACATTATTTTTACAATAATAACACGGCAAAACAAACCATTAATCATCTTCAATTGTATTTACATAAATAAGACAATGTCATGTCAGACCTTATAACTTATAAATAACAAATTCCATTATTTGGCGTGCGGTTCGAAAAGAGCTTTTTCCCGACAATGTCGCGATTTTCGCCAAGCAACTACACACGTAAAACGACTAAGACTGACTCATAGACCCTATAAAATCGATTATTCTCGTTCTTCTCCACTATATCTTAGAACAAATGATAAAAAAACCGTAATATATAGATCGAGCTTTCAAAAAATGAATTTAACGTGAACAACCGTCTCTATTGTTTAGTATTTTTCACATACTAGAGAATAAGTTTATGCTAATTTAGTGTTGCTCTGATTCTGATTCCTGCTAGTGTAAAAATAAAATATTAAAAGTAACGCAATACTCTTTATTTGTTTCTAAGGAATCCTTTGTCAGCCTTAGTCGTTTTACGTGTGTAGTTATTTAGTAAAAATCGTTTCAAAAAGCGTTTTTTGAGCAACTTACAAATAAGCTACGAGGTTCTAGTTTTAGTAAAATGATCCCCATGATCTATTCCACATGTGAAATATATTTCGCATCGTTTATCAAATAATGGGAGTTGAACCACTCTATATAATGTGGATTTATCTTATAAAGCAATATAAACTTCCAGTTGATTATAAATTTTTAAACGTTCTAGAAACGAATCAAATGTGACTGATATGGTTTATTTAACTGACATGTCTTGATAAGTACTAAAACTTTGTATATTATCAAATTTTTATCATTTATTCAATTTCAGGCCACGTCTCACGACATGTCAAAACAAACCATTGACAATTAAATACACAAAGTATACACAGGTATGAAACTTTATTTAAATCGACTTCATGGTAAGAATAAGACTGACAAAATGAAACAGATAATAATAATAATAATAATAATAATAATATTATAACAACTTAATTATTTCTGTAATATTTGCCTGTCAAATAAGAGAATAGACAAAAACCAACCCTCCATCATACAATCCCTGTTAACATCTCATTATCAGAAGATACTACAAACTTAACATATCAACTTGGTGTTTTTCAAGTCACATCAAAAGGGGTGTTGATGCTATTAAACGAAATGATTGATCTTGTACCCTTTTATAAACCGCCTTTAAAACGGGCTTCAATCTGGCAAACTAATGAGAAAGTTAAAGTTGAGATTGCTGTTCAAGCGTACTTTTTTAATTATACTTTTCATTTAGTGTAATACCAGCGAAATAGGACACTTTACTTACACACACACACACACATATACACGTGCACCACTTTTTCCTCTCTATCTCTTGATGATTGTAGTAAGGGTTAGAAGAGGATTAAGTATTAAAATATGGCGTGACTTTAATTTATACATCCCCAGTGGAATTAACAAAAGGTGTTGTAAACATTAGGCTCGTTCGAAAATTATGTCTCTAGTGAGATCACAGAATGGCGATTTAAGCCCAGCTAACATCGTAGATCCTCATTAATGTCGTCCATATAAAGTACAGAGAAAAAAATGTACAACTTTTTCCTGTATACGTACTTGTGAATATGGGATTAAACATAAATTATAACTAAAAAATTGTAAAAAAAAAACAATACAGTAATGGGGGAAAAAACTAAATTACTGATCGGTTTTTCTTAAGTCTCTTTTTCTCTCTCGCTTAATTTAGGACAATGTCCGATACAATAGACATGCATACAAATGTTTCAAACTAACAATAGGGTTATAATAAATGACGGTCTATACAAAATACATGAAACTGTGCACGCTTCTTGTTTTGACATCTACACTCGTAAAAAGCCTATTTTCTTTTATGGAGGCCCCTTTTTATGTGTGTGAGAAATTTGCAATTTCCTTTTCAACTAATACACACGCTACATTCGGATTATAATCGTGTGAATGCGTCGAATAATAGAATTATAATTTAGAAATTCGGATATTTGGAAAAAATCAATCTTATTACGAATTATATTAATATTATTATAATTAGAGTCCTGAAATCCACAGGACTTCCTGAATTCGAGTTCACTACTTGTTTCAGGACGTCTAGTTGGAAATTTTTCATGGATTTTTTGGATTCCTCAATTAATAGCCTTTCAAACAAAAAACTGTACGAATTTTTATCTTTAAAATTGTACAAAATATGAAGAAGTAACGTTTTTGATATGCTCCAAGAGTTGCCTATGTAATTCAGAATTGTGGTAAAATTTTACAAAAAAGAAAACGATCGGATGCTCCGTGAAATACCCGACTTAACATGGTTTTGAAGTTTCAATATCCCAAAAAATAAACGAGATGTGATGATTTAAAGTTGGCATTTTTTTGGGCACCGAATCCAGAGTTGACTATTGCGGGCCCTTAACCGATTTCCTAAGAAAGAAGTAAATTTATTTCACACTGAAATTATGAAGATAAAATTAGTTGTTTTGATATTCTTATGAATGTCCTGAATCCTCAATATCATGGCCTTGAAATTTACGAAATCAAAGTTGACGACCGCAGTTATAATCAGGGCTTCAAACCGGAACTGAATCTAAAACCGAAAACTGAATTTTTTGCGGTTTAAGTATACGACTTAACACGATCAAGTTTAAGAGAGATATTGGGGGTTAAAGGTACTTCTGTAAAATCAGTTTTTTTTTTACATATTTCTGTAAATTATCAGCCATTCAAACAGAAAAACTGTACGAATTTTTATCTTTAAAATTGTACAAAATATGAAGAAGTAACATTTTTGATATGCTCCAAGAGCTGCCTATGTAATTCAGAATTGTGGTAAAATTTTACAAAAAAGAAAACGATCGGATGCTCCGTGAAATACCCGACTTAACATGGTTTTGAAGTTTCAATATCCCAAAAAATAAACGAGATGTGATGATTTAAAGTTGGCATTTTTTTGGGCACCGAATCCAGAGTTGACTATTGCGGGCCCTTAACCGATTTCCTAAGAAAGAAGTAAATTTATTTCACACTGAAATTATGAAGATTCTTGATATTTTTATGAATATCCTGAATCCTCAATATCATGGTCCTGAATCTGAACTGAATCTGAAACCAAAAATCGGATTTTTTTTTCGGTTTAAGCATACGATCAAGTCTAAGAGAGATATTGGGGGCTTAAGTTACTCCTGTAAAATCAGTTTTATTTGAATATTTCTGTAAATTATCAATATTTTCTAGTAGTTACAAAACCAGTTGATACAGATTGGCTAGGGTTATCAAAAGATGTAAGCTGTGTTTTCATCCCTTGTTGGGGGGTTGAAGTTATAGATGTTAATATGTCATTTTTGTGATTTTCTATCCTATAGTAAAACATAACACCATGAAAATGCTTCTGTCAATAGAAAATAGCAAAACCATCTGTACAAGGGTTTTTCTGTATTTAAAGTAGTTACCCTATAAGTAGCTCTTAGGGTTGTACAGCCAAGTGCGGAAGAATTTTAACGGTTAGGATTGTATAGTGTAAACCAGACTTTCGTTTGAAGAGAACAAACATACTATTGGATATCGTGAGAGAGAAGGGGACGATTTGTTCATGTACCTGAATAAAGCAAAACACCACACCCCTATAACGGATCAGGTAATTTGCCACCCTCTACTTACTTATGGTTCAACTTCAACAGCTACTATTCGCTAAAACAGGTAAAGCAACAAAGCAGCTTCGGTCCATCCCCAATACCAAGAATGGTGGAGGAACAATTCAATCTATACAAAACAGGCCAAAATTCGCATCAAGAGTCGTTAAAATTCTTCCGCACTTGGTTGTACCTTTTAGGGTGAAATTTAAGAATTTGAAAATTAGTCATTTAAAAAAGAAAACAGGAACCGAACCGATAATATTTTAATAATTGAACCGGAACGGATCAAATTAACACTTTGAAGCGCTGGTTATAATACAAGCCAAATATTATGGAAGAAAGTAGCCCAGTTATCGGTTTATGGCATTATAGAATCTCTGATAAATATTTCACAAAATTTCTAAACTAGTTAGTGAGTCATGTTGCTTGTTTATTCTGAATTCCCCTATAGTAAAAAGTTTTAATATTAACATTTGGTGAAATGAAAAAGACAAATATACAGGCCAGCAAACGCCCTTGAACAACAACTCCCAACTACTACTATAATCGTATTACAGAAACATGTCGACTAACTTATATTAAGTTGATCTTCATATGTACGTATGTACATAATATAATTTGTGAGCCGCAGGCTTCGTTAATTAGCATCCTTCTCTCATGGGATACACAAAGGACATTTGTACATTTTAGTATATAGTCGTACTGATCCATCTCCACATCCATCGATATCCAAGTCTCATTACATTTTACTTTTTGTTACAAATACTATCGGCTTTCTATCAAACGGACAGAGGATCAAACTACCAGTCTAACTACACACAATCAAAATGCTGGTCCGTTCAGGAATTCCGAACGTTTGCCCCTTTCCGTTGTTTTGATCAATACGCTGCTCTTACAGTGTTGTGTCTCTTTGTATGTGCATTGTTTCATTGTGTTGTATATGTCCACACTTTGATACTTTGACAAAGTCAATGCTACCAACCGAACATTTCCATTATCAAAATCGATGTTACAACAGGCAAACAATATCTCTGTCTCTCTATCCGATTGATTGGGACGAGAAACTAATTGTATACTCATTTCTTTTTGATTTTTTTTAAGATTATACAGAGCAAATTCTTAGCCAAAAGATGTAGACTTACCAACTGGCAAAAGACAAAAGAGATGGCTTTTTAAGGCACTGATTGTTCCAAATTTGTGAGCAATAAGAAATTGGCGAATTTTGCCAAACATTGTATCATTAATTCTCTTATTTATAGATAGAGAACAGCATAGATACAGTGTGTCCAGCTTGAGACGTTTCCATCTAACTTATCAAGTAATTTTAAGAATATTTCAAGGATTCATAGAATGGTCCCTTGAGAACATTTTAGGAAGTTCGTCAAAAACGTTAATTTTCGAAAACAAGCCGTATTCTTTTGAGAATAAGTGCGAGATTTAAATCGTGCAATTACGCAGAGATCCATAAGAGAAATGTTGGGCCACATAATTTGAAAACACTAAGAAGTATTGAGCACGGCAATACCTTATTCGATTACAAATTTTATTCTACATGGGGAGACAAAAGAGTTTTGGTGGAAAAACGATTGGATTTACCAAAAATCCGGAAATACCATGGCTTTAGTCCTAAAAAGGTAGTGTAAGATCGGGCCATAGAGCTTTCTTTATAGTCAACAAAATAAAATGAAACTTACATGAATTAATAGAGAAAAGTCAACTACATGAGGCGACAGCAATGAAATTTCAATTTATTTTTCCGTTTCTGAGAATATTTCACCCAAAGTGGCTTATTTTTTCATAGTTATCCACATTGACAGATGCACAATAGGGTGAACAAAATACAATCATTAGTTCTTTTCTTGTAATGAAATGACTCTACCCTTCCGTGACTAAGACCCGGTTCTTCTTCCCTCAGTTAGTCTGGGCTTAGCATGACTTACAGACATTTGGGTGGGCATTTGTATATGGACGGTTTCCATCCAAATGTGTGTAAGTCTACACTTAAATCCACTTAAGGCAAGGTCGTGCTAACTGAGCTAAGAGCACCGAGCCTTAACTCGAAGACCCTCCCAATATTGTTCTTTTAGAAAAAATGCGAAACATCTTCACCTGTTCCAGAATACAATGGAGAAAAAAAAATAATATTGGAAGGATCTTTGAATAAGAATAATGGCCAAGCCTTATGCTTCCAGGCCGGACACCCTGTATGCATGTTCTAAATGCTTAGATCGTGGGCGACAAACCGGAAAATGTCTAGATAGTAGAAACAAGACATCCATCGGACCAAGATGAAAATCTCACAACATTTCGTATATACTTGTTGAGAAGAAGGCTGGCTGAACCGGAAGGGCAGGACTCTACCCAACACTTGAAATGTTGCCGAGATTTTACCAAATTTTTTGATAACAACTTTCAACAGGCTAAATGTATAATTTTCTTTTGATGTATTAGGTCCATTTATAAAGCCAATTTTAATGTCCGACCTATTAATCTAGTGTGGTTTGTATTTAACGCACGGCTTATAGGTCACATATGCATTAAATTTATGTGATACCGTGATAACAGTCTCAAAACTGCGGAAGCAAATTTCAAATGCTATAACGTAAATTGAAGCTGCTATACTTTATTAAATTATGCAATGATTTTACAGTTGTATCCTACAAATAGTGCATTCAAATTCACTTAACAATGCTAAGATATATGTACAGTGGCGATCAAAAAAAAAAAAACCGAATCTTGAGCGAAAATTTCACAAATTTTCGTTAATGTGAATCAGGTTGTTTCTCTCGTGAGAAGGTGGATAGGCAGGAGCTATTGGAGCCAGTTTCAGACACAGCAAATTAGTAGAAAGTATCTTCCTATTCAGGTATACCGTCCTCATAAGCCTGTTTTACACAGCCGCACAAGAGGTGGTCCCTTTTTTTGATCACCATTGTATGTGCATACAGTAGCTTTGATTTTATTAAAACTAGAAGATAATCAATTAATTAATGAAACGTTAATAAGATATTATACCATAATAGTTATTGATTATTAATTACTGATATAAATTCAGATATTTAGTTGTTTATCTACGATTTCTAGTCTATTAGATTCGTTCATTTCTCGCCTTTAACCACACATGAATGCTAACATATAACTGATTAATGTTAGGTAGAATTGATACGGATCGCTTTTCTAAATGTCCATTAAACATATCAATTTCCATACTAATCGGCTATAAACATGAAGTAATACAAGCTATTAATACATTGATCATGAGAATTACAGATCACTATGTATTAATAATTTAATATTCAAACTATTAACTTATATATAAGTATAATATTCAGCTATATTATTTGTATGTTTGTTGTGCTTTCAATCAGTGCATCTGGATGGTGCAAGTGCAGTTTTAAACAAATATTTGTTCAGCAATGGAACGTGCATAATTTAGCTTATACCACGTTGAATTATATTGCAACCAAAGAGAATATGAACCGTGTATATACTATATTTTTTTTCTTGTTAAAGCACGATAAAAGCTAACAATATACATGAAAGACAAATATTCTTCTTAAACCTTATAAACACTATATTTTCATGTTTTATCAACAATATGTAACATATATGTAGATTATTTTCTAGTTGACTACTAATACATCACCAACAAGAATATTTCAAAAGTTGATAAAATACAATAAACATTCTGTATATGGAAAGATAACAGGATTTTGCGTGACTTGTTCATGTTGTAGATAAGAGCAACTTTACTTGATAAATATTAGTGAGATATTATTAATCCCATATCTATACGGAAATCTTTGGTTACTTGACATTGATGTTCCATGGTAACACCCTCTTATACTTAATTTTAATAATTAATTACATTGGGAGACAGAATTAACACATTCAAAGTGCGTGACTTGGAGAAACTCATGATAGAAGTTGGAAACATTCAAAAAAAAAATACGTCGAAATTAATTTAAAACAACGAAATTAAGCATTTTCTTCTATTTTAACCGTATATTAGATTAAAATCGAAAAAGTTTGAGTTATTTTCGTATTTGCTATCGAAACTTGTGAGTTTTTAAATTGTGGTTTCGCATGGATGACTAAACTCTACCCATAGTCAAAGGCTTTTGTTTCAATATTTTACATTGTCTTATATAAAAGCGACATTTCTCTGTTGTCTACTCTTACTCTAATTGCTTGCACTGTACGGGTGATTAACATGTCTCATACACAACATTTAACAGAACTGTAACAACAGAAGTACAAAAAAGAAAAATTCAAGCTTGTTCGGAAATAAGGAAATTTCGGATTAACGACTAAAGTTAGCGGTTCTTTAACTGGAAAAAAAAAGTAAGAGATGAACAACATGAGCAAGTACCCCAAGTAGTCTTCAAACAATACATGCAACTTTAGGGTACACTTAACAGTTACAAGAGGTTTTAATCTTGTTTAATGGTGCAGCAGACTCTTGAATGAACTGGGTCATCGTTATTGAACAAGTCCAACTTTATATACAAATCGTATTATGGAATTTGAATTGGGTATCAGTGTAGAATTCGATTTTATAACAAAAATCTAGATAGAAAAAATTGAGGGTGGAATTTATAGATAAATATGGAAATATTTCATGGTAAAAAATAAAATAAAAAAATAAATTTCTACAGAACAATGATATAAAAGTATATTTATGTTCAGTCTAAATTTACATTTGGAAAACCTGCAAGATATTCTCAGAACGTTTAGAAATGCCATACAGTTCCTTATTGTGCTTTATTTTAAGTTACAATTTCTTTGAATTTCACTAGAAAGAAGTGTTTTTGTACTAGATCCTATTATTTATAATCGTTAGAAGATTTACAACAAACTATCAAGTCCTATAGAGAATACAAAAACATAAAAGAAAGACGAACATTAATATAGAATTGAGTTGTTCCATCATCTAAAGCAACATCCCTTATTATTATTAGTGGCCCATTTTCCTTTACTACCCTTATAATCATTATCATCTCTTCGAAAAAGATGCGATAAAGAAAACGGAATTCTATCATTCGCATTGATACGATGAGAGTCGAATGGGGCTTTATAAAAAAAATTTACAACACTTGGAAAACTTTTATTACCAAACTTATTGTTTCTCTCCTTTGAGTGGGAAAAGAACAAAAAAAACAAAGATGCCGACGAGGCAAACGAAAAAGATAAAACAACAATAACAACAACAACAAAAACAATCGCATATTTTACGTCATATTTTAATTAAAGTTGGATTCGTACAAAACGAGACTGTTGGGTTTTTTCTCTTTTTATTGTTCACTGTTGTTTCTTAGAAGGAATACAAGGAAGACAATGAACTAGACAGAGCAGTGCTCAAGTTCCCTAGAGACACATGGGACCGTATACGGCCGATATAGAGCCTAGACGACCTTAACGGGTCGACTGTCGTAATTCACTAGTCCTACGCCTTTATATCGATCACTTTAATAGTACGTCTGAGTCCCTTAAACATACAAATATACAAGAGAGACCGTGTTAATTAATATTTAATGGACAAGGAGGTAGATTGAGGTTCATTATAATAGAATTGTGCTATAGGCGGTGTAAATCAGGTTTTGGTGTATTTTTGTGAAATAGCCCGACTCACACGAACCAAAAAAACTTGGTCACTTTTATGTGTTAATAATAGTACATCTGTTAAAGTTTATTTTTCTAATAGAAGTCCAAATTGAAATTTCGTATACTAAATGGAATTTCGTTGTGAGTTATTTCATTCTGGGCAATCAGCGATCATTTCCCTTGTTAATTCTATCATGTTAATTAATATTTAATGGACAAGGAGGTAGATTAAGGTTCATTATAATAGAATTGTGCTACAGGAAAAATGTACTATTAAGAGACTGTAAAATAGATCAATTTTTGTTAGGCGGTGTAAATCAAGTTTTTGAGGGCGTTACTGGTGTTATTTTGTGAAACAGCCCGATTCACATGAACCAAAACAACTTGGTCACTTTTATGTGTTAATAATAGTACATCTGTTAAAGTTTATTTTTCTAATAGAACTCCAAATTGAAATTTCGTATACTAAATGGAATTTCGTTGTGAGTTATTTCATTCTGGGCAATCAGCGATCATTTCCCTTGTTAATTCAATCATGTTAATTAATATTTAATGGTCAAGGAGGTAGATTAAGGTTCATTATAATAGAATTGTGCTACAGGAAAAATGTACTATTAAGAGACTGTAAAATAGATCAATTTTTGTTAGGCGGTATAAATCAGGTTTTTGAGGGCGTTACTGGTGTTATTTTGTGAAACAGCCCGATTCACATGAACCAAAACAACTTGGTCACTTTTATGTGTTAATAATAGTACATCTGTTAAAGTTTATTTTTCTAATAGAACTCCAAATTGAAATTTCGTATACTAAATGGAATTTCGTTGTGAGTTATTTCATTCTGGGCAATCAGCGGTCATTTCCCTTGTTAATTCTCAAATTTGTTATATCTATATGGTCTAATCTATCAAAGTCAATAAAATAGTGAATACATTCATCAACACACGAAAAAGACGGAAAAATTATTACTTGTAAAATAACACGAACGGTACCATTGAAAAATATGGAATCGTGTCGTTGATATTGTTGAAAAGAAATCATTCCTCACCTGGTTGATAGTGTGTTATTAGAAATAAATTACAATCTACCTGTATATTCAATGTTTGATAATAGAAGGACAACAATGATAAATTTTATCATAATATTAACAAATAATAACAATACCTAACAGTCCGGAATTTGTGTTATTATCTAAAGTTATTAAATTCAAAATCTATCAATATTATATTTATTTTGGTAGACTTTTATTGATTAGAACAGGGCGATGATATTGACATGAATAATTTGGGTAGTATTGATCTGTTAAATTGTACAATTATTGCTATTATTATTGTAGTTACTAACATTTTCCTAATCTTCAATACAATGAACAAGCTATCGTTGTTTCTGTAAGGATTAACATTTTCGTTTTATAGTTAAAAGGCTTTCCTGTTCTTTACTACTTCTACTATTAAATGACTAGAGAGAAACCAAGTACTAGTTTTTGACATAAAACAACCATATACGAACGATATAACTAACATTACTGTTGTGCTATTTAGAATGAATGCAAGTCAACCGGTATTTACCTGTAAAGTTGACGGGATATTCCTGGGTATTTGTTGGGTCTTTGTTGTTTCACATCATCTGCATTTTAATGTTATTTTATTTGTCATCTTTTTGTTGCAAAAATCCTCCACTAATGATTTTTAATGTTACTAAAAAAACATAAAAAAAAGGGTCTTCTACCCTACATTTGCACAAACAATACGACTATACGTGAATATCTACATTAATTTTCGAGTTTTTCGTCGAAAAAGCTTAATAGAGGTAACGTAAAAAGAATGAAACTAAGCCGCTCTATTGTGGTGAAACGTTGATAAATTCTATACTTGATTCGAACAATTGTCTTATTAATCCCGGATTGAAAAAACGTTCTATTTGAATTGTAATAAAATTGAATTTCATACAACTATTTTTTTTATTGTGACTCCAGTAATAAGTGTGTTTCTATACTGTTTGTGTTTATTTTTTCGATAAAGCCTTAGGTGGTGAGGGTGGAGTCATAATTGCGATAATTTATCGACATTTGCGAGTCGAAGCTGTTATGACTGTTAAATCGGATTAAGGCACGCTAACACCACTCATACTAAAACGCTATATTCGGAAAGTATTCGAAAATAATCTAATCTCGTGCTGCAATAGGACAGCAACACAATTGATGGCGATGATGGGTTTGCCGTATACACATATGCGCCCAAATTGTCGATTTATTGTCGGCAACGCTATAGATAATTGAAAAATACGAGGCGAAATTTCTCTATATGAACATATGTACATATTCCCAAAATGAAGATATTTTATTTTTGTTTGTTATATTTCGAATATAGAATATAAATTATTCAAACAAATCTCCAATTACGTTTACAAAACACATATTTAAAGGCCACTAGCGCAACGTTTTCAAAGAGTTAAAAGAGAGTTAAATTTACTGAGACAATAAGATAAATAGTTCAATGATTTAAAGCAACAAAGTGTATAGTTTGTCTAAAGAGACTATTTTATATGTAAATACAATACATGTTCAGTGTGTAATGTAATATTGTATGATGCAGACGAACTTTAACAGAGCTCTAGCAGTTGGGCTTTGGTTTGGTTAAATTGTCGGGTCGTGTGACAAACGCTCACCAAAATAAATGACTTGCCTGCTACAATTTCTATTGTAGATAAAACAAAATCACAGAGAGAAAAAGAGAGAGATATAGAATTTGTATTGTAATAAACAATTTTGTTATTACCGATGATGATAATGATAATGTTATTTGGATCAAAACTACCACTTGGCATTCGATCAAGTCTTTTAAAAACCATAAACTTTAATATATTGCACTTCTATTCCTGTTTGAAAATCTATACGATCATCTTTTTCTTTCTTATACCTCAACAACAGACTATCCAAAGTCAACATAGATTACCAATGTTTACGAAAATATGGTAAATACAACTAGCTTTCTTTCTCTAACTGAACGTTCAATGAATAAAAGCAATCTAGTCGCGAATCAAGTACTAGAATATATTATAGATTTATATATATAGACAAAGTTGGTGGATTTGTGGTGTTGGAGGTTTTATACTTTAGTCTCTCTCTTTTAAACTAAACGGCATGGTAGAACGTTAAATGTCGCAAGGAATATCCATTCATATAGAACATCCAACCACAACGAGAAATATTGCCCAGGAAGCTTCTGGATATTCACTTAATGTTAACTTTAGAGGGTTTCATGTTGGATTGTTTTCAGGATTAATTAGTTAATTTAACTAAACATGAGTAAAACTAAAGAAAAGCAACAGTAGAAAAATGATTATCCAGAAAAAATGACACAATTGAGATTAAATAAACGTTAAAATGAGGCACTGTATTTAATTTTGTAATTTTAAGAACGTAGTCAAATTGGATGAATGGCAATATTGTTTTTAAAAATAGAAGAAACACCAACATTAAATTGTAAAAGTTTTCATACTCCAGTTATAAATCATAAGTAACGACTGTGGTAGTTGCAATTAAAATTGCATTACTAAAACCGTCAAGACAACTAAAGGCAATAATTAGAACTTTTATTTTATAACATTTACTTTATATCGTAATTACAAGCAATTATATGGAAATATAACCGATACGTTTCGAATAAAATCGAGATTTAAAATTTTTGAATCGTTTATTAATTCAATATAAATGTTATATTTTAATTTAATTAAATTATAGCTGATAAATTCGATACATTTAAATTTTGTGGTTTTATTAACCATAGATTATTCTAAATAGCTTTTTCAACATATATATTTATAGAAAAAAAAAACACCAAACTATATATTTTTCAAAAGTGATTTATAACTGACAATGATTTATTTGCATACAGAATCCGACAGCGATGTCCCATAGGCGAAGTCCCAAATGTAGGGACCTGTGAAACTCCCAAAAGAGGCGTTTCGCTTTTTTCCACAGTTCACTATTCTCCTATAACCATGAGAAGACTGAAGCTGCTTTATTTTTTTATATGTTAAACATCTCTCATATAGATTTTCTATTATCAAGAGAGTACCATCAGTTAATTTGGTTGATTGCATTGAGACTTCAAAACTATAACGAATCGTCGTGTATCACTTTTATTGCTAGTAAGCAATTAACAAAATTACTTCTCAACTGTATAGTTATACATTAAGTATTTTATATTCTTGCACTTTAATTTACATGTAATACACGCAACGTTGAATATTGAGTGTCGGCAAGGAGTTGAACATAAATTTCAGAATCCTTGACCTTTATTGATAACCCTAAAACTATTAAAATCCCTCCCCGAAAAAAAAAAATAATTGAATTTATGGAAAAAAGATCGGTTTCATACAGGTATAACGACGAATTAATTACCACCTGTCAACTTGTCTCTCGATCGTGTAGAATTTGAAACAAAAATCGAAGGCGAACTCTCATATATTGATGGGTATATACGCTATTGTTTCCCCTTTATTCTCATGAGAGAAGGATGGGAATATTACACCATTCACAAATTGATTGACACAATTTTTTGTGTGTTCTGACATACACGTAATTCTATCAAAAAAAAATATCGAAACAAGAACAATAATTACTTGTTGCTATTTATAAATTAAAATTGTTGTATAAAGGAATTTTCCACAATTTCAATAATCCAAAAGCTATTTATCCGTTTTTCTATATGTTCGTTATTCGTAAATTCTAGCTTGGATGGTTAACCGTCTGTGGTTGAAACTGAACTCGACCGATATTTTTTTGTATATTTCGAAACGCTCTCTACAATCAATGTTGAACGTTTACGTTTCAGTACACCAAAATTCAGTTTTATATAAAATACAATTATTAAAAATAAAGATTTAGTGTTATTAATGGCGACAATTTTGACATTTTCACTCAAATATGTCTGAATCAATAAATGAAAATCTATAGGGAATGGATGAGGGAATAGCAGGTAGACAGACGCCATGTTTTGAATATTTCTGGTATACCACTTCGAATACAAAGACCCGATTTGCATCTTCACCGATCAACGAAAATTTCGGCCAATGTTAATGCTTATAATAAAAGAGACACAATTTCGAGAAATAATAGCGTTTCGCCCGGCGCATCCACCATTTTTGCAACATTGTTATAATCCGACTATTTTCTTAAATATATTATAATTGTTAAAATTCGATTTAGAAATGAAAATATCCGTGTAGCTTATTTGACATTCTTTGTATGTTGAGCACATCTAGGTTGGAATGCAATTTAGTAATGCCGTTATTAGGGGGTGTGCATAGGGACTCCTTCTACTACTACCATCAACATTGAGGTAATAACCACCACAGCACACTATTCCGTCGGCAACCAATCTAAAGCTTGGTGAAATCATCATCGCTCTCCTCACTTCGTCCGCTTTAATAAGACGCCAGAGGGTTTCTCCGCCAGCACGTATTGATCAAGAGAACACATCAAGCCTCTACTTTACCCCTTCACAGTCTCTCTATCTTTGGAGAAAGTTTCACTTTGACTCTTTCATTCACCTTTCAAATACAAATCTAAGTTGCAATATTGTCGGTACGGTATTTATCTCACTATCAAGTCATGCATAACTCGCAGTAACGAATAAAAGTTGGCAATTGGTTCAGTTTGATCTTTAATTAAATCCATAGCTATCATCACTGATTGATATCGATTTTAATTATGCACAATTATGTTTATTATATTAGCAATATAAATTTAGACCCATAAACATCATCGACTAGGAATCACGTGAGAATTCAACAATTTTAGTTCAACTACCGATAGTACAACAATGTTAAATACAAAACACTAGTTTTAGATTAAGTAAGACATGCAAACGGTGTACATAATGTTTAAATGCACCTCTCCTTCTCTCTCTACTGTTGCACATTTCCACAAAACCATTAAGATGAATTTCGATGAACGTACTAAAACTGTTTCATGTTGTATAATAAAACAGTTTAATATCTCTACATTGTTTCAAAGTGTTGTCTGAAGCAAAACATGAAATTCCCGTAAAAACAAACTAACCATGAACGAGAAACTGAAATCAGTTTGGCAGACGATACATAAACGTTCAGATACTAACCAATGTAATTTAAGATAAAGTCAGTCATAATACGAAATTTATTGAAAACATCAACTGATATTACAAAAACTATTTAATTTTTTTTTATAAATAAAATGTTGTGCTTCCGTTTCCATTGCTCAATTCAACCATAATTACAGTTGTTGTTTTTTTAAATTTGAATAAATAGAAAATCTCCATATGTTGTATAATGCTTGATATTATTGGCATGGTGTTCATATCATGTGTATTTGAGAGAATAGAGAAACAGAAGGAACGGCTGCAACTGATAGCTGGATAATACTCGGTCGATTTTTATTATTCTTTTTACAACCCTTATTGTTTTCTATTTGTACAACTTTTACCTACTGTAATATTGTACTAATTGGAAATATATTAAAATAAGATTGTTAAGAGAATTTTAAAGGTTTATGTACTGATAAGACAAGTTCGAATCTATACTCGCACACATATAGTGGAGATAAATAGAAAGAGAGTAGACAGTACTATTAAATTCCAAAGTCTGTTTAATGCAAGTTGGCAGCGAGACAAAAAGCTTCAGATGACAAAAGCCCAAGCTGATATTGATTGACTGTAATACAATACTGTTCTGTCTGTAGAATATAGATAGTAAAGCACAGACATAGGTTGTGTATTTGAAAGGTACTGAACCGAGAAAGTGAGCTTTAGACGTAAACAAAGAGTTTGTCAAAAAATTTTCCTATCAACTCCTGGAATGACTTTGATGGATTTTCTTCTTATGTCATTTGTAATATGTCGAAGGCACAAAACTAATTAATACCGACCGATTTCAATTGTGGAATCGGAAAAATTATTACTTTATAATTTGAATGATGACAGTACAACGAAATATTTCACGAATAACTCTAAAGAACAAGAGATACGGTCGTATTCAACTTGCCGTCTATTAAAATTCAGCAAGTTGAATGATTTAGTAACAAAATTAAAATGATGTATAGAAAGTTCATCATTGGTCTGAAATGTGAACAAATAGTTAGAGGATATAGTCGACGATTTTAATACGAAAAACGTCATTTCCCATGGTGTGTACAAAAGTGATAAGTCTGTGGTGTCGCTTTATCTTTTAATTTGTATTAGGGGAGTTTTGTATGAAATAGAGGATGTCATTTCTCTTCAAAAACTTTGTATAGGTCATTATTTTTATTCGATTTGTAACATGTAGGAACGACTATGTGTGTGTGTGTGTGTGTGTGTGTGTGTGTGTGTGTATGGTCATTTCTCAATTTCACCAAATTCATTAGTTAGAAATAGAAGGCATGTGGAAAAAATTCTAGTTTCTTCCATCGATCTTTAGTAAATAACGATGCATCACATCATACTTAAGCCGAGACGTACAAAAACTTAAAGCTCGTACAATCATCCACAAATGTTGACCATTTTCTAAACCACACAAAACCCTCACTATAATCCCACCAATTTCATGGTTTTGTCTTTGTTTGTCTATAATTTTCAACAATCATTTGATGCTTTTGTACTTTATTATTGTGTAAGTTGGAATGAAAAATGACAATAACTACACAGCTTGGCACGATTTAAGCGACTTGTCGCAACAAAATATTTGGCAATTCTGATCAAAATGTTGAATGTAATTATGTAGCTACCGACTTGTAGCAATTTATTTCATCTTCTGTTGTAAATAAATTTCATTGGCTCGTTTTAGCTGTGCGAATGACACGTTTTCTGAGTCGTCTCAATACGATTAAAGTGCTCAATTAGTCGCATAATTTTTTTTGTAATTATATTTAATGCTTATATTTTTACAACAATAGAATAGCCAAAGTAAATAAAGTGTCAACTACTTTTCATTAATCAAAAACGATAATGGATTTAGATGTTCTCGACATGCGAACAATACAATATTCACCGTTACTATTGTCTACAATATGAAATTTCTACCTATCGACCGCTGTTTATTAAAGCTTTCATGTCATCAAAATATAGGATATACAATGTAAATATAATGTTATAATAGGTATTGTTAATAATTTATTTCAAAAAAAATGTTAGAAGAACATAAGAGCCGTTTAGAACTTTCTTACACTAAATCTAAAATTAACAAAATATTCGTCTCAATTGTCTATGAGACAAAAGACAAACGACTACCCGTGGATTCTGCAGTGCAGCATTAGTCTTTACGTATCTCAACTTGCGTGGGAGGTGCGTGAACGCATGATAGAACACGCTCCAAATGAATGAATTCCGGCATTCATATATCACTATGTTATCTTCCCTATAATATATTTTCTTCCCCACTAATCACTGTTCAATAGCTCTACTATAAGATTAACGTAAAGAACTCAAGTCCGTTTACGTTCTCTCAGTGGCTTTGCGTTCCGGCTTACCTGTTGTACGCTAGCAACGAGTTGTATACTTGTAGCAATTGTAATAATAATATTGATGATATTTGTGTAATAATAAACGGCCTGAAAGCTGGCGGGCTTGCGGCCAGACTAGTGACGAGCTTCCTGCTCCAGCCGACTCAGACAGCATCGATCGAGCCTACAAACCCCCGTCCTGCTTGACTGGCGACATATGTGATGGCAGATACAGCAACATCTACAGCAGGTGGTCACTGTCCCAGCACTCAATTATTTTCAATTTTCTCTTACTTTTTCTTCTTGAACACAAAAAATTTTTTTGCTTTTGATTTTATATATTTTTCGATAGAACGTACCTATATATAATGGAGTCTTAATTGTTTTATTTTTTTTTTTAAATGTTGCCACGTGGAGCGCGCAATAGGTTACCGTTTACGTTTACGTTTTGTAAAGTTCGTATAGCGCGTGCTTTTGGCGGGTCAGTTAGGAGGTCACTCTTCACCGCTTCATGCCAATACACTGAACTGAAATGTAGCTGACGTCAGTTGAGGACGACGTCTACTATCGAGTACGGGCGACGCTTTTCGGCCACGAGGGTGCCCACCACCGCGACGCTTGCGCTACAAATTTGCACGCGTGCGTTCCTACTGAACACGTCGTCGTTGGCTCATCTTCGCAGATGTAATATTCGTACATATTAACACATTAAACAAATTTTTAACATCTCTACAATCGCACACAACATTAGAATCAAAAACTGGAGCGTTTTTCTGGATCGAGCGAGTACCAAACTCTAAAACTTAGTGTAAAATTCAAGGGGAATTTTTACGTAATACGAGAGCTAAACGTGATTACTTCTTGTCAAACATCTCAAAAGAGGATTAACCAGAACCTTCTAACATACTAATCAAATCAGTCAGTTGCGTAATTCTAGGGTATAATATTAGATAAGGATTTAGTTATAGGTTCATTTTTCACACTGGTCATCAGATAGGATATAAAATCCTGCGTGTTACACGTCGATTTGTCAGGAGCTTCCCTGATAAACGACCAACTCCTCTACAATCTCTCCATTAATCTTTAAACAAAATATTAATTTAATATTTCTATTATCGAAAATTGTTAATTTATAATTATCATCATTATCTCTCGCTTTTCATTTTCTCTATTTATGCGTGAAATAGACAGAGAGCTGTTTATTGTTGGTGAAATGTCGAAAACTGTGCGAAATTCATTATAAAAGACATAAAGCATTTAAGATAATGGCTTTTGATGTTGGGAACGGGCATATTAAAATCACATGTGCTATTTAGAAACGGGTTATGCAAATGACGGAGGGTTTCTAGTTTAGTTCGCTTTATATAAATTGGCGAACGCGAACGAGGTGCTGCTGGCTCACCCCCATCCACTCTTTATGTATTACCCATACATGTGTACAATGTTGAGAGTTCTCTTGGTGTCTGTTCAAATTAAAGGGTGGATTTTCGACTATACTGCCAGTTACTGACGCATCCCCCACGAGATTCCACCCCGGCACTGACGTAATTAAGAATAGGAGTCCTACCCTAGTGCTGTTGTTTGTTTAAACTATACAATATTCAGTTTAACAACACTAAAGCTCTCTACACTTTTTGTTATTTAGTAAGAAGATGCTTTTGTTTTGTACTAACGTGTACGCATCAAATTTATTCTCGAAGCTAGTTTATTATACGATATGAAGTCAAACATAAGACGTATTTCTAGCCTAAGAGTTTAATTTAAAATAAACTTTGATCGTGTTATCTCTAAATACGCTGTTTTTTTTTTATTGATCCATTATGGTTTTCCATGTGATCTAATTCTATATTTTAATTACATTTATCGATTCATACAACTATCTTTAGTACATTAATTTTTATGTTTAGATTTTAGTGCGATTTGATGAAAAGATATGATGACAAACAGCCAGGGGAAATGGTAAACTATTCGTTTAGAAATATTGAGAAAAATATCACTCCTAATCTAGATTTATTGTCGGCACTATATCATTTTTTTGCCATTTATTCTGTTGTAATTCATTTACATACTTTCATATTGCATTCTTCACAACTAGATCAACTTTATTTGTTGTTATATCAACTTATATTGAGGATACAATTTTTTCTATTTTACCCTAGAGATAGACTTGTTTGACATAAAAAATATATGAAGCAAAACAAAATTTCGCTTTAAAAAAGAAACGAGTAGAATAGACAAAATCACAACTGACAACTTCTCATCGATTTACCTTTATGCATCCCCGTATATTTATCTTTGAGTACGGTGAATTCGTAGATTTTTCCAAATTCCTCAAACATCGGTCTCAGGTCATCCTCTTCCAAATGTCGTGGTATTTGACCCACAAACAATTTGATAACATCACGACTACTATTACAGTTTGTCATTGTTGTTGTTGTTACTATTGTTGTTGTTGCTGTTATCACTTCTTGTGATTGCGGAGGCGGTGGTGGTGGTGGCGGTGGCGGTGGTGGTGGAGGTGCTGCTGGTGCTGAATGTTGTTGATGATGAAAATGATGAATTTGATAAGGATGATTAGCTCCATTTGTTGGATGCATAATTGGTGATGTTGGAATTAGCATTATATATGTTGATCTAAAACACTAACCTCTCCTATTTACTATAAGCTCACGCACTCACACACTATTGATTAGGCGACACAAGTTGAGAGGCATACGACACAACGCTAGATGTGCGTCGCTTTTATTAATCGACAAGTTTCCAAGATCTTTTTTTATTGGAAGGAATCGAATGAGAACAAATAGAATTGTTAATAGAAACTAGAATCTGTTAACTTTTAATGAACACATTTATTTTGGTGGTACACAGTCTTTTTCGTTGCACTTAAAATATAAAAAGCTAGGGTGCTAAAGTATTGTTGATCTACACATAGAAGCATCAAGTATGGCGTATAATTGTGAAAAATACTTAAATATTGCACGATAATAATAGTTTGAATATAATTAAGTAGAAATAGAAATAAATTAACAGGAATTTGAGATATTCTCTTAACCTAACGACCACAACAGGACTTCACCTCCACAAACACTAAACCAACACTGTCGACCAATATCATATCCCCTAGGTCTTTGTGCAGTTGCATCGTAGGCATAGCCAATCCTCAGCCACCCTTACTCAATAAAGAGGTGTAGGGTAGGACCCCTCGTACATCTGACTCATACCCTACGCGTAATTCCCAGCAACACTGCTGTTTGAAAAGCGTGCTTTCCCACCAACACAACCTTACTCTCCCTCTTCATACATTTAAACTCTAATAATAATACTAGCTAGTCGATGCAAGTGCATGAACGCAATTGCATTAAATACATTGTTGATATCTGATTTTCAAATAGAAATTTTATGTTAATTAAACGGCAACATTTTCATTTTAGATGAAAGTTGACAAATTTAAAATTTTGATTAAATTAAACAAGATGATAGTAGACAACATGCAAAGCATCTAAATTCTTGAAGAAATTTTTGGCCAAAGTTCCACTCTATTCTTTCGTCAAGATTCATTGAATACAAATTGATCTCCACCTCTATTTTTAATCCAAATAAGTAAGTTTTGTCATTGCACATATCGATAAGGGCGGTATTTATTTGAAATCTTCTAAAATCGTTGTTGTTATAATAATCATAAAAGTATTATATTCCCTACCTTGTATAGTGCAATATATCTATAAGCCGGAAACTGTATCTGATACAAAAGTGGATTGAAGTTTTCATATGAATTTTTAGCGGAATAATATGTTTCAAGTAAAAAAGTTTACAGTATATGCACCGAACTTGCACTATCCAATACAGTACCCTGATTCCATGAAGCGTACAATTTCAATTCGAATAAAATTCAACAAAACGATACGTTAATAAAAACTGTAAAACTTGAAGCGAATTATTTGACGAACAGACAATGTTCTAAATCTAGAATTGAAGGCTTTATTATTGGTAAATGTGCGTTACAAAACTCGAAATTATTCGGTAATTTGAACTTACAAAGCAACAAGATGTATTGTAGTTTTAATGAAGAGACCTCTTCTAAAACGTATAAAACACTATAAAGTTGAGTCAGTTACCTGTATGGACATTTCTGGTCAAGTACAAAGTTATTCATTGTGGTGGAAACCGAACTGGAAGGAGCAAAACAATTTCTCCTACTGGTGGTCATTCAATCAGGCGCTTAATTAGTTTTTAACGACGCCGGAAAATTTCTCTTTTGCCGACTTTTCTTCTCATTCATTTTATTTATTTCTATATACAGATTGTCCCATAAATAACGCACATGTGCGCGCGATCGATGGTAGGACGTGGGAAGCCAACCTGTAAAATATAGAGACGCGACAAAAAAAGAAAAAGTTGATTGGCTAGTTTGATTAACCACTAATTACTTAACAGAGGGATCGTGGATTTATTTTAGATTGTCGCGCGATTCTCGTCATTATGAAAATGTAGCAAGAGGAGGGCAAAAAACAGCTACAGTAGACCACTTGTTTATTGTCTGTGACGTCGCTCACTCACTTCATCAACGATGTTGGACGATTATAGTGTGACAATCGCAACAAATAAACGTTTAACTCCATTGAGAGGTCGATGGAGATGGGGTGCGCTTCAAGAGTACTAGCATATGAGATAGTTCAGAGCAGTAACGTCACCTGCACGCAATTGCGGGCAAATTCCGCTGCTAACTAATTATCTGTGCGTCATCTGAGAAAATTGAATGAAATCGATTGATACTGAAAGGTTTACAAATCGAGAAATGTTAGATTTATAGTATTGAACTTGTATTTGAGCATCATTCCAAAAAGTTGAATGTATAGAATGGACAAGGGTAGTTATAGAGATGTAAAGTGGTTATTACAGCCGTTCGGACAAAACTATTGATTAGTTGACGTTGGGGGAAATGGGAAACAAAATTTAATTAATATCACATTAGTACAGCGACCTGTTATCACAATGTGGAATAATTTCAATATAAATAAAATTCAATTAGAACCATCGCTACTAAAATACACGCCGTACCTACTCTGTTTAAAATAATTGCTTCTTGTTTGTAGAAGCTCTACAAATTCTGTATCGAATATATTGAAATTTTACAACACAACAAACAGCCATTTTATCTTTTTTGGTGTTGTTTTTTTTTTGAAATTATTTCAAAATTTACGAGCCAGTGTTTGTAAAAGCTTTGAGCACAGAAAAAAATATATAACACTCACATGCAATCGGTGGACTACAATAAAAATACATAATAAAAAATATTTTATTCTATTATGAAAATTTCCAAAAGTCCACTGTAATTGTATTTGAATGCTGCAGGCTGCAGTAAATTTATCTTTTATGAACCTATCGTTGTTTTAATTAAAAATAATAGTGACATGTTTGATAGATTTCATACTGTAATTGATTGATTTATATATTCACCTATATATTTTGTCATTTAGATATAAAGAATCATCAATTTAGAATTCCATTGTCATAATACGTGCGAATAGAATTGGGTGAAATATTCGGAAAAAACTCCAAAGGATGATTGATAACAGCCACTTTTTAATATACGCCATTTAGACACAATTCTATATATTTTTTTTTCTTCCTTTTTTTTAATGAATGATATTTAGTGAAATTTTTCATTAACCACATTTTCGTGTCGTTTATTTGTTTGCTAAATACAAGGTTAACCTGGAAACTTATTGATTTTTATTTGTTGTGGTTTGTCCACCATCTAATTAAATTAAATTCACAAAATGTACGAAATTAATTAAGCTAGAGTACTATAATAGAAATGTCGATGTATTTAGTCGAGTTTGCTTATAATATTAAGGAGCACTCTAGTATAATAACACACATTTGTTGTTTTTTCCATAAAGTTTAAATATTATTTCGTAACCGCATATTATCTACACATGGTCTATACATTTAACGCGTTATAATTGGCAACACAAACCATTTCCAAGGAAAGAAAACAACGGCTACGAAACTCTAATTAGGAAAAAAATTAATTAAATCCATACAATGCCATACACATTATTACAAATACCGGGTGACAATTAAAACAAGTTACAAGCTATCACTTTGTTATATCTCAACATTTTTTTTTCAAATTCACAAGATCTCTTAATTAATGGTACAGTGACGAGCATATAAAAGAGAGCATTTATTGTAGTGCTGTGTAAAAGAGGCTTTTGACGGTGGTCATCACAATGTAACAAAATTTTCACAGGTCAGACTTTGGGTAGAAAGATATTCAATCAGGAGAAGGGGGTGAGTTTACTATTGCCATTTTCTGTATTTACTTAAATAAACGAAACTTTAAGACTGACTGTCATAGTCTCGGCGCCTCCACCAAAAGACACCTTTATATGCGAGTTAATATCTGTCCGTGTTATTTCAACTCAATTTCGGATAAAATAGATTACTTTGGATGCAGATTATGAAAAACCGGTAAAGAAAATTGAAAATCGAAGCGTTGATTTTTGTAGATTAAACTTTGCTCGATATTTTTATATACATGACTATTAAAATTATCAACTTTTACAAAGGGTATTGTGTGTTTTACCAAACCACTCGTTTCAGCACAAATAGTTACTATTCCTTATACAGAGAAAATCCTGTCAAATTTTCAAAAATCCAAGCGCGTATTTTTGTATATAACTGTCTTTGGAATCGAAATCAACTATTTCCAGGTCGCTATCTGTTACCGTTTAAGAAAAAAATGTGTTTTACTATCTTATGGAAATTACATGTAATTGGTAGCATTCAGTTCGGATAAAAGTCAGCCTTAATTTCTATAAATTCTCACCCTCGCGAGAGAAACAGCTTGGCTCACACGTGATATTCCTTGCTCAAGACTTATTCTCTTTTATATGCTCGTCACTGTACATTTATGGAGGTTTTGGAGTGTTGATAATACTTATACCATTTTCGGTTTAAGTGGAAGTGGACCTATATTTCATATTTTAAATAACAACCTGGATACTTTTTGTTTTTATATTATTATGCTGAAATGTAGCTTTTCAGAAATGTAAAACAGGTAGGATTTTAAGGTAGAAACATGCTTGAAAATTACAAGAACTTGTCGAAAATAATCAGCCATGATTTAGGAACGAAACAATTGAATAAAACAAATTGTATAGCTATGATAATAATAACAGTAAAACAGATTTATCTATCTATATAGTTACTATTTAAAATGTCATTTGTTCATTAATTTTATAGCTTTGTGTGCTGTTTAAATTAGCTTTGAATCTCACTGAAGTGGAATCAAATCAGAAATTTGTCAAAGATAAACTTTGAAAATTTTTATTAATTTTTGTCGTTACTATGGTTTGTTTACATTTGACGGAAACTATGATTGACATACTATTTTCTGATTGGCTGATGAGGAGGGAATAATGAACCATTATTCCTTAGGGAAATAATATAGATCATTATATTGCAGAAACAGTCAATTCAGTGATTTTAAAAGAAAATGTATTGAAAAATAGCCAAGTTACAGCTTGTCACCCGGTATACATTGAATGTCGCCTTGTGTTGTTTAATCATTTTAATTTCCTGTCTCCTTAGTTTATTTTTTTCGTAAGATTAATTATACGAAACAATAAAATTAATGTGTATACACTTTTACAATAGACAATAAAAATTTTATCGTTCTAAATCAACCAACAACACTTACCTACACATAATAAAAATAGAAACAAATCTTATCGGTGAATTTTCGATTAATTTATTTGAACTATTCATTTATAATCACTTTTAATAGGAATTTATTTTCAACAGAATTTTGAACTTGTATTTCATACTGAAATTAAATTTTCAACATCAGAAATCATAAGAATGGAAAACTTGATTCAAACTTGAATCAAATTACATAATCACTTGCTTTCATGAATTAGTTTTGAACAAATAGTTTCAGCACCTAATATCCTCACGTGCCAACTTCATTATACTATTAATTTTGAAAATGTTCCAGAAAACTAATCAATAGTTTATTCTAATTTTAGAATTCCGATTAATTTGTATGCAATGTGATTTTATCAGCTAGCTTTCAGAAAATGATGATTTCAGTTCACTAGAGTATCTAAGGGCAGTTCAACGTGATCTCCATGGCTTTTTATCCGCTTGATATGTTTTTCTCTGCGCGCCGGTCTATCTACGATAAGGGTCATTCAAGCAAACATAGTTCCATTGGGATGCGAATGCATTCGCAAAATTCCACCATCACAGCTATCAGCTTCATTCATTTCATATATACCGGGTGAATCATGTTAGATGAAAAGTTCTTCTAGCAACTTCCATTATTTTGTGTGTGATTCTGAAAATATTTCAAGGATTTGTAGAGGCTCCCTAGAAAACGTTAAAGCAATGTCGCGATTTTCACTAACCTGTTATACCCGTCAAAGGACTAAGAATGAGTAGAAGATCCTGTCAAAATAGTTTCTATTCGTTTTCCAACACCGGATTCTTGCGAAAATGGGAACACTGATTTTCCGACATCCTTATGAAGAACGAGGTCATTTACCAATTTTTACTATTTCTCGATGGGGGAAGATTGTTCATGCAAATTAAATGTTCTTTTTTAAGACAATTCTTAGAAACAAATAAGGACTCTTATTATTCTTACATTAAAAGAAATCAGAGTAAGAGCGATATTTACTGAATTAACATAAACAATCTTACCCTATCAAGTTAAAAATAGTAAATAAGAGAGAAGAATGCTAACACTAGATTCATTCATTTTTCTACGATCGATCTACACTACCATTCTTAGTCGGTTTATGCGTGTAGTTGATTTTCGGAAATTGCGACATTATCGAAATAAAGCATTTTTGACCAACTTACCAATAAGCTACAAGGCCCTAAATTTTGCTTAAATGAAGGGGCCTTACTATAAATCTTTGAAATATTTATCGATTCAAATAATAAGAGTTGCCATAAGAACTTTTCATCTAGATCTCGAGCTATAATTAAAAGACATCGATAAGATAAAGCACATACAAATTCACAAGAATTCCAGTTAAAAAGTAGTTGGAGAAATAGAGCTGTTAACCAATAAAACCACAATAATGGAGGATATGTAAAGTATTCAGTGGCGTGCAGATAAGCCATCTTTTTGATTGAATCTAAATTATAAAAAGTCGTACACACCACTGGTTGTTTAAATACAATTTAAACTTCACATATTACGCGTGACTAGATACGAACGTGCTTTATCTCAACTATGTCCTTTAATTCTGATTGGCAGTCTAAAATGAATCACTCAGTATACATATTTGTGTAATATAGATATAATTGTGTATGTGTGTACATATCCGTAGATGTGACTATATCACTCAAGGGTTGGAATAAAACTGTCTAGTGTGGTTAAGAAAAAATTGCAAACGTTCGAACCGTCCAATAATTTATTCAAATCAACAAAATTCGTAGAGATTTTCTCTATAAAATATGTGAATATAAGATGTTTATATCGTCAAATATATTTCAGCTCGATTTTGGTACAAAAACTGGAAATTCTATAGTAAATTGGAAATATCGAATATCGAGATTGTTGTTTTTTGTGTAATAAAAATATAACAAAAAATCAAACTAGTCAATGGTCAATTTAATTGAAAAGAACTACCAAGAAGGCTCAAAAGGATAGAAGGACGTTTTTTTTTATATCATACAAACTATAAATTGAATACGAAATTTCCATTTCTCTTGCACAATTCGAAATATTTCTACACGAAATTTCATGAATATTTATTAAAATTTGCGTTTTCAATTCGTATAATTTCAGTTTCCCACTGTAAATACTATCCAAACTTGTGTTTGATAACACAAACCCGCCTCCTTACATGTACATATAAAGTGACTAAGTGAGTACGAGGTATATAACTTTAAAGTTTCTACAGAGTTTCTTATATGTTGCTTGAAAATCCGGTTGAGACGACGACTTCAGTCAAAGTCAATGCTTTTAAAGCTCCCGTTCGCACATTTTACAAACTCACATTGAACTTCTAGACTACGTAAACACGCTTTCATGTATGCATAATTTGCATTTAAATGGAACAAATATTTGATGATTTGTAAATTTTTGTTGTAATTGTCACTACTTTTAATTCATACAATTAAACAAAAATATAAATAATAATTCGTTTGAATAAAATAAAAGCTTATTTTCGGCTTACAATAACGGCAAACATTGTAAAAGTTTGAAAGAAAACGACTTGGCTGTCTTGCCAGTAAAAAGGAATAATACAAACCAAAGGCGTGGAGCTCGAATTTGTTCGTTGCTCGGATAAGAATTCTCTGGATTACATTTCCAATTTAAAGTTCGTGACATTCTCGTGGATAAAAACTTGATAACTTTTCTAACAAAGACGTTTCTGTAGCGGTCAGTTGATTACTTTATCAATTAGTGGAGGATACAACGAAAATAATAAGACTGAAATTTTCAAGGTATTAACATCCAGTATTTTTTTTTGATTTCATGCCAAATAGTTTTGAAATCTTCCCTTCTATTCCATTACCAGAACCTGCTTGATTCACTCTATAAACGCCAAAGGAATTATCCTTGGAAGATTTCTAGTTGTGTACGTTTTTTGAGAGTTATTATTATAATACACCATCATCAATCGTGTATGGAATAAACTAAACTTTAAATTTTGCCAAACATGACATTAAAACACATCAACATTAAAGTTGCCGCTTTACGATTCACTGTTTTGATGAGTTGATAAATGAAGACAAGTTTGTTTTACGTCGTCATCTTCATTCACATTTGTTGTAAAACTTCATATTGAGTTTGTAACAAATTTGACACAATTGTTAAGAGGGCGTAAATTTCGATCCAAAGTTTCTCTGTTTTTGTATTTTCCAAGATAAAGTTAAATTTAATCAAATGTTATGACACGCTAACAAGTTTCTACTATCAAATGAATTACCGCCATACATAAAGCTCTTTTGATTTAACATAAAAGCACCAAATCGATACGTACATACAAATACAATAGCTATTCATACGCTAAACTCTTAATTAAATGCAAAAGATTCAATTTTATCAATATGCTATTATAAGCATCATATTGATATTACATTATAATCAAATAATCGTCATATATGATGTAGTAACGCTTGTATTTTAGTTTATATCTAAAATTTATGGATTTAGCGTCAATACTGTGGAAATGATAGTAAAATTTACTCGAACTAATCCAGATGAAGTCAAGCTCCCAATATATGCTCCAACATAGCTTCTTTTCAATATAACGCTCATATTTAATCGCAAACTCATAAAATGTATCATTTAGCATTCAATCTTCACTGGGAATTTTAAATAGTTGGCAACAAATCAGGCATTTTGTTGTGGATTTACGTTTAAAATTTTCCTTTAATTTACTTCATTATTTCGGTTTTTTTGCTGCCTTAGAACCGTTGCTTATCCTTTAAATCCAAATACAAACTTTGACGATAAATTTTAAAGATTAGAGGGAATTGTGTCAGTCTTCCAGCATCAACCTGCTGAGCTTTTTAAATATAACGCATGCCAAATTGGCAGCACATGGATGGCACGCATTTTAAATGACGTCATCATCGATAAAGGTTCGTCGACCGAATCGAGTCACAGGATGCACCCTTCCTATTTCATCTATGTCAGGATCAGCTTGCATCTATATACTGAAAACGAAAGGGGGAATGAATGGGTGAGATCAAGTTAGGGGAGGACAGTCTAAAAAATGCTTTTGTTCGTTGCTTTTTTTCTTGCTATTATTTCTCGACGATCTATTCACGTATATAGAATAACAACAACAACAACAATAACAACAACAAGCGACTGTACTTGTGTGTGAATCAACCCTCTCTCAATGCTTTTACAGGAAATTAAACACATACCTAACTAAATCTAATGATAGCTGGGTTTCTTTTTCATTGTTAGAATTGTATGCTTGTCTCGCTATTGTTTAATTTTTAAATCGACTCAAGTTGTTCTTTGTAGAAGTGTGTCTATTTTATAGTAGAAAGTTAAAGTGTAAGATGGTTAGTGACCGTAGATTTTTATGTTTTATGACCGACACTTTACGTCTTTACATCGTATTCACACCATATATCTCTTCAAAATGCCTCTCAGGGTGTTTGTATTAATTCCACCATTTGATGTTCAACTATATCGCATAGAATTTCAAATTTACATACACAATATATAGCAACAAAAACAACATTATAAACAATCATCCTCTTTAATGTACACGAGGAAATTGCAAAGATTTTACAATCAACAACAAGACTACCTAAATAAAAAATTTGTTTTTTGAAAAATAAATTGGTCTCTACCTATTTTTTGATTAGTTCCAGAATACCATCAGATTCTCAAGTTTTCATTCACGTAACTTTAGTAGAAGCATGAAACAAATGATAGACTAATTTAGATAAGTATGTAGATCAGTGTGACGTTTCAAATAAAAGCGAATCCAGGCCATGGTTATAGTCAGAATTCCACTTATACACACAATAGTTTCAGTTGACGTGTTCAGGAATTTTCATAAAGATTTCCCATCTTTGTCATAATCGGTATAATCTAAAGCCTGTACAATAGACGTCAACCTCCATTTAGCATCACTGATAGTAATATTCACTGTGTGTATGCAGCGCAATTATTTCCTAAATCACATGCGTTTTGTGTCACATTCCGTTTTCATGTCAGACGAAAAGTTCTTATGACAACTTTAGCTAGTGATTGAAAAAATATTCCAAGGATTTGTAGGATAGTCCCTGGAGAATACTTAAACAAAATTAGAGCCTTGTAGCTCATTGGGAATTTTCAGCTAACCAACTACACGCATAAACCGACTAAGAATGGCTCCTAGACAATCGTAAAATTGATTTTTTTAGTGGTTCTAATTTGTATCCAAAAAAAAAATTGAGAAAAACTATGGTGGAGATCTATCGTTGGAAAAATGAATGAATCTAGTGTAAATATCCTTCTCTGTTGTTTACTATTTGTTACTCAAGGTTACTCACGCTAGATTCTTTCATATTTTCAATAATCAATCCCACTACGGTTTCTTTGTTCATTTTTTGCGGATAAAGTTGCGAAAAACGGGAAAAATCAATTGTTCGATGGTCTACGAGCCACTCTTAGTCGGTTTATGCGTGTAGTTGGTTGGTAGAAATAGCGACATTGTCGGAATAAAGCGATTTTTAACCAGTTTCAAAATGAGCTACAAGACCCTAATTTCACTAAATGTTCTCTAGTGACTCACTCGCCAAATATTGCTATAAGAACTTTTCGTTTAATGTGTATAATCCTGTAGACAAAGTAGCGCAAAGCTCTTAGAATGAAGTTTAAACAAATCATTATTTTATGGTTTACCAAACGATGATAAATTTTATTGTTGGTTCGTTTTCGAAAATATGCCGACAATTCTTACGCGTACCTAAGTGTCTAAATTTTCATTTGTATTCAAGAAAAATTGGAGAAAAACTATAGTGGGGATCGATTGTTGAAAAAATGAATGAATCTAGTGTGAGTGACCTTCTCTGTTGTTTACTATTTGTCACTTGATAGGGTGAGATTGTTTATGCTGCTAAATCAGTCTTTATTGCTCTTATTCCGATTATTTTAATGTAAAATTAATAAATTCTTATTTGTTTCTAATGTATCCAATGTCAAAAAATTTCTTCTAAAAATGTAAAAGCAATCTTACCCTATTGAATTGAAAATAGTAAGCAACAGAGAAGGTTACTCACGCTAGATTCTTTCATATTTTCAATAATCAATCCCACTACGGTTTCTTTGTTCATTTTTTGCGGATAAAGTTGCGAAAAACGGGAAAAATCAATTGTTCGATGGTCTACGAGCCACTCTTAGTCGGTTTATGCGTGTAGTTGGTTGGTAGAAATAGCGACATTGTCGGAATAAAGCGTTTTTTAACCAGTGTCAAAATGAGCTACAAGACCCTAATTTCACTAAATGTTCTCTAGTGACTCACTCGCCAAATATTGCTATAAGAACTTTTCGTTTAATGTGTATAATCCTGTAGACAAAGTAGCGCAAAGCTCTTAGAATGAAGTTTAAACAAATCATTATTTTATGGTTTACCAAACGATGATAAATTTTATTGTTGGTTCGTTTTCGAAAATATGCGTACCTAAGTGTCTAAATTTTTGAAAAAATCTTTGTTGATAGATAGTTTTATAAAATTATGTGAAATGGTTTGGAAAGTAGATAAATATACACGCATAACGGGTACGACAAGAATTTGCTTTATGACGAACAACAAAAATCAATAAATCATATAAAAGTATAGTGTTTTTGGTGGTGAAATCCCTCAATAACACGAACGACAACATAGTGTGTTGATGGATTATCATCTTCAGTTCTCTATTTATAAATCAAAATAATTGCTACACTGTTATTAGAATGGAAGACTCGAACATTTCTGATATATTAAATTTTTTTGTCACCCACCCCTTCAAAGAATTATTACGATTTTCACAATCCTGACGCTGTAATAACAAGCGAAGTAAGAAAAAAAAAGAAAGAAAATACATAAAATAGTCAGTCGTTTAGAAAAAAAATGTCTAAAATTGTTGTTGGAAAATCATAAATTCACAAAGCATAACCAACAAAAATCATGTGCCTTTTTCAGTTGTTGTTGTGTTTGATATAGAAAAACTGAAAACATTACGGGAAAATGTTGGTATATGGAATACATAGCGGTTTACGATCACAGCATCTGTGCAAGAAGATAACGACCGTCCTCACATACACACACACACACACACACACACACACATACAAAGAGAAGCATATAAAGATAAGTATTCGTTTATATAGAGATGTGGAAATCTAGCAGCAACATATCCTTAACTGCTTTGTTCTAGAATGCATGAATTGTTGTAAATAAGTTTTCCTCAAAACTGAAACTGTGTCTTTGATAATAAAGCAAACACACCTATACATATATAGATAAATACTAGAGGGGATTAGAGTAAGAGCTTTGTTAATCTTCCAACATTGTTACAAAGTTCTCCATGTTAATTAATGGAATAAAAACACAATTTCAACACACAAAATAATTAGCAAATTGTTACACTCTCAATTTTTTTAAAAAGAAAAATAATGCAATGTACAATAAACAGGCAAGCACAAGTTTAATATTCAATTAGAGACAACTGTGGAGTTTATTAAAAAAAAAAAACACAACAAACTAACAACTATGAATTGTAACAAACAAATAAGAATAACAAGTTTTTGCAACGATTGAATAAAAACTGACACTTTTTTGGTCATGTCTCACATGTACAGTAGGGAGCAGATAAACGAGACCACTTTTTGTGCGGTTGTGTAAAACCGACTTTTAAGGGCGGTTGTAGCAATAAAATAGAATTCTCACAGGTTAGGATATGGGAAGAAAGATATTCAATCTAAAGTAGGAGATGGGATTACCGGTGCCATTTTCTATAAATTTGGTATAGCAGAAATTGGTTCTTACGTCTCCTACCTCCCCACCTGTTTACCTTAAACAGCCTGACTTACACGAAAAGAAAAATGTGATATTCATCGCTTTAGACTTGGCTACTTTTATGTGCTCTTCACTGTATCAAGCGCACGATTGCTATAGTGTGTTTCTTAGCAACATAAGCAATAAGATCGTAGCTCGTTTTTGATTGCTCCCTCAGCGTGCGGAAAGTAACTTTCTCACAATTAGTTATAAAATGTTCTGACTTAAAGAGTAATTTTTGTGTTTCTGTTCACTAGTAGAAGAAATAGCGTTCGATATTCAAGTGGGAACGCTTCTTTGTGTTGATTGAAGTACTCGCTATAGCTGATTAGACCTCCGTTTAGCAAAGACGCACTTTCCACACTTTTGTCGAAAATTCTATTAAAAACTAGATTTCTAAGATGACACAAATTCACAAATGTAGATATTTCGTATTAATTTGATATTGTCGGTTAGATGTGCGTGTTGTACTTTTTAAAGTGGGATGTGTATAAAAAATGTACGAGAAAATTCGTCACTCCACTGTCCCTCCAATATTCGCTATCAAAACACTTTATTGATGCTTCAAATAACCCCAAGTTTATTTAATCGATAATGTCCTAAACCTGTGTCACCCTATATCTATATCTAAACGTTTGGACTTGACGTACAGATGAGCATTCTGGGCGTTCATGAGGAAGACTGAATTGCCTTCAGTATTAAGGGTTACATACCCGTAAGCTCCTTATATCACAGGATCCATACATGTTAGACACTAGCTATGTTTCAAGGACCTCCAATAGCTCCCCTGGTCACTTATAATACCCAATTCTAGTTTATCTAGATATGTTTCTGTATAGAGATGTTACCTTTTGTTTTCTTATCTTTTATCAATTGAATGAATAAGGGAAACAATGATGATACTGTTGCCCTTCACTAGAAATTTAAACAACAAATATTCAATCCTTTCTATCTCATTCTATTATTAGAGCTTTTCACATGTATAATATTGCGGTATTGAATTAATAGTAGCGAGTGTAAATCTGATGAATAATGAAAATTTACATTCAAATTAACCATAGTTCGATTCACCCAAGTCCGTGACTGTATTCATAAAGTTTCACCAACAATTACTAACTTCTTAATAGAAAGAAGAACCGTCTATTATGAGGAAGAAAGTTAAGAATCGTCCACAATCAATATGGGAATCTTTTTAAAATTAAAGTTATGAATATTAATATTTCCGTCCAATTATTGGTTGTATCAACAATTTATAATAATTCATAATGTAAAAGGGTGCAGATGAAACATAAGAGATAGTGTGTGTGAGAGAGAGAGAAGAAAGTAAAAGACTGTTTGTAACTTTATTTAATGTTTGTTCATCTCTATTCTTTTCATAACTATTTCCCGTATGAAGCGACGCGTGAATACAACATCCGGTACCTAGAGGATCGCTGAAATATTAGTCCTTGCATTTACATTAATTACAACCACGACTGAATAATTTCATCAAGAGAGTCGTTTCGGAACAATGAATATTTGTAGAAAACGCTTTGCAATTGCAATTGGATAACTACAACATACTATATACAGACATATATAGAGGGAAAACGAGAAATAAATGGTAAAAAGAACATTGAAATGAACAAGGAAAAATTAGAATATTTACTACAGTTGTTCATGTTTATTAAAAAACTATTTTATTTGTTTGCAGAGATACGGCTGGCTATCCTGAATAGTAAAATTTAAATCCGCTATTTTTACTTTTACATAGAAATTTTATTTATTGAATTACTTCCAATTTTAGAACGATCACAATGTAAAAGAATAAAGGAGTCCAGTCCTTCACCTCCCTGTTTAGTTCATTTTTTCCCACATCTTTCTATTATCAGTTCTGAAATGTTAATTAAAAAAGTACTTAACTTTCACGATCAACTATAGAGAGAAACGAATCATGATGATATTCACAATCAATATCGATATTCGTACACGACGAAAATTACACCTGTCAGACAACTGGGGTGAAACTGAAAGTAAAAGATTCTCTTATCGCTTTTGAAAAATGTAAAAGTCACTTACGCATTATTTATTGTAAAGAAACATCGAAATATCATAAGGAATTATAACCGTCGAGTTAAAAATAGATAAACAACAAAGGAGGCGGATGACTAGTGCATTTCAATGTTTACACGATCGATATCTAGGACTTATCCTTTGCGTTTCTTCCCAGAATTCGAGTTAACATACAATTTCTCACTGTTACAGCTCTATAAATATTCAAAAAGGACAACAATGTAAAAGAATAAAGGAACCCGGTCCTTCACCTCCCTGTTTAGTTCATTATTTCTTACATCTTTCTATTATCAGTTCTGAAATGTTAATTAAAAAAGTACGTAACTTTCACGATCAACTATAGAAAGAAACGAATCATGATGATATTCACAATCAATATCGATATTTGTATACGAGAATTACACCTGTCAGACAACTGGAGTGAAACTGAAAGGGAAAGACTCTCTTATTGTTATTCAAGAATGCCAAAGTCACTTACGTATCATTTATTATAAAGAAACATCAAAATATCATGAACAATAATAACCGTCAAGTTAAAAATAGATAAACAACAAAGGAGGCGGATAACTAGTGCATTTCAATCTGTAATCGATCGATATCTAGGACCCATACTTTGCGTTTATTCCCGGAATTCGAGTTAATACATACAATTTCTCACTCTTACAGCTCACAAAATATTAAAAACGACAACAATGTAAAATATTGAAAGAGCACGGTCATACACCTCTGTGTTTAGCTCATTATTGCTTACATCTCTCTATTATCAGTTCTGGAATCGCTCATTATTGCTTACATCTCTCTATTATCAGTTCTGGAATGGTAATTAAGAAAAGTAAGTAACTGAAAAAAAACACTGATGAAATTCAGTAGCGATAGTCGTACACAATGAAAATTACACCTGTCAGGCATTTGGGGTAAAAATAAAAGAAAGTCATTCCCATTATCGATTATGGAAAATATAAAAGTCACGTTCAAATTATTTGTTTCAATAAACATCGAAATAACTTAAACAATTATAACCATCAAGTTAAAAATAGATAAACAACAAAGGAGGCGGATGACTAGTGCATTTCAATGTTTTCACGATCGATATCTAGGACCTATACTTCGCGTTTCTTCCCAGAATTCAAGTCAATATACAATTTCTCACTTTTACAGCTCTATAAATATTAAAAACGACAACAATGTAGAAGATTGAAAGAGCACGGTCATCCACCTCTCTGTTTGGCTCATAATTTCTCGCATCTCTCTATTATCAGTTTTAAAATATTAATTAAAAAACTACGAAACTTTTATGATCAACTATCGAAAGAAACAAATAAAAAAAAATGATGAAAATTACACCTATTAGACATCTGGGGTTAAAATGAAAAAAAAAGATTCCTATTATCGTTTGTAATCACGCACACATTATTTGTTCTCAATAAACATCGAAATAATATGAACAGTTCGGTATAACCGTCAAATAGATAAACAACAAAGGAGGCGAATGACTAGTGCATTTCAATTTTTGCGCCATCGATATTTAGGAGTTATATACTTTGCATTTTTTCCCAAGAATGTGTGTTATTTTAAGTAATTTGATTGTGAAAATCGAAACATTGACAAAAGAAATTGATTTTCACCGACCCAAAGACCCCTATCGAAAATAAACCGTCATTAATCTGATGTGTAAATAAATTGATAGAAAATGCAATACAACACTGATAAATTTGTTTAAATTTTTCAAGCAATGAAGCACATCGCCTACACTCTACAATACCTATTCCAGTTGTGTCCTAGGGTTGTAGAACAAGGGCTGTTATATAAGTGTTTTATCGTATATTCAACCCTCGTATCTGCAAAAGACAAGAATTGATGGTTCTCTAGTTGACACGTGATCATGCTAGTATTGCACGTGTTTATAATCAGACATTAGTATTTGTCAAATATCAATCTAACTGAAAATTTTTCAGGTAGTAGCGAGAAACAGAGAGAGAGAGAGAGAGAGACTAAAACCGAAAAAGAATTATTAGATTACCAATGATGACAAACAAATAAATCACTATAAAACAACAGGGCGTTATTCCATATTAGCCTGGTAATATTTTTTATTTTCGACTGAAAAGATAAGTGACTGAATTATTGTCTGTATCCTGCATATATATTTTTTATTCCATATAAAGTACGGTATATAGTTAAACAATATTTAAGTGAGGTCGGTCATTCAATTTGTACGTAAATTCCTAATTTAACCACATAGAAATTTCGGTGCGGTCTTATTTGTTACGGTAATTGTGCACACGCAACGCTAAAGAAAACATTTTTATATATAGCGTGCAATTTACACTCAACTATTCATAATACATTCTCTCTTTGTGTGCTTTTTGTGTTGGCTACTTTGTTGCTCAAAAAATAAATTACAAATTCGTTATAGACTTGAATATATCAGACTAAAAAGACGAACATTATATCAAACATTACAACATTGCTCGAGATAATGAAGTATTTTTAATTTGAAAAAGTTCTAGTGGAGAGCTGTCGAGACATCTCTACAACACTTGAACTTTTTAACAAGAATTAATTGAGTCCTTCTTTTCTATTTGTATAAAGACAAAGCGACATTTTAGAGCATCTTCATTATTTTTAATGTGAAACGATAGAGAAATAAAAATATTAAAAGCAATAACTTGATTTCCTTCCATCCTTCTATGTGAAAGTCTTGAATGGTAATGTTACTGTCGCGTTTCCTTTTGGGGCACGTATTCCATTCCCAGACTTAAATATTTTATAATTCATTTGCATTATTTAAGTTGCACGTTAGCTACCTCATTCGATCCCGCAAAATTTGCTTCTTTTAAGGAAAAAACGTATAAAATGAGAAAAATGATGTATAACACTACCCTACACCTTATATGGTTTTAAAAGATAAGTTTTAGGCACATTCGAATGGAAATATTCGAACAATGTCATTTGGACCATCGCCATATCGATGCTGCAGATGTAATTCCATTGAATATTTAAATTGACGATAACAACACCCACATCAAAATTGTTGTTATTGATATAGAAAAGGGATATTGGCAGTTTTGAAGAATTCATTCCCATAAAAATAAACGTTGTTTTTATCGCAATTGTGTACACAATAAGCTATTGTAATCCGGAAAAATAAACAAAAATATTTCAAGGAAAACTAATGATTTTTTAAATAATCACAATTGTTGTTATATTCAAAAATATAAATAAGCGAAACATTTAGCTCTAAACTAGTTTAAAATATTCGTTTAAAGAAACAACAATGAAGACAGCTGAATTATTAATATTGATAGTGTTGTTGGTGGAGATCCAATTTTCATCGCAATTCTTCATGAAACGGCATAAAGTAAGTACGATATGATGATGATAAATAATTTTCAATAATCATGAAAATTTGTAGAAAAATTCTACAAGTACTGCGAAATTACCTTGCGAAAAATCTCAAAAAATCTCAAATCGAACTCTAAACGAATACGATTATTATGAGAATATTGACAGAAGCTTACACAACCCGGAAAATTCTAAAGACTTTGAGGATCTTTCGTATACTGAATATAAAGACCAAGAATATCATTATGAAGCTGAAATAATACGCAACAATACAGAAATACCCAAAATTAAAGCTGATAAAAAGAATATCCCATGTAAAAATCATTCTAATGAGCAGCAAATTAAAGGAAAATGGGAAATTTGCTACGTTGATAAGAATGGTGCTCGTAATTGTACGCCAACGGTTCACGTTAAATGGTTGACAAAACAAAATCATAGCATTCATTTAAAAAATCATCCAGCTCATAATGGAACTGCCATACAGGTTTTGAGGAAACACTTCAATAACCAGATAGCATCAAAAATTGTCGACAAATGTTACAAATCTGAAACAGGTATAGTTAAACGGATCATGGAATGTATTACAGAAATGTTAGAAGAGACTTGTAAAGGATTGTATACAATTAATATTGAAAATTTAGTAATTAAGAATTCATAAATATGACGATTTTTATGTGTTACCTATTCGTATGAATTTAAAATTATTTGAAACTTGTAATTCAACATTCAATACAAATCACAAATTATCAAATGTCGCTCTCTATTTCAATCCTTTAGTATTTAGTAGTTCACCCTTTGTATTAATGAAGAGACTTTAGTTAGCAGGTAACTGAGGCATTAAAGGTAATAATTATAAATAAGTGCTATACAACAGACCAATGTGAAACTCAATTAGCATAATCCCTAATTCGAAAACGACCTGAAAATTATACACTAACAGGGACTTTATTGTGCTGAATTCGGTTGTTGATTACATAAATTACAATTACTGATTAAAACGGAAATATATAAATGTGTGTGTGTGTGTGTCTTGTATTTAATAAACAAAAATAAAAACCACAATAGCGTTGAATTGGTTATCTCTTTAATGAATAATACAGTTGTATTACAGCTGTATAGGGTAGACAAGGATTTTATTGGTTTATTTTCATATGAAAAATTTGCATTTTTATATTGAAAGGCGGAGGGTTTCTGTGATTAAAAGCATTATGCGTAACATGTTATAAAGTTACCGATACATTTCAAAGATATTTTTTATTTTTAATACATAGATTAGCTTGTGCATAAAAATTCATATTTTTTTTCAACTGTAGATTTAAATCTTTTAGAATTTCTCTTTAAAAAACCCGAACTAATTTATAAATCAATTAGAAAAGCATAAAATTTGTGCAAGATTCAAATCAACACAAATTTAATTGGTAAATATAAAATTATAATCAACACACACACAGGGGTGGACTTAGACATGGTCTTTATGGATTGTAGCGCATAGACTCGTTCAATCAAAAGAATGCCTATTTTTAATAATCAATATCTCGAAGCATTATTGGAGCAAGCATTTTAAAGTGCATTCAAGGACAGTTTTTGTTTTGGAAAAATTTTGACGAAATTTCGAATTATACAGGATGTATAATCCTATTGGTCGACGAGCAATTCGAAAAATATTTTGAGGATTTGTAGAAGAGTCCCTAGGGAACATTTTAGCAAAATTAGAACCTCATAGCTTATTTCAAAGTCGGTCAAAAGCGATCGTTTTGGAGGATGTCACAATTTTCAAAAACCAACAAACAACGCAGAACGACTAAAAATGACTCAGAGACCTTCCCAACATTGATTTTTTTTTCGTTTTTCTCCATTATATTCCAGAGAAAATACGAAATATTTCCACCTGTTTCAGAATAAAATGGAGAAAAACGAAAAAAAAATCAATTTTGGGAGGATCCTAAAGTCATTCTAAGTCGTTTTGCGTGTTTAGTCCGTTTTTGAAAATCGCTACATCGTCAGAAATGAGCATTTTTGACCAACTTTCAAATGAGCTACGAGGCTCTAATTTTGCGGACATGTTCTTTAAGGACCCTCCTACAAATCGTCAAAATATTTTTCAAATGGCTCGTCGATTAAGAGGAGTTTCTTAGAACTCACCATACTTAGACCAAACATCCTGTATAGGAAATTCTTGGATCATGTGTTTTTTTTATATTTTCCCTCATAACTTATTGTTAGCTAATGCTTATTAGTTGACAATGAATAATAAACATAAACGAAAGCAAATTGAACGGGCTTTCCAAATCTATAAGGAATTTTCCGATCGGTTTGTGAGTTTTCTAGACAATTAAAAAAAAACTCCTAAGCTTGATTCCATGATTTTTCGTACAATTTTAAAGATAAAGGATTGTACAGTCGAGTACAGAAAAGTTTTAACGGTGAGGATTGTATGGTGTAAACCAGACTTTCGGTTAAAGGGAACCACATTCTATTTGATATCGGGTCAAACAAGGAGACGATTTTTTGATGTAGAGCGGCGATAAAAAAAAGAGACCACCTCTTGTGTGGCTGTGTAAGACAGGCTTATGAGGGCAGTCAGGTATTTACCTGAATAGAATAATACTGTCTACAAATTTGCTATGGCTAAAACAGGCTTCAACATCTCCTACGTACCCATCTTCTTATCCTCACGAGAGAAACAACCTGGGTCACACTGACGAAAATATAAGATATTAGTTAAGAATAACTATTATTTTCGTTTTTCTTGCTCTTATTACTTGTGTATGCAAAAACTTATTTTTATTTTTACTATAGGGGCCCTGTTTGAACTCTTCTAATACGACCACACCAAACGATGTGCAGGTAGGTGCATGAAAAAGTTAACGATAGTTGTGAAGCTATGTAATTCAGGTTTAACAGGGAGGTCCTCACAAGTTGGCGGTTTAAAATTTGAAAAAAACAAAAATAGTGGGCAAAAATAGGATTGTTATATTGTTCCTTAACGTATTCCATCAAATGAAGCCTATGACAAATTGTCCACACAGAACAATCACCATGGACCCAGCCTCTTTCTTTCAAAATGGAGAAAGCTTAGTTTACACAACTGAAAGAACGAGTATTTCTCGCTCAAGAATCGTTCACTTTTCCATGCACCTAGCTGTACATACAGTGACGCTTTAGAAAAAAGAAAGCAAATCTGGAGCGAGAATTTCACATATTTTTGTTGGTGTGAATCGGGTTGTTTCTCTCGTGAGTGTAAGAAGGTGAGTAGGTAGGAGATGTTGTAGAAAGTATCTTTCTATTTAAGTAAATACCTAAAATGGCATCAGTCCTTCCACCCCTTTCTTCTGATTAAATATCTCTCGTAAGTCTGTTTTACACAGCCGCTCAAGAGGTGGTACCTTTTTTTTTAATCGCCACTGTAAGTACATTCACAGGGCCGTTCTTAGGGGTATTGCCGCCTGCATGCAAAGGTCTCAACTGCTGCCCCTATATTTATTAGTATACAGGGTGTTTGGTCTATGTATGGTGACTTCTATTCTAAGAAACTCCTATTAGTCGACGAGCGATTCGAAAAATATTTTGAGGATTTGTAGTAGAGTCCCCAAGGAGCATTTTAGCAAAATTAGAACCTCGTAGCTCATTTCAAAGTTGGTCAAAAATGATCGTTTTGGACAATGTCGCAATTTTAAAAAACGAACAAAACACGCAGAACGACTAGAAATGTCTCAGAGGCCTTCCCAACATTGATTTTTTTCATTTTTCTCCACTGTATTTTAGAGAAAATACGAAATATTTCCACCTGTTCCAGAATAAAATGGCGAAAAACGAAAAACATCAATTTTGGGAGGATCCTAAAGTCATTCTAAGTCGTTTTGCGTGTTTAGTTCGTTTTTGAAAATCGCTACATATCGTTAGAAAAGACCGATTTTTGACCAACTTCCAAATGAGCTACGAGGCTTACGGACCCTCCTACAAATCCTTATAATATTTTTCGAATCGCTCGTCGACTAATAGGAGTTTCTTAGAATAGAAGTCACCATACATAGACCAAACACCCTGTATTATACTATACAGGGCGTACCGTAAGTCGCACCCTTGCTCCTTCGGGGCAGATAGTGGGTGAAATTCTAAGGTGAAAAGTCCTGTAGCATTTTTAATTAATTAAATCAAGTAGCCAATCAGGTGCTCTCTTACTTTGAACGGCTCTCGCGCCAGCCTGCTAACTGGTCCACTTCCTACGTCCTTCCGTCAAGACTGTTTCCTTCTCTCTTTTTATCGCTATATCGAGCAGCTGATTTGGTTATATGATTTAATTAATAACTGATTATGTGTGCGTCAGATAAAAAAATGGTACAGGAATTTTCACCTTAGAATTTCATCCCTTATCTGCTCCTTAGCAGGAAATGCGCGACTTACGGGACATCCTGTATTACTAATCGGCCACCCTTTGGGGCGGCCGCCTGTGTGCGGGGCACGCACTGCACGCCCGCTAGGAACGGCCCTGTACATTCACATAAAAGTTTTTAATATCCAAGTGCATCAAATATAATAAATAAGCTCTTCAACATCTGTCTGTAATATTTTCATATACAATAAAAACTTTTTGTTGCCATAACTAACCTAAACTTGGGCGAATTGTGTTGGTCCCAAAACCGTATTAGCTCAAGGCTCCCAAAGTTGACAGTCCGTTCCTGCACACACAACATATAGCTAGAGATATTCAATTTTCACTGTTATTAGGTACCTACGAGTAAATATTTTTACAATTTGAATTAAATAAGAATACCTTGATGTTATATTTAATAAAGTTAATTGACTTGTATTTCAGTTTTCAGTTACTTCAGGATAAATTGAGATTTTGACAGCTAGAGTTTATTACTGGATAATTAGTTCATTACTGTCTGTTTCATTATAAGTCATTATTACTTTGGTTTTGTGTGTTTAACACAGAATCCGATGAGGGTCTACTGTTTTTCGAGTAACCCTTAAACATATTTGATCTTTTACTGATATAATCTTTTAGTCTATACTAAAATCTTCAAAATCGCCTATACTATAATTGATTTAAATTCTGAATAAGTTGCTTTAATATTTATTACTTTGCAGATTTATTTTTTACACGAAATAATGCTGTGCATCGGATCAAATCTATAGTTTCAAACATTCTCATTCGCTCCTGCAAATAGTTAAACGACACTATAAAATTTTCGATATTTTAAAAAAATTTTGAATTTATGACAAAAGGAAAAGTTGCAGAAGAATCCAGCAAACTGACATTATTATCATGACATGTAATAATACTCGTTTTTTTTTCCAATTTCATTTTATTATATGTATATAGGCCGGTAGATGAGTAGTAGAGGCCGTTCCTATAACTGCAGAATGTTGTCACAAATCATGTTTAATACTGGTGAAAATTGTGAAGCTATCCCGAGTCGCAGCTTTATCGCTACTCTAAGTAATACAAATGGCTTTCATATCCCTGATAGAGTAACATAACTCCATACTGTATATATCTTAACAACGATATAGTTTTATCTAATGGTAAAAGAGAAACACACATGCAAACATATAGTTTTATAGATTTGTACGCCAAAATAATGTCATCTAACAGAAAATTAATGATTTTTAAAATGGCCATACTGGATCCGGATAGAATTAATCATATACGGCGCATTTCCAGTGCGGAAACACCAAGATAACTTAGACTTATTCCCGAGCGCATTTGAAATACCGTAAAGTTTAGGAAACTTGCATGGAACTTGTGTGCTGTAGTCAAGTTTTCGTTGATATCTATTCGTGATTTCTCTATCTTTCATCTAGCTTTTGTCTTTTATTTTACTTTCCGAGTCGAATCAATAAGATACTCTTAAAATTTTCAAAATACTCATTGTTGATAAGGAATGGTCAATATTACAGTAATTTGATGTTGAGTAAACATTATAAATATCTGATAACACAGTTCTATTGTCTCGTATTTTCCACTTTTGTTTACTTGCTCTCGTTAATGGCATCTTTGTAAATTTTCGGCTGCCTACAACGACAAAAGTGGGTATAATGAGTTAGCAGCGGATCGTGAATTTATTTTAGATTGCCGCGCGATTATCGTCAGCGCACGTCATATACTCTCGATTTTTACTATAATCGTCAATTTTTGTATTTCATCAATTACTTGATCCAACCGACTCGCTGCGCTTATCAAAATGTAGCAAGAGGGGGCTTAAGAATCGGCTACAGTTGACCGACTGTTTATTGTTTGTGACATCGCTTAGTCACTTTGTCAACTACAGAGCGCTTATCTATAATATAGTTCAGATCAGTGATATAGCCGACATGCAAATGCGGGCAAATCCCTCGGCTAAATAATAAGAGGATGAATAAATCGATAGTAAAAGTTTCTAAATTATTTCGAGATGCATTGTGTAGTTTGCTTGAAATGGATTTTATGCATCCATATTTTTAATAACTGTCCATTTAGTGGAATGTACTAGATACGAAATGTCGCGAGTTTTTATTTGTTGTATAAATGTGAAAATCATCAAGTAGAGTACACAAAATCTGTATCTACAGATGGATGAAATTTAGCAATCATTTTATGTATTTGGTTCGGGTTTTCCAATTTAGAATTGTTAATATTGACTGGGAAAACGCTCACCATATCTACCGTCGAATATCCATCATTTAACCCAACCGTTGTATTTAGATACTGATATTCAACATGTATTGATGTTTATTTTTCGAAACACAATAGGGATACGTGTGTGATTTGAATAAAACGTATCCATAATTTCTCCCCTATATATAGTTAAACTTATCGTTCGGCTTCCAATTGTTGGCAACCAATGTGAAAATTGTTGGTTAATTATTCAAACAGGTAAAAATATTTGTTGAGGGCTTAATAATTTTCTACGGTTCTACCTTTTAAATTATACGTATATATAGTATATAAGCTGCCTTTGAAAATAATACATACAATGGTTTAACATTACCAATTTATTGTAGCAATATCTGATTCCTAAATGGACTTTGGTTACGCTCGACCGGTTAAAATGACCAAACTTGGACGTTTTACGTGCTAAAGTTTTGTTATAGATACCGATTGGAGACTGTTTATGCAATCAGTGCCCGTAGATTTTCCGCCTATTCCAGTCGATCCTGATATGCTCTCTGAACACAAAATCCCAATTTATGCTTTTTTCTCTCATTTGTTTTGTTTTTGTTTTGTTTTTTTAATTTATTTTTTGTTTGTTAACTCAAGTGGGAATTTCTCAATCAATAAACTTTACAACAAATAATAGATAAAGGGTGGATTTTTTTTTATTGTTTGAAACCCATCGAAACTTAATCTGATGTTAGTAGATAATGAATTATCGACCAATTTATAAAAGCTAAACATTTTCAACAAGGATTTTAACAAAGGCAACACTGAATGTCAGGACCTGTTATTAATATTGAATTGGATATAAACGTTTTTACATTGATGATTACAAAGTTTAAAGAACAAAAAATCATCATCATCATCATCATCAGACAAAAGCTAGTGTAGGTTGGAAGAGTAACGAATAAGTTAGTTTAGCATTGTTCGGGTAATGATTGGTAGACAGTTACATAGAAGGAGGGTTCTGGCAATTTGATACGTTTCGTTAATGACGCAATCTGAGCTTGTATCTGTAACGGAATGGAAACAAAGGGGAAGACAGAGAAACCGGTCGTTCAAACTTTAACCGGTTGTTCCCATCGTGTCCTTTAACGTCCTTGTCCTCTCTCTACTCTGTCCATTTACCCTTAACAGGGATGTCCAAGTATCTATTCATCCCTCTTATATACACGGTCTTGTTTAGGGGCCTTTTTTCCTTAACAAACCATTAATCTTTAAATACTGTTGGTTCTACACAATACTTGGTTCATTTCGTAAAAAGTTGTTGATTTATTTTCATTTGCACTGACCGCGGAAGTATTGAACGCTGAGAGAAAAAAAAAACAACAACATTCTGTAATCGATCATCAATTCGTTTCTTTGTGAATTTCCTAAATTATCACTGGAAGCAAGAAAATTCATCATTTGTATAGTTTATAAGAAAAATCCAAATGTAGAGTCATGTTTGTTTAGTTTGCATTGTTTGATTTTTTCTGTTTCAGTAATCAAAGTAAAATCCTTTCCAGTAATAAAACCTCAAATTCTAAGTATGTCTTTTTGTATGTATGTTTGTGCACTTTGTGATGTTCAAAGTTTAAAACACCTGCAAAGGTACACTTTCATTTGTGTGTTGGTATAATGTAGTATGTTTGTATATACCTATGTATGGTGTGTTACTACCCGATGTTCACGACTCACGTTCGCTTACATGCTAAATCCCTTAGATTTAAGGAATGGCAGCACACAAAGCAATTGGTCGCTAGTAATACACACGACACGTGCAAGATTTGCTTAATATAAACGAAAATACTACAAATAAATACATATACAGACAACGTACGTTTTATTCCAAACATTTAAACTCAATGATATCGATGTATGTAAATTTCTTTTTAAATACAATAACTTGTGTAACGCAAGGTCGGTCCAACCTTACTTTTCTAAAATCTAAAAATGTACTTTTTGACTTCTTAATTTTCTCATGTTGTGTTTCGGTTAGGCAATTTATTTATGTTATGTAGGTGTTTGGTGTCTTGACGACGAACAGTGCATAGAAGTGTCTCTAAAGCCAGGACCGTCGCTAGTGCTCAGGCAACTCAGGCACTATCTGAAGGCGGCACTTCACAGGAACGCAAGAATTACTTATAATAAGATACTTTATTAAAATCATCAATTCTTAATAAATTTTATTAACAATTAAGTTGCGAAGGAGACAATTTAGAAATTTTTAATCTATTATAGAGCTAAATTATCAACCTTTTGTCTGGGTTCTAAGTAGTAATTGTTATTAGGTACTGATTTTTACCGAATTTTTAAAATGAATCGTAAAGAAAATTCTTTTAATCGATTTTTGATTTGGACTCACTACTTACAATAAAGATTTATGGCCACAAAATAGCTCTAATTGTATCTGGACCCTCATGCCGGATGCTAAATAGGCCATAATGGAAGAATAAGAACGAAAACACCAACTCTACTGGGAAAACTTACCAGAAATAGTCCTGTCAAAAACATTTCTGGGTTTTTCAAACCGTAGAAGACTTCAAGAACTACTAGAGCTAAGTAGGAGGCAATTAAGACAGATCAGAGGACTGTTTACTGTTCACTGAGCACTGAGGAAACATCTCAATAATGTTGGGATTGTTAAAGGTCCAACATGTGGGACCTGTGAAGAGGAAGATGAAACTTATGCTACTGTGAGGCTTTGAAGAATCTCAGAGCATGGTATCTGGGGACGGGAACATATCTCTTCCGAAGAAATAGAAAAGAACTCGCTTAAACGGGACAATTGGGGGAAGACAGCTAACCCAAATCAGGCGCGTTGACGGGTGTAGAAGAAGCCTCAGATGCCGAGATACAGTGGGAAAAAACTACAGCTCGCCTGTGAGGGGCGGAAAAAGACCTCGCACAAAACAATTAATAATAATAATAATAATAATAATAGTAATAATTGTAGACTCTTGAAACAAATAATTCAATAAGAGCACATTAAAAAATTTCTAAATAAAAATGGTTAAAACTAAAAATGATTATTATTATTTCACTTATGGCCGATTTTCATTGCTGAGGCCAAAAAAGTTTGCCAGTGGACCACTGTCTGTAAGGCTACGTTTACGAGAAAAAGGAGGTGCTTTAAAATTTAGCCAAGATTTTCAGAGTCGTTGGACACGTCCAACGTTATCGACAATTTATAATCAAACACTCTGTGTTTATATTAGATAAGCTATGGAAATCCGAGATGTGTGATACTAACATCTGCTTCTTACCAGTTCTTGAGAATAACTTTACGGTAGGTTTGTAGGTACTTATCCTGCGACCATCAAGCAATGGCTCCAATTTCGCAAGTCAACTTTGCACCGGACCCCGCTTTTGTTCGAGCCGGTCCTGAGTCCATGGATTAGTTACCTATTTGTATTAGTAGAATGTTGATCTATAAAATACATTTTATTTCGTTTCTTTTCTTTACTAGTTTTTCCGAGTTTCGTTGCTTTTTCAAACATTTGGAGACATTTTTAAAGTTGAAAACGATGCACGCTGGAGTGCACATGAACAAACATCTCTATATCTCTCCAATTCTCTATCTTCCTTAAAATGTTATTTGATCATTAAGTACAAGCTGGTCTCGTTGTTGACACAGTTGCTCGTGACAGCATACATTGTGCTGTTAATTTCCATTACAAAATGTTGTGTTCTCTATAACATAGCATTGAATTTAATGTACGAAAATAAGACAGCAAACATATTCTCTGTCCACTGTAATGCTTTACAAATTCCTCTCAAACAGTACACTAAAAGCCTACTATTAAACTTTTTTTGCTAACACCTAAGATGGGTTCGTATGTAACTCACGCTTTCAAATAAAATAAAATAAAATAAAAACATCGTACTCTTTGTTGGAGAGAAAGACGGTTGAATGACATAAACTATTTCTAGCAAGTCATGAGCTACATTCGAAAACTTTTACCAAAGGAATAAATAAAAGAATAGACAATATACTCTTTCAAGTTAATTACTAATTACTAATTAGTCATTGGATTAATTGGATTGCAATTATAAAATTTGTAACGAATGGAATGTTTGACTTAAAGAACATTTTTAGTTTAGTAATAATACATGTGCATAAGGGACGATAGGATAAATCTCCAATACAAGTCGCTTGATTCTTGCTTTTATTTTATTAGTTGATTTAAATGGAATTTGGTGGAATGGAGAATAGGTCGCAAACTAAATTTTTCAACAATTCCAACGATACCACACACGTTCCCTTTGTATAATGGACATACTTTATTTGCTCATTTTGAACGTGTCGTCTTATTTATTTAAAAGCATAATTTAGAATTAATAAGATATGTTCTATATTCCACCTAATTTTCATTTCAATAAATCAAACCATTTCCAAGGAATTTATCAATAAATGTTATTTACACAGTAGAAGGATAAACCTCCGATCTTAATCTACAATTGAAACAATATTCATAAAATTACCCTAACTAGTAGTATAGATAGGGAAACAACTATAGAAATTCGATAATAATTGGTAAAGAATCGTAAGTAACGAACAAAAATATAACGAATTATTTGAACTGAAAATTTTATCATATTGAATCGAAAATGGTAATAACAACCCCTAAATTCCATCAGTGTTTTTAATTAAAATCCGTATAAATAAGTATAGAAAGAATCGAGCGAACTCACCCTATGTGTTCTGTTAATTATCACCAATACAAGGCGAAAGTCAGTCAACCACTCTCAATTTTAAAACCGATTTATTCGATTAAGTTCAATGGCACGACTCGAATATGGGTCAATTGTGGTAAATGGCGGTAATATATAACGTATAAGGGGTGGATTGTTATTTTCTTTACAAAATAAATAAATATAAAAACAGGCAAAGAATTTGATTTTCGTTGGAAAACTTGAGGTCTCCTTTAAATAGAGAGCAAAATTTTGCACAATTACAGGGTGAATCAAATATAAACATTATTTTCTACATAATCTTCGGTCCTAGAAAAGCATCTTTTCCAACGGAATGAGAGCTTTTTAACCCCTTCAACGTAGAAATTATTAAGACGTTCGCATGACCATTGAAGAACCAACTTCTCAGTCGTCGTTGAATTGCTAGCCTCCCATCGCTTCTTTGAGGGGTCCAAAGAAATGAAACTCACATGGTGACAAGTCGGGACTGTAAGGTGAATGTTTAAGCGTTTCCCAGCCGATTCTGTGTAAAACTTTTGCCTCGTAGCGTTTAATTTGTAGGACCTGGCGTTGTCATGAGGCAAACTAACATTCGATAGGACAATTTTGCGACATCCAGTAAGTTGCATTAATTGTGCAACCATGATAAGTAAAATCGACATGAAAAGCACCTCGCTGTTGGTTTCGGTAGCACTTATCCTTAGGCGGCGACCGTGGCTCTGATTCGTGACCCTTTCTCTCTTTTCAGAGAACTCCTCAGGCCAAGAAAAGACTGGGGTGCTTGACAACGTGTTGTCTTTGAACTGGGGGTCTAATCTTCGAAAAATTTCAATTAGAGTTTTGCCTTCATTGGCCAAAGACTTGATAATAATCCGTTGCTCCAGAGATACATGCATTTCTTGTTCGCTTAATGTTTTCTATTCCAGTGCTTATCAACCTTTCCGGCTCTATCACCTCTATGGAATTTTAAAAAAAAATCAATTCCGTTTATATTTGATTCACTCTCGTAGTATAAAAAATACAAAATACGGTAACCGCTAAAGGGAAGGTTAGCGTCTCTTTCGATCTCAAGTTCAATACTAACCCGAGTCGAAATTTTAGCCCTCTTCTGATCCTAAAATAGATATTTGGTTCCCTTTTTGATCTTAAAAGTAGTAAAATGGACCTTGTCTCAACCTAAACGTTATTTATGGTCCCCGTTTCACCCTAAATGAAAAATTCGTGAACCTCATCTCATCCTAAAAAGAATTCTATGCTCCTCACTTCGTCCTACATAAATGAATAAGACCAAATCGATTTTATGACTCATAAAATCTATTTACATTTATTTTACAACTCCATAAATTATAAGGTTGTCAAATTAGTCTTCTTTTCGGCCTAAATATTGTTTTTCGTCCGATAAATGTTACACTTAGGCTCAAAGTAGGACCAAAAATCCATTGTTCAATGATCCTCCTTTCAACCTACTAAGTCTTGAAAAGTGGATTTTGAGAGTTAAGACTAGGGCCAAAATTTCGACTCGGGAAATCGATCAAATTTTCCAAAAATCCACGAAAATGGTGTAGATTTTTATCACGTTTCTCTTTGCATAGTCAATAAGGTGTAATGAAACTTATTTGATACATTTTTTGGAAAATTCGTTGAAAATCGCAAGTGTTTTTGGCTAAATGGATAATCGTGAGAGAGTGCCTTGATCCGTCTACCCAGTTCAATTTTCTTTCCCTTTTTTTTTGTTTGTGAAGAAATTCAACGACCTCGCTGATAAATTTAGTTAAATGCCTTAAAGGGGGAAATAAGAGGAGCATTACACAATTTGAAATCCAATTAACTGTTGGTAGCAAACGTTGGAATGAGGGTAGTGGCGGTGGTGGATGCATTGCGCTCACAGTTCAATTGAGCTTGAGATTCTCTAGGATAACACAGTTGCGGACACGATCGGAAAGTTTCATTAATGAAATGTACTCCCTTCTAGCCCATTTCCAGAATATAAAGTTTGCAATTTATTAGCGACATTGGATTATGATATTGTGAGGAGTGAATTTTAACAAAGTCAATTCGGATACGATCATCGCAAATATTATAAACTTTATAAATGATGATGATACTAATATAACGAACATCTTTTATAACTATAACTATTATAACTATCGTATTATAAGTTTTGGAACAGGTTCAACAATATAATTGATCTGATTGTATACCCACCTAAACTTATTACATATATAACACTGATAAGTATTAGAGATAAGAGCTGAATCAACTTAAATTTTCAATAATACATATTTGATCCGATAATCGTTACTTACACGACAACAAACCACTTTTATAGTTTAGAAATAACGATAATCCTTGACTACAATAAATCGGAAGATTCTTGATTATATCCATCGTATTCCGTTATTTTCACAGTACTCATCTAAGAACTGAATATAAAGCAAAACAGATAGATATTTTACTAATGATCTCCAAGATATGCTGATCGAACAGGAAAAGGGAAAGTTGCAATCGTCGGCAGTTTCCAGTTCATTGAATCTCAGAGAGACAGAGAGCAGGCCTGGTGAATCTCACGATTTCAGCCTTACAGTTTAAGTTTCCTGAGTACTATGTATTGGATTTCTATTTTGTTGTATGTGTGTGTGTTCCTTTGGCGTTCGTTTTGGTCGTCTTTATATAAAACCATGTCATCACAGATTCTAAACGTTGCCTGAAAACTATATCTCTATTGGGAGTCCTTCTGGCCGTTTTGGATTAGCCACTAAATTTATATTTCAATCGTAAAAACATTGACGCGTTGTGCATTCAAAAACAAGATTTTTACTTATTCTAAACCATAGCAAATATGTCTACAATTCACATATGTGTGTATAACCAATTAAAGTTTTATTTTAGTCCTTCAAATCTTGATAGTGCAACAACACAACCATTTTATGCGGCAATGATAAAAAATTCATTTTCTTTATAATTTCCCGACAATTCAACTTGTGCTTTGTCTCGAGTGTAATGTTGGAAGTTTACAGTTTTTATTGTTGTTATGAAGAAGACAAAAACCATAAAATATAAAATAATAACTTTACTGACATACAAATGTCTAATCCGTTTTAATGGTGGAAATTGTAAAATTTGAATTATCGTTGAAGTTGATAACTTGAAGCCGTCTAGTTTCTTTCAACATAACGTCCGTACTTTAAACAGTGTTTCAAATACTTTTAGTATTCAATTGAAGTTTTTATTGCTCTGAAATACCGCAATTTTTCAATTTTTTTCGAGCTCGATCAAGCTCTTTAACATAATCAATTTACACGTTATTAAAATCTATAATGGAGATATAATCAGAGTGTGGGAATTGCAGCATCCTGCATCTCTACATTGTGAATAAAACCATCAAAATTATTTATGTTGCGTTATGGCGATAACAGTAATGAGTTTTATCGTTTGTGCTGAATGTTGATATTTGAATGTGGACCAGAAGTGGCATTTATTGTTGTTGATTTTATTTTATTGTTTCTATAAAATAAAATATAATAAATTACAATTTGGTGACAAAGTTTTTTTATCGATTTGTTTTTCAAATAAAACTACACTCTCATGGGTTTTAATCTGTCGAAAGTACTCAACTTGATACGTTAAGTAGCTCCATTAAAATTACAGAATACAGTGAATACAGAGAAAACGAAGAAGATATATTTTTTTTTTTTAAAAAATGAAGTATATGTAGTGTCGTTTTAAGCTTTGTAAGATATTCCGGCGGCACTGTTCCTTTAATTTATAGCATGTGTTCTGTAATGGAGACAGCAGTTACAGAAGAACGTGTGGACAGTCGCCAGAAGAGCTTTACTCTTGATAATTACAATGAATGTACAACTATATAAATACGTTGAAAGTTCTCTAGACAACGTATACAATTCGAGTTTAAAAACATTAAATTAATGTGCGATGGTGATACTTTTTATTTATTTGATATTTTAAGGGTAAATAACAAAAATAATATAATTACATTGAAGAATCTATTGTAATTTTTTATAATTGTTCGTTATCTGGATTGTAAACTAATTACAAATTAAGTTAATAATAATGAAAGCGGTACAGATATAGAGATTAATTAGGTTACATATTCCTTCTATATTAATTGAATATTACATGAACAAATTGCTATCGAGTCGACAATATTTTGTCCAATTGATTTCAATTTGCTAACACAAATGTACAGTTGTAAAACAATTACAAACTGTATACGAAATTAAATGTAATGTTAGCACTCAAAATGACATTAGTGCACTAAATACACACATAATATGTACATCTAGTAAGATAAATCGAAATGAATTTTTAATCTTAATTTAAGCAAAATTACAAAACTTTCAACAATATTATGCCTATATGTGCGAACAATACACATACCTACCAAGTGGTAATTCTGAATCAAGCCATTATGGTCTGTGGTAGTGGTTGGTTTCACTATTTCAAGCTGAATAATTTTCAATTTGAGCTTTCTAGGAGATTAAAATTAAATTAACGCCAAATGAACAAATGCCCATACTACTAGCTTCCTTTCACCATATCATAATGTAATACTGCTACTGCTACTACTAACAGAGAATAAAGAAAAGAAAAAAAAATAGTCCACTCTGCATTAACTAAATGTATTTGTCGTGCAAATATACTTAAAATGCATTAGCAACAAGCGAAATAGAATTAAAAGGGAAATTGTAACGAATATGTTCGACTTTTTGAAACTAATGGTGTAACGCTAGATTAGTATTTTTGACCGGGGAAGTTAAATTTCCAACTCTTTGGATGCGCATAAACAGCATTTCACAAAAAAATTTTTTTAGAGGAAGAGAGTTTTTCAAACGTGGTGGTTATTAATACTTAAATTGAAAATACTCAACCACTTTTATAAACGTTAAACATAGGAAATGTGTAAACAGAAGAGCTGGAATCGAACGCTGTCTAGGCCGATGCTCTTAGTACTTTTTATATTACCTCAGCATTAAAAAAAAAACCTGTTATTTGAGTTCGATTGACTCTAAAAGATAAGTTAATTGCAAAATTTAAAAGCCGCTATCTTGAAATAGTAATGTAACGGACCTCCGTTCTCAGTTTCGCAACTGCTAAAGTTTGGCAAAATTTTGCAATTCTGTTTTCCTTTCGATTTCGCATATTTTTAACGATGAAAGTTTCGTTACAAGGATTTCCTTTGATGGTTGATTAAACATAGAAGAAATTGCCTAATGGAGGTCATAAAAGAGGAACTCGATGAACTAATATAAAAGTTGTCCCTCTAGTTCAAAAAAAAAAACAAGCAGAAAAAAGAAAGATGAACCTTTGACAAGCTAAGTGTTTCAACTAAAATTATCATTAGAATCCCTCTTGAACCAGTGGCCAAGAAAATGAAATGAAAGGCGATGGTCAAAACAATGTTAAATGATTACAATCAAGAAAAAAAGCTTTGATTTAATAAAGATTTTGTAATGTGGTGGCGTGCGAATGCTTGCAAGTGCTCTGAATTGTTGCCTCAAATTCGCTGATTAACGTCAGCTCCACCCAAATTTACAATGCCAAAAGGAGCAGACTATGTGGAGTGAACTCTGCAAGATTGTTAATATTAAAAAAAACGAAATTAAATTTAAAAAAATACCTGTGGCACTAACAAATCTATTAATTTAACATTCTACATATTTTTTGGTTCCGCTTCCGTTTCCGTTCCGCTTTCGTCGTATCATATTTTTGAAGATTCGTTTACTGTTTCGCTTTCGCTATGACACTTCCGTCACGACTAGCTTCAAATGTAGCTAACATAGAAAAATTGCTTCAAAATCTATTGAAACTTGAAACTATAGACTAGCTTTGCTTTATTGAGTTTTACAACAACTGTCGTTAATTATTCCCAACAAATCTGTTATGATTTATCTCTTCTCAATTGACAGTCAGTGAAGCTGCAATTGAAATTGATCAATTGCCGGATTAAAAACTTTCAGAAATCAACATTTTCGTTATTATAACAATTTCGAATATGTTTTTATATTCTTTCAATTCTAATTGAAATTTATAGATATTCAAGTGAAATTGTAAGTGCTTCTACACCACCCTTAATTTTAATTTTAAATTAATTTTAAATTAAAACAACAACAAATTAATGACAATAATATTTCTTGATAATGGTAAATGTAGAACGTTGTATGTAATTTATGTAATGTAATATTATCATGAGTAATTTTATTTATATCATCCCTCTATCTTTCTCATCGCTTTTGTAGCATAGTATACCTTGAAAGAGTATCTAGAAATAGATGATCATTCTACTTTTCACATTTACTTGTATTGTTTTCACCGGATTAATCTTCATTTATTTTATTTCAATTCCATTAAAGTCAACGACTTGTGCTTTACGAAATCACTCACTTATAATCCTAGTTTAACTGAAGCACTTTTTTTTCGTGAAATAGAAACAAAATTAGCAACCCCAATAAATTGGGCGAGACAGGGTGTTCCAACTATTTATTATATGAACATTTGAAGGGCGGTTGAAATAAATTATTGAATACTTAATAGGAAAGTCCAAATTCAAAATTTTGGTCAAAAATTTGACTCTCAAGACAGATTTTCATGTTTTCAAGCATCTCATGTGATTTCTATTTAATAATCATATTTATACTGCAAACAAGGCCTTAGTTTAAAAACTATTCCAAGTGGGGTGCGTTTTTTAGAAGCCAGGCAAATATTAAGGGGGAAAAACCCTTTGAACGTTTGAAAATTTCTTGTTTTTTATGATTTTTTAAAGGTAGTAAAATAAGCGCATTATTTTAAAATTTCAACATTATTTTGTTACAGCTTTGCAGTGTAGAATTTTTTTTTCTTATAAAATGGTGGTGTTATAATAGGGTATTCCCATGTTCCTTCAGACGTCTTTTACATGACATAGAAAATAACTGTAATCGACATTTTCGTTGTATTGATCTGAAATAAGAAAACGAAAGAAATGTGGATTACTGACATGTATGTACAGGAGAAGTATCAAACCCATACAATTTTTAAAAAGTATAAAATATAAGAAAAGTAGAACGTTTATCAAATGTTTAAGTTTTTATTTACGCGATATCCTTAAAACTTCAGGTACCTACATTATTTTGTTAAAGTTATAGGCAGAAAACTCCAAAAATTTGAGTTGCAGTACTAGCAAATTTTGAAAATGCATGTTACAAACAATCGTGTCTAAAGTTTTAGTGACTTACCGATCAATCAGCGATTCCGGAAGCATATAATAAGCCTTCAGCTTCATCGATAAGCCAGTTATCTTCAATCTGCTGCTTTTTTCAGGATGTATGAGCTGCTTTTCTCTCAGAAAGAACCATCTGGTTCTATCCCGTGACTCGCGCCTCATTGGTGTTCTCGGGGAAAATTTTGAAGTAGGTGCTAACAATTATGTTCAACTTATTCATAACCCTCAAAAGGGAGATTTAGTCTTCATTAAATATTACAGCAGCAATGTGGGCTGTGATTTTGTTATAGGCAGAAATCTCTCAAAATTTCAAACAGATTAGGCAATAACTTTTTGAGCCTCAGCACCAGCAGTTTTGAAAATGCAGTTTAGAGATAATCGCGTTTAAAGCTTCAATACGATAAGATTATTAGTTTTAGCAACTTACTGATCAACATATTAAGCCTTCAACTTCCTGGAAAAGCTAGTTATCTTCCATCTGTTGCTTTTTTTAGGCTGCACGAGCTGCCTTTGTCTCAGAAAGAGCCATCCGGTTCTATCACGAACTCCCACCTTATTGGTGTTTTCGGAGAAAGCTTTGAAGTAGGTGCTAACAATTATGTTCAACTTATCCATAATCCTCACAAAGGAAGTTTAGTCTTCATTAAATGTAAGAGCAGTAATGTGGGCTGTGATTTCAATGATTTTTAGTCCAGAATGCAAATGCTTTGTAGATAATCATCAAGAATTGCGTTAAAACGACCATCTCGAGTGTCTTTCAAGTAAATTATATCTGTATAAATCTTCATAAATTGATCTCGTCGCTAAGTAATGGAGTAATATCGACATGTTTTGCAAAATTGTAAAGGTTTTTTTCCCCCTAAAAGTGACAATAATTTGAGGAAAAAAATCTGTTATGACAGTGCGACAAGAAATTGCTTCCCCCCGAGTAATTTTCAAAAGCTACTGTCGATTTCTTCAATTTTTAAAGAATCTTAGCAGACCTTTAAATAACAATTACTGTATTTTTTCCATAAATAATAGAATAATGAACGTTTCCATAAATAGATGAGACGTTTTGTATGTAAAATATAGCATTATCTATCAATCTAAAATCGATATATTGCTTTTGTATACTACACGTTTATTACATATTTACAGCCTGTCAAAGCTAAATTATGAAATAGTTGAATGGAACATCAACCGGTGAATGTATCAAAAATTCATTAGTAATTTGAAATATTGCTGAATTTTCTATAAATTTCTTATAAATTCTTGTATTTCGATTACACGAATTAACAACAGACTTTCCAAATCTTTTGATTAAAACAACTACTCTTACAATAATTTTTTCTTACTAAACAACTAATCTAGTGGAAACAAAGAACATAACTATAATATTGGGAAAATACAAATCGAAAAAAAAACTCGAACTGTATAGACTATATAGTATATTTATTGATAGTAATTGATTGGAACTGATTCAAAATCAATAAATTCATTTTCTACAACAATTCAATTGATGTGGAACTGTAAATGCTTTCTTTGGGAACAAGTCAAAAATTCAATTATAAATTTATTGAAGAAACAGCAACAGTCTTTGATGTACAGTGGCGATCAGAAAAAAAGAGACCAAGTCTTGAGTGAGAAGTCCACATATTTTCGTTAGTGTGAATCAGGTTGTTTCTCTCGTGTTCAAGCCAGGGCATCGAACCGTAATTTTTTTCGTTTCGGTTTTCGTTCCGGTTCTACTGAAAAAAAATTAATCGGTTCGGTTCCGGTTTTCGTTCCTGTGAAAATAACGGTTTTGTTCCGGTTTTCGGTTCAGTTCCAAGTGACTCATTTCCAAATTTTTAAATATAAACGATTTATTTTTGTCGTAAATTAGAATAATAATATCGGGAAGGAAAGGGGAGATTGAAAGAAAACCGGTTTTTGCTTTAGGTTCAGCTCCGGATTTCACTCCGGTCAAAATTTCGGTTAATTCCGGTTTTCGGTTTTCGGTTCAGTTTCGGTTCGATGCCCTGGTTCAAGCGACTTTCAGCCATAGCAAATTTATAGAAAGTATTTGTCTGTTTTGGTAAATACCCGAAATGGCATCAATAACCCCCACCTTTTACATTGTGATGACCTGTTTTACACAGCCGCACAAGAGGTGATCACTTTTTTTGATCACCACTGTACCTATTACCTATCCAGACAGGAGCTTCCTCGTAAGAATAATTTTAAAATATTCAACATAGCGCCATCGTTCTCTATATTAGATTATTGTATAGGTTGCCAGGTGATGTTAACATTACAAACATCAGTTTTAATGACTGACAACAAGCGAAGACGTTGATATCTTTTTTACCGTGTTCTGATCTTTCAAAGATAACAAATTCTATACTATACAAAATGATAAAATTGTTGTACTTCTTGTGAAATTAACACCTGTCTACATTTTAAAGTATGCAATGGATGGATCGCCTGATACGAACAGTAGTAATCCAACAATTTGTAACAAGTTGAATATAGTAACTGATCTTGCTGATAATAGTCGGTAATAATAAAACTGATAAGATAATTTAAAATAGAATCTGATTTATTCTTCAATTAACAGTAATATGGGTATTTTAAAAACTTTAAATCTAGTTCAAGAGAAAATGAAGCTGTACAAGTTACAACGGAAGAATATTGCGAGTCTATGTAATGATATTGATTGTATTGCAAATAATTTGAAAAGAATCCGGAAAATTGACGATTGTAAAGAATTGGAAACATCGTTCCGGAGTGATTGTTTGATCATGGAGGATATACGGGAAAAACACGAAAAACAACTGAAACAAGTTACTAGAAATTGGTGGGAAAAGTTGGATATTTATGATAATTTATAACAGGATTCGTTGATGTTTTCAAAAAAATTATATTGTTATTAAATTCATGTTTGTTTGTGTATTTTTGCAAAAGTTATAAACTGGATTTCTTTTAATTTAGTTTTTTGATTTTATTACAGGTTGGCAACTTTCCATTTCTAACTTGATTTCCATATTTCCCTGTTGTTGTTGTTGTTGTTATTTTATCAATTCATTTGTTAGAAATGAAAACAACAATAACGTCGATCGTTTATCGGTGGTCCATCCAGTTGAGAGGAAAAAATACAGACACTTTTCAACTTCCTGAACGCGTACCGAAAAAAAAATTGTGTTTTTTTTTGCCTCCCTCACCGATAACGCAAGCTTATTTTTATTCTCTCTTTGTTATTGATTCAACGTTGTCAGTCGTTTTTGTTGGAGTTTTCCCTCCTGTTCTTTTTTTTTGTTGTTGTTGTGGTCGTTGTTAGACAACAGAAACCCAACGAGTAATACTACCATTGGCCATTTTTATCTCGTATCAACTGTAGTAAAGCGAGACAGTTTGAAAAATGTAATGTTTATATTTTAATTTTTACATTATTTGACAATAACACATTCATATTCACAGTATTTATATATATTTATAAAAAGTCCATCAATGACTTTTCGTACATGTATTAAGCGACATGCACAACACAATTATTGGTCGTTGAAGTTGGATTATACCTAATTGCACACACCACACTTGAAAACATCACTGTTATTGTTGAAAACAGTGGAAATTTGCGATTTTATACCCAATTAAATTAGGTAAAATCCACCACTTCATAAATAATAATAAGAAAACGAAATAGATACGAAATAATGAAGAAATATAATACAATTTCATTATAAAAACAACGACTCTTGTCTCAATATTTACATATATATTATTATTTTTAATATGTATATAGATTTCTATCATATTTTACAATACTTTATCAATTACAATGATTTACAATAGCATCAAATATAAACGATCTATTCAAGATTACAAATTGTTGTTGTGACGAAAAAGAAAGGGTAGATTTTGGTGGAAGCGGTCAAAAAATTTATCACAATTTCCTGAAAATTCAACGATATTTCCAAGATTTTTTGGTATTTTTAAAGAAATTTCCATTTGCCTCCACCGTGTTCATATAAAAATAGTAACTTTCAAGCAATTTTTTTTGTTTTATTTTTATGAAATAATACAATGAGATCTCTGGTCAACTCTGGAGAATCTACACAAGTATTTACAAAGATTTTCAAGAATCTTACAAAAAGAACAAACAAGAAGATTCACCCATTTTATGTATTTATTGCCATCACTGTAATAAAATACCATAATTTAGTTATTTTGGGATTAAAAAATTATAAGCTAAAATCTACTATTGGTCTAATTAAAATTAAAATGATATGTAAATTTCGGTTTAATTTTTAAAAACGATTGTAAATACTCAAAATGGGTGATGGTTCTACAATTTTTATAACAATTTTAATTCGGGCCTCAAATTGAGAGACTTTACAAAGAAATATTTGTGGAACAATAAAATCAGCCTTTTCAATAAAGGAAGCTAAACAATTATATTAAATGTTTATTCAATCTTTTCAAATACAATCCTTTAAAAAAAGACAATTCTTAAAATTAAAGGTGACTAAATATTGAAATTCACCCGTTTTTGTTGTTGTTTTTATCAATTTTCTTAAATTATCAGAAAATAACATCACACGCACTTTAATAAAGTTCTCGTGTCTCCTATTTTGATGTTCAATCACAGAACACTTGGCTAATTTTTTTTTTGTTTAATATATATAAAATTCTTATAAGTAGTTTAATTATTTGGAGATTTATGAAATTGAACCAGCCTGTTCACTATTGGCGTTTTTACGTTGAGAATTAACAATATTCGTAAATCCGTTATTATTATTATTATTATTGTTGTTTGTCAATTGTATTAATGGCGGGCCTTCAAAATGTATATTAACCATTGGCGTGCCAGGGTAATCAGGTGGTGGTGACACCCTTGGTACCCCAGCTTGTCCGTTCTGTCAGACTTTTTGGCGCATCTCGTAAGCATTACGATCGTATGCTCCAGCATATAATTCTGGATGATTATGGCGACTATAATTTGCAGGCGGTGCTGATGCTATAAATTTTTATCGTTACGATTATTATTATTATTATAATTAAAGTATATTTTTTTAGATATAGATACCTTTAGGAGCATGATATTGTCCTCTACCTTCACCGTATCCTGCACGAGGACCTTGACTAGAAGCAGGTCGGGTTGATCTATCTCTACTCCTACTCACATGACCACCATGATGGGCACCACCAGCATGAGCTGCACCATGATGATGACGCTAAAATTTATTATTATTATGCAATATGCGGGATATTTTTTAAAGGTGATCAACTCTTATGAGACTCCAATATTTCAAAGGATTTGTGGGAGAGGTCCTGGAGACTATTTTGGCAAAATTAGAACCTTGTAGCTCATTTGGAATCTTCTTGCACGCGTAAAATGACTTAAGTATCCTCCCAACATTGTTTTGCTTTGTTTTTCTCAATTTATTCTGGAATAGATTGGAATGTTTCTTCTTTTTTTCTAGAATCCAATGGAGGCAAATGAAAAAAATCAATGTTGGGAAGGTCTCGAGTCATTCTTAGTAATTTTGCGTGTTTAACTCGTTTTTAAAAATCGTGTCCCTGCCCAAAACAACCTTGAATGTCCTTCTGCCAAATGAGCTTAAATGATTGGCATTATGCTCGACAGTGAGTACGATTGGAGACGCATTAGTCAAATGCTTCAGCAGAGAATCATCAGGAAAGTTTCAGTATTTGATCGCTATAAGTAAAGATTGGGTAGAATTCAGGGCTACAGCAGGATGTTGGTGATGTGGTGAATTGGCGATACCTATCCTGATACATGCGTTAGCGGACGCGAGGTAAAGAGCGGATATAAGGAAGGGTTTTAGTGGGTAGTCTCTTTAAAAGGAGTCCCACACTTTCAGGTGGCACTGGGTCGTCTGGGGGTGTAAGTGAATTTCCTCTCCTCTCTGGGAGGTTCTAATTCGCCAACTATCAGAAGTTTTATAAGAATTGATAACGTTTAAAAAGCAGCCTGTATTTTTGAAAATTCCAAAATTTACCATTCGTCTTAAAGTATTCATAGGATGACGTAAAGTCTCACTAATTCGTCTAGCTGGTCGTTTCTTTGGATTTGACGAAGGCGTATGTACGGCACAACATTTAATAAATAAACCCATGAATATAATGAAAGCAATACCCATAAGTAGAACTGCCCACCAATACTCTGTTATCCATTGGGCTACACTTAATAAAGTTTCACGATTCAATAACAGATTCATTAAACGTACAAGTGGACCATCAGCATCGACTGCACGACATTTTAAAAATACATCACAATAACCCTGAAATTTAATTAAGTTTTTAATATGTTTTATTAAGGAGAAAAAAGGCATCGATTCAGTGTCCGAAAAAGTGCCAGTTTCTTGCTTGTTTTCTGAGATAATCAAACATCATAACTAGCGTTAAGTCTGACGTCTCACTGTGCATTCGACAAAGTTTTTCATTTTAGAAAATTTTCACTAAATTCTAAAGTGCAGAGGAAAATGTGGGAGCATGTCAAAATTTTTCTTAACTCGACATGTCTACAGTTTTAAAGATAAAAAATTGAGCTGATGCTTCCCGAAAAAATGCATTTTTTTTCACGTTTTCAATTTTCCAAAAATAGATTTTTCGGGAAGCGCCATTTCAATTTTTTATCTTTAAAATTGTAGACATGGCGAGATAAGAAAATTTTTGAAAACTGTGCCACACGCCGGAAAACTCCGTAGAATGCTGGAGTCAACGCTGGTTACAGCGTTTGAATATCTCAGAAAATAAGCGAGAAATTGATAATTAAAAATTGTAACTTTTGCGGACAAGTGACTGCAGCTCTCCCTTAATTTACCTGGAAATTATCACAGGGTGAACCTGGTCGTAAACTGATACCACCAGGTGGTAGACCAACTTTATCAGCAAATTCACTAGTACTACGACAAATATCTGTACCATTCTGGCATGCTAATTCACATAAACGTCTCTTATCAATATTTGGATGATCTTGTGTTGTTAATGAGCATGCTTGCAAATTCCATTCTAAACAAATTGATCCTGTACAATCACCTTTTATACATAATTGTGTACCATTATTACAACGTGTTTTATCTGGTCGTGGTTTTGGTGTTGGACATTCAGCTGAATCACCATTACATTTTGATGACATTGAACAATCTGATTCTGATTTACAAATTTCATGTGCATAATCTGGTACAAATTGACAAGTTTCTCCACTACAACATGGCCCTTGACTTGGACTATAAAATAATAACATACAAATTAAATTGAAGAATTTAAATATTTTATATTAAAATTATTACCTGCATTGTGTATTAATACGTCGTTTACAACCTTGTGCTGTTTTATTTAAAATACGATCTTCTTCACTCAATGTTCTTGGATAACAACATCTATCTTTACATTCATCATAATCATAGCCACAATCACATTCTTCGCCAGCTTCAACAATTTTATTGCCACAGAAAGCACCTTCAGATTTCGTAAAACAATTACGTTTCTTATTGTCTTCAATAGCATCCAGTACATTTGAAATATTTCCAACACTACAACTGGAGAATTTACTATTATTAGGACGATCACCACTAGTAGCCGATGCGAACATAATAAAATTCCCATTTAAACCACCTGGTCTACATTCCGGTGGATAATCATGCTAAAATCAATAAATATTATAAAATTCATGGAATTTTATTGTAAAATTTTAACAAACTTACAGGTGAACCAAAATTATGACCAATCTCATGGGCTAATGTTAATTGTGAAACTTTCGGTGGTACACGACTATTATAATTAACAAATGTTATAATTCCTGTATTTAATGAACGTTTTGTTGATTGATACATGCCACCTATTGTTTCTGTATATGTTTTATATTTTTCACAGATACCACCAGAAGCACCAGATGCACTAGCTACCCATGCTAAACCTAATGTACCACCAGTAAAATCACGATAAGTAAATACATATGCTAAACAGAAATCTTCATGATTTCCCAATGAATGTATATTTAAAAAATTACTAACATCAATATTTTCAATACAAAATTGATTCATTTCAGTACATGGACGATGGGTACATCGACAAGATGAATCATCATCCACCTATTTACCAAAGAATAATTTAAATTAAACAATTATTTATTAATTAATTATGAAAAACTTTTACTTTGATTCTTTGTACTTCAAATTTAATATTTCGATGTTCACTACGACCATCAAACTTTGTATCACGGTAAATATAATTAACGGCAGTGACATGATGGGCTATCAATGACAGGATTTCTTCACGAACTTTCTCATTGATTTCACTCTCTTTCATTATGTTCGTATGCTACAAAAAAACAACAATTTATAATACATAAATATAATTGTTGCAAAATAATAATTTACTTCTGTAAAGCCTTCTTTTATATGTCGCCAAATCAACGGATCCGTTTGAATATATAACGAACACGTATTTCGATTCTCATCTCGTCTTGTTGCTCTTTTATGTCGTTTATGCTGATCAACATTCGCCTCTTCTGTATATTTATTATATCTATCTTCATAATTATCATTAATGTTATTATCTACAAATTTCTTTAATTTTCGTTTAAATTTCTTTGTTGAATTTGTTATCGTTAGGGGTGGTGGTGGTGATGGTGAAGGTGGTGGATCATCTTCAACGCCAGAATTTTGTATACGATCCATCCATTGAATGATCTCATCATTAATACCACAGCCAGCTGAATGACCTAGAATAAAAATGAAACAATATAAAGACTGTAAAAAATCATTAATTGAACATTTCATGGATTCATAAGGAAACCTTTTCGTTTTTAAACGTGCAAAGGAAAAAAAAGGATAAAAAACAACGTGAAAATTATGACATTATTATTTAAATTTCCATGAATAAAATCAATTATTATTAAAAGCGAATAAAGGCAACTTTCTTGTCTGTGATTATCTTTCCGGTAAATTAAACTTTTTAATTAACACCCGATGACAATATAGAAACAAAATATTTTTTTTAAATGAAAATTCGACATTTTTTTTTTAATTTATTAACGATACCGAAATAAGAAATTAATTTACAATGAACGTTTCAATAGTTTTCTTGTATCCTTTACTGTGAATTACAATGAAAATGAGTTCAATAATTAAGTTTTCCAATTCTTCACTATTCTCTATGTTTAATAGTGCTTCAAAGAAGTCGATTCTCTAGTGAAGCTTTATAACGTTAAATTTATTTCAATATTGTTCATATTTAACAAGCAAAAATAAACGTTTATAAATATAAATAACAATATTTTAAAGTAATAATTTGAATTTTTCAAGGGGAAAAACCTTACATATTCTTGTGCAAATGTTACCGTAATTTCATTGTTAAGCCTTCAACAACAACAACAACAACCGGATATCCGTTATACGTACAATTATTGCAACGTTACTACTTAAATTCTAACATCTTTATTTATCATACAATTTATAAAAAAAAGCGTATTTCTTTTTAATAAAATAAAAATTTAATTTACCTTGTCTTATATGTGCATATGGATCTTCAACGTGATCTTCATGATAAATCACAGAATGGAATGTTCGATTAGGGTGTGTTTTATGTGGAAAATAATGATGAGCCTTCTCAACATAATATGAACCTTTCGGTGACACAATCTTCCCTTCAAAGACACCATCTATTATTGAACCAAATACCGAACTATCTGGTTCACCTATAATCCATATAAATTTATATTAAATCAATAATAAATTAATTAAATTGGTATAAACATAAAGTTTTAAAACTTATATCTATATCGTAGAAAATTTCGAAGAATTTCTATTAATGTTTCCTGTATGTTAAAATAAAGTTTTGAAACAAAAACCTTTTAGTAAATTTTCTAAAGAGAATTTCCACAAAAGATCTTTAGAGATTCAAGTGCTTTGAATTCTTGTTTAAACAGACTGTAAATGTGTAGATGAAGCTAGTTTCTTTTCGATTTTTCACAATACTAACTGATATGTGTTGTTTCATGAAGAATTCTTAAGTTTAAGTGTTTCAAAACTAAAGTCATTCTCAACTTTATTTTTAATAGAATAATAAGAAAATGATTTAAACTGAAGCATCATGCACAGATGAAACTTTAAACAATTCATTTTGATTTTTAAGAGTTGAAAAATGCTTAATTAATAATTAAGCATTTTTAATTTTAAGCAATTAAGCAAATAATTAATTTACTAATACATTTACAGACTTCTGTTATATTTTATCAGTTAACCGCAAATTATAGAAATATTTCTAAATTACGTAAAATTCCTTGAATACTTGCTTGTGCTTTATTATGGATTTCAATTTTTTTCTTACAACTGAAAAACTGTAAAGATTACATCGTAAGCCTGTCGGACGATTCATAAATAGCTAAGACCATCGACAATTTAGGGACGTGTCACGATTAACAATAAGAACCATTTACTAGCAATTTTATATCAGTAAACTAATTCAATATACAGCTCAGACACTTTCGACTACAAATAAGTTGATTTGATGTTACTAAAGTCAAATAATTTTCCAGATTTCTCAATGTTTTGCGTGACATTGCCAGTTCGGTAGATTATTACCGTACCATGCGGATCTAAATAATTTAATATAACTCAAGATTCTATGAGATAATAATAGGATAGATATACAGGATGAAATCGAAATTCATCTAAGCCACGTGTACGGCCAGAAAAACTATGCCGATTTGTGTAAAATATTAGAGGGTCAGTAAGGGAAAAGAGACTGAAAATTTCGCCAACATTCTTAGGACCACTGGAATAGAACCATCTTAAGAATAAATAATTGAAGATGTGACGCAAATAAATTTTAAAAATGAGATCCTACATGGCTCTAGTCGAGAGGCTCCAGGCAAACTTTTAGTCAAAGCGCCTACAGGAAAATTTTGGGAAAATTGTACGACCCAATAAATAGTTTAAGAACCGCTGGTATAAACTTTACTAACACTTTTTAAAATCTGTGAGTCGTTTGAAAATCACTGCTTGATTTTAACCGGAAAAATCCTACAGAAATTCTGTCGACATGTCGCCCAGCAGGATATTTCAACTTTGTCGATTTCAAAACCTTCAAACCGTGATAATTGCTCAGATATTTTTTAAAAAATTCTTCTCAATAAACGAAGAATATTTATCATTGCTATTTATACTACTCAAAGACACACAAGGGGATAAACACAATTTAAATTTATTTACATGTTGGAACAAACAACGAAGAACAAATACGAGATAAAGTAATTTTTTGTTTCGTGAGTACAGATCGGAATAGATACATAGAAATTGATAATCAACTATAAATAAAATAGATAAGAATATGGAAATAAATAAGGTAATATGTTTTCCCACAGGAGAACTTAAAGAATAAATAATTTTCAACAAAAATCTCGGAACACTGACCGTTTCTTATTACTTCGAATTGATTGTATGTTAAAAAAAAGTTATAATCGGATGGATGACTCGTAAATAAACTGATTAATTCGTGGAATTTTACCCAAGTCAGTTATAAATTGTATAAACATTCTAAAAGTATGTAAATTTTTTGAATTTATCAATTTTTTTTTTTCAAATATATCCTTTTTTTATCCAGTTCTTATACGCTCAATTCTGAAAGTTTAGTAAAAAATTGTCGTAATCCATGTAAAGTAAATATAATTAACACTTTAATTATGTGTGTTAATTAATGTATTGTCATTTTAATTCTAAATCATAACACAAACAATACGTTAATGTGCAAAACAATCAGAAATTAGTCAACAACAATTACTTAATTTCCTGTCGACCTAATTTTCTTGAAATTCATACACAAACTGTGTAAATAAACCATCAACTGATGTTAATAAAAATGATGATAATTATAGCAAAAACTGTAAAAATATTGAATGTCTATTTAGAACTTACCGAAAAGATGTCCATGATAAATATGTGAAGTATCAACATCAATTAAACCATTTGATCCATGCACTTGTAATGAATCACTAAAAACATTCAAATCTCGTTTTAAACGTAAATTGAATTCTTTTCCATGTGCACGAAACGACAAATGAACTAAATTGTCTTTAACAACAGATCTTTTAGCTCGCAAATGAGCTCGATGGATGGTTGATTTATCATAGTTGAGTGGTTCATAATGTTTTATATATTCGTTGAGGCGGTTGTATGGGGTTGCTAGAAATCAAACAAAAAAAAACAATGAATTTTTAACAAATAATCAACACATAAATAATTTATAAATATTTAGGAAAATAAAAGCGAATGATACAATAATCAAAAAAATATAACTCTAATAAATAAGATTATCAAATTTTCGATATTATCCCTCCAAAGGTGGCAAATCTTATCAAATATACAACATTAAGCAATGATTGTTTACACATATTAATTCAAGTTTTAAAGACACTACTTAGGCCATGATTAAGATTATAAGGAATTAAGATAAACTTTGAGTAACACCTACAAGTTATTGTTTGTTTTCTTGTTGAATTGTGACACAAAATACAAAGGCCGAATTAAGAGTATAATAGAGTGAAAGCTTGATCTAAAATCAATTTAGTACAGTCTAATTAAATGAAAAATTTAGGTAAATTATAGGTATTATAATAGAGAGACTTGTTTAGCATCTGTCTGAAAAATAAAAGTCTCAAACAGATGTTGTAGTGAAAATACCAAAGATTATTAATGTTTAAAAGTAAAACAAGGTGAAAGAGAAATAGTATAACGGAAAACTATGCCGTTGAAATAATTAAGAAGAAACACATAAAAAATTTCAAATTATACGGTAATTCCACCCTAAACACTTTCCTCTATATTCGTAAATGATGTGGAAGATCAATTAGTCTATGCAACATAAATATTCTATTTTCGAAATTATTAACTCGGAAGATTGAACAATAATAATCTAGGGCTTCACTGATGATAAAAATGCTCCAATAGAACAGAGTATTATTTGTAAAGACGATGAAAAATTGTTGTTTGTGTTCGGTTTCCTAAACATAAATGACTCTTTCTAGTTCTTTGATTCATTTCCTGAAAAGTCTCACTTTATAGTTGCTTATTGTTTGGATAATATATCCTTTGTGAATTTTACATTAAAAGTAATAATCCCTTCTACAATAGTGCTTCATTTTTAGATTCATACTCTTTTCTTATATAAGCCAACAATATACATATATTTAGTAGGATTTTTATGAATTTCAAATAGACAAAACCATGCACGTGACCTAATAAACTCACTACTATTATTATTATTATTATTTTTAGACATATCCCAGTTGATGAATTAGATGAATTCTTCATCTCTTCCTCGCCGTAGGCATTTTTTGATGGTCTTTCATTTAGAAACAGATCTCACAGTAGAAGAATAGATGTAGAATTAGAGATGATCCTAGTTCAACAAAAACTTCAACTACTCAAATACAAACACTGTCAAATTTACAATTTTCCTCAAATTCTCAATAGAAACCCACAATTTATCTTGAACACTGAAACAATAATCGAATCTTCACCATAATCACGATCCTTTACATAGCTTATGTCTTATAAAGGCATAATAGATTCAAAGGGACCAGAACGCCCTAAATCTAAGCTGCTTAGATTCTTTAATTTTTTAGAGATAGTAATAAATTTTTCAATAGACAAGACGCCTAAAATCTGACTGAAAATTTGGATAATCCCAGTTCTAATTTATCTATAAAATAAAGCAATGTTCATACACAAGGAGGATACAATCCCATTATCAGTAATCTGATAATAAAGATATTGAGCATCATAATATTAGCCACTCAGTATTTATTACTGACAAGAGTAAAACTTGAGAGGAAGAGAACCAATCAGGAACTATTCGACTCAATTAACTTGATATTGAATTTATGTCTTTCTAATAAAACTAAAACTTTTTTTCGTTATAATAATAATAATAATAATAATAATAATAATAAAACGTTCATGTATTTTCTATTAGAATGTACAAGTGTCATTATAATTTTATGATACTATCCTACTTTAGTGTTCAAATTTTCTTTTTTATTTTGATTTAATGAAGAGTCTAATCACAAAAAAAAACAGAGTTAGATGACCAATTATGAAGAAAAATTTGCGTTAAGATAGATCGAATAAAATCCCCAAAAGGGATATTATCGAGAACTAGGGCGTGAACACAAGTTGGTTAATTCAGTACGTTTCAGGATTTCCCTAAAATCGATCTAACATTTTATCGGAATAGGACAGAGAGATAGAGTAGGGTTGTTGTTTCAAGTAAGTTAAATTGACTTTGCATTCCATCAAGTCACAACTTTATCAATGTTTGGTTCTTAAAACAACTCAAAAAAAAAATTAAGAAGAAAGTAATTTAAATAAATATACCACTTTTCATAATCATCTCTCTTACTATAATAAAAAGCATATGGAGGAACAGTTGAGACGTCTTGACATAAAATTCTATTAATTGTACGGCTTGAAACATCTGTCGTGCTTCATATTTAGATTCATTAACATCAATAGAAACATTGGAGTGAAATTATGTTAAAATAAAACTACAAATGTACGAGAATTTAAATTATAATAAAACCATTTTATAATCTTTAATGCAACGATAATAATCTGGTTAATTTTTTTTGTTTCTATTCAACACTATAAACTTGTAAATTTGTAGCATTTATTCTCATTCAAGTTCAATAACCCTTATTAAAATGAAAGGTTGACAATATCAACCCCCTTAGTATAAATGAGAGAAACCACTTACGATAATTGTATAAAGTTAGTTATTTTGATTTTCCTTTAGATATACCTACCACACTTGAATCGTTTAATAAATGTATAATAAATAAGATGATAAAAGGAAAGCTAACAAATTAAAATTACTTTGTGGATTATTTAAAATTTGTTATTCTAAGGGAATAATATTAAAGAATTTCGCTTTCCCTCTTGTCTGAAAAGATGGGAATATTAATCTCAGCTAAAATTTATATACAATAAGTTACAAGGTTTAAAATGAAAACTTTGTAATTAATGTAGATACTTAAACTAACTGTTTCTTCTTTCGTTTATTATTATTAAACGAAAAAAAGATAATTAAAAATATAATTTACTTCCTCTATATTCTTATCGTTTTCATTTAAATTACAATGTACAAGTCCGTGCAAATCTTCAATTAATCAAAACCATATAGTGGAATGATATTGCTAATCATTAAAATTTAATGTGACCTCTACAATGATGATTACAATTCAACATTAAATACTGTAAATTAAGGACTATTATCAAAAATTTCGAATGTAGTTGTTAGAAACGTGACACTTATGCTGTTTTAAATCAAGGTTTCGAATCGCTATTTTTTGTTCGGGTTTTCGTTCCGGTTCCATTAAAAAAAATCTATCCGGTTCCGGTTTTCATTCTTGAAAAAATAACGTTTGTTTTCGGTTCAGTTTCAAACGATTATTTTTTAAATTGGAGACCAAATTAGCAAAATTAGAACCTCGTAGCGCATTTCGAAATTGTTCAAAAAAACGATTGTTTTGTACTATGTCGCAATTTTCAAAAGCACACAAATTACCAAGAATGACTCTTAGACCGTCCCAAAAGTGTTTTTTTTTTCGTTTTTCTCCATTGCATTCGTTCGGTTTACGGTTCAGACACAAATGATAGAAAATGATTCCACCCCCTACAAGGGATGAAAACGCCTCTCACACCTCCTTTTGATAGCCCTAGTTTTGATCTCATGTAGTTTCCTTGCAAGTAAGTGTAAAGTGCTCTGAAGTACCCGCGGAAGTACCTATTACTGACACTTTTCGGGGCCAGGGAGGAGAAAAGGAGATAAAAAAAAGAGAGAGTAATATGCTTGAACCGAGGAAAAACTTTTTCGTTTTCGGTTTAGTTCCGGATTTCGTTCCGGTCAAAATTTCGATTTTTTTTTTCCGGCTTACGGTTTCGGTTTAATTTGAAGTCCTGTTTTAAACTTTATTAATTTATAGTCTAATCAATTTTGTAATTTTTTTTATTAAATAATGATGTGAATTTACCACCCGTATTTGAACATTAATAGAACGGATAAAAACAGTAGATCCATTCAAATAATCATTTGAAAAAGTTTAAAATTACCATCTGACTCGTTTCCTGTCTATTTCACATACATGCACATCCCTAGAGGGGGACTAATTTACAGCTTTTCCCCTATGAAGTTTATAAACGATACAAACACAACAATGATAACACCAACTAGACGAGAAGGAAAATTGCACACATACCTACACCATTATACTATACATTTAATTGAATAGTATTTTAACACAATTATTTGTAAATAATAATAGCAATAATAACAATGGAAAAATATATACCTACCTACTAGAAAACAAAACTCACAAAATTCTAAATTTCAGCACAACAGTTTCAATGAAACAAGAAAGATAAAAGCTGAATCGACATGAATTATAAAGAGAAAATGTAGTTATACGAACAAACACCTCCACGGGGACTACCAAGCAACGATGCAAACAGCTAAACAAAAGTTCCCTTGGGATTTGTAGAGCTCTATATCAACGAATATATGGGTAAGTAGATATGATGGCAGTTCTGTTTAATACAAAAAGTTATCTTCCTGCTATTGAAAAAACAATCAACTGTAATGTATTATATTTGAAAGATTTCTAAAATATTGGCATCGGAAGAAGAAAATAAAAGAACGATATACCTACTAGTAGAGCATTCAACGATTTCTACATTTTATAAATTGTAAAATTTGAATTTTTATATAGGACAATTATTCTTCAATTCGTTAGTAACAGCAAACCATTGAATTAATATTATTCCACCTACGCAACAGTTAATCTAATGCATAATAAAAGCTATGTATACTACATGAAAATGAAAGAGACGCAGTGAATTCTAAGAGTATTACAGTAAATTTTAATGCTGTAAAACATGTGTTTCCACCACCAAATAAATACAATTCAAATTTACATTCGACTATGTAATAAATATTTTAAGGCTAGTATTATGGATAACAACCATCATCAAGAATGTAGTCAACATACGTATAATACAAGAAATATTCTCTCAAACTTTTATGATATATGGAATTGTAAAGTGATCGCAACGTACGAATTTTCAACCATTAATTTTCCCTACTACAACCCCAAAAAAATCAATAAAAACTAAAGTTCTACAATACGGCAGCAATCCATTTTTGAATTATACAACTTAACTTCTAAAAACCTTAAACTAACAATAACGATTTTTTTAGGTGATTATCTCCCTTAAAGTCAAGTTAGCTGAATTAAAATAGATTGAGTATATTTGTGAATCGATGAATAGAGAAATGAAAAGGTGATAGAACGTTTAACAGGGGAAGTAATCAAATGGAGTGAAAAATCTATAAAATGTACCCGTACATTGATATAATGCAGTATTATACAGAAAAGTTTCCAACAATAAACTAAAATCTAACCAAGAGAGCCAATTTGGTCAGCAACAGGTCTTTAAATCATAGAAAAATTTTATGTATTTAGAAGAAGAAAAAAATGGAAAAATTCTAAAATACTCAAATTAAATCGATCATATGAATTTATTATTGTTCAAGGCAAAATATATTAATCAAAGCTGTGTCGTGTGTTATCAACGAAATTATTAATTTAACATTTATCCTTGATATTTATTTGTACACCTACTGCAACCAGATTTAACAAATTTTTAATTATTTTCGTGTTACACAATTTTTCATCAAAAAGGTGGAGGAGAAACAACCACCAAATTATTATAATGCTATATAAATTATCAAATACATGGAGAATTGAAAATTCAGTTTTTGGAGCAAATATTTTAGACCAGTGTTTCTAAATCGCTGGTCCGTATACAAAAAAATCCACAAAAAAATCCACGATAAAAGTTTCTAGTCCATAGCAAATGTGAATCCGATTTACATATCTTTTTGTATAGATTGCCGACTCTTAAAAGGCTATAAAACCCCAGTTATCAGCTTGCGATTGGAAAAAGGTTGAGAAACACTGCTCTAAATCGAAGATAAGTTTGTCCGAGACCTTGCATACATATCGGGCGATGATTAAAGTCTAGGCTAACAGTGAAATGTGTCTTGTTTACCAAAACAGATTCTCACTCACTGGCTGATTCATTTAAAATTATAATGAGTCTCTAAAAACAAACTTCTGAAAAATATTATCGAAAGTTTTCAGGGTAAACTTATCAGGAGTTTACAAAACCGGTCAATTAATCCTCAGGTAAGATATAACGTCTTAAAAGCTTCTTTTTGTAGGATTCTCTATAAATAATTAAAATAAACAGTAAGTAAAAATATTCTCATCATATCGATGAAATTAATAAAGTATTCTACAGAAAGATCAGAAATATTCAAAGCTTTTCTATCAGATACCATTTTCCATGTTAAAATTTAATGGATATCACTCAAAATTCTCTAGGGTATATTTAATAACTTTTTCAACCATTTGAACATTGTTATTATAAAATAAATATTCCAACATTTAATATAATAAAGAGTAGAGTTTCTGTAATAATTACACGAAAGACAAAGTTTTATTGAAAATAAATATAAATATAACAATAAATACACAGTTATTGTTTTTGTTTCTTTGTTAGAACATTCAATTAAAAAAAAAATAGAACTAAGGCAGATGTTGGAAACTTTTACAAAATACTTATCGGTTTTTAGTTTGAGAATTAAGTCTTGAAATTACTACTACCGAGGAAACTAACAATAGATTTACTGATACAAAATGCAAGAATATTTATTATCTTGTTTATACAGATGAATTTCAATATCGCTAAATTAGATTAGAACATATTTCTTTTTCCATTAGATAACAAGAAGAAACGACAATGCTTATGGAAATTAGTCGGTTCGCCAATAATCGATTCTACGCATTTTACGTATAAATTATTATAGGGGCACACAACCAATGAAAACCACTGGTTAATATAGATCGATGACCAAAACGGCCGTTAATCGTGTGGATGTAATTATGGATGTGTTGTCGAAACCCCCTCAAAACTCTCTATATGCATGTTGTTGCAATTGTGTATAATACACACAGGCATCTACATATGAATATATGTACATTAATGCTATAAGGGTGGTGAATTTGGTATTCAAACTAGAGGGTCATAAAAATGAACTTTGATTAAAATATGAACACTTAATATCAAAACCATATTCGATATTAATTAGTAAAGTTTGACGTTACACATCCGAATACCATCAACTACTTATATAAATCAAATTAGCAGTGAATTTAACATTGAACCACAAAAAAAATGTATATATAAAAAAAAACACAATATTGTATTGTATCGATCGACATCTGTATGCCCTAAATATGTCTGAAATGTGGAGCATCTATAACAATTCATCGAAACAAAAAAATAAAAATACGGAACCAGAAGAATTATGCGTAATATAATAATACAAAACACAATCAGACGCTACCCAAAATATAAACCTGACTAAACTAACCTAGCTAGATTACAACAACGTACAGAATGAAAGTAGCAAATTGCGAGATAAAGTTGAATTTATAATTTGTAACGCTATAAAATCTCGAATAAAACAAAGAAAAACAAAAAGACAGGTGGAAAGTATTTATTGAAGCGGCATCATTAATTCTGACACGCTCTATTATTTTTTTATTATAAATTTGGTAACACTACCTATTATTAAACAATTGTCTATATTTATGATTTTCTATAATTTCCATTAAAGTACGTAGCATTACATAAGTTTTCATATAAATCACAATCGAACAGTGGAAAGTATTTACCCGGCGCATCCACCATTTTTATACTTAAACTACTACTACTACTACTACAATAAATTTTTTCATCATTAAACTACTGTTTATATAAATTTAACATTAAGTTGTACACACCAACCAGACTTTAGAGATAAGAGTCCTTATTGAAGTAAACTGTAATCAGCTCTACTTTCTTATTCATTCATTCCACCTCCATATCACATACTTTCAACATAAGATTTGACATGATTTAAAAGATAAGAGAGGCCTTTAATTCAAATGAATCATTATAATTATTATAATGATTCATTTGAATTAAAACTGGAAAATGTACTTCAATTTAAAAAAAGATTTCTAACACAGACAGATATCTCGGAAAAAATCTGTGAATTTACACACAGAGCTTTCGCAAACATTTGGGTTATGAATTATTAAAATCGTCACTAAAAAAAAGTGTATGGTGAAAGGTGTGATACTTTTTAATTTACGCTGAAACTCTGAGGATTTACAAACATACCCTTAATTCTATACAATTTTTGAAATATATTAAAACGTTTATTTTTACTTATGTTCAGCAAGTTTCAAATTAGGGAACAATTCAAATTCTTGTGGTACAGTTTTTGGAAAAGATACACAAACATGTATACTTTAACTATATATTTCCCTTGTATTCGCCCTACTCTTTAGTTATAAAGCCCCATATTCCAAACATCCAGTCGAGGTGAAGGTTGTAACAACAAACTGATACAGGACTATATGATAACAAAAAGGACAGAATCGCCTTTATGATAGCACTAATAATAATGGTGGAGTGTCTCAGATTTAGTCACTGTATTTGTGTAAATTTATACGCTACCTTTAATACGGAGTTTCTTCATAAATCTCAAATGATTTTACTTTAATGAAAAACAGACTAGCCGGAATTATGTAATCAAAACAAAAGACATGTAAAGCTTTAATAATAATAAAAAAAAACACTAGACTTGAAGGTATTTTATATAGAAACACCTTCATTAACATAACTTATTAACAAAAGAGAAAAACTTAATTAAGATAAAGTAACTTGAGAACTCTACTAGGTAATAATAGAAGAAGAAAAGGAGGAAAAAAGGAGAATATTGGCCGAGCTCAAGGACTAAGAATTAATGTTGTCAAGGTTTTAAGTTCTTACAATTTATCTCTTGGAAATTCTCAACGTAATCCACAAGTTTTTCTTTTTTTTTTTTGTTCTCGTCAACATCATAATCACCGTACAGATCAAAAAATCATCTATCAATATCAAAGGTTATTATGGCTTAACCTTAGAAATTGATAAGGTCCTAAATATTCGATATACATAGTAGAACTTCTAAATCTGTTGTTAAGCAGGCGAGAAAAAAAAGGGACGATTCATTTGTTGAATCGTGTAGTATTACTGCACAATTACTACAGCTTTATTTAGATATGACTGGAATACAACAATTCCCATTTCTTCCCGTTAAACCCGACTCTATTATTTGAGAGATAGTGGAATTTTCAATTTTTTTGCTTTGTCAATTATAGGATCGATTTCTTACTAAATTTTTAGTGTTACATTTTATGTTCGAAAGTATTTTGGAAGGAATGTTTTAATTAACAACATTTGTATTCGTGTTCATGTAGGAAAAACCATGCGGTAGACAACATTCAAAGAATGTCTGTTCAATTTTCAACAAAAAAATAATCAATTTATGGAAAATTCTAAAATGATATTGTAATAACAAACTGGATTATCAAATAGTAAGCATGTAAACTAGAAACATGTAATTTACTTGGAGATAAAGTCACTGGGAAATTTTCATTATAATTCTATTCTATGGAACATAATTCAATTCTTGGAAAATACATCAATTATAGAAATTTTGTCATTTTTGTAAATCTTCAAGTAATAAAAATATTGAAACATCTATGTGTATAGTGGGTGTATGTTGATTAGAAAATCAATACAACACCGTCGCAGTCTACACTTCTATTGTCTATTTCACATTTCTGAGAATTTCCCACTAAGGGAAAGTGCTAGATAGACAACTTCCTATTAAAATTGATAACTGTAATACTTTCTCGTAACATATGAATAATATCGGAAGTGTTGTTAAGCTGTAACTGCACAAGAAAACGCTGCCAAAAGCACGCCATTTTTTGTTATAATTATAATATTCAACTAATTCTTAGAATCTAGACTTATAGCTATTATCTTAATCTTTCCCTCTCAATTACACGTTTTTTTTATATATATATAAAATTGATAGGTGATTATGATTCATGTGGACTTGCCTTTAAGATGATTTGCATGTAAACTAAATAACCGAAAAGCGGTGCAAAAAAATTACAAAAGAATACAGGATGTCTGATGTTCCAATTGTGCACAAATTTAATATCCTCAGTCATTGTCTTTTCCAAGTTCAGTGCTCTTGCAATACCAATTTAAAATTATAATAAGTGTATTCTCAACTATAAGTGGTATTATTTGAGTTTTCTTGTAATAATATCCGTATTACTAAACGGAAATAATCTTGGATACACTTGGAAATACTGTCAACAATTAAAATTTACAAAAAAACAAATTGTACTTTTTTCTATGCAAAGTAGCCTTCATCGATCAAGGTTCTATGAAACACAACACTTCAATAATAACTTTAATAATAACTTTTTTATGTGTTAATTAAAAAATATGTTTGTTATTAAAAATTAAAAATGTTTCTAAACTCTTATTTTTCAAGTATAAACTCATTCAAGTTGAAATTTCAACTTTCCATTGGCATCTTTTTCAACTCACTTATTACAAATGAACGCTGCAATTCAAGACCATATCTAATTAATGTTGTCATCTTACACTCTGTTGTTAAAAACTACAAAAAAGCTTTCCTTTGAATAATTAATTTAACAACATTTGTATGTAAACAATGTTAAACATATAATACGTTTACAGAATGTTCCTCAAGAAGGTTTCTATTGTAATCGTTGTTGAAATAAATATACATGCAGAAAGAATTTTTTTGTTTAAAAAAAACATCCTGTATATGGTACAATTTCCGTTTTAGAGTAAATATTGATTAACACAGAGAAAATTAATGTTAACATAGGAACCTTCTAAAGTTTTTCGACAAGTTGCTGTCTAATTTCCACGACCGGTTTTACAATTAGACGTATACTAATGTAATTGCCTGAAGGCGTTGAAGTTCTAAGGCGCCAGTCAAATTGAGGTATAGTGAAATTAGTCCAATTTTATCATAAATAAATCCTTCTATTTAATACCAAACAGAACATCAAAGTAATCCTTTATTCGATAAGACAGATATTGATAGTTTTAAGACTGTCTAAATCTTGTCTTAATTTTAGAATATAAGGCAATTAATTCGCTAAAGCAGCTAAATTTTTCAAGACAAAGCGACATTATTCTCTGTATAGAATAAGATTAAGTAAGTAAGCTTGTTATAATTCTAACGTAATTTAACACCCGAAAATATGAGAGCCTTAAATTTGTAAATCCAATTTACACCACAACACTAGGTTTTGATTCCCTCAAAGATAGCAAATAAACGTTACTGACACAAGAATATTCCCCTCATTTACTACAAATCAAAAGGTTGATTCCCAATTGAAAATGTCCACTGAATTTGCCAATTAGAAATCTTACAAATAATAGTAGGATATCCTATAATTACATTAATTTTTGTTGTTTGCGGATGAGTTAAAAGATCAAAACTTAAACTAAAATATACACGCACTGATAATTGTATTGTCCCAGTTTCTGGACAAAACTTGCCATTGTCTTCTACACACAAAGCATTCAAAATATGATTATATTCAACAAAGTGGAAATGATTTGACTATCAAATGATATTTGACGAAACGAAAAAATAATAATAGAAGAACAAAACACAACATCCAAATCCTACAACTGTTTGCAATAACAATAATAATAGTAATTCATATTCAAATACTACTAATTGTAAACTGTATTATAATATATTGATATTGAATTGCAACAATAAAATAGATAAATTATTGCAATAACTAGCTGAATTTTTAATTAGTGTAAAGATGTTAATTAAATAAAAGTGGTAGTTGCAAATTTCAAATAGATGATTGCATTGAAAAGGAAGGATTTGAAAATCAATAGTTGTAATTGTACTCTGTTTGGAATTTAACGAAAATCTAATAATATTTGATCCAATCAACAGCAGTCTGTCTGTTTATAGAAGAATAGAAAAGTGGTGATTTGAAATGAGCTAACTGTTATGAACAAAGACTATTAAATACACATGCTGTAAAGTCACAATAAAACGTTAATAATTTTTCATTTATCAAAAATAAAAATAGATGGTAAGAAACTATAATAGCAACAATAAAATTAAATTGATATTTTTGACAATAACAATATTTCATCAACAATATGACACCGCATTTCCTTTTGTTACTGGCTTTTGTCAATAATTTTCAATAGAGACGTTCAGGAATCGCATATAGTCTGTGAATAGGTAAATGTACAATTCTAAGCGAATTATAAAGAGATTGTTGTCTAGACGTATAAACTCCATATTTTAAAGTTTCAGCGGTTGAAGCTTTCGACATTGTACACTCCACAAAACAATAAAAGACAGTATCAGAAAAAAAATACGATTCAATATCGCGTACACTGCAACTATATTATTTTTCTCGTCTAGATTCACTATTTTTTCTTATTATGAAAATAAAATAACCATAACCAGCCGTGTTTTTCGAGTGGAAGTCGCCGAGAAATCTCCCTATCTTTTACCCAAAAAAAAAACAACAACCAAAACATTGGAGATAATTCATACCATTTCAATTCCAAATTTTCTCCATTGTATCACTTTTAAACGCTTAAAGATTCATATCAATTTGGTGTCTTTATTTGCTTTGTTAGTAAGATAAAACTGTACCGAAAATCTTATCAATAACAATTTAATTGTGGCTTATCTAATGATCCGATGATGATTCGATTCGGAGAAATATTGTTGTAGCTTCTTTTTCTCTCATGAGAACTATAGGAGAATATCGATGATATAAATCAAACTTGTATAAAATTTTCAACAATAACATCAATTTTCTACCTTTACAACTGACATGAAAATAATTCGGTATTGTTTCTGTTATCGACATTCACCATTTGTTGTTAATGGAAACATAAAAAATGTGGATTATTTTGATAATTCTAAAAACAATACAATCAAAATATTGTTTATTACCTATTGTTGATTATTGGTAAAAATAACTGAAATTACTTTCAACGGTTGAATGAATTAAAGAATGAAGTAATAATAGTAATAAAAATAAATAAGAAAAAGTATATTTATTGTTGTCATTTATTAATTTCATCAAGAATTTAAGAACTAATTAGAATCGACCACAATATAGATAAAAACATCCTTTTTAATTCTATAAATTCCACTTCTATTTTTAATTTTTAATTATTAAACAACCACATAATTTTATTAACAATGGGTAAGTAAATTATCAGATTGAAAACAATCGTAAAACGAATTTTATGTTCAATTGAAAAATTTACGATTTACCGAAACTTTATACACCTATCATTATAAAATCGTGTTTTGTTTTAACGTTAAAAAACAATTTTTAAACAAAACCTAGAGCAATTCTGTTAGAAATAGACTTGATTATTATTAATCTGCTATAAAAACAAGCAGACAACAACCAAACAAAGCAATATAAAAATTAGATGACTCATTTCTGATCACTGATCAGTGTCAAATGTTAAAAAAATGTAACAAGATAAAAATCTCGTGTTCCACAATTGTGTTTCAGTTTCGCTTTAAGGTCAAATTTCTCAAATCTCAATTGATTCATTCTGGTCTCCAATGTTTACAATACGAAGTGATCCATTTTACTTGATACCTTTCAGTGCTTTTCAATTATGGCAAATTGTATCGAATTAAAGACGTGAAGATACAACAAAATCAATCCCTTGTCAACTTTCGACATATTTACATAAAATAACATCTGAAATACGACAAAAAAACATCTTATTTTTTAAAACAAGCAACGGATCAAAGAACACAAAAATTGAAAGCTCCAATGTTGAGGAAAATATTGTAAAGTTGAAGTTTTTGATACGATGAGCAGAATCTTTGTGTATTAGATCGGTGTTTAGTGATCCACAGACTACATATGAAAAAACAGCAATTATATTATTTGTTTAAGGGGTGAAACATTCACCCTTCATCACAAAAATAACTTGAAACATTCTTCCAGGCTCGACAGAAAATACGCCGAAGGAAAAATTTTATAGCAAGCGATTCAAAAAAAAAATCAAGGATTTGTAGGAGATCATCTGGAGACCGTTTTAGCAAACTTAGAACCTCGTAGCTTATTTGTAAGTAGGTCAAAAAACGCTCGTTTTGAGCAGGACTGCGATTGTCAAAAACGAACTAAACATGCAAAATGACTAACAATAAAAATGACTCGAAGACCCTGCTAATACTCATTTTTTGGTTTTTCTCCATTGCATTCTAGAAAGAAAAAAAACGAGAAATATTCCTATCTATTCCAGAATAAAGTGGAGGAAAACGAAAGATCAATGCTGCAAAGATCCTTGAGTCATTCTAAGTCGTTTTGCGTGTTTAGTTTTTTGACCAACTTCCAAATGAGCTACGAGGTTCTAATTTTGGTAAGATATTGTCTAGGGACTCTTCTACAATCGTTTTCGTCCGACATGAATAATCCTTTATTAATCCGATGGAATTCTAGTAAAATTAGGATAGATTAAAATTAATTTTATAATGTATTTTGAGAGCAGGATGTGGCAAAATTTCTATTCCATTTTCTTAATCCCAAATCACTCGTTAGATGCAAAAATACACTTTAATATTATATAACTTGAGGAAAGGTACTAGAAAATCGGAAATACCGGCTCGTAAACATTTTACGAGACTTTAGAGTGATGTACTTCCTTCTCAAACTGGTCAATAGGTCATTACCCTGATATAGCACATCAAACATAAAGATAACAGCAAAATAGAAAAAAGAAATACATTGACATTACAAAACATCAAATTTTACTGAATTACTACAAATCGTTGAAATAGATTGTATTAAAAGATATCTTACTCCAATTTCTCAACGATATCAATGTCTAAAACTGTCATGTTTTTTTTTCATGCTTCTGTTCTGTAGACACCTCTGTACAAATTCAAATGAGATTCTGGGAATTGTCCAATTTGGCTTGTAAAAACGAAAATTTAATGTTCATTTAATATAAAAACAACAAAAGAATGAAAGAAATGAACCAGAGAACAGGTAGTCTACTGTTCATTCTCATTGTTATTTTAATACCTATACGCTATTTATTTTTTGGTATCTATTTTTTTGCTTTTATGATTGTATCTCATTATTCCCAGTCAAGGTTGTACGTTCTTTTTTTTTTGCATGTTTGTGAGTGACTCATACAAATACAGGAACTCCTCATGTCAGTGGCCTTATAAACTATAGTAGATAGGGATATAGAGCTCAGCTGGGCTTTGTTATTGCCTATTTATAAAAATTTTAAAGTAAAATCCCTTATTCAATATGAAGAAATTGGAGTCTTCAATATGGGAATAGGTTTGCAGATTATCCATATATTTAAATATTAAGATCAAAGGGGAAGATTTTCGGTATTATTACCCATATTTGTGAGATATTGAAGTCTGTTTTGTAATTAACGGTGATTATTATAGAATTTTTAGATTTCTTTAGATCCTCTCTTTTTTGTTGTAATCGTTACGAAAATGTGACTAATTGCAATCGTTGATTTGTCTATTGCCTAATAATGGGCAATAAATCAGAAACAAGCCGATTTAATTATTATTAAATGAAATGGAAATGTTAGTTGACGCTTTCCATAAAATTCAATTTGAAAATCTATTCGTTGAGAGAGCTTAATTGGGAAGCTTTATATTTTAAATGGTAGCAATAAGAAGAAAAAAAAACAATAATAAAAACAACAATTAACTACAATTCAACAATAATTAAACCGATACAAATCAACAATTGCAAATTAGAGAATTTGTTCATATTCGAAAATAACGGTAGTTTGGTGACTAATTTGTGCGAGTTGAAACCAGATTTTCTTGAGGAAATCGAATAAATTCGAGTTATTTTGATTGGGAATAGAATTACACAGCTAAAAAATTATGAAAGGAACAATTTAAATTTCAACCAGCAGAAAAAAATCAATGATGTATTTATGTGGGTACGTTTTCACTATAAATGGCCAGTGTTGAATACAAGATTTGTTATGGTTTAAATCGAATAAGGGGTAGATTTTAGAAAAATTGTAACAATTAAAAGCTGTATCTATGTTTACAAACAATTTTTTTCCCTTCGATATTTGTATGCTGTTGGTGGTGGTGGTGGTTTTAACGGATATTTTGTTAAAAAACGAAATACTTACCACATTCAATTTGAGGCAATAATGGCAAAATTAAAAATATTAAACAAACACAATCACTGTACATTGTTTGATATAGGATCTTCCGGTGATTTCGTTTTAAAATATAGAGAAAATAACCCCAACAAACACCACAAAAACACACCCAAAAAAACCACCACTAAGCCATTCCTATATAAATTCACCTTCTAGTATACAGCTGACTTGTCTCTCTGTTGGTATACACACAAACACGATGGACCTTTGTCTTAATCGACTGCGACGCATGCGTTTGCCTTTTATTGTTATTATTATTATTACTATTATTATCAATCTTATTATTATTTATTATTTAATTTAATTTTAAATTAATTTCTATTATTTAAAAATTAAATAAATGATAAATTTTCGATTAATAAATAATTTAATTAATGTTATTAAATATATTGATTTAGAACGTATCGTCGTCAGTCTCTGTTATAACAACACAACTTTAAGCAATAAGTGACGACTTGTCATTTGAACGTTTTTAAAACGCATGTCGTTGCTTAATTCGTATTGTTACAGCAGCATCGTCGTGCGTCGATTGACTGAATTTCCAAAATTCATATTTGGATTGGATAAACAAATCGAAAACACCGACATCTATGTGCGAGTAGCTGAACTATTTAAATTTAACAAATTAGAATAATAGGTTCGTTCCAACCCACAAGATTTTTATTCAACCCAAGTAGTGATGTGTGTGTATAATACAGTTGTAAAATACAGCTGTATAATACCATAAATATCGTATGTATTACAGGTTTAATATCGAGTTTAATACAGCATTGAAAAATTAAAGCTGTGTTGATAAAAAATTTACCCCTTTGACAACTACACGAAAGTGAACTCAAAACAGAAAATGTAAATTTGTATTTTTTTCTTATTTTAAGATGAAATATGTATCAACATTTTATTCGCTTGTGTCTGTGTCTGATCAGCAATCAGCTGAAAAAATATGGTTATGTCTTTGACAGCTACACATCTTTACGTATTTAACAGCTACGCAAAAGTAAAATCAAATTGAAAAATAAGAATTTGTATTTTTTCCGAATTTTAATCTTGAATATCAATATTTTAGCCTGAGGGGTATAAATTGTGAATGATCAAACTTAACAATTAGGTTATCATATACAATTTTCTTAAATTTCTAAATTTCTACCGTTTAAAAATCCAACTAGAATTTTTTTTTACTTACCCTTTTAATTAGTGACAGCCTCATAGTCAGGTGGGGGGTAGGGGGCGCTTGTCCCTCCGCCCTTTTACAGTTACTAGATATATACAGTACCGCAATATCCGCCATTTTGGAGAAAAATTTATGGGGACATTTGAATTTTAAACTATAAGTTGGTAACATTGAGAAGTAAAATTTTAAAATCAAGATACCTGACTCCATGACAGATTTTTAAATACAACCAAGTACGACACTCAGGCTGTCAGCGCACACATAAATACCGCCATATTGGTGCAAAAATTTGCTTTCTCTCTCTAACACATTGGCCCATAGAATTGCGGTACTGTGTATATTTAGTGACTGTACGCCCTTTAAATATTGCGTCCCTGTGCTTATAAAGACGTTAATCAATTTTTTTATTTTTTTTTTTAATTATACTTGCAAATTAAATTTTGTCCCTCCCACCCTAAAATGATACCTACGCCACTACTTAGAGGTGTAATAAAGAGTTACTATACTATACAACCTAATAAGATCAGAATTACGTCATCATCATCACAAAGTTATTTTTATGTCGCATGCTTGTGTAAAAATTTGGTTGTATTTTTGTATCACCTTTATGCCATACTCATATCATTATGATCTCTGCTGATGTCCAATGCACATCATTGTTATGTCATACTTGTTACGTCAGCATTTTACATCCCTAAGTGTGAAACAATGACTGATTTATGACTCTTATATGACCCAATTCTTACATATAACGCATTACATTGTTTGATGTCACAATTATATCAAAGTGTCCACTGGGATAGCAGATTAATGATCAGTTATCTGCTAACAATGAACGTATAGTGTAACTCTGATTGCTTAATGTGATATGCAATATACTTGGTGCCTGTTCTCGCCAATTTTAGAATAAAATATGGCAGGAAATACCGTTGTGAAACAGTATAATATACACTTATTGTACAAAAAAATAAAATACCGTAAATTAACATCACTAACAAACGCCCAACAAGCGCACCGTATCTAAGGACACAAGCATAAGGGTCTGAAAATCCGGTCCTAAGTTATGACAAAACTGTAGATCCGAAGTCTAGTAATAAAGTTAGCACTGTGAGTTAGCTGTATTTAATACCAACCTTAATTATATTAGGTTATAGTGTTATTTCTAGGGAATTTTTACAAGTATGAATTGGTGTCGTTTTCAAATGTAAAATTCTGTTTATATTTCACCGGACAAAAACCCAACAAATCAACAATCGTTATTTTATTAGAAAAGCCGAATAAAAATCATACAAAAGAAAATTAGAAAAATGTTAATAAATAAACGAATTATTCCTTCTTTTTATAGACTGGCGTACGAATTCCCATCAAGTTACACAAATCATTCCGTATCGGTCGTAATTCTTCAACTGAATTCTCCCAATTGACATTGCTTAAAATTTGCATAATTTCATCTAAATTCTCAATTTTTATATTAGCTGTATCACCATAAACTAAAAGTGCTTCATATAGAATAGATGCTGTAGATCGACGTACATACGGTTGACGGTGGCATAAGAAAATACTGAGTTGAACCAGAGCCGATTCACATGAATTATTCTTAATCTAGAATCAAATTATTATTATTTTTAATTAACAAAAAAAAAAATAATTACTTGGACATATTGCGAGAAAACATTGATGCCATCGATTAATTTATAAATATTTCCACAACCGGCTATCTCTTGTGTGACTAATTTCAAAATTTTTATTGGAAAATCATTATCTGGATTATCGATTACACAACGAATACAACCGGAACTAAATATTTTATCGAGAAATTTCAATATTGGTATTGTAACACGATCAATTTTTTGATAATCGATAAATATCTGATAGATTACATCGCATAATCGTTGAATTTCATCTGAACCGTTGGTTTTTTCTATTGTAGTAAGATAATTAAAGAAAGCCGAACTGCAATTTTTAACTAAAGTTTCAGTTAAACCACCAATACTACAAATTATCCCCAACATAACATTGTAAGTATACGGTTGAAATCGGAGTAATTCAACGAATTTTGGGAATGTATCAGCAGCTGAATTCCAATTTAACGTATCTAATTCATCTTTAACGAAAATTTCTATTAATTGCTCATAATGTGGAATATTCGGAATTGTAGTTTCACTACAAGATATTTTATTGATTAATTAATTAATTAGATTTAGTTTAGAAAAAATCGAATACTTATGAAGGAATCCGTAGAAGACTTTAGCGGCAAGGGCGCGAGTTCTATCAATCTTCTCCACAGCTTGTTGTGCAACACCTGACATAATCTTCTCCATCAAATCACAAGAGATAATATCCGATTTTCTTTCAACAACTTCAACAGTGATCGATTGTAGACCTAACATAGAAGCTTCACGTACCCACGCACCGATATCACCTTTTGATCTATCTTGTGTATAATCTTGAAGTCCAATCAAAAATGTATTGTAGATTTTCATTATAATTTCTATATTGAAAATATTTCCAATTTCATTTGAAATTGTTTTACATAGATCGGTTAATGCTTTTATTGAATCACGACGACCTTTTGCCCATTTTTCCGTATGTGATGTTATCTTTGCTGATTCAATTAGAGCATCGACAATTTTTCCTAGATTTGTTTTTAGAATGAATTCAGGTAGAGCACCAAGTGCTAACGAATAACCCATACGGACGTCTTCAGAATTCGTTGATAATAATTCATGGATATAATTACGAACAATTTGATCACGTTTAATTTGTTGATTTTGATAATATTCGGATAGTAGAGCAGGTAGAGCTTTTACTGCAGCTTTTTGAATGTTTGGAACATTATAAGAAATACATTCGTTAATTAAATGTAACCAATCATCTGAAATCGTGTAAATTAGTGTTACTTTTCAAGATTATATAATTATTCTTACCAATAATAGGCGAATTGTGGAAATTGAAATGAGCCAATGAACATTTCTCGATGAAATCACAACACGCTTGTCGTGTTAATTCACCACCAGTTCCACGAAAATAGAATTTTGTACGGAATAATTGGATCAAATTTTTAACAGATTCAACTAATTCGTCACCAATAATCGTTTCAATTGTTCTATTATCGAGTTGTGATAAAGCGTAAAGAATTTCTCCAATTGCTAATACAGAACCATGTCGACTATTCATATCGATACAAATCGCTTTATCGAAGAATGACGGTAGGACTTTTTCTACCATATACTGAGGTGCCTAATTTTGAAAAATCATTTAAAATTTTAAAGGGTATAACCGTATAAGCATTGGAAATTAGCCCCTAAAGATTTTTCCTACTTTAAAATAGTTTAATATAACAGCACACATTATAGCGAGTTGTATACTATACTTTATCTATGACTTATTTTTAAGTGTACAAGAATCGATCAGCCATATGGATTTTCAAAAATCTGGGGGCAAATTTCATGTGTTTATTCGGCTATACTCTTGATTTAAAATAAAATAAAATGCAAAGATTACCAATGGTGTTAGATTATTTAAACTTTTCGCTGTTAATTCACGAATCACTAAATCCCAATGTTCCACTTTACGAGTCAATAAATGATCAATTAACGGTACTGTATATTCGTCGAATTGTGCAATAAAAGTACTAATATTCAAATAAGCATTACTGCGTATATTAACAGCAAAGAAATCGGCAACTGTTAATATTTCAATACCATGAGGAAAACTACCTTGTCGACCGACATTCTCTTGGAATGCAGCCGAAGCAGCTCGTCGACAATTTATCTACAAAATAATTAAAAAATTTTTGAATAATTATATTACAAATAAATTCAAATGCAATACCTCACGATCGAAACATGTAACTATCAATAAAGTTGCAGAAATTTCATTAACAAATGGTTGAAGATCATGTGTTTCATAGGCTCGTGCAAATGACCAACAAACATAACAAGCAGCATCGCGTACATGTGAACCGACTGAAAATGATGGTCTTGGTTCATCATAAACTAAAGCTTTCAATATAACAGGAACAACTTCTGGTAAACGTTTAGGTAATAATAGACCACGACGGCCTAATTCGGCTAAAGCTAAACAACCACCATGCCAAGCACTATCACCTTCTCGTGGTGTGAATAATTCTAAAACTGAACCAACCACATCATCAGCTAGATCTTTTGGTAATCGTCCAGTAACTCGACCAATTCCTTTAGCAGCTGACCATCGAACAATTCCAACAGGACTTCGTAAACCTTGCACTAATTGATCGATAACTTCTTCAATTTCATCTGGTACTTCTATATTATCATCATCATCATTCACAGTTTCTTCATTTGTTGTTGTTGTTGAAATTGTGTTAGTTACATCACCACCACTTAAATTCGATGCTAACAATCGATTACCACGTTTATAACGCCAAGCAGCAACTCGAGGTGGCAAGAAGGTTAAACCTAAATTATCGGCATGTTAATTGTTGGATATTAAGGCATTTACAGACATTGCGAGACGTGCGCCGCACACATGATCGGGCCGATCCATTGAGCCGAATTCTGGCTCATCCTCGCACGTGTGTAGAGCTCGCCACGCTACGAACATGCAGGTACACACATAGAGAGGCAGTGCGATGCACGCGTCGCAACATCTGTATGTACATGCCTTTAACAACACAAATTTACCAATCCTTTGAATTATTTTATAGAAGAGCTTTTGAACAATTGGACCGTCATTGTTGCTTTTATTATCGTTTTTCTCATTAACAACTCGATGTAGTAATTTTTGGGCGTGTGGTAATAAATCTTCTCTTTTACCATGCTTGAAAATCATAGAAATCGAAGATAAGACACCATCTTTAACGTAAGTTTTACTGTTTTCTGATAAGCCTAAATTGAGCGCCCAATCTAGATACGATTCTAAATGCACCACCTTTACATCGTTCCTGTAATTTTATTAAATAAAAAACATATTTTTTTGAAATATTTTTATATAGAGAACCTGTTGAGGAATTTTGCTGATAAATAAGTAGCACCATCTCTACATTTATCCGGTTGAACAACGTATGTTTTGATAATTTCTAAAACTCTACTCATAATCGATTGGTCATTTCTATCAGCATCAAATCGGGACAAATCGAACGGTATCATTACAATTATAGATAGCCACAATAGTAGAATATATCTAGTTGTCCAACTATCAGCATCGTTACTATCTTGAGCTTCTAATAGTTTTAATACTGGTTCAAAGTCTGCAACCTAAAATTTGATTGAATTTTACAATTTAGACAATTTTCAGCTTATGATTCTTATAATCACCTCGTGTGGGAGATGACGAACTATAACTTTATATCCTCGAACATTCACAATGACAAACATATAATTGAAAAGGCAATGTTTTAATTCCACTGGACTACCATCATCTCTTATAATTGTGATGATTTTCTCCAAAATCTCATCAAGATTTTTATCCAACAGATGTGGTTGTTCTTTATATTGATTGAAAATGAATAGGAAACGTTCATATGCTCTTTCTTGTTGTCGTAGATTTGTGTAGATGCTTTTTAAATTGTCGATTATTTCACAAACTTCATTAAATTCAGTGAACGCTTCTAAGGCACAAGCTAAACCATAAGGTTCTTCAGTTTCCATTGGTGTCGTATCATGGGAAGACATTTCAAATAAATTTTCCACAAATTCACAATTTTTGTTTCACCGTAAATGATAAATTAATTTGATAAGAATGTGACATTTAAATTTTAGGTTAACTACAATGTTGCCAGACTATCTACGTTGTAATTGTCAACAATGATCAAGAGATGTCGCTAATAGTAGTTCAAGTTGCAAATTGCGGGAAACTCGAAATTGTCTTTTAAAATAATCTTTGGGTAAGAGTAGATCTTTTAGGTTTCAACCAATTTTTACCCGCTATTTGGCGATTTTTTAAGTCAAAATTCACAACTTAGGATCCTAATTACCTAAATGATCTTGTCAAATACATTTCTGGGTTTTTCAAACCGTACAGGACCTAAAAAACTCCTAGAAGTAAACAGGAGACAATTAAAGCCATGTACAGGGTGTCTCATTTTCGACGGTATTTGAGGCTATCTCCTTTGAGGAATAATGATCCAAAATAACTGATAGCACATTCTCGTACTACTTTTTGTAATATTGATAGAAAACAAAAGATTTGTCTTAATTTTTGCAGATTTAGCTCCAGACAGAGCCGGCACTAGCGGGTCTAGTGCTCTGGGCAAGAGCTTTTGGACGCCTTCCTTGTAATGGCAATGACGTCGGTTCAGTTATTAAAAATAAATTTGCGGTCTCCTAACCAGTTGGGGGAACTGGTTAGGGGGGGACTGTCCACTAAAGCCGCCACTGGCTCCAGACAGCTTCTTGATCGCTTTTTGGAATGAAATTTTCAGTAAAGCAGATGACCTGGAATGACGTGCTATGCACGTCAACTGTTATGTATGCAAAATTCCAATATGACGCCTGAACACGTCGCCATTTGTAATAGATTTATTATACTGCCTTCAGGACCGTAGTGAGATGGGGGCCGTTTTTTCGAAGGTAACTTTTAAAGTAGCAATCAGGGGTGTCCCTGAAATTTTCGCCCGTAGTATGTAAGAGACGTTTCAATCAGGAAAAGAAACGACATTTTTTCATAAAATTATTATGAACAATAAAAAGCCCAATAGGACTTAATAGTAGAAAAAATGGTCAATTTCGGCCACCCCAAAGGTTTGGCCGCCCGTATTTCTTCTACACCTTGCATACATGGTTAGGACGCTTTGATGACAGGGGGCATGTTTTAACTGAATTTTGTTCTTGAGTTTAAAAAAAGACAAAACTGAGGCACATTCAGCCTGTTTTTGTAGTCTTAACTCATCAGTCTTTATAGCGAAAAGGAGATACATTTAGGTCCAGTTTGTCTTCCTCTATGTAAGCTCGCCTTAGTAAAACCTTGGCTTATATCGAACCAATAGTAGGTTCACACATTTTTTGTTCCATAGAAAGATTTCCACATAAATGTCTGTAAATACATATTAAGGTAGATTTAAGGCAAGGTCTTGCTAAGGCGAGCTTAAGTAAAGGAAGGAAAACAAGGTTTTAGAGGACTTTTATTTATTAGAAGCCCTTGAAATCAACATTTTAGTAAAAGTAAATCAAAATGTTTATATCTTTGATATGAAAGAAGGCCTTGCTGGATGATTTTGCACAAGACGCCACAAAATATAACACTGATCCGGGTTACAAACGATCGGTTTCATCAACCTGAATTACAAAAATAGCTGTCTCCCTATTTGGAAAGTGGTATTCCATTGGCGGTACTAGTGGCGGCCGATCGGGCAATTAACCGGCTGGCCAGTCCGGCCCTGGCCAGGTCTACTGATTAAAATCGTCTGTCCTCTCCTTATACCTAATTAATTAAAGCAAAAAGTCAAAATCACTTCTCAGTTATTATAAAACAGGGTCTAGTTTTCTTTTTCTTTTTTTTTGATTGAAACAAAAACAACCGTAAGAGGAATTAATTTGCGATTCAATTGTACTCCAACGATTAAAAACACCTATTAATATTAATCTTAACGCATTACTAAGCAAATAAACAAATAAATAAAGAATTAAATAACGTTATGTTTACATTGAAATCAGTAATACGATCGTATAATATTTTCTAATGGACTAGTTGACATTGGCCATGAAAATTTCTAACATACACATATTGAATTTATAATAATGTAAACGACCTTATCAAGATCATTTTCGACATTTTTTATATGTATGCATTTATATACCTATAGAACTGATTTAAGATATAATTGGAAATACAATAAATTTTCAGAATTGTCGTTGAATCAAAAAATATACAGACAAGATTAATTAGAGGAAAACATAAGTTTTAAGTAATATGCAATAAAAATGTCGTTTACATCATTCACAATTAAAATCACTACTATTATTATTCTTTTTTTTGCAATTTTTCTACATGAATATTCATTTTTTGTAAGATGTAATCTTTGAAAATTGTTCATCAGTCATTATGTAAAATTCTTTCTAAATCGGGCATGTCAAACTAGGAATGTCCCAAGGCGGCCTTACGACTACATTTTTCTTGTCATAAAGCCCATAAGGGCATAACTAATTGAAGTCATATTTTGCAAAATGCTATCCCAGCCTACAATAAATTATTATTTTAATGTAACATGCAAATATCAAGGAAGTCGTTTCTAATAACGATTACAATTTTGATGGGCAAAAGCGATTGAATAACCTCTGAACAAGACATAAAACGATTAGAATTGAAATTAACCTTCTGAAATTTGTACTAAATATACATTTTTGACCCTCCACAATTACCTTTATGCATAAATAAGGTCATAATGATTGAAATGTTACACCTCTTATCCATATTTAGCTAATATCCTCGATAATCTATTCCTGTTGGTGATTTATTATACTGTTCATGTAGTGTGGTTTGGTCAACTTGACTTTCATGTAAGTAAAAGATTATTTTAAATATTATATTGGGAAATATGGGAAGATGAGACAAATTTGCAACAAAATCTTTAAAGTGCTTCATGTTTGAAGTTGAAAGCTTAAGGTTGAACCTGTGTTGGGATAGATTTGCGTTTATTACGCTTCTCAAACGTTAGATGGTGCTTGCCCCACAACGTCTTTTATACATCTATTTATGCATTTTTAGTTTATTGTGGATTTTATAAATTAAAATTGTAAGATGCATTGTTTTTTTGCGAATTGTACACTTAGTTTCAAGCGTATATTAACATTAAATATCTAGATTCACGTCTACATTTCGGCTTTTTTATTTTTTGGTGAAAAAGGGAAAAATTCAGCGTCATCCAAAAAAACTCAAGCTTGGATGTGATAAGAAAGTTTAATAATTTAATACTAAGCTTTGGTAACTTTATCAAGATTTTGGAATCTCGAGGTTTTTTTTTCAATACAGTAGAGTTCAACCTTAAGTATGGCTTATTTTAAATATTATAGTGGAAAATATTTACACTTCTCATACTTTATTTCTCATTGTTTTCCGCTTTTATGGGCGAATAGGAGTGCGCAAGATGAGACAAATTCACAACAAAATCTTTAAAGTGCTTCATGTTTGAAGTTGAAAGTTTAAGGTAGAACCTGTGTTGAGATAGATCTGCGGTTATTACGCTTCTCAAACGTTAGATGGCGCTTGCTCCACAACGTATTTTATACATATATTTATGCATATTATGGATTTTATAAATTAAAATTGTAAAATGCGTTTTTTTGCGAATCGTACACTTGGTTGCAAGCGTATATTAACATTAAATATCTACATTTATGTCGACATTTTGGCTTTTTTATTTTTTGGTGCAAAAAGGCGAAATTCAGCGTCATCTAAAAAAAATCAGGAGCTAAATAGAAAAAGCTTGGATGTGATAGAAAAGTTTAAAGAAGATCTGGTATAAAGTTTTCCAGATAAAAAATTAAATAGTACAAAAACATTTTTTCGTGAAATTCCTACCAAATTATTTTTAAATTTGGTATAAGTAAAGTAAAGCTTAGACTAATACTAAGCTTTGGTAACTTTATCAAGATTTTGGAATCTCGAGTGTTTTTTTCAATACAGTAGAGTTCAACCTTAAGCATGGTTTATTTTAAATATTATATTGGAAAATATTTACACTTCGCATACTTTATTTCTCATTGTTTTCTGCTTTTATGCGCGAATAGGAGTGCACAAGATGGGACAAATTTACAACAAAATCTTTAAAGTGCTTCATGTTTGTAGTTGAAAGTTTAAGTACACATTTTGAACATTCTCATGAGTTTTCCACGTGTATTACTCAACACTTAAAAATTATTTATAGGTATAGAATAAAAATATATCTTTCTACTGTATACGTCACCAGTCAAAGTTTGTAAAGGAGTTTTATTCGCTTAAGGTCCAACTTCAGTCATTCAAGATTGAGAAACACCCGGAACCGCACTCATTAGATGGCGCTTGTTCCACCACGTCTTTTATATCTATATTTTTATCGACATTTACAGATTGCTTTATTTTCTTTGAGAGCAATATGGCGGAATTTATAAATTAAAATTTTAATAGTAATAAAATGTGTTAATTAGCGAAAAAACTGATTTTGATGGCCAATAATTTCGTGTATGTTACTTCTCATGGCTGATTCTATACAATACAAACTTGCTTTCCAGCATATATGATCGTTTACGCTTATTTCGATTTTTCAGCTCTTTTATTTTGTGGTGTAAAAGTTTATAAGTCTCATTCATCCACAAAAATTCAGAAGCTACATAAAACCAACTCGGATATGATAAAAAAGTTTAAACAAAATCTGTCGACTCATTTTCGGGATAAAAAATAAAATAGTGCAAAAAATATGGTTTTTTCGCTTTTTTTCAAAAACTAACCGACAGATTTGCTTAAAATTTGGTATAAGCAATACTTAAACTAATACTGAGCTCAGGTAATTTTTTCAAAATTTTTGAATATTACGTTTAGATTTGGATCCATTGAACTTCGACCTTAAATCATCCCATGTCTTATAATTTTCAAGTTTTTCTGTAAATGGTAATTGATTATTGGAAAATTCACTTGTAATTTTGTTATGTTACCATGGAAGATTTCTGTAATCGAAATGTTTTCTTTACAATTTATTTCTTGAAAAAAAGAAACCGTAATAAACATGTTGTTACGGAACTTTTTAAATAACAACCATCGATTCAGTTACAGAGAAATGATGTTTTTTATAAAGAATATTCACGTGGAAATAAGGCTAATCATATTAATTGGAATAAATTGTTATAAAAATGTGGTGTTTGTTGTTATTTCCAATAATTTATTCGAAATCATTATTAAGCCGGATTTTAAAAAAAAAAACAACAGAGTTTTCTCTTACCTAATTGTTTTTTTCTGTCTCCAGTGGAGCGTTATAATTGCCTAACACCCCGACTTAATGAGGACACTATGCATGTGTGCCTCCAGACATATATGGGATCCCAAAATGTATTTTGCCTAAGGCCCCCAAGATCTTTAACGCCCCACTATATGTCCCTTTATTTAATGATACATAAGTATTTATATCGTCTAAATGTTTGTTGGTATATTATCTATCATTGTTGCATGTCCTAGACCTGAAAAACCTTGGCCTTGTGAATGTTTTATGTAAAACAATTTCTATAAAAGTACTAAAAAAAATTAGATTACAATTCGAATATAAAATGATCGTAAATTAATTTGTTGAACCAAGGCGAAATTTTGGTTGTTTTTATTATTATTATTTTTTAATCAATGAAAACTAAAATTTGTAATTATTACATGATGTTATTAAATTGATAAGCATCGAAATAAATCATGTCAACAGTATTTTATTTGATACGAAAATAAAACGAAAAAGTATCAACAACTTATAAATTAATCATGAATAAATTAAATAGCCCCACTTTATCTCTCTTTTATTAAGCAGTTTGTTTACATTCTCCTTTACTATATATATGTATAAAACATTTAAACACAAGACAATTATGAACAGAAATTTTTGAACAACATCAACGACAACGACAATTCCAGATAAGGTGTTATTATTTGTGATAGATAAACATAAATACAATTATTTTTTTTTTAAAATAAATTGGAATTGCGCCAGTATTATTTCAAAAATATCGTCGTTAACTCGAGTGTCTCATTAGAAATTCTCGTTCTGCCATATAGTTGGCGACGAAAATGGATTTCTTTCTAATGGAAAAATGTGAAAATTGTTCAGATGAAATTACCGAGATCTTTATAAAATTAAACGAACCGAAAAATTTCAATCAATTGAACGATTTCATTAATATCCAGAATATTGTTGAATTATTCAAAGGTGTTGGTTGTATGTTTTATTTGATAAGACCAAATGAGACGACATTTAAACGTGCCGAAGACGTACCGAATTTTTTCCAGAATGTAAGTCATTATTTAGTTTATTGTAAATTGAAATTCTATTAACGATAAGAATATCTCAATCTATTATCAAAAATCGAAATGGAATTCTATTCCAAGCAGGAAATATATTTGTGATTCGATCAAAAAATTTAAAAAATTTATTTACTTTTTTGTAAAAGTTTTAAAAAAATTCCGATACTTAATAATAATGGAGGTCATGCTACACTTTGTTATCTCTTATTTAAATAGGACTTACAATTGAAATTACTTATCGTGTATGTTTTGAAATTTTCAATTAACACTGTTTATTGTTTGAATTAAAATCGGTTTTGATAATTAATAAGTACCACAATCTTCATCATTCAAAATTATTGATTTTAATTAAAAGAGGATCGTCTGTATTTATTCTAGGCCTGGCCCTATTTTCTCCTGTTTATGTTTTTGGAGAATGTACTCCTATGGTTTGATAGGAAACCGATGTATCGTTTAAATGACGGTATCACCAGTTTATCGCACGCATTGATACATCAGTGTGGCAGGTTAGTTTTATTATTTATTATAGAATGGTAATTTATTGTAGAACGAGTAGGGAAAGGGGCCACATTCGTGGCCATGAACTTTTCCTGTTACTTATAGTACCAATCGAATCAATATTCAAAGAATCACACCAGTCCATATTAATCCTATAGAATAATTATAATGCAAATTTTTTTATAAACAATATATTTTTAAATGGGGAGTGAATTTGAATTTTAAATGAACCTCAACACCACAGGGTCCATATGGTAATATTCCACAACAAATACTAGTTTTGTTCGTATACAAGCAAAAGTTTTATTAGTAATGCATAAATGCACAATAAATAGAGAGACAATAATAGTATGTTGTTAGAAATTTATATTAATGTAGTGGAAATTGACAACAATATAATTGAGTCTAGACTATTAAAAAGGCAAAGACCGATTCTAATGGGTTAAATTTTCATAGTTTCCACAATGCAAATGCCGGAATATGTTTTGCATTCGAGTAAACACACTGGATCGATACAGAAAATTCAAGAAAATTTACATTGTACAGGTCGGGCAATCTAAAATAATATATTACAATATATAAATAAAGTTAGTCTATTAATTTAAAAAATTAATGAGAATTTCAACGTCTACCCTGTCTCTTCTTTTATCTAGGATTAAAGATGCGTTTCCTTGTAAAAATTACATTTTTGGAATACTAAAAGGCAAATTTGTGAATTCACAGCAGTTTGTAACAAGAGAAAGGGGACACAAGTCGTTTTGGAACCAAATTAGATCTTTTATTCACATCACGGCTTGAGTAGAAGGCCGAAGACTCTAGGCCAGGGCCGTCGAGACATTCAACGGGCGCCAAGGAAAACCAGATTTTACGGAAGCCCTCAACACTATAAAAATATACAGTGTCCGGTCTGGGAGTATTAAATTTGTTGGTTTCAACCAAACAAGTCTTTAGTGAAGATTTAAGCAAAATTGAACCCTGTAGCTCAGTTGGAGGTCGGCCGAAAGACGCTCGTTTTGGATTTTCAAAGACCAACTACATACGCAAAATGACTCAAAGATTCTCCCAACATTGATTTTTGTCGTTTTTCTCCACAGAATTCTAGAGAATATGAAAAAAATTGAGCTTAAATGGATAAAAACGAAAAAAATCAATGTTATTCTAAGTCGTTTTAAGTGTGTAGTTGGTTGGTAAATATTTCGACATCATCAGAAACGAGCGTTTTTGACCGACTTCCACATGAGTGACGAGGTCCTAATTTTGCTAAGAGGTTCTTCAAAGACTACCCAATAAATTCTACAAATATTATTCGAATCGTTCTATTACTTTGATTGATTGAAACGACAAAAATTGTACACTCTCAGACCGGACATAAATGTAATCGATTCTTATGGCAACTACTCTAAAATGACGAAAAATATTTCAAGGATGTGTGGAGGGTCCCTGGAAAATTAGAACCTCGTAGCTCACTTGGAAGTCGATCAACTACAGTGGTCTTGAACAATTTCATTATTTTGAAAAACGAGCTAAATATGTAAAACGATCAGAAATAACTTGAAGACCCTCCCAGCATTGATTTATTATGTTTTCCTCCAATGTATTCTGGAACAGTTAATGTAGGGAGGATTTTCGAATTATTTTGAGTCATTTTACGTGTTTAGCTCATTTTTTAACATCGCGACATCATCCAAAACGAGCGTACTTTGACCAACTTCCAAATGAACTACGAGCGGTTCCCTTACAAATCCTTGAAATATTTTTCGAATCGCTCACCAACTAGCAGTAGTTTCATAAGAATTGATCATCTTTAAAACAAACACACAGTTTACGTAAAATTATGAGAAATACAAAACAGAACGTTAGTTATTCTTAATTTTCAAATTGGGAAATTTTCGATGTACTTAAAGTTTAGGTATTTGTTGAAATAAATTCAAGAAAAATATTCATTTCGAGCCCCTACAGGGTTGCCGGGCTCGAAGGAAAATACCCTGCTCCCACCAGCTCTTCTCGGGCTTGCACTAAGATAAGACATATTTACGATGTTAGGGCTAAGTACGTCTTCAATTAAGGGGAAACTGGGTCAAAAAAGTGACAACTTTTAATCATCGATTTCTCGCTTATTTTCTGAGATATTCTGAGATATCGTAACCAGCGTTGGAACGGGTGTTTTCACTTAATACTAAAGTGCAGAGAAAATTTTGGACATGTCGAAACTTTTCTTACCTTGCTCTATCTACAATTTTAAAAGCTTATTTTATTATTGAAAAAGTTATATCTCAGAAACGAAGCGAGAAATCGATGATTAAAATTTGTCACTTTTTCGGACATTGAACCGAGACCAGACTGCAACTTCCTTTTAAAAGGATTTACACTAAACGTTTTGAAAGTTTCTCACAATGTCGAAATTGATTTTCAAACATCCGTTGTCGTTGATCTTAAACGATTCGATGTGCAGGTGACATTTATGATTCGTGTTGACGCTAACGTTATACACTCTTAACGCCCATTTCTGAACAGTTTTAAGCCTATTATAACTTTATAAACTAAAGCGTAAGCTGTTGAAATTTGTCGTTGAAGTTTTCATGGATAGAGCAGCTTGCGTCTAAATTTTGTCGTAGCCTAAAAGTTTAATCTTTTATTAGATTACATCATCACATCATAATTGTCCTGGGCAATAAAATGAATCAACTTATATTTGAATGTCAATGAAATAAAAGTTAAAGTTGTTGTTTTTTTAATATTCCGATCGTATTGGGAAATCAAGAAGAGAACTTTGAACAAAGTTGTATATTTTGAAATCTAATAGAATTGATTCTCAATTGGGATTTATCCAAAATATCAATTTAAAAACTTTAGAAATTTTTGTTATTTCAACATCTATAATTATATTACAGATTGTTGTTTCGTGGAAGTGAAAGTTATGCGTATATTTTCATCTACGAGCATTTTCGTCTATATGAATTACCTTGGAATTGTACAGCAACCTGGTATTTTGCAGCAATTGGGGTCGATTTCTGTTATTATTGGGTGCATAGAGCATGTCATGGTATGTTTTTTTTTTTCTTAAATTTAGGTAATTCTATTGAGAAATAAAACTATAAAAATAATAATTTTAGAAATCCATATTTTATGGGCCCAACATCAAGTCCATCACAGTTCTGAAGAGTTTAATATGGCTGTAGGACTACGGCAAAGTATTCTTCACGGTTGGTGCGGCTTTGTAAGTATTTTTTTTTATTTTAAAATTTTACATTAATTCATCAGACTCGTTCTAAAACATAATTGCTAGTTTCTAGCGATTTACTTTCGATAACTTTTATAAAAGTATACGTGAGTGAAATTTAATTAACGTGGCAATAAATGGTCGGAACGGTATTAATTTTTAATTGTTGCTCAGAAACAGAAAAAGCTTCGTAAATAGAACGAGTCATTGCCGGCAATTTTAATTAAATTTAAACTTTAAAGAAAGTTGTAGCATCGATTTTTCTCCCTCTGCTTAAGCCCTCCTTACCTTAAACTGACTTAAAAATAAGTGTGGACCTATAGAAATTTGGATGGGGAGCTCTACATACAGGATGTTTGGTCTAAGTAGGATCAGTTCTAAGAAACTCCTATTAGTCGACGAGCGATTCGTAGGAGGGTCCTTAAAGAACATTTCAGCAAAATTAGAACCTCATAGCTCACTTGGAAGTTGGTCAAAAACCGCTCGTTTCTGACAATGTAGCGATTTTCAAAAACGAACTAAACACGCAAAACGACTTAGAATGACTTTAGGATCCTCGCAAAATTGATTTTTTCGTTTTTCTCCATTTTATTCCGGAATAGGCGAACAGGTGGAAATACTTTGTATTTTCTCTGGAATACAATAGAGAAAAACAAAAAAAATCAATGTTGGGAAGGTCTCTGAGTCTTTTTTAGTCGTTCTGTGTTCTGTTCGTTTTTTAAAATTGCGACATTGACCAACTTTGAAATGAGCTACGAGGTTCTGATTTTGCTAAAATGTTCCCTAGGGACTCTTCTACAAATACTCAATATATTTTTCGAATCTCTCGTCGACTAATAGAAGTTTCTCAGAACTCACCATAGTTAGACCAAACACCCTGTATATGGATCCAAACGTGTGTAAACCTGGATTTAAGGCAAGGTCTTGCTAAGGAGAGCTTAACTGGGGGAAAAACACGGGACTCCCTTTTGGTTCCTTGAGTGTAAGTTCGAATTTTTTATGTTTCTCGTTTTGTACAGATTTTTTATCTACCACTGGCCTTTGTTCTACCTCCATCCCATTTCATCACACACCAACAATTCAACTTGCTTTATCAATTCTGGATTCATACGAAAACTGTGAAAACTCTCGGTCCATTCGAATATATTTTCAATACACCACAACACCACCGTGTCCATCACGGTATGTAAACATTGATTTCATTATAAATTTTTGTTCTACTTGCGTAATTTTATTTATAGGTAGTAATATTTATTGTCTCGATAAGAATTATGGTGGTGTTTTAATCATCTGGGATCGTTTATTTGGTACTTTTGCTACAGAACGTAAAGATGAAGAGATTGTGTACGGTTTGGTATTTAATCAGCCATCATTCAACGTACTTCATCTACAGGTGTGTATCAATCAAGAAAAAAGTTAATTAGATTTTCTTTATTTTGTATTAATTTACAGACTTTCTATACGGCTTATGTGATCGAGAGATTCAGCGAAATGAAATGTTGGCAACATAAATTAGCGGCAATCTTCTGGGGACCTAGTTGGCAGCCGGGCAAACCGCGCCTAGGGCTCGATGAAGATAAAATTAAAGTTAGTAATCCATTATGAAACACGAAAACGTATCTTTTCATAGCTAAAAAAAAAAGATCTCCAAAGGCAGCAAGTACCTTATATAGCGAATTTTTTATGTATCTACATACTGAAATATTAATTGCAAAACATTCTTATGATACTGACAATTAATATATTTTAATAACATTGAATCAACTAATAAATTCATTTCCCGTAATACGTTTAATCAAGGCCTGCTTGATTTTTTCAAGCGAAATTCTCTAGCAGGCCTTGCGTCTAATATTAACTGTCAAAATTAGTTGCCCCCCGCGATATTCAATTTTTTTTCTAATATCAATTGCCAGAACACATAGCCATCTGAGATAATCGATTTTACTGCTTATACTCAAAAAAGAGATTTTTGCATTTTTCTTGAGATCCAACCAACCGATTTTGATGATTTTTTTTCTGGGTCATAGAGAATGGTCGGCTCTACTGTTATTTTAATTTTCATCCAAATCTAAGCAAATTTAATATTGAAAATGATTTTTTTTAACATTTCTTCAGCTCTTATTCCAAAAGTGTTGGCCCTACCAGTCTGGTCAACGAACTCATCCAAGCTATCCCAAAGACCGATTTTTGTACCAAGTTTCATTAAGATTGGTGTATTTTTACGGCAGTTATCGTGGGTATACATATATATATATATAAATATATAAATATATAAATATATAAATATATATATATATATATATATAAAAATTTTAACGAACGGTGGATATGGGTTCCTGAGGTCCCAAAACGAACTTCTGTGCAAAAATTTTTCGGAAATTCAAAAGTGAGGATCTCGTCATTAGCTAATTTTTTTTAAAAAATTCGCTAATAACTTGAAAAATAAAGCTTATCAAGAACTTTTTATATATATATATATATATATATATATATATATATATATATATATATATATATATATATATATATATATATATATATATATATATATATATATATATATATATATATATATATATATATATATATATATATATATATATATATATATATATAGTTCTAACCGATATTGATCTACTTTATAGGTAGTTCCGAGAGTAAAGTATGATGTTAAATTACCCTGGTGGTGTAACATTTATCTTTTGGTTCATTTCTGTTTCGTGGTCTATGGATTCCAGGAATTATCAGCTATTTATATGGTAAGATTTTTATTAATTAGTGTGTAAATTTTTTTGAAATATTCAACAATAGCGACATTCTCTCAAAAGTCAAACGATTGTAAAGTTTCTCGATTCTTTCTTAATAAATTTCGCATGGAATAATTTAATATTGAAAATCTTATAAAAGTGCCTATATTTAAGGCATTTTTCAAACGATTGCCCCGTGAATTAAACGAAAGAGAAATGCTCATATATTGAAACAGTTGTCAACAAAGTAGTCAACAAACTTTGAAGCTAACATTAAAGTGGTTCGGTATACTGCGTCTCCTATGCGTAGATCGACTCAATTTCGATTATTATATCAGAAATTACAAGAATTCCTAATCTGTGAGCTTGATTTTGTGTGTTAATTTGAATGAGTCATTGTCGCCAAAGTCAAGCTGGCAAGTTTATAACAGACAAACTATACAAGATATTCCGTTACAAAACCTAATTTTCTATGTTATTATGCTTCGTGAGAGGCAGGTAACATATTTTCCGTATTTAAATTGAAAATGTAGCCGACTGAAAATTGGTCCTATTTAAAGTCGACGATTTTTCTGTTTCACAGAATAATAGAACTGTAACGAATTCGATATGAGCATTGTTGAATATTCATAAGTTGTCGTTGTTTTTTGTATCCCCAACAAACAATCGTTATCAGAAATAAAAGGTATATTAAACAACAATATTAAATAATTTATTATTATGTTACAGCACATCAGTCCTTTAGCTGTTTTAATCTTTGTAATCTACATTATTGCATCATTGACGAGCATTGGGATGATCTTTGATGATAAACCGTACGCTTCACTATTCGAAGTTTTACGTTGTATGCTACTCGTTATAATGATACAAAAGTCTGATATTAACGGTACAAGCGTATTGCTTTTAGTTGAAGTCTTCTTCACTTTATCCGGTCTTTTTTGGTTTTTACAAAGCTTAAAAGTCATACAAATGCTACATGAAACGAAGAGAACCGATTGATTTTCTAGATGTAGCTATATTCATAAATCTATTTTTAATTAAAATAAAACTTTATAACTTCTGTGATGTTATGTATATATGTATAAATTGTGATAATATATTTAGTAATAATAATATTCGTTATATTTGTTATTATTTCATGTAAATATTGTACCAAATAAACTCATAAATAGATATAGTTTTGATTTTAATGAATCAACTGTCAGCCAATGATTTATTATCAACGATACAAAATGATATTAAAAGTTTCTATTGTTTAATGGAAATTTGAATAATGATAACAGCGTGTTGAGATTATAAAAACATTACGGTTTTTCAGCTTTTCCGTTAACCATCCCCTGGTCAAAAAAAATTAAAATTAACCGGAAAAACACAAACACCACCTTCATCATTCTTCTCTTATCATGAATTATTTATTTTATTTAAAAAAATTTTAATTTAACAAAACCTTATTCCTCTAACTGTTGAATATGAAAATGAAATTTAATTATAAATAAAAATTATCTCTTATAATTTAAAATGATATATTTATAAAGACATGCAGCTTTACAACTGGCAAGCGCACGAGTTTCAGCTTCAGTTTCAGGATCTGTAAACGCTACATAAGCTCGACAACCTGTAGTATGCGTCCATCTCCCAACAAAAACACAGGACTCTCGTAGAGTATTGGAGGAAAATTGGAATTTTTACGTTCAGACTAACAAAAGTCAATATTTGTGTGTTATCTGTTGTCGGTGTGTTTATATCTGTGTTTTTGGTGTGAAAAATAAGAATCATGGAAGAATCTGAAGTGGTAAGTGAATTATTTCAATTCAATTTGTAAATTATTCCCATTTATTAATGGTGTCTTGTAACCAAGTAAGCGTTGAGTGTTTGATCGATATTTCGTTGTTATTTCAAACAAAACATTACGAGAATTTGACAAAGTAAATCGTTGAATTTGTGTGTTTTTCTCACAATGATTGAAGAAGAAGAAGAATCTGCTACAGAACAAGAAGAAGAAAAAGAAAAAGAAAAAGAAGAAGTAAAAGTAGAAGAAAAAGAAAAAGAAGAAGAAAAAGAAAAAGAAAAAGACCAAGAAAAAGGTAAAGAAAAAGAAGGAGAAGGAGAAGAAGAAGAAGAACAACAAGAAGAAGAAGAAGAACAAGAACAAGAACAAGAAGAACAGGAAGGAGAAGAAGAAGAAGGAGAAGAAGAAGAAGGAGAAGAAGAAGAAGGAGAAGAAGAAGAAGAAGAAGAAGAGGAAGAAGAAGAAGAATCAACATTTGATCAACTACCAGAAACACCGCATACCGCAATCGAGGGTACGGAAATCCACGCTGATGCCAATATTGATGATAGACGCAAATTTGAGAGAACATTATTGGGAATTCCTGGTGTTCATAAAGTGATAATGACGGTAGAGACACAAAAGACAATTGGTTATGATGTTGATGAAGAGATTACTGATAAAAAACCTTGGTTTCTAGTTGATAAAAGACGGTTTCTTGACGATGGCCCGGAAGAATTCGTATTGATCAAAGAGGAAATTTCCCAATTCTCAGGTGACAATATCTTGATCGGTTATATTATAGATGAAACGATCGATATAACTGAATTCTATATTTGTACAAGACATAATGTTATCGAACAAGTTCGAGAGATTCTCGAACAATATCATAAAGATCATAAAGAAGAATTACCGAGTTATTATATTTATAGAGAGGTTAAATGTTGGGAAAGTCTCGGCTCGGAAATCGAAATTGATGAGTATAAATCGAAAAATAGTCGACCATTAATTCAAGTTGAAATTGAAAGTAGATATCCAATATATCCAACGAATATCCATTTTAAAGCAAGAAATGCTTTGGATTGTCGTGACGGTTATATGGAATTAACAGCAGGTGATGAGATACCTATCAATATCTATAAAAAGCGAATTGATAATTCCGTACAAGTAGCACCAAGCACCTGTGACAATGAAGCACAAACAATCTTTAAATATCCAACGAATATGTCAGCGCAATACGAATACGATATCAGCGATAAACTTACGCTTTCTAAAGAGAATCTCAAGACAATTAAAGGGATTCTTGATGACAATATCGATATATTCAATGATTTAATTAAAGTTAATAATCGCATCAATCTTTACATTGATGATTATCAGAATCTAGTAAAGAATCAAAAATATTGTGTGAAATTATTCAAATTGAAACCAGAAGAATACATCTCGTTCATTGATAAGGATCTAACTAAAGATAAAATGATCTCCTGTGCTACTTTCCATCCAACGTTGACTGGTATTGTTGCATTGAGCTATGTTGACAAAACTAATTCCATCTATGTAAGCGATAATCGCAGTGTTGATGAAGTTAATCGAATTATTTACGATCGTAATCTTGTATTACTTTGGTGTTTCACTGATGATTTAAAACCAAAACTTATATTAGAATCACCATGTAAAGTCTATTCGTTATCATTTTGTCCATGGAATCCGTATTTATTAATTGGTGGTCTTGATAATGGTCAAATTATCGTTTGGGACATTACCAATCGATTAGAACGTGTTGAAGAAAAGGAAATTTTAACAATCGATCAACAAAACTACCGAATCCATGTGCAATCATTAATGAAATGGATGAAGAATACATTGAGTATTGATGTAGTTCGACCGACGTTATTATCGAATTTGGAATATTCACATTTGGATTGTATCCATAAAATCCAGTGGATTTCACCGAAAAAATCAGTCATAAAAACCGGTAAAATCGAGGAATTATCAGATGATGAATCATTACAATTCATTACAGCTTCAGAAGATGGAGATCTGCTAATTTGGGATTTATTGATGAAAATTAAAACGAGCTCAATAGAATCGAAATCTATTAAGAAAACAAAACGATTGAAACAACGACCGGACGATCTACAAGCTGAAACATCACCATTCGAACATTTACATCTACGATTACGGCCTGTTTATAAAGTCAGATTAACCGATCCAATTACAAAAATACCATTAAAAATCACCATGATTTGTACATCATACTATCAAGCTTTCTATCGACGGAAAGATGAAAATGTACAAATTGAATCGAAATCGGATCGTATCTATTACGAATTACAATCGGTTCAAAACGGGCATTTAATGGACAATGAAATATTCGTTGGTACATTGACCGGTGATTTTGTCCATGCTACATGGGACGGACAAGAGTTTGATTCTGGTGAAGTGGTCAATTATGAAGATGGTTCGTGGTCCACTTATGGTAAATATCATGACGGTCCAATTGTCCGTATGGATTATTCACCAGTACTCGATGCTATTCTATTAATTGGTGGTCGGATTATGTCGATTTGGAGTTCAAAGATCACGAAACGTCCAATACTTTGGCGTAAATCCTCATCGATCTACACTGATGGTTCATGGTATATTGCCGATCATAGTCGTATACGATTAGTACGTATGGATGGTCACTTTGAGATTTGGTTATTTTATCAACGTAGCAAATATCCGATACATGAGGACCTGCTATCTAACGGTCCAATAGTTTATGCCGAGACCCAAGAAAGGGAACATTTAAATTGTGTATTTGGTATTGCTGAATATCGTGGCCCTTTTCGTATTTATTGCTCTGACAGTGTTACAAAGGATACAGCTAAGCAAATACAAGATCAATTGAAACAGTTCTTCGAACGAGAAATAACAATGAAACTCAATTATTATAAATTTCAAGAAGAATTCAAACAAAAATATGCGATTTTTATCGAGACTCAGCATCTACAAGAAAAACGAGACAGTTTAATCGAACCTGAAGTAGAAGAGGAGATTCATATTGAAAAACCACAACAAAATCAATACGAATATGAGCGAATGAAAAAGATGATTTCGGAACGAAAGCAATTAGATCGTGAGCAATTGATAAAAGATAGAGAGTTATTATTGAAAATAGAAGCCGAATTGGAGATTAGACGTAAGAAACAGAGGGAGGTTTTAAAGCGAGCCGACCAAATTTTCCGTGAAACTGTAGCAACATTATTTCCTGAAGTAGTTGAAGAGAAACCACCACCATCACCAAATCCCTACGAGACTGTAAATGATAGAATCGATATAGATGATTGTTTTGATAGATTTGAGGAAATAGCAGTACAAGCTCTAGATTGGTTAGAACAGAATCCGTTTCGTTATCATTTCGATTGGGTGAGAATTTTAAAGAATGCAAAACAGAAACGAAGGACTTTTGATGGTTATTATGACCATTTACATTTCGAGCGATGCAAACAAATACAAGAATTTGAAAGGGAAGAGAGTGAAACTCAAGTTATTTCTGATGATTTTGTGGTGGCTAGTGATGCAGCTATCGTCTTTGGTGATGAAATCGAAGAAGAAGACGAAGAAGAAGAAGAAGGTGTTAATGAATAGTTATTCTATATTTAATTTAATTATTGGCTTTTCAAAATAATCACATTATAGTTGTAGATTTAAATCTAATGCCTGATATCAAGCTATTTAGTTAATAAACTTTTGATATTAAGATTGTTGTATTTGATAGAATATTCCCCAAAGATGTCTTGCGTGTATCGATTAAATTGTTATTGTTGTACACACTGTTATTTTCGTTTATTTATAATAAAACCGACCTTTTTATGCCAGTAATTAAGAAGGGTTCATTAAATTTTCCACTTAATGATGGGGTAATTAATACAAAATTTTAATCTCCAATCTTAATAAATGAACGCAACTTTCAGTTGGCGTTCATTTCCTTTTCAAAAAGGTTTTCAATAAATGAAAAAGTAATCAAAAAAAAAATAATATTTACACAGGAAGCGTTATCTAGCTCACATCCTGGCTTTAGATGGATTTATATAAAAACACATTTCTATCAAAAATGAATTATATAACAATGTAATGTTGTTTGTAAGTTTACTACAAACAACAAAACTAGAGAACAATAAAAACGGCAGTTTTTCTCGTCGTTATTGCCGGGAATAATTCGTTTTAATTTAACTTGGAAGCTTGTTGAAGAAAAAAATATAGAATAGAGGGAACAATTCGTGAAATTATTTCCTTGTTCTACTTTTTATTACAATTTGTTTGTTGCTTTCTTGCCTAAAGCTCTGAAGTCAAACTATGAGTTTACAGAAAATTGAATTTTAAATGAGCATCTGAACTTTAATACCACAATTTTTTTCAATGAAACATCGACTGTATTGATTGTTATGAATAGAATCCGGAAGTTTTGTTACAAGACAAAAAAACAAACAATACCTGTTGTGATGAAGTGAAGACAAAATAAATAGAAAACACACCATTCATTGTTGTTTCTCAATGCGGAATTTTGCTATTGTTCACATGGAAAGCTCTTACAATGTTCTCATTATTAATGTATAGAGCTTCAGTTTTCCCACTGAATTAACAAGAATATTACAAATTTAAAGGTAAATCGTCTACCTAGACAATAGCAGAACTGTTCCTGTAATTTATTCTTTTCTATCATTTTATTTTTTAAAATAACTTCCACTTCAAATGACAGAAAGCTCATCGATTTTTGTCTGAAATTGTAGCTAACAATACTCGTATTTCGTCAAATTGTTCGCAATGAATTCCATGTTATCATCACAAACCTTGCAGTTGATAAATTTAATAAACAAGATCAAAGAAGTTTATGTTACAGATGGGAAGTTTATTGGGTCACAATCTGATTTTCGGTTACACAATTCGAAGTCTATAGAACTGTATTTTGAATTGAAAAAACATCAATTCTTCCCTAACATTCATTAACTTGATTAAAGCAGCAAATAGATCTTTTATTATCAAGTTCGAAGTTTATTACAATTATAACTCACAAATCTCTCATTAGAGAACTTCAATATATGAGTTTGTCTACAATTACTAGAAATTTTGTTCCGAATTAGCCAGAATCATAACATATAAAACCATAAAAGTTCAATTCTGTTAACCATAATATCAAATAATTTGATCGTACTGGAAAGCTTATTGTTTAGTTTGAATTAATCTGACCTCATAAGCCTGGTCATTATTATGAGACAACTTCAAGCATTCCGGGTGATAATAGTAAATCTGCTCTGATAATCTGATCTAATAAACTTGAACTTCATTTAATCTTCTTAAAGGAATACGAATTAAATCCATTGTCTTAATTTATTAAGAAATCTAAAGTGAAGTGAAGAATCTTTAATCTTCTCCTTTGAAATACGCTTGAGTTGTTCTAAATTGATTTCTTAAGTTATAGATTACACAGTTCGGTGTAAGATAGACGACAACTGTTTGAAAAGATAAAAAGCTTTCCCCGACAGACTTTCCCTATAAGACGTTTTCTATGTTCCTTTTTATATTATTAGGTTTTCGTATAACTACATTTATACACGCCGATCTTCAGGCAATATTAGAAAATCAATGTTTTTCCATTGTAGAATATTAAATTGTATACTACGTAGATTGAGCCATTTAATTTGAAAGCTTCAACATTATAATCGAGCCCCTTTTTACTGTTATGGTCATTATTTGAACAACAAAATAAAAGCTATTTGTGTTGTAATACAAAATTTTCTAATCGATCGATGGAAATGACCTTATTCGAAAACGGAGAGAATGGCAACGTTAACTTTTAAATAGAGCAAATTTCGGTGAAATTTTCCAAGAAAAACCTCCAATAACCGACTGCGATTGAATGAGTTATGGAAAGTCACCAATTTTGAACGATTCTCTCATTGCTTTCAAGTAAATATTTGTAAAAGAGCAGATAAACAGAGACGTCAATAGGATCTTAATACAGTCTGTTATGGTATCATCTATTTGACTTAAGGACATGGTACCGCTAGGCTGCGTCAAAATTATCGTCGAGTGTGTAAGTCCACTATTAGTTTGCTGCGCCTAAGTGAATTTAAATACGCAACCCTTATAACATATGCTAGAAAGGTGCCTTGTATTTTAAAAAGAAACAAAAAATTAAAAAAAGCAATAAAAACATATCCACCGAGCGAAAGATAAATAAAAAAAACATATACTTACAGGATGTGTCCTAGTGATGGAACATTAATAGTATAAGAAGTTCTAAGTTCTAATTGATGGATGTTTCTGAAATTCGGTTTATAGCTGTTTATCCATATGAACTACCTTTGGAAAATATTTTCATTGTTCTATCAACCCCCGTGATATGGGGTAGTGCACCCTACTCTCTTATTTTAAATGGGATAGTTCATTTTTTATTGCATTTTTGTAATCTTTAATGAAGTCGAAGGGGACTTTGATAACATGATCCATGGTCTAGCGCTGAAGGTTTTTCAGATATTTTAGCTTTTAGTGTCACTGTAAAATTTGCAGTATTTGATTGAAAAATTCATATTTTGAAACCTATTGTATTCGAATTGTTGAAACTTGGAATTTAAGTAGTACAAAGAATGGGCTTTTTGTCAATTTAAATAGAATTTAATTATCTTGCAGCGTTTAGCTAAAATATATTTTTTCTATTTCGCGTCAATTATAGCGCTATTTCAACACTTGCTAAGTTGCTAGTGTATCGAAATGGGTCTATTTCGATACACTGTATAAAAATGGAAAATGTAGTAATTTTTTTCCTTAATGTTGGTAATATTTTCATTGTTTTGACAACTGTCAAAAATCATAAAAACAAAATATAATTGTCAATTGATTAAGAGTGAAAAATTAAATAAATAAAAAGTTTCCCGGCTGAATGTTCAATTGTTAGGTAGGTTTATCAGTAACACCAACTCCCAACAATTTTCCTAAATTACAAAAATCGCAAATTTTTTTGTGAAAAAGGGCACAGAAGTCGTCGTTTTTTAGAAAACTTCCCGCTTCGCGGCTCGTTTTCTAAACTTGGACTCGTGCAATAATTGCCGACTTCTGACACTTGTTTTTTAATATACTATGTATTTCATTTAGGCAATTTTCAAGCTATAATATCTCGCTTATTTTAAATGGAACACCATATTTTTCTTTACATGGCTAGATAGAGAAAAAAGTTCCGCGTCGAACTGTATTAGCATTCCCTATACCTATCTTTGATGGTTTTTCAGTTATCCAAAATTGTTGTTTTGCTAAGCCTTCAATGCGTTTCATTGTAGTTCAATTAGTTTGGAATAGCCGACTAGACGTATTACATTTTCTTTCAGGGGAGGTAATTGGACGAAATTAAAAATTTGAAATAACTGAAAAATTATCATAGATAGGTATAGAGAATGTTAATACAGTTTGATACAGATTTTTTTCTCTATCCAACCATACAAAGAAAAATACGGTGTCCCATTTAAAATAAGCGAGATATTATGGTTTAAATATTGCCTGAAAGAAAAATTCATTTCAGCAAAACACTGAAAGATAATTGAATACTATAAGCGTTAGTAGAAAGTACATTGCTTATGTTATTTGTATTCCAAATATCAACATTTTAGCAATAATCGTTTAAAGAATCTGAATTTTTTAGTTAAACACTGCAAAAGTCAAAATATCTGAAAAACTTTCAGCGTTAGACCATAAGTCATATTATAAAAGTTCTCTTCGATTTAATCAAGAAATCTAAAAATGCAATAAAACATATACCATTTTATGTAAAATAAGAGAGTAGGGTGGGGTGCACTACCCCATATAACGGGGGTTGATAGAACAATGAAATTATTTTCCAAAGGTAGTTTAGATGGATAAACGGCTACATATCAAATTTCAGAAACATCCATCAATTAGAACTTCTTATACTTTTAATGTCCCATCACTAGGACACATCCTGTATGTATGTCTGTATTGTAATTATTTTTGTAAAAATCACAAATATTTCAATGCCTTATCTTCTTTTTTTTACGATACTCGATATATCCAATGATATAGTAGGTCAATTGAAATGATGACTAACAACTATTTGTTTTTGATTAGATCTTTGAGCACTTGTCAATGTGGCCGACTATATTGAATACAACACTCCTGGTGGCGATCCATATCAACTAGAGATCTTAGACCTTGCAACCACACTTATCTCGTTATGATGGTTGAGTTGCCAACTTTCTTAAAATTTTGAGAAAAATTATAACTGAATGCATTTTCCAAGAATAATGAAAAGGAAAATTGAATTATTTGTCCTCTAGGAAGGATCGTCAGACTTTTCTCAATCTATTCATATAAATTAGATAGCTTTTATTTCACCGAATAACGATTTAAACGAAAAAGTTTGACCATACCTTTTTAGGTGAAAAACCTAGTATTTAAGATTTAATGGAAAATCTAAGTGATTTTTCCAGAAAAACTCGCTCAAGGAAGGATCCACAGGGTAATTGACAACTAAATTCACTTGCAGCAGCAATTTATCTCTTATCAATTAGGAAATAAACGAAAAGTTTGCTCTTATGGAAATTACATGGGATTCAATATACGCCGGTATAGTGATACCATCGCCTTAAACGTAATGTAAAATTGGTCTTTATTGTTAAATTTCTCGTGCCTATCAGCCACTGAAGTTTCTCCTTGATGTGGTTCACCGCTACGGCTAAGTTTCACTTTTTCTTCAACTTGATTGTAATGTAATTCTTGAAACTTTCGCCCTTGGATCTATCGAATTTTGCTGTAAAGTCTTGCTAGACAGAAACATTTCCGTCTTTATCGATTTCTAGCGCATATCCCCAGAGAAGCAATTTTTATTCTGCAGGTTGTAAATTCTGCTGATTAGTTGCAATGTTTATCAACTAGAATTTATTAGAACAAGGAAAAAATTTCACCCGTTCATTCAACATTGCAAGCATTCTAATTGTCATTCTTAATTTACCCACATGAATTTTTTTCTAGATATTCTACTGTAATCGATTTTCTGCTTTTGACATAACTTTATCACATAGCTCGTCTAATAACGACACTCAAAATGGAAATTAATTGATTTGAATCCATCAAGCGACTTCAATTTGTAGCATTGTTTGCGTTATTTCTGATTTGAAAAGCGATACATTTAAATGAGAGAAAAAAGGAACGATTAATTAATTTTATTGCATTTTAGGATATTTCTGAAAGGATAAACAGTGACAGGGCTTCACAGTCTTTTTCCTTTTCATACAGCATTTAAAAAATCGCCATCATATTGATTTGAAATTAATCAGATGTACAGCTATGCGCGTGAAAAAGGTGACGATTCTTTAACGAGAAATACCCGTTTTTTTTAGTAGTGTAAACCAAGCTTTCTTCATGTTGAAGGGAAGTAGGTGGGGCCATGTAAAGCTCTGTAAATAAGCAAGAAAACACCCTTATTTCCGCCTATTGTTTTAGATTGAATTTTTTTTCTGACTTGCTAGACATTGTAAGGACTTCCTTCATTAGCCTGATTAACGTCACTGTTTCCATGCAACTAGCTGTACTCATAATAACTGTTGTTGTTTTTTTTTTGATCGATTATTGATTTAATTACAGTTTGATGGTCAGTTGACCTGTTTTCTTGATTTAATTAAACACATCAGTTTTCAAGTTAAATCATTGATTAATACAAGCTACACTAATTTGAAACAATGTAGTCTAAGTCTTCATTGTTATTAAGTTTGGATATGTATCAACAAACTCTAAAATAAGTGTTCAAACTGATCTTGTTAAATTTGCTGATAACATTTGATGATGAAGTGATATTTTCCAATTAAATTATTGGAGATTTTTCCTTGACATTCCTGGTTGAATTCTACCAATTTTACTGTTTGCCCTTTACATTCATCATAACTTTGAAATAAAAGCAAACGTTTTCAGAATGCCAACAGTGACGTTTGTTTGAAGCAAAGTAAGCTTTTTGAGATGTTACAGCACATTTAAGACACACAACACCAACTCTGGGCCCTTCTATTTGTTATAATTATATTAATGAAACAGCCTACGAGTAACAATATATATAGGCTAAAATAGCATCTTTGCCGTAGGTTAAATGGAATTTGATCATATACTATGTCTCTATATTTCTACTGTACACAATTCTAATTTAATAGAATTGTTCAATAATAATAATTTGTCGGATTATTTCCGATATAGCCGTTATTTCAGTTCTATTCAGTAGCTAAGCTTCTATTGATTTTCCATTAAATGAAATTAAAAAGTAGCGTGTTTGATATGTAGAATGATTTGCAAACGGATTACATAAAATCATCATCAATACCTATAAAATGTATCACAATAAAAATAACAAAATCAATAAAGTCTGATTAAATTCATGTCGGTGTCTCGCGAATTTTTATTAAAAACCTTGTCATTTTTCAACACTTTCAACACGATCATTAATCACAATTTGCCGTAAAGAAGAGCAATCTTTCAGCTATACTTTTAAACATTTATCAAACAAAATTGTAACCAATTCTTTTGAACGTGCACATAGAATTTTTTTCAGACAAATACCTCAAATAAGAGCATATTTAAAATGCAAGCAAGGCAAATATCTTGAGCTTGATAAGTGGTTCATTTTAATGTGTTTGACCTAAATCACTAAACAATTTGCTTTTATGTTTTACGGTAGCTTAACTAGAAAGTATTTCTAATACCGAGCTTTTAAACGTTTTTACTTCTACACACAATCTTGTTATATGTTGAAATGTTTTTGTTATCTCAATTTCAAATCCAATTTGGTTATTCTCTTGATAGGGAGTATTAATCGATAAATCAATCAAATAATTGCGTACTTTAATAGAAATTATAATCTAGCTTTCAAGCGAGTGTCACGTACTGTTTCTGTTGAAATTATATCGCGTTGTTGAAGAAATTCTGAAAAGCTCGGAAGTTAGATATATTTTATCATCTTTTAGTAGTTTTGACAAGTTGAAAACTGCAAGTAAGACTATTTGTAGTTTTTAAACTAGATTCTACAACTATTCTCTAATATTAACAAATCCAATTTAACTTGTTAATCGAATTTCTTCGGTTCTGCTTCCAAGTTGTCGACAGTAAAGGAAAAAAAACGCTCATTGCAGACAATAGTTGGATTATTTATTATATGGAGAAACAAAAATATCAATAAAACTTTCAAAAACAAATATTGTTGAAATATTTATTTGTGTTGGAAACAAATGGACACATTTCGCAATTAATCAACGTTAATCAACGTCAACAATTCTACTTAGGAATTAATTAACTTGGAATAAATTTAATTGGAATTTGATTAAAGTTTTACGTGTCTAATTAATAAGCGTTTAAATAGTGACATCCAACTGTTTCAAATTTCTATTGTCAGTACAATACGACATCAAATTTAGACTTGTAAATTTATTGTATTCAAATGAAATTTACGGTTCAGCTATTACTTTATAATTCTCTTGTGATACCATCACTTATAATTTCGATAAAATAACGTTAGAAAATTATACTTTTAAAGAAGACACATCATGCCGACTATTATTATTATTTAATTGATTTTCAGGTGGGCTTGTCACGTTTGAAAGAATCCGTTGCACCAGCTGAGACGGATCGTACGCTAGAAATTCGACCAAAGCCCGACTATTACCCGTTCGCTACCGTACTTAGATTGCGTGTCTTACAGGTGATTTTCATGTTAATCTTTTTTGATATCTCAAATTATTGTGGAGAAATTTTTAGATTGTTTGCGGTATATCTTTCCTGATTATCGGCACGGTGGCGTTTATCGAGGAGAAAGGACGCATGAATCTTGGATTGGCCATACCAGCAGGAGGAGCGACAATACTAGCAGCAGGTAAAATAACCATATTTTTGTTAATAATAATAATAAATAGGTAAACAATAAACAGAGCAATCAACAAAAACAATTACTTCCACTGTGGATTGTATTTCCATTGTAACAATGTTGAATTATTCTACGAACTTATTATTAAAAAAGTTGGAGGGTAAATAAGTGTGTTTTTTTGGTGAAAGGGATGGGCTAGGAGCAAAAAATGCCATATACCAACCGTCTGATACGAAATGTAGAAAGAAAGTTAAGAAGGAAGCTTTCAAAATTATGAAATCAGCACAGTTCAAAGGCATAGATCAAAGTAACATATAGTCCGAAAATAAAGAAAAACATCATTTCAGTCCCTACTAAAAGTTAAATTTAAAACAGCTATAAATTCCGTTTGAACAGCAAATCATATAAAAATAATTCCATCTGGAATATCTACAATTTAATGTTTCTACAACTAATTTTGAATACCATATAAATAAATTTATATAAATATATGACTCTACAATTGGTATTTCAGTGCTGAAAAAAATCAATTTCAGATTTGATGAAATTGGCTCATTTGTAGAAAAAATAGATAATAACTGATAGTCTTCATCAGTGGCGGACTGTCGGACTTTCTTAGCTCGGAAAATTACAATGAAAATTGGCCTTCAGTAAAACAATAATAATCATTTTTAGTTTAAACCGTTTTTCGAATCACCCACTTTGGTTGCACATCACGACTTCTTAATGTTCTTGCGTAAAAGAGCTTTTCCAATTGAATTTATTTCTCTAATTAAGTACAGATCTTTCATATCCAGGGCCGGCGCTAAAGCTTGCAGGGCCTTGTGGATACTAACGTAGGTGAATTTGCTTTTGTTTAATTATTTGTTGGTTTCAAGAGTCAACAATAGAAAAAGTCCTTTTACTTCTCAAAAAATGATGATCCAGGACTACTGCGTTTTAAAATCTAGATCAAACCGGAGATAATTTAGATCTAAAGACTTTATAAAAATGCCTCAATCTCTTTTCCTAAACGATTTTATAGAAAAATTCGTCGAAAAATTGGTGGCTTATGATCAAAATGTCTTCAAATTTAAAACCAAAGATGAGGATGTGAATTAAAATCGATCAAAAAACTTCTAAATTTTATTCTCATCATGATTTAAAATTGGAATCCACTAAAAATGGATGATTTAAACACAAATATCGTGAAATATAAATTAGAAGACTAGAATTTTACAGGAAAGTTAATTTAAAGTGACCTCTTCTTATGATTCAATGGCAAATTAATTAAAAAATCCACTAAACTTAACTTTTGACAATTTGGTAACAAAATTATAACTTAGCAGGAAAATGTCCATAAATTCTAATTGAAAGTCGAGAATCCAAATTAAAAATCGATAAACACAAATTTTTTTACAATTTATTGCAAAAATTCGCTAAAAATCAGTACTTTATAACAATTACTTTTTACAACCCACACTAAAAGGCAATAATTTAGCTTTATAATAGATTAAAAGACTCTAAGTTGTTTCCTTCACAGCTTAGTTGCTAGCAAAATCTATTAGGAGTTGAAGATTTATAACGAAAGTTTCTTATTTTTTGAACATCAGGGTGTTTGGTTTAAGTCTGATGATTTCTAAGAAACTCCTATTAGTCGACGAGCGATTCGAAAATTATTTTGAGGATTTATAGAAGAGTCCCTAGGAAATATTTTAGCAAAATTAGAACCTCGTAGCTCATTTAAAAGTTGGTCAAATAACGATCCTTTGGACAATGTCGCAATTTTAAAAAACGAACAGAACACAGAACGACTAAAAAAGACTCAGAGACCTTCCCAACATTGATTTTTTTCGTTTTTCTCTATTGTATTCCAGAGAAAATACAAAGTATTTCCACCTGTTCGCCTGTTCCGGAATAAAATGGAGAAAAACGAAAAAATCAATTTTGCGAGGATCCTAAAGTCATTCTAAGTCGTTTTGCGTATTTAGTTCGTTTTTGAAAATGGCTACATCGTCAGAAACGAGCGGTCTTTGACCAACTTCCAAGTGAGCTACGAGGTTCTAATTTTGCTGGAATGTTCTTTAAGGACGCTTCGACAAATCGTTAAAATATTTTTCGAATCTCTCGTCGACTAATAGGAGTTTCTTAGAACTCACCATACTTAGACCAAACACCCTGTATATTAAAGGACATTGATTGTGAGTGGAAATTTTGGTATCCCTGTGAAGTGCCGCCTTCAGGTAATGCCTGAGTTGCCTGAGCGCTAGCGACGGCATACATAACATAAATAAGTTGCATAACAAAAACACAACACCAGAAAATGAAACAGTGAAAAAGCACTCTGTTAGATTTGCTAGCACAAGGCCCACCGAACAATTGATAGGTTGCCCGACGGCTCAATCCGTTACTGGTCTGTATGTTACAGAGATATTGCGAGAGGAATTTCCTTTGAAAAAACGTTATTATCTGTTTTAAGAGAGCATTCACGTTGAAAACTGTTAAAAGTATTTTCAAAAGCTGTCATTTCAATTTATTAAAAATTCTTTGTAAACATTTAAAGCTTATTCTAGAATTTAGCAAACGAGTCCAGCATAAAAATGGTAAATATACAACGTATATAAATTACATCTACCATTCTGTAATAAAAATCATTAAATATTGCTAAAGGTGAGATCTTTTTCGTCTAAGCTGAAGCACATATACTTAATATAATAAATTTGTGAATTTAAGATGGTAATGTACCTACGTCTGGCGAAGTGGGTTCATTTTCACTTGGATCGTTATTTTACTCTCAAATGCTGTGGTGTTAGGTTAAATGAATTATACAGAAAAAGCGTTCTTAGAAACTATGAGCTAATCTTAAAGTTACAACATTCTCGCTAGGCATGTACACATAAAAAATATGACACACGAGAAATTTTTGATCATTCAAACTATTATGTACATATTATGTATCATGAAATACCTAACAAAGAATTCAGCTGTATTTATTACGTGACTGCCTATTATTACTAATAACGCCTAATTTAATAGATTATTAGGCTAATTATTATGTTTTAAATATAGAAAATTTTCAATTTTCAACTTAAAATTTCTATTAATATTAAAAATGTTACACAACCGAACAAAATCGCCATATAACTCAAAAACGTATTTACTGCTTAATTACATCTCAGTTCCTATCCCACGCTGTACAAACCTACTATATTTAGAAAAAAAAGGAAAAAAGTTAGTAATTTTGGAATAATAGTTTAAATATTACCAATTACCCTTTCGGTGATCGTTCTGCCGCACATCTCCATGGGTTGACTAACTCCTTCCAGCAAAGCACAAACACAAACACATGACTATGCACTTTATAAGAAATATTCACTAAAATTTAGAAACAATAAAATTTATTTTTAAATTTGACACATTCGTGTCAACACTTTGACATTTAAAAATGAAATGAATTAAAGATGGGTACAGACAAGTCGAGAAAATAACATTACATAACTTTTCTTTTGTTCGTTTTTTATGAAAAACTGAAGAAAAATTTCATACAAACCTCTCACTCTCTCTCTCTCTCTCTCTCTTATCGTTTCTGCACGAAAATCGAGATAATTTGCAAATATTTTTCAACGTATTTCATTTATTCTACAATAAAATAAAAGTACTGACTGCAAAAAATTCGTAGTTTCATATACAGAGTGTGGTCGATTCTTATGAAAATTTGAAAATTTTATTAGTTGGCGAGCGATCAAATAATATTTCAAGGATTTGTAGGTTTTTTTTTTCAATTACTGGATAGACTCCTGAGGGTTACAGCTTATGTATTCCTATATATACCTACATAATAATCATTAAAGACCAGTTAAATGAGCACCTTTTAAGTAAAAAAGCATGATTCAAAAAGCACACTAGGTATTTTAAGGGAGAAAGCACAATTCGTGTCAAAAAAGGTTTGAAAAAGCTACTAAATTTAAAGAAAAAAAAATCGTTTTAATAAAAAACACACATTCTTTTATTTAACGAAATTACATACTTCTCTTATGTTATAGTTCTATTTTTTAACCGAGTTCAAAAAGAAGGAGATTCTATGTTCGTCTGAATGTATTTTTTTTATGTACATTCACCGATATTTTCGGCCATTGTGGACCATTTTTGAAAAATCTTTTTTGTCTTAAAGGGTGGACTCTTAAGGTGCCCTCATTTTTATTTGAAGAGAATACTATACCCCTAATGGTGGTAAAATAAGGGATGAGTGATTTTTCACCACCCAAACTTTTTTATTGGTTCAGCAGTTTTATAAAATACATAATCATTTTATTTGTCCACGTTTATTGCTTTTGATTCGTTAATAATAAAATAATTCTAAGGCGAGATTTAGCTGACTGTTATGTTTTTTAAATAAAAAAATAAGCATAGAAGCAAAAAATTCTTAAGAAAAAGTAAAAAAAGCCGTAACAAAGAATGACTCAAATTCCCTATTTTTATAAGATTCGTCCAGATTTCAAATAATTTAGTTGCTGCTTTTAAAAGTGCTTAGAACCGGGTATTTAGTTATCATTGATAACTAAATATTGCACACTGTTAATCGAGTATTATGGTTTCCAAGCTGTAATAATAAATGTAGAAAAAGAATCGACGCTCTTTATAGGAATTCCGTGAAGTATGTAGAATCACTTGCTTCATTTTTAAAGGATCGACTAATTAAAAATTATATTTAAATGAATTGGGCAAAAACGTGGAAAACGAGACGAGTGCAATTCTATTTCAATTGATATGAATGCCTAATAACGATCGAGTATAATAACAACTGATGGTAGTCTAGAAATGAAAGATCTATAATCGAATATTCATGAGATCATGTCATATCCCGGCGCATCCACCAATTTTAACACATTAAAAGGGGAGGAACACAGTAATGTTCCACCACCAATCGTTACCATTATGTAAAATTCATGCTTTATCGTTAAATAACAAGTAGCTTAATTGAAGAGGAAATCGATGAAATTGAATTTTTTTATTATTCTGTATTGTATGAAAATTTACCGATCAAATATTTGTAAATTGCGTTTAAAGAACGCTATTAGAACACAATTCAAACTGTCAAGCAAACAGATCGTACATCTTGTTCGTTCAATGGAGATATTTCCAACTTGATCGACATTAAATTTGTGGAATAATATTTAGGCTAAAGAACGACATAAAATCGAATTTTTTACTGAACAAGAAAATAATAGAGCTACAATAAGATGGTTGCGAATATATGAAATTTAGGGTAAATTTTCTAATAAAGACATTTGTAGTCTGATCACGAATAGTGGGAGGACCTAGTAAGATTCAATTTTGTCGAAATAAAATGAAAATAGACACAAAGTGGAAAAAAATCTAAATAAAATTCCCCATGTTTCGATAGATGTACAGTAGTTTGTAGTAGTTTAATAAAATCCATTGCCATTCAAGATTTTTATTACTTTTCAACTTTATTGTACAGTAAATGTGTGTTTATTTTTCAGCTGCTAGTATTCATACAACTAAAGGTTTCGGTGGCTACCGTTCATCCACTTGTATGCCAGGCTCAAGTCTGCGTTTCCTTGGTCCATCTGTACGAATTGCTATTCCATTAACGATTCTATGGGCAACTGCATGTTGTTTTGTTGCTATCCTTATGCTACAATCAACAAAAGTCTTAAGTTGTTATCAAGATCATATCTGTATTAATGATCCATTAGTGAATGATAATGATTTAATAATATTAGCATCAGTTGAATTATTATTAGCTATTGTTACATTCATTGCTGTTTTTATGCTATTGAGAATCGATTGTAAATATGATCCAGATTGATCAATGCCGACCTCTGACCCTCAAGCAATTGGTGTTAGTGTTATTGGTGTTGGTGGAGGAGGTGTTGGAGGTCTTAATATACCAACTATTACAACAACTACAAGTGTTAATTCATCAACCACATGTGATAGAGTTGGAAGAATTGCTTGGATTGTTTAAATAAGAATAGGATGCAAAGGGGCCAATCAAGCAGTAATTACATTAAATAAAATAGAAAGGTCTCTCAAATTAATTAAATAGAATAATTAACTATTATCAAACTAGATTAATTACTGTTTTCAAAAATAATGTTGATTTTATTGTATATCTATTTTAAACTAAAATTATAATCGATCATTACGTGTAATCAATAATTTATGTAATTGCACTAATTAGAAAATAAATCGTCTTTATAAAATTCCTTTAAAATAACTGTCTATAGATCTTTGGCTTTTTTTTTATTTTACAGTAGAGACCTTGAATGTAACCTTATAACGTCACTGTACCCAACTACTGAAGCGCCATCTATGATGTAATCAATGGAACTTAGATCAATGTTCGAATGGAAGTTTCAGTTGTCAAGATTTTCAACTATTTATATAAAATATGTAGAAACGAATGAGCCATCAAAAATATTTGACCGTTCCATTCTTGTTAAATATGACGTTGTAAACGCCAGGGCCCATCGAACACCTGATGCGTCCCTGGTTTTATCATAAAAAAGGATAAAATTTCAATTTCTGTAGCGATTCACTAATTTATTGTAGTGAAATTTTATGCATGCAATTCTGAATTGCTTAATGAACAATTAATAATTATTATAGTGATTGATTAAAATAAGAAGTGATTGATCAAAATAACAATTTAATTCTCCCGCCAGTTTTATCTTCGCCAACAACCTAAGAAAACAATGCATCGGCCAATGTGGCACCGTGGCACCATCTATTGTGTAGTTGAATCCCTACAATTAAATAAACTACTATTAATTAATTAAAATCGGTAAATATTTGAATAAATATCAAACATTAACTATGTTGTCTAATTTTTGAAAGTGTTATTGTTTATTTGATTATTTACAATAAATTAAAATTAAAAATATAGTAGCGACATCTATGTTTTTGGTTGATAACTATATAGGACTCAAGTGGCGCTACCTAATATTTAAGTAAGCAACTTCATATTTTCGATTATAACCTCAAAAATTCAGTGATTGTTTACAGTGTTCGTTGTGTATTATTCGTTTAGATTTCTGTTGTATTTCGTTAATATTTCTGTGAATTTATCGACATTTAATGTGAAATTCCGATGCTTGAATATTTCGTGTCGCTTTATTCTCAAAACACACATAAATGCGAGTGGTTTGGTGGGAGTGTACGGGTCTCTTTACCTAACCTCTCTTTCAATGGATTTTTGTCGCTTTTTTTCCAAACATAAGAGTGTAGTTTTTATCGTAAATGCTGATATTTGCTTATCATTCGGTTCTTTTTACGAAATTTCATTAAATTTCAATAATTAATATCTAGTTTTGGAGAAAAATCGTGTAAATTGTGTGATTGAGTGCTAAATTGTTCAAATTGTGCACACTTCTGTTATTATTATTATTATTGTTGTGTTCGATTTAAATCGCATCTCTTGTTTATTATCGAATATCAATTGAATATTGTAATTATGTTGTATAATTGATTTAAATACACGAATTACATTGGAAGTATTGAGTGTTAAGTGAACAGAAAGGTGAAAAATGATGAATTCCCGGGCACATCTACAGCCGTTTTTGAACAATTCATTGGCCATTCGTCAGGAAATTCAACGTTTTGAAAGTGTACATCCATCAATTTATGCAATCTATGATCTAATTGATTTAATTCCGGATGGTTTGGTTGCACAACAAATTCGCGATCATGTCGTCTGCATTGAAGGTAAGTCCAATTTTTATTTTTTTCGATAATGTTGAAAGTTCCTTTGTTGATTTTGTTGTTGTTGTTGTTGTTGTCCTACATATTAGTCGTGTACTACCTGTTTTATAGGAACGGTAGCTCGCCACAGGTAGATGTGTCGATATAAATATACGTAGGTATACAAAAATACAGGTTACCGTTTTAAAATAATCCATACACAATCGTTAGGTATTGTTATTATTGTTCCTCAAAAATTGTGGAAAATACCAATTTTTTAATCGTCTAATTAACAATAAACAGGTAATATGGCAAAAACAAAAACAGGTAATTAGTATTGGTTGACGTGATCTGAGAATAGAGAGAAAGAGAGTTGGGAGAATTTCGATTTTCATGTTTGTTTTTACAATTTAATTAACAGACATCAACAAATAAACCTTTAGATAAATAAATAAAGGTAATAAAAGAACTACAAGTTCTACATAAATCCAATTTTGTGGCTTTAATAACAAAACCATAAAAAATGCAATTTCGAAAAAGTCACCCATAACCCGGGTACATCCTCTCCGAAACTGTTGCGGTGAAAATAAGAGAAGATGCATTTAATGTACCCCAAAATTTAATCAATAATAAGTATTGATGTTACAATAAAAATTAAAAAAAAAGTAAGTAAGATCATAGTTAAACCAAGACTGCGAAATTGGTAGAAACAATTCATCTTCAACTCCGACTCCGACTCCTAATAATTTTAGTAGTTCGATTCCGACTCCGACACCATTCAATTTAATTACTCACCGATCATCTTTATTAGCTATCTATGATTGACTCATTACAATACATTTCTGAAACTTATACTAAATCTCTTTGATGATAAATCTTTTCCAGTATGGAAAAAGTTTGAAACGAAAAATCAATGTCTACAACAACTATCGAGACAGTCAGAAAAATATCCATAGAAAAAGAACTAATACGAGCTTTGTAAAAGAGTCATAACCGATGTTTTTGTGTATAGTTAGCATTATTTAATTACTTAGAATTCTTATTTCATTGGAATAAATGTAGACATGGAGTCGGAATTGGAAGCTGTACGTTTCTTCCGTTTTTCCGATTACAATAAGCAAAAATTCTCTGAAATATTCACGAATCCGACACCGACTCCACCAGCTTACAATTAATGAAAACGCGTACAATCTTCTTAATTGATTACAAAATAAAAATTCTAAATACTAATAATAATCTTTGTTTTCTACACACTCTATACATCCCAATAAATTTTATTCATACACGATTTATGTATAGAATCTTCAAAACAGAAAAGTTTTATCTACTCTTGCTTATATTTTTGTTGTAATCATTACAAATAATTGATTCAATTGATAAAAGTGGAAATAAACCACACTCCTTTAATTATTCTGTAACACAATACATTTATAAGCAATGTTTATACATATACTATTCAAATTGTTAAGGGTCAAATCTAACCCTTAAAATAGTTGATGGTTGATTTAGGGGGCTGTTCACAAATGCAACAATAATGTTTTCTCAAGGAACGACTTCTTTTCTAAGCATTAATGATGAATTGATTCATGAATCATCTATAATGTTTGTAGGAAATAGCTTTTAGATCTATGGTGGTGTTTTGTAGTGAATGTGAAATATAAATTTCACTCTAATCTCTAAAATATCACGAGTACAAATCCATTTATCCATAGATCTATCGATATGATTTAAGTTCATGTTGATTATTTAGATTTGAATAACAATCATAGGACTAGAGTGTATGTCTCTACTTTAATTAAACAATTTCACATACTTGTGCTAAATATTTAAAGATTTTATTTTTGAGTGATAATTTGAAAATGGGCGATTTTGAAAAATTAGCCACTACCTTCTCTTTGTAATAATTTGAAAATGTTGATTGAACAGAAACTTGTAATTAATGATGAAAGTGTCAAAGTCTCCAAGCTAAATTAGATCATTAATATCCTACAGTTTTTTTTTAAAGCGATCAATTCTTATGAAACTTCTACTGATTGGCCTGCGATTCCAAAAATAGGCAAAATTAGGATTTCGTAACTCATTTTGGAGTTGACCAAAAAACGCTTGTTTCTGACAATGTACCAGATTTTCAAAAACGAGCAAAGCATGCAAAATGACGAAGAATGACTCGTAGACCCACTCAATAGTGATTTTTCTCGTTTTTCTCCACTGCAAAAGTAAGACTTCGTAACTCATTGAGAAGTCAATTAAGATATGACTTTTTGTGATAATGTCAGGATTTTCACTAACCAGCTGCACGCCTAAAATGACTAAAGTAATAGCTCAACAATCGTTGTAACATTGATTTGTTTCGTTTTCCCCCATTGTAATCTGGAACGGATTCGAAATATTTTTATCTATTCCAGAATACAGTGGAGGAAGACGAAAAAAATCAATGTAGAAAGGTATTCGCGCGACATTGTGAATTTTTTTTAACTTGCTTATCGTGAAACATCCTGTATATAATGATGATTATTATTAACTAGAAATTTCTTATAATTCAGAGAATTTAAGCTATTAATATTATTAAAATTAATGTGTCTGTGCTAAAGTATAACTATACATATAGATAAATAAGAAACAACAGGGGAAGAGGGCTTTAATGGCAAACTTCCAACTACTACCATAGACGGTGGATAATGTTGGCGGATGTGGGTGAGGATTTGCAACTTGTTAGATGATACATATTGAGGATCATTTTTTATATTAAATTTCTTTTCTTTATAATGTTGTACTATAATTTGAAGTTCAAATTAACTATAATTTTGTTTATGTGTGCGTTTATAAATCATTTATAACAATTAAAATTGATAGAATTCTTTGCAATAAAAGATTTAATGACTGATTTATCTGCGTATTTCTCTTGGTTTTTCTTTATTTTTTTAAAAAAATATATTCAAACATGTATTTTATGACACTGTTGACAAGTCTGCGGGTATTTTTTCATGATTTTATTATTCCCGATTATGTATTCAAAATGATTACTTACTTTTGTGTGTGCGTGTGTGTGTGCGTGCGTGCGTGTGTGTGTGTGTGTGTGTGTGTGTGTGTGTGTGTGTGCGCGTGTGTGTGAAATAATAAAAGGGTTAATTAAACAGTTTAATAACCACTTAGTCGACGTAATTAAACAGTCTGTATTGTCATAATAATCTAACTAGTTAGTTGAGTTAATAGTTGAGGAAAGTCAATTTATTAATCTTTAAGAAATATTCTATACAATAAGAGAAGAAGATAACTTATTGATTTTTGTTTTACATTTTCTCTAGATTTAATCAATAATTTGTGTTTAACAATCAAAACAACAATAAATCTAAAGCTTTTGAATAAGACATTATAATAATTATGATTGAGCTATTTATATGTGGGCAGTTGTGCGAGGTAGCTAGCGATCAATACTTATATTATAGTTATGTTATTTCAGAGTATCCTATTTCCCTTTTGGGCTTTTTGTGAAATAATCCAAAGCTCTAATAGAAACGTAGACACTGCTAATTTGTCTCTTCAACCTATCGCTAATCATGTAAGAGGTTTTTTTCCTTAAACAGAACAAGTTTTGAGATTTCTCTTTGTTTACTCAAACATCAAATATTTCTTTTAGTTCTCTATAAATTATTATCATTGATTTATTTATCTCTCTTAAATTTCAACATTTTTTTTTTATTTCTTCTTTACAATTAACAGAATCAAGTTCTATGTCATTTTAGTTTATATACTTTTGTTACTGACTGTACTGATAACAATAGTGATTCTATAAAGACTTAAAGATAAACAGATCGGTTACCTGTTTAATCTAAAATAAGACAGTTACTTTTAAAAGTATTTACTCAATAATTTTATCTAGTCACAACAAGAAAAAACAGCCACCAGTGATAAAAATGTGCCACTTATTACAAAATAAAGCAGACTTTTGACAAACAACAAGATTACTACCTTTAATTTATACATTTTTAGTCAATAGAAATGGTTAAATTATACATAAATGTTTACCATTAGAAATCCCACTAGAAAATTACAAACAATACACAACCTACCCTAACAAAGCTTTTTGTGATCCTACTTTTAAAAGTAAAACAATGTAGAAGAATTAATTAAATAATCAGTAGTAAATCAGATGGGACAGTTTGTATACCGAGTGAGTCACGTAAAAGGCCCTTTACATTATCCGATTTTACACCTGATTTTTTGTTCCGAGCTAATAAAACAAGAAATTTGTGTCTTTAAACCATCCAATTTCTTATCCGAGCCGTTGCATCCGAAAAATTTCATCCGATTTTCTCTAACTTCGTCTGACTTTTCGTCCGATTTCCCAAAAAGTGTCATGTGCAATATACTGTTTAGAAAATTTGAGGTTGTAGGTACGCCAGTTGCCGGTGGCCTGGTTGTTTGTTGTCGTGTCGTTTAGTATCAGCTTATCTGTAGTCTCACTCGTATAATGTAAAAATGAAAATATATGGGATCCGAGATGAATTCGGATATAAAATCTAAAATCGATTAGAAAAATCGGATACAAAATTCGGACAATATAAAGGGGCTTTAGGACGAAAAGTTCTTATGGCAACTCCCATTATTTGGTGAGTGTCAACTAATGGGGGTTGTATAGGGTCCCCAAAGAATATTTTAGCAAGATTAGAAATTAGAACCCCGTAGCCCATTTGGATGTTGTTCAAAAAAAGTTGGACAAGATCGCGATTTTCAAAAACGAGCTAAAGACGCAAAACGAGAATGACTCGAAGACCTTTCCAATATTGATTTTTTTCGTTTTTCTCCATTGTATTCTAGACTAGATAAAATGCGAAACATTCCCACCTATTCTAGAATAAAATTAAGATAAATGAAAAAAATCAATGTTGGGAGGATCCTTGAGTCATTCTTTGTAAGTCGTTTTGCCAGTTTACTTCGTTTTAAAAAATCGCGACATCCTCAGAAACGAGCGTTTTTGCACCAACTTTCAAATGGGCTACGAGGTTCTAATTTTGCTAAGATGATCTTGACTATCCACTTATAAAAATACGAAATATTTTTCGGATCGCTTGCCAAATAATAATGGGAATTACCATACGTCTTACGTGCCTCAACCGGTGTGTTTTTCTTATTATTTTTTATACTCTTTTCGAAAATATACAAAACTTTCATCACTTCATCTCATAAATCATACATCACTTGTGGATACTGTTACGATTTTTTGTTGTTGATCGTTTCAACTTTTTGAAATATTGATTGATAAACTTCGTTGCGTATTTTTCTATAAATAATGTCAAGACAATGTTTTAGAATGATTTGTTCTTTTCTATATATCTTTCTCAGAAACGATAAGCGAGGAGAAAATAATGCATGGAAATTGGTTAATTTTCCTTTACTTTCTTTACAAAAATAATCTCTTACAACATTTACAGCTAATGTTAATTTATAATTGATGTAGTAATACGTGCTCAAATTTATGGGTATAATTGCTAATTACAGTCTCTTATCAATATTTCGTAATTTATATTTTAAATTACATGAATTAAACCAATTTTTTTTATTAATAATAACGTTCATTATCTCTATCAAAATTCAAACAAATATTAATTGTTTACATCAATAACTGTACATTTTTGCAAAATTATTATTTAGTTTAATTACAACATTTGAAATTAATTAATGCGATATAAAATATAGATTCGTTTAACCTTTTTTAATAAATGTACAAGTGTCAAATTAGAAATATTAACAGAGTTATAACGTTTATTTGTTAGTTTCATTGCGACCATAAATTAATTGATGGGTTAATAAAATTGAAAATATAGTTATTTGTGTATTTATTTAGTTCGAGTTTATACGTGCTCTTTTTTTTATTACCTGTGTACGGATATGTATTTAATTTATGAGGAGAACGTTTGTATGAATGTATGGCTATTATTAACTTAGTGGAGAAATTTCATGCTTGCCAGTTCATTCTCTTTGCCTGTTTTTAATTAGTGTCGTACAAAATCAGAATTTACCCTCAAAAAAAACACGCTGTATGTTTGCAGAGAGTTATTTTTAATTTAATACACTTGATTAATTGAACTTTCGAGTGATTTTTATTTGGAAACATGTCTTGTTTATTAGTAAAAATACAAAATAGTGTAATAACTATTTATTTCTCACGTACGTTTTAAATTTTCTACTGGTTTTAATGGCTAAATTTTTGTATTCGACAGGAAAAACAGATTTGTATTCTATAAGTTTTTAGGCTACTTTGATACAACGTTTTAAATGCGATGATAGTCGTTTATGATAAGACTAAAATTGAATACTTGCGCGGTAATTTGCGCGCTTTGGTTGTTTTGCTTGCTCTTTTCAGTCATCTAAATTTTTGACAGTGATAATCCCTTACTTGTTTAGTTGTCATCTATTTATTAACTTACAGAATTCGACCTAATATTAATGTAAAAATAAAGATATGTAATTTTATGTTAGGTTTTTATAAGTGTTCTTTTATGGCTTTAGAACTATAATTAATTATTTACATTTAATAATTATTAAAATAGTACTATAAACTTGACACTAATGTGTGAAGAACAACCAGAATGTGTTATATTTGTACTTTCTACAATAAAAATGAGCAAAATAGTCAATAAACGTGATATAACTTTACGTACTGATTTTTATTCAAATCTTTTAATTAATTTTGTTGGATTATTTAAAGTTTTTGTTATTTAAATTCAATTGTAATTGGAACAGTAATTCAGTTTACAAATCCTTTGTAATTTACATTGAAGTATCCAATACATTGTCCTATTATTACAATTTTGGTCGTTTTGTCTGCGTTTTATTATATTGTAAGCAATTTTGTTAGTAGATGATTATTTTCGTCCAATTTTCTTTTATGCTTCTAAATTTCCATATCATTTATTTGAATTTTTATAATATTTCAAGCAGTTATATTTCATATTGTGAAAATTCCATCTTTCCTGTTCATAAAACAACACAATCTAATTTTATAATACCCACTTTACAGAGTTTTATTTCTCAACATTTGAAATATAAGTCTGAATACCCAAAGAAACTATTTTTATTGTCATTATATCTGTATTTCTTGGAGAATTTGCTTATTTCATGAGACTTTTCTACCATCCTTCAATTAGAGGATAAACACTTGATCAATAAAATGTTTCATGGACTTGAGGATTTGACACTCAACAGGCAAAAATCTTTTAGTAGGTAGATTGGTAGTGTTTTGAATTTATTAAATCATTTAATACATGAATCATGTTAGTGTGTAGACAGGTTTCATTTTCACGTACTTGAAACTATTAAATTTTCCACTTTCATTCAATCTTTCAACATTTGAAGCTCCAGAAACTTTCGTTGATTGATAGTCACTTAATCTTAAAGTTATATTTTGAAAATTATCAGAGTACGTCAATGTTCTAGGTAATTGTTTTTAAATAAAAAATGAAATTTAACACAAACAATTTTGCTTTTGATGTAATTTCCGGGAAGTTTGAGATCATCCGTTTCTTGTTGATTACAAAAGATTGTCTATATCCATTGACTACATTTTCACAATTCACCTTACGTCTGGGTCAATCAAAGCATTTAAATATGCATACATTGAATCGAATGTATACGTATGTATGTGGAATTTTACAGTTATATCGTTAATCTTTAGTTCGTGATCAAATTATTGTTCATTATCGATTTTATACGTAGTCTTTTTCTTCTCCCTTTTCGTCTGTATTGAATTTTAACCGATGTAGAAAATCCATATACCTAAAAGCATTTCTATTTCAATTTTCTTGTTTGCTTTCTCTACCGTTTAGGGATTAAAATTTAAAGTGAATTTCAATAAAAAAAATAGCCTCAGTTATTTTTTCTATGAGCGATAATTTAATGAACAATCACAAACCGTTTGCATATTCAAACTGCAGATAACAGAATTTCTCTAATCATTCTAAAGTTCATTGAACAAAAGAGCTATTTTAGTTGCTGAGACCCTAAAATTCTCTTCTACAAGAATTACTCGTCTATTCAAGCAATTTGATGATAATTACAATATCACTAGTCACTCATTGAGGCTTGAGTGATTTTATGTTTTCTTCTATCACAATTTGATTTGTTTCGCTTGACTTGATGGAGGTAATACGTACATGAAAAAAACAAGAAAGTGTAAATTTCTTAATCTTTTTGTTTTTTTCTGCTTTGTTGTCGTTTTTATCGGTCAAGTTAGTTGTGGGTGATTATAATATAAGGGAACAGTTACCATATTTTAGAGCTTAAGTGAATGTTATCTTGAACTAGAAATATTTTGTTGCATTACAGTTATCTTAATGGTTTTAATCAATTGATCAAAATGTATATGCGTATAGTGTGAGCAAGTTCTTAACAGCTTAAATATTTTTATAGGTCTATTAATAAAACAATACATAACATTTCAGTCTTCACACCATTACTGTAAAGCTCCTGTTTAGATTGTTTACTGAAGAAATAAAAAATGTTTAAATTTTATACAAAAAAGTGTATGTATTCAAAGACTTTTCTCCATATAAACGACAATACACAAATTATGGACGGTTTATTGGGATATGTCTTGGATAAATAAATATTTACATAATACCATGTGCTAAGCTTAAAGGCCGATCCACACACGGAGATATATCTTAGTAAGACGGTCTCATGGTACGGTACAGTGATATATATCTAGCTTTGTCTATACATGATACCGACAGAGATAGATATATATCATTGCACCGTACCATGAGACCGTCTTATAAGATATATCTCCGTGTGTGGATCGGCCTTTATACTAGACGATGACTACCCTTTCGTTTGTGAAATTTTATAAATACCACGCTGGCCATCTGGTAGACTTATTGTAATAATTTAATCTTAAATAATACAAAATCGTTCATTTATTATTACTACAAAGTCCTTTTGGATTTATATTTGAACATTGTTGAAACTCTCACAAAAGAGAAAATACTGTTAAATCATTTATTATTTTATGATTCTATTGCAGTTTATATTATCTATTTTAACAACAATTTTACTTTTACTTACTGTTTATAGTAATTTCAGTATAAAATTCTCCAGGTAATTCGTTCACCTTACCAAATTTAAATAAATAAACAGCTCGTAGCTGGTTTAGTTTGAACCTGGTTCAGTTGGGATTTAAATCGGTGTTTTGACTTGAATCTGATTGGTGAAATGCATTTCAAGTGATTTTGTAGGGTTCGTCTCAGCTGAATCGGGTTCAACTTAAATCGTTCTCAACTGACGTCACCTTCACTTGATTCGCGTTGGTGAAATGATTTGAGCCGAGTTCAGCTCTGAACCCGGTTCAACGTCGTTGATCCATGTTGGTGAAATCGGCCGTACATGTCTTAAAGAAAACTATTGATTTATTTCAAGGTTCAATTTGTTTCTTGATTGTTTAATTAACTGTATAAGTTGTAGGAATCGAATCAATTTAATAAAGATTGATTCAATAATTATATGATTGATTGTTTAATTTATTTTGTTTCATTTGAAAGAATTCTAATTAAATCATGTTTTACTGTTTATCTACTATTAATAAATATAATTATTTGTATTTATTAAACCTTTTTTTAACCTTTTGTTAATCTGTGTATTCGGATGTTGAGCGTATTTCCGGTGACTTTCCACATCCTTTCTCGGACATCGTGCTTGTACATCCATAACTTCCTTTTTTCTATTTTTGGTTTATCACTTTTTATATATTTTATTGTTGTCATTCTTTTATTGTTTTCTATATTTGGTGAGGCTGTACATGATGATGTCTGAAATAAAACAATTAAATTTCCTTACAAGAAAATTTAATAAATTGATTGTTTTTTTTTTGTCTCGTTTCTACGTGTCTATAATAAAGAGAATATTGTCTGAATCATCATATTTAACCCATTAAACAAACAAAAAAATATTCGTAATATTGTGGGGGTGGAATGTACAGACTTCCTGTGGCGATTCATTAAAAATGTCAGGCTGATGGAAAGACAACAGAATTAAATATTCATAATTCACTGATCCAATTGCATAATATTTCATGGTTTTGTAATGATGATTGTGAGTTCAATTAACTGTTAAAGTTCAGTGAAGGATTGTCGGTTTTTTTTATTTTATTTTTTTAGGAAAAAAGATCGAATTGAAAGGGAAACATTACTATTGTGTAAGATTTAGATGTGTACAAGGAATTCTACTACAAATTCAATTAAAATAATTTTAATTCAGATAATTATATTGTTGACTAAATATTTGAATTATTAATTCTATTTAATTGTAAATATTTCTACATAGATAAAAATAAAACGTCAGATAGCTGTTTTTTTTCTATTGAATTTAATGAGGTTTTCTTCTTGATTTGAATAACTAATAGCTAATAATATTATGGTTTTCTATAAATAAAGACATCTATTTTTATAGAATCGATGAATAATATTTTAATATTTTTTTTCGTACAACTTCAATATCGTAAAAACGAATGCAATAAGTCGATCTAACAGTCATTTAAATGTGTCAATTTTCAAGGCATTAGTTTTGCCTGTATTGCCTTTGAAAGGAATACATTGATAGTAGAAAGCCCTACTACATGAAGTTTCCTAAAGAACAGTTCTATACGATGCTTAAGCCTGCTCTGGGGTTATCGATTCAAACATATTTTGTCCTTCAAGCAGGACCTTTTCTTCCAGCAATACGCATTTATAAACCATAGGCGTAGATTAATAAATCTTTTTTATTAAAATTAATTGATACTTATTGGGTAACTACAGACAAATGTATAAAAACGTTGCGATGCCTATAAATCGGGAACTACTGAAGCCTTTAAGTTGAAACTTGCACTTCAAATAGGCAATTTTTGCTGCTACAAGTAATGTTTCGTATATTTTTGTTTTAGAGCCTTTTGGCAATACAAAATGCCCTTCCGGCAGACCTTTTGGACGTTCTATCATTAAGGATTTTCTTATACATTTTATGTATTGGATTCAAGTCATTCCTCCAGAAATAACAGAAATATCTGATAAACTTAGAAAACAGTTATTTATTAGTTACGGATATTCCTCATGTATGGCAATGCAAACACTCATGCGAAAAAAATACATTCAACAAACCGGTAGTCGATCCGACATCCGGCTAAATTTTTGACTTAAGTGTGAATATTCTGATTGAAAAAAATTGCATCTAGTAATGAGGCTGTATTATTTTTCTGAGGCATATTTAGCTTTTTAGTTTATATGAAACAAACAAGTGAAACCTGAAACATTTTAGCAGGAATTCCCCAGCGAATGTGACAAAACTTCTCTATGGCTTATCACTTTATCACATTTGAAAGTGAAATTCTTGTATATTGAAAAAGCAACAATTAATAAGTTTTAAAGGTCAAATCACATGACACACTTTGAAATTGAAACAAAAATATATGCAAATTATTTGAGAGAAAAAAAAGTTAAAATCTATTCAAAGCATCTACTAGAAAATGTGACAGAACTTATCGATATTACAAACGTTCATGTGCTTTTACCTTTAATTTATAAATTGATAATTTATCATATTTTCGAATTTAAAATAAGAAGATATCGTTTATTACAAGGCTATAATAATGATAACGCCGTCAATTAATGAATTTTAAGTACACAATTAACATACTTGTCCTGAATACATGTACACGTAATTTAATTGAATTGTTCTTTTTTTTGTTACATAATAAAAATTGGTGACTTATTGTAGTCCTTCTGTTTTAACTAAATTAACCGGAGGGGAAAATGTAAGGCGTAAATAAGAAGAAAAATCTTCCACTGTAAACACAAATCACAAATTATTCCATAATTTACATCTATTTCATTGCTAAAATATCTGCAGTTTTTCAATGTAAATTTATTATTATAATAAGGTTATCCATTTTTGCGTGTTTGTAAAACGAAAATTGTTTACATCATTTTGTATACACACAAATTTTCCTATATAACGGTTATGGGAATCCAATTAGAAAAAAAGAAGACAATAGAAATTTTCACTCACACTAATCATAAATTCAGATAATCTGTATTATAAACCAAGGTCTTCTACAGTAATTTCCAACGACCTTGTTTAGTTAGTAGAATCAACAATATATGTAATTTCATTTGTGAAAAAAATTCGTGTAACATTGTAATTCTTTATACTTTCTTTTATTCGTATTATTATTATTATTATTATTCTACTCTCACGTTTTCTGTTTCGGTCAACTGACACGGAAAGGAAAATGGAAAATATTTTCTATGTCACACAATGATTATTATTACAATTCATAATTATTAATATTAAATAACCATTTCAACTTTCACTGTATATTTTATTTTTGTTTAAAAAACTACAAACATATCACCAAGAATTCTCATTGTTGATCAGACTCCATTACAATCTCATTTGATTAAAATAAATTGACTATAGTACAAGTGATTGGAAAATCCTACGATGTCGTCTCTTCTTCTTCCTATTCATCTATTTAGGAAAAGTTAAAGATCCAACTAGATTCTCTTCGAATCTCATCAATCACTTAGATTAATGGAAAATTGAACGAGGATTTCTTCCGAATAAAATTTCAATAAATTCACAATTATTATTAACTCAATACTGTTGGTTTAAATTTATGGTAAAAATAATAAAACAAAATTTACCCTTATTATATTTAAATGTCACAACAATCCATATATACAAAAATAATCAAGACGTGAACGTGATTGATGGGGTTTATTAAGCCACAAAAACAATGTGTAAATATTTTATTATAGTTTTAATTGTGGTGCTACAGTAATTTCTCCCCTACATTTTTTGAGGGTTAATAAAGCATAATTAGTTGTATAATATGAAAGATTGTATCGTATTATGTATATTTGATTTATTTTTTATATGACGTTAATTTTCCTGTAGAACATAGAATGAACATTAGAGAAAAGGAAAAAAACGGGGTGAAAACTACATTTTCACCCCTAAATAATTGATTTCTAACATCTCGTCTCCGCCCTTACATAAATATAGTTTCCATGTGTACGGTCGTTCGTTCTATATTAGTATGTTATAAGGGAAAAAAATTTATTGAAAATGATATATTGTGGAAAAATAACAGATTTTATGCAAGTATCTGTTACATATTTGGAACAATTTTACGGTTGAGAAATTCATACCGGTTACTTTAGATATTATGAAAATGTTATTATACCTTTCTTGTTTCTTAATAGTTGAGAAAATAAGGCTTTTGATTTATGTTTTATGTAATATTAACAACAATAATAATAAAGAAATCAATTAGTTTGTTGGATAAATTTGAAAATGATGAATATCCTGATTTAAAGAATCTGATGTTGACAGTTCAATAGATGATTCTCTCAGTACATCTTAATCCTTAATTTGAATCGGAAAATATCCCTTTATAGTCTTCCTGTAATCTTGTAAAATACTAGTTATATATATATATATGTGTGTAGGTAGTGGGTTGAAATGTTAAATGCTAATTCTCGTTGACATTTACGGTACTCTCCCTTTCTCAACTATTAAACATTAAGCATTATACTTTGATGGAATTATTGACATTGCTATTTGAATCAACCAACTATATCCTTCTATTTAATCTACATTTTACTTCGGAAACGAGAAAACGGAAATTTCTAAACTATTCTATTTTAATAACTGTTAAAACTAATTACAGTATGAATGTTTAGGAGTAAGGGAATTGTTAAATTTTTGATTCTTGCATTAGGAATTCATTTATAGAGTTCTTTTACACTTTCTTTATTTGATATACGTGAACTGATTTAATTATTTAAATGGTTGTCTATCTTTATGCATTTCTTTGTCTGTTCATGTTTTGAATAAATAAAAATTTTGTGCTTTCAATAAAATAACCAGACAAATTGCTTTAGAATTTTTCTTATACTATCTATATCTTGTTACATAATAACATAGGTAGATATACAATATTTATACAAATATTATTTACGACAAATTGCCTTCACCTTGTTTACGTGTTGTAACTTATTCTCCACTTCTTTCCACTCAAATAACACTTACAAAAATAAATTCTTATAATACTTTTATCTGTCTCAAAAATTAAAATTCGTAGATTTATTTGAACAGTAGATGAAAATTTTTATATTACATTTTTCTCTATTATTTCTGATTTGTTTAATAGTCGAGTTGACACTATTCGATATGATTTACTATAATTTTTCTATTTTTAAAAGTGTAGAAACAAGAATAAAGCTCCGGTGACAACTAGCGCCAACCATTGGAGAGTAGCATCAACTGTGTTATTTTACCATTTTATGAAATACATCAATGACTGTCCACACTTATTACTATTATTATTATTATAATAATTTCAGATATTTACAACAAATTGAAATCGAAATTACAATATGAATTAATAATAATAATATAGTATATTAAAAAACGAGTTTCAGAAGTCGACAATTCCTGCATGAGACCAATATTAAAAAACGAGCCGCGAAGCGGCGAGTTTTTTAATGGTCGAATGCAGGAATTGACTTCTGAACCGAGTTTTTTATACTATTTTTCCTATTTTGCACCCCCTTGCACCCTATTTGCAAAAAAAAATAAATTTTGGAAATTTAGGGAATTTTATAGGAGTTGGTATTGTAGGTGTGACCGATATTCAATTTTTGTATCTAGTATCCATCAAGTTGATTTTCAATTGTTTTAGTCTCCATTTTCATTACAATTTTTAAGTGAAAATGTGTGACCACTTATCGTGTACTCCACCCGAACTGTGGGAAATTGTTGAAAATGCAATGGAGAAACAATTTGAATTAAATGAAATAAAATTTTTATTTAAATTGACTGTTTTTAATATCTGTCAAAAAGTGACATTTCAATAATAAGGCAAGTGTTACCAACTTCTAAAAAATAAATTATCCTAGATATTTCTACACTCAAAGTAGTTAAGAAATATTTCATTTCCACACTACTTTTTATGTCAAAATAAGTCTATTTCCAACGCAAAATAGGAAAAATAATTTTCAACACTAAACTTTTCTACTCTGTAGTTGGCACGAACAGGAAACCTTAACTCGAAAGCTTTATCTAGCACAAAATAGATGGCGTAGTTTAGCAGTTTACAAAGCTTCAATTTATAGTTCCATCTAAAATTAATGTACAACCCAACCATTGCGGACAAAAATCAATATCTTTACATCTAAAACTTGTAGCTCTTAATCAAAAAGAGAGCCTTAAAGTAGATGGTTGATTTAATTATAATTATTAATAATTGTATATTCGCTTGTTTTAAAAATGAATGAACATAAGATAGAGTCATTTTTTATCTATTACTTGTTCGAGTTATATTAAAGTTTAAAAGGCTTTTTCGTTTGTAAAGTCTTACAAATCTTCTAAGAGAATGACTAAAGTAACAGAACAAAGTCAAGAATATTTAACAATGAGTTTTTCATTGCAAGTAGCACTTCATAAAATAATAAATTAAAAAAGGACTGACAATTCCATCATCTGGATAGTTTTCGAACAAAGCAGTCTGAGCGTTGTGACTTATTAGTCTAATTACTTTATACTTAAGAGGCGCAAATAAAATTGTCTACGGTAATTTCTATGAATAGGAGTGCATATTTACAACTCACACCAGATGCGGACAACATTTCTTTTAAAGCAGGTTTTCTTGCTCCTACAAAATTTACATAGTATGAGTTGTAAATTATCCCCTGCCAGTCATAGAAATTACCGTAGACAATTTTTTGTGCCTCCTAAACATAAATTAATTTGACTTATAAGTCGAAATTCACAACGCCCAAACTGCTACTATATTTTAATGGTGAAATTGTGGGGCCTTTTTGATTTATTACTTGATGAGGCGCTGTTTGCAATTATTGAACATTCATTATTAAATATACTTGACTTTATTTTATTAGATACTTTAGTCATTCTCTTAGAAAACTTGTGCCACTATACTCTATCAAATTATTCTAGTATTCTTTTGATCTTTTCTGTTTATATAAATATGATGTTGATTGATTGTGGCTTGATTTTGTCAATGTTAAGAGTCATTTAAAATACGCAATTTGAAAAGTGAATTATATTGAACTTACTACAATTTAATATATATTTTTTTCTATGAATTTAGCAATAAATTCAACTTTTATGAGAATAGAATTTCTAGAATTCAGCAAACTGAAATCATTTTATTTCATTTACTCTTTGATATTTGCAAATGCATTCATTTCTTCCACTAGAAGAAAATTAAAGCCAGTCCAGACAGGGTGTAATGACTCTATTGTACAGATTTCGAGCACGTGCTTAAAGGGTAGAAATAAAATATACATATGCGGGGGTTTCAAATCAAACAAATGGAAATACAAAGAGAGTGGAATAAAGAGAATGAGATATGGAGAGTGAGTTGTAAAACAATACGAATCAATTCATAAACGCACACCACACAAGATTCACGCAAATGTTCTTATTTGATATAATTCATTAGGGATTAGTTTTGGTACAGCTAGAATCTCCATTAGATGAGAAAATGGGAAGTAAAACACTACAGAATTCAGATTATTAGTGCAGAAAATTATTATAGGGTTGAGTTTTGATTGAATATATATTTAATCTCTGTTTATGTCTAGGTTTATATTAATTACTTTTTGTTTTACATGAAAATTTACTACTTTCTCTTCTTTGTTCTTTACCTTATCAACTTGAACGAAACCAATAAATTTCTGTTCATTTTCTCGCTCCTTACCGTCTCTTTATTACCAAATAATTCTACCTACGATTTATGTTTGTAAGAGTGAGCGTGAATTAGGCCACAATTGTGGTAACTTATCGGTGGTACACCTGGTGTATTACACACGTATCTTCTCTACTCGAGTATTTTCTATATCGTCTTTGTTATTATAGATTTTCGTTTTACACAATAATTTCAATAAATTTGTCAGCTCGTTATCCTTAATTATGTAATTTAGAGGGTTGAGTCATCGTCCACCCTCTCTATTTCACGAACGGTAATTGTGAGGCACTAGAAAATTGTTGAATTCTGATTAGGAGACTTTTTTGTGTTAGCGTATTATGCTGTAGGACATAATCAATACAGAGACCCTAGATGTTTTCTAAAAGAGGGAGTGATTTCAGATTTCGAATTTTGTCGAATCTCCCTCTTAATACTTATTGATAGAGAAACACTATGTGTTTATTATTCGATAATATTAAATAAAGGGAGATTTATTTTAAATTAAACAAATCTGGCAACAGACGTTTTCAAACTGAAATCGTCACAGCTTTAGGGTAATTATCACAGTTGAAAATTCTCAATGCGAGACACTACTGTAATAAATCAGACTAAACAATAGGTTTTCTTCTTCTTCTTCTTCTTCTTGTATAACTGTGGTAATGTATATGATATTTTTGTGGTTTACAATAGGTTGCATGTCTCATAAATATAAATGTATTGTATCTCTGTGTATAAGTAAAGGTACATGAATGTTTAGTTAAAAAGATGCATTGGTCAACCGGTAGATGAAAGAAAACGACGACAAAAAAAAAGAGACATGACCACAGACCACTTAGAAACTAGCAATTGTAGCCAATTAGAGCATAAAATTGGGCAAAGGCGAGTTATATTTCGCATCTGAGCCAAAGGTACTGCAATTATAAATAGTTGATTGGATATTGAATAAAATTTGATCATTGAATTCGTCGAAATTTATATACAGTAGTCGTCGAATAATGTCCTCATTCATTATCCATTCGCCTATTGTTCATTTGATTTGATTATTTGATCTTAAAATGACCGCATTAGGTGGTAATCTCTATAATTATATTTCTTTATTGGTGTAATTTAAATATTGTAATTAAAATTGCAGGTGTGTTGTTGTGGTTTATAAATTCATGTGTTGTTGTCAAACTATAACAAAAACCAATCTAGACTTCTCACAGAGTGAACGAAATTGGATTGACAACTTTAACATCGGTTTTGATTAACCATGATGTAGTGTTTTATTATAAAAATTGTTTCTCATTTAATACAGCGAATACAATATACCGGGTGTACCACGGTATTTATTATCGCAGTTGGCTGTGATTTTGTTTATGTAGTATGTATTGTAGTTTGGTTCGGCCATTTGAAAAATATACTAACAAATGTCAAGTGTGAATCGAGTTACGTTACTACGTTACTAAAGGCACAGACAACTGCGAGAATAAATATTATGGTACACCCTGTACAGTACTGGTCATAATTTAGCAGCGAAATCGTGAATTTATTTGAATTATTATAGTGTTACAGTCGCAACAATTAAGGGTATAACTTCTTTAAGAGGTTGATGGAGATCGAGCGCGATTGGAGAGCGCTTACATTTAAGTTAGTTCGTAGCAGTGACGTCAGCTGCCCACAGATGGGGGGCTATTCTAGCCCCTAAGTCATAACTAAAGCAATTCTGGTTCTATTTTAGATTTGTTTTTGTGACGAAATCTTACAAGATATTAAAATTTTCTTTCATTTGATAAAAGCTCCATTAATGTCTCTTAAATCATAAATGGGCGTTAATTTCCATTGTCATCTACATAATAATTTTATTAAAATTTCCAATAATAAAGTGTATATCGTTCTATTTTTCTTGGATATCTATCGTTTCAAACGTGAATAAGAAGAGAAAAACGACAGTGACTAAACGTATTTAAACACGTATCCTGATTGTGTGAGGCACTGATAAAAAATGTAAAGGAGCAGTTACAAAAATATTTCAAAGATTTATAGGAGCGACCCTAGAGACCATTTTAACAAAATTAAAGCCTCGTAGCTCATTTGGAAGTTTGTCAAGAAAACGTTCGTTTTGGATAATGTCAATATTTTCAAAAATGAGCTACACATGTAAAATGACTTACAATAAGAATGACTCAAAGATCCTCCCGACATTGTTTTTTTTCCCACATTATTATGAAATAGGTGGAAGCAGTGGAGAAAAACGAAAAAAATCACTTTTCGGAAGGTCTTTCAATTATTCTTAGTCGTTTTGAGTATTTAACACGTTTTTGAAAATTGGTACTTTATCCAAAACGATCGTTCTTTAACAGATTTACAATTGAGCTACGAGGTTCTAATTTTGCTAAAATATTCTCTAGAGGGACCGTCCTACAAATCCGTGGAATATTTTTCGAATCACCTGTCACCTGATAAGAGTTTCATACGAATCGTGTACCTTTAAAGAACACCGTTGTATGTATTGTTGGCATGTTTTCAACATTGATTTCTAAAATTTCATAAACATTACTACTAATTAGTCTAATTGTTATATAAATCATCTCTAATTTTGTTCTCCCTATATTCTTTTAAAATTTAAATTAAAATTTTCGCAATAAATGAAATCTCATTATAAAATCCTTTTGTTAAAAATTTTCTATTCACTGTTGTATATTTTCGATAAAAAATAAAATATGATCATCTAATGAGTAAGTACTTTTGTTGTCCACGACGGCCAAATAAAAAAAAAATGTTAGGGTGACAATTGTAGAAAATTTGAACTGGACTCAAACTACAACACATTGTCCACACCTGAACTAATAAATAGGTAAATTGTATTTGCATAGTTGTCTAGGCTAGATGAAGAGGGACTAGTTTTACTTATACTAACGAATATTATTATTACTTTTTGTATTTTATTTCTTTATAATAACCATAACGAAATGAATTTCTTTATTACCGGTTTTTTACAGTTTATTGAAATGAAAGCTGAACTAATTATTTGTCGACTTCTATAGTTATACAAATTGTCCCACATTTTATAATAAAAAAAAGTGAGAGTTTGCAATTTACTTTAAAACTGTATACATACAGTGAATTTTTCAAGAAGATAGTAAACAACAAGATGTGAATATTTTAAAATATGGTAATATACGCAAATATTCGAGTCGTACAACAAAAAAAAAAAAAAAACTTCAACAAGCTTCTTTCGCTGAAATTGTGAATTTTAAAATTTTGTTGAAACAACTGTATACCTTTTTTTTGTACATATGTTCTCACAAGCTGTTCCATCTCGCATAATCCCTGCACTATTTTTTATTTATTTATGAACATTTCGATCTGTAGTGATATATCCAGGTAGTATTCAACTCTAAGGTTAATTTATTTACACTATTGATGTTCATGAACTGGACACGGATTTCTAATTAATATGAATAAACTATTGTATTATTTCCTGTCCGAAAATGTCCATTGTATTTTCCCCAATACTTTCTTTTCCGTTTCGACGCTTCCTTTTAGTAGTTTCTCCAAAAATTGAAAATAGTCCAAATATTATAGAATCAATATCTTCCAAAACAACTATTTGTTAGTGTTAAATGATTTTAAGAAAAACTTTCTTCAATAGAATTTTAAAGTTTACCTTAACAAGTATTTTTTTTTAATCTCTATTTATGTGAGATTTATTGATCTAAGCAGTTTTCTGATTAGTAATTTAAGTAGACCTTGTGTTTTATTTTATGAACGTCAAATAGGTCAATTCAAATAGGGATTATTTTGTCAACAATTATCAATATTTTATATGTAGATAAGATTCTAAACACCTGTACTTACTTTAAATCAATTATCATTCTCATTGATGACACATATCTTAAAACACACTTATTTGTGAAATTAACAATATTATTAGGCCCGTTTTTGTTATACCATGCAGTCCATTCAAAACTGCACAGTTCTTATTGCAATTCATGTTAGTTGGCCAGTTATGCGAGAAATTTTTCAAGAGCTCATAAAGTAGCATTTGGAGAACATTTGACTGAAAACAGCTAATTGGGAGGTTGATTTCGTATTTTTTGTTAACACACAGTAAAGAAAAACGGGAGAAATCAATATTACGAGGGTCTTCCAGTTAATTGAAAAAAGTCACCAACATTTGCCAGAGAAAATCATTTTTTCTTCGATTATGAGCTAGAGGGTCCGACGTTTGCTCTAATATTTCCTACAATTTTTGATAAATCATTTCAATCACTGACCATAAAAACTGTTCAGTTTTGGATGACTTGTACGGTATACACAAATTATGCTTTTCATTTTGCTTTTCAATAAAATGAAAATAAAACAAATGGAACATACATAAACATTCAATATAAATTGTTTTGATTTTCTATTTTAAATTTTTATTCATGACACGTTATCATATTTTATATATCTATATAGGTATATACAAGTAACGAAAACGTGAATTGTCTGAAGTGGATCACGATTACAGTAAGAAGACACATAAAAATGTAAAATAATGATATTTCATATTGTCGATGTTATCATTGCAACTTATGTCCTTCAAATATTTATTTCTATAAATACTCAACTATACAGTAAACTTCATAACAATACGAACATAGGAGAAACTTTGGCCACGCCTATTTAAACTACTTACATATTAGTTAGAATGAGACAGAGATCTATGGGTGTTTTAGATGAAAAAATATGGTGGTATAATTTCCGCCCTCCCTTAGTGCTTTGACCAAACAAAACAATTTCTTTCGTACGAAAGAGCTTTGAAAACTTTTAATTTTAACAGATAAGAATAAACAGATGGTCAAAGGAATTTGACATCTCACTCTATTATTCATGGAACATCTGTTTAAACAAAGAAGGGACTATCCTCAGGACATTATTCTTTCACACAACAATCTTCATTCGATTAATTGGTAATTATAGCATTAATTCGAGTAAGTCAATCAACTAAAACAAACATGAAATAAGTTGAACTAAATTGATGTATTAAAAAAAAGATTCTAATTGAATTATTAAGTTAGACAAATAAAGAAATATTTAATGTTGATAAATTGTTACTAATTAATAAGAGTAATGAGTAACATGATTTTCATTAGAATGGATTAGATAATTTTTCAAGCATTTTTATTTTCAAATCTCTTTTCTCTATTTACAATGCGTTCTCATAAAGGTACAATAAATCAGCTAAATTTATCGATAGAAGAATTATTTATTAATTTTACAAATACAATAGGTAAATTAATTAATTGAAAAAAGGAAAAAAATGACAAAAAGTAATAATGATATACAAATGTTCATCTAATATTTACAAACAATAATAAAATTATAAGTTAAATAAATAAATAAATTATGAAAGAATTGTTTTTAATCATAGCCAATATTGTCTTTAACAAATACTTCCATTTTAATTAAATAATAACGGTAGATAACAAGGGTACAACAGAAACAGCACTTGTTATTTACCTGGAGACAGGATGAGAACAAACTACATTTTGAACAATAGGGTAGTTTTACAACACTTTCAACAAAATATTCAATAGGTAAGAGTAATATGAGGCATTTAAAGGGTAATATAATTGGAAATTGGCAATTTATAAATGTGGAATTTGTTGTGTGAAAGAATAATGTCCTGAGGATAGTCCCTTCTTTGTTTAAACAAATGTTCCATGAATAATAGAATGAGATGTCAAATTCCTTTGACCATCTGTTTATTCTTATCTGTTAAAATTAAAAGTTTTCAAAGCTCTTTCGTACGAAAGAAATTGTTTTGTTTGGTCAAAGCACTAAGGGAGGGCGGAAATTATACCACCATATTTTTTCATCTAAAACACCCATAGATCTCTGTCTCATTCTAACTAATATGTAAGTAGTTTAAATAGGCGTGGCCAAAGTTTCTCCTATGTCCGAATTGTTATGAAGTTTACTGTATACTAAACCAAAATCGACTGTATTCACATTGAGTCAAGCTATATCTACTTGATTATACAAGTTTTAATATAGGTATCCATTTCTTAAGTTTAATTAAACACAGATTATATTTATCTGATTTAAGTAAACAAGATTAAGGACTTGAAATAAGTTTACACCTGAGAATTCTAAATTGTAACTACTTATCCCAGCGTTATCAATGTAATCTACACCCCTGTAAACTTACAGTAAATAAACCCTCTATTCGTTTTCTCAACATATCTCTATATCTAAATCTAATTTAAGATAGATTGTAGATAAATTATTCTCATTTTTCTAACAAAAAAGAATCCACATCAAAAAAGGTGGTAGTTTATGGCACGTGGGAAAATATGCAATAATTGAAACTGACAGTTCATCACGAGTTCTTCTATTTACTCCTAAAATTTCTTGTTAGATTATTTTTTTCTTGTAGAAAAAGGGCAACCGAAAAGGTGAAGAACAATACAATATTGTTATAAAATGGGGTGTGCTATGTTTGTAACGTTTGCATTACAACTTTTTTTCTGTTAACATGTTCACCCTACAGCTGTCAAGATATTTTCAAAAATACCTCTGTACTATAAGCGAAAGGTGATGGACGTATTTCTAATAACAATGGAAATCCTTAACTCGTGTTTCAGCCCACTACCTAAAATCATCCACTTTTCGAGATTTTTTTTTGAAAATTGGTATCTTCTATACTTTACTATACTTTAATGTGAGCAGGTGTATTAGATTTTTCAAATCTCGATAGTATCCCCCATATTGAAATCGATTTAATCTTGAAATATTTGGCGGAAGCAAAATCACATTCGCACGGTAAATGCAAGGTGTGAGCTAAGATCTTGTTTTCAAACCAGGTAGTAGTAGTAGTAGTTGTTGTAATTTATGAAAGGAGATAGAGAAAGAATAAATAAAAGAGAACGAATCAGTTCCCCTAGTTTAAATTGGGGGATTTCTTTGGCTAGCCGTCGTTTCAAATTTTTAAAAAGGAAAAAGGGGGATGAACGTCGACATACGCCATACACCACACTACACAATCTCAACGGATCTTACATGAACGAATCTAGAAAGGAGACAATCCGGAAGAGGAAGAGATCTTATTGGTATTTTAGGGCCAAAGGTTAGATACACACCAATGAATTTTAATAGAAACGATTTATCTTTTTTATTTTTTAATAAGGTTGTTGTATTAGCAAAATTTATGAGTCCAATATAGGTGGTAATTTATGGAATGCTATTCGAGTTCGAGGCTTTTGTTATAAATAATTTCAAAAGCTTAAAAAATTTAAAATAACCAGGTGTTCTTTTACCTAACAAGAATCTTATGGAACTTATTATCTTATTTGAAAATTTATGATAGTGTATTGGACATAAATGATTTTTTAATTTGATTCATTAAAGGCAAAACAAGTTGATTAATTCGTTTGTAGTTAGTTATACACCACCTGTGTTGACAAGTTAAAATAAGGGGTATATTTTTTCCAAAATCATAAAGCGAAAACACCAAGATATAATCTATAAGAGGGATGAGAAATCCGCCTCCTGACGTGTGTATCTGTGTATTTATTCTTTATAGTGTCTTCTTTGAAACTTTTTGTATATGGGAAGGAAGATTTTGGTTATTATATTTCCTTATATTTACGAGGGTTTTTTATGAATTTTTCATGAGAGATTCAAAATAGATGCCGATAGGAGAGAGCAAAAAAAAAGACAACCAGAAAATTATTTTAATATTTTATTTTCAGAATAAAAGATTCTTGGCATCTTCAAATTTAATTTCCTATCATTGATTTATACAACAGACGGATAGATTTAGTTTCAATGACAACGGTGATGATTCATCCATATAGGGGTAGGCAGTTATGGTCCTCTAATTATGCAAATCCTTTACTGATCTATAATTAACTGACTTTTTTTGTTAGAAAAAGGCTAAACGATAAAACGACATACTGTGACCGCTGTTTAACGTATACAATTTTATAATTGAATTAAAACTGATTGTTAATTTAACATAAGTGGCGGTCACTGTATTTTAAGTTAGATGTTTTCAAATAAATCTACACAAATTTTTCTGAAATTCAACTGACCATTTTGCCATAAAATAAGTTCACTGTTAATATATGGTTGTAGTTAAGCAATTGAATAACGGTATCGTCAACCGGAAGTCACGGAACATTAGACTTCGATGGTCTATTATTAAATTATTAAAGCGATTTAAGATTTGTGGTAAAATTGATAAAATAAGACGAATTTAATAATATATTTGTCGACGATGATCGGGTAAAGAGGGGATATTGATAAGTAATTATTAATTACTTATTGTTAGCCTACCATTTAAAATATATCTTAGAATAAACTTTTTTGTATTCAACCTGCTTTTCCTTAAGACTTATCTACACATTTAGTAGACATAGTTTTCAAAAATTCACACTTTCGGTCACTTGGGAGTCAAATTTGTAGATAATAAAAGCGAGCAAATTAAATTTTAACAACTTATTAATACCTCCTCGTATTATATATTTTTTGCCGCTTCATTTTCGATGATGCGAAAATTTTATTAATACAACATCATATTGTTGTCCTATGTTCAAAATTTGTTGCACAATTTTGCTGATGTTAATTGCATATACAGTTAATGTGTCATCACTATTACTGTTTTATTACGTATTTGTTCAAAAAATTTAATATTTCCATTTTAGCGAATTTTTTAAAAAAAATTAGCTAATGACGAGATCCTCACTTTTGAATTTCCGAAAAATTTTTGCACAGAAGTTCGTTTTGGGACCTCAGGAACCCATATCCACCGTTCGTTAAAATTTTTATATATATATATATATATATATATATATTTATATATATATATATGTATACCCACGATAACTGCCGTAAAAATACACCAATCTTAATGAAACTTGGTACAAAAATCGGTCTTTGGGATAGCTTGGATGAGTTCGTTGACCAGACTGGTAGGGCCAACACTTTTGGAATAAGAGCTCAAGAAATGTTAAAAAAAATCATTTTCAATATTAAATTTGCTTAGATTTTGATGAAAATTAAAATAACAGTAGAGTCGTCGATCCTCTATGACCCAGAAAAAAAATCATCAAAATCGGTTCATTGGATCGCAAGAAAAATGCAAAAATCTCTTTTTTGAGTATAAGCAGTAAAATCACGTATCTAAGATGGCTATGTGTTCTGACAATTGATATTAGAAAAAAAATTGAATATCGCGGGGGGCAACTAATTTTGACAGTTAATATTAGACGCAAGGCCTGCTAGAGAATTTCGCTTGAAAAAATCAAGCAGGCCTTGATTAAACGTATTACGGGAAATGAATTTATTAGTTGATTCAATGTTATTAAAATATATTAATTGTCAGTATCATAAGAATGTTTTGCAATTAATATTTCAGTATGTAGATACATAAAAAATTTGCTATATAAGGTACTTGCTGCCTTTGGAGATCTTTTTTTATAATTATTAAAGACGGCTTGAATCAATTGCATGTTCTACATTTGTAAAAGTTGGCACACTGATTATTTGCATAAATTAATTTCTTTAAAATAATTATAATAATACATTAACAGACGAACAGATAAATTAGAGAGAAGCATAAGAGATGATTAAAATTTCAATTTATTCATCACTAATGTATTGCATTATTTAACAGTTACTACCCCTCTGTTTCTAGCAGTTCTCTTTGAAATTTTATTAATTTTGAATTGTTTACAAAACTGAAGAGTAATCAAAGAGGTCACTCATTCTATTTGTTTATGCACAATGTCCGTGTAAGATCTCTTTGTCTGTGGAAAACCCTAGGAATTAACAATAGCAACAGAACAAACAAACCATCATAAAACTGTCAACAACAGATAGAAAACGTACAAAAGAAAAGTTTTCAGTAATAGTATTTGTGTTTTATACGAACAGCTGATGGAATTGAAGTAGGCGTAAAAATATTCTAATACCACCCCCTTTTTTGCTGTGACTGTACATTAAAGGGGATATAATTAACATGTGAACACGTGGATTATTTAACTACCCCCCATGTACAAAGCATGTAGGTACACCTATTGACTTGTTAGCATTTGTTGTAATGCTAAATATCTAACAATGTTTGACAGTTGATAGATTTTACGCATTGCTTGAAACTCACACGATTTGGGGCCCATTTAAAGAGTCCTGCTGTAGTTTGGAACATCTTTTTGTGAAGTAAAATCGATCATTGATTGGCAAACGTTTAATTTCCTGCTAACTCATATTGACTACCTGACTGAAGCCCTTTGAATTGTTTTACCAAAACTCTACTGTCTGACGCTGTTATTATACTTTGCAAATTTGAAACTTTAATAAAACTGAATCGTGTAAAAGTCATTAAAAGCTCTTCCAACATATAATTGGGCAATTCTTGCACACTCAACATATTAATGACTCATTCTCATAAATAAGCATAATTTCATGCACTTTTTCTCGTAGAACAACAACAAAATGGTTCTTTTTGACAAAAACTTGAAGTCAAGTCGATTAAATTGAATTAAACATGATGTATATTCAATTTATAACTTGTTTTCAATGGGAAAAATCATAATTCATTATAATTTGTCACTGATTTCTTCCTATATGTCATAGGGCAATTTAAATCAATCTTTTCTCTTTTGAAACACCAACGAATTGGAACGAAATCGATATTATTATGTAACTAGTTGAGTAAAGGTATAAGCAGGTATGTTTCATTCTCATTTTTTTTTTTTGTTAGCCTCAGTCTTATACCGCTGGTAATTTTTAATTTAACAGTTCAGAATTGACAACTACAATATTTCATTTGCAAGTCATCCTGTTATTATTATTGATAATATCGTGAACAAAGAGCTAAAACCATGAATGTTATTCTATTATCTTTAATCAACAATTAATTAGTGTTAATTTTTAGAATTTCTTTATTCTATAAAAGCCTTTTATAGTCAAATATGTTTAATCTTTATTGTTATCAATTGAGGTCATAACCGCTTCCTTATTTCTTCGAAAGATCAAAGAAATTTCCATTGATACACTTGTTTGTATGAATATAATAGAGACATAAATAGATCTGTAATTTATTTATAGGTAAAAATGTATTATTATTATTATTACAACACGTAAAATATTTATAACATTTGATAAAGAATTCTTATCAGTAATTTTAACAATTCTAATGTAAATATAATTGTTTCGAATGAATTGAATTTCTCTCTAAAACAATTTTGTGCATATTTCGGTTTTTCCAGTAGTTTTAAAAAATTATGGAAAGCTTGCATTTTTTATAATCTACCACAAAATTTGTGTTAGCTGTCGCCAATCTTATTATAAAACAGACTATCTTTATACGTAAATCTATAATGCTAATTATATTTTAAGGGTGAATTACAAGTTAGATAAACTAACCAGCTGCTTGGACCATAGACAGGTGGTAGATTTATAAGGTGGAACATTGATTTAGTTCAAGCATGAAAAACGGAAACGGTTACTACCATAATTGGCTAATTGTGATTAACTGAAATCTATAAAAAAAATAATGTCAAGTAACAAAAAATTTATAATTCTCATTATAAAAACCAAAACAAACAGTTGGAAGTGAATTGTTACAAGGTCGTTTTTTGAATATTTTCGTTTCAAATTAACATAAATCTAATAATGAAATTCCGGAATCTTTAAATTCACGGGAATGCAGTTGAAACAATCTGTTTTCATCACGAATCACTTTGTTTTCGTTACACAAATCACAATAAACAATCGAATTTAACAATGTTTATATGTAGATGGTACGCTTAACATATGTTCTATTGTAAATGTTGATTTTTATCCTTGTAATTTAGATGAACTTCCGAATTATTATAACTTGAAATATTTATGACTTTATTTTTTTTTTTTTATTTTAGTAATAATTGTGCACTTTTGTGTATTCATGTTGTTGTTGAAGGAAATTGCCCGATTTCTTGCTGCCATCAAGATTTTGATTTATTAAACCTTTTCCAACTCTCGTATACAACTATTCTCTTGGTAATGTTCAAGTTGTTTTATTATAATATGCATAACGGTATAAATGTTATTGTTATATTACAACACATTTGTTATTTTCGTGATTTTTATTTTTGGTTATATCTTGATCAATTGTTGTGATATTACTTTGTACCTACATGTATATAGTTGTTAAAGTAAGAATCACGAATCTTGAAGAAACAATTTGATGTTATCTATTCTTTCAGATTTTTATCTTGTACTTGTCCAAGTATAGATAGTATGAATTTCTGAAAGTTGATCCTGTAAAAAAATTGTCGAAATCACATAATTAGCTTAAAATAAAGCCATCTAATGTTACAGATATCATAATTATAATCGGTTTTAATAAATTAGATTGACGCTGAAAATATATATCAAAATTTGTATTTAGTTATGTAATTTTTGCATAATTACTGTACCACATGCTTGTAGTTTTAATTTACAACATTTGATACTGTTGATGTAAGATTATCATATTTTTCTGCAATAGTGAACAAATTATCATATTTTTTGTGTTTCATCGTTAAGCAGGAAGTTTAACGTGGAAATATGCTAAAAATGCACTTGTATAAGCATGAACATTTACTTGTTGTAATTATAATCTTTACATAGTGCCGGGATTTGAGTAAAATCAATAAAATCCATTGCGGAAAGACGGAAACTTTCAATTGGTAATAAAATTGTAATTTACAGTTTAATAAGAGAATAATTGAATCGATCTATCATCTCTCACCAAATATTGTTGTATTTTAGTGTGATATATGGAGCTTTTCGCAAATTCCATCGGCTATTTAAACATATTCACGTCATAATTTATGTTTTCTCTTAGTTAATGATTTAAAGATTTAATTAAAAGAGTTTTATTTGTTTTATTTGCTTTTTTATTCGAATAGGAATCGTAGTTTGTTCATAAAATACGCTTGCGCTCGATTTTATAAAAGCACGAGGTTTATGTTGATCGAGTGGGGAGTAGAACCCCACTTTCGGGTCCCCTTACATGAGCCCAAGTTCTGAGACATTTATTCCTATAGTTGGTCTTATCATGAGATATTGTTAATATCTCGTTTAATATAATAAATAACACAACGATCATTATCAGATATCGTTGTAATAATGATGACTGTGAATCCTCTACAGTGTTGTTATCATCATTATCTTTCCGAAAAAACTTAAATCATTGAAAATTTAGTGTTTGATTTGTGTTATATAATTTTTTCTTCATTTACAATGGTCGATTTAAAAAATGATCCATCGGTAACAACACCGAAAAAATCAAAAGGTATATCGATGAATACAGTGAAAAATTGGTTATTACCAGAAAAGAAACAACAAACGGATACGACGAAATTTCAACGGATGCCGGAATCGTTTTTGCGGTCGATCCGAAGACGGTCGTTGCGTGTAAAAAGGACGAAATCATTAGTTTTACCGGAAAAACGCAAATCTGGTGAGTTCTTAAATGATATCTAGAATTTCGGCAATAATTCATCAATTTTATTCAATTATAACAAAATTGAATACTTTCTTTTACACAAGTGAGTCTTTCTTTCTATTTGGTGAAAGTACATACCTTTAGGTGAGGTACGATAATAAATCGTGAATTTTTGACTTTTTCTTTATTAATCTTGATAATTTTATTTGATATCGTTATTTTTAATTTCGCCTTATGTGTTAGAAAGCAACCTACAGATCATTAATCAAAATTTCAATCAAATCATCTAAGTTCACTATAGACATTCCAATTTTTACTATTGATAGAACCAACATCTGCCTTAGTGATCTTCTCTTTATATGGCATAACTATTCTACTATTATAGAACAGAATAGAATAGAACTGAATAGGAAAGAAGGTCTATTACTAATCGAAATCAGTCCATTGAAATAGATCCAAACTTATCAAGAACATTCACCAAATATTGACATAATCAAGCCATTATTTTAATCAATGTTGAACAAAACAGTTTCTTCTCCGCTTTTTCAATTTGTAACGGATCTTAAATTTTCTAATTATTTTACATCTTAGCAAAAAAAATGATAGTAATAATATAGGGGTAAAAATAGTCAACATCAACGTATGTAAATTTCATTAATTACGGTATTATGGATACCACAGCAATACATTATTATTAATAATTAAATAATGGCTTTCGTGTTTGTACAAAAATAAAGTCAGTTACGGTTTAATGATTGTTTCAATTCTTCCATATCTAATGTCCCTTAAATTATAAATGATCAAAAAAAAATTATTGATACGATAGAATATTTCTCTAAAATTTACCTCATTTGTTCTTCTGTAAAGTCAAGTCGACTCGGTTCAAATAAATGAAGTATAGTTTGAGGGCCCTGGGATAGCACTATTTGGGAGCCTAACCAATTAGCCCAAGTTTTTGTTAGTTGTGGCAACAAATTCCCCATTTTGTCATGTATGGTTAAATTTTCATTGCAAGCTAATTAATAGGTTGAATTATGGAAAAAAAGCTCCTAAATATTCCTCTGTAATTCAGAATTTTCTCAAAGTTTTCCAAAACAGAAGCGAGTCTATGATGCATCTTGAAATGATCTTTCCAAAGCGCTATAATGCTTTTCTGCATCTTATAAAGCAAGCTAAAATTTATGTATCATTTAAAACATTGAGAAGAAGTGTTGCGCGAACAGTCAGTGTGTATACTAACTGTACTAAACATAATTTAATATTTTTCTTTTATTTTTAATTTTAATTGTTTCTTATTTTTATTTTTTGGGCATGTAGTGGGCCCTTCGATTGATTGTACCCTTGAGATAGAGCCCGTAAAATCATGCCTAAATCCGCTCCTGTAGTTGGTAAGGTAATATTTCAAAAATTACGATTATAAAAATGACTAATCAGTGCAAATGTGCACTGGTAATTAGTGATTTGATAATTATCCAACACATTACCAAATTATACCTCATGGGACCGCCATAATTGTAAATTTCAAAACTGTTAATTATTAACAGAATTTACATGATAATCATTAATCATTAGGTATTTATTTTTACATGACTTTCACTTGAATTTTTTTTTTTTAGTTTTTTTAACACCGATAATCGTTTTTTTCTTGTTTATAAACACGCAATATACTTTGATCCCTTTAAATTTCCCAATTTTCTTTCGCTCTTATCTGCTATTATACGTGTGAGGATTCGAAATTTCCGACCTAAAAAAAGCCAACAGTGTTCCAATGGGGTGAATTTTGATTAAATTATAGATGTTAAAATTTAACTAATTTAAACTCTATAAGCTATTCAGTTGAAAATTTACTTATCTGCAACTAATATTAATAAGTTGTTATTATAATACAATAAGTTTTTTTTTTGTTATTGTCTTCCTGCGTCTCCGGAAATTCGCCTAGTTGCGCGTATGGTGGATTTCCGGGTCCGGGTAGCAGCCGGCAGCTGTTTGTATCATCCTAGTCACGCACCTGTCCTCTACACCACCACTATCACCACCGCCACCATCATAATCATCATAACTTTCGTGTATCTTTTAAAGAATAAAGTAAGTGGAAAAACGTGCCTTCCTCTTCTCTCACACAATTACCGTTCACAATTCTATAGTTGGTATTGATTTTGACACATGTTAGTTTACAATAAGAATTCTATTGTAATATTAGTAAATGAACGGTTCTGAATATATTGTTAGAGTCAAGTTGTTCAAGTTAAAAAAGACATGGTATACTTCGACGCTCTTTACCAATGATATTAAATGCTTTAATTAAGAAAGCTTTTCCAAGTTCTTGTTCTATTGATAAATATCGTGATACTACATATGTATGCGATTAAAACAAATAAATCGGTCGTTAAACGGTTTAGAGAAAATGAACTTGATCTAACTGTTCGTAAAAGGAAATTGGAAACGTTTAAGGAAATTATAAAATCTTTTTATTGTATTGTAAAATCAACTAAATCGGTGAAACTTTATACTAAATAAAAAATTCTACACTTACAACTTGTAACTTGTAACATTTATACATATGTCTCTGTAATTTTATTTGCTAGTGAGATTATCGTACAGATAGATATGAAATTACAATTATCCTCAATTACATGAAGAAACTGGTAGTATTTATTTATTAGTCGTTTTATTTTCGAACAAAAAATAAAAATCATAACATGTTCAAATTGATGATATTTAAATTCTTGTCATGACTTTGTAAAATATCCTGTCACGTAAATACCTAACATTACTAAAGTACGTACAATAAATGGGAATTCTTTAGATTTTATGAACTAAAAAGTGACAAGTTGAGGCTTGTTCTAACGTTATTCGTTTCTTGATTTAAACTCAAATTTATAAATGCACCAAATTGATATTTGACATACAATTAAAATATAGTTTTCTAATAATTTTTAACTGTTAGTTTATTTTCCACACCATTAGTTCTTATGAAAAATACAATCTTGATACAGTTTTTTTCGCAACATTCCATTTGGTTTACAGTTATGATGGTTGATTTGAATTTTGCCATCTGCTATTTAAAAGTTACATAAATAATAATAATAAAATCTCTACATTGTCACAAATTCAACATTTGTTTCTGTATTGTTTTCCAGATTCATTCGTAAATAGCCAGGAATGGACATTATCACGTTCTGTTCCTGATTTACGTTTAGGCATTGTCGGTTCATTATCATCTGGTAAATCAGCATTAGTACATCGATATTTGACTGGTTCATATATGCAAGAAGAATCACCAGAAGGTGGTCGTTTTAAGAAAGAAATACTCGTCGACAATCAAAGTTATTTATTATTGATACGGGATGAAGGAGGGCCACCTGAATTACAGGTAATGAATTTATTATCAAACGGCTAATATCTCTTTGGCGCCACAATTTCTACCCCCTTTTTGTATAGTTTTTAATATCATTTGTACACACGCGATATATACTCAATCGAATTTGGCTTGACTAATTTAAAATTTAACATTTTAAGCGGATGAAACGAGATCCTTGTAGTTATTTCGATTTTATTGGAAACCGATTATTTATAGAGAGTTTGTTTAATTTGTTACACATGCTGAAAATTGATCAATTATCTTATTTAAATAATAAAGCCTTTAATTAATGTAATGTTGTATGTGTTGTGTGGCTATCGTGTGGCGCCAGTAAAGCCTCTCGGACACGATAAGCAGTCAACATTATAAACTTAGAAAAAGATTTATTCAGTTGACATTGTTTTAACAAATGTCTTATTCTTCAACAACAGACATATTTATAGCATTTTACCATAAAAAATGTTTAAATAAAACATACTCAGAAAGATACAAATTTATCTAACATTCATGAATTTTTTTAAAGTCCACTAAATTCACGACCGCATTGATAACAAGTCTTGAAAGATACCAAATGTGTATAATTGTCAACTGGAAATAGTGAATCTTATACAAGATATGGTTGGGGTAGACAAACAAAATTGTCCACTGCAAAATTTGTGAATAGTGTAGGCGTAAGACTACCTGCATTTAAAGAAAAGTTATCTTCTGGTATCAGCTGTAAATTATCTGCCTTCTACTTACAGAATTTACAGTGTCCCAATCATAAAGTATAAAATTTTCTGTTTCTAGTCGACAACTATAATTCTATTGATCATAGAAACAAGTCCCATTGGTTTTTCTTCAGTAATAAAAAACTATGCCTTAGAAATTTACAATGAAAACATTTTTCAATTTTCAATATCAAGAAATTTGTTAGGTTTGAAAGACGAAATGAAATTTTTATAGCAAAAGAGAAATCTTCAATTGACCGTAAAAATCTTGTTAACCCTATTACTTCGAACTAACACAAAATACTACCCCTATTAACTTCATGTGGATGTATAGCCTCTTTCAGTAATTGAATCTGTGTTAATTAAGTCTAGATTTTTATTGTTGATAGTTATATTATCTTAGTGATGCACTTGTGATGCATATTTGAAAATTGGAACAATCCTATTGATTGTAAAGGACAAAATTTATTCGATAGAGACAGTTTATGTATTACTATAATGTTATAGACAATGATAACTCTATCACATGTATATGTTGAAGAGAAATACAAGATAAGGACAGAAATGAGGGATAGTAACAGGCGCCGCGGCGCTACCTACCCTTGTCGCTTTTGTCGGGAATTTTGCTTCAGTAAGGGTTACAGAACCAAACTGTAAAGGTTGTTTGATAAATTTCCTCTCAACGTTTTTTCTTCTTCATTTGGAAAAAAGTGGAAGAAATAATGCGATACGCTCAGTATGCATGAGCTGAATTTTACGTAAGCTATCAACTATTTTATTTATTTTATAGTAAACATTTAAAATAAAGACAAAAAGAATTAATATAATTAAAAATTGTTGATTTTTGCATGATGAATAATTCATAAATTTATCGATCAAATAAATATTTAAATAAGTAAATTTCGATTTTGACTGATGCAACTTAATTTGAAATTAAACTTTTTTTGAATAAGTTTCACAAGAGACGTATTATGTTTGTAGTATTCTAAAAAAAATTCAAAAGCTTGCTTGCAGTATCACCCCACTGTTGTATTATTGTATGCTATTATTTTTCCCCCTTTCTTTCTTCTTTTGCAAAAATTTTTATGTCTTGTTTTGCCACAATTCATTCACCCTCTTTGGTAAATATCCAGTAAATATAGATGGTAGCAGGGTGATAGATAATTTGTGTGGGTAGTTTTGTGTTGTTTTTGTTTCCTTTTGGATTGTTGATGAAGCGTATTTAATATTTTCCAAACGTTTGATTTATTTTCATATAGAAAACAAAATAATGTTTTTGAAGTTTGAAACAATAGGATCGAAATTTGTACGATCTGAGAGTACTTATTTATTATATGTTTATCTATTTGTTTAATTATTGATTTGAATATGTTTTTATTGACTGTCTGCGAATACTTACTTAGCGATAAAATACAAACAAAACTATTATTTTAATAATTCACGCTTACAAAAACCGCATTTTTTTCTACCTGTTTATGGAATACATTCAATTTGTGTTACGGACAATAATAAGCAAAACTGATGATAGAAAAGTAGTAGGTACTATATGATGCGTGATACAACTTTATACTGCATGTCCGATAATTGGCGTATTCTATTTATGCTTTAATTGTATAAGAAAAGACGGCGAAAAAATGTCTGTTATTTAGAGGGTAAGAATCATGCAACAAGGAAACTACCCGAGAAAATTTATTTACAATTATTCTACTATAAGTTGATCTTTTACCAGTCAAGAACTTGAAATTAGCTGTAAATCTTTTATTTATTAATAGAATGAAATAATTTTTACAAGAACTTCAAGAACACCTAGCTAGGCTATCTATTGGGGAAATTAAGCAATAGTGAATGAAAAATTGCCCCTTTTAAAAATTCATGGTCAACTAAATACTAAATTAATATTTTCATTTTAAAAGAATAATTTTATTTTGCAAAAAAATTAAAAATAATGAATATTGGAAGGTAAGACTGACCTGTTTCAAGACTTTAGGCCAGGGGATTCCTTTTCCTAGGAGTCATAAATTTAGAAAAGCAAGGAAAGGTGCCATAAACTTTGAAGGACTGGTCTTATTTTTCAATTGGCAATTTCCGAAAAATAACACAAGTTGAAAATAAAGTGAATAAGACAAAGAAAGAGAAATAATTTTATTGTACACCTTTTCTTGTTTTTTAAAATTTATGGTTCCTAGGATAAGGAATCCCCTGAGCTAGATTCCCAAAACAGGTCAGTCATCCCACCAATTTCAATATTCACAAATTTTTGATTTTATTCTTGCAAAGGAAAATTAATTTTTCAAAAAAAAATTTTACTTTTATGACTATGTATTTTTAAAAGTCGTAATTTTTCATTCAATATTGTGTAATTTCAAAAAGTTGACGTCAATTCCTCTTTTTTCCAAAAACTGCAGAAGGGTATTTTTACCTTTAATTGTTAGCCTAGATGTTCCCCTTCAAGTTGTTGTAAGAATTACTTGATTCAATGAATAAATGAAAGAGTTACAGCGAATTTACTCCCATTAACCGTATTTACATGAAAACGACTGTAGATACTTACCTGTGTACTAAAAATAATCTAAATAGGGAATTTCATCCTTTATTGTACGTACTTGTAAGTTAGATTATAATGGAAATTTTACGTAAAATCACCGTGAAGTGTACAATTAAATATTGTTAATCTAAATACAAGAGTTATTCGATTAACATTAGCGCTATTGTTTGGGTATACGGAGTAGTAATTTAATTTTTCAACGTAATCAGTGCTTGATTTTTTTGTTTTAAAAAGCACGTTGCTATAGTAACGACCATTTAAAATCAGGACAACTAATTTGCAAGCTTTTTATCGATTAGTAAATTCATCTAGACTTGCTTATAATTTTTAAAAAAATATATACTGGCAGCCAAAAAAAAGGAGGTCCGAGTCTTGAGCGAGAATATCACATATTTTCGTTCGTGTGAGTCAGGCTGCTTCTCTCATGAGAGTAAGAAGGTGGGTAGGATGGAGTTGTTGGAGTTTGTTTCAGCTTCAACAAATTTGTGGAAAAGATTTGTCTATTTCAGTAAATATCCAAAATAGCATCAGTAACCCTCTCCTTTGTATGATTGAATATCTTTTTTCTCAAATTCTAACCTTACCTTATATTGTGATGACCGCCCTCATAAGCCTGTTTTACACAGCCGCACGCGAAATGATCTCTTTTTTTTGGCCGCCTTTGTACGTCAATTATGCGGCATTCTGTATTCTGTATGAAAAATTCAACAATTTGTATACCGTAATAGTTTTCTCAGTAGATACATGTGAGAAACATTGGTCCCGTCCATGTCCCTTCTTTGTCAAATCACATGTTTCATGAATAACAGGCACAAAACACATCTGGTTATTGTTATCTTTTAAAATAGAAAGTTTTCAAGATTCTTTCATACAAAAGAAATTGCTTTGATTGATCAAAGGACTAAGGGTGGGTGGTAAAATCCGCCATAATTTTTAATTTCTAGACTACCTACGCTCTCTCTGTCTCTTTCTAACTAATATGTAAGTAGTATAGATGGGCGGGACCAATGTTTCTCCTATGTGTCTATTAAAGGAGATGGGTTTATATTGATTTTCAATGATAATTCAGAATTGATTTGTTTTGTTGTATTTTCCAGTTTACAGCTTGGGTGGATGCTGTCATTTTTGTTTTCAGTCTCGAAAACGAATCATCTTTTAATGCCATCTATAATTACTATACAAAAATGTCAAGTTACCGAAATTCAGCTGAAATTCCTTTAATTCTAGTAGGTACACAAGGTAAGGATTTTTACCCTTAGAATAAATAATCAGAAATGAAAATGAAAAGATTATTAATCAACTTGGATTTGAAATAAAATTTAAAATTGAAATTAAATCTGAACTTTCATAAGCTTCTTCTTTAGTAGTGGTGGTAGTAGTAGTAGTAGTAGCACTAATAGTAGATTGCTTTCTGTTATAATTGAATTCGGACTAGACTCTAGATCAAATTCAATTTACTAAATCCAAGTACCTTTATAATGATGATTAACTGTAAGGGTTAATAACATGAAGGAAGTTGGTTGGATCTTTTTTTTTAATATTCTCTAACATTTTGTTATGATTATTGTGTATGCATATAAATTAATTAATTTTAGATGCAATTAGTGAAAATAATCCACGTGTAATTGATGATACGCGTGCAAGGAAATTAGCCAACGACCTGAAGAGGTGTTCTTATTATGAGACATGCGCCACCTACGGCCTTAATGTAGAACGGGTCTTTCAAGACGGTGAGTAATCAACATTTACATGCAAGTACACCTACAAGCATACCTATTTCGTATCTTTTCTTTCTCCCGTCAGTATTAAGAACCGAATAAAATTTATATTTGTACAAAATTTTGTTATCTTTGCCGAAATATATCTATAAAAAAACGGAGGGCAATAAAGTATAAGAGGGTAGACGCAATGAAAACATCTCTAAGGATACATTTTAGAGCATACCGGGTGATTTTATGTTTTACGAAAAGTCCTTATGGTAACTCGCATTTGGCGAGTGATTCGAAAAATATTTCAAGAAATTGTAGGGGAGGGGGAGGTGTCCCAGAGAACGGTTGAGAAAAATTAGGGCCTCATAGCTCATTAGGAATTTGGTCAAAAAACACTTCATTCTGATGATGTCTCGATTTTCATTAAACGGTTATACCCGTCAAAGGACTAAGAATATTTAGAAGATCCTCTTAAAATCGTTTTTGTTCGTTTTTCAGCATTGGATCGTTGGAAAAATGGGAACACCGACTTTTCGATATCTTTATGAATGACGAGGTCATTTACCTATTCTTATCTCGATAGGGGAAGATTGCTTATGCTGATTAAGTGTTTGTTTTTTAAAAAGAAAATCCTTGACATTGGAAACGTAAGAAACAAATAAGACTATTTGACTTTTATTATTTTTACATTGTAGCAAATGAGAATAAGAACAATAAGTACTGAATAAAAAACAATCTTACTCCATCGAGTTAAAAAATAGTAAACAACAGGGAAGGTTACTCACACTAGATTCATTCGTTTTTCATCAATCGATCTCCACCAGGTTTTTTTTCTCAATCTGAGCCACTTTTAATCGTTTTATGTGTGTAGTTGGTTAACGGAAATCGCGGCATTGTCGAAATAAAGCGTTTTTGGCCGACTTTCCAATAAGCTACATGTCTCTAATTTTGCTTAAATGTACTCTGGGGATCCAGAGAACATTTCGTCTAAAATGAATCACCCAGTATAGTTTCTACTTTTATTGGAATATTTTAAAGATATTGAGATGTACTACTATCGGATATGTTTTTTGTGCGATTTTCGACCTTCATATTTTTCATATTGAAGGCAGTTGGTGAGGGAATCGATGACGAATAAGAGTGTCATTGTTTTAAATAACGTTAATGTTTCATCAGCATTGTACCTGTAACGTGATTGTTGAAATGTGGAACAATAGTTATTATAAAAAGTTAAGAAGGCGTGTTTTTTGTAAGAGATTTAAAAGGAAGTTTTTCCGTAAGTTTCTTATCGGATGTTTATCAAAATTCTGTTGTACATTGCCAGCGGGTTTTATTCAATAATTTACAGTTATTAATTTTTATTTTGTTTTATATTATTTTGAGTTTTTCTTGTTGTTTTTGCAGCTTGCCAGAAAATCGTCCAACAACGATTATCTGTTTCGACAACATGTTTAACGCCTACAAATTCACGGCCTTCAACACCCAATAATCATTTTCATCCATCCAGTGGACCAATATCTGTACCAAGACATCTACCATCACAAATAACAACCCAATCAAATAACGGTTATCCACAAATAAATCCATCGTCTAATAATCATCATATGTCACCGAATCATAATAATACATTGTCGCATAAAGAATCAATAAATATGCATAATAGTGGCCGTCATACACTATCATCATCAACACATTATTTACATAAAAATGATCTGTATAAATCATCAGATGAGAAATGGAATTCGTCATCATCAACATTGGGTAGTCATGGTTCAACACAAGCATTGGTACAAGTACAAACAACAGAAAATAATAACGTAACAAAATTATCACAAACAACAACAACAACAACAGACAATCTACAACCACCACAAAAAGACACAAAAGACCTACCAACACCGAGTTCAACGCCGACAACGGCCCGTAAAAGTCGACGACGTTCAAATTTGTTTGCACCATCGAAAAAAGGTGATGATAAATTGAAGAATATCGTTGATTTTGGTAGTGGCCGTGCTATACCATTAAAACAAGGTTATTTATATAAACGTAGTAGTAAACCATTGAATAAAGAATGGAAAAAGAAATATGTAACATTATGTGATGATGGACGTTTAACTTATCATCCTAGTTTACATGATTATATGGATGATGTACATGGTAAAGAAATTTCATTACAATATGTTACTGTTAAAGTTCCTGGACAAAAACCGAGAGGTTCGAAATCAATAATAACAGTAGCTGGTACAAATGGTAGTAACAGTATTAATGATGGTATTGGTGGTTTATCAATTAATTGTAAAGATAAAAAAACAACAGAAAAAGTATTATTAAGTGCATTTGAAACAGTAAAAGATCCTAGTTCAAAATATTCACAAATTAGTAGTGATGAAGGTATGGTTTTATCAAATAGTAATTCATTTTTAAATGGTGAAAGTATCAAAACAACTGAAACACCAAATGTTAAAAAACGACATAGACGGATGAAGAGTAGTGGTTTAAAAAATTCAGAATATGACGGTAAATATCATTTTTATTCATAAACTTTTCTGCACTTTCAGGGCTAAAGTGGGTACTTTAGTCCCTATTTACAGGAAATAAAGTATCACTTCTAATCCCTAGGGAAATAATGAAAAATAAATAATATGTTTCTATAGTAACATTAACTTTTTCTTTCAAAATTTATTTTGACTGAAACTAATGCCATATCAAGATCTATAAATTAGAAATTAATTATTAATATTAACATATTACTTCTAATATTTCAACATAGAATAATGTGTCCAAGGATGGAAGACTTGGACTTTTCATTAAAAAAAAGACCAAAAAGGCTTCTTCATTAAGTTGTTCTATATTTCTTTCTCCGCACCACACAAAAAGATATTGCTGTTCGTATAATGTTTTTTGATATAGAAAAAAAAGCTTTTAAAGCTTCTTCTTCTTCTTCTTCTTCTTCTTCTTCTTCTTCTTCTTCTTCTTCTTCTTCTTCTTCTTCTTCTTCTTCTTCTTTTCTTTAATTTTAAACTGATTATGCTCACTCATTTCTTGAAGATTACCACAGTCACAGATTAAAGATATACATACTACAATCAGATCTGTCAAAACTTTGAATATTTAAATAATTTTTTTGACTCAATTTATTTTTACTTCTATTTTTTTCGAAAGATGACTTAAGTCTTGTGAATTAAATCATTTTAAAGTGACTGATTATTTTCGGTACTTATTTAAGCCAGTACAAAAGACTTATGGATGATTTAAGTATCTTGAAAAAGATTTAAATCAAAAATGAAACATTTAATTCTTTTAAGTGGATTGAAGTCAATTATAAAGAACGAATTTAAAATAAAATATAATTGTGGGATATACGAAGGTAAATGCGAACTTGAGGAGTTTTCACCCTTTATCATTCATGCATTCACTTCTTACATATGTATACTAATTATTATTTGCCAATAATTATGTTAAAAATTTATCCCTGTACAATTTTTATACACATTTGACGATTTAAATTAATAAAATAGTTTCTGATTCAAGTCATTTCAAAATATGTGAAGAATAAACAAGATTTCAGTAAAAGACAATTATCAAGAAATAACGTTTTGAAGAGGAGACTTATGACTTATTAAGTCATTTTGATAAGCGACTTATCGCTTAAGGACGCGGGTCAGTACTTTTTAGGAATTTCAATCCACTATTTCTCGCTTCTTTTTTAAGATGTAGAAACGCGTGATAGCGTTATCGAAAGAGCGTTTCAAGATCCAGGGGATGGACGATCCTGTATTGGAAAATTTTGAGAACATTCTGAATTACAGTCAATTGTCTCGGACCATGTTTTTTTAACAATTTCCCCCACAGCTCGGCCTATGTTAATAACTTTTGTATGAAAATTTTATTATATATAACAAATTTAAAGGGCTTTTCAAATGTTCAAGAAATTTTCCGATCGGCATGTTAGTTTTCCGGAATTTTAATAAAAACGGGTAGGCTTATGCAGAACTTTTTTTGTACAGTTTTAAAGGTGGACAAGCGGACGATTGCTTATTGGAAAGCTTACCCATGTGAGGGAAACCTGACGTCCGTGGAAAATCCAATTTTTGAAAATTTTGGAAAATTTTTGGAAAGCTCATTTGTCTTTTTTATCTATTAAAAAATATATGTTCGTAATACAATTGTCTAAAGATAATATTTTTGTCGGAAAAACTTATATATTTCCCTGTGAAAATTGAGATTATAAGGATTTTATATATTTCATGTGTAAGTTGTGTTATCTACACTTATACGGGCCAAATCACATATGCTAAGCCTGGTTATCATGAGTCGACCACTCGCTGTTTGTGGTTTCATTGCAAGGTTGTCACGTTGTCACAATTGCATTCAGATTTACTATATGTATTTACGGTTGCCACCCGTACTAATTTTTGCAGGATTTTCAGAATTTTAGGCGTTTGTTCTGCGTCCGCTGTAAATTATGATCAGGGCGTTCTTTGGTTCGTCTGTTTATTTTTTATCTTTGTCGGGTTTCACTATAAAATATATGTTATTGTAATATAAGTATTTATTTTTATTTGATTTTTATTCTTCGACTCCCAAAATAGACACCTTCTCTTGCTGTTACAATTTGAATATTTGTGAATAATGATGTATAGATTTACGAATTTACATAAAAAGCGGAAAAAGACAAAAAACGAATTTAAGAATGATGATAATTGGTATTTGTTGTGGAAAAAATTGAATGAGGAAATAATATGCAGATAAATATATATTTTAAAACATTTATTAATTTTATTTAACAATAATAATAATAATTGTGGTTGTTGGTGACTTTTACGTGTCCACCACCACCACGTCCGCGTCCACCACCACCACGTCCTCCATCACCACGTCCTCCTCCACCACCACCACCACCACGTCCACATTCACCACCACCATGTCCAGATCCACCACCACCAGCACCACGCTCACGTCCATATTATTATTATTGTTAATTAAAATTAATAAATGTTTTAAAATATATATATTTATCTGCATATTATTTCCTCATTCATTTTTTTCTACAATAAATACCAATTATCATCATTCTCAAATTCGTTTTCTGTCTTTTTCCGTTTTTTATGTGAATTCGTAAATCTATACTTCATTATTCACAAATATTCAAATTGTAACAGCAAGAGAAGGTGTCCATTTTTAAACTCTCTTCACTAGAAGAATAAGACGTGGCCTCATTAGGGGCGCTGCCACCATTTTGGGAGTCAAAGAATTAAAAATCAAATAAAAATAAATACTTATAATACAATAACGCCCAGATCATAATTCACAGCGGACGCAGAACAAACGCCTAAAATTCTGAAAATCCTGCAAAAATTAGTACGGGTGGCAACCGTAAATACATATAGTAAATCTGAATGCAATTGTGACAACGTGACAACCTTGCAATGAAACCACAAACAGCGAGTGGTCGACTCATGATAACCAGGCTTAGCATATGTGATTTGGCCCGTATAAGTGTAGATAACACAACTTACACATGAAATATATAAAATCCTTATAATCTCAATTTTCACAGGGAAATATATAAGTTTTTCCGACAAAAATATTATCTTTAGACAATTGTATTACGAACATATATTTTTTAATAGATAAAAAAGACAAATGAGCTTTCCAAAAATTTTCCAAAATTTTCAAAAATTGGATTTTCCACGGACGTCAGGTTTCCCTCACATGGGTAAGCTTTCCAATAAGCAATCGTCCGCTTGTCCACCTTTAAAACTGTACAAAAAAAGTTCTGCATAAGCCTACCCGTTTTTATTAAAATTCCGGAAAACTAACATGCCGATCGGAAAATTTCTTGAACATTTGAAAAGCCCTTTAAATTTGTTATATATAATAAAATTTTCATACAAAAGTTATTAACATAGGCCGAGCTGTGGGGGAAATTGTTAAAAAAACATGGTCCGAGACAATTGACTGTAATTCAGAATGTTCTCAAAATTTTCCAATACAGGATCGTCCATCCCCTGGATCTTGAAACGCTCTTTCGATAACGCTATCACGCGTTTCTACATCTTAAAAAAGAAGCGAGAAATAGTGGATTGAAATTCCTAAAAAGTACTGACCCGCGTCCTTAAATCATTGTAATACCAAAAATATAAATGACTTAGGACTTAAGTAATTTCTATCCCAGAATTGACTTGTAACTTATGAAAAAGACTTGTGACAGCTCTAACCGCAATGGAGATTTTTCTTCGTTATTGCTATAGAAATATTTAAATTTAATTGAAAATCTAATTTCTCCATTTGCTTTTCCGAAAGTGCAAAAAATTGCTTATATAATTCGGGACTAAAGTGCTTTCTCGGGACGAAATGTCGCACTTTGGTCCCTTGTTATACATACATATTATTATTATTATTATTATAAATCGAATATTATTAATAGATCCTGACGGTTATGAATTCTACATTGTATCATTGGATAATAAACAATGGCATTTTGAGGCATCAAGTTCTGAAGAACGTGATGATTGGGTAGCTGCAATAGAACAACAAATTTTAAATTCATTACAATTAAATGAATCTTCTAAAGGAAATAAAAAGAATAATCCAATGGAAGCTGCAACAATACAATCAATAAGAAATCGTGTACCTGGAAATGGATTTTGTGTTGATTGTGATGCACCAAGTAAAATTCATTAAATAACAACCAATTAAATCAATTATTGATCATTTATTAATTAATTTCAGATCCTGATTGGGCTAGTTTAAATCTTGGTGTTTTAATGTGTATAGAATGTTCAGGCATTCATAGAAATCTTGGATCTCATATATCTAGAGTACGATCATTAGATCTCGACGAATGGCCGTAAGTTCTCATTGATAATATCAATAAAATTATCAATATTTTTTATTGATTTATAATTGTAGAGCGGGTCATTTGAGTGTCATGTTAGCTATTGGGAATCTCTTAGCGAATTCAGTTTGGGAATGTCGAACACAAGGTAAAATGAAACCAACACCATCATCGAGTCGTGAAGAGAAAGAACGATGGATACGTTCTAAATATGAATCTAAAGAATTTTTACCATTATCTAATAATACAATGCCATTAGGACAACAATTGGTAGATGCTGTTTGTAGTTCAAATATGAAAGCAATCATTCATGTTTTAGCATTAGCTAATACAGATCAAGTTAATACAACTGTATCTTGTCGAGATTTACGTACACCATTACATTTAGCTTGTACTATGGGTAATCTAGCTGTTGCCCAATTATTAATATGGGTAAATCATCTATTAAATTTTAAAAAAAAATCTTGTTAATTAATTTTATTTTATTTATAGCATAATGCTAATGTGAAAGCTATCGATCAAGATGGACGAACTTGTTTAGCCTATGCACGTGCTGCTGTTAATATAGCAACATCAAAATTAATGTCAGCAAATAGTATTAATGCTGATGTATCTATAGCTGCCAGTAGAAGTTTAGTTGATCTTCTTATATCTTATGGTTGTCCTGAAGTGTCTTGTATACCTGGTAGTGGTACATTGCCTCGACGACGGGGCAGTCAAACATTGCCTCAATACGAAAAATTACCATCAAGCGTTATATAATCGACTGATCTTTATTAAATTGAAAATAACCAGAGTCTATCACTATTAATAATACACTTCTATAGGTATTTACTATAATTTAGTAATAATAACAGCACTGACATTGAAGTGTTCAATATAAATGTATTGATTTTGTGTTCAATATACAAAACAACATTCTCTCAATTCAATATTGGTAACATTGCACTGATTGATTAATGTTAAATGTGTTTCAATTAAAATTACAGAGGAATAGTTATGAGAATTTGTTTAGTAATAATTGTGTTAGCAGCTGAACAATCAACCCTGTATGTTATGCAATAATGCACATTGTACTTAATGTTTCTTTATGATCACATAACAAATTTCTTCTAAACAAATCAAGACTTGTCAATTTTCAGCACTATACACACATCTAATTTCAAATAGTGAGTATTATAATAAAAATGATTCTAGGTATATTATAAGCAAATCTTTTATATGTGAAATTTGTAATATTTGTACCTTGTACGTGATATAATTATTGAATATTAATTGCATTGTCCCAATAATATTATTTGCCGAGTGTATTTGTGTACTGTGGTATAATTATTGATTAATTTATAATATAATTATAATAATACTCTCTTTTTTTGTTATTAATTATTTACTGTATATAATTTCGCCAAAGATTTGTTTGTTTTTTTGTTTTCGTTTTCATTTTTTTTTTCTTTTTGTATATATGTATGTAAATGGTGCTAAATTATGTACAGAAATTATATATGTTGTTCTTCCTTAAATACAAATGTTATAAGAGCGTATACAAGTTTTTAATTATTAAATCCCAAAATAAAAAAACACTTTTAAATCTTGTTTGTTTTAGAATATTAATCGTTATATAAACTACTACCTCTGTTTCATAATAAGTGAGCCATTATTGATAGTATTTAACAAGAATCTGCTTGATTATACTGTGACGCTATAGGAATTTTGGCAAATTAGATGCAAATCAAGGTGGGGCATTTTACACAACGAACTAAATTAGGGAAATTAATGGTCTAGCTTCAGGGCCGGACTTACGTGTCTTTTGATGGTAAGCAGTATCGTTTTCGTACCCCTTATTTACCTGTGCGAACAAGTACAATTCTTTATCTTTAAAATTGTTCAAATATCTTGCAATGAAATTTCTGACGTTTTCATTAATTTTCCCGAAAATAACAAGCCTACCAGAAAATGACTTGGAGGCCTACTAAATGCTTCAATTTGCCTGATAATAGTTGCCTAATAAATATACAGTGTGTTTGGTCTAAGTATGGTGAGTTCTAAGAAACTCCTGTTAGTCGACGAGCGATTCGAAAAATATTTCAAGGATTTGTAGGAGGGTCCTTAAAGAACATTTCAGCAAAATTAGAACCCCGTAGTTCATTTGGAAGTTGGTCAAAAAACGCTCATTTCTGAAATATTTCGTATTTTCTCTGGAATGCAATGGAGAAAACCGAAAAAAATCAATTTTGGGAAGGTCTCTGAATCATTTTGTCGTTCTGTGTGTTTTGTTCGTTTTTTAAAATTGCGGCATTGTCCAAAACGATCCTTTTTTAACCAACTTTGAAATGAGCTACGTGGTTCTAATTTTACTAAAATGTTCTTTAAGGACCCTCCTGCAAATCCTTTAAATATTTTTCGAATCGCTCGTCGACTAATAGGAGTTTCTTAGAACTGACCATATTTAGACCAAACACCCTGTATAAAAAAACGGCTTCGAACTGTTTTCTTTGTTACAGTTTTCGTTCCGGTTCAATTTAAAAAAATATCTATTCACTTCCGGTTTTCTTTCCTGCAAAAATAAGGTTACAAGGTAAATGTTTTAAATACAGAAAAAAACCGAACAAGTATATAACTTTGATTTTGTAATTTTCTATTAGCAGAATAATTTTCATGTCGATATGCTTTACCATGGGGTAGAAAATCGCAAAAACCCATTAAAAATGACATATAATCGTCTATTACCTTAACCCCTTACAAGGGATGAAAACTCAGCTTTTACCTTTTGATAGTCCTAGCGAATCGATTTCATTCAGTTTTTAAATCACTAACAAATATTGAATCGTTCCGGAGATATTTGAAAAACTAATTTTGCAAGGGTAACTTCAACCCCCAAGATCTCCCTTTGACTTGAGTATGGGCACGAGCGACAAAATACGTAATTGAAATGAACTACCTATACAGGGTATTTTAAAAAAACGTGATCAATTCTTATGAAACTCTTATTAGTTGGCCAGCAATTCGAAAAATATTTCAACGATTTGTAGGGGAGACCATTTTAGCAATATTAGAACCTCATAGCATAGCTCATATTCGAAGTTGGTCAAGAAAAGCTCTTTTCTGACAATGTCGCGGTTTTCAAAAACTATTCAAAGACGCAAAATGACTTACAATGAAATAATGATTGAAGGATCCTCCCAGCATTGATTTTTTTGTTTTTCTTCATTTTATTTTGGAACAGGTGGAAATGACTTACAGTTCTTCTACAATGCAATAGAGTAAAATTAAAAAGAAATCAATGTTGAGAGGGTTTTCGAGTCATTCTTAATCGTTTTGCGTGCTTCTCTCGTTTTAAAAAATTGCGACATTGTCCAAAACAATCCGTTTTTGACCAACTTCCAAATGAGCTACGAGGTTCTAATTTTGCTAAAATGATCGCTAGACATCTTTCTATAAATCCTTATAATATTTTTCGAATAGAAGCTTCGTAAGAATTGACCTCATTTAAAAAGGAGAACAGCCTGTATGTCAAAAACCATCGAAATCGGGAATTTTTGACGTAGTTCCGGGTTGGGGAGAAAGGAGGCGATGAAAAGAAAAAAAAATGTGTGAAAAAGATTTTTGTTTTCTGTTCAGCTCCGAATTTAGTTACGGCCAAAATTTCAATATTTTACTGTTTTCCATTCAATTCCGAATGAAGCCCTGATAAAAACATGCTCTGAGATTTTCCTCTCTTGTTCATAATTTCGCCAAAATTTTTCTAAACTGAAAATTACCTCAAATTCACCGAAAAGTTAACGTTCTAATGCCGGTCTATGCATTTCAATGTCTCAGTAAACAAGCGAGATATCGATGATTAAAGCTTGACATTTTTCGAATACCGAATCAAAAAAGTCACAATACAGACTCTTAACAAAATATTACAACTCTTAAACGAAATTTTCGAAAAAAAACATTTAATTTGAACATCAACGAGCTGCATCGATTTTGGGCCCTAAGCACCCACTTTCTCAGCTTACTGTATAATCCGGCACTGTCGAGATTATTAATTTGGTGAAATGTTATCTCATTGAATTGCAAAATTTTTCGCAAATTCACATTGAGTATTTAATAAATAATGATTGAGTAAATCAAGAACGTTTTAGGGAAGACTTTAGTCCAGCAAAAATCATGGCTTGGGTCATCTTTTTTTTAAAAAAAAAATGACTAGTATGCACCCCAAATATCAAGTCGTTCGAAATCTTCTTTGAAACAACCACTTTAGGGTTTGTAAGAGAGGCGGAATAGAGGGAAGATCTATCTTTGGGCAACTTTTTGAGAAAAAGAGACGTTCCATCTGACAATTTGATAGTTCAAAGTGTTGGTATAAGCCTTTATGGATAACCCTCTAAAACCGTACTTTTATTCTACAATTATTCCTACAGAGGTGACTTGAAAATAAGCTATAGGAGTGTTTTGTTGTTGATTTTTACTGCTTTCTCTCAAAATTATCAAATCGAACCTGTTGTCGACACGACTGATTTCTTATCGAACCTGACCACATTCGTAGCTAGTTGCTTTTTAATATTCTGACCTTGTTTGTCAATCTTACACATAACTGTCATAACTGTGTTATTAGAAAATCGATTTGTTATTGTTTTTCATTTAAATTATTCATTTGGCAATCGCGTGATTGAAATTCTTGTATTATTTAATGGTTGATTAAAAACATATCGATTAGTAAACTTGCAATATTGTATACATTTAGATACAAGTTTATTAATATGATACTCTTTTAGTAGAAAACCGCCCACTGTACGATAAATTATAAATCTCTAGTTGATTTTTCTAAAAGTTTCCCCATAACACCAGCAACAAACCGAGTATAGCTGTAACAAAAAATAAAAGTTGGAAAAAAATTGTTGTTAAGCAACGGTCGTTGGCCATCCGACTCTAACCGGTCTGTATATAAAAGACATCGAAGAGACGAGACCAAAGTAATTCTTTTAAAATCTCCCAAGTGAGTGGCTCCGAAAAAAAAATTGCACTTGATAATTTGTATTCTACGTTCCAATGTGTACGTTAATGTGATTAGTTAACAAGCGTAAATAATTTGAAGAACTTGTTTACTATTTATAATTTATTCCATATGGTCGTAGTAACGATAAACAATATGTCGAATCTTTTGATTTTGCTCGTTTTAATTCTAACGCACCATCAAATCAATTGTACAGATCCTGAAATTGAAGATGAAGAACTCCGGGCTCGTGATTACATGAGAATACTAGATCACAAAACTGGTGAGTTACGAAATCGACTCACGCTAGTTGAATGGGAGTATGCGTCAAATTTGACACAATACAATCTACATCACAAGGTAAAATTTTTGATTTCTTTTTTTGCAAAAAGAATGTATCAAAATAATTGAGGAAATTTCAGTTGTCTGTCCAAGCTGAAGTTGAAAATAAAACCAAGGAATTATGGCAGGAAACAATTCAATTCAAATATTGGCAAGTCTATTCTGATCCGATATTAAAACGACAATTCAAAAAATATTTAATTTTGGGCGTTGCTGCTTTATCCCAAAATAAACGTACACGTTTTAATCAAATTATCAATGATATGCAACGGATCTATTCAACGGCAAAAATTTGCGATTATCGAAATTCAAGCAAATGCGACTTAAGCTTAGAACCAGGTTAGTTATTGTGTCTTTACGCAAAATCCATTTTTTTAAAAATTTTTTCTATCGTAGAATTAACAAATATTTTGGCGAATTCTCGAGATCCGGATGAACTAAAACATGTCTGGATGGAATGGCGTAAAGCTACTGGTCCTAATTGTTTTGAAATGTTCAAAGATTACGTTGAATTATCGAATCAGATAGCTCGTGCTAATAATTTTACTGATAATACTGAATTTTGGTTGGAAGAATTCGAAGATCCACAATTTAGAAATCAAATTGAATCAATTTGGGATGAATTACGACCGTTATATCTTCAAATTCACGCATATGTTCGTTATCAATTAAGAAGAAAATATGGTGATATTGTTTCGGAAAAAGGGCCAATACCGGCACATTTACTCGGTTTGTTTGTAAACATTAAATTAAAATATTGCTTAATTTGTTTGATTTTATAGGAAATATGTGGTCGCAAACTTGGGAGCATGTCGAAAATTTCACATTGCCTTATCCAAATAAACAGGAGGAAAATTTGAGTGAAGAGTTACAAAAACAAGTAAGTCTACTTAATTATTGTGCGTTCAGAAATATGTACACTGACGATCAAAAAAAAGAGACCACTTATTGTGCGGCTGTGTAAAACCGGCTTATGAGGGCGGTTGTCACAATGTCCTACTTAACGGGTGAGAATTTAAGCAGAAAGATGTTCATTCAGAATGTAGGAGTTGGGTTACTGATACCCACCTTCTTACCCTCACGCGAGAAGCAGCCTGACTCACACGAACGAAAATCTTTGATTTTGTCGCTCAAGACTTGGGTCTCTTTTTTTGATCGTCAATGTAAATGGATATCGTAAAACATGAGTTTCTTCATGCTTCATTAAATTTGCTGTCGGACCCCAATAAAATAGTTAGGTTCCTACCCTTGAGAGTTTTTCGGACAGATCCGTACTTGAAAATTTGAAAATAATAATCTGTTCTTTTCAGAACAACAACTGCTTTATTCATTCTGTTCAATCAAGATAAATGATTGCTATTATGCCCTTTAACTAGTAAAATGCCTCTGCGCCATTGGACAGATTTTGATGAGTCATCATGTATTGGGCCGCCTCGAGCGGTCCATTTATTTCTGAATACATTTATCTCATGTAAAAAATGTGTTTTTCTTGACAGAACTATACCGCTTTGAGGATTTTTAGAACGGCAGAAGATTTCTTCAAATCGATTAATCTGAGTGCAATGCCTGAAAGTTTTTGGAAACATTCGATTCTTGAAAAACCTGAAGATCGTGAAATAATCTGTCATGCCTCAGCTTGGGACTTCTACACTGGTGAAGATGTTCGTATAAAACAATGTACTCAAGTTACTTTAGACCATTTCATTACTGCTCATCATGAAATGGGACATATTGAATATTTCCTGCAATATAAAAATCAACCTGTTGTATTCCGAGAAGGAGCAAATAGCGGTAATAGATTCACAAATTTTAGTCGATAATATTACAAATCTTGTACGTTATTTTTAGGTTTTCATGAAGCTGTAGGTGATCTAATAGCGTTATCAGTACGATCAAGGAAGCATCTACGTAAACTCGGTTTCATTAAATCGGAAAGTGACGATCCTGAAAATATTCTAAATACCCTATTTCAGGTATTTTCAGTTTTATATTTAAACAAAAGGATAAAAATAATTGATTGACTTAAATTTTAGGTAGGTTTATCGAAAATCGTTTTCTTACCATTCGGTTATTTGATGGATTTGTGGCGTTGGGACGTCTTCTCTGGTAAGATTACTCCAGACCAGTATAATTGTAAATGGTGGGAATTACGAGAGAAATATCAAGGAATTGAACCACCAGTTGACCGAACTGATAAAGATTTTGATCCTGCCGCAAAATACCACATTGTTGCTGACGTTCCTTATATAAGGTTCAACAATTTTTATTTTATTTCTATACAACAACAAAAAATATCTTTTCTTTAGGTATTTCATAAGTTTCGTTATCCAATTCCAATTTCATCGAGCCGTTTGCGAGAAAGCCGGCCAATACGATCCTAATGATCCATCAAAGCCATTACATAATTGCGATATTTATCAAAATACAGAAGCTGGAAATGCTCTCAAGTATACAAAAAAAAAACACGAACAGACCGGTTTTTTACTTTGTTTAATTTATATTTTTTTAGAAAAATGTTAGAATTAGGTAGTTCAAGACCTTGGCCGGATGCTATGGAAATTCTAACTGGTCAACGATCGATGGATGCTAGTGCTCTCTTAGAATATTTTACACCGTTGAAAAAATGGTTAGAACAGGAGAATCGTAAAAATAATGTCCATATTGGTTGGGAGAAATCCAATAAAGGTAAATTTTTAATAATACTATTGACCTGTCTCTTTTAAAATACATTTTTATAGCTTGTATCCAAACGAAAAAAGATGATAAACAACAGTAATAAATTTATAACACAATGATTACTTGAAAGGTAATAGCACTTTACTCTATCTGTTGTTACTTAATTTAATAAAAGAAATTTTAAAATGAAGACTTGATTGTTTATATAACTAATTAGATTAACCTTAAAAACAACTAAAAAAAAATTAACATAATTATAATTTTGTTAATAAATGTGTTCTCTAGGTCTCGTGCACAACGACAAGACGAATTTTTTGTTTAAAGTTAACATTTATGAATAGATTTTGTAATATGTACTTGAACATAGATTTTTTTCTATGAAAACTATTGTACCTCGTTGACATACAATACATACATACAATGAATCGATGGAAAAGATATTGACCTGGAGAATAATTAGCAAGAAAACTTTAGTGTCTTATTATAAAACTACTCAATAATTTGCAAGGTTATTTTGAACAAGGACGATTTTCTCGTAGAACATCCATCAACCCTTCGAGTTCGTCTGTATTTTCACCCTGTACCGTATGTCACTTTCTATAGAATTCCTGAGCAGATTTTGTGTCTTATTATAAAACTACTCAATAATTTGCAAGGTTATTTTGAACAAGGACGATTTTCTCGTAGAACATCCATCAACCCTTCGAGTTCGTCTGTATTTTCACCCTGTACCATATGCCACTTTCTATATAATTCCTGAGCAGATTTTGGGGGTTAATAAAAGGAAAGGGTAAGGTTGTAAATTTTTGCAATTCATTTTTATTTTTTGGGTCGGTTCGGTTTTCTTTTGGTTTTCGATTAAGTTCAAAATGAATAAAGCTCAATTTCTTACATTTTACCTTAAAAGGTACAAAGCTCCAAGAGCTATTTACGGGCTAATTATCTTAAATTTAAAAAATCTCGTGGATAAGTGAATTTTACTTTGTAATTATCTATTAGCAGAAGAATTAATTATCATGATGATATGTTTTACCATGAGGTAGAAAATAGCAAAAAAAAACATCAAAAATGGCATATAATCATATATAACTTCAACCCCCCAATAAGGGATAAAATGCAGTGTACACCTTTTGATATCCCTAGCGAGTCTCCATTATCTAGTTTTTGAACGACTTAAAAAGATATTTGGAAAAAATTGATTTTGCAGGGGATAACTTTAATCCTCCAATATCTCTTTTAAACTTTAGTATAGGCATCCCTTAGAATAGAATGAATTACCTAACACTACATGTAGCAAATATCATCGAAATCAGGAGTTTCGACCTAGGGTTGTTTACTTGTAGGGTCGTGTCAACTGCCCTGTGCGGACACATCCGTGGTAGAGAGGAAAGAGGAGATTTAAAGGCACAAAAAAGGAGAAAAAGATGGTGGTGAGTGGTATGCTTGAACGGAAAATAACTGGTTTTTGTTTTCCGTTCATCTCTGGATTTCAGTCTACCCAAAATTTGTATTTTTTTTCGATTTTCGATACAAAATCTTGCTTAATAGTGAAGGATTGCTTTTAAAATTGAAGCGCAATAAGACCTGATTATACTGAGTCTGAGCTGATGTAACTCAAGAGTCACCATGTCGTACTAGATCATAAGTTAATTAGATTTTAGTTAAACCTACAATTTGAATGTGTTGAGGTATAATTCTTGTAACTTTGTAAACAAATTTGAGTTTGTTCTGAGTACCTAAAAGTTTTTTTGAATAAATTAACTATCTATTTTTGTAAACTTCAATTTATTCTGCAATTTTTAGAGACAATCTCTATCTACCTAGATAGTCATCTATTTCTGAGTGAAAGTTTGTACTATTATTTGTTTGTACTAAAATAAGATACTTTGACAAAAATTTGCATCTCTAACGATGATAATAGTTGCCTATGAGATGACTAAAATAAGATATGCTCGTTCCCGATATTTACAAATGTTTTTTATGAAGTTCTTTGAAAATTTAGAAAGTTCCTGTTGTATCTAATATTGAAAATATGAGATACAACAGGAGACTAGTCTCTAACTGCAAGTAGAGTCACCTTTGAGTAAGCCGCAAGTTACTATCTCAGTCGCTTATCTTATTTATAAAGTCATAAGTGAAATAAGATAGTTGCACGGTAATTTGCGCGATGGTTGTTTTTATGGTTGTCTCTTTTCAATATTTAGATTTAATGAAATTGTAGGATGAGATAGACAGCGCTGTTCAAAGTGACTGTCAGTACCTACCTCGCTTGGGTATAGTAACCAGTCTTCAAGAAGTTGATGAAACTACTTCTGACTTACATGACAATGATAGTCTCTTATTTGGATACTGGTCAGCTTTTTATTAAGTTACAGAATTGGTCCCTTAATTGCGAGTTTGCTAAATTTTTAGAGGATTCATCTCAGTTAGCTTCTTGATTAGTTAGCTCTGCCAAACTTTGTGAATTTTTCTATACTTTTTTTTTAAGTAGTGTATCACGACCCGGATTTGGAGAAACAAACAGTCATTTTCATGTTTGCAATTAATAATGAACATTGCCAGTTTCCGTTTTATAAAACTTACGTGACAAAACCCTGTTTTGTTTCTCAAAACGATCCAACTCAACTTACATGTGAGAAAATATTCAAGTACGCAAGTATACTTTATGATTCATTAAATTAATATTACTTATGTATGTATACATGTAGAAAAACAATATAATTAAAATTAATAACGTAGAAAATAATAATTTTCGAGGACCTCCTATTAAAATAAAATATTCACCAAATTTATAACGATTGTTGTATTTCCCATTTAGTAAAAGTTTTTATAGAATTTCCATTTTAAATTTTGTTTAGTAAAAAAAATTGAACGTAGAACAAAGTTTGCGACCTTGCTACTATTGCAAAAAGTCGTTTTTTCTGGAATATAATCACCATTGAGGGCCTGCTTTTTCTACCTTTGAACATCCCATAATTACCTCATGATTCATGTAAACAGTAAATACATAAATATTTTGTAATGTGATATTCCATAAATTTAAAAATTTTCAAGTTTCTGGAAGCATCACACCCAGGTGTGTCCATTCAATTTGCATAAATCAAACTTGACGAACAATTCGTTTATACGTGAAAGCTATAATTACATAGGACAAGGTAAATTCAAACACCCTCCCACTAAAAGTTCTCACGTGTAATCCAGAAGATACGTTAACAATTGTCAGTTTGAATATGCAGGTAGAACAAATAACAAGCGAAATATTTTGACGTTAATTAATTTGTTTATTTGTCTATCTTTGAATTATCAATTTTAAAATTTCGATAATAATGTGTGATATCAGTAATCGACGTAAATTTGGACCGTTTCTTGTTCTCGTTATAATAATAACGCAAGTATCAACAAATCCTCAATTAGATACATTCCAATACAGTACAAATCGTAATTATAACAATAATCCACAATATCAGCCTAATGGTTATGATGGGAATAGAAACACCCCTTATAATATCGATACTATCGATAATCGTCACAATAATGATGATCGTTACAATAATAGAGATCGATTTGATAACGATAACGATAATCGATACAATAACGATCGTTATGGTGGTGATGTTCGTGGATTATTGCAAGCATTAGATGTACAAGCATCCCAACAATGTACCAATAATGTGGCAGCACAATGGAATTTCGAGACGAATGTTAATCAAGCAACTCAATTAGAAGCGGTAAGTTGAATTATTTCTAATTATTTTTGCTTGTATTTTAGCTGTTTCTACATTATTTAAATTTAACGTTGAAAGTTTTCGAATTGAAACAGGAAATGTGTTCGTCTGGGAAAATTCTGTGTTTTTTTCCAAACTCAAGCGAAATTTTCCCGCAATTGTTCTCTATAAACAAATACAATAATTTTACTTTCGATATGATGTTTTATTATGTAAACTAGATTGCTTGGAAAAATGTTTGGAGATTGATTAATTTTTTTTTAATAAGATTCGCATTAGCATCCAAGTCATGTACAGAACATGGACTTTAATCTAATCAAATAAATAATTATTTAGTTATAATAATAATGGAATTGTTTTGAAACACAATAAATTTAAAAAAATTATAAATTCATTTTGAGTATCAACAATAATAACTGATTTTTTATACCCAAATTTAATTTTTAAAGCCAGAACGTGTTCTAGTAAATAAACATATCCTTGAGACTGTAAGTACTGCTCCACTATACAAATCTATTAAAGAAGAATATGAGATTACTTAATGTTCTCCTACTCGACGAGAATATCGAATATTCAAAAGAATTCTAAAACAACAACAATTAGATCGTTTTGGTGATGTTACGAAAGAACGTATTGTAATCCATTAACATTGACATCAAAAAAAGGCTTAAAACTCGTGATAAATGCAGTCTTTTTTATCTTGTATCAATAGTAATTGTACGTCAATTAATTAAGGAATGATAACGTTAAGGCTTATGAAATTTCGATTAGCATCTCATGTCACTTTATACAGTAAGTAAGCTTACTGGCGTACACGTAATGCTTATAATTTTTCTATAAAAATACAAATAATCAATCTCTGAGAAAAAACGTATCTAAATCATCAACTTACGACTATTTCTAGTTTTCTTTGTGAAATATTAAAGTCCGTTTAAGATTCACGATTAAGCTAACACGGTGTATACATGCTTATTTATAACATACAGGGTGTTTGGTCTAAGTCTGGTGAGTTCTAAGAAACTCCTATTAGTCGACCAGCGATTCGAAATTTTTTTTAAGGATTTGTAGGAGGGTCCTTAAAGAACATGTCAGCAAAATTAGAGCCTCGTACCTCATTTGAAAGTTGGTCAATAAACGCTCATTTCTGACAATGTAGTGATTTTGAAAAACGAACTAAACACGAAAAACGACTTAGAATGATTTTAGGATCCTCCCAAAATTGATTTTTTTCGTTTTTCTCCATTTTATTCTGGAACAGGTGGAAATATTTCGTATTTTCTCTGGAGAAAAATGAAAAAAATCAATGTTGGGAAGGTCTCTGAGTCATTTTTAGTCGTTCTGCGTGTTTTATTGGTTTTTAAAAATTGTGATCGATTTTTGACCAACTTTGAAATGAGCTACGAGGTTCTGATTTTGCTAAAATGTTCCCTAGGGACTCTTCTACAAATCCTCAAAATATTTTTCGAATCGCTCGTCGACTAATAGGAGTTTCTTAGAACTTACCATACTTAGTATAGTAGGTATTCATATCATTTACCATGACAAGAGGGTGAAACAATGATGAATTAAAGTAATGATTCTTGTGAAATGTTCTGAGAATGACCATGAATTGTTTTCTTCATATGTCTTAAAATTAGGAGAGTTTAATTAGAGAAAAACATTTGAATATATTGAATGATGTTAAATAAGAATTAATAGATATTGAAGGTAGTCGTTTCATGAAATTTCCATAAAAGTATTAATAATTATTAATTAAGAGAGAAAAGCTTGGATCTATACTCATGACCTTTGGTTTTATACATCGCTGCTCTACCAACTGAGCTAACAGGCTACGCACCAATTTCAATAATTCCATAGCAGCTTAGTATTTGCCTTGCCAGTCAAAATTTAAATTCTTCATACATTGACGAGGAAGACGATAATATGTGCGATGAAGCACTTATCGCTCTGCCCGATTTAAATATGATATCATAACTAAGATTGGTACGGGTCCTGTTAGCTTAGTTGGTAGAGCAGTGGAGTACAAAACCAAAGGTCAAGGGTTCGGATCCCACACAGGATTCCAAACTTTTCTTAGTTGTTTCTCAGTGTTAAAGCGAAATGCCTCTTAATTTTTTTGTTCAAAATACAAAAATTAATTTTTCTTGGCGTTTGTGTAACTTTCATCTTTTCAAAATATTGGTAAAATTTGCTACAACACTTGTTTTTTCTTCAATTCATGCATCATTTCTGTCCATCTCTTAAATTCGACTAAAATCGACCGTATTCTGTAAGTTTAGTAGGTAGGCTACTATTTTCAATCATTGTCATTTAATCCCCCATATCAAATCTATGTAGTCGACTAGAAACTTTTCATCGAGTATCTTTTTTGACAATACAAACAAATGTCGATGGTGACTTTCAATAGAAAAAGATGACAGTCACCGTGAATAGAGGACATTTGTGAAACGTTACAGAATACAGGCCATAAATTTTCTTCAAATTTGTTTGCAATCTAGACGATCGAACTTTTACTAGCAGTATTGACCCCTCTCTTGCTTTTGTCCAACAATTAAAAATTGCACAATACGAAATGCAATTGTACTGTCTTTAATTGTAAAATAACGATAATGTTTGGTATGTGTACATTTAAATTAACCAACTTATTATGAATAAAATGTAAGTACATGAACGGACGCACTATTGATAAAACTATATTCACATAACAGGACAATAACCTAGTAATTTTACTATCGACCAATATTTTTTCTACTATTCCTAATTTTCCTTATCAAACATGAATATTTACTGTCTACTTTCATAGTTGACACAAAATTTATCGTTAATAACAATAAAATTAGCAGTGATTTTCATAATATTGTAATTACAAAACAATTACTAATTGACGACTTAATTGTTCAATTAATTAAGTTGTTTCCTTCACTATGCGACTTTTTTATTATCATCATGTTTTTTTTCTGCAAACAATAATGATATCTGTTAGATATAAATAAATCAAATGAGGTCATGTATGTCCTCATTCATTACCTCAATTGACCTGCCTTAATTATTTTATCAAACATTATAATTATTAAAAGCCTTCATTATGTAATGATTTCTCTAGAATTATTATGATCCTGTATGCCGGTATCATTTTCTAAACATTGTAGAGGGAAAAAAATGTGTAAAGAAATTAATTAAAGGTGAATACCGGCACAAAAAATCAAGGTTAATTTAGTTGTTGATGGTGTTAAAATACACACACATCCATTTAATTAAAATCGTGATCTGTTTTATAAAAATAAAAACAAAACGTAAATAAAAATGTATGCAAAATTGTTTTTACCACATAAATGGTACTAATTAATTTTTTATTACTCATCAATGGGTGTTGGTTCAATTTTGATGACTTATAGATGATGAATAAATAATAAGAATAATGATAATATAATTGCGAGTTATTTTTTAGTTAATCGTGACCGTAATGAGGATTCTTTAATTTTGGGTTTTAGTTAAAATGTTCGTGGTTCCGTACAAAAAAAGAGGAGACAGTGTGGTGCTAGGTGAAAAAAGTGGATGCGGTGAAATCAAGTACGATGAAATTGAAAGTTAAACCGCAAAGAAGAGTACCTCCTTTGATAAAATTGCCGTTATTATTTATAAATCAACAAATTTATTAAACGCACTGTTGGCCATAAAAATGTTGAAAAAGAACGACTTTTTGATGGCGATATTTACACATTGAGTAATAAGAGTGACAAATAATATTACTTTATCTACGACTTATATATAAAGTCATCATTATACTTGTGGTTCTTGCAATATAATGACCTATATTAATCCCTAAGGGATTAATGGTCATTAATCCCTTAGGGATTAATGATTCTCGTAAGCCAATCAGAAAATAGTATTTCAATTAATGTTTTTCTCTAATATCAAAAAACCATGGTAACGACAAAAATAATTAACACGATAATTTCAACAAGTAGGCCTACAGTGGATGTTTTTATGCCAATATGACATTTAATTTTTCTGACATTTCAAAAAAATATTTAGTTGTGAGAAAATTCGTAGTATTTACAATGGAAAGTGACCAAGAAAACGAATTTAGTAGATAATAGTTTTTGTTAAATGTGAAAAATCGTAGTAATTGCAAAAAATAAAACAGTTTCAACAAATAGTTATAATAAGTGTCAAAATTTTTTGTGCGATTTCAGAATCGAAAATTATAAAGAAGGTAAATATTCTTGTATACTACCAGTACCTATACACGTAGAAATAAGTCGTAGATAAAGTATAGTATACAACTCGCTTATAATGAATGCTAATTATTACCTCGAATGATTACAACACTCGCTCGCTCTTGTTGTAAACTTCATTCTCGGTAATAATAGCATTCATTATAGACTCGTTGTATAATATACTATTATTATTCTGTGATTCCATTAAAATTTGAACTTGACTGTACATCGATTAAATCAAATTGAACTGTGAAAAGGAAACACAGAAAATTCGGCAAATCAAAAGAGAAAAAACTATTGAAATTTTGTCCGTTGAGCATGTTAGTGGATTTTGAAAAATTGCCCCTACAGGGTGGGTGTAGATTCTAAATTTGGTCGGCTCTATGGAAGTCCTATTAGTTGAAGTGTCTGTGGAGACCATTTTAGCAAAATTAGAACCTTATAGCTTATTTAAAAATTGGTCAAAAACGCTCGTTTCTAACAATGTCATGATTTGCAAAAACTTGTTATAGATACACTTAAAATGACTCGAAGATCCGCCTAACATTGATTTTTTCGGGTTTTTTTCTTCTATTGTATTGTGGAACAATGCAATGGAGTAAAACATGAAAAAAAAAACAATGTTGAGAGGGTTTTTGAGTCATTCTGAATCGTTTTACATGCTTAGCTCGTTTTTGAAAATTGTGATTTTGTTCAACTCAACCAACTTCCAAATGAGCAACGAGGTTCTAATTTTGCTCAAATACTCTCCAGGGACCCACTTAAAAAGTCTTCGAAGGACCATATTTAGAATCGACACCCTGTACTTACAGCCATAATAACTCACTCAATTTTGTTAATTTAAAGAGCATTTGCTATGTTTAATTCTTGCTCTAAAACTGGGTGGCTCACAGGCCTCTTGTACAACCATATTTTTTCTCAACAGTCTTGGAATTTTGATCATGTCCAGGATGCCACGCTCTGAGATTCTTTAAGGTCCCACAACAGTACAAGTTATAGACCGAATTTTCATCTTTTTCCTCAAAGCATGTTGATGTTCCGCTTTTAATCCAGAAACCGGGTAGATCTTTTGCTGTTTCGAAATCCAAGAATTATTTACAACCCATTTATGTTCAACTAGCTCATTCAGTGGGTCAAAACAGGATAGAACTTAACTTAGAGCTTATTTCTACAGTTATCACCCCATAAGCTCTAATCGATTGTTGTTTGTTTTGCTGAGGATGTGTCTATTTTTGTACATAGTCGCTTTACATATCGAATAGTCCTCTTTGTAGCTGTAGCTTTTCGGATTAAAAAAGCTCTCGAAGAAACTGAAATCGGGGAATTAATGGTTGTCTTTTTTTTGCTAACAATCCTATTTTTGTAGCATTTTATTGCATCATTTTTGTCAAATCAAGGATTTTTCCCTTGAGACATTTACATACATACAATTCGATCATCAGTTAATTAATAAAATGGCTTTTTAATACTGTTCCATTTATAATGTATTGTTATAAGTAGCTTATGTAACATAATTTCAAAATTACAAATAATTGAATTTATTTTTTTAAATAAAATTACATAACAAAGCTCACTTCAATTACCTATCACTGTATGTTAAATACGTAACTTATCTTCTGTGAATTTAAGCGATATATGTGATTACTGATTATAAAAAAAATTAAACCGCTCCCATTCACGATTTATCCATTATTTCTATGAATTTATTATTTTTTTTTCCATAATTATTCCACACACATCTATAACAAATAATAGACAAAAAAAGGAGTTTATATTGATAGGAACAATAATGTTTTCAAGGTGATTAAAATAATTGAATACGCATTTAAACAAGGTGATGATTTTATATGGACAATATATTGATTACAGTTGATATTAATTAATAATTTTTTATTCATTGCAAATAAGTCGTTAATTACTAATTAAATTTAAATAATTTCTATTACAGCTCAATGCACAACAAATTTATTCAGAATTTCAACATGGTGTTTGGGAACTATTGAATAAAATATCATCTGAACGTATACAAAATCCATTGATTTACCGACAAGTTCGGTATTTATCGACTGTTGGACCTGCTGCCTTACCACCCGACCAACTAGACAGGGTAAGAAATGGATTTGACACTTATCCGGGATGTAGTAAACCAAAATTCAGGGTCATAACTATTAGGCGGATGCTTTTTATCTACAACTTAAATTACACTTTAGAGTTATTTATTTGTTTCTCTGTCAAAAAAATAAATTTTGGGAGTGCAATATTCAAATCTTGCCCTTGGGCGCTCATGGCCTTAGCTACGACGCTCAAAAAATTTGCAGATTATTCTAATGAGAAATTATTTAACAATTCGTAAATGCAGTCTTTCCCAAGACTATAAAAATATGCAGAGCATCCGGTCTGGGAGCATAAAACTTCACTGTTTCTATCAAAATAATAGAGCACTTCGTATTCTATTGCAAGAACAAAGGACATAGGATAGTTTCTAGTGAAAATTTTAACGAAATTCGACCTCGTAGCTCATTTGTAAGTCGCTCAAAAAACGTTCAAAAACCAACTACTTGCGCAAAACGATTAAGATTCACTTCAGGATCCTCAACAGTGATTTTTTCATTTTTCTTCATATCATTCTAGAGAAAATAAAAAAAGATTGCCACTTTCAGAAGAAAATGGAGAAAAACGAAAAAATCAATGTTGGGAAGATCTTCTAACCATTCTAAGTCGTTTTGTGTCTACAGCTGGCTGGTAAATATCTCAATATCATCAGAAACGAGCGGTTTTTGACCAACCTCCAAATAAGCGACAAGGTTCTAATTTTACTAAAATGTTCTCCAAGTACTACCCAATAAGTTCTCAAAATATTATTCGAATTACTTAATTATTTTGATTAAAACTGAACCTAGACACCCTCATTTAAATGTGGCCGATTCTTATGAAACTTATTAAGTGACGAGCGATTCGTGAAATCTTTCAAGAACATGTAGGGAATTCGTGGAGATCATTTTATCACAATTAGAACCTTGTAGCTCATTCGTAAGTCGATCAAAAAACGCTCGATTTGGACAATGTTGCGATTTTCAAAAATTAACTACACACGTAAAACGACTAAAAATGATTCGTAGACGCTCTCAACATTGATTTCCGTCATTTTCTTCCAATGTATTCTGGGACAGGTGAAAATATCTCGCATTTTTCTGAAATGTAATAGATAAAAACGGAAAATAAATTAATGTTGGATAAAGGTCTCCGAATCATTTTCAGCCACTTTACGTGCTTAGCTCATTTTTGAAAACGCGAAATTATTCAAAACAAGCGCTCCAAATAAGCTATGAAGTGTTCCCTTACAGTTCCTTGATTTTTTTTCGAATCGTTCACCAACTAGGTAACTGGATTTTCATAAGAATTGATCACATTTAAAACATGCAGGGATGAAAATCTAAATGTAACGATTCGTGTGAAACTTCTATTAGTTGGCGAGTCATTCAAAAAATAATTCAAGGACTTATAGGAGGGTGTCTAAAGATCATATTAGCAAAATTAGAACCACGTAGCTCATTTGGAAGTTGGTCAAAAATTGTTCGTTCATGACGATTTCGCTATTTTTAAAAACGAGCTAAACATGCAAAACGATTAAGCATGACTCCCAACACTATTTTTTTTTTCGTTTTTCTCGATTGCATCCTAGCAAACATGGGAGACATTTGCCTCCGCTCCAGGATAAAATACAGAGAAACAAAAAAAAAATGTTGGAAAGGTCTCCGAATCATTTTTAGGCATTTTACGTGCTTAGCTCATTTTTGAAAACGCGAAATTACTCAAAACAGGCGCTACAAATAAGCTATGAGGTGCTCCCTTACAGTTCCTTGATTTTTTTTCTCGAATCGCTCACCAATTAGGTAACTGGATTTTCATAAGAATTGATCATATTTAGAACATACAGGGATGAAAATCCAAATGTAACGATTCGTGTGAAACTTCTATTAGTTGGCGAGTCATTCAAAAAATAATTCAAGGACTTGTAGGAGGGTGTCTAAAGATCATATTAGCAAAATTAGAACCACGTAGCTCGCTTAGAAGTTGGTCCAAAATTGTTCGTTCCTGACGATGTTGCGATTTTCAAAAACGAGCTAAACATGCAAAACGATTAAGCATGACTCCCAACACTATTTTTTTTTTGTTTTTCTCGATTGCATCCTAGCAAAAATGGGAGACATTTGCCCCCGCTCCAGAATAAAATAGAGAAAAACGAAAAAATCAATGTTGGGAGGATCCTCAAGTCATTCTAAATCGTTTCTGAACATCGCGACATCGTCAGAAGCGAACTATTTTTGATAAACTCTTAAATGAGCTATGAGGTTCTAATTTTGTTAAAATGATGTCTAAACGCTCTCCTATAAATCCGTAAAAAAATTTCAAGTCGCTGGCCAACTAGTAGGAGTTTCACACGACTCGTTTAAATTTAGATTTTCATCCCTGTACACACGGTAAAGGTAAAATTATGAAAAATACAAAACAGAATGTTAGTTTTCTTCATATTTTCAAACTAGGAACTTTTAAAAGTAGGTATTTACTTGAAATTCAGGTATGAATTAAACAAAATTTAAGAAAAATCGATTCATTGGGTTCTCGTGGGCCCCTACAGGGTTGCTTAAAAGTGCTCTATTCTTGATATTTCTAGTTAAGAAGTGGTGATTTTGTAACAGATAAACTTGAGTATTTATCTGAAGAATACTGAAATATTCAAATTATTGTGCATAGAAAGCGAGGCAACACATTAAACAATAAAGTGTGAAGTGATTCTCTATACAAACACGATTCCAATTACATTTCTGTAAAATTAAATGTGTCCACTCACCATTGAATTTTTGCTTGTACAAGTCTCCCTTCAGCATTTTGGTACACTTAATTTACATGAAAATATTGTTTAATTTGCAGTACAATCGACTGATCAATGATATGCTAGCCGTTTACAATACAGCCTCAATTTGTGCCTTAAACGAACCATTCAGATGCGGTCTTCGTTTACAACCCGATTTAACAACAATTATGGCATCTAGTCGTAATTGGGATGAATTACAATATGTTTGGACTGAATGGCGTCGAAATACAGGCCAAAATATAAAAGAATCTTATGAACAAATGGTAGCCTTATCAAATGAGGCAGCTAAATTGAATAGTAAGACATACTTAATAGTCAATTGTTTTCTATAAGGAAGCATATTTGTTTTTTTTTTTTGAACAATTGCAGATTTTACTGATACGGCCGATTATTGGAATTTTCCATTTGAATCGTCAACATTAGAAATCGATTTAGAGGATGCATGGGAGGATGTTAAGCCATTATATGAATTATTGCACGCTTATGTAAGACGACGTCTTCGTGATTATTACGGGCCAGAGCGTATCAATCGTCAAGCACCATTACCAGCACACATTTTAGGCAATATGTGGTCACAATCATGGGTGAATATCTTCGATATCACCCAACCCTATCCTGGGCAAAAATTCTTGGATGTTACACCGGAAATGCAACGACAGGTAAAAAACAGGAATTTCTATTTTTTTGCATGTTTGTAAATTAGAGTGGAAATTTTTATTGAAATCTAACAAAAATTGGCAACACAAACAAGTGTTACATCAGATATTGTTGCAAGTTGATTTTTCTTTTGTGTTGTTGTTTTGTTGTTGATTTTTTTCGGAGAAAACAGTAATGAAAAGTAATAGTAACAGATGATCCATTGAAAGTGAAAGTTGAAATCCAGTTGTCATGATTTCAATCATCTTTACCTTTAATTAACTTCAACTATCGTCATATGTGTTATTTATTGTATTAAATTGATTTATCGACAGGGTTATACACCGTTAGATATATTCAGATTGGCTGAAGATTTCTTCGTTTCACTTAATATGAGTTCAATGCCTCTCGATTTTTGGACAGGATCCGTTCTAGAGGAACCACTAGATAGGATTGTTTTATGCCAACCATCAGCGTGGGATTTCTGTAATAGACGTGATTACAGGTCTTGTTTTTCCTCCAATTTTATAATAATTATTACAATAAAAATCGTAAATTTTCAGGATCAAAATGTGTACGAATATCAATATGAAGGATCTAATAACAGCCCACCATGAAATGGCACACATTCATTATTTCATGCAGTACAAGAACCAACCGAAAGTGTTTAGAGATGGCGCCAATCCAGGTAGTTTCTAATCTTTAAATAAAAGCAGTCTCTTTATCAGATCACTTTCTCGTTAATTATCATTTATTCTGTTTTGAATATTTATCATTAATACGGGTTCATATACGCTACAGTTATGACAGTAGGTAATAAATTGTAAATTCAGTGAAAGTGGAAACATTCATTAGATCTAATTTCGCAATATCGACATGTTCTACATAATTATTAGAAAAGTTCTTTTTATCATTCTATTTCCTATTGAGTTATTTTTAATTGTTTTAATTGTTTGGATAATTAAACGAAAACAAACGGAAATTTCAGCATTCCATGAAGCTATCGGTGAAGCAATCGGCTTATCAGTCGGAACACCAAAACACCTTCAAACTCTAGGCTTGGTCCAAAATTCCGTTGAGGACACTACTGTTGATATCAATTTCTTATATTCGATGGCTTTGGATAAAGTCGCCTTTTTGCCGTTCGCCTACGTTATGGATAAATGGCGATATGATGTCTTTAAAGGAGCAATAAGGAAGGAGCAATACAATTGCCATTGGTGGAGGCTGAGGTAATTACTATAATTTATTGTTCGTTCAAAAAATAATAGAATTTTTAATAAATCTAGTGAACAATATATGGGAATTAAACCACCTGTATTACGATCTGAGAAAGATTTTGATCCTGGTGCAAAATATCACATGCCTGCTAACATTCCGTATTTGAGGTAAGTTTAGAAATAAAATCAACAATTACTAGAAAATAATATATTAATAACAATCATCACATAAAAAAAAGCTCATTAACAGATAATACTGACAGAGTACAAAAATAATACAAAAAAAAAGAATTTAGCACGTTCTTAGATCCTTTCGCTATCTGTTTTAATGGCCACCGTACTCGTGTCCGCCCCCAAAATCTTGACCACCACCACTACTACCACCATACGATATTTCATGACCGCCTCCATATCCTCCAGATAATTCTTGGCCACCTCCATATGATATTTCATGACCGCCTCCATATCCTCCGGATAATTCCTGGCCGCCCCCATATCCTCCACCTAATTCGTGACCACCTCCAATACCGCTACCACCGCCGCCGCTGCCGCCAAATTCTTGACCACCTCCATGATGTTCATGGACGGGTATAGCAACAGGTACTTTGACTGGATATGGTACGTGTTTCTCAACTTCATATGGTACTTTTTTGATAACTTCAAATGGTACAGGATTGAAGACTGGAATTTTGACTGGATATGGTGCTGGTTTCTCTACAGGTACTGGTATATTCTTTTCAACTGGATAAGGTACCGGTTCTGGTACTTTAACCGGATATGGTTCGGGTTTCTCAACTGGATAAGGAATTGGACGTTCTACTGGTACTTTAACTGGATAAGGTACCGGTTTATGTACTGGATAAGGAATCTTCTTTTCGATGTGTACTGGATATGGTTGTGGAATATGTACTGGATATGGTCGATCAACTTTGACTTCCACTGGGTATGGTACAATTTTTTCGACTGGATAAGGTTTAGGTACATGGATTGGTACCTTAACAGGTACATGAATCTTCTTTTCCACCGGATATGGAGCTGGTACGTGTACTGGATATGGTACATGTACAGTCTTTTCGACTGGATACGGTTGTGGTACTAAAACTTTAACAGGATAAGGCTGATCAACATGAACTTTAACCGGTACATGAACTGGTCTTTCAACAGGATAAGGCTTATGTATTGGTACTGGTACTTTAACAGGAACTTTTACCGGGTACGGTACTTTCTTCTCAACAGCATAAGGTTGTGGCACATGTACTGTAATAGGATATGGTACTTTTTTCTCAACTGGATATGGTACCTTTTTCTCAACTGGATATGGAGCAGGTACTTTCTTCACAACAGTAACAGTTTTGTAGTGATGTTCTTCATGACCACCGAAATTATGGCCACCTTCATAACCACCACCACCGCCACCAATACCACTGCTGCCACCACCAAAATCATGACCACCTCCGTATCCCAATTCCAAGCCGCGTTTATCTTGTTTCTTTTCGGCTGGCGCAGATTCGTAAGGTTTTGAGTCATTTTCTTTTACTGATTTCTCTTCAGCACTAGCGATAAGGATGATAGCACATAGTGCTGCATACCCCTAGAAAATTGAATTAATTTTTTTATTATATTTACAATTAAACTAAATTTTCGAGTTGTTTGTTCAGATTTCACTGGATTGTTCACAGTTATATGAGCGTGATAATTATTTTCACCTGACAAAGCACATATACACCATATGACACTAGAGGTTTTATTGTTGTTTTCTACTTACCAGTAATTTCATTGCTATATGCTTTATTTGTGTGTTACAAACTGAGTGTATGATCAATTGACGTACACTTTCCGCTTTTATATAGGAGCTTCAACACTTTCGCTTTAGACGGCGAGAGGGGCCGTTGTATGTACGTCTATTTTAACATACAACAAAACACCCTCCTCTTTTTGTAACTTTCAAACATCCGCAATTAATTAAGTAATAATTTGTAACAATTTTCGATCGATCTATTTAATTACCACAATAATCGCATAATGAACAACTGTCAGCTCTGATATTGTCTCGAGCTACAGAGAGGAAATAGACAATTATTTTACAGAGTCCGGACAGGAAGAGGTACACTTTCACGTTTTCAGCTCAGAGGAATTTTTCAAAAATTTCCCAATAGACTCAAAACTCTTTAAGGAACATTCATTATATCGATTTTACCTTATTAAATTTTGCTAAAATCCACAATTTCTCTCAATTATCGCACAAATATTAATGCAATAATTGACCTAATCAATACAAATAAAATCAATATTTTGAAATTAATTACATTAATTAAAATTAATGGTGAAACTATAAAATTTTTCCATCCTTTTCTTTCATTGTTGGCTGATTTTATTCCGCCAAATTTACAATTTTATTAGTAGATACGAATAAATCATATTAAATTAGATTAAATCGATGGTACGTGTAGAAAGTTTGTACTGATTTTTTTTCCCTATATAAACAGAAAATTCTATAAGTTTTACACTAGTAAGCAAAATTAATTATTCCATTACATCATCATGTAATTAACGAAGAAGCTAAATATTTACACCATCGTATTCGTACATTCTTCAATTAGTTAATTTCTATAATTAATCGTTAGTCGTTTGTGTATAACAACTTAATTGTCTCAACTAATAAATTTAATTATTGACAAGATAAATAATTTTCCCCATTGTAAATTATTAATGTTACAATTACGGAACAAAATCAATTTTATTGTAACATAAAAATAATAATGAATATTGTTTAATAACTTCTCAATGTAGTACATAATTATGGAAAATTGGAATTCGTATATTATCCGTTATAAACATTTTATTTTAGACTTTCTAAGTGTTATTTTTGTTTTAAAAAAGAAAGTGGTACTTCATTTTAAAATAAAACCACTAATTATTTAATTAATTATAAATTCCAGTTAATCAAGACAGTAAATAACAACTAGTAAAAAAAATGTAGTAACATCATGTTTCCTATTTTGGCTCTTTTAGTTTATTTCTATCATTTGCTAAAATATCATAATCTCTTACTTAATATAAAAAAATGTGACTTTTTTGGAATTACGGAGCAAGTTTCTGATCAACTTCATTTGAATATGTTGTTTATTTTAAGAAAAATCTTGATACACTTTCTTTTCCATGTGTTGTTATTGTTGTTGTTGTTAGAGGTATCTTTCCAAAGGTTTTTTTCGCTTATACGGAACTATTTTTGATGAGTCGAAACGGATATAAATTGGCCATACCAAACTGCTTTATCTTCAATTCAGTTCAGTTTGAAGCTTATTCAACAATCAATTTAAGTTTAACTTCCTTGACCCAATTTTCTAGCAGTGAAAATTCATATGTTATGAAACGAATAGGAAAAGTCGAAGTCCTGAGTGGGTTGAATTTTTTTCGGCAATGTTAGACTTGAAATTAGATTGTATTTTTGGGTTAGTCGGTTATTTTTAAGGGTTTCTTAGACTAGCTTACCCAGAAGCGGATTTAGACATGGTCGTTGAGTGAATAATAACATACAGATTTCAGGCCTATTTTTTCGTGTCATACAAAAAATAGTTTTGACACCAGAGTGAGTATTCCGACCACCAAACGACGACACTATCGAAGTACTCCTGGCGATTAGAATACAGTTTCAGACAAGAGTCTACATTAAATACACCTTTTGCTTAAGAGAGGGCAATAACATCACAATTGTATCATATTACAGCCCAATAAATTTATTGGAGAAAATCTACAAACGAAATAGTACAATTTGGAGGCACAAGAACATGCAGTTGGTCAAAAAAAGAATTCGTATTTCTTAAAAACATTTGTGCTAGAATTACGACTTTTAATAAATAGATGGCAGCATCTCTTGAGCAAATTTTCTGATTATAAATCTCCCATAAGGCTGAAATCTCTATATTATTGTTCACCCAACGACTTGGTCTTCATGGGCTACAGCCTAGGGTCCCAATCAATCGCAAAAAAAACAAAAACAAAAACAATCTAAATTAAAACTGTAATTTATTTTTAGTAAAGTCACAGCATACACCCTAACTGTCCGCACGATATAGAGATAGGGGGTGCCTTATCTTATAATGCAAACTCACATTAAGATGCATCGTTAGGATCGATTCTATTATGGGAAATTTTAAGGAAATTCTGAATTACAAAGGAGCATCTATATTTGTATGTATATTTGTAGAAGAGTCCCTAGGGAACATTTCAGCAAAAACATTGATTTTTTTCATTTTTTTCCATTGTATTCCAGAGAAATACGGAATATTTCCACCTGTTCCAGAATAAAATGGAGAAAAACAAAAAAATCAATTTTGGGAGGATCCTAAAGTCGTTTTGCGTGTTTAGTTCGTTTTTGAAAATCGCTACATCGTCAGAAATGAGCGTTTTTTGACCAACTTCCAAATGAGCTACGAGATTCTAATTTTGCTGAAATGTTCTTTAAGGACCCTCCTACAAATCCTTAAAATATTTTTCGAATCGCCTACTAGGAGTTTCTTAGAACTGACCATACTTAGACCAATCACCCTGTAGATTTTATATTTCCCGATAATTCAGCCCTTATTGATAAAGTTACAATGAAAATTTAACCACACGTAGCAAATTGTATTGGTTCTTCAGATCTCCAAGCAATTTTCTCACATAATTATTAGTTATCTAGAAAATTAATTAAAATTGAAAAATCCGTTTTTCAGAGTTTCAGCACAATTTTAACGTTGAAGACGCTTTGCTTGGAAACTTTTCCAAGAAAAAATCTAATTTTTTTTTAAACCGTAATACGTTTTCTCGAAAATTCTCACTTGTTACTTTTACCCATTAAAAATAATTATCGATTATTTTTCAATATGATTCATAAAGCTTGTAAATGACTTAGGCTTGGTTCTTCTTCCCATATTTAAGCTCGCATAAGCAAGACGTTGACTTAAATTGAGCTAATGGTAGGCTTACACACATTTAGGTACTGATCCTCAATCATTTGTTTGTAAGTCCACACTTAAGTCGATTAAAGACAAGGTCATGCTAACGCGAGCTTAAGTAGAGGAAAAAGAACCGGGCCTTAATGGTCTGCCCAATGATAACACTGCTGGTACAAAAAAAAAAACGTTTATCCTTTGGGAAAATTGGACTTACAAGCTTGTAAGATACAAGAAGTGCGAGATTGCCGAGTCGTGCTATTAAGCTGTCCTGTAAGTCGTGCATTTGCTCCTAAGGGATAGATAGGGGATGAAATTCTAACAGACGCAAAGTGCGGTACCATTTTTCCATTTGACACACAAGTAATTAATAATTAATTAAATTAAGTAGCCAATCAGGTGTTTTTTTAGTTAGCCAGCCTGCTAAGTGGTCCGCTTCCCACGTCTCATCGTCAATACCCTTTCATTCTCTCTTAATTTCGGTATAGCGAGCACCTGATTGGCTACTTGATTTAATTAATAATTAATTACCTGTGCGTCAGGTAAAGAAACGGTATAGGACTTTTCGTCTTAAAATTTCATCCCCTATCTGCCCTTTTAAACGAAATGCGCGACTTACGAGACATCCTGTATAGGTGGCTTATATTGGATTAGGATTCATTATTAAACTTCAGACATCGATTTAATTATTATTTCACTAATTAGATTTAATTAACTTAAAATTAAAAACAGTTTTTTGTCCCCAAACAGTGTTGCCACCCAAAGTTAACGTTTCGCTCCTGACCTTATCATTTTTTTTTGCTTGATATAACTCGTATCAAAGTCAAAATATTTTCAATTTCAATCGACTGAAATCATTTTTACTGCCGTAAAGTTGGTCAAAATAAAACTCAACCTGGATTTTTTCTTTCACCTACATCAAAGCACACTTATCTTATTTGCTGATTTCCTTTTTTATATTATTTCATATCAATTATGTTTGTTTTATCAACAATTATTCTTATTTTCAAATCCATCTGTGTGTACATGTTCTGCTCCAATTTTTTTAATTAATGTGATAAAAGTGGGGTGTGTGGATATTTACTTCGTGCTTCTGTCTTAAGTGTAATTTTGAAATAATAAGGAAGATTGTAAAAAAAAAATATATACATACCCCTTGGTAGCTAATTTTGACAACTACAACATTTGAAATTATTATTGTGTAATGTTGAAAGTCATTTTTAAGACAAAAGGTTTACACATTTTTTTTTAAACAATAAAATTACATTAGATTTACCGTAGATTCAGTACAGCGTGACCCTTAACGTTGCGAAAAATCTGTAATACATTACTATTTGTTTCATTATGTTTTTTTTTTACGATAAACATTAGAATTTTCCATTGATTAGAGACTTTCTGCCTGACTTTCAGGTCAATATTAAGGTTAGCCTTAGAAATGCGGAAATGAATAGTAGGAGCCTTTAGGCTAGAGAATTTTCGGCAATTTTTGGATCCACAATCTCAATCTGTTGTACATTTTGATCGATAACACCAAATATATCAAAACAAATCATCTTTGCTATTTATTTTAGAGTGTTATGAGTTTAATTAAACTCAATTCTAAGGGAATCAATCAGCGTTGCTTCCTCTATTTGTTATTATAATTATCGTTAAAGTAAAAACTCATTATTATAACGATATTCAATTCAGGTATGAGGAAGGAACAAAAAAGTAGATACACTTGACTTTGAATCAAGATCACGACAATTTTACTTTCATCAAATTACATTAACCCACGTATCTTGAGGCTACCTACCCACACACACGCATTAATTTGTTTTCCTTCTTGTCCATTTCTCAACTTTCATTAAATCTTGTATATAGTGATCGTAAAGCACATACTTTTCTTGTATTGTTGTGTTATTTATACAAAATATTGTTAGAACGTCTATTGGAAAAAAAACAAATTAAATTTTCAATTTTACACGTATAACACATCAATCTACATGTTTTTTTCCAATTCCGTCCCTTCTTTTTGTCATGTTTATTAAAATCATTTCACTTTTAACTGAAAACATGCGTAGAAATATTTATTTCATAGTTATAAGAACATTCTCTCTTTGTTTCTATGTATGTATTTAAATATGCAACGGAAGTTTCTTAGACTGGAAGAAACATAAAAGTAGCTCATGCATGATAAATACGCTAACAATCTTATGCAATTTATAAATTGTTAAAAACTTTTATTGTTAACGTATTTGAAATTGAAAAATAGAAAATTATAAAATCATATTGATGGTCTTTGTGTTTGTACAACAGATTTATAATTAACGTAACATGATGTAATAAAATACAACAACAATAATAGTACTTGTTGTGATTAATAAAATGTACTTTAATTATTTTTAAAGAGAATTACACGTTTCTCTAATCTCACTTTCATTACAATACAAAGATTTGTATAATTAGATTTTACCATTTCAAAATGACCATTTTTTATCTCTTGAACTGTTTTCTATTCTACAAGTTCATTAGCTTGTTGGTAATAAAACGTTTGCCATAATATAAACAACCTATAAAAATCTAGGTATTGTGTGTGTGTGTGTTAGAGGTAAAGTCTCTTCAAGTTTCTAGTGTTTTGACTTAAATTATATTCGCAACAGTAGCGACTCGTGACTTAAAATAGTGAAGGAACTGCACCCACGCAAACCTTCGTAGAATATTATCAAAAGGAGGAAAGAGAGTGATATTTTTGATAAATTTTGAATGCAAACTGGAGATTTTGCAATTTTGCAATACTTATACATAAATGCAGTGGCGTACTTAGCAAATCTTAAATCTCCTCTTGAACTATTTTGACTCGTAATGTAATAAATGAAGCAAGGCATGCGGACTCGCCTTAAGATTTCATGTACGTTAGTTGCAGATAAATTTTCTCTGTTTCTGTTCAAATATTATAGATTTAATAATGTCTTCTCCGTTCTATGTTTCCCGCCAGTAGATATCGTATAGTGGGGTACTTGAAATTGACTCCAATCGACCGCCTAAGTTTTTGATGCATTGTTAGGAAGTCATGTTGAAACTACGAGACGAGCAGTTGATTATATTGTTATTATAGGTAAAAAATTAGTTAGGTGGTACAATATGCAACATACAAATCGGTGACGTTATCACTCCCTGTAGAGAGTGAAACACCTTGCTCTGGTAATGAATATCTTTTTATGAATGATTTACCTTCAAACTCAAAGTCATTAAGTAATATTTCAATGAGTAGAGGGCCTTTTGCACGCAAACATAAGTATTTAATTCCCGTAACTTATCACAAATATCACTGGAAACATATTGATTTATTTTTATCCTTTATAATTTAATTAATGAATATATAGCTCCAAATCTTCTAATAATAGCCCAAAAAACATAGTCTGATAAACAGTTTTACTTCTAATTGAAAATTTTCAAAAATCTGAATTAGCTCAAAATTTTGGAATTTTAACTTTATGCAACCATCAATTCATTTTAGTGTTGAAAGTTTAATATTTCAAGTATTGTAATAGAAAAATTTTCATTTTTGTGCTTTTAGACTGCTTGAATTTAGCACAGTTGTAACATTCTGGATACAATCAAATTTTCGACCCAATTAATTTGTAAGTTACCAAACTGTGAATTTTGATTCATAATAATGGACCTTGTAATAGTTACAAATTGTCCATTAGAGAAATAAACTTGAATTTAATTGAACTTTTTTAGTGTAATAGGTAAAATTTTCAATCGATTCAAAACTGGCAATTGTGAAATTCTTGTTGTTTTTCGCCAAATGCTTCAAGTTTTTCTATTTCTATTCCTTTTTTTGTGGTTACATTAGAAAATTCTGAAACTAGTTCAACAGTTGGTTAATTATTTAATCGTTAATGATCAATTATTGTCACTTTGGAATTAATTTCACTTACATGATAGATTATTTCTAGATAATTCGTTATATAATAATAAGGATAACGTGTCTATTTTATTAATTGTAATTTTAAATTTGACACAATTAGTGCGATTGAGAGAGATTGTTTATATCTTTCATAAAAAGTGAAATTTATAAAGAATTTTCACAGTAATTTTCTTTGCATGTGCATATGTATTTGTGTTTGAATAGGTACTTTTTTCTTTTATGTTATTAAGTATATGATGTAAGAAATCATTGATGGAGTAATGTTAATGATGGATGATGTATACAAAAAGACAAAAAAAACACAGTCTTTCAATTAAATTATTTATTTAAGAAAGATATAAGTTACAAAAGAGACTAAACAGTTGACTAAATAACTTGACATATTCATAATATAAATAATGAACAAGTATTTGTAAAAAAATAATGTTTTATGATAGACCGATAAGGTAAGTTATAAATAATTAAACGAGTTTAAACAAGAAAGCACACATAGTGTGGATCACTGAGCTTAATGTTCCCATGGGCCATAACTTCCATGTCCATAACTACCATGTCCATAATTTCCATGTTCGTATGGTACAGCAATTGGTACTTCGACTGGTACAGGTACATGCTTTTCAACAGTATAAGGTACGTGCTTCTCAACTGGATAAGGAACAGGTCTATCAACTGGGATTTTAACTGGGACAGGTACTGGTCTTTCTACTGGATATGGTACTGGTTTTTCTACTGGATATGGAGCTGGATATGGTACTTTAACTGGTACTGGGTATGGTTTTTCAACTGGATAAGGTACAGGCCTATCGACAGCTACTTTAACTGGATATGGTACCAATTTCTCAACAGGTACGGCGATCTTCTTTTCAACATGAACTGGATATGGTTGTGGTACATGAACTGGATATGGACGGTCAACTTTGACTTCTACTGGGTATGGTACGTGTTTTATAACTGGGTATGGTTGTGGAACATGGACTGGAACTTTAACTGGGTATGGTACTTGTTTTTCAACTGGGTATGGTTGTGGTACTAGAACTTTTACTGGATATGGAACGTGTTTTTCAACTGGATATGGTTGTGGTACTGGTACTTTAACTGGATATGGTCTGTCAACGTGTACTTTAACTGGAACATGGACGATTTTTTCAACTGGATACGGTTGTGGCACTGGTACTGGAACTTTTACTGCTACTTTAACTGGATAAGGCACTGGTTTCTCAACTGGATACGGTTGTGGTACAGCTACTTTAACGGGATATGGAACATGTTTTGTTACTGGTACATGAATGTGTTTCTCAACTGGATACGGTACTGGTACTCCTTTGACTAATGTAATTGTTTTCTCAATGGCTGTTGAATGACCAAGATCAATGGCGTGACCAAGACCATAATGTCCAAGACCAGATTCTAAACCGTATGATAAACCACCACCAAAACCACCTTGTCCAACGAAATAACCATGATCGATATCACTACCATATCCATATCCTAAACCCAATAATCCACGCTTTGTTTGTTTCTTATCAGTGACCGCATTATTGTTCTTCTCCTCAGCCTCAGCTGTAACAGCCACTGCTGCGAGGACTAAGATTGACAATAAGAGCTGCAAAATCAAAATCAAATTATTAATCAATAAATCACATTAACACTTATTATCACTATCACAATGAAAAATCAAAACACCACTTGTAATAAAACAAAACTCACCAGTGGTTTCATAATAGAAGAGATAAGAATTGTAGTAGTTCAACAATCGAACTGTGCTGTGTTTGGGGGCCTTCAGTGTCTTTTATATTACCGGTCGACTTTCGCTAAATCACTGTGTTGGGGTATTACATCGCTCCCGTTACTGTATACAGCTGCACCACATTGTGTAAAATTCTTCTCCCTCTCGAAAGTTGATACGATTCAAAATTTTTTTGAGAAAGTCACTTTTTTAGACGTCCACATCAAACACACATATACAGGACGTTGTGTGTCCTTTACGTAATCTATGTACATATACGTATACGTGCGTATTTTGCGCGTCAGTTGGTACATGGAGATGTATTTGTAAATAAATCTTTCTTAATTCTTCATGTTATTGTTGTAATAGAAGGCAATTGAGGAAGTGCTTCAACCTTGTACTTGTTACTGTTTGTATCACAAAAAAATTACGCTTATAATTTGCTTATTATTTTCAGATATTTCGTCAGCACATTACTACAATTCCAGTTATATCGAGCTTTATGCAAGGCTGCCGGACAGTATGATCCGATCGATTTTAATAAACCATTACATAAATGCGATATCTATCGCAGTAAAGAAGCTGGACAAATTCTAAGGTATGTCAGTTAAATAATTACTATAATCTTGGTAATTTATCGAATAACAACTGTATTAAATCATAAATATTGATCGTTACGCATCTTGGAAATCGTTATAAAACTAGCTCCTTATTAATCTTACAATTCTATTACGTTAACCTGAATTCTTTATAATAACCAGACATTTAATTTCACACATATTATTAAAGAGGACCAAAAAATCTATATGAAAGGATTGAAGCGAAAGTGTCGAATTCGATTGATGATGATGTTCTTCCCTAAAGCTACAATTTCATATCGATTATGATATCATTTGTATCATTTAATAACATAGACAATCATCGGATAAATTTCAACTTTCTTTGAAATGATTATTATCAACCGGAAGCTTGACCAAATAACGGAAAGTGTATGTGTTGTAATTGTCGAGATGTTACTTAACACACAAACGACTACCAGCCGCCCAATATGTGAGGAAATATCAATACATTTATGTGAAAGCTTATATGACTTTGTTACAATTATTTTCTCTATTTATATTTATTATTTAACAATTACTATATATAGTTTAGATTGATTTTCTTGTCGTTAAAGATATTTCACGAGGAGAAATTTTTTATAATTTGAAACAATGAATAGACAATAATGTGTTGTAAGGTAAAATACACAAAAATTCCTAATTTTCTCACATCCTTGGCATGAATGGCCGAAATACGGTCTAATTAATAGTGCAAAATCTATAATTAACGCCGGCTTTCCCATGGAATTTAGACTAATCGTGGAATTTGGATGGCGTGTAGAGGTACACTGGTGATCAGAAAAACGAGACCACCTCTTGTGGGACTGTGTAAAACAGGCGTTGAATTTCAGTTATTCTTATTTTTTGTAAAGAGGGTGGTTCTATAAATTTCCTAATGGTTGAAACTGACTCTAACAACTCCTACCCACTTTTTAGCCTCACAACCTGGTTCACACTAACGAAAATATGTGAAATTGTCGCTCAAGACTCGGTCTCTTTTTCTTGACCATCAGTGTACAGGAAAAATCATCGTAAAGTGAAAGAATAGAGAGATGGTCAAGTAATTTGAGCGTAGCGCGGATTAAAAATGTACATAAATATACAATAAATAAGCACGACAATACAATAATATCGGATTAATTCAATATCGAGAGAAATTCTTGTTATTTTCAACAAAATAGACAATAGTTTTGATTTTACAACATTTTTTTCCATCAGGATGCAATAATTATGGGTGGAATTTATTGCATCTTGCGTAAACAACAACAATAAAAAAAAAACGAAACAATATTACTTTTAAATAGTAGAAAGAAAGTAGAGTATCGTTTCGCATACTAATGACAGTTCCGATATTTTCCCAGTCGTTTTTTTACTAGATTTTCATTAATTTTCTGTTATAAAGAGACCTTGCAATCGAAAACCTTTCACCTTTATTTAACATAATTGTTGTCGTCGAACGTCAAGGTTTTCCCTTTTGAAATCGTTCAGTTTTTCTGTACTCTCATGAAAATCTGTAACTAGTTCCTGTTACTAATCAGTCTTGTAAATTTAAGGAATTTTTCTCAATAAAAAAAAATCTAACGGACACAAACTTGACCTTCTTAGCAGGACGTGTATGGACAATTGAATTATTTATTATTTGAATTATGTATTACGAAATAATCATATTCGATTCCATTTCACGCATTCATTTTACCGAAAAATCAAGCATCTCTTTTACTTTTACAGAAGCTTTCTCCCCATAAAAATTGTGATCTGAGAATTCTTGGAATAATAATAAATTTTCTAGTGTCTCTGTTTGTTTCTTTAATTTTTTTCAAATTAATTATGTAATCAAAATTAATTTGAAATTTTGCAAGAATTTAACATATTTTCTCAATTATTCTAAATATTAATTTTGTATTTAGTTAACCTGAATTTATTACCTTGAACGTTCTCAATTTTATTTTCCAACAATATCAAAATGAAAGTCACATTATTATCTATAATTGGTTGATATCAATTAATTTCGGATCATTTTTAAAATTTCTGTTTTCAAGTCAATTGATGGAGAAAGGATCATCATTACCATGGCGTGAAGTCTTATATCAAGCAACTGGTGAAACTCGTCTTGATGGTAGTGCAATGAGAGAATATTTCCGACCATTGGAGGATTGGCTGCGTAATGAAAATCTACGTACACAAGAATTTGTCGGTTGGTTATATGATGGTGATTATTGTAAACAGAGTATTGAAACGGCCGGCTTACAAGTCTATGGTGGCTTCTATAATCATAGCATTAATAATCGACCATTATTAATAACGATTCTATTAAGTGTTCTTTGTATATTATTTACACGTAATTTAACATGACCCAATGTATTTTTAGTGTTTTTATATGTTTTTTAAATGAGTTTAATTAATTGTTTAAAGTTTCAGTCTAATGACTAATTTTATTGAAGATTCCCTTCTTTGACTCTTATTAATTTTGTAACATATTTATAGTGTAAGCATACTCAACTGTTTTAATAAATAATTTTGACAACATTATTAGTAAAATATTGCACTTTTTGCAGTAGCTACTGCTTAATGTGCTCATTACTCGTCATTGAACGCCAATTTAGACCACGTTTGTGTTCTCAATTTTACGTCGATTCGTATTTGATCGATTGAACTGGAGGAGTTCTTAAACAGGCAAGACGACGAAAATGTTTGAGCCGAAAAACTGATTATGAGCTGATTTTCCTCTGACACCAGATCTCTTTTCAACATTACAGTAGGTTAGTACTTAACCAGCGACCATCAGACTATAGGTAGTTATAATTTTGGTCAATTTTATTCAAAACTTTCTTTAATGATCCTTCAAAATATGTTAATTGTACTCTATTCCACCCAGGGATGGTGTGGTACACGTAATTAAAGGCGATTCGATTTCATCCTTGTCTTTTGTAAGCGGACTGAAATCTTAACAGTAAATTTAAGGTGTCTCTTCAGCTTCTTACATGAATGAAAATAGATGTTTTTGCCAGTGTGGCCAGTTAGATAACCAGCTCTGGAATCTCTGATCATTCCTTAAACAAGAAATGGAGGGCTAAGAATAATAGATCAAAAATGGTGGCTATTCTCAAAGATTCAGTAACAAATAAACCCCAATAATGTTCGTTAAGATTGATCTTAAATGCAGTAGAAATTCATCAAAAAATAGTTCATCTTTTAGTGCTTTAATAAATTGCAGCTCTGAAGTTACAAAGGGATCTACTATTGCTCCACTTACAGGTGGAAAAGAAAGGGTTCCTCGCTACCTTAAAGCTGTTCCAGACCAATAATTCCAAACCAGGAAACCGTCAAAAACATCTGGAAATTCCAAAGCAATTGGACTTAGAATTAAAAATCAAACCATTGGATTCTAAGCCGATCAAATTTGTTTTCAAAACCGTATTCGAAGAGGCCATAAATGTAAATCCTCCATTTGGCATACAGCGATGAATCGAAAACTGATGAAGGGACTGGAATAGGAATCTACGGACCCAAATATAGGACATCGTGCAATAGATCTGTGCACCAGAGAGTGTTTACAAAGAAGCCTCAGAGGTTCGCAAATATTCATTTTGATTGACCGCCAGACAATGCTGAAGGCTCTAAAGGCTATAGCCTTGAGTCAAAAGCCATCTGGGGATGTCGTCAATCCTTGAAGAATATGGCAAAAAGTAACAAAATAACTCTCGCTTGTGTGCCAGGGAATAAGGTAATAAAAGGAAACGAAATAGCAAGAACAATATCTGAAGCTCCATTTGTAGGTCCGAAGCCGTTCTGTGGGCTAAACTATCTAATTGTAAGTCTTCTAACTTAGTTTTAATTAACAGCAAAAACGTATTTTAGACCGTATTTATGTAAATTTTGGACTATCAATGTTTTTCTAACGCGCCATAGGTATTTATTAATTTCGATGATTCACATTTAATTGTATAATCAGTCTGTATAGATTTGACCGACTTAATTCTTCGAATAGTAAAAGTGACAATTATGGAATTATAATTTTATAATATAACAAACATCAACATCTGTCTAAAAAGTAGGGGAATTGTTGTTGATTGATATCAAATTCCATATAGATGAGCCGACAGAAACTGACCAATAAAACAAACTATTACCGGCGGTTATATTGAGTAATGAGATTCTTGAATTTTAATTAATAACAGAAAGAAAGTTGCGCCTTTTTGTATATGTGTGTATGCATTTAAAAGAAGGATATACACAAGTTGGTTTTAATATTGAAGTAATTGCTTCATTGTTGCTTTTACTGTCTCTAAATTAAATCGAGCATAGTGAAATAAATAAACTTGGAAGTCTAATATACCGTTCCAGTTGCCTAAGTGCAGACAAGACTGTTTCATTAGCTTTGTAGCTTATTGGAGAGATTGATTCTATTATCGGAGTTAAAAATTCTAAAATTTTTAATTGGAACCTAATTGGCAACCAACCGAATCTTGTTTATTCTTCACGGTTATTAATCGGGTAGTCAAGTCGATTTCGATTCACTATGCGTTAGTATTTTGGTCGTTGATTAAGATCGTATTCTAGAATGTTGTTCTGATTTAAATCAATTGTAAAAACAATTTCAACAGTTCAAGTATCTCACAACAACAACAGGAAGTACTACATATAGTTAGATACATACACGATACTTGATTCATTTTGCAGGTTTATAAAACTGTTATACAATAGACGTTGACGACTGGAGAGAAATTTTCAAAACATTTCTATTTGGCTCGTTGTTTCGCCTTTTTTCTTCTTCATTTTAGATTTGTTGCAATCATTCGAAAAAAAAGACAAAAACAAAAGCATATGTTATAGTAACAATAATAAATAAAATTTCTAATATGCAAATTGGTGACGTTGTTTGGAGCTGGCGAAAATCAAAGAAAAAAGAGATGATTGTGTAAAATTAAATTGCCAAAAAATCAATAAATTATGATTGTAATAATTGTAGATATTTACAAGAGATTTTCTGCATGTATATACGAAAGACTTTCACTATTTTATTTTATTATCAATCAATTTAATATAATTTCATTGTGTCGAATTGCTTGTATTATAATAACAAGATTTCTGTTGTTTATAAACATACTCTATCACCAGTTACATAATCATAATGACCTCATCAACTGTTGTCTATTCTCACGTTAACTGTTGTTCTTTATAAATAACAACAACAACAAACAATTACTTTAAATAATTTTGATAGCGAAATGATTGGAGGAAATTCCGGTTATTATTCCTGAAAAAAAAAATAATAATAACAGCACGAAATTTATTAATTATTAAGTTGGATTGTAACAGAAACTATTGATAGACATTTCGTAATTTGTGACGCTGTAATAAATCAAATTTTCTTGCTGTTTTTCTAATAATTACTTAACAATCTGTAATATAAAAGATCAGATCAGATCAGATCTCATCACCTAAAGGGATCGTTTATACAACAGATGGGAAAATCGACAACACTCTCGGAAGATGTTCTGTTTAAATGTCAAAACCCATTCAAATTGTTTCAATTGAATGAAACTTGTGTTGTTATTAATATTATTATGACATACATATGTTATAATACCACATATGATGATGATGATGATGATGATAACAACATATAATCTAATTGGTCTTTATAGGAGTAATAAGGATAATATTGAAACAGTTGTAGTTTAAAAGTCATAAGAGTTTGTGTAATGTGGGTGATGTCAACACAATACTACGATAAAAATTTGTTATTTCTAGTAGTGAATGGAGATTCGATTATTATCGGCCAATGGTCTATCGATAGATGCACCTGAACTTTTTAAGGTTTGTACCTTTTCATTTGCTTTTCCACGATCACAATCAGAGTAGAGGAAATCTAAATTTTTGCCCTCCAAATGGCACTTTCTAAATCCTTTCTATCGACAGCCTCAACTTCTGAAATGTCACAGGAAATCCTGTCTTCAACTGGAAATTGGAATTAGACCAATCCCTATAATTATCAATATCAACATTATTGGTATTTAATTGTAGTTTAGTAAGAAAAAAATTGATATTTTGCAATTTTAATTTCATACTTCACCTTTCAAAAAAACTGGCGATATTGTGTAATTTCAGATAGAAAGATGTTGGCAAAAATACATCTTTTTTTTCTTTGAGATTTAACTAAATCATTATCATCAATGTAGGCCAATGCAAATATTTAGCAATACCGGATTTGTAACAAGAATAATTAGAAAATGGAAAATAAGACGAAAAAAAGAAATGTGTTGTAAAAATGTTAATTTTGATTATTTTTATGTCGTCTTCATGTTAAAACAACATGTCTACATTTAAAATTTATGTAAATTTAAATATTTTTATTTTCTTATTATATTTTTTTTTAGTTTTGTTTCATTTTCAAACTGGTATTTTGTATGATTTTGAAAGTTGTAATTTTAACAAAGAAATTTTAGATTTTGCTATTTGATTTCAAATCATTGTCCTTCATACTATTAGAGAAGAAAAAAATTATTTAATTAATATGTTGCATAGTCAATAGATAAAACGGTATAGGAAAACGATATACTAATTTTAATTCTGTTAGAAAGGTGTGTTTTTATATATTCCCATAAAGGTGATTTTAATACAATACACCAAATTTTATTTGACCGACTTGACTTGCAAACAATTCAAAGCATTTCGTCAAGGAGATTATCTATAAAGAGATCGTTTTGCTCAATGCAAAGCTCTCTTTATAACTAAAATTAAGGCTTCTGATGTAATTTATCAAGGATGAAAATCAAGGCTTCGAACCGTTATTTTTTTTTGTTCCGGTTTTCGTCCGGTTCAATTTAAAAAATATCGGTTCGGTTGCGGTTTTGCGTTATTGCAGAAATGACGTTTTTGTGGTCTTCGTTTTTGTTCAAAATGAGTGATGTTACATTTTTTTAATTTCACCCTAAGCCATTCCACCCCTAAAAGCTATTTAGAGGGTGAGTGCTTTAAATACAGAAAAACCCTCGAACAGGGAGCTTTCATTTTGAAATTTTCTCTTAGCAGAAGAGTTTTCATAAGGTAGAAAATCGCGAAAAAGCACAAAAATGGTATATAATTATCTACAAATTCAACCCCTAGCAAGGGAGGAAAACGCCTTTGCAGAAGTATTTGAAAGAAACTGATTTTGCAGGGGTAACTTTAGCCCCTTATATCTCTCTTAAAGTTTAGTATCGGCATGAACGACAAAATACTCATCCTTTAGAATTAAATGAACTGTCTGATTACCAAAAATCATCCAAATACTAAGTTGTGACTTCGGGTGGTTAACTTGTAAGTTCGTTTTAAGTATTGCCAACGGAGTTTTCGGGGGAAGGGAAAAAAGAGAAAAAGATCGTGTTAAGTAGTAGGTTTTTACCTAAAAAAGCGGTTTTTGTTTTCGGGCAATTTTTTTTTTCCTTTCAGTTCCTGTTATAGAAGCCCTGATGAAAATAACAAGGGAGTGACAGGACTGGAAGTTTTGAAGTTTTGCGTCTTTTTGTAAAATATTAACGTATAAAAAAAGAAGTACCTATGCATCGAGAATCTGTGGCATTTTCTTGATTGGTTTGCAGCTTTTATAAATTCAAAATTACACCCAATACCTCTACTGATTCTCGGTGTTCATCAATAGGTAACACCTTAATTTCAGAGGTTTTTTCACGGCCAAGAAGATAGCACCCGTTTCAGTTACCTAACTCCTTTCCTGTCGAACCTTTTATCCTTAACTAAGGCAGTAGTTCAAATACCCTTTTTGAAGTTTTTGCCTCACAATAATAGTGCCACTGGTCCTAAAAGTAAAGTAAATGAGTTAGGGAATGATTAACAAGACCTACAAGATTGGTTTGCTTACATTCCTTAATTTTTTATAAATTACTCGATTGATGAAATTGTATACCTTTGTAAATATTAAGAAACATCCGGTCATTCATATTTACGACAATGTAATATTAACAAAAGTGATGATATCTACTCTTGAACCTTTATTATTGTGTATAATTTCCTTTATTCAATACAAAAAATTGTTTGGAATTTAATTGTTACAGATTTGTGAATATTTCCTAACAGAATAGGAATGAGGAAAGAAACTTTCAGTTATTTATTTATTGTTGTTGTGCAGTTTTATTTAATTACTGGAAAATTGATAGGAGATCATATATGTCAAGAGGAACGAAGGTAATATATCTTTCTTTTTTTTTTCTTTAAATTTAAAACGATCTAGAATTAAAACGACAATTATAAATATCAAATTTTTTTCTGATTTAGAAATGTAGTAAAACCACTTATATAATTTATTTTTTTATAGAATTAACAAGCTATTAAGATGATTTTTGACATTTCCCGATTTATATATACCACTCTATTACTATACTAAAAACTTTTCCATTTATATCGATATTTATCAACAACAATTTTGTGTTAAAAAAACACTAATCAAATAATGTTGTTTACCAAACAAATTTTAGTTTTAAAGCTATATACCTACGCACTAAATTCTGCCTTGTATAGTAGCACGTTTGTTTTAGATCTGTGTAAATAAGTTAAATATACCTTGACCTCAGTCGTTTTAGATTCATCATTCGTGTTCAAATCGACACATACACGATTTCCAGATGCAAATGTTCCATTCTAATTCTAGAATCGTTATATCGACTAAAGAACCGCTCTACATTCTATAACATTGAAAGCTTAAATTTAGAATCTATACAACGACTATAAATTCGTATTACATATGTTGATTGAATTCAACACGATCAGTAAAAGTAGCAAGATAAAGTTTTCGAAGTATCATTAATAAAACAATTACCTTTAAAGAAACGATAATTACAACAAGAAAGTGAAAGAGAAGGTACACATGTAGATACGTATCAATAATGTATATATGTAATTGCGTATTTTCATACAAACAGGGTCTTCTTTTAAAAAGTGGTCAATTCTCATGAAACCTCTTAAAAATATCTTAAGGATTTGTAGGGGTTCCTGAAGACTACCCTAGCTCATTTTGAAGGCAATGTCGGAATTTTCAAGAACAGAAAAGCACGCAAAACTGCTAAGAATGATTTGGAGACCCTCCCAACATTGATTTTTTCGTTTTTTTTTATATTCCATTATACGAAAAATGCAAAATATTTCCACTTATTCCAGAATAAAATGGAGAAAAACGAAAAAGATCGTTTTTCTCCATTAGTCGTTTGCATGCTTTGTCCAGAAACGAGGGATTTTCGACCAATTCCAAAAAGCTACGAGGCTCTAATTTTGATAAAATGATCTAGAGGCACCCTTCTACAAATCCTAGAATCACTCGCCAACTAATAGAAGTTTCATAAGAATCAGCCACTTTTAAACCAAAGACCCTATTTAATATGTCTGCTCAATAACGTACACTTCTACCATATTCCAAAAATTAAAAGATACTGAAGATTCCTGATGATTATAAGACCATAAAATTACGTTGTGCCATTTACGGTAAGTAGGTACCTACTAATTGTAAGTATACTATTGAGCAAACACATGGTTAAAATGCTGTTGATTATACAGGGTGTTTGGTCTAAGTATGGTGAGTTCTAAGAAACTCCTATTAGTCGACGAGCGATTCGAACAATATTCTAAGAATTTGTAGGAGGGTCCTTAAAGAACATGTCAGCAAAATTAGAGCTTCGTAGCTCATTTGAAAGTTAGTCTGACGATGTTAGTGATTTTCAAAAACGAACTAAACGCGCAAAACGACTTAGAATGACTTTAGGATCCTCCCAAAATTGATTTTTTCGTTTTTCTCCATTTTATTCTGGAACAGATGGAAATACTTCGTATTTTCTCTGGAAGACAATGGAGAAAAACGAAAAAAATCAATGTTGGGAGGGTCTCTGAGTCATTTTTAGTCGTTTTGCGTGTTTTGTTGGTTTTTGAAAATTGCGACATTCACATTGTCCAAAATGATCATCGTTTGATCTACTTTGAAATGAGCTACGAGGTTCTAATTTTGCTAAAATGTTCCCTAGGGACTCTTCTACAAATCCTCAAAATATTTTTCGAATCGCTCGTCGACTTATAGGAGTCTCTTAGAGCTTGCCATACTTAGACCAAACACCCTGTATAAAGCAGTAAGCACACTATCGCGGAACGGAATGGAACGGAACGGAATGGAATTGAACGGAAAAATCAAAAAGTATGGTTTTAAGTTAGAGTCCACACACTACCGCGGATCGGAACAGCGCGGAATGGAAAGGAACGGAACGGAATAGCTTGGATTGCTAGTTGAGCGATTTTTTCCGAGGTTCCGCAGTCCCCTTTAATACTCTACTACACATAAAATACTCTTAGAAGTAAATAATGAAAAATTAAATGTGGAAATAAGTATCTACTAGACTGATAATTGATAATCATTCAAATATGTTAGCTTATTGTCCAATATGAACGACGAATTACTAATTAATTTAGTTTTTCTTTTAATTTCTTCTTCTTCTACAAGCCTACAAATTCTTCGTCTGAACTGTTCATTGCAACAACTCAACAAATACTACAATACCGTACTCGTATCCTCATATAATTAGACAATTTTTTCCGCGGAATTCCGCACTAATGTGCGGAGACTCAAAATTTCCATTCCGTTCCGTTCCATGCCGTTCCGCGATAGTGTGCTTACTGCTTAAATAGTGTAAGCAAAACGAAAGGAACATACCACTTCGTCTTTTTTTGCTAAAGATCTATTAGAAAATAAAGATGCAAATTAGATCGTAATACATATGTATTTACAGATATCTCGTCAACGAGACGCAACACTTTATAAAAAATGCAACAATAAGGCATTATAAATGGTGCCTAAATGTACCACCAAGATGCTCTTTCTATACAGTCAAACCAGTGAACGCTACAAGAATTGTTGTAAGTACCATCAACATTCGTTATTAATTAGTTATGTCTAATTTGTTACAAAAAGAATCTTGAGTAGTAGTTAAAGAGTACCATTCGAATTTGCGGTATTTCCAAGGTAATAATGACACAATCAATTTTAAACATCTTCGATTTGAAAGCTTAAAATCTTACAATCAAACCAATCGATTTTGTTCAAATTCAATAACAATAAATTGAATATTTTGATTTATTTCATGAAACAGGTAGTAGTGGGTGATTATGATTATGATTCTATATTTGTTTACATTATGAGCATGTCCAAATTATTTCTATTTCATAATCAACTTGTGTATATCGATTGAGAAGAGGTGAATGTTGGTCGTGATCTACATTTGTTGTTATTATTGTGGCTATATTTGTTGTTATTATTATTATTATTATGATTGCCAAATAACCTTCATTACAACAGACTTAAGGGTATGTTGTACTATGAGATCGATTCAGCGTGCAAAATTTATCAATTTTCAAACAACGATATTTCGCTTATTTTTTAAGATATTGTGAAATTAAAACGTGCGTTGGATAGAGCATTTCAAGGTGTATGTCCTGAAGCTTTCTATTAAAGAAAAATCTGATAAAATTCGGAATGATAAAGAAAACTGTTGGACCATGTTTTTTTGTACATTTTCTTTCATAATTGGCTAAAAATTGGCCAATATGATTGATTTTAAATATCTATTGAGTGATTTAGATGGAAAATGATGAGATCTTTCCAAATATTCAAGAATTTTCCCGATACGTTTGTTAGTTTTCCCAATTTTTGAAGAAAATTAAATGGACTTTGATCAGTAATCTAGGGCACAATTTTAAAGATAGAATTATGCACTCTTGTTTTTAGAAACATATTGTAAGGGCGGAGGCCATAAAGCTCGCTTAAAAGAAAATTTTGAAAAATTACGTGATTTATTGGAAAATTTGGAATCCCATTTTCACCTGTTATTTACAGCTATTAAAATTATTTAATTTGACCGATAATTAGTGTCAAAATATAGGAAAATCGATTTTCTTTCACGACCATATCATAATAATGAAAAATATTTGAAAATCTGTCCGTAGGTAATTTTCTTAACCAAGCGTGCTTGCTCTGCGAGACGTATTGTTGTTGTAACGTACCACATCTATCCGGTTTATACCAGATATGCGGACTAAATCACACCAACATACCGCTCGCAGCACAAACAAGCTTGGTTAAGAAAATTACCTACGGACAGATTTTCAAATATTTTTCATTATTATGATATGGTCGTGAAAGAAAATCGATTTTCCTATATTTTGATACTAATTATCGGTCAAATTAATTAATTTTAATAGCTGTAAATAACAGGTGAAAATGGGATTCCAAATTTTCCAATAAATCACGTAATTTTCAAAATTTTCTTTTAAGCGAGCTTTATTACCTCCGCCCTTACAATATCTTTCTAAAAACAAGAGTGCATAATTCTATCTTTAAAATTGTGCCCTAGATTACTGATCCAAGTCCATTTAATTTTCTTCAAAAATTGGAAAAACTAACAAACGTATCGGGAAAATTCTTGAATATTTGGAAAGATCTCATCATTTTCCATCTAAATCACTCAATAGATATTTAAAATCAATCATATTGGCCAATTTTTAGCCAATTATGAAGGAAAATGTACAAAAAAACATGGTCCAACAGTTTTCTTTATCATTCCGAATTTTATCAGATTTTTCTTTAATAGAAAGCTTCAAGACATGCATCTTGAAATGCTCTATCCAACGCACGTTTTAATTTCACAATATCTTAAAAAATAAGCGAAATATCTTTGTTTGAAAATTGATAAATTTCGCACGCTGAATCGATCTCACAGTACAACATACCCTTAAAGTAATAAAGTAATTTATTTTCTTAATGAAAAATAAATCCTGTTCCTGTTGAAGTCAAATTATTATTGTTGATGAAAAAAAAACTGAAATCAATCGATATCATTATAGAAACGAATTAATTGGCTGTTGATTTACTAACAATCATAATCTTTAATAAATAATGATTTCTTTAGATTTATTGCAATTTCTAAAAATTTACTTAATCGACAAATAACGAGACCAGACGCGTAGCAAGAGGCTAGCAGGCGGTAAGTACAGTGATGAGCATATAAAAACAGGCCATTTTTTGTGGCTCTATGTAAAACAGGCTTTTGAGGGCGGTCGTCACAATGTAACAGAGAAAATGAATTTCAATTCGAAGATGGAGGGGGTGGGGTTACTGGTACCATTTTAGGTGTCTTCCACAAATATGGTATGGTGTAAACTAGTTCTAAAGCTTCCTATCTATGTATTTTTTTATCTTTAAGAGAGAAACAGCCAGATTCACATGAATCGAAAAATGTGATATTCCTAGCCTAAAGATTTGGTGTCTTTTTATGTGCTCATTACTGTAAAATAATAAATTTTGAATACATTTAATATTACGTATATTTTTTGAGTATTGAGCCATTTAGAAATTTTAATCTATTTTGACTTTTTTATTATTCTAAATCATATGATGGAACTATCGAAAGAGGGAGATTTAGCCAATTTTAGTTCCTCTTGAGATCGCTATATTCTTCTGCACTTTTATCCAAAATTAAGGACGTTCTATTATTTTGACTCTTTAACGAATCGAAGTCAAGTTGACCATATTATCTACGGTTTACTGTAACTGTTCCACTCAATACATTTACTAAATAATAAAACTGATTAGAATAACACACCGTATTTGCATATATTGACTTCCTATAACTATTCAACCGTATCTTTGGCAACCGTGTTCATTTACAGTTTATTTGGTCTTACATAAAAGCTTGAATTCTGTAACTTTAGTAAATAGGTGATTATGTCCAAGTGTGTCATTACTATTGGAATCAGAATTATCTTATCTCACTCACTACAAATGAATTTAGTTGTGTGAACAAAGACATATATAAAAACCACCGCGTTGATTACTAAATCTTGTGGGTAGAGACTATTTCAAAAAAGTTACAGAATACGAGCCTTATCTCGAATACGATCAAAACTACACGATTGGGACAAGTTAGAACTTATCAAATAATTCTATAGAGACACATTTTTAATATAACCAGTCAACATTTCGGTTCGATTAAATTAACTGTAGTATAATTCAATTAATATATCCACTAAATTGATGTGTAGGAAAAGGAAGTTGTTGATATTGTCGAGACTTGTTGTCCAGGATTTCAAGAGAATGAAGACCATTATTGCCAGCCAGTATGTCCACAATGTTTGAATGGTATTTGTAAATTAGGTATATGTGAATGTTTTGCAGGTTTTAGAGGTGACAAATGCAATACAGGTAATATTCTTGTATACATACAGGGTGTTTGGTCTAAGTATGATTAGTTCTAAGAAACTCCTATTAGTCGACGAGCGATTCGAAAAATATTTTGAGAATTTGTAGAAGAGTCTCTAGGGAACATTTTAGCAAAATTAGAACCTCGTAGCTCATTTCAAAGTTGGTCAAAAAACGATCATTTGGACAATGTCGCAATTTAAAAAAAAAACGAACAAAACACGCAGAACGACTAAACATGACTCAGAGACCTTCCCAACATTATATTTTTCGTTTTTCTCCATTGTATTCCACGAAAAATACGAATTATTCCCACCTGTTCCAGAATAAAATGAAAAAAAAAAAACGAAAAAAATCAATTTTGAGAGGATCCTAAAGTCATTCTAAGTCGTTTTGCGTGTTTAGTTCGTTTTTGAAAATCGCTAAATCGTCAGAAACGAGCGATTTTTGACAAACTTTCAAATGAGCTACGAGGTCCTAATTTTGCCGAAACGTTCTTCAAGGATCCACCTACAAATCTTTAAAATATTTTTCAAATCTCTCGTCGACTAATAGGAGTTTCTTAGAACTCACCAAACATCCTATACCTATATAGCAACAATAATATCATGTAATAAATCTCAATTGTATTAGAATGTGACCAATTGGAATGGGGACCAAATTGTAAATTACAATGTCCATGTGAACGTGGCACTTGTAATTCAACAACAGGAAATTGTATATGTCCTAGAGGATTTACAGGAAACAGGTAAAGTAGATTTGTTGTATTAATTACTAATGTACAGGGTTATTCATGATGAACGAGAAGTTTGTATGGCAAATCTCATTATTTGTCGAGTGATTCGAACAATATTTCAATGATTTATAGGTGAATTTTTAGAGAACATTGTAGCAAAATTAGAACCTCGTAGCTCATTTGGAAGTTGTTCAAAAATGGTCGTTTTGAACAAGGTCACTATTTTCATGTAAAACGAGTAAGTATGACTCGGAGACCTCCCAACTTGATTTTTCCCTTCTTCATTGCATTCTAGAGGATCGCAAAATATTTCAAGGATTGTAAGGGGGGCCTAGAGATTATTTTAGCAAAATTAGAACTTCGTAGCTCATTTGAAAGATAATCAGAAAACGCTCATTTCTAACGATGTAGCGATTTTCAAAATCAAACTAAACACTCAGGCTTCGAATAATTCGAGGATTCTCCCAACAGTGATTTTATTGTTTTGGTCCATTTTATTCTGGAACAGATAAGAATGTTTTTTTTCGAGAATGCAAGACGAAAAAATCAATGTTGGGAAAGTCTCAGAGTCATTCTTAGCCCTTTTGCGTACTTCTCTTGTTTTTTGGCCTACTTCCAAATGAGCTAGGAGGCTCTTATTTTGCTAAAAGAATCTCCAGGTAGCCCCTAAAGATCTTCAATTTTTTTCGCATGACTCGCCAAATAATGGGAGTTGTCATAGGAATTTTCCATCAGACGTGAATAACCCTGTATACGTCGTCTAATTGTATTATTAGGTGTGAATTAATGTGTCAACGGGGATTTTACGGGGACAATTGTAATGAAGAATGTAAATGTGGTAATTCTTGTCATCACATCACTGGAATTTGTCCAAGTACAACAACAACAACAAGAACATTAACAACTACAACTCTTACAAGTCGTGATGTTATCACTACAACTATTCCAATTGATGAAGTCATCGAAACGGTTGAAAATCGAACGATATCTGAATTACAAAATGATAATTTCACTTTAATTAAAGTCGATAATAATGGTAAATTTATTTCGAACGATATTGAAATCGAAGCGAAACAAGAATCGTCCACGGTACCTTCAAGAGTACCATCAATATTCAAAGTAGATCCTCAATTTGACAGTCATGAGAAAGAGGATTCTTTAATAAAAGATGACGTTTTAATGAAGTCGTTAGATGTGCAAATACCGACAAAAATTCTTGATAATGAACACAATTTTCTTAATGATAAATCAGAGGAAATCAATCTTGATCAATCTACTACTAACAATACAAATGATATAATCAATAGTGCTAGTGCTATCACAGCTATGACGACTGTTATTATAGTTCTAATTTTAGCAATAATTCTATTAAGCAGATATGAACGAAAGAAACATAAAATCGAGAATGAACGGAAAAAAACATGTACACATACAGTTTGCACACATATTGATGATTTCGAAGCCAAAAATCCCGGTACGTTGATACCCGAAAATACGAAATTTTCTGAAGTGAAACTTCTCAGACAGCAATCGGATAATCGATAATTTTAACGAGAATTGAGGGTGTAATTTCAAGGACGCGTCACGTTTATTAGACACATTTCGTTACATGAGAGAAAAGAAAGATATAACGTAGAGAGAAAGAGAAAGAGAGCTGTATATTCCGACGTCACAAGAGTGAAGCAAAAGAGACCGACGTATACAGAACGATACAAAGCGATAGAATAAGATAGTGACGTGAGATGCTCTCTTTCTCTCTTTCTCTTCATGTATCTCTATCTCTCTTATTACTTCTCTCTTATTACTAATTCTTTGAGAAGTTTCACTTCTATCACGTGTACGGTGCTGCATTTTTTCCGAACTAATTCGCTTTTTTAACCCACAGGACCTCCAATATGTTTGAACGACATCGAAAATTCCTCAGCATATCCACAGACTGAAAATAAATACACAAATACTGGTAATTATTACATCTTTTAATTATTTTTTGTGACATTTAATAATTGTGATAGATCTAGGCAAATATACCTACGATCATCTTCCATCTACAGCAGATAATCCGGCAATATTCATGCCTGAAATGTTTGATATTCAAACAGTTAATATAGAGGAATCGAGACATAATCTTGAACCTGTCTACGATGAAATTCCATCAAGAACACTTCCAGTAGTTGCAGTAACGATTCCACAACCAACAGAATCATACAAATCATCTTCGTTATATGTTAATACTTACGCAAAGACTAGACTTTAATGTAATTGAAACATTACAAATCAAAAACATTATTATTTATATCAAAACCAGCTTGATATTTCAGTTCAATGCTGTCTAATATGTCTGTGCTTTTTTTTCAAAATGCCATAAGAAGTAAACTTTTGAGAAATTGCTAATTTTGGTCGCATTAGCGCTAGTTACCATATCATAAGAAGAAATAGCTAGTCTTTCTATCTCTATATTACTGTCATAACTTATGACAGTTGAATTACGTAGTATGAGTAAGATAGAGATGGAAATATTTGCTATTTCTTTTAGCGTTGTAGTAACTAGCGCCAATACAGCAAAAATTGGCGTTTTCTCAAAAGTGACAACTCAAATCAAATGTACAGACTTATTAGATAGTGTTGGGCTGAAAAATCAAGCAGGCCTTAATTTATACACTGCATGTTATAGTTTATAATTTTCTACTATAAATTTGAATGAGTTTGAGTTGGTCGACTTGACTTACAAAAATGTAAATAATGCAAATAATCATCAAACAAGCTAAATTTGCTCTACTATACATTCAAATTAAGTATTATTATATTTTTATTGATTTAATGGTGCCATATTTTAATAAAAAAAACAAAAACTGTTAATAATTCACCATTTATTGAATAGATTTAAATGTATAATCAACTATGCGTGCTATGTCACTACGTAACTTAGTAATATTTCGTTTTAAAATGTTGGACGACTTGTATTATGACATCTGTCATTGTTTGACGGGTTGGGCTTAACCTCATTTCTTAAGAGCTGTCTTAAATTTACACTTAAGTGTATGATACGAAATTATTTTTGTTTATTTCGATAAAATCTTAAAATATTTAGACCAATTCGGTAATGTTATGAACAATTAAATGTCCATTATCAGAAGATTATTGAAGCTTCAAAAAGTGTCCAAACACATGGCAATCTAATCGAAGCTGAACAAAAAATTGAGAAACATTTGAAAATAATTAGTGAGGGCGAATTAATTATCGATAATGTTTGTAGTTGTGATGCTGACATTTACAATAAGAATCAAATATTCATGCTACGCCACTGTGTTGCTTAGTAATATTTCATCTTACAATATTGGACAACTTGTATTTTGACAGCTGTCATTGTTTACCGGTTCGGATTTAACCTCATTTCTTAACTGTTGTGTTAGAATATATGTTTTGAAATTATTTTTGTTTTGTTCGATAAAATGTTGGATTTATGTGAAACAATTTTAAAATATTTAGATCAATTCGGTAATGTTAACACGTTAACGTTATCAGAACAGTTAAATGTCGATCATCAGAAGATTATTGGAGCTTTAAAAAGTATCCAAACACATGGTAATCTAATTGAAGCCGAGCAAAAAATTGAGAAATATTTGGAAATAACTAATGAGGGTCAATTAATTATCGATAATGGTTGTAGTCATGAGGCTGTAATTTACAATTCTATACCAATCAATGGTGGTGGTATTGAACAATCGGAAATTATGAAATTACCAAATTCTAAAATTGGCCTTAGTAAAGCAATCTCATCCGGTTGGATTTACGTCGAAAAAACACCAAATAATCGAGCAATTGTTAAGAGAAGACGAACGAAAATCATCGATACTGTTTATGCGAATTTAAAAATGATACAACTTGGATATGGTGATCATATCGACGATACTATTCGACAGGAATATAAAAAACGAAAATTGATCCAGGAAGTTGTTGTGAAAAGTTTCGATTTAACAAAAGGACCTGAATTTGCTTTAAATTTAACCAAATTAGAAACCGATCTAACTGCCGATATGTTAATTTCGAACAATTGGCAAAATTTGAATTTTAAAACCTACAATTTTGATGCATTAGGTATAGAACCTGATTGTGGTTATTTACATCCATTATTAAAAGTACGCAGTGAATTTCGACAAATTTTCCTCGAAATGGGCTTCACTGAAATGCCAACCAATAATTATATTGAGAATTCATTTTGGAATTTCGATGCATTGTACCAGCCACAACAGCATCCAGCTCGGGATGCGCACGATACATTCTTCATATCAGATCCGGAAATCAGTACGAAATTCCCATGGGATTATTTAGAGAAAGTCAAAAAGGTTCACAGTGAAGGTGGATACGGTTCTGTTGGGTTAGTATCGGTTGAATTTTGGTCGATTTCTTGTTAAATTGTTTAAAATCTGATTAGGTATCGTTATGACTGGCGAATCGAAGAAGCTCAAAAGAATCTATTACGTACACATACTACAGCAGTTAGTGCACGTATGTTATATAAATTAGCACAAACCAAATTCCAACCAATTAAACTATTCAGTATTGATAAAGTTTTCCGTAATGAAACACTAGATGCAACACATTTAGCCGAATTTTGTCAAGTTGAAGGTGTTATCACTGATTATAATATAACATTAGGTGATTTAATTGGAATCATTACGGAATTCTTTAAAAAATTAGGTATAACACAATTAGAATTTAAACCAGCTTATAATCCATATACAGAACCTAGTATGGAGATATTTTGTTATCATAATGGTCTAAATAAATGGATTGAAATTGGTAATTCAGGTATATTTCGACCGGAAATGTTATTACCAATGGGTTTACCAGATAATGTTAGTGTTATTGCATGGGGATTATCATTAGAACGACCAACAATGATTAAATATGGTTTGAATAATATAAGAGATTTAGTTGGACCGAAAATTGATTTGGAAATGATAGAAAGAAGTCCAATTTGTCGATTAGATACATAATTAGAGAATTATTAAATTAATTTATTGTTTGCTAGTTTAGTGTTTTGTTTAACAAAATCAGCCCCAAAAATTTCCAATTTGTTCGTGCGTTTTTTTCATCAAAGCAAAGTTTTACATGAAAGATTTGGTGTTCAGAGTTGAAGTTTATCAAGTTATGGTTTATAATTTTATTTGCATATAAAATTTTGAAAATATCCTGAATTTTTGTGGTCTTTTTGTCTCTGATACGTATGTGAAAATATTTTTAAAAGAACAAAACCATTAAATTATTTAATTCCTATTTTTAATCTGATTCTTGATATAGATTTTTTAAATTATTTCCTATTCGAAAAGGACACCTTTAAAATGAATAATAAATAAATTCCATTTTTTTAGTTGAGTTTATACTTTCTATTCCGGATTTGCGCAAAAATGTAGCTCTAAATCATCAACTTTTGGCAAATTTGGCTTATCAAAATGAACCGACTTATCGTTAGACACTCCTTTAGTCTCCTATTTTAGTCTATATTTGATTTTACTATTCTCTTATCATCAAAACATCTGGCCAACTTCCAAGAAAATCCACTGAAACGAGCTTAAATCGGCTAAATCGACGTATTTTGGCGAAAAAGGACATTTAAACTACTAAAAAGCCAATTCGACCTACTTTTAGCTAATTTTTTCGGCTAAATAGTTCAAATTTCAAGCGAATTTTGTAATAAAGCAATAAAACAGGGACTATTACCCATAGAAGTCAGACATTTCGCGCAAAATCGACGATTTATACCGAGAAAATCTAAAACATCTGGCTAACTTTCAAGAAAATTCACTGAAACGAGCTTAGATTGGCTAAATCGACGTTTTTTGACGAAAAACGGAAATTTAAGCTACTAAAAAGCCAATTCGACTTGCTTTTAGCTAATTTTTTCGGCTAAATAGTTCAAATTTCAAGCGAATTTTGTAAAAAAGCAATAAAACAGGGACTATTGCCCATAGAAGTCAGACATTTTGATGATTTATAGCGAGAAAATATCTCTGTAAAGCCTCAATTAATACTTTTTAGTGTTTTAAAAATTAGCTAGCAAGATGTGTAAACTAGTAATGTTACGGATCTCTGTTTCTGGTTCCGTAACTGCGGAAATTTCGCATGATTTTGAAGCTCTGTTTCCGCATTTTTCAGACGGATTTATTGACTTGGCAAAATGTCGTAGTTCTTATTATGTACAACGTTCTATATTTACAAGATTTGGTAAACTTTTTGATTTCAATAAAATAAAAGTGCCTGCACCATAACTGGATGTATGTTTTTAACTTTTTTTACTTTCTGTTTCCGTTATAATAAATTTCAAAAAATCTCTTTCTGATTCCGTTTCGGCTATGGCACTTCTGTTACATCTCTAATGTTTTCTAGCTTTAATTTTGACTAGAAATTTATTTTTCACCAATTTTTATATCTCGTATATTATCCTTCAATAATTAAGTTTTAAGTTAATGAATCAAAAAGTAAATAATCCACACTAAATTCTCAATTTTGATCAATTTTCTTTTCTTTTCTTATAAACTGCTTTCAAATATGAGATGGCTCCTCAGCTAGAGAATTTTCTAATAGTTGAAGCTTTTAAATTGTAATTCTTTTGCAAAATAAATCGCCAAATTTTCCAATTTGTTGTAATATAATTTATTCCGTTATATTTCAATTTTTCATACACAGTACAGGTAATACAAGAATCTTAAATGTTAATGTACAGATTTTTGTTACTGTTTGTTGTTTTTTTTATTGCAGGTTGCTCTATAAAAAATTACAAATTATTGCTTATTATTTTTGTTAATTACCGGATTTCTATATAACGAAAGACAAAAATAAAATTAAATAATAACAGTACTGGAGCCAATTTAGAGATACCTGCAATTACTATGTTAATAATTACAATAATTTTTTCACTTTCTCCTTTGAGTCTGAAATAGAAAACAATATATTTTTTTTTGACAATTGTCTAATATTTATTTTATATTACTACATTTATAAATAATAATATACAACATATACAAATAACCAGTTGAATGACTAGCATGTTTTTTCACTGCGTAAGTATTGTAAAAAATAAATAACAAATTGGTATAGGTACTTGAACAAAATAAAAATAAAATAATAATAATGTAAAAATCACTTGAGGGAAGGGACATATACATTTATTATAACTATTCTCATTACTTATTATAATAGATAATTCTTTTAAATTCGAAGACATTGACAACAAAAAAAAAACACAATTAAGGAAGATATGTTTACAATTTCTCATCAATCTTTCATACATAAATTATTCACACGTCCTTGCGTCCTGTTTTATTTTAAATTATATCTTTTTTATATTAATTAATATAATTGTGAAATATTTTGAATTATGTGCGATTTTTCTTCGATTCTCCCCCTTTCTACTATTCAAATTTACGTCTCCTTCTATATACACAACTGCTGTTATCCAGCATATCAATGTTCATCACAGAACCATAACAACCCTAGAATTGTGGTGGTTGTGGTGTTGTTGGGGCGTTGTAGCCGATGTTGTTGTTGTTGTCGAATGGTGTTGATGCGGACTATCTGAATCACTATTCGGTACCACTGATTCAGTCTTATTTTGTTCACCATTCCATTTACAAATATCCGGATTGCTGATTTCTGTTAGATTTTTGAGCGCTTCACAACTTGCTGTTGTTGTTGTTGTTGTCGGTGGTGGTGGTGGTGGATGATTATATTCTTGATTCCCGTTAAGATTAACGTTGTTGTTAGTGTTGTTAACATTATTGTTGGGCGGTGATCGTGTTGTTGATGTTGGTGTAGTTGGATGGACTTGATGATTGGAGCCCCACATTAAAACCGTTTGTCTTGGTATTTCTTGGGCGACCGTTGATGTTACCGGACTGAAATGTTGTGCTGGTACAACATCATGTTGTGCCATTGCTAAATGGTGATTTGGACTGTCTGTCTGGATCATACTATAACAATTACGACTATTGTTAGATTTAGTGATAATTTATCTCTTGTTGGATTGAACAAAAAAAAAAAAAAACAAGTTGAACATACTTATCCGATTTGATATCTTCCATTTTCGGTGTAATCAATCCGGAATTGACCGGTGATGATGAATGATTCGATGATAATCCATCAATTGATGAATGTTTCGAGATTTTACCACACGATTTATGACCTAAATCAATTTGTGTACTCATTACTTGTACAGGCTGGATGATACCAGAGGACGGACTAACTGAATATGGCCAATTAACATCTAAACATTTCGTCGAATTCGAAACAACATAACTCCTCGAACTATCAACATATGTTGGATATTTTGCTGTTGTTGTATCAACAACTTGTTGACAATTGTAGAGTTTTTCATCTACTGGCATTACTGTTGTTCGATAGCTTGTATGATGGCTGGCAGTGGAAGAAGCTGGATCATAAGTGGACGGTCTTGAGGACATATCCAAGAAACCATTACCGACATATGGTCCAGCTGTTGGTGTGTGATAATCCGGATAGTAGGAGCCTAATGGCCGATATTGATGGAATAGATTTTCAGTTGTTGTTAAATAACGATTATCTAACGTCGGTGCTGGATATAGACTGTGTTGGAAATTCGAATGTCCCATATAGGAGAGACTGTGATCAGCTGGTGCTGGTGGATATGGTGTACTGTACATATTATAAGCTGCTGCTGCTGTACAACCATCTGGAGCAATATAATCAACAGTACCAGTCATCGGACTAACAACAGATGCTGTTACTGTTGTAGCATTATTCGGCGGTGTAATTTGACCACTAGACGATGAACTATGTGTCAATTTACGTTTCGTTCGACATGTTGATAGGAAATCACGTAATTGTGTTTTATAACGACGATTAACACGTGATGGTGCCATTGTTGGTAAATTGTGTTGATTTACCGTTGATGTTGTACTAAGTAATTGATCGTTTTCAGCAAAATAACTGTTTGGAAGACCAGCATCCAAATAACTCACTTTGAAGTCCATTGTCCGTTTACCGAGTAGATCACGACCTTCTTCTTCCCTATGAAAATTACATAAAATCATTCAATTATCGATCGATTTGAACGTCTTTTTAGAAAGTTTACATTAAAGGTCGATGGGTGCTTATAACAAAGTCTGGCTTAGAATTTTTATAAACCAATCTCGAACTAGTTTGCAGCCATTGCCATTGGCCGTCTTTGGTTTGGAAACGATAAGCAATCATTCCGGAAGCTCCAGTTTTCAATACTAGAATATGAAATTGAAGAATTTTACATAATTTCTAATTATATTCGCTTACATTCTTGATGAGCACTGGCAACATACGCTAAATCATCATAATGTACTAAATCATAACCGCCCATATTTGCTAATTCACTATCTGAATAGCCCAATAACATTTTACCACGTTGATCCATCGAGACCATTGCTAAATCTAATTTATGTTTACTTTTAAACATTACTTCTTTCTGTGGAATTTCTAATAATGAAGGCGGTCCGAATGGGGTGCAAATTGCAAAAAGTGCAAGTGGTGCATCTTCAGACTTACGATTCTGCCCGTGAAGCACTTTGACTCGACCGCGAATATCTAAACGCTGAACAAATCATCAAATTAAAGAAACCAAAATAATAAGAAAGTTGGTAATTACCAAAAAACCGGAAGTATTATCTAAGAGACAACGGAAGCGCACTGTAAAGCTCCTTTCTAATAAATGGCAATTCTCTGGTAAGAGAACATCCTGAAGACCCATATTGGCGGATTCTGGTGGAAGAAACGAGTTCCACATCAACTGTCTTTGCAATTCTTCTCTATCTTCGGAATGTACCAATTCGTAGACAGACTGATGGACAATATCGGACTATTAAAAAATAAATTATTAATTAAAAAACAATCATCGAAATTGCTGGTTAAAATTACTTGATGAAAGCCTAGATAGCCTTCTATGCTGTGCGTTGCAAAAAACACCTCTCCTTCGCAGGTCAAGATCATCAGGAAGCCGTTCAAAGCCTGAAATCCAGCCCGTTATAATTAACTTTAAGATCTTAATCTCAAGATGATCCTTTTTTTCTCGTTTTTTTGATATATCCTGCTTACCTGTAGAAACATTTCGCCATCCAGTGGGGTGTGATCGAAAGCTGTGAGATCTCTAGATCGATGTAAACCCCCATCATCTTTATCTTTGTGCATAACGACTGAAATATAAAAAAAATAAGTGTTAAATAGGATAAAAATCAAGTTCATTGGATTAATTTCAACTTTAAAGTCTGATTATCGCAAATATTACCACAAATATAGCAAAATTAATTATAATAAATATGAAAATAAGTGCAATACCTATGCAATTATAGATATGTTTAACTTTAATTAACGTTAGTTGGTTGTATGTTGAGTTTCTGATGTGGAACAATTCTCAAATCACAAACAACCGTGAAAATCCTGTTTATCACGTGAATTACATTGAGGTAGGTCAAGTTATTAATAATAAACAATAAATAGAGGGAAAATTATACGGATCCCCTTTTGAATTTTTGTATTAACAACGGTAGGTCTAGGTCGATTTTATTTTTCTCTTTGATTTAACACATTAAACGTTTATCAATAAATAAAAATATAATGTGTGTGTGTGTATATGTCTGATGATTGATTTAGCGTGACTGAAGGGGTTTGTTATGTGTTCTACTACAATAATAACAAACAACAACAAGAAAAAAAAATGCAATTGGGGTGCGATTTTTGCTCTTCCAAACAATAACACCTGCCGCCCCTATTTTATTGTTCTTGCTATTATTCTATCTTTTTCCTTTACAATCACTGGCCCATTAAATCGTTTTATACTGGATTATAATTGAATGACAGGTTAAATTTAGTTAACTGACAAGTTGCAACATCATCGTGACTGTATACTTTTACTCATCTTTTCCTTATTACTAGTGAAACATCATCATCATTAACATTAGCTCGTTATAAATGCATGTAGTTCATGTATTATTAGCGAATATTAAAACAATTTAACAAACTTATTTGAATTATTATCGTTAAAGGGTGAATAGATTTTCATGATTTCTTTACATGTGTTTATTCCTTTAGGCTATTACTGTTATTCGAATCGACTTATAATCAATTTAATCCACATGAAATGCAATAAAATATTTGTTATGGTTATAGTTTGAATCGATTCACATCTATATGATTATAGAGATTTTGGAATAAAATGTTTTTTAAATGAAAATTTAAGGTCAATGGACTGTGATTTAGGATCCTAATCATAAAGTATGTTTTCAAAAGATTTACGTCTTGTAAAAGAAATTAAGATTTTATCAGGTCTATTCAACTATGTCTTAATATTCATTGATTGTAGCAGTCTTACTATAAATAGGAAAATCAATGGAAAGCAAAAAATTATATGTCGCAAATTCTGTCAAATATGCCCACTTTTTTCAACAACTGTTCTTATTTTTCTAAAGACAAAATCGTTTCCCTAGTACTGTCAAGTGTTACAGATTCTTAAGGGGACTTTGGACATATTACTCGATTCGCTGTTCGAAAATTGCCAATATATTGCTTGTTCTTTGAGATATTCAGAGAAATAAACTTGCGTTGGATAGAGCAATTCAAGATGCATATCCTGAGGCTTTCAATTTAACAAAAATGTTATAAAATTCTTAATGACAAAGGAAGTTCTTGAACCCTGTTTTTTCGTACATTTTCCTTCACAATTGGCCTAAAACTTATCCAATATTATTGTTTTTCAATATTTAATAAGTGACTTAGCAAACCGAAAGAGCTTTTTAGATGTTTACGAATTTTCCAGATACCAACGCTTGTTAGTTTTCCAGTAACTATAGCAAATTTTAAAAAAAAATTTAACAGTGACGCTGTGCATAATTTTAAAGATAAAATTTTGAAGAGCTATTAAAATTAATTAATTTGACTGACGATTGGTATGAAAATGTCGGAAATTTTATCTACTTGCATCTTCATGGAATTATAATGGAAAATATGTCGAAAATCTGTCTATATTGTCATTTTTTAGTCGACTATGTTTATGGCAATATTCCAGATTTATTCGGCTTATACCAGATCTATCGGTACACTGCGGACTAAATCGCAACAACAATAACGATAACAACACAAACATGGTCGACTAAAAAATTAACTTCTAGACAAATTTTCAAATATTTTCCATTGTAATTCCATTATCGAGAAAGTTGATAAAATTTCCGACATTTTTATATCAATCATCAATCAAATTAATTAATTTTAATAGCTGTAAATAACAGGTGAAAAAGGGTATTCAAAATGTCCCTCTAAATCTATAATTTTCAAAATTTCCGTCATGTCTTTTCTTCTTATATTATGTTTCTAAAAATATGAATATGATTCTGTATCTTTAAAAGTATGCACAGCATCACTGTTCGAATTTCTGTTAATTTTCTCCAGTTATCGGAAAACTAACAAACATATCGGGAAAATTCTTAAATATTTGGAAAGCTCTTTCAATTTTCTATATAAATTACGAAATAAAGGTTGAAAATCGATAATATTGATTCAGCTTTAGTCAGTTATGAAGGAAAATGTACTATAAAAACAGGGTCCAAGAGTTTCCTCAGCCATTCAGAATTTTATCACATTTTTTCTTAAATAGAAGACTTCAGGACATGCACCTTGAAATTCTCTATCCAACGCACGTTTACTTTCCACAATATCTCAAAAAACAAGCAAGATATCGATGCTTGAAAATTGTTAATTTTTGCACACAATAATCCAAAGTCCCCTTAAATGAAATATTTGAACTTCTTCAACTACACTAATTTTCATTATTATGTAAAACAGCTTGTGTTAACTACTCATATTGTGGTCAATTCATTTGCGCGAATCCCCTTTTTTATGAAAGATAAAATGCAAAATTTAAAAGTAATCTGAAATTCTTATATAAACTCATAAAATGTTAATATTTCAGAAGACTTTTGTAATTGAAGCATAATTATAAAAAGGGAGCAACAGAATCATAAATAAATATTATCTAGAATAAAGATCGTTAACAAATAGAAATAATAACGTAGTATTTATCCTGGTCTAATTATTTTACTTTTAATAATAATAACTATAAAAGAAGAACTACATAAAGTTGAAAATGATAAAACAAGCACTTCTTTCAACATAAATCCTAGGAAATTCAAGAATTATTATAGAAATAATAATAGTTAAGCTAGGTTCGAATTAATTGATAGAATTGTATTGTTTTAAAATCGTTGATAGATTTAATAGATAGTGGAAACTTGCCTTAATATCGAAGGTAATTTGTATTTCAAATCCATAATAAATTTCTAAATAATTAAGATTTCAATCTACAAATCAAAATTCAATCAATATGATAATTTCCAGTCTAGACAACTCAACAAATCAATAAAACCTCATATTTACCTTAATAAATATTAATTATCAATACAATTAATAATTACAATAATATTCATGAAGTTATAAATATCTCTAACAATTATTAAACAGTTACTTACTGATTTTTTTTTTTTTTTGGTTAAGAAAAATCTATAAACCTATACTTGTAGGGCAAAAATTCTAGGAAACATAAGCTTGATGTTTAAATTACAAGTTTAGTGTTTGAAGCATTGCCGGAAGGTTACTGGTGGAAAATTATACTAATCATTAATGCCAATGTGAATTTATTCGTATCTAAAACAATTTAACAAAAACTCATATCGGAATCGAAAAAAATAGAAATTGAATGAAATAGAAAAGAATTTCACTTGAAGCTAAATACAATAAATTACGTGTGAATTGTAAATATTTACAATTATAATTCGACAATCACAACAATAAATAGAGTGTTGTGTGAATTTTTATATTATAAAAAAAAAACACTAATTAGCTGTTATAAGCTATAATTGTTAGCGATATCTTTGCAAAAAAAAGTTGGAAAATTTACGGTAAAGATTCGATATTTGCACAAATAATGAGATACGCTTTCATCACGGTATATTCTTATTTAAATTATGATTAATTAACGGCTAAATGTATATAGCTCACATGTTGTAATATTGGCAGTAACTCCATTGAAATAGACGAAGAAAATCGTTGAGATATAATTTATAATAAGCATTTAGAGCGTGTGTAGGTATGTTCATTTTAATTTTTCTTTAGTATCATATAAAATATGCACATAAGAAATAACATTAATCAATTCTACTTACTATTCACTCAGTGATTATCTCTCAATTATTATCATTATTGTACTGTCTGAAGAGCCCAAAGAATTCATTTGAATATAAAGATAATGTGGGGGAAATTAGATTGAAAAACACTGCATTGCACACGATCTATATCTATAGTCAAGTTACATAAATGGGGCGGAGTCTGACAGTTGCAATCACCCTCTAGACACGTCGTGATGTTGGTTGATAAGATAGATACGAAAACCCACCCTCTATGCCCTTATTTATTTATTTACATAGGCCAATCTTGTATATACTTACAACAACAATATAGAAAAGTAGAGTAGTTTGTGGTATAATTAATTTGCACTTAAATTCCAATTTGTTCTTCAAATTTACAACATCAAGATTATTTGTCGGATAAAACTTCAACCATATAATATGTTGGCTTTATGGTCAATTTTATTATTATCATCATCATTATTATTGTTATGTGATAGTATTAAATAGTAAATCAAATATTATAAATGAAGAGTTGAAAAAAATTATTAGAAGTCTGTCGACAAAATCAAATGAATCGGCTGAGGCGTTAATAAATAAAAATTGTTAATGTATGTGTGTGTTGAAGCATCCATTCGCCGCATATATCGATAAATTTTTATATTTGACGTGTTAGTTTACGATTACAATTATGAAATATTTATTAGAGCGAGTATTTATGTATGGACATATTTATTAGTAGTTGGAAATAAAAACAAATAAGTTTGTAATAAATATAATACATAGTTAAATGGATTCATGGCGAGTAAACGAGCAAGTTTGGCCAGGTAGAAAGATGGTTTAATAATTTTAATGCATATACATCTCTTCTTCTTATATACATTAAATATGTACATAGATAGAGGGAAGAGCAACTATCTACATATACCTCTATATAATAAAATGAAACTTTATATAAATAAATATACACCTTTCTATATCTTTATAATAATATATAGAAGTGAATGAGATTGGTCTGTCGTAAAACAGTAAATTACATAGAGAGAGAGTTTTTGTATATTGATTAGGTGAGGGTAGACCGCAAGTCTGGCGCTGCTCCGCAGGAGGCCCACAGTATTGATCAAATAAATATGGTTTACGAATAACCTGACCCGTTATAGTAGGGTATATATACAGTACAAACCACCCCTTTCGACTTTTAGACTTTTGATACGAACCAAACGACAAATTAACAATTAATCCCGAAATTAATCCATAAACAACCGAAATGTCGCTATAATTCTGAAAGAAATACAAGAATTTCAATTAACCACCCCTTTAAAAAAAGAGACGAAAATAAATTTAAATAAACCACCTTGATAGCTGTTCAGTATTTTTAATGGTCAAAAATGGTGGATGCGCCGTCACGTATCCGTAGAACTCTCATTCCTAAACTAATAAAACTGATAAATAAAGACCGGATAAATAAGCACATTTGAAAGAAATGTTTTAAAAAGAACACTATTTTAGAATAAAGCACAATTTATGTCAATAAAGCTCGAAAAAGCTACTAAATTAGAAGAAAGAATCGTTTTAATAAAAAACAGATACATTTATTAAACACATAATTTCTACAAAAAATATTCAAAAATAAGTCTGAAATAAGCATTAAAATAAAAAATAAGCATAGAAGCAAACTATTTTTAAAAAAAGGATGAAAGAAGCAAAAAGAATGACTCAAATTCTCAATTTTTGTAAGATTCGTACAGATTTGATTGTTGCTTTTAATATTCAAGATAATCCGGTCTTTACTGATAAATACCACAATTTCGACTGTTTATAGATATTACGATAATTATTACATAAATTACTTTGATATTGCTTATGGTAAAAATGTATCGATTGTTCCCTGTTTATAGAGATTGTAGTCTTTATAAATGGTTAGAAACCACAAATAATTATTGAATTTTCATATTCATTTTGTTGATATTTACTCAACTGAATCACATCAATCAAATTAATGCGACTTTAACTATTAAATCTCTACAATAATGATGTTATCGAATAAAATAGAAAAAAAAAACATGCTTGTTGGATTTTAAAGAAAAAACAGCACAAAATGATTGAGTACTTTTCTACAGTGAAAATCGAAATTTATCAGACAATTTATATATTTTTCTACAAGAATAAGTTTATTAATAGTGTCGATATTACGTCACTCTCTTATTGTTTAATTACACATTTCTATGGCAGATTAATTGCGTCATTTCGCCTACAATTTTAGAAGAGATGACGCACATTGATGGCAGCCTAAAGCAAATTATTTCCAAATTTAATTATCAACATTTTATAATGCTAAACAATTTCATCATTCGTGCATTTTAACCCCTGTCAATTTATTATTCTTCCTCAAATCTTGCAACTTTCATTTTTCTAAACATTCCACTTATAATCTCTGTTTATATCAACATGAAACCCACATTATTTTAATATTTTTTAACGTTACTACCCACTTATTATAGTCGGTTGTTTGTCTGAAAATTTCCCAAAATTGTTATCATTTTATCGAAATTATAATAATAATAATAATATTGAAACGATAAATTAAAGTGAAAATGCAAAGGTCGTTAGTTAACCTAGTAGAATGATCGATTGATAAATGAAAAAGGGTGTATGTTGGACAAGAATCGAAGCTTAATGGCGGTAGTATGGTGCTTATCAGAAAAATGCAAATTCATATCCTTAATAATTCGCCTAAACTACTTAAATATTTAGCATAATCTTCTAATAATGAAGTTAAGGTATTATAAATGGGCTGTCATACGTACACATGAACGATTCTTTAGTTTTCTATCCCGCACTTTCCCATTACATTTATCGGCTATTTAATTCTATATAGTCACGAAATATGCCACAACTATTTAAATACTAATTAATAATTTTTTTTTTGTCTAATTGCATTTGTTAATCTTGATTCCTTGATAGTTCAAAATAAACAAAATGTAGAAGAGAAAGGTGTCTTTTGACATTTAACTGAAAGCAAAAAAAAGGGGCGGCTTTAATTGTAGAATGGTAGCGGTGGTGGTGGCGGCGGTACCTACCGGCCAGTTACAATTTTCGAGAAATAATAACATAGGGGAGCACAAGAAGTTTTCTGATCAAACGACACCCTTGATGATGGAAAATTACACATTAGCTCGCCTGTTTAAGACGGACATGTCAAATGGGGTGATATTTATCTGATATACCTTGAAAGTTGTAAATATTAATGGAAATTTTATATAATTGAATAATTTAACGGTACCAATTAAATGTATATTGCAGAATATTTACAATTAAAATATTTATTTTTATTCCTTGATAAGCCTATACAATGTGCACCTTTCGTCGTTCATTACGAATAGATTCATAAATTATATTTATCGATGAGTTTAATTTAATAATTGCAACGGTCACGATTTTATTTCATTTTATTAATATTTGATAATTTCGTGTGTTAAAATATGACCTTCCAAGAAATTCACCTGGAATTGCCTCAACTAGACTTTCATATCAATTTGATAGATCTATTGATTTGAAAATAATTAACATTCACCCTGAAAGTATTCTTAGGTGAGAGAGGATTCGTTTCCCATTTAATTAATGCAACGACTTAAACTCAACACATAAATTAACTGTTATCAGTGTTACAATAAGTAATCAGATAAATTTGATAATAAGAATTCATAGTACAGTAGTAATCAAGAGTTTAAAGGGGTTGTGTGTCGTATTTTTAGTATTCTTCTATTGATTGTGTGTGTAACTTTCACAATTTTCGTGTAGTGCCTTTAATTGTGCAAAAATTGGTGGAAAATAAAAACAAGCATGACGTTATCATCTCGTGGGAACATCATTCGTTTTTCAGGAACAGTAGCGAAGGTGTTAAAAGCGTGGGTTGTCCGCTCTACTCCTTTTCTCTTGGATGCGAGCTGGAATTATGTTTGTTCTTACAGCTAATGTATCTGTAACAAAATCTCGCATTTAATGAGCCAAGGAGGATTTATTAGGTCCGGGTCTACAGAATACCACAACAACAGCATCTTCGTCTTCTTCTTCTTCTTCTTCATCGTTCTCTTCTTTATCTTATATTTTTTTCCATTACTATTAAATGTGACGATTGTTGTGTGTGTATTTGTGTGTAAACGCAGAGGAACACACCACACAACTATACCACTATTTACTCTCTTTGGATACTTCTAACAATACGATAAGAAATAAAATAATTACAGAAGGAGAAAGGTGGCAAGGTAAGGAGAAGTCGTTGTAAATTACACACATATATATAAGACAAAACAAACAAATATATGTATATACAGATACAGGTCCGGGTTAATGAGCTCATGCTGTTGGACAACCCCGCTTTGTTTATTAACTTACAAGTTTTTAATGTCTTTTGAAATATATTTCATTGGTGTATTGACGTTTGCAGATTACGATGTAATTAATGGGTGTTTTTTATTGCAGACTCAAGCTTCAATTTTACTTAATATTTCAAGTTGTGCTTTTATTATTTCGAACGAAACTTAAATCGAAGGAAACGCCAATCTTTTGATCGATTCCGACCCCTTAGACTTGATAACTTTATTTGGATTGGCTTTATTCTTAAATCAATCTACCAGACTATCTTCCAATTTCTCAAATTTACAGTAATCACATAGGTATACTCTGTACGTTGACTTAAGAGTTTGACTAAAGTAATGAAATTAGTTCACAATAGATTCAGTAACAAACAACTTGACAGGAGTACTGAAATTTTGCAAGTACAGTCGAGTGCTTAAAAATGTTAACGACTCTTGGTGAGAAATTTGGCTTGTTTTACATAGTTTGAACCGTTCTTCTACTCTTGTTTAGACAAATAATAGCAGCTAAAGTTGAACTATAAATAAATAAATAAATAAAGGGTGGCAAATTACCTGATTTCAACAATATTATCATAATTATCACGTATTTTAATGAAAGACTAATGACAGTACGTCCTGTTTTAAAAAAATTCTGCTGAGTCCTTATTGAAAATAAATTAAAGAAAATTATCTAGCTCTTTCGATTTTCCAAAATTGGATTTTTCTGAAACTGTTTGTTTTTTCCCCATGAATAATCTTTCAAACAAGCTGTAGTACGATTTTTTTGTCTTTAAAATAATTGTAGACATAGCGAGATAAGAAAAATTTGATATGCTCCAACATTTTCCTCTGTACTTTAAAATTTAGTGAAAATTTTCCGAAATGGAAAACTTCTTCGGATGCACCGTAAAACGCCCATTTCAACGCTGATTACAGAGCTTGATTATCTTACAATTAGGAAGTAAGCGAGAAATCTACAATTCCACAATTTATCGAATTTGATTAATCACACTGACAAAATTTAAGGTGAGCGTTGTATGGTGTAAACCATACTTTCGCTTAAAGGAGACAGCATACTATTGGATATCGAGACAAAGAAGCAGACGATTTTTGGTGTACCTGAATAAAGCAAACACTACACTCCCCATAGCTGATCAGGTAATTTGCTACCCTCTATTTATTTATGGTTCAACTTTAACAGGTACTATTTGCCAAAACAGGGAAAACATTAAAGCAAGTTAAGTTCATTCCCAATACCAACAATGGTGGAAGAACGGGTCAAACTATATAAAACAGATCAAATTTCTCACTAAGAGTCGTTGAAATTTTTATGCACACGACTGTACAAAATCGACTCTATTATTTGTTGAAATGTCAGCTACAGGGGTTTGGTGTTTTCCTTCCATCTTTCTGTTGATAGTCAATAATGTGTGGTTCTTTTTAAGTGAAAGTCTGGTTTACACCATACAATCCCCACCGTTAAAATTTTTCCGCACTCGACTGTACAGCTACGTGCATGGAAAAGGTGACGATAGGTGTGTTGCTGTGTAACTCAGGCTAACGAAGAAGGTTCTCACAATGTCTAGCAGGTCAGAATTAGAAAAGAATGATGTTCAAGCAAAAATAGTAGGTCATCAATCTTTCCTTCAAGATGGAGAAAGCTTGCTTTACACAACTAAAAGAACGGATATTTCTCGCTCAATAAGAATCGTCACCTTTTCCATGCACTTAGCTGTACAAAATATTCGTTGAAAAGTTGTATTGGTGGAAAATTTACAGTGGACAATTTCTTTTGTATTTCCCAGTCATAAAGCAATTTGACTTTTCTTGTAAGATTCACTATTTCGTTTCCACCACTATACCTGCTTTGTGGAAGACCGATATTTTTGCAAATTTTTATTTACCTGCAAATAAAGAAGTTACGAATTCCCATTTTACTTATAATTTTAATCAAATATTGACATTGAACTTGTTCGATTATAAGCTTCAACAAGACTAGATAGAGAAGCCTGTCTACCATCGATTATCATTCATAAATGCTTCTAATTATAATATTAATTATAATCGAATTTGTTTAGTCATATGGATATGATTTTAAGAGGGCGTTAAGATTTTAAAACGATTAAACCTGACAATTTGACCTGTTTACATACAATTTTCGTAAAATTAGTGGAAATTCTAGAATATAAAAGCTCCAGATGGTGTACGGTACAAGCACAGTTCACATCCAACCATTCAACAATAACCAACATAATGAAAATACAAATAATCCTTGGATTTATTTCAATTATTTTAACTGTAATTGTTGCTAAACGTGTAACTCTACTTGGTAGTCATGGTAAACAAAAGTATTGTGGTAGACATTTAGATGAAATTTATAGTTTGGTTTGTCAGGGATCATCAGGTGCAAGAAATAAACGATCAGGTATTTATTTATTAAATGATTTTCTATTATTATTATTATTTTTATAATTGATAATTGAAATTTATCGTAGATACAAAAGAATTCGGTTGGACTTATGATGATTATAGTTTAGATAATAACAACTATGATGATGATAGTGCTAATATTGCACCAATTTTTAGAACTCTCGGTTATAATAATAACGCCCAATTGTATGAAAGAAGGAAGAAACAAAGTCTTGTTGATAAATGCTGTTATCAACCGTGCTCTAGAGCCGATATTGAACCTTATTGCTGGTATTGATTAGAACGAATCCAAAGCCTAATTGCTTATCATTTCAATTAAATGTAGAAATATTTTGCAAAATAAATAAACTGTTGTGAGCTTCTTTGTATTTTGTTGTCTCTTTGTTGAAAATCTTATACAGGTGGTTATTATCAAGTTTTTTTTTTTGGCAATTTTTTTGCGCTGTATTTAGAATTGTTTCATTGTCGTTTCAATTTAGAAAAGGTGTTAGGATTTAAAATACCGAAAGGTATACACACCAGACTCTCATAGGTTTAACACTTCACATATTCACCAATACTAGTGGCAGTTTGCGTGTTTTGTATTGTAGCCAAGATCCTCAAGTAGTAATAGTGTTAAACTCACGCTATTGCGTGGACTTTGTATATTTATGTGTTCTTTGTCAAAGCCACCAACAACAATAACAACAACAACAACAACAACAACAACCACATGATGATGATCAGCTGATTTTGCGTTGATTTCTCTATCGTTGAAAATTACCAAAAAAATTTCAACATTGAAAAAAAAAGCTTCTGCTTTGCTGATATAACAAAAGCCCGATGTCGAAGCGTTCGCGGTAACCATAACAACCGTCAGCCCCTCCTTCCGTCGCGACGCCTCTGTTATAATGGCGGCCAGGATTTCTGGTAAATTACGACATACTATACATATATCTACACAACTAGTACTTCTCCATTATAGATTTGTTGTATATTTTTTCAACTGGCAGTTATACGCTAGGGCTGGTTTTTTGCTTCTTTTCGTAAGGGGTCTCTGAAGAAATCAAAAGGAGTTACATAGGGGAAGGTGGTTGTGGGTTTTTTGAATAGTTTAGATAGACGGTAATTGTGAGAGAGGGAGAGATAGAGAACAGAGTCCCTGGAACAATGGCACGTGGCCCTGCCACAATCAGAATTCGACGAATGAGCGCACCATCGCGTGCCGGCGTCGGAGAAGAATATATGCACAGGTCACGCAAACCCTAAATGTAGTTAGTTTTATACATACACACACACACACACACACATATATACAAATTCTCTTATATCTATACGTTCTATACAAAATACGTAAATACAATATATTGAGAGTGGCCAGTTGAGACAATGGTAAATGACAATTCACCAGACACGACCTGAAAGCGAACTGAAATCTACCCAATAACGTTTTAAGTTGATTACTTTCCACTTTAAAGATAAGCAAGACAAAGTTTAAAATAATCAACACAATTGTTATCGATATTAAATTTGAATTTTTTGAATTGAAACAATAAAAATAAACTGATCGAAGTAAAAAAATGTAAATAGAATGTAGTAGCAGGATAGATGCTGTTTCTCCCCATATTAACCGTTGTTCTCGTTTGCGTGTTCTTCCACCATATCCTCAACAAGGCATAATACAAAAGACCTGACTATGATTATTACGTTTTAGAATTGTAAAGGACATTCGTATCAACAGTAAGCATACAGGTTGCTTTCCTTTTATACGTCTCCAATAAATTATTCAAAATGTATTAAATTCAAAAGAAAAAAAATGTAATCAAATCTTAAATATCAATTAGTCAACAATTTAAAACTGTTAAATTCAAACTATAACGATGCCGATATATATATTGTAGCCAATTTTATTACAACTGAGCTAGATTATAATTGAGACGTAGAAGTAAGGTACATATTGAGAAAAATAATATAAATGAAATATTAGTCTTGGTGGCCATAAATAACAATTAGTTTGTAGAGTAGAAGAGAGTTGAGTGTATTAAATTGGGTAGGTATAAATATACACATACACATATAGTATATACAAGAATAATCCAGTTCTTCTTAACTATATCGATCGATCTCTTCATTAAAAAGTATATTTCTAATTTATTGTAGAACATACAGGGTGTTGGATCTAAATATGGTCGATTCCATGAAACTCCTATTAGTTGATGAACAATTTAAAAAATATTCCAAGGATTTATAGAGGGGCCCTTAAAAAAGATTTTAGCAAAATTAGAACCTTGTAGCTCATTTGAGAGTTGAATAATGTCACAATTTTCAAAAACTTGCTTAAAATAAGTGAGTGACTGAAAGACGCTCTCAATATTGATTTTTTTCGTTTTGCTTCATTGCAGTCTACAAAAAATGCGAAATATCTCCATTTGTTCCAGAATATATTAAAGAAAAACGAGAAAAATTAATGTTTGAAGGATTCTCTTACTCGTTTAGCTCATTTTTGAAAATCGTGACATTGTACAAAACAAGCAATTTTTGACCAACTTCCAAATGAGCTACGAGGTTCTAATTTTGCTAAAATGCTCTCTAGAGACCCTCCTCTAAATCCTTGTTATATTTAGATTCGACACCTTGTATAATCACTTATTGAGTAATTATGGAAACTGATGGAAATTTTGGAAAATAATGAACAACCATCGATCGTCTATCATAACTTATGTTTCTTAAGAAAACGGTCTTCTTGCAAGTTAATTCTTATTCTCAGTTTCTTAAAAATAGGTTTACGTTTAAATCAATATGTAAAAATGTGCGTCTTATGCTTCACCAACTACCTGAGAACACTTAGAGACATCGCTAACTTCAGTCCAAAAAAAAGTAATAATCAATAAGAGATGTGGGAGAAAAATCGTTGGCTTTCTAACTAACAAAACCGGCACTGATTTTGAGAAAGACAGACTTTTCAAAATTAAGTCTTCATTTATAATTTGAAAGTTTTTAATTTTTCACCATCTAAATAACTGGCACTGTAGTAAGCTTTATTGTGTTCAGTTTTTGGTTTAGTCCGCGTAGTTTCGATCAATACTGGCAAGGTTTGTCCTGTTGTTTCACTTTGTTGGAGCAAGATAGCAACAATTACAACGAATGCAACTATATCGAATTGAATTTTGAACCTGTAGTCTTAATTTTAATAAAAAAAATTACAATAAATAGATTGAGATCGTTTGATCGAACGGCCACACGTGCTTAAAACTGAAAATTTACAGTCACCTGCTAATAACAGTTTGTCGTAAAATTAAACGACTTTAAATGATTAAGATTTTTTCTTGAATAATCAAACTTTTTTATTGTAACAAGAAAATGTTATAAAAGTAAATATAAAATGGGATCATTCGCGTATATTTCAAATAAAAATAACGATCGTGAATGGATTACGAGACCTATATATAATATACCTGATAAAACATTTTATCGTCTTGAAATTATTTACCGTAAAATTTTTTTTAGGAGGCACACGTCCTAATTAAGTCGCGCCAGTCGCTGGTACAGACGATTATATTTGCATGAACCGGTTGTAAATTTTTCCCTAGCGACTGAAACTTTGAAAAAAAAAATAATCGGGAGATTTTTAGATAATGCGTATAAGTATACACGGGGGCGAAATCGTTGATGGTAGTAGGGTCTCTAACATTAAAATTCTAGGGTGGTTTTTATATTTCTATACTGTCCTAGGTAGGTAGAATTAGCGGAAACGTTGTGGCGCCCGACCGGATATGGTGTTGAGTCACCTACATTACATTATTCTAATGCCATAATTGCACATATATTTTCGTCTAATTACAAGAAATATTGAATTTTTTATAAGAATACCATCTTTGTTTTATATTTGAAAATCTTTTACCTTTCAAGGGTTGTTAGTTGAATTTTTGATTAATTCCATCTATGTATAGTGTTTGAGAGGGGGTGATTTAATCATGTGCAATGATACGTTAAAACCATTAATATGACATAAAGTCCACAATTACATTATAATAGTAAAGTCATATAGGGTACTTGTATTGACCCTGGGCGCGTGTCTTGATTGTTGTTATCGTTGCTAGTTTTAGATCATTGAAAATCCCCTGCTGTGTCCATCTAATGTTATCCATATGCTCTATAGACCACCACCCCTCTTTATATATTTACATTCTATACAAAACATATACTGTATCACAACATTAGTTAACCATTAATCCATGTCGTTGTGGTAGTGTACATCCCTCTTGATGCTCAACGAATATTTTATTAATATGTCGTCGATTAACGAGTCCTATACATATAGTGGTGACTCGACACAATAACCCATACGTCAAGAAAATTAACCCTATTAAAACGGGCTTCATGAATCACTTAAACTAATTATAACACACACACACACACAAAACTTTTAAGATTATAGAGAAGAATTTGTAACTTTATTTTACAATTACAGTATCGACCGAAGATAACCCTAAATTAAGGGATGTTTAATTTTTCAATCGATCAATGTTTCGTTTGAAATTGCCTGTAATTCTTGTACTTTCAACTATGAATTTGTAAAGCACCTGAAATGTGCTAGAATTATTGTTTCTTATTATTTTTTTCTATTTTGCGTCTATAATAGCATTGTTAGTATAACAAAAGGAGTGCTTTAATACCTGTTAACGCACTCCTTTTGGACACTTTAATTTATTTTTTACCAACTGCTGAGAAATTCTCTAAATTTTAGTTTAAAAAGAGAGCACGCTAGTGCGAGTTTTTTAAACTTGGTCTCGTGCAGGAATTGTCAACTTCTGAAACGAGTTTTTTAATACACTATTATTTCTCTACTCTAAATTGTTAGAATGATCGGAAATTATTGCAAACAATTTATGGTTTCATTTAATGAGCAATAAGTCAACGTTGTATACGAATGAAAAACAAATTTATTAATATCAAACGTACACATCTCAATCTAAAATTAATTCAATTCAATTAAAAATTCAATTAATTTACAAATGAATTTCCGACAACGATACATTCTGTATTTATTCTATTTCTTATTATAATCAATCGATAGCTATCATATCTAAAATAACAAGAATCATAATATCAGGACGATAAGGAAAAAAAATTGTAATAATAATACTGTTAATAAAAATAAAACGAGTAATATTTGGGACGTTCCGTGTTTTCCAATAATTAACTTAATAATATACAAGTTGAGAATTTATTGAACATTTGCCCAACGATAATAAATTAAAAAATATATATGTATATTGTAGGTATATAGATACATTGTAAATATATGTAGTATATATCTGTTTTTGGTGATCGAGGATCATAATATGACCAAGTGAGCATTAATAATAACCGACCGGAAGTTATATGTATACTGCGAATCAGGGTTGATCGTATCACAGGGGGGTTGTAGACTAATTTATATGTATTGGACCAGACAATCTACCATAATATTTCCTATTATTAATTTTTTTTTCTCTTCTCTACGTCTCTTCTCTTTGTCGTGCAATTGATACGTTTACAATGAGAATGAACTAGGGGGTAGTTAAGCTGTGTAAATGTTGTCATGTCAACAATACTCTAAATTACTCTCCAATATCGTTCTATTGTTAATAATATCAGATTGATTTCAACTAGGATTTGTTACAATCCTTTCAGTATATGTAGTCAAATCTAATTCAATATAGAGAGAGAGATTACTGTGTTAGTTCACTATTATGAGACATTTCTATAATTGTTTTCTATTTGTAATTAAATTTATTATTTATATAACTAATTTTTAAAATAATTGATAATGCGGGCAATGGGGGTAGTAGCTAAATGGGTTTATTTATTACTGAGAAAATTGCAAAATTGCGTAACAACATAATTAACCCTCATCGATATTAAAATTCGAATACTTCATTCGTTGAATAAGCCATTTTTTCTAACAAATACAGGGTGAGTATAAAGAAACGCATAATGCTCATTACTTTCTTATTTATGAAAATTTCTAAAAACGGTGAGACATTTTTAACTTCCCGCTAAGAAAATTGAAGATTTTCTAAATTTCGGGAAGTTAATGGTTAATAAATTTGGACCGATTCGGCCCGATAGGTTTTGAGAAATTCCAAGAAAAACGAAAAAATTCTTTTGTTAAAATCATGTTTTTTTAAAATAACTATTGAGTTGCTGTACCGATCAATTCCATAATCTAATCAGCTCTTAACCTTAACTAATGACGTCGAATGCCGTTTGAACGATCAAAATCGGTTGATTCGTTCATGAGTTACCGTTGTCGAAAAATATCGAAAGAAGCGTTTTTTAAACATAACCTCAAAATTACTCAACCAATCAAATTTATACTCCTTACAATATTTTTGGAACTTCAATAACTGTGTCGAATACTGCAAAGCTCGTCAAAATCCGTTGATTCGTTCACGAGTTATCATTGTCGAAAAATATCAAAAAAAATGTTTTTTCAACAGAACTTCAAAAATACTCAACCAATAAAATTTGCGCCCCCCACAATAATTTTAGAGCTTTAAAAACTGCGTCGAATGCCGCAAAGCTCGTCAAAATCCGTTGATTTTTTTGCGAGATATCGTTGTCGAAAATTTTCGAAAAAGCGTTTTTTCAACATAACCTCAAAATTCTTTGACCAATCAAATTTGAACTCCTCACAATAATTTTGGAGCTTTAAAAACTTAACGGGAAGTTTCAGGAATGGCGTGCAGGGTCAACCGCATTCCAGATTTCTTTTAGCTTAATTGAGATTGAGCCAAAACGACATGATTAACAATTTTTTTAAATGACATTTCCTATTTTTAATTGCATTTTCAGGTAGGGCATGTTTTTCTAAGTTTATACGTACAGAACTCACCAAAACTAAGAGACCACTTTTTGTGCGGCTATGTAAAACAAGCTTATCTTATAAGGGTGGTCGTACTGATACCTTTTTGGATATTTATCTAAATAGAAAAATACTTTCTACAAATTTGTTGTGCCTGAAACAGGCTCCAGCATCTCCTATCACCGCGTTCTCACACTCTGACTGGCGAAACAGTCTGACTCACGCGAACGAAAAAACGTGATATTTTTGTACATGACTCGGTCTCTTAGTTTTGGTAGTAACTGTGCATGTAAAAACAACAAGGGGTTACATAAGAAAATTTTTGAGAAAAAACATTCTTAATAGTTTGCAAGATTTCCTATTATCAAAATATCCATACATCAGCATAGCATAAACAAAACACCCTTTGACTAAGCATTGTAAGGCACAAATGAGTTATTTTAGAAATAAATGGTCTGTGTTGCAAGCATTGCTTTTCGGATAAGCCATGTTTTTTGCATTCAGACGTAAAAAATAGAAGGTGTTTCATTAGGAAATCTTTAAAAAAAAATGCTCAAAAGCTTGCATGATTTTCTGTTATCATAATATAAATGCATCAGTATAGTATAAGAAAAACACAAGACCTTTGAGTTAGCATTGCAACATAGATCTAGTATATCAATTGATAGAGCGTTAGCCTGGAATAGTGAGACAACCATGGATATGCAACCAAAATTTCTACCATTACTTATTTATTATTATTACTGATAAGCATGAGTGTCAAAAAACACATAGAGTGGAAGAGTAATCAGTACTTGGGACATTTTGATATGAATTCTAAAATTTAAAATCACGCCTTAAATCCAGCAAATGAAGCAGTAATATTTTTGTTAGTAGCATTAAAGGATACATGCATTTTTGTTGGAGAAATAACGATTAAAAGTATTGATCATCATTAAATTAATATGCAATAAATGTTATTTCTATTAATTTACATATTTGATGTGTTGCATAAATGGTTAGCACGCTAGGCGCTATAGATGAAACTAAGAAAGCGCTATCCATATAATTTCTAGATCTATACATTGCAAGCATTGATTTAATATTGAATTAAGTAGACGTAGGTTAAATATTTGACAAAATTATCGAAAAATATGGCGGATGTAATTGTCAAAAATAAAATTAGAAATCTTAATAATGGTTATCTTTAGAGCAAAAACAATTACATTAAAATTTGCAATTTAATTGTTTACAATTAAATCCGCCGTATTTGCTAATAATTCAGTAAAATCAATGCTTGCTATGCTTAATCAAAGATGTTTGCGTTTCGCTTATGCTATGCTGATTCATGGATATTATGATGACTGATGACTGAAAATCTTGTAAACTTTTAAGTAAGGCCTGCTCGTTTTTTTTTTCAGCTCAATGCTGATTTCCCATAAGAAGCAAACTTTTGTCTGCATTGGCGTTAGTTACCGTTGCATGAAAAGAAACAGCTAGCTGTCTGTTTCTTTATTTTACTGTCATAAATTATGACACACAGCATAAGTTAGATAGAGATGGAAATACTTGTTTTTTTCTTTTAGTGTAGTAGTAACTAGCGCCAATGTGGCAGAAATTGGCGTTTTCTCATAAGTAGCAATTCATATCAAATGCACAGGCCTGTTAGACAGATATGAGCTGAAAAATCAAGCAGAGTATGCAGTGCCATTTAGGAAAATTGTTGATGATGCCATTTTTTCACTGATAGAACCGTTTTGGATCAGTTACAAATAATCAATTAAAAAATAACAATTTGCCTGTTTCAGCGTCTTTCGTAATTTTCATAAATAAAAAAGTGCATTACTCTATACTCATCCTGTATAATAACTTTTTGCATATTGAATGTAAGTGATGTAGATAAATAATTAGTCATTTAAATTGTGGTATGATGTAGCATGGGGTCTTACAAAGACAACAGTAATGTTTTTAACAAATTAGACGCAGTACCATAATAACAACAACAACAATAATAACAACAAAAACAGCAGAAGTAGTAGCAGTGAAAATGTATTGTTTCGGCTCGTTGATTTCATTATTTTCACCTGGAATTGTCCAGCTGTTCCAACTCCCATCACGCCCGACTACCTCGAGGCTGTATATTCTCTATTTCAATGTCCATATATCTCTGACTATTCTATTGGAGAGTCGTTTATTAGTCAGACAAAAAGCAGGGGAGAGCCAGTTTTTAACTAAACTAATAATAATAATAATAATAATCATTGTATCTTTGCACTAATATGATATTTTTCCCATTTGAAAATACATAATTATAGGTATATATTCAAGTTTTCCGGATTACTGTTTTCTTATTATTATTTCTTTTATATATAATTATAGTTATAGCATGACCTTAATATTTATCTAACGAGCTACTTTTTATACGAATGCAATTGATATTAAGCGAAAATTATTATTTTTTTTTTGTTTCAAACCAAAAAAGAAGAAAACCTCAATCGATGCTGGCAGCAATTCTCTATTTCATTGCCAAAAAAATTGTTTTTGAAGCAATTTAACGTCATTAAATTCAAACATATTCAACTTGATTTGTTTTGAAACAGTAATAATAATAATATTTGAATAATAGTAATAATAATAATAATACAAAATTGATTCATGGTTATCGAGTTGTCACGAATATGTAAAGTTTCCAATTACAAATATCTGATTTATACAATTTTCAATATAACTACTTGGAAAAGTGTCGGTATAATGATTGCCAAAAACAATACAAAAGTACTTTGAGAAAATATTAACGGGAAGCATGCAAGGGATGCGGAAATTCAACCCTGCAAATATATTTTCTGAAGCCAAAACTGAGTTGGACTTCAAAATTTACTAGTTTAATCAATTAAACAGGACATAAAAGATCACTTTGTGCTCGTTTGGGTTATTTTGAAGTGTTCAGTTTAGTGTCGAAAATCTTGCAAATTGTAGAAGTTGAAGCATATTTTCCGTTAATTCCCCAATTAATTAAGCCTAATGATTTTTTGACAAATCTTTTATCACCAATATAAATCAGTGTGTGTTATCAAGATTGTTGTTCACACATAGCTACCTGTAGGAAAGGAAGATTGGCATTAATTCAGTAGCACACATTATAACACACACCATCAGTTTTGTAATGTTGTGCTTGTTATATTGGAGAGACTTGTTTCTAAAGTAGCCGCCTTACACTAACATTTTATCTTAACAAAACATCTTCTCCACAGTGGATTATGTATTGAATTTCACCAAGTCTCTCCTACTTCATATCTTCTTACTTTAAAAAAATCAAAGTTAAAATAACCACCAAAAAAATGTCTCGATATAGAATTTCGCTAATAACACACACAAAAAAAATAGAGAATTGAGTGGAAAAAGCGAGTAAAAGGGATAAATTTCGATATTTTTTTCTACCTTGTTCCTATACAACATTTCTAGATTTTTACCTGATTATTATGGAAATAATATGGCTAGTTTAGGGTGTAAATAGCACACGTGACTCTATAACTATAATTCATCTGATAGTTTTTGGTGTGGAAATTTATTCGAGACAGGCCACAGATGTTGGATTTTTTTTTCTTTTTGATTAATGTTTTAATTAAAATTATCAGATTTTCTCATGTTATTTTCCGAATTCGAAGGATTTTTTCGAAGAAATACCCCGATAATTGTGATTAATTCGAATTAAATTAATAGTAATTTTCATTAGATTACAAGGAACGAAAGAGAAAAGGTTTAATTGTACCTATGTAGAATTGGCCAACTGACGTCCAGACAGCTGTCTGTCAGCAGTAACGGGTCCTTTTTCTAAAGGAATACCCTGTTTTTTTTTTTACTGAAACTGCTGTAATTTATTTCAGTATTTTGTAGAGTTGCGATTTCTAATTTGCATTACAGTCCCCAGGTTACGATTGTTATCATTGTCAACGATCTATGTACACATATGCATATTTTTTAGGTATTATTGTGCCTGAAATGGGTGCTTAATTCAAGGGTGATGATGTATATGAGTAAAGTACAAAGCTGTAAGGGTCGGTAAAAGCACATAAAATTACTTTTATATTTCCATTATAGTAATTAGATATTGTAATAGGTGTGGTTTATTTTCTAATTAATTCTCATATTTTTATGTCACCATACTATGAGAAAATAAATTTAAAAGAAAAACACGATAATTTCATCAATAATCAACAATGGAATATTTACAAAATTTGAATGAAAACGGTAAATAAATATTGCCGTTGTTGTTGTTGTTATCATTATAGATAATTGATGAATTTATTTGAATAAAGTCGCGTGTCCTCATCAATAGAGGTAGGTACAGTTAGGAGTATGAAAAAAGTGACAACTCTGTAGCGAGAAATACCGATTCTTTTAGTTGTGTAAACCAAGCTTTCTACATCTTGAAAGAGGATGGATACCATCTAGGGCTCTGTAGATACGCAAAACATCACCCCTTACAATTCTGACCTGCTAGACATTGTCGGGACGTCCCTTGTTAGCCTGACTTACACCACCACACAAATATTGTCACCTTTTCCATGCACCTAGCTGTACATTAGTGTTGTTCATTTATAAAAATATTCGATTGAAAATAAAGGTTAAATAGGTAGAAAAATGTGTATTAAATGCATTTATGCAACTAGTCATGGGTTTAAACTGGGCTCTTTTACGCACATATGCATAGAAACAACAACACCGTGTATACCTAACCAACAACTAAACCGAAAACGAGAAAGACACGCAAAACTCCCATTAATATTATCCAGTCAGAACTATTTCAATCACATTGCTCAACTTATTACATAGACAATAATGATGGATTTATCAAGTTTTATATGATGACGTTAAATGTATAGATAGAAGAATTGTGGGTGTATGTAAAAAGGGAGAAAATTTTATTTTCTTTCCATTTGAGAAAAGTTAAATTCAAATTGAATAGAATTTTCTTATCGAATCTATCAAATGTTTATTTGTTTTACTATTATTATAGTAAATTATATGATATTTACTTGATGATTACAGCTTAAAATTTATCAACGATCAAAAAATTGTCAGGTATGAATAATTGAGCCCAATTTTCTTGTATTTATCCAACTTAATTCCTATTATCCAACAAACATCTATAATCAATTGATTTTAATAATGTCTTAAGCATTGTGGTTCTTGAATTTAATCAAAAACAGTCTCATCTATGGGAGCTTTCGAAGTCTTATACAAATACGGATACTTATAAGAGTACTAGAAGCTTTAGCTTTGAGCTGAAAAGGCTTCGTGTAGCTTGCAAATTTTCTAGAACTGATAAGAATCTTATCCTGTTGCACTACTTAATATTACTGTAAATGTCATGCAAAAGTATAAATAATTCGAATAGTAAAAGTGACATGTAAGACTCCAAAGACAACTATTATATAGATCCCTGATTAATCGTATAAAAATCATGAATTATTTCAAATAGATAGTAGGTAAGTAAATATAATCAAAAAATTGATGATTTTTTTGTTGGATTAAATACCTTGAAAGTAGCTTTTGGTGCGTAGGTAGCTTACAGAGAGACGTAATATCGATAGCCGATCAAGCTTCGATAAAATATTCTGCTCGAATGGTAAAAGACTAGCTAATGTATCCAATTCAGCATTGAGTCGTTCCCGATGACGTTTACTTGGATTACTCTTCGTCACACCGTCTTTGGGCGTAGGTTTCAGACTGTAAAAACAAAATAAAATTGAGATTATGTATATCAAAATTTTGTAAGAAAAAAATCAAAAATAATAAAGGCGCAACAATTTGGTAACTCGATTTTTAATGCCGTTATCGTTGATAATGATGATGATGTTGATGATGATGATGATGATGATGATGAGAAAAAGTGATCATACTGTTTAATGTAAGTAGCAGTTTCAAGTATATTTTTTAAATTACTCTCCACTATTACAAGATAATTACAAGAGATGACCGTATATAATGACTAGTGTCGATACTTGCAAGTCTTTATTTTGACTTATTGACTTTCCTTTATTGTTCCCTCATTTATCAATTTTTCAGTAAACAATTAATAATTGATTCAATAATAAAACGAAGCAATAATTATTAGTATTCTATTGTTTAAAATCAATAGCTCTAATTCAGTTCAATTGAACGATAGAAATTGTATAATTATGAGAATTTTTACAATTTTTTATACACTATAGAAAATTAATGATCGTTCATCTGTAATAATTCAAGTGATCCTTCAAATTGGGAGAAAGTAAACATCATTTATCATATTTGTGGTTGTATATAAAGCGTCTTTCTATGACTAATTGAGCCCTCACACGGAGCACCATATCCAATTCATGATACTTTGATATGTCCGCTCCATTTACTTAAGTTAACACTGTATAGCGCCAGATCAAAGAGGGATTCTTATTAGAGTTAATTTGTCTAAACATACATTCTTAGAAAACTTAAAGGCGCCTTCACGAATTTACAAAATTTCATTTTCTTGATGATTTGTTAATTCTTTGGCTGATTAGCCTGTATTTGGAATTTCAAATGTTGAAGAACAAAATTTGATTTTTATGTGTAGATATAATGAAATTAATGAACCTATACATGATGTTGTACGAAACTAACCGTCGGACAAATTAAAAACACGTTTGAATTAACCAAATTCTTTCTCATAAGATTTTAATAATAGTCATTTAAAGCTCGTAGATTAGATAGATAGAAAGAAAATACAAGCGCTCATCATATATTTAAAACGTCACTCTTTTAGTTTTTAACTTGTTCTTTTTTTGGGTTTAGTAGTTGTCGTTTTTTTTAGGTTTTTGGTAAGACAAGTTAACGGATTCTAAATCAAGAATAAAATGGTGAAACGTTAAGATTTTCAGAACGGACTTTCAAAAACTAAAATTGTCAAAAATTGGGTTATCACTAAGATCAGGTCGTATTATTATTTTTATTTTTGGTATAAAAAGTGAAATTTATACTTTAGTTTTCAAGCGATGATTAATTGCGAGCACACGAATTCGTTTAATCTATAGAACTATTTAATGACATGTTAACAATCTTGACAGCGATATTAATTACTAGTACGATAATATATTCAAATAGTAGGTTTATTGTTGTGTGATTTTATTGAAAATTATATATTAAAAACCCTAAAAATATACAGGGTCTTTCAGCTATCTATGGCAAGTAACAATAATTCACTATAACTCTTTCATTTCTTAATAGAATAAAATTATAAGAATTTAAAGGGGAACATCTTGAAAATCTATTGAAGTTGAAAGTGGTCTTTTAAAATTCTTGGAAAGATGGGAAAATTGATGCTAATTTTTCGAAATTACGCAGTACTAAATGAAAAATTGCTACTACTAAAAATGCAAAGAAAAATTAATTTCTTTTTTCGAAAAAAATTATAAATATTGGAGAGGTTCATTGAATTACTAGATTTGGGGATTCACTAGTTTACTGGTAATAAATTTAAAAGGTCAGAAAAGATGCAATAATATTTTGAAGCGAATACCGACAATATTGTTATCCGTAGTTTAGTGTATCGAATCGACAAATGGTTTGTAAATTTACTACTACCGTTCCTTGGCCCATAAGCTTTTTAATATTCATAAATTATTGAAAATATTATTCTTGTATTTATTGTTAATTTGAATTTTTAAAAGTTGCATTTAAATATTGCAAAATTTCCAAAAAGTTGGCGTCCATTTTTCTTATTTCCAAATATTACAGAAAGACGCTTACACCTTCAATAGTTAGTCTAGGTATTCCCTTTCAAGGTCTTGTAACAATTAATTAATTTTATAAATAAATGAAGAAGTTATAGCGGATTTATTATTACTTCGCACAGGTGGCTATAATAACCTGTATAATAAGAATTTCAGGTCGAAATCTTATCAACCCCCGCTAGTTTATCTCAACATAAGTCATTAAGAGTTAACCGAAAAAAATTGAAATCCGGAATTCATCAAATTGTAATTAGAAATTCCAAGATATTCTACAACTGTTCTGTGTTTTGACGTACAGGTAGAGGCGGTAATTTGGTACAATAATAAATTAAGTGGTAAATAATAGTAAAGAGGGTTTTCTAAAGTAGTGAAGCTTAATTACAATATACACAGTGTTCCATGTAAGATTCATGATAAGACTATAATTGTAAATTTATTGTCAAATAAAGCTGGATTTTTTTCAAATGTTAAACAATCTGGATCTTTAGAATTTTTAGTCCAAGAGACTCTAGTTTTGCCGTATAAAAAAAGGTTCCAGATTTTTTTTTATCTATGTTGTTTATCATTATTAGAGTCTTATACATGGACCTAAATTTGAATGGTTCTGTATTGAGAGAGAAATACTCATAAATCTGTTATCTTCTTAATTACTAAGGAGAGAATGCGTGTCTTAATCAAACAGTAGCTGATTTACGTACACTCTTTATCACTAAGTTTATTAAAGAAAAAGATATAGACAACATCATAATTTAAATCCAATTCTTAGCCATTTATTCTAGATCGAGTCGACAAGAGATTAGAAGAATGATAGTTAATCAACATAACAACAAAATTGAATGGAGAAAATTTAATCTTGATCAAAAATTCATGAAATATAGGTACACTGACCGTCACAAAAAAGAGACCGACTCTTAAGCAACAATATCAAGTTTTTCGTTCGTGTAAATCTGAATGTTCCTCTCATGAGAGTAAAAAGAGACTAGATTAGAGCGAGTTTCCAAGTAAACTTTTGTCTATTTAGGTAGATATACAAAATGGCACCAATAACCCTACCCCCATTTTTTTCAATTAAATTTCTTTCTTCCTGAGTCTGATCTGTCGTCAGTCACTACCGTCTTAAAAAGCCCCACAAAAATGTAGCTTTTTTATGCTCGTCACTGTACAGCTAGGTGCATGGAAATGGTGATGATAGTTGTGTGGTGGTGTAAGTCAGGCTAAGAAGAGAGGTCCTCGCAGTGTTTAGCAGGTCAAGATGGGAAAAGAAAGACATTCAACTTAAAATAGTAAGAGCCTTATATGGCTACACCCTCTTTTTTTCCAAATGGAGAAAGCTTGATTTACACAACCAAAAGAATTGGTACACTTTTCCATGCACATAGCTGTATGCATATAATCTAGAATACATTAATAGTATTAGAAGGGTCGCACTGTAGGTACATATTTGGCTTGAATTTTGCGTCTATCAATATTTATTAATTAGCCCTAATTATGGATTTTTTTCTATTAATTATATGGCAACCAACTGTCAAATTGCAATGTGTTTATATGAAAACAAATTTATTTTAAATTAGTTGAAATTAATTGGTTATTTCATCATACACACAAAATTAAAACAACAATCAAAAATTTTACTATTTGTTCTTTCTTTTACTGTTATTATTATTATTATTATTATTATTATTATTAAACAATAATTTTCCCATAATTTATCCAGTTACGTTTCAACTATCAACTTTTCTTTTAACAAACTAGCATTTCTTTATCATAAATTGTATAATAAATGTCAACCTCTATTAAATAATTCTTATAAAATATTATATGATTGTTTAATGCAAATTCTCCATTAATTCATATTTGTGTTTCTAATAATTTTTCTATTAATTAATTTAAATTTCAATCATTATTAATGAATGTTTGATTAATATTTGTATGGAGATTTCAATTGTAGATCAGGAGAGAAACTCGATTTTGATACTTTTCGAAAATTTTTAATTTGTTTCTGTTCGTCTCATCGTTATGTTTTTGACAACAAAACCTCTCTCTGATTCCCACAAAAAAGAAAAAAACACACAACACACCGACGAATCAAACTGAAAACGTATAATTTGTTGCGGTATAATTTCTTTAAAGTCGTTTGAATTAACAAAGATGAGTAGAAAAAGACGGGTGGTAATATAGAAAGGCTTATATTATGGTCGAATAATAAAAACAATACCAATACAAAATTGCTGTTTTTTCGACTATTCTCATATAAAGGGATTAGTATGAAGATCTTTCACTATCACTCCATTTACATAACTCCATAGATTTCTGTTTGAAATGGAAGGGTAATCAAGCTAGCCAACGGCTCTAAAGAAGAACACTAATAGCAGTCCATCGAGGCTGTCATTACAGAAGAGTTAGGAGGTATACACTTTTCAAAATTGTCTGAACAAGACCCCAAATTTCTTTATAATTTGTTGTTTGTAATTTCAGATCAGTTCCTTAATGATCTACTACTACAACTTCTACTATTCCATCCCTACAAATTCGTTCTTTGTTCCAAAAATAACCAACCACTGATGATTGTTTAGATGTACGATTTTTGCATAAAATTTTGTCAATAATCATATGATTTGTTAATTTTTCCAACTGGATTTCGTAAAAATTATTTGATTGAAGGCTATTGTTCGCCTCAAGCTAACAACAATCTGTCAGTATTTCCTTGAATATCTATCATAATGGCATATGAATGTAAAAACAGCAAATTATTATTATAAACATGTTCCGCTTCTTTCTTTCGCTTATAGTTTTTATTCTTCTCAATGTGGTGTTTTTGCGGTTTTCATGTTTTAAAATGTGGATAAACGTACAAAATACATTCCCACTGTAATGAACGGTTTCAGTTTCACAATAGTTGTAATTAAAGGGAATGACTTTTACGTTCTATTGCAACTTTTTCCCATTCATAAGGTAGAATTAACTTGGCAAACGATTATCTTTGTGTTGCAGGTATATATTTTTTATAACTATGACACTTATAGCTGGTTCAATTGCTATAGAAAAAAGTCCTGATAAGTTATCAATTTGAAGGGAGTTGTTAAAACGATAATGAATCGGTCTCAATTTGATACGTTTGTGTGCAAGAATTTAGAGGTGTTAAATTCGAATTTCTTGGTTTCGTGCAGTAAGGGCGGTTCGGATTATAAGCAAAACTGGTGCATGTTTGTATATTTTAGGAGGAAGAGAAATGAACGACAGGGAATGTGGCGTGCGACGCCCCGGCCTCCGGCCTCTGTTCGTCTCAATGAAATCTTCGCACACTATAAATACAACAATAACAACAACAACAACAACACATAGTGTGCATGTCTTGTACACTACTCACGCAGCCACGTGATATTTGTTTACATGATCCCAATAATGACCTAGCTACCTATATTTCATACAAATATACACGTGATCTATTTCATGACTATGATGATGATGATGATGTTGTTGGTATTGATGACGTACCAAATCATCAACATGCAATAAAAGAGAAACAACAATAAGATAAAAGAGATGTTGAATTTTTCAATATGCAAAACAGTCTTCATTCTATAAAATAGTTTGTCAGTAAGTAATAAATTTCATTGTGAATGATTGCGATACCGATCCTGATATGCAGAATAGCAATGTACCATTGGCAGCGGTACAGCATCCTACACCAAGGCACATCACAGTTGAAGAGGTATTCGATGTTTTTAAGATAGCTACTGAACCGGTAGCTGGGCAGTAGATGAAGACATCAATTGTAATGTTGAAGGTGGGACATTGAATTAACGAGCTTAGTCTGGACCCGAAATGTCCACACTATACTAAATATGCTAATGGAAACAATTTAACGTTTATATAACTGATACATCATCAATTCCGAATTCTTGTTTGAAATTTTGTGGTGTATTATTGGAAATTATTCGATGAGTAATCATAAAACATGTAAGACAGCAGTGTTTGATTTATAGCATAATCAACCGGTGATGTAGTACACAAATAGATCAATTAACATTAATAGGACGGGTTTTTGTCGATATGGACATAGTCGTATATAGTTCTGACATGATAGTTGGGTGTATAATAATATTGAATAAAAAAAAAAAAAAAACGATGAGATGGCTTAAAATCAATCAACACACGATCTCAATAATAGTGATTATCGATCTTATACAACCTTCGTTTTATATCTTGTTTGTTGGTCATTTAGTAGCGCGTCAGTGTTCGCACCCATACCAGGTAGGTAAAGAATCGATGGGTAATAAATAGTCAAGTTCATGCGACCATTCATCAAGACACAAAACGTTAAGAATGGAGAGAAAGAGATATGCTACTACCGTTGTTGTTGTTGTTGTTGTTATTCGTTAAAGTATAGTAGCTATACCACAAACAGCGATACAGTCTAAGATAATATGACAGATTAGAATTCTCGATTTCACTTAAAAAGCCATTACGAAGTGAACGGCCAGTTCGGATACTATATAGGTATCCACTCTTAATATATATTTTTCCCCTTGTTCGTTTTCTTCATTTAGGTAACATTGTTATTATCAACATAGTGTCTGGACTATAAATCCGAGCCCACGGTTGTTGTTGCTGATGTTTGATATAAAATCGGTTTCTCTTGGATGTTGACGACGTCGGCCTACCACCAATTCAAAGTTAAGTCGGGTAACCGCCTGCTTGAAGAAATCAGCCGACAATTATTGGAATTTCAATTATTTGCATATGGAAAATAAATTATAACGAGAATTATTATAATATTGATTTTATGTAAATTAGATCGATTTACGAACAGCAATGAAACTACACCCCTGTTAGCCCCCACAAAACGAGGGGGTTGCTTAAGCAAGGTGGTCAGAGAAAGAATGTATTTTATAAGAAGAAGGCTATCTATAAATTCTCCAAATATTTTTTTCAGCGGTAGCATGGCAAATTCGCGCCCGGGGCATAAATCTGAAATGACCTCCTTAATTTTGGTTAAAATAGCAGAATAATATGATAACTCAGCTTGAGAATCAATTAAAATTAACTAAATTTCCACCTTTTTGATGACTGCATAACAAAATTGACATAAGACTAAAAATGCCTGGAAACCTTAACTAAAGTCTATATTTCACCTCAAAAATAGATTTCACCAACGTCTGTTAAATTTTAACGAACAAATAAGTCATAGAAACGATTTTTATAATAATAGCAACGATTATTTTTAATCGTTCATTAGGCTTAACTGAAGATAGTGAAATGGTCACTAGACTAGTAAATCTGATTTTCACAACTCAGTAGCAAAATTTTTTGATTTAGAACGAAAATTTTTCAAAAATTCAGACTGACATTGCTTATAGTATGTCCATTTTTCTATTTAAGTATAAGATGAAAGAAAAATATCCCAAAGATTAGACTTAAACTCAAAAATTCGCCTCAAAAACGTATTAAAAGCGTCTAAATTTGTGTTTTCTGTGCAATTCAAATCGTTAAAAATTAATGACAAAATTGAATTAAAAAAATGACTAGAAAAACCTGCATCTCCTCATTTAAACGGTTAGATAACAAAACCTTATTAACAATAATAAAATTTACTTAGAATAGGAATTAAAACACGGCAATTCTCTCCAAAAAGCGACCTTAACTATGTCTAAATTATCTCTGATTCACGATTCTTATTTTTATTATTTGGAAACCTCCATGTTAAATAGCGTCCCTAAGAGTCGTTACCCCTTTACTATACTTTTGACAGGGGTATATGTATAGGGGCCCAAATAACGAATCTTACGCAGCGGCTCAAAATTTATCGTTACACCACTGTTTAAAAATCATTTTATGTTTCTTTATCTCTTTTTTCGCCCCTTCATCGTGTCGAAGAAATGTTAAATCGATGAAATCGAGCAAATCGATACTGGAACAGCTGGAAATTGTATTTCGTATTTTATCTGGAATACAATGGAGAAAAACGAAAAAATCAATGTTGGGAAGGTCTCCGAGTCATTCTTAGTCCTTTTGTCTGTTTATTTCGTCTTAGAAAATTGCAACATTGTCCAAAACAATCGCTTTTGACCAACTGCTAAATGAGCTACGAGGCTCTAATTTTGGTAAAATGTTCCCTAGGGGCGCTTGTACAAATCCTTAAAATATTTTTCGATCACTTGTCATCTAATAGGAGTTTCATAGAATCGACCATACTTAGATCAAACACCCTGTATAAAACCTACCGGGACCATAATTGATTTTGATTGCACACTGAAGGATAGTTTGATTGATTATTGCAATTCAATTAAAAATTCCTGCTTTGTTCTGGATGATTTCTGGATAAGTTCCTGTGAAAATAGAAATGACTTGTTAATCCCTAATTTTTGAAAATATAGACTTTCATTGAATGTACAGTGGCGATCAGAAAAAAGAGACAGAGTTTTGAGGGTAAGAAGGTGGATAGGTAAGAGCCAGTTTCAGGCATAGCAAATTTGTAGAAAGTATCTTTCTAATCAGGTAAATACCAAAATCTTCTGATTTAATATCTTTCTTCCCAAATTCTGACCTTTTAAGATTCTCTTACATTGTGATGACCGCCCACATAAGCTTGTTTTTCACAGCCGCACAAGAGGTGGTCTCTTTTTTTTTGATCACCACTGTATACTTAATTGTAATTAATTTTCATGAATCATTAATAATACATTAATGAGTATTAATTAAGAAATATTAAATCTTATCACTGCTATAGAACTAAGGAATGCTTGGAATCCTGGGTGTGATAGGAACCGACACTTCAGACTTTTAAGAGGACGATACTGTGTACGATAAAGCATTTATTGTTCTATCAGAATATAAATAAATTTACAACTAACAATGAGATTCGTGGGCCTGGTAGCTCAGTTGGTAGAGCAGTGGTGCGTTATATCAAGCGTCGTGGATTCGTATCCCACCCAGGATTCCAAGCCTTTCTTTGTTGTTTAGTGGTCATAAGGCTTAATATTTCTTAATTAATAGTCATTAATGTATCAATATTTGTCCTAATTTTTCGGATAACGCAAATATTCTTGTTAGCAAAAATCGATAATAATTGTAATTATTTATTAGTAATCATACTAATCACACTGTTTATTTGTTCTTTTGTATCGTTAATTTTAATTTTTTTCTCTTATATAAAACAAAAACTGTATGTATATAATGTACATACAATGTAACAATATAATTTTTTCTGGGAAATGAAACAGTAACAATTCTAACAATAATCCTATTGTTGAAAATAGTTGATAATAACAATTATTATGTCAATTTAATGATGATAATAATAAATTATTGCGATGTAATTTTATTGAAATTTGCAAAATTGATACAATTCTCGACCACTTATCCAGTAGGTCCAATTATTTCTAATCGTCTCTATGGTTTTACAATATTGAAATTCTGTAAAAAAAGGAATTTTTCACTTAGTTTTCTGTATACGTCTAGGTCAGTGGTTCTCAACCAGAATCCTGGGAAACACTAGGGCTCCGCCAGATATTGTTGAGGGTTCCCCAAGGAATAAGAAAATACACAAAATACCCAAAATAATATCCATAATATTGTCATATATCGCCGGGGTTAGAGGATTATCCCTAGAATTTGAACATTACCTCAAAAGGGTTCTATAAGAATGAAAATGTTAAGAAACATTGCTTTAGGTATACCTACTTGTGTGTAGATATAGTTGAAGGTTAAGAGGATAATGCGTGAAGAGACGAGAAAACTGTACAATTGTTACTTTTTTAGTGGTTGTACCCGGCACGCGAAACAATCAAACACGAACTTGTAGTAGGATAGGTCATGGATACTATGGATTACATATATATATCACACACATGTACACATATATCTATATACAATAACAACAACAAGAACAAAAACATGACATCAAAGATAACGTGATGACTATGACTGGTGATCACGATACTGCCCACCTGTATACAGAGTAATGTCTGCATATTTATATTAGAAGTTCATCAATCATTGTTATGATTTGGAAGAGAAAAACTCTTCGATTCGTCCATAATTATACGAATTGATTCACAAATATTATAGTAAAAGTATTGTAGAGCCAATAATGTTTACAAGACTGACTCCGTATACACAGCTTGAAGCCATCATCATTGTAGTCTTTTAGTATTGCAGAAAGTTGAGTTGTAAATCAGACACAATACAAATAATCGTTATGAAAGCAAAATAACTTGTATCAATATCGTTGTTTATTATTTACAGGAGGATAAATTTAAATCTTGCAGCTTAATTTTTGTTGTAAGATTTTTTTCTAAAGCCAACTTTACATTATCCGAGTTACGAGCAAATAAAACGACAGTGTCTTTACATCATTCGATTTCTTATCCGAATTGTCACATTCGAGATTTCTTCCGAGTTTTCATCCGATTTGCCAAAAAGTGTCATGTGCAGTGTACTGTTTTGAAAATTTGAGGTTATACGTAAGTTGAAAGCATGGCGGTTACGTTTAGTATCAACGATTTTTAAGAGTTAGCACTTGCGTACTCGGATAAAGATGAAAATATCTAGGATCAGAGATGAATTCGGATATAAAATCGAATACAAAAATCGGACAATGTAAAGGGGCTTTAAACTCAACAACTATACTGGGAGATCGTTTGTATCAGGCACCGTCTCCCCGGATATCTACAGAGATAAACGGTCCAGTTCCTGTGTAAAGCTTTTAGTATTGCACCATCAACATAGAGCCACCACACACATTAGTTGAACAAGCCAAAAACGTAAACTTCGAACCGGAACGCATATTACAATCAATGGTCTGAGACCGTTTCCTTGTAATGTTACTACTTGGCCACTCTAGAAACATACACGAAAATACACAATGGAATACAGATAAAGACAAAATACTATAGTGATTTAATTAGGCTTTAATCAACTATAAATTAATTATGATCACTACTTTGTTTATCAGAAATTCATCAATTTGCTATGGAAAAAAGCTAATTACTCGATTATTCCGATAATAATCCGCAATTATGTTAATATTTATTAACGAGTCATGTAACAGTAATAATAAGGAGAAAACTTAATAAATTTCGTAAATATTTTACGTACAGTATTTAAAAAAAAAAGAATATTGACACTAATCTATTGATCGATCGATCGATTGCTCGAAATTTTTTTTTCTTATATCGTCTTCTTTGGTGTTTTTAATTTTCATAAATTCAATATTATGTTGAAATTACGGCATATGATCACTGATAAATACTAAATATAGATTTCTTGTATTACCCTTAATTTAAAATATCAGCTGCCCATTATTTTAGCAAATGTACGAGAAGATGACGATGATGATGATGATGATGATGATCGTGACGGCGAAGACAACAACGATGACACCTGCTCTATATAGGCTCAGTTGTATACAACCAATTAATAATTGCAGTAATTATAGTTTAAAATATTTCTGTATTGGGAAGTAATTAGAAAAATGACAAAATGTAAAAAACGATATACAAGTGTTTATATATACAGATCTGGCAGTTTAATTAGGTACACTGGCAGCTAGAAAAAAGAGACCATTTCTTGCGGCTGTGTAAAACAGGCTTATGAGGGCGGTCGTTACAATGTACCAGGTCGTGAAATATGCCCATTTTAATGCATCAGATAAAGAACGGACTATCTTCAAATAGTCGGTATTTTATTTGAGATACAAAATGTTTAATAGATGAGCTTACAGCAGAAGGATAGAAGTAGAAATTTTAAATAGTTTTTCTGAGAAAGAAGATTCAAATTCCCCTCGACAAACATTTTTTGAAATTCATTTATTTCTATTGAGTACATTGACGATCAAAAAAAGAGACCGAGTCTTGAACGAGAATTTCACATATTTTCGTTAGTGTGAATCAGGTTGTTTCTCTCATGAGGGTAAGAAAGTGGGTATGTATAGAAGTTGTTAGAGCCAGTTTTAAACATAGCAAATTTGTAGAGCCACCCTCTTTACAGAAAATAAGAATAACTCAATTCCGAATACAGGTCATTCGAAATATTAGTAACTCCGCCCTCTCCTTCTGTCTTTCCAAATGCTAACCAGTTAAGATTATATTAGATACATGGGACGACCGCCCTCATAAGCCTGTTTTACACAGCCACACAAGAGGTGGTGTTTGTTTTTTTGAACACCAGTGTACGTAGACAAAGTGCTAGATCGGTATAGTTAACGAAAGTCGGAAGATATAGGTTTTTGTTCGTTCATTGATAATATTCTGGATTTTATTGTCGACATATTAGAAGGAAATCAAGACCCTTTGTCATAGATTATTTTCCCTAAATTATTATCACAATATTCTATGAAATGATCGTTTTTGTGATGGTCAAAGTGCCGAATTCGAATTATATACGACGCTCAAATGAAAAATTCTTTGGCAAAATTTTGTATAAGAATTGGACTATTTTCCTGAGAGTATTTTTTTTGATTCATTATTCAGAAAATCATTTACTTCTCGCTTGTTGTCTGAGACACTGAAATGCGTAAGGCAACATTAGAATGGTCATTTCACGGTACATTCGAGGTCATTTTCCGTTTTAGAAAATTTTCTCGAAATTCTGTATTACAGAGGAAAATCTTGTGGCATGTTTCTTATATATTTACCCCCATAACTAGCTATAATTTAGCCAATATTATTTATTTTCCAAGACATTTTCATAAAAAATTTCATTCTTTGTACAATCTTTAAGATAAATAATCGTACAATACCTTGCTTGAAAGCTTATCCATAGAGAAATTAAAGGGGAAAATTGGGAAAATTTTCCAACACTTCCCTTATTAAAAGTAACTACTTTGCAACCCAATTTTATTCAATTGGTAGTGAGTTTTATTTACTATCCGATAATACCATTGCAGTTGCGACACTTTTTTGAAAGTTTTCACAAATCTCATCTGAAATTTTCTCAACTTTTCCAAGATACTTTCGAGCTTGTTGTCGAATTTTTCCATGGATAAGCTTTCAGGGTACAATGTGTCTTGTCCGGCTCTGGTCGATCAAATTGGCTAAAAATGAGTACACTGAAAATTGCGTTAATTTTGAGCTTATTCTTGATAGTTTTACTGTTTTAAAAACTCATCTTCAACGATCTTCAGTACAATAGAAAAGCCTGACTTGATCGGTATACAGGTGTATAAATACAACATTTTAGTTGATCGTGCAATTAAACCTAACTAAAAATTATCCGCTCTTGCACCCATCTAAGTTATTAATTAAAAACGTATACGATGTGTAATTTAAACGATTTTTAACATTTTTCCTTAAACTTACATTTCTAATTTTTCTATAATTGTAATATTACAGTATTTTGTGTAATTTAAAAAACACGATCTCTCGGCATGAAATTAAAAATAAATTAACTTGAAACTTTAAAATTACTGTAACCTTTCGTGAAAACAATCCAACAATGAAAACGATACGATGATATACAACTGAAATATTTCGATGGTAATTTCACAGCTTTGTCTTAAAAAAAAAAAATGAATTACTCTAATACATAATTAGTAACTGATTTTTAAGATAAGCATTGCAACTCTACTAACTACTAATTCTACTAGGAACAGGAGCGTCTTGATAATGTCCGCAATAAATACAGGTTGACAAGTATTTGGGGAGGTCCAAAATGACCATATTTTCTACTAATGTTACGAAAAATGTGTCGTTTTATTTATGATTGGAAGGGACGCCCCTGTGACTACGAATACTTGATTAAAAATTCTACAAAAATAATAGATAATAGGAAATAGTGTGGCGCCTAATAAATGTACCTATACATAAGTAAACACACCCTCTCATTAGCGAAACTTTACCACCACCTCCAACCACTAGAGGAATTAGGTATGCAAATTTTATATATTCTAACAAAAAATAACACGCAATCAAATGAAATTAAACTCATAAATAAAATTACAATGGACCTGTATGTTGAAAATAATAAAAATAATAATAATATATACATTTGTATGTTTAACAGAAGAAAGATTACATTGATAACCAAAATAATAATTTAAAAAAAGAAAAAATATGTGGCATAATATTTAAATGGGAGAAAAATAATGCAACAATGCTATGGAAAACATAAATATGTATTTGTTCTTGTATTTTCTTTATTATCTTTTAAATATACTTATTTACATGCCTGTATCGTTGTTAATTAACATGTTATTATTATTGACGAGAGAACAAAAGAGAAAAAGTGAAAAGTAAAGAAAATCCGTTTGATAGTATAATGAGTTTCCTTAACTATGTAAAACTAGAAATGTAGACGCCTATTTTGTAAATATTAGAGATAATCTCTATATAATTATATTTTGATAAAAAAAGTCATCTATGAGATGATTGAACTAAGCTACACGCGCGGTAACCTGCGCGGTTGTATTATTTTGTGTCTCTTCACTCGCCCATCAAAATATTGTAAAAAAATGAGTGAGACAAATAGTACTGATCCAAAAAGACAACAATAGTATTTTACTTGTTTACTTGTTATGTTATTATTGATTTAAACAATTTGTTGGAGACAGAAAAAAATTGTTTCTACATAAAATTGCCAGCTCAATATACTTAATAATCCATTCACAGAATATATTTTCATTAAATCATCTGCCTAATTTATGCAAAATAGCCTTAGGTTCTCATAATTTTTGATGTAAAACTGTCTTATTTTGCTCCACGGAGTAATAAATCATTGTTGAACAAATTGTCAGAATTTAAGGCTTTGATCCTGATAAAAAATATAAAGTTTTTGCGATATTAAATCTACCCTTTGTATTGTATATTTTAAGTAATTAATCAAAATATAAGAATGAAGCAAGGTTTTATTTTATATTAATTTTAGACTTGGTAAACGTTCAGATTTTTACACTTTATCCATAAATGGCATATAAAATCAGTTTCACAAGAAGGTGACTAATTTCTGTGGCGTTGTGTAAAACAGGCTTTTGGGGGCAGTTGTGACAATGTAACAGAATTGTCATAGCCCAGGATTTGGAAGAAAAATATTCAATCAAAAGAAGTTAACAGGGACTTGGTATGGTGGTAACTCGTTTTAACACCTCCTTACCCCACACTAGAGAAAAAGCCTGACTCACACGAACCGAAAAACTTAATTTTCCTAAATCAAGAGTCGGTCACCTTTTTCTGACGTCGATTTTACTTAACATTCGGATATCGGATATCAAACTTCCTTGTTAAAAACTATACAAACTATATGACTTTTCGAACGAGTTTCTTATACTATTTTTTTTAAATCTACACCTTCTTTTTTAAATTAAATTTATGAAATTCAGGGAATTTTGCAGTGGTTGGTATTGTTAACATGACAACTAGAAATTCAATTTATATTTCAATTGTTCTTTTATTCTTCCTGCCACTTGATTTTCCATACTTATGTTTTTTTTAAAAGAAAGGGTTTAGTAACATTGCCATATACTTTTTTGATAAAATTATAAGTTATTGTAAGTAAAACACCACAAATGACAACGTAAATAACAATTGAAATTGCAAATTATCAAAGAATTTTTTACCGCAGTTTGACAGCTGTCATTTGAATTTGAATGACAAACGTTTACCTACCAACTTTAAGAAAATAAATAATAGTTATTAAAGAACACTATTAAAGTGCTTTAATAGGTACTAAAGCACCTATTTTTAACTTCCCCGACCAGAGGGTAGGGAAGTTATTAGTTTCGGACCAAAATTTCGAATTCGAGATTTCACCAGATCTTTACGTTTTGGGGTCCCCTGAACACGTTTTTGAAGTTTTTAGCATGATGTTCGTGTGTGTGTGTGTGTGTGTGTGTGTGTGTGTGTGTGTGTGTGTGTGTGTGTGTGTGTGTGTGTGTGTGTGTGTGTGTGTGTGTGTGTGTGTGTGTGTGTGTGTGTGTGTGTGTGTGTGTGTGTGTGTGTGTGTGTGTGTGTGTGTGTGTGTGTGTGTGTGTGTGTGTGTGTGTGTGTGTGTGTGTGTGTGTGTGTGTGTGTGTGTGTGTGTGTGTGTGTGTGTGTGTGTGTGTGTGTGTGTGTGTGCGCGCGCGCGCGTGCGTGTGTGTGTGTGTGTGTGTGTGTGCGTCTGTCGTTTCTCCAACGATTACTCAAAAACGGCTTAACCGATTGCGTTCAAATTTGGCCAGCATCAACTATTCCGTGGACTTTCGAGTTGACTAGTTTTTGGTGCCAATCGGACAACGGGGGTGGACGGGGGAGGGGGTTGATTGAAAAAAATGTAAGATAACGTATTAATTTGATATCACCAATCAAAAGGACATGTGCTTTTATGTCAGAAATAATACCCATCATGTGCGATATTTTTCAATCTGGCGACTTATAATGATTAAATTAATTAGATGGACAGTGATTCTTTACTAATCAAGTATGTACGCAAGACAAAAGAATAAGACATTAATATATCAAATATAAATCAGGATTTACGGCCGTTGTCTAGCAACAAGACTGTTTCGTGAAAGATCGAGTAGGTGTAAATAATTGCGTTGTTTTTTTTTAAATTTCGGTGCTGATTTTGACATCTTTGGTTTTGTTAAAAGCTTTACTGGAATATTTGTTTAATCTTTTGTTGTGAATTTATTGTAATGGATAACATAATGAGTAATAATACTTTTACTATCCATAGAGGCAGTAAGTAAACTAAAGTTTTCTATTTGTTAAGAATAAAATAACAAAATAGTAAAGATGATTATTTCCATAATTGAAAAGAAAAAAAATAAACTTATTCTGGCGAGAATTGAACCCCGTAGCAAACAGATGTCAGGCGAGAGCGCAACCACTGTGCTTTTCGCAGAAATTTGACAATTTTCTCTTGATCGTAGAAAAATTTGTTTCTAATTAATGATTAACTACTGGGACTGATCAGTCGGGGAAGTTGCTAGGCCGGGTCTTCGATTCGGCCCCTTTTCCAACTCGTTTGCCTTAAGGCTATTTGAAAAATTATTTAGTTTTTAAATTCAGATGATAATTTAGATCTAACTACTTTAGATTGACATAAATTTCTAAAAATGCAATTGAAAAATACGCAAAAAATGGTCTAAACTGAAAAGATTTCAGAGCACTTGTATAGTGTGGACAATTGATTTTTACGTGAAAATGTCTGCATTAGAGAGGTTTTTTTGCTGTTTATTGCACAAGTAATTAGATAAATTTGACCAGCTTTTTATCGATTTGATATATCTACCATATAGAGCGATGTAGTCAATTGCTCAAGTTACCGGATGAACTATACTTTTTTATACTTATAGAAAAAAAAAACACGCCTAATTTATTTAATTATCTAATTATCATAAATTCCATAGTAAAAACTACTGTAAAATTGTTCAACAGATGATAAACTAATTAATTAATTTGTTATATGTGCATAAATTATGGATAATATTGCGGAAATAACTGAAAATGAATATGATATGCGAACGATTTTCACATTTCATATACTATAAGAAGCGATAAAGTATAGAAATAAGGGAATAAAACAGAAAAGCTCATCTTCAGTCGGTATTATTGAGATGATTCTCTCACGATCATTCTATAATAGCTGATAAGCCCATAGTATTCAACTAACCAATCAATTACGATTAATATATTCATTTGAATCAGTAGACGAACACAGCCCAATATAATCACAGTTATTGCTTTATTGCTTCGTCTTTTATTTTGAAGAAATCCCATAGTAAGAACAGACAAGCGAATCACTTTTATTTTCTTTACATCTTTCTTTTTGGGGTAGGTATTTATTATTACAAAGCGGCAAAATAACGGGGTTCAATATAGGCATACACCTAATTTAGTATAATTCAAGAAATCGATATATGATTGAGTTCTGTATGTTGTTATCATTATAAAAATTATCGAGCAAGTAGCAAAAATCTTGAACGATCTTCAACATAATTACAGACATTTTCTAATGGTAACATTTGAATATTTTCAACAAAATCATGCAAATTTTACTGGCCAAATAAAGAATTGTGTATTTTTTTTTTCAACTCTCCTTTTTTTCTGTGTAAATAATTACACATATAATTCTATAAATTAATAATAATGTCACCCTTATAGTTTCCAATGGAAATATACATTTATACAAAAGTCGAAAAAAAATGTATATAACTTTATCAGATAAGAGAACCGCACCCAATGAGTGGGATATTTTTCTTTTTTCGTATAGGGCGGTTTGATATATAACTGCTATTTCATAAAATAAAATATTTTTATGACAGTAGTTTATGGAAATTCTTCGAAACATGCAAAATATTACCCAAAAGTATATTGTATAAAATATACCTATACATATATCTACATATTTAATACAGGGGTAAAAAAATTAAAGACGTATCCCACCCCTTTTACTACAACAAACAATAATAACGTTAAATTATATATTTTTTGTTAGATTAAACATTAATGTAAATTATTTTAGTTCATGAAATGTTGTGTTAGTCGTATCTAATTATTAATAAATTTGTTTATTTGGCAATCATTATTATTTAAACTGCCAATAAAATTGATCGTTTAAACTACCTAATAATAGAATTTATTTGTAAACTTATTAAGTGTGTTTAATTCAATTTCTAGTCAAAGTTATCTATGAAAGTTTACTACAATTATTGATGCGTTAGCTGTACACTCTTTGAAGTGACTTAGGAGATTGACTAAAAAGTAATAAAATTAGTCCTCAATAGATTTAGTAACAGAAAACTAGAGAGGGGTAAGTACTGAAATATTGTCACCGGACACTGTAATAAATTTTATAAATTCGTGACGGATGACAGTAAACAGATATTTTTAATAAAAATTTGCAAAAGTATCAGTCTTCCACAAAGTACAGCTAGGTGCATGGAAAAGGTGACGATAATTGTGAAGCTCTGTAAGTCAGAATAGGGCAGAATTGGAGAAGAATGATATTCAACCAAAAATAGTAGGCGGTATTGTTTATTTACAGAGCCTTACATGGCCCTACCTTCTTTCTTTCAAGATGTAGAAAGGTTGGTTTACACAACTAAAAGAATGGGTATTCCCGCTCAAGAGTCGTCACTTTTTACATACACCTAGCTGTACTTGCACTATTTCAGTACCCCTATCAAGATGTTATTTTAGTCAATCTCTTAAGTCATCTTACAGACTGTATATCTATATTCAGCTCAGTGGTACTATCGATTTCACAAGAAAATGACCAATTTTTGTACGACTGTGTAAAACAGGCTTTTGAGGGTGATCCTAACAATGTAACTGTATCTTAACAGATGAGAATTTGAGAAGAAAAATATTCAGGGGTAGGGTCACTGGTGCCATTTTGGTGATTTTTACCAAATAGAACAATATTTTCTTCAAATTTGATATGGTGGAAACTGGTTGTAACACTTCCTACTTAACCACCTTCGAACCTCTACAAGAAATACAGAGCCCGACTTACACTAACTAAATAACGTGATATTTCCGCTCACTTTTTTGTGAAATCCATGGTAATCTTACAACGAAACTTTCATAGCCAACTTTAACTAGAAATTAATTTGAACACCCTAATCATCCATGATTAACAGAAAATTCGATAAAACAATCCGCGGTTTAGATGTAGAAGGAATAGGCACCCTCGTATCAATTTTTCCTGCTCGCCCCTACCCCGCATAATTATTTCGTTTTTATAATTCGTTTGTACAATGGCGAGCCACTTTTCGGTAGTATCGATGACGTTTTTCCTATGGTTGCCAAGACGATATTTCCGAATTGTATTGGCAGGCATCCTGCCAAAGGACACACCCACAATAGCGCCGTTTTCGTGGCGACGCATTGAACTAAATTGTCGTCTTTTTATAATAACCAAAAAAAAAGAAGACGAAAAGACAATAGTAATAACGAAAACGAAAAGTTTATTGCAGCAATTTTAATTCATTTCAAAGAGTTTATATTAACAATACATTAAACTTTATAACCGACTAACTATTATTATTATTAACAATCATGAAAGTTTTTATTGGAGACATTGTAGAATTATTGCAGATTATTCCAGGATTCACCATAAAACTTTAGTAATGGATAATATCGGATAGTAACTGGAAATTAATCGAAAATAATGTGATGTTTTATCAATATATAACATAAAATATTGTTTTATTCCATATAACAATAGATTATTAATAAAAGACGTAATAATTTGTTTGTTTTTGTTCCTCCATTTTATTATTATTATCATCATTATTATTCTAAACGTCAAGGTAACAAAATTGCCCTATTAAATAATTGGAATACTTTATGCAAAATACCTTATAGATGGATCAATTTAAGTTTGCTCAACGGATGTTTACAATGCCATCAAAAATGACCGATCGAAAATTTTTTCCACTACTTACATGTTTTGCTAATATTTACTTCTATTTTACATCATGAAGTTGGCTGTATTCAATACCAACCATATTAAAATGAAAATTTCTTCAAAAAATATCTCAGGAAATTTAAATAACTTTCTAAGTTTTGGAAAAATTGCACTGTAAAATTTTAAATTCTAGAATTGTACGTCAAATATCAAAAATTAGTGAAGTTAGTTGCGAATAGTATTATCTTGTTGTAAAATAAGCGGCTAATTTTAACATGAATCAAATTAATCCAGTTGCTGTGAGAAAACAACGAAGAGGAACCGTTTTCATGGAGCAATTCACTAAAATCGAACACTTGTGTTTTAGAAACGATGTCGCTCTGTCAATAGGAGTATTATAAATAGTCTATTTTTCAACATTTGTTCACTATCGATATAGAGCAGTTCGTTTTGTTGATAGTATAACGACGTAGTTGCAGCTTAGATTAACGACCCGCTCCATTGAAATTTTTTCCTTGGCACGCACTAGAGAGCCGAAATCCGCACTCTACTTATACCTAATCAAAAAAAACTTATTTTAAGTTCAAAAAGTGTTGCTTAAAATATAGGAAAAACTAGTAATGGAGTCAAAAAAATTATTAAAAGTAGTGTCATACCGAATGATTGTTCCGATTACTGAGTAACTTTTAAGTCAGATGTTTTTTTTTTGTATTTTAGATTCAGTAATATCGTAATTTATATAAATTAAAATTAAACTAAGTACGTATCGATAAACATGATGAATTTTAATTGTGAAATCTTCGAATCCTAACAATTGTTTCGCATTTATTTCCCAATCTAATTAAAACTGAACGTATGAGCAATTTTAAATACATAAATTATCACATTATTCACTTGTATATAAGTACAAAACAATGGGTATTTTCTTTGTATCACTTTTATTATACATTTATTACCTTCTTTAAACAAATAAAATTTATGAAAGTATAAGTGTTACATAGATATGGGACTCTTTACCTACAGGTAAGCGAAATAGTACCAACAATAATACATGCATATCATCAACAACACGCAATTTCTATCCCATTTATTTACAAATGTGACTCTCCTAGTATTTAAGTTACATGAGCCTAGTTTAAAGACATACAGAGATAGTTTTCAAGGTGTTTGCACTAATTAATTTACAATTATAGAAACAATACATGTGCTAATTCCGCACTCGGTCAACACAACTGGTGCACACACACACACATATTATAAACACTTCTCTGTTGTAGGTATTTTATTAATATTTCAGGATTTCAGCTCAATTTAGTGTCGAATTTAAAATTCCACTGATATGGATCTACATAGATTTGTTAAAAGTTTAATTGCCGCCTACCACATCAATCATCGATGATTAATTATTGTTGATGTTAAATTTGTGATTTGTGGATATATTTAAGGTAAAAGAAAAATGGTACCTTTTGCCGTTCCGTCGGCGTCGTTTCGTGGCATAAACGGTCCCTAGCTGGTTCATGGTGGTAGTGGTAGGCGCCGTGACGACCACGGGGGCGGGCGCCAGCACACCCGTGGGCTCACCTACGAATGACGCAGCGCCCCCGGATGTCGGCGGCGGCAATATCCCAGTACCTGGTGCACATTGGCCTTGCACTGAGCTTATGAATTCCGTCTTGACTAATACGGGGTTAATTTAAAATATAAACTCTTTTATTAACTAAATTCACTCACTTATCAAGTTTTATTGTTATAAAATAAATATAAAGTTTTATAATAAACACAATAATTATTGAATATAATAGTGGACGACTACCGATGTTGGGCACACACTAATAATATTAAAAACCACGACCACGACCTCTACCTATGCCCAAACACGAGGCTACTGGCAGGTCGTTGGGGGATGCGTGCGCGACCTGGCGCCCCACTACTATGATGAGGGGTCGGTGTGCACCGCCCCCATTGGTGGACGAATCCATGTGACGTCACAACATGGCCTCAATTGATGGGTCACTCATGGGGAGGGAAGAGAGAAAGAGAGAGACTTTATACAATATGTATGTATGAGTTGAAGTGTGTACGGTTTATCAGACAGAAATTGTGACGGCGATAGTACCTATTAACAATCACTCAATCAACCCTTAATTCGTCACAAACATTCCTACAATTAAAGGGAACGAGAACAAAAATAAAAATCGCAAAAACTCCAATTTTGTCTAATGGATAATTAGAAACTGACTGTAATTTCCCAGATGGCATACGATTATTAGCATAAATGAAGGGATACAGACACCTTATCGTTATCAATTAAACTGACAACCATCCATTTGCATTAATTATATTTCGTGAATAAAAGATATGTAACTGTCTAAACACATCAAAGTATAATGACTAATACTCTTATCAATCCATATTATCAGAGATTCAATTAAAATTGATACACCATTATTATAATTGAATACATTTCTAAAGCACTAACAATAAGAGACCATAATGTCATTCTCACTGGGACGTTCTGTATATTTTTATTTAATAACAATATCGTATAACTGCCTTATAAAAGAAAACATATTATTACGAATTACAAGTCATAATTGCATGATTCCAAGTATTAACAAAGAAAACTGATAAGAATACAAAACTGTACAAGAAGTAGGTACCATGGATTTCACAAAAAAGTGACCGACTCTTGAAAATGAATATTTGATTTGTGTAAGTCAGGCTGTTTCTTTAGTGAGAGTAAAAAGGTGGACAGGTAGAAAGTGTCAAAACGACTTTTCACTATACTAAAAATTTGTAAAAAGTATTTTTATATTGAGGTAAATACTCAAAATGACACCAGTAACCCCACCCTAAGTTTTGATTGAATATCTTTCTTTTCGCATTGTTACGACCGTCCTCAAAAGCCTGTCGCACAAAAACTGGTCACTTTCTTGTGAAATCGATGGTACCTATAAAAAAATAAAGGAAAACAAATAAAACAGTTAAAGGGTCGATCAAACTTCCATTAACTCCATGTTAATTATACTTTCATGTTTTGTTAATATTTACCTCTACTTATTAACAATCATTAATCTCTTAGTTAAAATATAAATAATTAAAATTAATTGAAATATTCGTAATATTATTTTTATGTTGTTTTTGTATACTATAAAACTTTTTTATACTGGTACTTAATCGCTAATTAACCACACAAATCGTCTTTATCGAAAGATCAGTCTCGTAAAATTTTCTTTAAAATTAGGAAACGACTTAATCGACTCTATAACGTATGCCAAAATAGCGGGTCCAATTCCATTAATTGCAAATTTTAATCGTACCAACATGCAGATGTGCATATAAATGATTTAATGTCTGCCAATTTTTCAACAAAAATTATAATGACACCTTACCTCATCAAATGACAGATAAAAGACAAATGTGGCATCGAGTCATAATAATATATAATAATAATATTGATAACAATTATGATATTAATGATAATGATACTGTTATTATTAAATAGGGATACATAAACGCAAAAAAAATGGTTTATTATACAAGGAAATTTGAAAAATTTGCAACATAAATGGTAGAAGTAATCTTGATCATTATCAATATTTGATGACTCGTTGTTACTCGTTTTACTTACATAAAATATATACCTACCTTTTTTACATTATCTACATATTGTATTAATATTTATAGAGACATTTGGGTGATAATCCACTAAGATAAATTTTTATACGGCTGTCTATAATTAAAGTCACTCATATCTACTTATAATGAATGACACGAATCACTAATTACAGATTTATTAAAGGATACAGTTGGCTTATTATTCACGTTTAATATGTATGCAAAATTAATAAATTTTAGACAGTTGAAATTTTGCAACCAAATTATAGGTACAATGAACTAGATATGTTGAAAATCCTAATAAAAATACCTTCTGGTTTGCGAACTACTCAGTAATTTGCTACTTTAACTTCAATAGTGTTAAGAGAATACTAATAAATGGTATAAAATTAATGATTCACTTTCAACACGGAGGATTAATGAGTGTAATTAATGAACTTTTGACGGTCGAAATTTCACAATGTTTAACACGACTAACCGAAGTACTAAAGTACCGTTTAGTTTAAGTGCTACTCAGTAGTTTTGTAAGCTGTCATTGGTTATACATTGTAAGCAGGGCCGCCGGGTGCATATTAGCCGCCTTTGTGCAAAGCTTAAAAAACCGCCCCCCTTCCATGAAATCGATGAAATTAATTAAAAAGTAAACATTTTTAAGATTATTTATTAGAACAATAACTAAAGGATAACATGAAACAAAACATAGTAAACTACATGTAAAAATAAAGTACTCTTGATTAATCATATAAGTTGGTCCAAAAAAAAAATGATCATGTATGTACAGTTATTACACATACACAAAGAATATACCTAATGTTTCAAAAATATGTCACAATGACAAACTTTCTATTGGCATTATGTGTCAAGTCCCTTACAAAATTCGCACTCTACGTGCTTTTAATGCTACGCAATTCTTAATTAATGCTGATAAAAATATTTTGCTTCAAAGTATTTTAAAGTATAGTAGTCCCATTCACCAAATTGAAAATACTAAATGACAGAAAAGTTACTAAAAAGAACATATTTTAGCACAAAAATCAAGTATGTCAGAAGTGTAAATTATTTCTTTGAATAAAACCATTTATTTTAATCTAAAATCATCACAAAACAAAAAGAAACACAGTTCAAACAATTTATAAATTCCAAATGTTGAAGAAAAAAATGCAAAAGCACACGAATAAAAATAACAATAATCAAAATTGAAATTTTCGGTTAGAAATTATTGTAAACAATAGCAAGAAATCTGGTAATACAGGCTTACCAGTCTATTTTTTTGAAGGGCGCGCAGTTCAAAATTTTCAATTTGGTCAGTAATACTACTTTATCTATTACTTCTTTACAGGGCCGTCATGAGAATAAGTACCGCCCTCAGGCAAACATTTTTATGCTGCCCCTTTCTCTCGAGCTGCTACCAAAAAAATTTAGAGGCAAATTTTCTGATATTTACAAAAATTTTAATTCGAGTTTTTCATGTAGGTATAATATTCTAATTGATTCAATACTAAATCTCAAATATTTATCTTGAAGGAATCTGTGAGTAGTGAGTACGGGCCATTGTATGTGCTTATATTTTCTGTTGTATTAAATTTCTATTTGTCGGTCTATCTTTTAGCGTACGAATGAGTTACATATGTATTTTTTATCTAATCGCTAATAGTATTATATTCCATTTTCACTACTTATTTGCCTTCTTTTTTTAAACGTATACAAAATGATATTATGTAGAGGATTGTAATTTTGCCGCCCCTGTGATGTGTAATCTGGCATTGCCTGAGTTGGCTAACCGCTAGCAACAGCCTTGCTTGTTTAGTCTAATCACTAGACTCTAGTGTCTAAGACTAAATGTTTATTTCTAATTCTAAGCTTAATTGGTTTTCAATAATTGTGTCATACTAATTCTTTTTTTTTAATTTAATTTTATTGTTTTCTATGTTTTATATAATTTTGATCAGAATGCCGCCCCCTTGATAAGCCGCCCTTGTGCGGTGCACAACCTGCACACCTGCACGCGGCGGCCCTGATTGTAAGTTTCCAGCTAGGCTTGCTTGATTTTTCAGCTTAACGCTGTCTAACAGGCTTGTGCATTTGCCATAAATTTCTGTTTTTGAAAGATGCAAATTTTGGCCGCATTGGCGCCACTTACTACCTAACGAGAAAAAATAAATAGTATTTCCATCTCTATTTTTCTCATTCAGAAGTCTGTTTCTTATGGGATTATTTAAAAGTCACAGGCCTGATAGACAAAGTTTAAGTTGAGCTGAAAAATTAAGCAAGACTTAGGTTCCACAATTATGGATTGATCTACCTATCGCTTATTGTAGTAAAGTTAGTGGTATAAGTCTCATACAACACGGTTATAATTAATACGGTTTCATTTAACACGAAATCTGCATTACTTGCCTTAATGTGGATTTTGTCGTGTTAAATTAGTCCAATCAGATAATTCATTTATCGAATTTATAAAAAATTAATGATAATGAAAACAGAAAATCAAGCTATTTTATTAACATACAATGCAGTAAAAAATATTATTCATCGAATATTAATAATGGGCGTATTCCTATAAAATTGAAACTCATGTTAATACCTAGTTTAACACATTTTTAAAACTTCGATTTGCGAAGAAAAAAAATTAACAAATCCAAAAAAAAACACTAGCGTGCTATTATTGTTTTTATCCAATAAGTATGTGTTAATGTAAATAGTAGGTCAGAAAAATGCACGCATGTTTAATCCACATCTTTTTTTCCATTTTTTTTTTAAGAATGTACACTGGCGACCAAAAAAAGAGAGCGAGTCTTGAGCAAGAATGAGGTATCTCATATTTTTGCTCAGACTCTCTTGTGAGGGTAAGAAGGTGAGTTGATAGGAAGTGTTAAAATGAGTTTCCACTATACCAAATTTATAGAAAGTACTCTTCTATTTGGGTAAATACCCGAAATGGCACTAAATATCTTTCTCCCCAAATTCTCACCTGATAAGCTTCCCGTAGGTACATTGTGAAGTACCATGGATTTCACAAAAAAGTGGCCGACTTTTGAGCTAAATATCACCTTATTTCGTTCGTGTAAGTCAGGCTATATCTCTTGTGGGGGTAAGAAGGTGGGTTGGTAAGAGGTGTTAGAACGAGTTTTCGCCATACTGAATTTGTAGAAATTATTTTTCTATTCAGGTAAATACCCAAAAGTGATACCAGCAAGCCTAATTGAAAAATCCTGGAAATTCTGTTCTATTTTCACGACTGTCCTAAAAAGCCTGTTTTACACAGTCGCACAAAAAGTGGTCACTTTCTTGTGAAATCGGTGGTACATTGTGACATAGCCTGTTTTACATAGCCGCACAAGAAGTGGTCTCTTTTTTATGGCTACTATTGTAGATATCACTGTTTAAAATATACAGAATGTCCCACCTAACTGCAATAAGTGGATTGACGATCGAGACGACTCCCAATTGGGACATCCTCTGTATGGTTTTTTTTTTCTTGAAATATTATCACTGAATGACATCGATGCAAAGTGCATGTCTTGTTATCAAGTGATTATCAGAATTTAATTCCCGTTCAGGTATATGACGTTAAATAATATATTTCGTGCCATTTGTCAGACGGTTTTAATGTTTGTATATAATGTAGATTTTTTTTTGTTGTTGGTCTGTTATCATAAAAAATAGATCAAACTTCTTTGTGTCTTGAAATTAAAACTATAGATAGTACAATATATCAACTAATATGGAAACATGCACAATTGCATATTACAACTATGGAATAAAATAAATAAAAAATTATGTGTATATAGAAATATAAAAATACAAATATTTTATATGAAAAGTTACAATAAAAATATCCTTTTGATGTTAATAATAATAATAACAATAATAATAGTAATAATATTGTGATAATATTGATAAGGATGGTAGACGTTAGTGGATTGGCCACTTACCACACCACCATATTACCGATTTTTTATTTGGTGCAATTGCATTTACCCACTTTTGTGTAGGCGTTTACCAATTCAACAGCGATTGTGTCGACTGACACGCCTACCATTGGTCGATTGGTGACTCTCAATCATGTATAGATGTTTAAAACGCCCATTTCCATTATTGTCATTTATATAGTACAAAAATATAAAGTGGTACCACATTCAATAGACATCCACTATATCAACAATTTTCTTAATGATATCAATAATTCGGCTTAATTTTTTTGAGAATATGTAGTTTTATTAAAATAAGCTTAAAGAGGTAAGTAGTGAATGGTAGGCAACCGAAATAACAACAGGGTGAAAATTTGCCTAACAATAAACGGGGATAATCCATGGTAAAATTAAAATGAAAATAATGGAGATATTTATATAATTAGATATTTATTGCTAATTATAGCGATAGATTAAAATCATTTAATTGAACGATTATTTAATTATGGATACAAATATTAATTAAACAAGTCTGATTTCATAGCTAGAAATACTTTTTTTAATATTTTTTTCTAATACTTTTTTTTTATAAAAACATATCTAAATAGGACAGATTGCTTGACAAAATTATGTATTTATAGAGTCGAAATCGGTAACTTATTTGTGGCTGTACCCAAGCAAAAAATCCAGGACCGGCTTTAGCGAGTCTAACGCCCTGGGCGAGAGTTTTTTGGCTATTATCCAAGAAAGACAATGACGCCAGATCAAGTATTAAAAATAAAATCAAATAGTTCTTATGCCGCCCCTCATGTGCCTGGCGTCCTGGACGGTCGTCCAACTAGCCCCTCCTAAAGCCGCCCCTGAAAACAATTATCATTACCTCATTTTTTTCACTCACTTGATCAACTGTAATTACAGAAACATTTTAATGCTTTAAAGAAATTCTCATCTGCTTGAAAAGCAATTTCTTGAAAGAAAAAAATTATTAAATAGAAGTAGTAAATAAACCATTGCGCAGGTTACAGCGCAAGTAGCTTATTTTAGTCATCTTTAAAACTTTTTATAAAGTACCTACCTTGATAGTCCTTAAATTAATTAACTAAAGTTTTTTTTTATTAATGTGGACAGTTCTTGGTTTATGACTATTTAACTTTCTTCAGATTCTTCAGATACGCTTATTTATATGGAAGGATATTTGAGTAACTGTCATCTAAGTAGTATATCTGGTAGATACATCTTTAGAATAAAACAAAAACAAAAAAAAAATGAAAACGAAACTTATTATACGTAATATTTTATGGCATCAACTGATTCAAAAAGATTGGTTTTCGCAAAAAATATATTACAGAAAATGTATATCTTGACGCAATTGGATATCAGCAATAATTCGCCATAATGTCTATCATAATTTTAATAAAAACGACAATTTTATGTTCTTGTAATATCCACATAGTGTGTGGTGGTGGTTGTAGTAGATTTCTCTAAAAACGGATTGTCTAACAATCTTGTTGACTAGTTTAGTTATAACATGTTCAAATAGAAGATGACAGAAAATGTTTAGATAAGATAAATAAGGAGCAGATTTATAGTGATTGATTGTGTATTGTGTAACTATCTAACACTATTTTATTCAGTCGACAAGACTCAACTCCGCTCTATAGTTATCTACATAAAGTGATATTCAAGACTGATTATAAGGTTACATAGGTGACTAATCAAAAACAATTATTCTGTTTCTAGTTTCTATAGTTCATACCAAGATTCGTGTAACGTTGTATTTTTATAACACGATTAAAAAATTGTATCACTACCCTCATATAACACCAAGATAATAATTTTGCATTAAGGGGTAATTTGTGGAATTTTCAAGTTAGTTAGCCTGATGATAACCATTCTGGGTTTCTTTTTAACCAAAGCAAGGAGCTACACTGCCTGTAGCAAGTGATGACGTCACCGCCTTATACTACAATCAAAGTTAGCGCGACACTCTAGCCGGTGTTGTGCATTCTACTACCTAACCAATTCCTTATACCTATAGTGACTATATAATCAACCGCTCGTAGCTTCAACATGACGTCGGTAAGATACAACAAAAACTCAGGTGGTCGATTGCAGTCAATTCCAAGTCCTCTACTGGTGGGAGCATAGAAAGGAGCATAGAACAAAGAAGACATTATCAAATCGTTTTACGTCTTGCTTTAATATCGATAGTGTTATATTTGGATACTTGTCACGTATTTCTAAAGTTACAGAATTCTATCCTATAAAGAGATGAAATTATGCAAAATTTTATAGCAACGGCAGAAAATTAGGAGAAAAAAATTAGCTAATTTAACTCTACAAATATGCTTGAAAATTCTGCTAGATCTAAAATCTAGTGAATCTCTATCATCTAGTTTTTGAGCCACTAAAAAGTATTCAAACATTCCAGAGATATTTGGAAAAAACTGATTTTGCAGGGGTAACTTAAACCTCCCATATCTCCCGTAAACATCCCTTAGAATATAATCAACTTCCTATATATCAAAAAATCATCAAAGCCTTTTTAAACAGGTAAAGGAACAAAGCAGCTTCGGTCCATCCCCAATACCAAGAATGGTGGACGAACGGTTCAATCTATACAAAACAGGCCAAAATTCGCACCAAGAGTCGTTAAAATTCTTTCGCACTTGGCTGTACTCAACTAAGCTGGCGAACGCGCCTAAAAAAAAACGAATCGGTGATCTTTAAAATGCACAGAAGGCTGAAGAGAAAGAACCCGACCTTCGTACCACAAAAGTCAATTGAATATCTGGGTATATGGTTAGACCAAACGCTTATCTTCGGAGAGCATGTCCAGAGTATCTGCAACAAGGCAGATAAGACTCCAAACGCACTTATAAAGTGCGCACGAGGACCATCAGAGTCTTCTGCAGTGTATAGTAACATGCATCATCCTCTATGGAGCCGACATCTGAAACAACGTGTTACTAAATAAAAAATATAATATACTACTGGGTAGAATGCAGCATAAAGTTGCTCTACGAATAGGAGGACTTTACCACGCGGTACTAAAAGAGGCTGCACACAACGTCGGAAATATCGAAAAATGGTTAAATCGTAAGCATGAAAAGTTGAAAAATTACCTAGCACAAGTCCTATCGGAGCATTAGTCATTTGATAGATATCTAAAGAGAACTGCAAGAGAAAAAACGGGACGTCTAGTAGAAAGCAAGAACTGAGACGGCAGACTGAAAGAAAAATTGAAGCAAAAATTACGAGTCGAAATATGATAGATCTAATGTTGGAGATTCTCAATACCTAATGAGGAAAAATAATACTCCAGATACCTACTCTGGTGAAATGCTATAAGCGATCCTGGGTAGAAAAAGGCTACTAGGAGGAATTCTAGTTAGTAGACCCTGGATATAGTTTCGGGGGAACTCCTACATTCCCAAGGAGCACTGAGCTGTCTGTAGTGCGTAATGTATATCCCCTCCACCCGAAAAGAAGCTTAACCACCCGTTGTGGACGCACTTAGTGGCGATCAAAAAAAGAGACCACCTTCTTGTAAAAACACCTTCTGTGTAAAGCAGGCTTATGAGGGCGCTCATTACAATGTAACAGTTCAGAATTTGGAAAGAAGAGGGTGGGGTTACTGATGCCATTTTGAGTATTTACCTGAAAGATAATTTCTACAAATTTGATGTGATTGAAACTGGTTGCAATACCTCTTACTTATCCACCTTCTTACCCTCATGCGACAAACAACCTGGCTCACACTAACGAAAATCTGTGAAATTCTCGCTCAAGATTTGCTCTCTTTTTTTTGATCACCAGTGTACTTGATTATTTCACGGTCCTAGATTAAGTCAGGTTAGTTGGCGCAGTTCTGCTCCAGCCGTATTTAGAAGTACCTAATGATGCTCTAAATTTATTGATATGTTTTATGAATGTTAAATATTGGGTCATAATACTCTTTCATGTTCCTTTAAAAGTCATTGATTAGGAAAACAAAATTACAACAAAAATCAACTATTTTTCATAGAAATACGTAACTTTAATGTAATGCTAATAGTTATGACATGTTATAATTATATTCTTTATTATGTCAATACAATTATCTTAATTTCCAATAATAACTATTTATTTCAAATTGCAAAATGACGTTACAACAACAATTTCTAGATCAATTATTCTAAAAAGAAAACTAAAAATTAATTAAATTTTCACATCACAAAATCAATCATAAATTTCATTTATATCTATAATTTATAGAAAGTCAAAAATTATATTTAATAACCTTTCCCCTTATTGTATAGTTATTTTGATGTAAAAATTACAGGCTGTCTTATCAATCTAACAATAATTAACACTTAATTATCAAACATTCAGTAATAAATGTAAATTTAATTATAAAAGTGAAATTCGTATGAAAATTCTTATGAAAGAAGCTAAATGATTCACAACATTTTAGGTTTTTTTTATTCAATTTCGGCATATTTCTCACAAAAGGCAATAGAAAACAAGCATTGATAGATGAATATATACGTTTTGTCTATTATTTTCTATTTTGCCGCCCTATTATTCTATATGACACAGTTATTTAAACGGTCATTTATATTACGATTGTCTCACGGCAATTAGTTAATATTTCTACTAGTGTAGGATGATTTTTTATAATTTTTGTTATTGTTATTATTATTATTGTTGTGCTTCTGAGGTAGCCTGTTATTGTAATTATATTTTAAAAATAATACAATTTATTTTGTATACCTTTACTTAAATAGTTTTCTAGTTATTTGTAATTTTGTTAAAATTGTATACAAGATTGGTTTCTTCAACGTTATTTATTCTATCTTTAAACATTTATATACAAGAAGAGTTGTATAGAAGAAGTTGGTAGGTAATATCTTAATCACAACATACGACTTGTTCGTTGTTGATTTATGGTAATGTTTGCGACGAGGGCGAATAACTTTAAACGTTGGATATAATGCGTTTAATTTCTTGGTATTGTAGCTGTGATATGGCGAGTACATTAATTAATAACCACTGTTAAAAATAAGGACCTGGAAGTATATGTAGAGATACATATTGTTTGTAGTAGTAGTAGTAATAGGTATACTTCTTTTTTTTTTATTAAAACATGTATGTGTTAGTAAGGATGGTGGATGAATTTGGAGACCACCTGGTGTGGGGGTTGCCGTAGGGGGCAACTGCAATCCACTATGTTGTATTATATCACCTTTTACAGCTCCCAGCTTCAGCGCCACAGACCAATAAACAATTGACTTGAAAGCTATAAATATCGTAATAAATTTCAACTCTAATTCATACTAGTGCACCAATATCAATTTTACATAAAATATATATGCATATGTAGAACTTTCATAAGTATAAGTATATGAAGTGCAAGCTCACCTCATAAAACTCTAATATTAAATAGAACACTTCTAGTTTAATTTGTTTGTTAACTTTACCAGACGATTTGCTGTATTAGGCAAAATCTCTACCTTGAATCGGTGTTTTTGATTACCCAGATTGAGCTATTCCTAGAGACTAGTCTCAGGCCAAAAAATTGGGTAAATACAGTCGAACTGCGACAACTATAATCCGTTACCTCAAACAGAGAGTATAACTGCGCCAACTGTAGGAGTATCTGCGTAGTCCTTAGCGAGACTATTTTACCAGAGCTGTCTTTAGCCCGCAAAGGACCCTATACATATACTTACTATTTTCATGTTTTAGAATTCGCAAAATAATTGGACAACATAAAAATGAGAATATTTATTAATAAATTAAAATATATAATTAAGTATAGCGATTAGAAAAATAAAATAAAATTCCATACGTTCAATCTTATGTGTCTTATATCTTCAATCTTTGGTGTCCCCGAAAAAGTTTTCAATGTTTCATCAATACCAGCAGAAAATATGGGATAGAATCATTACAGAATCATCTCTCTCCTTTCCGCAGTCATTTTCTCACATGTGTTAGAAAGAGGTCAAGCAAATTAAGGCGGGATATTGTTCCACCTCCTAATACTCATTTAACTCCATTGAACAGACGGAGAAAGATGTCTTCTGTTTCTCTTCTAGTTTAGTTGATGAGAAAAGGATAGCAAGTGGAAATATTTCGGTTTCCATAAGTTAGATAAGATAAATAAATACATGAGATGGAATGATGAAAGCGGGAGATGGATAATACACTTTGCTAAATGTTTCTATCCAATTCCGCAGAGCTGTATACGTAAAATGGAGAGCTGGGTATATGCACGAACTTCACAAAAAAAGCAATTCCATACAGTTGTTAAATGTAAAACTCTAGTTATCGCCTTAAAAAGCTTTGAAACTTAGGGCTTTTAAAACCTTTAGTCCAGCATTGCCAAGAACTGTTTGTAAACTTGATATGCTGCATAGGATCGGTGACCATCGCTAATAGTATGCTTATAGTAATTAATAAGTACAGCCCTTTACAGTAGATGCACTTGGCACAGTTATGCAATGGGTTGTACTTGACCTTTTCACTTCAATAGATTAAATCAGGTAAGTTGGCTCAGTACTGCCCCGTCCAAAAAAATTCCTATCTGTCTAACTACTATTAAACCCTACTGTGAAGAAGAACGTTATAAATGTGAGTAAAATTTTTACTGAACCTGTTAGCAGTAGGGCTTCAAGCCGGAACTCAACCGAAAATCGAAACTTTGGCCGAAAAGAAATCCAGAGGTGAACCAAAAACAAAAACCGTGTTTTTTTTGGTTCAGCATATAACTTAATATGTTTTTTTTTATCTTGCCTTGTTCCGTAACAGAGTCATCAATAGGTACTTCAGGGTACTTAACATAAGCTCGCAAGTAAGCTACTCGAAGAGAAAACTCCCGATTTCGATGTTTTTTGGTATACTACAACAAAGTTCATTCTATTTTAAGGAATGCGTATTTTGTCGTTCGTGCCGTACTTAAGTTTAAGGGAGATATTGGAGGTTAAAGTTTTATTTAATCGAACCAGAACAAGAAAAAATAATGATTCAAAGCCCTGATTAGAACATGATTTTAATTGCGTAATTCAATGTTTCTTCTGTTTATTTAGAGTCGTTAAATAATTTTCAAAAAATGCTTCTATTCCACAAATCAAAAAACATCTGTTATCCAGTAGTGAAGACAATTAACCGATAAAAAGTTTCTAAGGTTGAAAATCTGGATAAAATCAGATAGAAGATCCAAATTTTTTTATGATTTTCTTATTTGTCACAAATTTGCCTTTTATTAAATTGTGTTTTAATCGAAATTGATAGAAAAAAATGTGTTTTATTGAGCAAATACGCCCTATTTGCCAACACAGTTTTATCATTATTACAACAGTACTTACCATGCTCAGAAAAGTGATAATAAGTCAAACTGAATAAACGTTTAGAATGCGTTATTGAAGGATTGTCGGATTGAAATTTCTAGGTATGTAAAGAAAATGCCCAAATTCGGGTTTTATGCTTCCAACAAGCTAAGCTTCTTTTAGGCTACCTATCTGTTAGAAAATCAATCAATAAATTATGCTGTACCAAAAATATATTTTAGCCCGATTGTAAATCCAACTAGTCGGAGAATCAGCATATTTTTGCCATTACAGCGGTAGCATGTTTGGGAAAGCTATAAGATAGACCAAATAAACGTTTGAAATACCTAATTTAACTCATTATCGTAATCAAATTGTGATAGATAACCGTGAAAAAAATCGCCAAAATTCAGCTTTCATGCCTTCACTATGCTCAGCTTCTTTTCGATTTCTTACTTGTTAGAAGATCAACCAAAAATTGGGCCGTGCCGAAAATATGTTTTAGCCAGTTTGGAAATCCATCTAGTCGGAGAATCAGCATATTTTTGCCATTACAGCGGTAGCATGATCAGGAAAACGATAATATAAACCAAATAAACGTTTGAAATGCCTGATTTAACCCATTATCGTAATCAAATTGTGATAGATAACCGTGAAAAAACTCGCCTAAATTCAGCTTTCATGCCCTCACCATGTTCAGCTTCTTTTAGATTTCTTACTTGTTAGAAGATCAACCAAAAATTTTGCTGTACCAAAAATATGTTTTAGCTAGATTGGAAATCCATCTAGTCGGAGAATTAGCATATTTTTGCCATTACAGCGGTAGCATGCTCAGGAAAACGACAAGATAGACCAAATAAACGTTTGAAATGCCTAATTTAACTCATTATTGTAATCAAATTGTGATAGATAACCGTAAAAAACTCGCCTAAATTCAGCTTTTATGCCTTCACCATGTTCAGCTTCTTTTAGATTACTTACTTGTTAGAAGATCAACCAAAAATTTTGCTATGTGCCAAAAATATGTTTTAGCCACTTTGGAAATCCATCTAGTCGGAGAATTATTGTGTTTTTAGTAAAATTACAAGAACTATTAACACAGATTTACAAAGTATCCATTTTGAAATCATTACATTTAAAATAAATCATTCTTTTACATCTTTCTCAACTTTTAAAATATTGTAACAGTCGACTGCCTACCGTCATTAATCTGCAGTTAACAACATTGAATCCTTGTAAGAAGCAATGTATTTTCAAGCAGAAAAACAAAAAATTGACATACATAAAAAACAGAGTTTTTATTAAAAAAAAAACAAACCGACAAGACAACGAAAAAAATTCAACAACATTAAACAAACGTGTATAAAAGGTTCACACTACTGAGCCGTTTGTTTATGACCAGTTTCAACAAATTATTGAGACTGGTCGGCGGGAATCATAGATATGGACCACATGCTGTATTGATTTACATTGGGCACAAGGTAACGATCGATGATGATCAATTCTATATTCAAATTCAAATTCCATACTGATAAATATTTTTAAAATTAAATTTCTTTAATTAAATAAATACTTTCATCGAAACTAAACTAAACCACTCTCTATAGTTAATTTTATTATTATTACAAAAAGAAAACAACTGAATACTTATTGTACATGGATCAATGATGATGATAATAATAAATAATACACAGGGGGAGTTCATCGAAGACTGTAGCTTTGTAAACAGGACTTTCCATTCATGTAGATCATAAACATATTGGGGATCGTTTGTGTTCTCACATTTATAATTGAGAAACGACTACAAGTTGTAAAGTTTATTGTAAGGCTTCTGCCGACCACATATATACATATACAGTATACTTCATAATAATACGAACATAGGAGAAACTTTGGCCACGCCTATTTAAACTACTTACATATTAGTTAGAATGAGACAGAGATCTATGGGTGTTTTAGATGAAAAAATATGGTGGTATAATTTCCGCCCTCCCTTAGTGCTTTGACCAAACAAAACAATTTCTTTCGTACGAAAGAGCCTTGAAAACTTTTAATTTTAACAGATAAGAATAAACAGATGGTCAAAGGAATTTGACATCTCATTCTATTATTCATGGAACATCTGTTTAAACAAAGAAGGGACTATCCTCAGGACATTATTCTTTCACACAACAATCTTCATTCGATTAATTGGTAATTATAGCATTAATTCGAGTAAGTCAATCAACTAAAACAAACATGAAATAAGTTGAACTAAATTGATGTATTAAAAAAAAGTTTCTAATTGAATTATTAAGTTAGACAAATAAAGGAATATTTAATGTTGACAAATTGTTACTAATCAATAAGAGTAATGAGTAACATGATTTTCATTAGAATGGATTAGATAATTTTTCAAGCATTTTTATTTTCAAATCTCTTTTCTCTGTTTACAATGCGTTCTCATAAAGGCACAATAAATCAGCTAAATTTATCGATAGAAGAATTATTTATTAATTTTACAAATACAATAGGTAAATTAATTAATTGAAACAAAGAAAAAAAATGACAAAAAGTAATAATGATATACAAATGTTCATCTAATATTTACAAACAATAATGAAATTATAAGTTAAATAAATAAATAAATTATGAAAGAATTGTTTTTAATCATAGCCAATATTGTCTTTAACAAATACTTCCATTTTAATTAAATAATAACGGTAGATAACAAGGGTACAACAGAAACAGCACTTGGTATTTACCTGGAGACAGGATGAGAACAAACTACATTTTGACAATAGGGTAGTTTTACAACACTTTCAACAAAATATTCAATAGGTAAGAGTAATATGAGGCATTTAAAGGGTAATATAATTGGAAATTGGCAATTTATAAATGTGGAATTTGTTGTGTGAAAGAATAATGTCCTGAGGATAGTCCGTTCTTTGTTTAAACAGATGTTCCATGAATAATAGAATGAGATGTCAAATTCCTTTGACCATCTGTTTATTCTTATCTGTTAAAATTAAAAGTTTCCAAGGCTCTTTCGTACGAAAGAAATTGTTTTGTTTGGTCAAAGCACTAAGGGAGGGCGGAAATTATACCACCATATTTTTTCATCTAAAACACCCATAGATCTCTGTCTCATTCTAACTAATATGTAAGTAGTTTAAATAGGCGTGGCCAAAGTTTCTCCTATGTTCGTATTGTTATGAAGTGTACTGTATACAAAGTTTTTTAATATGAAGCATATAAATAGACCTAACATTCCATCAATATTCGATAATAATTTATTGATTCTATTTAATCTATTATAATATATCATCGATTTTATTGTTAAACTTTTATTATTTATACAACACAAATTAATATATTTATCCTTATTAGTATAGTATAGTTTTCTTATTAATAGCAGTAGTCGTTTGCGAATATAACGACGGTTCCTTATTAATTTATATCATAATTAAAAATCATCTCGATTCGAGATTAAATTCGTTTATGGATATCGAAATTGATTCGTTCTTTGATTGCTTTAATCTGCTTATCTTTCAAAAAGAAAATAGACTAAAAACAAATTAATCAATTTTAATTAGTTGCATTTTAATTTATTCCCACTAATCACTGATAGTTTATCATCTATTTAAATTGTATTTCCAGTTCAATTTTATGGAAGTTGAACAGTACGAAAGAAGAGTTTTTTGTTGTTTTAAATAGGGATCTGTTTAGCATTAAATTCGAATTATTGTCACGTTCTGAATACATAAATTACCGTCGCAAATATAACAGTTTTTATCATATAAATATTTATGTTACATATCGTATATCTGTAAGTAAAATTGTGTCTACAAGACGATACTTAAAATCGACATTTCATAATGTTTGTGACATTTATAAGGAGTACAATTTGTTGATTTGTTTGAATTTTCATATTCTATCAGAAATCCATAATAAGTGAAATTTTTGGTGGATGCGCCACACTGGCTCGCTTTACACAAATATCCAATAAAATCGTAATAACTAAAGGATGAGATGTATAAAATACATCATAACTACGGATCGATTTTACCAAAGCCTGTTCAATTTTAATGAACAAATAAGAAACGATTTTTATAATTCTAGTAACGATTCTTTCTATGTTAAAATCAACAGAAGTTGGTAAAATCGAATTCTAACTTTATGTAACTGATAAGAATACAATTGGTAGAATTTGACATGAAGATTTGGTACTAGATGTGTACCTAAATATCCAATTATTAAAGCTTTTTGTCCAGATTGATGAAAAATAATCGTAGCTACAAAATTAACAAGTAGAACTGTAAATCGTCGATTGTTGAACTTGATCGCTTATTTTTAAAGATCTGTTATTGATGTTCCTCAAACAGAGTAAACGAGAATTATAAGATAACCAGAATTTACGAACTCTTATTTATAAACAATAGATACAGTTTATGTCAGAATTACAAGTATTTATGATAATATTACATATTATGATTTAATAATATGTAGCGGAAAAGAATTGATTATAGTAAAAATACTATTGTTGTCTTTAACAATAAAATTGTTATAGAATATACTAAACCTTGAATATTTTATTTATTATTATTATTATTATTATTCACGTTATGAAAATAACAATTTTTGGTTTGATTTCACCAACGTCCGTTAAATTTTAACGAACAAATAAGTAAAAGAAACGATATTTATAATCATAGCAAGGTTTATTTTTAACTATTCATTATTCTTAACTGAAGTTGTTGAAATCGTCCCTTAATCAAATATATCTAACAATCTTTTTGATATCTTATAAATTATTGATAAAATCGACGATTAGTAACCGCATTATAAAGACTGGTGTCAAAATGTTATAATTTATGACATTTATAATAAATAGCGACATAACGTCTATTAAATTGCACGAAATCCGCTAACGTGTATTTAAATAAATGATAAGTGTTCATTTAAGTTATTTTAATAAGCAATCAATCAATCAAATCGAAATCATTGTAATGAAGAAACTAAACTGGATTATTTTAACTACCACTATAGTTGTGTTAAACAAAAAAAAATCCAGTTTTTATTAATTGAAGTGAATTTATTAAAAATAATAAACAAGTACCAGGTGTACGTTGTTTTCTGATATTAATTGATCAAGATTCATTTTAACAGATACGATGTCTTAAGAAAAACTTTGATAAATATTAACAAGAAGAAGCTTTAAATTATACCAGTGTATTTAAAAAAAAAATTGACCACATAGAATTTGGCAAATTTTAATTAGGTAAACACCTGTTTGTTGTTAATATATTTTTCTTCATTATTATAAATAAAAAAATTTTTTATTCAATTGTTAATTATTGTTCATTGTATTGGAATTCAATGAAGTTACTAATTAAAATAATTGTTTGTTTAAAATATAATTGTTTTTATTTATTTAATTGTTGTTTATTTAACGTACGTAAATTTGTAGCCTTTGGGTGCTACTTGTATCCTTAAAAGCACCTTTCATTACTCACATAAATAAACAAGAAATTAATAAAACAGAATTGAATAGGTATTTATTAAAACTACAGTACGTCCCCTGTTGCTAATGAGCCAAAATAGTTTGCCAATAATTTGGACGACTCAGTTAAATGGTACAGAAGCTGTCAAAAAACGAGTTTTGAGCGAGCATATCACATATTTTCGTTCATGTGAGTCAGGCTGTTTCTTTCATGAGGGTAAAAAATTGTGTCGGTAGAAAATGCTAGAATGAGCTTGCACTATACCAAATTTGAAGAAAATATGTTGTCGTTTCGGGTAAATATCCAAAATGGCACCAGTAACCCAATTCCCTTCTACTGATTGATTATCTTTCGTCTCAAATCCTAGCCTGTTGAAATTCTGGTATAGAGAGGAGCACATAAACGAGACCACTTTTTGTTGTGTGAAACTGGTTTGAAGGCGGTTATAACAAGAAGCATCTTAAAATTTAAGGGTCTCTTGAGTAACGTTTTACACTCCGTTTATGTGCAAATTGTTTTCAGAGCAATTTCTTTGATATAATCGTTGTTAATAAAATAATAGTTTGAAACGTTTTCAATATTGTTCAATTTTTAAATTGTGAACATTGAAATTCAATTTTCCGAACGCTTTCAAAAAAAAGATCGTCTGGTACTCTCATCTTTTGAGAGAAAATTTTTATACAATTATCAAAGCTTTTCTGCTCAAATACAATTTTCTGTTACGTTCATCCAGAGTTGGACTGGCTTTGACTAATATGAGAGTTTGTGTTTTACAAAATTCAATCCCACTCAAAAACCGAGCCGACATAATGGTTGTGCCAATTTTTGAAATTTGAAGCCATTTTTTACTAAATATTCAGTTATTCTCGAATTTTATAAATGAATTGTGCAGACGAGACGATTTTGACGCTTCTAATTGCTTCTAGACGATACTTTTTGGGTTAAAGTACAAGTTTTGAGACACTTTCGACTTGAATTTATCAGCTATCAACTTGCAGTCAATTATCTTGCTCTTAAGTAATCAAAAGAAAAACCATGTAAGCAAATTATTAAATTTTTAGTTTAGATCTTGAGACCTTTTCATTATAAAAAATTGCTATTTAACTGTAAAAAGAAGACGATTTATAAATTTTTCCTTCTGTTTTTGAGCTAAACTCTCGACATTTAACTTGGGCTTACAAAAAAAAAATCGTGATTTTTATTGAATCTTATGATGAAATGAAAAAAAAATCTATTAGGACACTTTCAATCGATTTTTCATTTGAATTACCACTTTTATCTTAAGATTTTTAGATACTTTCCTCCCAAAACAGTATTTGTGGCACATTTTGTTATCTAATATTCAAAAGTAATCAATTTTAATGGATTTTTGAATTGAACTTCTTAGTTTTAGTCACTATTTGAAAACATTTTCATTCTAAATTATCAATCTTAAATGAATTTTGTTCTTGAGACTAAAAACCCAAAATTGAGACTATTTTAGCCTGTTTTTGTAGTTCTAAGTTATCAGTTTTTATAGTGAATTTAATACTAAGATATGAAAAAGAAGAAACTTTTAGCCCCAGTTTTCCTTCCTCTACGTAAGCTCGCCTTATTGTTAGTAAAACCTTGGCTTATTTCGAACTAATAGCAGGCTTACACGCATTTGAGTCCACATACAGATCTAAACTTAAGTGTTATTGCGAAAAGTAGGAAAAAAACTTCAGTAAAAATAGGTAAATGAAAGTATTCATATATTAAGTACAGTCAAGTGCGCAAAAATTTTAACGGTGAGGATTGTATAGTGTAAGCCAGACTTTCGTTTGAAGGGAACAAACATACTATTGGGTATTGAGAGAAAGAAAGGGAGTATATCTATAGATGTACCTGAATAGAGAAAACACACTACACCCCCATAGCGACACAGATAATTTGCCACCCTACATTTATTTATGGTTCAATTTCAACAGGTACTATTCGCTAAAACAGGTAAAGCAACAAAATAGGTTCGGTTCATCCCTAGTACCTAACAATGGTAGAAGAACGGTTCAATCTATGTAAAACCGGCCAAAATTCTCACCAAGAGTCGTTAAAATTTTTACGCACTTGACTGTACATATGAGAGAAGGCCCTGCTTCATTATTTTGCACAGGGTGTCGCAAAATATAGCACCGGCCCTTGTTACAAATGATCGGTTTCGTCAATCCCAATTAATTTAATCATTTTACGAATGGGCCACAAGAATAACTCTCTCACTATCTGAAAAGTGGTGTTCCATCGGTCATACTAGTTTCAGTCCACCCCTGTCTTTATCATTCCCATTAAGATATGCATCAAATTCCAAATTTGACTTTTCTGTTTTGATCATCGATTCTCTAAAAATCTTTGAAATTTATCAGCAAACAGACAAAAAAAAGCTTCAACTAAATATTTTTGTAGTATGTGCATTTTTTTGTCGACAATCATGATTATTCACTAGGTGAGCAGAATTTTTTCCAAAATTGATATCACCCACTTTGGCCACCTGTATCTACTTTAGATAAAGCAACAAAAAAGTCAATTTGTAACAATTTAAAGATTGCAAAAATATCAATAACAAGGGCGGATTTTCATATTCCTACGTATTTTTTACCTTATTAACCCAGCATAGCTTATGCTATTAACTTATTATTATTATTAGAAAAGTAAACATAGTTTATGATTTCTCAACGATAGTAATAAATCAACAATCGTTGAACTAATTAGCTCGATTACGTTCTGCTTAATAATTTTCTTAATTTGTTTCGAAGAAAATTGGTTTATCTGCAAATCGAACTGTTTAAAACTTACGAAAAGATTTGTCATTGTTCGTTTGCTACTAGTTTTCTCATCAAAATAATCGATAAAAATCTAAAACACATTGTTTCAAGTAGATCCTTGAAAATTTGCTGTAATTATCAACTGTCTCAAGGTTGTTTTTTAGACTTTTTGTATCCTATTTTTTTTTATATATAAATGTGATGTTTTCTGTATGTAACCACACCGGATGTGGCTAGTGACTATTTTTTTTTCCTGTTTATAATAAATTTAATTGTCCATTCGAACAGGTATCCTCTATAGGTATCTCCTATCCCTATCTATCTCTACCTGTATGTGTTGTATTCACATAGGAATTGTCCACATATAGGTATAGATAGATTGAGGAACAACTCCAAAATGGCTTCCCAACGTATTTTCTATATAATAAGAATAATTTTCAAATATGGTAGAGCTATTATTATGTTATACGGTCTCATGATTGGCGGTTTGGAGAATAATGGAGAAATTGTACCTCCTACTTCAAATGACGTCACTCATTCTGTACACAACAAATACATTATATACATGTATTATACATACAAACCATGTGTTTGAAGAAGTATGTGTGATAACGATAAGTATAAGTATATAATTTAATATTTTTCACATTGTTTGAACTTTAACAAGTCGAAATTTTCATCGACGGTTATCTACGTGAAGGTTGTCCTTTAATAACAAAAAGAGGAAAAAAATTGATCGATTACTCTGTTTTTACGTAAATGCAAATGCAACAATTCTAATAAAAACAACCTTTTATTTATTATTCAATAGATAATGATGATGTTCAATTTTAATAACAATGATGATACTCTACTATTTTTCTTTGTAATAGAAGATGATAAAGAATTATCTAATAATAAGAATATATACATGATAAATAAACTTGAAAATTGTTAAAAAATTATCATACAATTAAATTTTGAAATATTCGCCTTTACCTATAAATTAGTTATTTATGAGAAAAGTGTTGAGAGTTGAAAGCAAAATTTTATTTTACGACTACGCAAAAATTTCCTATAATTATTTGTTAAAAGTGTTAAAATGATAAAAATTTAACTTGTAATCCGCATTCAAGGTTTTTCTCACAAGTGACTTGAAATTTAGAAAAATTCCCTTGGCGATTTAGTGAAAAACTAAAATTTTTAGAAATGATTAAGGCGAAATATTCGTTCATTGTAGCTGCTTTAAAAGATGCACGGGCGAATTTTTAGACTTCGTAAACAAATTAAGTACCGAGAATATTTCGTATATGTTTATGGGGATCTTAATTTATTTTTTAAAGTTTTTGGCTAAGCATTAAGTTGTCGAAATTTCTAACCAATCTCGTTGAATTTGTTTTAAGTAGAAGTTTGAAAATGAAGCTTACACTTACTTTCTTTCTGTATCAAAAGAAAAAAGGTGCATTAATCCTCAAAACTATCTGGAAGATTGCTTGAGAATAGTCCCTATTTTCGCAAGAATTCATGATTTTAATTTAACAAGTTGTACCTCACCTATTTTCTTCAACAAAAACACTATTTAGGGTGAAATGAGACTACAAAATTAGCCTCATGGTTAGACGCAACTCGTTATTTCATATTTGTTGTTTATTCTTTATAACTTTGGAAATTTTCAGTTGTACCATTATTTTCACATAAATGTGACCGACTCTTGAACGAGAAATATCATGTTTTTCGGTTCGTGTAAATCAGGCTGTTTCTTTAGTGAGAGTAAGAAAATGATGTTAGAGTTTCCACCAAACCTAATTTATGGGAAATGATTTTTGATTCAGGTAAATATCCAAAATGGCACCAATAAACCCATCGCCTTCATTTGATTAAACATCTTTCTTCTCAAATCCTGAATTGAATTTCATTATAAATTGGAAATGAATCCGAAGCATGCTTTTTGCGTTTGGTTCAAGAGTTAAATTGTGCGCTTTTTATTAAATTTGATAAACAAGGATGTACATAAAAAAATATAAGGTGAAATAAACATGTAAGAATCAAATTCTAAATATAAAAAGACAAAATGTAAAATTAAGGGCGAGAACTGAATCTTTTCCGATTCTGTATCCGAAAAATTCCAATATTTAACAGTCGATTCTCTGATTTTGAGAAATTGAAGCATTGGAAAAAGCATTTAAAGGAGCATTTGAGGGCTGTTTCTGTTTTATTTACAGTACATTGTGAACTAACAAGAAGTCCCATGTAAATCCAGGTTTTTCACTAAATTTTTCCGGGCACATAAGCAAATTTTCCCGACGATAATTAGGTACATCGTAGTAAAGTCGATAAAATTGTCCACAAAACTGCGTTAATTTTGTTACAAAGTAATTAGTTTTAATGAGTGAAGAATTTTAGAATTTTCCACGATAATTTAATTTAATTTTCAAAAATTAAATTGCTAGAAGAATCGTGATAAATCTGCATGTGTAAACTTTTGATTGCCTATTCTCAAAACTATACAAAAAAACGTTCAGTGAAAATTTTAGATTTTTCTTACTTTTCGGTAAAACTAACAAGGTATTACCTACAGATTTGTAAAGGGGTAAGTTATGGGTAAAAATGTAGAAAAAAACATGCTCCAAAATTTTCTTTTTGGACAATGAATCGAAAATAATGTAGTCCCTACAATTATATTCGATTCTTTAATCGAAATTTGATAATCGTGAGTGAAATTTTTGGAAAATTATATTGTTCCTTCTATTTTTTAAAAAACTTGTCCAATGTTTAGGGAAACAAAGCATATATTTAGTCCAAATTTTCATCATTGCACCATATGATTTTGTACAGTTAAAGGTTTGATTTCTCTACTCTAAAGACATAAATTATTGTACTTTTTGTCACGATAATTCACTTCAAATTTCTAGGTGTGCACTTATTATTAAAGCTTTATAAAGCGAGATTTTTCGTTCATTTACCAACATTCCACAATGCGAAACCATAATCGTCTAACCCAACCAAAATATAATCAAAATTGAAAATAATACAAATTCTGAATAAGTATTTGGATTGTTGCTATAAAAAAACACATTTCTTATGCTTTGTCCAGGTGGAATCAATAACGGACTCAAAACACTAAGCTTGTTCTATTCCTTTAGAAAGCTACAACCAACTGAAACTCAAATTGCAAAGTGCAACTTGAATTTTTTTCGATATTCATAATTTTCGCCCACTATATTTGTGGACAAAATACTCGATTCGACGGGCAAAAATTATCAATTTCCAAGCATCGATATCTCGTTTGTTTCTTGAGATATTGTGAAAAGCAAACGTGAGTTGGATAGAGCAATTTAAGGTGCATGCCCTGAAGCGAACCTTAAAAGAAAAATGTGATAAAATTCGGAATGGCAGAAAAAACTCTTCGACCCTGTTTTTTCGCACAACATCACTGTTTGAATTTATTTTAAAATTTGCTTTAGTTATGGGAAAACTGACAAACGTATCGAAAAAATTCTTAAGTATCTGGAAAGCTCTTTAAATTCGCTTGATAATTATTGAAAATCAATAAAATTGACTGTTTTGCCATTTATGAAGGAAAACGTATGAAAAAAACAGGATCCAAGAATTTTCTCTGCCATTCAAAATTTCATCATGTTTTTATTTTTTAATGGAAAGCTTCAGAACATGCACCTTGAAATTCTTTATCTGAAGCATGATTACTTTTCACAAAATCTCAAAAAACAAGCGAGATATCGATGCTTGAAAATTGGCTATTTCCGAACTCCGAATCGAGTAATAAGTCAAAAGGTCTCTAAACGAGAAGAAATTTTAGAATTTCGTCACCGTGAAAATTTCCAATGATCGCAAAGCTTTCTTCTGGAATTGTATGTACCTACATTTCATCCCATTTACTCTCATTTATACAGCTCTAAACCTAAACAATGAGCTTAAATTGCGTTGCTATTATCAAAAAGCTTAATTTACCCACAGAAAAAATTTAAGATCGAATGTTAACTATTCTAATCTAGATCTTTCGATTGAGTTTTTACTGATCAGGAAAGCAATCTTCTTCTTATAGAAAATTCACCAATATACTGTAATTTAGAGAATTGTATCCTTATTTCAAGAAAATTGTTTCAATAATGAATTGGCGGTGATAATCAGAAAAAGTGCTTTATTGATATAATTATAATATACACCAGATTGACAATATCAAATACACGTTAATTTTTTTCTCCCTTAATACATCTTTAACACGGCACGATTGTCAATATTTAAAAGCTTTCATGATGATTACCTGTCTAGGTGTTGTTGACACTGAAAAACAGTACATAATACAATATGCTTTATAGTACAACTACCCCCGTTATTACTCTATTCTATTTAATCGCAATTGCCTATAAATAATAATAGAGAAAATCTTTTAATTTTAAAAAAAAAATTAATAATACTATAATTGTCCTAACATACGTCAATCGATATGCTCGTACAATAATTATAAGTTTTCCATTGTCTCTTTTTGATTAATTTCATTTAGCGATAAGGTAAAATTAATTAAAAAGAATAAAACAAATAATGATAGTTATCTTGTGACTTTTTTTCTTTTCAATACCTAAGTTTACATTCTCTAATGTTTGTATAACAAAAATATGTGTTGATCTATGATAGGCTTCAATATTAAAAGTAACACGCAAACTTTAATACTCCATTTGCATAAATAACATTTCAAGATGTTCTCATAATGTCTTCTTTATATATTTAAGTTTTATAATCTAGATATTGTACACAAACATGTGTATTTTATTATTAATTTTATCGATAATACGATACGTGTAAAGATCGTGTAAATTCATAATATTATAACCAGATGATAACGATAAATAATAGCTTACGTGTATATGCTTTAAGTAAATCTACAATGCTTGCATAAAATTGAAGATGTAGAGCTTGGTAAATCCCCAAATTGCACTCTTCACGATCAAAATTATTAATTACACTTCTATTTATTAAATCAATATCTATAATTTTTGATTACTTGTAACACCACTGAATAAATGTCTGATATAACAAAGTCGAAGACGGTTAATACTGCATATGCAGTACTCCCAAATGTTCCGTGTTTTGGTCCTGTAGAACATCCTGCACGCCCTATTGCGTGTTGCATGTAGAAATTCACCTCTCTTCTGCAAACTGTTGCTGTACTTTGATGATAATAATAATGATAATAATAAGAATAACAACAACAACAACAACAACACACGCATATGACATTGGTATTGAAACCGTTAATGTGCATGTATTCCTTAAATTTACCATTATCATAGAATCAACCCCTTCTGCATCGAAACCAGTTAGATAGGTGTACACGACAATTTCTAATAATAAGGGACTATTTGCTTCTTATCAATAAATATCGGGTGCAAGAGATTCGATCAAGATTCTCATAATTAAATTTTGTCTTGTCGTACAATGAATTATAAAAAAAGTTGAGCTTTAAAAGCGATCATTATACTGCTGTTTAAAAGTTTAAAACAATAATAATATCAGTGCAATCGCTTGTCTATATTGAAGGAGACAGGTGTCTGTTTCTTTCCCAAAAAAACAAAAAGTAACGAATTGAAATCCAGCTGTTAAAATTAAAGGACAATTTCTTCATCATATTACGATGTCACGTTACACACCATCATTTTTATTAAAATTTTTTCTTCTCGTGTCTTGTTTTTGGAAGTGGTATTAGTTTGGACATGGACACCAATTTAATTGTAGCAATTAATGGAAAAATAACAGGTGTTATATGTAGTATTAGTAAGGAAAAAAATTAAGATATTGATGTTTTTCATTTCCACTGTTATTGATATAAGTTGTTACGAAATTGATAAGAAATAATTGGAGCTTTTACTGCATGTAGACACTAATTATATAGTCGTCTGCATATTGGAAACATTTACAAAAAACGTTTAAAAATTATCAACTTGATAACTTTCTGTTGGAAGAACTATAAAATTTTGAATTAATTCTCAAATATATAGTGAAAATATATGGATATATTTACATAAAATAAATAAATTCTATATAAAAATATCATCATTTGTACTTTAGAGATTTGGTTATCTGTAAATATGACCAATTTGGGAAATTTACAAGCAGTTGCAATCACAACAGGTGGATATATTCGAAATGTAGTCTGATCGTTTGTATTGAATACAAATCCGGTTTAGAGTAAAAAAAAAGCAGAAATTTTTGATCATTAACCAAAATTGAAGAAGACGAAGATATGAATGCAGAATGGAGAAATGTCTAACAAAAAGTGTTGCAAGCTTAAAGCCCGTTATCTGTAACTTTTTGAAAACAGTCTCTAACTTATTTGTAACAAATTTGTACTGACATAGAACACCTACATGATGCAATTTTTTTGGGATGTGGCATCATAGCGACATCTTATGAGATGACTGAAATAAATATTTTCGCTGTAAAATGCGTTTAATTATTCGTGTCTGTTCAGTCTTCCACAGTACTTTTTCAGATAATTTCAGTAGTCGACCAAAATTTTGAAAGTGGCAAATTTGAGCATAAGAATCACGAATTCGCTTTAAACAATTATGCAAACTTCAAAAATAAGCGTTAAATTGTTTCATCAAGCAAGAATGTTTAACAATGTCGATGGATAAGGATTTTGCTTGAGTCGCCTTAAATCCTAATTTTTAATAAATTTGGAATGATAAAATGTACCTGATAGGAATCTAAGATTTGTACTTTTCATTAGTTAAGTAGCATTTGAAAACAACCAAAGTTTGGGGATATTAGTATTCGAAACAGTCCAAAAATTATCTTTTCATATGAGTACTATAGATCAGGGCTAAGAAGTAGATGCTTTGAGAGCTTATAAACCTACAGCTAATGCTTAAAAGATCCTAGAATTTGAAAAAATAAGAAAGTAGTTCAATTGAAGAATTCAATTCCTTGTTTCTTTGATTTTGATAAGCGCCCAAAATTTTAAAGCAACTTATCAATTTCCGCCAAAATTCTCAAACTATGGACAGCTTCAAGATTTTTTCGATTAATCCAAAAAAGTGTAAGTGAAACTGTCATGAAATAGCGGTTTTAGGCCCGATTCATCTTTCCCTATTTAAGCTCGCCCTAGTAAGACCTCGCTTTAGATGGACTAAGCATCAATTTATAGACATTTAGATGAGGATCTGTACATGAACAGACCACGACTCAAATATGTGTAGGTAAGCCTTAAATATGGGTACTAGATCAGGGCTAAGAAGTAAGTAGATGCTTTGAGAGCTTATAATCTTACAGTTTATGCTTAAAAGATCCCAGAATTTGGAAAAATAAGAAAGCTACGGGTGGTTAAAGTTTTGATCTTACGATTAGATCAATTGAAGAATTCAATTCTTTGTTTCTTTCATTTTGATAAGCGTCCAAACTTATCAATTTCCGCCAAATTCTCAAACTATGGACAGTTTCAAGATTTTTTCGATTTATCCAAAAAAGTGTAAGTAAAACTGTCATGACATAGCGATTTTAGGACCGGTTCATCTTCCCCTACTTAAACTCGCCTGAGTAAGACCTCGCCTTAGATGGACTAAGCATCAATTTATAGACATTTAGATGAGGATCTGTACATAGACAGACCACGACTCAAATATGTGTAAGCTTACCATTTAGCTCAATTTAAGGCAAGGTCTTGCTAAGGCAAGTTTAAGTTGGAGAAGAAGAATCGGGTCTTAAGCAGCTGAAACACCATTTAAGGGATTCCTCTGTGTAGAACAAGAGGAAATTTGTTTCCTTTGGAAGTTTTGATTAGCGTTTCTAATTCTAAAGCATTACGTCTTCTGTATCAAATTTGATACAATTTTTCTATAAAAGCTCTCAAAGTAAGGCAAAACTAAAGATATTTTAGATTATTTTAAGTAAAAATGTGATAAAATATAGCGGTTTTATACAGTCAAAATATCGATAAAACTGCAACTCTGCAAAATTTCGATTTCAAAGTATTACACTTTATAGTTTTTTTTTCAAAAAAGGCTTGAAATACAGAAAGATATGCAGATGAGGATCCATACATGAACAGACCACGATTCAAATATATCTAACAATAAGCCTATCGTTAGCTCAATTTAAAGCAAGGTCTTGCTAAGGCGAGCTTAAGTTGGAGAAGAAGAATCGGGTCTTAAGCAGCTAAAACACCATTTAAGGGATTCCTCTGTGTAGAATAAGAGGAAATTTGTTTCCTTTGGAAGTTTTGATAAGCGTTTCTAATTTTAAAGCATTACGTCTTCTGTATCAAATTTGATACAATTTTTCTATAAAAGCTCTTAAAGTAAGGCCCAACTAAAGATATTTTAGATTATTTTAAGTAAAAATGTGATAAAATATAGCGGTTTTATACAGTCAAAATATCGATAAAACTGCAACTCTGCAAAATTTCGATTTCAAAGTATTACACTTTATAGTTTTTTTCCAAAAAACGCTTGAAATACAGAAAGACATGGTGTTTTAGACTGTTTTAAGTAAAATGAAGTAGCAGTTTAAGGAGGCTAAATTTTGATCCAAATTAAATTTCAAATTCAAGAGGAAGATTCGAAAACATTGCTTAAATTTTTTATTTCTACTTTTTTCTGTTGTTAAATATTGTAGCAGACCTATCAAAGCTGCTCATCAATACGTCAATTTTCTAATATCTATTCCGTCTCTTCTTTCTTTGCGGTTGTTTCTATTGCTTTGAAATTCAACAAAATTGATGTTTCTCTCATTATTTTTTTTTTCTTCTTCTTCTTCTATACTATATTGTAATTTAATATTAGTCTCGATCCGTGTTATTCCATAAAATTGATATAATTATATTAAATAGTCGATAGTCTCGGATAATTTTCTTGTAAGTATGTGTGTTTCTGTGGAACAAACAAAAATTATAATAGGGGCCTTTGCAAGAGGAAAACAAAGTAATACAGGACTACCACAACAACAACACAACAACAAAACATAGGTAAAACATATAGAGAAACACACAAATACAGACGCATATTATGTGCTGGTCTGCGATCGGATCGCGCGGCCGTCTCATTTAGCTGTCACGGCCACATCAAACTGCCCCTATAATTTAACTGAAAACAAGCCAGATAAAAGCAGGACAATTTACCATTACAGATTACGAACACAACACAACAACAAAGAAAAAATACACCGGTCGATACATATACGTTTATAGACAGAATGCATCTACATATACCAAGAAAATGGATAGACTTTTGGACTTTTTTCTATTATTTCCACCCAAAAACCGATACTTAAAGTGGAGGGATAACAACTTATACTAGTTGATTGTAGGTCTTTTTTTCGATTTTTTTTGTTTGATTGGTTCGAAAATGAAAAAGGAAATAGTCGCCGTATGTTGTGGATTGGATTAAGAAAAAATTCTAATTATATGCCAGCCATTATCGAATTAAATAATATTTGGGATGCTTCCACCGTTTTTATTTAATTTTTTTTCACCAGTTTTCTAAAATAATAATAATTTAATAACCGTATTGATAGAGGTTCGATGTAAAGGATCTCAATGTTTAAATCATAATAATGATATGCTTTAGGGCAATTTCTGTAATTTTTTCCCTTCATATTCTTCCAATATTTTGTATATCCGCCTAAAAAAAAACAAATAATATTGTATAATATGGTATAATTATTCGAAATAATTTGCAATACTTGGTCTAATTAACATCATTACAGGATTATTAACATTTAATATTTACAATTGTTTAATTATATTCTTGGAAGACAATTTTTTATATATGGAAATTATTTAATCACATTTATATGTTATTAAAAAGCGTCTAGTAGGATCTTGAAATTAATTGTTTACCAATTACTATGTCGCAACTAACTGAACTGAAAACAACTAAACTTATCCCTCTATTTGATGATTTCATGATAATGATGCTCAAAATTAACATATTCTACAAATAAACCCATTTGAGAGGACAAGCAAAATTTATTGGAATACAAATTATTACCTATAAGGTAGGCAACACACAAAACGTCAATCATATCTTATTGATTTGACAAATTGCCTATATTTGAGACGTCTCTGTAGACTCTATGCAGGGCCGGCCGTAGCAAATCTAGCGCCTTGGAAGACAATTATTCAATGCCCCTCCAGGACGACAATCCATTATTACCAAAAGAATTATAAAGTTTTCGTGTTGCCCCTCATATTCCAAGCGCTCTGGGCGATCGCCCAAACAGCTTCCTCCTCAAGACACCATTGACTCTATGACTTCTTATCGGTGTAACATAGAAGACAATTGACGTTTTTTTTTTAATTATTAATAATAAAAAAGAGTAGACAACTTAAGACAACTTTTTGGCTTGACTCTATTTCTACAGGGTGTTTAGTCCAAGTATGGTCAGTACTAAGAAACTCCTATTAGAACATTTAAAGAACATTTCGGCAAATTTAGAAACTCGTAGCTCACTTGGAAGTTGGTCAAAATGCGCTCATTTCTGACGATGTAGCAATTTTTAAAAAACGAACTAAACACGCAAAATGACTTAGAATGACTTTAGGATCCTCCCAAAATTGATTTTTTCGTTTTTCTCCATTTTATTCTGGAACAGATGGAAATACTTCGTATTTTCTCTGGAATACAATGGAGAAAAACAAAGGAAAAAAAATGGGAAGGTCTCTGAGTCATTTTTAGTCGTTCTGTGTGTTTTGTTCGTTTATTTAAATTGCGACATTGTCCGGAACAATCGCTTTTTGACCAACTTTAAAATGAGCTACGAGGTTCTAATTTTGCTAAAATTTTCCCTAGGGACTCTTCTACAAATCCTCAAAATATTTTTTGAATTGCTCGTCGACTAATAGGACTTTCTTAGAACTCACCTTACTTAGACCAAACACCCTGTATTTATTGTTGGTATGGTGGATGAAACTTCTAGAAAACAAAAAACAAGCAAAATAACCACCCTTAGACGGGTACTCATGAACTTACTTCCATTCTCCTTACATGTGCGAAACAAACTCTTAAGGGTATGTTGTAACGTACCACATCTATCCGGTTTATACCAGATATGCGGACTAAATCACACCGACATACCGCTCGCAGCACAAACAAGCTTGGTTAAGAAAATTACCTACGGACAGATTTTCAAATATTTTTCATTATTATGATATGGTCGTGAAAGAAAGTCGATTTTCCTATATTTTGATACTAGTTATCGGTCAAATTAATTAATTTTAATAGCTGTAAATAACAGGTGAAAATGGGATTCCAAATTTTCCAATAAATCACGTAATTTTCAAAATTTTTTTTTAAGCGAGCTTTATGGCCTCCGCCCTTACAATATGTTTCTAAAAACAAGAGTGCATAATTCTATCTTTAAAATTGTGCCCTATATTACTGATCAAAGTCCATTTAATATTTGGAAAGATCTCATCATTTTCCATCTAAATCACTCAATAGATATTTAATATCAATCATATTGGCCAATTTTTAGCCAATTATGAAGGAAAATGTACAAAAAAACATGGTCCAACAGTTTTCTTTATCATTCCGAATCTTATCAGATTTTTCTTTAATAGAAAGCTTCAAGAAATGCACCTTGAAATTCTCTATCCAACGCACGTTTTAATTTCACAATATCTTAAAAAATAAGCGAAATATCGTTGTTTGAAAATTGATAAATTTCGCACGCTGCATCGATCTCATAGTACAACATACCCTTAACAGCCTCAAGACTTCCACCGTCATAAAGACTTTTTCTCGCAAATAATTGTTAGTTAGCTAGAATAGTTTTCTGACTACAGTACTGCATCAATCCCTGAAATTGTCATCAAGAGGAAACAAATTCACCCTAGCAATAATGTGTGGCAATAAAATAAGAGCTACGGAACTATTCTGTAGATTAGCTATGACCCAAGGGAAAAAAGATCAGAGGTAGATGAGAGACAAATATTGAAATACTATACTAGGGAAAACAATCAGACATGTGATAGGCGAAACGCATTGTTAATAGTTCTTTATGATACTAGGTGGATCAGTCTTATTCAGGTCAATACATGGCATTTTTTCCCAATAAGTGCTTGGAGGTTTCATCTCCTATCCATATAAAGTGCTACACCTTTCAATGGCAGAAATTTCCAGTCTTTTGATATGAGAAGTATCGGCTCGGGATCAAACCGGTGATATTGCTTGTATTAGCCTGATATGATATGGTAACCATTGTTCCATGGCGCCCCTTACCCCTAAAGAAGTACTTTTGGACTACTCTGTTTTTTTAGCTTTGTCTTTTAGCTGTAAGAAAGGGTTGTTTGCGACCTCAAGACTGTCATAACTTATGCCCCTATTTATAAACCGATCTTGAGACCGTCTTGGAGCTTGAGCTTGGCCTTGGGGCCAGACTATGTAACCAAGCCAAGATTGGGTTGTAGCTGCCTTGAGACGAGCTTGAGTTTTGCAGAAGGTGCGCGTGCGCACAAAAAGAAAAACGTGACCTTGTAAAATGTAACTAGAATTTGCCAAGCTCTCAACCCTCCATATACTCAATCCTGGCTTGCGCCGAGAATTCCCGAAGCAAGACTTAAAAACCAGAACTCGTGCTTGGAAGTTAGACTGGAGACCGAGTCTGAGATTGGTTTATAAATACGGGCATTAGAAACTCCAAAATAGGAAACTGACAGAGTCACTCTGTAATTCTGAAATTTGTAAACTCACAATCAGAAGTTCTAGTTACTACAACGGAATTCGACCTCGAGTGTCTCTTTGGAGTGATCGTAGAGCATCGCCAATGTGTAAGAAACTGAATGATGAAGGAAAATCATTCATTTGTGTGTCAGAAATCAAGAAATATTCATCATGACAGACAAACAGGCCTTTTTGGCCTAGAGTCGAAAACTATCTGAATATGACATCAATCCAGGGCCGTACCTTTGGGCATTCCAATGCAATTTCTTGCCCTCATAAGCTTTTTCCACTCAAATCATTGTTACTTTAAAAGTTGCCCTGCCTGCAAAAAAGCGCGCCTAACTTGAAATAGTTTTTTTGACTACGGTTTTGTATTAGTCCCTGAAACTGTTATCAAGAAGAAAGAAATTCACCTTAGCATGAAAATTTGGGTAGGTAAATGAAGTTGATAAAATTGGAGCTTTGGAATCTTCCGGTAGGTTAGCTAAAACCTAAGGGAAAAGAGGTCAAAGGTAAGAGACGTATATTAAAATGCTCTAATAGAGAAAAAATCCATGCATGTAATAAGCGAAATTCATTGCTGAAAGTTATTTATGATTTGATATAAGTGCTGAAAGTAAGACTTTATTTTACGAGTATGGCAGCCCTATAAGCAAAATAATATCAATTTTTAACAGGAGTATCATTAAGTATTCCTACAGCCATCATGTAATCGAAGTAGGTTTTTAAATTGTGATTCAGTCACTGATTAGTGATTTGATTACACTTCGCAGTAATCATTGTAGCTTCGAAATTCATGGTTGTATGTTTAGTTGCCTATCAGTTCTAATCTTTCACAATTGAATAAACTATGCTGTCTATGCTTGTATAGATGCTACAACTCCAAAGATAATGACGAAGTGATGAAGAAAAAGATAATTAAAATGTACAATGCAATTTATCGTGAAGTATTATATCTATTTTGTACAGGGATACTCAAAAATTAGCTTTTGTCAGTAGGTATCTCAGTAGAAGGTACCTCTATTTTTCAATGCTGTATACACTTTACATGCTATTCAATTATCCTTTTACCTCCACTAATCCAAGTAGAATAGTTTGACTTAACTTCTAATTTAAGAGTTTACAGAAAAAGTTACACTATGTGCCTGAATGCAGCGTCTTAACTGAAGGCTGGCTACAGGGGTGGCTTTAAATTTATTATACTGTTTATTTTCTTACAAAATAAGTTTTGGGGGAGCAAAATTCCAAACATAGCCTGAGCGCTCATGAACTTACAATTAACTATGATACTGCCTAAATGTAACAACCACTAATTCTTTTAGATTTTAAAAATGAAGATAAAACAATATTGAATTAAATCTTCTTCAATGTGCTTCTTATGCAATCTCTTAATCAATAGCGTATTCGTGTTACCTAACAGTTGCTTGCTTGAATTTCAAGAGAATACAAGCGACAACCCACATAACATATTCAACCAGTCACATAATTTTTATTTCTAGATACCTGAACAGAGCAGAAAAAGGAATACAGTATTATAGTAGTAGTGACTTGGGTCAAGTTTCTTTTCATAGACCGCTATTTAGATATTGTAGGTAGTAACGACAGGTGCGGCATTGCATTCTAATATTGTCGTCTTTTTTTTTATGTTGTTCCTACATGTTTCGATAATCAGTGTATGTGTGTAAAACAATAAACATTATGTAGTGTTATTAATATAAAAATTTTGACAACAATAACAGTAATTTAAATGAGATTCTTGATCAGTTCAATATTCTTAATAAAAATAACAACGTATCTGTGTTAAAAATGTGGGTTGTTCTTGTTGATGTTAAAGCAATCGATAAAGTGATTCAATTCGTGTAAATCAATTGGAAGTTTAGCGAAAAATCAAGATTTTTAAAAGGTAATATTACTGAAAAATTGCACGTTTGTTGTCTAACCATGCATTGAAATTACCTAAAACACAGACTGTAGTAGATTGACCTCCATTGGTCTCTATACCTACTTCTGGTTTTCATTCACGATGTATTTTTTGGGGTCAAATTAACAATTTTCTCAATCCGTTACCTAATATGAGAAAAAAACAGCAACAACAACGTTGAAATAATTCGATTAACCGTTTTTCCAATGCTTTAAAAAAATGTTCTTTGTTTTCCGTGTTTTTTTTTTATTCCAATCCTTTTATCTGAGAAGGGGCAATTATGCAAGTATTTTGTGAAAGTAAAGTGTAGGCTCTACCATTATCGACTACTTTTAACATTTATCTTACATTTTACCTTCAATTATACAAAAAACTAGCGAAATTAAAGTATTGACATACGAATTAATTTTGAACGTTGTTTTTTTGCAACTTTAAATACCTTTCGCAATCACATAATTGATTAAAGAGTTCTGGATCGTGATTATGACATCATTTTAAGAATCTCATAGATATTTTCAGTGTCTTATTTCATTCCAGAAAATTAATATAATTAGTAGAGATTTATGTGATGAAGAATGTGTTTCACGTAGGTGTTTAAGAGCTTCTTTGATAAGATCATTAGGAAATATTTCCAAGCAAATTCCAATAAATAAAACATCTAATGTTGAATTCTTTAATTTACCATGATAAATGGAAGAAATTATTTGCCACTTTTAAGATAAGAAACTAAAGCAAACTTTTTGGCATTCACTCCCTATGTTGTTAATTTTCGGGAATTATGGAAAAATTCTTGCCGTCAATTATGGCAGCACCAGGGGTGTCCTGATAAGGTGTGGAAAATGTGCAAGAAATACGCCCCTTAGTAGCACCCATCTATAAAAGTGAGCTTTTGTTATCTATTAAAAGCACAATAAATTCGTCTATCACACGAAGAGCATCAATGACAGCTTGGTAGTTTATCATATTTTATCACCTAAACAGAAATAAAAGAACAGTTTTAAAATGACCGTCAGCAAAATTTACGATAAATAATTCGAAAGAAAGGTTTTTTAATAATCATATTGTGAAGATACTCTCCACCACCAACACGATTTCTAATCAGATTTAAACCAAGTTTACAGATGTTCGTGTAAAAGATGTTAAATCATTTACAATTCGTATTATTATCATCTCAATTGCAATAAATCGACGAGATTTTTTGATTTTCTACTCTCTCATATTTAATGAATTATTCAATCCTACTCACAATTTAAATCAGCAATTGCATCTATTATGTGTTGTAATAGGAGGAATAACGTCTTAAAAATTAGAATCGCAGATGTTGGCTGATAACACGGAAATAGCTCCAATTTAGAAAAACAAAGTTGCTTATGCAGTTTGAATGTTTTTTTATCTGCATGAATGACGAACCGCCACTGTTTACCATACCTTTTTCGTATGGTGAATGACTTGAAAGCCTTGACTTTACTACAGTAAATATCACAAGACAAAGTAAGATTTTGGGATATTTGAGAGTTATCAAATCAAATGAATTTTCGTAATCATTAATTTACAATAATAAAAACAATTTGTGATTAACGTAGCGGAACGTTAAGTAAAACTTTTTCGTAAAGTAATACAAAATAAAAATATTGAGTTGGTAGTTTCGCTATCATGGTTTTTACTTTATCCATTCAAGGTCCAATAAATTTCGTTTAATAATAAAACATGATTATTATAAAGCGTGGCAGGTCCTCAGGCACGTGTTATAAAATTTTTTCAAGACTTTTAACTTGAAAAAAAAGAGCCTTAAATCGGGTTTCTTTGACAGTCAACAATGAAATTAGCTTCCGTCCAGACACTCTTTATTTATACAAATGTTAATTCTTCTAAAACCTTTGTAGTCGCTTCATTTATTCAACGATTATTTGTAACCAACCCTATTTCGTTTTTGAAGCTTTATTTTAGCCCATTTACTTTATTTCCGGTTCTTTGATCTTCTCGTCTGAAAATACAGTGAACTGGCTGTCATAAAGAATTAATGTCAACATTACCCTGTTTGAGTAGCTTAGAATTTGACACATTTAAGGGAGTTTTATTGGTGTTATATCAAGATCAGTGTCAGCTGTTAATTGAAAATTGATATACCTATACGTCATTTGGTAATTTCAGTTTAATTTTACCATTTTCGTAACGGTAACTCAGTCTGGTTTAGTGAACGTTCTTTGTATTAGCTGTTTCAGTATACATACCTTTTACTCACGGTTTGTCCCCCCAGAAAACTTACACACGTATGTCACATTTATTATAAATTATAAGGCCCCTCTTTTTTGCTCGTTCGAAGACTGATAATTGAGCCTCCGTTATATGCTAATTAAAGAAACTTCAACCTTTATGAATAAATGAAAATTTATACAAATAATAAGATTCATTATTTTTACACTCATATTTTCGGTTTCAGGAAGGTGTATTTATCAAGAAAGAACGGAATGCGGATTTTATGGCAATTTTCGATTGTATTTCTACTTCACATACAGACAATATTTGCAGGTAAGTTGTATTATTGTTATTTATTGTTCAAACAATTTAGTTAAAATAGATGAAATTCTTCAAGAATCTACAATGGGTATATCTGAAAGTTTCCTATCCACTGATTTGTTGTTATATTGTTGTTTCTTTATTTTAAACATAGAACTTTCAAAAGAATTTCTCACAAGTTTCCGTTCTAATTCAAATAATCATTACATTATAACAGTACGATCGTATTGATTCTCACTAATAAATCTTCAATTTCTTGACAGTTTTGCTACATGTTTAATTAATGTATTGGGACTTTCAAATATATTTTTAAAAAATTTTAAACAATCTCAAAATTAAATGATTATGCTAATTAATCATGTAATTTTTGTTTATAATTATCCATGACCTATTGTTGTTTCTATACGAAATCTTTTCAACAATCTCATAACATAATATCTTTTAATAGGTTAAAGGTATCGACCTTTTATTTCGTTCGTTTTTGATTATTTTGTGAAATTTCATTACAATTTCAAAAATTAACTGTATTTTTCCATGAAATAATAGACATTGTAGAATACTTAGTTTACTGTGCTTTTATTAGTGTTGCAATTTACATTAGATTCGGTACATATACAGAGTGTTCGATCTAAATATGGTTGGTTCTATGAAACTCCTACTAGTCGACGAGCGAATCGGAAAATATTCTAAGGATTTGTAGGAAAGTCCCTAGGGAACATTTTAGCAAAATTAGAGCCCTATAGCTCATTTCTAAGTCGGTCAAAAAACGATCGTTTTGGACATTGTCGCAATTTTCAAGAACCAACTAAACACGCAGAACGACTAAGAATGACTCGGAGTTCTTCCCAACATTGTTTTTTTTTTTCGTTTTTCTCCATTGTATAGAAAATACAATATATTTCCACCTGTTCCAAAATTAAATTGAGAAAAACGAAGAAAATCAATTTGGAAGAATCCTAGAGTCATTATAAGTCATTTTGCGTGTTTTGTTCGTCTTTGAGAATCGCTACATTGTCAGAAACGAGCGTTTTTGACCAACTTCCAAACGAGCTACGAGGTTCTAATTTTGCCGAAACGTTTCATAGGATCGACCACATTTAGATCGAACACCCTGTATAAATACTTCGACTTGAAATCTTCGATGTTCTGGCCCTTGTTTTTGAAAAATTAAAAAAGATGCAAGATACATACTAGGGGCCTGATTGGGTGCTAAATACACTACTGATTTAAACACATCTACATGAGTATTTTACTAGAATAGCAGAAAAATGAGCTACTCGTCTAATTGTAAGATTAATCAATAATTACTACAGAGTTTTTTATTATAAAAGTTTGAAAGTTGATTAATCACTTTTCATATTTTTACACAAAATTTGACGCTGAAACAACCTTTTGGTTAAGGTGCAGAGTTTAAGAATATGATACTAGTATTTTTCAAAATAATGTATCAAGTACTTATAGTTGTCGACTGGAAATAGTGAATCCCATAAGAAAAATCAAATTACTTAATGGTTGGGACACAAAAAGGAAATTTGTCCACTGTAAATTCTGTGAATAGAAGCAGATAATTTACAATTTATACAAGAGGCAGACAATATTTTTTTAAAAGCAGATAGTTTCAAACCTACGCTAATTTACAGTGGACAATTTCACTTGTGTATCTTAACCATAAAGTAGTTTGACTTTTCTTATAAGAACACTATTTTCAGTCGACAACTATACTTGATTTACAAAAAGGTGAAATTCGAGTGCAAAACTTGTACATTAGTCAATCAATAGTAATTAACTTATCATAAATATAGTTTAACTTAACTAAGAGCTTACTTGATTAAAGTAACTTTTAATTATGTTAATTATTTAGGACTTATAATAGGTATTGATCCGTTAGATGCTTCCTGTAAACTTAATTTGTTGCGCTTTCAGTAGAATTTCATTAATACACGTCTTTAATCTTACAACATATTAAATATTTCAATGACTTTTATCTAATTGGCTTGAAATTTCCGAATGAATCACTGATTTCTGTCCTTCCTCATAGAGAGTCAAAAAATCCCCCAAAAAAAAAACTGTTTTGACCATCGATTAATCGTTAATTTAGGCACCCAAAACTAACATTAAATTCTGGCTGACGTAAAGTAAATTTGTAGAAGATTCTACTTTCTCGTTCACCTTATTTTACTTTTATGCTTTTGATCGGATCAATTTTTAAAATAAATTACACAAATTGCTGCAATTCATAGATGAGAGATACTCTTTATTGATCTTCCAACATATCCTTCCATTCCTTAATTTGTGTGTAAAATTACAATAAGTTTGTCAAAATATTTCAGAAATTCTACAAGCCCAAAACTAGATTTACACAACATCTTTGCCTCAAATTGGTCCAAATGCTGCACGAAGCTTTCTTTTAAAATCGATAAAAATATTTATCTTGATGATTCGTTTCATTTCCAAAATTATTGAAAAAACCAGTTTTGATCATTTGAAATAAACTGCATTTTAGTAGGTATTGACGCAAAATTTTTGGTAAACAAAATTTCCAATGAGCAAAAACTTGGACCAAGTCATTGATCGAATTTATCGTGTTTTTTCTGAAAGCAAAATAGAGACCCTCCACAACCTTGATCCGGTCGTGACTTTACAAGATGACACGTCTTCAAAATGTTTGTGTTTATCTCTGTGCGAGTTTAAATTAGCATTTTTCTGTGAACATAACGGTTTCGTGTATTCTAAACTCTATTGAATCGTGTTAGATAAAACTGTGTTTTAGGTGATTTACGTGATTTTATTACGTGAAACACCGAAAAATTCCAATTATTTTCACTTTCATCCAATTAATTATTTTTAATTATCTTCAAAGTTAGTTAACAGTTATGTTATTCTCCTCAATTAATATGTTGGCTTTTTTATCATTATTGCCGATGTCGAGTTGTAGCATTATGAATAAATATGAAGAAACAGCTGCACAAATCTTAAATATTTAAATATCGCATAATTTATGAGTTTTACAAATCAAAAACTAACTTACCGAAAATAGTAATGCATTATCGATATTAAACAATTTAAATGCAGTTATCGTTAATTTATTTTGCATTAATTTCAATGTTGATGATATCAGACAATTACGTACATCTTCGTTATCAGTATCGATCTGTATACTCAATAGATTTAATCTAGTTGAATTAGCTTCATTACATAGATCCATTGATTGTTTAACTAGATAATAGAGATCAAACAAATAAGTACAACAACTTTTCAATAAAATGATCATCAATAGATAATATTCGTTCAATAGATCGAAGAATATTATATAGATAGCCATGTGTAAATCACCAACTAATTGAACAAAATTAATCGTTATCGATATTAACAGTTGTATTGAGAAAATATCATTAATTCCATAACTGATATCAACGAGACTTTGATGTAAACTTACAAGTTTCTGAACGAATTCATTGAATTGTATAGAATCGACTGGATATCTTGTCAAACGTTGCGAATCATTAATTTTCTCTTGTAATAATCGATTGATAATTTCGAAACGTTTCTTTAAAACGCCTGCACAAATATAGAAATAAATCTTCATACTAGTTATGAAAATTGTTGGATATATTGAAATGAAAGTTTCGATAATTCTAAAATTCGGTAATAACAACCAAATGACAAAAATATCACCGATTATATTCCAGATGATGCCATATATAATAATTAGAAAGATCGTCCATTTCCACATTGTATAATTTGCTGAAATTACCTGATCATAACAACGAAGTTTAATCAATTCATTATCGACGATATGGATTTTTTCTAATAATCTCAACCATTTGTCCTTATACATATAATTTAATATCAATATAATTAGAACAAGAAGTATATTACCAATAGATAGGAAACATGATAATATTTTGATTGTATCTGATTTAACGAAATCTTCACCCACCGCATTAAGAAATCTATCGAAAGATAATATTGTTAAAATTATGTGTAATGGTACCAGGATGAGTATTTGAAGTAAACGAAATATTGATATTTTAATTCTACTATTTTTTATATGAAACATTGTCGTTGTTAGTAGAAATGTGGGCTTATATAAAGGTGCAAAAATATCCAAAATACCCAATTTTCTCATTTTCAAACAACTGTTTTATTAGAGAACCACACAATTACTTGAACAATTAGTCACTTATAAAATGACAACAATACCTTTTATGATGATAATAATAATAATAATAATAAGAATAAAAAGAATGATAATTGAATTGAATTTATTGATTTCGACATGTTTATTACGACAATTACTTGAATAAACAAATTTACTAAATGGGAAAACATTTTATTCTTTATTGATGAAATTCTATTGTTGTTATTTACATTTATTTTTCTTCTGTTTATTTCAGGATTGTGTGAAGTAGATTCAGGAAAATCCAATATAATTCTAGACATTGAAGAGAGTCGAGGAAAATGTAAGTAATTAAATTAAATTTAACAAAGTATACCTCGTCTATTCAGATTCAGTCAACTTGACTTTATCAACAATAATTAAAATGACAGCAATACAGGCGTATTAAGAGTCCTATATCTCTACATTACAGTATTTTAGGATTAATAAAACTGTAGATTACATTTAAAAGGACTAAAATGTCACTTTTAAATCCCTGGGACGGTATACACATGTACTCAGATTTCTATAAAGTGTTACAATATTTCTAATTAAGCACAAGATTGTGAAATTATGTATGCTTAAACTTATTTTCTTGGATCAGGTTCTTCTCAATTGTCGAATATTCCATAAGCTACACCACAATTCGAAAAAAGCTCTGCAGAGGGCTTCAGTAGAATGTTTATCAACTATAGTATGTCATTTTAATCTTATTTAGTTTTCTTTGAAAATAATCAGAGGAAAATTTGAAGTAAATGAAAACCATAAAAGATACCTTGTCTATTTCGATTTGTTAACTTGATTTTGGCAATAACAATTAAAACAACAGAAATACAAGCGTAGTAGAATTTTAGATTCCATTTCAATGGACTAAAATGTCACTTTTAAATTTCTATAAATTTGTATAATAGTTTTCCCAATTAAGCACAAGAGTGTGAAATTTTGCTTGCTTAATCTTATTTCTTAAACTGGGTTGACCCCAAATGTCAATTTACCAAAAAGCTGCAGCCACAATTCGAAAGGAAGCTCCGTGCGGAGCTTTAGTAAAGCGTCTACTATCTATCACTTTAATCTTATTTAATTTAATTTATCAGAGAAAAATTGAAAGGAAATTTAGCAATTATCATTTAAAAATTGAATCAGATTCTCTATGAAAAAACACCAACAAAATATACCTCGTCTTTTCTGATCCAGTCAACTTGACTTTGCCATTAACAATTAAAACTACAGAAATACACGCTTTGTATAATTTTAGATTCTATTTCAATGGACTAAAATGTCACTTCTAAGTCTTTGTGACATTATACTCAAATTTCTATAAATTTATGTAACAATATTTCCCATAAAGCTACACCACAATTCAAAAAGAGGCTTTGTACAGAGCTTTAGTAGAGCATATATTACCTATAACTTTAATCTTATTTAGTTTGATTAAAAATATTCAGAGAAAAATTTGAAGAAAATTTAGCAGTTTTTTTTTTGAAAATCTAATCAGTTTTTCGAAAAAATCACCCTGTAGTCAACTTTGTAATGATGTTTGTAATAAAAAAACAATAGATTGTTGCTTTACAATTTCAATATTTGATAAAAAAAATTGGAAGAATGAAGCATTCTCGCTTGTAAATTAAAAAAAATACAGGGTGTTTGCTCCCAGTATGGAGAGTTCTAAGAAACTCCTATTAGTCGACGAGCGATTCGAAAAATATTTTGAGGATTTGTAGAAGAGTCCCTAGGGAACATTTTAGCAAAATTAGAACCTCGTAGCTCATTTCAAAGTTGGTCAAAAAACGATCGTTTTGGATAATGTAGCGATTTTCAAAAACGAACAAAACACACAGAACGACTAAAATGACTCAGAGACCTTCCCAACATTGATTTTTTTCGTTTTTCTCCATTGTATTCCAGAGAAAATATGAAATACTTACGCCTGTTACAGAATAAAATGGAAGGAAACGAAAAAAATCAATGTTGGGAAGGTCTTTGAGTCATTTTTAGTCGTTCTGTGTGTTTTGTTCGTTTTTGAAAATCGCTAAGTCGTCAGAAACGAGCGATTTTTGACCAACTTCCAAATGAGCTACGAGGTTCTAATTTTGCTAAAATGTTCCCTAGGGACTCTTCTACAAATCCTCAAAATATTTTTCGAATCGCTCGTCGACTAATAGGAGTTTCTTAGAACTCTCCATACTGAGAGCAAACACCCTGTATAATTCGTATGTTAGAATTTGTTTCAAGTGTTGGATTTCTTTTCGGTTGCAATTAGGAAAATTTAAAGCAAATTTTGTTAATTTTCCTGGATTCGCACTCATCGATTTCTTCTATCGTTTTATTGTAACAGGACAATCAACTGTTATGCATACAGGATGTTTGGTCTAAGTGAGTTCTCAGAAATTCCTATTAGTCGACGAGCGGTTCGAAAAATATTTTAAGGACTGTAGGAGGGTCCTTAAAGAACATGTGAGCACAATTAGAGCCTCGTAGCTCATTTCAAAGTTGGTCTAAAAACGCTCATTTCTGACGATGTAGTGACTTTCAAAAACGAACCAAATAGGCAAAACGACTTAGAATGACTTTAGAATCCTCCCAAAATTGATTTTTTTCGTTTTTCTCCATTTTATTTTGGAACAGGTGGAAATATTTCGTATTTTCTCTGGAATACAATGGAGAAAAACGAAGAAAATCAATGTTGGGAAGGTCTCTGAGGCATTTTAGTCGTTCTGCGTGTTTTGTTCTTTGAAATGAGCTACGAGGTTCTGATTTTGCTAAAATATTTTTTAAGGACTCTTCAACAAATCTTCTTACAACTCATCATACTTAGATCAAACACCCTGTATATTCAACTTTCTTCCTCTGGACTCAATCGCCGTGATCTTGACGACTTCCCAGTTGTCTTTATTCTAATTTTTACAAAGTCAGTTGACCTCGTTGACCAATTGTAAGCAAATCTTTGTGATTGAAATGAGACTGAAACAGCAATTCCGTTATTTCTTTAATGAAAATTTAGGTCAATAAATAATAGCACACGTTCAATATTTACAAAATTTCTCAATTAATTCGATTAATTAATTAATTCTAATTAATCAGCAAATATTCATCGATTTCATAATAATAAATAAAATAAAAAATAATAAAACATAATTTTTACGTAATAATTTTTATAGATAAATGACACTAATTGTAATCAATTTGATTTACAGCATTAAGTCAAGAAACTGTACCAGCCGAATTGCCAATATCAGGTGAACCAAATGTTGATATATTCCTTGATTTATTGTTCCCAAATGGTCCATCGTTGTTTTTCTTAAATGGTAAAAAATTGCAATTATTATCACCATTAGACCGTGATGAGAATGGTATTTCACACATAGTCTTCCAGGTGAATTCTTATATTAATTAAGTGCAAAAAAAACTTGAAATGTTTGGATTACTTTCAAATAATTATTTTAATTTTTCTTTTTTTAATACTCTTGGGATATTCCGGTTTATGGTAATTTAAAATGTAGGCTCTAGTTTTGATAGTTATCTTTATAATGGAAATGTATTGTTTGATTAATAAGACGCGATAACAATAGAGAAGGAGTATAGTACGGCCAATTTTCCATAAACTAATAAAGTTGAATCATTAAAACACAACAGAAACGAAAGTCTAAAAAGTAACGTTTGTGAAAGTCTACGATTCAACGATTTGGCTGTTCTTCACACGTATAAAAGCAAATTCTGAGCAAAAAAAACCTGTCAACGACTGAAATTATCTCATTTCCTCGATTTTACAACAGAGCAACTTTCCCAATATGATTTCCTTATCCAGACTCGGAACACGAAAGCAAAATTTATAACAAATCAACATATGTACCTCGAATTCAAGGCAAATCTGTTTTGTATTTGCCAGTCACTTTTTTTGTTCTTAAATAATTACCAGTTTGTACTAAGGGTAGTATGGTTCTAAATCTGTTTAAAATGAAACAAAAGTGAAAGCAATTTCCTTTAAAAAAAAACATTCCAATTACGTACACTTCAAGAGCGCAATAAGCTTTCATTAATTGTAATTGTTCAGACAAGAACTGTTATAGTAATTTCCGGTTATTCAATTGCACAGAGATAGTCGAAAAAAATCCAATATTTCAAGTTTCTCTGTATCCCCTAAAATAACTAATTTCTCGTTTATGTTCCTAGTTAATTTGTACAATAAAATCAACGCATAAAAAGAAAACAATTCCGGTAATTGTAAGACTGACCGATATCAACGATAATGCACCTCAATTCGTAAATACACCCTATGAAACGAGTATATCAGAGGTAAATTTTGAATTATACAGGGTTAATCACGTCAGACGAAAAGTTCTTATGGCAATTCCTATTGTTTGTCGAGTGATTCCTGGTAGTCCCTGGGGATCATTTTAGCAGCTCAATTTATGTCAAGATTTTCAAAAACGAACCAAACACCTAAGATGACTTACAGTGACTCGAGGATCCTCCTAACATTGATTTTCTCATTTTTTCTGGAATGCAATGGATAAAACGAGAAAATCAATGTTGGGAAGATCTTCGAGTCATTCTTAATCGTTTTACGTGTTTAGCTCGTTTTCAAAAATCGCTACCCTTTCTAAAACGAGCATTTTTGACCTACTTCTAAATGAGTTACTAGGTTCTTACTTTGCTAAAACAATCTCCAGGTAGTACCCTAAAGATCCTTATTTTTTTTTAATTGCTTATCAAATAATGGGAGTTACCATAGAACCTTTCGTCCGACATGAATAACCCTGTATTGAAAGATTCTTTTCGTATCCAGTTAACACCGATTGGAACGACAATCTTCCAAGATATTCTAGCAAAAGATAAAGATGCCGGTGTTAATGGTCTTGTTGAATATTCCATAATACCAGGTAATGGTCTGATTGATGACGATGAAGGTATTGGCCGGGATCGGATCCATAGTGAGGATGGTTATGGATATTTCGCCATAAATCTACCACATCAGGGTCAAGTTACTGTTAATAGAACATTAGATTTTGAGAAAACTCAACGCTATTACGTTACCATATTAGCCACTGTAAGTCAATAATAAAATACTAAATGATTAAAGTTTTGAGAGCAATGTTCGATGTTGTTGGAAACCAGTTTATGAATCAAAAATTAACAAACACGGAAAAAACAGGAGTGGAACAATTTTATCTATTAACAATACGAATAAATTAAATAATTTTCTATTTGAAATGCTTGTTAGGATCGTGCCCGAGATGAATCACAACGATTATCATCGACAACAACATTAACGGTTAATATCAAAGATGACGATGACCAAAATCCGTCTTTTATCTACAAGGGATGCATGCTACTGGACGGTACTTGTATTAATCCTGAATATTCAGCTTCGGTGCGTTTTTTTTTTTAAACTTCAATTAGGTTGAATTTATTTGGGGTGTTTATTTAAAATTCAGGTATCTAGTGGTGTATTGCACGGCATTCTCAGTATATCACCGGAGAAAATCCAAGCCATCGATATGGACACCCTCAATTATCCGATACGTTATTCATTCGTAAGCGGTACCCCTGGTGTCTATACAAATTATTTCAAAATTGATCCAGATACTGGAGCTGTCCGGCAAATTAAACCTGTAGATACATCAACAACGAAAATGTTTAACATTATAATCAAGGTGAGACTTTATATTAATTGTTACGACCGCAAGTTTAAGGATTGCGTGAATTAATTTGATAACATCACTATAAAATCTGATAGGTCTTGACTATAATTTTTATCTAATTAGGCTCAAGAAGTATCCGAGGCTAAACGTTCAACCACAGCAAAATTATTGATAACTGTGAAACCAGTCGATGCAAATCCACCAGAAATCGAATTATCATCCATTGAAGGTTATGTTGATGAAAATTCACCGATCGGTGAAAAAGTCGTCGATAACAACGGCCGTCCATTGATTATTACTGTTGTTGATAAAGATTTCGGTCCAGATGATCCAAAACCTTTATATACTTTTGAATTAACAACACCATATTTTACAATTGATAAAAACGGTTATTTATTAGTTAATGAAAATAATTTAGATCGTGATCCACCGAATCCTGGTAAATTTAAATTTCAAATTGTTGCACGTGAGAAGAATAATACAGCCGCTAGTGCTCCAGTTTCATTATTGGTTCATTTGAATGATGTTAATGATAATGCACCTATGTTACCATTAATACCGCCTGTTACAGTACCGGCAGGTGATAAGAAACGTAAAATAGCACAGATTAAAGCTGTTGATAAAGATGAAGGTGTTAATGCACTTATCACATATTCAATCTATCATGTTTCAAATAATGGTAATAATAAGTTTAATATAAATCCGATTACTGGTGATTTAGAGACTGTTGGAAAATTAAATGCCGGTGATCAATACAGTTTAACTGTACAAGCTACTGATAAAGGTGGCTTATCAACGCAAGCTATCGTTGAAGTTACTGTCAGTCCAGGACCGAATACACAAAGCCCTATTTTCGAACAATCCGTCTACGATATAGAAGTCAGTGAAGGTGTTACAATCAATTCGACAATAGCTACAATTATGGTGAGTTAAATTTTTTGAAAAAATCACCAATTTGAATTTTTAATTAAAATTTAGGCAACCGATCCCGAAAACGATCCAGTAACATACTCGATAGTGTCTGGAAATGATCTGAGACAATTCTCCATCGGTCCAAAATCTGGTGTGATTACAGTGATTCGTAAATTAGATCGTGAGGATCTAACTCGTTATAAGCTTGTAAATATTATTATTTTTGATTAATTATAGTTTTATTCGGTGTAGGAGAGTTTAATATAAATTTCAGATAATAAAAGCAGAAGATGCGGGTAAATTATCAAGTACAGCAACTGTAAATATAAAAGTAACTGATATTAATGATAAGAATCCGGAATTTGTGGGCGATCCATATAAATTTACAGTGAAAGAAGGCTTGAATCATACTAGTGTGGGTTTTGTACATGCAATTGACGCTGATGAAGGGATCAATGCACTTGTTACCTATTCAATACCAACTGATTTACCATTCGATATTGATAACGAAACTGGAGAGATAAGAACGAATAGAGCTTTAGATTATGAAAGACAAAAGGTATAAATTGCAATAATCCTGGAGTTAAAAATTGGATAATTTTCAAGTTATTTTAGAATTATCAATTTGTGGTGACGGCTAAAGATAGTGCTCCAGATCCGAGGATAGCTACAGCGACTGTTTCAATTGTCGTTATCGATATTGAAGATGAAGTTCCCATTTTTAATAAAACTGTATATGAGGCAACAGTTCCTGAAAATGTGCCCGAATATTATATCATCGACGTTACGGTATGAAAATCCTCATTTTCCTTTAGAGCTGTAGAATACATCTTTTTAACGAAAAAATGATTGTTTGATGCAAAATGTTTAGGTTGTTTTTGAAAATTAAAACCTCAGTATAGCGTTTTGGATAGAGCGTCTCAAGGTGCAGGAGAAGGAGTATTTTTTTTTTTTGGAAAATTATGATGAAATTCTGAATTACAGACAATTATCTCGAAGCATGTTTTTCACAATTTTCGACACAACTCAGCCTATATTGGTTATTTTTTAACGAAAATTTAATTATATATAAGAAACTCTAAAGGCTTTCCAAATATCCGAGAAATTTTCCGATCGGTTTGTTAGTATTCCGGAATTCTAATAAGAACGGGAACGCTTATTATGCAACAGTACTTTTTTTGCACAATTTTGGACAACGAAAATATTCAATTTTGGGTACCTAAGCTCATTTATTTTTATCTATTAAAAATAATTGTTTCGTAACAGGACTATCCAATGAAAATATTTTTGTTGCAAAAACTTATTTATACCCTGTGAAAATTGAAAATGTAAGGATTTCTGCTATAGTAACCAACACTTCACTCTTTGTAGTTTCACTGCGAGGTTGCTACATTTTCTTTCAAATTTATAATGACTAAGGTTGAAACCCATGCCGATTATTGCGGGATTTTACGAATACGTAATAAACCAAGCAGGATGCAGAACAAACGCCTAAAATTCAGAAAATCCTGCAAAAATTGGTATGGCTGACAATCGTAGACCTTATAAATCTGAAAGAAAATGTGGCAACCTTGCAGTGATACCACAAAGGGTGAGTGTTTCGTTACTCCAGCAGAGATTAGTAAGAATAGATGAAAAAAATGGTAGAAGATTTTTCACCGTAGAATTTCATCCCCTATCTGCCCCTTAGCAGGAAATGCGCGACTTACGGGACACCCTGTATAGGCACATCATGAAATACCAAAAATATAGTGTCAGACCAAAACAGGATTTATAGCCGAAACCGAATTTTCGGTCTCGGTCTTAGTTTCGGCCGAAACCGAAACTTATTTAGATATGTTAAAATTTCCATTGTATGACCAAAACTAGAATTCTTATCCGAAACTGGCCGAAACCGAATCTTCGGTCGCTCACTACAAACATCCTTTTACTCCCAATTTTCACAGGGAAATAAGTTTTTCTGACAAAAATATCATTTTTTTGGCAGTTCCGTTACGAAACAATTATTTTTAATGGTTAAAAATTACAGACGAGCTTTCCCAAAATTTTCAAATTTGGATTTTCTACCGACATCATGGATAAGCTTTCGAACAAGCAATCATCCGCTTGTCTATCTTTAAAAATGTGTGAAGAAGTACTGCATAAGCGTGCCTCTTTTCATTAGAATTTCGGAAAAATAACAAGCTATTGGATAACTTTCTTGGAAATTTGCAAGGCCCTTATATTTTTCTCAAAATTTCCCTTCTCCTGCACCTTGAAACGCTCTTTCCAAAACGCTATCGCTGGTTTTTACATATTCAACAGCAACCGAGAAATCGTCCATCAAACATTCATCTTTTTTGGCAAAAAGTTGTATTCCGCAGCCTTAATTTGTTGTAATTAATTTCGATTAAAGGCCTACGATCCGGATACTGTGAAAAAAATCACCTATGTTATCCATCAAGGCCCCACGGATCTCTTCCGAATTGACGAAACTAGCGGTTCAATCTACACAACACGTGGTTTAGACTACGAAAAAGAGAGTCAGCATGTTTTATTAATTGGAACACTTGAGAATATGTCGAGTAAAGAAGGCAGTACTACTAAAGTTATCATTAATGTTGAAGTAAGTTGAATAAATATTCAAAAAGATTGGAGACTTTCAATAAAATTTTGTAGGATCGTAACGATATCCCGCCAGTTTTTACAATAATCCCACATCCAATCACATTAGAGGATGATGTGGCAATTGGTACTGCAGTCACAACTCTAACAGCTACAGATTCAGATGGTACTGCACCAGGAAATAAAATTCGTTACGAAATTATCGGGCGTGGTAAATCAACGAAATACTTTCAAATTGGTAGCGATGATGGTGTATTACGTGTAACGAACGATTTAAAGAAAGAGATCGATACGGAATATCAAGTGGATGTTCGTGCTTACGATCTAGGCGAACCACAATTATCATCAGTGATAACTGTTGATATTTATATTCAACATGTGGCTACAGTTGCCCCAGAAGTCGGTTTACGTTTTGCTGATACTGCTTATACAATACAAGTGGCTGAAAATTCAACAATCGGTCATAAAATTAAAACGTTAACTATAGTTAATAGTAAGACTCACGGTACAAATATCCCGTTGAAATGCTTGATAATTTCAGGGAACGAAAAAGGGATATTTATTGTTAATGTAACTGAAGATAGAAACTGTGCTTTATATTTGAATGGAACTTTAGATTATGAGAGTGAAGAATCCTATCAAATCGAAGTCCAAATCATGTCACTTCAAGGCTTTATCAATAAAGACTTCAGTATTACACAGATAACAATCAGTGTTACTGATATTAATGATAATAAACCGTATTTTATATATCCAACAAATATAAAAAAATACTATTCAGCAATTGATGATGATTCACCATTATTAACAACAGTGATACAAATTAGAGCTGATGATAAAGATAGTGGGAAATTTAGTAAATTACAATATTCATTAATTGGTGATAATGACGATTTCTTTTCAATTGATCCAACTTCTGGTATTGTTAAAACAAAACGTACATTTGAAAATATTGATAAGACACAATTACCGTTTCGTTTAAAAGTGAAAACACGTGATAATCCAAATTCAACAATTGATTATCATGAAATTGATTGTCCAATGATTGTTAATTTAATATCATCTGAAAATCGATTGATTCTAGTCATTGGTGATGCTAAACCGGATATTATTCAAAAGAAATTAAATTTGATAACGAATATTATTGAAGAACAATCCGGTTTATTTGTTGGTATTGAAAAGTTGTCAATACGTGAATTTATTAATGGTAATGGTACTTTAGAGACTGATCCGGCTGGTACTGATGTTTGGTTCTATGTAGTCGATCCTGAAACCGATACGATCCTATCAAGAAATCATACACTAGTCAAACGAGCAATTTTCGATAAATCAGCAATGGACAATATAACATTCGATATAACCGGTCAGATACAAAATACAGCTTTAAATATACACGAACCGATAGTATTACATAAAATTAAAACAGCAACAGTGGCATCATTTAATGGTGAAGTCTTCCCATATGCATTAATTATAATTGCTTGTATTATATTCGTATTGGGTATTGTTGGTATTATTTATATTTGTGTATCGTGGTCCAAATATAAATCGTATAAAGATCAAATACAACGACAATATGTCGTACCGGCTAGTCCGACACGATACGATACCGTTTATGTTGAACCAAATTTGAAAGAGTATGAAACACAAGTGTTACAAATGTGTGTACCAGTTGACGATCCAGACGATTACAACGATCTCCATTTAGATTTCAGCAATAAAAATCATGCATTTAGTTTAGAGAATGTTGGCTACATTAACAAAGAGAATAATTTGAAAAAATTTGGTAAGTTTATGATTTTGCTGTACTAGCGTGCAGTGACGTAACTAGAAATTTTGGGCCCTTGGGCAACACTGAACCTAATTAAACATTAAACAAAAATGTGCAATGTAATCCTTAGAGATCATTTTAGTAAAATTAGAACCTTGTAGCTAATTTGAAAGTTGGTCAAAAGATGCCCGTTTTGGATAATGTTGCAATGACGCAACAATCCTCCCGCCATTGATTATTTTCGTCTTTTACTATTGTATTCTATAATAAATGGAAATGTTTTGAATTTTTCCCAGAATGCGGTGGAGAAAAATGAAAAATGTCCATGTTAGAAGGGTTTTTGAATCATTCTTAAGCCCGGCTTTTCTTCCCCTACATAAGCTCGCCTTACAAGATCTTGCCTAAAATCGTGCTAACGGTAGGCTTACACAAATTTAGTAGTATACACTCGAATGTCTGTAAATCCATGCTTAGTTCGATTTTATGCAAGGTCGTGGTAAAGCGAGCTTAAGTGGGGTAAGAAAAACCGAGTCTGGCCAAGACTCGGCCAGTTTTATGTGTATGTAATTAATTTAATTAAATTAATTGTTTTGTGTAAGGTCCCTTTTCCGCCCCTCACACACGAGCTGTGGTTAGTTTCCCACTGTACTTCGGCCTTTAAGGTCTTTTATATACACGTTAAAGCTCCTGATTTGGGTTAGCTGTCTTCCCCCAATAGTCTTTTTAGTAAAATCCAGGATACTGTTTAAGGAAGTTCTTTTTACGGACCCTGATGCAACCCTACAGTGCTGCTGGTTCACCTGAAGGGCCTTGGAGGTTAACTCCATGCTAATCCTGAGAAGTTCCGGGTGTGGATGAAGGGTCCGAGAATTTCTCTTCATTTACCTCCATCTCTTCCATCTTATCCTTGTCTTTTTTCCCCAGTTTCCTTAACCTGATCCTGGAGAAGTTCAGCCAAGGACAACTACCGAGCTCCTAGATCTTATTCCAGGAGCCTGCATCCATTAGGAGCACCAGTTGCCATCCATTTGGATGTTGCTGCCGGTCTTCTAATTTTCAGGTTTCGGTATTCAGCCTGCTCCGGTTCCATATTGGTTCCTGGTAGCCACGCGAGGACTCTCACGGGTTTTTGGAGTCGCTACACAACCTCTGTCTGAAGAGCTTCTCCATCGATGAGTGTGCATTTGGACACCGCCCCCTCCAGCCAGGATTCAGTCTCCTGGTCGGAGCAGGAGACAACCATGCTCCCCCTCGAAACCCGATAAAGAAAAACCTCGGTTACGTGTATGTAGCTCGTATTTGATAATCGTGAAGTTGTCCGAAACGAGCGTTTTTGACCGACTTCCAAATAAACTACGAGGTTCTAATTTGATGTTCTTTAGAGACTACCCTATAAATCTTTAAAAAATGATTTAAGTCCGTCTATTATTTTGGTGAAAAGAAACAAATTGAATATTCTCTGGCCGGACAGCCTGTATACACATGTTATATAGATTGAATGCCCAAAAATCAACTAGTAATGGGTCCTTAGGTCCTTGGGCATTTCATAACCTTGCTTATCGATAGCCCCGCCACAGCTAGCGTGTCATAACGTAATTTGAAAACTGTAAGATTCACTTTGTCGTGCTGAAGACCATAATGATTTACTTTATCAGACTGGGTACTATTATGAGATTTATTTCATTAAAATCAAGTAAAAACGGAGCCAAAACTGATTATTTTATTGTTTTGACATTTGTAATTATAGAAATGCCAATCCTGAAATAAAATTACTCCTTTTGAGTTTTTCCTCGATTTTTATGGTACCACATAAAATTTTCCACCTTACACGAATCATAAGTAATCATTATAGTACAGCCAGGTGTATGGAAAAGGTAACGACGCTTAAGCGAGAAATACCCATTTATTTAGTTGTGTAAACCAAGCTTTCTCCATTTTGATGGAAAGAGGATGAGAGAATGTGAGGCTCTATAAAAAAATCAGATAACACCCTACTATTTTTGGTGGAATATCTTTTCTTTTCCAATTTTGACCTGTTAGATATTGATAGCCTGACTCACACAGCCACACAACTATCGTCACTTTTTCCATGCACCTAACTGTACACGTGGTGTAAATCTTCACGACCAGTACCATAATGATTAACGTTACGATCCTTGTAACAACAACATTTGATTTTTTGGAGTAATTAGAGAAGTTATTTTAGGGCAACAAAGTCCGGCTAGTAGTGAGTCAACGACAACAGCTCGAGCGTCAAGTGTTGGTGGTGATGGTGGTCATAATCTTTTAAAAACAACTGATAAACAACATTCATTAAGACGTGATCATCATCATTTATACAACAGTCGATCATCGGATGATGATGAAATGAATGCCAGTCCTAGTAATGAGAATGTTTTATTTAAAGAAAAAAAAGACTATTCACATTTAGGATTCTCTTATGATCATCATTCACCAATAGAAACTACCACTGAATTGTAAAAAGAGTCATTCTAATTTTAATTATTTTATCATATTGATTAATACATGAGACAAAAAATAAATTTGTACTAAATTAATAATTTATTATGTAATAAAGAGAATGAAAAAGAGTCATTGTGTACTTAGAAAGGTTGTAGGTACTTACATTTTTTTTTTATATTTGAAATAGATATTTTATTACAGTAAAACGCCTTTGAACTTACTTCAAAGCCCACGAGTTTAATTAATGTTTTCACCCTTCCATTTAGGTCTTCTTTATGGGCAAATGGAAAGTACCTCTGCACCTGAATTGTAGAAAAACCAAGTAAATTTTAAGGCAAAACACATTTCTTGGTCCTCCAAAGATTTGAAAATTATGGCTTTAATGCTAAACAACTTTTGCCCGGCAAAGGACTCTTTTTCGAAAGTTTTCTTTGTACAGGAAGCATTTGAGAGGTTGCTGGAAAAATTGAGGATATGTTTCAAAACTGAAACAATTCGACTATTCAAATTTTCTACTCTCATGCAAAACATTGTAATCCTGCTCAATTGCTCTATAACACATTTATTTACAAAATTTATTTACATACGGTACCTTAAAATAATTTCCACTCTAGTATCTATTAGTAGGTACTCCTTAAAAATATCCTCATTGCCAAGATTTTTGGATTTATTTAAAGAGTACTAGTTTTCATATACATAGTTAAATTATTAAATTGTAAATTCAAAAAGTTGTACAATTTTATAAATTTTGCATTACTTAAATATTTTTAGCACGTTTATATTATTTTGTAAAAAGCTCACTAATTAAAAACTAATTAATAGAAAAAGAGTGATTATAGCGTTAATATCACTCAGATAAAATTGAAAACAATCAAATTTTAGTCCATTCGAGTTTACAAGGGAGTAACCACTAAACTTCCCCAGTTTTGTTGAATAATGGGCCATCAAAATGATCGCCCCATTAAAATAATGAGCATCTCTTCCTATTATTATAGAGTATTGATTACTTTATATCATTTCCCAAATTTTGAAGCTATCGTATATAAGGAATTCAATAATTGTAATGCTCGCGTATCTTCAGATTCTTCATCCAAACTCGGATCGACTATCTGCTTCAAATTACTATTAGTACTGTGCGTTTTTTGATGATTTGGAGCAATTATTGTTCCATCGTTTGAATTGAGCGATTCCCCCAAGACATTACGACGATTTTGTAAATTTCGACTAATTAAATCATGGATTGGTACAGCTTGTGTTTCAATTTCTTTTGTAGCATTAGCACCACATTCACTAATTAACAATAAAATCAAACGTTTCGTTAATGGATTACTTTCGATTTCTTTCATTTTCTGTAAAAATTCATCTTCTGTTGTATTTAATTTGCGTAGAATTCTCTGTAATCGGTTATCCTCATCGGGTTTGGTGTTGTTCATGAAATCAATCAAAATACCATGGACTTGTGTTGAATTTAACGCTAATCGAGGTAGTGCTCGTAGCTCGTACTTTATTTCGTGATGTGGTACCAAAGGTGATGATCCAATATCGGTGTTTTCTTCTTCTTCTTCTCCGCTTTCTGGAGTTGCTGATGCTACTTTAATACTCTCAGTTGTCGTTTCTAGATTCTTGTTAATTAAAGCTGGATTAAAAGTGAATGCTGATTTCCATAATTTTGTAGCATCTGGTGATCGTGTCCAATGATTATTTGGTAAAGTGGAACTTTTCGTTGTTGTTTCCTGATCTTTATTCTCTTCAACTTTAAGTTTATTGAATTGTGAGACAAACGATTGACTATCAGCTAATTGGAGGTTTTCTTGTTCGGTACTTATCGAGTTTTTAATATTATCAAAATTGCTTGACGTATTATAAGCGATTAGATAGCCCCATGTCGGTTTTACTGATGGTAATGGTGTTGAGAAAACCGGTGGGAAACTCGATTTCACATCAGCATCAGAAAAGTTCAACAACTCATCTTCTGTTTCTGATGGAGTTTCTTCAGTATCTCCACCATTCGGTGGTTCTGTTGGACGAACTTCGGCCAATACTCGTCGGAACGTTACAGGATCATCAAGATATGAGGATAGAGCCTGTGTGAAAACTTTAGCCAATTGTCGAACTTTTGGATTGGGTACTGCATTTTTCGTGTGTGCTACTTCAAGATCACTATCACTAACACCGTCTTGATTTGATAGCGTTGTAGCCTCATCACTATCATCACTACCATCACTGAATAATTCATTATAACGATCCATCGTCATTTGAGTTAATAGAGCTGTAAGTCGTTTTTTCTCCAATTCAGCTTGAGAAAGACCTTCATCATTATCACTATCATCATGATTTTCACCATTATCACTATTGCCATCATCCTCACTTTCTTCTTTATCTTCAGTAAGTCCATCCAAAGCATTTGCAAAATATACAGCAAGTGTATGGAGTGTTTGAGGACCAGCTGATGGTGGTACTACCAAACCAGGTCGTGCTGATGCTTCACCAAAACGCTCCTTATTTTGGGCCATTTCAGCTAATGCACTAATCATACTATCAACATTTTCAAATGTTGATGGTAAACTAGACTGAGTGGTTATAACTGTATCTCCTTGTTTCGATTTACTGAAAGGACTAGCTGACGAAACTTTATACGTTGGATATGATAGAGTTGACGTAGGCGTTGGAGTTGTTTTTTGTACGACTTGTGTTGTAATTAATGGTAGATAACTTGAACCTGATGTTGATAATTTGAATGGTCTAGGACGTTCGACTTTATTAGTAAATTTGAAATTTTCATATTCATCTGGTATTGGAGTTGTAATTGTTGTATAACCGAAAGAAGAAACCGATGAGTAACTGTTGCTTGTAAAACTAGAGTTTTTCGTAACGTAGAAGGTTGAATCTGTCGGTGAAACTGTTGTTGGAGGACTTTTCGCGCTGATTTCACCAAAAGATTTAGAATGCAAAAATTTTGCAGTAGGAGTTGTAGCAAAAACTGTAGGAGTTGTGGGAGTTACACTGTTGGCAAATCTACCATAAACAGTAGCATGATCAATTTTTCTAGTAGTACTTTCATTTGGCCCAAAAGCTGTACTCGTCAATATTTTATTTTGATCAGAAGCCACATTTATAGCAGGAGCTTCAAGATCTAAAGGAATATTATATCTAGATGATGGTAGTGTTTTTGGAGTTACAGAAGATTTTGGCAAATATGTTGGTGCTGCAGTAGTTGAAGTAGTTATTGGAGAATTAGTACTTTTTTGTACATTAAAATTAGTACCACCAACTTGACTTCCAACAAATGCTCTACCATTATTTATTGAAGATTTTGGCAAATATGTTGGTGCTGCAGTAGTTGAAGTACTTATTGAAGAATTAGTAATTTTTTTTACATTAAAATTAGTACCACCAACTTGACTTCCAACAAATGGTCTACCATTATTTATTGGTTGAGTTGTAAGATATTGAGGAGTTACTGAGGAAATTGCTGAAAAAATCTTTGTGGAATAGTATTGAGGCTCTTTAATTTCAGAGTAAGTGTCTCGATGATTTGGATGGACTGTTGGCTTGTACGATTGTTTTATCGTATTAAAGGAGCTTTTATAGAATGAACTAGATTCTTGAGGAACTTGAGTTTCTTCAGATGATGACGCTTCGTTATAGGTAGCAATATTTTGCTTACTGGTAGTATTTTTGGCTTCAGGTGTAATTTGATTGACAGTACTTTGATTTGGTTCTGATTTTTTGCCATAAATTAGATCAAAATAACGACTATTTTGGTTTGTATTATTCACTGGAAAATCAATTCTTTTATTCTGTCTATTATTGGTTTGATTTTGTTCCATTAGTTTTGTTTTAGCTTGAGTACCACCTAATTTAGTACTCACAGTTAATCTGATATTTTGATTTGATTCGACTTTTGTCGGACTAGAGAGACTGTTAGCTCTGATATTAACGTGCTGGTTTTGATTTTGTGGCGTTGTTCTACCATTAACTCTGATATTTACGTATTGTGGAGATTCACCAAATGTCGTACTCGGTTCCAGTTTAATTTCTTTTGGTTTACTTCCGGATTTTTCTTCAAATTTCTTCGAATATTGTTGATTTTGTCTGGTAGAGGATGTTGAGACAATTTCAAAATTTTTACCTTTCTGAAATTTTGTAACAGTCGAATGTTGTTCAGTTCTCATAATAGCACCATGATTATCACCATCGACATATACGCGTCTTGATGCTTTTCTACGTGCATTCTCTTCCCGTAATTGTTCAGCACTTTCTTCATACAGATTCGGGGAATTTGTGCAGTTCACTTTGAACCACCATTCACATATCAGTTCGGATTGTTGGAAAATCGTACCGTTTGGACATAAGAAGGATATCTTCTTGCCTTCTTCACAGATATGAAAAACCTAGAAAATTTTTGTGTTAAATGATTAAATTGATTTTTTTTTAAAGCAATAAGTACTTGACAATCAGTTTGTAAATCGGCATAATAACCAGAATCCAATTCACGGCAACTGAATGAAGTTTTCGGTATGTGAGATAATATAGGAAAATCGACACCTGGTTTTCCATAAACACCTAGAATCGATTAATTTGTGTTTAAAGCACTAGGATGTAGGATAAGGTGTTTTGTTACCTTGATAGAAAACGGGCTCTTCTTCAAGAACATTTTGAGAGCTATTATCACCATCTATACTTCCAGTGATGGAGTCATCTGTTTTTAGACTTTTTACCTGAAAATAAGACTATTTTCATGGGGAATTGTGTGGTAAAAAGACAGTCTTACCGGAATATATAAACAATAGATGAGAAAGAACCACAGGGCTATGTCTGTAATAAAAATAAGAAATAGCTATAAATAGTAAGGGTGCCAAAACATCTTTCAGAAGCATTAAAGAAAAGTCATCAATCTTCTCAATTATCAGCGTTTTATTCACAATTATGTTATTAAATATTGTGTTGCAAACCATTTCAATTTAATTATACAGGGTACGGCAGGGTGCGCGCCACTCAGTAGGTTGATGTCATAGCGGAACTCTAGTGGTCTCATTCGAGAGGCGGAACTTCAAAGTTTTGTCCCGACACAGTTTAGTCGCCATCATGCGTTGGAGCAATGAGGAACGTGCTTTGGAAGTTGAAGCCTACTTTTTGAGCGCATGTTCTTTAATCACAATCCATATTGGTAATCATTTAAATTTAGCTCTGTTGACCCCTTCCCCGGACCGAAAATCAATTGTTACGTGGATCTTTACGTTCAGACAAACTGCAAGTGCGACAAGACGAAGAACTGGACTCCAACGGCCAATTAGCTTAACTGAGAACATTTAGGCAATGAGAGTTTCAATTTTGCGACCACCATAGCGTTTTGCACGCAAACTTGCTCTGTCCTTGGACTTCCCGATCGTTCTGTGACTAGAATTCTTCATGATGATCTTCATTTCCATCCTTACAACAGCATCGCTGACTATTTTGAGGGAACACTTCTCAGAGCGCCTCACCTCAACTAGGAACTACTTGAAGTAGCCAACCCGCTCACCCGATTTGGCCCCTTGTGATTTTGAAATCCCGTGTTTATGTGACCGTCCAAGGACTCTACAAGATTTGAAGATCAACATCCTGGAAGATATTGCCAACATAACGCTTGCTACGCTGGCAAGAATAATGACAAACGCCAGAAATCGGTTTACTAAGTGTACGGAGAATGGGGGACGTCACTTATCTGATTTAATAATAAATCTTTATTTTTATGAAGTTTTGAAAAAGGAGGCTATGCTGCCACACCCTGTAGCTTCCTTACTTTATCCCTCTCAATTATTTACATAAAACTAAAGACTTTTACATGACTTATGAAAGATTTTAAATTCCCAGTTTATACGCTTGGATGATGGAACAATAGCTCTTGGCTACATTGAGGATCTTAAGCAACAATAATAAGTACTACATTAATAATAATATTTACAAATTGATACCAATGTTAGTTGGAAAGGTAAAATAATAAAAGAAAATAAATATAAAATGTAGGAAAATGAAACATAGGAAGAATTATTTCAATGATGTAACAATATCTGTCTGTCTTCTACATTCATTGTACTAATTCTTCAAATAAATTGCGAAAAGAAGAACAAACAATCGACCTTTACTATTACACAATTTTCATTCAACTAGAGTCGGTATGCTAATTGCTCTAGTTCTAATTTAAAAAAAAAAAACAGCATTGTTGTACTGTTTTTCGTTAACAAATCGTTGCCGGATTACAAGTAGCCAAAACAATTAAGTTATTTGTAATTTAAAATAGCCGATTATTAATCACTTCTTCATCAAGGATAAATCAAATTGAAAGTAACAAAAGAAGTACGTGTTGTTCATCTTCTATCTATAGAATATTTAGTGATGAGTCAAAATTTGTTTTTTTTTACATAAGACAATCAATTGGATAATTCGTTAAATATCACATTTAAAGTAAACAAATAATAATAAATTTATTATTGGTGTTTAGAAAGGATTGAACACACCTAAATATGCAGATTTATAATAATTAAATAAAATTCTCTCAAGTTTTACACAAAAAAAAAATAATAACAATGTCTATTCGAATTTTATGGAAAAATTGTAATTTTACGAAATGTTCTCTTTATAAACAATTAAAAATTTCATGCTCTCTATTATTTTTATGATTTTATAAAGCATAAAATTATAATTGTGTGAAAATTGAGAAGTTTAAGGTTAAAAATCTTACTCAATTTGGATACAGGACGGTTGGCCATTTTTACCAGAACCTGAAACAAGAAACAAAAAATCTGTCAATTTTGATAGGGACCAATTTTCTTCCCTTGCTGTAAAAGTGACCAATTTTTGAAAAAGAATGCAACTTTTCTACTTCCAATATTCTTCAATTGCTCTATTTTTGAAAGTACGCATTTTCAACGGAACAATTCATCATAATAGACAATTCTTATCATATTTCACTAATAATTTTATATCTAAAAATAAATAAAATGTTAATTTATTAAAATTTTGATTTATTTTGAACTTGTCTAAACCTGAATAGGGAAGATGTTTTAACAATGACGCAACGTTTATCAAACAACAAATTCCATTAAAATGTTAATTTAATTCTTATTAATTTTCAATTTTTATCCGTAATTATGAAACAGTTAAACTACAATAAATCAAAATCGTTACTTTCTTTATTTCGTACGCATTTAACTCAAAATTACACATTGAAAAAGTCCATTAATTATCTCATCACTTGTTAACAAAAAATCAACAGGACAATTATGATAAGATCAGATCATTTCGAATAAGAAAACGAAGATTTTTGTTAAAAATTTTAATGAATTTCGTCCAACCATAAAGACAATGAATGAACGACCTAATTCAAAAATTTAAGCCGTGAGAATTTCTGTTCCATCTTACAAAAATATTGTATTGCGAAAGATGTTGGAACAAAAGTAAAAAATTGACTATAATTTTACCAATTATTTCGATGATTAATTAAGTCTAATATTTATTCATGTTTTATTGAGAATGAGACAAAAATTATCAATTCAGGTATTCTGTGCTTCTGATGAAATAACGGAACAAGTCGGAATATAAAAAATATTCAACCTTTAAATTCTACAATTCGTATATTTCGACCTTATAATCGAATTTTAATTAAACGACGATCCGATCATATTCGAATATTCAAATTAATTCTATAAATTTTTCCAAGTTCCATCATAGTCAAAGCACGGAGTTATGTGCAGATTTAACGATAAGATCGCTCAACTTTCAATTTTATCGAATGAACATGACTTAAAATCACAATATTGCACTATGTATTGATAAAATGATGATGGTAATAAATTTTCAAATCATTTCCTGGTCGAAACAGAGAGGAAAAAAGTGAAAGAAAAATTAACAGTTAATACTACTAAAGTATGAAAAATATGATGATTGTGGTAATAAAAATAATCAGTGGTAATTAGGGAGAAATATCAAATAGAACCGGTCTTTAATTATCACGGTTTAAAAATATTACGATGACATAACAGATCTTCAGCAAAATTCTAGCTAAATTGTAGTCAGAACTCGTTTCAATGTCCGAAAAAGTACCAATTTTTAATAATATTAAATCATCGATTTCTCGGTTGTTTTCCAAGATATTCAATTGGGCGTTACACAGTGCATCCGACAGAGTTTTCCATTTAAGAAAATTTTCACTAAATTCTAAAGTGTAGAAGAAAATGTGGGAGTATGTCAAAATTCCACAAATCACGCCATTTCTACAATTATAAAGATAAAAAATCTTACAGCAGCTTGTTTCAGAGCTCATTCATGTGAGAGGGGCAGATGGAGCCTGAAAAATCCAATTTTGGGAAATCAAAAAGTTACTGAAAAAAAAATTAAGAAAATTTTCTAACTTGGATTTTTCAATCTCCATCTGCCCTCCACACATGGATAAGCTTTCAAACAAGCTGCTGTACGATTTTTTACTTTTAAAATTGGTTACAGCCTTTGAATATCTCAAGCCTGACTCCAGCATAGCCCCAAAGACCGAAGAAAAATCCAATTAGATTCTAAAAGTTGTCTTTCTATTAGTTTATCGATCAAAGATTGCTCCAAGCTAGTATTTCTTTATACAGAAACAAGCTGAAAAGGTGACTTCAGCATGCTGTTAACTAATCACTAAAGACTTTGGCATTTGTGTTAGAAATTTGAAATACTGTGTAGATTCCAAGTGTTAAAATTGTTATCAAATAGTATAAATCTACCCTTGAATTCGCCCACCATACCTGAACAAATCACCAAATTTACAAGTGATATTATTTCAAGATAATAACAGTGAATCAAACATTGTATAAGCTGTGTTAATGATATTCATGAAATTTAGGAGATTCGTTGCAATAAAATTGTAATTAAAATTTCAAACATCTTCTACAAGGATACTGATTCTATATACAAACAATTACCTTTAAAGATGCAACTATTACATCAACTACATTAATGTAAATGGAAAAACAACATGAACAGTATCGATAAGGAATAAAGAATCACTGTTATAGCCTTGATGTTGGTTTAGATCGTTAGAATAAGAAGAAGAAGAAACAAACAATGTAGAAGGATTTTAATCAAAACAATTCAACCTTCACTATTGACCTATTAAATAGTACATCTATAAAGAAAATCCAAAATACAGAATAGAAGAGCGAAGGATAATAATGAAGAAACGTGACAGTTCTTGGCGATATCGAATAAAATAGATCCTTATTGTTTATGCCGGAATAGTGACCTGTGTGTCTCACCTTTACACTTTCACCAGAAAGACGACAACGACTTCACAATAATAGATACAATTATTGATGATTATTTCTATGCAACAACACAAAAAACCGTCATCTATACATCATCATCATCATCATCATCATTGACAGATGTTATAGAATTATGAGTTTATCATTATTTACTGATCGCATTTATAGTAAAGTCACGATTTGTAATTATAGAATAGCTTTATTTTTATCAAACATGGTAAAGTTTGTGCATTTTTTTTTATTGCTTTCGTTTGATTGCATTGAAATATAATGTTAGTTGAACTATAGAAGGATTTTTCGATCAAATTTAAAAAGTAGAGAAAGTAAATCTGATCGAAATTACCATATAACGTGCTAATATTGTCAATTGGATGAGAGGTCAAGTGCATTCGATCATGATTATTTCGATGAAAGTCAAATTATAGAGAGCAATACTTTTATTATTTCCATACTTGGTCTTTAATTTGAATAATTCTCGATAAATGCATTGATATTTTGTTAGAATTATATTTAAACTGATAATTTAGATTGTGATCCGAACGTTAATTATATTATTTTTCCTATTGTTTCACTTCAAGGTGTAAGTATCATTATCGAATTTTACAAATTAGGAAAAAATTATAGTTTGAAACTCTTTCAACACCCACAACGATGTGGAAGTTGTGTTAAGCTTTAATTATTTTGTTACTTTCTAGCGCAAACATCCTAATATTTACTCAAAATGTGTCTAAATCATCCCTTGTGCTCAATTCACAAAAAAAATCCGTTAAACAACTTAAAATTTGAGAAAAAACAACTATATAAAAGCATTCTTTCTATTACTCAAGGCTAAAATATTCGGGAATATGGGAGGTGGAACACAGACAAGCAGAAATAGTAAGTCTTATAACTATAATCACTCGTGCACAGGTCATGTAGTGGAGGATTTATAAGAAATAGAAAGGTCATGCAGTGCTCAAGCCAAAGATGCAGAAGTAAGATCCAGACTAGTGCTGTAATTCTTCGATGCACTAAAAGAGCTTGCTGAACATAACAAGGTAACCTTGAAATGGGTGCCAATTGATCAAGGGTTTGAAAGGAACAATAAGCCGAGCCGTTTAGCAAAAAAGTCCACCAAAACAGCTCATATTGAACCCGAATCCTCATGTGGGATTGCGTATACGATCGATGAATAAGCTATAAAGGAAGAAGAATAGAAAGAAAGCACCAACTCTACTGGGAGAAATTACCAGGAATAATCTTGTCAAAGACATTTCTGAGTTTTCCAAAGCGTATAAAATACAAGGAACTCCTGGAATTAAACAGGAAACATTCAAGGCTGATTATAGGATGTTTACTAGTCACTGTATGTACACTGACAAAGCATCTCAGTAAAGAGAAAGATGAAACTTCACTTCACGCTTTATGGCACTGTGAGATCTTAAACAATCTCAGAGCATGGCATCTGAGAAAGGCATTTATGCCTCATGAAGATATAAGAGATACTCCCTTAAATAGCATCCTGGATTTTATTAGAAATACCAGAATGCTAAAGGAAAACTGTTATGATGAGTGTACAAAAGGCCGAGGCACGGTGGGAAATGAAACACAGCTCGTACATATGTGAGGGGACTAATAAAGTCCTTACACAAAAATCCTTAATAATAATAAGGCTAAAATGGACCAAAAACCGATCAAATGTATCCCTCTTTCATGACTTAAATTAGATTCAATTATCAAATTTCGAAGGATTTTTGATTTCTTATAAGAACTAAAAGTTCAAATAAGAAAAGCCTTGAATATCAATAAGAAGATGAGTTTCACTTACCTGAATACCACAAATTAGAGCCAATCCTAAATTCAATTAAATTGATTGATTTATTTATTGAAGATTCAAAATTAAATTCTTAATCGTTTAAATTGTAGAATTAAAAGTATTTCATTGAAAAATTCTACGATGTTGTAATTTGTTAATATAAATTAAAATTCTCTTCTAATTAAAGGTGACTCTTTCATTGGAAAAACAAGTATTCTTCACACATTTAAAATGAAGTAAATCATTTAAATTGAAAAACTACTTAATGATAAGTTTTACTACTAAATAAACAACGATCTATCAATTTCTCATCGTTTATTAATTACTAATTAATGCAAAAAAAGAAATAGATATTGATCTTTTCGAGAATACTCATTAACAATCTGTAGGTTAATAAATTACAAAAAAAAAAACAAACAAAAACGTTTAAAATAAAATGGAATTGGATGATTTATACGAAAGAATTTTGATAGCAAGCCGCTTCTCACACGGTGGGGAAGATTTAAAGAATTGTAAAAATTTCTAATTCACATCAATAAAACTTTCATTTATTAGCAATTAAACTGTGCCAAATCTCTACAATTCATTCAATTTAATTTTCCTCTGGTTTTGATTAATAGTCCATAAAGATATAATATTCGAAAAGCATTTCTTTTTATTAAATAGCTTCTGTTACATGCATTCAAACATACAGATCGTCTATCTCGATTCGGTAGGTTTGACTTGTGTGTTTAATATCTAGTAAAGTTGTCGATATTAAAATAGACAGAGTTAAAGTAACGGTTTTGGTTTAAATGTGGGAATTCTGGATAATGATTAAATTTCTATAAATCACTTTCACTGTTGTGTTTATTTATGAAAAAATTATTCAAAGATGGATCAGATGGTCACGGTCAAGAATGTTTAAAAAAAAATGTCATTGATCGAATGTTAGAGATTTTCTTTAATTTTTTCAATAAATATCCAAATTCTAGGTCAAATTATATAATCGAAATGGAAATTTTTATTATTTTTATTAATAGAAATAGTGGTTATAAATAAAAAATCTTGTAAATGTTAAATGTTAATATAGATCGTGCAAGATGTAATTAAGTATAAGAGATCAAATTGCATAAAATAGTTATCAAATTTACAAACGAGAAATCAACTACTATGAATCAAAGTTGAGTATCTTTAAAACCTTTGACTTAATCTGACTGTATAAACTGCTCAACGTTTGGTTCGCTCGTTTTAAATAGTGCAAACTTAACAAAATTCTTCATAAATTTTCTTTACAAGAATTTAAACTCTTCTTAACCAATTTTGTCTCTTTATGAGCGGTAAATAGAATAATTCAATGAAGCATGAAAATAAAGCTTTCTTTGTAAATTCAACAGATTTAATTAAAATAATCACAGCAGAGTGTTTCTACTAGTTCTTATTATATTGACAAATAACTTAATAAATAGTATAGCAAAATATGAACGTTGATAGACTCATAATATATATCTAATAATAATAAAAATAATTAATGTCTTGATGATATTTTAAATGAAAGTTTACTTAATACAGGAAGACTGAAAAGCATCAATTTCGTACTACATCACCTACAATAATTCTTACTTATTGTTACAATTATTATTACTATTATTAATGCTAGATTTGATAATAATTGTTGCATGTAAAACTTTAACCAGTGGCGGCCTATAACGTAAATTAGTTCTACTTTATATACACGAGCAGTTAAGGGAATTCGCAAGTATGGTTTTGATGTGATATAATTACATGAAGATTCCATAAGCGAACTCTTGGATAGTGTCATTTGTAAACGGTAAGAGGTATGGAGCTCCAAAATAGCTCAATCGATCACAAATTTGATTCTGCATTGGGGGACGCTCGAGTTGAATGGAAAATTGATTGGATTTTCCAAATATCTGAGATTATCATGACTTTTCACCTAAAAAATTAGTGTTAAGCTGGGGGGTCGCACAGCCTCTTGTATAGTGAAAATAATTTAATAAAATTTGCATGAATAAATAGAGAAAAGTCAACTGCATTGGGGGACGATGCTTCAAATTTCAATTTTCTTTTTCATTTCTGAAAATATTGCATTTAAAGTGGCATGTCAAAAAAATTCAATACAACGCATTATTTTTTAATTTTAATAAGCTAAAAGATCCTAGCGCAGCTTATTTGGAAGCTTATTCATGTGCAAAGGGCATATGGAGCCCCAAAAATCAAATTTTTGAAAATCCAAAAAGTTATTGAACAACAATTAAAAAAAATTTTGAAACTTTTTCATTTTCTCTCAATAACTTTTTCGATTTTCAAAAATTGGATTTTTGGGTCTCCATATACCTTTTTCACATGAATAAGCTGCTGTACGATATTTTATCTTTAAAATTGTAGATAATACGTTGTATTGAATTTTTTTGACATGCTCCGACATTTTCCTCTGCACATTAGAATTTAGTGAAAAGTTTCCAAAATGGAAAGCCCTGTCAGATGCACGGTGAAATGCCCAATTCAACGCTGGTTACAGCGTTTGAATATGTCAGAAAATAACCGAGAAATCGATGATTAAAAATTGTCACTTTTTCAGACAGTAAAACGAAACCCACTTCCACATAGCCTTAAGCATTTTTACAAGCAAAAGAATTTCCCATAGATCCATTAATAATTTCGTCAATATTATCAATCATTTTAATAATCATCTGGGAATTATAGAGCAATTTAAACATAGTGTTATTAGTTATTAGTTATTATAGAAGTGGATCTAGTTAAACGAAAAACTGAAGAACTAAATGATATATTTGTTGGATGATTCTTCTTTTAGATTAACATCCAAGATAAAATAGAAAATATTCAATTGATTGATAGTTTTAACGAAAAATTAATAATTCACATTAATTTTATTACCAATTGTTATACAATAACTATAGTTACAAAATATTGCTGTAGATCGAATATTATAAAATTTAGAGAGATAAAGATGACCATTATATAACAATTATAATGATGGATGTTGTTTATAGATAAAAAAGATAATAATAAACAATATACTTGTAAAAAAATAGGAATACATATCGACACATGTAATTTCAACATTATAGAAACGTTCACTTTTAACAATGTTGACATCATTATAAATAGACAGATTGATAGATCGTGTTGTTAAAGAGTATCAAATAATTTGGTGATAAATTCTTTTAGAATAAATCAAAAGTAATTGGGTTAATGTCTATATTCTTCTCTAAATTGAGTCGTATTGTGCTGTTTAATAATTTTTATAGTCGATTAGTAACCCAGATTTCCATCTATATAGTAAGATTTTAGTTATAATCAGTAGTGATATGAGATGAGAAGGTTATATTTCTCAAGAATTCTAGAATAATCTTGATTGAAATTGTGAAGAAAGGAAAAATTGGAAAATAAAAGTAATTTTGGTTATTAAATATACATGCTACGTAGGTACATTGGCGATCAAAAAAAGAGAACGAGTCTTGAGCGAGAAAGGTTTATGTTGAAGCCAGTTTCAGTCATGGCAATTTTGTAGTCATCCTCTTTGTCGGAAATAAGAATAACTCGATTCCAAATAATTGTAACTCCACCCTCTCCTTCTGATTGCATACCTATTTTTCCCAAATTCTGATCTGTTAAGATTTTGTCACATTGTAATGACCGCCCTCGTAAGCCTGTTTTACACAGCCGCACAAGAAGTGATCTTTTTTTTGATCGACAGTGTACATTCATACATTCAAAAAAAGTTAGAAATTTTTCATTAATTTTTTTCATTAACTTTTTGATTTACTGCTTCAGAATTTTCCTTTACACTTTAGAATTCAGCCAAAATTTTCAAAAACGAAAATCTTAATCAGATGTACCATAGAATGCTCGATTCAACGCTGATTACAAAATTTCAATATGTCAAAAAACAAACGAAATATAGGTGATTAAAGATTGCCATTTTCTTCGAACATCGAATCGAAATTTAATTACTGTGGAGTGTGGGCCCTTAAAAAAGCTTAAGGAGAGCACTGAGTCAATCCTACCAGGATGAAAGTGCCCTTCTAGCAGGACCAAAGCTATGCAGGGCCTATCATAAGAAGATTTCTTATGAAACAATTTGGTAACTATATGGCCATGGGTTCTGGTTTTGCAAATGAGAACTTTTTGGCTGCAAGTGTGAATTTTTCGAAATCTCATTTTATCATCTTATAAGGTGGTGGAAGGTGTTCGAAATAAAGCAAAATTTCTCATTAAAAATTGAAAATATGAGCTAAAAGTTGATTTTGAAACTGGCTCTACACAATCAAAACTTTTGCCTGATCACTCTAAAAATCTTCGATTTCTTTTTACATGAAGTTAATTTTACTTTCTTTACCTGTGTTCAAGCAACTTTAAACTTGGGAGAAATCAAGGGGATGTTTGGCTTTTTACAAAATTGACCCTTCAAAGATCGAGTTTTTATCAGATTTGTCGAAAGAGTTCCTTGGGAAAATACAAAAATTTCGTAATTTTGTTGTGTGGTAAATTTTTGGAAATCTTATAAAATACTTCTAGAATAGTCAAGGATGGTCAAAATAAATCAAAATTTCTCATAAACTTGAAAATTTGAGCTAATAATTGATTTTGAAATCGCCTACACAATCGACACTTTTGGTTGATCACTTCAAAAATCTTCAATTTCTTTTTGCAGAAGACTAAATTTCCTTTCTTTGCTCATCTTCAAGCAACTCTAACTTAAGGCGAGTTCAAGGGAACGTTTGCAGACTCTTTACGAAATTGGTTCTTCCATAATCAAATTTCTATAAGAGTTCTTGAAAGATTTCTATGGGAAAATATAAAAATTTCGCAGTTTTGTTGTGATAAATTGTTCGAAATTTTATAAAATACTTCTAAAATAATAAGAGGTGTTCGAAATAAAGCAAAATTTCTCATAAAAAATTGAAAATTCGAGTTAAAGACTGGTTGATCACTTTAAAAATCTACGATTTCTTTTTGCAAAAGGCTAAATAGTTCCTTTCTTTGCTTATCTTCTAACAACTGAGGTGAGATCAAGGGGAGGTTTGCAGGCTCTTTACAAAATTATTGACCCTTTAATGATCAAATATCTATCAAAGTTCTCAAGCGATTTCCTTGGGAAAATATGAAAATTTCGTAGTTTTGTTGTGGTTTGTGGTTTCACCAAGATTTATTCGATTTTTGCGAGAGTAACCTTGGCATCTTAACATCCAAGTTTCATTTTTTTTTTTTGAACAATTTCTACAAGATAGCGTTTCATAATTTTCCTGTATTTTATTGTAGCATAACGGCTAATTAAAATGTTGTTAATTCTAATAATTTCTCACAAAACCATTCAACATGTCTGTAATGTAAATGTCTGTATTATTTCCACTATTCTTTAGTACAGTATATAGATTTAAAACAAGAAAAAATATATATAACAAACACGACATTTTAGCTATATAAAAAAATTATTTAATTACAAAAGATTCCCATAAATTTCCTCATGCATATAAACGTGTACTTATATAAAAAAAAGTATAGAACAAAAGGAGAGAATTACAATCAAATATTGCTACCTGACAAAGTTAATTTTACGCATTTTACAATTTCCATACCGTTATTGCCGATTGTGAATTTGATTATTTGAGAATGTTTGAAATGAAAGTGTACCCAATTTTGTCGTTATACCATCAACTAATATAAAATACAAATATTGCATTATACGGAAGTATCATTTGTTAAATACATCAATATTCTTTTCTTTATAAATTTAAATAACAACGTAAAAAATTTTTACGAACAATAGAAGAAAATAATCTATAAGGATGACGAAATTTCCAACATCCTAACTTATAATTTATTTTCTCTTGTTGTTACCAATTAGAGGTACTTACAAGTGATAATTAATTTAACATGAATTTTTTATTCTTCTTAAATGTTAAAACAATTTTAAAGGTGAACCTACAAGAAATTTTCAGGTTTTGTATTTTTTTCTATTGACACACTTTTTGGGGTCAAATAGGTGTCATTTTAAGGTAATTATTATGAAATAAAGATGAGTTAGTAGTACTTATAGAAAATTTTCCAGAAAATATTAAGTTATTATAATGAAGATTGTTTCAATATGAATGTTAAAGTGAATGGAGGAAATCCATATAGTTATATTCAAACTAATTTATTTTAGTTATTAGATTCAATTTTATGCTTATGAGAGAGTACTGAAAAATATGATGACACTCTGAGCAAATACTTTCACGTTTTAAATCTCTGTTTTTCATAAGAATAAGATGGAGTAAATATAGAGAAACTACACAATTTTAATCGTAGAAGAGTATTAAAGAACTTAGTGTCAATAATGATTAAGTAGTAGACCGCTTGTTTATTGTTTGTGACGTCGCTCACTCACTTCATCAATTATATTGGATGATTGTAGTGTTAAGGCCCGTTTTCGTTGAGAGCTGCCGGCAGTCACTGCCGGCGGTTTCTATTGATGGCCGCTGCCCGGCAGCGCGGCGTGAACGAAACCGTTAACACGTATTTCTCATAAGAGCAGTCGTTTTTCAGCCGCTCTGGCAGCTGGCGGCCGCTGCCGGCAGCTCTCAACGAAAACGGGCCTTTATAAGTGCAACAAATAAACGAATAACTCCAGAGACGTCTATGAATGGGGGTCGAGTGCAATTTTAGAGCGCTAACATACAGAGTGTTTGGTCTAAGTATGGTGAGTTCTAAAAAACTCCTATTAGTCGACGAGCGATTCGAAAAATATTTTAACGATTTGTAGGAGGGTCCTTAAAGGACATTTCAGCAAAATTAGAACCTCGTAGCTCATTTGAAAGTTGGTCAAAAACCGCTCGTTTCTGACGATGTAGCAATTTTCAAAAACGAACTAAACAGGCAAAACGACTTAGAATGACTTTAAGATCCTCCCAAAATTGATTTTTTCGTTTTTCTCCATTTTATTATGGAACAGGTGGAAATATTTCGTATTTTCTCTGGAATACAATGGAGAAAAACGAAAAAAATCAATGTTGGAAAGGTCTCTGAGTCATTTTTTGTCGTTCTGCGTGTTTTATTCGTTTTTTAAAATTGCAACATTGTTCAAAACGATCGTTTTTTGACCAACTTTGAAATGAGCTACGAGGTTCTAATTTTTGATAAAATGTTCCTTAGGGACTCTTCTACAAATCCTCAAAATATTTTTGGAATCGCTCGTCGATTAATAGGAGTTTCTTAGAACTCACCATACTTAGACCAAAATACCCTGTATAAGATAGTTCAGAGCAGTGACGTTACTTGCACGCAAATGCGGGCAAATCCCGCTGCTAAATAATGATTATTGAAATTTTGCTTGAATTTCCTAGGTTGTAGATTAAAATTGCTGGCTTAGAAATTTTCAAAACAGCACAAATCGGTGATCAAGTGAATTAAACTTGTAAACCCTACATTTATTTAATTTTTTATAAAATTTTTTTAAAAAAAAACGGATAGGGTGAAGAGATACTTTTAATTTTTAATCAAGATATTAGGACATTTATGTGCTTAGTCATGAGTATTTTTAGCAAATTTTACCACTCAATTTTTAAAAAGGGCCCATTTATTTATTTACTGCTGATTATAAAGGACCGAATTCCATCTTTTTAGATTCGGTGTCGGAAAAATGCCAATCCGAAACCAGCATTTAATCAGGCATTTCATTTGATTATAGATGAAGGGTTAATTTTGTAAAGAGCCTGCAAATGTCTCCTTGATCTCACCACAATCTACAGTTGTTTGAAGACGAAAAGAAAGGAAAATCAGCCTTCCGCAGAAAGAAAACCAGGATTTTTAAAGTGATCAGCCGAAAATTTTTATCGTCCAAGCCGGATTTCAAAATAACAAAAAATTTGATTTTATTTCGAATATCTTCCACTACCTCATACGATTATAAAATAAAATTTTGAAAAATTCACACTTATAGTCAAAATAATTCTTATTTGAAGAACTAGGGCGCGTTTTTTGGAGATTACTATGATTTGAAAAAAAAGTTCTGATGACAGGGCCTTCCATAGCTTCGGCTAGAAGGGCACTTTCATATCGGTAGGATTGACCGAGTGCTCCCTTAAAGTTCTTTTGAGGGCTCGCAGTTGTAAATTCGGTGCCCGAAAAAATACCAATCTTTAATCATCGATATCTCGCTTATTATTTGAGATATTGAAAATCCGTAAACAAGATTAAATCGGGCATTTTAGTGTGCACCCAATGGAGTTTTTCGCATTAGAAAATTTTGACGAAATTCTGAATTTCAGAGCAAAATCTGAAAGCATGTAGAAAAATGCTGTGTCTACAGTTTCAAAGATAAAACATCGTATGATAGCTTGTTTTAAAGCTTATCCCGGGCTCGGATACCGAAAAATGAGATTTTGGAAATTCAAAATTACCACTATTTTTTTTATTAACTTTTTGGATTTCCCAAAAGTCAATTTAGATACTTTTATTACTTTTTGAGTAAGTTCGTATTGAATTAATTTTTGTGAATTTTGTGCACACTGATGTAGCTTCTTTTACCATTTTACAACACACAAAAAATTCTCGGAATTCCTCTATTTATGATTAATTATATTTGAATTATTTCCATAATTCATGATAAGCCTCTCTAAATTCATTTAATTAATGATTCTTGTTTAATTCACCTTCTAATACCTCACAATTTCTTGTTTTCTTTATCGATAAATGGCAAAATTAATAAAAATATTGAATATAAATTATTTTTTTGTAAAATTACAATTATGTGAACTATAAAATTAGACAAAACTATTACGATTTTTCTTATTTTGCGATTTGTATCGTTTCAATTCAACGATAGTGATCAAGTTAGAAAATCTCATGTAGTACTACAAAAAAAAAAACACCAAACAATATTCAAATTAAAAATAATGTAATTGAATGAAGGGGAAAGTTGTACATCTTTAGCTTTCATCAACATACCATCTATATATTCTCACATACGTGAATTTTCCTGTTTGTTCTTGTACTTTGTATGTGTACACTGTTAGGTAAGCTGTAAGTAATAAAGAAAAACGATGTTCGATTAAATTAAGAAATAAAATTCTAAAGATAAAATCATGTTATTATTACAGCTATTCTTCACTTTTAGTAATGTTTTTTATGAATTTCGTGAGTTAACATACATCGACATTTCGATATTAATAATTTCAACAACATTACATATCGATTGATAAAATCTAGTTAATAAAAAAAACTACTTTACAATTGTGTAATACTTTCACGTCAACATGTATATGGTGTGATCTTCTAGCACGTATACTCCGTCTTGTAAAACTTGACTTATAAGTCGAGTCTAGTCGACAATTAACCTTCATCAAATTGCTATTATTGTTAGTATAATTACCAGTAGTGGTGTTTTTCTGTGGGAAAAACAATCACAATCACGGTAATCACGTTTTTGTCGAAAAAAAAGCATTGACGGTCAAGTGATTGTGATGATACAGACGATTCTAATTCCTTGACCTGTTCAATAATACGGATGATCAAACAAGATTCCATGTGAAACAACATTGTTGTTAATTCATTAGTTTTGAATTAGAAACAATTAAATTTTTGTTGTATTTGCGGTTTATTTATTATCGTAAAGGTTAATTGATTATGTAAAAAAAGCGCCCAGTTCTAGTTCAGCGTTTTGCTCCAAATTTTAAAAGTGAATGTTAGATAACATGTAGAATTAACGCAATTATTACAATGTCAATCAATTTTATTTGTTGAAATCAATTGTAAAACAAAATATGTTGGGAGTGTTGTTTAATTATTGGTCAATTAAATGTTAAAGATTATAATTTGAACGAAAATAATAGGATGATGAAGATGATACTGTACCTATAGTAAATGTCAAATTTATTTCCTATCTACCTATAATATTGTTGAAAAATTATATATTGTGCAAGTAATTGAAGTTCAAGTATTCTGTAATCGTTAAATCTAATTCCCAACATTTTTCTGTTCTTAACAATTTTGATCAGAGATATTGAAACAGAAATAAAAATTACAGGGTAATTTACAACTCACAAGTTATACTTTTTTGTTATTTTTTATCAATATTTGTCATTTTATCTTTAATTATTATTAACAATTACCTCTATTATTTCAAAATATTTGATTTTTTTTAATCGTCACTCGAATTTGCATTTTTTCGAAAATTTATAATTTGTGAAATTAAACTTGTGTCATCATCATTCATGACAAATTCCTGAATTGTGGGTAGTATAGCGAAAAAAGTCCAACTTTCATCTCTAATTTAAGACAATGATAATCGAAACAAAAACTAGTACCAACTTGTATATCCGTAATTAGCCCAAATTTTCAGAACGGTAGGCGAAATTTTGCAATTAAATTTGAATTGAATTTTAATTACGGATCAAAAACAAAAAAATAGAGAATCATTATGAAAAAAATCATCCTGTTCTTAGTGTTTGATGTAATCGTTAATTATTTTCAAATTATTTAGTCTGACAATTGGAAAAAAACAACAATGAAAAGAACAAGTTCTAATAATAGAATATTAAGTAATTGTGGGTGTATTTTAGGTAAATTTACATAAAAACTTTTCAATATTTTGCTTAGAAAAGAAGAAATGTGAAGTGAAAACTGCTAGTGAAAGAACATCTTCCGTATGTTGTTTGTTATTATTAATAAAAATATTTTCCAGCTGATTATCAATTAATAATAATGAGAAATTTTCAATTAATTAATAACTAATTGTAATTGTAATTAATCGAGATAGTTTAAAAGTTTCCTTATAGTACTCTTATATTATAATTTTCCAAATTTAGATTTCTTAATCTACTTGTTTTTCCCCCATTAACATTTTCAACAGTTTCACAATAATGTCAAAAATTGTCTAAACAAAAAAATATTGAGCAATCGAAATATTTTGTACTTGTGATAATCAACGACGAATTCGTACAATTTCACCAATCAAATGTACATATTTATACCGGGTGGCCCTTGCAAGACTACAGGGTGATTCATTTCAAACGAAAAGTTCTTATGGCAACTCTCTAGAGAATATTTTAGCAAAATTAGAGCCTTGTGGCCCACTGGGAAGTTGCTCAAAAAACGTTCGTTTTGGACAAAATCGCGATTATTAAAAACGTGTTAACGACGCAAAACGACTAAGAATGACTCGGGAACCCTCCCAACATTGTTGTTCTAGAGTAAAATTAAGAAAAACGGAAAAAAATCAATGTTGGGAGCCTCTACGAGTCATTTTTTGTCGTTTTGCTCGTTTTGAAATTTGACACATTATCAGAAACGATCGTTTTTGACCAACTTCCCAGTGGGCTACAAGGTTCTAACTTTGCTAAAATGTTCTCCAGAAACCCCCCTACAAATCCTTGAACTATTTTTCGAATCGCTCGCTAAATAATGGAATTTGCCATTTCAAGAATTTGTAGGGGGTTTCTGGATAACATTTTAGCAAAGTTAGAGCCGCCTAACTTTTTTGACAATTCCACGATTTCCAATAATAACTCGAGAATTCTCTCAACATTAATTTCTTCCAGTTAAATCTATAGCATTCCAGTAATAATTTGAAACAGATCCACTTGTTCCAGAACAAAATGAAGAAAAACGAAAAAAATCAACGTTGGGAGGATCTTCGAGTCATTCAACGTGCGTAGCTCCTTTTTGAAAATCTTGACATCGTCAGAAACGAGCGTTCTTTGATGGACTTCTAAATGAGCTACGAGGTTCTAATTTTGCTAAAATGCTCCTCTATAAATCCTTGAAATATTCTTCGAATCGCTCGACAATTAATGGTCATAAGTGGACCACCCGATATGTGAGTAAAACATATAAAGATATTTATCTGTTAAATAAGAATTGTTAACAAAAGCTTGCTTACGGTTACAATAATCATCAAGTCTTCTTTTTCATGTCTAAAACGCCAACAATCCAACTGGACGCGTAGAAAAAAACAACGAAATTTCAATTAAATTACATGTTGTGTGTTAAATTGGATAATTGGCCGGATTTTCTTGCTCTAATTTTCCAGAAACCGTTCAGTATTGTTTATTTGTTCAGCTAGTTGCTTGATTTGATTCGTTTTCGAGATGCTCAATGTGATATAAACATAATAATGAGAAGATTTCGTTTATTTGTTCTACAACAACAACAACAACAACTGAAATAATGATTTTCTCCATGTAAAGTTATGTAAAAATAACGGGAGCATCTTGTTGTTGTTATTGTAATACAATCTTCCTGGTGTAGCAAAAATTAAAGGAAATTAATGAAAATAAGTGGCGATTAAATATAATTATTCTTGGTGGAACAGTAGTGGCAATCAATTGAGTTTATCTACTATTACTCATTAGGATTTTCCTGCATTGCAATAATAGACGATTTATTGCCTGTAATTATCGATGATATTTAAAGCTTAATGTTTTCATGTTGTTTGAGATCTAATAATGTCAACTTTCTCAGAATATCATAAATTGATAGGTATCACTTAAATTCAATAATTAAACGTAGAAGTACTCACCTAACTATCACAGAATCCGATGGATATCCAATAGTTGATATAATTAACGATCAAGACAACTGGGGCACATTTAACTCTAAGCCGGTACTGTAGATGAGCACTTCTGAGTCCGTCGACAGTATAGCACCAACTACTCAATATCAATTTGCAGAAAGTGAAGAAGAGACATTAGAAATCCGGTATGCGCTTGACTGGATGATATTTTTGTTGATGAGATGAATCCACCATTCGTTCAATCTATTTCTCTCTCTCCTAGTGTATTCAACATTAGAGTTTCTTCATCAACGTCCGACCTTTCACAATAAATACTCACATACACATGGATCATTTTCAAAGCAAAACAATGAGAGACGAAATCTATTCTTCTTTATATTAATACGAATTAATGATGGAAGTAATATTTATAATTGTCGATCGAAAATGGTAAAGATTCAAATATGTGCCAATTTCTTTGTATCTTAAACGTATAGATAACGAAATTTCTTTTGAATAGATTGAGGACAATGCAACCTTTTTGAAAATACCGGGTCACGATTTGTTATATACATTGTATATTTAACACAAACAAGAATCTAATGATTATAATACAATTTTAAACACGTGAAACAAGAGTATACTTACCTACTGTTTATTCCAACATAACAATTATTGATAGGCTGCTACTTATTTAATCAATTTGGTATTTGATTTAGGAGAAAAACGGCTAAAGATTACAGAATGAAAAGCAGATTATTTGAGAAATAGAAATTTTATTACAAAACAACCTTCTTGGAGTCTTCTGTTTCGTCTATTCTTTCATTGTAACATAAGAACGAAATCGTATTCAAAACTAAATTTCAAAAAAAATAATGCTGAATAATCAAAAAATACCATATCAATTTTCTATTCTACAAACAAACTACCACTTATTAATTAACTAACTTAACGTAATAATCATTAAAAATTAGCAGTCAATAAAATAAGTAATTCTCCATTTTTTTTTTAAAACTTATTCAAATTTAGCTTCAGCACCGTATTGATCATAAATTTTCCATAAAATTAATCCTGCATCTATATCGATAATTTGACCATCATTACCATCAAAAATTGCAACATTGTGATTTGAAGGGTTACGCAAATGACTGTAAAAGAAATAAACAAACAAAAACATGGAATTTCGTTTTGATAGAAAAATTATAAAGTTACCTCACTGACTCAAAATTGAGAATCTTCTTTATTTTCCAATCTAATGTAGCGAATGATCGATTATTGATTACATTAAAATTTAAAAATCGTGCAATGCCAGAAAATATCTTTAAACGGTATATAGTAAAGAATAAATAAATCTCATAACCATTCTAAAAAAAAAATATAAAAAAATCAAGAAAAAATATCAGTAGGAAATAGGAAGTTTAAATATATAAATTTAACAAAATTTAATTATGAATAGATAAATGTATAAATCATCGGATTAGAGATGAATTGATAAATTATCAATGTATAAAGCCGCAACAAGAGTCCCTCATGTTTTTAGATCATTTATCAATATTTCTCTTTAATTTGTGTTTATTTTTTTTTAAAAGAAAATAAGGTACCTATCTATATAGGTAGATGTTTAACTATTATTTCCGTATTAGAAATGGAACCTCAATATGGTACTATCCATATTTTAATGTTTATATAATATATTCCATTTATACCCCAAGGTTTAATGATTTATCAGATTTAGAAATAAATTTTCATGATAAATATTATTGTAGTAATTGTAGGTGGGTATATATCAATTTTATATTGCGAATAAGGAGAAATTCTCTTTTCAAACCGAAAATGGTTATATTAGGAATTGGTGAGATGTCTTTTACAAAGGAAAACAAATCAATTTGATTAACAATTATGCCTCTATTATGGTTTTGGTATTCTAATTGTTTAGAGGAATATTTAAGAAGATGGCTATTTTATCACAAATTTTGTAAACAATAAATAAAACAAACTTTTTGTATTATTTTCCATATTGGACGAATTTATGGATTCTGAAATATTCATAAAGAACAAAATTTTGATTTTCAATAAAGTTTTGTGCAATTTATTTTGTAAATTCATGCAGTTAAAAATGAGAGATGTTCCCACAACAAATCAATCCAAATACAAAACAATACAGAAAAAAAATAAAACTTATAATATTCTAGATCATACTGGGCTATTAATGTACCGAAATCAGTGTGTTTATAGTTATAAACAAGCTTTTGAATTTCGTTCAAACCATATCTGAATTTCAGGTACTACGAAAAGTGCCCAATTTTAAAATGAGAATAAGTAAATTTTAGCAAAACTTTGCAGCTCATTTGGAAGTTGGTAACAAAAAGCTCGTTTTTAATCATGTCATGATTTTCGAAAATGAAATAATCGCATTAAACAGCTCTAATGACACAAAGACTTTTAAAACGTTGATTGGTTTCGTTTGCCTCCATTGCATTCTATAAAAAATTCGAAACATTTTGAAGATCTGGAAAGCTCTTTTAATTTGCTATCTAAATGCACCTGATAAATATTAAAAATCAAAAATATCATGAAGGAAAATGTACAAAAAAAAAACAGGGACCACGAGTTTTCTCTTCTATTCAGAAATTTATCACATTTTTCTTAAATGGAAAGCTTCAGAAAATGCACCTTTAAGTGCTTTATCCAACGCACGTTTAATTTTCACAATATCTCAAAAATAAGCGTGATATCGTTGCTTGAAATTGATAAATTTAGCACACCGAATCGAGTATTTTGTCCACACAAAAGGAGACATTTTCAGTCGCTTTTTGAAAAATGATTTTCAATTTTTTACAAATTTTTCTATATCATCGACCAAATGACTAAAAAGACAATTATTTTTGGGCATATTTTGGAAAAAAACATAAAAAGTGATAGGGAAAAACAACTTTATACTTGATCAGCTACACTGTTTTTATAAAGACAAAATTCATTTAAAATTCTTCAGGTACAGCTTGACAAATTTTTATAACGAAATTCTTAACGTTTTTAATTTTTATTTTGATAAAAAGAACCTATAGGGAGTGGGGCTCACAATTTGCAATTAGAGGAAAAGCATTCAGATCTCAATACATTCCTGTGTTTGAAACTTTATAAACCAAATACATAGATTTGAAGAAACCTCCTTAGGGCATTGATTCTCTTTCAATAGAAATCGACAAAACTCTTGAATCTGACACGCAAACTTAAAAAAAATGATCGAATTGAAAAGATTGAAGAACGCAGAATCCTTAGGTATTTTCATATTTCAACTTCTTATTTTTTAATTCTTTTATAAGAAAAATCCAAAAATGGAATAAATTATGTATAAATACAGCCAACAATGCTGGTACTGAAACACCAATTTAAAAAAATTAACGAATAAACACAATATCAAGCAACCTTTTATACACGCGAAATAAACAATCGTAATATAAAAATTTAGCACTAAAAAAATATAAATCTCAAAAATTAATATAAAAGACGCAACAATAAAGAATTGATCCGGAATTAGAAGAATTATTGTATCTACCCTTTAATGCTTTAAAAACTAAAACACTGATTTAATTTTAAGATACATCTAAGCTTCCTTTTCAAACAATAAAGATTTTAACAAACTTACCCGTTGTAAATCTTTGATTTTCGCATCTGCCTGTAATTTAAAGACATAGCTATTATTTTCATACGCTGATTTCATATCATCCTCCTTTTCAACATGTATTAATAAAAATACAGATTTTTGTTGATTAAACAATCCTTTATCACTGCTACCATTTAACGAAACTGTTTTTAAATTCGACGATAAATGTTTACTAATATTTTTCTTTTCAATTATCGGTTCAACTTCTTCTTCTTGTTGTTCTTGATGATTATTATCAGCAGTATAACCAACAGCATTTGATAATAAATCAAATTCTGCACTAGTTGATGGTTGATTAGAAGTTTCACCATTCATTTTTAAATTAAAACTTAAATCAATTTTATTATAACCCATATTATTATGACCACGTTGTAATTCAAAAAATAATGGTCGCTGTCTAACAACATCACGTGGTAATGGCATATTAATTGCTTCTTCTTCATATTGTAAAACATTTGATACAATTTTTAATATTAATTTATCATTGTTTGTTAATGGATTTGTTGAACATAATAATTTCTTTTGTATTATTTCATCAATATAATGTCGTAAATTTAAAATTGTCGAATCAGGAAATTCAAGTTCTAACCAATCATCGATTGTTAAATGATTCGATTGATCCGATATTGCTTTAACACCACACATTAATGAAATCTACAATCAATTTATTTAACAAAAAAAATTAAATGAAATTATTTAAAAACTTACAGTGATTGGTGTAATTGGTGTAATTCCCCTTAAATGATAAAGGCCTCTGTAACTTGTAATATCATCATAAATCAACCATAATGCAAGATTATTATTTAATGCACTTGAAATATGTGGTATAACTCTCTTTTCACTTCGAGTACAATAACTAGAAATTTTTTTAAATGCTACTTTCGGATATAGACCAGCTGATAGAACAGCTTTAATTAATGCCCAATTACCAGAAAATGTATTAATATCAATTAAACCAGTATCTAGATTTGTAACAAATTTCGATGCACGTAATTGTTTATTTAGTTGACTACGTGTTTTCAATATTATTTCCATTGTTGATGAACAAATAAAATAATCACGACAAAAATTGCGTTCATTACGTTTCACAACCGATTCTTGCCATTTAATAAATGCATTTAAATATGTCATATGATCACTACATGTATCTATCATCAATGTTTTACGTTTCGTTGCTGCATACGAACGTAAACTGACTTGTGGTGGTAATTGAAAAGGATCCCTAAAATTCCCAAATCTTTCCAAATTATCTACATTAAAATTATAATGAAAAAAATAAATAAATTTCATTACTTTTGTGCCATACAAGCGACAATTGTCAATACTGGATCTAAACATTTGAAAATAACTGAATAGAGTAGAATCTTTCCAAGATGTGGTTCAATTGTTAATTGACTTAAATATTCTCCTAATGGTGTTAAATTTTCTTGTTGATCTAAAGCACCAAGACATTGAAGATTCTCTATAGCGTTCTTTACAGATTGTTCTGATGGTGGATCTGGTGCTGATGATAAAAAATGATAAATTGAAGAAAATTTCATATCCAAAGTTTTCGTATTTAAACACAACTCCTAGAATTATTTTTGATTTGAATAAAATAAAATATAAATCTATTGAAATATTACCTCTAAAGGAACACGTAAAATTTCAGGAATACGATGTTCCAACAATGATTGATAGCGTAAATTTGAAAATAAATGAAAACAAATGCCCGATTTTGTCCTGCCAGCACGACCAGCTCTCTGTTTTACACAAGCTTTCGATATCCATTGTGTTTGTAATGATGATAATCCACTACACTGTAAATATAATCAATTAATTTTCAAATTATTAATAAATAATAAATATTTACAGAATCATAAGTTTGTATTTTAGCTTTTCCTGCATCAATTACATAAACAACATCATCAATTGTTACACTAGTTTCAGCAATATTTGTTGATAAAATAATTTTTCTATAACAACTCTCTTGAAATACCTCATGTTGATCTTTAATACTCATTGAACCATGTAGAAAATATACACGATATGTATATGGATTCATTTTTAATTCAATTATATGATCATAACATATCATTATATCATCATAACCTGGTAGAAAAACTAATATAGCACCAGGTTTATATTGTTCATGTATAAATTTAATTAATTGCGATATTAAATCATAATTAATTTCTTCATCATTAATTTGTTTATAATAACGTTTTAATATTTCTTCATCTGTTGGTAATTTCATTTTTAACATTGTTAGAATCTCTTCGTTATTTTGTGCTAATTGTAAAGAATCACAGCCATCTGTTGTTCTACGCAATCGAGGATCAGCTCCTGTAGAGAAAAAAAGCAATTATTTAAGCATTTATTTAGTGGACTGGCCGGTCGGGCAACCGCTAGTACAGAACATGGAAGATCACTTTCTAGATAAAGAGACACCTACTTTTGTGTTAGTCCACTAATGCTTAAAGTAATTCGGGTTGATGAAACCGAGCGTTTATAACCAGGCCTAATGCTGTTGCTTCAAAGTAGACAATTCGTGTGAAACTTTAATTAGTTGGCCGGCGCTTCCAAGAATATTTCAAGAATTTATAATAAGGTCTCCAGAGAGCATTTTAGCAAAATTAGAACTTTGTAGCTTATTTGGACGATGTCGCGATATTCAAAAACGAGTTAAATACGCGAAACAACTAAAAGAATGACTCGAAAACCCTCCCAACATTGTTTTTCTCGTTTTTCTACATTGCATTCTAGCAAAAATGCGAAACATTTTCTTCCGTTCCAGAATAAAATGGGAAAAAAAACACACGAAAAAAAATCAATGTTGGGACGATCTTCGCGACATTCGTTTAACATGTAAAACTCACTTTTGAAAATCGCGACATTGTCTAAAACGAGGGTTTTTTGGCCAACTTCCAAATGAGCTACTTAGGTTCAAGTTTCTCTAAAATATTTTTGAAATCGCAGCTCAACTAATAGTAGTTTCACACGAATCATCTTTAAGAGCAGCAGGGCAGTATTTTATGACGCTCTGTGCAAAATAATGAAGCAGGGCCTTCTCTCATATGAAAAAATATAAAGATTTCGATTTACTTTTACTGAAGTGTCAAGGGCTTTTTATATAAAAAGTCCTCTACGACCCGGTTTTTCTTCTCCTACGTAAACCTTGCCTTGAATTTACCTAACCATGGATTTACAGATATTTTAATGGAAACCTGTATATGAAGATAAAAATGTGCGTAAAACTACTGTAAGTTCGATATATGCCAAGGACTTACTGGACTTACTAGGGCGAACTTAAGTAGAGGAAGGAAAACTTTGCCTTTTCATATGTTAGTAATAAATTCGCTATAAATACTCATCATGAGTCATGACTTAGGACTACATAAACAGTCTAAATGTGCCTTAATTTTGCCTTTCTAAGCTCAAGACAAAAATTCAGTTAAGACTGATAATTCAGAGCGACAATGTTTCAAAAAATTGACTAAAACTAAGAAACTCAACTCAAAAATCCATTAAAATTAATTGATAAAGTATTCGCTGACAAACTCTGATTATAGAAGAAAAGTGTCTAATTTTCTTAGATAAAAGTAGACATCTAAATGAAAAATCGATTAAAAGTGTCTAAATTGATCTCCTTATAATTCATTACAAAAATTGGCTAAAAAAAAACAGTATTTTATGACTTTTTTTGTAAGCCCAAGCTAAAAATCAAGAGCTTCGCTCAAAAAACAAACTAAGAGATTCTAAATCATTTCATTTTTACAGTTAAATAGTGAATTATTGTAGGAAAAAGCCAATCAGACCCTGATAACAATAAACGATCCTAATTATCCATCTTTTACTTTCTTATTATCATAATTGTTCCCTGAAGCCCTGGAGTTTCATCGGTGCCCTGGTGGAAATAATTACTAGAAATCCCAATTTATTTCCATTATCTGACTTTTTCGGAATTTTTCAGAGATAATAAGATTTTTTAGAGATAATAAGACATTTTCAGAGATTTTCAGAGAAAATTTTCACCAGGGTGGTTATAGTTTATTTGTTAAAATACTTACATATGTATTTTAACAATTTTATAATACTCGAGAGTCATGTTATTTGAGATCGCTGTTATCGGTTGAAAATAGAATAACAGAAGGAAAAACATTTCTAAAGCAGCTCAATCATAAATTTAAAAAAAATTGTATTATCTTAAAGATACTAAAAATGTTGTAATTTATATTCATGAATGAATACTATCAAATTACATATCCTAAAATGATTTTAAAATATTCCTAGAATTACCCTCATTAAATTAACATTGTATTAGTAGATATCAGAAAATTTAGGAAATTCTGTAGAGAATTATTCATTTCAAAATTATTTATAATTTTCTTGCAATAAATAATTTTCTTACAACAGATAAATATCTGTATTTTCTTAATAATTAAACTTGAGGAAAAATCAGTAGTAGTGCTTTTTTTTAATATTTGAAAAATCAAAAGGAAAGTATTTGAATTCCAAATTGGATTAAATGAAAACTTCCTTTGTTTGAACTATTTGAATAACTAATTGTTCGATTAACGACAAAAAAATTCCTACTATTTAAACAATTTTCAATAATCTATCCAATTCTTCAACATAATAATCACAATATATGTATATTATTAAACAATGAAAAATTCTATTGTTATCTAAATAATTTCCATGAAATTATTTATAAAAACTGTACCCGGTGATTCACGTAAAGTAAAAATTTCTTACTTCCATTATTTAGTGGACGATTCGACAAATAGCTACAGGGTTTTACGTATCGCTCGGGATTATTTTAACAAAATTAGAACCTCTTAGCTCATTGGAAGTCGGTCAAAAAACGCTAGCTTCTAATGATGTCGAGATATTTACTTAAAACCACTTAGAATGACTCAACGATCCTCACAACATTAATTTTTTGCTTTTTCTCCATTTTCTTCTGGAACAAGTGGCAATCTTATGCATTTTTTCTAGTATGTAATGGCGAAAAATCAAAAAAGCTATGTTGGAAGGGTCTCCAAGTCATTCTTAATCGTTTCACGTGTTTGGTTCGTGTTTGAAAATCGTAGGATTTGTAGGGAGATCCCTCGAGATTATTGTAACAAAATTAGAATCCTCTAGTTTATTTGGAAGTCAGTCAAAAAACGTTCGCTCCTGATGATTTCGAGATATTTACCAACCAGCTGCACACTCAAAATGACTCAACGATCCTCCCAACATTGATTTTCTGATTTTGCTCCATTTTCTTCTGGAAAAGTGGCAATCTTTTGCTTTTTTTCTAGACCCAGTCCAAAACGATCGTTTTTGACCAACGTAAAAATGAGCTATGAGGTTCTAATTTTGGTAAAATGGTATCCTCCTATAATTTCTTGAAACTTTTTTAGAATCGTTCGACAAATGATAGGAGTTGCCTTAAGAAGTCATCGCCTTACGCGAATCACTTATTAAATTTAGCCACCTAAAATCTCACGACTTTGCACAAATCATCAAGATTGGCCTTGATGACTTTCAATAAAATATTTCAAACTAATTGAGAAATTTATTAAAGCACTTGACTCATCATCACTCTAATCGACTTTTCAACAGCCACTAATAATCGACTTTTACTGTTTTATAATATAAATAAAAATAAATAAATAAACAATATTAATAAAATTACACTTACCAAGATGCAGTAATTTTTCAATCATATCAAAATTCTCTTGGATGATAGCTGCCATCAATATTGTACTACCACTTTCCGTATGTTGATAATTAACATTCATATTTTCATGTAATAAATAAACGAAAATCTGCGACCAAATCTCATCTAATTCATGTTGATCATTTGTATTTAAACATTTTAAAATAATCTCATCGAATTGTTGATTATATGATTTCTTCTCTTGTTGTTGTTGTTGTTGTTGTTTATGTTGTTGTTGCTGTTGTTCTTTAATATTTTTTTCATCATTTGTTAGATCTTTATAGTTTAACATTTTTATAACATCATTTAAAAAAAATTCAGTTATTGGAAATAAACGACCAGAGATAGATAAAACTGCCGGTTGATTGAAATAATTTTGAAATTTCTCTACATCAATTGTAGCCGACATTAAAATCACTTTAAAATTCTTATGTTCATTTAATATTTCCCTTAAACAAATCAACAAGAAATCAGATAATTTATCACGTTCATGAATCTCATCGATGATAATATGCGTGAATGTTTTATATACTTGTTGTCCGGATAATAATGTACGTATTAATACACCATTTGTACAATAAATTAAATTACATTTACTACCATATTTTGATTCTAAACGGATATGATAACCCACAGCTTCACCTAATTTTGTGCCACGTTCATAAGCAACACGTTCAGCAACTGAAACTGCTGATATACGACGTGGTTGTGTACAAATTATACGACATTTCTCATTATGTTTCTTTGCATCATCAAGTATATATTGGGGTATTTGTGTTGTTTTACCAGAACCAGTTTCAGATGTTACAATAACAACACGATTATTACGAATTCTTGTTATTATCTCATTTTTACGTTCATAAATTGGTAATTGTTGTTGGAAACGTTGTATTTGTGATGTTACATTTGTATCCTGTACATATGTCGGTTCACTCATTAATAATTTACCAAAAATCTTCTCACGCCAATCTAAATATTGTGGTGTTGTTGATTTTTGTTCATTTGTCTGATCTAATTGTTGTAATTTTTGTAATTCATATCGAGACTTTGGACATAGATCAATGAAGAACGATTCAAAATTCGATTTATTTAGACGCTTATAAATTGTTATATAACGATTCGGTTCTTTTCCTTTTGAACGTGATGTTAAATTATACGATATACATTTCTCATGTATAAATTTACGTTCGTAATTATTCAATGTTGGTGGAAATGAATATTCCTCCATTTCTGGATTGGAGAGCAATGCTTGAAAGGCTTGATCAACATTGATACGGAATTCCTCGGATGTTGCTTCTAATATTTCCAAACACGATTTATCCCAATGTTTCATACTGTATTAAAACAAACATTAAAAATTATATTAATTTGAAAAAATAATCAATGAAATAAACAATAAAATACAAACCGATTCTTACGGAACATACGATATGACATTTTTTATTACTTTAATAAATAATTCTTTAAAATATTTACAAATAAAAAATAAATTAAAATTTTTGTTTGTATAATTTTAAACATAACCTCAAAATTCTGACAGGCAGCATTGCCACATCTTATAACTGTAAAAGTTTTTAAAAATCACAACAACCACTACAAATGATCAAATAATTCCAAATTCTCAATATACAACAATAAAAATTAAGGCAAAAATTATAAAATATCGATATCAATTCAATTATATCAAAATTTCTTGAAGCTAATGAACTTACAATAAATTGGCAACACTGGGGAAATTCGGTAATTAAAACGAATTTCAACCAATCAAATTCTCCTACTTTTCGCTTTATACGGGGTGCAAGCGAAAAATCACACTTTAATTAAATACCTCATTATTAATCTTTATCATGCATTAAATTAAAATATTTATAAATTGACGGAATTATTTGATTAATTACTATGAAGTTTTAAATAAATTATTTTACAATAAATCAGTTTTGATGAGAAATTTTGGACCAATCACATTAGAGAAATTACCTGTTATATAGGTACAGGGAGTAATAAGAGTAAATTTTATAAGTCAGAAACTACTAGATTTTAGATTTTGATGTTATGATAATTCATTTTCTTTCTTAAAAACATATATGAGTAATTGAAAAACGCGTTAATTTTAACAATTATACGTAGGTAATTAAGAAATCAAAGATGGCTGTTGCGAAACTGCGGCACCCCTCGAAAAAAAATACAACTTCAATAACTATGCTATTCTAAAGATTATGAATAATTTAAGATAATTAAATTAAATAATTCATAGTTTATTTTTCTCTAACTTGGAAAATTTGAATTTTTTAATATTTTATATATTTTTAGTATTTTTTATTAATAAAAATACATAAATTAAAAAAATTTAGACAAAGTAATTATTTAGAGGTGCCGTGGTTCCACAGTGCCTACCTAATTTTAATTAATTGAATTGATTGATAATGATACTTTCAGTGTTTTAATATCCACAAAATGTTTCATTATGATTGGTGAGTTTTTAATTGTTTGAAATTAACTTACCGACAGAAGATGTCCAGTTCCATTTTTGTGAAAGAGCACCGAATGTTAACGCTAACACGCAGACAATACGACTAATTAACGAACAGCCACGAAGAGCACTGCTGACACAGCCGATTGTGATCGTATCCAATCAACAGTGCATTATGGGAGATGTAGAGATGGTACACACAAAAAAAATGGCGTTCATTTGAAATATACCTACCAATGATTTTATTTCGTCTTATCAGATCTAGTTTATTATGTTTATTTCAATCTAATTACACTATCAACATTAAATATGTCCTTAATTAGTTTTAATATTTTTATTTCAATTATTCGTTTGATTGATCTAATGTTAAAGTTATACGTTATACTATCGAAAATTTTCAGTTTATCTGAAATCTTTTGAATAAAAACACGAATGAAATTTCTAAGAAGATTAATTTTCAGGTGTTCAAAACGACAATTCTACCTATAATGTGAAATGAAAACATTCCCAAGAATTAATTCCAGTTTTGAAATAGAAAACTTGACAATTTCAACCAGGCGATAAAAACATTTAACATAAACAATAACATTTTAAAAGAATATAACAAAAACAATAATAAAGGGTATAATTTATAGAATTTTTTTTATCACACAAACTCACACATCGATGGATGATGATTCATCTAAAAATGGCAGTACTCGAGTTGGAATATAACGAAAAATAAACAAACTCTTAATTGATTTATTTTAAACAAAGTTCACTTTTTTCCTTCTTTACTTTGAATAAATTCAAGAATTTCATAAAACAGATTTTAACCGTTGGTAATTCGATCTGGTTGGACTCACAAACTGATAAGCGATTTCGTAAAATTTATTAGCTCAAAAGCAAAGGAAACACCGAAAGAGATACTTTAAAATAACAAAAACAGAGTTAGAAACTCGATTCCACAAATTATGCAAATTGTTATCGAGAATTTAATTTTGCAATTTATTTAAATAAAATATGTTTCATAGGGCAACCCTAGGTCATATAATTAGGGTGTCCTTGGTCCTTGCAACTTGGACCAAATTATATTCTCAACATACTATAGGAATTGATAAAAAGAATTCAAATATGCATATGGCATATATGATTAATAAATAACTTGATAATGGCGTTGAAGTAAATAACTATGAAATTAATATTAATAATAATAATAGAATAATATTGGATATGAAGATAATATTAATAATATTTAAATAATAATACAATGATTAATTATTTGAAAAGAAAATTAGAATAGAAAAATGTCAATTTTTCTAAAAACTAGATACCCCAAGCCAGGGACGTATCAAGAACAGAATGAGCCCGTCAGTAAAGATTTCATATTGTACATACACAAGAATAAGTGGAAAGTAATTTCACACTGTGATAATTTTGTCTCTACATTTCATTATCATCAATCTTATTGTTCAAAAAAGTGATGATTTAAATCGACAATATTGTAAAAAACTTTGTATGAAAATTGAGAATTTAGTTCAAAAATTGACTAAAAGTAACTAGATCATACTCTTACTACGATTTAGGGCTAAAATCAGGAGCGGACTTAGGGGGGCTACCTAAACTCGTTAGCTAATTGGACATCATCTTGGAGAAATATTGAAAAACAATTACCTCTACCAGTCAAATTTATTAGTAATAATATAATTAGTAACTCGCAAAAGTTTTGTTGTCCACAGTCGAAACTCGACATAAAAAAGAGACATCATTAAGAGCTCAAGTAACTGATGTAATTTTAGAGGGCGGCTAAGCTCCCTTAAATCCGCCACTGACTAAAATTCTCTTAAATCTATATATTAAAAAAAGAGAATTAGTCAAGGGAACAAATATTCGTAAGCCAAAATTATTCCCAAATTACCCGACGAATATTTGCTCTCCTGACATTCACTTATCATTCACCATACTCAATTACGAGCAAATAATTTAAATTTATAGAGGAAAAAAAAATTGATAGTGGAATGGGAAATGTAACGGGGATTATAAGGGATATGCCAAAGGATTGAAACTGATGATCCTGATGAAAGCGATGATTACCTGAAACATACAACAATCTATTCATTTTTTTACAGAAGTCCTGAAAAACAAAAAGTTTTGCTTGACAATATGTACATAAAAGTCCTGAAATAAAGATGTTACAATTAGTAAAATATGTACTTACAAAAATTTACCTGAAATATAAAGAAATTATAGAATAATAAATATAAAAAAAGAAACTACAAAAATAAGAATTATAACAGAAAAAAGTCAGTGAATTTCAGAAAATTCAAAAAAAATTACCTGAAAATTATTAAGTACCTGCAAAAAAATTGAGAAATCATAGCCTGAAATTAAATGAAAATAAAATTATTGAAGTATATTTTTATACTTACCGTTTTAAATTTTTAACATATGCACTCTTACCAGTGAGCATTAAATAAACGCACATTTGAACACTTTTGAGCACTTATCACTGTAACACTTTTCGTTTTCGAAAATTGAACAACTCAACTTGTGAATGAGTTGTTCTACCGTTTCGCGATTGATGGACTCTGTCGTTTAAAGCATCAAAGCTTTATTAATGACGGCTTTCAGGCCCAAAATTTGCACTTAATGTACAATTTCAGTATTTTCCGTCAAAAAATGACAAAAAGATAGAGCTGAAATCATCATAGTGTTATTTGTGACTACCTTCCAGGTCACAAATTTGTACTTAAGGTACAATCTTACAATTTTGTGTCATAAATTGACAGCACGACGAAAGAAAATGAAGAGGTAAAGTTGAGAGAATCAATGCTCTGTTTAGGATCTTTCCCAGGCCCCAAATTTGCATCTAAATGTACAATTTTATCATTTTGTGTCATAAATTGACAACTCGACGACAAAAGAGAGGGAAGTGTAGTTTAAAGCATAAAAGCTTTTCTTTGTGACGCCTTTTCAGGCCCAAAATTTGTACCAAATTGTACAATTTTACCATTTTGTGTCATAAATTGACAGCTCACTGACAAAAGATAAAGGTGTACAGTTGGAAGCATAAAAGCTTTATTTTGTGACACCTTTTTAGGCGCAAAATTTGTACCAAATTGTACAATTTTACAATTTTGTGTCATAAATTGACAGCTCAGCGACAAAAGATAGAGATGTAGAGTTGGAAGCATAAAAGCTTTATTTTGTGACGCCTTTTCAGGCTTAAAATTTGTACTAAATTGTAAAATTTTACCATTTGGTGTCATAAATTGACAACTCGACGACAAAACATGAAGTTGACAGCATCAAAGCTCTGTTCATGATATTTTTCCAGGCTCCATATTTGCACCTAAATGTACAATTTTACCATTTTGTGTCATAAATTGACAACTCGACGAGAAAAAACAGGTAATTGTAGTTCAAAGCATAAAAGCCTTATGTTGTGATGCCTTTTCAGGCCCAAAATTTGTACCAAATTATACAATTTTACCATTTTGTGTCATAAATTGACATTTCAACGACAAAAGATAAAGATGTAGATTTCAAAGCACAAAAGCTTAACTTCTTGATGCCTTTTCAGGCCTAAAATTTTTAACAAATTGCACAATTTTACTATTTTGTGCCATAAATTGACAACCCGACGAAATAAGAGCGGGAAGTGGAGTTCAAAGCACAAAAGCTTTACTGCGTGACGCCTTTTCAGGCCCAAAACTTGTACCAAATTGTACAATTTTACCATTATGTGTCATAAATAGACAACTCGACGAGATAAGAGAGGGAAGTGTAGTTCAAAACATAAAAACTTTACATTGTGATGTCTCTTCAGGCTAAAAATTTGTACCAAATGGTACAGCCAAGTGCGAAAGAATTTTAACGACTCTTGATGCGAATTTTGGCCTGTTTTGTATAGATTGAATCGTTCCTCCACCATTCTTGGTATTGGGGATGGACCGAAGCTGCTTTGTTGCTTTACCTGTTTTAGCGAATAGTAGCTGTTGAAGTTGAACCATAAGTAAGTAGAGGGTGGCAAATTACCTGATCCGTTATAGGGGCGTGGTGTTTTGCTTTATTCAGGTACATGAACAAATCGCCCCCTTTTCTTTCACGATATCCAATAGTATGTTTGTTCTCTTCAAACGAAAGTCTGGTTTACACTATACAATCCTAACCGTTAAAATTCTTCCGCACTTGGCTGTACAATCTTAACAATTTTTGTGTCACAAATTGAGAGTTCGAGGACAAAAGATAATGATGTAGAGGTCAAAGCATAAAAGCTTTACTTTGTGACGCCTTATCAGGCTCAAAATTTGTAACAAATTGTAAAATTTTACCATTTTGTCTCATAAATTAACAACTCGACAAGAAAAGAGAGGAAAGTGTAGTTTAAAGCATAAAAGCTTTTTCTATGAGGCCTCTTTCCAGGCCCCAAATATGTACTAAATTGTACAATTTTCGTATTTTCATTGTCCTTAATTGACAGGTCGATGACAAAAGATAAGAAGATATAAATAATAATTGTTAATTTCTTGTGTTTCTTTTATGTATCACCAAGTGAGAAAGTACCTATCAAAGGTGTTCACTTCATTCTTCAATAAGAATAGCTTAATAAATACACCAATTTTTGTTCCGTTGAAATGGATTACAAGTGACCAACAGAGTCCCTACGAGTACCTACAGAGTACCTAACATATTTTCCCGATTCTCCTATAAAGTACCTACCGCAAAAAGTACCTACAGAGTTTTCAACCATTGTTTGTAATCGCTTATGTTTAATTACCGTGTACAAATTTATATAAACGTGTATTCAGTAGATAATTTCATTTTTATATAAAAAAGGTAGTTTATATTCCGAGTCAATATGTGAAATTGCAGATTTTCATGTCCCGATATTAAATTTCAATCAATGATAAAAGAGGCTTGCATATTCGTACAAAATCGCGTGATAAATCAATAAGGTACTTACTACTTAACTGCATCTCAGCTCCTGTCCCACGCTGTTCGAACCTACTGTAATTAGAACAAAAAAAAAAGTTAGTAATTTTGGAATAATAGTTTCATTATTTCGAATTACCCTTTCGATGAACGTTGCAGTACGCATGTCCATGGGATGACTAACTCATTGGTCCATACATCACTAATCACTAATCACTTAATCACTACACTAACACTATTCACTATTCACTCTATTTTATTATCACATCACTAATTAATTTTTGATTATTAGAAAGACACGTTAACACTTTGATGTTCAAAACTCAAATGAAACGACAAACCTAAACAAATCTAGAAAAGAACGTTACGTAAATTCTCTTTTGTTGTGTTCTTATCAGAAATTTAAGAAAAAAAATCGTCTGCACATATTGTTAAAACGATGTAAGAACACCACACTGATAAAATTGCGCCTGGTTGCGCAGTCGACCAAATTACGTCGGACGAGTCCACTTTCAAATTTTCGGAGTTGGAAATTTTCTTCTATTCTAACACAGGCGTTCGTGCTTGCCTACGTGCTTTTGTTTTGGCAAATTTTAGGTTATTTTTGTGATTTACACATTATTATTTAAACAATCGAGCTTTCTTTTTGTTAACATTATTATTAAGGTAAGTTATTAGAACTAAATTGTCTAATCAAATATTTTTCCATCCAAAAATGGTTTCTTATTCTGTTTGAATGAGAAAAGTTATGCTACTGATTTGTGGTGTGACGTCACGCTTGGCGCATCTATTTGTCACGTGACATGCCGTTCTTAGATCGTTCGTACAATAGAGAACCTGCGTGACTTTAAAAATCGACACTAGCGTCCATGGTGGCGAAAGTTAGCATTTATTGTGTGAGATGATGTAAATTTTATACTGGACTAGAGGAACTGAAGAATGATAAATTGCGCTAGTTAGGACGAAAATTTTCATTGTTTTTAAAATAATAATTGTTATGAAAATCAGTTTGCTTGTTGGGAACGCTTTATTTCAAACAATTTTAAGATAATTGATATTATTGTAGACAAAAAATAAATAAATACAATAATCAAATAACCATTACCAAGTCTAGGAAAACTGTTGGAGACTCCTTATCTTATCATCATTTTTATTACTATTCTTTTAATTTAAATAAATAAATAGGTAGTTATTACATCTCGCAATCTGTCAATTTTTCCACAAATTATAGATCTTTTGTTTAATATTTTTACAACTGTTCCGAAAATACAAATATTAAATAAAAGATCTATAATTTGTGGAAAAACTGATTAAAAGATTTAATAAGTGTTGATTTAAATTAAAAAATATTTCCACATTTGAGAATGGACAATAAAATATTTAATTTTATTTTTCATCATTGGTTATTTTCAATATTTTTGTTGTAAAATAATTTGTCGCTATTGCTTGATCTTGAGCTGATGTTATTAATACTTCATCAGTTTCGCCTTTTAATTCACCATTTTTTGAATATTGCTATGTGAATTTTTTATCAACGTGTTGTTTTTTCGTTTCACGTAAGAATTGTCCATGTAAAATTTTATTTTGCAAACATCTTCCTTTTCGTTAATTAATCCATCTTTTATTTTATCATTATTATAATTATTCATATTGTTATTTTAGTTCAACAAACGTTCTACGTATAACATTTATTTGTTTTTATTAATGTTGAATTTTTCTCCGAAATTTTAAGTTTAAGTACATACAACAAAACAGAAGTCTTCTAAGAATTTTTCCCCCCTCAATAATTTGCTAAGTACGAAGCAGCAGAAAATACTGCTACGGAGCAGTAGTTTTTAGTGCCTGCTTGTTTAATACTCTATTGTATTGGATATAAAATAAAATAATTAGAAAGAATTTTTAAAAAATGTCTAATGTTATTATTATTAAAAGTGGTTTCCAAAAAATTAATATTTCTGATTTACGATTGTCATCTGAAAAAAAAGGTCAAAATTTATGTGAAAGTAAGCATGTAAGAAGTGTTGAAGAGTGGAAATCTGAACATAATAGTTTAATAAAAGCTAAGGTTATTCGTCAAACTAATATTAAACAACATTTTGATGTTACTATTGACGTAAGTTGTTATTTAATTATTATTATTTTCTAATGACTCTTTGATAAAGCTTCACTTTATTTGTTCAACAATGTTTTAGGTTGACATCAATCGAAACGTAGTTGATCGAGCATGTAATTGTCCAGCTGGATTGGCCAAAAATTGTAAGCATATAGCTGCTGTTATTCATTTCATAAATTTTGAAACAGTTAAATCTAAAACTAGTCAACGTTGTCAATGGAATATTCCTTCAGTATCTAAGGATAATGAAGAATATTCTAAAGGACGTAAGGTTAGTGAATTGATTCCAAGAAAAGAATATGATAAGCAATATAAACCCGTGGATTTAGTTGATTTAAATTTTTCGTGTCCGTTAAGTGACATGCTAAAATCTATAAAACTGACTGAATCGACCAAAGTAGCAAATGGAATTATCAGAGATCTAGTTAATTCTGCAATTGATAGTACATGTGCTCAAAAGTGTTTGAATTTATTTATACATTTTTACAATTCTCATACAAGCTTCCAAATATATTCAAGTAGTATTTTATTTAAGGAAATTTTCCATGAAGTTTTTTATATGAATAATGTAACTGATTCATGTGATAATTTAGCTAATATTTGTGTTGGTACACTAGGGCAATCAGAGTGTAAAGAATGGCATAATGAACGTGCAATAAGAGTTTCAGCTAGTACCGCTCACTCAATTAAAACTCGTAAATCTAAATTTCAAGAATTGGCCGATTCTATGATATCAGAAAAAAAAATGAAAGGAAAAGGACTTAAAAATGTATTGTATGGTATTAAAAATGAAAATAAAGCTCGGGAATTCTATAAAAAAATAAGTGGAAATGATGTAGAAGAATGTGGTCTTGTTATTCATTCTCAGCAACCATGGTTGTGTGCTAGTCCGGATGGAGTGGTTGTTGTAGGTAGTACACCTATTAAAGTTTTAGAAATAAAATGTCCTATTACTGTGCAAAATAAACCAACAGCTAATAAGAAAGGACAACTAAGACATCCGTATTTGAAATTTAACGAAGATAAGACAGTGTATTTGCAAAAATCACATGCTTATTATACACAGTGTCAAATATTAATGTATTGTACTGGTCTTACTGAATGTGATTTTTTCATTTTTTTTCCGAATTCAGAATATATTTTAATTACGATACCACGCGATGAAGGTTTTTTATCACAATGTATTTCGAAATTGCAAAATTTTTACGTCAATAATTATATTGAGAAGTTAATTTTCAAATACGGTCTTTAAATTTTTAAATCAATTCATTAATGTAAAATCAAATGCGAATAAAAATTTCGAGAAAATTATCTTATTTCTCTGTTACTTGTTTAAAAATAGGCTTTTGTAAGTTTACTAATACACAACACATATGAACTATATCATCAATGTATGGCAAAAGATCAACAGTTATTTTATCAAGGATTCTGTAAAACTTGATTCTTGCAATACATCTTTCGACATGAATTCTTACACTTGCAATATTATAAGTTTCTTCTATTTCTTCTTCATTCAAATGTCCATCATGTAAAAATGGGGGTGTAACAATTACAGCATTAGGCACATCAAGAGAGTTTTTTATGCCAGGAAAACCTTTATCTGCCATCACCTCATCACCTGGCTCTAGTAGTTTCAAAAAGTTGCTATCATTGGTTATAAATGGATCACTTGATCTCCCACAGTAGCACTCAGATTTAAATGAGATCATTCCTGAAGGTGTTATTCCTACTAAGAATTTTACTGTGTATCCTGATTTGTAATCAGAATACATATGATTTCGTATTCGCACGAGACCAGGTTGTTCACATTTTATTTCTGTACAGTCTATAATAACTCTACAATTCGGATAATGTATCTTAAATGCTGGTGGCATAGTTTCTTGTATATCCTCTTTACTAGGCCAGAAAATAAAGTTTTTTGTCTTTTGTGCTACTATTGATAGTACATTATGAAAGATTCTCGAAACACATGTTGGATCTACATCAAAAAACGTAGCAATGCCATCAAAAGCTAAACCTGTCTTGATTTTGATTAAAAAAATCAATAATCTGTTTTCAAGACTTATTTTTTGATATTTAATAGGTGGCAGCATATGCAACAATAATTTAAAAACTTCTGGTCTCACTCCAGTTAAGCTCAGAAGTTGTTTATCAGTTTTTACCGAATTATATCCACAAAATCCAGGTAAAAAAATTGGTGTATCAGGTCCATTGCTCTTATTTTTTGTAACTATATCGGTTCTTAAAATTTTATTTGATGGTATTGTTGCTTGAGTCGAAACACTATTTGATTCACGATCAAAGTCACATGAAAAAATAAAATTGATGTTATTATGTTCAAATGATACTGTTTGCACTGATTTATCGTGTTTATTTCGGGTTGTATTTATGTTTATTGCAAACTGCATATCCTCACATAACTTATTTACTGATTCTTGTTCATTATTGGTAATAGTTGAGGTTTCAGATGCTAATTTTCTTTTTTTCCAACGATTGAAGCGATCCAAATCATTAACTGAAGAAGTTTTTCGTTTGTGTTCAGTTGGGAAAATGGTTGGGTTATATGCTGGGTGACGAGGATCTTCAGATTTGTTACCACCAACAAAATGTTCACTACATATTCTTGAATTACTAGTGGGTTGCCACGCTGTACCGTCTGAACTAAAGATATAATAAAGTTAATATAATAATGAAAAAAGATTATTTTATATTTAACGCATATCAAACTTACTTTACACGATTTACAGCTTGTATCCATTTTTTTCGCCGTTCTAATAAATGTGGTTTTGACGGAAAAGAATAAAATTTTATATTTAAATTTGTTTTAGCATAAGTATTATGGCATAATACTACACAGCATCCTGTGTTACCAGATCTTGGTGTTTTATCAATATTATTATTCATTATCACTTATCACTCAGGAAAAAATCAAATAATTGTTAACGAGTTTGAATTTAAATTTATGGTTACAAATAGCTAATGATCACACATAAACTTATACGATTGCCGAAAGAGGCGCCACCCGTCTTTATGCAGGTTCTCTATACTTGTTTGTAATCTTATCGTTTTCCTTAAAACTGTGTAATTTAAAAATATTTCGAACGTTTTTAATTTGTTCAACATAAAATAAAATAACACTTAATATTTTAATTTAGGAAATAATTAGCTTACAATAAACCAAAAAATTGGCAATATTACAGATATCAATTTTTTTTATCGTAATCTATAGCAGAATCAGTTATTCGAACAATAAGATTTTCATTATAAATAATTGGTTAAAATGAAAAAAAGCTTTATTTTTAATCTAAATTATCAATCTAAATTATAATTGTTTATCATTCATTTAGAACTTTATTGATTCTGTCTTTAATTTTTTTTGTATAATGGTTAAGTCGACAATTTTATCCAGGACCGGAGCGGATATGCTATGGGCCTTTGCACTGTGAAACATTTTGGACCCCTGGCTAATTTATAAAATCGTTATTAATTCTTTTTTTTCTTTTCGTTTTGATTTATCTTACAATTAAAATTAAATTACCAGAGGCCGAAACTCCCGATTTTGACGACTTTTGATTTTAGGTAGTTCACTATATTCTAAAAGATGATTGTTTTGTCGATCGTGCCCAAACTCAAGTTAAAGCAGATATTGGGGGTTGAACTTACCCCTGCAAAATCAATTCTTTTTCAAATATCTCAGGGATTGCTCGATATTTTTTAATAATTCAAAAAATAGATGATAGAGATTCACTAGGGCTATCATAAAATGAGTACTGCATTTTCATCCCTTGTTGAGGGCTTAAGTTATAGATGATTATATGCAATTTTTAAGATTTTTCGCGATTTTCTATCCTATAGTAAAACATATTCAACATGAAAACTCCTCTGCTGATAGAAAATTAAAAAATTAAAGTCACCTACCCAAAGATTTTTCTACATTTAAAATACTTATCCTATAAGCACCCTTTCATAGGAATCACGAGTCGCCTCTGGAAATTTGAAGTTGACCTTGGTTGACCTACTGTTTACGTATAGTGATTTTTCAGTCATAGTGTTGGCGAAAGTTTTGTTGGTATAACTGCTTGTCGATTAATTTTATTTGTCAGCTGTCAAATAATTACCTTTGATAATTTTGAAAATATTTAAAGGTTTTTGTGTTTGTGCTCGTAATTTCTAGATAATTAAAGATTTTACAACTGTTATGTTTTTTATGTTTTAAAATGCAATAAGTCATAATTAATTCTGTTGAATATTGTGGTAAGTTAACAAACATACCTACTATATAGATACCTACACAAAATCAAAGTATACAATCATTATGTTTAATTTTTTTAAAAATTTCAGTACTTTTCGTTATAATTGATAATAAAAACAAGAAGAACAACTAATAATGTCAAGGTATTTATTAACGCAAACATTACAATGGCTCCATCCAAAAGATGATGATCGTAATTTAATATCAGCAACATTTCACATGTTGACAATAACATTAATTAGTATGTCTATGGCGAATTTGACATGGTTTACGATAACAGGTGATATACCATTACCTGATTTAACATTGGGCGATTTTTTTTGGTTTGGTTATACCAATGATAGTACCGATTATGCTGGTAATTTGAGATTGCTAGATAAACACCCATATTTACATATTTACAGGATGATTCAAGAGGATGGCATATAAAAAGTAGAAGAATTTCTAATTAATGAAAGTAGACTATGGATCGTATTATCAAAGTCACCTTCGTTTTTATCAAATAATGCAAAAATAAGAGACCACTACCCATTTAACGGGAGTTGTTAGAACAACGAAAATATTTTCTAGATAAAGAGTTCATAACGGGTACATACCGAATTTCATCAACTTCGATTAATTAGAAGTTCTTATACTTTTAATAGGCCACCCTTTTGAATCACCCTGTACACACACACATCATTTAATTTTTGTAGATTATGAATATATTACATCGTCAATTGTGAATATGATGCGTACAACTATCTTATTATGTTTTATGGCAATCCTATTCAGTTTAGCTGGATTCTTTTTAGATATTATAGGACCGAAAAGTGTATTATATCGTATGACTAGAAAATATGCAGTTGCTGGTACTTGTACAGGTTGAACACTAATTTTTTTCCTTACAATTAAAACAATGACATTGATAATTTAATTATAGTATTATGGGTGATGGCTATAGTCAGTGTATCATATTATATTGTATTATTATTAGAGGATTCTTTATGTAGAATTTATCCAAAAGAAGAAACGACCGTCTTTTACGGTTTCGGTTTCTATATCCTTGCAGCTGCAGGTCTACTCTAAAAAATTTTTATTGTATTTTAAAAAATTAACGTATTCAATTATATGTTTCAGGTGGTATCTCATTGATTGGTATTTTTTATAATTTATTATTAGCAAATCATCCACCATTTAGTTATTATCGTGATGATGATCGTTGTTTAATTGATGCTTTTGATGATGGTCTAGATACGTTCAATAGTCCAACACCACCACCGCCTTATAATATTCCACCACCACCATATACTCCTTGATATAATCTTGAATAGAATGGATACGAATATATTTATAAAAGATGAAGATTAGAATCTATTTTGCTAAGTATTAAAAATAATATTTGAAAATTAAATAAGTTTTGTTATATGAATTGACTAACAAAGAAAGCAACTAATAGAATTGTACACAAAAATTATAAATTACAGGGAATTAATTCCATTGAAGTATGTACCTTATAACGACAGAAAAGTACTAAATAATCGATAAAGTTACTACTTTTTCATCTTAAAACTATAATTAATGAAAATTATACGGTTCCCCGATCAATTTCGATAATTGTGTTTTTGAAGGATAAGATTGAGGTTGAGTTGCTTTCCTTGTACGATATTTTGATCGAAATATTTTTACAAATTCCATTTTGTTTCGCATTTTTTATGATTTTTTTTTTTGATCAATAATCACAGTCAATTCTAATTATAGAATCGTATTTTTGTGATGTTTTATGATAAAAGTCTAGTCTGCTTTAACGATAATAATCTTGAATTACCAAAGAATTACCATGCTTGTTTATTGTTAAGATATTTGTTTCAAATACGTTTATTTTAGAAATTCGCAATTTTCTTTTTCCAAATTTTAAAATTCTTACAAATCATAGAAGTTTAAGAAGAAAAATATTATAGATTATTGTGAGGTCTGTTCGAAAAATTAATGTTTTGCTGTGTCCCCATGATCTTGATTTGTGTTTGTTTAATCTGTGAATATAGGTTTAATTACTTGATGTAGGTAATAAATATATTTTGGAATAATCCTAAGTTAGTTTAATATCCTTTTAAATATCCAACAATAAAATATGAGAGAATTTAGTTGTAAGGACAGGGTTAACCATGTCGGGTGAAAACTTCGTAGTGCAATTCCCATTATTTGATGAGCAATTCGAAAAATGTCAATGACTTATAGGAGGGTTAGTAGAGAACAGTTTAGCAGAATTAGAACCTCGTAGCTCATTTTGAAGTCTTGGACAAGGTAGCGATTTTTAAAAAAGCTAATAACTCAAAACGCTTCGTAGACGCTCCCAACATTGATTTTTTTCGTTTTTCTCCATTGCATTCTAGAAAAAATGAGAAACTTTTCTACCTGTTCCAGAATAAAATGGAGAAAAAAAAATCGATGTTGGGAAGGTCTCCGAGTCATTTTTAGTCGCGACATCATGAGACGCGAGCGTTTTTATACAACTTCAAAATGAGCTACAAGGTTCTAATTTTCCTAAATTATCTTGAAGTACCTTCCTATAAATCCTTAAAATATTTTTTTATGAATCCTGTAAATCGTCTCTCACAAATACTCGTAATTTCAAATATTATTTATCAAAAGTTTCGTACGAACGTAATTGTAGGGAGGATTTGTTTTAAAACTTATATAACTCCTACATATCGGGAAATTTATCGTCTTTTTTAAACTGAAATCCATTCAAGACTTTATAGTAAGACGATTAATTTTTTTTTAAGTTCTACATTATATTACAATAATCCAAATGAATTATTGAGAAATAGTATAAAGAATCAGTGGTATGCAGTAGATGTTGTTTTCAAAAAATCAAGAATAATGAAGTATTTTAAGAAAATTACAACTTAAGGTAATCTTGAAATTTAATTTTGTATTTTTATATTTATTTTTTAAATTTTACAGATTAGATCTAGCAAATTAAAAAAAAAAAACAAGCACAATAACAAGATTGTAGAGAAAAATAACAATGATAATATTCCTTTGAACCTTGGTCGTGTCAACAGAACTTGTGGTGAATTTTAATTAAGTGAGTAGAGTACAATTTGTTTTTATTTTTTTGGCTATATAAATATTTATAAATGTCTAAAAAATACGCAATCTTTTATCGTCATTGGAAATTTTATCATTAATGAAATCAATAATGAAATGTGATTTAAAAATTTTGCGAGCGTTCTATTCTTGATTGATAGCTTGAAAGCATTTCAAAATATGCAAAACTTTGTAATTTTAACCAACCGAAATATCAAGGTCCTTTGATGTAATCCTGTTTTCTACGTGGTTTGTGAACGAAATCTGGCAATTTTTACAAAATTCCATTTGCTTTAACCTAAATGCCTTCAGACTATATTCAACTTATTATTAGTATAAAGTCTTTCAAGTTTTTGAAATGTTTCATGCGAATTATTTGAGACTTTTTTTATGTGATCCACCCCCGTTGAACATGTGTTTAGTTGACAGTTATGAAAAATTCATAAATTGGATAGAAAACACGTATCTGTTATTTCACTTTCACTATAGGTATTATCAAGATTGAATTATTCGCCTGTTTCAATTCGTATCTTTTCCTGTCAAGAAGAAAAAATGATAACACGTGTCTTATGCTTGTACTTGAAAATACCAATAAGAGAAATGTCAAGACTTCACAATTATTTCTTTTGTTTTCGTCTCCTATCTATTTAACCCAAAATTCTTGAGGATTAGGAAAGTTTAAGGGGCACCACTAGTATGAGACTTTCAAAATATCGAATTTTTTTTTTAGATTTTTCATTGATTTATGGCATTTCTAAAACATTTTATTTTGGAAAAATGTAATAAAAAATTCCAAGTGGCAGAGAAAAATCTTGAACTCTTTTTTTTCGTACATTTTCCTTTATAACTGGCTAAAATTCAGCCAATATTATTGATCTTCAATAATTATCAAGCGGATTTAGATAGAAAATTAAAAGAGCTTTCCAAATTTTCAAGAAATTTCTCGATAATCTTATTAGTTTTCCGATAACTGAAGCTTTAAAAAAAATTCTAAGATTGATACCATGCATAGTTTTAAAGATAGAGAATCATACTTTCGTTCGTAGAAAACTAATATAAGGGGAAAGGGCATGAAAGTCGCTAAAGCTTAAAAGGAAATTTTGAAAATTAGAGAATTATACGGACATTTAGACTCGCTTTTTCATTTATTATTTAGAATTATTAAAATTAATTAAATACTTAAAAATTGATATGAAAATGTCGGAAATTTTGTCTACTTCACGACCATATCTGTAGTATATTGAACAATTCAACATTGACAAACACGGTCCATGTAGACAAATTTTCAAAATATTTTCCACCCATAATGATGAGGTCGTGAAATTAGGTAAAATTTCCGACATTTTCATATCAATCAAGAGGTAAATTAATTAATTTTAATAGTTCTAAATTATAGGTGAAAAAGGGGTTCAAATTTTGCTTAATTTTCAAAATTGGATTTTAAAAGGACTTCATGTCATTTCTTATTACATGATTCTTTATCTTTAAAATTCATCTGATAATTATTGAAAAACAATAATATTGGATAAGTTTTAGCTAATTATGAAGGAAAATGTACGAAAAAAACACGGTCCAAGAGTTTTCTCTGCCATTCAGAATTTTATCATTTTTTTACAAAATAAACAGCTTTATAACATGCACATTAAAATGCTCTATCTACCCACGTTTACTTTCTACAAATATCTCAAAAAAGAAGCGCGATATCGATGTTTGAAAATCGAATCGTGTATTTTTTCTACACAGCCCTTAAAAGTTTTGCGAATTTTTAATATTAATTTTTTGGAACAAATACTAAACCTAAATATATGCAAATTATGGTAAATTATTTTCATTCAATTAAAAGTGAACGAATTGACATTAGAAAAAAGTCAACTATTTTAAATGTGGTATTCTGGAATTACGAATAAAACGACATGTTTGATCTACACTTGCAGAATACTATCAACGATATAAATTATATGAAAAGAAATAAAATTGACTTTTCTGTAAGAATTATTTCAGTCGTGTTGTTTATATTATTAGTGAAAATTGTGTTTGCCAGCAATTTTGTTGCATAAATTCCGGAAACAGATCTTCATAGAGACTCAACGTCAATAGATATAAAACGTTTCTATTTCATTTAAATGTAAATTTTATACGGTAAAGACTAAGTTGGAAAAAGTCGTAAAAGTCTGTGGGACAATTTAAAATGGTACACTTTGTGGCTGATAAGTGCAAGAACGAAATAAAATAGTGAAAAGTAAAACTGTAGTAAATAAATTACCAATTAAATAGATTGTATTGAGGTTTCTTCAATAATCTAATTTACATTGTCCAGTAGCTTAGCTGGGAAAGCACCAGACAGGCAATCTAGGGGACGTGGGTTCGACTCCCACCTGGTCTCAGCTTTTCTTAGTTGTAGCGGTGATATCGCGACAATTCTTAATGAATTGTATTTCTTAGATATTAATTAATAAACACCGTTGTTTACAATATTTAATTTAACAATTTTTTTTGTTGCGATATGAATGGTGTGGATATCTATTAACACACACATTATTCTCCAATAATTTAAAGTCATATCTCGTTCAATGACATTATTGTAATTGTTGTAGATCTTTCGATTTTAGTGTAAAAAATACTCAGAAATCTAGTAATTTATATCAATATTTCGTTCATAAATGAACATTAGGAATTTTTTACGAGTACCTAAATTGCGATAGACAGCTAGTTAAATCTTCAAAAAGCTCGATAATAAATCAACTTTACCTTTTTTTCAAGGAAAAAACCTCTTTTAATTTTGATCGCAGAGAAGACTTTCTATTTTTACTTGTCTTTTGCATTTGTTTTTGTCAATAAGAAAAGATGTGGGTTCCTTTCGTCATAATTTCAAAAAGAAGGAATCTTTAAAATTATTTTTACATTGTAAACAAGAATTGTGCTTTGCTAAAGCAGAAAGTGTGCAAATAAAAAGATCCATAACAAAAGGGTGAATTTCTGAAAATGACCACACTTTTTCCAATTGTTCAGAAAGTAACAAATTAATTTCAGACAGCGCCAAATTTTTTTCAGATTTATTCAATGCATTTTACAAATTATCAATTGTATTTACAAAATTTGTGGAATGTGATTCAGAAAAATCAAATAAATTTCAGGAAAGATTAATTTGTAATTTATATGCCTAATATTAACTGAATTGAGACCATAAATCATAATAGATACAGGTAATAAATTAATGTTGTTTAAACTAAGAAATAATTTACTATCTTCGGTATAAATTTACGTTGAAACCAACTAGGTATCTTCAGTACCTCGCTTGAATATAAGAATTAAATAAATATAATAATTTTATAATCTGAAATACAACTGATGGTTTCTGAAATAAAAATAAAACTACGATTGTAAAGAATAAGATCCAAGATATCATTAGTCGCTTACAAAGTTGTATCGATTTTGATAACTTTGTTCAGAATATATTTATTCCCCATCAACTTCAACTATAAAGGAGTCTTCTAACGTCTAAAATTACATAGACACGAAGAAGGTGTCCTTTTTTTATTTTTCATTGTCATATACCTATGCTTTAATTTTAACATTCTTTGTAATTAAGTCACGTACAAATGCTGATAGTTGAAGTTTTATTAAAAAACTCAATTATTTCCTTCTGTTTCTATTATTTACTTAATATCGTGTAGAAGATGTGGTCAAATTTTCATTTAATATTAAAAACGATTGTAGAAAACATTTTCAGCATTTCTAATAACGTAATTTTATTAAATTCATGTGTTTAAATATCCAACAATCTGGTTACGACGTGAGAAAAAACATTTTTAATAAAGTAAAGTAAAAGTAAAGTAAAGTAAAGTAAAGATTAATTAATTAATGTAGGTACATACACCGGAATGTGAGCTCTGTTGGATTGTTTACAACTTTTATTATAATTCGAACTGGACTTTTTAGGATTTGTTTTTCGTTAGCCATCGATTTATTTGCCAGCCTAATTTTGGTTAATTCCAAACTTACTACAGCTACTTAATTGGAATGTTGACAAAATAATCTAATAATAACGTCCGATCGTAAAACATGCTGGTGATGGTGATTATTTTTTGATTAAACTGATAAATGGATATATTGAATATTGTATATTGAGCCAATATTTTAAATTTATTTACAATGAATCCATAAATATTCTTATGAACGACAATCGACAGTTACAATATTGTATTCGATTAATCATCATGTATGTATGTACATGAATTGCATTAAAAATTGAAAAATCCACTTAAATGACGTTTTTATTGGATGATTGGTCAAAACTACGTTGCATTCATAAATATGTACAATGCTTTGGTACTTTTATCAATTTATATTTTATCAAATATTCTAAAATTTATTGAAAAATTGTTCTTTATTTTCTGCCATTATTTACTTGGAATCTTTCCAATTTCCATTCAATTTCCTATGTTTCGTTTGTACTACAGTATGTTTGATGTTTTTTATTTCAAAATAAAATACAAATTAAATGAAAAATTGAAACAATGTTGTAATAGTGCATTATTAACAGATTTTTAATTGTGTTCGTGGACATAGTTTTGTTCTAAAATCAAAATATTTTATATATTTTACCCTTATAACTATGTGAGCTATAGTTTTCAGTTTTTAATTACTGTTCTTGTTTACCTATTATTATTTTTATCAATTTTATTATCACCGGCAATGTTTTCAAACAAAACAGAAACTTTTCAACATTTTCAAAAATACAGGGAGGAAAATCTAAATGTATACAATTCGTGTAAAACTTTTGTTAGTTGACGAGCTATCCCATAAATATTACCTAGAGATCATTTTAGCAAAATTAGAACCTTGTAGTTAGTCAAAAATCGCTCGTTTCTGGCGATGTCGCTATTTTCAAAAAGGATTTAAACGACTAAGAATAGCTGAAAGGCCCTTCCAACATTATTTTTTTTTCGTCTTTCTTCATTGCATCTGAGAAAAAATGGGAGACATTAGGCCTCGCTCCAGAATAAAATAGAGAAACAAAAAAAAACAATGTTGAAAGGATACCTGAGTCATTCCAAGTCGTTTAACGTCTGTAATTCGTCTTTGAAAATCCTAACATCGTCAGAAACGAGCGATTTTTGACCCACTTCTAAATGAGCTACGAGGTTCTAATTTTCATAAAATGATTTCTAGGTACCCTCTTTAGATTTTCATATCTGTTTATTTTGCCTTAAGATCAGGGTTTCGAATCGGAACTGAACCGATAACCGAAATAAAATCTCCAAAGGCAGCAAGTACCTTATATAGCGAATTTTTTTATGTATCTACATACTGAAATATTAATTGCAAAACATTCTTATGATACTGACAATTAATATATTTTAATAACATTGAATCAACTAATAAATTCATTTCCCCGATGTTATTTTAATATTTATGATTTTTATTGAAAAATACTTTTAATCCACAAATAATAAGAAACACTAATAAAATTTCATTTGTTTGTTGTTTGTCTAATACGTCTAATCAAGGCCTGCTTGATTTTTTCAAGCGAAATTCTCTAGCAGGCTTTGCGTCTAATATTAACTGTCAAAATTAGTTGCCCCCCCGTGATATTCAATTTTTTTTCTAATATCAATAGTCAGAACATATAGCCACCTGAGATAATCGATTTTACTGCTTATACTCAAAAAAGAGATTTTTGCATTTTTCTTGCGAACCAACGAACCGATTTTGATGATTTATTTTCTGGGTCATAGAGAATGGTCGGCTCTACTGTTATTTTAATTTTCATCAAAATCTAAGCAAATGTAATATTGAAAATGATTTTTTTTAACATTTCTTCAGCTCTTATTCCAAAAGTGTTGGCCCTACCAGTCTGGCCAACGAACTCATCCAAGCTATCACAAAGACCGATTTTTGTACCAAGTTTCATTAAGATTGGTGTATTTTTACGGCAGTTATCGTGGATATACATATATAAATATATATATATATATATATATATATATATATATATATATATATATATATATATATATATATATATATATATATATATATAAAAATTTTAACGAACGGTGGATATGGGTTCCTGAGGTTCCAAAACGAACTTCTGTGCAAAAATTTTTCGGAAATTCAAAAGTGAGGATCTCGTCATTAGCTAATTTTTTTTTAAAAAATTCGCTAAAAACGAAATTCGGAGCTGAATCGAAAACAAAAACCCTTTTTTTGTGGTTCAGGCATACCACTTAACAGGATATTTTTCTTCTTTTTTTCCCCGTCTACCCCCCCCCCCCCCGAAATCCATAGGTAATACTCCAAGGCACTTTAAATAACCTTACAATTGAACCACCCGAGATTGAAACTCCAAGGAGTTCATTCTACTCAAACTTGAGAGAGATATTAAAGTTATCCCTGCGACATTATATTCTTCAAATACAGTGAAACTTCCCATGAGCGGACACCCTTCGTTCCGCAGAAAATGTCCGCTCAAAGGAAGTGCCCGCTCATTAGAGAACATCCATAGAAACAAAGGATACCTGCTAAAAAAAAATTTTAACTTCCCGCTAAGAAAATTGAAAATTTTCAAAATTTCGGGAAGTTATTGGTTTTACCCCGATTTTCGAAAATTGAATTTTCAACAGATCTCGACGTTTTGGGACCCTAGGAAGCTATTTTGACTATTTTTGCGAGGGTGCCTGTATGTCTGTCTGTGTGTGTATGTGTGTGTGTGTGCCAAGACTATGTAAGCAGCTCATAACTTTTGAACGGATTGACTTATTGAAACGCTCTCCACGGCATTCGAAAGGGTTCCATCAAACTTAGATTTCGTGTAAGTTTGAACCGATTCGGCCCGATAGATTTTGAGAAATTCCAAAAAAACCGAAAAATTTCTTTTGTTAAAATCATGTTTTTTTCAAAATAACTATTAAGCTGCTGTACCGATCAATTCCATAATTTAATCAGCTCTTAACCTTAACTAATGACGTCGAAATGCTGTTTGAACGATCAAAATCGGTTGATTCGTTCACGAGTTATCGTTGAAAAATATCGAAAAAAGTGTTTTTTCAATATAACCTCAAAATTACTTAACAAATCAAATTTGTACCTCTCACAATAATAATCGACACATTATCTACGCTCAAGTATTTAATGGATCAAAGATAAGTACTTTCCTGTCCGTATAAGAGAGACAGTCAAGCCTAAATAATAATCGAATGACTGTCCGTGTCCGTTCAAGAGAGTGTCCGTTTAAGAGAGACCGATTTATTAATAAATCCCTATAGACAATTTCGGGACCGATAAATGTGTCCGCATAAAGGAAGTGCCCGCTCAAAAGAGGTGTCCGTTAGTAGAAGTTTCACTGTATCTCTAAAACGGCTCTATATTTTTTAGTAGTTTAAAAACTAGTTGATAGGGATTCACTATGGCTATCAAAAGGTGTAAGCCGCGTTTTCATCCTGTGTTGGGGGTTAAAGTTATAGATAATTATGTGCTATTTTTATGATTTTTTGCGATTTTCTAGATCAGGATAATAATTATGACGATGAAAATTCTTGTGCTAATAGAAAATGACAAAATAAAAGTAGTCTGGTCGAAGGTTTTTCTATAAAATAGTTGCTCTGTGAATGGCTCTTAGGAATTTTACCTCTTAGAGTAAAATTTAAAAATTCGAAAATTAATAATTTGGAATTTAACGGAAAACTGCAAAAAAAAACGTTATTTTTGCTTTTTTTAATTGAACCGGAACAAAAAACGAGTTGGAAAAGGGGCCGAATCGAAGACCCGGCCTAGCAACTTCCCCGACTGATCAGTCCCAGTAGTTAATCATTAATTAGAAACAAATTTTTCTACGATCAAGAGAAAATTGTCAAATTTCTGCGAAAAGCACAGTGGTTGCGCTCTCGCCTGACATCTGTTTGCTACGGGGTTCAATTCTCGCCAGAATAACTTTATTTTTTTTCTTTTCAATTATGGAAATAATCATCTTTACTATTTTGTTATTTTATTCTTAACAAATAGAAAACTTTAGTTTACTTACTGCCTCTATGGATAGTAAAAGTATTATTACTCATTATGTTATCCATTACAATAAATTCACAACAAAAGATTAAACAAATATTCCAGTAAAGCTTTTAACAAAACCAAAGATGTCAAAATCAGCACCGAAATTTAAAAAAAAACAACGCAATTATTTACACCTACTCGATCTTTCACGAAACAGTCTTGTTGCTAGACAACGGCCGTAAATCCTGATTTATATTTGATATATTAATGTCTTATTCTTTTGTCTTGCGTACATACTTGATTAGTAAAGAATCACTGTCCATCTAATTAATTTAATCATTATAAGTCGCCAGATTGAAAAATATCGCACATGATGGGTATTATTTCTGACATAAAAGCACATGCCCTTTCGATTGGTGATATCAAATTAATACGTTATCTTACATTTTTTTCAATCAACCCCCTCCCCCGTCCACCCCCGTGGTCCGATTGGCACCAAAAACTAATCAACTCGAAAGTCCACGGAATAGTTGATGCTGGCCAAATTTGAACGCAATCGATTAAGCCGTTTTTGAGTAATCGTTGGAGAAACGACAGACGCACACACACACACACACACACACACACACACACACACACACACACACGGACATCATGCTAAAAACTTCAAAAACGTGTTCAGGGGACCCCAAAACGTAAAGATCTGGTGAAATCTCGAATTCGAAATTTTGGTCCGAAACTAATAACTTCCCTACCCTCTGGTCGGGGAAGTTAAAAAAATAGCGATTCGAAGCCCTGCTTAAGATTGATGGTTCAAATATTTTTTTTGATGCGAGAAATATATGTGGCACCAATTGTGCGATAAAATACATATTAGGTTGAATTTTATGATTATTTTTTCGTCCTGTTCTTTTTTACGGCTTATAAATTTTATTTGTTTCAAATACACTTAATAGAGGTGTCAGTCTATCGTTACCAAAGTGTATTTTAGGAAAACAGTTAATTGTGGTGTGGCTGACTTGAAACATAGTCATTCTACCATTCTCAACAATTTACAGAGCTCTTAGCTCAATTCACAAAATCCACATTCATTAGTAGGGTTGTAGAGAAAAAACATTTCTACTATTATAACATGTACAATGAACTATAATTAACGGTAATTGTTGCCAGACATGTCATTATTTTACGCTTTTTAGTCTTTTATAAAGATAGGGTATCTAACAATAAAAAGAACTAATTTTACATGACACTTATACCCCTATTTTGAATTTAAATACAGTCATGAATATGATTATTATTATGTTCATGGAGAATTATAAAAATCCCAGCTTATCCCTTCGGTAGACGGACTGATTCAATTATTATTTTCATTTCGGTAAAGCACGTGAAAATTCAATTTGTATTCTTTACAAGACAGCGGCGCCTCCACCATAATTCAACGTTGTTTCTAACCAGTTTTATCTCTATATTTACCAATAATTTTTGTTTTTATTTTCTATAAATTGAATAAAATTTCCACTTAACAAGGCGAACAAGCTTTATTAAATAGGAAACTAATAAAAACGAGTAATTAAAAGTTAATAATTTACTAACATTAAATTGCATATTTAATTAAACTATATTGAATAATCTCCGGACGAGGTTGGCGATAGTTGCATTTTTTAAAATTCCATTGATATACTAGAAAGAGAGAAATGAAATAATATTATAGAATTTATAAATAGTGAATGTTTGAAATCTACATACATTCTTTATCTCTTTTTCTATAGGTCCCTTAATGTCCGGCCAAAGCATATCGAGAGCTTCTGGTGCCATTTGTGAGAAAGCTTTGTTGAATAACTCTTCTAATTCTTTTTCGCCCATCAAATTATCAAAATAATTCTAAAAAATTTACCAAAATATTATTAACAAAAGCACACATACACATACAAAAATTCTTACTTCTAATTTTCCTAATTTTACATTCAGTTCTAATGTGGTTAATCTCAATTGTAGCGGATAATCGTATTTAATTATTGTTGAAATATCCAAATGAAAATCGATCAAATTCATCCTGAAAATTGATTAAAATTTACATCAAATTTCGTATGATATTAATTAATAATTTACCAAAATTTACCATTACCAAATACTTTAAATGTATCACCGACAATACCATCCACATCATATAAACCATTTATTTTGATAAAAGGGAATGTGAAATTTAGATCCAATTGAAATCTAAAATTGCCCAAATCACTGAAACGTTCATTTTCTGTTACAAATTTCGATATATGTTGGATTGTAACATCTTCTACATTCCCTTTGATACTAAAATGATACAATTATTCTGTCAGTATAAATTGTTAGTTATCTACTTTACTTGACTGCATCATGTATAATATTAAAATCGATTTTATTAATGTGTAATGGATCTAAAATTGGTATACTCAATTCTGGTATACCACGGATGATTTGTCGACGTAATTCCTCCAAGATTACTCGAATACGGTCTTCAACACGTCCAAACGATGTGATTATACGATCAACGGTTCTAGTGAAGATATTCAAACCGCCTCGTACAATTCCTGAAAATTTATGATTTCAAATTTTTATATTTTTCTATCCATGTATACTGTATGTAAAACATTTTATTAACAACTAGGTACAATAATAATACATCATTGTTGTTGTGGAAAATTTCTGAACGCTTGTTTAAATTATAAACAACATAAAAAGCATCTTTGTGATTTTAAATTGAATGTGTTTATAGAGAAAATATTATATTAGGAAATTCCATTGAAAATTTGAAGCCGGTTTCTGTTTGATGATTTAAATACATTTTTTTCTTCGGTCCTGAAGAAGGCCAACAGTCAAATTTACAACGAGTAGGTTATTTACATTATCTCGCAATTAAAGTCCTTCAAGATGCCTCATCTCATGAATACAACACGCTATTTTTACTCACATTAAAAACAGTTGTTTGTTGTTGAAAGTTTACAATATAATTATTAACGATCGTCTTAATTAAGTCATTAAAATTTATAAATGCAACGACAATTAAGTTATTTTAATGGAGATAGTTACGAACGACGCAAACATGAGATAGAGAGAGTGGCATCATTAGTTAAAGCTCTACAAATTGACTTTGCAACAACTATTCGTCATCCATTTTTCTTCGTTATCGTTTCACCATACTATAAGCTCTAAGCTTTTATAGACGACATCCCTAAACACGTAAAGACTCTTATCATCTCTATTCTCTATGTATAATAATCTTCCAGTGTGATATCTTATCAGTTGAAGCCACTTTCTAGAAATCATGGTCGAAAATTTAGTCATTTAGATTCAGTCTACCATGTAAGCAATAGGTTTTACTAACACAGGGAACATACACGTATTTTTTGCTTTAAATAAGCTAAACTGAAAGGTTTATTATTTTGATAGTTTTACACGATTTAAATTAATTAAATTTATTTTATAGGTAATTTAAATTCTATGCGGACGTAGCTAAATAAGGCCATAAATTGCACTAGATAAAACCTCTGTTTACTCTATTCAAGTTTCATCAAATTATTATTTTATTTTACCGGAAAATTGCAAAATTAGAGATTTATTACGTTGATATTCAAAAGCCAGCTTTTTGTTCCAAATAAACGCTAAATTATCTGAATAGAACCTGACAATTCGCACTGTAATCTACAGCATTCTAAGAGGAAATCAGAATGGGAATTGTCGAATTTGAACGCATCTGGTGCCATCGTAATTAACATTTTCAAAAGCAGGTGCTTCAAATTAGACTTGATTAGATTTTTTTTTTGTTAAATAGAATGGTTTTGTGACTTATCACTGCACTCTATTGGAGCGCAATGTGGATTAGATCAATATAACTGAAGTGTATTGAAAACGGAGCTTCATTCAAAGGAATTTGAGAATTTAATTTATTAAATTTGTACTTTGTGGAAAATACACATATCGTAGACGTTCACAAAATTCAACCTGTTTCTCTTTAATTTAATGTGGAACATCTAACTAAAACTTGTATTGATAAGCTGGTTATACCTTCTCGCTATTTTATTAGAAAACTCCGGAGAAACTACACCATTTAACAACTAAAATGAATATTTATGAGACGAGATAACAATCTTGAAGTACTTTAAAAAATCGATTATTTAACGGGAAAATTTGCGAGTTTCTCTCTTAATAAGAAGGAAAAAAATAGACTGGCAGACCTTACCGTTCAAGGATGATACAAAAAATTATAAGATAATTATTATTGAGGTTATCGTTTGTAAAATTAATCATTCGTTGATTTACATGAGTCAAGTTCGATCATGTCTTATTCTTATTGTTTAAAAAAAATTAAATACGAATTCTTGGAAATTGTTAGCACAATAATCCATTTATTTTATTCTTATATTAATTATCATTATTGCAAAATTGTTATTAATTTGAATTTCGTATTCATTCTAAATTAATGAGAGTTGATTAGAAGCGAGAAAAAAAAACTGACGTCAATTTATAAATGACGGAAATTGTGAATTTTGTCCTATGTTAACTCAATAATAATGTTGATGATAAAGGAACAAACATGACTTAATGTCGAAAAAACACTTTCTCTTCTATTATTATTATTAGTTTTTGTTTACATTTATAGTACTACTTGATTATTATACAATCGTGGATTACAATGGAATGTGTTAAAAATTTTAAAATGTAGGACATACGATTTTGTCGGCTAAAGTACTTCTAACAATAGGAAAATATCATCTCTATTCGTTCTCATCAATATACATATTTCCAATATAGTGAGTTTAAAAACGACCGTAAACCGGAAATAATGCAATTTGAAGGGAATATACGAAAAATTGTTGGCCTTAAAATAGAATCATATCAAAAAATCGTCAACAAACTTTAGAATAAATAAAAATAGCCTTGTTAAAGTCTAAGAACAGATAAAATAGAGGATATGTAAGTGAACTATTGTAATCTGTTAAGATTTGACGGACCAAAATCGCGACTCCAGTGTTATCATTATTCTAATTTTGTCAAATTGTCAATGATGAAAACGAATAGACATGAGACTTTAATCAAATTAGAGGCCATCAAAATAATTTGGAAATAACTAGAAACTGTACTGAAAATGTCTGGGTGTAAAGATCATTTTCACGTGCAATTCAAATTAGTTGGATTTGGTACTTTTAACATTGACACGAACGAAACGAGCAAAGTGTACTTTATTATTATTGCTGTTTTCTAAGCAATTAATTGCAATCATTCCTATGTACTTATTGTTAGACTCAACTATGAGGATAGTAATAATAATTAGAAACTACTTGTTGATAACAGTGGAGGTCAAATTAAACAAGTCTGTACAAATATCTTTGCAAGCATGCATTTTAAATAACAATAAAGGATAAGTATTTTTATTTTGGAAATTCCATTAAAAATTAATAGAAATAATTGATTGATGATTTCAACCAAACTCCAATGACTATACTGTAATCATTTCACAATCGAAACAACTTATGAAATATTCATTAAATTCGATCGAAATAAATGAGATATTCGTCGAAAATAATTATTGATAAGAAAGCTAATTTTAGACTCACCGAAAGTTGTGTTGGTTAATCGATTAACAATTGTACTAATTGAAGATACACCAGGTATTTGAATTTGTAATTCACTTTGTATACCTACATAGAACAGTCCTAGAACTAATAACACAATTTTAATTGTCATAATTATTGTTTTTTTTAACAAATAACGTTAATTTCGTGCGATTTCTGTTTAATTAAAATAGCTGTATTCAACACGATTACATCTCGTTATATACCCATACGTTTTATACGTTGAAAAATGACTAATAAAACAGCAAAGTACGAAGTTGACAAAAGTTTCATATATTATGAATGACTAACTAAAATAACGTCTTCACTAATTATTATCAATAAATATAAATTTATACTTGTTATAATTGTTTCAACACGACGACGCATGTTTCTAGCGAAGAGCGAAAAAAAAATTAATTTATTATTGTAAATTCTAATTTTAATAACACAACAATAATAACGAATACAACAGAATCAACAAATACAAGGTTGAAGTATTTATTTCACAGTAGCGAAGAGAAAAAAAATGAACGATAATTTCTTTAATTAAAATATTTATCTATTACTGTTAGGATTCGATCGGTAAACTCTACTAAAAATCATTCGTATTGATCTTAATGGAAAGTGAAAGGAAAAGTGGAGTGGTGTTATGTACCTTTTTCCTAATGTACGAATAAATCAATGAATTCGATTTGATAGATCGACTTCCAAGCAATTATGAGAGTAGAAAACACATAATATCGTAATATTTATACTGATTCCTCAAGTGAAATACACTGGTTGGTGTAATTCTTATTTTTTCTAGGGTGTTATTTGAAGATTGTTAATTAATTGTTAATTAATTCGTATGTCAGTCCTTGTAAAATGTTCAAATTTAGTGGCGGTTACTGCACCATGTTCCACTATTGTTTCTAAGCTTTCCGAACTTTCAATCAAACAAGCTTAACTGTATTTACATGTACAGAGACTAGAGAGTTCATTAATTTACATCTAAATTTTAATTAAACATCCATCTCCAACACCTTTTTGGTTTGTTTTGTACTTTAATAAAATCGAAAAAATTTCCAATTACAAATAATTGATAATGGAAAAATATTATTTTGTTTTATCATTTTGATAAAATAAAGCCGAATTTTTTAATATCTAACATTATAAAAAGTCTGGTGTACTTGTTTGTATGAGAATTTATGCGGTAGAATCACATTGTCATGTTTTATGAGGATTTCAATATCAGTGATCACAATAATTACACAAAATGATACAGGAAAGTCTTGAGAGTAGAATGGGGTTGCATAATAATAAAAATAATAATAACAATAATTAACGAATTGCTTTGTTTTAGATTGAAGAAGAAGGGGAATGGAATTAATAATTAATAAAACAATCTCTTTTATCTTTCATCAAAGAGATAATAATCAAAGAGTTTAACTGAGAATCTTTTGTAAGAAGATACTTACAATTAACTACAAAAATTTTGTTATGACTGTGCTTTCTATGAATTTTTCACAAAAAAACAACAATGTATTTGATGAAAATATTCGTAAAGGTATTTATAGAATTGTTTGATTTAGAAAGCGTCTAAAATTGATTAGATGGGATAAAAATGTCGTGATTCCTATACTCAAAATTGAAAGTTCTGTTTGAAAGTCGTCTAAAAGTTTTTAAATTTTCTTGTTTTAATGTCAGAATTCCGTAAAAACTGAAAATTTGGGACAAAAATTGAGATTAAATCTTCAGAAATCAATTCAAATGACGATTGAAAATGAAAATTTATTAAAATCTAATTAGGAATTGATTTAAAACTCTTTATAAAAATTTCTAGTTCGAAAATGTTTGAAATCAACACGAATTTAATTCTACTTAAGCTCGCCCTAGCAAGACCTTGGCTTAAAACGACCTAAGCGTGGGCTTATAAACATTTGGGTTTGGATCTGTACCTACATGGAGCGACTCCCACCCAAATATATGTGTAAGCTAACCGTTAATTCGATTTAAGTCAAAGTTTTGCTAAGTTGAAATTAAGCAGGGGAAGTATAGTACGGCTTTGAAGACAAAATTTAAGACGGTGCAACTAGATTTGTTCTAAAATTCAAAAGTTCTTTTATGATAAAAATCTTTATACTTAAGTTAGTCTAAATTTAGACTAAAAAGAGAAAGTTTTGCTTAAAAATCGAGCCGTGTGGATTTGGAACAAAAGTATCTTAGAACCTGGATTAAAATTTGAAAATCGACTAAAATTGTAAACACCCTTTTAGCGATTCATTTACAGAATTCACTGAATAATTCAAATCAATTTTCTTTCAAATTAACTCAAATAACTATTATTTATATCATAGACAATTTATATGTACTTAAATGATCACGATTTTGTAAAAAAAATCATATAAACTGATGATTTATAACGCCAATATCTCAAAACCTCCATTCGAATTCAAGGTTTTAGTTCAAAAAACTCTCATTTTGCCACTTATGTGTTAAATGAGATGAAAGCTGATAATTTTGTTTAAAAGGCTCAAAATTGTGTCTTTTTTTCTTTGATATTATAGTAAAATCTGCAAAAATGCATGATTTACGACCCAACACATTCGAAGTTTGAATTAAAAAGATAGGAGAATTCATCTGAAAACTAACAAAAAGTGTCCATATCGTCGCATTTTTACGGCTTTATAACAAAATTTGATAGAAGTGGATCTTTTTTATCGATTTCTGTTCATATTATTATCATTATTTTATTATTATTTGCGGCCCCAATCGAAACCCCAGCTCGCTCATGCATTGAATCGTCCTTGCTAAAATGATGCACATTCTTAATTCTATTATTCTAATTACCAAGCAATTAAAATTTGTCTTTAAGATTGAAATACAGCAAAAACAGATGAAAAGTTGTAATTAAAAATTATTTGTACGCTATAACAAGCAAACAAACAAACAAACAAACAAACAAGACCTGCAAACTTAGTAGTCTAAAAAGATACAATGTCGTGACAGTTTAGCATAATTGTTGCATAATGGATTTAGTATCGTAATGAACCTCATTACAGTACAAAACTTGAGAGTGACATTAGTCGAAATGTTGAAACTTAAACATTAAGACAGAGTAGAAAACGATGATGAACGATATATTTGTTCCATAAGTGTGTAAATAGATTTCTATGTTAAAGTTTGATTTATTTGGAAGCATTATTGAACTCCATTATAATATATGCCACTTACATTGAATATTTCTACCATTACAAAAATATATTACATCGATGTATTATTATAGCTGATAATAATCTCTTCCGCTTGTCGAACTTTCTTCAAATGTAAATTCCAATAATTATTCAATAAAATCAAATTTTAATTGTCTTGCGGCTATACACAATGACGCAATGATAAGTTAACAGACTCGTGTTTCGGTTTACAAAACGGACTCCAAATTTACAAAAAGTACCTATAACTTCATATTTAATTATTCCTAATTTTGTTTACGGATTTTCGAAGTTTTTGTTTTGTCAAATAATTATTTCAAAGTTAAGGTCGAATAAATCCTCCCCGAAGAGTCACCACCTTGCCGCGGTGGGGAGGCTCAGTACTCATCCTTAACCCCTGAGGTTGTGCCAGCGGGGGTCGCACATAAAGACCCCTGGCAGGGACACCCATGCCGGATTGGCTTGGGATGGATGAGGAAGCTAAGAGTGACTCACGGTGATGGACATGGATTGTGATTTTGGTCTTCGATTAGGTACGTCCTGGACTGCCTACGAGAACCCAGTTGGGCCAGAGGACCACCTAATAAGATCTCCCTCGGTGGGGCTTCGCCACCGGTTGAATTTGGTCCACCCCACAGGCTGACCGTGGCCTTAAAAGGCAAACCCATGAAATGTACAATTAAGAAGACATACAAAAAGAAAGAGGAAAAACAGCCGTGCCGAAAAAGTAAAAAAGAACTTTAATCACTCGATTAAATTAAATTTGATTATATCAACGTAAAATCATGGTCGTCTATGAGGAAATTAATTATAAATTAACAGATTTCCCTAAACAATTATATAATTTTAGTTAAACACTTTCTTTGACCTTTATTAGAAGTACCATGTATGTTTAATAATAAAAAAAAACTTTCTCTTTTTCTTTTTCTTCTTCATAACTAATTCATTCTACATTCTCTCTAAATATACGTATACGTGTCTTAATAAATTAATCAATTATTCGACTAAGAAGTTTTGAGTCCTTAATTTAATTACAGTTTATTTCCTTTCGATTTATCGTGATTCAATACTCATCTACCATAGAGAGCAAAGCTTTCTCTTACTTAAATTAGAATTAAGAGTGTTGAATAGAGGTGATTTTGGTACATTATTGACATTTCTTATTACCTTCTACAATGTTTTTTAGATTAGATAATTTGAAATCAAAAATCAATTTGTATTATACATAAATAATAATAATAATCTTAAAACTAACAAGAATATCCAATATTTATAACCTGAAGAATTAAATATTAGTGTGAATGAATTTTAAATAAGTTATGTAGAAGAAAAATATGAACTTAATCGAATTTTGTATGAGTTGTTAAGAAAATTGTGTAGGTCGACAAGACAAATTACATCGCGAACTAAAAGTTGTACAATTGCTAAAACAGATTGGAGATATATTCTTTTGGAAGAAGAAACTTTATATGTGGTAAATTATAAGAATGAGTTGAACGATAAAAGTTTGTGTATCATTTGAACAACATTAAAGTGGAAATTTATTAAATTACGTAAATAAACAACGCCAACGAAAATTGTATGGGCAAATAAAGAAGACGAGAGTATAACAATCAATTGAGGTTTACACAAGAAATTTGAATATTTTGTAGCAAAATTTAACAAAGCAAAAAGGAAAATAACGAACCATATTATTTGGGGGTATTTAATGGAAAGTATGAGAAAGAACAAAACTGAAAATCAAAACAATGTGGAACAAAATAAGCTACTCGCTTCAAATTCAATGATTACAAGAAAGAAGGTAGTGAAACGATAAAGTGTTGACTGAATAAACAGAATCTAGAACGGATTATAGGACGAAAACTGGAGTAAGAATTGATTCGCATCGTATTTAAATGAGATTTATGTAATATTTCTCAGGAATTGTTTTAAAAAGCTCTCATTTCATCGTTTGTCGATTCGTTCACGTAGAGAATCAACAATCTTTTCGTTAAGCTTAGAGCCTTTGGCAAGGGATCGTTTGTATTGACACAGAAACCTAACAGGAGGAAATTCTGTACGAAAATATCAATATTTAATTTTTGACAATGTAATGTTTTGAACAAGAAAAATCACCATTCAGTTAAAAAAAATGCTGAAAAAGTTAATTTTGTGTAAATCCCGTTTTACATCTAAAGTTTGAATGCTTTTACCCGTTAAGGAAATGCGTTCGACCAAGTTCAAATTTTGATTTAAATCCAGAATAATTACAATTGAGATTTTTTTGTTATAAGCTTGATGGCTATACAGATTCACCAGAATAGCAATTGATGAAATAATTGAGTTTTGAACAATGTACAGAATTTCCGATGATCGTACATTGGAGGAATATTTAAAAAAAAATGCGGAATAATTCCACTTTTATATGCTTGAAAAAATTCAAATTATGCAGGTGATCGACATTTTATCAATTTGGTTTGATATTGTAGTGATTTTCTGGAATTATATTGAATTGTTTAAATTTATAAATTTCAAACAATATAATGTGTATGGTAATAGGGTAATTTATGGAAATCACACGAAAACTTTATCATTTTCCGACCTGGCAACAAATAATACAAACAATGCGACAACTATTACATAGTCATATAAATGCGAAATATTTCAATCTCGACAGTTTCTCGACGATCGTCAATAATGATTATTCTACAATTTCTAATATTCGTTGTATTTTTGTTCGTTGAGAATTCAGTGGCGAATTTAAAAGTTTTACAGAATTTCGAAAAGAAATCGACGATTTTTGACAGTTATCTCACACAAATTTTAAAAATTTACAATATAAAATCTGTGATTGCAATCTATGATAATGATAGTCTATTTGAAGAATATTGTAATAATTTATACAAATTACAACAGCCTGTCTTCAATTTACATCTATCAAGATTGGATGAATTTAATGGAAATTATGAACATGGTGTTGTTATTGAAGAAAGTAAAATCAATGTGATTTTCATCGAATGTCTACAAGAATTTCCACAGATACTCAATTTGAGTCGTCAGATACATTTTTGGAAAGATCGCGATAAAATTGTGGTAATCGTTGATAATTATCAATACACCGATTATTTTCTATTACAAAGAAATTTCAAAGAATGCTTCAATTATTACATAATCAATATAATAATTTTAATCCCTAGTTATAGTGTTAATGGATTCACTTATAATCCATTTTTACATAATTACACCATTATTGCGACAATTACAGATCCATATCCTGATAAATTATTGAATTTATACGGATATCAATTGAAAGTTTCAATGTTTGATAATATAATGGATTCAGCTTTTGATGGTAAAAATTATATTGGACGTGATGGTATAGCGTCGCGTACAATATTAGAACATTTGAATGCTACATATATTTATCATCAAACATTAGAGACTAAAACTTTACCATTAGTTGATGTACAACTTTATGAAGTTGGGAATCGTACAGTTGATTTTGGTTTCAATACACGTTATGTTAAAACAATGTTTGAGAATTTAGTTGAAGGTACTTATCCCCATGATTCAGACGATTTAGTCGGTTTAGTACCGATAATTTATTCCAAATCCAATGCAAGTATTTTATCATGTTTACCATTAATTGGATGGCTTGAAACTATCACCGGTATACTTTTATTTATTGGATCTGTAATAATTTTAGCGAAAATCAACAAACAATACTGTGATCTATCTAAATTGATTATAATAACTTTGGCGGTTTTCTTAGGTATGTCTACAAAACCGATGCAAATCAATAATTATCGTATCGTATTCTATTTCTATGTATTCTTCAGTCTTGTGACAAACACTTTAATTATAAGTAAACTAACGAGTGTATTAACAGCACCAGCAAGTGTCGAACAAATCAACACCGTTGAACAATTAGCTGCAACAGATTATAAAATCTTAACATTATCTCGATATAAAAAAATGTTAAATGATTTTCTACCAGAACAACAACGTATAAAAATCTTACCACGTATCCGAATTGTTGAAGAACGTTATCAAATCAACGAGATCAGTAAATGTAATAATGTTGTACATATTTGTAAGCATCATGTAGCTCAATATTCAATCGTACAAAAAACTAATTATCCAAATCAGAAAGAATATTATCGTATTATGAAAAAATCAATAATGCCATCAATAAATTGTTATATTGTAACATTTGGCTCACCATTTCAACCGAAATTGAGTCGTTTAATTCGAAAAACTATTGAATCCGGCCTTATGATTTATTGGAAACAAACAAATTGGCATCGTTTATTTCTTAAATTTGGTGCTAGAGTAAATAATACAAAAGATATAAAAAGTTTATCGTTAATATCATTAATATCTGGTTTTTATCCATTAATAATCGGCTTATCATTATCGATATTGGTGTTTTTCTGTGAAATTATAACTGTTTATATTAAAAATTTATCCAACAGAAACAAATGTTGAATGTAATTAACAATATTTGATTGCTTTAAATTGCTTTAAATTAATAATGAATAGAATTCATTTGAGTAATGGATATTGTCCCATTATCGTAATCAAATATCGCTCTTTATTGTTAGTTATGTTATGTTAGAAATATTATTTCATGTACATTACTATGAACTCATTATAATCATATTTTGTTTCAACAAGTTGTATTCTAAGATAATATATGTAAAATAAATTATTTAGTTGTAGTTGGAAACTAAAGTTAGATATCATCGTTATAATTATTAATAATAACCGATTTATTCTTCATGTACGTTCCAATAAACATCAATTATCGAGAATAATTATTCATTGATAGTTTGTTGGAATTATTGCTATAATGTGATTGAAGGATCAATAGATATAGAAATTAGATTAACAAGTTCATTATTTCCGTTATAATCTTGTAGTTCTATGAACCCAAATGTGCGAATGATAAAATCATTTCGTCATGGTTTACCTAGAGTGTAGCGAGTAGGACTCTAACCCCAGACGCAAAGAGAACAAGGTCGCAAAACCTTTAAATTTCATCTAGCATAATAATCATACCTAATGTTCAATTGATATCATTTTTTTGGCAAATTAGGCTACTTAAAAGGTGACTATTGAGTCATTTTTAATCCAAATTCAAGTTGTATTAGTGACTCTTGAGGGTGGTCAAACATTCGAAAAAGTGCCAATTCTTGATCATCAATTTCTGCCTTGTTTTCTAAGATATTGAAACTCCACAATAACGCTGAATTAGGAATTTCACGGTGCATCTGATGAGGTTTTCCGTTTTGGAAAATTTTAACGAAATTCGGAATTACTCAAAAACAACTTGGAGCATGTTAGGAAATTTTCTCTTAGTATTTTGCACAATTTTAAAGACAAAAAACATACTATGCTTTGTTTGAAAGTTAATTTTTGGGGAAATCCGTGATCATTCACGAATAATCCAGTTTTGCAAAATCAAAAAAGTTAATGGAACGAGTTGGAAAAGGGGCCGAATCGAAGACCCGGCCTAGCAACTTCCCCGACTGATCAGTCCCAGTAGTTAATCATTAATTAGAAAAAAATTTTTCTACGATCAAGAGAAAATTGTCAAATTTCTGCGAAAAGCACAGTGGTTGCGCTCTCGCCTGACATCTGTTTGCTACGGGGTTCAATTCTCGCCAGAATAACTTTATTTTTTTTCTTTTCAATTATGGAAATAATCATCTTTACTATTTTGTTATTTTATTCTTAACAAATAGAAAACTTTACTTTACTTACTGCCTCTATGGATAGTAAAAGTATTATTACTCATTATGTTATCCATTACAAAAAATTCACAACAAAAGATTAAACAAATATTCCAGTAAAGCTTTTAACAAAACCAAAGATGTCAAAATCAGCACCGAAATTTTAAAAAAAACAACGCAATTATTTACACCTACTCGATCTTTCACGAAACAGTCTTGTTGCTAGACAACGGCCGTAAATCCTGATTTATATTTGATATATTAATGTCTTATTCTTTTGTCTTGCGTACATACTTGATTAGTAAAGAATCACTGTCCATCTAATTAATTTAATCATTATAAGTCGCCAGATTGAAAAATATCGCACATGATGGGTATTATTTCTGACATAAAAGCACATGCCCTTTCGATTGGTGATATCAAATTAATACGTTATCTTACATTTTTTTCAATCAACCCCCTCCCCCGTCCACCCCCGTGGTCCGATTGGCACCAAAAACTAATCAACTCGAAAGTCCACGGAATAGTTGATGCTGGCCAAATTTGAACGCAATCGGTTAAGCCGTTTTTGAGTAATCGTTGGAGAAACGACAGACGCACACACACACACACACACACACACACACACACACACACACACACACACACACGGACATCATGCTAAAAACTTCAAAAACGTGTTCAGGGGACCCCAAAACGTAAAGATCTGGTGAAATCTCGAATTCGAAATTTTGGTCCGAAACTAATAACTTCCCTACCCTCTGGTCGGGGAAGTTAAAAAAATGATGAAAATATTCAAATTTTTCCGATTTCCCAAAATTGTCCTTTCTGGAACCGTGTGCCCCTGCTCATGATTAAGTTTTCAAACAAGCTAAGGTACGGTTTTTTTCTTTAGAAGGGCGAGGATGGGACATGACATGTTTTAAAATTTTCCTCTGCACTTTAAAAATTTAGTAAGAATTTTCCAAAATTCATAACTTCCACAGATGCATCGGAAAACGCCAGATTCAACGGCATTGCCACTTTTTCGGATATAGAATCGAAAGTTTAATTAGCTGTTAACCACGGTTTTGAAAACTTTGTGTGGTGACTCATAATTTTTTGCAATTTTCGCTCTTCATTTTAGAGCCGAATTCTTCATTTTTTAAAACATATTTGTCTTAAATTATCAGTTTTTAATACATTTTTCAACTAAGTTGTGGCAATTGAACGGTTTATAAATTTTTAGTGATTTTTTTTTTAAATCAAGATCTTTAGGTGTTTTCTTCTTAAATCGACGATTTTTTGCAAATTTTGTTATGGAATCATCAAACGGTGGAAATTTAGACAATTTTATTTGATTTTTAATCTAAATTAAGATTTGTTTTAATTCTTTTTTTTATCCAAAATTAAGGACGCGACTTTTGATTTTTGCCCCAGTCGTATACTGCTATATTAGGGTACTGTCTTTGAATCTAGGCATAGAATTTTATCTATTCAAAAATTTGAGAACAATTTTAACGATAAAACTTAGAATTATTTCAGTGATGGTGAAAATGTGCTAGAAATATCTCAGAAATCTGAGTCGTAATGACTGAATTTCGAAATTTTGCCTCTTTTACTAGAGATAGACCCAGTACCTCTATAATCTCATCTATGGTCCAGTTGATACGAATATTCAATCAAAAAAGTCATTAGCAACTAAGCTAGAAACGTATCTAAAGCTTCATGTAAAACACTGTTTATGTGGTAGTTTAGAAGTAAGAAAAGGAAGCAATTAACTTTGAAGATGCTCCAATATTAAAATATCAAATATTCATACTGCATTCAAATTCTTCCTAGATGTTATTAAAAAAAGTAAATTTTAACAGCTTTTCTCAATTTAGCTACATCTATCGGAAAAGCTCGTTTCATTAAAGCAAAACAAATATTAGCAGGTGTCATTTTCCACAGAATCGATATAACATTTTCGACGACTTGATTTATATCCAAATTCCAAATTTTTTTAAACATAAAAACATGTCATGTATATTAATGTATTTTAATTATTTATTGGTCAACAACTGGATAGCAATATCGATAATAATTCATAAGTATCAAGTTATTTTTAACGAAAATGTTGATTGATAAATTTATATTTAGAAAGGAGACAACAAACAAAAAAAAGGGGAACGCATCAAAGTGTTATTAGATTTGTAATTTCCATATTGTTATCTAAAATCTACATAAATTGTAACTAAATTAAAAAAAAACTCATCCATAATCATTGGTCTAACATTAAATGCTTGTGTTTGTGCTCGAATTTAGAGTATAATTGAATTATTTAAATAGGTCCATTTTAAAACAAATACGATATACAGGGTGGATTATAAAAAAGGCCTCAAGCCATAGCTCCGTTATTTTTAAAGATATGACAAAACTTCTTGGGACAAAGTTGCACAGTTTATTATCATCTATGTTTTGGGATAGATTTCAAATCGATGCTGCTTCCTGTTTCACCGGAAGTGGCATTAACTTGAATTTCTTAAATGGAACATTCTGTATATTTTATTATTTCTGGATACCTCGATAAATTGTCTTTCAAAAATCTCTAAGGCATCGCATGCCTAAAATCAATCGTTTATGAGATATTTGTCAATTAATGTATTTATTAAAGTAGGCACTTTGCATGTGCCTACAAGCAATAGTTACTGATAAATTTAGTAAAGTAACGGAGCTATGGCTTGGGGCCTTTTTTATATTCCACCCTGTATATAAGCCTTATTCTGTAGATACAAAAATATTCATAACAACAATAGAATATCAAGAATAAATGCATTGATAACAAAATGATACTTTTATTCTCTTTATTTCTTTCTTTTTCGCATCTTTATTTGTAGAATTTTAAAAACTCTGTCTGTATGTAATTTAACGAGTGGAGACACATTTGTGAAATCTGTAGTCTACAAAGTATATGTCTCTTGATAGATATAAAATTACCCTATTGTTGTAAGCTTCTATACCTGCATTAGGGTCGCAGGATTTCCGTACAATGATAAAGAACACGATCCTTTATTTTATTCGTCAGTCGGGTTGGTTTTACTGTTTCAATTCAATTTATATGTCAGATATTCTGTTTCTTGTTATGTAGTATATGTATAAGTATGAGTATCTTTCTTTATATTACGTGCTCTTGAAGGAAAGCCTGTTTCGTTGTCATCTATAATAAGATTTATTTCTCAAAAATTGTGATACTACCGGATGGAATTCAGTTTTTATGTAAAACGAGTCAAAAATCTACGTCAAAATTATTTTTTTATTGTACAATTTACTGTAATGCCTTTATATGCTCTGCATACATATAGTTTGAGGGTAAATTTAAATTGGAAATGATAATTTAAACATACATAAAAATTTATCTATAAAATAAGGACCAAGTTTATACATATTTTGAATTGAAACTGTAAAACATAAGCTTGGTGTTTGTTTTTATGATTTCTTCTTGTTTTATGATTTTTTATCAGATCAATTTTTCGAAACAATAAAAAGAACGATTCAGTTTGTTATTTTCATTAACCGATCGCAATTTAATCAACACTATCAATCTATATCCAACAATTTTATCTCAATTTTGTCGTAAAATACGTTCGTGATATTAGACTCAAATATATCTTCCATCTACCTACATGATGAAAAAAAAAATCGTTAATTTTGGATGTTTAAACGACAAGATTAAAGTAGGCTGCTGATTAAAATGTTTGTAATGTAGATTGTCACTTAATTTTAAAAGTGATTAACAATTAGAATTTGGTGCACTGGCTCAAAACTGGAGCAAAATTATTGACCCAAATGAAACTGATTAATTTTCAATTTTTGAAGCAAAAAAGAAGTTTATAGTGCATTTATAAATAAATGGTCATAACTTGATAAAACTTTCGTTAGGTTTTATTCGATTTGCGGTCGAACCCCCAATAAAAGAACTTACCTTTAAGGGGACTCGGCGTGCGAAAATTGCCAATTTTGAAACCTCGATATCTCGCTTATTTTTGAGATATTGTGAAAAGTAAACGTGCGTTGGATAGAGCATTTCAAAATGCATGTCCTGAAGCTTTCTATTTTGGAAAATTGTGATAAAATTCTGAGTGATAGACAACTCTTGGACCCTGCTTTTTTCGTACATAACTTTCTGAAACTTAGCCAAAATTAATGATTTTTAATAATTATCAAGCAAATTTAGAGAGAAAATTGAAAGAGCTTTCCGGATCTTTGGATACGTTTGTTATTTTCCGATAAGTGGAGCAAATTTTAGAAAAATTGATCAGTGATGCTGTGCAATTTTAAAAATAGAGAATCATACTCTTGTTTTTAGAAATCTAATAAAAGGGGAAAGGACATGAAGCCTGTCTAAAAGAAAATTTTGAAAATTAACTGATTTAGACGGACATTTTGAACCTCCTTTTTCAGCTATTATCAAAAACAATCAAAATTAATTAATTTACCTGATGATTGGTAGGAAAATGTCGGAAATTTGATCTACTTTGACGATCATGAAATTATAATGGAAAATATTTGAAAATCTGTCTATATTTTCATTTTACAGCCGATCACGTTTGTGGCAGTGTACCAGATTTTCAAATATGTTCCACTATAATTTCATGATCGTCAAAGTAGATGAAATTTGCGACATTTTCATAAATTAATTAATTTTAATAGCTGTAAGTAACAGGTCAAAAAGGCTGTTTAAAATGTTTGTATAAATTCCTAATTTTCAAGATTTCCTTATATTAAATTTCTAAAAACAAGAGTATGATCTTTAAAATTAAGCCTTGTATAAATGTTGAAATTTTCTTAAAATTTGCTCCAATTATCGGAAAACTAACAAACATAAGGGGGAAACTCTTGTAGATCTGGAAAGCCCTTTCAATTTAATATCCAACTTCACCTGAAAAATATTGAAAATCAATAATTTTGGCTAAGTTTTAGTCACTTATGAGGGAAAATGTATGAAAAAAACAGGGTCCAAGAGTTTTCTCTGTTATCCCGAATTTTATCAAATTTTTCTTAGATAGAAAGCTTCAGGACATGCACCTTGAAATGTAACCCACGTTTACTTTTCACAATATCTAAAAAAAAAACACCAAAGTATCGATGTTGGAAACTTCGAATCCCTTTACATTTGGGATAGACAAAGGAACTTGTCCATTGTAAAATCTGTGAATAGCGTAGGAGTAAAACTACCTGCTTTTAAAGAATTGTTGTCCGCCTCTTGTATAAGCTGTAAATTATCTGCTTCTATTCACAGAATTTCCAGTGGACAATTTCTTTTGTGTGTCCCAACCATAAAGTAATTTGATTGTTCTTATATGATTCACTATTTCCAGTCGACAACTATATATTATTATTATTTTATTATACAATGTCAACTAGGCGGAACATAATGTATTGTACCGTTTTGTTTGTTGTATAAAAAACAAAATAAACGTATATCTTTGTAAATAAATAGCCTTGTTTTTAGTAAAATATTCATTAGTGCCCCATTTACACAGTTATCCATCCTTTATTGCAGAGTTTCATAATTATAATCATCACCACTCTAAATTCTGTCCTAATTAGTAGGAATTATCGATGTATTAAAGTTAATATGATGCATGTAATCAAATAACATGTATGTATGCATTTATCTATGTAGCTAGCAGCTCTCATGGAGCATAATCTGTAAGATTATATGTACGTTGGGAAATTCTCGAAACTCTAAGCCTGATGCTTTGTTCAAAATTTGCATGATTTGATTATTAATTGTAGCTGAGAGGTCGAAAATACATTTCAATATTTTGCAATGAAATTATAATGACTATCATGAATTCACGAGGATGAAGTATCCGACAAGAGCCGAAGGCGAGTGTCGAAATCAAACGAGTGCATTCATGGTCATTATAAACCTTTTTTTCTACGATCATTTTTAACAACACAAAACAATTATGAAATGTATTCATCTTGGTGGTTGAATTTTTCATTTCATAGGAATAAAGTAACTAGATATGTAAACGTATCCGTTTATAATTTTTCATGCAATATTGCGTCATTTCTAAAAACTGTAGAAGGGTTTTTTTACCTCTAATGGATAGCCTAAGTGTTTCCCTTCAAGTTGCTGAAAAATTATTTGATTCAATTAAGAAATGAAAGAGTTATATCGAATTTCCTGCCTTGAACCATATTTACATGAGAAAGACTTGTATACCAACGTGATGTTTTTGTAATTCATAAATGCGGACGGATACAACGACGGTTCTTGTCGAAATTTAATTATGTCTGCACTGTATATACTGGGTGAGTCACGTACGACGAAAAGTTCTCATGGCAACTCCCATTATTTGGCGAGTGATTCGAAAAATATTCCAAGGATTTGTAGGGGTCCCCAGAGATCATTTTAGCATCATTAGAACCTCGTAGTTGGCCAAAAAACGTTTGTTTTGGATGATATTGCGATTTTAAAAAACGAGTTAGACTTAAAACGACTAAAAATGACTGGGAGACTCTCCCAACGTTAATTTTTTTCGTTTTTCTACATTGCATTCTAGAAAGATGCGAAAAATTCCCAACTATTCCAGAATAAAATCAAGAAAAACGGAAAAAATCAATATTGGGAGGATGCGCGAGTCATTCTAAGTCATTTTGCGTGTTTAGTTTGTTTTTGAAAATCGCGAAATCGTCAAACTCGGGCGTTTTCTAAGAAACTTACAAATGAGCTACCATAAGAACGTTGGTCTTACGTGACTCAGCTGCTATATTGTGTCCAAACCACTATCATTATGATTAGATATGATTTACAGTATTCTGTTATCAAATATTTTTATGCATAAATATTTGATAATAACAAAAATATTTGACAATATCAAGATGTAGTAATGTAATCAATCTGTACTGTAATGACCCTCATTACAATATAGGTAGCAAATGTTGAGTAGAGTATCGGTAAATAGCCTAGCAGGCTTTTAGTTTACTTAAACATCATGAAAATGATGTCTACAATAAACAGTAGACGGCCATTAAAGATGATTGATTTTATCTAGAATTGTCTTGAATGGCAAATCGACATTGTTATTTGGAAAAAGTATACATGAAATTAATACTGTTCAATTCCATTTAAAATTGTTGTACAAAAATTGAGCTACAAATAGCTATACATAGAATACACTTGTTGTTTGAAACACTCAACGAACCGGCACTATCTTTTGATAATATGCATTTAATATTGATAAGAATTGCAATTGTATTTCCATTAATGAGAGTTTTTTGGGATATAAATACATGCTAAAATTAGAATCGTTATTTCATTGAGGTTATCTGTCTACAATAATGTAGTTATAGTTTAATGAAATTTGCTATCAAATAGCGTGGTCATTCTTTTAAATAAACTCAATGAAATGTATTAATAAAAACATAAATATTATTTTTTTTAATCATTTATGATAACTTATAGAAACTTACCTTATTTACTAATAAATCGATTAAAAGCTTCATTGATTCTGCGGAAATTGTTTAATTAATATTATATGAAATTTTAATTGTATTCAATAAAATTACAATAAGAATAAAAGGTTTATTTTAAATACGACTTTATTGAGTAAAGGGGAATTCCTGTGTTGTTTTAAATACTGTTACATTGAATTCACAACATTAGAATCGAATCACAGATAATTATTTGAACAACAATAGATTAATTGTCCATTTTTAATTGATACTGGACTAGTTGTGTTTCAATTAAAGATGGATAACTAAAACGAATAATTGTAACATTGAACATTATTCTTTGAATGATGGATGAGTTTTATTCACTTTTTTTTTTAACATTAACCATTTTTTTCAATTAATGTCAGATATACAAAAATATGAAATATGCTTTTGAGTTGTACATAAATTTTCATCCATTATCAGTCTAATCATCGTATACACTACACTCAGAAGCACTCTCTCACATATAGTTACATACCTATGTATAGAGTGTCATTAATAATTGTACCATCTATATTAAATTTACCTAAAAATAATCAACAATACACTAAATTTTTCGTGTACGTATCGACGCATAATTCTCTAAATGAGATGTCTGTATCGGTGTTATCATTGTTGTTGTTGTTACTATTGTTTTCAAGTCCATTTCTATGTCACATTGTTGTGACACATCTTGTCCCTATAAAACATCAGATGCAAATTGTATTGTATAATCAGCACTATGACATAAACCATCTTCTAATGAATGTTGTTCATCTGAATACATCGCCGTTCTTGCACATGGTTCACTATGGAAACTCAATCGACAATTTCGACGTTTACGTGACTCATTACAGCATGATATGTGTCCGATATTATTGTTGTAACGGCGGTCTGATGATGATGGTGTCGGGTGCTGTACAACAACAAAGAAACAACAAGAAATCTCATTTATTTCATGGATAATCATGTTTAAAAATTTACAAAATTTATGGCAAAATAATCTTGCTTTTCTTTACTATATGAATCAAAAATGCACATATTTATTAATACATGTATTATAAAATAAAAAACAAGTCATTTCAGAATTTTGAGGCTCTTTATAACCCGGCGCCTCCGCCAAAAACGTTCAACCATAAACGACAATTGTCTTAAATTTGTTAGACTTTGATTTAACGTCTACAAAATAAGAAAAATACAACGAATAACATTAATCTGAATCCATCGAATCGAGTCAGATTTTCGTGTAAATTCTTATTAAATTTGACATGAGTGTTGTTACATCTGTAATGAAAACTAATTTTTTTTTGTATATTCTACACAGAAAATTCCAATAGTAATAAATTTTCGTTTTCCACTTCTCGTTTTGATTAATGTATATTTCTACAATTCCGGATTTTTAGATTATTTCACCAGAAAGTAATGATCGATGGAACATCTGTACGGTATATTAGACGTGTTTTTATAGCTCTAGATTTATATTACGATGATGGCATCCGAAATTTTTCGAAAATTGTAAATTGTTCGACTACAAAAATTTGGTGAATTAAATAGAATTTTTCAATCGTTCAATTGATGATTTGTAATTGAAAACTATCAAATATAAATAAAGGCCAATATTGGGGTAAATTTGGGAATCATCCCCGGAAGAATTATGAAGAATACTTAATTGAGGCCTACTTTTAACAAGTTTCATAGTAAATGATAGAATACGATGAATAATTTATTTAATTTATACCTGTTTGTTAATTTATTAAATTCAAATTAATCATAATTAGACATAGAGTAAATATTGAAATTTATTAAAATGGAGTTTGCCCTCCCAGGGAAAAATCTTTGGATTTAACACGGATGATGAAAGTTTCAATAATTATTATTTTCTCATAAAATAAGAAGGAATAACTTATTGAGTTCCGAGGAGAATAAAACCAATATTGATAGGCCTAATTTGGGGTGTATAAGATGAACAATTTATTAATAATTGGATATCTTGAATTTTGCTCGGAAATTTACGCCTACAAACTGGATATTTATTTTTTATTATATTTCTGAAAAGACACTGTCTGACAGTAATGGAAATAAATATCTTCCGCTAGAATCAGCGACGATGCTATCCACTTTAATCAATAGATTTCACCGCTAAAAATTGTTGGTTGATTTACCGAATTTTAATTCAATAAGCTATTCAGACGAATTAGCTTGTCTTTTCAGCCAAGCTCTTTCTTACATGGTTTCAAATCGTTTTTTTTCCGGTTTTCAGTCCAGTTCCAAATTATCAATTTTAAAATTTTACCCTAAAAGGTACAACCCCAAGAGATATTTACAGGGTGACTATTTTAAATAGAGAGAAACCCAAACAGGAAACTTCTCTTTTCGTGATCATATGTTTTACCACGCGGCTTACACCTTTCTATCAACTAGTTCTTAAACTACTAAAAAATATCGAAGCTTTGCAGAGATATTTAAAAAATGGTGATTTTACTTTAACCCTCAATATCTCCCTTAAACTTGAGTGAGGGCACGAACGACAAAATACGCATCCCTTAGAAACTTACGGATGTATTAAAAAATCTGAAGTTTTGATCTCGGATGATTCACTTGAAAGTTCGTGTTAATTGCTTACGCAATTTTCGGTACATGGAAGAAAGAGGAAATTAAATTATAAAAAGGGAAAAATATTGTGCTAAATAATATGTTTGAGCCGAAAAAAGGGTTTTTGTTTTCGGTTCAGTTCCTGATTTCGTTCCCGTCAAAAAAAAATCTTTCCTGTTTTCGGTTTTCGGTTCAGTTCCGGTTCGAAGCTTTTCTTTCTTACACATCTGATATAATTTGAATGAATTCACGTTATTATTGATATCACGACATCAACCCCAATAATATCCCGATAAAAAGCATCTATACGGAAGAAATTCTAAAAATCAACAAAATACTCACATCTTCTGCAATATTCTCGTTGTGAGTTCTCATTAAAACCGATCGTTTGGTGTTACCTCCTCCACCACCACAGACAAGACCATGGACAGTTGCTGTACTTTTGGTAGTACCCGAACCCACTGGAAAATATAGATTCAAAATATTAGCAGTTGAATTGGTTTTTCGCCCTTTTGAGTTTCAATTCTCCTCAAAGGTAATAAAAATTAAATAAATAAAGGCAAAACAGGTACAGGTGTATTTTCTTCTCGATAAAATATAAAAAATGACGATTAATATCGCATGAACTGTGACCTGTTCGAAATGATAACAAGGTCAATAATTAGAATTCATATAAAATAGGATTATCTCCCGGCGCATCCACCATTTTTACACAAACAATCAGATAATTCTTTTTAATTGGTGCTGGGCTGAATTAATACTAAAATAAACACCATTTATCATAGAATCATCTGTCTTTCTAATTATTTAAAAAATTATAATATTAAAGCAAAATTCTTTAACTGAAAAATTGTTGAAAGTGTTAAAAAATCTAATTAAGCGTTCAATTATGAACGCTTAATTATCTATAAGCGTTGTCTAAACAGCTTAAAGTTGATAAATTAAACAATCATCGTTATTTCCAATGGTACCTTTTCTATTGTTATACGACACTGTTGGTGGTATTTACTTTGTTTAGTGACTAACTTTAGCTTAATACCACAACTATGGTTTATCTGTAATATCGCTTTAACAGTACAAAACCCTTGTGGCTGTCGTTATTGATTTCAGTCGTTGAATATTAACACTAAGATAGTGAATTGTTGTTCAGTAAACGTTCCAAACAATTTATTCAAAGTTATTTACAAATTACAATTAAGTTTTTGATATATGCAGAATTGTTGAGAGCTTACACGTGGCGAAACATTATAATATTTAATCAGTAATAAAACCACCTCTAACAAATATTTGTTTAACAATAAGATAGTTGTTGATCTTTAAGATTATAGATAAGCATTTGGAATTTTCGGATTTACAATTTCTCATCTAAGCATCGATCGTTTATGGTATAGTAAAAAATCTTTGTTGCTTAAATCCTCGTTAATTTTCAGTTTGATCATTTCTCTTAATTAGCATGTGTGTTGAAATTATTGTATCGTGTCGATTTTCATTATGGACTATATCGATCCAATACGATAACGCGTTGATTATATTCAATTTTTTTGGTGGAAAAAATTAGACAAACACCATTCAACAATTCCCAGTTCAGAAAATTGCAAACACACCGAAAATCGAATAGCCAGAAAAATTATGGAGAATAATACTGTATTTTCGATTTTTTTGAATATGTATTTCAGGTGTATAATGTTGATTAATATCCCTAAGCATTTTTTTGTAAGATTTCATAAAAAGTTGCGTTATTAATATATTCCGCGGCCGGCTACATGTCTGTATTTTTTTTCTGTATTTTTCCAGCTGTTTCACAATATTCGATGGCGGCTTATAAGAGAATCCACTAAACAGATGTTCTTTTTTGTAAGAAAGAAAATGGAGAATTTTGTAATAATTGTCAAGTAACAAAATTTTAATTCGACTGACTATCCGGGAAATTTGGAAATATTTTATATTAACCATTTGATAATTTATACATAGCTATAAGATATTGGAACAAAAAAAAAAACAGCAAAGTAAAAAATGTATACTGTTCTTTCAGCAAGGGAATAGGTAATTCTGATGCTAATCCTATTAAATGAGCAATTTAGAAAATATTTCAGGGATTTTCAGGCAATTTCTAAGAGATTAGTTTAGCAAAATTATAATCTCGTTGCTCAATAAAAGCTTACTTTAGAGAGATTTGCGATCTTCAAAAACGAACTAAACGACTAAGAATGACTCGAAGACTTTCTCAGCATTGATTCTTTTTTTCGTCATTGCATTCCTGAATAAAATAGAAGAAAAAGAAGGAAGTCATTTTAAGTGTGTAGCTAGTTTTTGAAAATCGCGACATTATGAGAAACGATCGATTTTTGACCAACTTCAAAATGAACTACGATGTTCTAGTCTTGCTAAAATGTTCTTTAGGATCTGTTCTATAGATCCTTGAGATATTTTTTGAATCGCCTTTTATACCAGGTGAGTCAAATTAGACGAAAGGTTCTTATGGCAACTCCCTTTATTTGTCAAGCGATTCATAAAATAAATCAAGGATTTATAGAAATTAGAACCTCGTAGCTCATTTATAAGTTGGTTAAAAAACCGCGACTTTCACAATCGAGTTGAACACGCAGAACGACTAAGAATGACTCGGACACCCTCCCAACATTGATTTTTTTCGTTGTTCTTAATTTTATTCTGGAATAGGTGGGAATGTTTCGCATTATTTCTAGAATGAAATGGAGAAAAATGAAAAAAATTAATGTTGGGAGGGTCTCCGAGTAGTTCTTAATTGTTTTGCGTGCGTAGTTCGTTTTTAAAAATAGTTACATCGTCGGAAACGAGCGTTTTTTGACCAACTTCCAAATGAACTACGGTGTTCTAGTCTTGCTAAAATGTTCTTTAGGATCTGTTCTATAGATCCTTGAGATATTTTTTGAATCGCCTTTTATATCAGGTGAGTCAAATTAGACGAAAGGTTCTTATGGCAACTCCCTTTATTTGACAAGCGATTCATTAAATAAACCAAAGATTTATAGAAGGTTAGCTAGAGATCATCATAACAAAATTAGAACCCCGTCGCTCATTTATAAGTTGGTTAAAAAAACAAAATCAAGCTAAACACGCAGAACGATCAAGAATTATTCGGACACCCTCCCAACATTGTTTTTTTTTTCGTTTTTCCCAATTTTATTCTGGAATTCAATGTTGGGAGGGTCTCCGAGTAGTTCTTAATCGTTTTGCGTGCCTAGTTCGTTTTTAAAAATCGCTACATCGTCAGAGACGAGCGTTTTGACCAACTTCCAAATGAGCTACGAGGTTCTAACTTTGTTAAAATATTCTCTGAAGACCTACTATAAATCCTTGAAATATATGGTATTTAGAGTCACTTGCCAATTAATAGGAGTTGCCATCAAAACTTTTCGTCTTACATGAATCACCCGGTATAATAGTGGTTTCGTACGAATTTTCCATTTCTAAAGGAGCAGTGCTGTTATAACACAAAATATTCCATTTATTTCAACTCTATTTTAAACCAGAATTGCTAGCGAACGATGCAGATCTCAATAAAAATACATGCAGATTCTTCTGCACCTGTATACCACGTGTCCGCTCTAAATATGGACAATTTTAACAAAACTTCTAGTAGTTGGTGGGCGATTCGAATAATACTTTAAGGATCTGTAGGGTGGGCCCCAGAGAACATTTTAACAAAATTAGAACCACGTAGCTCACTTCTAAGTTGGTCAAAAAATGATCGATTTGGACAAGATCGCAATTTTTAACAACGAACTAAACATGCAAAACGACTAAGAATGACTCGGAGTCCTTTCCATCATTGATTTTGTTTGTTGTTCTCCATTGTATTCCAGAGAAAATACGAAATATTTCCACCTGTTCCAGAATAAAATGGAGAAAAACGAAAAAAATCAATTTTAGAAGAATCCTAGAGTCATTCTAAGTCGATTTACGTATTTAGTTCGTTTTTGAAAATCGCTACATCGTCAGAAACGAGCGTTTTTTGACCAAGTTCTAAATGAACTACGATGTTCTAGTCTTGCTAAAATGTTCTTTAGGATCTGTTCTATAGATCCTTGAGATATTTCTTAAATCGCCTTTTATACCAGGTGAGTCAAATTAGACGAAAGGTTCTTATGACAACTCCCTTTATTTGGCAAGCGATTCATAAAATAAATCAAGGATTTATAGAAGGTTAGCTAGAGATCATCATAAGAAAATTAGAGCCTCGTAGCTCATTCATAAGTTGGTTAAAAAACCGCCACTTTCAAAATCGAGCTAAACACGCAGAACGACTAAGAATTACTCGGACACCCTCCCAACATTGATTTTTCTCGTTTTTCTTAATTTTATTCTGGAACAGGTGGGAATGTTTCGCATTCTTTCTAGAATGCAATGTTTGGAGGGTCTCCGAGTCGATGTGTAGTTCGTTCTTAAAAATTGCTACATCGTCAGAAACCAGCGTTTTTTGACCAAGTTCCAAATGAGCTACGAGGTTCTAACTTTGTTAAAATATTCTCTAGGGATCTAATATAAATCCTTGAAATATATTTAGAGTCACTTGCCAATTAATAGGAGTTGCCATTAGAACTTTGCGTCTTACATGATTCACCCGGTATAATAAGTAGTTTCGTAAGAAATTTCCACCTCTAAAGGAGCAGTGCTGTTATAACACAAAATATTCCATTTATTTCAACTCTATTTTAAACCAGAAATGCTAGCGAACGATGCAGATCTCGATAAAAAACATGCAGATTCTTCTGCACCTGTACACATTTCTTTGAATATGCCTCTTTAACAAAGAGGCATGTCTCTTTTATATTTAAATGTAATGTAAAGTATTCTAGATATGGAAATTAGAGAATTAAGAACATCTACCTACTTGTAGAAACCTTACAAGAGTTTCTAATTAAAATAGTAGAAATGTTGCTTTTAAATAAATTAGGAGTGCAATAATTTCGATATTTTTTACTATTTTATAAATTCCGGTATTAAACCTATATTATAAGACACGTTTCTACAATTTTTGTCAGACAATAGCGAACTTATAAATCAAATTATTTTATACGGAAGCAGTCACACAAAAGAGAATTTGTCTTTACTGAAAATCACTGACAATAGGAATCGATGATTTATTAACACGCATCAATTGTGAGCGAAAACAAAAAAAAATTGATACAACATAAAATGACAAATGAAAAGCAATCTAAATCAGACCAACAGTTGATTAATTATCATTATCAAAAATCAAATCATTTTGATAAATTCACAGTGATTATGATTATATCTGACTGTATCATCATGATCATATTGTAAAAGTTTCCAACGTTTACCGTCCAAATTTTTTTCTATTTCGTCGTTTCAGCAGTAATATAATGTTCAGAATCTACAGGGTGTCCCTTAAGTCGCGCATTTCCTGCTAACGAGCAGCTAAGGGATGAAATTCTAAGGCGAAAGTTCTTGTACCATTTTTTTTATCTGACACACACATAATTAGTTATTAATTAAATCATATAACCAATCAGCTGCTCGATATAGCGATAAAAAGAGAGAAGGAAAGAGTCTAGACGGTAGGACGTAGGAAGCAGACCAATTAGTAGGTTGGCACGAGAGCCGTTCAAAGTAAGAGAGCACCTGTTTGGCTACTTCATTTAATTAATAACTAATTACCTGTACGTCAGATGAAAAAATGCTACAGGACTTTTCACCTTAGATTTCATCCCCTGTATGCCGCTTAGCAGGAAATGCGTGACTTACGGGACACCCTGTAGATTTTCTTTCAACAACTAACGCTATAAGTGTCAAGAAAACGTTGACTTTTCTTCTATAAAACCCAACATTGACAGGTTTACATTAGGTTTCTGTATAGTGCTAACATGTCTTTTATGCTATTTACAAAATGGGACACGTGCAGTGTCATATTTATACTTTAATTGCTTCATTTTTTCGCTTGTCCGTTAAATCATATTTCTATTGATTGTGTTTTAGTTGTTTACATTGAAGCAATATCGTTTCGGTTATTTCAGCACGCAAACAATGATTTCTATTTTACGTTATAAATGTTTTTACCTTAACGCATCATGCGGACAAACCGGCGCCAAATTTAATCGATTCAATGCTTCTTTTGGCACAAATATTATCTTAACTGTAGACGGATATTCGTGTATATTCGACCTTGTTCCATGCTGTTTTCCTGTCGGTTGTCCCATGATATTATAACAAAGCAGTTTGTGTTCAAAGGACATACAATCAATAATTTTATAGAAAATGGAATTTAAACATTTCTAACAAAAGACTATTAGTTATTTAATTACCAACTGCTTGTTTGTTAATAATACCTCAATTATCCCAATTACATTCAACTTTTTGATTAAATTAAAATGTTCATGAGTTAATTATACGAATACGAACGAAATTTTACAAAATTACCTTACCTTTCTGCATACGTAGAACACATTTTATAACACCACGTGCTATACTCGTTCCCCGCCCGGCTGCCATTTGTGTTTCTCCATCTGAAATTCACCAATTGATTAATTAGTGAAAAGAATTAATTTTGTTAATTAAATTTTAATCATCAGTATCGAAACCGTTTCGAATTAATTTATAATAAATGGGCAGCCGAGCGGAAAAATAAAGGGTCAATAAAGGGTCAAAATCTATAAAAATAAGGCAATTTCATTTGACTTATTATATTACAAGACTTCATTTGTAATTAATTTTGTTCGATAAGTAAGGCAGAAGATTGATTTTATACGATTTCATTCAATTCGTCGACATAACGTTTTGGAAGATGGGCTTTGATGGGTTTTTTCTCGGTTCGGTCAAGACGATAGAGCTTTAAGAATTATTCATTTCGATAAAGTGATTTTTTTCTTGATTCCTAGCTTAGATTTGCTACTGCTACTTCCTCATTATTGCCAACTAGAACGTTATTTTTTCTACAACAGTTTTCTGTTATTGAACTATATTTTACTTTTACGATCGTATAAGGGCAAATGAAACGTCAATTATCGTCCAACAACAATATCCGTAGAGACTGCTTATCGATACAATATTGTAGAATCGTCCACAGATCCGGATTATAAACATATTGGTATTGTGTCTTATATACAAATACTCAATTTACTAATAGGATTAAACTATGCAAATCAAAATTGCTTTCGGTTACTTGTAATTTAAGATTTAATTTAATTAAGTAAATTAATTAATTAAGGAAAATTGTGTAAGACCTACAAATTAAGAAATGTGAACCTGTTCTATTTCCGTTGAAGAATTTCCCAATAAAAATTTTATAACACTCATCGTGGAATTTTCTAATAAAATCTGCGTATAATCGAGGCATTATTTAAATTTTGTGCATTACTGGATATGCACATTTCAATAATCATCATCATTATTATTCAATTATCGTACTCTTGTAATAAAATGGATATTTTAGTGATATTTAATTGAAATTTTTGCTTATTCACAAAACAATTACTAAATAATTGTAGGCTGATAAGTATCTGTGTTACATTTATTTAGATTCATTGCCCAAAAAATGCCAATTTTTAATCATCATTATCTCGCATAGTTTTCTGAAATATTGAATCTTGTAAACCAGCTTTGTAACAACCATTTTCTGTCGCCTAAGAGACTTTTTTTGACTTAGAAAATTTTGTTAAGATTCTGAATTATAGAGGAAAGTCTTGCTGCGTGTCAAAAATCTTCTTTGTACAATTTTAAAGAGAGGAAATTGAACAGTACTTTGATTGAAAGTTTATCCACCGGAAAATCATTTACGTAAAATTTCATTTTGGAAAATCAAAATAAAAAATAAGAAAAGTTTTATACCAATGAAAATTTTCTACCTTTTTTGATTCACCAAAACTCGATTTTTCCCGATATACTATTGAATTTCAAATAAGGTAACGTGCGAATATTAATTTTTAAAATTGTGCAAGAAACTGGAAGGGAAATTTTTGACATGTTTCAAGAATTTGCAAAAATGGAAAACTCCTTCGGAAGCACTGTGAAATTCCCGATTTAACATAGGTAATGGAGTTTCAATATCTCAAAAAACAAGCAAGATATCGATGATTTTAAGCTGGGCCCACACCAAAGCAACATAGCGCAACATTTGTGTTTATATTGCGTGTTTAATAAAATTTTCATGAAAATTCCAGTTAGTTGCTTCTTATTGCCGCAACAAAAACTAAATGTTGAGCTGTGTTCCATGTTTCCATTACAAGCGGCAAACATCAAAGAAAAAGAAGGAACACTTGCCCACAAAGTTGTTTTGCGTTATGTTGTTGCTGTGGTGAGGACCTACCTTTAGATTGTTATCTTTTAAAACAGAATCTAAAAGGATTTAAAGCGGTCTTTTGAACTTATTTACAACTTCATCGGTTGAAAATCAGAATGAATCATCTAAAAGGACATAAAATTCGTCTATAGCTTATATGTTTTGATATATACTTCAACAATTACGATTTGGTCGTCTTGACTCCAATTAGTGTTTGCGAAAATTCTCCACTCTTTACTGATTAATCGCAAACAAAATTCTGCTCGTTTTGTTTCACTCCTTTGCAATTTCAGATTATAAAAAATCTCCAAAGGCAGCAAGTACCTTATATAGCGAATTTTTTATGTATCTACATACTGAAATATTAATTGCAAAACATTCTTATGATACTGACAATTAATATATTTTAATAACATTGAATCAACTAATAAATTCATTTCCCGTAATACGTTTAATCAAGGCCTGCTTGATTTTTTCAAGCGAAATTCTCTAGCAGGCCTTGCGTGTAATATTAACTGTCAAAATTAGTTACCCCCCGCGATATTCAATTTTTTTTCTAATATCAATTGTCAGAACACATAGCCATCTTAGATACGTGATTTTACTGCTTATACTCAAAAAAGAGATTTTTGCATTTTTCTTGTGATCCAATGAACCGATTTTGATGATTTTTTTCTGGGTCATAGAGAATGGACTGCTCTACTATTATTTTAATTTTCATCAAAATCTAAGCAAATGTAATATTGAAAATGATTTTTTTTAACATTTCTTCAGCTCTTATTCCAAAAGTGTTGGCCCTACCAGTCTGGCCAACGAACTCATCCAAGCTATCACAAAGACCGATTTTTGTACCAAGTTTCATTAAGATTGGTGTATTTTTACGGCAGTTATCGTGGATATACATATATAAATATATATATATATATAAATATATATATATATATATAAATATATATATATATATATATATATATATATATATATATATATATAAAAATTTTAACGAACGGTGGATATGGGTTCCTGAGGTTCCAAAACGAACTTCTGTGCAAAAATTTTTCGGAAATTCAAAAGTGAGGATCTCGTCATTAGCTAATTTTTTTTAAAAAAATTCGCTAAAAGTAAAAGCAATTGTAAATCGAAATAGAACGCTTTCAATTCGCCTCAGGATAACAATTTGTGATGTATTTGTAAAATGAACAGCGTATTTTCAATTTTCCGCACATAATCAAAGAGACCGTTACAGTGAAAACGATTATGAAGCAATGAAAACAACTTAAAAGCTCTTTGGGGAAAAAAGCAGAAAACGGAGTATTTTCGAAAGTGTCGATATATTTACTTAAAACACGTGTATCCATAATAAATGTAGACTAGTAACGAACATCATGCAACTATAAATTACTAAAATGTAGAACATCCAAGAACTCAATGGAATTTCCGCTGAGCTTTTAGGCTTTAATTCCCCTTAGGAAATAAAGTGAGTTTGTAATAAACGATAGCGGACTGCCATCAACATGTAATTTCTTATTGAAACGAAATAAAGGAGAATGAATCGTATGAATTACATTGATTGATCCATTTTTAGAAAGGTGAGCATTATTTTATATTTTCTACAACGCAATAAAGTTCAACTTTAACAAGTGATTTTATTCCAGAACAACAAAAGTTGTTTTCAAATTTTATTCTATTCTCTTTGTTGAAAAGTCTAAAATTCCCGTATTGTCAGCAATATTAAGATATTAACATATAAAGTAATTTTCTGTTTTATTGTATTGGTACGAAAAAAAAATACTTACTAGTCCGATTCAATTCAGTATCGTTTTTCGAACACAAACAACCACATCTCATCCGCCGAAAATTGATAACATAACTACCATAAACGATCGGATTCATACAACTGTTTGAAACTACCATAATAAAGAAGGTATCCTGTAACCATTGGGGCAATTGACGGGCACCCTCTCTATCGAACATATACCTGGAACACAATTTGAATATTAATAAATAACAATATAATTCGAATTTGTATTCTATACGGCGTAATGAGCGCCCAAGGCAAAATTTGAATTTTTCACCCCCGAACAAAAAAGAATGCGCCCCTTGTGGTTTAGCCCCTGGCAGCCACCCTTTTTGCTCTTTTGTTCTTAAACTCTTAATTCAAAAATAAATAATAAGGGAAATCTATACAAAAGAGGATCTCTCTCCTGATTTAGTTTACGTTACAACAATTAACCGTCATCCTTATTTACAATTTTAAATGAAATTCTACGGGTTAAAGCATTATTTATAATGCTTTTGTGAAATCTTATAATAGCTTGAAGTATTGTAAAGTTGAGTGTAAGTTCCGGTCACATACAACAAGGTGGTGAGTACGTGGCCTGATACTGGAACAAATGGGTATTAATTCAGCATGACACTTGTCCTGTTTGATACTATACGTGTTTTTGCTCATTTGAATACTGAAACGATTAGATTTATGCACGACTGAAGGGTCTTCAATGTATAGTGAAATTATTTATGTCAAGTACGTGACAGATATCGTATTTCTCAACAATAAAATTCGAATTTTTCTCACTCATGCTCCTTTAAATATATTTGTTCTGAAAAATTTTTAATTAATGCATTAAAAAAGTGTGATATTTGAACGGACCTGGACGAGTTCGTTAACATTGTAGACACAGCTAAATTAACTGGTAATTTGTATGCGTGATTTTTTCACAAAAAAAAAATTAATATTGAAGTTAAAGTAGTTATACACAGGGCATCGAACCGTAATTTTTTTCGTTCCGGTTTACGTTCCGGTTCAATTATAAAAAAAATTATCGGTTCTGTTCCGGTTTTCGTTCCTGTGAAAATAACGGTTTTGTTCCGGTTTTCGGTTTTCGGTTCAGTTCCAAGTGACTCATTTTCAAATTTTTAAATATAAACAATTTATTTTTGCCGTAAATTAGAATAATAATATCAATAACAGTAACAACAACAAACCATTTCAAAGATCTTAGACCTTTAAGATTTAAGATCCATATCTTCGGACAGGTAACTCTTATTTTATAAATTTTCCATCGACAGAAGAATTTTCATGTTGATATATTTTACCATAGAGCAGAAAATTGGAAAAAATTGATGAAAAGTGGCATATAGGCCATATAGTCATCTAAAGCCTCAACCCCTAGCAAGGAATAATAATGCAGTTTTCATATTTTGATAGCCCTCGTGAATCTCTATTACCCATTTTTTGAACTACTAAAAATATTCAGGGGTTCCAGAGATATTTGGAAAGAACTGATTTTTCAGGGGTTACTTCAACCCTCAATATCACTCTTAGACTTAAGTGTGAGCACGAATGACAAAACACGCATCCCTTAGAAAACAATGAACTACCTATATACCGAAAATCATCAAAATCGGGAGTTTCGATCTCGGGTGGTTTATTTCACTATCTTGGCAGAAAGGAAAGGGGAGATTGAAAGAAAAAAACACAAAAAAATCGTGTCAAAGTAGTATGCTTGAACCGAAAAAAACCGGTTTTTGCTTTAGGTTCGGCTCCGGATTCCGCTCCGGCCAAAATTTCGGTTAATTCCGGTTTTCGGTTTTCGGTTCAGTTCCGGTTCGATGCCCTGGTTATACAGTTAAACGAGTTGACGTGAAGACATTTAGATCGCTTAAAATATTTTTCAGACGACACGTGTCAAGTTTCAGAGAGTTTAACGACATTCAATTGAACGATAGGCAGATGTAAAAATTTTCAGTTTCAGACATGTAGTTTCAATAACAATTAATCCCTGTAAAAACAAAATTGTATCTAGTGTTAGTTTCTTAACAATAAATCTATCATTATTGAGTTATTTATATTCTGAATACTGAACAATATATTGAATCGCCCTTTATAAAATGGCTCATCAAGTCGCTTCTATAACTTTTCGACCTTTACTAGACAATGAATGTTCGTAAAGTAATAAATTTTAGGGAAACAGTAGTCGTTCGGTCTACAACACAAGAGACATTTTGTGCATCAGGTGTGTGCTTCGTCGAGCGAAATAATGTTGCCTGATCCGAATTGTAGTCAAATTATCGCCAAAAACACTCTCAATTCATCTTAAAGAAGAAGAAAACAACAAAACAAACAGTCGACCTTCTATTTTATTCTAAATTAAGCAATTTGTTCTAAATCTCTCGCTTGAGTATTATTGTTGTAATTGAGAAATATTACTTATAATAGAATAATTATCTTTTCGTGCGTTTCTCAACTTATTCCAGGTTATTTATTGCATTATCAGTATTTAGTTTTAAGCTCATTGTGAAAGCTTCAAGCTTATAATCAGAGTCTTTATTACAACAAAAGTTTTATGTAGCTGTATTAACAAAACCGCTAGCTATTAATTTTACAATGGTCAATTGTGGGCCGATTTGAAATTTAATGAAAATCCGGCCAAAACTGAATTTCGATTCTAAATTTTCACAACATTTATTTAAATTATAATTTTCATTAAAGCAGAAAGAAATAGTCGTTTTTCTATCATTGCAAATTGTGTATTTAATCAGGACCGGACTGTTAACTTTGAGGACTCTGGGCTAGTACTGCTTGGGCGCCTAAGCAACTAGCTCAAGCTTGGATTAGTTGTGGTAATTTTGTCAAAATACTGTTTTTTAAGTTCATTAAATCGAATGAAGAGAAACAATAATAATTAGGTCGATGTTTGATGTTTGGTATCTTGAGAACGAATGCCATCTTTTCATTTTAATTTGCCCAGGAAAATGCACAAGTTCTTCTCTACCAGCAATGTTACTATTGGAAAGTTTCTTAAATCATTTATCAGTGTTTCTTAATTTTCCAAAAAACTAACAAAGATATGGGAAAATTACTTAAAAATTTGAAAATCGCTTTCAATTTGCCATTTGTGGTTAAATTTTCGTTGCAAAGTAATCAATTTAAGCTGAGTTATGGAAGAAAATCTAAAAAAAGCTCTAATATGTTCATCTATAATTCAGAATTCTTCCATAATTTTCCAAAACAGAAACAACCCTATGGTGTATCTCGAAACGAATTTTCCAAAGCGTTATTGCTTGTTTCTACATTAAGAGCATCCCTTAATCCGCCCCTGTATTTGATGTTATGCAATCTAACCTGAAGCGTTAAGTGAATAATAACATAGTTACCAGCTCAATGCTTTTTTAGTGTAAGTATTCCAGGCGGACGAGTATTCCGACCACCAGACGACGACACTATCGAATACAATTTTAAACATGAACTGAGTACATCTTTTGCCTAAGATAGGGCCATATTTTGTCTCTCTCAAAAACACACATCTTCAGTGTTAATTACAATTATTTTATACTACAGCCTAATAAACATATTTAAGAAAATCTAAAAACAATTTGGAGGCCACTATACCAAAAGTCGAAAGTAGAAGAAAAATTCGTTTTTCTTAAAGGAACATGGAGTTGGAATTATGCTCTTAACAGATAGATGGCGGAACAAATTTTTCGATTATAAATGTCCCATAAAGCTGAAATCTTTATGTTATTATTCACTCAACGCTTGAAGGCTCATGTTTATTTGATTAATGAGATCTCATTTATTTCACTATTTGTACATGAATCTATTACTAAACTATTGAATATATTATCAGTGTATTCAAACATATCTAATAAATTCAATGTTTGAGCGATAATTAATTAATGAAATAATAATTAAACAACTTTATTAGCTTGTTAACTTTATAGTACAAAGAGCACTACAATATTTGTCGAAAACTAGAACAGTTCCACTGGTTGATTTATTCAATGTTAACTTTCATTAATTTTCATATAGTTACATCTATATACAATACAAACGGTAATTTTCTCTCAAAGTTATTATTATTTCTGAGTATAAAATATTTACTTCAAGTTCTGATTGTTAAACCACATCAATTATGGTAATATTGAGCGAATTTTGATGACCTTTTTCAGAATAATGCCTCATTCATCATTATTGTTAAGACAATAGTGAAGCCTTTAAGCACCTGTATTACCAACGAAAAGTTAAAATCGTTTGTTTCACGTTCATTATTCACTCTATGATTTGTTTAATACCCATAATTTTCTCTAGAATAGCGCTTATTTTTTATATTGATGAAAATTCCATTAAATTCTTAACAATTCAAACGTTTGAGATGTTTACTTTAAGGATTTCTATTGATACGTGACAAAAAAATAAAGATTTCTTATGTATAAAGATAGTGTTAAAGTTGGAATCTTATAGTAGATCTTATTGATTTTTATGCTTCATAATTTTATAAATTTCAAACATTCTTCTCACCTTTCATCATATCAATGTAATATTTAAATTAATGCTTTAAGGCTATACGGAGGCGTGTGAAATTAATAATAATTAGAGCTTTAACCACAAGTTAGAAAATTAACCAATTAAGGAAAGCACTATATTGTTAAGCATAAATCAACTTGACTTTGATGTAATAAAGAGACAAAAGTTAATTTGATAACAAATCCCTCAAGAATAAGTCTTCTGTTTATATTAAATTCATCATTTAAATAACAACAACTTGATTATTAGAATTGTTCAAAATTATAAGGCAAGTTGAATATTGTTTAGTGTATACGATAAAAGTTTCCCATTAAAACTACCTACACTTCCCCTGCAGTTATTCTACTATTAAATATCAGATTATTATTAATTTTCTTAGTAATAAAAATAAATTAACAAACACCGTTTCAGTAATTCTCTATTTAATATAACGAATCACCTGTCAAACAAAATTTAATCTACCAAGTAGGTCTTTATAATAGGATACATTGTGGTTAAAATAGGGAGTCAAAAATAATAAGAATCACAAAATATAATAGACTCGATTTAGGGGTTTCCCAGTTGTAAATTTGAAAAATGAACCTTTAATTTTTCCTAATTGATTAATTAAATTGATTGTGTGATCTTTTAACAATTTTAAATGAATAAAAACAGAAAGTTATTCGATTATCTTATTGATGAGGTCGAAATGAATTGTTTTCAATCCAATTGAACAACCCTCAAATATCCATAATGCAAAACTAACAGTAAAGCTTTTTGATGTCCCTATCTAATAAAGGAGGGTTGTTCTTTTTACAACTAGTAAAAACTCGGAATATCCAAAGATAGATAAATAGATGGGAGGCAAATGGAATATTTCATTCAAATCTAAAAAAGTGGCCTTTGATAAAGATATAAATTTGATCTCTATGGGGGTTGATAGAAAAAATATTACAATACAATACGACTTACCATAGAGTAATGATAACATATGGGGTACAACACCAGATATAGACGGCGACAATCGTTATTGTCATTCGTAATGTTCGAGTTCTGGCTCGTTCTATATTACTGATCGCTGATCGTCTCAATCTCATCCTGCCATTTGAAGCGTGACAAGACTCACCTAAAACACAACAAAAACAGGAGTAGTTCTGATAATTAATTATTATACGATAAATATCGATTGTACAGTTTTTTTAATTGGAAATAACAGATTTTAATTATTTATGTAAATTTAAACTGTAATCATTGTTGCGGAAACAATGACTATTATCATCAATTTTATTATTTGTATATATTCCAATTGTTTACGTTATGTAACTGATATTATCAATATTGTTATTAGTAATACAACTAGTGATCTATTTACAGTGTGTCCCACTTAACTATGGGGAGATCTTATGGTAATTCTCATTATTTAGGGAGTGATTCCAAAAATGTTTCAAGGATATGTAGAGCAGTCCCTGGAGAGCATTTTAGCAAAATTTGAACCTTGTAGCTCATTTGGAAGTTGATCAAAAAATCCTCGTTTTGTATAAGTTTGCGATTTTCAAAAACGACTAATTTTAAAAACTCTCCCAACATTACTTTTTTTCGTTTTCAACTACTGCATTCTAAAAAAGAAATGCGAAACATTCTCATCTATTCCAGAATAAAATTAGGACGAAAAAATCAATGTTGCTAGGATTTTGGAGTCATTCTTAATCATCTTGAGTGTTGAGTTCGTTTTTGAAAATTGCGACATAGTCTAAAACAATCGTTTTTTGACCAACTTTTAAATGAACTACGAGGTTCTAATTTTGTTGAAATTATCTACAGCGACCATCTTGTGAGTTCCTGAAATATTTTTTGAATTTCTCGCTAAATAATACGAGTTGTCATAAGAACTATCCATAGTTAAGTGGGACAAGCGGTATATGTCTAGTTTCAATAATTGTAATCAACTTGATTCAAATAACAGGGTTGAATTAATTGATATGAATTGCATATGTACACGTGGAGTTTGTGAAAAATCTAAAATCAATAAACTTAATTAAAATCTAATTGTAAGTAAATCTAGTGGAAAACGTCTGTTTATCGAAGCTTTGTATTAATTACAAAAACAAATTAACGTTTACACGTGTTTATTGTTAAAATCCATTCGGTATTAACAATAGTAACAATAGAATTCTTGACACTATCATTTATCTTTGATATTCATTAGAAATTTATTCAAACAGCTTTTCAACATTGATCAACAACGAATTTTGGTGGATGCGCCGCCGGATCTCTAATTCAATTACAATAAAATATCATTCTTCTATTGTATTACGCCGTATTTATGTCTCGATGAATACAAGAAATGCTTCACTGAAATTTAAACTTTTTCAACATATTATTTACGCTACATTACTATCGAATTTCTAATTTTTTTATTCACAAAACTATAAATTTTAAAGACAATTATTTTACATCCACAACTATCTTTTTTGAAACTATTAAAAATCGATTATCATTTCTACTTTATTGTCAACGTAATCCACCACATTTCAAGCTAATCCTGATAATAGCATCGTCGTTTTTTGTTAGTCGGTAAGCTGGTTTTCAATGCGATTCCAACACAATCACCAACAAACGATAAATTTATTTTCTGTACATTGGAGTTTTCCAACTTTATTAAAAATGTTGAACATTTTATAAACATTATACACAAAATTAAAAACAATTGAGTATAAAGACAGTCATCGCTTCAAAAAGAGTTGAATTCAGATCAACGTTTTGTAGATTTCTACCCCAAAATTATCCTTTTTGTTGTTGTACGGCATCACGAAAGGACTGATTTGTGTGTGAATTAAAGCTTAAATTCGACCACACAATTCAGAATTCTACTCTTAAATTTAATTGTAGAAACCCTCTCAAAGATTCTAATACGAACGAGGATTCACAAATAAACATAAATGACTTAAATTTGAGAACAGATACGTGTTAATGTGCAGAGGGTGGTGAAATTAAGATTAAGAACTTAGGGATGGTGGAGGATAATTTTAACGACGAAAAATGTGTTGTTATACTTTCTTGTTAACTTTGAGAATTTATGGAAAAATATCCATAAATGGACTTGTTTTGCTCATAATTAAGTGAATTATAAAGTTCCAGGAAATAACGAAATATATTATCACGAATACAGTTCTCTCTAAAATTCTCTTTTATTATTTCCAGTAAATATTTTATAGAATGCGTTTGTTGTAGATTTGTAAACAATAATAGTTAATAGTTGAATGTTTTATGTTGTTGATAAAGCGTAAAGTTGAAATGAATTGTTTGCTTTTTGCATTTTACAACAAAGTTCTGAATACGATTGCAAACAATAAACTATTGTTTAAACAAGTTCTGACGTGTTAAATAACGTAGAAAATGATTTGTATTTTTTTTGTTTAAGTAAAAAATCACTTTTGTCGCAGTTCCATTAACAATTACGACACTTGTTGAAGAGAGCTCTCAACAAGTGTCGAAATTACTTGAAAACTCTCGGATTAAAAGCCCACATATCCCCTATCAATTACCTTCACTATGCTTCAAATAACGATGGCATAGTGTGTGTGATAGTGCCGTTAAAGCTTTCCATATTAATTAATTTTCATCTAATAATTTATGAGATGCAAACAAAACGAGGAAAATTGGAAAACATGTTTTAATTTAAATAATTTTAAGACCTCAGATGGAACATTCAAACATTATTTTTGAATCCTTGCGCTATTTAAATAGCGACTCTTTAAAGTTAATCAACGAGCAACAAGCTAGATAAACTATAAAATAAATCAAAATTTTTAAAAGGTCAATCAAGGTGAATCAACACATTCCAAAGCCTTGAAGCTATCTTTGTAAAAGGGTGTTTCAATAGGGTATGCCTAACAAAAAATTCTATTGATAAATACAGTGAGGTGTCCTATATTGAAAACCTTGAAGCTTCAATTTCAGGACAAGTGTAATACATCTTTTTATATAATAAATGGATATTTTATCATTTTAACATTAAGAATATAAATTTTTTGAAAATTTGACTACCGATGAAATTAATAGAACGTTTTTATCCTGTCGTTGTGAATGTGAATTTTAAATATTTGTTCAACAACAGGAATTTATTCGTATAGAATTCGTTGTTGAAATTTCGTTAAAAGAAAAGATAGCAAGGATCGATAACACATTTGACGATGACTATAAAAATAGGGAGAAAGCAGTTGAGAAGAATGAGAAGACGAAAAACTTTTTATTTATGATTGAAACAAAATTATAGGGCTATAACAATTTTTGTAAACTAATTCAAGATTATGGAGAAATATATCTAACATTTTATAAGAAAATTAATTAATTATTTAATTAATTTCAACTAGCTTTGAAATACACGACAGTTTCCCCAGTTACTTTTTATTGTCTCCATGTATCCTGCCTCTTTAATTGGACGTTTCTTTTTTCTTAAGAACAGCTCTAGTATATGAGAATTAACTTGATTTTTTTTGTTGATTTATGTTTCGTTATTTATCAGGGATGAAAATTTAAAGTAGAATATACGTCGAAATCATTACTTGATCTGTTTTTGAAACTTTCGTAATTTTATCGGATTATTTGTAAGTTAAACTAATAGAACTTTGATTACGTATCGCTTGGTTTTTTGTGTAAAGTAATTTTCTTCTCAATCAAAGTGGCTTCCTAGAATCGTTTCCTTCAATGTAATTTCCTCTACTTTGTTATCAATGTATTTTATCGACCATATACATATATCTAATACTATTGATAATATAAGTTAAATTTCCGTTAACAATATCTATTATCTAGTTTGATTTATAACTTACCTTTAGTTGTTGATTTAGAGTTTTTTGATATTTCACACATAATCGCTGTATATGCAACAATAATGACGAATAATGGAATGAAATACATACACATAACACAGGCTAAATTATAAGCAATCTCTTGTGCCGGCGTTTGGAAGAATTCAAATGAGACACATTGTAGAAAATTGGGTATATGTGGGTGTTCGATTACACGAAACACAAAGCTCTGGAACAAACAAATATAGAAATAAATAAAACTTTATTTGAACACAGACTCTTATTATATTAGAGATTTTTTAATCAATCCGTACGTGTTCTGATACAGTAGGAAACCATTTCCCTATTTGTTGAGGAATAGTGTAAAGCTATACGGAAACGCAAACAAACTCTCGATTTTGTTGACTTTGTTTGGTGGCTTTAAGGGAAATTTAAGCATTTGACAATATTGACGCTTTTAAACGTTCGTCCGTTAGTGAAAAATTCGACAATATTCCAATTTCTGTATGGAACTAAAATTTTATTATAAAATGCTTGCTGCCGTAATTTTTGTTGTGATTGAATGTCTGCCGTCTCAGTGAAAAAGATCAAGTATTGCGCTTTTATTGAATTTACAGACATACTTCGAATTCTTTTGTGTATTTATTTGAAATGAAATTCTCATTTTAAGATTTCTTCCGACAAGATGAAGTTCGTAAACGACTATAATCATACAGGCTCGCATTTTACTTATGTTCAAAAAGGAATTATATCGATTTGGATGTGTTTTATCCTATTTTAAAACAAGCTTTAAAGCTGGAAGTTTCATGTATGAATTGAGACGAAAGAAAATCGCTTGATTCTGCACAATTCTAGAATTAGTATCAAAAATCTTATAATTTCAGATTTGCTCCAAAGTAGTTTGTTCTTTTTATTCAAAGTGTCCTTTAAGACTTCACAAAGTTAAACATAAAGTAAATAGAGTAGAATTGAAAAGAATGCTTCTACTATGGACAATTAGGTTTTCTATTTACCCAACAGTGCAAGATTAATCGCTCAGTCCGTTAAAATAGATGAATGTTCATAGAACTTAGAAAGAAACGATTTGCAATCAATATTTCAGGCAAAATATATCATCGAAACATTTCCAAATTACGGATTCATCAAAGTAAATCTGTACATCCATCATCTGCTACTTTCAGTAGTGTTTTTTTTAAGATATGTTTTTTTAGCGTCTTTTTTTCAAAAATTCAGTTCATCGATCCTTTATTAAAACTCTTGGTGGATCCGTTTTGTTTTAAATAAACTTGTAAGAATAGAAATTCAAACGATGTGTTTGTTGTTGCGGTCAATAAATAAAATAGCTGAAACTGAAAACCAATAAAATTGCTCAACACTGCAACAATGGAATATTTGTCTGGTGGTCATTATGAGTTTCGACTACGTTTGAAAATTTCAGGGTGAATTGCTTTGTGATTATTTACATGACAGAGTTAAGTTCTATATTCACCATTAGATTTGGCTTTAAATAACTCTAAAAACCAAACAATACAAGTTCTGAATTGTTGCAATTTTCTTGGTTTATTGTATGTTTCCTATTTTCAAAATTAAAAATATTAAGTGTAATTTTATTTTATGTTGATTCAATTAAAAACGTTTGAAATATTTGTAAATTATCTCTATACAATTCTTGTTAAAACGATAAGATTACAAACAAAAATGTGCAGACGATTTTTTTCTTAAGTTTCTGATAAGAACACAACAAAAGTGAATTTACGTAACGTTCCTTTCTAGATTTGTTTATGTTTGTCGTTTATTCATTTGAGTTTTGAACGTCAAAGTGTTAACGTGTATTTCTAATAATCAAAAATGTAATTAGTGCTTTTAAAATAGAGTGATTAGTGTTAGTGTAGTGATATATGGACCAAGGAGTCAGTCATCCCATGGAGATGCGTACTACAACGTTCATCGAAAGGGTAATTCGGAAATAATCAAATTATTATTCTAAAATTACTAAAGTTTTCTTTTTTTTTGTTCTAATTACAGTAGGTTCGAACAGCGTGGGACAGGAGCTGAGATGCAGTTAAGTAGTAAGTACCTTTTTTATTTATCATGCGATTTTGTACGAATATGAAAGTTTTTTATTATTATTTATTGAAATTTATTATCGGGACGCGAAAATTTGCAATTTCACGTTTTGAGACTGAATATAAACTATCTTTTTTCTATAAAAAAAGAAATTATCTACTGAATCCACATTTATATAAATTTCTACACGGTAAATAAACATAAGTGATTACAAACAATGGTTAAAAACTCTGTTAGGTACTTTTTGCGGTAGGTACTTTATAGGTGAATAGGGAAAATATGTTAGGTACTTTGTAAGCATTGTGTAGGTAATATGAAATATTTTATTACAATAGTTAAAAACTTTGCTAGGTACTTTTCCTGTAGGTACTTTGTAGGTGCTTGTAGCTACTTTGTAGGTACTTTGTAGGGCACTTGTAGGTACTTTGTAGGGCACTTGTAGGTACTTGTAGGTACTTTGTAGGTACTTTGTAGGTACTTGTAGGTACTTTGTAAGTCACTTGTAGTCCATTTCAACCAAACAAAAACTGGTGTTCTTATTAAACGATTCTCATTGAAGAATACAGAAAAAGTACAAATTTGGGACCTGGAAATGTTTTGAATTCTATCTCTTTATATTTTGTCGTCAAACTGTCAATTTATGACACAAAATTGTAAAATTGTACAATTTGGTGCAAATCTTGGGCCTGAAAAGGCGTCACAAAGTGAAGCTTTTATGCTTTAAACTACACTTCCCTCTCTTTTCACGTCGAGTTGTCAATTTATGACACAAAATGGTAAAATTGTACATTTTAATACTAATTTTGGGCCTGAAAAGGGGCTACAAAGTAAAGCTTTTATGCTTTCAACTTTACATCTTTATCTTTTGTCCTCGAACTGTCAATTTATGACACAAAATGTTAAAATTGTACAACTTGGTATAAATTTTGGTACTGAAAAGAATGTACAATTAAAAGCTTTTATGCTTTGAACGATACTTCCCTCCTTTTTGTCGTCGAGTTGTCAATTTATGACACAAAATATTAAAATTGTACATTTAGGTGCAAATTTGTGATCTGTAAGGTAATCACAAATAAATCTATGTAAGATGATTTTAGCTCTATTTTTCTGTCATTTTTGACGGAAAATACTGAAATTGTACCCTTAAGTACAAATTTTGGGCCTGAAAGCCGTCATTAATAAAGCTTTGATGCTTTAAATGGCAGCGTCCATCAATCGCGGAACGGTAGAATAACTCCTTTACAAGTTGAGTTTTGCAATTTTCGAAAACGAAAAGTGTTACAGTGAAAAGTGCTTAAAAGTGTTCATATGTGCGTTCCTTTAATGCTCACAGGTAAGAGTGTATACTGTATATTTACAATTCAAAACGGTAAGTATAAAAATATCATACTTCAATAATTTTATTTTCATTTAATTTCAGGCTATGATTTCTCAATTTTTTGCAGATACTTAATAATTTTCAGGTAATTTTTATTGAATTTTTTGAAATTCACTGACTTTTTTCTGTTATAATTCCTATTTTTGTAGTTTCTTTTTATATATTTATTATTCTATAATTTCTTTATATTTCAGGTAAATTTTTGTAAGTAGTTTACTAATTGCAACATCTTGATTTCAGGACTTGTATGTATAAATTTTCATGCATATCTTTTTTACAGGACTCCTGTAAAAAATCAATATATTCAGGTATGTTTCAGGTAATAATCGCTTTCATCAGGATCATCAGTTTCAATCCTTCAAAATGTCCCCTAATTCCTGTTACATTCCCCATTTCACTATCAAATTCTTTTTTTCCTCTATAAATTGAGTATGGTGAATGATAAGTGAACGTCAGGGGAGCAAATATTCGTCGGGTAATTTGGGAAATGTTTCAGTTTATGAATATTTGTTCCCCTGACTTATTTTTTTTTCTTCTTTCAAACGATACTTGTAATTACTAACATTAGAGTATTATGTAGTTATAGTTGATAAGGGTTGTAATGTTGATGTTTGGCTGTATTTGTCTTTATTTATTACTAACATTGGTGGTGGTGGTAGTGGTGGATATATCCATCACTATATAGTGGATTAGGCCTACTGGGGATACCACTATAAAAAAACGCACCTTGTGCTTTACCTCACAGGTGGTGTGGAAAGAAGCACATACAACTATTTTAATTTTGCAACTCTAAGTCTTCGTTAAATCTTCTATGGGTTGGGAGTTTCGGAGTTATAAGGAGTTGATGTGAAAAATAAATTCAGGCAAAATTTGGTAAGGTTATCACTTTAATAAATACATTAATGTAAGAAGATTTTTCTTCAAATTGCCAAAAAAATAAGATTTACTCAGTTTGAGTTTTTTCAGTACAATTTTTAATCTAGATTTTGGGATATTTTCATCTTCAGCTAATAGTTTTTCTAATGAATTACGCTATAACCAATTGTGAGGAGAGGAAGGTAATTGGACACGTTTTATATATAAAATTTTGACTTACAGTCAAGGTTTTTTTGGACAGTTTCTACTAAAGTTTTCAATTTTGCTATTGAATCATTTAACTAGCAAGATGGTAAATCTTTCATCAATGTTTAAGGATCAATAATATAAGTGTCCACTATCCAGACCCGGCGCTATTTTTTGCAAAGTCTTATGCACAGGAAAGTAAATGGGTCATCTCTAAAAGTTATGAGTACTTAGAGAAACTTTTTCTAGAGTTTATAATATAGACAGACAGTCCTTTTATTGGTCATGAATCGATGATCCAAGACCACTGCGTCCAAAAATCTGGTTTAAAGTGGAGAATTCGTTTCAAAAATTTTATACCTAAAGGTGCCTGATTGCCCTTTTTTAATCGATTGTTTAGAAAAATTTATCGATAAACTGGGGGTTAATAATGCAAATGTTTTAAAATCTAAAGCCGGAGTTGACAATTTAGTGCAAAAATCGCACAAAAATTTTATACTTCTTCAAATAAATTCTTCCAAGATATAGATTAGAAGATTTGAATTTATCTGGAAAATTAATTAATTGTTAAAATAATTCTTTTTAATAATGCAACTGCAAAATTCACCGAAACTTGGTGATTTTAGACCAAAAATTGGCCAAGAGTGTCACAATTTTATCTTTTTTAACTCAAGAACAAAATTTCACAACTCACTGGAAAAATTCTCTTTTAACAGTTATTTAAAAAAAAAATTATACTAAAAGTCAACAATTTAGCTTAATAGTAGATTAAAAGCGTCAAATATTGAAAAAATTTTGAAAAAATGTCTACATATTTGGATACTTTTAATTGATTTTTGAATTTGAGTTTCAATTAAGATTTTTAGATATATTTCCTTTAAATTATAATTTTTACCAAATTTTCAAAAGTAGAAGATTTAGTTAGATTTGGTAGATTTTAAAAGTGAACTCCTCAGTCTTAATCAAATTTTGTTCTTAAGCTTAAAAAGATACAATTGTGACACTCTTACAGCTTGATCATATTTCATGTGTCTTTATTAAATGACATTGAGTCGTAATTATGCCACCCTTGTGAAGTGCCGCCCTTAGGCAGTGTTTGAGTTGTCTAAAGTGCTAGTAATGAGCCTGAACACAAGACAAATCGTAATTTTCAGTATTTCATTTACTCAAACAAAGTAAAAGGCAATGGAGCATGGAAAGAGCCTAAACTTTCGACTATATTTCGTTGTATAGTTATTGAATACAAGATAAAAAGTAAATTTGATCATAAAAATGATACAACCGTATGTTTCTTTATACAATTTTAGATAAAGAATTTTTTTGACTATAATCCATTTCAACATTCACACAAAAACAAAAGTGTAAATGTAGCGTAAAACAATACGGTTTTCCTGCTCAATTATGTCTGAATTTTACACAAAAGGATCTCAATGTTAGTGGCAATTTCGGTAGATGTACACCATAAGTGTTGTCTAGTTTAGTAAACATTCTACTGCTGAATTATTTGAAGAATCTTTCTAATCGTACACTTTGAATGAACGAACCAGATAGTTCAATTCGCATTGAGATTCGGTATAATCGCGCTATAAATAAACGAATTAAAAACGAATTTTGTTGTAAATTTGTCTGTAAAATTCTCTATTTAACGATAATTATTGTCTCTAAAGTAGCTCAATACAAATACGAATAGAAATAGAAATGTCTTTCTGCAATTGACACGTCAATTCAAACAACTTATATCACTAAATAAGCTGAAATTCATCGAATTATTTGAACAATCCGTTTGATGTTCAATAGAGAACCGAAATATGTTCTGTTTGATTTCCAATGATTTGCCAAACATCATAGTATTGGAGACTTTAATAAAGCGATACGTATTGTTTCTTGAACAATATTGACGTAACAATGATGATAACAATCAGGATTGATAACGTCTCATTTGTGATTTCATGCATTAATAAAGGCAGAACTTCAATCAAGTCTATCACCAAATTTGCTGGTATTACTGATGAATCATTCCCAACTATTACTCAACAACAAACTGACAATTTTGCGTACATTTGAAGATACGAAGAATAGCAGTCAAGTAAAACCCTACAATAAAAGCAACTCAATTGAATTAGTGCCGTATATAACAGGCCAACCGTGAGAGAACATTTTCAGAGGTGGATCTTTATAGGTGTATTATTTCAAGAAAACTATGTAACGCTTCATTAACAAGAGAAAAATAAGGAAGTTGTAACGATAATTGTATTTAGAACACTCGAATTTTCTTGTTAAAATATATCGCATTTCAATTACTAAAGTTCGTTTTGATTCAATTACAACTGTTGAAACTATTTAGTTTTCTTCGTTCTTGTTGATTTAATAAATTCAATCATAGAAGATCAACGTGAAAATTTCGAAGAATTAATTTCGAGAATAATTAAAATTCAAGTAAGGATTATAGAAACTTTAAGTTTTTGATGTAATCCAACTGTAATTAAAATATATTTACTAAAGTTGTAATAGTTGTTATAAAATTAATTATCAAATACTTCATTTAGTATATAACAATTTACAATTCATCAGTCGCAATCGTAATTAAAATGATTATTATTGATTGTTAAGCCTAATTTACGTTTAAATATGCGTTTACACGAAAATTTGTAATGCCATTAAAAAGAAAAATCTTCTACAAATATCAATTCACATTGAAACCGAATACTAAAAGAGACTATAGAAGGAAAAAAATTATTGAAGATAATAATTGATCTCTTGATTCTTTTACAAAGCATAGAATTCGATTGTTGAGAAATCGCAATAATTGATGATAAAGTTCTCAACTTTCTACTATATCCATATCTTATAAAAAATGCAGAATTTGTGATGTTTTCGAAACAGATTGAATATTTGATTGATTTTTGTGTATTATAGTTAATTTAACACAAACCATAATGCCAATAATTTGATTTACAACTCAATCTATATTGTCATCACTACAGCAAAATTCTATTCCAATTCCAATTAAATTAAAATGATCTACTGTATGATTTATTAGAATAGATTCTAGCGAATAAATGAACAAGCCGTAGAAGGATGTAATCATATTTTTCTTGTTAATAACAGGAAAACAATTTTCTTCGTTGGAATGGAAAAGCTAAAAAGAAGAAAAACTCCAAGCTAGTTGGTGTGTTAGATTAAATTTGTATGTGAATCCATCTCTTATAGTTATAAGCATTGCTAGTTTTTTTTCATATAACGTAGTAGCATTTTTCTGTTGTTATGTTCTTCGTCTCATTCTAATTTTTGAGATAAAATTGAAACCCATATGTAGTTAGTTTATTTTCCGTTTTATCAATTGTTCCGTTAATATGCTCTCAAACATAAAAATGTCAGTAACAGACGCGTATTATAATGAATAAAGGCCTATCTGTTCACATTTTATATTTATAAAGCAAAAGATCAGTTTAGTTTCTCAGCGATTTTTCTTTAAATATGTGAAACTGAAGAGTTGGTAAAAATGGTGGAGGCGCCGGGCGAGCCTACGATTCTAATCATCGTTTATCTCTTTATAAATATAAATATTGCCAAAAAAATATTTTATATTAGTTAATTAAGAAATAATTTCTTAATTAATTCTGAGCGAGAGTCGTTAGTAATATTCTCCATGTTAGATGTAGTGTCGTTCTTGTAAAAGTTTTTTTGTCTTAATTGCTTGTCAAGTTAAAAAAACTCGTTGCAATCATTATCTAGTTGTAAACTTGTAAGCTTTCCATTATATGTATTAAGCGAATAGAACATTATAAATTATACTGATGTTAATTTATTTTTTTCTATTTGATATTTATATAGGTATATAACAAATGATTCAATAAATGTTGTTGAAAAGCCAAAGTTTCAGGCTGTTGTGACATAATGAAAAATCATCACAAGACATTGGTGATTAATATACCGAATGATAAATCACCCTAAAATGTTGGAAAAAATAATTAATATGGGGTAATTTTAGTGAAAGTAGAAAATACACACTCATTTCATAGATGGATGAATGAAATTATCAATGAAGTTTGATATTCATTGTAAAGATCGAAGCATATGGAGAATTGCAATTTAATTAATTTTCCAAAAGAAAATGAGTTCTGAGAATTTTCCGGAAAATTGAGATTATTTTCTAAGAAAAAACCGCTACAATTTTCAAAATTGGAAGATTATCATTATCACAAATAAAGAACGTTGTTATGATACAAACTGTTCAGACTTTTAAATGGCATAACCGGGAAGTCTTATCGTACAATAGAATAAAAGAGATTTTATTATCGTTGAAACAAAGAGATTACAGCAACGTGCTGTAATGCAACGATTATAAACAGAAACGATGATATCTGACGTGAAATAAGCAAGCACGATGCAACTCATTGAGAAACAAAATTATCTTACACCAATATAGAGGTGTTGTTTCTAATTTAATCTAAAATTTAATTAAAAGATTCCCGTATAATTTCTTTGATGCAATGAAGGTTTTGTTAAAGATTTAGGTGCAATTTAGGAATAAGACAAACAAACCAATTTTTGATTTGTATTTTAACAAAACATTTGTTTTTAATGATTTAGTATTTATGTCCAATATCAACTTTAATTAAAAGTTATATGTAAATAACGTTCTCTGTAGATGAAAGTTGCGGCTAGAAAGTTTACCTCTAGAGTAATAAAAATTTGAGAGGATCATTGAATTATTCAACAACATATCCAATTTATAAAACCGACATCGTTTCACTGTTTATAATAACAATTCTCTAAATTATAATACAATAATAAATTGTATTTATACTTACTTGTGGTATACAATAGATGAATGATGTACCCCATGCAAATGCCAACATTACTTTACCACGTCGTCGGGCATCATTCACTTTCAATGGATGCAATACAGCAAAATATCGATCCAATGATACACAAACCAACACATTACTGCTCAAATATGGACCGAATGCACGTAGGAATTGAAATACTTTACATGCCACATTACCAGCTATCCATTTACCAGTCAATCTCCAACCAACCTAGAATGTCAATGAAAATTATACGTTATCAAATAGTATGTATTTTCCAATTATAAACGAAATGATAGAAAATACGATCGTAAATTTTAAAAAGTTTACACTACATTAGAACGATTCCAACTGTATTTTCCAATAGATTTAAGTTTGAATTATGAGCAATAGTCTTGTCTATAATTCATATAAAAGATGTGCCTCAGCTGATTTGAGACTCTGTAAACACGTCAAGAATCATCTATTTTCTGTGTTAATCAAACTGAATTGTCGGTTTAAAGTTTGAAATGTAATTTATTGAAACAATGATATTATAGAGAAGAAATATTAATAGTTACAATGAATTATTTGGAGTTATAGAGAAACTAGATAAAATCCGATTTTTAGTTCCGGGACAACAAATTTGTGTATTCACACCATTCGATATCTTATCCGAGTCGTCACATCCGAGATATTTAATCCGATTCTTCCAGAATAGAACGGTCTTCAATTTCATTCGACAATTCGCCCGAGATGCTTACATTGATAATGTGAAGATGAAAGTATCTGGGAGGCGAGTTGAATTCGGATTAAAATCGAATAGAAAAATCGGATATAAAACTCGGGCAATGTTAAGGCGCTTTAAGTTTGTTAAAGTCGCAGGGACATTTGGTGGAGGCGCCTGTCTTAATCATTCATTTTCACACACAAAAAACTCATCGTAATTCTTATGAGCGTTAGAGTGTAGTGATTATGTTGCCAGAACTGTATCAACTATAACAATTTCTTAATATTTGAACAAATTCATTATAAGCTTAAGGTTGAACTTCACTGTATTGAAAATAAACGTGATATTCGAAAAATTCGAAAAATTACAAAGCTTACAGTTTTCACAAAAAAAAAATTGCCGAAATGTCGAGATAAGTGTATTTGATGTTAATATACGCTTGAAACCAATTTTTTTTTCTCTAGAAGCACATTTTTAAAGTTTTAATTTAAGATATATGTATAAAAAGATTGTAGTGCAAAGCGCCATCTAACGTTTAAGAAATGTAATAATCGTAGGTATCGGGCCATCTTAATAACAAACAACTGTGTTAGAGAGTTAGTTGAAGATATGTCCAACTTTTAATGGAAGCTTAAAACTGAAAGAAGATCTTGAAAAGATGAATAAAACAAATTTTTGAGACAGTATTAGTGATCCTCGTCTCCCTTTTGATTTGTAATTCTGTTTTCTATGTCAGTAATTAAAAAAAAAAAAACGAGAAAGGAAGACAAAAATTGACCTATTTATCTGGTAACATAAGAGTTGAAAGAAACATGAGATTCTCTAACGGTAGTTTGTTTCTCTTATTTAATCAACTTCATCAATTAATTTGTGGATAATCTATACGCCTAGAATCAGCAAACAACATATCAAACTGCTAATCAACATGTCACTGGTATATTCTGTTTGTAAAAGAAAGGAAATCTATATATATTTTCAACGTTTAGTACTTTAAATTACATCACGGAAGCTTTTTGGTGGAATTTATTATGAAACATCAACTGTGAAAAGAGAATTTTATGTTAGATGAGATGAAAGATTTGTTCTGTTCTGTTTTCAAATCACAAACATCTGCTTCCCATCTTTCTCTATTTTATTAAAGTCAACTTTCCTATTGATATAGGATGCGTTCTATTATTCGTATCACAATATATTTCCGGGTATCCAAAACACACAAACAAGAGGTCAAAATCTAAAATTTGTTAGAAGTCTAATTCTGTCCTTAACAATTCTATTAATATTACAGTAATTGTAATGTTTGTTGGAGAAGACTATTTAAAATTTAACATTTATTGAATCTACAAAAGAATATTTCAAATATAATCGTGATGCATATCCTATTCGGAATATGTTTGATTTTTTGTTATTGAAGAGTAGTGAAATTTGGTGGATGTGCCTAAATAATTAATCAATTTTATTGTTTATTCATAGAACTTTTATAATTTCTGCTTAAGCACTGATTTATTAGAAAATCTATGTTTTAATGTAAATAAAACGCTAACAATATGAAAATATACCGGAAACAATCAACTCAGAAATAAGTTTTGAGATTAAGGATATAGCAAATCATAAAATTCATAATATCGAAGCTTCATTGTGAGTTAAAATCAAACTGTTAGACTGCCAAGACTAGGAAATTAGCTACCGATTCTTGTTTTATAAAATATATATACAGGCTGTCCCGTAAGTCGAGCATTTCTTGCTAAAGGGCAGATAGGGGAAAGGTGAAAAATCCTGAACAATTTTCTCATCTAACGTACAGGTAATTAGTTATTAACTAAATCATGTAGCCAATCAGGTGCTCGATATACCGATAGAAAGAGAGAAGGAAAGAGTCTTGACGGTAGAACGTGGGAAACGGGCCAGTTAGTAAGTTGGCCGTTCAAACAGAGAAAGAGCACCTGATTGGCTGCTTCATTTAATTAATTACTAATTACCTGTGCGTCAAGTGAAAAAATGGTACAGGACTTTTCACCTTAGAATTTCATTCCCTATCTGTCCCTCAGCAGGAAATTCGCGACTTACGGGACACCTGTATATTTGAGTAAATTAATGAATAAAACTATAGAATCCTTTTTCTTTCTGAAAGCGGAGGAATATTTCCTTTTACATGGTATGAAGTTCTCTGTGGGTTTTTTCAATCTTTATGTTTTCGTGTAGGTATTCATTATTGATTTAGTCATCTACTTCCATGTTTTGTTTACAAACTGTTTGGTTTTAATCTAAATTTTTCAAGTGCAATTACAAAAATTAACCACCACTAAATTGGAATCCTCAAACAATTAAGAATATTGTTTATTAGAGATAAAAGAACAGCTTGATTGCGAATTGAAATAGACTCACAATGAGGATTCGTAGAATTCATTGAAAATTGAATTTTATTCCTTCGTTCATAAGATATTTTAAATGCTACAAAACAACACAAAAAAGCATTAAAAAGTAATTAAAATGTAACTTTCTAAAAGTGGATTTTTTAATGCTTCGTAACAATTAATATTTCCGTAAGAACTAGAACAATTATGAATAATCAAATTTTCGTTTCTTCCGGAAGATTATGTAACATGAAATTTGAGGATTTGATTAACTATCAAATACATTCAAGTGAAGGGAATTGTTGAAGATAAATTACTTACAGTTGACTGAATTTTCCGTCAATTAATTCTATTCGATACAAATTTTATGATTCGATTCAAATCTTTATTGATATCGAAACATTTCTGATTACATTATTTCTTAAATAACATCCATCTTAATCTGGATTTATGAAAGTAAATTTGCTGTTTTTACTGAAGAAAGAAACTATCTCGCTTAACAGACGTGCTGTACTTTGATTAAAGGTGTTTTAAATTGTTTTAATGGACTTTTATAAATTTGCCTGAAAATTAATACTTCAAAAACATTTAATTCACGATGTATACACAGATTTAAAATCATATTAATTAATTTGAAACACGTAAAAGTTTGTTGAATTCAGTGCAAGAAAAAATGGTGAATTCTTTGAAATCAAGCAGAATTCAAATAAAAATCGTTAGTTGTACGTATTCCAAATAAACGCTTATTAATATTAATGAATATTTGTGAATGTGATTGATTTTTCGGGTATATACTGAAAATACACAAATATTTGAATTTACAACGCATAAATAATTTGCTCAAAATTTTGTAATTAATATCCTCTAAAAAGCTAATCAGAATTTAAAATGAGATATCATGATTTGGTCAATTTTGACCTAACAAATTTGCTGATAATATCCCATATTAAATTTGATTGAAAAGTGAGTTTCACGAGCATTGTCAGAACTTTGACTAGACAAACATACAAGTATAACAAAAAACAGTGTTGCTTGTTGGTAACGAGACCGAAATTTCTTGATATGTGGAAAGTTTGTTGTTCATTCGGCAAAATTCTGAGTAAACGGAAACTATAAGTGAGAGAAACATAACACTTCAAATAAAGTTATTGAAAAACATTTCACCCTTCTTAACATTTCATAGCTGCTATAATAAACGAAAAATTCTATTTTGAAGAAACAACAATTCATAAATGAGGATGAAAGACTGTGCTACAATCAGATATGCCTCATTTGAACAAATTGCTGAATTCTTTTGAAGTCTTCAATGATAGGGCGCCTGTTTTGTTTACGAATACAATAAAATCTGAAATCTGAAAATTATTCATGTTAAAAACGACATCAATAACCACATTTAAAAATTAATGTCGTACTAGATTTTTATGATGTTACCTTATTTTCAAACCCGGTATAAATAAAGTTTGTTATTTCGGAATTCCAAATTATTTTGTTTTATACGTAACTTTATGATCGAATTTCGCTTTCTTTAGTAACCAAGGAATGTTAACCAACGCATTGTTTTTAATGGATTTTATCATCCAAAAAGATCAAAGAAATTAAATCTGAAAATATTCAAATTTCCTTAACTGCTCACGGTTGACATTTTAACAATAATATAGATGAAAAAATGGGTCATAATAATAGATTGGAAGATTACACGTTTCAATATTTCTGATAAAAGTCCAACTGTTATTTAAATTTAGGAATAAATAAAAAATGTTTCCCTTTTCCTGACGCTTTTATAAAAAATTAACATTTAATGGACCGTCAATATGTTGAAATTTGGTGGATGCGCCGGGGAGCTCATCCGTAAAATACAATATTCGCCTTATTTTTATGTTTCGTTCCATGTAGCAATGTAATTTATAAGGCCACATTTACAAGAAAGAATGTAGCAGAATATAAAATAAGATACCAGCTCGTATGGTGACAAATTTTAAAGTTACACCATTAGATGTTTCGTTTGCTTGTTGGAAAAAATGTACACAAAATTTATCTCGCATACCTACACCAAATCCTGTGTAGAATAATCTAAAGAATGTTCTAAGTCGAGAATGAGCTGTGAATAGAAACAATACTCGTTATCAATCTAGAATTTATGTGAGTTTTAGTTTAGCTAGTAAAAATATTCAACTCACAATCTTTCAACGCTTATAAGTCGCTTTAATGCGATCATCACGTCTATAACAATCATTCGGGTCAGCAAAATTGCGTGATTATTAAAAATTTTATGTGTTAAAGTTCAATCGCAAAGCTTTCCTTGATTTATTTTAGAAGTGTTCGTTTCAAGTGGGCCTTGTTTATTGGGTCAAACGTTGAATTTTGGCTCATCTTAGAAGATTTGTACTGTTTATAAATTTAAAAAATTGTTTAAACTTTCAACACTGTAAAGGTCTTAATTTAAGACCAATTATAAGTTCTAACTTGTGAAATTTTGTCTTCTATATACCAAAGGACCTTTGGTAAAACTTGCAAGTATATTCTACTAGCTGGCGACATGTATGAGAGTTGAATATGGTACGATGGAACCTTGCTATAACTTTACCGAAATACCTTCGCATACTATCTTGTATTGCTCCTGTGGGAAATTCATTCGATATATAACATCCATAACGTGAACCAAGAAAAAATCTCAACATATTTTGTTAACAATACGTGCTAGCCATATTATATACAGAGTGACAATGAAAACAGGCTACAAGCTGTAATTTAATCGTTTCTCAATGTATTTTTTCCAAAATCACTTCACTTTCTTCAATTCAGTGACAATAAAAACTAATTTGAACAGCACAGAAGGCAATAAAATTAACAGAAAAATGACTTATTAAGCAGTAACTATAACGATTGATAAATTTATTCAGTTGTTAATATTATTATCATATTTGTAATTTGTTTTATTCAGTTGTTTCGTTGCTACATTGTCTGAGTTTTGTATTCGATTTTATATCCGAATTCACCTCGAATAATAAATATTTTCATTTTTACATTATCCGAGTTAGTTACATGTGTATGCAAAGTCCCTTTACATTGTCCGACTTTTGTATCCGATTTTTCTATTCGATTTTTCTATACGAATTCATCACATTATCAAAGTGAGTTGCATGTCTACCCAGCGCTAACAGACAACAGACAGATGTTACTAAACAATACGACGACATGCTTTCAACTGGCGTACAATCTCGAATTCTCAGAACAGTATACTGAGCATGATACTTTTTACGTATTGGAAGAAAAGTCGGATGAAATTAGAGACTGTTCTATTCTGAGAAAAAATCTGATGAAAGTCTCGGATGTAGCGGCTCGGATAAGAAATTCGGATGGTGTAAAGATAAAAATTTCTTGTTTGGTTTGCTCGGAAGAAAAAATCGGATGCAAAATCGGACAATGTAAAGGGGCTTTAACACTTAAGAATCGTTGATACTATAGACATTAAAAAACACGCCACCGAAATGCTTTCAATTTAGGTATAACCTCAAATTCTCAAAACAGTATGCTGCATATGACACTTTTTGGTAATTCGGATGAAAACTTGAATGAAATTAGAGATTGTTATATTCTGAAAAAATCGGATAAAAACTGGGACGAAATCTTGGATGTGGCAAATCGGATAAGAAATTGAATGGCGTAAAGACACAAATTTCTCGTTTTATTTGCTCGGAACAAAACATCTAATGTAAACTCGGATATTGTAAAGTGAGCTTAAATTATGATTGATTGCAATCTTCGGACATTTCTCTATTTTAAGCTGTGACTTATTTTACATTTTCGCATCGTAATATGAAAGTGAAAATATACAGATTACTATTTAAAATAAGAAATACAGGTCCACTTCCGGCCAAACCGGAAGTGGCGTGAATATTATCAACACTCCAAAACCTGTCTAATTTTATATACAGGATGTCGATACATTCAAAAATTTCTTTAACAAACACCATGGGTTAACCTTGTTTAGATGCGCCGATTTGGGCAAACTTAAATTGATCTATCTGTAGATGTTTTAATATTGTTGAAGATAGTAATAATATGTTATCGTCGGATTAAAAATTTAGAAACTTGTTCAAAGAAGTAGAAATTCAACAATTTCAGTTTATTTATACCCAATTTTAATTAATTAATAGAGACTGTAATCTGTTAATTGAACAACAATTTCAGAATTTCCGTGTTTTACTATATTGATCTATCCACTTTATGTTAGTTATGTACATTAATCTGCTCTTCAAATGACAACACATCAATCATTTTAGTTCAATATTATCAACGACCATGTACAATTTCCATAAAGCTACACTATTAACTTATCACTTATCACACAAGCTTTGATATAGGTTGATTTATTCTACTTTTAAGAAAGTCAAGATTCATTTACAGCTTTGATAGAATGAGTGAATCGATAGAAGAGAAAAAACAAGATAAGTAAACAGAATCTTGAATGGAGTGTAAAAGAATAATAAATAAAAAATGTACCAATTAAGAGCAAATAAATAAACGCCAGTTATGTTTTGTATCGTTTTTAGATGAATAAATCGTATAAAAAAATGCTCAAAAGCTGAAACGTTTTGATTAGAGCAGTTTTAACGGTAGATGGTTAAGTCGAAAAATAAACTAAAATTGTAACAGACATTATGTAGTAAATTTTAGATATGTACAAAGAAACTCGCCTCATCAGCGCTTCTTCTTCTTAACAACCGATCAAAAAAAAATTGTCATTTTCGTTTTTCTTCCAATGTAGCCTGGAAATAAATGTGAAACATTCCTCTGAATATCGACGGAAAATTGGAAAGAACTAATCAATCACCTGCCCTGTTGTTTATCTATTTTTGACTTGATGGGGTAGGTTTGTTTGTTGCAAAAAATGTAATTAATCTAATTTTTTTTAAGTAAGCAAGTATTCAATATTAACAAAGTTTGGGGCAGTTTTTTCGACCGATGACAAATTTCTGATCCGCTCCATATCCAAATTCGTTTTCTATGCGAAGTAATTTACACCAAATATGTTGAGAAATACTGGTCCAGATATTAATTTTCGACAATCTTCATACGGGTGAAGCTTTAGAAAACCGGAAAATTAACGAATTTTAAGCAGGCAAGTTATAATATTGGAAAATTTACAACCATTAACAGATTACTTTATATTAAAATTTATGTTAGAATAACTTATGTACCTATGCTAATCTATATTACATAGCTTATAATAACAATGTTATAAATAGAGAAGATTTTCTGTGATTAATGTAGCAAGTAGAAATAAGAACTACAAACCAATAAATCATCTGTTAGAGTTTACAAAATTAGATAGAAAACTACGCATACACGGAAGATTACACAAGGGAAGTGTATGGAAATTTTCTCTCTTGCAGATGAGTAGAAAACATTTCCCCTTTCGACAAACACCGGATGATTAAATGTTTCCTTGCGTCAGTAAACAAATTTACATTAGCCGTACATTTGACAAACACACAGTCTAACAGTCTTATTTAGCAAGTATACAACGTAAGGAAAGTATTCTTGAAAATCTACTAAGCAAAAAATCATCGAGGAATGTCTGGAAAGTCGTTTTAAAGAAAATTTCTGTCCTTATCTTTGATGTATTTTGACAATAATGCTGATAAATTGCCTCTACGTCTTTAGGTTTCCTAAAACATTCATTTTACAGTTGATCAATCAACATTACAGTACACTTCAGTGGAACTTTCTCCGACAAGTGTCACTTTTAAAGTTCCATTGCGTCGACTAATAAAATCACCATAACTCTAGACAATAAAATATTTCAAATTACCACAGATCTAAAACATGAAATTTGATTTTCTTAGTCACGAAAAAAACATTATTTATAGTTATAAAGCAATTTTTTTGTTTGTTTTATTAGTCCTGAAAGTTACCACATTCTGTACAGCTGTAGTCTATTTTTACGTAGAAAGTTTATTGTATTTTACAATTTATTTAAGCTCTTTTAATTCCAGTTGGATACACTAGAGATTCACATAACGATTACAACTAAAATTTGAACAGTTTACCACCAGATACACGATCTGAACTAATACTAGATGATTTTTTAACTGTCCACTAACAGAAAAGATGAAAGGAGTCTTTGATCGAATTATTAATTAAATATTAACAATCGTTACCATTAATTAAAGCTTTAAATATTCAAAACCATGTAAAATCTAATAAAGTGGAGAGAAAAAACAACGATTATAATTACAGGCTTTGTATATTTGTAACGTTAATAAGATCAGTGATAAGATTTTAGTGTGTTATCAGAATTATAAGAATCATGACCGTTTATAAAAAGTCGCTGATATCAGTGTTGTCTTTGGTGTTATTGGAGTGAATCCGTTGATAGCATTAAATAAAATTACAATTTTTTATTAATTGTTCAATAATTTGGCACATAATTCTACACAAGTTTAATGTTAAATTCTTCACTGATAAAATGGACATGATTACTACAGTTTTTACGGTAAATATACTGAATTATAATTTTCTTAAAACTATAAATCTTTTAATATTTTAGCCTAAAGTGGAATTATTCTACGTTAATTCTCTTACGATTTCTCATCGAGAAATTACATCTCGATGTGCCCGACTTCTAGAGGACTTTGATCATTGTTATTATCAATATAGCCGACTTTAAATATTATGAAGTTCTAATTTTCGAGACTTATAGAAAAGGCGCATATCAGTTGCACTATAGGCTGATGCTTATTGTAAATGAGCCGTTAGAAAATTTACAGTATAAAAGTCACTATTAGTCAATTCTGACAACTTCTGTTCTATATTGATGAACAATTTTAGCTGAAACTTTCAACCACAGACACTAATCATTGAAAACAAGCTCTATAAAGTAGAATATAGTGATGGATAGTTAGATTTTTAAGAAATATTGAGAATTACCGAATGAGATGTTGGATTACAGGTGGAAATTTATAGACAATATAAATAGTGATCAATGAAATTAGAGATTTGATTTTACCTGATATTTGCAAAATTGGAATAGTCTATGGGTTGTTTAATATTTCAGATATGAAATCACCACTGCAACGCAAGCATTAGCTCAAACAAATTGGATTTCGTAATTTGTAATCCTTTCAAAGCAAAACATTCATTACGAATCGATTAGAATGGAATAGTTGCATAAAAGAAACTATTTTGACTTTGGTGCCATTTTATCCTAATTAATTTCCTATTAAAACCATACGAATTGATCCATTTTTATAGAAATTACACATTACTGTAATTTTATGAGAAGATTTAAATAATTATTTCAAACGGTTGATTGCTTTTGTAATAATTTCAACTTAATTTTCTGTTCATGTCCTCAAATGTAGAACGAATTTTCAAAAATTCCCACCTTAGATTACTTAAATGTGCCCTTTCAAGTTCTTTTGACATTTATTTGCTTCTTCACATCAAAAAGTAATTAAGTTAGTTACTATTAATATTTTTAGCAACTTATAATAGAGCTTGAATCACAATAATCGACTTAGTCGAGTCTATAAAGGCACAAATGATGGAATTAATTAATTATTGACGTTAGGCCAGTTTGTATCACTTTGCGTTGATGAAACTTTTTGATTTTGTCTTTCTATTTGATTATAAAGGATTCTAATTAAGATTCTCTTCTTAAAGAATATAATTAAGACCAAGCCTAAAATAAAAGCATCCAACACTTAATTAATCATTACATCATCAAATTACATGCAATTCAAAATATTGATTAATCAACCTTAATTTCATCATAATTATTAATTTTTAAATCACTTTTATATATTTTCTTGATTATCGTGCAACGACTAAATCGATTACAATTCAACGTATTTCTCTAAGGAATAATGAAATTACTTCCTACGATAATAGAGGATATTGAAAAAGTTTAAAAGGATGAAGATTCAGTTTTATAGAAACAAAAATTACATAACTCTATTCGTTCAAGTTGAACAATTATGAGAATCTTATTACTTTCAGAAATCAATTTATTATTAAATTTTTTTTTCAGTCCATTTTTTCCAATCCAATTAGATTAAACTAAAGTTAATTTATCTGATATTGGAATTTATTAAACGCTTTATTAATCATATTTGAATCAGACAAGCAAGATGGTTTTATCTATGTGCAATTTAGATTGACATAATTGTACCAATTTCGTTCATTATAAAGCGGTTAATCAAAACGTTGCAATACTCAAACTTCAAATGCACGTAATTTATCATTGTGGAAACATTCTAATTAATTTGATTAATTCAAGATTTATGTAAATTCCATTATATATTGCTTTATTTTCCTTGAATATCAACATATAAATGGGAACGTATTCGAGTTTGTGTCGAGTAATCAACCGTAAAAACAAACCATTCTACTTGATTGTATTGAAATGATATCTTCTCGATATTTCAACCGCAAATATTGAAAAACTAAACAATTTTAACTGAATTATCGAAAACTTCAAGATTGAAGCTTTTATATAAAGATCGTTATTTTGGTGTAACATAAATAAACGCTTTAAGCTGTTTGAAATAAAACATGTATCCAACAAATTCAATCACAATTGTATGGGATAGTGTCGAAATTTGGTGGATGCGCCGGGTGCCGAATCCTATTGTCTTTGTAATATTCCTTATATTGTCCACAATGAGATTACTTTTTAACTCATTAATTACCATTGTTATCTAGTGTAACATGGACGAAGTAGTAACCACTGATTTTGTTAATCAAACAGTGATAAAGCGTTATCTTTACTATTAATTATTCAAATTTGAATCAATTCATTGATCGTCGTATTTTAAGCCTTAAAGATTCATTTATTGTAGTATCTACAATCTTAATTTTTCTATTAAGAATTATTGCATGGACGCTACTAAAAATTATTGCATTTTTAGCATTTGCCACTTTTCCGGGAAATTTAATGAAGAAAATAGAAAATTGAGTTTCCGTATTAATGGAAGATCTCTGCACCCATCATAAATTTAATAAAGAGTTGGATACCGACACAGCCTATCCTCTATTATGACCAAATTTTTTCTATAAATCAAATTCCAATTACATATCCCTCAGTTTCCCTTTCAAAATAATTGTTTGTTACAATGTGAAGGTAAACAGATTCTAATTTATTCTGGAAATATTCGCTTAGTCATACCGTTTTAGTTGGATTTCCATTTGTTTGATATGTAGAAGAACTCGTTTTGTTTGTAGCTAGGCAATCTTGTAGAATTGTTATTACTTTAAGCAATCTATTTATACATTTACCAATCCGCTAACTCTAACAAAACAATCTCGTAATGGTTTATTTTAGGTATTCCTGGCAAAACTTTTCCTTTATCGATAACATAAAAAAAAATTCCATGTTTTAATTCGAACAAAACTCCTAGTAGTTGGCTGACGATTTGAATAATATTTTAAGAAGGGTGGACCTTGCTGCATATTCACAACTTAGTTTCGAGTGCAACAATTTTCCAACGAGATATGGGAAGATACTTCAAGTTTCATCAAATATTAATATTACGTCATCAGTTTTATCGATAATAAGCTCTCGAAACACGTAGTTTTCGGTTTTCAAAGCAATATTAAAATTTATTTCTTTAGAACAAATGTAGAAGTGTAGAAACACTAATCCGACTGATAGACAAAGAAAATTAAACGAACGTCTATAGACGTTCAACATTAATAAATTCTATTTGATGTGTTTTATTCATATTCAAAATGTTAGTGTTAGTGTATGAAGTTTGAGACGTTTGAAAGATAGAAAACCTTTATTTAGCCTGCCTTGTAATTAAACCTTGTTTATTAAATTTTAATTTGTGGTATATAATCGTTGTACAATTCTAGTAAAGTTTCAGATATACCTAGAAGAACTACGAAGATGAATGAATATAAAGAAGTGATAGCTTTAAGTCTCTTAGCGTTCGAATTTATGGGTGTGAATCCTAAAAAAAAACTAAATAAAATCAAAATTATTAGTCTTATAATTATGATAGCTATAATTGGATTTTTAATAATTTTAAATGTAGCTATGCAAGAATTTAATTTATATGTGCTCACCAAACTAGTGGAAAGTGTTGTCGTTTCTTTAGCTGTAATGAATAAATTACTATTTCATAGATTTGAATTTATGAAATTTTCGAAATTTCAGTTTTTTTCCAGGTTGTTGGTTTTAATTTTCAATAAAGAACAAGGGAGATTTTTGATAGAAAACCTAGAGAATTTCTGGTCCTTCAAAGATGAATCTAATAAAATTTACGAAGAAGAGGTTGTCTTTTGCAGAAAACTTGCCGAAATCTTCTTAAAATCTTGCATTATAATAATAATTTCATTTACGATATGTCCAATATTTGTAGATGAATTATTACTGTTTTGCTACATTCCCAAATTTATACCGTATGCAGTGCTTTATTTTTACAATGTTGTTATATTTGTTTTATGTGTTATAATTCAATGTGGATTTCTTAGTTTTACATTCTCAATAGCAATCATGTTAACAATACAATTTAAAATTCTTAATGATAAATTAAGTGTACTGGAATATAACTCTGAATGCTATCAAAAAATCAAATTATACGTCGAACATCAGAATTTTCTTTTCAAATATTTGGAAACATTTAATAATTTTTATCAAGTCATTGTACTACACGACTTATTCATTTATGTGGCGTGTATAATTTCCGAAATTCTACAACTTTTAAAAGAGTAGGTTAAATTAAGATCAAGCTTTATTAATATTGCATAAATATCGAACAAAATTTTTGTCTATTTTAGACCAATTAGTTCTGGTTCAATCAAAACTATTATAGCTATAGTGGTACTTGCATTCGAAATTGCATTTTTGGTTTGTTGGCCCCCATCACAACTTTTACAAGAGGTACTTAAGTAAATATTTATAATTGTTTTCTTTTTAAACAAATACTCATAATAAAATAGACATCAAGAACTGTCGATGCTATCTACAATTCAAAATGGTATGAATGTCCAGATTTATCAATACGCAAACAATTAATAATAATGATGGAAATGGCACAGAAAGAAACACCAATTACAGCAGGAAAACTAATTCCAATTACTATGGCAACAAACACACAGGTAGCTTTATTAATTTATCAAATTTGAATTCGAATTTATAGAAATATGTTTACAGATCTTTAAAACTGTATACAGTTTCACCACATTTATTATTAACATAATGGAATAGTTATTGAATTTTGCATTGTTAATTAGTAATATGTTTTAAGAAATTTTATTGATAAATCGCACGCTTTTGTTTTTATGATTAAATCACGTAAGCAACTTATCAAATTCTGTTTTATTGAATTATCATAAAATTTGCTATGCACTTTAGATTTAAGTAGGAGTGTCAGTTATTTTTTATTTTTCCTTCGTGTTTCACAGTACACAAAGATATTATTTTTTTGCTAGAAGAAGGATTCCAATTTTTATTCGAAAAAATACTTAATTTGGAAATTACAGATGCAAAATCTTATCTTTATAGAAGACCGTGATTTTTAATATGAATTCATCTTCAGAAATAAAAAGTATCTTGTTTTAGAGCTGTCACAAAGGAATATTAGCGAAAATATTTAATAAAATACAGTTTTAGTATGTTAAATACGTAAAGGTGTTGCGAAAAATTTAGAAAACAAGTAGTGCTATTTTCAAAGATCAAAAAGAATTATCTTGCAAAGGAAGTCGCGTATAAAAGAATGAGGTTTTCTACAAACATAGTACTAATACAAATGTTACGAACGTGTCAGCGTATTATAAAACTTTTGATGTACGCACGAGGCTCGTAAACCTTGCTTCATATTCAAAAATTAGTTTTGGTTGCACCATTTTTCCAATGAGTTATGAGAAGATAATTAAAATTGCATCCAATATTTTTATTAGTTTTATCGATAAATAAACTCTCAAACCAAGTAGTTTTCAGTTTTTAAAGCAGTATAAAAAATTATTTCTTTAGAACAAATGTAGAAGTGTAGAAAAACTAAGACTGATAGACAAAGAAAATTAAACGAACGTCTATAGACGTTCAACATTAATAAATTCTATTTGATGTGTTTAATTCATATTCAAAATGTTAGTGTTAGTGTATGAAGTTTGAGACGTTTGAAAGGTAGAAAACCATGATTTAGCCTGCCCTGTAATTAAACCTTATTTATTAAATTTTAATTTGTAGTATATAAACCAGTACAATTCAAATAAATCGTCTGATATATCTACAAGAAGTAAGAAGATAATAATGATGGAAATGGCACAGAAAGAAACACCAATTACAGCAGGAAAACTAATTCCAATTACTATGGCAACAAACACACAGGTAGCTTTATTAATTTATCAAATTTGAATTCGAATTTATAGAAATATGTTTACAGATCTTTAAAACTGTATACAGTTTCACTACATTTATTATTAATGTATTGGATTAATTATTGACTTTTGCATTTTTAATTGATAATCTGTTTTAAGAAATTTTATTGATAAATTGCACCGTTGTTTTTATGAATAAATAAATCACTTAATCAACTCATCAAATTTGGTCTTGTTAAACCCTTACATAAAGTTTGCTATTTACTCTAGATTTAAGTAGGAGCGTGTCAGTTATTTTTGATTTTTCATTGTAATTTACTAATTAAGGGTTGATGATCTGATAAAGAAATAGCTTATTTCAAAACCACTTTGTTACAAGTATTGGTTCATCACCTAGGAATTCGCACATTATTACCAACTGGCCAATACAACTGGTCAGCACTTATTTATTTAGAACATCGAACTGAACATGTAATTGTAAGTAATATTTTTAACATTCATGAGTGATGAGCAAACCAAGACCAAGACCATTCTAGTCTTGGTATTGGTCTTGGTTCTTGCATATAAAGTCTTAGTGTTGATCGTGCTGTCGAACCACCGGTATTGGTATTGGTCTCGGCCTTGCAATCACAGTAACATTCTTTGTCTTGCAAAAAGAGCCTAATCGTTTTGAATTTACAAAAATGGGTCCCTGTATAAGTCAATAAATTAATAATAATAAATATCTACAAATAAATAATTAGTGAAAAATAAAGTAAAAATAATAAAATTGCCATTAAAATATAATTATTCTTGCAATTTAATCTGGTTGTTGCATGTCAAGTCTTGGTCTTCAACTTGCAAAAAATTCAAGACCAAGACCAAATGTGCTCATCACTAACATTCATTTAGTGGCTTCCGGCCGATGAAGTCGTGTTTTATTATAATAATTTTCGAAATTAATAAAAATCTCATCATCATTGGAATTTAATCCAACAAATGGCGAGTTATCACACACAGTATACGTAGACATTGTATTTTTCTAGAAGAAGCGTTCCAATTTTTATTCGAAAAAATATTTAATTTCAAAATTAAATGCCAAAATCTTATCTTTCTAGAGGACAGTGATTTTTAAGATAAAAAAAAAACTGACAGTATCTTGTTTTAGAGGTGTCACCAAAAAATTTTCGCGAAAATATCTAATAAAATCCAAATTTAGTATGTAAATACGTGAGATGTTGCGGAAAATTTGGGGAAAAATCTTGTTTATTTTGAACTATTTAAAATAATTATTTTGCAAAAGGAGTTGCATATAAATGAGAGAGGTTTTTTATAAACATGGTATTAATATTACTGAATTTAAACACATTTTTTTGAGGTATAGAAGACTTCCAAAATACAAATGTTATGAACGCATTATACAATATTGTAACACTTTTGATGTGCGGACGAGACTGGTGGACCTTGCTGCATATTTAAAAGTTAGTTTTAGGTGCACCAATTTCCCAACGAGCTATGGGAAGCCTACTTTTGCTAAAATGTGCTCCAATGAACTCCCTAAGAATCTACTAGGAGTTTCGTTTAAATTAACAATATTTAAAAAAAAATATAGTTTATATACAGTGTTGACAATAACCGAGGAATAAAGCTTGCTTAGACTGTGTAAACAAATAGAGGACACAATTCGATGTAAATAATCTTTTGATTTATTCCACATCACAATGTGGTGCTCTAATTGCTTGCATACGTTTATCCTCAATCCTCATATAGTTCGATGTTAAACCGGATTACATCGATAACCATTGGAAATCGGAATTAATTGTCTATATATATATATAATGGCTAGTTTTCTTTTATCCCAAGAATTGAGCTTTGTAAAATACTAGCTCACAATCAGAAAATTTCTCCATTATATTTAGAATTAAGTTCTTTCATGTTATTAGCTTAAAGTTATAATCAACGCAATTAGGGACAAACTTCTTGTGGATTCTAAAGTAAGGCATAATCTCTGAATAATTCCTTTTTTTTATTGTTTTTACAAGTGATTATTCCTTAACCTGCTTGATATACGTCGTATATGGTTATTATATTATACAGTTATGGAGCTCCATGATAAGACCAATTTGTAAATATGAATAATGAATAGACGGCTTTTGCGGAAAATAAACAAATCGTCTTAATTTATTTGATAAAAAACAGTATCAAATTAAACGTTATTACAGCGTACTTTTTCGACCGTTTTATTGTGTTTGTTTGGTAAAATAGGCGATGGAAATTTTTTTATCTTTAACAATTATAATATATCACTCTATATTAAGCAATTTACCATGAACAATTTTGAAAATTTGTTAGAATAACTTGAATTTTATTTGATTACCCTGTCAAACTCTCTCCATCTCTAATGGCACAATAAAATAATTAGACTAGATACATTTTGCATCATTATAAACATGAGTATCTTATTAACGTGAAAGAAAATCTTGTTAAAATCAATATGATAATATTTGTTGATTTTCCGTAAACAAACGAACTTTTAGTGGAGATTTTTAAAATTTAATCGGCCAGATGTGTAGACTATCGATTAACATAAGTTTCTGCTTTCTGCCTAATTTTGTAACTTAAACAAAGACGCCTTGAGTTGTAATCTTTTGAACAATTAAGATAACTCACCATCCTCTAATTATAAAACCTAAGTTCTACATCCCTTCTAGAATAACAATCAATCTTTTCCGTGCTTGTCAATTAAGCAGACGGATGAGTAGTTGAATAAAAAATATGTCCCGAAAAGTGATGGGTCTGTGATTAAGAAACCAAAGAAGTGATTCCAACTGATAACAATCTAAATTCTATCTTATGCAGTACAATAATTATGCTTTTTTGTATTATCTCTTATTATCATAGTTTTAAAAGACGTAAATTCATAGTTATCGTTAATCATCATAGGTTTATTGTTGAAAAAGTTCTCTGTGATTTATCCACAGTTGAAAACAGATCGTATATTTTTGGATAGCTACAAAGAACAGGAAGTTTCTTTAATTTATCGTAATTAATTTTCCTTTAATATTCTCAACGAATTTCAAATTTAACTTACTTCTCCTTTGTCTTCCTTCTTATCTTTAAAAATAGCCGGCATTCATATGGATAATAAGAGAAAGTTTTTGTACAAAACTAATTGGTTTTTATAATGGATCAACTGACAAATACAATCAACCGAATCTTGAGGAACTTTTCTAAAACAAACATGACTGAAGATACATTAAGTTTCAATAAATATTGTTATTAGTTTTGTCAATAATCAGCTCTCAAATCAAGTACCTAGTTTTCGATTTTCAAAGCAATATTAAAATTTATTTCTTCAGAACAAATAGATAAATCTACAAAAAAACTAAATCGACTGATAGACAAAGGAAACTAAACGAAGTTCATCTATAGACGTTCAAAATTAATAAATTCTATTTGATGTGTTTAATTCATATTCAAAATGTTAGTGTAGGTATGAAGTTTGAGATGTTTGAAAGGTAGAAAACCATTATTTAGCCTACCCTATAATTAAATTTTGTATATTAAATTTTAATTTGTAGTATCTAATCGTTGTACAATTGAAGTAAATCTTCAGATATACCTACAACAAGTAAGAATATGAATGAATATAGAGAAGTGATAGAAATTAATCTATTAGCGTTTGAATTTATGGGTGTAAATCCTTTGAAGAAACTAAATAAAATCAAAATAGTTACTTTTATTATTATGTTAATCATATTTGGATTTTTAATAATTTTAAATATAAATTTGCATGAATTTAATTTACGTGTGTTCACCAGTCTAATGGAAACTGCTCCCATCTATTCAGCTGTGAAAAATAATTTACCGTTTCATAGATTTTAATTTATAAAATTTTCAAAATTTCAGTTTCTTTGTTGGTTTTAATGTTTAATAAAGAAGAAGGAAGATTTTTGATAGAAAACCTAGAAAATTAGAAACTAATAAAATTTATGAAGAAGAGATGAGGCTTTGCAAGAGACTTGCTGAAATCTTCTTCAAATCTTGCATAATAGTTATAATTGTATTTATGTTAAGTCCACTATTTGTAGATGGATTACCACTATTTTGTTACGTTCCCGAATTTATACCCTATGCTGTGCTTTATTTTTACAGTATCGTTATTTTGGCTTTATGTGTTATAATTCATTGTGGATTTATTAATTTTACATTTTCAACGGTAAAGATGTTAACATTACAATTTAGAATTCTTAATGATAAATTAAGTGACTCTAATTGTTATAAGAAAATCAAATTATACGTCGAACATCAGAATTTTCTATTCAAATATTTGGAAATATTTAATAAGTTTTATCAAGTTATTGTACTACACGACATACCAATCTTTGTGGGTTGTATGCTTTCCGAAGTTATACAATTTTTAAAAGAGTAACAAGAGTTTTATGAATCATACATAGAAACCGAACAATATATTTTATCTACTTTAGACCGATTAGCACTGCTACAATCAAAGGCATTATTATTATAGTATTAAGCGTGTTTGAAATTTTATTTTTCATTTGTTGGCCCGCATCACAACTTTCACATGAGGTAAATATTTGTAATTGTTATTTCATTTAAACAAACACTCATAATAAATAAAATTAGAGATCTAGAACAGTCGATGCTATTTACAATTCAAAATGGTATGAATGTCTAGATTTATCAAAAGAAAACAATTAATAATAATGATGGAAATGGCACAGAAAGAAACACAAATTACAGCAGGAAAACTTATTCCAATCAATATGGCAACAAGCACACGGGTACTTTTATTAATTTATCAAAATTCAATTGAGTCTGAATCTATAATAATTTGTTTGTAGATCTTTAAAACTGTATATAGTTTCACCACATTCATTACTAACGTAATGAAATAATTATTCAAGCTCACATTGTGAATTGGAAATTTGCTTTAAGAAATTCAATTGTTATCTTGCACACTTGCTTTTATAAATAAATCACGTAATCAATTCGTCAAATTTTGTCTTATTTGGTAAAGTCTAACATAATTTTTTTATACACTCTGGGGATATTTAGGTAGGAAATTCGTAGAAGTGGAATTTAGGAGATAGTTTTGAATTTTGGTGGATGCGCCGGGCACTATCTTTATTTCTGCTTACTTTTGACTCAATATGGGCGAATCTAACAACTATTATAGCTTTTTTTCTAGATATTTCACACGATTACAATGAAGATACAAACATGAATGTTAAACGCGTAGATCCTAAGAATTTATTTAAGTTGCAATATACTTAACACATAGTGTGCTGTCATTTAATAAAATAAATATAAATAATAAAAATTAGAAAGGTAAACGTTAAAAATTGACTGGGGATAACGATGTCAGTGCTTCTGTTTGTTTTTTTCTAATAAATAATGAATAAATCCGACTACAACACCATTAACAGTTGTTGAATTATTTAGTGTAAACTAAAGACTTTAAAGTATTACCAAAAATGCATTTTCTGTATTTTATACTTAACATTGCTGAATTGAAATCTGTTTCGTTCTTCAAACATCAATCTTTAAATTGCTCACAAATCTTCTAGAAATATAATATTACGAAAACATGATAGCGAATACTGCATTGGAAAGTTCAGTCCAACATTTTAAATTTGAGAAGTTTCAATGTTAGGCATCAAATCGTACTGTAAAATGTTTCCTTTAATACAATTAATATGTATTTATGTAAACAAATATATTTGGAACATCTTTCTTTACATTACAAAATTATTTATACAGAGAATTTGTAGGTGTAAAATTTAAGACAGCGGTGAATTTTGGTGGATGCGCCGGGAGAAAATTTCTAGATCTGTATTTTTTTTACTCAATATAGGTGCAATGTTTTTTTTTTTTAAAGAGTAGGTGACTAAAGTTTTATTAATACTATTGTACATAAACACTAAACAATTTTTTTGTTTGTTTTAGACCGATTAGTCCTGATTCAATCAAAACCATTCTTATTATAGTAATACTCGGATTCGAAATTATATTTTTTAATTTGTTGGCCCCCATCACAATTTTCACAAGAGGTGAATATTTGCAATTGTAATTTCTTTTAAACAAACACTCATAATAAACAAAAATTAGACATCAAGAACAGTCGATGCTATCTACAATTCAAAATGGTACGATTGTTCAGATTTATTAATACGCAAACAGTTAATAATAATGATGGAAATGGCGCAAAAAGAAACACTAATTACAGCAGGAAAACTAATTCCAATTAATATGGCAACAAATACACAGGTACTTTTATTTGTTTATCAAAGTTGAATTCGAATATATAGAAATATACTTGTAGATCTTCAAAACTATATACAGTTTCACTACATTTATTATGATCGTATTTGATTAATTATTGAATTTCCGATTGTGAATTGATGATTTGTTTTAAGAAATTTTATTGATAAATTGCACGCTTATTTTTATGAATAAATTATGTAAGCAACTCAACAAATTTTGTCTCATTAAATTCTAACATAAAATTTGCTCTACACTCTAGATTTTAAGTAGGAGAGTCAATTATATTTGATTTTTCGCTCGTTTTTTACAGCATAAACAGACATTGTATTCAGTTGTGTGCGAATTGTGTGCAAAAATTTGTTTGCAGATCTCTAAAACTGTATACAGTTTCACCACATTCATTATTAACGTGTTGAATCAATTTTGCAATGTGAATTGAAAATTTGGTTTAAAAAATTTCAATTTCACACTCTGGGTTTAAGTAGGAGTGTCAGTTATTTTTGATATGGAACTGCCATAAAGGAAAATCAGCGAAAATATCTATTAAGTCCAGTTTTTCCAATGTACATATATGAGTTATTGTGGAAAATCTAGAAAATCGTCTAGTTATTTTCAAATATTTCGTAACAGAATTTATATTGTTTTTACGCTTTTTGAAATTTTCTTATACCTTCATTATTCTTAGAAAAAATAGGGTAGCCTTACCCAAATAAAAGTATTCAGTTTAGTTAGGAAGAAATCCGATTGATGGTGTGACTATATAGAGTTGCTATTTACATTACGAATGTGAATATCACAAAAATTAATTAAAAATTGCTCAAAGCATCATAAGAAATATCAGAAATATTGGTTGAATTTAAAAACCGATTTAACTATTGATTGTTCTATCAAGTATAATGGAGCGGTAATAGTTAAATACTGTCTCGTTTTATACAAGTGCACCTGGAAGATTTTATTTATAAGAAAATAAGAATACAGATTTAAATTTTACGTACAGAACTAAATTTAATGTCCATATTCAGTGATTACACTTTATTATTGCTGCAAGAACCCAATGATGCTTATAGTTCATCGAACGCAAAAAATTATTACATAAATAGGATACTTCATTAATTTGTAGTATAAACTTTCCTGTAAAATAAGCTTTTAAATTAAGAGCAATATGTTTAAAAAATTATGTAATTTTTATCCCTTTTTTTAATAAAAACTCACATAATTTCGTTACCCTTTAGAAAAGTCTAAAGTTAAGTTACTGAATTCCTAATAATTCAACCTGTAAAAATATATACACAGAAAGATTAACTAAACGGCAGTTTACTTGATATAATCTTGATCATCTCGACAGTTTTTTATTTGACTTGTGACCGGAATGTGCATTTGAATACAGTTTAACTCAACTATATAACATTTTATACGACTTGGAACTATCAAAAGTCTATTGACAATGACGTGGTGTTGTTTTTTATCTGATCTTGTAATCCATAAATCAATCGTTAATTGAACGAAAAATCTAGATTGAATACAGGTATACGTACAATAGAATATTAATAATCCTCCTACTGTTTGATGTATATTTTATATACTTGTACATATGTAAGTCTTGGACGTGAACCTCTATAATTTGAAACGTTGAAAGGGTAAAAAACTAATCTCAAACTTACCCTGTAATTATAGGTTGATTATTAAATTTTAATTTCTAGTATATAATCCTTGTACAATTCAAGTAAATCTTCAGATACAAGAAGTTAGAAGATGAATGAATATAGAAACGTGATAGTAATTAATCTGTTAGCGGTGTAAATCCTTTGAAGAAACTAAATAAAATCAAAATTATTACTTTTATGATTATTTTGTGTATATTTGGATTTTTAATAATTATAAATGGAACATTGCAGGAATTTAATTTACATGTGCTCACCAAACTAGTAGAAAGTGTTGTCATCTACTTAGCTGTGAAGAATAATTTATCATTTTATAGATATTAATTTATAAAATTTTCGAAATTTCAGTTTCTTTCCAAGTTGTTGGTTTTAATTTTCAATAAAGAAGATGGAAGGTTTTTAATAGAAAGCCTAGAGAATTTCTGGTCTTTTAAAGATGAAACTAATAAAATTTATGGAGAAGAGATTGGTTTTTGCAAAAGACTTGCCGAACTTTTCTTAAAATCTTGTATTATAATAATAATTGCATTTACGATAAGTCCAATATTTGTAGATGAATTACCACTGTCTTGCTACATTCCCCAATTTATACCCTATGCTGTGCTTTATTTTTATAATGTTGTTGTTTTAGTTTTATGTATTAGAATTCATTGTGGATTTCTTAGTTTTACATTCTCAACATCAATCATGTTAACAGTACAATTTAAAATTCTTAACGATAAATTAAGTGTACTGGAATATGACGCTAATTGTTATAAGAAAATCAAATTATACGTCAAACATCAAAATTTTCTATTCAAATATCTGAAAACATTTAATAATTTTTATCAAGTCATTATACTACACGACTTATCCATTTTTGTGGGGTGTACACTTTCTGAAATTGTACAACTTTTAAAAGAGTAGGTAACTAGAGTTTTATTAACACTACATAATATATGAACAATAAAAGCTCTTATTACCATAGTAGTACCTGCATTAAGCTGTGTATTTTTGATATGTTGGCCTCCATCACAACTTTCACAAGAGGTAAATATTTGTAATTGTTGTTCTATTCAAGCAAACACTCATAATAAAAAAATTTAGACATCAAGAACAGTCGATGCGATTTACAATTCAAAATGGTACGATTGTCCAGATTTATTGATAAGAAAACAATTAATAATAATGATGGAAATGGCACAGAAAGAAACACCAATTACAGCAGGAAAACTTATTCCAATTACTATGGCAACAAACACACGGGTAGCTTTATTAATTTATCAAATTTGAACTGAGTTTAAATTTATAGAAATATGTTTGTAGATCTTTAAAACTATATACAGTTTCACAACATTTATTATTAACGTATTGGATTAATTATTGAATTTTCGATTGTGAATTGGTGATTAATTTTAAGAAAATTTATTGATAAATTGCACGCTTGTTTTAATAAATAAATCACGTAATCAACTAATCAAATATTGTCTTATTAAACTATAATATAATTATTTATACAGGGTGAGTTTAAAGTAATGCATATTGACAATAACTTTTTTATTTATGAAAATTTTGAAAAACGCCGAGACAGGTAACTTTTTATTTTTTAATTAAGTATGCGGGACGGAGGCAAAACGGCTCTACCAGTTACCATTGCGAAGAACTGCCATCATCAACAATTTTTTCAAATGGCAACCCCTATTTTTTATTGCATTTTCGGATAGGGCAAAATTTTCCGCGTTGAGAAATGTGAAAATCGTAGGGGGTTCCATAAGAAAATTTTCGAGAAAAAAATTCTTAAAATTTGCAAGATTTTCTGTCATCATTATATCTTTGCATCAGCATAGATTAGGAAAAACACAACACCTTCGAATAAGCATTGCAATCATTGGATTAAGTAGGCGTATGTAGAGCTTTGACAAAACTATTGACAAATATGGCGGATTAAATTGTCAAAAATTAAATTGCAAATTTAAATGAAAATGGAAGTTTTAGCTACATGTAAACTGTTAGATAGATCGCATACACTTCAACCTTGCTTCCCATTTTCTCCCTAGGAGTAACCACCCTTAAGATTTTTAGCTTTATTTTTGACAACTACATTCGCCATATTTAAAAATAATTTTGACAAATATTCAAAATACGCCTACTTAATCCAGTAATAAGCCAATGCTTGCAATGCTTATTCAAAGATGTTGTGTTTTCGAATATTATGCTGATGCATGGGTATTATGATGACAGAAAATCTTGCAAATTTTAAGAATTTTTTTCTCAAAAATTTACCTATGTAACCCCACATTATTTTTACACATCTGAACGTAGAAAAAAATTCTCTAGCTAAATATGCAATAAAAAATAGGGGTTGCCATTTGAGAAAATGGTTGATGATGGCACTTCTTCGCAATGGTAACTGGTAGAGCCGTTTTGGCTCCGTCCCGCATACTTAATATAAAAATAAAAAGTTACCTGTCTCGGCGTTTTTCAAAATTCTCATAAATAAAAAAGTTATTGTCATTATGCGTTACTTTAAACTCACCCTGTATATGTATATTGTGGACTTACAGTACACAATATCCAAGCATATGATCTTTTTTAGAACGAGCGTTCTTGAGTCAGATTGATACAAAATTGTCGAGATTATCAAGATTATTTCAGGTAAACTACCGCTTAGTTAATCATTCTGTATACAGGGTGAGTTTAAAGTAACTGATAATTTTATTCTTGCTTCACTTCTTATTTTTTAATACTTTTAAATTAATTGAGTGGAACTGAGCCTAAATGGCTCTATCAGATACCATTGCGAAGGAATTACGTCATTGTAATTTTTTTTAAATGGCACCCCCTATTTTTTATTGCATTTTTTGGTAGAGAATGTTTTTCTACGTTCAGATATGTAAAAATAGTATACTGTTACACTAGAAAATTTTTGAGAAAAAAATTCCTAAAGTTTGCAAAATTTTCTGTCATCACTTACTCTAGAAGTAAGTGATTGTAGCTTGCAATGCTTATTCAAATGTGTTGTGGTTTTCGTATATTATGCTGACGCATGAACATTATGATGACAGAAAATCTTGCAAACATTCAGATTTTTTGCTCAAAAATTTCCTAATGTAACCCTCTACGATTTTTAGATGTCTAAACGCAGAAAACTATGTTCTACCTGGAGATGTAATAAAATAGGAATTGACATTTAAGTAGGCGTTCCGGCGTTTTTCGAAGTTCTCCAAAGTAATAGAGTTATGATGATTATACGTTACTTTAAACTCACCTTATATACAGAAAGAATAACTAAGCGGCAGTTTACCTGATAATCATCATAATAATGAAAAATATTTGAAAATCTGTCCGTAGGTAATTTTCTTAACCAAGCATGTTTGTGCTGCGACCGGTATTGTTGTTGTAATATACCACATCTAACCGGCTTATACCAGATATGCGGACTAAATAACAACAATAATACCTCTCGCAACACAAACATGCTTGGTTAAAAAAATTACTTACGGACAGATTTTCAAATATTTTTCATTATTTTGATATGGTCATGAAAGAAAATCGATTTTCCTATATTTTGATACGAATTATCGGTCAAATTAATTAATTTTAATAGCTGTAAATAACAGGTGAAAATGGGATTCCAAATTTCCCAATAAATCACGTAATTTTTAAAATTTTCCTAAAACCGAGCTATATCCCCTCCGCCCTTACAATATCTTTCTAAAAACAAGAGTAAAAAATTCTATCTTTAAAATTGTGCCCTATATCACGGATCAAAGTTCATTTAATTTTCTTCAAAATTGGGAAAACTAACAGACGTATCGGGAAAATTCTTGAATATTTGGAAAAATCTCCTCATTTTCCATCTAAATCACTCAATAGATATTTAAAATCAATCATATTGACCAATTTTTAGCCAATTATGAAGGGAAATGTACAAAAAACATGGTCCAACAGTTTTCTCTATCATTCCGAATTTTATCACATTTTCCTTCAATGAAAAGCTTCAGAACATGCACCTTGAAATGCTCTATCCAACGCACGTTTAAATTTCACAATATCTTAAAAAATAAGCGATATATCGTTGTTTGAAAATTGATAAATTTCGCACGCTGAATCGATGTGTGTCTGCGTTTGAAATAAAACTTGTATCCAACAAATTCAATCACAATTGTATGGGATAGTATCGAAATTTGGTGGATGCGCCGGGTGTCGAATCCTATTGTCTTTGTAATATTCCTTATATTGTCCACAATGAGATTACGTTCTACCTCATTAATTACCATTGTTATCTAGTTTAACAAAAACGAAGTAGTAATCACTGTTTTTGTTAATCAAGCAGTGATAAAGCGTTATCTTAACTATTAATTATTCAAATTTGAATCAATTCATTGACAGTCGTATTTAAAGTTTAAAGATTCATTTATTGTAGTATCTACAATCTTAATTTTTGTATTAGGAATTATTGCACGGACGCTACTATAAATTATTGCATTATTTAAATTTGCCACTTTTCCGGGAAATTTAATGAAGAAAAAAGAAAATTAAGTTTCCGTATTAATGGAAGAATATCTCTGCATCCATCATAAATTTATTAAAAAGTTAGATACTGACACAGCCTATCCTCTATTATGACCAAATTTTTTCTATAAATCAAATTCCAATTACATTTCCCTCGGTTTCCCTTTCAAAATAGTTGTTTGTTACAATGTCAAGGTGAACAGATTCTAATTTATTCTGGATAAATTCGCCAGTCATACCGTTTTTGTTGGATTTCTATTTGTTTGATATGTAGAAGAACTAGTTTTGTTTTTAGCTAGACAATCTCATAGAATTGTTATTACTTTAAGCAATCTATTTATACGTTTACCAATCCGCTAACTCTAACAAAATTCCTAATGGTTTATTTTAGGTATTCGAAGTATGGCAAACCGTTTTCATTGTCGATAACATATTAAAAAAACAAATTTCCATGTTGATAAAGGCTCTTTTTTTAATTCGAACAAAACTCCTAGTAGTTGGCCCTCGAAAACATTATAGCAAAAATAGAACGCCATAGATAGCTCATTTGGAAGTCCGTCAAAAAACGATTTTTTTTGGCAATGTCAAAATTTTTACCAGTCAGCTTTAGACGTAAAATAACTTGGAATAATTCCAGAATACCTATAAAATAATTTTTTTTGGGCCACTATATCCTGAAACAATTGAGAAACGTCTTTTTCAGACATTGAGTGTATAAAAATTGAAATGCGCTAGTTACAGGCCTCTTCAGCTGTTGTTCTATTTTTATCGTAATGGGTATGAGTGCTTGTGTTATCGTATTTATTTAATTAAGAATAAATGCTTGACATTGGATACTTAAAAACAAATAAATGTACGAGACTTTTATTTCAGTGAAAGGTAGGAAATCAGAGAAAATTGTAAGATCCAGATAACCTCATAGATTCGAAAAAGAGAATAATATAATGCAATAAGGATGATAATTAGAAATACCCTAATGCTGTTTATTTAATTAGAAAAATAAAAAGATTAACAGTCGTGTAATATCGATACGTCTTGTATTTCTTCTGTTTTTTATTTTTATTACAAAAAACTAAAACCACTGATAGACAAAGAAAATTAAACGAACGTCTATAGACGTTCAACATTAATAAATTCTATTTAATGTGTTTTATTTATATTCAAAATGTTAGTGTTAGTGTCTGAAATTTGAGACGTTTGAAATGTAGAAAACCATTATTTAGCCTGTCCTGTAATTAAACCATGTTAATTAATTTTTAATTTGTAGTATATATTCGTTGTACAATTGAAGTAAATCCCCTTAAACATAATTTTTCAAAAAAATCCAAAAAAAGGTATCTTCTACTTTTCCATTCTCTTTCAACTGACGTTAGTTTCGTCAAAATCCATTGTATGGTTTTCGTTTTATAGCAATTTTGTCACTTTCAACCCCTATAACTCTTACCCCAATTGATATTTTACTGTGCGACAAAAACTGCTCTTCATCATTTTTCATCCTGAAAATAATGCCGTTTGTCCCATTCGATTATTCTAACTGCAAGTATGTGAAACTAGAAAAATACCCCCTCAGACCCCAAACTTTGAGCGGTGATTTCACCCCCTAGATGTGCTTGTCAGCCGATAAAAAAAAACATGCATCTCTTAGATTTCAACAGAGAACAACATATCCAAAAATCGTTAAAATTGGAGGGGGACACCTGGGAAGGTTCCCTTGTTAGAAAGAACGTTCCAATAATTATTTGAAAAAACATGTTATTTTTGACAATCTTGAGATTTAACAGTTGAAACTCCGAAATTGATAACAAATAGTAATTTTCAATATAAATGACCGCACAAAATCTTGTTTTGGAGCTGCCATAAAGTAAATGTCACCGAAAATATCCAATAAAGTCCAGTTTCTGAAATGCAGATATGTGAGTTTTTAATGGAAAATTTAGAGAAACGTCTCGTTATTTTTAAAATTTTAAGCTTTTTGAAAAACAATTTATCGAGGTATCCAAAAATAATAAAATATATACAGGTTGTTCCATTTAAGAAATTGAAATTGATGGCTACTTCCGGTGAAACAGGAAGCAGCATTTATTTGGAATCTATCCCAAAATATAGATGATAATAAACTGTACAACTTTATCCCAAGAATTTTTGTCATATCTTTTGAAACATATTCAGTGTTTACACTCTATTGGCACTCCAGTAACGCAACACAGCTGAAACGAAAAAAATTGTTACATAAAATGCTTCATTTGTAATTCAAAACGTTACAATTTCATCAAGTTAATTGTCAATTGTATCTGTATATACGTTGCTCCTTTCAAATTGTTGTAAGTTCTTCTCAATTCTGCTTTAAAAGTTGTATGTGTCTTTTACCTGATTTGTAACGGGAATTCGGATTTGATTACAATTTGCCTCAACTATGTCACATTTCTTACTACATGTAACTATCAAAAGTTTATTGGTGTCGTTTCTAATTTGGTCTTGTAATCTATAAATCAATCGTTAATTGAACGACAAATCTAGATTAAATACAGGTATACGTACAATAGAATATTAATAATCGTCTTACTATTTGATGTATTTTTTAAACATTAAACTTTTGGGCGTGAACAAGTTGAAAGGGTAAAAAAGACTAATATCAAACTTACTCTTTAATTATTCGATGAGTATTAATTTTTAATTCGACGTATATAACAATTGTACAAGTCGTGTAAATTTCCAGATATCATCGAAACACCAAGATGAGTGAATATAAAGAAGTAATAGGAATTAGTTTATTAGCGTTTGAATTTATTGGCTTAAATCCAATCAAGAAATTAAACATATTCAAAATCGCTACTCTATTGATTATTTTTGCTATATTTGATTATTTAATAATTCTAAAATTTACATTGAGCAAATTTAATCTAAGCTTGTTCACTGAACTGATGGAGAGCATCACAATTTGTAACACGGTAAGAGAAAATCTATTTTATAATTGCCAAATAATCAAATTATAAAAATTCTAGGGTATTTTTAAGATGATGGCTCTAATTTTCAATAAAAAAGAAGCTAAATTTTTGATAGAAAATCTAAAAAATTATTGGTCGTATCAACATGAAACTATTCGAATCTATGAAGAAGAAATAAAATTTTATAAAATGATAACTAAAACGTTCTTTAAGTTGGGTTATGCAACTGCATTTGCATTTATTCTACATCCATTATTTATAAATGATACAGTGCCACTAACTTGTTATATTCCACAATCTATCCCTAATGTGTTATTTTATCTATTTGACACCTTTGTTGTAATTTTATGCACAATGATTCAATGTTCATTTAATGCATTTACATTTTCAATCATAAAAATGCTGACATTACAATTTCAAATGCTTAACGATAAATTAATGGTAATGGAATACAATTCAGATTGTTATAAACAAATTAAATTATACGTTCAACAACAAAATTTCTTATTTAAATATTTAGAAACATTGAACAAATTTAATCAAATTAATCTTCTAGCCGACTTATTTCTTTTGATGGGTTGTATGCTTTCCGAATTTCTACGACTATTGAAAGAGTAAATAATTTTTTATAAAAACTTGTAATAAAACAATAACATCTTCTTGTGTTTTAGGCCAATTGGTACTGGTACAATCAAAACAATTCTAGTTCTAACAAGCCTTCTATTTGCGATTTTAATAATGCATTGTTGGCCGGCAGCACAACTCTCATACGAGGTAAATATTTTTAAATGTTATTCAAAATCCAAATTATAATAGAGAATTAGACTTCTAGAACAGTGGGCGCTATATACGATACAAAATGGTACGATTGTCCAGATTTATCGATACGCAAACAATTAATAATAATGATGGAAATGGCACAGAAAGAAAGTGTAATTACAGCAGGAAAAATATATCCTATCACAATGGAAACTGGTACACAGGTATTTGTGATTATTTTGTACGGCTTATCATCTACAAAAATAAACATTTTTAGATCTTCAAAACAGTATATGGCTTTGCCACTTTCATTACCAATATGCTAAAATGATTACATTTTCAATATCATAGACTAAAATTAGATGTATTTAAACGATTTTAATTGGAAACTATTGCACGATTTTGATTAATAAATGTGTAACAACATCAATATCAATTGTTGAATTATTTCGTCTAAATTTCAGATTTTAAACTTTCGAACAAGCGACCCAAATAATTTTCAAGAACTAAGCGTACGACACACATGGCTCTAGTACTCTAGTTAAAAGAGGCCAAGCAAATCTTTGCCTAAACAACCCAAGGGGTTGAGACAAAGCGATTAAGTCCTCACCTAGATGGGAAAAAGGTTTAAAAATACCTTTGGAAATCTCATTTTAAAGCACTATAAAATAAAAATACAAAAAGAATTAGTGAGATTTTTAGACAATTTATTGTCCTGCTGCCCAATAAAAATTAACCGCGACCAAATTATGAGTCGAGTTCCATTGCTTGAGAATCGCTGCTCTAAAGTATTAAGAGAAGCACATTTAACAACTTTCGTTAAACAGTGTTTTGTATGTTTCGCATCTAACATTGCTGAACTAAAATAATTGGTTTTTATAATGGATCAACTGACAAATACAATCAACCGAATCTTGAAGAACTTTTCTAAAACAAACATGATCGAAGATACATTAAATTTCAACAAATACATACAATGTTGTTATTTTTGTTTTATGTTCTATAGTTCAATGTGGATTTATTAATTTTACATTTTCAACGGTAAAGATGTTAGCATTACAATTTAGAATTCTTAATGATAAATTAAGTGTAGGTATTGGAATATGACTCTAATTTCTATAAGAAAATCAAATTTTACGTTGAACATCAGAATTTTCTATTCAAATATTTGAAAAAATTTATTGTATTATTTATATTTATAAATTGCACGTTTATTTTTATGAATAAATTACGTAAGCAACTCAACAAATTTTGTCTCATTAAACTCTAACATAAAATTTGCTCTACACTCTGAATTTAAGTAGGAGAGTCACTTATATTTAATTTTTCGCTCGTTTTTTACAGTATAAAAAGACATTGTATTCAGTTGAGTGCGAATCTACAGAAATTTGTTTGCAGATCTTTAAAACTGTATACAGTTTCATCACATTCATTATTAACGTGTTGGATTAATTATTCAATTATGCATTGTGAATTGAAAATTTGGTTTAAAAAATTTCAATTTCACGCTTGTTTTAATAAATAAATCATGTAATCAACTAATCAAATATTGTTTTATTAAACTGTAACATAATTTTTCATAAATACTGTGGACTTAAATACTTAATTTTTTAATTTTTGTTCGTTATTCACGATATCCAAGCATATGATTTTTATTTAGCAAAAACGTTCCAATAATTATTTGCAAAAATTACTCATCTTTGAAAATCCTGAGAAATTGAACCACCGAAATTGATAGTATACAGTGATTTTAAGGATAAATGCCGCATAATGTTTTGTTTTGGAGCTGCCATAAAGGAATGACAACGAAAATATTTAATAAAGTACAGTTTTTGGAATGTAAAATTTAAGAAAACCTCTCGTTATTTTAAAGTATATATCAACTATGCGGCAATTTACCTGATATAATCATAATAATCTCGACATTTTTTAATCTAACTTGTAACGTGAATTTGATACAATTTTAATCAACTATATCACATTTCTTATGACTTGGATCCATTAGAGTCCTGAGACAATGACGTGGTGTTGTTTTTAATTTGGTCTTGTAATTTATAAATCAATCGTTAATTGAACGACAAGATTAAATTGAATATCGGTATACGTACAATAGAATATTAATAATCGTCCTACTGTTTGATGTAGGTATATTTTATGTATGTAAGTCCTGGCCATGAACATCTATAATTTAAAACGTTGAAAGGATACAGAATTAATATAAAAACGTATTCGAAATTGTGTCGAATAATCAACCGTTAAAACCAACCGCATTCTACTTGATTGTATTTAAATGATACTTTCTCAATATTTCAAACGTAAATAATAAAATACAAAACAATTTTAGCTGGATTATCTAAAACTTCAAGATTAAAGTTTTTATATAAAGATTTTGGTCTAACATAAATAAGAGTTTTAAGCTGCTTGGAGTAAAAGTTGTATCCAACGAATTCAACCATAATTGTATGGGATAGTATCGAAATTTGGTGGATGCGCCGGGTGTCGAATCCTATATATTGTCGTTGTAATATTCCTTATATTGTCCACAATGAGATTACGTTCTACCTCATTAATTACCATTGTTATCTAGTTTAACATGGACGAAATAGTAACCACTGTTCTTATTACTATTCATTATTCAAATTTGAATATTTGTTCGTTTTTCACAATATCCAAGCATATGATTTTTTTTAAAAAAAGTGCGTTCCAATAATTATTTGAAAAAATATCCCATTTTTGAAAATCCTAAGAAATCACAATTGAAAATCCGAAATTTATAGCAAACAGTAATTTTTAGGATAAATGACCGCACAATATCTTGTTTTGTTAAGGAAATGTCGATGAAAATATCTAATATAGTCCACTTTCTGGAATGTACATATGTATGTATGTGAGTTATTGAGGAAAATTTAGAAGAACGTCTCTATATTTTTCAGTATTGAGAACAATGATTTCGTAACAGAATTTGGATAGTATTTACGCCTTATAAGATTTTCTTAATTATCATATCAAATTGGGTAACTTTACCCAAATAAAAATCCAAATAGAAGTATTCAGTTTAGTTAGCAAGATATCCGACTGAAAGGAAGAAAAATATATCACCAAAGATAATGAAAAAATTCTACAAACATTATAAAAAATATTCACCAATATTGGTTGAATTTAGAAACTGATTAAAGATGATTATGTCAAGTATGGAAATATTAAATGAAATAATGGAAGGATAATAAGTAGATCAATGCTATCTAGTTTTATACGAGTGATCCTGGAAAATTTTATTTGTAAGAAAATAAACGTATAGATTTAAATTTTATGTATAGAAATAAATTTAAAGTCCACATTAAATGATCACACTTTATGATTGTTGAAAGAGCCCAATAATGCTTGTGGTTTATTGATCGACAAAAAAAATTGTTGCATAGAATGCTTCAATTTTGTAGTTCAAAATTTTACAAATTTTATATTTATTTACACGTTACTCATTTTAAATTATTGTGGTTTTTTCTCAATTTGTTGACTAAACGTTCATTTAAATATAACAAAAAAAATGCTTAATCGCAAATAAAATATAGCAAAATATCTCTATCTGCATATTCTAAATTGAACTGTTTTATGAAGCTCCTGTAAAATAATCTTTTGAAATCAGAAAAATAATTTTACCTCCTTTCTTTAATAACAACTCACATAATTCCTTTACTCACTAGATAAGTCTGAAATTAAGTTATTAATTTTGTAATAATTCAATCTTTAAAAATACATACAGGGTGAGTTCAAGGTAACGCATGATCGTCAAAACTTTTTTATTTTTGAGAATTTCGAAAAACGCCAAAACACTTAACTTTTTCTCTTTAAATGAATTAAATGGGACTAAGCCAAACTGGCTCTACTAATTACCATTGCGACAGAATTATGCCATAATCATTATTTTTAAATGGCACCACCTATTTTTTATTGTATTTTTAGGTAGAGAATTTTTTCTCCGTTCAGACATGTAGAAATAGTAGGGGATTACATCCGAAAATTTTTGAGAAAAGGATTCCTAAAATTTTCAAAAAAATGATAATAGCGTAATTCCTTCGCAATTGTAATTGGTGGGCCATTTTAGCTCAGTCACACTTAATTCGTTTAAAAATAAAAAGTTAGGCGTCTCGACGTTTTTCGAAATTCTCCAAAATAAGAAAGTTATGACGATTAATAAATATTAACTAAGCGTCAGTTTACCTGATATAATCTTGATAATCTCGACAATTTTTTATCAGACTTCTAACACTTTTTCGGATGTGAATACAATTTGCGTAAACTGTATCATATTGCTTACCACTTGGAACTATCGGAATTCTATTGACAATGAGGTAGTGTCGTTTTTAATTTGTCTTGTAATCTATAATCTTGTAATCTAGATTGAATACAGGTATACGTACAATAGAATATTAATAATCGTTCTACTACTTGACGTATTTTTTAAGTACTAAAGTTTTGGGCGTGAACAAGTTGAAATGGTGAAAAACTAATATCAAACTTACCCTGTAATTATTCGTTGATTATTAATTTTTAATGCGGAGTATATAACAATGGTACAATTTGAATAAATCGTCAAATATACCTACAAGAAGTAAGAAGATGAATGAATATAAAGAAGTGATAGCAATTAATCTATTAGCGTTCGAATTTATGGGCGTAAGTCCTTTGAAGAAACTAAATAAAATCAAAATCATTACTTTTATAATTATTTTGGGTATATTTGGATTTTTAATCATTTTAAATATAAATTTGCATGAATTTAATTTACGTGTGTTCACCAGTCTAGTGGAAAGTGTTGCCATCAATTTAACTGTAAAGAATAATTTATTATTTTATAGATGTTAATTTATAAAATTTTGGAAATTTCAGTTTCTTTCCAAGTTGTTGGTTTTAATTTTGAATAAAGAAGAAGGGAGATTTTTAATAGAGAGGCTGGAAGATTTCTGGTCCTTCAGGGATGAAACTACTAAAATTTACGAAGAAGAAATTGTATTTTACAAAAAACTTGCCGAAATCTTCTTAAAATCTTGCTTAATAACTACAATTGCTTTTATAATAAGTCCACTATTTATAGATGAATTACCACTGTTTTGCTACATTCCCCAATTTATACCGTATGCAGTGCTTTATTTTTATAATATCGTTATTATGACTTTATGTGCTTTAATTCAAAGTATATTTATTAGCTTTACATTCTCAATATCAAACATGTTAACAGTACAATATAAAATTCTTAATGATAAATTAAGTGTAATGGAATATGACTCTAATTGCTGTAAAAAAATCAAATTATATGTTGAACATCAGAATTTTCTATTCAAATATTTGAAAACATTTAATAATTTTTATCAAATCATTGTACTACACGACTTATCCATTTTTGTGGGGTGTGTACTTTCTGAAATTCTACAAGTTTTAAAAGAGTAGGTAATTAAAGTTTTATTAATGCTGCATAAGAATCGAACAAAATTTTTGTCTATTTTAGACCGTTTAGTCCTGTTTCAATCAAAGCTATTGTTTGTATAGTAGCACTTGTATTCCAAACTGTATTTTTGATTTGTTGGCCTCCATCACAACTTTCACAAGAGGTAAATATTTATAATTGTAATTTCTTTTAAACAAACACTCATAATAAACAAAAATTAGACATCTAGAACAGTCGATGCTATCTACAATTCAAAATGGTACGATTGTTCAGATTTATTAATACGCAAACAGTTAATAATAATGATGGAAATGGCAGAGAAAGAAACACAAATTACAGCAGGAAAACTTATTCCAATTACTATGGCAACAAACACACAGGTATTTTCATTAATTTCTCAAGATTCAATTGAGTCCGAATCTATAATAGTTTGTTTGCAGATCTTTAAAACTGTATACAGTTACACCACATTCATTACTAACGTGTTGGATTAATTATTTAACCATGCATTATGGTTTGGGAATTTCGTTTCAAAAAAATGTAACTGATGACTTGCACACTTACTTTTATGAATAAATCACGTAATCAACTCATCAAATTTTGTCTTAATAAACATGTGATTCTTTATTAGAAAGAGCGTTTCAATAATAATTCGAAAAAGTAAGCCATTTTTGAAAATCCTAAAGAAATTACAAATGAACATGTAAAATTTATGGCAGATAGTAATTTTTACGGTAAATAACCGGTAAATATCTGGTTTTTGAGCTGCCATAAAGGAATGTCAGCGAAAATATCTAATAAAATCCAGTTTTCGAAATGTACATACATGTGAATTATTGTGGAAAATTTACAAAAACATCTTGTTATTTTGAAGTATTATGAATTATGAACAATTAATAGCTAATTAAGAAACATTCAGTTTCATCACCGAGATGCAACTAGGAAAAGTTTGGACTCTGTGTGGGATCTGAACCCACACTTTAAAGATTTGTACTCGTCTGCTCTACCGCCAAGTTAGAAGAGCTGCCACTAATCCTTGAGCAGTAGAGTACAAATCTAAAGGTTGTGGGTTCGGATCTCACACAGAATCTTAATTTGTCCTAGTTGTATCGCGGTAATAAAAGTGATTGCCTCTTAGTTAGTTATTTACTAATCATTAATATAATCACATCGCAGTTTACATATATTTTCTTGGAATTTGTATAGTTTGTACGCCTTTTAAGATTTCCTTATACTTTCATTATTCTCAGAATAAATTGGGTAGCCTTCCAAATAAATGCATTCATTTTAGTTAACTAAGCTAATCATAGATTCGCTACTTACATTACGAAGTTGAATATCACAAAAGTTAATCAAAATTGCTACAAAATTTTTAAAAATATAACAAATATTGGTTAAATTTAGAAGCTGATTATTGATTACTCTATCAAGTAATAATAAGTACGGAAATATTAAATTACTTAATGGGATGGTAATAGATCAAGGCTATCTAGATTTATTCGAGTACACCTGTAAAGTTTTATTAATTAAAAGTGTACATTCAACTTTTATTTCTTGAAATATATTCAGTGTTTACACTTTATTGACACTCCAATAACCCAACACTGCTTATGATTTATTGAACGAAAAAATTTGTTGCATAAAAGACCTCATTTGTAATTCAAAATTTTACAATTCGATCAAGTTATAATTACCAAACAATCGTCAAACAATACTGTAAAGTTTATGTTTGTATATACGTTGCTCGTTTCAAAATGTTGTAAGTTCGTCTCAATTCGTTGATTAATCATCCATTCATTTGAGAGTATCCTAAAAAATGCTCAAAAATTATGTGAGCCTTTTATCTGATTTGTGACCGAAATACGGATTTAAATGCAATTTACCTTAACTGTGTCACTTTTCTTACTACTTGGAACTATCAGAATTGTATTGACAATGATGTAGTGTCGTCTCTAATTTGGTCATGTAATTTATAAATCAATTTAAATTGAATATCGGTATAAGTACAATAGAACATTAATAATCGTCCTACTTTTTGATGTATACATATTTTATGTATGTAAGTCTTGGATGTGAACATCTATAATTTGAAACGTTGAAAGGATAAAGAAACTAATATCAAACTTACCCTGTAAATATTCGATGATTATTAATTATTATTAATTCGAAGTATATAACGATTGTTCAAGTCGTGTAAATTTCCAGACATCAACGAAACGCCAAGATGAGTGAATATAAAGAAGTAATAGCAACTAGTTTATGTAAGAGAGCGGTAAATTCTGGTGGATGCGCCGGGAGACAATGTTTAGATCTGCCTTCTGTTGATTCAATATAGGCGGATCTAATAACTACTAAAGTATCAGAAATATAGATTTAGAGACAAAACTGATTCTTGATTATACTATTAAAGGACAATACAAATGACTCTCTACATCCATTAAATTATAGTCATCATGAAATAATTACCAATACGTGTTGTTTTTAAACTCTACAAAACACTTCAAATTCATACAAGTTACAGAAAATTTATTTTTCATATTTAACGAAAATTCTATATTCATATTTAATGTTTGTTCGCTGTTACTCTTTCTGATATTTTTTTAGTTCGTTGAACAGAAAAGCTACTAAATATCTATTAATTTGCATTTGAGATTTTAACAGAGTCAAATAATTAGCCTGCAAATGCCGGTTAAATAATACAAAAGTCAGAAAGATGAAAAGTTACAGCATCTACTGTAAGAATTTACTACGAATAGTCTTCTCTAAAATGTTTCTGGAGAACATTTCTCCCGAAAAAATAAGAAATACCGCCTTAATATATTTTCCTGAAATCCATCATAAATACTGGACTGTTGAAACAGACAATTAACACAAAATACACGTAATAACACATGTACAGGCCGATTCAAACTCGTACTCGCAAGTCTTAATTTCTGTCCTTGTGATACGAATCCATAGATAACTATTGTAGGCCTGTGTTATTCTATCAAGTGATAATTAATTATGTACGGAAATATAGAATAAAATAATGAAACGGTAAGAGATCAATGCTATCCATTTTTATTCGAATGCGCCTGTAAAATTTTAATTATAAGAAAATAATAGTGTGGATTCAACTTATAATAATACAATAAATGTTCTGCGGTTTTATGAGCTTTTTGTGATTTTGTACTTTTGTGCTTACGGCTTATTTAACAAAAAAAAAAAATAATTAATAACCCATATATGAGAATGGATATTTCGTTTGCAAAAATAAAAAAAAATTGTTGCATAACTTGCTTCATTTGTAATTCAAAATTTGACAAACCTGATCAAAGAAAACAATTAATAATAATGATGGAAATGGCACAGAAAGAAACACAAATTACAGCAGGAAAACTTATTCCAATCAATATGGCAACAAGCACACGGGTACTTTTATTAATTTATCAAAATTCAATTGAGTCTGAATCTATAATAATTTGTTTGTAGATCTTTAAAACTGTATATAGTTTCACCACATTCATTACTAACGTAATGAAATAATTATTCAAGCTCACATTGTGAATTGGAAATTTGCTTTAAGAAATTCAATTGTTATCTTGCACACTTGCTTTTATAAATAAATCACGTAATCAATTCGTCAAATTTTGTCTTATTTGGTAAAGTCTAACATAATTTTTTTATACACTCTGGGGATATTTAGGTAGGAAATTCGTAGAAGTGGAATTTAGGAGATAGTTTTGAATTTTGGTGGATGCGCCGGGCACTATCTTTATTTCTGCTTACTTTTGACTCAATATGGGCGAATCTAACAACTATTATAGCTTTTTTTCTAGATATTTCACACGATTACAATGAAGATACAAACATGAATGTTAAACGCGTAGATCCTAAGAATTTATTTAAGTTGCAATATACTTAACACATAGTGTGCTGTCATTTAATAAAATAAATATAAATAATAAAAATTAGAAAGGTAAACGTTAAAAATTGACTGGGGATAACGATGTCAGTGCTTCTGTTTGTTTTTTTCTAATAAATAATGAATAAATCCGACTACAACACCATTAACAGTTGTTGAATTATTTAGTGTAAACTAAAGACTTTAAAGTATTACCAAAAATGCATTTTCTGTATTTTATACTTAACATTGCTGAATTGAAATCTGTTTCGTTCTTCAAACATCAATCTTTAAATTGCTCACAAATCTTCTAGAAATATAATATTACGAAAACATGATAGCGAATACTGCATTGGAAAGTTCAGTCCAACATTTTAAATTTGAGAAGTTTCAATGTTAGGCATCAAATCGTACTGTAAAATGTTTCCTTTAATACAATTAATATGTATTTATGTAAACAAATATATTTGGAACATCTTTCTTTACATTACAAAATTATTTATACAGAGAATTTGTAGGTGTAAAATTTAAGACAGCGGTGAATTTTGGTGGATGCGCCGGGAGAAAATTTCTAGATCTGTATTTTTTTTACTCATTATAGGTGCAATGTTTTTTTTTCTAATAAAATAGATTTATTATATATTGAACAACATTTTCATCCTTCGTATTAAAAACAACCAAATCTTCCTTTGTCTCGAGTGATAAGAACAATCTTCATATATTTATTACTTTATTTTAAGACACAAACACCGATGTTTCACAATCATTTGTTGCTTCTTCAAGGTTTATTTCTGATTAAACAATTAAAGACCAACAATATACGATATCAATATCAAAATATCCGATAGAACAAAACAATATAATTAAATTAGAATATGTAGCTTTAAGAAATCTAACATGATGAATAAAAATTTTCTTACAAAACTGTCATTAAACTAATTTTTTATCAAGCAATGAACAGGTAAAAAAAAGCTTTTTGTTGCTTATTAGAAACCGCTATCAGAATTACCTTACATAGGTATTGTAGGATAAGTAATATAAATAATAATAATAATAATAATAATATAATAAATTTTCCAAAATGGAATAATATCTCCAATACGTGTTTTCCAACAAAGTATCAAGTTTTTGAGATTTTGACAAAAACTCTTTACAAGAACTGAATTTTTTTCTGAAGGGATCGAAAATTGCTGGCCAGCGCTCTTAGATCTTAAAATTTCGAATAAAATTTACTTACAAATTAAACTTTAACTAATACAATATAATCAGTAAATATACAAATTTGTTGCAAATCTCATTCAATACAGTAATTAACATGGACAAAAATTCCAATTCAAAATTGTTGGAGATTAAAACCTTCCCACAGTCTAATCGTTACAGATTCTGTACCTATTTCTCTTCTCTATTCGTTGATTAATTGTTTATCCATTTGAGTGTAGCCTAAAATATGCTTAATCACAAGTACAAGATTGCATAATTATACTATCTGCAGATTCTCAATCCACTTATTTCGTTAAGACCCTTTTAAAGTAGGAAAATTATTGTGATTTTTATTCCTTTTTTTAATTACAACTCACATAATTCCTATACACACTAGGAAAGTTTAAAATTATTGATTTCTTAATAATTCAACCTGTTAAAGTACATATACAAAAAAAAACTAACTAAACTGCAATTTACCTGATATAGTCATAATAGTCTCGATAGATTTTTATACAATTTGTAATCAAAATTCGGTTGTGAATAAAATTTATCTCAACTATGTCACATTTCTTGGAACTATCAAATTTCGATTGACGATGACGTGTCGTTTTTAATAGAATATTAATAATCGTCCTACTGTTTGCCAAATAATTAACAAACAACAATGTGAATTTTTATATTTGTCAGGGTGTTTGGTCTAAATATGGTATATTTTTGGGGATTTGTAGAAGAGTCCCTAGGGAACATTTTAGCAAAATAAGAACATCGTAGCTCATTTCAAAGTTGGTCAAAAAAACGATCGTTTTGGACAATGTCACAATTTTAAAAAACGAACAAAACACGCAGAACGACTAAAAATGACTCAGAGACCTTCCCAACGTTGTTTTTTTTTTCGTTTTTCTCCATTGTATTCCAAAGAAAATACGAAATATTTCCACGAAATAGTTCCAGAATAAAATGAAGAAAAACGAAAAAAATCAATTTTGAGAGGATCTTGAAGTCATTCTAAGTCGTTTTGCGTGTTTAATTCGTTTTTGAAAATCGCTACATCGTCAGAAACGAGCGGTTTTTGACCAACTTCCAAGTGAACTACGAGGTTCTAATTTTGCTGAAATGTTCTTTAAGGACCCTCCTACAAATTCTCAAAATATTTTTCGAGTCGCTCGTCGACTAACAGGAGTTTCTTAGAACTCACCATACTTAGACCAAACACCTTGTATAAGCGATGTTAATTTCAGATCATTATGAACTCATCTCAATTCGCTGATTAATAGTTCATTCGTTTGAGTGTAGTTTAAAAATTGTGTAATCACAACTAAAAGATTGCATGATTGTTCTACCTGCGGATTATCAATCTAATTAATTTCTATTTTAACTCGTAAGTGGAATTTGAATTTGAATACAATTTGTATCAAATATGTCACATTTGTTACAATTTCTATTGACCATGATGTGGTGTCGTTTTTAATTTGGTCTTATCATCTATAAATCAATCAATCAAATTTAAATTAATTATCGGTATAAGTACAATAGAATATTAATAATCGTCCTACTATTTGATGTATACATATTTTATGTGTATGAGTCTTGGACGTGTACAACTATAATTTGAAACGTTGAAAGGATAAACTTACCCTGTAATTATTCGATGATTATTAATTTTTAATTCGACGTATATAACAATTGTACAATTAGAAAAGATCTTCAGATATAGTTAGAAGAAGTAAGGAAATGAACGAATATCGAGAGGTGATAGCAATTAATCTATTAGCTTTCGAATTTATGGGTGTAAATCCTTTGAAGAAACTAAATAAAATTAAAATAATTACTTTTATAATTATGTTGGTTATAATTGGATTTTTAATAATTATAAATATTACTTTACACGAATTTAATCTGTGCGTGTTTACCAGTCTAGTGGAAAGTGTTGGCATCTGTTTAGATGTGAACAATAATTTACTATTTTATTTATTTTAATTTGTTAAATTTTCGAAATTTCAGCTTCTTTCCAAAGTGTTGGTTTTAATTTTCAATAAAGAAGAAGGGAAATTTTTGGTAGAAAGCCTAGAGAATTACTGGTCCTTTAAGGATGAAACTAATAAACTTTACGAAAAAGAGATAGTGTTTTGCAAGAAACTTGCCCAAATTTTCTTGAAATTTGGTTTAATAACTATCATTGCACTTATAATAAGTCTATTATTTGTGCATGAATTACCACTGTTTTGTTACATTCCCTAATTTATACCGTATGATGTGCTTTATTTTTACAATATCGTTATTTTGGCTTTATGTGCTATAATTCAAAGTGGATTTAAGATGTTAACATTACAATTTAAGATTCTTAACGATAAATTAAGGGTATTGGAATATAACTCTGATTGTAACAAGAAAATCAAATTATACGTCGAGCATCAGAATTTTCTATTCAAATATTTGGAAACCTTTAATAATTTTTATCGAGTCACTATACTACATGACTTATCCATTTTTGTTGGGTGCATACTTTTTGTAATTATACAGTTTTTAAAGGAGTAACTCAAGCTTTATTATTACTAATTACATAGAAAACCAACAAAAAATTTTGTTTGTTTTAGACTGATTAGTCCTGTTTCGATCAAAGTTATTCTTACTATAGTAGTAAATCCAAAGAGTCGCTCTATCCGTTACAAAAGATAGTAGTTCAAAAGTTAATCAAAATTGCTACATATTTTATGAAAAATATCGAGAGTGTTGATTTAATTTAGAAACCGATTATTGATTATTCTATCAAGTGATAATAATTATGTACGGAAATATAGAATGAAGAAATTGAACGGTAAAAGATCAATGCTGTCTATTTTTATTCGAATGCATCTGTAAAACTTTAATTATAAAACAACAAAAGTGTAGATGAATATTATGTGGTTTCTAAGCTTTTGTTCTGATTTTCAATTTGAATGCTTATGGTTTATTGAACGAAAGAAAAAATTGTTGTTTCATTTGTAATTCAAAATTTTACAAACACGATCAAATTATTTACCATATAACCACTGTAAATTTTACATTTTTATAAACGTTGTTTATTTCAAATTATTTTAAACATTTTTCAATTTTAACCGTTTCAGTTTCATAAAAAATGCTTAAGGGGATTCGCGATTTTGGTTTTGATATGGTACAATTACATGGAGATTCCATAAGCGAACTCTTGGGCCGTGTAATTTGTAAACGATAAGAGGTATCGAGCTCCAAAATACCTCAATCGGATGTTCCAAATATCTGAGAATATCATGACTATTCAATTAAAAAACTAATGTTAAGCGGGACCGTACAGCTTCTTGTATAGTGAAAATAATTTAATAATATTTGCATGAATCAATAGAGAAAAGTCATTTCTGAAAATATTGCATTCAAAGTGGCATCTCAAAGAATTTAATACCACGTATTATCTACAATTTTAAAGATAAAAAATCGTACAGCAGCTTATTTTGAAAGCTTATTTGTGTGCGGATTGCATATATAGCCCTAAAAATCCAATTTTCAAGTATCCAAAAAGTGATTGAAAAAAACTGAAAAAGTTGGATTTTTTTTGAATTTTCTTTCAATAACTTTTTGTATTTTCAAAAATTGCCCTTTGCACATGAATAAGCTTTCAAATAAGCTGTTGTACGATTTTTTATCTTTAAAATTGTTCTACTGTTTGATGTATTTTTTATGTATATAAGTGTGAACATCTATAATTTGAAACGTTGAAAGAGCAAAAAACTAAAATCAAATTATTGGTTGATTATTAATTTTTAATTATAGTATATAATAACTGTACATGCCGAGTAAATCTTCAGATATGTCTACAAGACGTGAAAGGATGAATGAATATAAAGACGTGATAGCATCAAGTCTATTAGCTTTCCGAATTATGGGTGTAAATCCTTTGAAGAAGCTAAATAAAATCAAAATTATTAGTCTTTTAATTTTGTTGGCCATAAGTGGATTTTTAATAATTATAAATGTAACTGTGCATGAATTCAATTTACGTGTGTTTACCAGTCTAATGGAAAGTGTTGTTATCTGTTCAGCTGTAAAAATAATTTACTATTTTATAGATTTTAATGGATAAAATTTTCGAAATTGCAGATTCTTTCCAAGTTGGTGGTTTTAATTTTTAATAAAGAGAAAGGGAGATTTTTGATAGAAAACCTAGAGAATTTCTGGTCCTGCAAAGATGCAACTACTAGAATTTATGAAGAAACGATTAGGTTTTGTAAAAGGCTTCCTGATTTTCTCTTAAAATCTTGCTTCATAACTATAATTGCATTTATGATAAGTCCAATATTTGTAGATGAATTACCATTGTTTTGTTACATTCCCGTATTTATACCCTATGCTGTATTTTGTTTTTACAATATCATTATTTTGGTTTTAGGTCTTATAATTCATTGTGGATTTATTAGTTTTACTTTCTTAACATCAATCATGTTAACATTACAATTTAAAATTTTTAACGATAAATTAAGTGTATTGGAATATGATTCAGATTGTTACAAGAAAATCAAATTATACGTCCAACATCAGAATTTTCTATTCAAATATCTGAAAACATTTAATAATTTTTATCAAGTTATTGTACTACATGACATATCCATTTTTATGGGGTGTATGCTTGCAGAAATTGTACAATTTTTAAAAGAGTAACTGAAGTGTTGTTAATAATACACAGAAACTAAACATTAATTTTTTTGTATTTTAGACCGATTAGTACTGTTTCATTTAAAGTTATTGTTACTATAATAACAATTGTATTCGAAATTGTATTTTTGATTTGTTGGCCCGCATCACAACTTTCACATGAGGTACATATTTGTTGTCATTTTTCTTTTGAGTATAAACTTAAAATAAAATAAAAATTAGACATCAAGAACAGTCGATGCTATTTACAATTCAAAATGGTAGGTACGATTGTCCAAATTTATCAATACGAAACAATTAATAATAATGATGGAAAGGGCGCAGTTAGAAACAACAATTGCAACAGAAAAAGTTATTCCAATCACTATGGCAACAAGCACACAGGTACTTTAATTTGTTGATCAAATCTTAATTGATTTCTACTTTATAGAAATATATTTGTAGATCTTTAAAACTATATACAGTTTCACCACATTTATTACTAATATATTGGATTAATTATTCAATTTCGGAATGTGAATTTGAATTTATTTTAAAAATTTACGCTTACTTCACAGAATAAATCACATGATACGCTCATCTAATTTTTTGTTGAATGAACTTTAATACAACAATCTTTATATAGTTCTCGAGTGATTCATAAAATATTTGAAGGATTTGTAGTGAAGTATCTAGGCAACATGTTAGCAAAATTAGAACCCCGTAGCTCAATTCTAAATTGGTCAAAAAAACGATCGTTTTGGACATTGTCGCAATTTTCGAAAACGACTATGAATGACTCGGAATCTTTCCCAACATTGATTTTTTCCGTTTTTCTCCATTGTATACGAGAGAAAATACAAAATATTTCCACGTGAAAAACGAAAAAAATCAATTTTGGATGAATCCTAGAGTCATTCTAAGTCGATTTGAGTGTTTAGTTCGTTTTTGAAAATCGCTACATCATCAGAAACGAGCGTTTTTTGACCAACTTTCAAATGAGATACAAGCTTCTAATTGAACTAAAATGTTCTCTGGGGATCCTCCTACAAATCCTTGAAATATTTTTCGATTCGCTCGTCGACTAATAGAAGTTTCATAGAATCAACCATATTTAGATTGAATATAATATAGAAAAGTGTAAAAAATAGCATATATAACTCGGGACTAAAAAGCTTTCTTTTGTCCCTCGAGTGGTTTATTATTATATATTTATATTATTATATTATTATTTATTTTATAAATATCCACTCTCGGGGCAAAATGTTGCACTTTAGTCCCTTATTATATGTATAATACACTATTATATTTGTATACACGTTGCTGAGTTTGTTGACTAGTTGTTCATCCATTTGAGTGTAACATAAAAACTGCTTAAAGCTGACTTTTATCGGAACTGAATGCTACCAATTACATGTAATTTCCATAAGACAGTAGAACACATTTGTCTCGTAAACGGTAACAGATATTAACTCGCATAGAAAGGTGAGAGAAGTGGTGAAAGACTGGGTCGTCTTTTGGTGGAGGCGCCGCTTCTATGACAGTCAGCCTTAAGGCCTTAACCAGTCTTTCCCCACTTCTCCCACCTTTCTATGCGAGTTAATGTCTATCCGCGTTATTTCATTCATAGTTTTAGAAAAATAGATTACTTTGCATGCTGATTATAAAAAATCAGTAAAGAAAATTGAAAATCGAAGCGTTCATTTTTGTAGAGTGAACTTTGCTCGATATTTTTATAACCGCAATTATGAAAATTATCAACTTTTACACATCGATTTGTGTGTTTAACCAAACCACTCGTTTCAGCACGAAAAGTTACTTTCTCCTTATACAGAGAAAATTCTGTCAAATTTTCCAAAATCCACTCTTGTATTTTTTTATATAACTGTCTTTGGAATCGAAATCAACTATTTCCAGGCCGCTATCTGTTACTGTTTAAGACAAATGTGTGTTTAACTGTCTTATGGAAATTACATGTAATTGGTAGCATTGAGTTCGGATGAAAGTCACAAATAAAAGATTGCGTGATTGTTCTATCCGTTTAATGAAGCTCCTGTAAAATAATCTTTTAAAATAAAAGCAATATGTATAAGAAAAAATTGTAATTTTTTTTTTAATAACTCATAATTCTGGTAGGAAAGTCTAAAGGTAAATTATTGATTTCCTAATAATTAAACCTGTAAAAATATATACAGCAGTGGCATTTTCAATAGATACATTGTAGAAACATAGGTCCCACCAATATATACTACTTACATATTAGTTAGAAGGAGACAGAGAAAGCGTAGGTTGCCTATAAATTAAAAATTATGGCGGATATTACCACCCACCCTTAGTCCTTTGACCAAACAAAACAATTTCTTTTGTACAAAAGAACCTTCATTCTATTTTAAAAGATAACAATAACCAGATGTGTTTTGTAGATTTGATATCTCTGTCTGTTATTCATGAAACATGTGATTTGACAAAGAAGGGACTATCCTCAAGACATCTTATTACACAACAATCTTTATTCGATTAATTTGTAATTATAACATTAACTACCATGTTGTTCAAAATGTAGTTTGTTATCATCAAATCTTCAGGTAAATAACAAATGCTTCTGTTGTATGTTTCTGTTGTACCCTTATAAAATGCCACTGCTGTATACAGAAAGACTAAATAAACGGCAATTTACCTGTTATTACTATGACAATCTCAACAATTTTTTATCTAACTTGTAACTTATTTTCGGATTGGAATACAATTTGACAGAACTGTGTCACATTGCTTACTACCAGGGCCGTTCTTAGGGGTATTGCCGCCTGCGTGCAAAGGTCTCAACTGCTGCCCCTATATTTATTAGTATACAGGGTGTTTGGTCTATGTATGGTGACTTCTATTCTAAGAAACTCCTATTAGTCGACGAGCGATTCGAAAAATATTTTGAGGATTTGTAGTAGAGTCCCCAAGGAACATTTTAGCAAAATTAGAACCTCGTAGCTCATTTCAAAGTTGGTCAAAAATGATCGTTTTGGACAATGTCGCAATTTTAAAAAACGAACAAAACACGCAAAATGACTAAGAATGAATCGAAAAACCTTCCCAACGTTGATTTTTTTTCATTTTTCTCCACTGTATTTTAGAGAAAATACGAAATATTTCCACCTGTTCCAGAATAAAATGGCGAAAAACGAAAAACATCAATTTTGGGAGGATCCTAAAGTCATTCTAAGTCGTTTTGCGTGTTTAGTTCGTTTTCGAAAATCGCTACATATCGTTAGAAAAGACCGATTTTTGACCAACTTCCAAATGAGCTACGAGGCTTACGGACCCTCCTACAAATCCTTATAATATTTTTCGAATCGCTCGTCGACTAATAGGAGTTTCTTAGAATAGGAGTCACCATACATAGACCAAACACCCTGTATTATACTATACAGGGCGTACCGTAAGTCGCACCCTTGCTCCTTCGGGGCAGATAGTGGGTGAAATTCTAAGGTGAAAAGTCCTGTAGCATTTTTAATTAATTAAATCAAGTAGCCAATCAGGTGCTCTCTTACTTTGAACGGCTCTCGCGCCAGCCTGCTAACTAGTCCGCTTCCTACGTCCTTCCGTAAAGACTGTTTCCTTCTCTCTTTTTATCGCTATATCGAGCAGCTGATTTGGTTATATGATTTAATTAATAACTGATTATGTGTGCGTCAGATAAAAAAATGGTACAGGAATTTTCACCTTAGAATTTCATCCCTTATCTGCTCCTTAGCAGGAAATGCGCGACTTACGGAATATCCTGTATTACTAATCGGCCACCCTTTCGGGTGGCCGCCTGTGTGCGGGGCACGCACTGCTTACTACTTGGAACTATCAGAATTCTATTGACAATGAGATGGTGTCGTCTCTAATTTGGTCTTGTAATCTATAAATCAATCGTTAATTGAACGACAAGATTAAATTGAATATCGGTATACGTACAATAGAATATTAATAATCGTCTTACTATTTGATGTATTTTTTAAACATTAAACTTTTGGGCGTGAACAAGTTGAAAGGGTGAAAAACTAATATCAAACTTACCCTGTAATTATTCGATGGTTGTTAATATTTAATTCAAAGTATATAGCCATTGTACAAGTCGTGTAAATTTCCAGATATCATCGAAACACCAAGATGAGTGAATATAAAGAAGTTATAACAACTAGTTTATCAACGTTTGAATTTATTGGTTTAAATCCAATAAAGAAATTGAACATATTTAAAATCGCTGCTCTACTGATTATTTTTGCTATATTTGAATATTTAATAATTTTAAAATTTGCATTGAGCAAATTTAATCTAAGCTTGTTCACTGAATTGATGGAGAGTCTCACAATATGTAACACGGTAAGAGAAAATCTATTTTACAATTGCCAAATAATCAAATTATAAAAATTCTAGGGTACTTTCAAGATATTGACGTTAATTTTCAATAAAGAAGAAGCTAAATTTTTGATCGAAAATCTAAAAAATTATTGGTCATATGAACATGAAACTATTCGAATCTATAAAGAAGAAATTCAATTTTATAAAATGATTATCAATACGTTCTTTAAGTTAACTATCGCAACTGTATTTGTATTTGTTCTTTATCCATTATTTATACGTGGTACAATGCCAATAGTTTGTTACATTCCACAATCTATTCCTTATGTGTTATTTTATTTATTTGACACCTTTGTTTTTATTTTATGCGCAATAATTCAATGTTCATTTAATGCTTTTACATTTTCAATCATAAAAATGCTGATATTACAATTTCAAATGCTTAACGATAAATTAATGTTAATAGAATACAATTCGGATTGTTATAAACAAATTAAATTATACGTCCAACAACAAAATTTCTTATTTAAATATATAGAAACATTCAACAGTTTTAATCAAATTACTCTTCTAGCCGACTTATTTTTTTTAATAATTTGTGCACTTTCCGAATATTTACGACTATTAAAAGAGTAAATAATTCTTTATAAATACTTGAAATAAAACAATAACGTCTTCTTGTTTTAGGCCAATTAGTACTGGTACAATCAGAACATTTCTAGCTATAACACTCCTTTTATTTGTGCTTCTAATAATACATTGTTGGCCGGCAGCACAACTCTCATACGAGGTAAATATTTGTAAATTTTATTAAAAATTCCAAATTATAATGGAGAATTAGACATCTAGAACAGTGGGCGCTATATACGATACAAAATGGTACGATTGTCCAGATTTATTAATACGTAAAGAATTAATAATTATGATGGAAATGGCGCAGAAAGAAACTGTAATTACAGCAGGAAAAATATTTCCTATCACAATGGAAACTAGTACACAGGTATTTGTGATTATTCTGTAAAATTGTCGAGTTATTATATACAAAAAAAAAATTTAGATCTGCAAAACAATATATGGATTTGCCACTTGCATCACCAACGTGCTGAAATGATCATCATCTATTCAATTTCAAAAACTTAATGTGTATGTTATTAAACAATTTTGATTGTAAATTATTGCACAATTTTGATGAATAAATGCGTAACAACACAATTATCAATTGTTTATTTATTTCGTCTAAACTTTAAACTCTAAACTTTTGTACAAGCTACCCAAGATTTTGTTCAAACCACTTAAGGAGTTGAGACGAAGCGATAAAGTCTTCACCTACACAAGAAAAAGTTTTGAGAATATCTTTCGTAATGTAACTTTAAAGTTCATAAAACAAAAATTTAATATGAATAAATCATATTTATAGACAGTTGAATGTTTTACGACCCAATAAACATTTAGCGTTATCTAATTATTAAACAATTTACATTAAACAGTCTTTTGTATATCTTTCGCGCCTAACATTGCTCAAATGAGATCTGTTCTGTTTCTAAAATGTCAATATTGAAATTGCCCCCAAATCTACTTGAATGCCATTTATAAGCAAGTATGATAGTAGATAAATACTTTACAGGAAAAGTCAATCCAACATTTCAAAGTTTCAATATTAAGTATCAAAAAACATACTGTAACAATACGTAAACAATAAGTTTAACATAGTCATTACCGTACATTTTTAACTATATTTCAAGCACTTTTCTTCATAATACAAATTTATTTACGTAGAAAATTCGTAATTTGTAATTTGGAACAACGTATTGAATTTTGGTGGGTGCGCCGGGAGATAACTTATAGACATATGCCTTTTTTTGATTTATTGTTAATATAGACAGATTTAACAACTACCAAACCCTTTTTTTTTAAAAAAAAACATCCGCACTATTAGAGTTAAGATTAAAATATAAATATTGAACAGGTAAATCCTATAAATAAGTATTTATGTTGTAGTAAACTTAAATCTTAGTGTCTTGTAAACAAGATTTATTTCTTTGTGTCATTCGATACATAAATTAACAAGATTAATGTTGAGCTGAAGATTTAATAATTTGAATAGGTATTTCAAATTTTGATGGCACAATTTATTAAGTTGCATTTGCATTTGAGAGATTATTAACTAAATATCGAATTATATTCTAAATAATGTTCTTATTTTAATAACCCAACTAGTTCACTCTAAATAGGAAACAGAACTGTCTCTCCAAAGTCTTCCAGTAATCTCATATGTACTGTATTTAATTTAAAGGCTCATCTATTGATATCAACAAAAAAAAGCAGCTTTTTAAACATAATTTAAACGTCTGTATAATTGAATTAGGGCCACAACTGATTATTGATTATTCAAATAAACGACTACACAAATCACTCTCTAGGTCTATTAAATTAAACTAATCACTAAATGATATCCTATATATGTTCTTGTTAAAGTCCATTGACAAAATGTTGCAATTATACGTCTAAAATTAGATTATAAACACTTCTTTTACCAAATTTGAAGAGATTAGTTAGAATGCTTTGTGAATTTTTAGACGACTTTAGGGTTAAACTTTCTGTTTGTTTTATGAACCAATTTTCCAGTGTTGGGTTATTGGAGTCTCAATAGAGTGTTAACACTGAATATATTTCAAGAGATAAAAGTTGCATCTACACTTTTAATAGATTATAAATAAAACTTTACAGGTGTACTCGAATAAATCTAGATAGCCTTGATCTATTACCATCCCATTAAGTAATTTAATATTTCCGTACTTATTATTACTTGATAGAGTAATCAATAATCAGCTTCTAAATTTAACCAATATTTGTTATATTTTTAAAAATTTTGTAGCAATTTTGATTAACTTTTGTGATATTCAACTTCGTAATGTAAGTAGCGAATCTATGATTAGCTTAGTTAACTAAAATGAATGCATTTATTTGGAAGGCTACCCAATTTATTCTGAGAATAATGAAAGTATAAGGAAATCTTAAAAGGCGTACAAACTATACAAATTCCAAGAAAATATATGTAAACTGCGATGTGATTATATTAATGATTAGTAAATAACTAACTAAGAGGCAATCACTTTTATTACCGCGATACAACTAGGACAAATTAAGATTCTGTGTGAGATCCGAACCCACAACCTTTAGATTTGTACTCTACTGCTCAAGGATTAGTGGCGGCTCTTCTAACTTGGCGGTAGAGCAGACGAGTACAAATCTTTAAAGTGTGGGTTCAGATCCCACACAGAGTCCAAACTTTTCCTAGTTGCATCTCGGTGATGAAACTGAATGCTTCTTAATTAGCTATTAATTGTTCATAATTCATAATACTTCAAAATAACAAGATGTTTTTGTAAATTTTCCACAATAATTCACATGTATGTACATTTCGAAAACTGGATTTTATTAGATATTCTCGCTGGCATTCCTTTGTGGCAGCTCAAAAACAAGATATTGTCTGGTTGTTTATCGTATAAATTACTATCTGCCATGAATTTTCGATTTTCATTTGTAATTTTTCAGGATTTTCAAAAATGGCTTACTTTTTCCAATTATTATTGGAGCGCTCTTTCTAATAAAGAAACACATGTTTATTAAGACAAAAACTGAGGAGTTGTTTACGTGATTTATTCATAAAAGTAAGTGTGCAAGTCATCAGTTACATTTTTTTGAAACGAAATTCCCAAACCATAATGCATGGTTAAATAATTAATCCAACACGTTAGTAATGAATGTGGTGTAACTGTATACAGTTTTAAAGATCTGCAAACAAACTATTATAGATTCGGACTCAATTGAATCTTGAGAAATTAATGAAAATACCTGTGTGTTTGTTGCCATAGTAATTGGAATAAGTTTTCCTGCTGTAATTTGTGTTTCTTTCTCTGCCATTTCCATCATTATTATTAACTGTTTGCGTATTAATAAATCTGAACAATCGTACCATTTTGAATTGTAGATAGCATCGACTGTTCTAGATGTCTAATTTTTGTTTATTATGAGTGTTTGTTTAAAAGAAATTACAATTATAAATATTTACCTCTTGTGAAAGTTGTGATGGAGGCCAACAAATCAAAAATACAGTTTGGAATACAAGTGCTACTATACAAACAATAGCTTTGATTGAAACAGGACTAAACGGTCTAAAATAGACAAAAATTTTGTTCGATTCTTATGCAGTATTAATAAAACTTTAATTACCTACTCTTCTAAAACTTGTAGAATTTCAGAAAGTACACACCCCACAAAAATGGATAAGTCGTGTAGTACAATGATTTGATAAAAATTATTAAATGTTTTCAAATATTTGAATAGAAAATTCTGATGTTCAACATATAATTTGATTTTTTTACAGCAATTAGAGTCATATTCCATTACACTTAATTTATCATTAAGAATTTTAAATTGTACTGTTAACATGTTTGATATTGAGAATGTAAAGCTAATAAATATACTTTGAATTAAAGCACATAAAGTCATAATAACGATATTATAAAAATAAAGCACTGCATACGGTATAAATTGGGGAATGTAGCAAAACAGTGGTAATTCATCTATAAATAGTGGACTTATTATAAAAGCAATTGTAGTTATTAAGCAAGATTTTAAGAAGATTTCGGCAAGTTTTTTGTAAAATACAATTTCTTCTTCGTAAATTTTAGTAGTTTCATCCCTGAAGGACCAGAAATCTTCCAGCCTCTCTATTAAAAATCTCCCTTCTTCTTTATTGAAAATTAGAACCAACAACTTGGAAAGAAACTGAAATTTCCAAAATTTTATAAATTAACATCTATAAAATAATAAATTATTCTTTACAGTTAAATTGATGGCAACACTTTCCACTAGACTGGTGAACACACGTAAATTAAATTCATGCAAATTTATATTTAAAATGATTAAAAATCCAAATATACCCAAAATAATTATAAAAGTAATGATTTTGATTTTATTTAGTTTCTTCAAAGGACTTACGCCCATAAATTCGAACGCTAATAGATTAATTGCTATCACTTCTTTATATTCATTCATCTTCTTACTTCTTGTAGGTATATTTGACGATTTATTCAAATTGTACCATTGTTATATACTCCGCATTAAAAATTAATAATCAACGAATAATTACAGGGTAAGTTTGATATTAGTTTTTCACCATTTCAACTTGTTCACGCCCAAAACTTTAGTACTTAAAAAATACGTCAAGTAGTAGAACGATTATTAATATTCTATTGTACGTATACCTGTATTCAATCTAGATTACAAGATTATAGATTACAAGACAAATTAAAAACGACACTACCTCATTGTCAATAGAATTCCGATAGTTCCAAGTGGTAAGCAATATGATACAGTTTAGTCAAATTGTATTCACATCCGAAAATATGTTAGAAGTCTGATAAAAAATTGTCGAGATTATCAAGATTTAATCAAATAAACTGCCGCTTACAATTAGTTAATCTTTCTGTATACAGGCTGAGTTTAAAGTAGCGCATAATCGTCATAACTTTCTTATTTTAGAGAATTTCGAAAAACGTCGAGACGCCTAACTTTTTATTTTTAAATGAATTAAGTGTGACTGAGCCAAAATGGCTTACCAATTACAATTGCGAAAGAATTACGCCATTATCATTTTTTTTTTAAGTGGTATGTACATGACACATGGATATTATGATGATCGAAAATCTTGAACATTTTAGGAATTCTTTTCTCAAGGTTTTCAGATATTTTCCTTCGTATTTATAATTTTTACCAAATTTAGTTATTGAATTGTCAAAAGTATAAGATTTGGGTAGTTAAGTTTGGTGGATTTTTAAAAAGATAAAATTGTCACTTTTAACGACAAATTAAGCGTACTGGAATATGATTCAGGTTGTTACAAGAAAATCAAATTATACGTCAAACATCAGAATTTTCCATTCAAATATCTGACAACATTTAATGATTTTTATCAAGTTCTTATACTACATGACTTATTCATTATAATGGGATGTCTGCTTTCTGCAATTCTACAATTTTTAAAAGAGTAACAAGAATTTTATGAATAATATATGAAAACCGAACAATATGTTTTATCTATTTTAGACCGATTAGCACTGTTACAATCAAAGACATTATTATAATAGTATTAAGCGTGTTTGAAATTCTATTTTTTATTTGTTGGCCCGCATCACAACTTTCACATGAGGTAAATATTCGCAATTGTAATTTCTTTTAAGCATACTCTTAGAATATAAAAAATTAGACATCAAGAACTGTCAATGCTATTTACAATTCAAAATGGTAGGTACGATTGTCCAAATTTATCAATACGAAAACAATTATTAATAATGATGGAAATGGTACAAAAAGAAACAACAATTACAGCAGGAAAACTAATTCCAATTTCTATGGCAACAAGCACACGGGTAGTTTTATTGATTTTTCAAAGCTTAAATTGAGTCCGAATCGATAAAAATTTGTTTGTAGATCTTTAAAACTGTATACAGTATACTTCATAACAATACGAACATAGGAGAAACTTTGGCCACACCTATTTAAACTACTTACATATTAGTTAGAATGAGACAGAGATCTATAGGTGTTTTAGATGAAAAAATATGGTGGTATAATTTCCGCCCTCCCTTAGTGCTTTGACCAAACAAAACAATTTCTTTCGTACGAAAGAGCCTTGAAAACTTTTAATTTTAACAGATAAGAATAAACGGATGGTCAAAGGAATTTGACATCTCATTCTATTATTCATGGAATATCTGTTTAAACAAAGAAGGGACTATCCTCAGGACATTATTCCTTCACACAACAATCTTCATTCGATTAATTGGTAATTATAGCATTAATTCGAGTAAGTCAATCAACTAAAACAAACATGAAATAAGTTGAACTAAATTGATGTATTAAAAAAAAAAGATTCTAATTGAATTATTAAGTTAGACAAATAAAGGAATATTTAATGTTGACAAATTGTTACTAATTAATAAGAGTAATGAGTAACATGATTTTCATTAGAATGGATTAGATAATTTTTCAAGCATTTTTATTTTCAAATCTCTTTTCTCTGTTTACAATGCGTTCTCATAAAGGTACAATAAATCAGCTAAATTTATCGATAGAAGAATTATTTATTAATTTTACAAATACAATAGGTAAATTAATTAATTGAAAAAAGGAAAAAAATGACAAAAAGTAATAATGATATACAAATGTTCATCTAATATTTACAAACAATAATAAAATTATAAGTTAAATAAATAAATAAATTATGAAAGAATTGTTTTTAATCATAGCCAATATTGTCTTTAACAAATACTTCCATTTTAATTAAATAATAACGGTAGATAACAAGGGTACAACAGAAACAGCACTTGTTATTTACCTGGAGACAGGATGACAACAAACTACATTTTGAACAATAGGGTAGTTTTACAACACTTTCAACAAAATATTCAATAGGTAAGAGTAATATGAGGCATTTAAAGGGTAATATAATTGGAAATTGGCAATTTATAAATGTGGAATTTGTTGTGTGAAAGAATAATGTCCTGAGGATAGTCCCTTCTTTGTTTGAACAGATGTTCCATGAATAATAGAATGAGATGTCAAATTCCTTTGACCATCTGTTTATTCTTATCTGTTAAAATGAAAAGTTTTCAAGGCTCTTTCGTACGAAAGAAATTGTTTTGTTTGGTCAAAGCACTAAGGGAGGGCGGAAATTATACCACCATATTTTTTCATCTAAAACACCCATAGATCTCTGTCTCATTCTAACTAATATGTAAGTAGTTTAAATAGGCGTGGCCAAAGTTTCTCCTATGTTCGTATTGTTATGAAGTTTACTGTATAGTTTCACCACATTCATTACTAACGTGTTGAAATAATTTTTCAATCTCACATTGTGAATTGGAAATTTGCTTTAAGAAATTTCATTGATAATTTGCACGCTTGCTTTTATAAATAAATCACGTAATCAATTCATCAAAATTTGTATTATTAGGTGAAGTCTAACAATTTTTTTTGTACACTCTGGGGGTGATACGGGGTGCATAAAACGGGGTAATTATGAGGTAAAGGGCTAATTTCTTTGTTTCAACTTTCCAGACGTCCTGCAATCTGTTGGTAATTAATAATACCTTCATTTATTCTTTAAAAAGTCAATTCTTACTTTTTGAGATTACCTTATAAGTTAAGTAAATTAAAAAATACTCAAAGGCAAAGTTGATTTGTACAGGAGACCAAGATCATACACAACAAGCTTTAATTATGAAGATAATCATGATAGGTATGTTGTATTCTTCTCTCTTTTCAATTGCTAGATATAACGAAATTGTACAGAATGAGATAGATAGCTCACTCACAGAAACACTTTATCTCACATGTTAATGATCTTCAATTTTTAAAGAATCTGTGAATACGGCCGGAATTTCTTGTTTTGGAACTGCCATAAAAGCATACCAAGGAAAATATCTAATAAATTTCAGTTTTGGATTGTGCATACGTGCGATATTGTGGAAAATTTACAAAAACATCATGTTCTTTTGAATTATTACGAACAATGATTTTTCAAGAAAATTTCTACCTACTGTTTTCACGCCTTTTGAGATTTCCTCATACTATCATTATTCTCAGAACAAAATAAAAGCATTCAGTTTAGTTGGCAAGATATCCAGGGTGTTTGGTCTAAGTATGGTCAGTTCTAAGAAACTCCTATTAGTCGACGAGCGATTCGAAAAATATTTTAAGGATTTGTAGAAGGATCCTTAAAAAACATTTCAGCAAAATTAGAACCTCGTAGCTCATTTGAGAGTTGGTCAAAAACCGCTCGTTTCTGACGATTTAGCGATTTTCAAAATCAAACTAAACACGCAAAACGAGTTAGAATGACTTTAGGATCCTCCCAAAATTGATTTTTTCGTTTTTCTCCATTTTATTCTGGAACAGGTAGAAATATTTCGTATTTTCTCTGGAATACAATGGAGAAAAACAAAAAAAAATCAACGTTGGGAAGGTTTTTCGATTCATTCTTAGTCATTTTGCGTGTCTAGCACGTTTTTGAAAATTATGACATTGTCCAAAACGATCGTTTTTTGACCAACTTTGAAATGAGAGAATCATTATTCTCAGAACAAAATAAAAGTATTCAGTTTAGTTACCAAGATATATATGGAGTGACCATCGTTTCTAATTTGGTCTTGTAATCTATAAATCAATCGTTACTTGAACGACAGGTATACCTACAATGGAATGTTAATTATCGTCCTACTATTTGACGTATTTTTTAAGCGTTAAAGTTTTAGGCGTGAGCAAGTTGAAAGGGTGAAAAACTAATATCAAACTTACCCTGTAATTATTTGATAATTATTAATTATTAATTCGAAGTATATAACAATTGTACAAGTCGTGTAAATTTCCAGATATCAACGAAACGCCAAGATGAGTGAATATAAAGAAGTTATAACAACTAGTTTATTAGGGTTTGAATTTATTGGCTTAAATCCATTAAAAAAATTGAACTTATTTAAAATCGCTGCTCTACTTATTGTTTTTGGTATATTTGAATATTTAATAATTCTAAAATTTGCATTGAACAAATTTAATCTAAGCTTGTTCACTGATCTAATGGAGAGCATTACAGTTTGTAACACGGTAAGACAAAATGTTTTTTACAATTGTCAAATAATTAAACTTTACAAATTCCAGGGTATTTTTAAGATAATGGTTTTAATTTTCAATAAAGAAGAAGCTAAATTTTTGATAGAAAATCTAAAAAATTATTGGCCGTATGAACATGAAACTATTCGAATCTATAAAGAAGAAATTCAATTTTATAAAATGATTATCAATACGTTCTTTAAGTTAACTATCGCAACTGTATTTGTATTTGTTCTTTATCCATTATTTATAGGTGATACAGTGCCAATAATTTGTTACATTCCACAATCTATTCCTTATGTGTTATTTTATTTATTTGACACATTTGTTTTCATTTTATGCGCAATAATTCAATGTTCATTTAATGCTTTCACATTTTCAATCATAAAAATGGTGATATTACAATTTCAAATGCTTAACGATAAATTAATTTTAATAGAATACAATTCGGATTGTTATAAACAAATTAAATTATACGTCCAACAACAAAATTTCTTATTTAAATATATAGAAACATTCAACAGTTTTAATCAAATTACTCTTCTAGCCGACTTATTTTTTTTAATATCTTCTACACTTTCCGAATATTTACGACTATTAAAAGAGTAAATAATTCTTTATAAATACTTGAAATAAAACAATAACGTCTTCTTGTTTTAGGCCAATTAGTACTGGTACAATCAGAACATTTCTAGCTATAACACTCCTTTTATTTGTGCTTCTAATAATACATTGTTGGCCGGCAGCACAACTCTCATACGAGGTAAATATTTGTAAATTTTATTAAAAATTCCAAATTATAATAGAGAATTAGACATCTAGAACAGTAAGCGCTATATACGATACAAAATGGTATGATTGTAAAAATTTATCGATACGCAAACAATTAATAATAATGATGGAAATGGCGCAGAAAAAAACAGTAATTACAGCAGGAAAAATATTTCCTATCACAATGGAAACTAGTACACAGGTATTTGTGATTATTCTGTAAAGTTGTCGAGTTATTATATACAAAGAAAGTTTAGATCTGCAAAACAATATATGGATTTGCCACTTTTATCACCAACGTGCTGAAATGATCATCATCTATTCAATTTCAAGAACTATGATTGTAAATTATTGCACAATATTGATGATTAAATACGTAATAACACAATTATCAATTTTTAACTTATTTCGTCTAAGCTGTAGACTGTAAATTTTAGTACAAGCAATCCAAATATGAGCGTTCAACACATAGGACCAAAGTTGAAAGAGTCCAAGCAAACTTTTCTTCAAACCACTCAAAGATTTTAGACAAAGCGATAAAGTCCTCACACAAAAAAAAGTTTTAAGAATATCTTTCGTAATGTAACTTTAAAGTTCATAAAACAAAAATTTAATAAGAATAAATGATATTTATAGACAGTTTAATGTCTTGCGACTCAATAAAAACTTAACGTGATCTAATTATTCAACAATTTACATTAAACAGTCTCTTCTATCATTCACGACTAACATTGCTCAAATGATATTTGTTTCGTTTCTAAAATATCAATATTGAAATTGCCCCCAAATCTACTTGAATGCCATGTATAAGCAAATATGATAGTGGATAAATACTTTACAGGAAAAGTCAATCCAATAATTTGGAACAGAGTGTTGAATTTTGGTGGATGCGCCGGGAGATAACTTATAGACCTGCCTTCTTTTGATTTATTGTTAATATAGACCGATTCAATAACTACCAAACCGCTTTTTTTTTCATAACATCCACAGTATTAGAATATTGAACAGGTAAATCCTATAAATGTATTGATGTTGAAATCAACTTAAATCTTAGAGTCTTATAAACAAGATGTTACTGAATAGATCACGTGACACACTCATCTAATTTTATTTTTTAAAGTAAACCCTAATACAACAATCTATGTATTTCTGAAATGAAGTTCGTCTGTTGGTGCTTTTCAATTTACTTCCAACAAATTTATACTTTTTGTAGAAAAAATTGACTTGTCTTTCACATTATCCAAACATATGATGCTTTATTGGAATGAACGTCTCAATACTTATTCGAGAGAATATTTGATTTTAGAAAATATTGAAAAACTTCTGAATTACAGAGGATATATCTGGTACATGTTACTGTCATATTTTGCACTTTAATTTACATCAACTAATGAAGTTCATATTAAATTAATCACAGATAATAATTTTAAAATGATTTTTAAATCTAAATAAATCTTTTAGTTTTCTAATAAATTAATAAAAGCTCTAAATTTTTATGTGTTTATTTTACAATTTTTAAGATGAAGGACCAGGCCACGTTTTAAAGCTGCAGCTACTGACATGAGGAACATCTGGTGACTTATTGCGAAAAATTTACAAAAATTAATACTATTTTGAACTATCAAGAACAATGATTTTACAACAGAATTTGTACAATTTATTCACATTTTTCTAAGAGTTTCTTACGAAAAAATTATTCTCAAGAAAAATTTAGTAGTTTTACAGGAAAACCAAATAAAAGTATTCAATACCTATAGTTCGGATAGATGATGTGGCCATAGAGAGACCAATGCGATATAGTTTTATTCAAGTGCACCCGTAAAATTTTATTTATAAAAAAATAAAAGTGTAGATTCAACTTATAATAATACAACAAATATTCTGTGGTTTTATAAACTTTATGGTGATTTTCAATTTGAGTGCTTATGGTTTAAGTATTGAACAATAAAAATTGTTAGATAGGATGCTTCATTTCAAATTATTGTAAACATTTCTCAATTCGTTCATTAATAGTTCAACCTTATGAGTGTAATATAAAAAACGCTTAATCACATATAAAAGATTGCGTGATTGCTCTGTCTGCAAAATGATCGTTTAAAGTAAGAACAATTTTGTAATTTTCATTCCTTTTTTTTATAACAACTCAGATAATTCCTTTAACCAATAGGCAAGTCTAAATTTGAATTGATAACTTCCTAATTATTCAATCTGTAATAATACAAAGCTAAAAAAAATACAATTTACCAGATATATAATCATAATAATTTCGACTGATTTTTATCCGATTTGTAATCGAAATTGAGATATGAATGCAATTTGACTCATCTATGTCACATTTCTTATTACTTGAAACTACAATCAGAATTCTATTGACAATGACGTGGTATCGTTTTTAATTTGGTCTTGTAATCTATAAATCAATAGTTAATTAAACGACAGATTTTAATTGAATATCGGTATAAGTACAATAGAATATTAATAATCGTCCTACTGTTTGATGTATAATTTATGTATGTAAATCTTGGACATGAACATCTATAATTTGAAACGTTGAAAGAATAAAAAATATCAAACTCACCCTGTAATTATTCGATGATTATTAATTCTTAATACGAAGTATATAATAATTGTAGAATTTGAGTAAATCTTCAGATATACATATCTACAAGTAGTGAAAAGATGAGTGAATATAAAGACGTGTTAGCATTAAGTCTATTAGCATTCGAATTTCTGGGTATAAATCCTTTAAAGATACTAAATAAAATCAAAATTATTACTTTTATAATTATGTTGGTTATAATTGGATTTTTAATAATTATAAATATTACTTTACACGAATTTAATCTACGTATGTTCACCACTTTAATGGAAACTGCTGCTATTTGTTCATCTGTAAAATATAAATTATTGTTTTATTGATTTTAATAAATAACAATTAAAAAAATTTCAGGTTCCTCCAAAGCTGCTCGTTTTAATTGTTTATAAAGATGAAGGGAGATTTTTGATAGAAAAGCTTGAGAATTTCTGGTCATTAAAGAATCAAACTACTAGAATTTATGAGAAAGAGATTGTATTTTGCAAGACAATTATCGAAACCTTTTTTAAATTTACCGTAATAACTCTGATTGTATTTATGACAAGTCCACTACTTGCAAATACCTTACCACTGGTTTGTTACATTCCCAAATTTATACCATATGCTGTGTTTTATATTTATGATATCGTTATTTTGACTTTATGTGTTATACTTCAGTGGGGAGTTAACACTTTTACATTCACAATAGTGAAGATGTTAACATTACAATTTAGAATTCTTAACGATAAATTAAGTGTACTGGAATATAATTCGGGTTGTTATAAGAAAATCAAATTATACGTCAAACATCAGAATTTTCTATTCGTATATTTGAGAAATTTTAAAAATTTCTATCAATTTATCATATTATCTGACTTCACCATTTTATTGGGATGTATACTTTCCGAAATTCTACAATTTATAAAAGAGTAATTAGTGTTATTAATACTACATAGAAATGTTAAAAAAATTTTGTGTATTTTAGGCCATTTAGTCCTGTTTCTATAAAAGCTATTCTTGCTATAACAACAATTATATTTGAAATTGTATTTTTGATTTGTTGGTCTGCATCACAACTTTCACAAGAGGTAAATATTTTTAATTGTTATTTTATTTAAGCAAACACTGATAATAAATAAAATTAGACATCTAGAACTATCGATGCTATCTACAATTCAAAATGGTATGATTGTCCAGATTTATTGATAAGAAAACAATTATTAATAATGATGGAAATGGCACAGAAAGAAACAACAATTACAGCAGGGAAAATTATTACAATCACTATGGCAACAAGTACACAGGTACTTTTAATTGCTTATCAAAATTTAAATCAGTTTTAATCTATAGTAATTTATTTGTAGATCTTTAAAACTTTATACAGTGTCACCACATTTATTACTAACGTGTTGGATTAGTTAGTGAATTTGAACTGGCTTTAAGATACTGAATTGGAAACTGTCACGCTTCCTTCAATTAATAAACCATGTAACACTCATCAATTTTTCATTCATTTAACTCTAGTATCATTCTCTTGTATTAGTTAAAAATGATAGAATTATAAGCAAAAATTTGACTTGAATGAAAAGGAGTAAGCGCGTTGAATTTTGGTGGATGCGCCGGGAAACCAATTCTACTACAATTGAAAATAAATATTTCGCAACAGAATTTGCACAGTTTCCGATAATTTTTAAAGACTTTCCGGTGCTGATATTATTCTCATAGAAAATTTTGTTATTTTACTAAAATACTCAAATATTTAAATTAATTCACAAATTATCAGATAAAGTAAGTATGTAATTGAAATCAATGTCTTTATAATTTCAACACAATTAGAGTTGAGGCTAAAATATAAATGTTAAATGTGTAAATCCTATAAATTTATTTATGTTGCAATATACTTAATCCTCATTGTACTGTAAAGAAGATTTATCAAACTCCTACAATAGAATCTTTTAAAGTAAGAACAATATGTATAAGAAAAATTCAATTTTTAATTCCTTTTTCTAATAACCACTCATATAATTTGTTCACCCACTAGAAAAGTCTAAAATTAAGTTATTGATATTGTTATAATTCAACCTGTAAAAACAAATATACAGAAAGGTGAACTAAACCTTATACACTCATGATAATCCCGACATTTTTTTTTATTTGATTCGTAACCAGAATTTGAATACAATTTGCCTTAACTATGTCACATTTCTTACAAGTTGGAATTCTATTGACAATGTGGTGTCGTCTTTAATTTGGTCTTGTCATTTATAAATCAATCGTTAATTGAACGACAAATTTAAATTGAATATCGGTGTACGTACAATTAAATATTAATAATCGTCCTACTATTTGATGTATACATATTTTATGTGTATGAGTCTTGAAACATCTATAATTTGAAACGTTGAAAGAATTAAAAACTAATATCAAATTTACCCTGTAATTATCCGACGATTATTAATTTTTAATTCGAAGTATATATAACAATTGTACAAGTCGTGTAAGTTTTCAGATATAAGCACAAAAAGTAAGAAGATGAACGAATATAGAGAAGTGATAGAATTAAATTCATTAGCATTCTAATTTATGGGCGTAAATCCTTTGAAGAAGCTAAATATAATCAAAATTATTTGTTTTATAATTAGTTTGGCTATAAGTGGATTTTTAATAGTTGTAAATATAACATTGCATGAATTTAATTTACGTGTGTTCACCAATCTAATGGAAAGTATTGCCATCTGTTTCGCTGTGAAGAATAATTTTTTTTTTTTTTGTATATTTTATTGGATAAAATTTTCGAAATTTCAGTTTTTTTCCAAATTATTGGTTTTAATTCTCAATAAAAATGAAATGAGATTTTTGATAGAAAACCTAGAGAATTTTTGGTCCTTCAAAGATGAAACTAATAAAATTTATGAAGAAAAGATCGGGATTTGTAAATGGCTTGCCGAAATCTTCTTAAAATCTAGCTTCATAACTATAATTGCATTTATGATAAGTCCAATATTTGTAGATGAATTACCACTGTTTTGTTACACACCTGAATTCATACCGTATGCTGTGCTTTATTTTTGCAATGTTGTTGTTTTTGTTTTATGTGTTATAATTCATTGTGCATTTATTAATTTTACATTTTCAACATTAATCATGTTAACAGTACAATTTAGAATTTTTAACGATAAATTAAGTGTATTAGTTCTGCTTCATTCAAAGTTATTATTACTATAGTAACAATTGTATGGGAAATTGTATTTTTGATTTGTTGGCCCGCATCACAACTTTCACAAGAGGTAAGTATTTGTAATTGTTATTTCATTTAAGCATAAACTTAGACTTAAAAAAAATTAGACATCAAGAACAGTCGATGCTATCTACAATTCAAAATGGTATGAATTTCCAGATTTATCAATACGTAAACAATTGATAATAATGATGAAAATGATGGAAATTCATTTGTTTCAATGAATAAATCACGTAACACACGCATGAATTCTTCTATCATTGAACTCTAATATCACTATTTGATTTTTCGATATTCACACTAAGCCATCTATTAAATCAAATGTAGCACAAATTAATTTTTGACGTGAAAAATGGAAATGTATTTTATATTTTATAGATAAGTTAATCCCCAATTTTCCAATTAATTAGATTCGAAATCTAACCAATGATAAAACAGATTAGCAACTCCAATCAGGAGATGTATATTCAAAAGTAATTTTCTTGATATTAGGAAATTATTTAGCAAAAAAATTGACTCCAACTGAAAGGTGGTAGAGTATTAAATTGTGGTGGATGCGCCAGGAAACAATTCTACGATATATTGTAAGAAATTCTTTTATTGTTGTAATTGAAAAAGAAAATTGACACAATTCACCGAACGAGGAGAAAAATTGTAATCTTATACTCTGAATTTAAGTACGTGTATCAGTTATTTATGAAAAGATCGCGTTGGAAGTTGAAAAGAGAGCGTCTCAATATTAATTCGAGAAAATTTCTAATTTTACAAAACATTGAACAAAAAAGCATGACCTAAACAATAAATTGCCGAATTTGTGGACATTAAAGTATTTCATACAGCTCTAATTAAATCGTAATCCACATATCCGTTTATTTATTTAATTGTATTTGACTTTAAAATAGATTTTTCCTCGGAGATAACGCAAGAAATCCCGAATTCTTAACAGCTTTGTACAGTTATTTTATCCCTTATCAGGGCGGCTAATATTAAAACTACATGTTAACCCTCTCGAAAGCTGTGTTCCTAGAGGAATTTGATAGATTACGAACATTCTGTAGGGTAGCTTTTCGTTTTCATCAAGCTTTGAACAATTTCAAGGGTTAAGACAACATTTTTTGTGTCCCTATCGATTTTGTCATTAATCCAAAGCCATTCTCAATCACTTTCATCGTCAATCTACTATAAATAGTTAATGTAATTAATGTAAATTATTTTAACTAATTTGGTAAATTGTAAAATATACCCTTTGAATTTAAATATAGATTATGAAACCGTATAAATGTCGACTGGACAATGTAATTTACACGTAAGCTTTCTTGGAAATTTGTTGCTTAATTTCAACCCAAAGCTGTTATATTGTCGCCTTACTAGGTTATCTTCTAATTAAATTATTTGACATTTATACGAACTCTCTATTCGAGCTATAAATAAATCTACAACATCAAAATTTCAACATAATAATTATTATTTTATTAAAATGACAGGTGATCAATTCTCGATAATCTTTATTTTAATTAAAAATCAACTTGAAGTTTCCTGAAATAATATTTCTTTCTTCTTATATCTGATCACAAATAAGATAAAACACAACATAGAAAGTTTCAAATAACCACTACACGAAAGTTTTATATTTGTTAACCAATAAAAGTCTCATATCGGAGGGTAATAAAACACTTCTGACACACACACAAACACGAATCCCTTTATATTTGAGACGAGAGTTTCAGAATTTAAATGTGTCGCACACGCAGAGTTTATCTGTATTTGAAGCATGAATTTTAAAGAACAATATAGGTCAATTTAAGAATAAATTTAATCAATATTTTCAGCATTATGTACTAGTGAGAATTGCTTGCGGAACGTGTTATAAAAGAGGTAGATTCGTGGTAAAAACTTTTTTTTCAGTTATACACATTTTATTAGTTAGTGATTGATGTGTCGATTTGTTGAAGATCCTGTAGAAACTTTGAAACTAACAAACTCCAATTAAAGTATCAATCAATATTTCAATGTGTCATACATTCCTTAAGATTCTTGAACGATTTGAGCTGTCTTCAATACAATTTGAAATTTTTCAACACAAACCAAATACGAATTGATCCAAACTAACTGATTTATGCTTCAGCAAGATTGTTTGAAATTTAGGAGCAACTGTTTGTGGAACTCATCTAGAAAATATAATAAAAGACAGGCGTTCTGTGGTGGAAACTATTTTTACAAATAATTCTTCTATTACTTTATGATTGATGAGTTGAAATTTGTTGGATGCGCCGCAAAACTTTACAATTTTGAAAAAAAAAGACAAAGTGGAAAAGTTTTATTGTTTTTGCTTTAAAGATCGATTGATATTTCAGGAATGAACAGTACAAAATTCTATGTTTTGTTTAATATTCATGAGTGACTTGTAATGTTGTTCTTTATTTGGCTGAAAAACACCATTTCAATCCCGATTTGTTAGTGTATTGATCAATTAAAAAAATTCTGTAATTTACAAGAATTCTAGAAAAGTAGAGTGTAGTGAACGGAGCCAAAATTCTTTGGTGGCTTTGGAAAATTTGTTACGCTATAAATAAACAGTATTGTTTTCGCAAAATAATGAAAGGATGTCGTTAGTTTTATTTATTGAATTTAATAAATTTGAGAGGGTTGTGAAGCGTTTTTTTTTATTTGTATAGAACAATTCGGCCCTTGATTGCGTTTTAATAAAACTCAACATTTGTCAACTACCAGAAAAATATGTTTAAAAATATCGCCATCTCATCGTTAATATATCAACTCTCATGGTTAAGTTAGAATATTCATAGAAAGAAAATTAAACTTCAACCATTATTCTTATATATATATATATATATATATATAACAGATGCTTATCAGTAAAATGCTATTCTATAGTAAGTTCCGTGTTACTATAAATGTTCCGTTAAAATTTATAGCAATTCTGATAAGAATATTTAATTGACTTTGAAATATTAACGATACTTCATAAGAGTGTAATCAAACTTTAAAATAAATTGATTGCATTAGTTCAATTTTACGGATTTCATCAAGTTTATGGGTCTTTCGTGTTCATACACACGTAATCTTGTAAATTCTAAACATTATTAAATCATGTGTGGGAGCTTTAATTTGTATCTACTCATCCACTGAACATTGTCAATTTATTAATTAATTTTGATAGACATTTAACATGATGGGTTATTATAAAAATTACCATGTTCCATTAATATTCAAGACCTAAAAACGTATATTACCAAACGTATATTTACGAGAAATTCTACAAATTTCTAAGGTAGTGTAATAATTCTAAATAGAACCACGTGGAGGAGTCTTCTTACATAAAAAATTACTAAGCTGTGGCCGTTCCTCGGATCGATCTGACTTGAGAAAAAAACTGAGAGGGTTCAACATATGTTTTAATAATATCGCAGGGTAAAAAATACGGAAGAAAACGGGTGTTACAATATTTTTGTTTGCTGTCTAAACACTGTAGTAAACACATTTTCTTGCGGGTCTAGAACGTTGATAATAACATCATTTTTCGAGCTTTTGAAGCATGGACAGTGTGGTAGAGTGTGCTGATAAAATTCTACAAAATTTAATGTAACGCTCCATTTTCGAACGGACACGTGTTAGATAAAAACAACCATTCAAATAACAGATAGAGATCTTCAACTAAATCCCGATAATAGTGTTACAAACACAGGACGATCAGATAAACTATTTTTTTCACCTTGATTCAAACCGGATGAGCTATTCTTATAGACATAAATCTAAATTTACTTTTCGTATATGCGATTTTTATCTGGTTCAACACACGCACTACCTGCTTTTAATCAAGTAGATGATGCTTTAATTGTTATATTTTTAGATATTTATAAGATCGAAACGCGCTCATTGCAGATTGATGGGTTTAGATAAAATTAAATTGTCCTAGAATATTTCAATATTGGATCTAACTGATCTTTATAAAGAATCGACAATTTCAATTCGGCCCATATCATCTATTTTTTTTTTTTTTTTTTTAATTAAACTTATCATTTCTGACAATTCATTAAGTCTTAAAAATATGCACATCACGCACGATCAGCTTATCAGTTAAGAGAAAGTGGCAAGTCAATCTGAAAATCTCATCGTCAAATTTAAATTTGTCAATTCTGTGAGACGGTCTAATTAATTTTTAACGTAGCCCAGTTCAAATCAGTGTTAAATAGAAAATGGTTTTATTGAGTAAACATTTAGACTTAATCGGTAATTTTCGTGCGTTTAATTTAGAATTTATGACAACAAAATATCGAAAATATTTTAATATTGATGAGAAACTTTAGTAAAAGTTTTGTTGAAATCCTCATTAAATAGTTTCCGATAAATGGCATCTTCAATAGATGAATTTCTCAATAATTTCATATTGAAGGAACTTCATCTTATGCATAAAGATAGCTCAATTGACAGGAAATTATTTTCATGTAAACAAGCACGCCAAGCTGTTTTGCAACAAAAAATTAAATAAAACGGAAAAATTCCGTTAGATACGCTATAAGCAACCAGGCGAATAAAATTCTCTGTCGTCTTCTTATTATTAAAATTAAATATCAAATAAATCTAAAGAAATTCCATTTATTTATGCAATTCGAAGAAATGTTTTCCTGCAATAATCTTTATTAATTTTCCACGTCACTCCTTCAATATCGGATATGTCAGTTAGATTAAACATACAAAAGAAGAAAACAACACAATTCTTTTGTACTTACTTCGATTGGTATCATAATGAAAGTTACAATAAGATCAGCAATAGCCAGATGTCGGATCATCAAACTAATCCGAGATTTTCTATGTCTTGAACGGAACAACGATATAAAAACTGTTAAATTTCCAACAGCGGCTATCACAAACAAAGCACTATATACGGATATAACAATAAAATTTTGATTGAAACGCAACACATCTGCATCAGTAATATTAAAAAAATCTGTATTATTACTATTCGTACTAGTTATGTTTGTTAAATTTAAAAATTCTTCAGCCATTTTGCCTCACACTATCCGAACGAAAATTGAACATTTTTCAGTTAAACTTTAAATTAAATTAAATGAAAAACATCCGTTCAACGTGTCAACGGTTTTCCATTTCACTTCCGGAAAGTTTAGAAACTTTATCAACAACTTTCAAGTTCTTTAATAGAAAATTATCGTCGTATAATTTAACAAATAACAAGTCAAACTTTTCCCCGAAGATTTTATTTTAAACAATTCGCTAGTGAGTTTTCAGGAGACGGAAGCGCGCCTGAAACTGAATGAGCGACCGTGAAAATGCGTGAATAGTGCAAAACATGCGCACGAAAATCCTCAAACACCTTTGCAAATTATTCGTTTTATTTCCGCGGTAAGTAGTTATAAAAAATAATTAAGTTATACTATAATAAATCATAATAACGGGTTTGTAGTTAAATTAAAATTAGTTTATCGATCATATTTTGTACGTAATTTGTTTAAAAATCAGTGGCTAAATTTTTTTAAAGTAGTCGTTTAAGGAACCGGAAGTCTTCCGTATTGAAGCTTGATTCAATAAATCTTGAATAACGTGAAACTTCCTGAAAACGTTTGAATTTTTTACAACTTATCCACAATCTCTCTAGATGACAGTACAGATCAAGGGTTAGTTCGGCTTTCCATTAATATAACTTTGATCCTTTGCAGAATTCTGTATTCAAACAAGTTGAAAATGCCTACAATATACTTTAGAGCAATTACAAAAAAAAAGCTAGCTCGTTTTACTAAATTTAAGGGTGTTTGTGGTGTAATTTGTAAAAGAGGAATCAAAATTTAATGTGCGGTTTAAATAAAGGCATTTCAAAAGACCACAAAAATTGACCATGAAGGGGTTGTAATTTGTTTTAGTGTTGATGATACCATTCACATCAAGAGCTAGTCGACAGAAAGTCTAACTTTTTGTTTCGCCTGGACCACATAAATAGGGGCGAATTAACAAAAAAGACTCATAAACATTGAATACACACACTGATAGCCTTTATGTCAACCACAATAATTAGTCATTTATTAAACAATTATATTCTGGCTTCTTTCAACAAAATTCACAATGAATTTTTTGATATCTTAAATGTAACTAGATTGTTTTAATTTTTTGTAGATTTAATGGTATCAAAATGATAAAGCTTAGGGTAAAAAATCTACAAACAAGGGTGACTTTATATGATGTGAAAAAACAAATAATTCTATTCTTAATTAGCAAACATAATCGTATTTTAGATACTTAAATGGTAGAAAAGAATGAGTTACGGACAAATCAACCCTAAACTCAATAATTAATCATCCAATTGATCGAATCGGATCAAAAATCGAACCAACTTATGAACTTTTTAGCGAGATGAAATAAATACTCCAAACTGTTGTTTACATTAAAACGATTATACTTCTGCGATAATATGCGTTCCTAATAATTCAAACAATAACAAAACGCTATTTCAACATCAATGAATGATATTGTTTATAATGGGAATATTTCTTTGTAGGTTTAATTACAAATTCAATGTAGTCGGCCAGCAGGAATTGATGGGGTTTGTATGGAAATTCCTCAAATTAATGAAGGAAACAGGTAGGCAACCCTACAAATTTTAGGCGACACGAGAGACTTTTAGTTTCTCTATAACTAGGGTAGTAGAATATAAAAGAGAACTTTTCACATTCGGTGGTAAGTTGTCCGATTTCGTTGCCATTACACATTAATATGAGCAGGAAAATAGGAAATTATTAAATATGAAAGAGAACTTTTCACATTCGGTGGTACGTTTACGTTGTCCGATTTCGTTGCCTACATTGATATGAGCAGGAAAATAGGAAATTATTAACTTCCTTTAAAATTGCAAATAATTGTAATTCGGCTACATTGATGACTTATTTTTGCACATCTCCATCATAAAAGAATCATGAAATATAAATAAATAACCGGAGATTTACTAATGGAATCAGTTCATGATTTATAACAATAGAAGAAAAGAAAAAATATTCACATGATAGCGTTTTATTTATTTTTTCCCTTCTATTACTCCACCATTTCGCCCTTTAAACAAACACCAACAAACCATCTGTGCGGGGCTAATCAATCACTTTCCCCTTTCCCTATTCTTTTTTCCATCCCTCCCCCAACTGTGCAATAATAATAAATCTGGAAGAATGAGAAAAGCTTCCGATGGATCCATCCACTGGACGGATTACCGTAGGGAGTGTGCTTGAAGGTGGATAAGGTTACGCCCCAGTATATCAGTCACAACCCTCAGGACCGCCTTTGTTAACAATCGTTTAATAGGTGAACAGAATTGTGAGAGAAGTGGCTACAATCAACATTGTATTTGGGAGCTTTGGAATATTATACAAAACAAAGATTTATCCTGCTTGTATTTATAAGAACCTGATTAATTTTTCTGCAAAAGTTGATATGTTGACGCACAGATTGAAGAAGAAGTAAAATGAGTAAAAAAGTAGTCTCTGTGAAGAAAAAGAATGTGAAGAAAGAGAAAATCGGTAAAATTTGATTTTTTTTTAATTGTCTTCAGCAAGTCTCAAAATGTTTCAACCTGCGTGAATTCAAAAATTGATCTGATTTTGACCAGTCTATTTCGTTATCGGATTTCTCTCTATTTTTATTTTATTTTATTTATTCGTTGTGTGCCCACTTCTCGATGTTATGCAAATGAAGAACTGTTTATATCAGGAGATTATAATACGTTTAGAACATAGACTGTAGTTCGGTTTAATGAATAAAAAATATAAAGAAAAAATTAAAAATAATAGAAACATAAAGTACACACACCTATTAAAGACAATTAAACGACACGTTTATGAATTGAACAAAAATTGCCATCTACCAATTATCCCCTTCACTGTGATAAAAGCTATTGTTTGTACAACTTTTTAATCGGAATTAATAATGAACGAATATTATTTATGAATGGCTAAAAATGATTCGATTTTTCTCTAACGAATTTTTTAACCAAACATTAACAATACTATTTTGTAGGATTTACCTTTTTGTTTTCCCAAATGATCTTTTATAATGTCCATCGGGATATTTCTGGTAAGAACTGTTACAAAGTCCTCGAGTAAATTGTACACTTATAGTAGATTCCTGTTTTCCTGGTACGTTATATAAAAATTTTCAGGAAAAAGCCAGAAAATAGAAATTTGGTTTGGTGGAAACTATTACAAATTTACTATAAACATAATATTAAAATAAATTAACTAATAAAATTATTGTGTTTTTTTTCTGTTGATTCATCTATACCTATATTTTAGAGAAGGATAAGAAGTGGAAGATAGAGATATACGATTAACGTGTAGATTTTCTAATGTTTGTTAGAGAGTGAGTTAGAGAATCCGTATATTATACGTGTTGAAATGAAACAGATGGATAATTTCAGTAATTACAGCTGTATTTGAAATATAAATATGTAAATATTTACACAATTATACGACGCTACGTTGATAAACTTCAATAAAAATTCAGAATTTTTAGGGTTGTAATTAGACTTTTATTTATTTTTCACCTTTTAATTAACAACATATAAGGCTGATCTTTAATTTTATTAGATCCTGATAAAATAGTATGAATTTTAACAGAAAACATTATACCGCCTTGTCTGATGAACTAATTTCGATTTACCTTTCCAGGTCCTAAATTTGTACTTAATTGTACAATTTTCGTGATTTAATTTAAATTAGTTGACAGGTCGACGACAAAAGATATGGAGATAGAGATAATAATTGTTAATTTCTTGTGTTTCTTTCATGTACCTATCACCGAATGAGAAAGTACCTATCAGAGATAGGTATGAGAATAGTTTAATGAATATACCGGTTTTTGTTTCGTTGAAATGGACTACAACTACAAGTGACCTACAAGTACCTAGAAAGTACCTAAAAGAAAAGTACCTAGCAAAATTTTCAACTATTGTAATAAAATCTTTCATATTACCTAGAAAGTACCTAACATATTTTCCCTATAGGGAAAATATGTTATAAAGTACCTGGGGCAAAAAGTACCTAACGGAGTTTTTAACCGCTTAACCGTGGTTTTGTTTTTTTCAATTTCAATAAATGATAAAAAACTTGCATATTCGTATGAAATCACGTGATAAATCAAAAAGGTACTTACTACTTAATTGCATCTCAGCTCCTGTCCCACGCTGTTCGAACCTACTATAATTAGAAGAAACAAAAAAGAAGTTAGTAATTTTAGAATAATAATTTGATTATTTCGAATCACCCTTTCGATGAACGATGTAGTACACACCTCCATGGGATGACTAACTCCTTGGTCCATACATCACTAACACTAATCACTCTATTTTAAAAGCACTAATTACATTTTGATTATTAGAAATACACGTTAACCCTTTGACGTTCAAAACTCAAATGAATAAACGACAAACATAAACAAATCTAGAAAGGAACGTTACGTAAATTCTATTTTGTTATGTTCTTATCAGAAACTTAAGAAAAAAATCGTCTGCATATTTTTGTTTGTAATCACTTTATTTTAAAAGAACTAATTAATTTTTAATTATTAGACATACACGTCAAAACTGAAATGAATAAATGACGGACACAAACAAAACTTATAAAGAACGTTACGTAAATTCTCTTTTGTTGTATTCTTATCAGAAACTTAAGAAAAAAAAAATACTTGTTTGTGATTTTATCGTTTTCATTAAAACAGTGGAGATAACGTTTTTATTTTATTCAACATAAAATTACACGTAGGGTCGATTTCATCAACATTTGTTAAATTTTAACGAACAAATAAATCATAGAAACTATTTTTATAATCATAGCAACGATTTCTTTAACTATTCGTTAGATTTAGTTAGTGAAATCGTCCCTTAATATTTTTATTTTTGGAAATAATAAATAATAAACATACAATAAACCAAAAAATTTGCAATATTTCAGCCATCAATGTTTTTTATCGTAATCTATAGCCATAGCACAATTATTCCAACAATAAGATTCATAATTGATCAGGACCTTAATCATCCTTTCATTAATAGTCTTTAATTAAATGTTCCAATTGTAAGTCGACAATATGCTATGGACCCTTGTGATGACAATGAGAAAGATTTTGGACCGCTTGCTAATTTATAAAATCACTATTACTTCTTATTTTAATTAAAATTTATATTTTTTAGCTTTCATTATTGATATAATTAACACCAACGTTGGAAGCTTTGATAAGAATAACGAGTTGGAAAAGGGGCCGAATCGAAGACCCGGCCTAGCAACTTCCCCGACTGATCAGTCCCAGTAGTTAATCATTAATTAGAAAAAAATTTTTCTACGATCAAGAGAAAATTGTCAAATTTCTGCGAAAAGCACAGTGGTTGCGCTCTCGCCTGACATCTGTTTGCTACGGGGTTCAATTCTCGCCAGAATAACTTTATTTTTTTTCTTTTCAATTATGGAAATAATCATCTTTACTATTTTGTTATTTTATTCTTAACAAATAGAAAACTTTAGTTTACTTACTGCCTCTATGGATAGTAAAAGTATTATTACTCATTATGTTATCCATTACAATAAATTCACAACAAAAGATTAAACAAATATTCCAGTAAAGCTTTTAACAAAACCAAAGATGTCAAAATCAGCACCGAAATTTAAAAAAAAACAACGCAATTATTTACACCTACTCGATCTTTCACGAAACAGTCTTGTTGCTAGACAACGGCCGTAAATCCTGATTTATATTTGATATATTAATGTCTTATTCTTTTGTCTTGCGTACATACTTGATTAGTAAAGAATCACTGTCCATCTAATTAATTTAATCATTATAAGTCGCCAGATTGAAAAATATCGCACATAATGGGTATTATTTCTGACATAAAAGCACATGCCCTTTCGATTGGTGATATCAAATTAATACGTTATCTTACATTTTTTTCAATCAACCCCCTCCCCCGTCCACCCCCGTGGTCCGATTGGCACCAAAAACTAATCAACTCGAAAGTCCACGGAATAGTTGATGCTGGCCAAATTTGAACGCAATCGGTTAAGCCGTTTTTGAGTAATCGTTGGAGAAACGACAGACGCACACACACACACACACACACACACACACACACACACACACACACGGACATCATGCTAAAAACTTCAAAAACGTGTTCAGGGGACCCCAAAACGTAAAGATCTGGTGAAATCTCGAATTCGAAATTTTGGTCCGAAACTAATAACTTCCCTACCCTCTGGTCGGGGAAGTTAAAAATGCGTTAAAAATTAACTTGCTGAACATCGAAACAAAAAATTGATGAAATTCTGAAATAAAGAGAAAATATTTGACGCTATATTGTGTTATACAATGTAGATACACATAGCTAGAATGAGGCCATTTTGTTTTATTTCCTGGTATAGACTTGGCGGGGATATAGAGTTCAATTCCTGCAACATCTCATATATTGATCTCTTTTAATCTCTAATCGCCTGATAGTTCTGTTCGCTATTCAGCAACCATGTGTAACCATAAACATATTGCATCATATGTGGAGATTGTGATATGTGTATTAGTAAATACTTATGTAGTAGTGCTTATTTATTAAGTTCATCATTGCATCAAGGTAAAGTAGTTTTCAAGAAATGAATTTGCAGGAATGCTGATTTTTTAACAAATTCGGCGATGCTCGTTGATTATTTATAAAAAAAAATCAAAAACCAAAAGACAACTCATGAATTAATCACACAACGTAATTAACTTCATTAATTAACATTTAATTAATAAACTAATTGAAATTCAGAATTTATAGTTGATTTGTTGATGGATTTTTTCCGATAAATCGTCTTACAATCAAGTTTAAAAACGCGTTTAATGATTGAAAATTATTCAAACTTCCTATACATTGCTGTTATCCTGATATTAAAAATGAATTTAACTTTAAAACAAGTGTCATTTCACATGTCGCAACTTTCACCAACACACACTTTGGACAATCATCATCATTTTTCAATAAATATTTTTAAGATAAGAAAATAAAAACGAGAATTTGATAACAACATATTACAAACATGATTATAAATAAAGGTAATAATGGTAAGTAATGACGGTAATAATTTCAACTTATTTGTAGTTTTTTACGATTTTTTCTATTATCGTTAACTTAATGGAGGCCAGCCAAATTAAACGATCATCATCATTATCGGAAAGCTCCTCTGACATCCCTTTCGCGATTAATGAGAATAATGCTGACTTGTTGGTTTCTCCTACTATCAGGAACTCATAAATTCAAAAAGATGTTCAAAATCAAATTCTGTACAATCAATAGAAAACATTCAGTTAGATTATAAATCCTGGCTAACCATCTCGACATTCCTGCTATCCTGGTCGAAAACGACGATTTGTGACGTCGCAGTGGCATGGATGATAGACGGCTGACAGCTGTCTTCTAAAAAGTCCATCCTGCTGGTCATTCCTGTATACCAATCATGATGATTCCGTGTCTTTTTCTATGAATTCTATTTCGAACGAATCGTAGGAAAGTCGGTGTTGCTGATTGGATCCGGTGTCGTGCAGGGCGACGCGACGTCGATTAAAGTTTCACCACAAAAGACGCATTATTATTGATTGACGGCTGTCTAGAAAAGCTCGTCGTCGATGTCTCCTCGTCTTTTTGTCTCTTCTATACAACAATAGCGTCGTCGGTGAAGAAGAAAGAAGTTGAGGAAATTAGAATTGCGCGGCACTTGCGTACCGTCTTCGCCATTCTGATACGGTTAGCAGGAGTGCGAAGAGGTCTCTATTTTTAACCACCGAATCAAACATACAAAATTTATCGGTGTATTACTGGTTATCTATAATAAACACAATAAATTTGTATTCTAGGGAGCGAAATTCTATCAATTACAAAAATCTTGCCTATTGGTTTAGATGGATTATGTAACAAGCTGTTGAAATTGAACAGGACATTAGGAAAATCTAAATGTTTTTAGAGGACGTGTTCGAGAAGTAAATCCAACGTTATTACAACACCACAAATGCTATGTTGGCGTTTTTTCTAAATGTTTAAGGACCACACAATGATCTAATGGTATAATCTAGATAAAGATAGAATTTATTTTTACAAGAGACTCAATTACATAGCACTTCCTGAACGTGTTAAAACTACAAAATAGTCACGAATTCTTTCTTTAAAACTCACATTGATGTATACCACGAGACTCAAAATAGTAGAATGTCTTTTAAGTAAGAAAATTTGATGATGAGTTTCAACACAGGAGTTAATCCAAGTTGCACTTGGATTATTTACGGCTACTACAAAATGTAGGCAGAACGGCCCCTTTGTAAAAACAGGTAAAGTCTGGCAATTTATTATTTTAATAAAGCCCCTTTATATTGTCCGAGTTTTGTATCCGATTTTTCTATTCGATTTTAAATCGGAATTCATCTCAAATTCCAGATATTTTCATCTTTACTGTCATACTTTCAACTTGCATACAATCCGAAATTCTCAAAACAGTATACTGCGCATGGTACTTTGTGGCAAATCGGATGGAAAGTCGGATGAAATTCGAGACCGTTCTATTCTGAAAAAATCAGATGAAATATCTCACATGTAACGACTCGGATAATAAATCGAATGGTGTAAAGACACAAATTTCTTGTTTGATTTGCTCGATCAAGAATTCGGATGTAAAATCGGATAATGTAAAGGGGCTTTTATGAGGTGCTACTTGAAATTGATGATACATTATTAAGCGCGCTTGACTTTATTTTATTACTTTAGCCAATCCCTTAAAAAAATTGGCAAATTTTAATTGTTCTAGAGAAGCTCCCTTGTAGTACCTCATCATTCTACTATTGTGAGTTTCGTAGTATACACATTGTACACTCACGAACACATAAAAGAGACCACTTAGTAAATTATAACTTTCTCTAAAGCGGGTGGCTCTACAAATTCGCTATGACGGAAACTGGTAACAACACTTCCGACCTCTTCACCTTCTTCCGCTAACGAGAGAAAGAGCCTAGCTTACACGAACCGAAAAATATGATATTGCTCGTTCAGGAGCCGGTCTCTTTTATGTGCTCGTGAGTGTACGTACCTCTTCTGGGTATCTCAAAAAAACTCGCCCGCTTTCCATAATACCCGTCTCTTCTATTTCTATTTAAATAACACGAACACAAAATTTCGTTTCAAATCATTGAATATACCTTTAGATAGTTTCGTTCGATATTTAACAAACGAGAACAACAACGTTTATTTCCTGTTGTCGATAATAATTCAACGCATTCCTTATAAAGTGAATTGAACGTGAATAAATATAACGTAAATCTATCATAATAAAAGAATATTATTATATAAAATATAATGGAGAGCAAACTCGAATTGTTTATATCTTCAACAAACCTGTATTTAAATTATCCTACATTCTCTATATAAAGAGAGACAACGGTTATAAAATATGTCTGTATTTAAAATAAGATATTGCACGTTAAAGCGTCGTAAAACTTACTAAAATTGCTTACAATCAATCTTAAGAAGTTGGATAATAAACGTACAGATATTTTATCTCATTTACTTGACTTTGATATAAATAACTTATAATTAGAATTTGTTAGTAGAAAATCGAGAATATGTTCAAAATTGGATTATTTAACCGACCGAAACTTATCATTTCGTCTTAAATTTATTAATAATAGAGATCGATATGGAGATCAAACTTTGTTCAGAACATTATAAATTAACTAATAGTAGAGTAAATTAGAATGTTGACATTGTTTCCGTTTGCCTCGTTATCATATTTACATTCTAGTTGATTTTACAATGTAACCTATATTTCTTATTATAATTTGCAAATAGATAATTATAAATTATAATGAAGAAACATTAAGCTTACAATTTCCTTAAACTTGTGTAAAAATTTATTAATTTTCCGGAAAACTAATTAACTAACAAAATTTGTTATCAACTATAAAATTTTCATTGTAGATTGATTGACAGACGTTGATTTATAGCGGAAAATATGGAAATAGATTTTCCTCTGTTATTTAGAATTCTTTCAACATTTGTCAAGATAAAAGACATCACAGTCTGTGTCTTGAAATGCTCATTCCTATGATGGATGTCGCGTTTAAAAAATCTTGGATAACAAACGAGAAATCGTCTTACAAAAATTGGATTTTTTTTTGTATTGTGAAAAATACAAAACAAAGATCAATGTGCGAAATTAAATAAAGATAAATGGATGGATAATGGCCAAATATCGTTGTAATAAACAATATTGGAAGGAGAAATTTTGAAGGAAACTTGTCAAGAATTCTTGTTTATTTCCACCATTAACACGAGAAATTCACAATAAATTCCAATGCACTTGGCCGAAATTCTGAATTTTTTCCCTTGAACAATCCAGTGTAATTTTTGTATTTTTTTCTAATAAACAACACGTAAAATTAATTAAATTCTATTCTAATACTTGGTATTTTGATTATTTTCCGATAACAGAAATATTAACACGCATAAATTCCTCCCCATCTAAATATTGTATCTAATATGAGAACTGTAAAGCCTGCAAGAATTATAAATCCATTATCCACCCTTATTTTCGTTAATAATACAGAATGAAACAATAATAGCTTAGTTTTGTATAGAATCCACTTCATTGTTTCCTAGCATTTTCAATTATCCTAAATCCTGTATTATTAAGAGACGTTGACTGCAATTTCATTAGAAACTTTTGTGTAAAAATATCAATATTTGTTTATATAAAAGAATTTTGTACCGGCCACAACCCCTAATCGACTACAGTTCTATTAAAACAACAACAAAACGCATCGAATATTTCGATTAAAGCTTGTAGGAAAATCCTGTAATGTTTGTACGCTTGCGTCTTTTATAGCTCAATACTATTCAACCCCTCTCTATTTAATCAGGATATTCCCCTTGACTGTTTCATAATGGGGGTAAGGAAAAATCAAATTCACATTTAAGAATTTTTCTGAATAGAGACATTTTAAAAAGAATTTCTTTTTGGTTTAATTATACGAGAAATATTTCCCATTCAGTGACCGTGATGTTCATTCATCTACTTCAATTTGAGGTTTATGCGTTTATTCTTTTTATGTTAGTCAGATGGTTTCTTCAGATGTCAATGATAATTAACACAAAAGGATAGAAAGTAAACAAAACTGTATAGATGATGGAGAAATATCCGTATTTTATCTGGTTTACGTTCATTAAACATTTTGATATTAGTTCGTGTTATAGATAATGTTTTCGTTCCTACTATATGCATGTTTTATTACTCACACAAAAAAAACAACAATAATATTGTCTGGTTTATGAAGGGAAAAGGCGAATGACCGTTACACCCTCTTTCCAGACAAGAATTTCATGAAAGCATTAGGAAATTTCGTTGGATCAAGGCAGTTAATGTAAATTATGCAATTCAATTGCAATTTCTCTGTTAGTCATATTAATTACTGAACCAGTAATTTGGTCAATATCCAATTTAAAAAAAAAAAACTAGGCTTAAGCGTGACTCATCTCGACCTCCATTCTTACACCTAAAGGTGACCACTAAATTTGCTTTATTCTTTATAGATTTTTGGTTTTGGCAAAATCAGGAAATATGATGAAAATTCTATAATTCAACTAGAAGTTTCAACAATAATTGCCAACTGAATCGAATTATATTCTTTTTGAATATCTTTCCCATTGGTAATTTAGCGAGAAATTTCAATTTACATATTTAAAAGGCCCTAACTAATGTTTGAACTAATTTAAAAATTCCACTTTTACAGATCTACCGGTAATAAATTAGAAAAACTCTCTATCATATATGTGCGTTTAAAAATTTATGTGTAATTGGGACTCAATTATGAGCTAATTCAATATTCTATTAGAGTTATATTTGATAAATGGAGCTTGATGGGGAAGTCGAGTTGCATTTTTAAATTAAAAAAATCTCTCCATTTTATAGAGAAAAAATTAGATAATTCCCCATCAAAATTTCGTCAAGAATGTTAAAATTAATATTATGGCTAAAACTTGTTAATGCGAGCAAATTACCAACATCTCCCCAGGGTTATTCTCATTTTCCAACTAGTACGAAAACAATTTGCAATTATACGGATACATACTAATAAAATAGCAATAATCACAATAATTATTAAATATGCAATAATTAATTTTAATTGATTTAATTTGATTTATTCCAACTATTAATTATGGGGCAATAAAACACGTCTAACGTCTCCAATAATTTTTATAGCTTCAATATAAACATATTAAGTGATGTATAAGATTCCTGCTTTAGGGGTGTTTAATTTATTTGCAATCAGGACTTCGAACCGGAACTGCGTCGAAACTAGCGATTTCGATGATTTTTGGCATATAGGCAGTCCATTTCATTTGCGCATTTTGTCGATCAGGCCCATACTCAAGTTTAAAGGGGATATCAGGGGTTGAAGTTATCCCTGTAAAATCTTTTTTTTTTTAAATAGGTATCTCTGGAACAGCAAAATATTTTTCAATGGTTTAAAAACTAGTGAATAAAGATTTGCTAGGGCTATCAAAAGGCGTAAATCGAGCTTTTATTCCTTATTGAGGGTTAAAGTTATAGATGATTAAATGCTACTTTTTACGTTTTTTGCGATTTTCTACCCCATGGTAAAACATATCGACATAAAAGTTATTCTGCTAATAGAAAATTTGCAAATTTGAAAATTATTCACTTGGAACTAAACCGAAAACCGGAACTGACGCGATATTTTTTTGAATTGAACCGGAAAAAAGAAGTTTCGAAGTCCTGTTGGCGATAATTGAGCGGTCCCAACAAAAATTCCAGATGTGATTGTGCCTTTTTAGTTGCATATCGCTGTCTCTTTTGAACAATCCACCACCATGTTACGACCGCCGGTCGACGTCTCCGTGTGTCCTACATCACAACCCCAAGTCAGCTGAGTGGGGGTGAGTGTCTGCTCTATACACACAAACATACAGATATACACACATTACACTAACACCATAGCAGGAATCCAGTGAAGAGAGTGAGAGAGAAGTGGGGATAATCCTGCTACTGCATAGCGCACCGTCGACCGGCATTCGCGAGTCGTCTTGTCTCCGGAACGTTCCGGGGGTCGATTCTTTAGTGGTCGGTCGGAGGATTTTTTAAATTTTAAAAGACTTTATATTATTATTGATAAATATTGAAGATATATATAAGAAAATTACCAAAAAAAAATTATCGTGGAATTAGAGGAAGGACAATTCAACTACTTTAGGGGCTGTGAGGACTACAGGGTTTGACGGATGGAGGCTGTGAATGGCGTGTCCGAGATGGGGGACAAAAGTGGCCCGCCACCTCCTAGTCCTTTAACTGGTTGCTATCTGCTGATTGTTATTGGTGAGCCGCATTGCAGTGACCACAAGGACATTATTTTGCAGAAGGTGGCAAAAGGTGAGAGAGACATTTTGTTATTATTTTAATATACCAAAAATGGTAATGTCCGGTCGATTGTTTCAACAACTTTATATTCAAACAATCAATGACTCTATTCAAAATCAAAAAAGAAAATAAAAATATACATCCATCTACTAGCCAATTATTGATTGTTTTGAGAATCGAGAACAATACGTATCTTAATCGGGATGGCCATCGATGCATTCACCCATATCCAGCCATAATAAAGGCATTAATATCAGAAAGATAAATGCCCTTTTGTATCTATAATACTAGACAAACGTTTAGTATAATTAGTTTTAACAACTAATAAAAGATAGTAACTATGCCGGTAGAATTAAGTCGTTAATTTTTTATAGAAAATTTCATGGTACATATACCATAACAATTTGTGAATAAGGAAGCCGCTGCGTGCCTTGCAAATTAATTAAAAGAAAAATAAAGAGAACGAAGAAATAATTAGCGATACTAATCGGTAATAATAGAATTCGATATTTAATCATAATCTAATTAATATCCCTCGATCTTCACATGTACAACAATGTAATCCATTCAAGTCTAATTTAATTAATTATCGAATTTTTGTATTTTCCCTATATTTTTTTTTACCGATTCACGACAAGTTCGATTTTTACACCGAGGACATGCGCAACATCGAAAACAAATTCACCTACTACTGTCAAAATCTATTTTATTATAAATATCTTGCGCAGATTTTACCAAATATTACCAACATCTTATAATTAAATAAATTAGAAAACTAATTAAAAGTTGCTATTTATTTTTAAAACCGAGCCGAGACAAGAAAGCCGACTCTATCCAAAAGGCTAATTTTACTATTCTATTTATGTTCACCCTCTAATCGTAAAATTTGTTTTATATATTCCTTAAAACATTTGAATTAGTCGCTCTATAAGGGTGGTTCTCCCTTCAATTTCAACCAACAATATCCCCACATACACAGGGTAGTATTTATTGGATTAATGACGGTTTGGGGAGTAGTTATTATAGCTGTTATTGTAGTTATTCTGTCGCCATTCTAGCAAATTCAATTTAAATTCCAAATATGCCACTCTTGTATCTATTATTTTTGTTTCATGAAATTCGTCACGATTATCTTGTATTTTAAACTTTTCAATTAATTACTAACGAATAGAAGAGAGTTCATTTGGAGGATATTGAACTTGGATTCGTTTTTTTTTAATTTCTTCATCGTTTATTTCTATATGACAAGATGCACTATTAGACAATTTATAAATAGTCAACTTTACTTATAGAGGCGTTTTATTTTTGTCGTTTACTGTCTGTAGAATGAAACGCAATGGATGGATGTTGATGGATTTCTTATGTGAAAGACAAACTATTTTTACAAATATTATAAATATCGAATGATTGAAATGTGACAGGATTTTATTCTACCATCATCAATTTTAACGATACACACCCTTAATTTTTTATTTATCTAGGTGTGTGTGGCTTGTGGTAATTCTATTTTTAAGAGAATAGCGGAGAAACGGTAGAAACCAAGATAATTGGTACTTTATAATGAATTATAAATAGCAACTTAAATCTCTTCTAATCTTGAAATCTTGATGGTGTTAACACCACCACCACCACCACTCTAGCGTTCAAATATTAAATTGTATTCTAGACAAAAGTCATCAGTCGTTGAACAGGTGGCGAAAACTTTTTGATCGAAAGATGGAGCTAGCGCACTTTTAGATCTAATCTAATGCTTCACGTTCCTGTCAAGTCCGTAATTGATGAGCTCATTCGTCTCCGGAGCAAACAACTGAAACCAGTGGCGTAACTAAGAGAGAGGTTACGGTGTGCACCCTTCCCTCTCAAGACTCTTGAAACATTACTATTTTGTCACTTTGTTTATGTGGATTTATCACTACAAGTTTCGTTAAATGAGGCTTATTTTTAGAATGTTTCGGCTTACATATCCTTGATTAGTTCCTAGTGAAACACCCCGTATATTTAGGTAAAAGTAAACGATTCGTATCAAACTCCTATTAGTTGGCGTGCGATTCGGAAAATATTTCAAGAATTTATGGAAGGGTACTCAGAGTTCATTTAGGCTAAATTAGAACCTCGTAGCTTATTTGAAAGTTTATCAATATACGCTCGTTTTGGATGAGGTCACGATTTTGAAAAACGAGCTAAACACGCAAGACGACGAAGAATGACTCCTAATATTGCTTTTTTTGGTTTTTATCCATTGCATTCTAGAAAAAAAGCGCAATATTTCCTCCCATTTTGAAATAATGGGAGGAAATGTTGGGAGGTTCCCCGAGTCATTATTCTAAGTTGTTTAATGTGTACAACTCATTTTTTGTAATCGTAACATCGCCAGAAACGAGAAATTTTTGATTAACTTCAAAATGAGCTACGAGGCTCAAATTTCGCTAAAATAATCTCTAGCCACTGCTATAAATTCTTGAAATATTTTTCTAATCACTCACCAACTAATAAGAATTTTCTACTAATCGTCAACGTTTAGATCAACAGAGTGGTGTAAAAGTTATTTTTTTTAATATAGCAATTCTTATAAAACTCCTATTAGTGGGCAAGCAATTTGGAAAATATTTCATGGATTTATAAGGAGCCTCCTGGAGATCATTTTAGCAATGCTAGAACCTCGTAGCTCATTTGGAAATTGGTCAATAATTGCTCGTTTCTGACGATATCGCGATTTTCAAAAAGTAATTAAACACGTAAAATAACTATACATGACTCGAGGATCAACCCAAGATTGATTTTTTCGTTTTTCTCAATTTTATTCTGTAATAGATGCAAATATTTCGCATTTTTCCAACATGCAAGAAAGAAAGTCTTCAAGTCATTCTTGATCGTTTTGCGTGTTTAGCGTTTTTTGACAAACTTTCAAATGAGCTACAAGGTTCTAATTTTGCTAAAATAATCTCTACAAATTCTTTAAATATTTTTCGAATTGCCCGTCAACTAATAGAAGCCTTGCAACCCTTGAAAACACCCTGTATTTCGTTGCGATCAGCCTTTCCCCAAGAAATATTTTTGGTTGCGTTACTGACTGAAACCATCCGTCAAAATAAATAAAGCTCAACATCAATTTTACATTAAATTCGCGATCAATAGAAAAACATCAGTGTCTTTGGTGTAACATTTTCCATTAAGTCGACTTTACAAAAAAGTGGAACTTTCATTGCACCTTTTTGCAATCTACAAATTGATTTCCATAGTCACATTGAAATGATCGAGTCTCTTATAACAATCCATCAAAATAATGATCGTTTAATTGTCGTATATATCTTGTTATAAAAGTGATGATAGCATTGTTCTACCATTAAGCCTTATTAGTTAGTCTAATCGACGTTTTCATTGTTTTGAACTTGGAAGTTTCGTGAATAATTAATTCGCAAGCGATAAAGAAATTGTTCTAAATAAACGTATCCAAATTGAAACAATTATTATCATTATAATGATGATTTCTTGAAAATAAAATATAAAAATATGACCCAGTTAACAAATTAGAAAAATCGTTAATGTATTCGAGCTCATATTATGTTGATTCTTTCAATACGTACTCGACATAAATCACATAAAACTTTATGAGATTTTTATATTTAATTATTTTTATTATTGTTTTAGTTAAAATATAATGAATGATTGATGTTAATTGTGGTTTGTCGTTTATAATGAACGAAAACAATCAAGTGTTGTTGGTGTTTCTTTGTTCGATGTGATTTCTATGAAACTTCCGGCATATTAATTACGTGTGTTTGATTTTCGATAAAATCTCCATGTTCTATTCGAGACAAGGGTGAGAATAAGGGTGTATTTATATCTTGATTTAACACAATTTTAGGCAAACAATAAAGTTGTCTCGAAACAAACAAACCAACCAACAGCATAATAATATTGTCTTCCACATACTTACATGCGTTAAGGCAGAGCCGTAGTGAGGATGTTTAACAGTCGAGGGCAAACTGTTAAGAGGCGCCTATTTTCACTGTTAATTCTTAAAGTCTAAGTAATTATATATTGGATTACATATGTTTCATGATATTAAATGTAATAAATTACACAATTCAGCTTCAAAATTAATTAAAATTTAAAAATCAATTTAAAATATACTTTTTCAGAAAATTTTCCCAATTTTTAAGACTTTAATTTTCAATTTATTTTAAAAATAATTTTTGAAATTATTATCTTATAATTTAATAAACTGATAAGAACTTTTTGTCAATTTATATAAAAATCATCGATAGTTCTTTACAAACATAGAATCTGATGATGGAATTTAATATTCTGAAACATACAGGGATGAAACTCTAAATATATACAATTCATGTGAAACTTCTTTTATTTGGAGAGCGATTCGAGGGTGTCTAGAGATCATTCTAGTAAAATTAGAACCACGTAGTTCAAAATTGCTCAAAAATCGCTCGTTTCTGATGATGGCGCGCTTTTTAAAAACGAGCTAAACACACAAAACGACTAAGAATGACTCGAAGACCCTTCCAATATTACTCTTTTTGCATCCTAAAAAAATGGGAAATATTTGCCTCGATCCTGAATAAAATAGAGAAAGCAAAAAAATCAATGTTGTATAACTCGTTTCAGAAAATCGCAACACTGCTTAAAACAAGCATTTTTTGACAAACTTTTAAATGAGCTACAAGGTTCTAATTTTGCTAAAATGATCTTTAGCTATCTTCCTATACATCCTTGAAATATATTTCGAATCTCTCGCTGTTTTATTTTATCAATTCTAATGATTTTTGGTTTTCCAAAATAGTTTAATAAATTGTTGTTTCCTACTATGTTAGGGTTGTATTGAAACTAGAGAACTAAACTGTATTGTTCTTGTTAATGGTGTAGTATTATCCACACCTAACGAAACTTTATAATTAACGGTAATTGACAAGTGTCGGTAGGGCAAAAAAGCAGCTTTCCCATGACAATACAGTACTGTAATTTATAACTGAATATAAATTGACAAGTGAAATTGTATTTCAAAATCAGTAGAGAAAGGCAAATTTACAAACCTCCTATATTATTATTTATCATCCTATGCTTATATGGTAGACTATCTGATATTTTTTTGAAAAGTTTTTATTCCCTTTCTCTCTACTTTCATTCGGGTAACGTATAAATTTTCTTGTTCCGGTTTTATCGTCTTTTATTGACAAGCGGTGATGTTACTTATGATTTATTCCATTTTAATCGCAAAGAACTGGGTTACCTATCATAAAGAGAAATCAAAGAGTATTACGATAAGGGTCCCTTTATTTAGAACATCAAACATATACATATGAATCTTAAATAAGCTCCATTCTATACAGTTTTGTTTGAAAACTAGAAAGTTATAAACTTTGATAAATATTTAAATATGCAACTCTTTTAAACAAAATTAATTACCGCATATCATAACAACACGACATATTTTCAATTTAATAACTGTCAGTTTAGCAAAACATTGCCTGACAGATCTCTTTTTATCGCAGCTTCTCTTATTATCTTTTGCGTTAAATTTAAGCGATGATGGATGGTTAAATGTGGTCGTCTTGCAAAGTTTTCCAACCCTAACACATCACCATTATCACGTGTGTATGAGGATTTACCCTTAAATATCACGAAATTGTGAATGTTGGAGTGGATTCATTGTCTGTCTGGTGTAAAAACCACAAATTTCCATCTTAAGATCACCGTAATGACCCTCAATATTACCACAATTTGTCAACCTTCCACTTTGTGATCTTCTTTGTTTCTTCATGTCTTCTTGAACAATACGTGCTTGAAATCGACCTTATCTTTGTGGAACAGTTGCAATTTCTATACCTGTTATCCTGAAGATTAGGGGGTTGGTTGATAAAAGTACCGTGACCTAATTTCAAAACAATGAATGAATCAAGAAATTAGCCCTGAGTAATGTACAAAAGGGTCGTTATCTGTAACTGTTGATTATATAGTGTCGTTTCCTCTTTGAATACAAATAGAAATGTTACCTATCTCCTTTTATATTACACCCTATTTCAGTTCGATTATTTGAATTGTTAAAAAAAAAAAAAGGGAAAATTGTGTTTACTACTATGATTAGTATTAGACGACTGCTCAAGTGCCGTCTCGACGTCTGGCATGAGCATCGCATTTGTAATATTCTCCAATTCTCCACCCCTCAGCAACAATACACACCGATGAAGTTTAAGGGAAAAATAGCAAATTCGGGCAGAGGGTGAATTGCGTTTATTGATCGAGGAAGCGTGTGCGCCGTCGACGATTATGACCCATGTTAGATGTGCGCGCACCAGGTCACCGATAAAGACAGCATCAATTCTGATTATGTGTGTGTGAAAAGAGAGAAAATAATGAAGGAATGGAGGGTAAATGAGAACAGAAAATGATGAAAAGAAATTTGGAAAATTGGCGTGCATAAAAAAATCAGTAGAGTAGAGCGGTCGGATAATATTGGCAATTAACACTTTTATCAATTTTTAACGTTTTCTTCGGTCTGATTTTCCACTAGGTCAATTTCAGGATTCGAATAAAACACAACGATCTACTCTATTGGAAAACGAATTAAATTTTATAATATCGCACGTTTTATAAAAGTAGTTGGAATGTAAATTGCCTGTGGATCGATATTCCTTGCAGAAAAGCTAAATGTTAAAATATCTGCATAGCAACAAAATTTTAAGCAAATTGAAACTAAGACTCTTGAGGAATATGTGCGATTATACATATGCTAAAAATTCCAAAGTAATGAAATATCTGGAAATGCCTCGAGCGAAAACCACAATTCCGGAGATTATTTTTAAACTTTTTTTTATTTGAACATAATCCAAAAAGCCATAAAATTTGTCAACTTTTTGCGTAAATGTACACAAAATTGACCTTGGTCTGAGTAAATATTTCATCATACTTATCAGTCGAGTAATTTTGCATAAAATTAAAACGATAATTTCGGAATTTCCCGTCTACAATTGTTAAATATAGATCGGGTGGTATAACAGAATTGTCCCTCTTGAGATTTATTGAGCATACTTTTCTTTTTCGTGTTGATTTTTTTTTATAATTTGTTGCTTTTAAAGTGAACATCAAAAAACCTTGAAATGTAAATATAACTTGAACTCAACGCTGGTTATGTTAGGCTAGGTTGACACCCGTATCGTCTGTTACTAGAAATAAATTCGTATTTATAAAACTGTTAAAGACGACTGATTAAAGACATACGACATGATGGTATGTTTATCTACCAATATTAAACTGGAAATTTTAATGTACACATACATTTGGAAATTCAAACAAACCTAAAACCATTTTCGAGAGACACAAACACAAGAAAAACTCCAAATCATATTTACAAGAATACAAGAATCGATTGTCCAATATTTGGGAATAATATGAAAGAGAACAAGTATAGAATTGGTAAACAATAGCCATATGTGTGTGTCATTAATCAATAGAACAATTATCCATTTATTACACATCGGCGCCTCCACCATTTTTGGCGTTTCAAAAAAACTAACCAAAACTGGGGCGCGTGCATTTTTAATTACAAATTAATAAAATATGAACCAATTACTCTACTAATTAGATGAAATTCTATGTAAATCAACGTGGAATAAGATAATCGAGCCATAATTAAATTTTAATGAAAATTGCATCGTCCCATAATTTAATAAAATTGTAATTTCCATCACATATACGTAAAGATTGAGATAATAAAGCATTATTACTTCAATTAAACTGTTAACAGAACGTAAATTTATAATTTTATTGGTAAATAAATACAAGTTCACATAAAAATTAATTTAATTCTCCTTTTAAAATCGTTATATCTCCCGGTAATGTACCTGAACTGCACGTGTATGGACAATCAATAATCAATAATACTGTGCGCAATTGATGTATAATATACGTTCAGTGTCAATACGATAATGACCATGCGAATTAAAAGAGTATCCACAAATTCTGCTTTGAATCCATAATAATTTAATCCTAATTTAATTACAATGCCAAGGAAATTAAACATCTGCTTAGAGTTTTCTTTTTGTATTCCCAAGAAAATTCAATTACGTTGAAGAGAAGTGAAAATCCATTTTTCCACGATAATATCAACGAAAAATTCCGTTTCCTTAGCAACAACGAATGATAAACGTAAAAATAGAATTATTGCCTGTAAACACGTATGAAAGATTACATGAGCTTTTCCAGAGGCATCTCAAATGGACAGTGTTTTTTTTTAAGTTGACCCACTATTCCGGACGAAATTGATTAAGATGTTCAATTTTCACCCTTGTCACTAAAATCCAATTACAAGGGTGTGTAGATGGCATCATTGATAACACAATTGTGAAAAATTGTTTCCAGATCGTTTAATAACATAGCAACAGTGTTAAATCGATATTGAAGCAACTTTAATAAACGGAATGATCGAATTGTTATCAGATATTTAAGGGTGATTAACGGAAAAAAATTGTTTTTGTATTCTATAATGGTTGATAATTACAAGTTTAATGGAAAGTTGTTATTAACGTTTTCAATATCAAAAGAAATTCTTTATTGTTTCATTTTGATCGATTGTGTACCAATATAAAGACGATAAAAATCGTCGGTTTTTTGTCTGGAAATACCGTTTATCATTGCCCAATATTTTCAGGATTATCCACCCAAAGACTGTAGATAATGGACCAAAAACATATCTGAAATCCCTTGGGTATTATAGTGGTTGTAATCGCTCGACTTGATTAGATACCATCCATTATGATAAGATAAAACCCAGTTCGTCCATGCTTTTATCATCGAATTTATTAAGATTCTAACTATACAGCACTGGACACTAAAATAGGCCCCTCTCAATAGAATTATATATTTATTTTTTGCGATTGTAGCACTAGAATCATCCAACGTGGTTGATAAAGTGGGTGAGCAACGTTACATACAATAAACAGGCAGTCTACTGTAGCTGATTTTTGACCCTCTTTTGCTGGATTTTTATGAGCGCAGCGAGAAGGTGGGCTCAAGTACAGTCATCACCAAGACTAAGAGACCACCTCTTGTGCAACTGTGTAAAACAGGCTGATGAAGACGGCCATCGCATTGTAACAGAATGTTAACAGTTCAGAATTTGGAAAGAAAGATATTCAATCAGAAGAAGGGGGTGGAGTTATTAATATTTGTGATGACCTGTATTTGAATTCAGTTATCTTTATTTTCTGTAAAGAGGGTGATTCTACAAATTTGTTACGACTGAAACTGACTCCAACACTCTCTACCTACCCAGCTTCTTATCTTCATGAGAGAAAAACAACCTGACTCACACTAACGAAAATATGTGAAATTCACGCTCAAGACTCGATATCTATAGAGGCTACCTTATCTGAATACGAAATATTATTAACTTAATCGAAATACCGGGTACCGAAGGGTGGCAATTGCGGGTTAATTACCTCGAAAATTGAAATTATACCATTAAACTGGTGGCAGAATAATGGATGCAACTCAATTGCAAATGATAACTGTAATAATTTTGAACTAAATATAAACAAACTTAAACTAATACGGGCAGTTCTTGTACTGAACGTCAAAATAGAGAGCGGGAGGTCGTTGATTTATTCGCATAAATATATTTGGAACTGTCAGAGTACATTAACACCTTCCTGACACTACAACGAATATTATCTATGAATTATGGTATAGTTTTAAATGATGGTGTCATAATTTCATGACACGTACAAAGCCGAATTATTGAATTTCATGACTAGCACATACAATGATCAAATTTATTATAACATAAGCTGAAGACCAATAACAACAACAACAATAAAAAAAAGGAAACGAAACAAGGCTACAAAATTCCTGTATTTTTGCTATAAATTGAATACTTTTGAAACTTTACTGCATTGTCGTGACTATAAATCGTTTGACCTGTTAAATTTTCAACACAAGACGGAAAACTCACCATGACAGAGGGTCAACTATTGATATTTCTCAGGGCTGTATCAGTTTTCCTGGCATATATCACCGTTTATTCACAACGAACAAAAAAAAGGAGCTTCATGTAATTTTATATTGTTTTACAAATCTTGCCCCAAGAAACAACCCTCAATTTACTGACTCAATGGATAATTGAAGGGCTGCGTAATGATACGCAACAAAAGTTTATTTTAAATGTCAGAAACAAGAAAACAACATAGAATTCAAACGATTGTTGTCTTTTGAAAGTTTCTGACAAGATATTGACGGCGCTTTAGGAGATGCTTTGGTGAGATATAAGACGAAATATTTCACCTGGAGACGTAAGGTATCCATTTTCTCAAACGCATTTCAATATTTTCCAAATCCTTGTGGGAACATAAATTTATGCAAGTTCATTTTATTGCGTTCACTTTGAATAAAACTTTTTGAAATAATGCCGATTTCAGACGTCTATTTTACAAAATTGAATACCTTTCAGATCGTATATTCGATTTGATTTCCACTGAAAATTCTAACCAGTGGTATAAAATTAAAATTAATGAGAACAGTTCAGTTCTACAAAGTAGATAGGTATGTAATTTGCAAGTTTCAATGTAAATTCAACGTACTTACATATAGTTTAATGCAATCTCTATGTAGAAATTCATAAAGCAACCGCATTCAAAGCAACAAAACTGGTAACGAAGAGTAGATCTTCAAGTTCTAACTAATAGTAACTGATATTTGATGAAAAAACAACCAACTCTAATTTAATGGGGATTTTAATTATGTTAAAAGCTAAACTAGGTACAGGTTTCGCGTTTAACGTTAAAATAAAATTTGAAAAAAAGCTCTAACTACCTATATAGTAGATTGAAATTGCAAATTTTCGAGATTAAAAAAATTTCGATAATGTGCCGAATAAAAGATTAGCAAACTCTTTGTTGATTTGATCTGTGGGTGTCACCAGACAGAAAAAACACATCTCTTTGTATTCATTCATCATACTTTGTGTGGGTCTATCGATGGATTCTCACGAGTAGTTTAACAATACGAAGAAAATCCAATATTTTCATTAAATCACTTAATTAAAATATCAGTAACAAGTAACGTAAAGTTCTGATTTTAGTATTCATTCAATTACAGTCGTTTTAATTGGAAATTGTTCTAAATACGATGCAGTATTCAAGAATGATAAGGAATATTTTGTTAGACATGTAGTACAATGACATCTGTGAGAAATTCTATTTATTTTCACCGGAAATGTTGGAACATTCTCTCTACTATAATAAACGGTTGAAAATGAATAGAAGAGCTGATGATGAGAATTTCGTGAAACTAAAAATAGAAAAAAATATCCGCCAAGTAAACCGTGAACAACTTCGTGCAAGTCTCAACGGTTACCATTATATAGTTTATGAAGCCTTAGCAAGTCCATATCTAATGTTTCTTTGGTTTTTTCCCCTCGTCAGACACACCTATACCGTTTCCTGAATATCATTTGCAAACACTGAAAAAGTTCAATTTGTATTATCGATTCTGCTCTATCATCGTGCCTGGAAGAATTCTTAATAGTTTTTGAAATATCGATTAATCAACTAAAAGAAATTGAATTTTCATACTATACGAGTAATATAATTCAGTTAATTAATCATGAAATTATCCAAGTGAGATCAATAAAAACGGTTTGTTTATAACCACCTGATAAGAAACCAGAATGCCTTATCGATTCCTTTTAATCAGCATTTATAATTTGCGACATCAGAGAACTTCGAATAGATGTAAAAATAATTCATGTTTATTTCTAATAATTTCGGAACGGATTTTGGGGCAGCTACATCACAACTCGAACTATATGAAAGTTGAGCGCACACGCTAAAATCGCGTATTTGCATTGAATTCTCATGGACGCTCACCATGTTAGATCCGGACATAGTCAGCCAATCGTAACATGAAAACCGGAGCGATTCGAAAAATATTTCAAAGTGATAGCTGAAGATTATTTTAGCAAAATTAGAACCTCGTAGTTCATTTGGATGTTGGTCAAAACGTTCGTTATAGACAAGGTCGCGATTTTCAAAAATAAAATAAACAACTTAGAGTGACTCCAGGATCCTTCAACGATTCTATTAATTCTATTATGTAATAGGTGGAAATATTTCGAGTTTTTTCAAAATGCAATAAAGAAGAATAAAAAATCAACGTTGGGAGAGTCTCTGAGTCATTTTTTGCGTCTTCACCTCATTTTTGAAAATCCCCACCTTATCCAAAACGAACGTTTTTCGACCAACTTCCAAATGAGCTACGGAGCTCTAATTTTGCTAAAATCTTCTCTAGGGACATTGTAGTATAAAATAAGTTCTCTACAATGCGCAATCCATGTAGAAAATAAACCAAATTGTGAGGCAAAATAAATAAAATGATAATTGAAGAAATACTGTTTATAATGTCAATAATAGTGCCTAGGTTAAATCCAGAAGGATTAACTACGCCAATAGTTGGTTACCGACGCGCGACAAGCGACCGTCAAGCGTACCGCATATAAAGGCAGACGTACAGGGTTGTTTATATCCGTTCCTTACTGATAATTGTATTTAAAGTAGTTTCGAAATGAGAATTTGTCTCGAACGAAACTTCAAACTTGTTCTCTGCCCCTCTAGCTTGATGAGTAATTGCACGTCTAAAATAATAAATTCCATTCGAACCAATATGATAATAACGACTCTTCTCTCATTCTCTGCTACATTAAGTTCATTAATTTTCCACTGATTGCCTCTAAGCTATAGAAATTTCGTTATCAATTACACCAACAATAATCAATATCGATAATCTACATATCTAATCAAATGGAATTATGATTAGATCATATTGCACTCTATTTTCGATTCTTTCGTTCTAAATTAAAATGAATCCTGAATGAATTTAGATAGGATCGTGCAACAAAACGACCATGCATTGTGGATTTTTCTCACATTCTATCGAACGAGTCGAGCATCACGTTCCATCTAAACTTTACAATAAAATACCAATAGGCTAGAAGGAAATAGGGGAGAACTACCCTGTTGTGTTTAATACGAAACAACAGTAATTTATCGGGATTATAATGTTGGTAGTGGTGAATTGAGCCGGAAGTTGGGAAGGCTTCAGGAAACTTGATGATTTCCTTCATCTGTCGCCTGATAACTGACGCGTTTATTTAAGGAAGAAATCAATCTTAAATCGTTTGCCGGAGGATAAGGGAAAAATTGGCGAATTTCAAGTTAAAATCGTCGATTCTAAACTAATTAAATTTGTCGATTCGAACCGCCGAAATATGGTAAATTAGTTTTTATTCTGCGATGTCTGTTTCACTTAAATGGCTCCGTTTTATCGATAAATTTCGGTGTATTAAATATAAAACTTTTCAATTTATTCAAAGCCGGCACAATTAACGAACGTTTCTTATATTTCCTCATTTCAAACGATTCTCGAGATAGTCGTTATAAAATATTTTCGAACAGCAATACACAATAATAAAACGATGATGGAATACCAATAATGGAACATAAAGAAGATTTTATCTGTTCGCTATGAAAGTTTAGAATATTTTCCTTCCGGCAAGACCAAAGCAATTTTTCTCTTTATTCAGTGTAGTAAAAACAATCAAACAATAAAAATCGTATTATTTCTCTATAGCGATTCTATTGAGAAGTTTTCAGTTCGAATCACACAAAAGTAAAAAGTCCAAAACGAATATTGATTGCATCAACGTTCGAAAAAAAAGAGTTTTAAGGTTGAAGTCTGGTGGGCCAAAACTACATTTATAATTCAAAAAATTTGAAAAAATTACCAAAGCTTAGTATTGGTCTAAGCATTACTTATACCAAATTTAAAGGAAATCTGTCGTTAAGTTTTTGAAAAAAAGCGAAAAAACCATGTTTTTTGCACTATTTTATTTTTTATCTCGAAAATGGTCGACAGATTTTGTTTAAACTTTTTTGTCATATCCGAGTTGGTTTTATGCAGCTTCTGAATTTTTGTGGATGAATGGGAATTATAAGCTTTTACACCACAAAATAAAAGAGTTGAAAAATCGAAATAAGCGTAAACGATCATATATGCTGGAAACCAAGTTTGTATTATATAGAATCAGCTATGAGAAGTAACATACACGAAATTATTTGCCACCAAAATCATTTTTTTCGCTAATTAACACATTTTATTACTATTAAAATTTTAATTTATAAATTCCGCCATATTGCTCTCAAAGAAAATAAAGCAATCTGTAAATGTCGATAAAAATATAGATATAAAAGACATGGTGGATCAAGCGCCATCTAACGAGTGCGATTCCGGTAACTTTCTAGCCAGACATGGCCAGACTTCTACGTTAAACAAAATTGATGGTATTTTTTGCCTTCTGATACAACTTTTTAAATAAAACGTGCTCCATTTACAAACCATTGTTCATAATGTTGGTGAAAATATTTTAAATTCCATTTATATGCGATTTATACAATTGAAAATGAATTGAGAAGTGGACGTGGATTCGTTGATAATTGGTTTATTTTTACGCTTCAATACAAGGATAAATTACTAAAAATTCGCCCCCTTTTTGTTTCAATTGTGTTACATATTTTCAGAAAAGAACCAGACGAATTAATCATTAAACAATCTATTTGTCTGCAATAGAATGATTGATTTAATTAATAATAGTCTGACAGTGTTTGAATTGAATAAACCCCTGCATTCTCATTAAATCGTTGAACTTCTTTAAAATTAGTATAAAAGCAACCGAGATCTTTAATAGACGGTCTTCAGCCAATTTCCTGACGTTTTCAATGAAAACAGACAGTTCAGTTTAATTAAACCAACTCACAATAATTGTCTGCTATTTGTACAATCTTGTTCGTATCAACTTTCATCAAAATTTACATAGCATTATAGTGAATTGTAGAACATCCAACGAGGAATCTTCAGGGAATCTTGATGCAGTTTCGTTCAAAGTGTGGATTCTTGAAAATTCTAAAAGAAAACTCCACAAAGTCGACGATAAATCATCAAGATGCCGCTATTTCGAGCCACTTCCATTCCAAAACACAACAATTTATTACCATAAACCACCCCTCTTATTTCCAAATATATTCTAAAAGAAACAATTAGCTTTACTGTAAACGTCTCCTATTTTATCCATATTTAAATTTACAATTCTATTGATTTAATGATTTTTATTTTTTCCAGGATTATTATCATGGGATGTTAATAACTGTCTTGTTGATCTTGAAAAGGAGTTAGCTATATTGACTGAACAAGCCCTTGAAGGGGAGGAAGCCAGATATGGTAAGCAAAGTATTTAATAATTTAAAAACATATAAGATTTGAAGAAAAGTCAATAAAGTTAAATTGTATTATTAATCGTGTTGTCAACTCTTCGAATTCCAATTATCATTTGATTTGAGACAATTTCCACCAAAAAATATTAATGGAAATCTTTTGAAAACAAGCAACGTTTATTTAAATCAAATTAACGGCGATTTTGTTAGGGCGAAACTTTTGGGCGAACGAAAATTGAATTTTAGCGGTCTTTAAGCTTTCAAAGCATATTTCCGCACCTTCTCCTCCACTTGAAGCATCTCGATTTGCTTGCCAGCGAAAATCCGAAAATTATCACCGATTAACGCCAATTCCGCAACCCTCTCTAATGAGACATGGCGGTATAATCTTTAAAATTTCGCCTAAATTCAGCTAAATTTCCAGGTCAGCAAAATTCACTATTATAATTTGATTTGTTTTAAATTTTGCGTTACAATCGATGTAAATTCGCAGACGCTACAATTGTTGTGACAAGAACTGCATACAAATCAATACTGGCATATTTTCAGGGTGGGAATCTTGTAAATTGATTTTATTTGTACGAGAAATTGTAAATTTTCATCTTCATCACCAAGTTTGCAGGTTTTTGAAGCATAATACAAAATAGAATTGATTTCATCCCATATTCTGCTCTATAAATCCACAAAATAGGTCATATCGATCTAAAACAATAATTATCTTATTATGTCAGCATGAATATATCATAACTAGATAATAGAATTTAGCACTAGATTAATAGAATTCCCAAAATAATTTAATCTCATTCACAAACCAAACAACAAGGACTAATCAAGGTTGAAAATAGAGGGTGGAAAAAATGAATCAACTATTCTAAATTTAAACATTCTTCAATACTGTATACATGCTTCAACAAGCATACATTGTTATCAACATTTCCGGTAGAAGATGTAATTGTGTATTGACAATAGACGATGACACCTTGGGAATCTCGTTTCAGTACAATAACATTGTGAAGGGTTGTTTTAAAATTTTTGCTGATGTGTCCTTATTTATTGCTATTGGTTTCGGTTAATTTTAAGTGCTAGAGGAAATTTCCTCAATTATTCGAGATTAGTTGAATTCATGCAAAATTGCAGAATCACTTCATGTTATATACTTATATCGTTAAAATTTCTTGCCATTATAAACCGGTTATTCATTGTCTATATTTTATGAATCTATAGTTTAAATGCATCCTGGAGACGATTTGTATTAAAAAAAAATTCACTTTTAGCTTCACAACAGTCTATTCTTAATTTCTAGCAACTAAATATTAATTTAAAACGCTGATGAATGTGAACATTTTCTAAGAATCTTTTTTCAAACATGTCATCCATTGGAAGTGTTTTTATTTTTATCCCTTTACAGACTTATTTTGAGACACATCTACTGCAGTAGACATGAATTTTAGCATCCGAAGCGTTTATTTATTTATTTATTTAGAAGATCATTGAAAATTAATTAAAAGATGTTGGAGAAAGCACAAAAATAATGGAATGCTTTATTTTGTTCTTTCATATATTTATTAAAGTAGAAAATAGCGTCAAACATGGACGAAGAGTTAATTGAATCAAGAACTTCAAGATAGCGTAAACTGATCCGAAACCATTAAAAGCAATTTAATGTTTGTTTTTTCTAGTTCTGTCTGCTTTATGATTTTCAATTAATTGTACAATTTTCTGATTTTCATAGAAAATAACACACATTTTCACTCGATTTATCACACACACACACAATACGATCGATAAGTGTTCTACTTTTATTATAATCAGAGGCGGATTTAGGCATGGTCTTTATGGGCTGCAGCCCAGGGTCCCAATCAATCAAAGGCGAATGTTTGACATATTCTTTGGTGTTGTTTTTTATATTTTCCCACAGAACTCAGCCTATATTGATTATTTTGCATTGAAAATTTAATCATATAAATAGCAAATTGAAAGGGCTTTCCAAGTCTTTAAGAGAATTTTCGAAATCCTTGTTAGTTTTTCAGAAAATTAATGAAAACAGAAAAATCCGTTTTTAAGAATTTGAGCACAATTTTAAAAATGAATAGCCGGGCGACACCTTGCTTAGAATTTTATTCAAGGGGCATACCGAAGATTGGGGCATGATATCTTATTGTTGAAAATCCAGTGAGGTGGCTTAAAAGTTCTTCATTTGTTATTTTCATCTATTAAAAATAATTATTTTGCTACAAGATTCATATATTTTGTAAATACAATAATACAGTAGAAACCTGCTATAATGAGATGTCAACGGACCAGGAAAATTGCTAGCCTACCTCGTTATAGAGGGATTTTACTGTATAATAGCCTTTCCTATTAGTTTCCTGAAAAAAAATTAAATTAAAAGATAGTTGTTAGTTCGTAGGATACCGGATAGATGACACTGACAGTGCAAGAAGTGAGAGATTGCCAAGTCGTGTCTTTAAATTTGCTTTAATAATAAATGATATTGGATTAAAATTCATTATCAAGCCTCAAACATCGTCCTTATTATTATAATTTTTCTATATCCGATATAATAAACATGAATTCAAAACACTTTTTTGACAAAATAGCGAATGTGTGGCCACAACTAACAATAAGCCAAAATTTGACTAATTGAGTAGGCTCTCAAAAAATGGGCGCGTTTAATGAAACTAATCACTCACAACTGTAGACAATACCAATTTGTTAAATGGAAGCGATGCCTGACTGCTGACTTGCAACGGTTGAGTATTTTAGTCAGCGGTAGATTGGTGCGCTACTTTAAGTCAGCGCAAATATGGCGGACGACGATCGGCTGTTTTCTTACGAACAGCGCTTTTATTACTAAGCGCAACCTGGTTCTATACGTGCCCAATGTTGATCTAGGGCTCCTAAAATTATCATTCCACTCCTGATTATACTGCATCCATTTATCGAGCTTTGAATTTTGAAGCGAGCGACCTGTATCGATTCAGTTCGTTTATTATATTTGTTGTGTAAATATGATAATTTTGTGTTTCTGTTTGTTTTATTGTGTTGTTTTTTTTTTGTGATTTAGGTGAGCGCCTCATCCAATTTGCATCAGAGAATTTGGTGACGGAGATCTTAATCCATCCAGTTGTGAGCACACTGGTACAATGTATGAGGAATTTATTGAGTAGTTTTACACGACATCGTCACATTATTCATGCCGGATATACGTTTGCTAATAACGGTTCTTGGATATTACAGGTGAAACACATTAATTAGATATTCATAGTACGATGCAATAAATTGATTTTTGTTTTATTCTTTAAAGGATGGTACATTTTCATTGGCTGACTTCTCGGAGGCATGTCAAGAAGCTGAAGTATTGCGTGTAATACGCGCTTACGAGAATGGTATTTCAATGGATTTGCATTGTGCAACTGAAGGTGATTGGACCCGTTTGCCGAAAGAGCCATTCACGAAAGGCTGTAATGTCCGTGTGAATCCGAATGATATTCTAACAGCTGGTACACCATCAATAACGAATTTCATCAATTACATTGAACCATTTCTAATACCAGCTGAATTAGATAATATTTTAGAATGTTCAGATGTTGTTGGTAATATTAGATTTTCACGGCCGACTTTATATGTATTCCCTGGCGGTCAGGGTGATGCCGCTTTATTCGGTATTAACGGTTTTAATATGCTATTAGATGGTGGTTTCTCGCGAAAGGCGTGTTTTTGGGACTTTGTCCGGCATCTAGATAGATTAGATGCTGTATTATTAACGAGACTGAATAATAGTAATGTAAATGGTATTAGTGCTGTATTGAAACGAAAGAAACAGAACGCTCTCTATCCACAAATTGGTCATTTCTTTTGCAACATTCAGGAACGTAAAGCCATCCTTAGTCCTGACGGTGATAAAGATAAAGATCCATTATTAGTGAATTTATTAGATGAAGGACAGGAGATTATTAATAATTTGAGACATTTAAATCTTACACCTCAGGTCTGTTACCGTGATTCCGAGCCTATCAATTTATATCATAAAGTAGGTCATGGTACTTTAGATATGTACGTATTAAGTCCTGCCAAAGATTCAAAAGAAGTCCGTGAGTTCCTACAAAAATGGAACAATAATGACCAAAAACTGTTCGCCACTACCAAGTCCAAAGAATTTGTATTTCCATTACAAAATCTTGTATCAATATGTGCGTTATTAGTATGGCAACCAGCTAATGCTGATGACACAATCACTAGAATATTGTTTCCTGGTAGTAGTCCACAGAATAAAATCTTTGAAGGTTTAGATCGTATCAAAAATTTAGAATTTATAAAATATCCAGTGTGTTCAGAAAAAACCTTAACACCAGCATCTGTAATCAAGTCCAAAGCAAAAGAATCAATTCTGGAAAAAATTATACCGACCGAAAAGAAGATCTCCATTGATAATAAAAAAGAGAAACCCAAACAACCTGAGAAGACGACTGACGATACCATTAACGAAAATGATTTGAAAAATGGTGATGTTAACGGAGTTCAATCTGAGAAAATTGTAAAAAAGTCTGATTCTGTAGAAAGTGAGAAAAGTGTCTCCAAGACCTCCAAGAAAATTATTGAGAATGGTGATAGATTCAAGCCTAAACCAAAAATTGAAGCCAAAGCCAAATTACGCAGTGACTCCCAACAGCGAAAAGTCAAGACTGTTGACAAAAAACCATCACCAACTACACCCAAGAAAACCGTAGAGAAAACCATTGAAGAAACTAAAGAACCAAAACAAAAACAAAAAGCTTCTCCCAGTTCAACACCAGCTAAAAGTGCCAAAGAGGCTAGCAATCGTAAAGTAGTCGAATCTAAATTCAAAGCAGCTCCCAAAAAAGAAGCAACCCCACCAAAACCAACCACAGAAAAGAAAGAGATCGTCAAAGTTGAACGTAAGCCAATTTCAAGACGTCCAAAAGAACCAACTAAAGTTCCACCAAGTCCTTCGAAAAAAGTTAATGGTGTTCAAAAACCCGATACTATTTCAAGACGTGGTAAACTAGATAAAGAAGGCACTACTGATTCGAGTACTGTCAGTACACCATCAGCCGATCAAGAAAGTGTATTAAAAAAGGACATATCGAAATTGACCTCCGATGAACTGCAGAATTTGAAAGCCCAAGAATTAGCTGATCTCAAAGAGGAACAGGAGGCTGTGAAAGAAATCGAAGCAGTATTTCGTAAAGGTGAACAACACGATGATAAACCATCAGATTTTCGTAAAATTAAAGACTTATCAATTGATGATAAGCTTGAAGGTGAAGAATATTTAATTATCGAAAAGACTGAAATTGTACAAGACTCAGAACAAGATAAAGACACTAAAGAAGAAGAAACACAAAAGTTAGTTCGCGATAGTGAAGAATCAGAAAAACAAAAAGAAACAGCAGCAGAAATAGAGAAAAAGGAGATTGAAGAGAAACGTGAAGAAATTAAAGAACAAATACAAGCCATTACAGAAGAAGCTGAAAAGCAGGTCAAAGAAGAGCAACATATTGAAATTATCTCCAAAGAATTATCAGTTACCAGTCCGGAAGAAAAAATTGATCTTTCGACTGATAAGAAAACAACTGAAAAAGACGAAGATATCAAAGAGCCAGCACCGGAATCTGTACCCGATGAAAAAGGTTCAGCGAATATTGAATCAGGTGCAACTACAACAGCACCAACTTTACCAGAGGACGAAAGAATACCATTAGACGAAATCAAAGAGGATAATGGTGATCAGATTGAGGAGAAACATGTAAAAGAGGATACAAAGGAGAAAGATGTTCCTGTGATACAGTTGCCGCCTAAGACGTTTGAAGAAATTTCAAAATTACCACCAGTTGTTGGTATCCGATTAGATAAGCAAACTCATATTAGAGATATTGTGAAGACTCCAGATGAAGTTGCCGATTTACCAGTACATGAAGAAGTTGATATTGTCCATTACGACGATTTTGGTACTCCTGTATCTAAGGTAGATCACAAAGAAACTGATGATGCTAAAAAGAAGGAAAAACCTGATGAAAAAGAGAAAGACTTTGATAAAGACGATAAGAAAGATGATCCTAAAGATAAAGGAAAAGAATTAATAGAAACAGTTAAAACTACACCAGAAACGGAAAAGGCAACAAAAGAATTAGAGAAAAAAGATGAAGAACTGAAAGTGGACAAAATTCAAGAGATTTCAGTAGATGAAAAAGAGATATCAAAGGATAAATTAGAAGATAAAGATAAACCTGAGAAGGACGAAGTTCAAACATACAAACCTACTAAAGAATCTCCTGCTATGCCCAGCGAAGAACTTACACAAAAAACTGATGATAAACATTTAAAGAAAGAGGAAAAACTTGCAGAATCTCCCGTTGAAGAAACTCCAAAAGAAATTGAAATCATTGAAAAATCTGAATTTGAAGTTAAAGAAAAAATTGAAGAAGAAAAATTCGATACCAAACAATTACCAGAAATTCCAAAACATGATATATCTTCACATGAAGAAACTGAAGAACCTTCAAAACTAAAGCATGAGTTAGCAGAAATTGAAAAAATGAAAGAAAATAAAAAGGATATTGAAAAACTCGATGAAAAATTACAGCAACTAAAGGAACAGGTGGATTATCAAGAAATTATAACTGTTGATCGTAAAATTGAAAAGCCTGAACATGCTGAACCGGTAATTATTAGTGCCGATTCAAAACCAGAAACTCCAACTGTGGAAGATACAATTCATTTAGAAGATAAGCTTGAATTAGGTAGTAAATCACCAAAAGAAAGAGAAGAAGATGTAGCAAAGATTGTTGCAAGTGTTGCAGAGGTCCTGAAGTCTGATGCACCATTAGAAGAATTCGAAGGGAAAATTCCCTTCTGTATTCCCTGTACGAGTTATACAACAGAACTAAGAGAAACTCACATAACCACAGTTGATTCTCCAATTACAGATGAAAATACAGTCATAAAAGATAAACCAGATGAACCTGTTACTGAAGAAACTATCGATGCTAAATCTTTAATATGTTCATTTATTGAGAACGAACAGAAGATTGCTGAAATTCATGAAACAAAACCGGAAAGTAAAACTACAGAAGAATCAAAAGAGTCACTACAAACTGCTTCAGAAATCATCCCAAAACAGGCACAACTTGTGGAAGCTACAATTGAAGAAAAACACGAAACAGAAGATACTGACAGTGGTGCTGTACATCGAATGTTAGTAACAACTTCTAGTGAAGATGGTGGTGAAGAAATTGAGATTTGTCCAGTTGGTACTATCATATTTTCTAAAAGTTCAGAAAGTTCAGGTCGATCTTCACCAGACGTTTTATCACAGAAAGTTTCACAAAAGTCTTCAGTTGCTGAAACATCCTCTGATGCTACAGTTGTTTTAAAATCTATAAAAGATGTACATTCTGCTACAGACTCAGGTATTGAAGAATACGGTAAAGATGATGTTCAAACTGATAAGGAGCAAATAGAAAAATCTGAAATTAAAATTGCCACGGATGTTTCAAAAGCTACAAGTGATAAAGAGATCTCTGAGGAAAATAAAAAAGAAACAACAGAAGTTGAAGTTAAAAAAGAAGATAAACCGGAAGTGCCCTTAAAAGAAGTTGCAGAAACCACTAAAGAGGTACATGATAAAGAAACTGAACCATTAAGCAAGAAAGAAGATACAACACAATTGACTGAAGACAAAAGTGATAAAGTTGTCGAAGAAATTACTGAAAAGACTGAAACAACAAGCATAGAGAGTACAGCTAAAGAAATTGATACAGGTCTAAAAAAAATAACAGATGGTTTGAAAACGAAAGAAGATCATTTAAGTGACAAAAGTGACGACACTGTTGAAACGATTGAAAGCAAAGTTGATGAGATCATTGAAAAGACTGATGAAGTTGTAAAATCAGCACAAGAGCAAAAAGATGAAGTTGCTCAAAAAACCGACGTACTTGATAAGTCTATTGACAAAGGAAAGGATGATATTTCGGAAACAACTAAGGAAACAGTAAAAGCTGTAACTGAGACTATCGAAAAAACTGTTGAATCAAAGAAAGATGAAGCACTTGATAAAGCAAACGAGATAATTGAAAGTACTGCAAGCAAAACTGAAAAAGAGGATGAGAAGGCAGATACAATCTTAGAATTGGTGCATGACAAGAAGGAAGAAATCATTAAAAAAGTAGACGATCTTGGTAAAAGTACTGATCAAGTCGGAAAAGATGCTGTCGAAAGTGTGGAAGAAACCAAGAAAGTTGTAGAAGAAAAAAATGATGAAATCACCGCTAATGGACTAGAAGACGTGAAAGAAGGTATCGACGCCACCTTGACTGATGTAACAGAAACAATAAAATCCAAGAAAGATGACATTCTTGAGAAAGCTGAAGCAGTAGCAGAAGATGTTGAAACAAAAGTTGAAGAATTTGTACAAGAGACTATGAAAACTGTAGAATCAATACAAGATAAAAAAGATGAAACTACTGAAAAAACAATCGATCCTGTCAAATCAGCTGAAATTATCGAAGAAGACTCGTTGAAAACAGTTGAGAAAACTGTCAAAGCAGAAAAAGAAATTGGTAAAAAAACTGAAGCAATTACTGAAGACATAGAACGAACGAAGAAGGAAATAGTTGCATCCTTAAGTGAAATAGCAGAAAAAATCGAGTCGGAAAAAAAAGACATCCTTGATAAAGTTGAACCAACTGGTAAAAGTTTCGAAACCAAAACTGAAGAAGTAGCTAAAAAACTTGAAAATATTTTAGATCCAATACAAGAAAAGGAAAATGAAGTTGTAAAAAAAATTGACGATATCAAAGACTTAAAAGAAAAGCTTGCAGAAGATACTTTGAAAACAGTTGAAGAAACTGAACAAAAGATTGGCCAGAAAATTGAAGATGCTGTAAAAAGTGTAGACAGTGCAGCAAAAGAGCTTTATTATGTTCTAACTGATAAAACTGAAACAATCAAATCTAAGAAAGAAGATATTCTTGACAAAACTGAAGAAATAGTAAAAAGTGTTGATGCTAAAGCTGAAGAAACCACAGAACAAGTTGAAAAAATTTCAGAATCAGCACAAGAGAAAAAGGATGAATCTGTTGACAAACTACAAGATCTTAGCAAATCGGCTACAGAAGCCAAAGAAACCGTTTTAAAAGCTATTGAAGCAACGAAAAAAGATATTAAAGAAGAAGTAGATCAAAAAGCTGAAGATGTTTTCAAGGCTATAGAAAGTACCACAAAGAAAATTGATGAAGATTTGAAAGAAACAAAAGAAATTGTTGAGGCCAAAATTGCTGATAGAGTAGATGAAGTTGTTAAAAGTACTGAAAGCAAAATTGATGATATTAACAAAAAAATTGAAGAAACTGTTAGTTCGGGACAAGATAAAAAAGATGAAATCTCTGAAAAAATTGATGGCCTCAAAGAATCAGTAGAAAAAATCGGAGAAGATACTATAGAAAAGGTTAAAGAAACTGAAAAAGCGGTTGGTCAAGAAATTAGTAAAAAAACGGATGCTATTGCGGAACACATTGAAAGCACAACGAAAGAAATTTCTAAGGCTTTAACTGAAGTAACAGACATGGCTGAGCAGAAAAAGGACGAGATTATCAGCAAAGTCGACGAAACCGTTAAAGGTAAAACTGAAGAAGTCTTAGAAACATTACAAGATAAAAAAGATGCAGCAGCTGAAAAAATTGGTGATATTAGTAAATCAGCCGAAGAAATGAAAGAAGATGTCTCAAAAGTAGTTAAAGAAACTGAAAAGACCATCGAAAAAGAAATTAGTCAAAAAACAGAAGCTATTGCTGAAGGTGTAGAAAATATAACGAAAAAAGTTAGTGGCTTCTTAGCAGAAATAACGGGAGCAATTGAAACAAAGAAGGACGAAATACTTGATATAACTGAAGAAACTATCAAGAGTGCTGAAAGTAAAGCTGATGAAATTGTTGAAAAAGTTAAAGACACTAAAGAATTAATCGAGGACAAAAAAGATGAAATTTTGAAAACAACTGATACCACCATAAAATCATTAGAAGATAAAGCATCTGGAGTCTTAGAGGCAGCTGAAAGTAAAATAGGCAAAACCGCTAAGACTATAGAAGAATTCAAAGAAGCTTCTGTAGATATGGTTAAAGATAAATTAGAAGAAGTCAAACAAACTGAAGCAACAATTGCTGAGAAGTTGATGTCTGAAATTAAAGGTACTGAAAAAAAATTAGAAGAAGTTTCTAATGAGCTCAAAATTGGAGATTTTAAAGATAATATAGAAGACAAGCCTTCTACAGAAAAAGAAGAAATCCAAGAAAAACTTGATGATACTAAAGACAGTCTCAGTAAGAAAACAGTACTGTCAGAAACAAAGGAACCGATTAAAGAAATACTAAGTGGAGCTTCTTTACTTGAGGGTGATAAAGTGACTGATAAACAATCTGCTAATCTTGTTAATGGCTTTGATGATATTTCACCTACTGATCAAGATTCTTCTAAACTGATAGATGACAAATTACTTAAAAGTGACAAAAAGGAAGAAACGATACTAGTTGAAAAGGCCGAAGAAAGCATCAAAAAAGTTATCGATAAAGGTGTTAGTGAAGTTAAGGAAATTGTTGATGGCGCTAAAGATACAACTGGCAAGAAAGAAGATAGGTTAGTTGAAGATCATCAAAGAGATATTTCTGAAGGTAAAGTAGAGTCAGATATTAAAGAAAAATTAACTACAGAGGAAAGTAAAAAAGATGAAAAGTTATTAGACGTTGATAAGGCCAAAACAAGTCTTAGTGGTTTCTTGGATGATGTGGTAAATGATATTGGAAAAGGTATTGATGCAGCTGTTGATGGGATCAAAGAAACTGTCGATCAGATAAAGAAAGATATTGATTCTATTGTAAGACATGATGATGAAAAAGATAAAGAAAAAGACAAAACAGATCCACCAATTGAAGAAAAAACCGATAAAAAAGATCTTGATGGAAAAGAAGGATTACTAGATAAATCTAATAAGGAAAAAGGACTGGAAGATGGCTTATCTGAGGTTGTATCAGATTCTCTAAAAAGCAATGAAATAGTCGAAAAATCTTCCACACCTCTGCCAGATATAAAAAATACTACTACAGCTACCACTGCTACATCTCAAAAAGAAGATGAGAAATTAGAGCCATCTAAAGAAGAAAAAATCCATGAGAGTGAGGATATAGTAGATCAAAAGTCTTTAGAATTGAAAACTGATAAAGACATAGAAAAAGATATTAAAGAGAATGATACAAAATTAGAAGAAGACTCCACTGATAAGCCTACGGAAAAAAAAGAAAGTGATAAAACAAGTTCAAGTCCTAAAGAAAAAGAGGAAGTTCAAGAATCAACTGTAGATGAAAAGAATGCCGAATCGAAGTTGGAAGCCGAAAAAGTAACATCAACTAAATCACCACCAAGTCCACCAACTGAAACCACTCAAGAAATTATAAAGAAAGCAGAAGAGCCTAGTTCTATTCGATTGAAAGAAGAAAAAGAGGCTGAAAAATCAACAGTTGAAACTAAAGACAGTGTTTCTGTAACAGAAGCGTTAGAAAAGCCCATTTCTGATTCTAAGCACTCAGTGCAGATAAAAGAGGAAAAAATAGAGTCCCTAGCAGTTAGCGATACTTCAGAAAGAAAAAGTTCAGGAAGATCAACTCCAGATTCTATTGTAAAAGAAGTAATTTCCTCTGGAAAAACATCTCCAACTATTCTAGTTACAGAAATTACTAAAACTGAAGACCCTAAAGATTCTAAAGAAGTTAAAGTTATTGATAAGCCAGATGAAAGTATTGTTGAGAAAATCGAACATGATATTGAAAGTATCATAGATAAAGGTGTCCAAGACGTTACCGAATTAGTATCAGAAGCAAAAGAAGCAGTCACGTCTATATTTAAGGATTCTGAACTGAAAAAAGAAGAAAAGTTTTTAGAAGAAACAGCGCATAGTATTGAACAAGAATTCGATAAAGTTAGTGATATGTCAAAATCGATTATCTTTGAGAAATGTGATTTATCCAGCAAAAAGGATGGTCCAAAAGAATCAGAGACATCAAAGGATTCTGATAAAATCGAAGAAAGTACTGGTGATAAAATGAAACAAGCGGAAGCTAAAGACACAGATGTTAAAGAGGTTACTGAAGTAGTTTCTGAAATAAAAGACGTAGTTACATCGGTACTCGAAGATGGGGAATCAAAGAAAGAAGAGAAGAAAAGTGTAGAAAAATCCCCACAGCATCATGAAAAACATGGTGCAATCTCACCATTATCAACATATGAGGATAGTCATTTAGAGCAATCAATTCAAGAAATTGAGGAAACATTCAATAAGATTACTGATATGTCCAAATCAATTGTGTTTGAGAAGTGTGGATCAATAACTAAAAAAGATGCTGAGAAATTTTTAGAATCTTCAGCGCATAATATTGAAGAAGAGTTTGAGAAGGTTAGTGATATGTCAAAATCAATAGTTTTTGAAAAATGTGTATCGCCAACCAAAAAAGAAGCTGAAAAAGTATTAGAAGAATCAGCACACAGTATCGAAGAAGAATATGAGAAAGTCTCCGATATGTCAAAATCAATTGTTTTTGAAAAGTGTGTCTCACCAACTAAAAAGGAAGCTGAGAAAACTTTAGAAGATTCTGCGCATAGTATTAAAGATGAATTTGAAAAAGTTACTGATATGTCAAAATCAATGGTTTTTGCAAAAGATGAAACTGAGATAACAAAGACTGAAGATGTGAAAGGGACACTGCCACATGTTGATAAAGATAAGACTGCAGATAAAAAAGAAAGTGATAGTTTAGATTCAGGAGTCGTAGTTGAATCAGAATCAAAGTTAGAGTCAACAACCAAGAAAGAGGAAAGTATAGCAGGTCCCTCAACAACACTGAAAGAACCATCTAGTGGTTTAAAATTAGGATCAAATGATGATTTGCAACTTAGTGGTAAATCAACACCAGATATAGCTGATGTTGAGAAAATAAAAGAAAGTGAAGAAATCCAAAAACATGAACAACAACATATCCCTGGTAGTTCAACACCACCTACAGTGCCTGTTAGTCCAATCATTAAAGAATCATCTAGTAGTGCACAAACACATGCCAAAAAATCCACAGAACCAGCAACAATTACTACAATCAAAGAGGGCGAATTGCGTAGTTCAACTCCAGCTAGTGACGATTATGAGATTGGAGCTTCCACACATAGTGATATTTCATCTGAACTGATATCACGTGCTCCCCATTTATTAGAAGACAGTGAAAGAATGGCTAGTGAGGATGATGGTGACGATGATGATGTACCCGGCTCACCAACCAGTATGACTTCACAAGTACCTCATTCAGGTTCATCGTCACGTTATGATTTCGATGATGGTATCAAAAATGATCCAATGAATACATCATTTTATGGTGCCCTTCCTGACGAACCAGAACCGAAAAAATCATCTACAGAAAGTGACTTAGACTTTGAAAAGGCTAAAGCTGAACATCGACAAACACGTGGTGAAACATTAGGTGAAGCCAGCTCGAGTTATCTTTATGAAATTACAAAAGCAAAATTCACAACCGGTTCTACGAGTGATGATTGTGATAATACAAAATTAGATCAAATTAATAAAAATGGCCAAACGAAAACTGATAATGTGATGACATCAAGTTTTATTGGTGAACTACCAACTAGTGATGAAAAAGATCCAGTTAAGACTTGGGGTAAACCATTAGGTCTACCAAGTCCAGCTCCACCGACTGACAATCGTGGTACACCAAAAAAAGAACGTAAATTACCAGCTAATGTTACCGCTAAAAATAAATTAAATGATGACAAGAAACGCTCAGAATCACCTTCCAAATATAACAAGAAAAGACAAGTTCCTGTTTATGTTGATTTAACATACGTACCACACCATGGTAATGCTTATTATGCTTATGTTGATTTCTTTAAACGTGTACGAGCAAGATATTACGTGTTTTCTGGTATTGAACCCAGCCGGGAAGTCTACAATGCTTTGTTAGAAGCGAAACAAACATGGGAAGATAAAGATTTAGGTAAGATTCTTTCATGCTTATCATTTCAATCAGGGCTAGGGAGCCGAATCGGAGATAAGAGCCATGGAGTCGGGTAATTTTGGAGGAGTCGGAGCTTAACTCTGCCTCCTGAATATTAATTCAGTGGAACTGTAGCTGGAAGCATTCGGACTTCAGCTGGCTCCGGCTCCTTATCATCTGACTTTTTCCATAATATTATAAAGAGCACCACTATGTATAAAATGCTCAAGCTCCCCAAAGTACCACCGGGTTCTACATTCTTCAAAATATTCTTCAGGAGCTACCTGATATTATTCGATTAGCTAACCGATTGCGCTTTTCCTATTGTCTTCTATATCGCATAGAGCGTCCAATGTTGAAGAATGCGCTGAACAACTTCTTCTGAACATAATTCAATTACACTACTGCAAATCTACAGCCAACTCAAATCTTTGAACTGCATATAGTAGTGTAATTGAAGTTACATTTCTGCAAAATTGTATTTATACGGAGCTGGAGCTAAGATCTCAGTTTGAAAACAATGACTTCGGAGCTGGACCTACAGTTTGGATATATTGTGGCTCCGGAGCCGGAGAGAAGCTTAGCTTATTTCAAGCCAACTCCTCAGCCCTGATTTCAATAGACCACCTACTAACACGTTCATTTTGGCATTTCTTTGGCATTTTCCCTTTTTATTTTGCCTTTATAATAAGCAAACGTTTACTTTTTTTGTTCTCTTTGTGACCGATGCTGAGTGATTTCATTTAGCTAATCACTGTAAAGCTTGACAAAAATTTTGTGAACTAAGCTAGCGAAAAAGTATGTAAAATGGGTATTTTCCGATTTTCAGAGGTAACTATCATCCCAACATACGATACAGACATCTTGGGCTATTGGGTAGCTGAAAATGAGGAGCTCCTTACCAAATACAAAATCGACTTATCACCATCAGCAAGTCGTTGTACAATCAATCTACAAGATCACGAGACTTCTTGCTCTGCTTATCGTTTAGAATTCTAAAAATCAAACAATTACAAATCTCCATCTATTTCTAATATTTGTTTTGATGGTCAAGCAACACGTAAGAAATTTAACAACGAATGTGATTTATTTTGTCCGTGAATAATGCCAAAATTCTCCATAATCAGAAAACAACCAAAACAACAACAAACGTCCATTGAATATAAGCCAAGATATTAGAAAAAAAAAACACTACCTTGCATCTTCCTTTTCGATTACCTCTTTTACGATTATCAATAAAAAACAAATTTCAAATGAAATCATTACACAACATATGTCATCATTTTAGATTAAATTCAAATCTACTACTAGATAGGTCTTTGAGATTTTTGAGAAATTCGAATGTTAGACTGGTTCTTTAATAGAACAAAAAAAATTAGGATATATTTAAGAAATTCTATAAAAATTTAGGATTAAAATAATAAAAATAATATGAGACACTGGATCAATGTTGTTCATGAGCACAAACATTTTGTTCAATAATTTCTTTTTCGAAAATTTTGAACAAAATTGTTTGTGCTGAAATTTATTTTCGACGTTATCAACGTCATTTTGTGTGTGTGTATTATAAACCAACAGAAAATTGAAGTTTTAGAGTAGAACTTTTAAATATTTTACGAGCTAACAACATCAATAGCTATAGAAGTATTGCTAGAAATAATTAAATAGTTGAGCATTAACTTTGTTTTTTTTTCAAAATCGTAGCGACAATCGAAATAGTATTTTTCAATTCGTTTTCAGCTGAAATTTTATTAATTTAAAATTTATTTTGTAACGTTAATGCTACACTATATAATTATTTCTATTGCTTTATATGTATTGAGATAATTATAATATATGATGTGATACCCATAGATGAGTTTCTTCGATGAAACATCCAATATTTTCAATTCTTCAATTTCAGGGTTGTAGAAAGGCCGTTTTATGTCTACTATTCTATGATTTATTATTATTTCTTTTATAATCTTCAGTTTCAGGCCTACGATTTCTAATGTGATTGGACTGATATTATTTTCAAATTGCTATTAATACATTTTGGGTTCAGTTTAGTATTAGTTGAAGGAGAAAAAAATACGAAAAAATTATAAAACTTACTCTCATACATACCTGTTATTTCCTTACAGTATTTGCGCTTTCATCTGAAATTCTATTTATTTTGAGAATGAAGGGTCTGAACTGAACTCAAAAATGTTATACCAACAATGTTGTCTCTTTGATGATGAAATTCGAGAGAATTTCAATAAATGTGAGCTTGTATTTAGTACATAATAAACAATAAATTTATTGTTAACTAATTAATTGTATAAAATGGTGCTAAAAAAATTAAGAATGATGCCTTGGCGGATTTAAATTAATTTAGCAGAACAAGCGACACCTGGTGTGTGATAGATTTTTTTTAAGTAAAAAAAATAGCGGAAAATCGTGTATTCTTGAACTAAATCATCATATCTATATCTAAATCACTATTTTGTTTATTTTAATTGATAAACAATTCTAGAATTATTACAAAGAAATAGGTAACAATAGAGATAGGGATGAGGATTTAGTTGGGGAATACCAATGAGTATTGAATACGTAATTGAAAAACAGGAAGAACAATATTCAATAATAATAAAAATAATAAAATGTTATAATAATATTTCAATACAAATTAAATTTTAATATAATTATTTCACAATAACTAATATCGATAATTTAGCTATTTGATTTAATTCATTTATAATTTATTTATCCCAACGCACATATATATTTCTTTCATATTATTATCAATATTATTTAGATTTTAAATTTAATTTGTATTGGAATATGTGTTTTTTCTAATTGAAACTAGAAAAGGCATAAGTTGATTGAAATTAAAATTTAACATATATTTAAAAAAAATAAATAACGATAATAATAAAGAAAAAGTCACTTTATATTTATGTTGAAATCTTTAAAAAGAAGGTTATTGTAATTTTATGTGCAAGTTTCACTTTGAATTATCTATATATTTAAATGAGAATAAAATAATAATTATTATAAAAAAGAAAGTAATAAGAACATAGCTTCTAGTCAACAAAAATTCTGATCCTTTAGCTTAAAAATGTTATAAAAGTTAACATAATACATATTATTCAATTGCATTAATGTATGGGATATGTATGAGATTAAACAAAAAAAACTAAATAAATTTCAAAAAAATATTACCAAAAGCATTTTTATTACTTACTGCTATCCTAAAACGGTAACTATTCTTATCCAAATACACTTAAATCAGTCGAGGTGACACTTTTTTAACAGTATAAACTACAGGATGTTTTTTTAATTGTAGTCAATTCTTATCAAAGTCTTGTTCGTTTTTGAAAACTACAAAATTGCCCAAACGATCGTTTTTGACAAGTTCCAAATGAGTTACGAGGTCCTAATTTTGCTCAAATGATCTCCAAGAACCCTCCTACAAATTTTTGAAATATTTTTTGAATCACTCGCTAACTAATATGAGTTTCATGAGTATTGACCACTTTTTTTAAAAAAAAAAACACCCTGTATATTGAATAAGCATTAGATGAGCATTTCTAATTATAAGAAATTTATAAAATACTGGTAGAATTTTAAAATTTCGTATCATTTGGCATTTTTTCAAAATAAGCAATTTGATCAGCTTCAACTTTATAATTATGTATCCATCGATTACCTTTCCTTAAACTACCATCAATACCATCTTTCCATATACCATTAGGTAAGTAGACTTCACGTTCACGTGAACCAGAATATAAAATTGGTGCAACAATTAAATCATCACCAATTGAAAATTCATCAATAACCACATGACAAGCTGGATCACTGTAATCCAACATCCATAATGGTCGGATCAATGGTAAGCCTTCATTTAAAGCCACACGAGCGTACTTTTTCAATAATGGTGTAACCTTAAAACAAAAGAAATTGAAAAAAATTGTTATACAGGGTTATTCACGTCCAACGATAAGTTCTTATTATGGTAACTTCCATTATTTGGAAAAATGTTTTATAAATTGATAGGGGGCTTCCTAGAGATCATTTTAGCAAAATTAGAACTTTATAGCTCATCTGGAAGTTACTCAAAAAACTCTCGTTTTGCACAGTTACAGTTTCCAAAAAGAGCTAATCATGTAAAACGACTAACAATAAGAATGACTCGGAAACCCCCCAACATTGATTTTTTTCGTTTTTCTCCGTTGCACTCTAAAAAAATGGTAAGCATTTCCACTTGACTTGTTCCAGAACAAAATAAAGAAAAACGAAAAAAAGTCAATGCTGAGAGGATCCTCGAGTCATTCTCAATAACTTTTTTTTTGTTTGACTACTCTTTGACAATTGCGACACCGCCAGAATCGGGCGTTTTTTGACCAACTTCTAAATGGGCTACAAGGCCCTAATTTTGCAAAAATGATCCTTCTATAAATCCTTTTTATATTTTAAAAATTGCTCGACAAATAATGGGAGTTACTATAAGAACTTTTCGTCCGACGTGAATCACCCTGTACAGGGTTGTTGCTGTAAATATGCCAAAACTCCTATTAGTTGGCGGGCGATTTGATAATACTTTTAAGGATTTTTAGAGGAATCCCTGAAGATGATTTTAGCTAAATTAGAACCTTGTAGCTCATTTCAAAGTTGGTCAAAAAATGATCGTTATGGACAATATCAGAATTTTCAAGCCTTAGAAGGATCCCCTCAATATTGATTTTTTCGTTTTTCTCTAGTATATTCTGGAACAGATAGAGATCTTTCGCATGTTTTCTACAATGCAATGGACAAAAACGAAAAAAAACTCCGTTGGAAGGGTCTACGAGTCATTCTTAGTCGTTTTGCATATTTTTCTCGTTTTTTAAAATTGTAACATTGTCCAAAACGATTGTTTTTTGACCAACTTCTCAATGAGCTAGCAGGTTCTAATTTTGCTAAGATGTTCTCCAGCGACCACCCTAAAAATCCTTAAAAGTACTATTCGAAACGCCCACCAACTACTGGTTCATACGAATTTAGCATATTTGTAGTAGCAACCCTGTATAAATAAATAAAAATTGCATAAAAAATACCTTAACCTGTCGGAGGGATGTTAGAATTTTAGCCATCTCCATAATATCATCCCCGTACGTGCTGGGAAGATGGGTATATCTGATTACTGGTAGGAATGTAGCTAATTGTAACCATCTACCGTACAATTCTTTATCTGGTAGAGAATTTAATGTGAAATTTTGATAAAACACAAATTCCGGTTCACCATAATCACCACCAACGGCGCCTGGTATTAAAAATGGATAACCCAATATACCGTATGTTAGAATCGTTGGTATAACACGCCGTAAACCATCCCATGATGATTCGAATTGTGGCAATGATACAAATGCTGGTGCTTTTGGACGTTCAATTGCACTATTCACACCAAACAAACTAATACTATTTTGTAAACTATTCAAAAATAACGTTTTAAATTGATCAGGATTTATTAATGATCTATCACAATGACAATAATGTGGCATATTATACGCTAAACCTAAATCTAAATAATATGCATCGAATTTATATTTACTTGCAACAGTTTTTAATTTTTTTAATAACCAAGGGATGGTACGATTACGTGTTGGATCTAAAACACCGGCACTTTGTAATGATTTATAACGTGTTAATGCTGGTATACGATGATCACTATAACGTTCTGATATTAATAAACGTTGCCTTACGGCTTCGGCAAAATTAAAACTTTCCGTTGATATAAATGGTTGTATTGAGAATACAATACGGAAACCACGTCGATGCATTATATTTATCACTTCTTCTAATGTTGGGAAACGTTCAATATCTACTTCAAAGTCGCCGATATTACGTTGCCAAAATTCATTAATCAACACATGGCCCTGTTTCAGGAAACCCAAAGCTATCACATTGTCAGTGTAGTTAGAGATTGTTTCTGGAACAAAATTGAAAAAATTTTAAATAGACTTCCAACAAGAAGCTAGAAGACAGGCAAACTATCCAAAAGTGCTAAAAAGTAGAACAGAGAAAACAACCAGGACATCGAACCGGAACTGAACTCAAAACCGGAATTAACCGCCATTTTGGGCCGGAGAAATCCGGAGCTGCATCGAAAACAAAAACCGGTTTTTTTCGCTTCAAGCATACCAGTTGACACGATCTTCTTCTCTTTTTTTACTACCCCTTTACTTCCTGTCAAGGAACTGAGTAAGCAATACTTCAGGACAGTTGTGGGGATTCCGGAGCTTCTACTCCATTCGGCGTGCAAAAATTGCTAATTTTCAAACATCTCTCTTGTTTTTTGAGATTTTGTGACATTTCTAGATTCTGCAGTGAAACTGACAATGAGAGGAATTTTGATTATACGATTGATAGGTTCAAGTTAGTAGTTTTTGAAAATTATCGAGTTTTGATGAAATTTTGAAGTTTGCAGTGTTTCATTGATAAATTCGTATCTCAAAAATTACTGTAGCATAATACTTGAAACTGGCAGATTATTTAGCTAAGATAATGTAATTTTTGTCAAATTTTGCAATTTTTAATTAACTTTTATAGTTTGAAAAAAAAATTCGTTTTAACAAATTTTCAAGCTGCAATAGTTCAAATATTTTAGATAGAACAGCACAATAAGAGAAACAACACCTCTACTTTTCTATATTTGAGTTATTTCAGATTTTTGATTTGTGAATTTTTGATGATAGCCTTTTTGGCACTTTAACTTCCTTTAGGAAATATTCTCGTTGTCACAGCTACCCACGTTATACAAGCTAGTGCACATTATTTTCATAATTTTTGTGGCATTTTTAGATTCTGAGGAGAAATTGAGAAGTATTTCGATTATACGATTAATAGTCTAATGTTAAGGGCTGTATGGATAAAATACTCGATTCGGCGTGCGAAATTTATCAATTTTCAAACATCGATATCTCGCTTATTTTTGAGATATTGTGAAAAGTAAACGTGCATCGGATAGAGAATTTCAAGGTGCATGTTATGAAGTTTTCTATTTTGAAAAATTGTGATAAAATTCTGAATGGCAGGGAAAACTCTTGCACCCTGTTTTTTTTTTCGTACATTTTCCTTCTTAACTGGCTAAAACTCAGCCAGCATTATTGATTTTTTAGTAATCATCGAGCGGATTTAGAAAGAAAATTGAAAGAGCTTTCCATGTTTCTTAGTTTTCCGATAACTGAAGAAAATTAAAAAAAAACATTGATGCCTCCTATAATTTTAAAGATAGAGAATCATACTCTCGTGTTTAGAAAGCTGATGTAATAGGAAATGACATGAACCGAACCGATAAAAAAAACATTCAGTTGAACCGGAATGAAAACCGAAACGAAAAAAATAACGGTTCGAGATCCTGAAAACAACAACAAAAATCAAATTTACCTTCTGTTAATTCTGTACTAGAAGTGGCGGTAATCTCCCATAGCGGTTCCGTTAATAATGAGTGCATAATATCGATATCTTCACGTCTTAAACCATCCCATAATGCTTTCTCCATCATGTGTGAATGTAAAATTGTCATATTTGAACTTGTACAAATACTATAATTCAGTTGTGGCATTTCACTTAAACGATTAACATAAGCAAAATCATCATAATGTGCCCTCAAACACAACTCTTTATTATTATTATTATTATTATTATTATTGTTGTTGTTATTATTGTTATTATTATGAATATTATTGTTATTATTGGTAGTGCTCTTATCAACAATAGAAACATAAAATGGTGTGGTATCGTCAATAATAATAGCAGCACCTTTCGAACTGATGAAATACCGTTTCAACACATTACCCCATTCATGTTTATCAACACGTCCTGTAATAAACGGATGGAAATCATGTCGACCTTTTTCTAAGGGCCATGCAGATTCGGCCGTTTGTCCACCACCATACCAATGACTATGAGATAAATCAAAACAATCAGTTGGTGATACTGTATACGATAATGATAACCATTGTAGATTATAACATCGTATATCTGAATCTAATTCTTTAAAATCGAGATATAAACGTGCTCGATCCATCCATTCTAAACAGATACTACCATCATTTCGTTGATCTTGTGGTAGACATGGTAATGCTTGTTCAAAATTAATAGTTGTACCTAAACGTCCTTGTATAATAATACTACCATCATTATTATAAATCTTCATAATACGTTTGATTTTATTAAATTTGATTTTCTCGAAATAGGCTTTTTGTAAGATTTTTTGATGATAGAGTGTATAAGCACAACATACAAGTACAACAATTGTTATAAACAATAAACAAACAAAAATTCTAGTCTTATAATCTGGTGTTTTCTTTTTTCGTAAAGTGGCCGGTAGTGTCTTTAAATAAAAATGATGTAGCAAAATTTGTAAAAATTGATTTAACTAATAAATATTAGATAATTACCTGCATTTTTTCTCGGAGTAAACTAGCAAGAGAATTGATGGATGTAATCGAATTAGCATTGGAATTACTTCCACTTTCCTCATCACCTGGTGGCTTAAGCATTTTCGGATTGATAACAGATTTCCGTCTAGCATTCCGTAAAGGTGTTCTGCATTGAAGAAAACAAAATATTTAAACAATTAAACAATAATTTATAATAGTATATAGAACACTAACAGAATTTTTTACAGTTTTCATTTGATTAAAATGTTGTTTGTAATCACGATAATAGCAGATAAACGAATGATATTAATTTATACTACATTAAGAATTGGCTGTTATCATATACAGTAAGCGTATTGACCTAAGAGAGTAGTGGTAAACTGTAAAGGGGAAGCTGTTAATTTAATCGAGATTGCAATGAATTTTGTCTTAACAAGATCAAAGACAATTGTTGAATTATAATACAGGAAGAAACGAAATATAATCATCACTACTATCATAAAAATGATGCACTCTTAATATGTTGCCAAGAAAAGCATGGAATATTAATAGTTTGTCTTTGATCATTTTAAATTTGAAATGAGATTGTGAAATTTTAATAGATTAAAATTGAGTACTGGCTAATTTTCAAAACAACGGTTAATAAAAGGAATTGTAATCATGGCTTCGGACCGGAACTGAATCGAAAACCGAAAACTGGAAAAAAAGATAGAGGGTTGAAGTTACCCCTGCAAAATGCTCAATATTTTTAGTGGTTTAAAAACGAATCAATACAGATTCGCTAAAGCTATTAAAAGGTGTAAGCCGCGTTTGCATCCCTTGTTGAGGGCTGAAGTTATAGAAGATTATATGCCATTTTTTATGGTATTTTGGGATTTTCGACCTCATGCTAAAACATACCATCATAGAGAATCACAATATCACAAGATAAAAGTTAGCTGTTACACAGTTCTTCTATTTTGAAAATAGTTACCCTGTAAATAGCTCTTAGAAGATTTAGATTTAGAGTGAAATTTAAAGATTGTTCATAAACCAAAAACCGAAAAAAACGTTATTTTACAAAAACGAAAACCAGAACAAAAAAAAACGGTTCGAAGCCCTGATTGTAATACTGGACAACAAAACTATTCACTTACCAATTTTAGTTTTCGTTTGACGGCAATGCTACTAGATAGACGGTGTAAAACGCTATTTCAGCTTGAAGTTGGCCATGTCTCTGTTATATTAAGTCGTAACTTGATTCATACTTTACATTTAATATTCATCAAAAAAAAAAACAGTTGAACCAAACTATGCTTCTACGTAACCTAAGGCATGGCCAACTATATGAGATGAAATAATATTGTACCATCGCCTGCATATAAATGTGGCCACTTTTTCTAGGACTGTATAAAACAGGCTTTTAAGGGCGATCTTAAAAATATAACAGAATTTTCGCAGGTCAGGATTTGAGAAGAAAGAGATTCAATCAGATGAAAGGCAGTGGAGTTACTGGTGCCATTTTGGGTATTTAGCTGAATATCATTAAATAAAAAGCCTGACTTACACTAACCGAAAAACATGATATTTTTAGTAAAGAGTCGGTCACATTTATGTGAAGATGATGGTATAGGTTTTAAACTGAAAGAATCATTATTTTTGCTGAAACGAAAACCGCAACCGAACCGATAATTTTTTAATTGAACCGGAACGAAAACCGGAACAAAAAAACGTTTTTACGATTTTAAATTTATAATCGATACGACTAAGATGATCCAGAATTGGAAAATGAACAAATACTAAAAGTACAAATTTAAAGATTACTCAATATGTATTTATGATATTCTTTTAATACCACAAGTTCTGCGATTACTCAGTAATCGAACAGCTCCTATTAAACTAATCTATTTAATCTGAATCATAATTTTGTCCTTATCAAAAGAATTTCTAATGGAATCCAGAGACGGTCAATTTCCTGCTGCTTGGAAGCGTAGGATACGATTGTTAAATTTATACCAGACAGATTGTCTCTATTCTGGTATTATCCTATCAAAATATTTTCCTATTCTAATAAGTGTCATTAATTTTAGTATTTTGCACACATTAATGGTGTAGGCGTTTTCGGATTATTGGATGATATAAATGATGAGAAAACAAAGACATCTTTCAAAGAAACTAATTAGACTGATTAAAATAATTTGTTATTTTTATTTAAAATATAAATAAAACTTACTTTGATTGATTTTGGGCAAATTTCGGAACATTATCATCATCATCGTCAATGTAATTAATTTCATCTAAATTTGCATTAAGACTCTTCATCTTTTTGTTATTATTATTACGATTATTATAAATCTATACACTTTGATAATAAATACTGAGCTACTAACTAGTATTAATTTGTTATCTAATATTTATCTGTCTTCAAGTAGGAAAACTCGGATTGCGGATAAAGTGTCATGTTTATAAAATAAACAATTATTTCTAAATGAATTGATTGTTTATAGTAAAAATAAACCTTCAACTGGGAAAAATAATCGTTAATCTTTTGAAAAAAAAAATTAAATGATAGGGGTCAAAATTTGAATAAAATAACCACCGTTTATGTATTTACTCTAAACATTTAACTTAATAACGATAATTGGAGAATAAATAATTAATTTAAATATTTAAATTTTGTATTATTAGTTGCCTAAACCAATTTTTAATTTAAATACAATATCGTGAAAAACAATTTTCAACTAACCTGTTTGAAAATTCGAATTCTTCATCGTCATCATCATCCGAACTCCGTTGACCACTGTCCGCTTCATTTATCTATAAACAAAAAAAAACCAACAATCTTACCCTTATTATATTGTTTGTTAATTAATAAAACCAACATCATAGTAGCTTAAATTAGGATACAAATTATCATCATCATCACTGAGTCTGTGTTGATTTTGTCTTTTTATAAAATCATCAATAGTTTTTGATCGTTTCTCCATTTTTACGTTACGTTATAGTTATATCAAAAAATTAAATAACACACATAATCTAGCTTGTTGTTAACAGGTTGAACTATATTTGTCAGTTAACTATCTCAAAGATTAGAATTATGATCGTTTAGTAATTTACATTTTGATTCTACTAAATCAAGGTCAATATGATAATAAGTTTTCGTTTTCAAAATCATTCAATGAAGAGTAGACGATGCTTTAGAACTTGAATAATTTCTAAAGTTGTATTTATATTGATTACAACACACATAAATCATAATTTCTTTATTTATGGATTAAAAAGCATATACACAAAGAAGAGTCTAGTGTGCAAATTAGATAATCGTATAATTAATTAATTAAATTAAGTAGTTTTAATAACTCAAGTCACATATCTAGAACGCCTCTAGCTTTAACCAATTATAAAACTGATTTTGATAATTAGTAACACTTAATTTTATACTTTTCCGGATGTAACAAATCTACATAATTATGCGTCAATTCACAATTAAACTTTATCTTTATGACTCAATTACATGTAGAGCTGATAAAACAAAAATTTGCGGGAGTTAGAAATGTCAAAACTCTTATAATCAACATCATGTAACAGCTTAGAGGATGCAAGCAAGTTGCAGTTTTAGTATTTTTTGTGAAATTAAGAATTAATTCTTAGTTAAAGCTAATTTATAGACGAAAATCAGACACAATCTTAATAAATTCATAACACTAATAAACGAATTCTAGTTTAACAACAAAAAAATTGACATGATTAATATTACAAAAACAATGATAATCACAGGTAAAGAAAAGTTAACACTTCTGATTTGAAAATGACCCAGTACCTATTCAAAACATTCATCTAAAGAGCCTGCTTTGAATTCTGTTTGATTTTTTTTTTATATAAAACCCATAAAAACTAAAAGGAATAGTGTGCATACAAAGATAAACACTTGAATCCTTCGGGTAGAGAACAATAAAAATACCATGTGTCCCACTTAACTACGGCCAGTTCGTATGACAACTCCTATCAGTTGCAAGAGATTCGAATATTTTATGGATTTATAAGGTAGTCCTTGAAGATCATTTTAGCAAAATTAGAACCTTTTAGCTCATTTGGAAGTTAGTCAAAAAATAATCGTTTTGGACAATGTCGCGACTTTCAAAAATGGAACTACACACGCTAAATGACAAAGAATGGCTCGAAGACTTCCCCAACATTGATTTTTTTCGTTTTACAACACTGCATGTCCTGTTCCAGGACACAAAAGATAAAAACAAAAAGAATTAATATTAGAAGGATCCTCGAGTCACTCCAAGTCGTTTTGCGTCTTTATCTCGTTTTTGAAAATCGCGACATTGTTGAAAACGATTGTTTTCTTGACCAACTTCCAAATGAGCTACAAGGTTCTAATTTTGCTTAACTGTTGTGTAGGGACCCTCCTATTAGTCCTTGAAATATGTTTGAAATCACTCGAGTTCTCACGTAAGACTAGAAGTTTTTATAACAAGTCGTATTATTCGGAGATTCGAAAGAAATTTCAAGAATTTATGGGATAGTGGCCGTATAACATTTTAGCATGATTAGAACCTCGTAGCTCATCTGGAATTTGGTCAAAAAAACAGAAACACGATTTTCAAAAAAGAGATAAACACGTGAAATGATCAAGAATGACTCGACGACCCTTTCAACATTGATTTTTTTCGTTATTCTTCATTGCATTCTAGAAAAAATGCAAGACTTTTCCAACTGTTGCAGAGTAAAGTGAAGAAAATCGAAAAAAAATCAATGTCGAACGGATCCTCGAATTCTTCTGTCATTTTACGTGTGTACTTCGTTTTTGAAAATCGTCAGTAATGAGCTTTTTTGGTTAATTTTCCCGTGCGCTACGGAGTTCTAATTTTGCTAAAAAGATCTTCTTTGGTCCTTTTATAAATCGTTGAAATGCTTTTTGAATAGCCAAATAATATGACTTGCTATGACAACTCAAGTCTTACATGGACTATCCCATACACAGGGTTATTCACGTACGGCGAAAGTTCTTATGGAAACTCCCATTATTTGGAAAGCGATTGAAAAAAAAATTTAAGGATCTTTAGAGTGTTACCTGGAGACCATTTTAGGAAAATTAGAACCTTTTAGATCATTTGGGAGTTGGTCAAAAAACGCTCGTTTTTAACGATGTCGCTATTTTTTCAAAAACGAACTAAACATGCAAAACGACTAATTGTAAGAATAAGTCGGAGAACCTCCCAACATTGATTTCTTTTGTTATTCTCCATTTTGTTCTGGTACAGGTAGGAATGTTTCTCATTTTTTCTAGAATGCAACGAAAAAAACGAAAAAAATCAACTTTGGGAGGGTGCCCAAGTCATTTTTGTTAGTCGTTTTTGAAAATAGTGACCCTGTCCAAAACGATCGTTTTTTTGACCTACTTCTAAATGAGGTACGAAGGTCTAATTTTGCTAGAACAATCTCCATGTAATCCCCTAAAGATACTTACATCTTTTTTTTGAATTTTTCACACCTTTATCCTTATTAATAAATCTAAATCTCCACTCACCTGTACTCTTTCCCTAAACGCTTGTAAATCATCCAGATTTGGTAACGAGATACTGTTCCTCCTCAATGATTGTCGCCGTTCTGGATTTACCGATAAATGATTCTCTATTGTTTCTTCATTTTTCTCCTCATTATTAACACAATCACCCTTTTCAATTCTATTTAAATCATCATCCATTTCGTTTTTCTCTTCTGTTTGTTGTAATGGTTGTGTAACTACAATTATTGGAATATCTTCATAACGTTTTTTATTAGAACGTTTAAATTTTTTTATCACATTATTCATCTTGCCAATTATTTAATTAATATAATTTTTCCTCAAAAATTTACATTAAATTAATGATATTTATCGTGTAATTTTTTATATGGCGGTAATAGATGAAAACTAATTGCTTACATTTATCATCATTGACCGATTTTGTGAATTTATTGAAGACAATTGAATAATTCGTATGCGTTTCATGTTTTCTTTTATTTAAAAAAAAAATATAATTACATAACAGAAAAAAACATGACACTTTTATTGTTGTGATTACCAATTACTTTACCTGTAAATTAAATCAATTATTAGTACAGAAGAAGAAAACAACTTAATGTTAATGAAGTGCAGTGCAAGATTCGAATATAAATGTAAAACAAACAAAGTTTAATCCGCATAAATATTTGGTAATTAGTTTATTACGTTAGTTGGACGATAAAAGAGTAGATTGTTGTTTAAATTTGTATAGATTATAGGTCAAAATATATACTCACATATTTATAATTGCCATTTAATGAGCCGCAGACTTTTTCAGTTTTAACAATAAAATCCTTGAATTCTTTTCCATTAACAATACGTAATTCTCACCTCTAATTAACATATATAACTTTAAATTTACACAATGTTGACGAAAATTCTTGTAAATATTTTAAAACTGTTACAATATAAAAATGTTGAATTTTAGTTACAATTGCGTGTAGGAAGTCATTAATTTTAATACATTTGTACCAAAATTGTGCTTTTTTCCCTTTATTTCTAATCATTTGAACGAACAAAATATCTACAAACAAGTTTATGATCAATGTTAAAATCGTTAAGATTATTGAGGTAGTTTAGAATGATTTCACAATAATTTTCTATAAATTTATTATAGATAATGGTGGAATAAAAGATAAGGGAAAAATTTTTATTCACCAATTTCTTATAAAATAAGTAAATTCGATAGAAAAAAAAATGTGGTAAATTAATAGTAACAAACACCACATTTATAGATAACAAAAATACACAACAATTATAATTAATAATTAAGAAACAGTCTGTTTTGATTTATCAAAAACAATATTATAGATCTCATTATAATGACTGACAAAATGCACTTCTAAACCGTCTGTGATAAATTTAGGTAAATCGTTAAAATCTTTACGATTTTCATCAGGTAAAATTATACATTTAACACCTGATCGTTTCGCCTGTAAACCAAATATGTCTCAATAAAAAAAACTGTGAAAAAAAAATTAAAATTAAAACACTTACAGCAATGGTTTTTTCTTTAATTCCACCAACAGGTAAAACTTTACCCATCAATGAAATTTCACCAGTCATTGCAACATCTTGTCGTATTGGTCGATTTTGTGCTAATGATAATAATGCTGTAACAATTGTAACACCAGCACTAGGTCCATCTTTAGGTGTTGCACCTTCCGGTACATGTAAATGTAAATGGCTTGTTTGTAAAAATTTATTATTTGGATCAATTTTATGTAAATAATTTCGAGCTACTGTTAAAGCAATCTTTGCTGATTCTTTCATTACATCACCCAAATGTCCTGTTAATTCTAAACTACCCTCACTCTCTTTCTCTTTTACGGTAGAACGACGTGTTGTTGTTTCAATAAACAAAGTAGAACCGCCTTTAATTAAATTTCTTAATTAATTATTAATTATAGATTGATTTTAATTACCCATAGCTGTCCATGCTAAGCCCATTACAACTCCTGGTGGTGTTTTATCATACATACGATCATGTGTAAAGACTGGTTTACCAACAAAATCGGCTAAATTTTTACCATTAACTTGAATAAAATCAGCATCTTCTTTTACAACCTTATAAGCAACTTTTCTAACAACCTAAAATTTAATTATTGTTTAATCATAATTAATTTTAAATTGTAAATCATCAACTTTTTCAATATGTTTTTGAAGATTTCTAACACCAGATTCACGACAATAACTTTTAATCAATGTAGTTAATGCATCATCTTCAATTTTTATATGTTTCTCATCTAAACCACTTTCTCTCATTGCTTGTGGTAATAAATACATTTTAGCAATTGCTAATTTCTCTTCAGCAACATAACCAGACATATCAATCATCTCCATACGATCACGTAATGGTTCTGGGATTGTATCAGTTGTATTCGCTGTACAAATAAATAAAACTTTTGATAAATCAACAGGAACATCAAGATAATGATCTAAGAAATTTGCATTCTGTTCTGGATCTAATAACTCTAAAAGTGCTGAACTTGGATCTCCTTGATAACCCCTAAATTAATAACAATTAAATCGAGCAATAAATAATAATATAAAACAATTACTTTCCAATTTTATCAACTTCATCAATTAAAACTAGCGGATTTTCAGTACGTGTCTTCTTCAAACATTGTATAAGTTTACCCGGCATAGCACCAACATAAGTACGTCGATGTCCTTTAATTTCAGCCACATCAGTCATACCACCGACCGAAAAACGGAAATATTCACGATTTAAAGCGCGAGCAATTGATCTGGCTACAAATCATTTTTTTATAAATTTTTAATTAATTTATAATTAAATTTAAGATAAACCTATGCTAGTTTTTCCGACACCCGGTGGACCATGGAAACATAAAATCTTCCCCTGTGTTGAACCTTTCAATTGACTTACAGCGATAAATTCGAGAATACGTCGTTTTATATCTTCCATTCCATAATGATCTTGATCTAGAATTTCAGCTGCACGTTGTAAATTTAGATTTTCTTCACTATATATGCCCCATGGTAATGAAGTTAACCAATCTAAATAATTTCGAGTTACACTTGAAAAAAAAAAATATTTTGAAAATGAAACGATTAAAATATTGAAAATTACTTGAATTCAGAACTGTGACTTTCAAGGAAATTCAATTTGTTCAACTCCTCTTCAATAACTGTTTTTACAGCATCGGGTAGGATTTTATCTTTGATTCGTTCCCGGAATTTATCGCCGATTGCATCTTTATCCTCTTTCTCTAAACCTAATTCTTTTTTGATGACTTTTAATTGTTCCTGTAGGATATATTTGCGATGTTGTTGTTTTACTTTTTCTTCAACTTCACGTCCGATTTTTTGTTGTAATTTCGATAGTTCGTATTCTTTTTTCAGTAGCGACAATGACAACATCAATCTTTTAGGAATCTACAAAGTTCAAAATGATATTTTTACAGAGATGACAATCTAAATGTATAGGATTCGTGGGAACCTCCTATTTACAGGAGGGGAAGTTGCTCAAAAATTGCTTGTTTCTGACGATATCGCGATTTTCAAATACGAATTATGCACGTTAAACCACTTAGAATGACCCGGGTATCCTCCCAACATTGTTTTTTTTTGTTATTTTCTATTTTTTCTAGGGTGCAATGGAGAAAAAATCATGTTGGAACGCCATCGAGTCATTCCTAGTCGTTTTACGTGTATAACTCATTTTTGAAAATCGCGACATCGTTAGAAATGAGGGTTTTTTGACCAACTTCTAAATGAGCTACAAGGTTCTAATTTTGCTAAAATTATCTCGAGGCACTCTCGCTTGTCAACTAATAGGAGTTTCACACGAATGGCACACATTTAGATTTTTATCCCTGTATAATTTATAAAATAAATATTACATCCATCTCTTCGAGGACTTCTTGTAGTTCTTTGGCTTCGGCGGCTGTTAAAGCGGCCCCTAAATCGCTCAAATACACCGGATTATCAACAACTCTCTGTCCTTGATGCATCATCTGTTGTAAACTATCACGATACAATGGATTCAAACTGATAATATCACGGATTGTTTTAATAATTTCTTGTGTTAAAGCTTTAACTTCTTCAGTTTGTCTGAATTTATTATGAACAACATTTTCAACTTCTGCCATCAAGAATGGTTCTTTGATTTGTTCTGAATCGGTAGTTTCCGCTTTTTTCTCCGATTTCTCCACATTAGTTTCCGATTGTTCATTTTTCTTTAAACGATTATTTCGTAATTTACGACGCCGTTTCTCCCCATCTACAACCTCCTCTACAAATATATTCATTGTTGTTTTAAATATTGGAAATTTTATATTTATTTCTACAGGAGATTAATTCAAAATTGTTGTTTTATAATAAAATAAATGATTACCTTTGATTTCATCATCTTTTGTATCCAATATTTGACCAGTTATGCGAATTCTACGGTGTGCCATAACGACTAAACGTAATCGATCACCTAAATCTTGCATTTCGTGAATTTGAGCGAATACACCAACATTGTGTACATCAGAAATATTCTCCACAACTTCTGATTCGTTCTCTTCATCTTTCTTAAGGAATATCCCACAGTACGGTTGATTTAATTTGACTTTACGTCGTATCAATTCAATCAATTGTGGATTTGTTAACTGAAACAAGCACCAAGAAACGATAATTTCACATTTGATAAGATTATGTAATTAGTACCTCTAACAGTTTAATGAATCGTGGAAATACTAAATTACGACTGATTGCTATAACAGGCACATGGGGCCAAACTTCAGGTACGGCTACAGTTGCCGGTAATTGCGTATTAAAACTGTCGCCCTCATTCATATTTTCACCATCTGAATCGTCTTTTGAACTAAAATAACGAATATTCATACATACACCATTGGTTATATTGTTAGATTTTCGTAAATTTTTCGATAAATTTGCAGTATATGATGGTAATTTTGTTGATTCTTCCACTAATAGATTCCTACTACCAATTGAGGTTATGTGAGTTGCACAACATACATGAAGATTTCTCCGACGTTGAAATAACTGTTGTGGAGATTTGTAATGGCGAAGATTTCTTGCAATTATCGAAACTCGCAGCATCGTTAATTAAATCCAATTTACAATAATTCAAAACAAATCTCGCATTTCAAAGAACATTCCAAAGTCGATTTGTTTTTACCAACTGCTAAACTACAAAAGTTACCAGATGGTTACCAGATTCAGTGACGCCATCTTCGTCACCCAGTGATTATAAGCATCTACAAGGATTGCTTGTCTCTAATTCTACTGACATGTAACAGTGACGTAACACTACGCTTAAACACAAGGAGGTAAAAAGAGCTAGAGATATTATTCTGTGATTCTCAAACTCACTAATAATACTATATCACGAACGCGATGACGTCACTTATGGGTCACTTGAAAGAATAGTGATCTGTCTATTTGTGAATTGAAAATTTCAAATCAAGGCAACCAACATAAGGAAACGAAAGTCACCAATTTTTAAATAACAAATAGAAAAAATGGTGGATAATAAAATTGTTTTCCAAAATTTACTTGATCGTATCGAAATGGAATTTGATAAATTTCGTGAAGAAATCAATAGTAATGATTATATTAATATTAGTCAATTATTATATCATTTAAATAATGGTGTTGATCAATTATATCATAATGTTAAATATGAAATACAAGATTATATTGAGAGAAAAGATTTCAATGAAATTGATGAAAATTTAAATACGTCTAACAATTCCAAGTTATTAATTTATTTCATTTAAAATGAATTATTATGATTTTGTAATTTTATTGCAGTATTCCTGAACCGGATATTGATGCAAAGAAAACTGAATGCGTCATCAAATTACAGACGTTATCTTCAATGATACTGTGCCATATCCAACGACATGTTAATTAAATCAATTGCATTGTAATTAAATTGAAATAAATTAATAATAATGCAGTAAATTTGAATTTAGCGCTCATTACTGCGCAGTAGCGTTATCTATAATGTTTTTGAATTAATAATTCAAATATTAACTAAACAAATTCAATTTATAATAATAATAAAAATACATCTAATAAAATGTTATAATTGCAGCGATTTTATTACAATTGTGAAATCAATTCGTAATAATTAAAAGTGAGTGACAGATTTACAGTTCAACTTTGAGTCGTATCGTGATTATTTAAATTTGGCGCGTTGAATTGTCAGCTGTTTGATAAATTTATATACAGCGATGCCATGCTTAATGTGTAGTGTACATAAGGTTGTGCGTTCTTTTAGACGTTTAAATCTCAAAAAAACTTGTATATTTGCGTAATTTTAATATTACTATGCTAATTTCATCGGAATTTTGGTTAATTGGGGAAGCAAATTATAGATAATTGGTGTTTGATGTTGTATGTTTGAATTTAGCGGGTTTTGATGTGTCAGCTGTCCGGTTAGTTACCGATAGTGGCGCTATCTGTAATGTCATCTTCTTCTTCGGACACGGAAGTGTCTTGTGTATGTGTGTAAAGTCTTGAAAAATTAATCAAAAAGTTCGTATTTAAAACATAAAAATTACAATTTATTCAATTTAGTGTTGTTGTTATTACATAATTTTTAATCAATTTTCATTTATTATCAAGAATGACATAGTCGGGGGATATTATTGAAAATAGAAAATGAATATTGAAGAGAATCGTTTGAAAACATTCAACGATTGGCCCCAGGATGCTGTTGTAAGTCCATCACGTATAGCAAAAGCTGGTTTCTATTCAATTAAACAAAATCAAACTGTTGAATGTTTCTCATGCCATATGAAAATATCAGAATGGAATTATGGTGATCAAGTTATGGCTAAACATAGAAGCTTAAATCCGAATTGTCCGTTTGTTTTGAACCCAACTACCTCAGGAAATGTTCCTATAATATCATCATCAACAACAACAACAACATCCTCATTATCACTACAGTCAATTGCTACCAATGTACCTTCATCGTCATCTTCTTCTACATCACTTGTTGTTAATCCAGAGAATTATAAAGATGAATCAGTCAGATTGAGATCATTTAATGATTGGCCAGTATCGCATATTGTCACACCAGAACGTTTAGCTAGAGCTGGTTTTTATTATTTGAAAATTGGTGATAATACAAAATGTGCATATTGTAAAGGTGTTGTCCGTGCATGGGAACCTGGCGATGATCCAGACCGTGAACACCAAAGACATTTCAATGATTGTCCATTTGTATTAACGGAAATTGTGCCTCGTCTCAATTCAAACAATACAAATAATACACCAAATAGTAATGATAATAATGGTGCAGAAATACAGAAAGATAATAGTTGTAGTAGTAATAATAGTAGTAGTACGTTTATTAATTTAAATGTTATAACAAATGAAGATTTACATTATTTAGGTGTACATACACATAAAGGACCAAAGAAACCATGTTATGCAACATTAGAAGCTAGATTAAAATCATTTCTACGTTGGCCACCTGATTTAATACAAACACCAGATATTTTAGCACAAGCTGGTTTCTATTATGAAGGTAATGGTGATGGTGTTCGATGTTTCCATTGTGATGGTGGTTTAAGACATTGGGATCCACAAGATGATCCATGGACAGAGCATGCTAGATGGTTTCCTAGATGTTCATTTGTTACATTAGTTAAAGGACAAGAATTCGTTAATGCTTGCTCATTAGAACAGAATTTAAAAAGTAATCTGGTAAGATTTATTTTTATTAAAATATCAACCAAACAATAATACAAAAAAAAAATGATTAATTTTTATGAAATCATTAATAATTTATTAATAATAAGAATTCCATCACGTATTTACAAATCATTAAATTCTTGGTAGTTGCTATTTTTAAATGCTTATATGTGGTTGGAGATTCCTAAATACCATCACATAAATATGATTAATAAAAGAAAAAAAACAGATAACACTAGGGAATAAGCACCGGAATTATAATAACCACAATGCACTGATTATAATGCGAGTAATATTGTAAAAATAACAAAAAATATTTAAAATGAACAATAAATTCGGGAATTGTATTGATGGTTGCCGTCCAATTATACAAGATCTA